>OX403587.1:10000000-15000000 GCA_948107665.1 Lomographa bimaculata | reverse complement strand
TTGACACTGGCTAAATGCACAAGATTGCGAAGCCAATATTAATATAAAATTTAAAAGTACTTAGATAAGGCAATTGATATCAAGCCTCCTTTAAGGTAGTTTTTGTATTTCAAATATATGGGCTAAAAATGTTATCTTGATTTAAAAGTTGGTTTAGATTATAATATTACTTTTTATATACCAATTTAAAGCCTATAACCGATTTTCATTGATATTTTAAGAAAAAGATGTACTACTGTGCATGGTTAGACTACCGGATTACAATCACGTCAAGTTTTAGTTCATTAAAATAAATGTTATTAAAGTTTCCATTCTGTTTTACACATAAAGTTATAATACTATACTAATATGGTTTTATTTTGAATACAATGGCAGCAAACTAATAAAGAAAAACAAACAGGTCAACCATTTAGTAGTCATGGATACCTCAGGCCAGAACGCGATTGCTTACTCAATAACGTAAAAACCTATTACTTGTAGGTAGAGTGATCTACATAGATATATTGATGCCACCGGTTATAGAATCTATCAAATTGAACCTCAATAGAATTTGGGTCGAAAATTACAACATTAAAAATCAAAGTGGAATCTTCACAGCTGTTAATTTTTTTTTCTTTTTGTAACTTTCCAAAGGAACTTATGTCGAGTCACCCTAAAAGAGTATGAATACAAAGGGGCTTCAATTTGAACTGCGACAGGTGGCAACCGACATCCGTCAGGTGCAAAGTTTACGAACAAAGAAAAAATCCTACCTGGCGATGGAAATCGTCATTGTTATCACCGAGTTTTTTTCTTTCCGTGTACTCAATAAGACTCGTTAGGCAAATGAATTTTATATTAATATTTTGTTTGATAAAAATATACAAATAAAATCAGCTGTAGAATAATTATGATACATTTTAAAATATACATATAGAAGAGCGTTGGTTACGCTCGAAACTGGTCGTAGTATTTTGGACACAAAAATTCACGCCGGTGAGGACAACGACGAATAGACATCGCGCATAGTTTTCATAATAAAAAACAATGAAATAAATATAACGACTTTTTTGCTTATAGCAATTTCCAAAAAGTTAACTTATTAACTATTATGAACGCCTTGTTAGGGCCAATGTGAATAAATTTTTGAAGTTAAAATTGACGGAGGTATAGGTTTAGCAGTCGATTGAATAAGTTTTTAGTTTAGTTTTGTCTGTGGAGTCAGTTGCATCATAGCTCCTAATTGGATGAATTCAATTAAAAAAAACTCGTTTAGTTTACGCAACTTTATTATTATAACAGAAACAATTCTACTTCATACTCTATCACTAATATCTATAATTATTACCAATCAGTCCTTAAAATTTTCGATTCTATATAATTATACAATTTGTATAATATCAAATACTTTTTATTTCAATGTTATTCATAGGTATAATGAAATCAAGTTAAAACCGCTTCATAGTCACTCCTTTATGGACGAGGTACCACAGTCTAACTAACGAACATAAACACATAAATACTTTTTTTGCCGTATAGTCAGGTAATTAGTAGTAGGTGCGTACCTCTAATAAATAATCAAAAAAATAAGATTAAAAAAGAAATATGTTGTAAATAAAATACACTTTCGAATTGGAAGTAGAGTTAGGGTTCCTGATGTAAAATTCTCTACAATAAAAAATAAATGTTAAGGGTTTTTTTTAATTAGGTCGCAGTTCGCACCTTTTTGTTTTTTTAATGTGGTTAATTTTAGCGATATGTCCGCCAATGTCAACAATATTTTATAACTTATTTGTTGCTATAGAGTTTTGTGTTTATTTTCATGTGATAATAATAGTATTATTTAGTATTAGTATTATCGGATGCTAGAAATAAACTGATTATACTTTACGAAAGGCGTATTTTCTAATCTTATCACTCAGCCGTGATCTCTTCCAGTCAACCTTCCAACGATCATATTATACCCGTAGACATTATACTTAAATATAAGTATTTTAAAACTAATTAATTATACTCTTCGTTGTGTTTTGTTGTCTTTGTGAAGGTTAATATTAGACGTCTGATAATTGTGTACCTAGTACTTACGTGGAAATACATATTAAAAATATATGAGACGAGTCGTCATTAGCAAGGCTTGTAATATTACAAGTTTTATATAAAACTCGGCATTGAATACATACCAGGCTGAGGATAAGCACCTAATTGTACCAGCACTACCACATAATTATCATGCAAATTGCACCCCAGCTAAAACACCGGTTCACAACACAAACGTGTAATCGTCACAAACAAAATGAATCTACTTTCAGTTTATAATCCTTGTTAGTTGCACTGCACAAAAACAAATTAATTGGTGGGATAATTTTGGCGGGAACAAATTCCTAACAAGCGCGTTTGAAAAATGCCTTCCGCACGGAGCGCTTGTCGCGCGCCGTCTGAGCTCTGCGCGCTCGGTCGCACTGGGCTCAGGCCACAAGAGAACTGCGCATGCGTAAGATTTCCTTGGCTTTTCCGAAACGCTACAACTATGACGTCACTCTCGACGTCACTTCATACTCGAATTATTTCAAAGCTAACGAGGTGACTGCGAGATCTCGTTGGTCAGGTTGTGAGCATTGAGAGTCCTGAATTAATTATTATACTTATTGTTTCAACTAAACTGTGTGGAATTGCGGGAACGTTTTTCTCTATAATATACATCTAGTAAGTAGTAACTTCTACATTAAACTCTGGGTGGTACCGAACTGTAATTGGCAAGCGTGACAATTACCATCCAGCGAGCGACTTGCTCATCTCGTCTCTCAATTACAATCACGTGGAGTGGAACTCATTGCCTGCGTCTTTGTTCCCCGAACGGTATAATCTGAGAGTCTTCAAGTCTCGAGTGAATAGGTATCTTCCAGGCAAGCATGTCACATCTTCATCACTTTCCATCAGGTGAGATAGTGATCAAATGCTTGCCATGAAAAAAAAACGTCCGGATTGAATAAACTGTTGGAACAATGCTATTTACGTACTTCAATAACAACTTTACTATATACATACTTGATGACAACAAGATATTTCTGATTCAAATTCATAATAAAATATTGGCTTCTTTAAGGTTCAACATGTTCCCAAGTGTACCTGATAATAGTAATACGCTTCTTTGATGATGAGCTCTTATTACCCTACAAAACTGATAAAAAAGTTTGATACTAGATTCTATATGATCTATACACAAAGTACCTACTCTGTGTGAGCACTGGAAACCATCCCAGAAAAATGACAAAATATATTAAGTAAAATGAAATGTCGATAAAATAGACTTGGAACTATGAGAACACCAAAAGATTGTAATTATAGTTATTATAAAAAATAAGTTGGTACTAAAATACATTATCGTTCAAAAGATTTCAACGCGTTGCAAGATAATACTATATTTCAACTACGAACCTAAAAACTCACATAACTATGGTCCGACTCTGCTCAACTTTATATAAATCTTTTTTTATATACGTAGAGATACATGGAAAGGAACGTCTTGATTACGTAAATATTAAAAGAAAGCAGCCAGTGTTATCTAACGTTATTAAATGCAAAATACTACTGCAAACGCGCGCTCAATTAATTGCAGCTGATTAATTAAATATTGAAACTATTTAAAAGTGTCCAACAACAAGATAATCTTTAATTTAAAAAGAAAGTTCTCTCATCATAGTCTACGTTCTAACATTTTAATATTCATATTTTAAAAACCATTGTAGTTATCTTCGAATATTAATGCTAAAGTTTAGTTTAAAGTTTCGCAACAGTTTACAATTAATACCGGTCTCTGTTAATTTTCTATGCGCGTACTTTATTTAAGAATGAGCGTCGATTGCTCCGAAACTAGTCCCATAACGTAGCGAGGGCAAACAAGGGAAACCGGAATTCATTCTTAAATATATTCCTATAGGATTTCACTTGCGAATTCATCCGCGTGGAGTTGTAGACCCTAAATAACTAATCAGCAGGTAGAATGTTGAGGGGTCAAATCGAGGGGTCGACAAAGGGGTGATAAGGTGCACCGGCAGTTTTGAAATCTTGTTTATATTCATTTATTGCAATCTAAAGTAATAATCTAAGGTGTTATATAAGGAACAGAGCACCCAACCAAAGTCACGAAATCATTTATATTGTCTAAAACTATATATGTCATATTGATACATATTTACAAAACAAAACACGCATTTATACTCACAGCCCCACGCTAGGTTCAAAGACTAGTATCGTGAGAGCGCGGAAACATACATATCACACAATATTACTCCCAGAAACAGAAACACAAATGTCCCTTGGTAAGAAAAGTTTTGCTCATACCAGGAATCGAACTCAAGACCGTGGGTGGGCGCAGTGAACAGACACTGCACTAACCCATTGCACTAACTGGATCACCAGCGTAGTTTTGAAAGAAGTGATTTACTCATTTGACAATGCTTGCAAATATTCTATGCACGAGTACTATGGCACTTATAATGTACTAAGCACACTGGTATCAGGTACGTTAGCTGTAATCTGAAATACATAAAATTTAATATGAATACAATATACGAATAACATATAGACAGGTCCATGCGGATGTTTTAATGATTTTAGAAAACACGCATAGCACGCACTATGCATAGCGCTATGTGCTGAACACAAAAAAAAACTGAATTTTTAACTCTACGTCTCTACTACTTCTTGTGCTGACCCAAGATTTTAAACCTTTTCTATATGTATGTGTTTCTAATCTACAGGTATCGCAGCTTCCAAACGGGTTCACCGATATAAAAACGTTTTTTAAATTCTATTAATCATTTAGTCGATTTAATGTTTATTCACAGAGCAAGAAATTCGATTGCACTGTAACCGCAAGCGAGTTCTATGCTCAAGCCTACGCTGTGTTTTGCTTTCTGATCATGAAATCGGAGGTGTTCTTTACCTTATGTGTATGTAAAATAAATAATAATTGTAAAAACTAAGATTTTGCTTTCTTCAAAATAATTCATTCTTTTTTTAATTCTGTTTCATCGATCGAAATATATCCATCGTCTATAACGAGATATATGGTTAAACGACAGGTTATCAGAGATAAAAAATACATTTAATAGATTTTTCCTTCAGCCAGCGCTGGCTACAACTTTTGAGAATTCGGAGGACGCCCTTCGCTATACGTCAAGAGAGAGCAAAACGTCGTCAGAGTGCTATTATTTGTTATATTCACACTAGGTTTTATCTATTTATTTTGATATTAAGGAATAACAGGACCAACTGTCAATCTTCATCTATTTATTGTTGTCATACCTCCAGTTCGCTCGAAGCGTTATCATCCGTACTGCGAAGGAGTGGAACCCGTTGCCCGCGTCGTTATTCCCCGAACAGTATAATAGTCTTTTAAGCATGTTACATCTTTGACCGCATCATCGCTTTCCATCAGGTGAAACAGAGGTGCTCGACTATCGAGCATAGAAAAAAATTGTACATAAATATCTAGTATCATCTTGGCTTATGTAATATTCAAAGGTTTTCATCGAGGTTCGTACCGTAATCGCAATGTGACGTGAAAGTGCTTGCCGAAGGTCCGGCCGTTTCACTTTCTACGGAATTATGCGACCGTCGAATTCTACACGCACAACTAGTTAACCATGAAAATTCACGCTCAAATCAAAGATTTGATTCCAAAAGATCCAATGTGAACAATATTGGTGAAATTCGTCATTCAATATTTTCTTACAAACTTAGCACGAATGTGTCATAGATACTTACAATAAAAACATATTGAGTATTAGAACTTGCAGAATGACGGCACTAACTCAATGTGGGTATTCCCAATTCCGTCGTATAATTTTAAAAATTATAACATTGTATAATGTCCTTATAGAACAATTAATAAATATCTACATGATAATGACCGTCATCAAAATCTAGTTGGTGAAATAATTAGACGCTAGAACATAAACGCTTTCTCACTCACTTAACTTCGTAAAGACTTTCGTTGGTGTCCGAAACAATCGCATCCAGAGCCAGAAACACACATTCCACTAGGATAAAAATACTGTGTTACTGGAAATCGAAGCCGATTCCCGCTTAGAAGCAGCGATCAACGATGCTAACGAGCAGTTTATCTGAGATCAAAAGCTATTAATTATCGAGTGATTTAGCAAAAGAATGCGATTACAATGTATCATTCTCAGGTACAACAACGTGTTTTAAGAATAATACTACTCTTTAATTGAAGAGTTACTAAGCATCTGCCGTAAATCAGAGTACGTAACAATGGTATAGAAATCAGTATGTATTTGCGTAAAGTGAGTTGTAATGTTGGTCCCACGGACGCTTTCAACATTCTGCGTAGAATAGCACATTCATGTTGCAACTTTGCACTGACGATGTACTTGCATACTTTTAATTCACCTGTACAAACAATAAAATTATATACACGTAGGTACCTATGGACACGTAGATAGTGTGGCATCTCAACAACAACAATTCGTAAAAATAATATAGGTGTCGGTATTCTACGTGGAGTCCCTATCGCTTACCTTTTTTTTTAAATTGGCGGAAAGCGAAACAATTTATATATAAATAAAAAAATAAAAGTATTTACATAAAACTTATGCAAACAATATTGCTTTTAAAAAATAAACATTTTAGACTGTAGGAGACCTGCGTAAATAATCTAGAGACTATAAAAAACTTGTGAAATATTTTGTAAGAATATTTAATTAACGAAGCTAATTGTAGTAGTAAAATATAAAAATATAGTACTTACTTGTGGTAGGCAACAGGTAATTTACACACAATTGATTTTGTTTATATAGCATTAGCCATGCTAGGCAGAACTATAATGATAAATTTATCAAAATAATTTACCCACAGTTTTTTTTTTATTTATTTTATTTAGACCAAACTGTTTGCCTTTTTTTTATTGACGGAACGCGAATAAATCTATACGAAGACACAAGTACGTGTCTTAATAGCGTTCATGTGCCTGATTTGATTGAGAATTTTAAACTTTCACAAAAACTTTTATCCCTATTTAATCTCCACAAGGTAAAGTTACCTTAATTTAAGAACCTTAATTTAGTTCGCTAAATGATAATAATATATTCTAGACCACCTATTACTTAGGTTTTACGCTTTCTCGGTTATATAAACGTATACCTTCGTTTAAGTTTATTTGTCCGCATGTCCTTTACGGACAAATCAATATAACTTATTGCATTGTCAGTGACGTCTCTATTAATAAATAAAAATACCTATACAGATTTTAATGCTATGAAAATCATGATCGTTTTATATGAATATGTAGTTTGTTTTTTTTTTTTTTGCTAGGAATAAAATACTAAATTCGTAATCATACGTAAAAAAACTAATAATATGCGTGGGTATCTCGTATGAATCACAAACAACTTCTACGAGGTATAACCATAGTCGAATTCGAGAGATCTTAACTGTGTGCCTTATAGGTAAGTTCAACACATGAATTTATATAGACGTGGCATGCAAAGGGATTCTATACATTATCTTTGCATGACACTTTCAAATAGGTACATCCTTGTACAAATAGTTGTAAAAGGATGAAATTGAACGCGTCATGCAAATGCTAGCCAGGATATTATTGTATGTTCTTGGTATTTTGAGTACTACAAAACTTGAATTAGTGAAAAAGATAGTGAAACCAGCCATACAAACAATACATTACCATAATAGATTTTCCTGTTGGATGCTAACAACCAATTTATAAAACAAACATATAATTTTCCTCGATTATTTTTTATACAACGTAAATGTATTTTGCGGAATGTTTAGCCTTGTACGTCACCAGAGAAACGTAGGTGCCACACATATCTCACACGGTTTACATTCAATAACATCATCATTATAAATAGCGATTTCGAAGATCGCTTCCATACAGATTTGTGGATCCAAGATGACTTCATTGTCTCTCAGTAATCGGTGAACGGTGAACAAAAAACGAATCGTGTAACTAGTGTAGTGATTAGATCTTAATATCCATATAGTATTATTAAAGTGGTATTAAGTGTTTCGGAATAAAACAATAAAATGACGAGCAAAATAGAAATAATATTACCAAGCTCTCAGCATCCTGGCTCATCTTTTTCTACGCATGGTTCCCGTGGTGGAACCGCGCTCCGGCGGCTTCGTGGTCAGACACCAGGTATTCTAAGGCACTGCACCATTTCACGTCACCATAACAACACGCCACATTCCATCACTGCATCCGCGTCCAATTCAACATATGATCGGTTTGGCCGGTCTCTGTGACGTCACGCGCTTTCTCACTTACAAGGTTGTTTCGCGGAGTGTACCAATGGCCCGTGTAAGAGTACACTAAACGACAGACTCGGACGGTTTTCACCAGGCAAATTAAACGGTTTCACCTAATCGTAGGGGAGTAATGGTGTTCGCGTGTGGGGAAATGGAATCGAGTGACGCAGGTAACGACTTTCGCGCACGAACTGAGTGAAGCACGTCCGCGTCGTGGCACCGCGGCTCCACGTAACGGCACTGAGCCCCCGCCCCCTGCTCCGGACTCGCAGGCCTGCCTCACTGCCTCGCCTCAGCCAGAGCCCGCCAGCCTTCCATAGCGCTGCTTGCCTGCGCCCGCGCCGCTAACGATAAAACATTCAGTATTGTTTCAGCACGGTGTATGAGCTATTGTTTTCCTCCCACCGAGCATTGTTGACACAATAATGGAATATTGCAAAAGATTACTGAACAGTCATGTCTATAAATAAATTCTAGAGGTAGGTACGCTTATTGTCTCGTTTATCATCGAGAGCTGGCTGTGCCCCGCAAATTTGCACGCGTTGTTCAAAATATAAAAAGCCATGTCATTCGTAGGGTAGATGTTTTTTGTTTTTAAGAAACCTTTTAGATTTTCCTTCAGATAGTTTTTCAAAATGATGCATATCAGGACACTGAATAAAAAAAATGTATACTTTGACGACTTACTTGTCTTTTTGCAATGCCATAGAACTCGGTCACGATGATTTATGATAATTAATCAGGATAAAAAACATTCCTACTGGACTTTATCGTCTCATAAACTATCTATAGGCAAAACCATGACAGGGTCACCATAGTCAGTCATGACATAGGAAACTTTTATTAATTAAAGAACAACAACCATGTCCCATCTTCACTTTCCATCAGGTGAGATAGTGGTCAAATGCTTGCCTATCTAACATTAAAAAATCAAACAGGATCACTACAAAACGTAATTAAACAAACTTAGTGATAATTATGCCAACGACCATCATCATCATACGACTTTATATTTAAAATTGATGCTAATCTATAATATATTATATAATTAACTCAATCTTCTTAATTCATATCTTTCACCTTCTCAGAGAACGCAGATCCGCCTGTTCATCAAAAAAAAAACTAACAGTAATTATAATTAAGAATAACAAATTAAGAAATACGAAGTTGTATAACTTTTGCGAACTACAATCGATATATACACGCGCAAAAAGAGCAGATATTCTCATACATAAATCATCTTCATATTTTCACGCACGGTAATAGTCAAGACAAGTCACGACATTCACGCACCTCACTCGTATTTAGACTCCGTAAGTACTGTGTTCAACTGCACAGTAACGAATTTTGAGCCACCTATATTATAAGCGGATGCAGGGACGTTAGAGATTTGTCAAAAGATTTATTAATTACCTATAAATGCGAAAAATTTTATGGAGGGGTATGGAAGGTCTCTATTTAGTGCAAAGGAATGCCTTACTGGATAATGGGAATATCCGTTGTAAAAACCACAGCTATAGAATCAGTCCAGAAATCCTTTATTTAATTCTCTTCGTCTTTTCATCCTAAGACTTAAGACTTGAGAATTAAAACAAGAGGCAAAATGATAATTTTAAAATACTACCAACGACGCTCTATTTGGAAAACGGCTACATTGATTTTCATTAATCTTATAATGTTACAATACACTCTCAAATCAAATCAAATCAAAATTGTTTATTCACATGGGCTCCAAAGAGTGAAAGTTAATGAATCTATTGCCAGATTCGCAAAATTTTGCCATCTCGAGAAGAACCTGGCAAGAAACTCGGCGGCGCATTTTTTTTCATTCTTTTTTTTTAAAAACATTCTTAATTTCTAATACATAATTTTCTTAACCTAGGTGTTATTATGGTAGTCGCTAGAAAGAGCCTGTGCAGTTTGCCTCCATGCATACTTGTCATTAATATAGTCTGTGGTTTTGTAGTAAGCTTTCTTAATTAATGCCCGTTTTATTACAGATTTGAACTTTGAACTTTCCCAGTGGTAATTCAGTTAAGATTTTAGGAATTCGATTGTAAAATCTAACCCCATTTGCCATAAAAGATTTATTCGTTTTGCTCTCGAACAAGTCGCCGTTTAAATAAAAATAAATAAATCAATAACAGTCCAGCCGTTTGGGAGCTACGATGCTACCAACAGACACATACATACACAGATATACTCTACAAACTTACAACACCCTGTCTAAACATCTCTCTTTAAAGATGTCCACTTGGTACATTATCATCATAATCGAGGCGGGCAAATCCGCCGGCATCTTAGATGGGTGCTTTTTTTCTCTCTGATGTATCAGGTTAGAAGGTATGATTTATTTCACGGTAGAATATAATTATAATGCCATAGTACTTTTACCACCTTCATAATGTACTAGAGTCATGCAATAAATAATTTATGATCACTTTTAATTGCAAGGCAATATACTAAATAATCATAGGTTTGTAAGTATAGGTATTAAACATAAACATAAACGCTTTTACACTCACAGCCCCACAATAAGTTCAATGACTTGTGTCGTGGGTGCCGGAAACATACACATCACACACACAATCCCAACCAGAACCAGAAATACAAATTTTCCTTGGTGAGAAAACTTGTGTTCCCGCCGGGAATCGAACCCGATACCCCTGCTTAGAAGGCGAAAGCTCACCCAACTTAGCCAACGGGCAGTTCGAAGGTATTGTGATAAAAGTTCGTTTTCGGTACGATATCACAATATTCGTAGATAAAGTCAGAGAAACATCTGATATCTCAGGATGACGGGTGCACTGTTTTGCCGCGCAGGAGATCGAATTATACAAGTTCTAAACTTTGGGAGGCACAGAATCGTAATGCGCAAGCGCCTCGTCTCTCCATCTATATTATACTTCTATACTAATAATATAATAAAGAGGTAAAGTTTGTTTGTTTGTAAAAGGTAATCTCTGAAACTAACTATTCCAATTCTGAAAATTTACTAATAGATAGAGCAGCTACACTATCGCTAAGTGGCATAAGCTGTTTTTTTTTGCATAAAAGTTAGTTTTCAGTTCGAAATAAGAATATTCGTAAGACAAGTCGGAGAAAACATTGCTAACTGGCTGCTTTATTGGCATACACTGACTAAACAATTAGACATAGGTGAATACTATGTATAGCAAAAATGTCGGCATTTATGAGTTTTACAAATAAGTCCCCGACAGCATAAATGTAACATGTGTTAGATCAAAAAAAACTT
Source organism: Lomographa bimaculata (assembly GCA_948107665.1). NCBI lineage: Eukaryota > Metazoa > Arthropoda > Insecta > Lepidoptera > Geometridae > Lomographa > Lomographa bimaculata. The sequence goes on along the minus strand of OX403587.1, from coordinate 14,988,470 downwards.
TTTATTAAAAATCTGAATAGAATTGCGGCTTCTATTTTGTTGGCTCTTTGAGGCATTCAATATTAATTATCAAAATAAGCTATTTCATCGTCTTAGTAAAGTAGTTCCTGTAGATACAATTTGCCCTTTACTGCATATAATTTGGACAAATAGTATAGAAGAAATCGTTAAATTTATTTGAGGATAAAAGCGATGGGTCACAGAATGAGTAACAGTTACTGCGTAATCCAGCATAGGTATTTCTACGTTTATAACAGACTTAAATAATATAAGAATAAAGACATAAATTCGACTGTTTGTTTGTTTGTTTGTTTTGCGGTTATAACTTATCTTTGAACTTTGCACAGCCCGCTGGCCAAGTGAGGTGCGCGTTTGCCTATAAAGCACCGGGTTCAATTCCCAGTGGTAACACAAGTTTTCTCCCCACGGGAAATTTGTCATCCTGGTTCTGAGTATGATGTGAATGTTTATAACTTGGATTTTTACGACCCTACGACACAAGTCATTGAACTTAGTGTGGGGCTGTGAATGTGTAACATTAATTATTATTATTACTGTTTTGAACATCTATTAACATATTATTTTATTATATCCTGACTTTACCATTCTTGACTTGATTACCCAATTTAATAACCAACCAACCAAAAAATTGAAATTCAGAGAGGCAATGCCGTCAGCATGATGGGAACGCTATCCACTGGTAGTGGGCTTGAGCACTTGAGTTACCTATAAGCTTGATATAGTTTTAGTTTAACTTGCTTATATTATCCGTTATATCCTTTAATTAAACAACAAGTAGGTACCTACATATAAGCAAATGTTATTTAAGAAAAAGATATAGGAACCTCAAACGTTTTTCTCTGTTCTCAGATCTCGGGGCGAAAGACTAGTCTATTTTATTTCAATTATTTTATGATTTTCGCTAAAGGTACGTTTAACAGGCCTACAATTTAAAAATTTTTCTTCATCTGGTATTGTAATGGAACGAGCGAAGCGAGGTCTCTAGGTAACTTGAATTGGGTCGTTTTTGTATAGATGTGGCCAAAAGGCAAAAAGGGCAAAAAAAAATGAAATGAAAATGGAAACCGTAGGAGTAGGGGTACCGTAAATAAATAAATATAATAAGGGGCAAAATAAGTATGATTATTTTTTCTGCACGTGTGTATATGTTCCAGTCTCGGGTAGTGTATGTGCAAAAGTCACGTTTTTCAAATTTGTATGATTTGCCTACACTTATGCACGTTTACTTAGTATTCACGGTTAATAATCCACCATTATTACCTACACATTAACACTCGAAGAATCATAGGCATAGTAGAAATATATTTCTACTATGTCATTGGTTTTGGAAAATTATATATAAAATCAATATTTTTACCGACTTCCCAAAAAAAGGAGGTACTCAAGTCGACTGTATTTTTTTTTTATGTGTGTTAGAGATTGTCTAAGCTGAAATGACGCGCCCCACCTTCGCATTTACGCACACAAGCGTGGTCGGATTTATCACCCGACTAGTCGACCGTCTTGTACTCGTGCATATCCATTGTTCACTGAACAATCGACGCTTCCATACAGATGAAGTGTCGTCATTAATATTTGCACTCACACATCTAAATTAACTAATTAAGTAGTGGGGCGCGTCATTTCAGCTTGGACGAGCTCTACCTCATAACTTCTCTCCACGTGAGCCGATTACGAATTTTTTTTTTTTAGATTGAATGATGTTGCTTTCTTATTGGTCCCTTTTAAATTTGATCAAGATCTATTCAGTAGTTCTTGAAATATCGTCAATAATGCCTATTTTGTGGACTACTTTGACAATGTTCTCGTTTACCTGACTTCAAAAGTTACCTCATAACTTTTTTCGTTGCGAGCCGATTTTGATGATTTTTTTTTTATTTGAAAGCTGATGTTTTTTTTTTGTGTTCCCATTGAAATTTGATCAAGATCTGATCTCTTGTTTTTGAGTTATAGTCAATAATGCGTGTTTAATACATTAAATCTGATCAAGGTTCCGCAGATAAAGCGGTGAAGTCGGTTTTTTTAAGCTTTGCTTGCGTTTAATTATTTCACTTTCGCGACAAAACTCATTTACCTTATTTCTTTGCCGTTTTAGAATTTAAACCGTTCGCAACAGTGATAGATAATAGAGGCATTTTCTACTATGATAGAGGTTATATCTAAAATTTGTTCTAAAATGGTGTGATTATATTATCTTTGATTGTATCAACGAGGTATAAATTATATTTACTTGTCTGTGGTTAAAACGAAATTTGGTAATAATCTTCTCTTTGGTCATTTGTCTATGATTTTGTCCTTGTCTAATGTTTCTGTTTTGTCATGGTTTTGTCATTTGCGAATTTATGCTCCAGTAGTATTCTATGGTAGTATTCCTTGGGTATATATATATCTTATTTATCTCTGGTAGTATTGTTTGGTATTGGTTATGCTTGGAAGTTGTAAGAAAATCAATTTAAAATACGAATGCCAATAAGTTGCCATTAAACCACTAGTTCAATAATTGATTTATTTCGAAGTCTTGAAAGTCTGCAATAGTGGCAAATATTTTTTTTAGGTTATACGATGTCTTGTGTTTCTCCAAGCCCCGAAGATGGTTCTTCATCATCAAACTCTAAACCTTCACCGTCCAAACATGATGGCAAAAGAAAAGCTCATGAAGACGAAGCACTTCCCACAAAGAAGGCAAATGTAGAAGAACACAGCAGTATTGTGGCAGCACATTACAACCACCTCGAAGAGAAAGGCATAAAAGAACGTTTCAATTCTCCCATATTTTATTTGCGCAATTTTAATAATTGGGTGAAGAGTGTACTGATTCAAGAACACACTGACAAGATTCGTGAAAAAGATTACGGCAGGAGGATAAGAGTTCTCGACATTTGTTGTGGCAAAGGGGGCGACCTGAGTAAATGGCAAAAAGCGCGAGTAGATCGCGTTATATTTGCCGATATCGCGTCAGTGTCTGTAGAACAGTGCGAGAAACGATACGATGATTTGTCGAAACGTTGCCGTGGCCGCCTTTTCACTGCCGAGTTCATTGCAGCTGATTGTACAAAAGATACGTTGAGAGATAAGTATACGGATCCATCCATCAATTTTGATATTGTGAGTTGCCAGTTTGGATTTCATTACAGTTTCGAGAGTTTGACCCAAGCGAGAAGAATGCTCACAAATATATCTGAGTGTATCAAACCCGGTGGTTACTTTTTTGGAACAATCCCAAATGCTAATGAAATAGTGTCAAGGGCACAAAAGTCACCGGATTATTCATTTGGGAACAGGATATTCAGTATAAAATTACTGTTTGACCCAAAAGATGGTTATCCACTGTTTGGTGGCAAATATGACTTTCATTTAGAAGGAGTAGTTGATTGCCCAGAATTCTTAGTCAACTTTGATCTGTTAGTAAAGCTAGCAGCAGAGTATGGGCTCGAACTCGTATATAAAGCAGGGTTTGCTGATTTCTTCAAAGACCACCAAAACCAATATAAGCAACTGTTGCAAAGAATAAACTGCTTTGAAAGCTATCCTGCTGCTCCTGGGAAAAATCTCATGGGCGAAGCATCGGAATATAACCATGCCAAAACGTTTTTTGAAAACCAAGATGATACAACTGAGAAGGCTAAGATTGGCACTATGAGCAAATGCGAATGGGAAGTAGTGAGTAAGTATATTATCACTTATGTACCCACTAATAGTGACCTGTGGCTTTGCCTGCAATTAAGTTAAAACATATCCTTCAGATAATCCTGGGTATAAGCTACATAGTACATTCCAAATTTCATCCAAATCAGTTTAGCTGTTACAGCATGAAAAGAAAACAAACATGCCTACCAATTAACACACAGCTTTTGAATCTATAATATTAGTTTGATGGCCCTATATTGGAAAAAATATATCTACAATACTTTGACACCTCTTTCAATACCAAACAAATGTATTACTCTTTATTGCATACCTAGAAAAATAGTGAAATATAATAGAGCACGGTAAAAATAATTAATGTGTTACAATCGGCTCCCTTTTTGCTTTAATCTGTTTTAACCCCAATGTATTAAGATTTTCCTTTGTTTTTTACAGCAATTTACATGGCATTTGCTTTCAAGAAACTAAAGGGTATATTGGACCTTAATGGAAAGACTGTATATGATAATGCTTCATCCAAAAGTAATAAATAGATATTTGTAAAATAAACTTGGCTTCTTGTAATCTGTAAAAATGTGTGTTTAGGCAGTAACTGCTTACCATAGTAAACTATGGTAGGTACTGAAGTATCACTGAGGATTACACTTCGGCAATATTATATTATGATTATAAATGTCTCAAACTACCTACAGCTAATGGAGCACAATAAAAACAATAATTTTAGCTCTACAATTGACACTCCTGTCTCATTATTTTAATTAATATTATCTCAGAAAAAATATGAATGCTGAGAAAACATTGTAAAAGATATAAGCTGGAGTCCACTCATGAAATTTTGTAATTCTGATCTTTGTAAAAGTCTTGTATATTATGTTAAATTTTTATCAAATATTATATTTTTTTACATCAACATAAATAATTAAATTTTTGTGCACTGTGCTTTAAGTACTATGATAGAGAATGCTACCCATACAAAAATCTTTGCACAAATATGGTCTGGGAAGTGTAAAAATACTTCCAAAAATGCTTTAATATGTAAGTAATTTTGTGTAGATTCTGCACAAAATATCTTAGTTAAATATTTGGTTGTCATATTACTATTACTATAAACAAAAACGGCAAAAGAAAATAATAATATTTTATGTATTGCCAATACTTAAAATATTCATAAATAAAAACAATATAATAATATACATACCAAAATTATTTGTATATTCTTACACTATGCCGACCTTCAGTATACTGATTTTGTATTTAGAGTATACTCTAACATATGAACACAACTGGTTAATTGATTTATAAATGTAACAATAGTCAAAATGTAAAAAGTGATGACATATTGCAAGTAATCAAGTGTTAAAATCATTTAACCAGTGCCTGTAAGTATAATTAATAAGGTTAATTCGGTAATGTATGTATAACATTCTGAGTTATAATCTCTCTGAGATTAGCATTATTCAAATCAAATCAAAATCGTTTATTCATATGGGCCCCAAAGAGGCACTCATGAAAGTTAATGAATCTATTGCCAGATTGCCCAGATTCGCAAAATTACAGCCATCTCGAGAAGAACCTGGCAAGAAACTCAGCGGCGCATTTTTATTCATTCATTGTTTTTTTAAAACATTCTTAATCTCCAATACATAATTTTCTTAACCTAGGTATTATTATGGTAGTCGCTAGAAAGAGCCTGTGCAGTATTAATTCATGTTATATTCGGTAAAGTTTTAGATCAGACAGAAACATGTACCTTTTCCCAATCAACTTAGACTTCAGTTTAGACTTGGTTTATTGCCTGTGCTCCTAATAATGTGGTTCAACTAATAGAACTAATGGTATAGAATATAGAATTAAAAATAATTTAACATGTTATCACATTCGTTTTATTGCTATCATTTATAGGACACTGCGCTGTCCTAGCACTGCTATTATCTATATAATAATATATCTGTTCCAATATTTTAATTTGAAACTCGAGAATAATCATTCAAATAGAAACTGATTGCAATAATTACAGGTTTTAGAGGAACTAGATGACAGTCTATTATAAAACAAGTTTACGTACATAACACAAATATGCACTAAATAACGCAGAGCTAAGGTATTTTGCCTACTAGGCGGAGCGTCAAACGCGACTTAGCTGCAAGAGCGATTTCCTCATTGACTGCGACACCTAGAAAAAAAGTATTGAAGGGAGTTTAGTGACAGCGTGCAGCGCAGCGGTTTTTATGCTAACTTTATAAAAATCGCCAAACGTAAAACCGCCACGATAGAGACTGGATATCTATCCATTTCATCACTACTCAATTAAAGACTACTCACTTCCACACTTTACAATGTACCTAATCATGGTTACATCTATAGGTATATAATCTAAGGTATGACCTTAGATTATATATATTGCAATGCCCGACGACGTGACGCGCGACGGTTAGCTAGCGGTGATGGCGTCAGTTTTGGTGTGCGAAAAATGGCTAACGCTGCTATTGCGACAGAAAATTCAATAACGACCATCGCATAAGCTACGCGTTCACCGCAACCGCGTTTGCCGCTCCGCTCAATGTGTATCTATGACACGCGGACCTTCGGCATTGCAAAGAAGGGCCTCACCAGGCAGCAAAATTGGATATGGGCACGTGGAACTCCTTACCCAAGCCTGCATTTCCTGATAAGTAACAGATAAACCAGGAACTTTCAAGACACGAGTGAACAAATTATCTTCTAGCCAAAAAATTGTCATCGTCGATCGCATCGTACCTTATTTTTTATTCAGTATAAGCAATCGTCTATCTGAGACCACTATCTCACCTAATGGTAAGCGATGATGCGGTCTACGATGGAGCACGTTTGCCTAGAAGATGCCTATTTACTCGCGACTTAAAGACTCCCCTATTATATTGTATTTATCAATTTTACTCCCCTCCCTATATTGTATTTATCAGGAAACACAGACTCAGGTAAGGACTTCCATCCTACCCATCTCAAATAATGCGAGTTAAGAGATAAAAGTAAAAGATTTGCCAATCCTGAATAAATACTCGTGGCAAATGTGGCGGCAAACACTACGTAAACCGCGTTATATCCTATCCATAATTTTGCGTTTAACACGTTTGCTGCACCGCCTTACAATATACCAAATTGGTATGCAAAAGGGCCAACAAATAAATGCTGTCAAACCAGATGTTTTGTGAATTTAAAGAAGAATTACCGAATTCTCTAATATAATTTGAGTTATAGATAGGAAATGTAATAAAACGAGATCTCTAAATAAAATTATTTTAGAGAATTTTTATTATACGCTTAGAAATTCCCTAAATTTTAATACAGTTTGGTAGCAATTATATCTTGGCCCTATTGCGTTTGTGTGCAGCAAAACCACGTACCCGCTCCGCTTTGTAATAACTCAACTTGAATTATAAGTTTGTCATTCGGGTAATGGAACTACTATGTGACAACTTATTAGTTCCAAGCTTCGTCTGTAAAAAAGGGTTGTCTGTAAAGTCGGTTTACGGACAATAATTTTACGTGATAACGTCATAAGACGAACGCTTAGGCCGATCGTGCCTCTCTATCGCTTGTTGCGCGCTCTCGCTTGCACGCTCAGGCTCAGGCGGAACGTGACACTTTTTCATGCGTGCAGCCGGTGTTCATCGATTTATAAGACGTTATCACGTCAATAAATTTGACGAATTTAATTAAATTTACAGAATTTTAGGTTTTTTGTTTTTTTTTTTCAATTTGGATTAAGCTTATTTTTACTTCAATGCGCGGCTCTTGGAAGGGTAATGGAAAAAAGGATTTATCAACCTATGTTAGGTACATATACCTATGTACGTATGTTTGTTCCTTTGTGGCTCTAAAGACGTGGTTCGATGTTGTGTCCTAAAGACCTAACAGTAATTAAAATTTTATATGACGTCAGACGCCATGTTATGAAAAATAAAATTCGACGAACTGTGTCAAGTGGAATATTGATTAGGTATTTGAACATAATTTTTAGGTTTCTCATATCATATTTCATTTCAAATGGCCGTTTAGAATCTATAACGAGTTATGTAGTACAAATTATCTCTTAAATGTTTAGTACTTATAACAAAGCTCTGGTAAGTAAAGTTCTCATAAAATCGCATAATAAGTCTTATTATGTAATAAAAGTATTAATTAAATTAAAAAGTTAGTAAATCTAAAAACCCGAGTGCATAAAACAAGTGAAATAAATCTAATGCGAAACAGTCTTTCGTTGTTTAAACAGTCGGGACTCATTTTTGCAAAGATTATGCTTGTCAAGAATTCTAATAGGTCCCGAGTCCCGACTGTTATACACTGCGCGCACTCTGCCCTCTATCTCGAAAATGGTCTAAGATGTAAAAAAATGTGTAAACAAAAGTAGTAGAGAATTTAATCCTCTACAATATTCATTATAAATACAAATAGCAAAAAACCCATAGGAAGCGAGATATTTGCAATAAATTTGTAAAAAAAACAATTTTTTCACCTTTAACCTTGGAATATCTGTAGTCGCGGACAACCTAGGATAAGTAGGTTTTGAGACAAGTTTTAGGGTGTCAAAATAAAGGTTTATACTAGTTTACAGCTGACTATATCTCATTCCGAGGTGAAACCCAAATTGTTCTGGACTAGGAGCTCCTTGCCTGTCATGGCTTGGGCTCCCGATATGTTCCGCATTAGAATTTATTTTACTTATTTTTTGCATTCGGGTTTTTTATTGACGTGATAACGTCTTATAAATCGATGAACACCGGCTGCACGCACGAAAAAGTGTCACGTTCCGCCTGAGCCTGAGCGTGCAAGCGAGAGCGCGGAACAAACGATAGAGAGTCACGATCGGCCCAAGCGTCGGCGAGTCGTTACGAGTGTAAATAAATGTTAATTAATCGAAAAATTATAATTTTCAATTAACTCCTTCATTCTATTATACAAAATTATGATAATTCAGTGATAATAATTCAATTTAATTAATAAAGGTATAATGCAATTTTTCATCAATGATTCTTTATGACGTTATCACGTAAAACTATCGTCCGTAAACTGACTTTACAGACGACCATTTTTTTATTAATTAGATTGAGATATATGTCGGCATGCATATACTCTAGCCACGTCATGCCCTCTAGTAAATGGTATAAGCTTTCTAGTAATACAAAATCGACAACGCCATATTTTTCATTCTTCGGAACTCGCAAGTTGCAAAAAGTATATTTGTTATATTTTTTAATTGTTTGTTTCAAGGCAATGGCAACAAATGTAATGAAATTCGTACAAATGAGATCATTGAACCAACTCGCATGAAGTTGTTTGCGATTGCGCGTGGAAAGGGCGCATGCGCATTCGTCACTTCTCGGGACATAGAATTTGCTCTCGCTCGACCGGCCTCATGTAATCTCGCTCGCTCGAACAAACGTCGAATTCGTTGGAATACGTGGGCAAAATGAGTGTCGAAAACCCAGCCAGTGATAATGATTGTGATACTGTGAGTATTGAAATTAATGTATTTCTTTCTGTTCTTTACTTTAGTAATACGCTTAAGGCGTTGGAACGTCTTGATTCTCGTATTTACTAGTAAAAAATCTCCCACGAATCGAAAATTTTCTAAGTCCCAATATGGCGTCAAGTACAGTGTTGAGCAGGCAAGCGAAGCGTCGGCCTGGGTGTCTTTCAGAATAATCAATGACGAATTTTATGCAGATTCTAGGAAACTATGACTTGTTTGTTTCATACATAATAAAATTGACGAAAATTAAAATTCACATTTTATGACCGTAATTTCTTTACAGGGAAAGGTAAACGGCAGTAAAAATGAACACGTGAACGGTATTCAAAACGGGTACAGCAGCTCGGACAAGCATAAGTCGAGCCACAAGTCCTCTAGCAAGGACAAGCATCGCGACAAGGACCGCGACCACAAAAGTTCCAAGCACAGTAGTAGCTCCAGCAGGTTAGCTTCCAGAACATTCTTGATCACCACACCTAATGTTACACTTTAAACATACCATGCTTCCATTTACAGAGATAAAGACAGAGACAAGGACAAACACTCAAGCAGTAAAAGTCACAGCAGCAGCTCACATAAGTCCTCTAGCAAGGACAAAGAACGCAGTGACAAGAGCAAGGAGAACAGTAGCAGTAGCAGCAAGGACAAAGAACGCAGTGACAAGGACAAGCATCGCAGTGATAAGGATAAGCACAGGAGTGACAGAGACAAAGACAGAAGTGATCGGGACAAGCACAAAAGCAGCAGTGATGACAAAAAGTCGTCATCATCTTCTAAGGATAAGGATAGAGAGCACAAGAGCTCCAAGGATAAAGAACACAAGTCTAAGGACAGAGACAAGGACCGGGAACGAGACAAAGAACGCCATAAAAGTGATAAGGACAAGAATCGCAGTGATAAGGACAAGCACTCTAGTTCTAAAGACAAGAATAGGTGAGCTTTGCTTTACTCCTTGTCATCTAACCTCAAAATCTTTGACATTAGTGTCAAATAACTTCAAAATCATTAAATTATTTTAGTAATATTTACAAATCTTAAGATTTTTTTCTCACAGAATGGATATGTGGGGTAGCTATATGTTAGTTCATTAGACTTATTTAATAGTACATATTAATTCTTATTATTAAGCTAAATAATTTTTCCTAAATAAATATGGTATAAGTCTATATCATATTACACCTTTTGCAATAGTTATACTACAAAATCTTAGTAGAGTTGCTGTACTTATGCTAATGTCATAAGCTTCATAGCATAAATACCCACTGTAGTGAACAGTCTACTAGCAAGTATGCTGCAAATGAGTCAAAATACATCCTGATGTAAACTTTGTGAGCAGCAGTAAATAGTTCATAATCATGCAGGTTGCTTTTAAACTTGGTATCATTAGACATATAGCAGAGGAAAATATCCCTGATAGTCTGAACATCTGATCTTAGGAGTGCAGGCTTAGTAGTTTGCAATGCATTTTCTCTCTTGTGTATTATGAAAAAGTACCTACATAATTTACTAAAATGACTTCCTTGAAAAATTCAAGGTGTCAATTATTTTTGTTATAAATGTTTGGATATTAAGTGTTTATGTAGAGATCTACTATATAAACATATCTGGTGCCTCAAATTAACTAAATGGTTTATTATATCATAAAACATTTCTAATCATATATTACATTAAACTAAAAACTAAATTAAAATTAACCAAAAAAACTATAATTAGATATAAATATGTACAAAACTTAATCTAATAGACCGCTACCAGTAGGCAAACTACCCAAAATGCTGGCAGCATTGCCACTAAATGGTTGTATTATCATTATGAATATAGAAATTCATTTGTGTGTGCAAGACAGATGTGATCAAAAAACAATTGTATAAGTGCTTGGTTAGTTTATCCCAGATTGACATCATTGTCAGTAAGGCAAACTAGTATATTCAAAGGACACATCCACTCCATTCCACAGCCAAGTCATGACTGGTTGCTGGTTGGCCAATGGCCAATACTAACCACTTCATACAAATTTCTTCTTAAAGATAATAGTTATCTGTGGAAAAGGTTTGTGGAGACGAAACATATTTTAGATGATTAAATTCAACTCTCATGTCAATTGTTAACAGTGAACATTTTAATGTACCAATTTGTTTTTATCACCAGTTCCAGTAGCAGTAAGAGTAAGGAAAAGAGCAGTAGCAGTGAGAAACGAGAGAGGGTAAAAGTAAAATCTGAATCTGAAGATTCAGCCAAGGAAGATTGCCTGCAGGTAATTGTGAATATGAGTTTATATTATATTGGTATAACATATGTACATGTTTTCCCTGATGTCCATACTAAGAAAGGTAATATTTCATTTCAAATTGGTACTACAGTCATATTTAATATACTTAAAGTTTCTGCTAACACTGTAATATTACTCAGAATTATATTGTTTTCTTTCAACATCAAATATTTTAATGAAAGTTGATCCAGTCAAAGTATTGTACTGAATGTGGTCAATTGTATAGGGGAAATGAAGTCTTTATATGTAGTTTTGTAGGTTAGCCTAAGATAATTAATTCACTCATTCTTCTGGTATATATAATCAATGGTTTTAAGATGATGAAAAAGTATGAGGAAAAAGAGTATCTTTTGTCACTTTTTTATCATGACCAAAAAAAATTTTTTTTATATATGTAAGCATTTAGCTGCTATCTCACCTGATGGAAATTGATGATGCGTCCGAAGATGAAGCATGCTTACCTAGAAGATACCTATTCACTCTAGACTTGAAGACTCCCATATTAAATACTGTTTAACTTATACCGTGATTCAAGAAGTTAAGTTTTAAAAGAGTAGCAATAAAACAACTCATTCATACATCAACAGATAGATGAAAGCTACATGAAACAAGAGGTCAAGGAGGAAAGCGAAGATGGATACAATGCGGCAAACAATACAACCCAATCATCTTGTGACTATTCACTGTCACAGTTCAAAGATGAACCTCTATCAGAGCTGCCACCAGAAGAAGACAGCGAAGAAGATACACCATTGGTGAGAAACAGTTGAAGCTTCTTTTACAGAAATTACTTTTCTATTTTTATTTACTAGTGTTCATTTAATAATTTTGTATATATTATGACTTAAGGTCACTAAACATCTTTATTTTTTTTAGCTGGAGCGCAAACGCAAACTTCCCAGTGAGAGTGAAGAAGAGATTCCATTATTGCAGCGTAAGAAATCCAAGAAAAAAGTCAAGAAAGGTAAGTTACTATTAGTTAATAAAAACTAAGAATGAATTAAGTTACCATATATTATTAATTATTCTTCCTTGAAAGAGGAGGGCCTCAATTAAATTTTATGGTTTATGGAGATATGTTGCCCTTGTTTTTGGTCTGTTCATACTGGTCTCCAGCATCTCCAATTGAGTATCACACTAGCATTATAATTCTGACAGTTTGTGTGTAAGTATGTTTGTTCTCTTCACGCTGTTACAGCTGAACAGATTTTGGATGAAATTTGGAATATACACAGCTTATACCTAGGTTAGGATACTTTTTTACTTACTAAATGCGGGCGTACCCCGATGCATGGCTAGTATACAATAATTTTTACTCTATGCAGGTATGTAGTGGTTAAAAAAATTCACTGAATATTTTCACATCATTTAAAAAGAAAAAAATTGTTTCTTTTAAAATACTAGCTGAGTGCCTACGGCTTGTTCCGAGTTGATTGCGACAAAAATAGTAGATCTAATAATAGCACATTGCAATCACACAAATTTTTACATTCTTAGTCAAAGCAATATAGCAGTTTAAATTACTGATCAGCCATAGTTTGGTTAGATTGTAATTAATGAGGGTACTTTGTAAGAGCGAAAAAGGCGTAAAAAACCAAAAAACATACATTTTAATTCTGTGAACTAATATCATTTACTTGTCATTTTCAGAACCCAAATATGAAGATGACTACATGGATGATGATGAAGATGAAATCAAACCTAAAGCTAAGAAGAAGAAAGTTGACAAAAAACCAAGTAAAGTGAAGTCTGAACCCGAGGAAGGACCGAGCCCCACCAAACGCAAGAAGAAACAGGAAGATGAAGGAGAAGTATGGAAATGGTAAGTAAAAAGTCTTGCTATCATCAAACACTATATAAACTCATTAGGCCTCGTGAATCCATGTTGGCAAGGTTAGGTACTTTCATTTATGCTTATGTCACTTAAGTTCTTCTATCTACAATTAATTACTTTTATAAGAGTGAAGAACTGGCCAGTTCTTCACTCTTTAAAAAAAAGTTATTTCATAATACAGAGTAATATGTACTTCAAGGTTTACTTTAGCAATAACTTATGAGAATAATAGGTATTGGTATGATAGAATTTCAACTTTGATTTACTGCCAGTTTCACTGGGCCATGATATTTTTTGACCCGATAATGTCTTAAATTCGTTCCGCCTGAGCCTGAACGTGCAAGCGAGAGCGCGGAACAAGCGATAGAGAGGCACGATCGGCCTAAGCGTTCGTCTTATGACGTTATCACGTAATATTTTATCGTCCGTAAACCAAATTTATAAACAACTATTTTTTTTTTATAAAATATTCACCTCCCAGCCCCACAGTACACACAATTACACCCAGAACCACAAATATCTCTTGGGAAGGAAAATTGTGCTTGCGCCGGTGATCGAACCTAGGACCCGTATCTCTTTGACTTGCGCATAGACATCACATGCCCACTGCGCCAACCGGGTCGTTAAAATACTATCAATAACCAAGTCGTCGAATACTCACGATACAAGTCTTTGAAATTAGTGACTAAGAAAGCGTTTGTTTTATTTTTTGTGAATTAAAACTTTTATGCCCGATTGGCAAATTTTTCATCTTTAAGTTTTTTTAGGCAGTAATAGAGAGTAGCGCCATCGTTACTGGCGTCACATATCAGGAAACTCTTTGCTTCACTATTACATAAAATGTTATACAGGCAATCTGGCAGATGGCGTTAGTTGTCATGCTAGACTGACAATGACATAATTTTGAGGTTATATTCCAAAATGTTCATGAAAATTGTTAATTTGTTATCATGTGAATTTAAATCAATATTGAGAACACATTCATCAAACGTTATTCTGTTAAGACAACTGAGATATAAGAGGGCAAAGTGTGTTGGTATTTTATTTATTCTGCATGATTTGTAGTTGTAGCAAATAAGTAAGTTTTGTAATTGTTTAGTTGTTGTTCACAGGTGGGAAGAAGAAAAAAAAGATGATGGAACCAAATGGAAGTTCTTGGAACACAAGGGACCCGTGTTTGCTCCGCCCTACGAACCTCTCCCGTCGAATGTGCGCTTCTTTTATGACGGTAAAGAGGTGAGGTTATCACAAGATGCCGAGGAAGTGGCAGGCTTCTACGCACGCATGTTGGATCATGACTACACCAGTAAACCCGTTTTCAATAACAATTTCTTCACTGACTGGAAAAAAGTCATGACTCATGAAGAAGCCAAACTCATCAAAGATCTCTCTAAGTGTAACTTCAAAGAAATGCAGGCCTATTTCCAAAGCGTTTCTGAAAAGAACAAGAATCGTTCAAAAGAAGAAAAGAATGCATTGAAACTGAAAAATGAGGAAATTCAAAAAGAATATGGCTTTTGCAGCATTGATGGTCATAAAGAAAAAATTGGTAACTTTAGAATAGAACCTCCAGGATTATTTAGAGGGCGAGGTGAGCATCCGAAGATGGGCATGTTGAAAAGACGTGTCATGCCAGAGGATGTTCTGATAAATTGCTCAAAGGAAGGCAAAATACCTAAACCGCCACCAGGACACAAATGGAAAGAAGTTAAACATGATAATACTGTAACGTGGTTAGCATCTTGGACAGAGAATGTACAAGGACAAGCTAAATATGTAATGTTAAACCCCAGTTCTAAATTGAAAGGTGAAAAAGATTGGCAAAAATATGAAACTGCCAGGAAACTTCATAAGTGTATAGATAAGATCAGAGATACTTACCGAAGCGATTGGAAAGCTAAAGAAATGCGGGTTCGTCAGCGTGCTGTTGCTCTTTACTTTATTGATCGCCTTGCATTGAGAGCTGGTAATGAAAAAGATGATGATCAAGCTGATACAGTAGGCTGTTGCTCACTACGTGTTGAGCATATTGAATTACATAAAGAAAAAGATGGCAAGGAATTTGTAGTTGTATTCGACTTCCTCGGTAAAGATTCTATTAGATACTACAATGAAGTGCCTGTGGAAAAACGCGTTTTCAAGAATCTCGAACTTTTCATGGAGAATAAAAAAGACACTGATGATCTCTTTGACAGACTTAACACACAAACTTTGAATGATCATTTGAAAGATTTGATGCCTGGCTTGACTGCCAAAGTATTCCGTACTTACAATGCCTCAATAACTTTGCAAAGGCAATTGGATGAACTCACAGATGGCGATGCTACAGTACCCGAAAAAATTCTAGCTTACAACCGTGCAAATCGTGCAGTAGCTGTACTCTGTAACCATCAGAGAGCAGTTCCTAAAGGTAATTATTTAATACAAAGCCAACAGCAAAATAATTTAATGTTTTATTTTCATAAGAAAATGTGTTTATTTATTGTAGAATCCTATCATAAAAACTAAACATAAAACTTATTTGCAGGTCATTCTAAGTCTATGGAAGCTATAAAGGAAAAGATACAAGCCAAGCGAAACCAGATTGATGAGGCAGAAGACGAACTACAGGATGCTTCGAGGGCTGCCAAACGTGGCTCTGTTAAAGAGAAACTCAATGCTGACAAAAAGCAGAAAGCACTAGAGAAATTGCGAGAACAGCTGAAGAAATTGGAGCTGCAGGAAACTGACCGTGATGAGAACAAAACAATTGCACTGGGCACTTCTAAGCTGAATTATCTTGATCCACGTATTTCTGTAGCTTGGTAAGTTTTTATATTATCTTTTATGAAATTTAATAATAGTAATTAGAAAAAATAGTACCTTGCAGGTACTATTTTTGTGCAGTGGTTATTAGGCTCTTAAAGTTAGATTATAACACTTAAATTATATGATAATATTGTCTTACAGGTGCAAGAAACATGGAGTACCCATTGAAAAAATATACAATAAGACTCAGCGAGACAAATTCCGTTGGGCGATTGATATGGCCGGTCCCGAGTATATCTTTTAAGGTTAAATTAGCAGTAGCTATAGAATATAATTTATACAATATATGTACTTTGTTTTATGTATTTAAATTGTTCCATTGCACATGCACAATATTTGTTGTATGTGAAAGCATGTTAATATTCGCTGACCTTAGTAAAATTAAAACATAGTGTACTGAAATCAAGTATTGGTTATTAACTATGCGGACCCAAAAGCTGATGTTCCTCCCATTTTAGGTTCCAAATTAGAAGTCTGATTCTAAATTATTTTCGTTTAGGATATTTAGTAAATTTAATACTGCTTGTAGAGTTTTTTTCATATCAAGTTTCACTCATTATACACATATTATTAGGTTAAGATGTAGCCATTAAACAGAACCCCTAGTTTTTAGTTAGGATTTTCCCTGTATAGATTTCCAGTTTGTCTTTGGATTTTCTAATTCTATACATATTAGTTAAGGATGCTTAGCAAAATAGTTCATCTATTGAATGAATGCTACTGTTGCAATAATTGTAATCAAAAGATGCTAGAAACGTTTTTTGAAATATGCCGGCCGGGGTTAGGGCTCACAAAAACGTGTAACTTGTATATAATAGTAAAAATCTTGGTTTTAATCAATTGAGACTTTCTACTTACATGAAATATTTGAATGGGCAATAGTTGTAAATCAGATGAAAGTAAAATTTAATTTTTATATTTTACATTGAGGTGACAAATCTAGAAAGTGTGAGAAAAATAATGTGAATCTGCACAACGTGCAGCAGTTTGTTGTAAATTAAGAAATAATTATTTTTGTAAAATTAAGATCGAAATTGAGGCCGTAGCCGTCAATGTTACAAAAGGTACAATGTTAGGTAAAAATATTTAATTTGTGTACTAAGTGAGGTACTTGTGTGTGTCTGTAAATATTAAATTTTTACCATCTCTTACATCTTGTGAAATGAGATTATCCCAAATAAAATAAACATTGACACTAGGATTAATAGTGGTTTTATTATTAACAAAAAAATTTGGATCTTCTTAATTTTAGTGAGGTTGTTCAAATTCTTCAGTTTGAAAGAAATCTTCATTCTCCAATCCTTCTGGCATGTAAATAAGTCCAGATTCGTCTTTATGCGATAGATTATAACCCCTACCGTAACCTGAAAGAAAAATGTTTTGTAAAATTATTATTTAACCTGATGGTAAGCGACGATGTAGTCGACGATGGAGCAAGCTTGCCTAGAAGATACCTATTCACTCGCGACTTGAAGACTCCCATATTGTACTCATCAGGAAATAGCGATTCAGATATCCTATCTAATATTTGCCACATATTTGCGTAATTTTAACCTGGTCGACCGGTACTATAGCGAAGAAAAATGAGGGTTGCGTTCCTGTAAAAGATAACCTATTGCTTCAAAATAGAAAGCTCAGAGACTGGCTTCTAGTTTTTTAACATTTTACATTAATCATGCTATTTTAAATCAAGATGGCATCAACATTGACCACTCTTTCCTTTTTTTTATAATAGAAGAATGCTATCTACGGGCCACTTGCCTCTATTTCCTAAAACTATGTACAGCAAAGTACTAAGTTACCTACAAGACATCGAGCTTATAGCTTATAGCTCTTTCCTCGGATAAAACATGTTTACAGGAAAGACCTATATAATGTGTAGGTATTTTGCTTGTACTTATGAAAAACCGGTTAGGATAGAGCTACTCAATAAGCACAGGTACTCATTGAGTAACTCCATTTGCACATACAGTATTCCACTACGATTAATGCCCGGGTATTATTATAGCTACAAATACTTCAACTTACCCATTTGTTTCATTAACTTAGTGGGCGCGTTGCGTAAATGCAATGGGATGGGCGGCAACGGTCCTTTCGCCTCATTCAAAAGCTGCTTGCACCTGTTCATGGCATTATAAACCTGTCGGCTTTTGGGCGCTCTCGCCAGCCTGACGGCGCACTGTGCCAGTAACACGTCACACTCCGGCATGCCAATGTGCTGGCATCCTTGCAAGCAGGCCACGGCTTCTACTAACGCGTTGGGATCAGCCATACCTGTCAATTAAAATTGATCTCATCTGGGGATGACGTTCACAACTAAATCATTTCGTTTTATAATGAGTCTAGTCTTCTAGAACAGACATAAAGAGGTTGTGTCGAGCATTTTGCAAAGGCATCAGAGAGATGCTAACAAACTGATATATATTTTCGAAATTAAAATTTAACATAATGTTACGAAGTGGTGATAGCGCCTTCGTAGTTAGCCTGCCTCTCAATCGGTTGGTTGCGGTTTCGGATCCCGAGAAGACGGGCTTGAGCTTCCGGTTTGAAAGTAACATCGTGTAGACCACGTCATCCTGGTGGCAAAGCTGGAAAATCTGGGAATACACGGCGATCTGCTTCGTTGGATCGAATCATACCTTAAAAATCGATCACAGGCTGTCGTAATCGGAGGATATAGGTCTGATCTTATTGACATCCCCTCTGGAATCCCGCAGGGTTCACACCTTGGACCCCTATTATATAACGCTTATATATACGATATACATACCTGCTTTGATTCCACTAAATATCTACTTTATGCGGATGATAAAAAGATTTTTTGTAAAATTACCAGTATAGACGATTGTTTATCCATTCAAGACACTTTGAATCGACTTTCTTATTATTATGCTATTAATAAAATAACTGTGAATGTATCCAAATGTCAGACAATATCTTTTACGCGTAAGAAAAAACCTATAAAATACAATTACAACTTTAACGACATTATTATACAGCAAGTTGATGTGATACGCGATTTGGGAGTCATGCTTGACCGGAAACTTACCATGTCAGAACATATAGACACTATTGTAAATAAAGCTTACAAAAATCTCGGGTTCGTTCTTCGGACTTGTAGACCTTTTTCAAATTTGTTCTGTATAAAAACTGTTTATTATTCGTATGTCCGCAGTGTACTAGAGTACGCTAGCTGTGCCTGGTCTCCCCATTATGTCACATATAAACAGCAAATAGAAAAAATACAGGCGAAATTTATAAAACATCTTAACTACAGAGTTCGCTCGCGCTCCGACTATAACACAGGCTGTAAGCGTCATAAAATAATGCCGTTAGAAGACAGGCGCACTCTCATAGATACTATGTTGCTATATGATATAGTGAATGGTCGGCTGGACGCGCCGGCTTTACTATCAGCTGTTGTTTTTAGCGTCCCCAAGAAACGAACGCGGCACACACCTTTGTTCGCGCGCCCAGCCAGTAATTCTAATTTTGCAAGTCATGCGCCTTTGTCCCGTATAACCTCGACTTTTAATAAGAACTTTTCAGATTTAGATATTTTCCATATGTCCAAACAGGTCTTCAAACGTAAAGTTATTGAAAGCCTAACATCGCAATCCTGACTCTTTAATCAGCTTTGCGCCTTTTTGTTTTGATGCCGATACTAATATGTGCAGTGGACTAGTAGGGGTAGGCAATTTAGTGTTATGATTGTAGGAATTGGTTTGACACATAATTTAAATAATATGATAACAAAGAAATAATAATGTAATAATGTAAACAATTAAAAATATATTATATAATAATAATCTACGCGATGTATTGTATAGCAGATGTATTGTGTACGTACTTATATTATATTGTATTTTTATAAATAATTGTATTCTAACATACATGCACAGGCGCACTCACTCACTCACACTTTCTCAGACACGCACATACATACACACACACATACATACATCTACATCACTAAATTGTTTTGTATTGTTATACCAACTAGGAGAGTAAATAAAAATTGTACTTATCTAGGGAGACCTATAATTGGCTGTACTATATATATTTCATGTTTTGTATCTAAATTATCTTAATGCTGTTGGTCTTCTGAATAAATAAATAAAAACTCGTGTTCCCCCGCCGGGAATCGAACCCGGTACCCCTGCTTAGAAGACGAACGCGCACCTAAGTAGACCAAACGGGCAGTATTATATTTTAACTAGTCTAGTTCTTCTTCTATATCACATACAACATGTCATAGTATTAGTATTTACCGACATCCTCTGCGGCTATCCGCACGAGCCTGCGCGCGAGGTACAAGGGATCCTCGCCACCATGCAGCGCGCGCGTGGTCCAATAGATCGCGGCGTTATCGTCGCTCGCGCGAATGGACTTGTGTACCGCGGAGACCGTGTTGTAGTGCTCGTCACCGCGCCTGTCGTACAACATATGCGACCGCTGAAATTACAACATGGACTCATTTAAACCAACAATAAGCTGTGCTCAGATTCAGTTGATTCATGATCAAATTATCAACCTGATTAGTTATCTCTTCAAGTCAAGAGTGAATAGGTATCTTCTAGGCAAGACACCTTCGGCCGCATCTTCACTTTCCATCAGGTGAGATAGGGGTCAAATGCTTGCCTATTAAGTATAAAAAAAGCTACTTTTTTTTAATGCCAGGCAAGCCTTTGACCTCTATCTCACCTGATGGAAAGTGAAGATGCGGCCGAAGATATCTTGCCTAAAATATACCTATTCACTCTAGACTTGAAGACACCCAGAGTGTGCTGTTCGAGAAACAGACCCATGCAATGAGTTCTACTATCCATACAGCGAGGGCTGTATAAATAAACGTAAGATAAACGTAGAAGCGAAACGCTTTGAGCGAACCAGAGGTATGTCAACCATATAAGGATGACGTTTTAGTTTGTCTTGTTGTTAGGAGCCATGAGAGCCTCTTTGGAGCTAAGTAAATAATTTTATTGATTTTGAATGAGATATTTTTTAAAGCTTTGGGTTTATTGAGAAGTTTCTTACCATATTGAATCTTTGATTGGCTAGCATTTGACTACTATACTGATGTTAGATTTTTACAATGATAAACATGGGTGTAAATGTAAATTTTTTCGTAAGTTTTCGCAAACGACCAAAACTAGAAGAATCATTGAAAAATATATTTCTTTGCTAGAACCGTTAGTGCTAGCTAGCTTATCGCAGAGAAAAATACTACAAAAATGCTAAGAATCTTATCTGTTTACCTTGATCCCATCCTTGATATCGTCTAGGCTGAGCACCGCTGGCCCCGTCTCGTTTAGCGCCTTACCAGGGTCGCGCGCCGTCAGCGCCAACTCTAGGGCTCCGAGAGCCACGCGTGCGTCTCCATCGCACACCTCGGCAAGCCACCGAATCGACCCCTCCTCCACTATGCACCTGCGACAAACTGACGATCAAGTTGACTGCAACAAGTAAACTTAAGGGCAAAATTAAGGGCACTACACCTTAATTTTGAAAATCAATTACACTAAAAATCAATATCGTATTATGTAATACTCCGATCAGCTTCGAGGGTAAACGACGCTCTTCATCCGGGAGTCAACAAAGCGGCAGATCCCGACGCCGCGCCGCGCCGCTTAGAACCATAAATTATGACTAGCAATCGCGATAGTTTTCATGATAAATATGCACCTGCTATGTTTCTATGGTGTTTACCTCTTTTTATCCGACTCCGGCGAAGCAAAAAGGAGGATTATTATTTTAGCACCGTATGTATTATGATCGTTAGTTCACACTCACAGACCCACACTAAGATCGATAACTTGTGTCAGTCGTGGGTGACAGAAACATTCACATCACACACACACAATCACAACGAGCGAAATGGCTAGTACGGCATCTAGCCGTGCCCCGTAAAACAAACAAATAATGACAAGCAATGTTATATTATAACATAGTAGAAAATATTTCTACTGTAGTTATAATCGCTGTAACCTTTGAGACACCTACCTAGGCACAATATCCTTTTGTGCATTCTCTGGTCCATTGATACCCACCATCACAGCATCTTTGTTTCCTAGTGCTCTTTTCAATATGAGTATTACATCACTGACACTGAGTTTCTCCAAGACCACAACTCTGCAACGACTTAGTAACGCTGTATTGAGGCTGAATGAGGGATTCTCCGTGGTCGCTCCTATTAGTGTGATTGTGCCATTTTCTACATGAGGCAGAAATGTATCTTGTTGGAGTTTGTTGAACCTGAAACAATCAAAGTACTCAAAATGAATACTGCATTTTTGTTGTATTGTGTTATTATTCTGTCTAAAGTTCATCTCATCGTCTTCATCTATATTTATAAAAATCAATTGCTGTGCGATAGTCTTCGAAAATAGCTTGACGAATTTGGCTGAATCTTTTTTGTTGTGTTTGTGATTGTCAGAGCAAGGTTTGTATGTAATTTTTTTGTATTTTTTATCCATTGGAGATTGTACCCGCGCGAAGACATCGCTAGTCTACAAATAATAAATAGGTATAACTTTTAAGTTATATAATCATTTATTTAGTTTTAACTAAATAAATGATTTCACAATCACACTTAGTTCGATGACTTGTGTCGTGGGTGCTGAAAACATTCACACACACACACACAATATCACTCAAGACCAGAAACATAAATTTCATTGACTGATATGCATAAATAGAAAGTGGGGGTAAATAAAACAGCTTTTATCATGTATAAATCACCTAAAAGTTGTATATAATTTCTAATTTGGGACAGATTAACCAAAGCTTTTCTACCAGAGGGCTCTGTGCAACTATGAAGACAATATTATTATGGCATATATGTATTGGTCGGGATGGAGTGTAGTAAGCCAAGCATAAATACCTATGAATTTCATCCATAAAGAGTACTGTATGTCTTTTAAACTGAGCTTCATTCTTGGCAATCTTTACAACTTCTTTAACATCATTTATCCCAGACATGGCAGCTGACAGCTTAACAAACCTCATGTGGTTTTGGTCTTTACAAATATTTGCCACCACATTAGCGAGTGATGTCTGAAATCACAGTGTGTGTTAGTGTGCGTTTGAAGTGAGGTATATTTATACTAAACCCTTTGAATAGGCTCCACATTGGCATAGAGGCCAGTAAACTACTCTGATTGTACTTCAAAAATAGTGCATTTTTTTTTTGGATGAGCCATAACAAACATTTGACCATTATCTCACCTGGTTTTAAATAATGATGTGACCGATGATAAAGCATGCTTGCAAGTAGAAGATACCTATTCACTTACGAAAAATGTATTATAATTGCTAAATATAGAATACTATTTACATTGAAAGGAAAAAGTTTACCCCTAACCTGAAATTTAGTATGCAAATAGTCTTGTTATGACAGATTTCTACTTAAGAAAAGTTTATGATGCATATTGTGTGTGTGTGATCTGAATGTTTCCAGCACCTACAACACAAGTAATTTAACTTAGTGTAGGGCTCTGAGTGTGTATATTTATGTTTGTTTTTTATAGCTTATTTTCCTTTAAATAACAACTCACCAGAAGGATGATTGTGTCCTGCATGAGCAGGACATAATATAAAATATAAGCTATGTGATTGGCCGTGTGATGCAGGATTGGGCAATGGCATACAAATAGTGATGATACTGGAAGCAGAAACATGGATACTCCAAAAGGAAGTTTTTTTTATTTTTTTTATTTGTAACAGGCTTGTGTTTGACCACTATCTCACCTGATGGTAAGTGACGATGTGATCGAAGCTGGTAAACACAACAGACCTGTTTTTTTCATACCAACAGTCAAGTATTTATTTTATCTATATTTGACTACTATGGTAAAGTTGTGGCTAGCTAGGTCATCAACATCAAAAGAAAACACTCTGACACTACTAAAATTGTTCAAATATATTCTTTTTCTCAGTGCATGCCACATCACCATTTCATGCTATAATACTAAAAACAATATTACTTTGCCGCAGCCCGGAGGACCCCACAATATCATATTTGGCACTTTCTTTTGTTCCAATAAAGATCTAAGCATAGAGCCAGAACCAAAAACTTGAGTTTGCCCAACAATGTCACTTAGTGACACCGGTCTCATGCGTTCAGCTAGAGGAATTGCATCATCAGACACTGATTTAGATGAACTAGCCATTGTTGTAACTGGATCCTGTGTATTGAAATAATATACATTATAAATAAGTACCTATATAATATGTAGGTAGGTACTAAATTAATCAAATCTCATGATACAAACAATTAAAGCAAAGAGTATAGGTTTAACGGAGCAATATAAAAGCAATTTATAGTTAGTAGCAAAGCTAAAAATAGGTATGAATTGAATAAATGAAACAGGAAAAAACATGCCTTATTACTTCTTTGAACATCTTTTAACGGAGCAATATAAAAGCAATTTTAAGTTAGTAGCAAAGCTATAAATAGTTATGAATTGAATAAATGAAACAGGAACAAACATACCTTATTAATTTTTTTAACATATTCGTTTTTTAGTGAGGTATTATTAACTTTTACTCTTTTTTCGTTGGGAGAAACGCAGTTAAAATGTGAACTATTACGCTTAGAGCTACTTTTCTCTGAAGTATTTAAAAATAAACATTTGTTGACATGGTCTTCTATGATATTTTTTTCGAAGGATTTATTACAAACAGGACAAAGTATTCTTTCGATGGAGTGCTTTTCTTCCGGCTTCTTTGTCTCCATATTTGGAATGTACTTATGTAAAAACTTCTTATAGTAATTCGGATCAGGCATATAATACAGACTTTTAACAAAACTCCTGGAAAGGATTCGTGAACGTGGAAAATAGAAATCTTTTTCTTTTTACAGTGTTTTCTTTCATGTAATTGTAAATTATTTCAATAACAAAAATAATATTTTAATTTAACTTTCGCTTAAAAATATTTTTCGCGGTTATTCGGGCTTTGTTGACTCGAAAAACGAAACTTCAGAAAATGTCAACGTCAATGTAATTGTCTACATATATCGCTATTTTCCGAATGTAGTCCGTGAGAGTCGCGGTATCTATGCTCGAGAAGTCGTGCATATTTGTTTTATGATTTTATTGAATATTTAATAACGATATAATTAATTTATTAAAATACATATTTTAAACTGAAACTAGGGTCGTGTACGAACAATCAAAATATTTTTACAAATACTTATTTCCTATGAAATGTAAAGTTTTTATGAATGATATTTTATTTTCGGCTATATATCAACGTTGATAATCCTTGGACCACTAAGAAAATATCGATAGAAAGTATAAAACCATATTACCTATGCATATTCAACACACGTGCGGGATAATTGAGCACCATGGGCAGAGAGGGTGAGTATATTCTTTTCAACGACCGTGGAATTGCGATGATGATAGACACTTATATATAGTCTTGCTGATTTCACTTAGTACTCTCTGTGGTCTGTGATTTACATTATTTTGTTTTTGGTACAAAATCTGTGACGTGTTTTATTTTGAAAAGTTTTAGAGTTTGATTTATTGTATTTGCAAGTATGTGCAAAATTTAAAAGGAAAAGCTATGTAAATGTGAATTTTCTATAGTATTCGAGATGGAAGAAGTTAAAGGACTGAGAAAAAGAAAAAACAATTTGGAGAAAAGTAACGAGGTCAGCGAACTCCAAGAAAACAGTTACGTTGAAAAATCGAAAAATATTCTGAATGAAAAAGTCGTAAGTTTTGTTTTTATTTAATTTTAATTAACTGCAGTAATGTAAATTACTTCATGTCATATCCAAATATATAAGTAATTAAAGATACAAAAGTGAAAATGATTCTTATACTTGTCAACAATATCGACTAAACTTCTTTGGACCTGACCAAAACATCAATTATGCATTGCCAGAAACGACCTGAAAACGCCAGAAAATATTTTCCAAAATCGGATAATTTTGCTATTTTCAGGACAACGAAATTCTAAGTAAAAAAGAAAAAAATCAAATAAAACCTGTAATTGAAGAACTGAAGGATTTAAATAATCAACCATATATTTGCTATCTCCACATCGACATTGACCTAGTGTGGATAGCATTGTTTGTACTAGCAACATGCACTAGGCTTTACAACTTAGAAGAACCAAAGTTTATTGTGTAAGTATAAATCTAGTAGTTAATGTTATGTTAAGGGTACATGCAAAAGTTTGTGAATATGTATGTGTGAAATGTTCTTAGTTACTGCTGTGAGGGTTGCAAAGGACAAGTCCTTAAGTAAATCACATTTTAATTTACTTGTATAATTTAAATTTGAAACAAATACAACAAAGTTAGGGAATATATATGATACTAGCTGTACCCCGGGCTTCGCCCGCTATTATTAAGATAGAAAGTAGCCTATGTGTTAATCCTAGGTATAATCTATGTACATTCCAAATTTCATCCAAATCTGTTCAGCCGTTAAAAAGTGAAGAGGGAACAAACATACTTACACGCACACTTACACACAAACTTTCGAATTTATAATATTAGTAGGATAATAGGATTTAAATAATGGTTAGGTATTGTTTTTCATCTTTATAGCTATAGAATTACTCCTACAACATTATTTTCACAGTTAAATGCTTAATCTCAAAAATCACCCCTATGAATATAGACTCCAGCAACTTGGTTTAACAACCTTGAAACAGCGCAGGCGAAGGGGTGACCTAATAGAGACATATAAGATTTTACCCGAGCATTATAACATAGACCTCTCGAGTAAACTCTTTCAATTGGATACAAACAAGGTAGTGAGAGGGCATTCCAGAAAACTGATCAAACGTGCAAGTGCAAGCAATCCCCGAAAACACTTCCTGCCGAACCGCATAACTGGAGTGTGGAATATGCTACTAGAGACAGTGATAAGTGCTCCCTCAATAAACTCTTTTAAAAATAGATTGGACAAACATTTAAAAAAAAAAGTACACAAAAGTACTATACACGTATCAGCTTAATAAGCTGCTCAGTGTATAAACAATAATAACAATTCATAATATTAATAAATGAAAAGTGATAAGAGCGAAATAGGGAAATTCAAAATAGCAAATCGATAAGAGCGAAATAGTGATAAGAGTGAAATAGGGAAATTCAAAATAGCTACTTTTAAACATCCTGTATTTAATTATTGAATAGACGCTGCATGCGCGCGGGCTGATTGCAGAACCGGTTCCATGCTAGCTCAGAGCCCGTGAACAGTGCATCGTCTATACAAATAGGTGCTTGCCGATCTTGTCTTAATGATTATATCTAGTTAAATTTTACTGTGCAACATTGTTAAGTTAGCGCGTGTTGCGAATTATTGTATCGAGACAAACCCAGTGGTTTTTCGATACAATTGTATTGTAAATTATTGTTTAATTGTAAGAAATAAATAAATAAAAAATAAATAAAAAAAATGCATGCTATTGGCTAGACTGATGTGAGAGATCAGTGTTAAGAAACTCACCATACATATTATTATTATACTAAAATACTGAAACCACTTTTTTGGACAGTGAAGGTAATGGTCTGTTAGATTTATTTTTGAAGAACCAGGCGTCAATTCCTTTCAGATTTGATGAGTTGCATTATGGACGTTATGTGACTCTTTATACCAAAGGAGTCTTTTTCTTCGATAGCCACCCTCCATTGGGTAAACAGCTCTTGTACTTAGCTGGGCGAGCGGCTGGCTACGATGGTAACTTCACATTTGACCGTATAGGGTCCCCTTATGCAGACAATGTACCAATAAATGCCTTGCGGCTAGTGCCGGCCTTGGCAGGGAGTTTCCTGGTACCAGTAACATATCAAGTGATGCTTGAACTGTGTACATATCAGTGGACGGCCATACTTGCTGCACTTTTAATTCTTTTTGGTAAGTATTTGTTAGTGCTTGAAGGACTAACAAAGACTGGTGTTGGTAGCATGAAAGGGACAACATAAAAAAATGTTTTAAATTACAAATAATGCTGTTTTTATCGTAGGAAATGCTTCAAATTTATTAGTTTCCATAGTTAGCAAGACATTTTATTATTGTACAGCTTTTAAATAAAAAGTTCCAACTGACACATGACACATATAACTGATACTGGGATTGTATTAAAAATCCTTACTATACTATTACTATAAAATAAATGAATCCAAGATAAAATGTAAAGTGCAAGTGCAAGCAATCCCCGAAAACACTTCCTGCCGAACCACATAACTAGAGTGTGGAATACGCTACCAGAGACAGTGATAAGTGCTCCCACAATAAACTCTTTTAAAAATAGATTGGACAAACATTTAAAAAAAAGTGCACAAAAGTGATATACACATATCAGCTTAAAAAGCTGCTCAGTGTATCAACAATAATAATAATAAAAAATCTGTGTAAGTACTTGGTAGGACCTTTCTAATTTGAAATTATATCACTTGACTGGAAGACAGTTTACAAATATTTACTTGAACCGAAGTCTGTTAATTTCTGTTTGGGTCTAGTCTATTTACATTGGCTTGTGACAATGATAAAATTATGTTATTTACCTGGTCTTTTAATTTCAGAAAACTGCCTTCTCGCTCAGTCAAGGTTTATGTTGTTGGAAAGCATACAAATACTTTTTGGCTTGTGTGGGGTTTTATGTTCTATAAAAAGCACACGAAAAGCTGGAGCAAGCTCAGTGATATGGCTTTTTATGGCAGCTATATGTCTAGGTTGCTGCTTTTCGTAAGTACTGTTATTACTTAACATTTATTTTATTATGAGTTAATAAAGAGATTTAGTACCTGTAATTCAAAACATGGTGATCGGTAAGCAGGCTCTACCGTTTCCAGTGTACAAATATTTAACAGTAGGAACCAAATTAGTAGCATTTCAAATAATATTAATTTCGGATTTTTGGATAAAAAATTGTACAATATAATAATAAAAGTTTAAATATAATAATAAAAGTTTATTTATTCCAAAACCTAGTTTTACAATTATAAATGTTCAAGTTAAAAAAAAATAGGTTAAAGATTATTTAGACAATCTTTAATACCAGCATTTTGGTCATGTGCCGAATCAATCAGTCTCATAGACAAATCTTTGAAAATAAAAAGTTAAAATATGTTATTACATGTCAGTTGTATGTATGAAAATATTGTATAGCAAGAGTAATGTCTGTCTTGTCTTGAAAGTTTGTTTTTATGAATGGGTTTATATACATTTATTCAATATACATATTAATCAAGTAGAATTGGTTCATCAATATGATGAGTCAACAGTATTGTGAAGATTCAAGTTCAAACCGCAACTCCTGTAATAAAAAGAGAGACCCTTAAATCAGCTGGAGTTGGATCTCCTACTACTTGCAAAAACTTTTGTGTTTAAGTTAATAATATTAGTAAAAACTAGCTAGAGTTAAAACTTGTACAGTTTTTTGTTGTATATCAAGATTAAAAGTTTCCATTTCAGAGTGAAATATTCAGGCCTTTATTCCTACTACCTCAGCGTATTTCTGGTCGGAAGACAGATGTGGCAACGTTTCGGCCGCCCGGGGTCTAGCTGGCGTATAGCGTTGTCGGCTTTATGGAGGCTGTTGATTTTGACTACAGTGCCCGCTGTTATTTACGTGGGTGTGTTCTATGCTCACTTGTCGATGCTCCCTAAAGCCGGGCCGCATGACAGTGTCATGACGAGTGCCTTTCAAGCGTCGCTAGAAGGTGGTCTCGCTAGTATTACAAAGGGTCAGCCTCTACACGTCTCGCACGGATCGCAGATTACTCTCAGGTACGTAATTGTGCCTATTTGGCGCAATAAAGAATTAAATTTGAACTACCTATGGCAGGAAGAAAGATTTAAATTTAAACTGCTCTGGCTTAGTTGAACACAGAGTAAAAACACAAGTTTTCTCCCCAAAGTAAAATTGTGTTTCTGTCGTGCACAGACACAATTGTATTAGACACGTTTGTCTGTATATGAGTTTTCCCATGTATCTCAGTACCAGGAGCTTAAATTCTGCTCCTAATACAATGATGATAAGAACAGGGTACACAGTCTTAGTCCTATCATGTTGAAGTATATAGGAGCAGATATTATGGGTAGTGCAGCGAGCGTGTTTGTTCCGCAGGCACAGCCACGGGCGCGCGTGCTGGCTGCACTCGCATGCGCACGTGTACCCCGTGCGGTACACAGATGGACGCGGCTCCAGCCACCAGCAACAGGTGAGTAAATAGTTACATATGACTGCCTACACTTACATATGACGGCTTAGTTGCGCGTCTGCAAGCTAAGCAGCGAGTATCGAGTTCGAATCTGGTTGGTACAGAAGTTTTTTCTCTAAGAAAATTTGCGTTTCTGGTTCAGTGGAGTTGTGAGTGCAAATAAAAATACCTAACAAAAGTTCCGTACAAAATAGCTTTTGGATATATAAACGTTTGAACCATTATCTAACCCTCGTCAATTTCATCAACGGATATTATTGCTTATGGTTCTGGGTGTGAGCAAATATGTTGTGGGCTCCAAGTCTTGGGATTACGTGCGAGATAATGAGCGTCAAATAAATATTTTTGATAATTTATGTGATGATTAGTCCAGCCAAAGATCGTTAAAATTAAGTAAATGTATGAACGTCTAATAGTAATTAGAAAATAAAGTATCTTTATTTTTAATATTCATAACTGTGGGTTGAAATGAAATGAAATACATTTATTTGGCACTAAGGATAAGATAAACAAACAACAAAAACATGAAATAGACAATAAAAAACAGCTTATAAAGGTAATTAGGCATAAGTAAAAAAAAAGTGCCAAAAGGGTCGTGACTCAGCATTATTGCCTATAGGCGCTGATTTTCAGTCACAACCCAGAGGTGGCGGATCTAAAACAGTAAAAATATATATATATATATATATATATATATACACACATACATATATATATGTATGATATCATATTACATTATTATAAATATATAAAAATACAATAAATATATAATAAATAAATAAAATAAGTCTAAATAATATAAAATATACACATACATATTCGAGAAATAATAATTGTTTAATTGCCTGCGAGTCCGCGTATAGTCGGTCAAGATCCAAACGTTTTGAATCTCTATTTAAAACGTTCACTGCATTTAGATAGGTACTCTTATCTAAATGCAGTGCACCCATTTCTATACTTCAACGTTCTCTTACATTAGCCGACCATTATGGTGCGCACGTACGCGTCTGGCCGAACTTCAAAACATGCGATTATTCCATTGAGACCCGTTCAATAAATCATTGTTGAATCCATTAGCCTTTATTAACTGTGTTCGCCGTCAGGTCACGTGCTACAGCTTCAAAGACGTGAACAATTGGTGGATAGTGAAGCGGCCCGACATTGCTTCGCTGGCGGCGTCACGTCCACCAGACGTCATACGTCACGGCGACGTCGTGCAACTGTTGCACGGTATCACCAGCCGCGCCCTCAACTCTCACGACGTCGCCGCTCCCGTCTCACCTCAAGCGCAGGTTTGTGCGTCTACCTTATCTACCTATGTTACTTGATAGTGATACAGCTACTGCTATCGTAATGTAGGCGACGACGTTCAGGCAGATATTGCATAGCATTGTCTCGTGAAGTAAGTTTTTATTTGAAAAAAATAATGGAAAAACGTCGAATTTCGTTCCAAGTTCTTCTCTAGATGATTATAAATTTGCGAACCTGGCATTAGTAATTAACTTTCATGAGGGCCTCTATGGCGCCCATGTGTATGAACAATTTTGTATCTATACCTAAATATGTTTTTATTTGATCTCTGATATACCTCTATTTAAAATTTATTACTATATGCCTGGTAGAGAAGCCACGTCTATCTATTTCCCCCAGTATAAAAGGATCATTCACGCTCTCTACAGTTTACGAGATCAGAGATAATTTCCAGGAAGTATCATGCTACATCGACTACAACGTGTCGATGCCGGCCCAAAACCTGTGGCGCGTGGAGATAGTAAACCGTGACGGCGAGCGAGCCACGTGGGACAGTATCCGCTCGCACGTGCGGCTGCGGCATGAGCCCTCGGGCTCCGCGCTGCGGTACAGCGGCCGCCAGCTGCCGGCCTGGGGCTTCCACCAGCACGAGCTCGTGGCGGATAAGCAGGCGCAGCACCAGGACACTGTGTGGAATGTAGAGGAGCACCGATATACTAAAGGTAACCTTACGATACATTTGTGATAACTTTCTGCTTCATTCATGGTAACTTTTCGCTACATTCAATGTAACTTTCAGATACATTCGTGGTAACTTTCAGCTACATTCAATGTAACTTTCAGATACATTCACGGTAACTTTCAGCTACATTCAATGTAACTTTCAGATACATTCACGGTAACTTTCAGCTACATTCATGGTAACTTTCAGCTATATTAATGATAACTTTTTTATACATTCATTGTAACTTTTTGATACATTCTTTGTAACTTTTCGCTACATTATACAACGGTTGCGTGTACCTATGAATTGGCAAACTGATTTTGAATCGAATTCATCAGGTATTTATTATGAACAGCTTGTGTTGTGTCAGTGGTCAGCCTTGTTTTGTGTTGTAAATTGTAATCGAATGGATACACATACAATAAGGAGACGACATGTATTGAATGAGTGCTCTGATCATCACACTCATACGTATCTACATATTGACATATGCTGTGAAATTCAACAAATGTTTTTTAACTAATGACAGAAATGCTTACCATGCTCATGTATAGCAAGTAAACTTAATGATGTCGCAGCTATAAACAAGCGTGATGCTTATCGCTTGAGCGGCTAGTTTCCATTCGAACTATATTTAATGTAATGTAATTTTCCAGCGGAGGACCGCAAGGAGCGCGAGCGTGAGCTGGTATCAGCTGAAATGATCCCGGCGGCGGGCGCGCGGCTCACGTTCTGGGAGAAGTTCTTGGAACTGCAACACAAGATGGCGACGCATGCGGCCGACGCGCCTTCCGGACATATGTTCGCCAGCGAGCCCGCCGACTGGCCTCTCCTCGCGAGATCTATTGCTTACTGGCTGTCACCGACCTCCAATGTGAGTTATACTGTACTGATTTGACGATCCGTTTGGCGCAGAGGACAATTCTCTGCCCTCTACGTCCTGTTAATTTTTTGTTTGTCAAATTGTTTTTGTGTTAATGATTGATTGTTGTCTGCAGGCTCAAATTCACCTAATTGGCAATCTAGTGACGTGGTACGCGGGCACTCTATCGGTTGTGATATACGGCGCTCTTCTGGCGCTTTACGCAGTACGGGGGCGGCGAGCCTGCACCGACCTGCCCCCGCGCGCCGCATCCCAGTTCTACGACGCCGGCTATGTGCTCTTCCTAGGCTACTGGATACATTACCTCCCCTATTTCTTCGTCGATCGAATCCTGTTCCTACATCACTATCTACCCGCCTACATATTCAAAATCCTTCTCCTCTCTTTCGTAGTCGATCACGTTTACAGTGTTATCCAAATGCGCGAGAAAACTCGCCCGTTGTCAAATGTTTTTATTATCGCTGTTGCTATATGGTTGGCCTATGTTGTACTGACGTTTAAGAAGTTTAGTGTACTCAATTATGGAAATACTGATCTGACTGAGACTGACTTGATGAATCTCAGGTGGAAAGACACTTGGGATTTTATACTTCACAAGAGAGGGTAATTAATTGTTGCTCATATCATTCCAATACTTCTAGCTGCCATGTCAAAGATCTTGTCACATCTACATTATTTTATTGGATTGTGTGTTGTACTTAATACTCATATAGTGTAAGTTTTATATATTAATCAAGACAAGCATATAATTTTGTAATAAGCCATTTGTTATAATAATTCCACTTTTCTGTATTATTATCAGTATTATCTGATCAAATTCCATCCAATTTAATATAAGTTGTATTTTTGATATTTTTTTATATATAATAAGTATGTAAATGAAATAATAAATAGTACTTTTTATAGAATAGATGCCACGTTTAATTTTAAATTTTAACTAATTTACACATTAGTATTGATGTTTGATTGACTGCTTGGATTATAGGCTGTTTAAAAGGTCCTTGAGTGTGTTTTTAGGAGTCATGTGAATAAACGCACATTTTGATTTTGGCCGATGCAAATGCACGTCGCCGCTTTCAGATAATATCTACATTTTGAGCATGCGCTAACGGGCCTTTATTACATAACTTAACAGCCCTACATTAAGTTCGATGACTTGTGTCGTGGGTTTCGGAAACATTTACAGCACACACACTATCAGAACCAGAGACATACATTTTCCTTAGGGAGAAGATTGTTGTATGCCTGCAATCTAACCCTATACCCATGCTTAGAAAGCAAACGCACCCAACTAAGCCAACGGGCAATTCTTACCCTTAGGTATAAAACTTATTCATCCATGGTTCTTACTAATAAGTAATAGATATAGTTTTTTTTTTTTTATTCTAGATAGGCAAACGTTTGACCATCTCACCTGGTGGTAAGTGACGATGCGGTCGACGATGGAGCACGTTTGCCTAGAAGATGTCTATTCACTCGTGACTAAAAGACTCCCATATTGTATTTATCAGGAAACACAGACTCAGGCAAGGAATTCCACTCCTTTGCAGTCCGCATAATGAATGTGGAGGCAAAACGCTTCGTCCGCAGTAGTGTATCATAAATGTACCTAATATGGTCAATTCATAATTGGAACAGATCACAATAAAGTTACGAGAGGTTTTATTCTCATTCACTGGGGTCGGGTATTATAGGAGTAAGGTTTTGCGCTACTTGCAGGCAACTGCTGTGTGATACACAAAACATGTGTGCATGTGTTTTTTTACTTTTATTTGTTTAGGACATGCCATGTGGTGCAAATAAAATACAATACATAAATAAGTGGTGTGGTGGGAATACAGATGATTATCGGCAGTTCGTAAAAAACGATTTGCTAATTTGTGGTATCATTATATGAAGGCGATAGACAAAAAGATGAACTTTAACACTATCGATTTTGCCATTTTTATAACAAAAAGTGGATTAGTACTTTGGTACTGTAGTGCCTACCTAATTTTGTGATATTAGAGTTGCAATGAATATTCTGTCACTATTCGGTATACAGCCAATTAGGCCGAAATAATTTCTAATACCTAAGGTTTGCTAGAACATTCATGATAAAATTTAAAAGAACACTAGTACACGAGTAGATTCTCATCTCACACGGGAATTTAACCCAGGACACCTGCAAATCGGAACAACTTTGCTACCTACTTTTCGGTTAATGGTTTCTGTACGTATCAGTTTTCAGTAGATGTTTCTGTGTATTTGGCATGACAATTTGTACGTGATAAATTAGGTGTAAAATACAGCATGATGGAACATGCAAGTGAAAAACACTTGCATGTTCATCATGCTGTATTCTACAGGAAGGCCGAATATTCGGCATTGAACATTGGCCAGTAGCCTAATATACTATTTGTCCCAACTCTAGAAATTGTCCAAAGATCCTACTGAGAAACTCTATGAACTTAAAAATTTAAATCATCGAAATATAATTTTTAATGTCCCTTAATTATTTGCAAAATATTATAACCCAATCAATTTAATATAATTAGTTTTAGTAGTCAGCCCATTAAAAGTACAAGTGTTTTATATGTGAACTTTATTATAAGTTTAAAATACAATGATATTTAGCGGCAGCTGGATATTGATTACACTTCCATGGGTTGAGCTCGCTGCACGGGATGGACGGCAAAAGATTCCACTTCCAGAGGGACCACTCGCTGCCTCAGCACGGCTGTGGTGCCAGCCGGGTATCTATATGAACCTTGCTTTTTACCCTGGAAGGAATAAAATCAACATTTATAATATAATTAATACCCTTCACAATGGGGAGTACCTCATCATAATTCAACTGCAAGTTAAATAGTAGCCTATGTGTTAATCTTAGGTATGAGCACATTTAAAATTTCATCCAAATCCATTCAGCCATTAAAGTGTAAAGAGGGAATAAACATACTAACACACAAACTTTCGCATTTACAGTATTAGTAAGATTAGCATTGAGTTTTTTCTTTATGCTAGATTATTTTGATACAGAGTATGAACATATATACCTTAACATTAGCTTCTTCGTACGTCCTCAAGTACTGAGCTGGGCCAGTGCTGCGAATAACACAGAGGTCCACATTAGAACCAGATCCCAAGTCATTGAAGATACCAGCAGCAATGGCATCACGAACAAGCTTCTTGCCCTCTTCCTCATTTAGATCAGGTTTCCAGCCAGATTCAAACACTGCCATAGCAGCAAGAGAACCAGATCCTGTAAAGAGACCAAATAAGGAAATAGTAAATACAATGACAATACAAAAGAAATAAAAAGAAATTGTGTTAAAAATAAAATCATACCCATAGTGGCATATGGCAGTTTATCAACTGAACCATGGGGGTAAATGCAGTAGATGTGAGGGCCAGTTCTGTCGACACCACCAAGGACGAGAGCGGCGCCGATGTGTCCCTGGTAACGGAACAACATTCGCTTGAGCAGCGTGGCGGCGGTCTCGACAGGCACGGTGCGGCCAGTATGCAAGCGCTGCAGCTCAAGCTGCGATGACACTGTCTGGGTCGTCATTTCAGTGTCTGCTGCGGTACCCGCACCGCAGCAATACATGTTGGACGCTAGGTAGTGAATTTTTTGGCAGTTCTTATCCGACACTACCGTGTTTTCGGTTGCTCGTGTATCAGCTCCGAGGATGACACCGTCGGCATATATTATACCAACGATTGTGGTGCCAGTCTTGGTAGCTTTTGGAGCAGGAAATCCTTTCTGTGCAAGGAACGCATTGCTGCAAAAAATAAAAAATGGTGTTCAATAGAACGAGCTATTGCACTAGGCGATATCGGCGTCCTCGTTTATAACTTACCGTGGGCAATTTTCAAAAGAGAATCCAGGAGCTGGCACTTCGGGTAAAAGTATAGAAGCCATTTTCTTAAATTTTATTAGATTTCAAATTATTTAAGAAATAAAATGAATGCAGAATAATACCGCAATAATACGAAAATTCCAATTTTTTGTTGTTTCACGCACATCCGCGTCAATGTCAAATGCTAACATATGTCATGACTTTCAAAAATCTTTAGCCACAGACTAAAAACATATGAGGAGATAACCTTAGATAAGATACAAAAAGACTGACTAATTACTTCTGTTGCAATCGGTTTACCTTACCACGGTGTAACCCCACAAAGAATGCTTAAACATTAATGTTACGCTCCATAAAGTATTTTTACCCCGAATATCAACTACTATTCAAAGCAGATTCACATTTACATTTACACTATTATACACATCGCTGTAAATTTTAATTTCTCACTGATATATAATTATTGACGTGTATCTTTTTACCTATTTACAGTTTATTATCGCGGCATATGCGGCGACATAAAATTGTACCAAAAGGTACAATTTTCACCGCAAGGAAAATTTCTTTCTGGTTTTGGGAGTGATGTGAATCTTTCAGGGACTCACGCACGACACAAGTTATCGAACTTGTGTAAGGCAGTGAGTGAGAAAGAGTTAAAAAAAAGTAAAATAACGAGCCCACATTTTTTTTTCTCAAGCAATGTATGTAATTTGATACGCTGCTCGGGATTCTATTACTTAGCTGATTACTCTAGAATCCTTCGCTTCGCTCTGGATTCAAAATAGCTTAAAAATATTAATTGCTCCCATATGGTACAATACACTATTCTTTAATTAATTCTGGATAGATCTGGGCTCTCACTTCACTCGACCAATAATAATAAAATATAAGATTAAAGTTTATAGTATAACTAGCTGCGCCCCGCGGCTTTGCCCGCGTAAGTCCCGGACCAGCCAGAATTCGGGGTTAAAAAGTAGCCTATGTCCTTTCTCAGGCTCTAGACTATCTGTGTACCAAATTTCGTTTAAATCGGTTCAGTAGTTTTAGCGTGAAAGCGTAACAGACAGACAGACAGAGTTACTTTCGGATTTATAATATTAGTAAGGACTCGTAAGGAAGGATAATATAACAAATTCATGGTGATATATTTGTCCACTGGCAATAATTGAGCTTACGAGGCTATTGATGATTGGTTCATACATTTATACGTGATTTCAACCAAGAATAAATTCTATTAAGTTAGTAATACGGTGTATCATTAGTATTTATGTGTTTTTGATGTAAGTTGTTTTGATTTTAGCAAAAAAGCATAGCCAATCATATGACGACGAATTGTCCAACAAATCGCGAACGCGATAATATAGTTGTCAAAAAAATATCAGTCAAAAAGCGAAATGTGTTGAAGGTGGAATCCAGATTTTCTATCGAAATTATAGCATATAAATTATTTACTAGGGTAAACGTTAACACAATGTTCGCGAAT
This sequence comes from Lomographa bimaculata, assembly GCA_948107665.1. Taxonomy (NCBI): domain Eukaryota; kingdom Metazoa; phylum Arthropoda; class Insecta; order Lepidoptera; family Geometridae; genus Lomographa; species Lomographa bimaculata. The sequence continues at coordinate 14,950,007 of OX403587.1, read as the reverse complement.
GCTGTATATGTGTGCTTAATATATTTGACTTCGGCTCTAGTCCTAACATTAGCCGGTCGAGACTTCTATCAAATACTCGGTGTTACTCGTTCAGCTAACACAAATGAAATCAAAAAAGCTTACAGAAAATTAGCAAAAGCATTGCATCCAGATAAGAATCAAGACGATCCCGATGCCTCACAGAAGTTTCAAGACCTGGGCGCCGCTTACGAAGCTCTGTCAGACCCGGAAAAGCGTGAGCTGTACGACCGATGTGGAGAAGAATGTTTGAAGAAAGATGGTATGATGAACAACAATGACCCGTTCGCAAGTTTCTTTGGAGACTTCGGATTCCATTTTGGAGGTGAATCACAGCAACATGAGACTCCTCGAGGGGCGGATGTGATAATGGAAATCACCGTTACACTTGAAGAGTTGTACAGTGGAAACTTTATCGAGGTAAATAGTAGAAGTTTTCATAACAGCCACGACAACTAGTTGGCGCAGTCGGCAAGTCTGCTCTCTATGCCATGGGTCTTAGGTTTGTATCACTGGGTCACTATTTGTGTAGGATGTAAATGTTTTTAGCACCCAGTATACAAACCTTTGAACTAAGTGCCGAGTCAAGGTGTGATTGCATTTCTATAACCATTCTAAGATTAGACATCGGAATCATATAGGCTAAGAAAAGTTGTTGCTATAGAAGAGGTAAATTTATTGTTTCTTCTTCTAGATCACTCGTAATAAGCCAGTAATTAAGCCAGCAGCGGGCACACGTAAGTGCAACTGCCGACAGGAGATGGTGACTCGTAACCTGGGCCCCGGCCGGTTCCAGATGATGCAACAGACAGTGTGTGATGAATGTCCTAATGTTAAACTGGTCAATGAGGAGAGGCTACTGGAAGTTGAGGTAAGCTTTTTTTTATTAGTTTGTTATATGTCATTTTACAACTTCTCTTTTTGATTGTCATTAATTTGTGTGTATCCAGGATCCATTTTCATTTTACTTTTTACATTTTCAATTTTAAAAATGCTTTCTATAAAAATCAGCTTGTTTTTAATAGGCGCAAAAGAGGGTAGTGTTTTTATCAGCCATTCCTTGTTCCTTTGTGGTTCTCTCGAGGTGTGGACCAATTTTACTTATTCTTACATCAATGGCTTGTCTCAATTGTGTGACACTAAAGATATGACAATAATCAAATTTCAATATAGTGACAAGATGCCATAATGTGAAAAATAAAAAAAATATTATTAGACTTATGACTATATGACATACATATATGTCCTCCTCTCTTCTAAGTTTTGCTGTGACCTACAGGGTCTATAAAGAACAGTACTTAAAAAACTCCTGTCTGTAACTATTTTAGATTGCAATAAATGAGTATGTATTTATTTGCCAGACTGTATCAAGTGGTATCATTGAATAGGTACTTGAAAATCATCTTTAGGCTGCATTTACTATTTTTAATTTCGAATGATGAAGGATCAATATCAATTTAGTTGGTTAGCAACCATCATTTTAGTACGCAGATTTGTTTGTTCATTGTAATCAATACCCCTCATAATGTTGAATTTGAAATTACTTGATAACAGATTCTATGTTTTTATGCTAAAATTTATGAACAGTGAATGGGTATTTTTATTACCTTACAGTATTTTTGAGTGTGGTGATTGCTACAGATAAGAACCTAATGGGTTAAAATGTTAGGAAAGTGTTTGTTAGATGACTCATATTCCTAAGTACTGTAGTTTCATACCTGTTAACATTTATTTGCTAGCTTTGTTCCGTCTAATGAATTGTCTATTATATTTTAGGTTGAAGTTGGTGCACCAGACGGCCACAAGTCGAGGCTGCGTGGAGAAGGTGAACCCCATGTTGATGGAGATCCAGGAGATCTTATCTTTGTGTTCAAAACAGAAAAGCATCAACAATATGCCCGCAATGGGGATGACCTTTACACCAATGTTACTATATCATTACAGGTTGGTCAACATGTTGTGCAAGCAGGTTAGATAAAAAGACAATGTATGTGAAACTATTAAAAAAAAGGTTTTACACACATATTTGGCTTTTTATCGAGTCTGCTATTTCATAAGACTTTTGTGAAGTCATTCTGAAACTATTTCATCATCCATTACCTAGCAGAAAGTTCTCTCTATCCCTATATTAAATTATTTTAGTGAATTTGGTGATTGCTTTAAAATTCCTTAAATAAAATAACATTTGGCAGCAATTATTTCTTGGCCCTTTTGCGTTTATTTGACATTTTACAGCAAAACCGCTTTCCAATTAGCGTGTAATAACACCCATATTCCATGTATTTTCTAAAATTTTAATTCACATGATTTTGACACATCTGAATTAAATTTTTAGAATTTAAGGAAAAGAGAGTTGTCATATAGAATCGCGCCCATTATTTTGGAATATTACCACATGCTTAAGTTTCTGGTAAACTTCATGAGGAAGAAATCCAAGGATAGGACATTTTTATAAACTTTACTAGCTTCTCTTCCAGGATTAGCCCACCATTTTACACACGTGTTTTTTTAGTTGGGAGTTCAAATAAAAAAACACACTTCAGTGTGTAATAATTAAGTATGGTAGAAAGAAAAAGATATCATAATCAAAATCGTTTAATCACATACCCCAAAGAGGCACTCATAAATGTTAATGACTTAACTGCCAGGTTTGCATAATTATAGCACTCTCGAGAAGAACCTGGCAAGAAACTCGGCGGCGCAATTTTTTATACAAATATACTATGTACACACATACTTTTTTAATTATAGCTGTGTATAACTACATACACCTAGATAAGTGGTGAAATATTGCTAGTCAATTTGCATGTATAATAAAATGTTATAAAACTCGTTATTTCCTAGCAATGTTTCGATAAAAAATTCTTATCATGAACTGAGCCACTTTAAATTTGCTGTGAATTAATTTTATATTGCCTGATAGATAAGAATTTGAATGGTTCTAATTAATCAACTCCTAGTCTTTTTTTTTACATTATAACATCTAGGAATTTCATAATATTAATAACATTATTACTTTCTCATAAAAATCATAATTATTTCTAGATATATAGCAGGACTGTATCTTTGAGCATCAGTTATATGCCTCTTAACTTTTTCTCTTTAAGTCCCATTAAAAAAAATATCTATTTGTGTACTGTTGCTGTCTCTTTTATATAAGTCACTTGCAACTTTAAGTCTCTGGAATAATTTAGTGAAAGAAATATAATCTTATAATACAATCAGCTACTTTATAACGTTGCTGTTTCATTTCAGGATGCTCTAATCGGCTTTACTATTGAGCTGGTACATTTAGACGGACACAAAGTGACAGTGTCTCGGGACAAGGTCACGTGGGCGGGAGCGCGTGTCCGCAAGAAGGGCGAAGGCATGCCCAACTTCGAAAACAACAACCTGCACGGAAACCTTTATATCACTTTTGATATTGACTTCCCTAAGCAAGACTTCACTGATCAGGAAAAAGAAGGTTGGTATTTAGAAATTAAGCTTACTTTCAAATATTGGGAGAGAAAATGTTATGTAAAAACATTATGATTGTATATCCTGTCATCGTTGTAATAAACATGATGACAAGATGTTTATTTTAAAACATCCTGGTAATCAATGTATAATATTTATGTCTGGACTAAATACTTCTTGGACCATTTACTATTTACTACCCAGGCCATGAATATTGAAGTAGAGAGTAATAGTACAAAATAAGATGCCTCAGTCCTCATCTGAGTACTAATACTCTCCTGATTGATTTGTGAATTAGGTAAAAAAACATAGATGAACAGGAAGCTGGCAATCCTCTTACTTATTACTAAAGAGTTAGATCTCGTCCAATCGTCGCGCTGGAAGAAATCACATCACACACATAATTACAACCAGAACACAGGAATTTAATAAATTCTGGGCTGATGATTGTCATTACTAATGAATGCTTAATACGTACCACTAGAATTTTAATTATGAAGCTTTTTTTTTATTTGGCTTGACAATCTTCTGCATTTAGCCAGTGTCAAGTAACAATATATTACAAGTGTATTTTAAATTAAAAGTCCCAGTCAGTCAAGTAAAAGAATCAAGGTCCAGTCATACTCGAGTCATGTCCCAGTAAAATGGCGAAAATCACGTTTTTAGCTTTGTATAATTTGTTTACTCCTTTATTACACATTAACACTCAAAAAATCACAGGTTTTGGAAAATTATACAAAATCAACGCCATTTTTTCACTTTCGCGGCAAAACTTATCATGAAGCTTTATTAATTTTATGAGTAGGAATATGTAGATGACGCAATTTTTATCCAAAGGTCTTCTGAAACCGTCTTGAATAAAAGACAATTTTTATATTTACATGATCATTTATAATCATTTATAATGTGGTAAACAAAGTAAATACAAATTTTAAATTAATTGTTTCAGCTCTTCGGACAATACTCAAGCAGCAACCAAATAATAAAGTTTACAATGGACTTTAGTAAGAATGCAAGTTTAATTTATAAGTAGAGAAATGAGTGCAATGGTATGAACAAAGTCTTGTATGTGTGATGGATTTTGTGTTACCTGGACATAATGTGATTTGATTTTATAAAATAAACATCTTTCCAACGATATTATATTGTTTTATTTTCATATCTTTGTAATCACTAGGTTACTTGCTACCATACTACTTGATTAAATGAGACGAGTAAGTAAAATAATAAAGAATTTATTCATAAAAATATATTATCTAGTATTCCATTAAATAAATAAAATTACATAGAAAATAAATCTTAATCACATTTTTTTATTTAAAATAATACATAAAACTGACTATACATATGCTATTATGATGCTGTACAAATACTCAGAGACAATAAAAACTATCAAATATTCATATTTGGGTAATATCTACTTGAAACATGATTCAAGATACTTAGTTTTCAGTGAAACTTATTGTTCACTCATCCACTAAGATTAGTTATTTTTTCACTTAATTGTACTGATAATTCAAGTAAGTACGAAAAATAAAAGATATTTTATACTTATTTTAAATGAGATAATTCTAACATTAAATGAGATTATCACATAATCACTTACCTGAGTGATGTGTCTCTTTTCTACATTTTTATCAATTTTATATAATTTTATTTGTTGGTTTTATATTATTATTGTTATGGCACAATAATGTTATATCGGACTTTCTGTATATATTGTTTCATTGGCTCTATACATCCCTAAATACCTCTTGTCAGCGTTCTATCAAGGTGTCATCACCCCACACCTTATAATAGAAACTATAACAATTTAAATAACAATTTTATTATACTTAAACTACAATCAATATTGAATATTCATGTAGATTCATTATACAACTTACAATACAACCGAAATTGAATATTCATATATATTTTATATACCTAGCCTACTCTAATAGGAATCGTATTGTCTTTTTAAACATATTCAAACATTTTTGCTAACTTTACTTCATAATATCTAAAGTAACAATTAAGAAACGAAAATATAAAAATATAGTTTCTCAACTTTCTGGCACATACATTATCAATACACATTTTTTTTATTAATACATAACCCTTTTATTGAATCCATCCTCATAGTTATACTCATCTATAGTAATATTGCAATTTCTGGCATTGTAATGTAATTTGTGACATTGTTCACAGAAACAGTTGTACAAGTGTTTTTTTCGTATTGAGTATGTAATAGACAGTTATATTTTCCCGAAATACAGACTCAGGCTATGCTTTGGAAACATTCAATGTCGTTTAATTAAAAATTAAATTCAAAACATAAAGCATCAACTGAGTATGAAATTTTTGGGAGAACATGTATTCAATGTAACGGTGTAATATATCAAATTATCCAATCAGAGGCATGAACATTATATAAATCATTGGTATAATACGATTTTATAAAGAAAACATCTTATTTTGATGACGGCTGACATGGCATAAAACTTCCACAAGCCATTAACATCAATAGTGCTAGTGAAATACAATTGCAGTTGTCGTAATCCAAAATGTTTTTTTTCTGAATCGTATGGTACTTGCGTGATCAGCGTAATGCGAGTTATCTAGAAGCTAGGAGACCAAAACTAATTTATACTCACCTAGGTCGTTTAAGAGAACAACAGATAAAATAGCTAGAAGACACACACCGCACTGCAGCACGGAGTTGACGGCGGTGCTGCTAGGAGACGAGGCAGGAGGGGTGCGAAGTGGGCACGAGGTCGGTGGCGGCGCACTGCAGCACGGAGTTGACGGCGGTGCTGCTAGGAGACGAGGCAGGAGGGGTGCGAAGTGGGCACGAGGTCGGTGGCGGCGCCTGCAGCACGGAGTTGACGGCGGTGCTGCTAGGAGACGAGGCAGGAGGGGTGCGAAGTGGGCACGAGGTCGGTGGCGGCGCCTGCAGCACGGAGTTGACGGCGGTGCTGCTAGGAGACGAGGCAGGAGGGGTGCGAAGTGGGCACGAGGTCGGTGGCGGCGCCTGCAGCACGGAGTTGACGGCGGTGCTGCTAGGAGACGAGGCAGGAGGGGTGCGAAGTGGGCACGAGGTCGGTGGCGGCGCCTGCAGCACGGAGTTGACGGCGGTGCTGCTAGGAGACGAGGCAGGAGGGGTGCGAAGTGGGCACGAGGTCGGTGGCGGCGCCTGCAGCACGGAGTTGACGGCGGTGCTGCTAGGAGACGAGGCAGGAGGGGTGCGAAGTGGGCACGAGGTCGGTGGCGGCGCCTGCAGCACGGAGTTGACGGCGGTGCTGCTAGGAGACGAGGCAGGAGGGGTGCGAAGTGGGCACGAGGTCGGTGGCGGCGCCTGCAGCACGGAGTTGACGGCGGTGCTGCTAGGAGACGAGGCAGGAGGGGTGCGAAGTGGGCACGAGGTCGGTGGCGGCGCCTGCAGCACGGAGTTGACGGCGGTGCTGCTAGGAGACGAGGCAGGAGGTTTGCGAAGTGGGCACGAGGTCGGTGGCGGCGCCTGCAGCACGGAGTTGACGGCGGTGCTGCTAGGAGACGAGGCAGGAGGGGTGCGAAGTGGGCACGAGGTCGGTGGCGGCGCCTGCAGCACGGAGTTGACGGCGGTGCTGCTAGGAGACGAGGCAGGAGGGGTGCGAAGTGGGCACGAGGTCGGTGGCGGCGCCTGCAGCACGGAGTTGACGGCGGTGCTGCTAGGAGACGAGGCAGGAGGGGTGCGAAGTGGGCACGAGGTCGGTGGCGGCGCCTGCAGCACGGAGTTGACGGCGGTGCTGCTAGGAGACGAGGCAGGAGGGGTGCGAAGTGGGCACGAGGTCGGTGGCGGCGCCTGCAGCACGGAGTTGACGGCGGTGCTGCTAGGAGACGAGGCAGGAGGTTTGCGAAGTGGGCACGAGGTCGGTGGCGGCGCCTGCAGCACGGAGTTGACGGCGGTGCTGCTAGGAGACGAGGCAGGAGGTTTGCGAAGTGGGCACGAGGTCGGTGGCGGCGCCTGCAGCACGGAGTTGACGGCGGTGCTGCTAGGAGACGAGGCAGGAGGGGTGCGAAGTGGGCACGAGGTCGGTGGCGGCGCACTGCAGCACGGAGTTGACGACGGCGCGCGCGAGGTAGCCCACGGAGACGGGCGCGGGGGCAGAGCTCAGCGGAGACCCCTGCGATGTACCGTCCGTGGATAATCCGCCATCCTGAAATTATTACGTTCGCAGTTATAACACTTATTGCCACACTACAACCTTAAAGATCTTCCAACCAAGTTAGCACATAACGTAAAAATAACATAAACTTGTCTTTTACTGGTAAGCGGTGTCGTTAGTTTACAAGTAGTGCGACAAGTTACGCAACTAGTGTTTCAATAGTTGAACTCCAGGGTTAGGTAAATATTCACTAACCTTAATACGAGACATATACATATATCAGAGTCATCTACCAGCTTGTAGATCTAGATACTGCTTCAGTTATAGTTCGACGACGAGCTAATGTAAAATCAAATAGAAATTCAGGTCTCATTAGATCAAAACTCGTATCAGACCCCTAGATTGTTCACTAACTCAGCATAGGTGAAGTCAACGACATCTAAAGCGCTGAGGTGCAGCTCGGGGCAACCGCTTACTCAATTAAAAAGAAGAATTGTCCGCTCTTCGGAGATAAACTTATCAGGTTTTGTTATGAACGCCGAGGAAAACTACTACAAGTTACACGTTTTAGGAGACATTCTGGTATTGCCTCTTTAAAATGAACATGCCACCAGTTTGTCTCTCAGTGTCAATCGAACCCGATATCCTGATGCTTAGGAGGAGAACGTTCACTAAACTAATCAAATGGGCAGTTCAAACCATTCAACATGTCATTACAAGCCAATTAAGTTTAGTGATCAGTTGTGTGTTCTGCATTGTGTTTACATATTGTGTAATATTTGTGGATTAATATTTATAATACAATATAAAACTCTTAATTGTATAACCAGTCAACAAAGTGTACAACTAAACAATTTTTAGAAATTATAGATTTGACTGGTAATACATTCGGCGGTCTTATCGCGTATAGCAATTTCATCCAGACAACCTTAGTATGGACATAAATCTAACTGAAATGTATTAGACGGAGGTGTGTGTAGTACATGTCAAGGAAAAAGGAAAAATACGTATATCTACATATATAAAAGAAAGTCGTGTTAGTTACACTATTTATAACTCAAGAACGGCTGAACCGATTTGGCTGAAAATTGGTGGAGAGGTAGCTTAGAACCAGGAGACGGACATAGGTTACTTTTTAGGAACGTCACATTTTTTTTTATCATTTCGACATGCTTTCCATCAAACCCAGAAGATGTAGTATAGCATTATAGTACTAGCAACCATAAACATGAAAGAGGAAAAATTTTGTTTTTATACGTGGCATTGCAACGCATGGCGGGTATATATATATAATCACATTAAAGCCCATTGTACCTATCCTTATCCTTACTAATATTATAAATGCGAAAGTAACTCTGTCTGTCTGTCTGTTGCGCTTTCACGCCAAAACTACTGAACCGATTTAAATGAAATTTGGAACACAGATAGTCCAGAGCTTGAGAAAGAACATAGGCTTCTTTTTATCCCGGAATTCCCGCGGGTCCGGAACTTACGCGGGTGAAACCGCAGGGCGCAGCTAGTGTTTTATAAGTTTCTCTGTAAGCCGTATTTATGTTTTAGTGTCAATAAAGAGTCATTGTATTGTATTGTAAAGTTGAGTAACCTTGGCGTAGGTGAGGTCTGCGTCATCCAACAGTTGATCCAGGTCCAGCGGTTGTTGCAAGTAGAGCTCGGGGTTGCGGCGCAGGATGGCGGCGCACACACACAGCAGCTCCACACAGAGCTGGCGGCGCGCCGGCGACGACACACGCACGAGCGCCTCCTCTACTAGCAGGGCGAACGAGAGCTCCGAACGGGACATGTTCACGAGAGTCGGCTCCGCTGGGATCGAGTGGCCCTGGAAACGATCTTGTCCGTTTAATATCTAATAATTTGTGTGTTAAATATTGTGTCGTAAAATTATGAGTCCTTGTTACTCGAAATAAATGATGATTATTATTATATTATTATAATTACACTAATAATAAAAGTAACAACTAGGAGTTTTGCCGCGGAAGTGAAAAAATGGCGTTGTTGATCTTGTATAATTTTCCAAAACCTTTGATGTTTCGAGTGTTTTCAAATCAAATCAAATCAAAATCACATGGGCCCCAAAGAGGCACTCATGAAAGTTAATGAATCTATTGCCAGATTCGCAAAATTACAGCCATCTCGAGAAGAACCTGGCAAGAAACTCGGCATATTAATGTGTAATAATGGTGGATTATTAACCGTTAATAGTTAGTAAACGTGCATGAGTATAGGCAAAAAATACTATGTTTTAAATCCAGATTTTCGCTTTCGCTTCAAAATTTCAATAGAAGTTCTAGTACAGTTTCTACTACTTTACTATGGCATGACTTGACTATGACTGGACCTTAACTCTTTTAAATACATTCGAAATGTATTATTACTTGACACTGGCTAAATGCACAAGATTGCAAAGCCAAAATTAAAAGAAGAAAAAAAGTAACAAGTAAACATGAAATTTATTGATATCATTTTTACATTACAGTATTTGATCCATAGGCTTCTGAACACTAGATCAGAATCCTATCCGGATCATTAAAATACTGTAATACAGTGTACCCATTAGGGTACACCATAGGTCAGATGCCAGTAGCTTTTAGAATGGTGACACTGGTATTAATCTATTTTTATTCTATATATTGGGCATGATATTATATTTATAGATATAGAGCTGTGTATGTGTGTGGATGGGTGTAATTGTAGGTGAATTTGCCAGCGCATTTTTGTATACATTAAACATTTGTTATAAAAATAATTTGAATATTATAAAGATGTATAAATTGGTTGTAAAAGATAATATCTGATACTAATTACTCGATTTTGACTTATCTATATTCATTACGGTGAAGTACAAAGAATTCGCAAGGAGACATATTTATTTAAAATAACATTGAAACGAAATAAGTATCCTTAATAATAGTAATTGAGAAACCTTGCATCACCCATGCATAGAATATTATACCTGGCTATATTTATATATATGCATATGGTAACAACAAAAAAAAAATATGACGAAAATACATTGAAAGAAATCTTCTTATTTTACTTAATTTTTTTTTCTCTAAGCCGTACTTGTAACATGCCGTCCCCGGCAAAGTGCCGCACGGTGCGGACCCCACCCTCCGCCCCCCCATGCGGACCCCACCCTCCGCCCCCCCATGTTACGCCACTGTATATTTCCGTATTTAATTTGAACAAATAGTGTAGAAGAAATCGAAAGATTAGACAACACATAGACATTTATATGTACTGACCGCCACCACTATTCCCTTGGGCGTCCTCAACAAAATGTCCCACACTTGTATGTAGAAATGCTTAGGCACGCGGCACAGGCAGCCCTCGAGCTGTCTCCGTTGTAAGGGGGTCAACCTGTACAATAAACCAACAAATAATAAATTACTACACGGTGCATAAGTAGTTCAATCAAACGCGCTCAAATTAAATCACATGCATGGATATTTCATCCATAATTAAAATGAAACTTAACAGTCAACGCTTCCACACTAAGTTCGATGACTTATGTCGTGGGTACCGGAAACATTTACATCACACTCACGATTCCAGAAACACACATTTTTCTTGATAAAAAAACTTGTTTCCTCCGGGAATCGAACCCTATACCCGTTGCATAGAAGGCAGACGCGCACCGAACTAAGGCATCGGGCAGTTAAATAAAAATGTTTGTTCACTTGGGTTCTAGAACGGCACTTATAAAGCTAAATTACATTTTGCCAGATTTTAACACTCTTTACATCGGTGTCCATCTAAGGGGGTGAAGGGGCCTAGCGTATTAGCCGCCCTCGAACACATCATAATTTACCTTCAGGTGAAATATTGGTCAAACAAACAAACGCTTTCACACTCACAGCCCCCACACTAAGTTCAAAGACTTGTATCATGGGTGCCAGAAACAGAGAAAAAGACGGTTCACATCACACCCAGAACCAGAAGCACAAATATCCCTTGGGAAGGAATTTGTGCTCCTGCCGGGAATCGAATCCAGGACCCACGGCGCAGAGGGCGGACACATGTCCACTGCGCCAACTGGGTCGACAAATGATAACGTATCAGATATAAAAGATATTTAAATAGAAATAGTTACCCGCGCTCATCAGCCCAGTCTGACACAGTTAACACAGTTGTAAGCAGAGTCCTCAGTTTGTAAGGAGAGAGGTCAGCCAGCTCGGCATCCGCGCGTATTTCCGACGGAAACAGTCGAAGGTAGATCCGCAGCGCTTCCAAAACCCAGCCGACGCGGATCTTTAGAACCCCGCGGAACATATCCGGGTTTGTGCCGATGAGACGCCCGCAGTATAGCACGATCTCCTAAAGAACATGGCGTGTGTTTAACCGTCTATACCAACGCAAATTCACACCAAATAGGTTAAAAGTGAAGCTTCCTGTAGCCTAGAATTTGATTTAAAAGTAAATACGCAGCGCTTCCGGCACCCGCGGATACCGTGGTGTTATCATGATACTACGTACATAACTGGACCATGAGTCTTTTTGGTTTAGACTGATGACTAGGAATAATATCAAGATAATTGGAACGCAAGCAAAGCTTACAAAACCGACTTCATCGCTTATATTTCGGTTTTGGCTTGGCCGATTTCGATAAAATTTATATGGAACCACCTCTGAAATATACTCTACCAAACAAAAAACCAATCATCAAAATCGATTCATAATTGGCGGAGATATCGCGTAACATACATACAAAAAAAAACATAGTCGAATTGAGAACCCCCTTTTCTAAAGTAAGTTGAAAATGTAATACACTTGAAATATTGTTTTACTTGACTCTGGCTAACCACACAAAGACTGCGAAGTCGTAATAAAAAAAAACAGGGTGTGTCGTAGAAACACACGATAGAAGTGAAACTTTTGTATTATAAGGAAACATTGTACCCCCACCACTTTTGGTCACACAAAAAGATTGCGGAACAGAATTTCAAAGCCCTCCCATAAAAAGTTTCACTTCAAAATATTAAAACGCAAGCAAAGCTTAAAAAAAACCGACATCACCGCTTTATCTTCGGGACTTTGATCAGATTAGATGTACTAAACACGCATTATTGAAGATATTTCAAGAACTACTGATCAGATCTTGATCAAATTTAAATGGGACCAATTGGAAAGCAAGACCTTTCTAACAAAAAAAAACTCAAAATTGTTTCACGTGGAACGAAGTGGAAAGGCGTTGAGGTAACACACATAACAACAGTCGACTTGAGTAGGTACCTCCTCCTTTGGTCGATGACATAGACGTCATGTCTCGCAAAGTGAAACAGAACTGACCTGTTGCAGCACGGCTCCGATGACGTCATACGGCTGGATGGTTGAGTACATCACGGACTGGATCTCGCCGGGCGTCATCGGCTTGTCGAATACAGTCTCCTTTTGTCCAATCACGCCGACCGTCAACTGGAATCCGATACAAGTCATTGAGACTTCACGAGCAATTCCTATTCTATAAAGCTATGGTAATTTATATAACATTTTGATGATAATCGGGGAGTACTATGCATAAGATTGAAATATAGGTATTCCGTATTATTTATCATTATAGCTTTAGAATTGCTACTGTTTAAAACCTTTTTAATTTTAATGTTTTTTTACACAATTTTAAAAAGTGATAAGAAGGCAGGACAATATTTAAAAATAACAGAATGCAGAGAGACGGATTCGTGACTTTCGTTTTCAGATTTTTAATGTCAATGAAAGGTCATCTTTCCTTTACAACATGATTATGTCGTAGACGTCACAGAAAGAAAGTAAAAAAAAAGAAAGTCAAAATTATTATTAACTTACTAAACTTGAGATACTTTGAATGTTAATGTATAAACATGCTGGATTATTAAATATCAACAGTTTAGTAGGCAAATCATACAAAGTTGGAAACGTTAATTTCGCTCTCGCTCCAAAACACTCCATTATACCTGGAAAATGCACAAAGATAGCAAAGTCAAAAATAAATTGTTTGTCTGTTAAGTCGGTTTACGGGCGATAATTTTGCGTGATAACGTCATAAGACGAACGCTTGGGCCGATCGTGCCTCCCTATCGCTTGTTCCGCGCCCTCGCTTGCACGCTCAGGCTCAGGCGGAACGTGACACTTTTTCGTGCGTGCAGCCGGTGTTCATCGATTTATAAGAAGTTATCACGTCAAAACATAATAATAACCTGTTTGCCGTTGACGAGCACGGTGGTGATGAAAGGGCTGATGGAGTCGACGGTGTGGTTGAGCAGCGAGGAGCAGTACCGCACGGCACGCCAGTGACGAAGCACGCCCGCCGATTGGTACAGGGACTTGAGAGCTTCCAGTGCGGTGCTGTCACCCACCTTTAATCACATATATAATCAAATCAACATTATTTATCCACATGGGCCACATAGAGGCGATCATGAAAGTTAATAACTCTAATTGTCAGATTCGCAAAACAGCCATTTCGAGACCTGGCAAGAAACACTGTGGCGCATTGTTTTGCCATTTTATTTTAAACTAGTTGTTCCCCGCGGCTTCGAAATAGCATTAAAACCCCAGTCCGTTACAAAATGTAAGAGAAAAATTTTAAGTTTCTCAATTTTTCCCGATTTTTTAATAGTTATTCTGCTATTCGGGGTAAAGATAAATCCAACAAATCAAAGATCATTAAAATCGGTCCACCCGTTCTCGAGTTATAAGTGTTCGATCAAACCCGACTTTGTTTTATATATATGAATAAGTTGCAAAATCTAAGTTTTGAAAATACAAAAAGCAATATCTGGAAAAAGGCTTGGCAAGAAAAAGACCTGGCAAGAAACTCTGTGGCGCATTTTTTTCCATTCTATTTTCAAATTATTCAAAATGTACGTTTTGAAAATACATCCGACGCTCTATCTGAAGAAAGGCTGCTCTTATTGCCATATATGCAAAACAGCCATTTCGAGACCTGGCAAGAAACTCTAAACTCTCTGGCGCATTTTTCCCATTCTATTTTCAAATAAGTGGCAAAATATAAGTTTTGAAAATACATCCGACGTTTGATCTGGAAAAAGGTTGCACCGATTATTACCAAACTAAATCAAAAGCGGTCCAGCCGTTTGGAAACTACGACGCCACATATAGTATACATACTACATACTTATGACACTTCTCTTTTTCGTCAGGGGTTAATAAAACTTACATCATTTATACATAGGTATTAAGTTATCTTAGGTGGCCTAACCTGAACCTTTATCTATATTTTGCAATCGCCGGACACCTTTGTCTTTATGCCTAATTATTTTATTGGTAACGTAACCCGTTCAAATGGACTTAAGTCCTAATTACACATCTGCTATGGGCGGTAAATACCCCAAAAGTAATCCAAACCGAAGTAAAATTTAGTCTCTTTAATCACATTGAATACCGAAAGTTACTATTTAGTATCAAAATCAGTAGATGGCTCGCCTCATAACTTTATTTGAGAGTCAAAGTAATGTCTGAGTAATTTACCTCATACATGGGTCCTTCCCGTTCCATAAGGATGCCCCACAGCTGGCATTGTGCGAATATATTGTCTGTGCCGCGGAGAGCGGATACTACGTCTGGGGTAGACCTGTCGACAATATTATTTAGATTACAATGTACACTGCAAAACTTTTCTCTGCTTAAGTTAGTGCAATTTATTTTTGTTTTTTTTTACCGCTATGGGATCCCTGATGGGAAGTGAAGATGCGGCCAAAGATGGGACATGCCTATTCACTCGAGCCTTGAAGACTCCCAGATTATACCGTTCGGGAAACAAAGACGCAGGCAATGAGTTCCACTCCTTCGCTGTACGGATGATGAACGTAGAAGCGAAACGCTTCGAGCAACTGGAGCTATGTCGACCATAAATGAAATAATAGTAATAGAAGTTGAATGGATACACGATTTTGTGACACAGAGGAAGAGTAGAAGAAAGACATTTATTAATCCATGAAGAAGACCAACAGCCGAAGCCCAAACTGCTTGTTGCAACTGCAACGTGAACCTGCAATTTTAAACTCGTAGGCCGTAGTAGCTTCAAACTATTCCTGTAGATGGCGTCACGCATCACACTAATATTATAAATCCGAAAGTACGTGTGTGAGTATGTTTGTATTCTCTTTACGATGGTTACATCGTTGGCTGGCCGAATGGATGAAATTTGAAATACCTACAAATAGGCTTCTTTTTAATTTGATTTACGCGGGCGAAGCTGCGGGGCTTGGCTAATTTCGTCCCTTGTGGCAGGGCTTAGGTAGCTCAGCGGTTGGAGCAATAGGGCATGACACGGTTATATTATCTTTGGGTCCACAAAAGCCTCCTCGAGCGATATTTTTTTGTTGTTCTGATACTTTACTTTACCTATGCTTGTAAGTGTCGTAGTTGACGAGATCCTCTCGGTACGTGAGAGTGCGCGGCACGTCTGTGAGCGACTGGTAGCCGATGTAGTCGTGCTGCAGCTGCCGGAACTGCGTGAACATCTCCGATGGGAACTCGCCCTGGCTCATGAAGTCGAGATGTTCTGAAAATACGTGAGAACATAACGTAAAATTTTTTTATGTAAACCTGACGACTTTTCGCTGGTAAAAAGCGCTTTATATTTTTGAATTGAAAACTTCTTTAGCGGCGTTGTGCACTGTATTGGGATGGGTAAAAAAATTTAAACTCGCGTCAGGACACGTGACCTGATCGAAAATTCGT
The DNA here is from genome assembly GCA_948107665.1 of Lomographa bimaculata. NCBI lineage: Eukaryota > Metazoa > Arthropoda > Insecta > Lepidoptera > Geometridae > Lomographa > Lomographa bimaculata. The sequence goes on along the minus strand of OX403587.1, from coordinate 14,933,703 downwards.
AAGACGAAGAAGAGGACGTAATATTCGCCTATCTATGGACCGCGCGGCGAAAAATTTTCAATTTTTCACTTCTGCCGGCACTCCCGGAGTGCAACCCGTTGTTTTTTTTATATTCTCGATAGGCAAGATATGAAACAATAGCTATTAATCAAAGTGTTCGTATTCATTCATATAATCCGCTTATACAAGAGTACATCGGCTGCAATCCTTATCCGATTGAAGGATTATATCAGCGCTGCGAGTACGTGTAAATGTACCCGCATTATAATATGTTGAATCTACTCCTATGGCCCAATTGTAAAAAATATATATCTCTATAGATTTTAATGAGAAATACCGCTAAGTGCGTTTTGCTTGATTATATTTTGTTATATTGTAATTCATTTTTGTAGTCATTAAAAAAATATATTTCTATAGATTTTAATATGAAATTCCGCTAAGTGTGCGTTGCTTGATTGAATTTCTTCTTTGCGGTATTTTATTCTTAGTTATAGCAATAGATTATTTTTTAGACACATTTGCCTAGAAGGCATATTTTTATAAATATTTCTGATTGGCTAGCGTTTCACCACTATTTCTCCTGTTTGTGTAGAGTTATAATGACACAATTTACTTGACTTAAAGGCTCAAACCTTACCGATCGGGGAACAAAAGCTAAAACAATGAGTTCCATTACTTCCATGCATGATTAATATTTTAGATTGAAGTGCTAGTGACTCACCCATACAAGAGCTGGAGATCAAGTTCTGGAGACGACCGAGGCGCACTTTCACGCCGTCGCAGTGTCCCTTCTTCAACATGGCGAAGAGATCCAACATCTGCTTGAAGTGAGGGTCACGCATGTGCTCCTCTCGGACAAGCAGGCACACAGTTGGTCGCCCAGACAGTCGCCAGTACCTAAAACCACAATCCATTAAACATTTACAATATCACAGAATACTTCATAGTTACACGTAGGTTTACTACGCAAGACATATTTGAATAAGTATCCACTGGTGCTACGACGCAACAACATAAAATTTCGGTTGACAAAGCGCTGTGGGCCTTTTTTTAATGCCAGACAGGCAAGTATATGACCACAATCTCACCTGATGGAAAGTGATGATGCGGCCGAAGAAGATGTAGTATACTTGCCTGGAAGGTACCTTGCCTATTCTTCACTCTTGACTTAAAAACTCCCAGATCATACCGTTCGGATGATAAACGTAGAAGCGAAACGCTTCGAGCGAACTGGAGGTATGTCAACCATATACGGATGACGTTTGACAGTTTGTCTAGTTGTTAGATGGTAAAACGGACAAGGTGGAATTAACTCGTGTAACTCTCCAAAATGTAAACTTACATGCCTTTACTTAAATGTTCACCGTTTTCTATCGCATACATATAATATAAACAATTATGTATGCGATACATATATTTTTATCTTATCTGGCGCGTGACATTGAGTGAGCCCATTAACCAAGGCGAAGGCGCCCGAGTTTTGTAGACGTTCTCCTAAATTGCGGAGAGTCCCTGGCATTATAACATTTTTTTATTTGATTTTTACTTCGACACAATAATCACGCGATTAATAGCCGGTTAGTACCATAATTATGATTAGCAATCGCGATAGTTTTCATAATAAAAAACAAACAATTTGAGTTTTAAAATCAAACATAGAATATATGGCTATTTAAAATTTTTATGAAACGGCTTTTTTACTCACGTCATCTGATCAAAATTGGCTATCAATATTTCGAACATGTACGATACTCTTCCTCGGGATAAGTGTAAGCCGCGGGATCTTAAAGAGCGTGAAGTGAAAAGTGAACAGCAAAGTGTGAAGAGCAATAAGTCACTTCATGCAATGCATCCATAGGCAAGCATTTAACAGAGACTTAGCTAACATTTCTCAAGTTTAAATCAATTACAAATATTTATTGAAAAACTATATTTATTATTAAATAATTTTAAATACTTACTTCCCCACGAATTGCAGTTCCGTCTTGATGTCGTCGATGAGCAATGCCATGTCTCTGTACAAGTAGAACTCTGAAACCTCGAATATCAGCGGGTAGCAGAGCACGGTCATACCGCATACTCTGTATATCTGAAATAACGCCAAAAAGTTTCAATAAATAATACATTCTAAACGTGCAATAATTTTCATAAATCGATATTACAAGTTTCTTTTATAAGCTGCGTGCCCCATATCTGTCCACGTCTATATCATCTTTTAGAAATGTTAATATTGCGCGATTGAGTTTTGTATAGAATATATTATGTTATAATAGTTACCTTGCTCGTGCCTAAGGAGCCAACGGGCCTGATGGGGCGGCCGGTGAGCTTGAGTTTGGATGCTACGCCTAACTCTCTGTATACGTGAACCAGCTGCGTAGAGCTGCACACCTGAAAATGTTATGATCTTTGAAAAGGAACTGAGGGAAAACTTGTGGTGTATAAATCTAAGCTTATAAATATATTAAAAAACTTATAATTCAAACTCGATTTGTCTAACAAAAAACCCCTACTGTTTCGACATTGTTCTGAAGTTTGAATGTACATTCAAAACAGTCTCTAAATGGTCAGTGACTATAAACATTTAAGTCAAGGGAGGCACTGTAGATATTAGAGACGACCCAGTTGGCGCAGTGGACGGAGGTGTCCCCCGTCTGCGCCGTGGGTCCTGGGTTCGATTCCCGGCAGGAGCATAAATTCCTTCTCATGGAATATTTGTACTTCTGGTTCTGGGTGTAATGTGTGTGTGTTGTGAATGTTTCCGGCACCCTCGATACAAGTCTTTGAACTTAGTGTGGGGCTGTGATTGTGAATGCGTTTGTTTGTTTGTAAGCAGCCCGAGGTTCAACTAACGAGGCGGTAAATCACTATTCCCAAAGATGGTTGATGTCGAGCAGGCGGTCTGTCTTTAAAACTCACGCATGAGTTCATGTTGTGAATCAATTCGGTAGGAGTAATGGTAACTATTAACAAATATATTATTATGTTCTTTTGAAGTACCTTCCAAAAGCTATACAGCATACGCCAATATCGAAAGATAACAAAAGTGTACCTTAATCAGCTTGCAGTAAAGCATACCTGCACCGGCTCGACTTCGTGCGGGGTCTGTGTCTGTATGCCGTAAGTCCCCATCATGGCCTGTAGCCGCATTGACTCGGCGATCAACACCACCTGCACCACCAGGTCCGTCGCTATACCCTGTTACAATTTAACGACGTTTTCAGAGCTAAGAAGATAAGCTAATAGATACTTTGCGTGGCGCCATTTCTTAGCCCGCTTTACTCTTCCGTACATATTATATTTGGCTGCTGAGACGAGCGCACTGCGGGCGGGACGGGAAGGAGGCGCGATGTTCTAGTACTTATAAATATAATACAGTTGGCACAACTGATGTTTGCTCTCCTATACCCCTAGCCAAGCCATTGCCTAGCTACGGTTGGCTACCCAACATACTCAGTATAGTATACTTTATATGCCTATAGACCTTGAGGTTTACTTATACGTATACTTATTCGACTTAAGTCCTTGGAATTAATTTTCCAAATTGCTTATTTATGTAGTGTGTAAGATTAATTTCACGTCCCAACGGATATTTGCCTCGTCACGCCCGCAACCATGTACCGTTTACAGCTTTACTTATATAATTTGTTAGACAAGTAGCAGACATAACATTATAAAAGGTGTAAGCATTTGCATTAGCCAATGCGCTCAATAATGTACAATATCGTACAAAAATAAATTAAAAACGAGGCCATTATGCTGCACCAGCCTCACAGTGCAGGAATACTTAAATAATAATTCATGCTCATCAGATCAGTAAGCGTGAATACTGGTGCCTGTGATCATATGCTGCAACTCAAAGCTAGAAAGGAACATTATAACAACTTTTAATTATAATATAAGAAATTCTGTCAGAAAATAATTTTATTACAGCTGCAAAATAAAATGTTCATGCAAAATTACACATTATTAGAGTTAACATTCATGCTGGCTTATGCTTATACTCACACATCCCGGTTTAGCCTTCGAGATGGGCATGAAAACGAATAAATATAATTATTTTTTTATGTGCTGCTGCTTGAGATACATTTTAATTAGATCATAATAAACACATACAGATAACAGATACATTAATTTGAAAGTTAAAACTATCATGAGTATGACATAAATATTTAATATTATTTGCACAAATTAGGTTGTCCTTCCTCAAGAGTCAGATGGTATTAGATGCGAGTTGCTAAGGCCTTGGCACGTGACTTGTTTCCGACAGCTAAATTGTCCGAAACTAGTCGACAACCAAGTCAACCTTTGTCTTTCGTGTTTCAAGCCGTAATTAATATAAAATCATCATATATATTTCGTTGATATGCGATTAATAGACGGAAATGGAAAAAAGTGGTAGCGCTATTTACTCGCATATATTTGTAAAAAGGGATAAGTATCTATATTAACCGATCGTCATCCAGAGAAAAGATCAAAAGTGGTACTAGCCGCCCTGAACCACGTCGAATTATTTCAGTTAAATGATTAAAATCGTTTTAAATGTCATTAAAAAATTCGTATAATTTGTCTACCGAATTAGGTAAAAATTTAATGTAATTTTTTTTCTATAGTCGTAGAATGAAAAAAAATATACTTTTAGCGCTAATTTTGAAAATTTTAGGTCTCAAGGAAAGTCTTTCATTTATCTAGATTAAATTCTCAAGTATATATTGCCCAAATATTCATATTAAAATGCCTTAAGTATATATTGCCTAAATATTCTTTATCTGTTGTTGTTACTAAAAAGTACTAGTTTTTAGCGGTTTAAAAAAATTCGCAATATTTAATGGATATTAATTATAATTACCTAGTATTTTTTTCCAAGTATTACCTGAAAAGCCGAGTACCGTCCGGCGCGTCGAGGGCGATTGTAGGACGGTAGATATCGACGGATGGGGTCCAATTCGTTGACGTGCAGTAAGCCTCCAGTCAGCAACTGCGCGAGGACGAACATAGACTGCGCCCAGAGGAACAGACCTCCCGTATCTGAATACACAGCATGAGGATTGTTATAACAGATATATCTCTGTTACAAAACATTATAAATCCGTTACAATAGAGAATTCCAAACTTAAATAGCCCTATTGCAACTTGTTACTACAGATGAGAATTGACTTCGTAATATTTTTATTTTTTAAATATAGTATTGCTTTTGCTATACACCTAATTCGAAAATGCCTGAATAGATATAATACACATGATCGATAGCTATCTCATACACGTCCTGTGTACCTGCGTGTAGGCTCCCCACTACCGAAACTCGTCAAGACTCATCTTTCTTGGCGCGTATTATACAATCAGACAACTATTTTATATCTTAGAAGGTGATTATGATGAAGGTCGAGGATGGTAAACATGCTAGTCCTAGAACTGACTTTATATTGGCCTAGGGTTAACTAAAAAAATCTAATACATTGGCATATGGGATATTGTAACCTTGGTGAATACTTACACACGGGTACAATTTATGTCATGTGATATTTATGCTTCTGTTTCTAGGTATTTTTTGAGTAAACTGCCAAAGTTTCCGGCGTCCGCGACACAAGTCATTTAGTGCGGGGCTGTGAGTGTGAAAACGTTAGTGTTTGTGCCTTTAAGTAATTATAGACATTTTTCTTTCAGCATTCAATCATTAATGGTACGCCAAAAATTACCTAAACGTTTTACTGACCTTTGAGCTTCCGTTTGTGATGTTTCTATTCTACAGGCAAAAAAGGCAAAGCAAACTATTTAAAGAGGCCGTTCTAGTATGGTTCAGAAGAACAAAAATGTGAGAGTATTTTTTGCAGTATCACCGTCCAGCATGACACTACGCGCGTTAAACAGGCAAAGAAAAGCATCGCTGAAATAAAAATGTTAAATAACTCTTTTCTAGGAAAAATGTTAGAAGAGCAACAGACAGTCCAACACACCTATAGCTGTATTTTTTTACCTTTGTTTTCGTGATCGCTCGGTGCGTCTGCAAACATTACATTCATGTATTCTTATGTGTTAGATACTCTATTTTAATATTTTTAAGTGGGAATGTTTTTGGTGGTTATGTATACCTATGAGAGGGTAGTTAGAAAAAGTAGTCGACAAACGGCTACCTGGCTTAGGACTTCAGTTCTTTCTTCCATTGCGCATTGAATCACCGTGAACCTTAGCATAAATAAACTATATATAGTTTATTTATGACTTTTAGTGTGAGATTTTTATAAAAACGACCAATCGCAATTACTGAAGAAACTGAAATGCTCGAATACAGTCTGTTTTCGTGTAAAATGTACTAGCAATCAACTTGTACGGTACCCGTCCAGAAGCTGACCTTTGACCTTAGGTAATAGTGTCGATCGGACTGCAGATTAGAGTGAGCTTTAATCTGCAGTCGGATCGACACTATTACCTAAGGTCAAAGCTCAGCTTTTGGACGGGCCAAGCATAGTAGCAGACTATTATATCAACGGTGTGGTCGTCTGTACTATATTTACAGCTATCAGTTAGTTTATATTTGGATTGCTTGTTTTAAAACCAGGTGAGATTTATATCAACAATGTTCCAAGAAACTTACTCGCTGGTATTCTACGCACTGAGTTCGGTTCGCTGCGTTCGTTGTCTATACCTTCACGAGGTACGTAGTAATACCAGGGGATGACGGGATCTGGTGAAATAAACATTACACTATAAGTTGTAACACAGAAGACGTACGTTTGATATGAGATTTCGTTTGCAGAAAGAACATGAACTAAAATAATCATCATAATCGAGTCACAACGAATGAAGTTATGAGGTAACATACAAAAAAAAATTTCGAATTGAGAACTTCCTCCTTTTTTTAAAGTCGGTTAAAAACTACATTAATGACAAGGATGCATGGAGGCAAACTGCACAAGCGCTTTCTAGCGACTACATAATATAGATATACCTAGATTAATATAATTATGTATTAGTGATAAGGGATTATTTAAAAAAAAAAAAAAAAAATGCGCCGCTGAGTTTCATGCCAGGTTTTTCTCGAGATGGCTGTAATTTTGCGAATCTGGCAGTATAGAGTCATTAACTTTCATGAGTGCCTCTTTGGGGCCCATGTCAATAAACGATTTTGATTTTGAAAGCGTTATTATTTAATCACATATTTGCTCACCTCCAAACTCATCCATATAAATTCTCGCTTTTAGCAACTTCTGATACTCCTCCACCTGATCGGGCAATGTTCTGAAAACGCCGTCAATTATCATCAGAACATAGAATAGAGGCCATTCGGACTCGACCCCGTCGAATTCCTTCAGTTCACCCTCATGGTAGTATCTTCTATTGGAATCTTCGAGAACGCATTTGTACCCGTCGCGGCTGAATCTTTTGAAGCCGCATTTGCCTTGTAATCGTCTTAAGATATTTGTCTTCGTCAGCTGAACTAAATGCTCTTCGTGTGTAGCGAACGCAGGGAACGATATTGTGGGTAAAAGAGCAGCATCCACACCCTGAGAGAAAATATATTTCAGGACTGCTTTCAGACATCTTTCTAGTAAATATTCTAGTATTTGTTTATTATATATATGTATAATTATATAAAAATACGGCATCTATTATTTCACTGACTAATCACGAGATCTCGAGAACTACTTTACAGATGAAGCTGAATTTTGGTCAGTATTATAGTATTTTGTTCAAGAAAGGATTTTTGTTTAGGCATTTATTTTTAAATAGTTTACCCGAGCGAAGCCGATACGGTTCAACTAGTTTCATATATTTAAAAACAAAACGCCTTCACACTCACAGCCCCACACTAAATTCAATTACTTGTGTCGTGAGTGTCGGAAACATTCACACACACACAATCACAACCAGAAACACAAATTTTTCTTGGGGAGTAAAATTGTGTTCCCGCCGGAAATTGAATCCGATAGCCATATGCTTTGAAGGCGAACGCTCACCGAACTAAGCCAACAAGCAGTTCAATGAACGTTATAATTATCATTGAAATATTCTTAGGCGTTTTCGATTGGAGTTGTCTTTTGAAATATCGAAAATCACACAAAAACTGACTTTGTACACAAAATACCTTAGAACTGGATTCCCTTGGCAACATGGTTTCAAATATGCTCCTGTTTCGGTTGTGTGCATCGATGTCGACGTACACGACACTCCAGGAAGCGCCCTTGTCGCCAAACAAGTTGCATCCGTTGATAGCTTCTAAAGCAGCCTTGGCCATACCTAAAAATTACAAATAGAGGACATAGTATAACAAATGATGTGGTAGAACTTTCCCGAACAACTGAATTCTTACTCAGTTGTTTAGTGCTCTTGCACTAAACGAAAGCTCTGGTTACGGCTGGTAATTACTGGTTATATGGCACATACAGTAAAAGTAGTGCATTACTGTGATACGTGGGTATTTGTTTTTGATAATCTAGGAAAAATCTGTAGATTTAACAAACAGGCGTGAAGCATACCATCAGGCAAACTTGGTGGTCACCTCTACTAAAAGTATTAAGCTAAAGTAGCTAATTTGCGATAAAGTAGAGTTATTGTGCTTATGTTACGAGCTACGTATACACAATAACTCTACTTCATACCTCATGCATGTACTTATTATATTCGAAGACGTAATAACATAAACGCTTTCACACTCACAGCCCCACACTAAGTTCGATGACTTGTGTTGCTGGTGCCGGAAACATTCACATCACACACACAATCACAACCAGAACCAGAAACACAAATTTTGCTTGGGGAGAACTCAAGTAGAGTTCCCGCCAGGAATCGAACCCGATACTCCTGCTTAGAAGGCGAACGTCCACCAGACTAAGCCAACGAGCAGTTCATAGCGGCACAGGACAGGCGGCAGTTTTGGATAGAGTGTCTTTCAGTGAAGGTAATATGGTGATGAAATCTTGGAAATAGGGCATTTTCTTGCCTGGCTACAATACAATAATAGTTTAATAGGTACTAATAAGTACTTAAAATTAGAAAGCAACCTGTGATAGTAGTACAATGGGCGGTCGTATCACTTTAGCGATTTCTGCCGGGTAATCGTAACTACCCAGTACTAATACCCACATTCAAGTACAAAAATCAATCGCTAATTCATTTAATTATGTTTCGGCTGTTATCTTTGAGTGTCAGTCATTCTAGGTCTTAGGAAGCGTGTTTAATACCCTTGACCACATCATCCATGACGTGATATAGTACAGAAAAGTCTATATGAAATAAATATAATCAATCCCAACCGCTCGAGAATTGTGTGGTACAAGTATACCACATATTTCTTGTGTAAAATAAAATATGTATACCTATAGAAGAAGCATGGATCTCCGGTTTGCCGTCGTTGTATTTAGAACCTCTTTCCCACATGCCATAATCTGGAGTTCTGTATGCACGCTCGACGTAGTATACTAAGTTCTGAACAAAAGCCACCTCATCCTGAAATGAAATTATTAATCAACTTAATTAAATCTCAATTTATTTATTCTAATAATAGCTACAATAGTACCGTAAATCTAAAAAAGTGTGTGTGTAAGCCTATTTGGAACGAGTTTCTCGTTAACAGCTGTGCCGAGTTTGATGAAAGTTATGCAGAACATAATTATATTAAGTTATATGCCGAGATTCAGATAATCGTCGTGAATAGGATTCGGATATTAAATTGTAAAATAAATCCCAAGGCCACAGAGCACAGCTAAGTAGGAACATAACTATTAATAAAATTATCTTCTGTATATAAAAGTATTGACGCTTGTAAAAAAAAATAAACAACTTGAGAAAGGCTTGATTTATTTATCTGTTTCCTTTTTGTGTTCGTGATTATTAGGATTTGTTCGTAATTTTAAGCAATGCCGGGGCGTGCCGCTGGTGGATAATAAATATGTACATTTTATGATGGCACATCATCATAAGTCTTAAATCAAGAAATTTGCATATAACATCCATCGGACCTAATCTAATAAAATGAACATAATCTAGGGCTTAAAGAGATTTAACATCTAATATCTCAGGGCGACGAGCGCAGTTCTTTGGCGCGCAGGGCAAGCGTAATGCTTATTATCAGGAGAACTAGTCTATAATATATTAAAAAATAATTAAACGCAAGCAAAGCTTAAAAAAACCGACTTCACCGCTTTATCTTCGGAACCTTGATCAGATTTAATGTATTAAACACGCATTATTGACTATAACTCAAAAACAAGAGATCAGATCTTGATCAAATTTCAATGGGACCACAAGAAAAGCACCAGTTTTCAAATAAAAAAAGAATCATCAAAATGTATGTTATGAGGTAACCTTTGAAGTCGGTTAAACGAGAACATCGTCAAAGTAGGCGTACAAAATAGGCATTATTGACGATATTTCAAAAACCACTGATCCGATCTTGATCAAATTTAAATGGGACCAATTAGAAAGCTACATTTTTCAAACTAAAAAAAAAATTTCGAAATCGGCTTACGTGGAGAGAAGTTATGAGGTAACACACAAATTAAAAAAAAAAGTCGATAAAAAACTCAAAAATATAGGTATAAAAAAAACTGCAACAAAACACTGATCTTAGAAAGTTAATACACCAACTCCTATGCCTGCCATGCTTTCATAAAACTACAAAATCCAGATGCCTTAGACTTTATTCTCCTAGGTAAAATAAATATAATAATTAGTGGTACCTGCGTATAAACAATCTGAAGTCCCGAAGTGATCATCTGCACGAGAAACAGTAGATACAGGGACACCACATCAATCTGCAGATGATGGTACTGTTCGTCGGACAGTACTGGCTCTCCCGTTGTTAAGTGGAACTTGACGTGTAAAGCGTGTGCGGCACTCTGGCGTGTCTTGAAAGCCTCGACGCGGGCCGCTTGTTTGATCCAGCATTCGAGGATCCCTCGCATACATTTCACTGTGCTCTGACCGAGCTCGTGAGACTTGCCCCTGTCGTCGTCTATGCGTCTGGAATTATTGCAGTTTTTTCAACATCAGAATAGGCAAAAGGAAGTCAGGGTGTCAGGACAAATGTTGAATGCACCATGCTCGTTTTTCACTATAAATCTCTATATATATATAGTTAGTATATCTATGTACAAACATATATAGTTGTATATCTATGTACATATATAGTTGAGTTTTCTGGGTAAGTAAAATGCATTTTCTAATCATCGCTGAGGCGTTAAGAATAGGAAATCTGCCATAGGCCTAGAATGGGAACTAGTTTTATAGAAATGCTACTGAAAAACCGTTTGGTACTAGGTAACAGATTTTCTATTTTTAAAAGATAAACTACTGTACTACTGGTAGTGGTAGTAAGAGAAGATAACTTAACAATATAAAAGATATTAATAATTAATAGAAAATATAATTATATGAATTTAGGTTTGTGCAATAGTTATTTGGAGACCTAAACAGCTATTAATGGAGTTACGATTTTATATTATTTTTATCGAAAATAATGTATGGTTTACATTAGTAGTATTACTTTATCACCTGTATGCTTGATAAAGACCCCATACTGCCGAAGCACAATAAATACTGTCCCGGACACTACCAATGTGTAGATCTGAAGACAAGACAGGAAATAGGCCTGTGATCGGACTCTGGTACCTTAAAAGTTGTCTCTTCACTGTGGACAAGTTTCAATATGTTAGTCTCAACGTAGATTGTACTTAAATAAATTATATATATTTTGGAGAATTGTTGCATAGTAGATTCACATTGTACTTTTTTCTTTTTTTATGCAAGATAGGTAAGCACTATTTCACCTGATGGAAAGTGAAGATACGGCCGATGCATACTTGCCTTCTACTTGTAACAGTAAGACACACTAATGAAATATATATATTATATACATTTTGGTAATGGTAATAAACATATTTATTCATATCCCAAGAAATACGATAGCAAAATGGGTTTTAAAAATCTGTAAAATCAAAAGTAATGATATTTTCCACAACTTTTCTGATACAAGTATAAACATGCAGTATTCAATTTCAACACAGGTAGCGTAAAACAAAATAACTTTAAAAAAACATAACATTACACACCTATAGCATAGTATATGTCTAATTGCCGAACTGTATCTTCATAGTTTGATATCTTTAAGTACTGTTGGGCGCTTATGTCATCAATACTGCCCTGTCGGATCATATTGTCTGGATAAGCCTGGAATACAATTAAAATATACTTACATATAACAGAACATACAATAAAAATGCAAAAATTAATTAATATTACTGTATTTCAGACTAAAGAGCAATGTTTCCAGTGAAATTACAGGGCTCAAAGAGATATAACATCTAATATTTCAGGGTGATGATGCAGTGCAGTGCTTTGCCGAGCAGGATTTGACCTAAGCTCAAAACACTGGGTGGAGCTGAACTGTGAAGGGCAAGAGAGGACAATTATTAATTAATAGATTATTTTTGTGTTTGATTCTCAGCTGAAACCTTGTTACTTTTGACTTCTATATTGTTATGGTATGAGACAAACAAGTCATTCACTCTATGGTGACCATCATATCTGTCAATGTTTTATGAGAAAACCGGGTCTTTTCGCGCTTTTATTTTTAAAATAGCATTATTTTGACTAACCTCGACATTTCAGCAGGGTTGTACCGGTCGTGGTCACGAGGGACCCTCATATTCATATTCCCATACTCTAAAGACTCTCATATTCTCATATGAACATGATTGAAGTTCGCGAAACTTTATAAATATTTGTCAATAATATCCGCAGGGATTTTTTCAGGATTTTAAATAAACTTAACATACTTAACCACCAAGGTTCAGACAAACTTTGCGCCTTTAGTTAGTGTAGAATAATAAAACAATTCAAGTGTAATTTCAACATAGCACAGTCACCAGTCATAGTCAAAGTCAAGTAAAAGAGTAATAGAAGTCGTGGGAAATAATACAAGATCTAAAACACATTTTTTAATTATTAAAGCAAACTCTCCATATGACAGTCATTAGGCTAGCAACGCTGTTTTTCTTACTAAATATTTTTATGAATAACATTTGAATATAGAAGGCCTTACCATCATATGAGATAATGGACAAGGGCTAAATAATACTGTTTTTTTTTTTTTTAAAAGCACCGAAATAATTTGACGAACTAAAAAAGGTAGCCAGAAAGTGTCTGCTCTCTTATAGTACTGTGAACCCAATTGAAAATGGTAATGGTTATTTTATTTTATTCCAAATTGTCCTTTATGCACCTATGAGTATAAGGTAATGTTTAGGTGCAATAGATATGGGTACTTACATATAACTTTACTAATAATCTTGCAGGTACTTATCTACATATAGTAACTTAGTTTCACCATGTTTTAGTGCTTTTTTAATGAGTGTGACGTCTCTTGGTAGAATCTCATTGGATGAGTATACGAGACTCACTCACTTCTGACCTCTAATATTCAATACTCAGTAATTATATTATTTGTCAATGTTTGATAAGTAATTATTACTATACACAAACATATAACTACAACTATCACAATGTCTCTTGCCGAGATAAAACTGGGGGAATTGTAATAGAATCATTTATACCTCGTGTATTCTAGCCGATTGACATCCTACTAATTCATTGTTGAGCACAATTGCATTTAGTAACGTTTGTAAGTATGTCTAAAATTGGTTCAATTTAAATAATCTTAATTACCTTTAAATTGAATTTGTTTACATCCACAGCAATTCACAGCTGGCTTTGATTAATGAAGTTTGACATTTGACTTTCCTTAACGCTTTCGTCTATGAAGAACACACCAAGGGCAAATCGAATGCTGCGCTAAGGCCATTTACACACGCTCCAAAACTAATTCGTGAGCAATCGCGGCATTAACGCTCGCTATGCATGTTTTACTGTTCCAAAAGACCTGAGTGTTAAGGATGGTTGATCTATGCGGCATTATAATGCAATCGTAGTCATAGAAAAAATATTCAAATTTTTAATTTTGTAAGACGAATAATAGACACTCGCCGACCATCTCGACCCATCTCGCACCCTCAGTCTCCACGGTCGAGGCGTGATCGTTATCTTGACTCCACAGGGTCTAGAGATGACGACTATTGACGACCGCAATGATCACGCCCAATAGTGGAACGACTCCATGAACGTAGCGTACGCTGCTGATTAATTCTGGTTCGTGGAGATATGTGTTCGTTTGAGATACTTACATCTGGAATTTTTGCATGAGTACACGATAGTAAATAGATGTGCGCCATACGAACATTTTTATGACAGTTGTCGTTCTGAAATTTTAAAACTATTGCGATCATTATTAGAACGCCTCCGTGAGCGTTGCGACGCGGTTGCTGATACATATAGGAACGCATATAACAGTTAACATCCTAACGTGATCCTTGATCAACTTGATCCACCCTGTATGATTTGTTCGTAATCGTGACGTGACACAAAATATATGAGTTATGATTGTCAAAGTCAACATGTAATGTTAATTGACACTGGCAAGTGGCAAAAATGTCAATACAATTCCTGTCAAGACCAAAAAAGCAAAACAAAGGGATAAAAATGTTGTTTTATCTCATTTATTTTTGCAATAAAACATCTATTTTTAAAGTTTAGTGGTTTGGAGTTAAATAAAATACATTAATTTATCAGGTGGGATATGAACATATATATTGGTGTAACTATATAGTCGATTAAAAATAATAAATAGCGCTTGCTCTATCAAGACTAGAATTTAGTATCATGTTTTGGAATATTTACAGCCATCTATCAGAAAGAAAGCTTCTAAAATGAGCGACGAAAAGGACATTCAGGGTGATAGCTGCCATAGAGATGCTCAGGTTTCATAACACAACTTACTTTATTACTAACAAACAGTACAATAATACAACAGAACTATTTGTTATTTATTCACCTGCGGATAACTCTTCCACCAGATGGTTTTATGTCGGGGCGTCAGCTTCACCATCCTTGAGTTATTATAATTGCTTTGCATTTCCAATAAATGGTCCATTACCCATTACCCCCATATAGATTCAGACAGCCTTATTGATTTGTCAGATGAGCACATTTTTATATGATCTAAAGTATGCTATTAATCTACGCTATTATATACTATAAAGTGTTTGATTGTAAAAGGTAATCTCTGGAACTAACTAATCAAAATTTTTTTCCCACTAATAGATATCTGGACTATTCCTGAGTGACAAATAGTCTATGTTTTATTTGGAAATTAGGATAAAAGTTGTTTTCAATATGATATCAAAAGCGTTTATTCAGATAGGCTCCAAAGAGACAAATCACATAGGTATACACAGACTAAATAAATTAATAATTTAACTACTTTACACATTTAAAGTGAATAATTTTTTGGCCTTCCAAAAATATTTGTGAAAAAGTTTATCATGGGGATAGTGCGATTCCCCATATTTAACTGAAGCAGAAGCTGCATATCTACACTTCACCAAACTTTAAAGGAGAAACAAAAGACTGCATAGATTCATCATTTGTTAAACCTGGTCATTTTGTTACAGTAGCCAATAACAATAGGTTACATCCTAGTAATGATAGTTTTGTATAAATATGACACATTTATGTTTTGACTCCTCTGACCGCTAGCACAGCATTTTTAAATGATTTTATTATCTAGCTAAGCCTTAAAGCTTCATTGAGATAAAAAGTAACCTATTATACGGATAAGACTGATTATTATATTGGTATTTCAAAGATATGTGGGTTGTTAAAGAGTATGATTCAATTTGGTTCTGATGAGAAGGTGATATTTAACTAGAAGAGGTACTAAGATTATTAAATTGGGTGTTCCTCTAGCTAGTAGATGGACATCAATTCTATTTTGTGTCTTGTTGGTTGTTGCTATTCATAATTATTAGTCTGTGGATTATTTGGCCACTTAAAGTCATGTGACACGGCTCAGTAACTGTTGTCTAAAAACTGAAGCAAAAGGTTTAATGTTTTCCCTAAAGCACAAAGCATTAGTGAATAGGTATCTTCTAGGCAGGTATGGTCTATCATCAATCACATAATCACTTAACACGAAATAAATAATGGCATCAGCATGAAACAATATCATAATAAATATTATAACTAGTTAATTGTAGGACTAATCTCTTGGTATCATACCATATTGCTCACCATTGATCCTTTTCCCGAAGTCGGGAGCATGGAGATAATCTAACAGTTGGAAATGAAAGGCTAGTTGCTCCAGAGTTGGGGATAAATAACACCCTATTAAAAAGACTGGTCTACTTAACATCAATTGAGGAATACACAATAGAACATGCACATTTAACTGATAAAGAAACTCATGATTGTGGTATTGTAGTAAAAATAAGATAAATGATTTAAAAATCATTTTTAAAAACAATTTTTTAATAGTTATTATATCTATTGTTATATTCGTATTCTTCTCAGCGACACCTTTTATTTGATACCCCTATAATGATTGTGCACAAAAAATAATTAATTCGCCATCTTGGGCAGTCCGCCATATTGGATTTAGAATGATGACACTTAGCTAATGATGCATTGCCATACAAACTAAACGCATAAACAAAATTTTATGTCAATGGGATAAAGATAACAGCTTTAAAATTAAGTTGCATGATTTGACCCAAGCATAAATCATTACATACAAACATTGCAAGTTAAATAAAAGCTTGTAAAATACATCAAACTGAATTGGGTGGGTTCATGGACCATATATACAGTGTTTATTGACTACCACTGGGGTTGAGGAAGGAGATATAGCCGTTAGAATGAGACATAAAGTTCACAAAACCGTTTATATATTTTTTCTCAGATAGATTTGTTCACTCTCATTGGAGGCAGCTGGCCGCCCGCGCCCCGCGAACCAGCCCGCCCTGACTACCGGTCTGATCGCTTCCGCGGGCACACTATGCAGCGCCCTTCCCAGAATGACAGGGTCAAGTCTGTGAACCTCATTGAACACCTTGTCCCAGAGCGGCGGAGGAACAAGCAAGCTTCGAATTTGACAAATAGTTCGCCGCAAAAGATCAAGATGGTTCATGAGCCTAAGAAAATTGAGACGGGAATTTTGGTTGGTATGTATTGTATAGTAGATAAAAAGCCAAAGACGAGATTTTATAAATTAAATTTTCTACTGCTTTGCCGGCGCAGTTCGGTCAGCTCGCGCTTTGCGGTCAAATGAACCCTAACATTACTCGCTTACCTATGATTATCACACTTCACACTAATATTATAAATCCGAAAGTTTGTGTGTAAATGTGTAAGTGCTCGCCTTTGCTCCTCTTTCATTCTCGATTGACGTTGGCGAAAACGCGGGGCGGAGCTCATATAACAATCATGTCAAATTGTCAAATCTGTGATAGTATAACTTTACTGGTAAGTGAACACTTACCGTGCCCGCGGCGTCACATGCACATATGTGCACATATGATGCACATATGTGCATGTGACCAGTAAAGTTATACTATCACAGATTTGACAATTTGACATGATTGTTATATGAGCTCCGCCCCGCGTTTTCGCCAACGTCAATCGAGAATGAAAGAGGAGCAAAGGCGAGCACAAATTGTAAGAGCCGAGCAGCGGATGTCGTATCGTAGTTGGTTTTGGGTCTGCCTTCAAAGCAGCGGGTATCGGGTTCGATTTTCGATCAAAACACTAGGGATAAAGTTTGTGTTTTTGGTTCTGGGTGTGATTGTGCGTGTGAATTGCGATATGAATATTTCCAGCACCCACGACACAAATCTTGAACTTAATGTGGAGCTGTAAATATGAAGACAATACATATCAAATTCTAAATTGTATGATTCAATTTTGTAGATGTATGCAACAGCGACAGTTCTCAAGGGATGCACAGCTCCTCAACACTGGGATCCCCTAACACATCATCCCGAAATTCGCGACCATCGCCCGTCGGGCACACTCAGGTAACTTAAATAAGATTTAATTGTTTTCTGTTACGAATTTTATTGAACTTACGAATCAAAGTCTTCTTAATTCTGGGTCTGAACACCCAGTCTTTTGCAACCCAGCCACTTTATCCCTAGTTCATATTCTCATAAAGTTTGATAAAATGTAATATATAAAGTGGCGTCCGCATTTATGATTTATTGTACACGTTGGGATACATTTTTAAATATTTTTAGTGCGCGATTATTCTTGTAAAGAGCGTATTTTTTTCATGAAGTAATTTTAATAACTGTTGGCACAAAATAATTATTATAACATTCACTATGTACACAATTTTATACAATAATAAATTGATTCGTATTCTTAGTGTCGAGTATACCAAATTATTGAAATGGCTTTTGTTTAAACACCGCCCAAAAAAGTACCTATTTTACTACCAAAAAAATCTAAACGGTTACCAAAATGGATAATGGTCACCAAATTACGTTTCCTAAAATGTTATGAAATAAAACAATTTTTTCGTATTATAAATATTTTTGTATTAATTATAAAAAAAATAAAATAACCTTAACCTACTGTTATCCTATTCGGTTCTGTCACAGGAAATTTTATTTTAGGAAACGTAATTTGGTGACCATTTATCCATTTTGGTAACCGTTTAGAATTTTTGGTGGCCGTCTGAATTATACCCTATTGAAATTATATATTACTAGTTTATCTTGATTTCTCTGGCAATTAGAGTCGTTAACTATAATGAGCGCCTCTTTGGGGCCCATGTGAATAAACAATATTTGAATTATACATTAAAAAACGACCAGATACGCTGAATGTTCGATGCGAGAAGTTTTTTAAAAAGGTAAAATAAATACATTTCGATTCTGATTTGCGTATGTAAGATAAAACTAACGTTGAAATGTATGTTTGCAGGAGAATGTCGTTGTTGGATCAAGGGCAGGCACAGATCTCGATGCACAACATCACAACAATGTCAGATGGATTGGTAATAAATAATTTATATTGACTAAATCAGTCTGTTGTTTAGGATATCGGCTTGGCTTATAGAATATAGAAGAAAACTATTAAATATAGATAGTCAACCGTTACGCTTTCGCTACTACTTTGTATGTAAACAAATTATATAACATAGACAATTACATAAATATTTTAGTTACTACTCATTGAAGGTCGAAGATACAAACTTACCATTCTGCTTTCATCGCCGTTACGGCCGCCACCAACCATTTCACAAAATTTAATTAATTATAAAAAAAAAAATGTCACTAAATCACAGACTTTTCTATCACTCTTCAACACCGTTTTTAGCAGTAACGAAGATACATGTAATTTTTAAATTAAGGCACTTTTGGTACATAAGTAGAATTAAAAAGAATCTACAATAATAACTTAATCACAGCGTCTCAGATGCGTCCGCCGTATAAACACATCTGCACAGGGTGCCCTATTTTAATTTTCCTAGTTACTATTTATAGTCGCCGCGGAGCGTGGCCGTCCATGCTGGCAGAACTGGCACATACACTGTCTTGTAGGAGCAATGTCGTATTTACGACCGCTGTCCTTCGATGAGATACCGCTATGTGTGCTCGAGTATTTGGACGATGGTAGCTACACGCTTTGTTGAGTAATTCATATACATTGTATGCGTAGTGTGATGATGTTTAGGTTTGAAAGTGAATTTTGCAGATGTGCAGTGCGGTGGAGATACGGAGGAAGTATACGATTCGCCAGCACTTGGATCTCCGCGAGCTGCGCCGCTTCCGTCTAGGCCTTCGCCAGTTGGACACACTCAGGTTTACTATTGATTTCTTACTATTTTTCAAAGCAACTTCTCTTGCTGTTTTCGTTGCAGCTCTCTCCACACAAGCATATTTAATGCATTACTCTAATTACTTATAAAATCGAGGACTTAAGTGCCCGTAGTGCTCCTCTAATAAGTTTTTATTTCGTATATACGTATAGGAAATATTTGTCCTTTTTTGTGCGGATCCTGTCTTGATATAATATTTAGGGCTTTTGACCACTTACCGACTTCAAAAAAGGAAGTTCTCAATTCGAAGTCTTTTATTTATGTTACGCGATATTTCCGCCAATTATGAATCGACTTTGGTGTTTTTTTTTTTGGTTGGTAGATTATATTATCGATCAAGCCAAAAACAAAATATACGTGTAGTCGGTTTTTTTAAGCTTTGCTTGCATTAATTTTCTACTTTGCAAAATTGGATTTTGTTTTATGCACGATGTTTTTTCTACTGTTTTTCTGCCACTTTTACTATAATATTCCGGACAAATAAACGAACTTGATTGGACAGTTTGACTGAGGTGGCAGATCAGCGGTCAGTTTGTCTGTAGTAGTCCACCTAGGTTCCTTAAACTAAATATTATTTGCTTGCCTGTAGAGATATTATTTTTATGGTTATTGAGTGGCGTTAAGAGCAAGTCGCTCGCCTGATGGTAAGCGTCACGCTTGCCCGTTACAGTTCCGTGCCACCCTGAGTTTTTACCTAGTTCCATATTCTATTCGGCAACGCACTGCGTTCGTCACCCTGAGATGTTATATTATTGATCACAGTAATGTTTGCACACTATTAATTGGAGGTTGAAAGTACTACCACCACTAACAATCGTAATGCTTTTAGGATGACATCGGCGTGGGGTCGTTGGTGGAAGTCGCGACAGATGTCGATCAACATCACTACGGTGTCGTCAGGTGGATAGGCATCATTGATGGTGAGATAATTTGGTGCAATTATTTATTGAACCAGTACCCATTGGTGAATCCTGCAGGATTGTTTTGACACACTGTCAGATTATCTCTTTGACTCGCGTGCCTGCAGTGCCACCAGGGGCGCTAGTTTTTTTTTTTTTACCGAATTCAAAAAAGGAGGAGGTACTTTGTTCGACTGTATGTATTTTTTTATTTTTTATTTATGTATATTCACCGATTTGTCATCCATTTGTGAACCGATTTTCAAAATTATATTTTTGTTTGGTAGATTATACTTTAGAGGTGGTGTGTTACCTCATAAGTTCTTTCTGGGTGAACCGATTTTGATGATTATTTTTTTATTTGAAAGCTGGTGCTTCCCATGTGATCCCATTTAAATTTGATCAAGATCTGACCAGTAAAATTTGATTTCACCTCAATAAAGCGTATTTAATTTATTTAATCTGTGAAGTCGATTTTTTATCTTTGCTTGCGTTTAATTATTTACTAATTTTACATTTAAAATGTGTAAGACTATAGTATGTATATGTGCAGACACGGCGACAGCGGGTATTGAGCTAGAACAAAGCGTATGCGGGTTGGGCGACGGCGTGCGAGGTGGGTCGCGACTTTTCGCGTGTGCTCCGGGCCGGGCCCTGTTCGTGCCACTGCCGCTGTGCAGACGAGATGCACGCTTCCGGGACACGCCGCCGCCGCACCACCTCCACGCCGCCACCAGTGAACTACACGAACAGGTACGTGTCTGTACCGAGTGACGTCATAGCCTTATAAGGCCCAAGGTCCTTCAACAACTACTACATTAATGTATTGCTTTGTTATTTAGACCCAGAGCATTCAACATTTAAGTAATCATATTTATAGTAACTTTTAAACTTTCGCGAATCAAACTCTTAACACAAACACACGAAGCTGCGTTGGCCATGCTCTCGAGAAGACTGACTTAAATAGACTTAGTCTTCTCGAGACCATGGCCAATGCAATTTGGATAAAACATCGAGTTAAAAAAAAAATTTGAGCGCGATTAGGTATCGAGATATTACCTTAACATATATATGGTTGTGATTGTGTGTGTGATGTGAATGTTTCCGGCACCCACGACACAAGTTATAGAACTTAGTGTGGGGCTGTGAGTGTGAGCGCGTTTACGTTTATATACTAATATTGCAGAGTAAAGTTTGCACCCGAGTTTGTTAGATTGTGAGTTTGTATGTAGGAGGTAATCTACGGAATTATTGATACGGTTCTTAAAAAACCTTTCATTAAAAACTACATTATCCTTGAGGATAATGTGACCTATTAGTGAAAGGATAAAAAAATATAAGTAGTAAGAAATCACTAAGTATGTAACGTTCAAGTTACTGTTGAAGTGAGTCGGAAAAATCAGGCGATATGGCTGCTTTATCGATGTTCATAATGCATATAATTTTGTCCTATGTATTTGCATTTGTTCACCAGGCTTCTCAAAAAGGAATAGAAAAAAAATATCAACTTAAAATTAAAAAATATTTATGTTCAATTAAATTTATTTTGCTCAATGCCCTTCATCGATAGTCATCGTCGTCGTATCGGGTTGATATTCCATGTCCAATGAGCGCGTACGCACAATTTCTTTGTACACGAAGGCAGATTTACGCGGAGTTCGTGTGCGCTCGGGGCTTTCATAGTCTACCTCATACAGACCAAAACGTTCGCTGAAAAATTTAAAGAAAATAAAATAAATTCTCGCCGACTATGTCATAGGCACTAAAACAACCAAGTATTCTAAGAAAGTGATAGATTGGGACCACAAAATTCGGGATTCTTTAACAATCTTGCCAAAACGTTCACGAACCGCATATTTAGAAAAAGTTAAAACGTTCGATAAACCTTTTTGACAGATGTGTAATGTCACGCGTGTTTAAAATAAAACTTATCAACTGAGTTCAAAAAAGGAGGTTCTCTATTCGACTGAATGTTGTTTTTTTTGTATGTAAAGCAATAATTCTGCCAATTATGAAACGATTTTGATGATTTTATTTGTTTGGTACTTTAGAGTTGTTCTCATAAAAATTTTATCGAAATCGATCATGCCTAAAACCAAAATATAAGCGGTGAAGTCGGTGTTTTAAGCTATGCTTGTGTTTCAATTATTTTGACTAGATGATTGATCGAACGTTTTATCTTTTTATGAAAAAGTGTTAAAAGTAAAATCATGGGTCTTTGAAAATTGACTAATTTCGTAGCGTATATTTTTCGGCCGTTCTTAGTAGTTCGGCTAACCCTTGAAGCGAAAAAAGTATAAGTTGTAATATGTTATAAGTTTAACCTGTGTATCTGTGTGCCTTCCTGTGGCATCGTTGCTCCCAAACGCCTCAAACGATTTAGTATTTCTTGTTCAAAAAATAATTGGTTCGAGATTGTTCATAGCCTTTCGACCGCCATCGTAACCATGTTTTGTGGTTACGAAAGAAGCTACTGTCGTCTTTTATCGTAACCAAGTTACAAACGAAGAGTTTTCTGTCTAGATATATTTGGTAAAAAACAGTGCAGTCGTTTTCGAGATAGGGCGTCGGGGATATTTTCAAAATTTAGATTTAGCTACTTTATTTTTTTAATTTCTCAACGTCTCGAAAATTTTTTAGTGCTCTTGGTTACAGGGTCACATAAAATTGTACTTACACATATCCTTGCATCCACTCAAAATTGTCCAAAAGACTCCAAGCGGTGTACGCTCTAATATCCGAGCCGGCATCTATAGCATCCAGCAAAGCAGAGAGATAGGTTTTATAGTTCTGGACGCGATCGTCGTCATTCAGTCCACCATATGTTGCAAACCCATTCTCAGTGACATAAACTGGTGGATTGTTGTAATCCTCCCTAATTTGGGTAAGTAGTTTGTTGAATCCCCACGGAACCGACTGTAAAAATAAAATTCCTAAGATATTAACGTCCCAAACCAGGTGTCAGATTAATAAGGTTAGAGACAGCTACGAGGATCTCTTAGCTCTATCTCCCAAACAAAAGCTTAATATCTAAACCATAGCAATAAATTGATAAGTGTATTATAAATTCTTCGCTTACCATAGTGAAAGAAGATTCGCCAATTTTCCACTCGTTCTTTTGATAAAATACAGTTTCCATATCGTCATAAAATGAAGGACTATCATAGTAATTGACAACAGACTCATTTCTATAAACCAAAAGCGTGCTATAATGGTTGAGTCCCAGCACGTCGGAGGTACCATGAATGTATTTGATTTCTTCTGGAGTGAACTCGAGGAGCCTAGACTTCGGGAAACCCTGGGCCGCGCTCTTGGCTGCAACTCTCTCCTTTACAATTGGAGGATAGTCGCCATTCTCGGAAAATATCGGATGTACGTAGAGCGCCCACTGAAATAAAAAAAAAATTACTAAACCTACTAGCAAACGTCTTCACAATTATCTTGCATATCAGGGCGGCACTAAATTCCACTTTTTTTTGTGTTTGTCTTTGTCTAATTAATGCATTGAGCTAGTAGGCACTAGCAATATATAATCTAATATATAAAATTCTCGTGTCACAGTTTTCGTTGCCATACTCCTCCGAATCGGCTTGACCGATTTTGATGAAATTTTTTGTGCTTATCCGGTATCTATGAGAATCGGCCAACATCTATTTTTCATCATCATCATCATCATCACTTTTCATCATTATCAACGCGGGTGAAACCGCGGGGCGCAGCTAGTATAATATATAAATAACTAATAATAAGGTAAATTTATATAGCTGGGCAGCTTAGGTTATACATATACCTTAGCTTAGGTTATACATAGACTTATCCTAAAAAATAAGATTTTATATTTAAATTTGGGTTTAAATGGTGCCGATTCTGTTGTCCAGAATTAGACTAAACTAGCCTAAAATTAGTTTTAGTCCTGCTTTAGTCCAAAACATATTCAGAAAATGCAAGATTAGACTAAAATTAAGTTTGACAAGACTAAGTTAGTTTAGTTACTCTATTTAGTGAAAATTACCAAATTCTTATTCTGATGTACATGTTTTCGTTCAAATTAAGACTAAAAATAGAAATTTTAAACTCAAATTAGTCTGTATGAAAAAGGTCTGGATTATTTTTAATGTGATCTTATACTTGAAAGAGTCCTGTCATTTCAACTTTTAAATTAAGTTCAATGTAAAATCAGAATAGCGTTTAGGTATTCTTTGACTAAAATTAGTTTATTTTTAGTTTAGTTTAGGTTAGTTCGGTGCTCAACAGAATTAGCACCAATATCTGCCACTTTCAACCAGAAAAAATAATAAAATTTTATTTTAACTGATAAGTGGCACGAATGTTAACGTCTTACTTCTAAAAATTACGTACCATAAATTGATTTGTGTCATGTGCAGCCACGATATCGTTTTCAGTAGCGGGTTCATACCACTGGGCGCTATATGAGATGAAAATAATGCCTCCGGTCTTAGGTCGGAACTCCTCGTTATAAATATGGTAGACCTTAGCATGAGCTAATAGCAAATTCTTCGCGCACATGTACTCAGCCACACCTTTGATGTTCAGCATCGGTGCCTTGCTCACGTCTCCGTAACCTTGGTAGCAAATCTGATAGGGCTCGTTTATTGTTACCCAGTTTTTTACTCTATCGCCGAATAGTGTGAATGCAGTTCGTGCGTAATCAGCGAACCAGTCGATCATCAAAGGATTGGCCCATCCGCCCAGTTCCTGCAATTTCTGAGGTAAATCCCAGTGGTACAGCGTGATCATCGGCTCAATGTTATATTTCAGCATTTCGTCGATTAGGTTATTGTAGTACTCGACACCTTTCTCATTGATTTGATCAGGAAAGCTAGTGGGTAGAATTCGTGGCCAAGACAAAGAGAATCTGTAGTAGTCGATGCCTACTTCTCTCATCATCTCAACGTCTCTTTTGTATAAGTGGTAGGAGTTGTCTGCTATGTCTCCATTAGAACAGTCTTTGATCACACAAGGGTTTGTATGCGTCAAGTGATCCCAGATGTTAGGTGTCTTACCTGGAATTGATTCAATCTTTACATTACCAACTCGTACATACAAGATGCTAATTTGAGATGGGATATGAAGGGTGCTTATTTTGCTCGCTAGTTTACTACAGAATAAAGCTCAGACCATGTTTTCGATCATGCATTTAGTTTTGGCAAAAATAGTACAGTCGGCAAGAAAAAAAATATATTATCATGTTTTATTTTTATGATGATTTCGATCTATCCAGAATCTTGTTAGGATTAGGTCTTTTTTAATAACAATTGACAAGAAGAGAGTTGGAAATCGCAAGAATCTTATATAGTACGGGAGTAATATTATATTGTGAACCCCCCATTCCCTAACTTTGATGTGATGCTATTTGAATTAAGCTTAAATGAACCTTATTTCTTAAAAGATTTATCGTTTTCAAATTGAAACTGATCGCAAAAGAAATAGATATTGCGATATTGAGATGGCTCACTGAGCCTATTTAGGATGTATTGTCTTACCATCTTCATCCCAAGCGCCTTCTACTTGATAGGAAGCTGTAGCAGTTCCGAACAGGAACCCGTCGGGGAACTTTCTTGCATGTTCGCGACTTGTTTTGACTGTATTGCATTCACAGAATGCAATACCAAGCAGAAGGACCCTGTTGAGTTAAATAAGATTTTTTTAAATACATAAATCATGATCTACCAAACAATAAAACAACGATCTAACTAGATCTAACTAGCGCGTTGGGCAAGTCTCTGTGCCCTCTGCGCCGGTGATCTTGGGTTCGAATCCCGGCAGGAGCGCAATTTCCCTTCCCGAAGGAGATTTGTGCTTGATTCTTAATGTGATTATTATGTAAATGTTTCCGGCACCCACGATACAAGTCTTCGAACATAGTGTGGGAAAAAGAGTGGAAATGCGATTGTTTAAAAAAAAAATTTTTTTGTATTTATTAAAACACTTACACGATAGTACGTAACATGGTGTCCCTTCGTTTACTTTAACTTTGTACTCTACGTAAGTAAGGTTTTATACCTTTCAATCGTTTATCTACTCATCTTTATATCAGTCGTTCTGAGATAAATCGTGATGATATGATGTTATTGTAATCCAAATAATCTAAAAAAAAACGAAGAAAACAACACGACAAGCAAGATCAGCCGATAGATCAGCGGATATCTTGTAGGATAAGATTACCCCGCAAGGAGTGGAAAACAGTAATCCTATAGCTCTCCTGCGTTTCTTGGTTGTAGCTGTTTTTGTTTACTCATTGTAATTTATTACATGGTTATTCATGTTTGTAACAATGTAGTATTCTTACAGTAAAATATGGGTAAATATGGCTGTTCATTGAAAATGACAAAAATTAGGTCCGCTAAAAACTTGGTGTAGGTATGTTATATCATTATTATATGCTGGTTAAGTTGTCGCGACTGGATCAGAAGCAAAGCTTAAGTAGATTTGTTTTTTATTTCCGACATCACCTATGAAGAGCCAGCCGTCCGTGTTACATATATATTGTAATTTCACGTTAGAAGAGATCCTAAGCGGTTTAATCCTTTTAAACCAATGAAAAATAGAAATAAAATAACCACGTTATTATAAGAGTGGGCAGATAGACAAATATATGCCAAAACTATGAGGATGGGTTGAGTTCTATTTTTAACCGACATCAAAAAAGGGAGGAGGTTGTATGTTCGACTGTATATATATATATTTTTATTTATGTTCACCGATTTCTCCTCAATTTGTGGATCGATTCTTAAAATTCTTTCTTTGTTTGGTAGATACTTCAGAGGTGGTCCCATATAAATTCAATCGAAATCGATCAAGCCAAAACCAAAATATAAGGGGTGAAGTCGGTTTTTTTAAGCTTTGCTTACGTTTAAATTATTAACTTATTCGAATGCGGAACTCTAAGATTTTTGTTAGCAATTAACGTGAATTATTTTTTCCTAATTATTTAAAAACCAGTCGTTAGTGTTCCAAGTCGAATAATAAAGTGTACAATTAGAAAGATATATTTATTATTATGTATATAGATACATTTCATCAATCATTTACAATCTTGTAATAAAACATTTCAGTCGTAATCTAATATCTTGCAAACTTTCATACCCCACAAGTCATGTTATCAATAAAAACATCTCAGTTATGTATGTACCTACTTATTTAAATTTATTTTCTTGTTTCATACCTACTTAAAAGATTTGGTCCAATCTATAATACTTATCCATACACAGATTCGATAATAGTAACTGCGTAATCCGGCGTGTGTAAAATAGTTACGTCTGCAGTTTTATTTTGAACGGATTTAGATAAGGTAGAGGTTCAACAGTATACTGAATAGTAATTGCTTTTTATTCGTTTTGTTGTTATAACTTATCCAAACAGGCAATACCGGGTGAGGTTATATAGCTGGTGTAATATCTATTAAACGGACTAATTATATATGTTAAAGTGATCTATTATTGTTTTGATGAAAACAATGCTGATGAACAGCCGCGCGTAGTTGGTTACATCCCTGCCTTCTACGCTGCGGGTACTGGGTTCGAATTTATCGCCGCCGTTCATGTTTATTTAAATTACCTGTTTTTTTTTATGTTCCAGCCAGACTGCCCCATAGTTCCTGGAGTAGTTCCTCCGCTGAGCTCTCTGGGTGACCTGCCGGGAAAGAACAGGGGCATCCAGGGTCATCATAATTCGTGCTATTTGGACGCGACTCTTTTCGCTATGTTTACTTTTACCAGCGTCTTCGACGCACTGCTTTATCGGCCGCCGGAAGCGGAGGTATGGGACTAATGACGTTGATACGTTTAATATTAAGTCTTAGTTACCTATGTAACGGTTTATTAACATTTAACAGCAATAAAGATGACATTTTGTGGGAGTTATTGAGTGAGTATATTTTCGTGCAAAAAGAGTAAATAGTTATGCACTGGTAGAAATAGGCTCCTCCGCAGCCATGGTTCAATCTGTTGGACAGTTTACATTAAGCGGCTTTGATGTATTTCACTGATGCAAAAATATAAATATAAGGGAAGCGTTCTTCTGTCTGTCACGTCATAACTTTCAAACAAATGACGATATTTTGCGAATCTGACAGTAGAGCCAGATTCGCAAAATTACAGCCATCTCGATAAAAACCTGGCAAGAAACTCGGCGGCGGAAAAATCCACCATTATTACACATTAACACTCGAAGAATCACAGGTTTTGGAAAATTATACAAAATCAACGAAGCCATTTACTCACTTTAGCAGCAGAACTCCCCGATTAGATAGTTTTTTTTATGTTGGATAGGCAAGCATTTGACCACTATCTCTCGACGATGCGGCCGAAGATGGGACCCATTAACTCTAGACTTGAAGACACTCAGATTGATTGACAGTTGTTGTTTCCAGGACTCCCCCCACTACTCGGAGGTACAGCGCGTTCTACGCGAGGAGATAGTGAACCCGCTGCGGCGGCACGGCTACGTGCGCGCAGACCGCGTCATGAAGCTGCGCACGCTGCTCGAACGGCTCTCCGACGTGCCCGGCCTCACCTCCGAGGAGAAGGTACCCTGCACGTACAAACGGTTCCAACATATGAATATACAACCTGTTACAGACAGGTTTACTCATACTTGGTGGTGTTTATGTGTATCGTGCCAGGAATCGTCTGCCAGAGAACGAAAGTCGAAATGGGAGTTTTTTTTCATACAAAAATTTATTTTTTCATTTATGACAACCCTATGGTTACAGCTGTGGCGCGTGACTTTGATCTTTGTTATGTAGCTGATGAAATAGGGTTGCAAATGATATATTTTTTTTGAAATTTAATTCATCATAACTCAATATTCATGCTGCTGCCGCGGATTTAGAAGTTTCTGTTAGACTCCATACATTTAGATGCGTAGCTTGAGTATTACTACACTTTTCTGTTACACATTGTATAAAGGGCGTATTGCGTGATTGGAGCAGACGAGACGCCGTCATCTTTACGGCGAACCGTCCCTTTTCTCGATATATCCTTTCTCAGAATGTTATTTTCTCTAAATGTCCTTTAGTCTGAATGTCATTTTGTCTAAATTAACCAAACCATAAACATTGACATCACATTTACGTAACATTCAAAACAAGTTACAATTAACCTCTCTATTTACAGTTTACACCTTAACCCTATTAAAACAGCGGTTGACAAACATTAATATTATCCAGGATCCAGAAGAGTTTCTCAACGGTTTAGTAGCACAACTACTGCGAGCCGAGCCTTTTCTCAAGTTGTCATCGGGTCAGGAGTCCTACTGCTATCAACTGTTTGTTGAAAAGGACGAACACGTATCGCTGCCCACAGTTCAGCAGCTATTAGAACAATCCTTCGCCACTTCCGGTGTCAAATTAAGCGAGGTATGTTTAGTTAGATAAAAGTAAAGATTCGGTAGGTACTAAATGTATACTTACAACTGTTCCGAACAGCGTATAATAGAGAATATATGTGTGATTTAAATAAAGGGCATTTTTTTTTACATTCATGTTATTTTTTAATTTGCAGTTGTGCTTATTAATTAGGCAATTGGCTTGTAGATAGCAAATACAACATCCTAATACTAAAATAATTTCACTTATAAATTTATAGTAATATAAATTTATATTTAAAAATTAAGTAAATTTATATTTACGTGATTCTTAATTATATAGGAATTATAATTAATAAATGTTGTAAAGAGCATGGGGAAATCATTTTTTTTTTTTTTTTTTTTTTTTATTTGTGACAGGCTAGTGTTTGACCACTATCTCACCTGATGGCAAGTGACGATGTGATCGAAGCTGGTAAACACACTCGACCTGGAATACGCAGGCTCTCAAATCATAATCATAATATTCAAAACGCACGGTATACATTTGAGATTGATTTTAGACGTCAGTATCCGCGTTTTTGATGTCAGTGACCTGTCAACTATCCTCCACGGCAGCCATTGGGTAGTGGAGTCTAACGTCGCAGAAAGAACGTCAAAATAGCCGCGTTTAAAACTGTTCGACCCCGATTATATTTGAAATTTGAATTTATTCTGATATGAAATGTAATGTTTTATGAATATTTTATGTTAACCTGCAATGTATTAAAATAAACAATAAAAAACGATCGAAGAAGCAAAAACAAAATAGTGCATATTTCCTAACAGTACACTGAGTGCGCTAAACGATTTTAAATAGCCTATGTGTAACGCACGAACATACTCGTAAGCAGTGTCTGCGTGTCTCGGAACGCTCTCTTAATATTTGTAAAATATAGCTAGTCCTGTGTTCTGAACACTAGGTATTCGTTTTTCGTTTTATCGTCTCTCCACAATCATGTAACCGTGGTCTTCGTGGAGCCATGCTTCATTAAAAAAACAACACGTTTTCAAAATCGTGCTTGAACGATAAAGCAGGAATCCACCATCATAACCCTAAACTATAGCAGTTCCTTTTTCCTGATTGATTACTTAACATTTTTTAACCCATTATAAATGATTGCGGTGTGTGTTGATAAAACTTTTTATAACCCAGTAGGTAATCTCATTAATTTGTTTTAAAACTCTGCTCGCTATTGAAAATAATTACTCCTATTTCACCAGGTACCATCAACTTTCATTATACAAATGCCGCGGTTCGGTAAAAATTACAAACTGTATCAACAAGTGCTACCCTCCCCGCTGCTTGACGTCACGGATCTCATAGAAGGATGTAAGTACAATGAGTTCGCATACTGATTATACAATATTGTCATATGGCAGCGACTACCCATCTGCATTTGATATATAGCATACATATATATGATATATGGTTCCCACCAAGCGTTGCTATATATCATCGTATATATATATCGTTGTAGGCTATCACGCTACCACGAGATACTTCTTTAAATGCTAACGATGAAACGTGTTTTCTAATTGATGTTATTAATGGGGATGCAAACTGTGTTAATTTTGGCAAGTAATAACAAAGGACTCTGCCCTTTGGCGAAAAGCTTTAGATTAACTTCTCTCAACACACATCTCTTTGGCGAAGCTTTGCCCACGCTAAGTTCAAAGACTTATATCGTGGGTGCCGGAAACATTCACATCACTCACACAATTATTACACCCAAAACGTGAAACGAAATACCCTTGAAGTGAAAACTTGTTTCCACCGGGAATCGAACCCGATACCCGTTGATTTAAAATCTTAACAGGTCACTGGGCAGTTAAAAAAAAACTACACTATTGCGATAGATGGCGCTACGCGTAACCATAAGACGTTATAATAACAAGGGAAGGATGAATTCGTCATTTAGGGCGAGGAACTAAACCGCGATAATTCTTCTTTGTAAACGTACTATTTCTGTCAGTTACTATTAGAATAGAATAGAAATAATTTATTTATGACAACCATAAAACACACAAAGGAAGGAACAAAACAGTTTGTCACAAACCGGCTCCAACTCAACATAAGGGCTGTACACCAGCGCTGGTCTTCCGCTGGAGCCGTTTCGTGAAGTGACGGCACAGGCATACAATACACACACACTTTTCATAACACACAGAGCCCTCTGGTGGGAAAACGTTCTGTATGAACGTGTGTTGTGTTGCAGTGCCGCGGCAGTGCGCGGTGTGCGGCGCGCTGGCGCGCTGGGAGTGCGGCGCGTGCGCGGCCGGGCCCGACGCCGGCGTGCTGGAGGCCGGCGCCGCCTGCAGCGCCTGCCTGCGCCGCGTGCACGCCAGCCGCCCGCACCACAAGGTACTGTATCTGTATACTGCGTGGACCCGACTAATGGGGTGGGGCGAAAAATTATTTTTTGTTCTTGACTGTGTGTGCCCCTTATAGGATGCCATATTCAATTTAATGTGACGTTACCCTCCCTTTTGTCTTAATCAGGTTAAAACATTAGGAGCCAAATATTAGTTATGAGTTATGTAAGTCATAGGGGAGACGATAATGTACGACTCGATATTCCACGGCCCGATTTTGTACAGCCAATAATGCCGAACCTGATAATTCATGTATATGGAATCGAAATATCAGGGTGTGCAATACCGGCTGCGAATCACTGCAATAATTAGAAGCCAACCATAGACAAGCACATACTCTCTATGCGATGCCTCGTTTAGGCGAGTTGCTAGGAAGAGTTGGCACAGACTATTAAAAAGTTCTAACCTAAGAACATTAGAAACATTCGCTTCTGGCTGCGAGTCTAGGTTAGGTTAGGTTTGAACTGCGACTCTGATTCTGTAAAGTCGGTTTGCGGACGATAATTTTACGTGATAACGTCATAAGATAACGCTTAGTTCGATCGTGCTCGTTCTCTGTCGCTTGTTCCGCGCTCTCGCTTGCACGCTCAGGCTCAGGCAGAACGTGACACTTTTTCGTGCGTGCAGCCGGTGTTAATCGATTAATAAGACGTTATCACGTTAAAACATAAGAAATAAAAAAAAACAAAATATTCTTACACTTTTCTTTCGAATATAAACAGTTTGTATGAAAACTTTATACAGTCATATCTTGCCCTCTTGAAATTACTGTATCATCCAAACGAGGCTTTGACTCTGACATTTGTATGTACACGGATTATCGGCCGTGCATTATTGGTACATTATCAGCTCGTGCTAATATATATATTATATATTATATGAAGCGCAAATCATTCCCCTTCCCAAGAAACTCAATCCTCAATCATTTTCTGAGTACCGACCCATATCTATCCTTCCATTCCTCTCCAAAGTCCTAGAACGCCTTGTCCACAAACAAATTCATTCTTTCCTTGTCTCCAACAATCTCTTGAATCCTCTCCAATCAGGGTTTCGGCCTGGCCATAGTACAGTAACTGCCTTAGTTAAAATCACCGACGATATCCGATTCGGAATGGAAAATGGCCAGCTAACTGTATTAACACTGCTTGATTTCAGCAACGCGTTTAATACAGTGGATTTTGATATTCTCCTTGCACTACTCCGCTCGCTTAACATATCTCCAACGGTGATCGACTGGTTTCATAGCTATCTCTTCGGTCGCCGTCAGCGAGTTCGCTTAGGAGAGTCTCACTCTTCGTGGTGTAACACGACTGCCGGTGTACCGCAGGCGGCGTCCTTTCTCCTTTACTCTTCGCATTATTTATTAATTCTATATCTCAAAATCTTTCTTCTTCTTACCACCTTTATGCGGACGATCTTCAAATATATTCACAAGCTCCTCTTAATAACCTTCATAAAGCCGTTGGCTCCATTAATACTGACCTTGAAACAATATGCGCTTGGAGTGATGCTTTCGGCTTGAAAATTAATCCACTGAAAACACAAGTTTTAATTGTTGGCAGCTCTAGGACTATATGTAAGATTGATTGGCAGGCGTTGCCACACGTAGTTTTTGATGGAGTCAACATTCCATATAGTCTAACAGTAAAAAATCTCGGGGTTATTTTTGATCAGTGTCTAACGTGGGGCCCTCAACTAGAGGCTGTTAGCCGTAAAATGTATGCTGCCGCTGGATCGTTAAGACGACTCCGGAACTTTTTACCTACAGCTACTAAAGTTGCGCTTGCACAGTCTCTTCTTCATCCTATCATTGATTATGCTGACGCCTGCTATTTAGACCTTACTGAAGAACAGCTTAATAAACTTGAGCGACTCCAAAATTTTTCAATCAGGTTCATATTTGGATTGCGTAAATATGACCACGTATCTGAATTTCGCTCAAAGCTCAAGTGGCTTCCCATCCGAGCTCGCCGGAATGCTCATATTCTGTCCCTTCTCTACAATATTCTTTTTAATCCTACTTCTCCGCGTTACCTAAAGGAACGTTTTCATTTTTTCACCCCATCTAACTCTCTAGCACTGAGGTCATCAGAGAATCTGAAGTTAAAGATTCCTCCACACGGTAGCTCTTTTTATGACAGTTCGTTCACTGTCGAAGCTGTTCGCTTGTGGAATGCTCTTCCAGTAGAAATAAGAAGGGCACAGTCACTTAATATTTTTAAAAATAATGTCAAGGCTTACTATATTTCTTCATAAATCTTCTTGTTCCTTTTTGTTAGTTTTAGTGTTAGTGTTGCCCAAGTTCATTCCTTTTTATTTTGCTTTTTTTTTTTTTTTTCTCTCCATATTAAATAGACATAATTTTATTATATGTATATATATGTATATGTATGTATTGTATATTTAAAAATATTTAGTATTTTATAATTATATGGTATCTGTTTACGTGTATGTAAATTTATTATTTATATATCCTCTGTTTTTAATCACTGTTCTTCTATCTAATCTTTTATGAACGTAGAACGACGTCCTATTACATTGCGTTATTCCTCTCCATCCAAAGGTTGTCTGGAAGAGATCGCTCTCAGCGATAAGACCGCCTATTGTTACACTTATATAATTTTTTACTGTCATTCCTATTTGTGTTCTTTGTTATTTTAAGGTGTTCAATAAAGAATATATCTATCTATCTATCTATCTAATATTTTCCGACTTGTATGGTACGGCCAGTATTGCACGACCTGGTATTTCGTGTACATTGAATTCAAATACTGGTTCCATTTTCTGGTTGCGTATTATCGGCTGTACAAAATCTTTCCGTGTTGTTATTTCACATCCAATAATGTAAGGCCCGTAATGCTCGACCTGATAATTGGAAGCCATGCCACGCAATACTGTTTACGAATTATTGGCCGTATATTATCAGGCCGTGCATTATTGATCGTACAATATAAGGACTCATAGTATACCCGTCCCACAGGCGACGCCGCTGGCCGTGAGCGAGGAGTACGCGAGCGTGATGGAGTCGTGCACGCTGCCTCGGGTGTACATGGAGCTGTTCGCCGTGCTGTGCATAGAGACCAGCCACTACGTCGCGTTCGTGAAGGCAGGCGCGGGCATCGACGCGCCCTGGTGCTTCTTCGACTCCATGGCGGATAGGAAAGGTAATCGTACTATCGATAATTGACACATTCTACTTTTAACTTAAGCAGCTTAGCCCTACACTATGTTCGATAAAGTCGTGGGTGCCGGAAACATTCACATCAAAAACTAGTAACACAAATTTCCCTTGAAAAAAAAACTTGTGATGTTGAAGTAATGTTAAATGCTAGTTCCTACCGACTACTGAATCCCTGACTGTTAATAAAATTTTACTTACTCCATTTCCATAGTACTTTTAATTCGGTCGATCTGAAACCTGGTTAATTGATAAAGCCAAGCGAGATCTTTAAATTTGACTTGGGTGATTCGGCACTTTTTCCTTCCGTCCGTCTGTCAGAGGCATCTAGCGTCTAAACCATACAAGCGAATAACTTCAAATTCTCAGAGAATACGTAAAACTATGGCTCAAAGTCAGAAATGACAATTAAAAAGATATAAATTAAATTTTTAAGGGGGCAAACATACATGTAAGTGGGGAGCAAAATATTTATTATTTTTTATCTATTCTTGCGGATATATTTAAAAAGGGCAAGGCAAGTAAAGTACGAAACCGGTTTTAAAAAAAGCTATGATAGAAAAAAAACTATTTGTTAGGCCATCAAAGTGCACTGTTTTTAGACCTATTTGTTCCTGATGTGTATTACAATATCCATTATATTGTGTACTTGAACAACAAATACAGAATTCAAACAATTATTACAAAGAAAAACATATAAGCAATTAACCTCTACTAGGCAAAATGTAGGCGCGATATCACCGCGTGCCGCTCCGTCGAGTCACCGAGAATCGTCAGCGGCGCCCGCGAATACCGTCGGACGTCGACGCGAACGCCTAGTTCTTTATATCGTTTCGATTGCTATTTCTAGCTAACCATAGCTTTACATAATCTCTGAGAAATTGAAGTTATTCGCTTGTATGGTTTCGACGCTAAATGATGGACAGACGGTCAAAGTGCTCAACCATACAATTCAAAAGAGACCTCACTTTGCTCGATTAATTATTTTTGTACTATATTTAGGTAGAATATAAATGAGATTTCTAAGTATTTGCGTGTTGCCAGGCGAGCGCAACGGCTACAACATCCCGGAGATCGTGTGCATGTCGGAGCTGGGCGCGTGGCTGGGAGCGGAGGGCGCGGGCTGCGTGCGCGCCGCGCGCTCGGCGCCGCACGCGCGCCGCCTGCTCGCCGACGCATACATGTGCTTCTACCGGAGCCCCGACGTGGCCATGTACCGCTAGTTACATACCCACCTACCACACCTATATCTCGGAGATCGGGCGCATGTCCGAGCTGTGCTAGTGACCGATGTGGATTCTACGGACAAATGTAAGAGCGTTCTCGAACAGTTGTCGCCTGTACAGCTCCAACATCCAGGAGACCGAGTGCATGTCGGAGTTGGGCTGGTGACCGATGTGGATTTTACAGACAAATGTAAAAGCGTTCTCGAACAGTTGTCGCCTGTACAGCGCCAACCTCCAGTAGATCGAGTGCATGTCGGAGTTGGGCTGGTGACCGATGTGGATTTTACAGACAAATGTAAGAGCGTTCTCGAACAGTTGTCGCCTGTACAGCGCCAACATCCAGTAGATCGAGTGCAAGTCGGAGTTGGGCTGGTGATCGATGTGGATTTTACAGACAAATGTAAGAGCGTTCTCGAACAGTTGTCGCCTGTACAGCTACAACATTTCGAAGGTAGCGTGCATGTCAGAATTAGACTAATGAACACTGTAATTTATACAGTCAAAAATTTAAGAGCCTCCTCGAACAGACGCGATTGGATGTCGCCAGTACAACTAAAACATCCCAGAGATCGTGTGCATATCTCACTAGTGAAGTGGATTCTACACTCGTATATCTAAGAACCTCTTCGAACAGACGCCGATGTTGTCGCTTGATAACCGTCTTTCATATCACACTCCCCGCCCCCTGCAATCCGGAAGCCGCTCAAACACTGTGCCTTCTCGAACAGACGCGCTATAAACGCTGTGTTGATACTTGATAGCAGTCTCATTAGTGTTACTGGAGGATTGCAATTACGTCATAGAATTCATATACACTCTTCGCCCCGCGCTATCCGTGCCCCCATTAACTAACGGCGTCGTGATACAACACACACAGAAATAAGATAATCTTAGCACATATTTGAAGAAGCGTGTATATATAAGACTACTTTTTGAAGGTCCTTCAAAAAGTAGTCATACCCTCAAATATTAAATATCACCACATAAGAAAAGTACCCATACATACACGCTTCTTCATTCTATATTCTATTCTTCTTATGATATTTTAATCCAGGAGTCAACAAGTGTTTTTGGTCGCCCATACCAGGCGACTACTTAGGTGGTCTACTTAGGTGGCATACTAGCGAATGTATTTTACAGAGACAATGTTTGCAATACCAATGCATGAATATATGATGAAAGACTTTGTCATCTCCTCTGATCATACCGTGTGACAGTATGGTCCCGGCATACTTTTGTCGTCTATTGTATTTTCAAAGAAATATGTAAAGAACGCCTAAAAAGACTTCAACTATTTCAATGAAGTTTTCATTCAATTTTTTTGGTGAACTGAAATTATTTATGCAACAGCAAAATATGTATATAGCCTACTAGCTGTATGAAGAATAACAACAGTTATAAATAGTATTATATTATAATCTTATTAGTGTAAATTTTAAATTAAATGTTAATTATTTTATGGTTATTATTACATCAGTAAAATATTTACAAAAATATCATTGTTCTTAATTTCTTAAATCACAGCTATCTATGTAACTAAATCTAATTTAAAAGGTAGTAGAAATTAATGGCGTTTTGTCTAGCAATATTTCCGAAACACATTCATTTGATCATCATAGTTATCAATGATATCATGGATACATACTTCATGGCTGGGAATGGAATTCCGACTCAAAACCTTTGTTTTATAAGTATTTTCTAGTAAATTAGTGATAGTGAGATTCATAATTCTTCATGATCCTTGGGGTTTTGATGCTGACAGTCACATTTGAACTCTGGTTGGGGCACGTGAGTCATATCTTTTTTAACGACAATTTCGCTAGATATTCTCTTACTCCATTCCTAAAACAAATGAAAAAAAGGGTAGTTACATGCACGAATTCACTGACAGCGACAAGCGGTTTTCCGGCGACAAGCTTGAGAGCCAGTCACATTGCGTTAATCTTCTTGTGACCATGGCCGATGCAACTTGGCCCAAACGACCAGGTAAATATATATTTTTTTTGCGCCATTAAACACCTTTTTGCTTGTTTATGTTCGTAAAGCTGAGCGGAATAATCACTTATGATAAAAAAAAGTTTGCTCTCACACAGCTGTGGTAAAATATTTTACTAATACAATTCTATTCCGAGTTGTGACGTCATTTGGTAAGCTTAGTTTAACCTAATCATTTACGTAGATTCACTTCTACTTTGAACTTACCGACAACAAAGCAGCATGATAGCACATAATGTTTATAGGCAGCAGATGCTTGTTGGCAAAATCTCTTGCATTCTTCGCAATTATTTGGGCATCATCATCATGTTCAAGAGCCCACTGTATTTTTTCTGTTAAGTCTGAGAGATCTCTTTTGACTGGCACGTAATGCACCCATGGTTCAATGTCATTGTAGAAATGTTCATAGTATGGCGAGTCCTGTTTGAGGACCATGCCTCCACCACCTAATAGGTAAGGCATACGGTAGGCTGCTACTGTCCCATCTATGTTGATTTGGTACTTATACTGGAACAATCGAATTATTTTCATAATTATTGTTATTGTTATCAGTACTTTCATTCATACAGTAATATGAGTACCATACAGTTGTATAGCTATATATTATATGCTAGATTCAAGGAGAGACATGCAAGTAGAGTATACCTTTAGTCAAGCATCAAAATGGTGTTTCTGTAACTAACTAGACAACAAGTTGGAGAGATAATAAATTTGGTAGGTGGCATTGTTTTATTAAAAGATCTCTACCATTTTAGGCCTAGTGACAGTTACCATCAACCTCATCATGACTTATCTGCAAGTGTGACATAGTGGTTAAATTCTAGCGCATGTTAAATAAATACGAATTTTCGAATGCATTAAGGGCGTCACTCTTGCACTATATAATTGTGGTGTCGGATTAGGATGTATAGGTTTTACATTATAAAACTTGATCATTTGCACATTATTGAATACTACAGCTAATATAGTACTAAAATCTCGAATAATGGGCTAGTTAATGTGGCTCGGTTTAGATTTTGACTTTGTATAATTTATTATGATTAATTTATTATTATTTCTGAGGTTCATTAATATTAATCTAATTATGATCTATGTGAGATAAATGTAAGTGTATTCATTCGTTTTTGACTCGATAAACAATATTTTATTTAAAAGAGAATTTACTCAGACTAGTTATCTGCGCCAGCTGGTCAGAATACAATAATATTAGAAAAAAACGTAGACTACAGAAATTTACTTACATCGAAAAACTTAAAGAACGAAATGTGTGGCTGCTTCGGGCCGTACTCCGCCTCCTTGTCTCGAAAGAAGAAGAAATTAGTGAGCGAGACATTAAAGAGGTTCGGGTGCGCACGCGCGATGTCCACGAGCTTGAGTCGCTCAGCGCGCGAGTCTCGGCCGCGCCATACAGCGCGCGGTGACCGGAGCCCCCATGCGAGCTCCACGCCCCCTTGCACCGATAACATATCTAGCGACACCCTGTGTACGAATATCATTCAAATTTATTTAATATGTATGGTATATGCTCTGTTAGGCATTAGCGGAACCATAGCCATCTAAGAGCTCTTTCATATCTTGATTATTTTTTACATCATCGGGAATATCCAAACTTAGGATGATATTATTGTCCTACATATTAAACAAGACATTATCTTATCTTTGGACGCACCTTTACAGTCGTTTATTAGCCATATTGATGTAATACATATTATTAAATACATATTGATGTAATTTTGTTGTAAACAATCGCGATTGTGATATATATTCATTGTGGTACTAACCGTCTACTAAGAGCGTCATATACACTCGAAACTACTCGGAGTATTTTTCGACACAAAAATCGACACGCAATTAATAGCCTGTTTGTACCACAATAAATAAAAAGATGGTAATTTTTTCTTTGTAGGGTTTTTTTAATTTGTAGTATATTAACTTGTTGTGTGAATTATGGTTTGTGACTGTATGTATAGTATAAAATATTTTTTTTAACTTTTTATGACTAAGGTGTGTATCACTCGATTTTATTGGCAGTCAAACATAACAAAAATTTAAAGTTATATATTCAGTCGAAGCTAATCATGGAGGCAAACTGCA
Source organism: Lomographa bimaculata (assembly GCA_948107665.1). Lineage (NCBI taxonomy): Eukaryota > Metazoa > Arthropoda > Insecta > Lepidoptera > Geometridae > Lomographa > Lomographa bimaculata. Next base: position 14,892,861 of record OX403587.1, on the reverse strand, counting down.
CAGGCGCTTTCTAGCGACTTCATAATATAGATATACCTAGGCTAATAAATACTAAATACTTATGTTTTAGTGATAATGAATGATTAAAAAAAATGTGCCGCTGAGTTTCTAGCCAGGTTCTTCTTGAGATGGTTGTAATTTTGCAAATCTGGCAGTAGAGTCATTAACTTTCTGGAGCGCCTCTTTGGGGCTTCTTTCCATGTGAATTAAGGATGTTGAATACTGGAAAAAGAAATGAATATCGGAGTAAACAATTCTAAATTAAAATCTTACCTGCCCATATTTTCCAAAGTCGACTCAGTCAGGTCATATGTTGGCATGACAATATCAAAAGTCTCATTGTTCCCACACCATGAGAATATTGGCACTGGCTCAGAACCTTTGCGGACCAATGGCCAGTCCCCCAAGTTGATGACCAGTTCCATATCAGGAAGTTTCACTTTCCTAGCCAGAGATAACAAGATATTGTCAGAAAACATATTGAAACCAACATGCTTGCCGTAACAGTCCCTATATATTTGGTTTTCTTTGATGACGTAATGACAGAAGCTTGTACTTTCTGGTTGGTGATATGTCTTGATGATTTTATTTATGTCTTGCTTCATGTTGACTTTGGTGAATGGTTGAAGGTCTCTCTCAATTTGTTTGTAGATATCAGTGCAACCATACTCCTTATACCATGTTTCAAAGTTATCATCTGGACAATCACATTGATCCGGCTGAATAGGACCTGCCAAATAATAGGATATAATAGAGACACACAAAAGTACAAAATTAATTGGATTTACAAATAGACTTGAGGAGTTTAAAGTAGACATTGAAGAATCCCACTTTCTTGGCTCTATCACCTAAACTCAACACCAGGTGTAATGCATTGGACTCATCAAAATAAACCAAATTTATTTGAACTTTCCAACAGGTTAGATTGTGGTCAAATGCTTGCCTATCATAAAAAAAAACTGTATACCCATTAGCTTAGTTAAGTGCACATTCACCTTCTAAACAGGGGTATCGAAGGAAATTAAAGGAAAATTTGTGTTTCTGGTTTGATAATGTGTTGTGATTATGTGTGTATGATAAGTTACCGGCACCCATGACACAAGTCATCAAACTTAGTATGGGGCTTATTATTACTTACACCTGGTACTACAATTTATATATAATGAAATAACTAACCTTTGAATGAAAATGGTGATCCTTTGATATGTTTACTTTTGTAGTAAACATTAATGGAAACATCATAGCAAGTCTCATATGTTTTGTACCTAATAATAAAGCTACCGTCTTTCCTATCTAATTTATTGACCCAGACACGGCAGTGAGTGCTATATTTCGATCTCCCAGTTATTTCTATGGCTAGCAGTTTCGACAGGTCTGGAGAATATCTGCAAAGATTGTAAAACCTATAAAACCAGGTACATCTTAATCGTTACAAAGGTACAACCTGAACCTAAAATTTTATTATTTAAGTACTCTCAGTACTCATTTTATAATAAGCTAATGTTTCCATGAAGCAGATGCCCAAAAGAGGACACTGAACTCTTCGAGGTTATGGTTCCAGTAAACAGCAAAATTTAAGCCTTAAGGCTCTCGTGTGTAAGTATTGTAAAAGTCTACATCTGTGAATTTGAAGAATAAATGTTTTACTTACGAATGTACGTTAAAAAACGTGAAATTCACAAAAAAATATCTGGCCGGCATAACAATTTGTTCAGGTAGTAGCCCGGGACCATAAACCTCTATTATACTTTGTTGACTTAACTGAATAAATGTAGTCATAATTATAAATATCTTCAAAAACATTTTGCACGTATAAAAATTATCGTTAATAACCATTTTCAATCATATTATCACACGTAAATACAAACAAACCATAGAGGAAATAACCACACCATTACCGATTACTCCACAGAATACTATTACTCCCTACCGGGGTTTTACTCAAAGAGTATATAACACGACTATCTCTAAGATATCTACGGGCCAATTGCCTATATTTCCTAAAACTATATACAGCAAAGAACCAAGTTACCTACAAGACATCGTGCCTATAGGTAACTCAAGTGCTTAAGCCCACTACCAGTGGGTAGTGTTCCCATCATGCTGGCTGCATTGCCTCTATGAATTGCAATGCTAATACGTTGAGCCAAATAAGTGCCAGCATTTTGGTCACGCGCGTCGCCTCAACCAGGCGCTCTGATAGAATTTTGAAAATAAAATGAGCTCCCGGTAAGCTCTCTAAGATATTTTATATACCAAAGGATATGCTGTTTGTTGCGTGCTCCCGGTAAATGGCGTGATTACATTATCTTTGGCTCCCGTAAACCATAGAGGAACTTTTGGAGTAAACGGAGTGATTACAATATCTTCTTTGGGAGTAATAGTATTCTGTGGTTGCGTGCAAATCTCGAATGGAAATAATAAAATATAAATTTATAAAAGAATAAAAGCATTGTGCAATGTCTGCGAACAATCTAAAATTGCTTTGCAGCAAGTTGAACAGAATGAGGTTACTCAGCATACCTAAATTAGATATAACCTATTTATAATATTATAGCATAACACTTTGTTTTTATCGTTCCAGGATAGATCATGTTTCAATTAGAACGTACATACCTCCAAGGTATCGTCCTCCTCACTGGCATTTACCTAAGGATCGTGTGGTATGTGCTAACTCGCTAGGTTGATAGTTATTTCTATATAATTATACAATACCACATATTTCATGTTTACATATATCTTGTAGCCTATGGAAGAACATTTAACACCAGATAATAAACAGTTCATCGAAGAGATCATGCAAGACAAGCTCAAGGCTCAAGAAGCATTGGAGTCCCCACTAGCTGAGAACACAGCTATCATATCTGAGCCTAAGTGGACTCCACACTCCCGCAGAGTTGGTGTTATTGCTCGGAAAATTGGAAATTACCCATTATGGACAAAAGATGGGAAGAAGAAGCAAACTACCTTATTACAGGTAAACACATTCTGTGTCTAATATATGTATTCTTATACACATGTATAACAAAATTAATTTAATAATAAGTCTATGTATCTAAAAAACTACTAGGCATGGCTAAAACTAAGGGATACAGCAGTAATGTTTAGAATAAGATTAGACTTAAGTACACCATGTTGCTCTTACTGTCAATGTTCTGTACTCTGTGATATGCATCTAATACATAAATGAGTACAGTAGAACGCCGATTATCCGAATGCCGAGTAACCGAATCGCCAATTATTTGAATCGGTATAAATTTTTTTAAGTAATTTTTGTTTTTTTTTTGTTGGAAATCTTTGGAGTCCAGTTATATTTGCATTGTTATTGTTGAAAGCTAGATGCAAGACACAATGTTTACATGTTTTGTTTGTTAAAAATGAAGTTTATTCTATGTGTGACAGTTTGTTTTTCTTTATTACCAGTCTATGTCTGATTATCCGAATCGACTCCAGTCCCAATTAATTTGCATAATTGGATTTCTACTGTAAGTCCTTAGTTGGGCTTAGTTTGTAGCTTAGTTGGGTGAGCATTTGCTTTCTAAGAAGGAGTATCGGGTTCGATTCCCAGCAGAAACAAATGAAAAAATGTTTATGAGTAATAGAGCATTTGCCTATTAAAAATGCTAATGGAGAAATTAAAATGGATGTTAGGAGACAAGATTTGTCAAATGTCTTAAAATTGCAATCATCTCAACTGTTATGGTCATGTGTTTGACTTTGGCAGATAATTAAAAAATGCTATGTTATATATTTTAATTAATTGCTTAATTGGGTTCATTATTTTTAAACAAATGTTATTGCAGGTCGTAGACAATCATATAATAAAATATATCCCTCCAGAGGAGTTTGCCCCAATCAAAATGAGAAATATGACTTGGAGGGAAAAACAGAAGTTTGGCTGTTTATTGGTGGGCGCTGAGACCATTGATCCCAGTAAAGTAACCAAAGAATACTGTGGGTTGTTTAACAGTGTTGGTATGCTACCTAAACGACATCTGTGCCGGTTCATAGTGTCGCCTAATGCTTCATTACCAACTGGCACCCCACTGTTTGCTACTCATTTTAGAGTTGGAGATCACATTGATGTTCGTGGATTGACGTGAGTTTTACTTATAAATAAATAAATAAGATGAAAAGTATTTTTTTTTTGTTGTCGAGATATTGCTGCGGCACCAGCCGGCGAAGTACCAAAAAAACTTTCTGTATTTATTACTTAGTATGCTTGCCTATCGCTTGCCTATCAGACGTAAAAAATAAAGTTTATAATACAGATGCAGTGATTAGAAGTTCACAAAAAAAATCTTTGATTATAATACATTGCGGGGCTGTGTGTGTTCTAAGGAAGATGTGGTTTTAACTAAAGAAGATTGTCTTAGATAGTTCTATAGACTTCCGAAACAAATCAATATCTCGAAAAATTATTGAGATATCAAAAAATATTATAAATGTTTTTCGTTTTCTTTTTCGAAAATCTATCGAATTACGTCCAAAAAAAAACGATTTTATCGATGAACGATATCTCGAAAACTAAGCTCTATTTAAAAAAGAATTACATATTCATACTTATTTTTATATACTTAGCATACCTGTGAGTAGTATGCGTAAATCATCCATAGTCATATGTAGATATAGACATTGATGACCCAGTTGGCATAATAGTGGGCAAAACCCTTTGTACTGTGGGTTTTGGGTACAATTCTCCCACTCAAAAAACTTTTCTATTTCTGGATATTAGTGTAATTATGTGTAATATGTAAATGTTGAGAAACTGTGAATGTGAATGAAATATTTTGTCCAAAAACAAATAGAAAGGTAATGTTATTATTTACAGAATTGATAGAGGCTTCCAAGGTGTAATGAAGAGGTGGGGCTTCAAGGGCATGCCTGCATCTCATGGTGTCACAAAAACACATAGACGTCCTGGTAACATTGGTGCAGGAGGCCAAAAAGCAAGAGTTTGGCCTGGTACTAAGATGCCAGGTCATATGGGGAACAGGTGAGCTAAAATCTATAGATTCTCACCCTTTCATATTGGGAGACAAAATATTGGAGGTTAGGCTAGCTTTTGACCACTATCTCACCTGATGGTAAGCTATGATATGGTTGAAGATGGCAAACAGGCTTGGCCTAGAATATCTGGTGCTCAAGGATAACTGCCGGAACAATGTTTGGTAATATTGGCGATATTTTTTTATATTTCGATACAGGGTAGCAATCCAGGCAAGCATGAGAAAATCCTTTATGACCATGGATATCATCACGATGTTAACTTCACCGGAAGCTCAAGTCCGTCATAGGAAATTCAAAACCGTGATTTAATGATCTTTCTATGTTGGTGCCATCACGGCTTCACATACTTATTGCTTTTAATTTATATACTTGTGTTGTCTTAACAAACAAGACCTAGGTTGCGTGTAACTATCTATAGTAACTAACTTGTAGCTTAAATTATTAGTAGTGTTTGGTAGGTATGTAAAATTTTAAACATATAACTTTACTTCTGTTTTTAGGTGGAGAATAAATCGAGGTGTTAGAATTCTTCGCATAAACACGAAGCACAATGTTATATGGACGCTGGGTGTGAGCATACCTGGAGAAACTGGTGGCTTGTGCTACTTGTATGACACAATCTTGCCTTTAAAGAGGCACACTCGTGAATCATTTCCTCCTTTACCAACATACTTCCCCTCAGATTCTGATGACCTACCTCTGGAATATTTTGATGAAACTGTTCACCAATTCGATAATTCATCCATTGCGTTTGAAGAATTATAAATAAGTTATTTGTAAATAGAGCGTAGAACTTGGCTGATACAATATTTTTATTAAACTACCCCTACTAAACACTGTTTATTGTAAGACCCAGGTTTGTAGCTGTTGGTTGGGGTCTCCTATTAAGGGGGCTATCTACCCTTGTGGCGTATCTTTAAAAAGGGCTTGACAAATAGAGTACGAAGCCGGTTTTAAAAAAAAACTATGTTGGAAAATAACTATTTGGTAGACCACTAACCTCACCTATTCACTCTTGAACTGAAGGTTAACCTATTGAAAACCAAAGTCGTTCGCGCCGAACTGAGATCTCGCGCCTACATTTTGTCCCATAGGGAAAAGCTATCGAGGTTAATTATTTATTACTTTTTTCTATATAATTTTTGTTTCATTTCTGTAGTTGTTGTTCAAGTAGAGGATAGAACGGATATTATACGTAAGTTTCAGCGATCAGTGTGAAGCAGCCCAATTTTTATAATATAGACCCCGGAACAAAATAGGTCTAAAAACTGACTTTGGTGGCCTAACATATTTTTTTTTCCAACATAGATTTATTTTTTAAACCGTTATCGTACTATACTTGTAGGCCTTGACCAGTATAGTAAAGTCAACACTACCCCACAAGGGTAAGTAAAAAAATGAAAAATATTTTGCTCCTCATATATTTGGCCCCCCTTAGTATTTTTACTTATATTTAATTTTAAATATCATTTCTGGCTTTGGGCCGTAGTTTTACATATTCTATGAGAGTATGAAGTCATTTCATATGTGTCAGTTTATATGGTTTAAACGCCTAAGAAACTAGATGCCTCTGACAGACGGAAGGAACGGACGGACAAAGTGCTGAACGACCCAAGTCAAGTTAGAGATCTCGCTTCGCTCGATCAATAATAATATACCTCATGCCAAAATGACTTCGCCGCTATGTCTCCGGAATCCTACATCTGAATCCAATACATTTGTAATGGGACTAAAAAGATGCCTCTACAAACAAAAAAAAAAATCATATCGGTAAAGTAATGCGGGCGGCGACGATGAGGTAACATTATTATCCAAACGGACAAGTGCGAGTTTGATTTGCGTACCAAAAGTTCCATACCTACCTACTATAAACTTGTATGTAGAGATTGATGATAGTTGCCAATCACGGGAACCGAGTTTATAGTATAGTAGCTTGTTTTATCTCCACTTAACTACTAAAAATTTATGTTACAGTTACTTGTGGTGCAAGATTCTAAAGTAGAAGTTAGTATAGGTAATGATTATTTTGGCCAACGATTATTTGCGTGGCGCGTATAAAAAAAAACATTCACGCGGGCCTGAAAAAAAGGATCTTAGTGGAAAAAGAACCAGGCGTAAAAAAGCGATATACGATCGAATTGAGCAGATGGCGAGAGGGCGGACACATCTGCTGGTGTATAATAAAAATGCCAAAGGTAATTGTATTCTCTATTTTATTGAAAAATCCATGTCAAAAATACACCTTAGAAGCTACATAAAATATCCTTACTTATGAATACATAAATAAAAGATGAAATTCATATACAAATAACTATCGCTGTCGAGAAAAAGTGGCCTTAGATAAAAACTTAGTTAAAATTGTTCACAAAATAATAACATCATATTATTTTATCTTACATACCATAATGTACTTACTTACCTATCATAAAATTAACACTAAGCATGAACTATCCATATCAGTTTTAGATATCTAGACTTAAAATTACTTATTGCTATAAGTTGCTTACTGCTGGCTCGGAGGCTGGAAGCCATAGCCAGGGTAGGGCTGCGGGGCCCCTGGTGGCGGAGCGCCTGCTGTGGGGGCGCGAGTGTACGGGTAAGGGGAAGGCGGATATTGCGCCGGAGGATAGCCCTGCTGGTAGGCGTGAGGCGGGTACGCTCCGCCCCCTGGCGGAGGATAATTCTGAGGATTCTGTGGGTAATTCGATTGCGGCGGCGGCGCTGTCGACACTGACGGCGCTGGACTGCCTGGCTGAGATGAAGGATTAGAGTAGGGTGGTTGAGTTGCCGGCGGATATGGAGATGGCTGCCCTTGTGGCGGATACTGTTGCCCTGGTGGACCCCCTGGTGCCGGTGGACCAGATGCAACAGTTGAAGGAGGAGGATTGTTCCCATGAGGACTAGAATTGTATGTAGGTGATTGAGCCGAGGGAGATCCGTACCCGGAGCTGGGTGGATTTTGGGGTGCATTGTATCCACTGGGTGGAGGCTGGGGTGAACGATTTGGCTGAGATGTGGGGGCTGAACTGTAAGCAGATGTGGGAGTGGTGTTCGGAAAAGGCTGGGATTGGTATGGTTGCGGTTGGGATGTTGTTGAATTATATGAGCTTACTCCCACATTAGGATAATTGGGTCCAGATTGTGGAGGAGGGTATGGAGAGTTGCCAGTGTAAGGGGGCTGAGCAGGAGCACGCACAGGATATGGTCCCTGTGCTCCAGCAGGACTGCCAGGAGGAGGTGCATATGGCTGCTGACCTGATGATGGTGGATATCCAGACCCTGGATGTGTAGCTGGTGGATAATTGCTAGGAGCTGTAGTAATTGGTGGTCCATAATTTGAATTTGGAGGATATCCTTGAGGCTGCTGAGATGGATTAGGAGGCCCATAGCCTTGGCCTGGGGGACCATAGCCACCTTGTGGTGGATATCCGGGAGCTCCTTGATACTGTCCCTGATATTGATTTTGGTACGGTCGTTGTCCATAGGATTGATTAGGCCTTGTAGGTGTAGTGGAAACCCCAGCAGGAGGTCTGTAGGGTTGTGGGCCTGATCCAGGACCTTCTGGCACACCAGAAGGTGAATTAATTGGAGGTGGTTGAGGTACATTTCCCGCAGCAAGCTGGTGCGGAGGCTGTAAAAGTTTTTATTTCTTTAACCACTTATAAATAATATCCACATGTGAGTGTATGTTACCACAAATAAACAAACATTTGACTACTGGGACAACCATTCAGGTCCAGGATAAGTATTCTTGAAATTTTTCGGATCGATGAGTTTTGATCTTGCAAAATATATGAATTTATGAGATACCACATGTATAACATGAAGTATAGTAATATGTATATATATATTATGCTCGATAGGTAAGCATTTGACCACTATCTCACTTGATGGAAACTGATGATGCGACCAAAGATGTAGCATGCAGAGAGATAAAGAGAAAAAATAATGTGCAGAACGATTTCCATTCCTTCGCAGTACGGATGACAATCATAGAAGCGAAATGCTTTGAGCAACTAGATGTATGTCAACCACAAATGGATGACATTTGCCAGTTTGTCTTGTTGTTATATGGTGAAACTATATGAGAATGTGCAGATGATTTAAAATGGTGTAAATAAAATTCTATAAATATTTATTACTTTTATTTATGAGAACATATTTAATTAAGATTTTATTTAGTAAAATTAAAATTTAAGCCATCTATTTCAGAAGGAATATAAAATGCCTAAATAAGAAAGCTTCAAATAACACTAATATAAAAATTAATAGTAAGCATAAAAAAAATTACAGAAAATTTGTTCATAATTTTCCAATCAAATATCGCCACTGATGATCTTGCTAAGTTCTTCTTAAGATGGTGTAAATTTGCAGATCTGGCAATCAGTCATTAACTTTCACGAACTGTCACTTTAGGGCCTATGTGAGAAAATAATTTAGAATTTTACATCTTCAATAAATCATTGTGATATCTTTGTTGCACAAACTAATTAAAATTTCTAGTGATAAAGAATCAGATTATATAAAGTATCACCACATCTAAAGCCATGTGATATATATTAGTTTATGTAAAACAAGTAATTTATATAAAGTTTATACAGTTTTTAAGGTTTTAATAACACTTGGTTTCATTATGAAACCAAATAGATGCTCCTCCATGAGGTCAAAGTGGTAGTGAATAGTCAATATAGCTTGTATGTTGAATTCTCAGATAAAATAAAAGGTTTTGTCAAATGATTTAAGGTTAAACCCTAACTAAGGATGTATCATCAATTAATTGAGAGACTATAAAATCATTAACTTTCATAAGGGTCTCTTTGGGGCTGATGTGAATGAATGATTTCGAATTGATGAAATCAATTAATCTATAATATAAAAATGAATCTCAAAATGTGTTGGTAAGCGCATAACTCAACAACGCCTGGACCAATTTGGCCAAATCTTTTTTTAAAATGTTCGTTGAAGTTCAAGGATGGTTTTTACGGCGAGAAAAATTAGAATTATTGCTGGAAAAACCCTAAAAATAGCCCTTTTCTTTTTCCCATACAAATGCACCCGGGCGAAGCCGGGGCGGATCGCTAGTATTACATAAATTAAAACAGTTCAAAGGCTCACAGTAAGTTCTATACTCTCTAATAATCTACAGTCATGTCACTACTGTGCCCAAGGATGCGAATAAGCCTAAAACTGGCCAAAGAAAAATAATTATTATGAGTGTAGCCACATTAAAGCGGCGTTCAGTTATAGATGAGACTATTTCTACTTAGATGTTTGCTATTTTAAAAGTTTATTACAATAGTTCTGCAAAGAGATTTTAATTGTTATGATCACTGGAACCCCAATTTGTTTTGGTTACTTTAGTAGAGTTGTAGCATTGATGACAATCGCAGATTTACGAAGATATGCTATGAAAGAGTTAGCGCATTTTCGTTACTAACCGGCAAAATAGCTTGGATATTCTGATTAGCGTCGGCCACTGAAGCCAAGTAAACGAGGTTCCTGTGCAACATTTGTTGATATTGCTGACATTCCATTAACTGGCCCTTAGATTGATATTCCTGGATAGTTTGTATTAATTGAACGTTTTCATCCAACATCTTCTGTAATTGAGCTGGGTTCAAAGGCGGCCGATTTCCTCTAGCGGCGAACGCCACCGACATGATTCTGAAAATAAATATTGGCTTTTATACAATTGTAAGGGCAGAATTTGCTATAATTGATCTACTTTTTTCAATATCTTACTTTTTCTGCTGGGTTTTTCCAAAAAAATATAGTCAAGAAATTATGTACATGGAAGAAAAAACAATAAACTAAACTGAAAGAAAATAATTTTCAAAGAGAAACTAATAACTAATGTTTTTTTTTTCTATGGTTTTGATGCTTGTCAAAGTAAATATAGTCAGTCAAAAATGCGTTGTATGTATACTCCAAGGATTTTGTAGCTAGTTATGCATTCCGGTATTAAGAGACAAGTTGTTACTATAAACACCTAAGTATTAAAACCGCTGAGTAGAGCCAGACATTCTGAGAAGCCGGCCGGAATGCAGTACTGATAAGCAGTGCATGCCGTACCTTTAAGTTGAATTATAATTTAGTCTAGCTTCGACCACCATTTGTATCGTACAAATAAATTAAATTTAAGTATTTTTCGTCTTTTTAAAAACATATTCCCGCGAGCTCCAATCTTGACTGGCGCAGCCGGTAGGATTGCTGGGTTACGATCGTGAAAAGTGGCGTACTAAGTAAAAGTGCGTTTTCCGCGAGTTTTAACCAACACGGCACGCGTATCACTTAATATCAGTGAGCGCGCCTAACAGCAATCCGCGAACCAACAAATTTGTCATTATTACTCGAGGACCGAAAAGGACGAGCCTAACTACAACAGAAGGATGCGGGCGAGTGTACTGTGAGTAGACCTTTTCGCATATCCTTTCCTCCCATCTATTCCTGTTTGTTAGAACTAGTAATTATTGTTACTTATTTGATTTTCTTTATAACGTACCTACTTTGTCGTTATAGATTTATTGTGTTAATTTTAAGTAAAAGTGAAATTAAGCATCCATAAAAATGGAGCATAATATACAATTAGTCCCTAAAGATTTATTAACTATTATACCTAAGTTTGATGGTGATGCGGGCTTGTTAAACCTATTCATTAAGAAAGCCCAGTATATATACCGCGCATTTGCCGACGAAGATAAGGTGTTACAGCAGACTTATCTGTTCCACGCAATTACTAGTAGGCTCCATGGTAGAGCTGCTCACCTGTTAAGTGAACGTGAGGATATTAGTACATGGGACGCACTCAAACCAGTTCTGATCCAACATTTCGGCGACCCAAGGTCCGAAGACTGTATTGCTATCGAGTTAGAGCAAATTAAAATAAAATCAGGAGAGTCTTATATCGACTTCTGCCATAGGATACAACACATTCGGAGCACATTATTTGCAAAGGTTAATTTGTTAACTGACGAGGGTGTAAAGGCCGCTAAAATGATAGTGTATAATAACATAGCGCTAAATGTGTTCTTGTATAATCTGCCTGAGGATTTGATTCGAATTGTGCGCCTTAAAGTGTGTACTTCTTTGGAATCCGCCTTAAGTGTTGTGACCGAGGAAGTAAATTTCATAAATCAATATAATGCAAAAAATAAGTCGCGCCCATTTTCAACACCACAACATCAAAATCAGTTTCATCAAAAACCAGTTCAGGCACCGAACCCCGTTGTTTTGCCTAATAACAGCGGTAATTTTAGATTCGGTAATCCCCAAATCAACCATCAAAATCGACTTCAACCATATACTCAAAATTATAAATTTGGTGTGCCCGCGCAACAACCACAAGGTTATAAATTTGGTTTTCAGCAAAACCAACCAAATTCGACTGGATTCAGATTTAACCAAAACCCGGGTCCCCAAAACTTTAAGTTTGGCATACCTAGGCAACAACCGAACTTCAATTTCGGAATCCCGCATCAAAGCCAAGGTTATAGGCCGCCTATGGCTAACAACTTTAATAGACAACAAATGCCTTTCGGGCAACCCCAGCAAAATTTTAAATTTGGAATCCCTAATCAAAACGTAGCGGTTCCTAAACCAAACGTGAACTCGGATGTATCGATGCGCACGGCTCGGCCCCTAAGGCAAAATATGCTGAACACTTCAGCTGAAAACGAGAATTTGTTCTATAACAACGAGCTTGTAGAGCCGCCGTCGCCAGATCAATCCTATGACCAAAACGTGGCTTATTATGAGGAAAATAATTATGTAGAGATGCCAGAGCCCCAAACTTTTGAGGAAACGGCAGAAACTTGCCATTATCAAGAGATAAGCAGCCCAGAAAATTTTTATGTACAGGCCTCCAGTTTTCACCCGAAATAATTCAAATAAATTGCGATTCACTTTTGAAGCTTCCGCATATAGAGATTCCGGAAATAAAAGCGCGTTTTATGATTGACACCGGGAGTACACGGTCGTTTATAAGTCCTGCTAAAGCGGATGAATATTTCTCCGCATACAAGTTATATGAGCCTTTTGAGGTGATCAGCACGCATGCTCGTAGTCAACACAGCGAAGCTATTTACATCCCGCTGCTGAAAACTTTCAAAAGCTTAGGTAACCATAAATTCTATGTGTTCGATGTCGATAGTCGATATGACGGTTTAATTGGCTCAGACCTTCTGAAACAACTGGAAGCTAAAATCGATATGAAAAATCAAATATTACAGACACCTACCGCAAACATACCCATTATATATAAACCTCCATATGAGATCACCATTGAACCAAGAACGGACACTCGAGTCAAGGTCCCTACAGATCTACAAAATGGAGAGGCTATTATAGAATTCACCGATTTTGGACAAGATGTTAGAATGCCGGCTGCCATCGTAATGTGTACAGATTCTTTCGCTTACACTGTCATACAAAACGCGTCCGAAGATAGAATAACTATGACATTTTCAAAACCACTACGTGTAACGAGATATAAAAAGGAGGAATGTACGGTAAACGTGACAATGAATGAGTGCGAAGTTGATGAATTGTTAAAACAAAACCTGAAAAAGTTGCGTTTAGATCATGCAAATAAGGAAGAGCGTGAGAGTATTGAGAAGTTGTGTTATGAGTATAGAGATATATTTCATTGTGACGACTTACCGCTAACGTTCACGAACCGCGTTAAACACGACATACGTACCAAAAACGAAGACCCTATATTCATAAGGCCGTATAGACACCCACCTGTGTACAATGAAGAAATACAGAAGCAGGTCGATAAACTTCTTGAGAATGACGTCATAAGGGAATCTTACTCACCCTGGAGCGCACCAGTACACCTCGTGCCCAAAAAGGCCGATGCCTCCGGTGAGACTAAATTTAGAATGGTCATAGACTACAGGCGATTAAACGAAATTACTACGGATGATAAGTACCCGTTGCCAAACATCTCAGATTTATTTGATAAATTGGGTAAATCAGTGTATTTTAGTACAATCGATTTGGCGAGCGGGTACCACCAAATCGAGGTCAGGGAAGAGGATAGATTGAAAACAGCGTTTAGCACACAATCCGGACACTACGAATTCACTCGGATGCCCTTCGGTTTGAAAACGGCTCCTGCAACCTTTCAGCGAGCCATGGATAATGTCTTGAGAGGCCTCCAGGGCCTCCATTGCCTTGTTTATCTCGACGACATTATCGTCTATTCAGCAAGTTTGCAGGAGCATGTCGAAAAACTCCGTATGGTATTTGAAAGGCTTAGATCCACCAATCTTAAAGTTACGTTGGACAAGTGCGAGTTTTTCCGAAAGGAAGTCCTTTATCTTGGCCATATGATTACCAAAGAAGGTCTTAAACCAAACAATGATAAAATCCAGGCCGTCCTTGACTTTCCCATACCAAGAACTACTACTCAAATCAAAAGCTTCCTGGGGTTAGTGGGTTATTATCGCAAATTTATAAAAGATTTTGCGAAAATAACTCGCCCTCTTACCAATTGCTTGAAAAAGCGAAACAAAGTCGAGTTGTCAGACGAGTACATTGCAGCTTTCGAAAGGTGTAAGGAACTACTAGTAAATGCCCCAATTTTGCAATTCCCGGATTATACAAAACCTTTCGTACTTACCACAGACGCGTCTGATTATGCGATCGGAGCAGTATTATCTCAAGGACCAATAGGATCCGACAAACCGATTGCTTACGCTAGCCGGACGTTAAACGACGCGGAATCGCGATACAGCACTATAGAAAAGGAGTTATTGGCAATAGTCTGGGCCGTTAAGCACTATAGGCCATATCTTTACGGTAGACGGTTTACTATCTTCACTGATCACCGACCCCTGGCATGGCTTAATAATATGAAAGAACATAACAGCAAACTTACAAGATGGAAATTACGACTATCTGAATTCGATTATGAAATTGTTTATAAAAACGGGAAGCAAAATTGTGTAGCAGACGCACTGTCTCGAATTAAGGTTAATGCTGTAGGAGGTGATGACCAGTCTATGAAAGTAAATGTGAGTGATGACGATGATGAAAGGTTACTTCAGGAAATAGATCAAGTAATGCGAGACATCGAAGTTTTAAGAAAATGCCAACCTGTGATGATTGACAATGCTGAAGGGACTATAGTTATATCGTCAGACTCTGAAAAAACTATGTCAATTGGATCACGTGAACCAGACCCTAAATCACCATACTCAGTTCCGTCCCCATCTAGCGGCACTATCTCTGTATCTGAAAACTCACAAACAGAACATTCAGTGTATGAAACAGATACAGCAGGCATACCTATTTTAAATGAGGCAATCGACACCAAGCCTAACCAAATTCTTGTACATACGTGGTATAGAGAAGAGCTAACAGTGAAAGACATTTCAAGACCCAAACAAAAGGTTTTAGAGGTTCATCTCCCTATAAATAGAACAGATTTAGTTAAACAGTTCCTGAAAGAATACATCAACCCTAAAGTGAAACATTTTATTTATTTCGAGGACGAAACACACCGAAAGCAATTTTCCGACGCATTTATCACACTTTTTAAGAAAGACACAGTAAGGATTTACGAATGTAAGCAACGGGTAGTGTATGTAGACGATGAATGCGAACAAAGAGATATTGTTCTGAAGTACCACATAGGAAAAACGTGCCATCGGGGTATAAAGGAAACACTCATGCACCTTAAACGCACATATTATTGGATAAACATGGAACTAACAGTAGCAACTATTATTAATTCTTGTGAAGCATGCAAATCTATGAAATACGATAGAAAACCATTAAAACCAGAATTACAGCTCACCCAGACGCAGAATAGGCCTTTCCAAGAAATCTTCATAGATGTCTTCAGCATAGAAGGCAGATCATATCTAACCATCATTGATGCTTTTAGTAAGCTAGGGCAAGCATTTGAAATAGCAAACAAAACCACACCGGAGGTTATAAGAGCACTTATTAAATATTTTTCTCTATATGGCATCCCTCGCAGAGCCAGCATGGACTCAGGCACGGAGTTCAATAATACTTTAATGAAAGAAACTCTCAGTTTTTATAAAATAGATCTCCACATTGGCACCCCACATAACCCAAATTCGATGGGTTTAATAGAGCGTTTTCACTCAAGTTTGATTGAAATATACCGATTGGCAAAATATGAACATAAGTTTACTGATGCGGCTTCCGTAATGACATACGCGCTAATGTCATACAACCAGTCCATACATTCAACTACGGGTTTGACTCCTTTCGAAGTTGTGTTTGGACATACCGACTCAACAAGCCCATTTGACGTTGATTTCAATAAAGATTTCACACAGAAATTGGTACAAGATCACCAAAAACGAACCAAATACCTATATAAGTATATAACGGATAAAGCAATAAGCAAGAAAGAGCATATTAAGGAAAAGCGTGGAGGTGAAAGAGAGTTCAATGTTAAAGAAGGAGATATGGTGTTTATAAAAGGAGTGAATGAAAGAAGAGGGAAGGATAAGGCAAGATATAAAAGGGCTGAAGTGACAGGAGATATAGTTAGGAACATAGTACCGGTTAAGCTTAGAGGCCGCGAAACAAAAGCTCCTATTAAGGATTTGAAACGTCCTTCACAGGTACGCCCTGATCCTGATGCAAGCATCAGTCGCCCTGGGCCTTCTACTTCAGCGGATCAACCGCAATCCTGGGATACTTCCGATCAAGGAAGGCCAAGCCCTCATAAGTAGTGATAAGTGGACTATTTTTAAGATTATAGACTTAAGTTTAATTCGCGATGACTTAGAATTTAACATAAACAGATATGCAAACTTAAATAAACACACTATGAATTATTTCGGAAAGAAACCGTTTAGTTTAGAGATAAGTGACCTAAAAACTCAGACCGATTATATTAAAAACATGACTGAGGAAAAATTAGATCAGTTGTTGCCATCAAAAAGAAGTAAACGTGGTATTTTAAACCCTCTTGGTACTATTATTAAATTAATCTCTGGTAATTTGGATCACGAGGATGCGATCAGATATGACTCATTGATAAAAGATGTTAAAACAAGGCAGAACTCGATAAACAAAAAGGTAACGGTAGTCGCTGAAATGATGAGGTCATTAGTTAATGTTACCAATACCACCAAGTACAATTTCATCCAATTAGATAAAGCAATTTGGGAAATCAGAAAGCAATTAAATGAAACAAATACTACTCAAAACATCCAAAAACTCATAAATATTAATAATTTATTTCTGCATAACTTTCAAACGCTTTACACCAGATTGGAAGAAATTGAAACTACTATAGCTTTTAGCAAATTAGGAATGCTACACCAATCCATCGTAGATACGCATGAATTGTTGTCTATGTTAAAAGATGTTGAGCACCAGAGTAAGCTCATATTTCCTGTTAAGTTAGAGAACATATTAAAACTAGAGCAATATATAGATTTAAAGGTATACATAAAAGAAAATCAAATAACTTTCGTCTTAGATATTCCCTTAGTTGAAACAGATACATATACATATTTTAAAGTCCTACCACTACCTATCATAAATTCCATTAACCAAACTCACCTCATACTCCCTAAACTCCCTTACCTTTTGACGAAAGGGTCGAAAACGGTGTCGCTCTTACATCCCTGCAACAAGGTCGACGAGTCCTTGTTCCTGTGTAAAGAAGACTACTCACCCTCGCTGGTCCAGGATGTCTGCGTCGCCCACCTTATTAGCTTCGCTACAGATACTACAGCGTGTCGGCAGATCCTCGTAGAGTTAGGAGAGCTGAAAGTAGAGAAGATACAAGACGAGAGATGGATGGTATATGCTAAATCCAATCTGGTACTTACCCAAACTTGTAATAATGAAATCACTTACCATCATATCCAAGGAACTTACATTCTGACTATAGATGATGACTGCAAAGCTGAAATCAAAGGATTAATATTAAGAAGACACCAAGGAAACGTACAGAAGTCTACATTACCTGCAATGCCAATTATAAGCCTGTCTGAATTACCGCAACAAACGATGACTGAACCTGCACCTGTGAACCTGGATGGATTGGACTTGACCAATCTGCAGCACTTGTCTACAGTGCTGACCCAAAGTGAAAGTGTCAGTGCAAAAACCAGTGATTCGGAAAATATAATTAATGTTAAAGATATGAGCATCGGAACATTGATCTTATATATAATTTTAGTATTAATTGCTGTATTTTATGTTAAGAAATATTATCATGTGTATCGAAATCATCGGGTTCAGGTAAATCCACCTAATTCACCCGACGATTTCGAAGTTGAGGAGGGAGGAGTTATGCATTCCGGTATTAAGAGACAAGTTGTTACTATAAACACCTAAGTATTAAAACCGCTGAGTAGAGCCAGACATTCTGAGAAGCCGGCCGGAATGCAGTACTGATAAGCAGTGCATGCCGTACCTTTAAGTTGAATTATAATTTAGTCTAGCTTCGACCACCATTTGTATCGTACAAATAAATTAAATTTAAGTATTTTTCGTCTTTTTAAAAACATATTCCCGCGAGCTCCAATCTTGACTAGCTAAAGTAATGTAAACGTAGGTTTGTTTCCTATCTCGATGGTATACTTACCATTCACCATGTAAAACTACTCTGTGGGTGGCGTGCGGCGCACTCAACATGCACTTAACTTTGCTCTCAACTTCGGGTAGATTTTGATCTTTTCTATGCTCCTAACTCCGTACCACAGAGGAACTATACTAGAGATAGGTTATACTAGGTAAGTCTCTTTATACACAGGGCGTAGCGCGCGGCGCGGCGCGGCGGTTCTAAGTCTAAGCGACTAATAAATTTGACAAATGCGTAAATAAGACAGCGTTGTCACAGTGCCTGTGTCATGACATTACAAAAGTTATTCTTTTTTTAAAATTCTTGCTTCGCTATCTTGTGCATTTAGCCATTGTCAAGTAATAAAATATTTCAAGTGTATTTCGTATTAATAGTCCCAGTCACAAGTCAAAGTCAGAGTCAAGAACCAGTCATAGTCAAGTCATGCCCTAGTATAGCGGTAGAAACTTTACGTGGTAGAAATTTCTATTTTAGTTTTGGAGCGAAGGCGAAAATCACGTTTTTCTACTTGGTGTCATTTGCCTACATTTATGCACGTTTACTAAGTATTAACGGTTAATAATCCACTAATATTACACATTAACACTCGAAGAATCACATGTTTTGGAAAATTATACAATATCAACGACGCCATTTTTTCACTTTCGCGGCAAAACTCCATACTTAAACACTTACCACAATACATAAGTTCATCATTATTGAAATAATATATCAAGTAGTTAGATTTATTTCGTTTTCTAACAAGATAAAAATGTTTTTGACGTGATAACGTCTTATAAATCGATGAACACCGGCTGCACGTACGTTTAGTGGTTTTTTAAATGCTATTACCGCTTGTTTGTACCTATTGTAAATATTTTAAATTTTTAATTGGAAAATAAAGGGAAAAAAAATGACACGTTCCGCCTGAGCCTGAGCGTGCAAGCAAGAGCGCGGGATAAGCGATAGAGGCACGATCGGCCTAAGCTTTCGTCTTATGACGTAATTACGTAAAATTATGGTCCGTAGACCGAATTTACAGACAACGATTTTTTCCATTATTTCTTTACATAATAATATATAATTATCAGTGTTTACAAATTGATTTTGTTCTGTCGTTATGTTTAAAAATACTAGTTAGTAATGTTAGTATTATAACTAAAATCGTCTTCCCTGTCCATCTGATCGTCACTATCATATTGCAAATTTATGATATATCAAACATACAAACGGATTCGCATTTATAATATTAGTTAAATTTCCTGATTATAAAGTAATAATAAGCATCTATTTCGTTCTTCGTAGATAATATTTTTACTTAATACATATGGAATAACAAAAAGGCCAATTTGGTAATTACATATTATCTTTGTTAACTGCGGTGAGTTTATACACTTTCAAAGCAATTGAGCCACAAGTCCGTCTGATTGAGTAGGTTCAAGAGGCGCGCAGCAGATTTACGGAGCCAGTAAGAACGTAAGCACACAGGCCGGGGCGGCAAACGCGGTTGCAGTGAAGGCGGACAGTCGCGTCGCACTAGAATGTTCAGAAACCGCAATTTTTTTCACACTATGACGCGGCAAATGCAGCACGGCGCGACGCGATGTGGTCCATATAACGTCAACGTCAGCGAAGTCCGATTTTGGTATAAAATTGTACCTAGACATTGATATTATGTAGAAGTTTTTTACCCGACTGCATGACGTTAAAATGAGGGTAATGTATGTATGCATATTCGTTTGTGTGGCACTCGAAAATAAGCTCGTGGGCCTATTTTAATTATCTTGCGAGTGTCACTAATGACATGACAGTAATCAAACATTTTTTTTTCTTATGGTCATTAGGCGAGCTTATGGCCGCGATCGGAGACGATGCGGTCGACGCGCGGTGGGACATGCTTGCCTACATAATACTTGTTCCCTTGACATTAGAGGCTTAAAATTATACTAATAAAAAAACAAGAACAAATCTTAGGAATGTCCACCATGAAAAGACGTCCTTTTTAGTACTTACGCCTTGTTGTCCGATGATAAAAGGGAGCTGGAGAATTAAAATCATACAATTCTGTCGCACATTCTCCGAAAAAAACGCTAGTAAACTTATGCCGATGCTTGAGGCTCTATAATTCTTTCCTCACTATTTCTGTATGGCCTATCAGCTTTTTAGCTCGCTTTTCAAAGTAATCCAAAACCGGAAGCTGGTACTGGGCTGAGCCGTGCCCGTGGTGACTGCAGTACTCTTATGTAAAGCTGTCTAAGCTTCGATCATATATACCCTAGATACACGATCGTCGCTATTAAAATGGCACCTTGTAAACAAAGCATAAATCAACGAAATGCAATGTTTTGCTCTCAGTCGGCGATAGTCGTTCTTTGAGCGCGTCTTCCATCACGATGCCTAAGTGTTTGCGAGTGCAAAAATAGCACATTAAGAGTAAAAAAAAAGTATAAGGAGTTTCATACATTCAGTATTCAAGTGTGATTGTGGTCAAACGTTTGCTTAGTCAAAATAAAAAAGAAACAGGGACTTAACCACAATTGGGAAGATTTGAGCCAATAAATTTTTTTTCTTTTACCTATAGATTCGGCGTGTGATTAAAGATCATACATTTGGCAGTTTTGAAAAAAATCTCTCATTACAGTGGCTCAACTGACACCACCATACACACCAAGTCTTAGATGGTCTTAGTCACAGTCAAATACAAGAATCATGGTCAAGTCATAGTAAATTCGTAGAATTTTTATATAACTTCTCATGGCTCCACCATTATTACCAAATTATACTCAATTAGTTACAAGTTTAAAAAAATATCACAGCCTTTTTTTTTACTTTCGCAGAAAAACTTTATCTAATATTGCGGAAACAAAAGATTTTGCTACACTTACATTTTTAATTGTTTTTGATGCTCAGGCAAAATGTTACTCAAATAAATTGTATGTAACATTACCAAAACGATGAATCCTTGGTAATTAATAAGAATGACCATTTATGAGTCTATGTAACTCAAAATAAACGAATTTTATTTATATTTTAATAATCTTTGATTAACAAAATAAAGAGACATTTAGCTCAATATACAATTATAAGTTAAAATATAACTAATGTATTATATGTTAATAGGCAAATTTATAAGTTAAAAATCCATCATCATAATATGCCATAATTCCAGAATACTTATGTACAAAATTTATAGGGAACTGATATGATTAGCAAATTGGCAAGGAAAACATCTTAGTATTATTGTAGCCATACATATTATATTTAAGAATTAGAAGATAAATTGTATATACCAAATATATTCTATATTATACTTCTAGTAGATACAACAGCAAGACATTGATTTTATCTACAGAGTACAGACAGTGCCAAAGACATGTTAGCTAGAAGTCAGAAATATCGATGTGACATAAATAATAATAAATAGTTAATTCATTTGATATAATTAGGTAGTCCTAAAGACATGAAATCCAAAATTATGTGAGAGCCTCCGAGGTCAAAATGTGTGTGGTGAAAAGACAATAACGTTATTTACATCTTGTTGTCTGCATGTCACGAAATAATTTCTTAACGTCATACATAATATTAGAAATTGTGTAGATAAGGTATATTGATCACTTTGAATGCTCTTGCAATAATTAATATTCCAGTTGCATCCATATAATATGAATTTATGATGATCCTTTTTACTATCCTAGACATTGTCATATTTTTGGTGCTGAATGTACAAACTACTACTAACCTATCAGAAGGATAATGTAATCCAATTCACAGAGTTATGGACAATATAAATAACTTATGACTTACAATGACACATGAATCTAATACAAAGGTTTTTTAAAACATGTATGCTAACCGATCTTCTACAGCAACAAAGTTATCAGATATTGGGTATTCTTTCTTTACATAACTAGAATGTTCTGTTAACAATTTAATTACTTTATGTATACATTTCAAATCATACATGCAGTGATTTTTACCCAATGTGTAATTATTGAATGCTATATTGGAGCCTCCTCCTAGCTGTCCCAAGCGCTTTTCTGCAATGTGTGTTAACAGTTTCAAAAATCCCTCACAATCCATGCCATGCAAATGTTTCAGCATATTTTGACACAAAGATGGAAATTCAGTAAGATCTTTTAATTCATCAATTTCTTTAACAACATTGTCCAATCCTTTAATAAGCGACTTCCAGACTGTAGTCAAATTGCTCCCGTTAATCCAATTATGATTTATAGATATGGTGTCTATTTGGTTTATAACCTGATGATACCAGTCAGAGGGCACAAATAAAGCATCACCTGTCTCTTGAATTATCTCATAGAACACTACATCTTTTTCTTTAAACTTTTCTGGCTCGAAACGTAGTGTTACAATGCCATGGTTGTCTTTCAGTTTATTTTCTTCTCCAGGTGGGAACAGATACCACTTTTTCCTGCCAGCTACATTGACCGACCAGCTGAATGAGCTATATACATCCGCATGCATTGGTGTCCTGTAACAGATGACGTGTAATATGTAGATGTTTTAAATTGAAATGTTAAGTTCTCAGATTTAATGCAAAACTTAGTGCACATATTTTAAATAAATGTCTAGACGGAATGCAAACTGCAAGACAAAGGCAGTTACAGTTAGTGTAGAAGGATGTAATGGTTATGGTTTTTGATTGTATATAAATTTATTTATAGACGAGCAGTAGAATGCTGATATGTCTATATCACACAGTGTTGAAAGTCATAACAGTTCACTTTTCTAACAAAGTTTGTTTATTAATTCGCAACCAATTGTCAAGCTTGTATTTAAATCCATTTATTGTGGTAGCAGAAAGAACATCTTCCGGTAATCTGGTAATTCCGGTAACAACAACAACAACCAACAAAAGCAGTGTTTGTGTTTGATGGTGAACGGATGAGTAATGACTGGTGTCTGCGTGAAAGTCTTTGGTCTGCCTTTGGCTTGTAATAGTCAAATTTATTTAATTTTGATTGATATGGTTGACTAAAATTGAAACCTAGAATCAAATAAAACCAGCCAAGTGAGAGACAAGCTCCAAACAGTGAGGGTTCTATACCACAACACAATAGCATGGTAGCCCAACTCACTCTCGTTGTTATTCTTTAGAGTGACGCTATGATCACTGCAAGTTCAGAGCTTTTTATATTACAGTTTATCAGGCTACTGTCATGTAACAGAGCCATATAGATTGTTCATCATTTTACTCCCTCTCTGTATGCCAGTCGCTTACTTAATATCAACGTTTATCAAGTACCATTGCAATTTGCAAGATATAAAATACTAAGGTGTGTACTGACTGATTTCATTGATAGGAATGTAACATAATATTAATGGAGTGGCATCTACATACAAAGCTGCTACTAGATATTCTGTATTATTTAGAAGAGCAATGGGTTCAAACAACAACTTTTGTGTTGTTTCATCATCATTTATCATGTTTGAAAGTAGCCTTTTTTTTTTATACTCGATAGCCAAGCATTTGACCAGTATTTCACGTGAACGTGGAACGTGTGTTAATCCTAAGTATAAGCTCTGTATATTTCCAATCTGACAGCATGAAGAGAAAAACAAACATACTTGCACACCAATATTGGCTTTATGATATTATTGTGATATGAAAAATCAAACCAAGGTCATAAAACATGACAATATGTTTATATGTTTTGTGTTCAATACATACCATGAACCTGATGGTCCCATATATACAAACATGAAGTCATCAAGTTGTTTATCATTAGCATATTCATTCAACCAATCTGAAGCAAACAGTTTAGGCACCGTATAAAATGTGTCGTTGGGGTTGCTCCATCGAAGGTGCCAATCTTTCATGTACAAAGTTTTTTCTCTCGCAGGATCTTTCCAGTAACTGATGTAGTCGTTAAATTTCATTTCCGATCTCGGCTGGTAATCAAAATCTAAAGTATTGCAATCAGTTACATGAACAGTTAAGTTCCCGTATTGATTTGACAAGTATTCGTAATCAATTTTGCCCTCTTTAACCCATTTCTTGGATGATTCCCATTCTGTGCCAATGTTTTTGATAATGCATGGGATATTTCTTCTAATATGGTTATTGAAAAAATCTTCATAGCTTATGTTGTCATAGGTATTTGCTTCAATTACAAATGGAGATGTGCCAATCTCTTCAATATCAGGAAGCTCCGAGAGAGGTTTTATTTCAATTTCCACCATAGTTGTAGCTGAAATGAAAGTTATGAAATTGGTATATTATATTTTGTTAGTCAAAAAATAGATAGGCAAAGATTTGACCACTTCTCACCTGATGTTAAATGATGATGTTGACTATAGCACACTGGTCTAAAAGATACCTATTCACTCCCAACTTGAACTCCAAGATTGAACTTATGTGGGAAAATAGACTCTGGCAAGGAGTTCCACTCCTTTGCAGTGCTTGTAATGCATGTGGAAACAAAATGCTTTTTAAGTTCATATATTTATTACAATATAATACTGATAGAAAAAATGTTTTATCCTGCCTAACCTGTTATTAAATGATAGTGTGGATGGTAAGCACACTTATGCTGACACTAACAAGGATAGGTTTCAGAACACAATTTAGCGCTTGGTGTGATCTTTTCTTGTGGTGCTACAATTTACGATCAAGTATACGGTAAGTATAAAGTATTCAAGTAGGTACTCCAACCAAAATAATCCTCGATTTTAAATACTTGCTTACTTGAGTCTGTACAATTGAGTTACCACTTACAATCAGTTTAAAATCAAACAAGGTTAATTCAGAGCAGCCAAAGAGGCATTAATTAATTAAAGTTATTAACTAATTTGTCGGTTTCTTATTCTGTCCACTAAACAAAGTTCTAAGGCGGACCCTAGTTAAAGTAAGAGACGTTAACTTACAATCCAAGAAAAATGATAGATTAAATACATACGTGGTTAAATAGCCACCCCAACAATGTAATACACTATACAGACTGATAATATATAATAATTGTATGGCTTTAGGGTTATATAGGTAGCATAGAAAAATTGCAACAAAATTTTGGCAATATTGAAAAAATTCCAAAGAATACTTAATACCCAAGGATAATATAATCACTAATACCTACTGATACCTACCACAGAATAAATCTTATTGATTACCACAGAGATATCACGCCATGCTCAGAGATAAAGTAATCACTGCGTTTAGCTATTCTAAGTAAAGTTGATCAAGGATGCTGTAGCTAAAGTAATAAAATAACGTAGGTTTGTTTCCTATCTCGATGAAGATGATACATTTCTTTATTTTTTTTTATCTTCGCAATCTTTTTTGATGTTGCATTTCACGAGTTAAATAAATAATACATTTAAAGTATTTTTTAAATTAAAGGCCCTAGTCACATGTCACAGTCAAAGTCAAGTAAAAGAATCAAGATCCAGTCATAGTCAAGTCATGCCCTATTAAAGTGGTAAAAACTTTACTATAACTTCTATTGGAATTTTGTAGCGAAGGCGAAAATCAGCTTTGTATGACTTGCCTACACTTATGCTCGTTTAGTAAGTACATATTTACGGTTAATAATCCGCCATGATTACACATTAACACTCGAAGAATTTAGAACAGGTTTTGGAAAATTATACTTCTTCTTCTTCTTCTTAGTTATGGCTTCGCAATCCTGTGCATTTAGCAAGTGTCAAGTGATAATATAATATTTCAAGTGTATTTTATATTATAAGTCCTAGTCACAAGTCACAGTCAAAGTCAAGTAAAAGAGTCAAGGTCCAGTCATAGTAAAGTCATGCCCTAGTAAAGTGGTAGAAACTTTACTAGAACTTCCATTGGAGTTTTGGAGCGAAGGTGAAAATCATGATTTTCAACTTTGTATGATTTGCCTACACTTATGCACGTTCACTTAGTATTAACGGTTAATAATCCACCATTATTACACATTAACACTCGAAGAATCGCAGGTTTTGGAAAATTAAAAAAAATCAACAACGCCATTTTTCACTTTCGCGGCAAAACTTCCTTTATTTACAAATTATCTTTGCCACAAAGGAAATAACCAAAGATGACGTGATCGATTTAAAATAACCACCGCAGAATACTTTTAACGCGGTGCTACACGAAAAGGTTGTTATACAGCCTATATAGTATGTTTTATGGAGGGTAGAGGTAAGGAGAACCATCTATATATGAAACAACAAGTTTCGAGCCATCATGATATAAAAGCTTAACATAAGGGAAACAGCGTATCCCAGGTAGACTCTACACCTCTTCTGAATTTTCCAAAAAACTTTGTCAAAGGAAGAGATGATCTGGCAGAAAGACTATGCGTCCATGGCTAAGAATAAAAAATAAAAAAAGACGAATAGACAAATTACAATTTCTGAACGAAATTAGAAATTATTTGTCATTTTGTGATGGCGGTGCTTGAGGAGAACGCTTCGCTAGTTTTTTCGTGAACCTTACGATTCTGTGTTTTGGTATTGTTTTTATAAGCGTATTGATAATAATTTAATCATGTATACTTTTGTGAATTAATATTTTTCATGTATTATCATGACTTTGCTGGAAACCAATACATGTTCGATAACAACTTTACTTGGCGCTATTGTTAAACCAAATATAAATATTCGCTTATTGGAAACTTACTAGTGCACAAAATCACCAGAATTATACATATTGTATGCCAACATTGTAAGTTTACGGAATATTAAAAAAAAAATTGTGGTCGAATAGCGCGCCAACATGAATGATGTTCGTGACAAAGTCGTCGCCGGTTCTTCGACGTGGGAGAGTGGAGCGGCTCTCAGCGACTCGTCGCCCGAAATTCAATCGTCGCCCAGCTCGAGCGGCGAGACCCCGCAAACGCCGGGAGCGCCAGTGCCGCTAGCACCGCACCTCGCGGCTGACCTGCACCCTGATCTCATACAACAGGGCTGGCGTAAATACTGGTCCAAGCGCGAAAACAGACCCTACTTTTGGAACAAGTTATCCGGTGAATCTATGTGGGAATTACCTGCAGTGAAGAGAGATTTTGATCCCATTACTGATCCTCTCGGTATATGTCACACGGGTCCTTCAGGGGCTGGTAGCATGACACCTGGGGGAAATAAGCGTCGGCCATCTGAAGACAATGGTCCTCCGGCTAAAAAGTTTGTGCTTGCTGGTCCTTGGGATATTGAGGTGCCAACTAATGTTGTTATTTATGAAAGGCCCCCTACAATATGCCCTCATCCACATCCCGAGATTGAAGGTTTCAGATTCACAATGGCCAATAAACTGAGACAGTGTTATCAAGAGTTGTGCCACACGAGGGAAAGTATTGACGCACCAAAGGATTCATTTAACCGCTGGCTAATGGAGAGAAAAGTGAACGATCAGGGGGGTTCCGATCCACTATTACCGAGCCATTGTTTTCCTGAGATATCTAGGTCGATGTATGAAGAGATCATGAATGACATTCCCATCAAATTAACACATCCCAAGTTCACCGGAGATGCTAGAAAACAATTGTCCAGATATGCAGAGGCAGCTAAAAAGATGATTGAATCTAGAAATGCATCTCCAGAAAGTAGGAAAGTAGTGAAGTGGAATGCAGAAGACACATTCCAATGGCTGCGACGTACTGTAGGAGCCACATATGACGACTTTCAAGATAGACTGGCACACTTGAGGGTGAGAGAACACTTTTTGTTCAATGGTTAATGGCTCATGGGCTGTTTCAAATTGTTTTACTAGAAAACATTGCAACAGTTATACAAAAAGTCCAGGTTGTTGGGCAATGGTCCACACATACTGTCATCTCCAGCTCACAATAGATGATATGAAAGGATGATAATAATATAGTCTTTATTACGTACAATAAACACTTATAAACTAGAAAAATACAAATAACAATACAACCTGGAGAAGTATAAAACTTTGTTGCAGATCTCAACACCCACCTCCTGAAACATCATAAACATATTATATTACTTAATATAAATAAGTGGAAAAACTTCTTTTTGTTTTGTTATGTGGTGTCTGTTCAGAAGATTAATGAAGATGGATTTTGGTTCTCATTTAATTATTTGTAAACAAGCAGCAGAATGCTGATATACCTGTATTACGGTTTTATGAAATTTCTAGAGGAACTGTTAATGAAATAAAAATTAAATAAATATTATTTATCAGATGGAATTGGGAAACAACCATTCTTGAATCCACCTGAAAACACAAAAAATTTCATCAAAATCAGTCCAGCTGTTTAGGAGAAGTTCAGTCATACACACACAAGAATTAATTATTTAAAAATATAGTATGTAAATTTTTTTATTACTTCCATTAAAAGAAAATAACAGGCTTATTTTAATTCCGATTGATACAGCGCTATGAGTAACAGCTA
Source organism: Lomographa bimaculata (assembly GCA_948107665.1). Lineage (NCBI taxonomy): Eukaryota > Metazoa > Arthropoda > Insecta > Lepidoptera > Geometridae > Lomographa > Lomographa bimaculata. The sequence continues at coordinate 14,863,923 of OX403587.1, read as the reverse complement.
GTTTATACTAGACCTAGAATGAGATGTCGATTTTTGATAACCCTTCTAAGCAATATTTAGTGCATGATGACAAATTTTTTACAAGATAGTGGTAAAATACAATAACTTTATGGTAATATGGTAGAATTAGATATAATTGGTTAACCAAATAAGCATTAAAACTATGCCCTGCCTCCATGGGTCAAGCTGGATTCAGGCATAGTTACTGCTGTTAAAGATAGTGACTGCTAGCATGACCCTATCTTGCCCCACCTTGGTGAGAGACTGCTCACGGGGGGTTTTTAGTGGGTTCGAGCCCCACACACCCCTTTCCTTCACCCCTCGGAAAGAAAGGATGCACAAGGCAATTTCCCATCATAAAAAAAAAATGGCTCTCATAAGCACTTTATATTAAGACTAGCAGTTCCCTGCATTTCACTTAGCTTAGCTCTGTAGTTCGCAGTAATCCAACGTTTGAGAAGTTACACAGCTATTGAGCTAAACTTAGCTAGTTTTACTTTTGGTATCGCTTTGTGCTGGGTATAAGCTATGTACATTCCAAATGTCATCCACAATAGTCAACAGCATTAAGAATAAAAAAAAACATGCTTACACACAATCTTTTGCATTTATAATATGTGTTAAAATAAAATCCCATGAATGATTTTACTATTAAAGTTTTTGTGAGAATCAATCGAATGAGTGAACGCCGCATTTAAATATTATTATCCCATTGTTGAAGTTCAATTTCATCATTGCAGCGACAATGTCAACCACACCTGGCAGAGACAGTGAAAGCATCTGTTGAAGGCATATGCCTGAAGATTTATCACTTATCTGCTGAATATGCTCGAAAGATTAGAGAGAAACACAGTGCCCTACTCAAAGAAAATGGAATACAGGTAATGACCACCATGTATGTACCATATGTCTGTCATTTCTCATTAAGATCTCGACTCGGAAATAATGCGTACTTAAGAAATTAATGGCTAGGTGAAAAATAAAACCCTATAATACTTTACGTTTGTGTGAATTACTGATGGCTATACAAATACCAGTAATTCCACTAACTTGGCATTGGCTTTTACTAGTGGGTATATACTAGTAGTATCAGGAGACCACTATGAAATTAAACCCATAGGTTTTATGGTAGGACTGCCCGTTGGCTTAGTTGGGTGCACAATTTTTATTTTTTTTTATTCAAGATAGGCAAAGTTTTGACCACCATCTCACCTGATGGTAAGCGACGATGTGGTCGACGATGGAGCAAGCTTGCCTAGAAGATACCTATTCACTCGCGACTTGAAGACTTCCATATTGTACTCATCAGGAAACACCGACTGAGGAACATTTGCCTTCTAAGCAGGCGTATACAGTTCAATTCCCAGCTGGAACACAAGTTTTCTCCCCAAGAAAATTGTTTTTTGGTTGTGATTGTGTGCACGTGATATGTATATTGTCGGTACCCACATTACAGGTCATTAAAGTGAGGGGCTGTGTGTGTGACACACACAAGAACCCAATACCTGCATCGCAGAAGGGTAACTTGTAACCAACACCTCGAGAGAACAGACAGTTTACTTTAGTGCAGTGTCAGAACAGTACTGCAAGGTCCAAAACAGCACAAAAAATGTTGTTTTAATTTTTTTTTAATATTTTTAAACATTAAATTAACGGTACCTGGATGACTTTGATGAATGATTTTGGTGAAAAAAAAAATTTAATAAAAAATATCATCTAGACTTGAACCGGGGTCTTCTGGTTTCGGGACCGCCCGATTTCCCACTTGAGCTATTATAACCTTGTAGATAGTGGTGAAATTTACCTTCCTATTCTAATAATATTGTAGCAGTTTTTTATTGCCTGAAAACACGCTTAAAACAATATTTTCTCAAAATGAGACCTAACTAGATCGATTTATCGCCCCCGAAACCCTCTGCATACTAAATTTCATGAAAATCGTTGGAGCGATTTCAAAGATTCAGATTATATATATACATATATACAAGAATTGCTCGTTTTAAGGTATTAGCTATTCTAAACTATTTCGTTTTGTATTTTTATTTGAGACTGATAATCTAGTTTTCACTAAATGTCTTCTAAGCTGCTAGTACCGGGTTCAATTCCCGCTGTAAACACAAGTTTTCTCCTCAAGGGAAATTTGTAGTTCTGGCTGTTTGTGTGTTATGTGAATGTTTCCTGCACCCATGACACAAGTCATTAAACTTAGTTGGCTATTAACTTAGGGGCTGTGAGTATGAAAGCGTTTATAGCAAATTAGAAACAGAACTTCTGTTCTTCTACTATGTTCTGTTTCTACTATGTTTATAGTAACTTTTATACTTTCGCGATTCGAACACATAGTATAGGTATCTCGAAACTTAATCGCGCAAAAAACTATTTATTAAATCGTAGTCGAAGTATAAATAAAATAAACGCAAGCAAAGGTTTAAAAATTCACAGCTTCACAGCTTTTCCGACTTCACAGCTTTATCTTTGGAACCCATGATCAGATTCAATGAATGAAATACGCATTATTAAGGATAACTCAAAAACTACTGGTCAGATCTTGATCAAATTTAAATGGGACCCCATGGGATGCACCACCTTTCAAATAAATAAAAAAAAAATATTTTCACCCATAAACAAGTTACAAAGGTAATACACATTTAATTAAACGCAAGCAAAGCTTAAAAAAACCGACTTTATCTGCTTTATCTTCAGAATTTTGATCAGATTAGACGTACTTAACACGCATTATTGAAGATAATTCAAGAACTACTGATCAGATCTTGGTCAAATTTAAATAGGACCATATGGAAAGCAACAATTTTCCAACAAAAAAAAATACATTCGACTTGAGTACCTCCTCCTTTTTTGTGAAGTAGGTGGAAAAAAATATACAGTTGAATTGAGAACTTCTTCCTTTTTTGAAGTCGGTTGAAATTAGTTTTTAAATGGTTTTAGCGCGATTAAGTCCCGAGATGTATAACGTAGAGTATGAAAGCGTTTACGTTTACGTAGTGTAATATCGGTCAGGAGCTCGCGGGCCCGCTACAGCAGGCGGCGCTGCGCAAGGTGTGGTGCTACCCGGTACAGTTCGCGGTGCCGGCGCCGCGCCCGCCGCTCGTCGAGCACTTCCTCGACCGCGACCAAGTGCTGCTGCGGTACCTCTCGGAGACGCAGCTCCTCAACGCCACATATCTGCAGAAACTGGTGAGGAGGCCATTGAAGTTTTTTTTTTTTTTTTTTTTTTATTTGTGACAGGTTAGTGTTTGACCACTATCTCACCTGATGGTAAGTGACGATGTGATCGAAGCTGGTAAACACACTAGACCTGGAATACGCAGGCTTTCTTATTCTTTTTTATTTTTTAATCTGTGAAAGGCAAACGCTTGACCGCTATCTCACCTGATGTTAAGTGACGATGCGGTCGACGATGGTGTGCGTTTGCTGTCTAACCACCAGATACCTGGTTAGATTCCCTGTGGAAACACAAAGTTTCTCTCCAAGGAAAATTTGTGGTTTTGGTTGTGATTGTGTGATCATGATGTATAGGTATGTTGCCGCCGCCCACGACACAAATCAGCATAGTTTGGGGCTGTAAGTGTGAAAGTACTGTAGTTAATTTTTGTATCCATTTCGTTTCGCCATTTTGTATCAAAATACTATGAAAGTTATTTCATATACGCATGATTTCTTCAGCTTATTTTCATTTTTTTGAGTCGCGTTTTCACCAAATTTGAATAAAACCATAAATAATTGAAACGCAAGCAAAGCTTAAGAAAACCGACTTCATCGCTTATATTTCGGTTTTGGCTGGATCGTTTTCGATAAAATTTATTTGTGGTCCCATACCCCCTCTGAAGTATACTCTACTAAACAAGAACCATTAAAATCGATTCAGAATTGGCGGAGATATCGCGTAACATACAAAAAAAAACATACAGTCGAATTGAGAACCTCCTTTTATGAAGTCGGTTTGAAATCAAAGATTGCCACGCGTCACCTTGCATAACCGCCACGATGTAATTTACGCTATATACACCTTTATGTGTAAAAGTTTAAGGGGGATAATTGGCTGTCGTTAAAAAAAGAGCTATAAAATAACAATAGGGTATTTGTAAAATAATTAGCTTAAATAATTAAAAATGCTACCCAAAGACACTATTCCACGCGGATGAAGTCGCGGGCGCAGCAAGTGATGAATAAAAAGGAAACAGCCGCTAGTATTAGATATATGTATACGGTTCAGATAAAATAATAGAAATATACGTACTAAAGCAACATGGTGCATATTGGCATATAGTGGAACTATGATATTGGCTTGACTGTCTCTTGCGTTTTGAGGTCGCCGATTTATATAATTATAATATTTATAATACAAGCCCATACTCCGATAAGGGGGTGAAAGGTCCGCGTGTCGTGTTAAATTGCGTCCGATGCATATCATAGTTTAAGTGTTTGTCACTATTTTATGGAGCACCATGGCCACCATTTAGATTTCTTATAAAAAAGACCTAGTTATGACATCCGCACACTCGAGATGAATGCAGCGATACCCTAAGCGTAACCCTCCTTTTTGCGTCGCCGTCGTCGGGTAAAAAGTTACATAAGTACGACCCAGTTGGCGCGGTGGGCAAGTCTCTGCCCTCTGCCCCGTGGGTCCTGGGTTCGATTCCCGGCAGGAGAACAAATTTTCTTCCCAAGGGAGATTTGTGCTTCTGGTTCTGGGTGTGATTGTGTGTGTTCCGGCACCCACGATACAAGTCTTTGAACTTAGTGTGGGGCTGTCAGTGTGAATGCGTTTTTTTTTTAAGTATACGCTCTGGTGCCTACGCTCTGGTTGCAACCTTTCGCAATTGCGCGTTCTTTGTTGCGTTTAATCACATCGCCTTAAGAGATGGTTGTAAAAAAACTCGGACGCCTGTTAATGTTAAGTTTATAAGAAAAGTCCCGCGAAAAGCTGTACGTGGAGTAAAACTGAAGTGAACATTATTGTGTGACATTGACTGTCGAGTTTTGGCGCGAAAGTGAAAAAAATACGTTGTCGATGGGCACGAGTTGACTGGACCATGACTCTTTACTTGATTGTGACTTGTGAATAGTACATAATGTATGAAATTCTCAATTATACTTGAAAAATATTAATTACTTGGCACTGGCTAATTGCGCAAGACTGCGCAGCCAAAATTAAAAGAAAAATAATTAAACACAAGCAGAGCTTAAAAAACCCGACTTCACCACTTTATCTTCGGAACCTTGATCTGATTTAATGTATTGAACACGCATTATTGACGATAACTCAAAAACTTGTAATCAGATCTTGATCAAATTTAAATGGGACCACATGTAAAAGCACCAGCTTCTAAATAAAAAAAATATTCATCAAAATCGGCTCACAATTAAAGAAGATATGAGGTAACTTTTGAAGTCGGGTAAACGAGATCATCGTCAAAGTAGTCCACAAAATAGGCATTATTGACGATATTTCAAGAACTACTAATCAGATCTTGATCAAATTTAAATGAGACCAATTAGAAAGCAACATCTTTCAAACTAAAAAAACATTCGAATTCGGCTCACGTGGAGAAAAGTTATGAGGTAACACACATAAAAAAAAATACATAATAAGTCGGTAAAAAAAAGATAAAGGCCAGATGTGGCTGTGCGGAGTACATACACGTGATGATAATGTTGCGCAGGAGTGCCTATACCGGTACAGCTGCTTCGACGACAAGAAGTTCGAGCAGTTCCTGTCGCGCGTGTGGTGCCTCCTGCGGCGGTACGCGGCGTGGGTGGGCGCGGGCGGCGAGGCGCACCTGACGCAGTGCTCGCTGCCCGTGCCCGTGCTCGAGTGCCTGCAGCGCTGCTTCGGAGTCTCCTTCGAGTGCTTCGCCAGCCCGCTCGACTGCTACTTCCGCCAGTACTGCTCCGCCTTCGCCGATACCGACTCATATTTTGGCTCTAGAGGGTATGTTACTCGACATTGTACAGTATCCAGTATTCATAGACTGTTAATTCCGCCAGTACTGCTCCGCTTTCGCTGATAATAATAATAATATTTAGTTATGAACACACATTAAAACAAAAAAATACAGTCGACTTGAGTACCTCCTCCTTTTTTGGGAAGTCGGCACAAAATTTCGAAATCGGTTCACGGGGAAAGAAGTTATGACATAAAAAAAATTAAAAATACCGTCGACTTGAGGAGGAGGTACCTCCTTTTTTGGGAAGTCGTTAAAAAAGCGTGCATAGTATGAGGCCGTTTCCGCACCAGGCCGTTCCTGGAGCTGCGGCCGGTGTCGGGGTCGCTGGTGGCGCACCCGCCATACTGCGAGGAGCTGGTGGAGGCGGCGCTGCGGCACATGGAGCGGCTGCTGCAGGAGTCGGCCGAGCCGCTGTCCTTCGTCGTGGTGCTGCCCGAGTGGCCCGACCGACCCACGCACGCGCTCCACAAGCTCCAGGCCAGCCACTTCAAGCGGAAACAGGTACGTGTTTAGCCGCGATACCACTTTTGGGGGGGGGGGGGGAAATGCCACTTTCTTTCCTTCCCAGGGGAGAAGGAAAGGGGCATGTGGGGTTCGAACCCACTAAAAACCCCCTCGTGAGCAGTCCCTCACCAAGGTGGGGCAAGATAGGGTCGCGCTAGCAGTCACTATCTTGCCCCGGCTATAGGCCCGGGTACTAACCGGGCCACTGCGCCCATGAAGGGGTGACCTTGCTCACCAAGGCCACACCCCAGACGAGTGGGGCCGTGCAAGCTAATGAAGAGCCCCCTGGCTCTCCACCAGTGACCCTACTACAGAGGAGGAGAACCCTACTACGTTATTTATGTGTAACATCTTTCCTCGAGTTTTGCCGCGAAAGTGAAAAAATGGCGTTGTTGATTTTGTATAATTTTTCCAAAACGTGTGATTCTTCCGAGTGTTAATGTGTAATAAGTGGATTATTAACCGTTAATACTTATTAAATGTGCATAAGTGTAAGCAAATCATACAAAGTTGAAAAACGTGATTTTCGCCCTCGCTCCAAAACTACAATAGAAGTTCTAGTAAAGTTTCTACCATTTTACTAGGGCATGACTTGAATATGACTGGACTTTGACTCGGACTTTTAATATGAAATACACTTGAAATATATAATTACTTGACACTGGCTAAATGCACAAGATTTCGAAGCCTACACTAAAATAAAAAAAAAACATCATTCCTCGGTTCGTGGGAGTGATTTCGTGAAAAGGGACGGAAATGTGTAACAGTTTTCTTTCCCGAAGTATAATTGTGTGTGATGTAAATTTTCGGCACTCACAATACAAGTTTTTTAAATTATTGTGGGGCTGTATAGCCAGTCATATATAAAATAGGATGGGCTAGCGTTTGACCACTATCTCACCTGATTTTTAGTGACAGTTTTAGTAAGTCAGTTGATAGATTTTAATATTGAATGCCTCAAAAAGTTTACTCAATAGACTTACTTAGCGCTTTTTAGATGTTTATCAAACAAGGTGTTTTTTGTCAGATATATGTGCTGATATAAATGTTTGACTATTTAATTTTACCGAAGCTAACGCCATTAGAAATCTACCAATATAAGTTATAACTTATTTTTGTATGCGGCAGGTGGTGATACCCGCTTTCGAACATGAGTACCGACACGGGTTCCAGCACGCGGTGCCGAAGTAAGTTGAATGAATAATTTATCTATATGTAGACAGACATGCGAAAGCAGTGGTTGTTCAGTTTTAGCTCGCTCTGCCTTCTAGATGAAATAGATTTAATCGAATCTACCCCTTCTCAATACTTTTTAAGAGACTAGCAGTGCCCTGCGGCTTTGCCCGTGTTAATAAAGTTAATTAATTAATTAATAGTAATTACTTATTTATACAATTACCTTTCATTTTACTATTCAGATACAATTGACATTACTTTAACTGCAACACAAAAACTTCCCCTATGAACTCTTATTCCCATTGCACCACCTCAATGCATCCCTGGCCAACTTACTATATAAGTTCAAAAACAAAGAAATTTCATACAAACGTTTTCACCCCATTTAACCTCCTTAGGGGTAGAATTTCTAAAAACCCTTTCTTGTACACCTCTACGTAAGACAAATGTACCCTCCTAATTTTAAGTCTCTATATACGTCCAGCGGTTTAGGCCGTGCGTTGTCTCAAGTCAAGTCAGTCAGTCAGTGAATCAGTATGTCAGAACAAAGATTCTTATAGTATTAGATATCTAACGTCGCTCCTAAACCGGCTCAACTAAGAATCAGAAAGTCTCATTTGGCTTATAGGCCAGCGCGATGGATTGTATCCCAATATACTTTGGAAGAAGCCCCTAAACCAAACAGCTAAATAACGACGAATGAAAGCTGACTAGCAACTTATCTCACTCATTAAATTTAAACTGGACTCACGCGCCCTCGACGTCTAGGCCGACAATCGTTTCGGCTCCAAGAAACCGCGTGTACCGCGCGTACCGCGCTGGAACGTTGGCATAGTCGTTCCAGGGCAAGGGTGAAACATGACGATGAGGGTCCGCGGCCCGTTGCAGGAGCGAGGTTTACTTCCGGTGGGGCGGCGGCACGGTGGTGGTGTGGCTGCAGAACGCGGCGGGGTTCGCGCGCTGGGGGCCCACGGACGAGCGCGTGGAGGCGCTGCTGGACGCCTGGCGCCCGCGCGCCAAGCTGCGCGCCGAGCCGCCGCACGCGCCCGCGCCGCCGCCCGACAACGCGCCGTCCGCGCCGTCCGCGCCCGACCCGCACGCGCCCGACAAGCGCCTCGCCCCCGCCGCCCTGCTCTAGTGGTACCTCTCCCGCTACACTGCCGTCAGCCGACCGCTCATTACTGCAGGTAGTGCTCTGACCCTGAAGGCCGCGAGCACGACTATCGGTAGTGCCAGGGCTGCTTCCCGGGCGATACTGATATCCCGAAGCACAAATGACTGCGGGTAGTGCTCCTTTCCAGACGACCCTGAAGGCGAGTACGACTTACCGGTGGCGTTAGTGCTACTTGGCAGCACTGACACTCCGAAGCACAAATGACTGCGGGTATTGCTACTTTCCAGACGACCCTGAAGGCCGCGAGCTAGACTTACCGGTGGTGTTAGTGCTACTTCCCGGGCAACACTGCCACCCCGAAGCACAAATGACTGCAGGTAGTGCTACTTTCCAGGCGACATTGAAGGCCGCGATAGCGAGATAGTGCTCGTGTTACTTTTGGGCGACACTGGAGCCTAATCACAAATGACTGCACATAGTGCTCCTTTCCAGTCGACACTGAAGGCCGCGATCGCAATTTACCGGTGGTGCTACTGCTACTTTCCGGGCAACACTGACTCGTAATCACAAACAACTGCACGTAGTGCTACTTCCCAGACAACACTGAAGACCGCTATCACAACTAATGCTAATTTCCGGGCAACACTGAAATTTCAATTGAAACATGAATGACACAAATTTAAACTGATTTTCGAGTATATATTGAATACCGCTTATTCTTTAAGTATCGAACTCTTCTATCGGGTCTAGAACGAGTCCTGATTTGTTCCATAAATTGCTATGAGTAAATGTATGACAGAAAACAAAACTAAGCCCAGTTTTCGAAAACTATCAATACTTGTACTAGAAACTCAAGAACGCTGCTAAACGTACACGATAGATGCCAAAAGTTTTTATTTCATTCTATGATGTAACAATCGCGACTATCTTAAATATTTCATACTGATTGTATGTTATATTTCCCAAAAGTATTTGGTAATTTTCTACTTTTTAATATTCTCGCTTCTCTTTTTATTGAAATTTTGCTGTTGTCCAAAATAGCACTCTAACATACGAATTGGTTCGGATTTGGTACAGTCGGAGTTATATAGATGTAAGGTTCTGAAGTAGTCAATCAGATCTAGTGAACAATAATTTATATGTAAGTTACAAAACCCATATTGCTGTTAACGTCCAGAGTGACCACAATAGCAAGTTTCCAGTTACGTTGGATATCAAAAGGAATATAAATGTCTGATAACACATCACGTACATGCAAGCCAAGTTTATTGCCATGTTTAAAACGTTGGTATTTAGGAATTATCTGTCCATCTATAGGTAAAATTATTTTGTTAGCTGTTTATGTATATATATTACGTGTATTATGTATATATTATGTAGTTATTAGTATTTTTATTGTGTATATAAACTATGAATCTTTATGTAAGCATTGAACACCACACCTATCCAAACCTTCCTGCTTATTTTCTGTCCATCCAAAAGTTGTCTGCCAGAAATCGCTTAAAGCGATAAGACCGCCCATTGTATGAGATAGTACAGCAGGCGTAGTACAAACGGTAAGAGGTAATATAACTTCTGTTTTATTTTAAGTTTAACATTTTTACTATAATTTGGTGTGCAATAAGGTGTTATTGTATTGTGTGAATGTGGCATCCGAAATAAGATTGGAAATTTACTAAGATATGACGACTACTTTGAATAACGAATAATAAGAGACTTATAACAAGGTGGATAATTAGAATTATCCATGTAAATTAAAAGGATGTGACACAATCTGATCTATTTTACAATTTACTTCTATTTTTTACAGAGGTGTCCCCTGTTTCCACTTGTACCAAATCCGAATGTTTGTTTATAATGATACACGCCACTTAATTTGCGCACAGAAAGACGAACACTGCGTGTTAAGGACATATGTACAGTCAGCGCCAAATACACACAAAGTGTAGGTATAAGGTATTCGGAAAAAATCACGTGAAGTTTCATTGACCAAGCGAAGCCAGGTCGTTGAAGATGACTCCCGCGCACAGTTTGATTCATGAAAGGATCAATAAACAAGACGAAACTGTCACCTAGTCTACCCGAACCTTACCAGTAGTGAAAAAATATAACATAATTTGTTATAACTTGTTTGACTTCCATGTTATGAAATTTTTTTGTATGCTTATAAAAATATGCGTATTCTGGCTTTATTCTTATACGCCCATTGCAGTAAAGTGTTGATACGGCAGATATCTTTATGACGCTGACTGTACCGGATGCGAGATTGATCATCGCAGTCGTAGACGTTTAATTATAGTGTGTTAGTGACACTTCAGAGTCCGAGCTGATGTCCCGTTCTCTTGACGGATCGATGAACTTGTAAATAGTGAAAAGTATGATCGATGATGGATTTGTAAATATTCGGGTCGCGAATGTCGTGTGAATTCGTTTTCAAGTCCCGTATCTCTGTTGTATAGTTTCATTAAGACAAATCTTTATAAATTATGTTTTGTTGATTATATTTTGTGTCAAAAAATCTTTTTACTTTTTTAGTGGTTCTCCTCGTCTCAGAGTACTTTTATTTACATGTTTGTTTTTATTAAAGTATATGTATGTGAAAGAAAATATTACGTTTTTGTTAAAAACCTTTTCCCAAACCTTTTTCAATAATCCCACTATTGTATGTTCGGATAGAACAATCTATTGAGACAATATTTTATACCCTAAATGTACAGCTTTACAATAAAGATTATTTTATATCCAAAATTGTCTAACGATTTTGTCATAAAATTATAATTTATGATAACGACAAAGATTAGTTACTGTTATCGCATTGCCTATAACTTGAGCCACTGTTGCCTTCTTCCCTGCACATACAGTGTAGGGTTAAGAAAGCAACAGTGGCTCAAGTTTTTTGCGTAGGCCATATAATCAAGAATATTCATACTAAGGAGTAAAATGTAAACATTACAAAATATATTTTGCCACTGCCCAAATCTACATTTACTACTATGAAAACAGCGCTATACCACTTTTTTTATTTTAGTGGGCAATGAGTCACTGTGTTCAAGTATTAGTACACAGTGACAGTCTCATAGTAAACACTGTTGCTTAGTGTTGTCAAGAGTCTCTATACATATAATGTATATGCTGGGTGTACACCGAGAGTCAAACGCATAGTGAAAAATATTGTACTGTACATAAGGATTATAAAAAACTGTTTGTTTAAGCGACATTTTACGAAAAAATAAACTAAAATTAAGTATAAACTTAAACTACCGTGGTTAAGTGGATGTGTACTTGCTTTGCAATAAGTAGATTTATAAGGGAAGGTACTAAATTTTCTTTCACGGTGAGATAGTGATCAGGAATAGCAAAATACTGTTTTTTTTATTGTCTCATAAGAAAAGTACCGAAAATAGAGCCGACAGACAAAAACAAAATCTATTAAAAAAATTGTTGACCAATGTTTGGAATTTCGTGCTCAGAGTCGTACTAAACCTTCCGCCTCGAAATCTTTGTGCTAGACTTTATTAAACGGAGTAATTCATTATCTTTGGACTTTTTTTTAATCAATAAAACATCCGTTAAGTACCATTTTGCAAGTCACCCATGTGTGAGGTGTTGAATTTTTTCCTAGATTCCTAAGAGTAAGACTGATTAAACAGTGCCGCATGCATTTTAACGAGCGACGTCCTTAAAAATGTTCTTTCAATATTTATGGTTTACCGGTCGTTATTTTTCTCTGCCTGCCAATATTTCTTTTGCAAATAAAATGAAATAATAAATTAATAATACTATATTTATTGAAATACATAATAGTAAAAGAAATAATTTACCACCAACTATAGTGATAAACTGCACCAGAACTTATCAGTATATTAATTATATGCTAAAATACACATTTGCCTAAATACAAATTGGTATGAAAATATCAGCAACAACTATAAACAAATATTTAGAGATGTAATTTATGTTACAGCTAAGATACTTTTTAGTGCTATTATTATATTTTATTGTGATTAAAATAAAAAATATAAGAAATGCCGTTAAATGTAAAGTGAATCAATAAGATTCGAAAATTAAAGAAATATGTGGAGGTACTATGAAGGCATACAAATACTTATTATTTAAAGAACACAGTACATTTTAAATTATATACTTACAACTTTGTTACATGAAGTTCATATTTTGTATAGTTCATTTTACAACAAATAGATATTATGCTTACATACATTTTCTTGTTTTTGCATCTTAAAAATAAAAAGAAGTAAAGTTATTGTAGTTTTTAATTTTTGTAAACAAGTATCGTAGATTTAGCTCATGAATACTTTTCATTGAGTTCTAATTTTTTTATGCCAAATGCTTTTTTGTCTACGTACATTTCAATATATATAACCGCTTATGGCCTTAAATCCTATTTATAGATAAAAAAATAAAAGCTTCACCAAAAATGTTCTGTCATTTTCAGTTGGGTGTTAATAACATACAGATTTTAAGAAATCTTGCGACATAAGAGCAATAAAGGCGACATATTTGTTTATTCTAGTAAAAAGATACATTTTAATATTAATAAACACCAGACCCAAATTGAGCAACTAAAACAAATATTGTGCTCATATATGTAAGGTACTTTCTTATAGTTAAGAGTGCATCTAACTTTATGTAATTATTATTCTTATGCTTATGATAGACCACTAATGCTGGCTATTTGTTTCTATTATTAGCTTTTAGAGTGCAGTATGTGTAACAAAAAGAGATAGAACATTTGTAAATTTATAAGAAACTCTTTCTTAGTTATACTCCTCATCTTCATCCATTGCGAAGTCCACCCCTGAGTCAATGGCGCATACGGGGCTGTGGAAAAGAACATCAGCTTAGATGCAGCAATTGGAACAAAATAAAAAAAAATGAAACAGATGGCTCTCCTCCTGCCCCACGATCCAAAACTAGTTTCTGAGCAATCGTGGCATTCACTCTGACAACGCCCGTGCCGTTCCACAAGGCACGAGCGGCCAAGGCACACATATCAACTCGGAAAGGGATCGTCACCGTATCGCCTTTTGCGTCGCTGTCAACCAGGCGTCAACCTTAAATAAGCACGTAACCAAAGCAGATCAGTGTGTGTGCATAACGTCGATTCTGCTACGGCTGGGCGACGCCGCGCTTACAGCTCGCCGACTCCTGCTTGACGGCTAGACGGCATCAGAGACGTAAGCGCAGGGACGACGAGCTGTAAGCGCGGGAACTGCAAGTTAAGCACGCATTGGACCGCGGTTGGTGAGCTTGTCCTGAGGCGAGACAATTTACAACGTTACAATTCCGATTAGTGTGCGTTGTAGTAGAGAGTTTCATATAAAACATACTGAACAGGAGTTGATACAGTGATGATCCCTTTCCGAGTTGATATTTGTGCAATGACCTCTAAGCGGAAAGCCAGTGTTGTCGTCATGGGATGCTCTGTACTAAAGATAATTAAAAAAAAAATTACAGGCGAATGCTAGATTCCACTGCTGACCTGGCACCCGTGGGCGCTTTGGTCGTGGCATGAGCGTTACTTAGCCATGAGTACTGCAATCTTTGCAAACAAATTCTGCAAGGTAACCCTAGTGGGTCAACTTGAATACTATGCAAGCATACTTTTTACACAGAACAAACATCAACGGAATAAGTGGGAATGGTCCTAATAATTTACTAAACGGCTTGGACTGCTGATTTAGACTCAGATTATTTAGTGGTATTTTCCGATTTGGGCAAGTGCAATGCTCATCATCAGGGCCAAAACATACTTGATGCTTAGTCGAGCTAACCTAAGTGCAAGTTTTTAGCAATTTACCTTATGGCTTTGCAAGTGAAGAACACAATGCGTTTGAGCTTCCTGTTGTAAAAGAAGTAGTTAAAAGCCCAGAGACACCCTGGCTCTCCAAATGGGTCACTGGCCAGGTCAGGGTTATAGCTGTAGATGCTACATTCTGGAAGATTAATTTCCTCTTCAATAGTGGCCCACATGGCTGCCTTGAGTTGTCGCCAGCAAGCCCCGCCCATAGCCGAGAGGGCAGCGTCCACTGCACCTTGCACCCAATTCAGTGATGGCTCAGCACTGAATTCACCACTCTGGAAATAGTAAACAATGATGAGATATGTTTACTTTATTATTGAATGATCTTGTAAGTTCCTCATGTTGTGCTCCTAAACCTTTTAATAACAGTTCTTGTTATGGAAGTTTGGGAACATGATTTAAATGGACTTTTGATTATCTTAATTGCTTATATGACAGGGAAATAATTATATAGTTCATTTCGCTTTTTTTAACTGACAACTATAATGAAGTAGGTTCTCAATTTAACTGATACATGTTTCATCTGTTACCTTTATATCTCCAGCATGATTTTGTTTAATGCTTTGGATGTTTCTTGATGAGATCAAAGAAGGCTCTGTAGATACTGCGGGAATAATCAGTTACGTTTTTTTTTGTGAAAAGTTGACCCTAACATTTGGAAAATCTATTTCATGGTCTTAATGGCAAATAATAAAAGGTTATAAATTATAGAAGGAAAATGAAGAGTGAAATTTTTAATATTAATTAACAACTACATACAGACTTCTTAATAAGGATAATCACTATGAGCAATGTAATGCAAATAGGTGTTGAGAGCCTGCGTATTCCAGGTCTAGTGTGTTTACCAGCTTCAATCACATCGTCACTTACCATCAAGTGAGATAGTGGTCAAACACTAGCCTGTCACAAATAAAAAGAAAAAAAAAAAAAGGTGTTGAAGTAGATCCCTGTTTGACCATTGCTTACCTTCGCCATAGAAAAGTCGTAATCAGGAAAGGCAGCATTCAATGTAGTGATGAGATAAAATAAGGTCTTGCGGGATATGGTGTCACAAAGCACCCCCTCTTCGTCTCCAGACAGGCTTCGGCTGAAATCAATTACTACTATCAATTACTCAGGTACAGTCTGTCAAAAAGTTTGGAAAATAGCAGAGATGCTGTAATAATCATACTGGAAGTAATTTTTCCATGGAGATATAATTGATGTAACAATGAGAATGAAAATTTTTTTATTAATGTAAGTTTATTTATAACTTCCCTTCACTTTTAAACTCAAAACTTAGAATTATTATTGAACAACTTTAAAAACAACAAGTGTGACTCTTATAGATAACTAGCCATGCCCCGCTGCTTTGCCTGCTATTATCAAGGTATAAAGTAGCCTATGTGTCAATCCTAGGTATAAGCTATGTACATCCCAAATTTCTTCCAAATCGGTTCAGCCGTTAAAGAGTGATGAGGGAAAAACATACTTACATACAAACTTTCGGATTTATAATATTACTAATATTATAAGTCCGAAAGTTTGGACTTGTTTAAAATTAAAATAATTTGCTTAATGTTTGCCTGAAATCATGCGAGTTATTGTCATTGAAAACAAAGTTTTACATAACATTTCATTGTTTGTCAATTACTAGTATTTATGTTAAGTGAACTTTTTGTGAGTGTGTTGGCTAATAGTAAGACTGTATTCAGAGTGATTTTAGTGCATTAGTGTGCAGTTTGATGTTTGCATACAGCGTTAATGTAGTTGTTAGGTTGTAAACAGTGGGGTATAGTGCCCACTAGTTTGTTTATATAAAATAGAGGAAGCCAGTTTACAACCGTATAATGACTTGCCAGATATTGGGGATATTCATTATATATCTTCAGGCTTATACTTTGGCAAACTAAACTCTAAAAGCAAAAATAGGCTAAATTTAAGGAACAATACTTCACATCTGGACAGCTTCTTAATTTATATCAAGCCCAAGTCTGTCTTGTATTGTTGTATTGTCTTTGGGATGGATCAGCCAAGTATCAGCTTGATGCTATCGACTCCATTGTTCGGCAAGCAAAGCAAATCAATGGTAAGTTGAGTCCAAGTTTCAGAGCCTCAGTCATCGATGTAAGATGGTTAGCCCTGAACAGTATAATCTGGGAGTATAAAGTGAATAGGCATCTTCCAGGTAGGCATGTTGCATCTTCAGCCGTGTCATCTCTTACCATGAGAGATAGTGGCCAAATGCTTATCTATCTGACAACAAAAAGCGCTTGCATCCGCCATTCAGGGAATCCTAAAATTTCACTACCAGGAATACAAAGTTTTAAATTCCCTTAAAATACCTGTAGGAGACGCCTTCTGGTGGTGACAAAGCCTCCAGATTATTAGGCTCTCCATCAGCAAACTTCTTGTAGAATGTTTTTTCATTTCCAATCAGCTTGCAGCTGTAACTTTCTACACGGCCTTGGACTACGCTGTCTCCATTCAGGATGGACAGAGCCCTACTTATCGCCTCCAAACGGCTACTCTCCAAGAGTTTCATTTTCCTCAACTTTCTCCTTTCGAACTTTACCCACTCAAACAAACTCTTCTCGGTGTTAGCGTTGCACTTATGTTCAAAAAGCACTGAGCACTATTTCTGTACATAGCAGAGGGGTGTATGAAAATTCCTTTCCTTTTGGAGTGTAAGAGGTTCACACTCGGAATCAAGTTCGACTTCTTTTCTTCTTCCGCGCTGATGAAATGCGGGAACATCACAAATAAGAAGGAAAAGTGGATTAAACAAATTGTTCCACAGGGGCAAATTATTTTTAGCTTGTTTTTGGCGTCACAAGGAGATCGCGTCACTTCACTTGTTGTCCTACTAGTTACATAAACACTAAAACAACACTAACATTCAGAATCCATATCAGACATCGTCACAAGATAGCTATAAATGCACTTTATGAAACTATTTCAAAGGAATTCTTCCTGATTTTTGTTATTTTCATAAAACAAAGCCACTTTAGCGATACACAAACAAAATGTCAATTTTTAACAACTAACAGTGCTACCATAAAGGAACTTTTTATACCATCACATATTAAGTGTTGCCGTATTTCTGGCATAAAAAGTACTACCCAAATTCATGAATGCGCATAAGGGACGGAATCATAATTTTTAATATCTATCTCTGTTGTCGATTTCAATTTGAATTAAGCGATGATGAACTTTATTTTTTATTATTTTTGACAATATTTAATTTAAACCGATTATAACAGATTTAGTTAGGGGGCATGGAAAATAATACACCTCTACCAGAGATAGGGGGTCTAGCTAGACCCCCTATTACCTATCTCGTTTGCAAGGAGTTTCTATTAAAATTAAGCAAAAATATCTTCGGGCTTATTACCTATATTTCCTAAAACTATATACAGCATAGACGTAAATTACCTACAATACATCGAGCTTATAGGTAACTAAAATGAACATCTAAGTAGTTTTGTCGTTTTTGAATTGAAACCGTCCGCATAAGAGATAGGGGGTTAGAGGTTATAGTACCTAGCTTTAATATTCTGGAATGTAGCCAAAACTGTCGAATGCTTGATGTAAGTGTCAGTGTCAAAACAATCAGCTGATATCGAAGGATTTTTAGAATTTATTTAAAGAAGAAGTTGAAGTCTATAGTAAATTTTACAGATTACATGCTGTAATTAATTCAAATACACGTAGTATTCATTGGTATTCATATCAGTTAAAATCCGATTTATTAGCCCCTTAAGAATGTTTTCTTTAACGACAGTGGTTTCTAATATTCTAAAAAAACAATGTCCTGCATGTTATCGATTCCAAAATTATGGTACGTTTTGTTTGGACTTGCTTTTGTTCAATCGCACTACAGAAGTAAAATATCGATGTTGTTAATTATTTTTATAGCTACTCGCAAGCGTTTCTTCCGAGGTACTGGCATTGTTCAGAACGGTAAGAAATGGGAAGTGACTCTGGACCACCATCGATTAAAAACTCCGAATGGAAATGTTTTGACCGTCGGCAGCGAGGCTCTGGCGCGCGCAATTGCCGCTGAATGGGACGCGCAGACCGAGACCATTACTCAGCCAACCATGCACTTGGTAATCCTGAACACTATAGCTTCATATTTTAGGGTAAAATTTGAAAATGAGTATCTTTAAGCCTGTTGGGTAACTTCAGGGAGTCTGAAATTTACCGACACCAGGACTACCCACTAGCCCATATGACAAGCCAGCAAGCAACTCCATGTAAAACATAATAATAAATGTCTAGTTATCCCACTGTCTGATTGTAGGTACCCAAATCCTTTTATAGTTAGTACTGAATAATATTTTACATATATATTTGTTCGACATGGGGATAATGGAGGTATAACATTAAGTTGCTCAAGCACATGGTACTCCTGTGGTCTATGGACAAGTTTCTAGTTACATGCATTCCTAAAGAAGGCTGAATATGGGTAGCCAGTCGGTTATAAGAATTAATGCTGCTTCTTATTTACAATATGGGTTATTAATACACCATTCCAATGGAATCCCTTCTATATGAGATTGTATACTGTTACATCTTAAGCTCTTAAACAATTGTGCAAGAAACCCAAAGCCACACTGCTACTTAAAGGAGTTTGGGTAACTGTTGGTGGGGCGAAGCCCAATGATCCAAGTTTGAATAAGAATGGATTCATGAATAAGTGATGAATCTATTCCTTACTCTTACTCTACCTGGGAAAGTAAATGTTTTGACCACATTCAGGGGCAAATGGGAAAGTATATGATGATTTATATTTCATATAGTATTGAATATTAATATTAAGGTACCTGTTGTGATTTCAGACGGCATTATGTAACACAGCACTGGATAATCCGGGGAAGTTGACCAAACACGATATTGCTACTTATTTACTGGAATACTTCCCAACAGACACACTACTATTCCATTCTGAGGTAATTAAGTTATATATTAATTTAACACACTATAGATAAAGTATAATATAATTATAGCATGATGGGAATGCTACCCACTGGTAGTGGGCTTGAGCACTTGATTTACCTACAAGCTCGATGACTTGTAGGTAACTTAGGTCTTTGCTGTATATAGTTTTAGTTTGTTTTTAGGCAATATAGGCAATAAGCCCATAGATTAGTACTAGAATTGGGAAATAATTACATAGGATCTAAGGTATTATGTCATCTTAATATGACTCATTTATTTAACTTAATAAATTATATCTTCCATTAAGATAAATGCTTACTAAATTCCGAAGTGTATCATATAAACATGATAAATTAACGATATTGAGTGGATGTTATTTATTCAGTAATTTTAGATATTGTTCATCTTAGGAAAAAAGAAGGATTTACTTTATGTCTTAATGCTGTTTCTCTACACATTTCTTCCAACAACTTCTATTCAAGTCCTTTTCCTTTTCAAAGAGATCCAGATATTTCTTTCTACCTCCATTTACAACGACAACCTCAACCATACCAAACCATATGTTTTGTTACAATGAATATAAATAATAATGTGTGGATTTTGACTTCCTGAAAATAGTTTTAATATAAAACCAACATTATTGTTCCTAATAGGATGAACCGGAGTTATTGGCGCTGCAACAGAAAAAATGGGTGCCTGTCCTGGAATGGTTACAAAAGAGGTTTAATATCACCCAAAACTTTACGACAGGCTTAGAGCCACCTCCAGTCAGCTCGGAGACGAGGGCAGTGCTGGCTAGACATTACTTGTCTTATGACTTTGATGCACTCAACGGTATGTTGTATATTTTTTTAATCTTTGAATGATAGGCTGGCACATGACCACTATCTCTCCAGCTGTTGCTAAGTTATAAAGAGTTTGTGATTTAAATGCTAAGATGATGTGACAGCCAGTCACATCATCCCAGAGATATATGGGATAAAATGAGTGAAACACCATCTCATCAGTCGTCAATGCTAGTCCCTTTCTTTATTGACACGGGTTATACCTTTTACTTAACACTCAGTGATTTTCTACATAAACCGTAAACGGACTCTCACTCTTCCAGTCGTTGACATAATATAATAAGTACCATACAAAATTCTTCAGAAGCTTTCTTCATTACCACAACATGTTCCGAATGTTTAAAAGTGCCACATCCTGTATTTCTGTTAATGACCGTTTAGAATAGAGACACAGTTTGTTCTGGGAGCGTCAAAGAAAACAAAACGGTAATACTAAACGCGTCGCCAGGTACCACGCTAACAGTCGTCTAACGATTTCTGTAGACTATTTGTTCAAATTATATGCAGTAAAATACAAATTGTATATTTCTATAAAAATATTATCTTCTAAATATATATAACTCAAAGGTGACTCACTGACTGACTGACATAGTGATCTATCAACGCACAACCCAAACCACTGGACGGATTGGGCTGAAATTTGGCATGCAGGTAGATGTTATGACGTAGGCATTCGCTAAGAAAGGATTTTGATTAATTCTACCCCCAATGGGATAAAATAGGGGATGAAAGTTTGTATGAAACTTTGTAAATTTTAAACCGATCGGGCTGAGACTTTGCATGCATAAAGCTACTATGACGTAGGTATCCCCTAAGAAAGGATTTTGAGATGCAGGCTATATAAGATTAGTAACTTTTCCGTTTAAAATATACGAATTTCTGTATGCTAGCGCCATCTACATTGAGTTATTTTGGAGAGAACTTAGAATTAACCATTTTTGTGCATAGTGCATAGATAATATATCTAGCGGATTATATTTGACGACTAGCTTTTGTCAGTCAGACCTTTGAGTTATAGGTATATATTTAGATTTTGGCTGTTCTTTTCTTGGCATACTTTGGATTGCATTTGTTTTGTTTCGGTTTAGTAGTTTTGGTTATAGACTCTGCTTTGTATTTGGTTATATAATAAATAATACTTCTTAACGCGAGCGAAGCCGCGCGAAAAAGCTAGTTGAAATATATAATTTGTATTATATAATTCCATATAAATAAGATAATTAAATTGAAGCATCAAAACGGCAACTGAACATATCCCGCCCGCTATTTTTCAGATTTTTAGGAAAGAAAAGTATTTTGTGACTAAATATACCTAGTTGTTATGGCCTTTTTTGTAAAGCTAATGGAAGGCAACTTTTTTGCCATACATTATATTCACTTATATGTGTATGTTTACTTAACTGCAGATATCGATATGTTCGACTGTTATCAGTGATTTTCTACATAAACCGTAAAACGCCCGGTTTGTGGCGGCACGGCAGGGCATCACATTGCCCCGCATATGTATACCTGCTTTCTCGTCAAAGATAGAGTGACCAATTAGCTTATTTTTCTCTGACTATCCTACTAATATTTCGTACTGAAAATTATATGCCTGTGTCACTCAGAGATAGTCTAGCTGCTATCTATAAACAAAACATATTCGAATAAAAATTTCCATTTAATAACAAACAAACAAACTGTACCGGTCTGGTACTAGTGCGCTGGATTGGAGGGATGGAGGGCAGGGCTTCCAGTGAAACAATTCTTGCCAGGAGGATTCCTTCTTCTTTATTGGAGTGCTATACAGAGCTGGGTACTGAATGCTCCCCATACAAACCGCACAGTCTTTTATATCAAATTGACCACAAAAAAGAACGGCGATGTTATTGGCAGACCAATGGGAGACCCGGAATTTTTACCAATAAGAATCTTGTTAGCTAAGTCTATTGTAACGGTCGGCCGTTATTTTGGCGGGAAAGTTTTATTGCTTTTCTATTTTGACTTGTGCAATATGGAGGGTTGTGGTCCCGCCGGTGTTGCAGCTCGGGTAGGTACTCCCGGAGCCATCTGTCCCAGAAGACGTCGGCGAGTCGTTGTGCGGCGCGCCAGCTGGACCTCTTGATGCTGTCCTTCTCGTCGAAGCTGCCCGGTGTCGGTACTCGTCCAGGTCCACCCAGAAGGAAGTGGTTCGGAGTGAGGGCCTCTGGGTCCTCCGCGCTGACTGAGACATGAGTCAGCGGGCGGCTGTTGACGGTGTTCTCCACTTCGGCCAGTAGAGTTGCGAGGACTTCTTCTGTTGGACAGCGCTCGTGTAGGGTGGCTGTCAGTGCTGTCTTCACCGATCTCACCATGCGCTCCCAGGCACCTCCCATGAATGGTGCGCCAGGAGGGATGAATCGCCAGGAGATGCTCCGCTTGGCCGCTTCCCCTGATGTTGCTTCGTTGATCGCCTGGCGTAGCTCCTTGTCTGCTCCCTTCAGGTTGGTCCCGTTGGCAGACCAGATCTGGGTCGGACATCCTCTTCTTGCGATCATGCGTCGAAGGGACATGATCGCTGAACTCGTGCTGAGTGACCCCGCAATCTCCAGGTGGATCGCTCTCGTAGTAAGGCAGGTGAAGATGGCGACGTATCTCTTCTGGTTGGCTCGACCCACGGTGACTGTCAGTGGGCCGAAGTAGTCGACTCCGGTGAAGGTGAAGGCGCGTTGATGATGAGCAAGGCGACACGGCGGTAGATCTCCAGTCCTCGGATACGGAGGGGCTTGAGTCTTCATTCGGCAGTGCAGGCATTGACGAAGAAGCGTGCGAGTGATGGGTCGCACGCGCAGAATCCAATACTGTTGTCTGCACTCATTGATGGTAGCCTCGACGCCGGCGTGGTGAAGCTGGCGATGGATGTGTTTTATCCATAGCTTCACAGTATGATGACTGCCATCTAGTATCATCGGGCTTCTGACTTCTTCGCTGACGTGTTGTGTAGCTTCGATGCGGCTGCGCAGTCTCAGGGCTTCTTTCTTGTACTCGACGCTCAGCTGATGAAGGCGACTCTCTTTGGTGACCGGCTTGGCTGACTTGATGTCTTCTATTTCTTGATCAAAGGAGTCTTCTTGCGACGATTTCATCAAGAGGTCTTCAGCTGTCTGTAGAAGCTCGGCGGTGACAGGAAGAAATTTCTTTTCTTCTTTGGGCGTCGACTTCGGCTTTGAGACTTGAGGCGACGTCTGTTTGGCTGTCTTCCTCCAGTCCGGATCTGTCTCTCTGTTCTTCTTGCTTCGCTTGTAGTTGACCTTCTGTTTAGGATTTCTGCAGAGTTGAATGAACTGCAGAACCCTTGCTGTTGCGAAGCGAAGTCTATCCCAGGTTGAAGACCTCGAGACATCTGGTAGTCCTTCTTGAAGCTTCTTTCTTCTGTTGGCGGTGACGTGGTGAATTTTCTCTTCTCCCATCGGCTCCGCTGGTATTGCTGTAGATGCTTCAGTCGGCCAGGAATCTTCTGTTTTGTAGAGAAATTCCGGCCCTCTATACCATCGATGATTCTTGTTGAAGTCGGCTGGCACGTCTCTCGTGGCATCGTCGGCGACGTTGAGCTTCGTCGGGATCCAGCGCCACTCGTTGACTGTTGACCCATCTTCTATTGCAGCTAGACGGTGCGCCACGAACGGTTTGTATGTTCGTGACCCCGTTTTGATCCAGGTGAGGACCGTCTTGCTGTCTGTCCAAAACGTCTTCGAGTCCGGCTTCCTCTCGTGTTCCTCTATGACGGTTTCGGCTAGGCGCGTTCCCATGACTGCTGCTTGTAGCTCTAGTCGCGGAATGGACGTGAGCTTCAAAGGTGACACCTTCGCCTTTGCTATGATGAGTGACACGTTGACCTCGTTGTCCGGTGTGACCGCCCTCCAAAATAGGACAGCGCAATAAGAGGACTCGCTGGCGTCGGTGAAGATGTGAAGCTGGAGTGTCGTGGCGTCGCTGTAGTTCAGGTATCTTCTAGGTATGGCCACGTTGCTCAGCTGTCGTAGGTGCTCCATCCATCTTCCCCATTGTTCGGCGAGGTCCTCTTCCAACTCGTCGTCCCATGTCGTTCCACGGCGCCAGACTTCCTGTAGGATTTGCTTCGCCCTGATGGTGACAGGTGACGCGAAGCCGAGAGGGTCGAAGAGCGACATGACGATGCGAAGTGCTTCTCTCTTCGTCGGTGTCTTCCCCTCGATCAGCGGTGGTGGGATGCGAGCCATGTTGAGGTTGAACGTCAGCTCGTCTGTGTCCGTCTTCCAGATTAGGCCGAGGACTCGTTCTGTTTCTTCCTGTTTATAGAGCTCGATGTCGTCCGTTTCTTTTTTCTCGCCAAGTGCTTCCAGCAGGCGTGGCGAATTCGACTTCCATTGTTTGAGCTCGTAGCAGGCTCTTCTGTGAACGTTGCGTACTTCTGTTGTGATGCGCACGGCGTCTTCTAGACTCCGGAAGCTGTCCAGGTAGTCGTCGACGTAGTGCTTCTGTATTATGGCGTCTGCGGCTGCGGGATGAGTGTTCCTGTGCTTCTCGGCGTTCAAGTTCTTGACGTAAATTGCTGTTGATGGTGAACTTGAAGCTCCGAAGATAAGCGAAGTCATTCTGTATTCTTCTGGAGGCTGGTCGTCTCGTCGATCCCGGCGCCAGAGGTAGCGGAGAGCGTCTCTATCTTGATGACGTAGCTTGACTTGCATGAACATCTCCCCGATGTCCGCTGTGACGGCGACTCGATGTTGCCTGAATCGCATGATGACTCCCGGCAGTGACTGTAATAGGTCTGGCCCCTTGAGTAACATGTCGTTGAGTGCGACGCCCTTTGTTTTGGCAGCGGCATCGTGAACGACTCGCAACTTCTCCGGCTTCATCGGGTTGATGACGGCGAAGTGCGGTAGGTACCATGTTCTATCTTGAGTCTTCGTCTTCGGTGCTGGTTCGGCGTAGCCCTTGGTGATGAGCGCTTCCATCTGTTCGGTGTACCTCTTCTTGAGATGAGGGTCGCGATCGAGCTTCTTCTCTATGTTGAAGAGACGCTTCAAAGAATTGTCGTAGTTGTCTGGCAGGATGACATCTTCTTTTTTCCACAGAAGAGCTGTTTCGTATCTTCCTTCTTCGTTGTGGACTGTATTTTCTGTTAAGATACGTAGGGCTTGTTCTTCTGGGTCTGTTCTTGGCTTCTTTGGGTTGATGCAGAGTGCGTCCATCTCGAAGTACTTCTTCATGAGCTCCTCCAAGTTGTCCTCTTCGTGCTCTGTGACGTGTGTGACGTAGTCGATGCTGCGGCCCAGGGTGCGTGTGTGGCTTCCATGTAACACCCATCCCAGTGGCGTGAGAGATGCCACTGGTTGGTGTTTCTTTCCGCGTCGCAGCTTCGACGTGACGAGTAGATGCTAATTGTCTTGCCCGATGAGGATTCTTGGTTTGGCTTTCTCATAAGTGATGAGATTGCTGATGTCACGTAGATGGTCGCATTCTTCGACTTGTTCCCTGGCGACTTCCTGCGCTGAGACTTGAAGATTCTTGATCGTCCGCGCTTGAATGCACTCTTCGTTTTTGTTCGGCCCCCGAAGTGTGAAGTGTACTCTTCTTGACTTCGTTTCTGCTGTCTTCATTTCATTAATGGCTTCTATGCGCAGAGGTTCGACTGGTCCTCGTGCGCCGATGTCGTCCGCTATTTCTTGGTCGATGAGTGTGACCGTAGAACCGTCGTCCAGGAGTGCGAATGTGTCGACGACTCCCGCCGGTCCGGTCACCTGCACCGGGACGATCTTCAGAAATGACCGCTTTTTTGTAGCAGTCCAGGCGGAGTTGATGGTTTCCGATGCCCCCTTTTCTTCGTTTTTCTCCGACGACCTGACATGATGCAGCATCTTGTTGTGATAATATTTGCAGCTGTCGATGCCGCAAGAGACTGGTTTGCAGCTGTGGGTCTTCGTTCTGTAGCGTAGACATCGGAAGCATAAACGTCGCTTTTTGGCGATGTCCCATCTGGAGTTCTCGTCCGCCCTCTTGAATTTGTCGCAGTCTGCTGTTGTGTGCCCCGTGTTTTCGCATACTGGGCATTTCGATGTTGACTGCTTCTCTGTTACGTTGTGGATCTTCTGTGTACGTCGGACTTGACTGTTTTCTGTTCCGGATCCAACTTGTTCCGGTTGGGCGAAAGGTCCACATAGTTCCGCTTCTTTTTTCATAAATTTTTCTATCTTGATCAGGTCCGGCTCCTCTTTTGCTTTTGTTGCGGCGAATTCATAGTAGCGGTAGCGCAGGGTCGGTGTCAGCTTCTCCACGATGATTTTGGCGACCTCTGGGTTGTAGAGGTAGTAGACGCAGTTTACCGCCCGTAGAATGGACACGGCGTTGGTCACTTTGCTGGAATATATGCAGATATCCCGAGGTGACTCAGCTGACTGAGTCACCTCGGGATATCTGCATACATCGGGCACTGCCACGCCTGAGCGTGGCAGTGCCCGAAGTGTGTCCAGCTCTAGTGTGGCGATGGCTTCTGGTCTTCCAAATCTGTTCTCCAAGGTCTTCATGATGTCCTCGGTGTTCGTGGTGGTGATGAGTAGACTTTCGACAGCTTCTTTGGCTTTTCCCTTCAGGTTTCTTCGCAGGCGGTTGATGTTCTCGACTGGTGAAAACATCTTCTCGGTTTCGAAGTATGCTGAGCGGAAGGGCAGCCAATCCTTATGGCAGCCGTTGAAGATGGGCAGCTCGATGAACTTCGGCCGTTGTCCCGCTTTGATGGCGAGGGTGATGGCTGTGGCGAGCTGCGTGTAGTCTGGTTGCGTGATGCTACTCGCTGGTGGTTGCTGAGGAGTCGGTTGCTGATGATCTTCGTCTTGCTGTTGAGTCTTCTGATCGAGGACGATGATCGGCGGCTGTATGCTGTTCTGTTCTTGATCAGTCTGCTTCTTTATAGTTTGATCTTCTGTTTGCTGTTTGCGGCGTGCTTCATTAGCAATGGCGAGTAGGACTGGCGGTGGCTGTGTTTGTGCGAGCCAAGTGTCCACTCGCTCCTGTGTTTCTTCTTCTGATACGGAGACCTCGTCATCTTCTTCTTCCGTATCTTCAGCTTCCAGGGTTGCTATCTTGGCGGCGGCAAGCTCGACTTGCAGGCGCGCCATTTCTTCTTTGGCTTTTGCTAGCCGAAGTTCTCTCCTGGAGTATGTTGATCCCGACTGTTTCTTCTTATGAGGATCTGGCATCCTGCTGGGCAGTGGCAGGATATCTTCTGTTTTCGCTCTTTCTCTATGAGCTTCTGTTCTTGATTCAGCTGGAGCTCTTGTTCTTGTCGTAGTTCCCGTGGCCTCCGTCGCAGCCGATAGCGCTGCTGACGTTTGTGAAGCTGATGTCTCAGTGGTGGTGACTCCTGTCCCGGATGTCCCTGCAGTGGATGTTTCCATGGTTCCCATGGAGCTGTCTGTTGTTTCTGTATCCGCTGGGGACGGCTCCGTTCCTTGTCTTCGGCCTTTTCCGACCGAGCGAGTGACCGGCATGATGACACCCTTCACGTGTCACGGGTCGGAAGGTAGGTACCGACGCTTGTGTCGGTCTACAATCCCAAACTACGACCTGGTACTGGCGCTTGTGCCGTACCGTCGCAGCACCCCTGTTGGTGGGGCTGTTGGCGCTGATGGGTTCCCTGGTGGTGACGCGTTGGCGCTGGTGCCGACGGCAGTTCCCCGTTGCTAGGGTCGTCGGCGCTGGTGGCGATGCGTCGGCGCTGATGGAATTCCTGGTGGCGATGCGTCGGCGCTGGTGGGTTTCCTGGTGGCGATGCGTCGGCGCTGGTGGGTTTCCTGGTGGCGATGCGTCGGCGCTGGTGAGTTTCCTGGTGGCGATGCGTCGGCGCTGGTGGGTTTCCTGGTGGCGACGCGTCGGCGCTGGTGCCGGCGGCAGTACCCCGTTGCTAGGGTCGTCGGCGCTGGTGCCGAGCAGCGGTACCCCGTTGCTAGGGTCGTCAGCGCTGGTGCTGACCGGTGGTACCCACTTGCTGGGGTCGTCGGCGCTGGTGCCGACCGGCGTAATCCCTCGACGATCCGGCTTCCGAAGGACCAAAAATGTACCGGTCTGGTACTAGTGCGCTGGATTGGAGGGATGGAGGGCAGGGCTTCCAGTGAAACAATTCTTGCCAGGAGGATTCCTTCTTCTTTATTGGAGTGCTATACAGAGCTGGGTACTGAATGCTCCCCATACAAACCGCACAGTCTTTTATATCAAATTGACCACAAAAAAGAACGGCGATGTTATTGGCAGACCAATGGGAGACCCGGAATTTTTACCAATAAGAATCTTGTTAGCTAAGTCTATTGTAACGGTCGGCCGTTATTTTGGCGGGAAAGTTTTATTGCTTTTCTATTTTGACTTGTGCAATATGGAGGGTTGTGGATATCTGTTCCGACTAATGTTAAAACCTTGTCCACAACCCTCACACATGTCCTACGATATGTGGTCATGGTCTTTCAATAATTATCGGCGTTTTTACATTCTAACGCACACATATGTAACTGACAATCTGTCTACGCACACATCTAAACATTTACCCACACACGTAAACAATTTTAACCCAAAACAAAAACTTAAAAATAGACAACATAGCTAACTTACGGACTAATCTTAGGTCTAATTACTATCTATTTCAATTAATTATATTCATTTTAAACTAATATTAAACCTAAAATTAAGCTTTACAAGTTTGTAGGGAACTATTTCCCTCCTATTCCTTCCTACGCTGTCGCCCGTCGCGCCATCCCTGTTGCCGTGCGTTACTATAAATATTTAATGGCTCGCACGGCGCCGCAGCCATCATTCATGCGCGGATCGCGGCGGTGCGCAGGTCTCGTCGTCCTGCACACAAACATTCCTCTTATTGTAATACATACATATTTTCATGAGAAGACCGGGTGATTTCGCGATTTTACTTTCAGAATAACATTATTTTGAGTAATCTCAACGCTTAGTACTGTCTCCACTTAAAAAACACGTCGGTTAACACGCATGGGTTCTACGGCAAACATAACCAATCCAATGGCACAATATCAGCTTGCAAGTCCTGTGGGCTGTATCGAATTCGATGATTTTTAGTGTTTTCGAATAGCTTAGTTTCAAATTCGATCCTTCAATGAAACTTCGAGCATAGCCCTCTTCATAGCTCGTCGAGTGGCTTTAAATTGGTGGTTTAGTCTTACCGAATATATTTTGCCGTGAGTGTTTACATCGACTACCCTACGTCATTTCTGGAAAGACGGATTCATAGATAGATAACTCTTTATTTTACACCAGAAATAGAGGAAAATACATAATCATATTAAACCCATAAAGACTATCAGGGGATCAACAATGCTGAAATTAATGAATTGTTCTTTTTCAGCAATAAACTTTGGAATGGAAGCTCTGAAGTCACCGATTCTTATGCTGGCTTGCACCGAACGGTATCTTGAACCAAAAGATGCTGTGATGCTCGCGCGCTTAGAAGAAGAATATCAAGTGAGTTTTACCGATGTCACCATGCCCTTTATTTCATCGATTGTTCTTTATTGGATAAAGTTTTCTTTTAAAAATACAGCCTTGTAGTAGGTATATATTAGTTATTTCTCTCGGCTTTTTGACCACGTAACATATTTCCGTAGCCTCGGCGCCCGCGTTCAAACGCACAGCTCTAATACTAATAATAAGAATACTAAATGACCGTTTAAAATAATTGCTTGTATAATAGTTACTTTATGGTTTCAACAGTTTTAGCAAAATGTGCGTGCCCTGCTTTGAAACATGTTATAGGGACGAGTAAAATTATTAACCCATTTCAATATTTACCTCGACTAAACGATTCGATATCGCACGCATCATCGGTATTATCCAAAAATAGCAGAGCTTCACAGCCCATATTTTATTAGAATGTAGGTAACGAATGTCGAGTAAAGTCTTATTTAGGTCAACAACATGTAGGTTACTTATACAATCGTCTGATGGTTGTATTCGCATATGAATGAACAATTATGCTTGTAGCTCTTTCTGTGCTATCAGTATTGGGGGATAAATTGCTTCAGCCGTTTGAGAGCTACAGATACATGTTAACTTATAAGTATAACACCCCACTTTTTGCGTCGGGGCGTGGTAATGGGGCTGGTATTTCAAAAATAATCAGAACTGATTGTAACATGACAAATGACAGTTGTGATTGTTCTGAGGGGATAGCCCACTGACTTGCACCAGAACGCTGGACTTGTAAAGTCGTTTTTGTCCCGATTCAAAGCGCCCTACCGAGCGATTTCTACTCCATATATAGTTATCCGTTTGTTCATTGTTTCGTAGTATACGCTCACTATTGTTATAAGCAACAAAATAGCGAAAATCATATGTCTTCACTAGCCATTCCCATCGGCTTCGCCCGTATGTGTTCCTAGGTATAAGCTATGTACATTCCAAATTTCATCCAAATCTGTTCAGCCGTTACAGCGTGAAGAGAAAACAAACTTACACACTAACACATTTACCTACAAACTTTCGGATTTATAACACTAGTGTGATTACGACATCCCTGAATAGCATGTCCAGCATACTGGTATAGATAGGTGTCAGTGAGCCTGTGGTACAGCCCCAGCGAGCCGCGAACGCTAATGCGATGGTTTGACAGCTGCAGCGCTGGGGCCGCGTGCCGTGGGCGCACGAGCTGAGCCAGGCCGAGCTGACGGCGCGCGTGTCGGCCTCCCTGCTCGTCGCGCACGCCTCCACAGACACGCGCTTCGCCAAGACGAAAGCGCCCGATGCAACGCACCAGTACCGCTCCGCACAACAATAACCTTATTTATACCTTGTTCATATAACGGGGAACATTAGACAAAACACCTTTACATCATCTCGTTAATGCGGCGTCATAAGAGCCACATTTTTACGGGAGGCAACCTCGCCTTTAGTTTTTCCAGCCAGATACATCCTGTGTAAAATTAATTGACACAATAAACAGCAATATACGGCTTTAAACACGTTAAAACATATACTTACGTATAGTTGTCGACTAGTTTCGGACAAATTAGTTGTCCTTCCTCAGGATGAGTCAACAAATTCCAGAAGTACAACCAAATTCTCCGAAACTGGTTGACAACAAAGTATGTCGGCGTTTTTACGTGTTTACTTTATGTTATGCTTACGAAAAAAACGTTAAAAATAATTATTGGAACGAAAGTTCCTTATCGCGCGTTGCGAAAGGGGGCTAGACGGAAATTGAACTTCGTTCCATCCGGGTGTCCCTTGACACCTCTCAAGTTTTTTTACATCTCTATTGTTCCATACCTCTCAAGTCAACTTCACTTGTGTTGGAAACTATGCAAATCGTGTGACATGCATGTTTAATTGTGTCCCAATAAAAAATATAAGAATTTGTATGAAATTGTCTGTTAGATAACAGGAACTTATTACATGGTGAAACTGGTATTTTACTACACATAGCGTTTTCAGGAAAAGTAATACTAGGTTTAAAGCTATATTCCAAATATTTTACAATTCCGTTCAGGCGTTGCGGAAGAAAAAAAACACACACACACACACACACAAGATTTTAATTGTACTATAATGTGAGTGACATTGTTTTGATATTTCGTACTTAAATATATATATATATATTTGTATTCTAAACTTCACTATAAAAGTTTAGAAAACAAATATATATATATATTTAAGTACGAAATATCAAAACTATCCCCATGTGAGTAAATAAAAATAAATAGGATCTTTTAATAAATAATAAATCAAATTGATGAAAAAAGATTGTAGGATACCATACTTTTAGTATCGTTTAGTCTTAATCCTTGCTGATGATCATCCCACCTGCCTACGTCATACCTACTTACAAATACACTACACAGCAGTTGTTAGCCCCCGCATTGTCCCAGACACTAATTTAACCAATTTATTGTTATTGGATCGTTCAGAGGTCATTGTATTTAAATATATACTATAGGTAAGATAACATGTTATTGTATATTGTTATGTTTGGAAAATATAAAAGAAAAATATAAGAAGCCTTGTGTTTATATATTATTTCTTTTTATCACAATAAATATTATCCTGTGCTGCAGTATGAAAGTGTTTTCTGAAATTTAATTATTATACAACTGCGCATAATAAAATATGCATACTCAAAATATATTAGAATTTCTATCCATGTGTTAATTGGAATAAATACCAAACCTTAAACGTTAGGGAAGTTTAAACTAAAATTCAAAAGCGTTTAGAAGATGCATGAAATAATTATATATTAATGATCCAACTGAAGTAGTTAAGTAAATTTATCGAAGTATTTATTTACAGTTCGATGTACCTACTTAATTTTTTACTGCTAATGTTCCCTGTTCTTTAACATTTTTAATAAATGTTACGTAAGGCGTTTGGTTTAACGCGGCGGCAGCGTTAAAAACTACAACATCGCGTTGCGCTATGTACCCAATCACGAGCTAGTAAATTTATGAAAGAAAATGTAAACGGATCGATTAAAAAGCTAATAGAAGCCAAGAACCGCGGTCGGGGAATACAAGAATGAAATGAAAATAGCAAAAACGTGGTCGCGAAGTTCCGCTAAATATAGCTGGCGGCGGGCGGCGCGACGCACTCCCGACCTCGCTTTGTTCACTCCGTGGCTGCGCGAGATACGTCGCTTTGTGCCTCATCCGACTTAAACCGCTTTATATTCGCTATTATTTACTAAACAATACCACGTTCTCGTACCAAATGTTAACGTTCAAATATCAAGTGTATTTTAAAAACTTGTGAACAAAATAATATATTATTTTAAATGTAAATTAAGGAGGTTAACGATGTTCTAGTTTAGGTGTTTGAAAACTTGCAACCGCTGATTCACTTCGCCAGCGCGTAAGTATCTTCTTCATCTATCTAAAAATAATGTGTAAAATTGACTGACGTTATCTACTTACTAGTATCTATGACATGAAATTACACCATCTGAAAGTCAGTACCTGTTACACAGAATATTATTTGTGTATCGGACGAATTAATTGAGCACTAATTAATCAGAGCAGTGTTTGTAAACAAACTGTCGGATTTTGTAATCGTTTAGTTAACATTTAGGTCTAGATGAACTTATTAGTTTAGTTAGTTTACCAGTTGGAACAGTCTGGATAATAAGATATTCTTTGTCCAGTATAGCAGCAAAATAGGTAGCAGTATAACAGTAAAATAGGTATTCCATACACCCATTTATTATACCCCGTCTATTACATTCTAAGTATAGATCTCTCCATACGAAGGTTGTCTGATAGAGATCGCTATTAGTGATAAGGCTGCCTGATGTGACACTTTATGTATAAAAGCTTGTTTGTTACCTTTGTTTTATCTCATCTTATATAAAGTGGATCAATAAAGTATTATTTGTCTATCTAAAAATGCTGCTTTCACTCTTACTCTTTCTCGAGGAAGAATACACGATTCTATTTAAGTATATGTTTAGCGACAGCTTTGCTTCTATCAAGATAGTAACATAAATGCAATCTTTAAAATATATGGTTTAAAATGTAGGTAATAACTTGTTTGAGTTTAAAGCATTGCCCCGTGTAAACGGTTTGTGAATGGTCGGTGACTCGACGTTTCCAGGGGTGATGAGTGGCGACGGTGCGTGCGTGTCGGGCCGTCCGCGCCCCCTGTCGGGGGGCCTGTGGACACTGTTCTCGTGGCTGCGGCGCGACGAGCACTCCTCCACCGACAGCCTGTCCAGCGCCGGCTCCGCGCGCACCGCCGCCAGCTTCGCGTTCCTCGCGCCCGCGCACTACGGCGACACCGCGCCCGCGCGCGTCGACCCCCCGCCGCCACCCTCCGACTCGTACCGGCGGCGCGTGCGCGAGCGCAGCCTGCGCCGCCAGCGCGACCGTGACCTCACGCTCCACCGCAAGTACGGCCTCTACGGGCTCGGGTACGACGCGCTCAGCCTGCCCAGCGCGGCCGAGCGCGACCGCCGCGCCCGCGCCGCCAGCGAGAGCCCGCGTGCGCACGTGCCCGGCAAGCGCCGCGCGCCCCCGCCCCCCGTCGCCGCCGCCACCCTCCCTCGCCGCCGCGCCCGCAAGCGACCCGCACCTCTCCCTCCCCCCCTCCCTTTGCTTAACCGCAACGACGAAATAGTAAACCTCCGCGTTGACGCCGTCGTCGAACCGATGAACCGTCCGCCCTCGCCCGACGGCCGAGCCCGCAGCCGCGACGCCGGGGCCGGCTGCAAGCCGGAAAAGTACAGCAAGAAGGATGCCGCCGCGAAAGAAACGAAGGACGTCAAGTTGCGACAAGAGAAAAGCTTCTTAAAACAGATATTTGAAAATAGGAAGAGAAACTCCGCGATAGAAACCTCGTCGGTGAAGCTTCTGCCTAGTATTAGTGAGCTGGACAAACAAGCCGCCGAGATGATAGAGAAGTACAGATTGAAAGAATGTACGCAGTTGGGCGGTTCCGATAGGGAGTTTGGAACGAATGAACCGGGATCTTCGAAGCGGGAGACGGAAGCTTGGATTTGCACGAGGTGCCTAAAAAAGTATGACTCTTCGGTGATAACTTGTAACTACTGCCTACCTCTCAATAAAGCTAGCGATTCCTTTAGAAGTTCGAGGGTTTCTAATACCTGCACCCAAACTAATACCAATAACATGACGAATGTTATATCGGGTGCTGCTCGAGTAGAAGATAGAGAAAAGCTCAAAGAAATGTTGAAGGAAATGAAAGATAGCCTTCCGAAAAGACCTAAGAATGATCAAATTACTGTATCTAAACCTAAAAATACGATTGAGAAAGAACCTAAAGAAGATCCAAAAATAGTTGAAACACCCACGCTTCGCATTGGCAGCCCAATTTGTATCGATAAAACCCCTATACCTCAGACTTCTGCCGCAGGTCATGCTGATAGGGAAACTTCTTCGACTAAAACACCTTCCCAAAATTATAATGCAGCAGATGAGAAAAAGTTGACGACAATAAATAGTGTAATAATTACGCAGCCTGTTGTGTTAGTGCACACAAAATCTAACGTTGTGCTAAATAAAAGTAATGATCTCAAAGAAAACGCTGATAAGTCACTGTCGAACAAATTGCAATCGCCAAAAAAAACTGCAGAACTTCCAAATCAAATTATAACAAGAGTTGAAGCAGTAAATTCTACTAAAGACCCTAAACCATTGAACGTAATCTCTAAAGCAAAATACGATTTAAACACACCACTAAAAATATCTTCGTTGTTGAATCCTATTTATGTGCCTAAAACTACATCAACAACAAACACACAAACAACAAACATTGTGAAGCAGATAGATGTCAAAACACAAGAATCGGTAGCTACATCTGAACCTATTGTAAAAGTTACTCCTATTACTGTGAATGCTGCATCATCTACTTCGCAAATTAAACCGATCTCTTCTAACGAAGCTACAAATAAAGAAGACAAGAAAAGATCTGAAATAAAAAATATTAAAGAAACTAAAAAGTCTCCTGCACATGAAATAATTATTAATAAAATAGACGTGAAAATTAAGAACACTGAACCGAAATCAGTGCATAAAATAGTGGCTCCACAGTTACCAAACTTAAACGGACCGTCTACAAGCAATGAAGGACGTCTCGATCAACATACAAGACGTAGAGATTTGATAAATCAACTTGAACAATCTATAGCAAAAGGTGATGAACGCGCCGCAGCAGAAGCCGCAGTCAAACTGGCTCAATTAAGATTATCGTGCTCGGTTCTGTCTTTCTCTTCTCAGATTGTCGCTGAAGCTTCCACGTCCCAATTAACGTCACCGCAGCAGATTAATGTTTCTAAACCAGTCGATAAAATTATAACTGGAAAAGTAGAAGAGGCGATTCAAAAGTCATCGCAATTAAAGAAAGACCCAATTAAAGACACTCGTACGAAACACTCTCCCGAAAAGAAGTTAGTACAAATCAATGAGGAACAAAACAGTAAATTACAGCCAACATTAGCGAAAATGGAAGATATGAATATAGAATCACCTCTCAATGCGACACCCGATAAACCCATGTTATCAAAATTAGAATCTACGAATAAAATTGCATCGAACTGCGAGACGAAAACTATCATAGCACAAAATAATCAGCTAAGTCAAGCTTCAACTTCAAAAGATGTTGTGACAAAAAAGGAAAATGATGATGTTCCGTAAGTTATGTTCCATATTAAGACTATTTTCTAGTGTTGCATGAAATAGAAAGGTGTGATAGTGGAGAAATGTTTGCCTATCTTAAATGTATGTATATATATATATGTACAATTTATAAAACAAAATCGGTTACAACACATGCTCGAGAACGAGTGGACCGAATTTAATGGTCTTTGATCTGTTGGATTTATCTCTGCCCCGAATAGCAGAATAACTATTAAAATATCAGAAAAAATATTACGAAAAATAATAATTTTCTCTTACATTTTGTAACGGAATAGTGGTTTTGATGATATTTCGAAAATAAACGTGAGCGAAGCCAAAATGAAAAAAAAAACTACAATAGAAAGCACAGTATTAAATATTCTCTGTCCTGATTGTATTATAGAATTTTGGTGTGGGTCGAGGACAAGGAAGCCACTCGAGGCCCGGTGCAATTGCATGTACGACGTAACGCTGTACTGGGCGACTTACGAAGACAAGCTGAGAAGTCCCTGGGCCTGGCTGCGCGTATGCAGCGCTGGATAGTAGGCAAGACTCTTTGCTCCAACGACAACACTTCACTCGTATCATTGGCTGGAGTGGATTTATCTGCACCATTCTATTTGTGCCTTGTTGAATCAGGTAAGAAGCAATCTACTAGTACAGTGTAGTACACCCTAAAGTTATAAACTCAGGGAATTATTTGAAAATATTACGCATGTTTGCAAAAATATTTGTAAATATAAATTAAGAAGCGACGCACACGATCTTAATTCTAGATATAAGCTGCAATTTTAAATTACAGTGCGCGCATTTCGATTAAGCAAAACGAAAAATTGGCAAATGGGGTTAGATTTTACAATAGAATTCCTAAAATTGTAACTAAATTACCACTGGGAAAGTTCAAATCTGTAATAAAACTGGCATTACTTAAAAAAGCTTACTATAATACGATCGACTGTGTCTGTCACAAGACTGTATTTTTTTAACGGTAACAGGTAGATATTTTCTTTTATTTTCATAAACCAGTTTGAATTTTTTCATTAAAAAAAGTTACAATTTGTATTTGGTTTTTAATTTTATTGATCAAGCAAAGCGAAATCTCTAAGCTGACTTGGGTCGTTCAGCATTATGTCCGTCCGTCCGTCCGTCTGTCAGAGGCATCCAGCGTCAAAATCATGTAAGCAAATGACTTCAAATTCTCATAGAATATGTAAAACTACGGCCCAAAGCCAGAAATGACATTTAAAATTAGATAAATAATAAAATTATGGGGGCTCCCATACATGTAAGCGGGGAGCAAATGATTTTTTATTTTTTTATCTACACTTGTGGGGTATCATTAAAAATGGCTTGATAAGTAGAGTACGAAACCGGTTTTATCTATGTTGAAAAATAACAATTGGGTAGGCCACTGGTCACTGTTTTTAGACCTATTTTGTCCCGGGGTCTGACTGAAAAAACTGCTTCACACTGAACGCTGAAACTTACTATTAATATCCGTTTTATCCTGTACTTGAACAACAAATACTGAAATTATACATTTATTATGTAGAAAAAAGTTATAAGCAAGTAACCTCAACATTTTTTCTCCATGAGGCAAAATGTAGGCGCAAGATCTCAGTTCGGCGCGAACGACTAGTTATGGAGTCGATTGTATTACGACGAATCTGGAGTACGACGAATCTAGATTACGACAAATCTGGAGTACGTCGAATTCAGAACACGACGAATACGGAAATAACGATTTTAAATAGTTTAGTTATTATGTGTACAAATGCTGTATATATATATATATATTTATATATATATATATACAACACTAGTTTGTAATTACCAAAAAAAATTTACCATCGTCATCTACTGCCGTTACTGACACACATCCACAAAAAACTTACGAAATAAATTTTGTCGAAAAAATATCCCAAAAAATAGGTAATTATTGGTCAAAAATTCGGCCGTACTCATAAAACGTTTATTTCCGCACTTTCATTCATTATTCCCAGTGAGCTCGGGTTAGCTCGGCAAAACTCGATCGCTATATCGACGTTCGAGTGTCGCCGCCTAGCTAGAAGGAAAGAAACTAAAGTCGGATTTTCATTCATTATTCCCGGAAGCTCGGCTAATCATCGGAAGTGATCGGGACGGCCTTCCGAGGTTGGGGCATGCCGGAAAGAAACAAAAACAATAAATTCCTTCATCCTTAGTCGCAAACGCAGCACCGCGCGTTGTGGTTATCCGTGCATTTGAGTTTCGCGCGCGCCGCCCCATTTTGTCGATGGCGATGGCGTATCCGTTTACGTCCGCGAATACACTGTACTTCATGGCTGGAGAAAACGTCTCACGGGAAAAAGTTATTTAGTGCTGCTCTAAACGATGGTGTCGTCTATGTTAGATGACGTTCCATTACCATACCTATCTGGCTTGTGGTTCCAGCAAGATGGAGCGCCACGCCACCGCATTGTCATCAAATTGTGCGCGAATTCCTAAATTCACACTTCGGAGATCACTGGATAGGCCGTGGTGGGCCAGAAGCTTGGCCGGCACGCTCTCCTGCTCTCACTTCCCGTGATTTGTTTTTGTGGAGTGAGATAAAACGGCGTGTTTGTTTTAGTGAACCGGACACAGTAGAAATGTTAAAACAGCGCATAATAGACGCTTTTGGTGAAGTGATTAGATTATACCGTTCGTAACTACTTAATCTCAAAAGTTCAAGAAACACAAACATTCTCAGCTGATTGCGGGCGGTAAGTTTGAAATCTTAAATGCATGTCTGTGCGAAAGAGATAACACTAACGCACTTTCATTGATGACTGGTATGTTACGTTTCAATAGTATTTTTGTTCACAGTGTCCATAATTTTAGGCAGGATTTCTGAAAAAATAATAAATTTAATAGATTTGGCATAATGGCGTAAAAATAAAAATTTACTGTACCTTTACGTTGTC
The DNA here is from genome assembly GCA_948107665.1 of Lomographa bimaculata. Taxonomy (NCBI): domain Eukaryota; kingdom Metazoa; phylum Arthropoda; class Insecta; order Lepidoptera; family Geometridae; genus Lomographa; species Lomographa bimaculata. The sequence goes on along the minus strand of OX403587.1, from coordinate 14,824,493 downwards.
TTACGTATTCTACATAGCCCATTTTCTTTTTTTCGGTAATTACAAACTATTATTGTATATATATATATATATATATATATATATATATATATATATATATGTGTGTTAAGGCTACGATGAGGCTGACATAAACTGAAAGTTTAAAAGCCTCTAAATAAAATAAAGAAATAAAAAAAGTTTTGTTGGGGCCCTAGTAAATTTTTTGCCCCAGGGCCTTTGGTTACCTAGCTACGCCACTGCATGTAATATTTTGCTGTTATAGAATCACAATAAACACGTATACAAGGGCATGAAGATACATAACTAGGTGGGTAAATAACAAATCGATTATATTACTGATTTCCAGACACTAAAGATACAGCAAAACAACAAGGCGAACAAAAAGCTAACGACGATACTGATGCCGGAAACGTTTATAACGAATTGGTGAAGCTAGAAAAGCAGCCACTCGTGTCAAATACCGAAGTATTCGAATGTGGAGTGTGTATAGAAGCATGCGCACCGGGACGCGGCGTCGTGCTTAGAGAGTGCGTGCATTCATTCTGTAAAGAGTGTCTGTCGGACACGGTTCGGCATAGCGAAGAGCCGGTCGTATCTTGCCCAGCTATGGGGTGTCGGGGCAATTTGCAGGAACGAGAGATTCGTGGGCTAGTGTCTCCGGAGGAGTATGAGAGGTGGCTCGCTCGTGGGTTGGCGGCAGCAGAGAGTGGGACTCGGAACGCGTTCCACTGCCGCACTCGCGACTGCGCCGGCTGGGCGCTATGTGAACCTGGCGTGCGCCGGTTCCCTTGCCCGGTGTGTAAACGCACCAACTGTGTACCGTGTCAGGTAATAACAAAGTTCTCTTTCATGTTGTATCAGTTATCTTTCATAGGCAGACATTCTAGGCCTAGCGTGTTTACTACGTTAAACCGCATCATCAGTTACCAACAAGTAAGATCAGTGTTTGAGCTTGGTGGCAATTTTTGTATTGGAGAAGTAAAATCAAGTAATTTCATTAAGGTGTTATACCATTTTATTTCTTCACCGAAAGCTCAAGTCCGTTTTAGTAGAACTTTAGGAAACTGAGACCTCCTATAATTGGGGGCTGTTTTATAACAAAACTTCATAATTCCCAGCCGTTATGTTATAGAAATATAGTTAGAAGAGATCACTCCCAGTAAGCTAGAGAAACTCCTTTTCGATACAGGCGAAAAGGGAGCTCAGATTCAGATAGTTTATTTAGGTTTAACGATTTTATTTTACTCATAAAGAACATAGTTCGCTTATAATGAGTTTACATACTAACTTATAACTAACTTACATTACTTATTACTTACTTATTTAAATATATTTTCACAAATAGTGCCATTTTAGCTTATTACCGAGACGTAATTGGTGAAATGATACCTGTGCCCGCTTCGGTCGGGCCCTTTGTATACTTTCAAAATGTATTTTTACTAGCTGACCCGCCCGGCGTCGCCCGGGTAAACAAAAGCTTACACATAAACGCTTTCACACTCACAGCCCCACTCTAAAAGTACTATAAGTTGTGTCGTGGGGCCGTAAACAATTAGCACCACACACACAACACATTTACGTCATACCCAGAACCAAAAACATAAATTTCCCGTGGGGAAAAAACTTTTGTTATTGTGTTCCCACCGAGATTCGAATCCGCTGCTTTGAAGACGAACGCGCACTCATCTACCCAGTGGGTAGTTCAAAGTTCAAAGATAAGTTATAACCGACTAAACAAAAAAACAGTCGAATTTATATCCTCCTTCTTATGTAAGTCGGTTCAAAACATAGAAGTATGCCGGATTACGCAGTAACTGTTACATTCTGTGATCCACCGTTTTCACCCTCAAATAAACTTAACGATTTCTCCTAGACTATAGGTCCAAATTATATGCAGTGAAGAGCAAATTGCATCTACTTGAACTACGTAAGCCGATGAAATAGGTTTTTTTGATAAGGATTAATATTAAATACTTAAAAAAAGGCAACGAAATAGAAGCCGCTATTTTTATGTGCAGGAATACGTAGTACGTGTCGATAAATTTTTGACCCGTCCCGTTCACGGGAGGACTCCCGTGAAACTAATTTCACGATTTCTCATAGAATATTTATCCAAATCACATGCAGTAAAAAGCAAATTGTATCTACATGAACTACGTAAGACGATGAAATAGTTTATTTTGATAAGGATTAATACTGAATGTCTCAAAAAGCCAACTAAACATAGCCCGCTTTTTTTTTCAGATTTTTAACAATGAAAAGTATTTTTTCTGAGCTATACATACATGTTAGATATATGCTGTCGCGGACTTTTATGTAAAACTCATGAAGGCCAACATTTTTGCTATACATTGTATTCACCTGTCTAACTGTTTAGTCAGCGTACGCCGATAAAGCGGAAAGTTAGCAAATTTTTCTCCGACTCGTCTTACGAATATTATTATTTCGAACTGATAACTAACTTCTATCCCAACAAAACATAGCCTATGACACTCACTGATAGTGTAGCTATCTATTAATCGGATCAGTAGTTTCAGAGATTACCTTTTACATACAAACAAACAAACTTTACCTCTTTTTAATATTAGTATAGATTTAAACCAAATACCTACCAACCGAATTTAATATCTCCCGAACCCTATATCCGTTCGATTCCTTCGACCAACAAGACACTAACCCCTCAAACAAGAAAGTCTTTCTCGGTAGTCAGTGAAAGTCTCCCCTTTACATCTCCCTTTTACAGGCTATACACGAGGAAGAGAGCTGCGAGGAGCACCGCACGAAGCTGCAATCGGCTAGCACGAGATCAGACGCGAGTCAAACCGACGAAGGCACGCGGGCGCTTTTGGACTCGCTCATAGCGCGGGGCGAAGCGCTCGAATGTCCTGAGTGCAGCGCCGTGATCACGAAGAAGTGGGGCTGCGACTGGGTTAAGTGCTCCGCGTGCAAGACTGAGATATGCTGGGTGACGCGCGGCCGGCGCTGGGGACCCGCCGGCCGCGGAGACACTAGCGCGGGCTGCCGCTGCGGCCTTGACGGCAAGCGGTGCCATCCTTCCTGCGGATATTGTCATTAGATTGAATCACAGCAGTGTAAGATTTCGAAAAAAAAAATTATATGTTTTTGGAAAATACACTAGCCCTGCAGCAGATAAGTGTGATTGAATGAACGAATCATTCTGTAACATCGCGATCGCTTCCACTATTAAATTCATAGCAATAATTAAATAATGCTATGAATTTAACTTATATGAGCTTTGCTTTTATTAGCATTAATTTGTCCACTAGGGATCCAAGACGGATTCAAAATAAATACCTTTTTTTTAGAAATGTTTTACATGTCATGTTTTATTTATTTAGTTGAACTCTTCATGTCGTTATTACAATAATTATATGTTATATTGTATAGTTTTTCTTGCAATTCGGCCAGGGCCCCAGGTTTTTACTTGTTTAACATTTTTAATTGTAAAAGTTGATTGTAAGAAATTTGAACAGTAAACTCATTGGCATTTATTGGATTTGGGTAGAAGTAAATTATATTTAAAATGTTTATGTTTGCTAAGACTGTTTTTCAGAATACATATAATACTTTAAATAAAATTGTAAGCTTTGACAATATTATTGATTATATAATTTGAGAGTATTATCTCTTATGACGTGGTTATTTCTTGGTTTTCATGTAACATAAGCCAATCAATTATTCATCACTTATACTTGAATATAGTGTAAAATGTTAAATAATTTAAGTATGTAATACATATAATACACTTCGTATCTCGTTTTTTAATGATGATAGTATGTCTAAATGACAACAATATTATTATTTATATTAATTAAATATTAGAACTTGACACTTGCGTTTGTTTATCCATTTTAGGTTCACGCACAGAAACGTTTATGCTGTATTGGATAATTTATAAAAATCTCAACTTTCTGAAACTGGTCTATCCTATAGATTGTAATTTGGTTGGCCGCATGCCACTGATAATAAGAATAAGGAGACTAGGGTAATCAAAGATGGCTATAAGCAACCAATCCCTAATTCTTTATAATGTTGCACAGCCGCACAAAACTAGCACTTGGGGAAAATTAATCTTATTGGCCTGAGCACTCTCTATCATGGGATCATTGCCACTGCTGGAAATGTATTTTAAGACTATTATTTATTGACTGTTGTCAAAATTAAAAAACGTTTATTCACATGAGCCCCAAAGAGGCACTCATGAAAGTTAACGACTATACTGCCAATGTCGTTTGTGTGTTTTTGAAATTGGTTGATAATAATTTTTTAATGATTATTTATTAACTGTAGGTTCGCAGTTATTTGAAAATAAAATGTAGTCTATACATTTTATTTTCAAATAACTGCGAACAAGTAATTCAGGACTTTAGCATCTAGTCCGTTTCCTTACTTTTTTAAAAAATACAGTAAGTTGTATTTCGACTAGCTACTAACTCATGCATAGATGACTATGTTCAAAATAGCAGTTTGACATGTCAGACATACATAGATAAGATTACTAAATTTTAATTATTGTAACCAATTAATGAAGGTGGCCTTCTCATATATGAATCCATTTTTTTGAACTTCAATAAGTTATGTGTAAACCGATATTCTTATTAGGTTTTATGTTTCGAGTTCATCTTAAAAGTTTAGACTGTTTATTTTTGTTTCTATATAGGCATTCTAGTAAGAACCAAATTTGTATATTTCATAATGAAAATTCTACTGTATGCATTGATTTTGTACGAGTTTGTTTTAATGAAAAATTCTTATTAGAAATAGGTATTATACTGTGATGGATATTTTTAAAATCAATAGCTGGATTTAAAAAGTAACTATTTATCTGAGTAAAGCTGCCACAGATCTAAAATATGGTATAAGTTTCTAGGCCTTTAATTAAAAAGTGGTCTGCTAGGAGTAGGTCGGTTTAAAACCTATATAATTCGTCCAATAACCCAGAACTAATCATAAAAAGCATTAAATCCTATAGAACAAATACGGTACTGGAAATTGGCTAAATTACATTTTCTCAAATGGTGGCACCCGCAAGAGTAAGACACACTCGAAATAGATATTATTATTGTCACGACAAATACTAGCAGTGAATCATCTATAGATGCCTAGTCATTAAATAATGCAGCAGTTAAAAAAACACCCGAGAGGAAATATCATAGATGATTAATAAGACACTTATTTATTTGGTACATACATGTTAGATGTTACTAATGCACATAAAATACATTAAAACAAAATACAAGTACTGAATGAATCCAGAATAAATGGGCTCTTTTGGTCACACATACATCTATTCTGGAACCCACAAGAAATGAGCAGAGCTTACCACAAACCTACAGTATCATTCACAAAACTATCACTTGTAAAAATTACTGTTATTATGAAAAATTACAATGATTTGTGTTGCTAATTGCAATGCTTATAGACCTTAGAGATATCACATTAACTACTTAGCATAAAATTTAATAGCGACGCATTCCTCCTGGAGGTCCACGCCCAGGGCCTCCACGGCCCATGCCTGGCGGCGCTCCCATCATTCCAGGAGGAGGTCCACCCATCATGGGGCCACCTCGCATTTGAGGAGGTGCCGACATTTGACCGCGAGAGCCTGGGGCCATATGTTGCTGAGATGGTCCTCCGACGCCCCTGGCAGGTCCCTGAAGGCCCGGAGGAGGCCCGCCAGGTCCGGAACCACGACCAGCCGCGCGGCCGCCTCCAGGTCCACCAATCGCACCTGGTAGCGGTACTCTCGGTAAACCCTCTTCTGGAGGAGGTGGCCCTTCAATAGTCAATGATACAATATTCTCTCCTCGGAGTAGTACAAATCCTAGGGTTCGTTTTTCTTCCCTGTTGGATTTGACTTTTCTAAATTCTTCACAGTCTCCCAATATAAGGTTCATATGTTTATCGAATGCCTTGAAAGTCCCAATAAATGTTCGAGAATCTTGCAAAATTACCCTGACTCGGTAATTTATATGCTGTTGCATTTTATTGTTCTTTCCGATCGTCTGAAATATAAAATATCATTGCACTTAAACAAATCAAAATAATAAAGATATTGTATGTAAGCCCCTGGTATCTATTTAGTATGCATAATTTTTTGGCGGCAGGGACGCTTATCCTATCATTGGAGACGCCGCCGCCGGTAAAACGACTATTTGTTTTGATATATATTTGTATGTAATTGGAAGGAGAAAACTAGTAAATAGATAATTAGTAACAAACCATTTTGGCAACAGGAAGTTTTCAACTTTCCTTGATTATACAATACAACACGATTTACAAGCAATCAATGGATAAAAACTTTACAGAAATCACAAGCGACTCAAATTACAAACTTCGACATTTTGTTCTGTTTGACAATGACATATGACAAATGACAAATTGATAGTTATACCCATAGATGAATGAATAAGATTTATACCGGCCAAACGGCAGTGCGTGTGAGCGGAGCGGCATTATGGTTGCCTGGTTGGTATGGTTAGAGCGTTCAACTTTAAGTCAGAGCGGCAAACGCGGTTGCGGAGAAGGCATAGAATGTTTACCGTTCTTTCTTTGCACACGATAAGGCGGCAAACGCGGTAATAGCGGTTCACGGTATTTTGCGCGGTGTTTTCCATAGACTACCTAACATGCCAGTGCTGTTAGCGTGTACAATAAGAAAGCAAACACCTAAAATCTTCAAAAATATGGCGTAACATTTCTAAAATGAGTGTTTTTGTGATTTATATATAAATTTATATACTTATATAGTATATCTATTTATGATAGATTTTTTGACGTGATAACGTCTTATAAATCGATGAACACCGGCTGCACGCACGAAAAAGTGTCACGTTCCGCCTGAGCCTGAGCGTGCAAGCGGAACAAGGTATAAAATATGTACATTCACAATCCTCGGTATAAGATATGTACATTCCAAATTTCATCCAAATCCGTTCAGCCGTTAAAGCTTGAGGATAGGAACAAACATACCTACACGCTTGCACGCTTACACACAAACTTTCGGATTAATAATATTAGTAGGATATAATATGTCACTCGACTATTTATTGAATCGACGATAATTTTACGTGATAACGTCATAAGAAAACATCGAAGTTTAGGCTGATCGTGCCTCTCTATCGCTTGTTCCACGATCTCGCTTGCACGCTCAGGCTCAGTCAAGTGACATTTTTTCGTGCGTGCAGCCGGTGTTCATCGATTTATAGGACGTTATCACGGCAACAACATATTTTTTACACAAAAAATAAAATGTACCGTATTTTTATTCAAACTCAGTAATATCATAGTAGAAATATATAAGTAAGTTGTCTTCATAGAGTGGTACCAAACGCGGCTTGTATGTGTGCACGGCCGTACGCACGTGCCTCAGCACGCACACTATGATTACAAACAGACCGGCGAAGCCAACACGAGCCGGGGCCGCCCCCGCACTTGTCGTCAACGTTTGGCCGTGTTCGCGCCATTCGCCATGGGCCTTTCCGCGCAGACAGATATCGCGTGCAGCGCGAAGCGTTTCCCTCGAATTATGTCTACATCAAACAATCGGACCTACTATAGTGTTACTCTACGTGTTTATTAAATATATTTATTTAATAGCTATGTAGGTTTTTGAAGTAAAAACTTCTTTAGGTGCGTTGAGCACTTTTTGGGTGAACAAAAATCATGGAACTCGCGTCATCGTCACCGTTCATCAAGATTTTTTTTTAACTCTGTCGGCGTGACTAATATGTATATTCATGCCAAATTACAGCTTTCATGCAAATTACTATTTTACCACCACATTTTATACTATTTTATTGTACCTACTTGTTGGTTTGTTATAATTTACATTTTACATTATAGGTACCTTTAAAAGTCGGAGATAGTGACACCCCTGCGTATTCGGCTAGAGTAGGCATTTGAATCTCCTACGGGCCTCGAGTTATCTTACTGATATATTTCTACTATGGTAATATGTCATTGGTCAACTATCAAATACCTTGTGTACGTATAGCACACTAACAAAGTTACACATGGCCAGTTGCTAAATCAAATTGTAGTTCGCTATTTTGCATTAGCCCTGCGCCTTGGGTATATAACTTATTTATCTCTTTTTTTTTTTATTATTATTTCATGACCATGGATGCATAGTCCTTCAGTCGAAATATTAAACAAATATTAACAATTTCTATTCTTCATAATAAAAGTCTCAGTCTCAAGTCACAGTCAAAGTCAAGTAGTCAGTCATAGTCAAGTCATGCCCTAGTAAAGTGGTAGAAACTTTACTAGAACTTCTATTGAAGTTTTGGAGCGAAGGCGAAAATCACGTTTTTCAACTTTGTATGATTTGCCTACACTTTTGCACGTTCGCTAAGTATTAACGGTTAATAATACACCATTATTACACATTAACACTCGAAGAATCAGAGGTTTTGGAAAATTTTACAAAATCAACAACGCCATTTTTTTACGTTCGCGGCAAAATCCCTTATTTATCTCTGGCCCTGCGGTGCTACCAGTTTACTGAATTCAAAATTCCATCTATAATCATGAGGTTTAGTGGGTAAAGATTCCTTTTTATGATTTTCTTCGAATTTTAAAGTCAAGTTATTTTTTTAAGTCATTTATTGTTTTTAATCTATATTTCTATACTACTATTATAAAGATTTAAAGTTTGTTTGTAAAAGGTAATATCTGAAACTACTGTTCCGATTCTGAAAATTATTTTACTAATAGATAGTTATGTTTTATTGGGATAAAACTTAGTTTTCAGTTCTAAGTATTTTGGACAAATAGTCTTGAAGAAATCGATTTTATTTGAATATAAAAGCGGTGGGTCACCGCATAAGTAACAGTTACTTCGTAATCCAGTATACTTCTACGTTTTGAACCGAATTACACAATAAGAAAGACATGATTTCGACTGTTTTGTTGTTTAGTGGGTTATTAAGTTATATTTGATCTTTGAACTGCTCGCTGGCGTAGTGGGTGCGCGTTCTCCTTCAAAGCAGCGGGTTCGAATCCTGGTGGTAACACAAGTTAAAACCCCACGGGAAATTTGTGTACGTGGTTCTGAGTATGATGTGAATGTCTGTAACACAAGTCATTGAACTATTATATTTATTTTTAACAAGGCGACGCCGCCGGGCGGGTCGTCTTTGAACTGACCGCTGGCGTAGATGGGTGCGCGTTCTTCATCAAATCAATGGGTACGAATCCCGGTGGGAAAAAAAAATGCAAAATTGTAGGCAAGTCATACCAAGTTGAAAAACGTGATTTTATCCTTCGCTCCAAAACTCCAATAGATGTTCTAGTATAATTTCTACAACTTAACTAGGGCATGACTTGACTATGACTGGACCTGACTCTTTTACTCGACTCTGACTGTGACTTGTGACTATAACACGAAATATACATGAAATATATTATTACTTGACACTGGCTAAACGCACAAAATTGCAAAACCAAAAAAAAAAAAAAAAATCATGGATAAATTCCTCTGGGAATTCATTCGTATGTGGCGGATAGGGGAATACCCGTTGGAAGGTAAAATACATCAGGATAAGAGAGATGGATTTAATTGCGTTAAAAGACATTAAGATAGACTAAAAGGTATAAAAACAGTAACTCCGCTGACCTACTAAATTGTTATTATCTTACAAAAATTATTATTTAAACATATTCGTACAGTCCTTGCAAAGTTCTTTTCAACGATACCCCACACGGGCAGACAAAACAAATATTTTATTGCTCCACTTACGTGTATGGGTGCTCCTTATCTCGATTAAGTCACCTTTCTAAAAAAATTACCGTTGCATTGATTACACTTTGCTTATATTTATTTTTCAGGCGAGTAACTATTCGTTCGCCTCGAACTGAGAACATATTGCGTTATAACTGTTTTTATTTATTATAATTGTTTGATTGCTATATTTTTTGTTTAATAAGAGGATATAATGCATATTATATGCAAGTTTTTAGCTTTCAATAATTATGTAGCTGTTTTTAAGATAGATCCCGCCACGGGACACGGCGCGCCGTGCCGCCGGTCTAAAATCAGTGACTTTGATGTCCTACCAAATTGTTGAATATAGTGTATTTTTCAGTTACCCAGTTGCCTTACTATTTTAACATCGTAAATAGGTATGAAAACTACTAGGTTAAAGTTATTTACCATCATAGATGTTTTTAAAAACGGGAATGTACTTGCAAAATTCTTTACAATGATACCCCACACGGGCAAAAAAAGATTGTTTTGCTCTCCAGTTACGTGTAATGCTGTATGGTACCTCGTAATATTTTCTTTATGCTTATAGACTGTGGGCCGGTAGTCGTGAGGTTGTCAAGATGAGACCGATATGGGGGTGTTGTGTGTAAGAAGTTATGCTAAAAAATTTAATTTCGTATTACCATTTTTGGCTCACAGCTTTACATAGGTATAAAATATTCTCTGGGAATTCGAAGTTATTCGCTTGTATGGTTGAGACGCTAAATGCCTCTGAGTGATGGGTGGATTGACTTTTTTTTTTTTTATTTGTGACAGGCTAGTGTTTGACCACTATCTCACCTGATGGTAAGTGACGATGTGATAGAAGCTGGTAAACACACTAGACCTGGAATACGCAGGCTCTCAAGGATAACTGCCGGAACACCGTATTTGGCTTGGCGGCATACTTTCAACTTGATGGTGGTAAGCTACTTTGGTAGCAAGCCAGGCGAGCAACTCACAAAATGCTCTACCACCTCTCAAATGTCACCTGATTAGCACCACCCGGGGACCACGTGTAGGGAGTCAGACTTAAGGGGTATCCTCCTACGGACGTGGGTGACTCAGCCCCCAAACAGACAGACGGATGGACGGACGGACAACAAAGTGTTGAACCGCCCAAGTCAACTTAGAGATGCTCGATTAACTATCATACTCAGAAACGCAATTGATGTGGGTGGTTCAGCACTTGCCCGTCCGTCTGTCCGCCTGTCTGTTTGGGGGCTGAGTCACCCACGTCCGTAGGAGGATACCCCTTAAGTCTGACCCTCAAAGGCATTCAGTTTCTAAACCATTCAAGCGAATAATCTCAAATTCTCAGAGAATATGTATAGCTGTGCCCTATAATTGCAATTAAAATTATATAAATAAATGGAAATATTAAGAACCCATTCACGTAAGTAGGGGCAAAATATTATCTGCCCTTGTGGGATGTCGTTGAAATCAGTACGAAACCGTCAAATATGTTCAAAAATAACAATTTGTTAGAACACCGAAGTCACTGTATTTAGACCTATTTTGTCCCGGGGTCTATAACAAAACCGGCTACACAGCAAAAGCTGAAAGTTACGTAAAATACCCGTAATATACAGTACTTGAACAAAAAAAAAAACAAAGATAAAGATAAAGATTCTTTATTTGCGTAAAACATGGTATGAAGATCTTAAATAGAAGAATGTTAGTGAGGCACTCATGTTTTGCTATAGGTTAGTAGCATGCAAATTTACAAAGTCACATCTTATCCAAACTAAACATGTATAATTATGTATAAGTAATAACAAAATTGTATTTAATTAAGGAATTCTCGAACATCATACATTAATTTACTTTGTAGCCATTTGTACAATTTATTTTTAAATTTTGTAATATTTAAATTTTTAAAGTCACTTGGTAATTTGTTGAATATTTTTATACACATAGCTACACAGTTTTTACTATATTTAGCACTTTTTGGTATAACATTGTATACCAGCCGATGTGGGTCCCGTTGTACCCTTTTTGAAACATCGAATGCGTTTACAAATAAATGTTTATGTTGCATGACAAAGATACAGGTTTCGTATATGTAGAGGGCGGGTAGTGGTAATAAGCCAAGTATTCCAAACTGCGGTTTACATGATTCTCTCGGTCGGATTCCGGAGATAGCTCTGATGCATTTTTTTTGTGCAACGAATGCTCTATTTGTATCAGTACTATTACCCCACATTACGACTCCATAACGCAATATTGATTCCACATACGCATGGTACGATTCAATGGCCGTCTTCTTATTTGTTACGTTTTTTATTTTATTAAGTGCGTATACAAATTTATTGATTCTCTTACTTAGGTTTTCCATGTGCAATTTCCAATTTAAATCTTGGTCAATTGTTACTCCTAAGAATTTTGTGTGCGTTACTTCGTCAATTTTATCTATATGTAAATTAAAATTATATCGTGTATGTTTAGATTTATGAAATTGTTTTTTTTTTTATTTGTGACATGCTAGTGTTTGACCACTATCTCACCTGATGGTAAGTGACGATGTGATCAAAGCTGGTAAACACACTAGACCTGGAATACGCAGATTATTAACCTAGATAAATATATTTAGATTTATCTAGGTTAATTTTCAGATTGTTTGATTGGAGCCATGTTATAATTTTGTCAATTGTATTATTTATGTCCTGTTCGTGAATTTGAATTGCATTATTAGTAGATTTGTTCGTGGTCACTATAATTGAAATGTCATCAGCGAATAAAATACTTTTATATGTTGTAATATCAGTAATGTCATTTATATACAAAAGGAATAAAATTGGACCCAATATGCTTCCTTGTGGGATGCCACATGCATTTTTTTGGGGTTCTGATACATAAAGTTTCATTTCATCATCTTCTAGTTTATTGATCACCACTTGTTGCCATCGATTATCCAAGTATGACGAGAGCCATTTCTGTGCCAGCAATTAAAAATTATTACACACAAAAAATTAATTATTACAAAAACAATTATTATATAGAAAAAAGTTATTACTTATTAGCAATCTCAAGATTTTCTTTAATAAGAGAAATGTAGGCGCAAGGGTTCAGTTCGTGGCAACCTACAAGTAATTTTAGTGCCAAGATATTTTTTGATACTTGCCTGAGTAGTTACGACGAATATTTTTTTTATGCTCGATAGGCAAACATGTGACCACTATCTCACCTGATGGAAAGTGAAGATGCAGCATGCAGCCGAGGACAATAATACCTAAGTATGAGTACTATTTTCGAGAGTAGTTTATGGTAGTTTCCATTCTATGCCTAGCGTGGTCACCTCGACCATATCACTCAGAAGCAGCCGAGATAGCTAGTGAACAAATCAGATACTAGCCTAAACTGATTCACTAAGAAACATCCAAGAGGCCATTATCCAAATCTTATCCGCCAAACAAGGTTCTTCTAAGTTACTTGTCAAAAGTAATAGGAGATTTGCATCAAGATTACGATCAAGTATAATATACTTCAATAGTGATACTAAAGTTGATCCTAGCAACATACAAAATAATTATGTTCCCGAGGTTTGATCACCACGGGAGATTACCCATAACGCCGCCAGAGGGCTTTGTGTGTTAGGGGAAGTTGGGGGAATTTTGCCAAAGCTTTTCCGCCAGAGGGGCCTAGGAGTTGTAACTTATAAAAAATAATTAAATTTGCATCCCCATTGCGAAACTGACTCGCGCACCCCGGGTTCCGTAATAACGGTATATTATATTGATAACGCAATTATATTGCGATTTTAGCAGGCTACTTGTTTCGGTACAAAAGAACCTTAGTAAAAATTAAGCCCGAGAATGTACGCTTAATAGTAGGGCCTCGCGGGTACGCATTACGGAACCCCAAAAATATTTAATGAAATAAAAAACTTACTGACAAGAAAAAAAATTTATCATACAGCGAATGTTGTACTTTATTTACTTTACTGCCTTCTACACGTAAATTCAATTTTCTTATAAATATATCTTAAAATTAAAATTTACAAAAACATGACACCATATCTAAAAATGCATCAAGATAGTTCATACATACACAAAAAGTCTTTTTCTTAAATTTAATTAATAAATCACATACCTACTGTAATTATAATAATATTTCCACCAAGTAAGAAAAGTTAAGCTACCTATATGTATTTCAAAACAGCTGCCGAGTTCGCATTTATAATTAAGATGACTGGTATTATTATATACATAAGGTTTATCTAAACACTTCATTACACTTTAAGCTAGCAATAAGAATAATGCAAATTATTAATGGTGATAAATTGATAACATATTGATTAAATAAGATTCCTTACTGACTTGAATATTTTAATAAATAGAAAATTATGATTCCGCTGCTGGAGGAGCAAACCTTATAACAGATGTATGGCATACTATGGGTTCAGGTTCAGGTTGTGGAATCAATTTCCTTTTTCTGTATGGTAGAGAAGAAGGTGCAAAAGTACAGTGTAAACTAGTGGCTGGCACACTGGTAGGCGGAGGGGATGACGCCTGTGCGACCGGAGTGGGTGCTGCCTGGGAACTCTGCGGTGAGGGTGGTGAACTAGGTGGGGTGGGGGGCAGCTGTTGCAAAGCCACATCTTCCAAGTTACACATCGCATTGCTGTCTACAACCAGCGGAGTTGAAGGCTGCGTTTGAGGCGCCCTGGGAGATTCCGTTCCATGTTCCTTGTATATGTGAGCATCCATTTGCTTTTTGGTGTTAAAAGTTCCGTCGCACACTGTGCAACGATAGCAACGCTCGCCGAAGTGTTGAGTACGATGAAGCTTCAAAACGTGATTGTATCCAAAGTCGCGTAAGCAAATTTCACAAGTGTAGGGCCGTTCTCCTGTGTGAGTGCGTGAATGTACTTTCAATTGCTTGGAACAAGTAAAGCCTTTTCCACAGCCTGGTGCAGGGCAACGATAAGGCTTTTCTCCTGTATGCGTTCGGAGGTGAATTACTAACTGTCCCGATTGTATGAAAGTTTTGTGACAGTGAGGACACGCATGTGGACGTTCTCCTGTGTGGATGCGCGCATGACGATGAAGTTTACCGGAATGTTCGAAGGCTGCATCACAAACACCACATCGGTAAGGACGTTCTTTTGTGTGTATGCGACGGTGTACTTGTAGATTCTCTTTGACACTGAACATTTTATGGCAGTATTCGCATTCAAACGGACGCTCGCCTGTGTGGGTCCGGTAATGGCGCACAAGTCGCGCAGGCACGGCAAAAGTCTTGTGGCAGACATCACATCGATGTGCATCAGCATTGGCACGATGAGACCGTGCGTGTGCAGTGAGCGCACTACGAGTAGAAAGTGTCAGACCGCATTCTCCACATTGATGAACGCGTTCCTCCTCACCTGCAGAACGATATTGTTTTATTGGATATGTAGGTTGAGATTCCATTATCAAACTAAGTCAACGTCTATTGTATGGATCTATTGAGCGCGACGACCGTTCTCAGTACACTGTCTATTGCGTATGGCATGCAGCGTTCAGGAATATCAGGATGCACCAACATAATACGGCCACAAGGGGAACTGCGAGGGTAGAGGGGAGCGGAGCGTAAGCCGAGTGAATGTCCTCTGATAGCACGTGGAGGCCTGCACCGCGGCGCTATCGCGTCGAAACCGCGGTGCAGGCCTCCACGTGTCTGGGCTGCCGACCTCAGCGCCCGCACTCTAATGTATTCCCCCGCTAACGCCCTACCTCACCCTGCTCCGTGACATATATTTTTAATGAAAGTCTCACTGGTGAAACACAATTATTTAAATTATTTATATAACATTTTAATAAAAGATTGCAATTTATGATTTTTAAACACATTTAGAGTTTTAAAAGTTGTTTTAAAGTATTAAAATTTAATGTTAAACTTACTTGTTAAATAATAATATATTGTAAATGAAACAACAATCGGAATTTTGAAACAAATGCCACACTAAAAGAAAAAAAAAGGAATATATTTCTACGTTCAATTTATGCTAACAAAACGTTTATATTTAAATATAATTAACAACAATTTCCAATGGATCATACTAATTCTTTGAATTCGTTAAATAGGTAGGTGCCTAGATCGGTTTTTGGGTCATACTTATATAGCGCGTCAATAATATAATATCTATTTATCGAAACAAATTCAAAACTTTCATTTGCTAATATTACCTTGGAATGTGTTGATTCAAACTCATTGAGGAATCAAACATATCCAATTGCTAATAAAATATTCAAAAAGGAAAAACCAAACAATGTATACAAAAAAAAACAATTATTTGTAATTGCACCAATTACCACACAGAAAACCATAAATAAATTGAATCTTACCTATCATGTTGAACGATGATGATGATCTAACTATCAAGATCGGTACAATGGCGTCAGTGTTGGTGTAGGTTGCGTACAAGGTTTCGGTTCTGTTCGCGGTATCAGCAAGACGCGCGCGCGTCCGACAGCCGGGGGACGAATGCGGCGAAGCCAGCCGTAGCGGAAATCTGTCGTTGCGAAACAGACGCGCCAGCGGGACCAAGAAAACAACGCCAACAATCTATGTAAAGAAACTTCACCCCGCTCGCTCCTTTACCTCGCCCCGGTTCAGCATTATGACTGTATAACAAATTATTAATATCGTTTTTATATATATTTAATTGCTATTTAGATTGATATGCACAGCAACAGTTTAGAGTAATAACGTTTACAAGCTGAAGCAAATAAATTGAATTTAACTTTTTTATCTCGTTATACAGGTATTTAAGTACCTAGGAATGTAGGTAATCTTAAAATATTTTTATAATACTAAACTTCCTCACAAACTTAGAACTTGATTATCGACTAATAAAAACATTTTTATTTCTCCGAGGGTAACAACTTGGGCAGGTCAGGTGTATTTTCTCATGAACAGTTTGACTCTATAGCCCATACTATGGGTAATCACTACGTTATTAATGACGTAAGACAGAAAGTTACAGACAAGGACCTAAAAATGTTTCTTTCAGTCAAACTATTCAGGAAGATTATAAGTAGGTGTATGAACATACAAGCATTTTAATCCTCAATTCTTTCAGCTAGCTAATGAAAATAATTTATTCTAGCATTACATATAATTATGTTTTTCAGATGTAACTTTTGTATATAAATAATAATAATATACCTACAACATACATAATAATGTACTTATTATCTAAACGTATAACCATATACAATACGATAGTAGACGGCGCGCGTTTGTTGAAGGTTGGTTGGAATGTCCGACACGAGCGGGGAACGCGCGGCAAGCGGGGCGGCCACGTGGAGGCCCACCGCGGTTTCGAACGCGCGTGTGAACTCTCGCGGCGCAGTGCGCGTGCGTAGCGCAACCAGCCCCCTTCCCACTCCTTTCCTCACTTGCTGTGTATCTGTCTATCTGTAGGACAATATAATATTGTTAGTGCTAGGTGCTTTGTTTATGTACCTACCTATCTATTTCTTCGATGTAGATTGAAGGCAATGCGTATTATAAATCAATTCATTAGCTATTTACCTGCTCTGCACTACATTTAATTTGGAACTTTTGGAATGATTAATAAAAGATACATTTTGACATTGAGAATTTTGTCATTAAGAACATTTGAGATATTTTTTGCCTTGTTTTTAGAATATATTTATTTTTATACCTTCATTAGACCTGAATCTACATGTAGACATGTTAAACTTTTCATAGATTATAATTTATAATAATAGGTAGGTAACTATTACCATAAGTTCTAACTGAAATACTTGTAAAAATTACTCTCATAAATATTGATTTGACAAATACGAACAAAACTGTTTCTAAGCCACTAATCTATATAATAACTAATAACATGATACATCACTATATATATTACATTCCAAAACATATTATAACACCCGTATTAGTATGCACGGCACTATAACGCATTTCGCGTTTTTTTTCGTCTAACCCCCTCCTTACTCTACAGCCACAAGCCTAAAAATATTAAGGTAACATTCAAACACGTAAGTGGCGATAAAATATTTTTCATTTTATTTTACTGCTCGTGTGGGTCGATGAAAAGAACTTTGCAATTAGAGTACAAAATCATTTAAAAAAAAATCTATGTTGAAAAATAACTATTTAGTTGGCTACATATTAAAGCTGCAACATTAAACTTACGTTTAATATCAAATACAAGGATACCCCCCACACGGCTATAAAAAATATTGCAAAAAAATATAGTTTTCAGTACGAAATTCGTAAAAAAGTCGAAGAAATTAAGTTTCATCAAGTAAATTAAATGCATGGTAAAACTCAATTAGCTTGGAGAAAATGTCCACGACAGTATATATTTTATGTATAATATGCCTAACTTTTTACCGATTTCCCAAAAAAGGAGGAGGTACTCAAGTCGACTGTATTTTTTTTTTTTTTTATGTGTGTTACCTCATGTCTTATCTCCACGTGAGCCGATTTCGAATATTTTTTTTTAGTTTGAAAGATGTAGCTTTCTAATTGATCCCATTTAAATTTGATCAAGATCTTGAAATATCGTCAATAATGCCTATTTTGTACGTCTACTTTGACGATGTTCTCGTTCAACCGACTTCAAAGGTTACCTCATAACTTCTTTCGTTGTGAGCCGATTTTGATGATTCTTTTTTTATTTGAAAGCTGGTGCTTTTCTTGTGGTCCGATTGAAATTTGATCAAGATCTGATCACTTGTTTTTGAGTTATAGTCAATAATGCGTGTTAATACATTAAATCTGATCAAGGTTCCGAAGATAAAGCGGTGAAGTCGGTTTTTTAAGCTTTGCTTGCGTTTAATTATTGTTCTAACTGTACTTATATTTTATTGACATTTCTTTTATTGACTTTTCTTTGATATAAGTCTGAAATATCTAAAAATAAAACGGCTTTTTGAGGCAATCAACATTAAAACTTACCCTAATCAAACTATTTCATCATAGCTATTTTATGTAAATAGAATTAGCCTTTTATGTACTGCATATCATTTTGATCCATAAGCTATTTTTACTGCCCGTGTTTTTGGACAGATTCTAGGAGTAATGTTAAGATGATTCTTAGCTCTCTATTCACGAGTAAAATATATCCATAAAGCGGTCTCTGAATATCCTATTTAATGAATCTACCATGAAAACGCGCGATTTTAACTATTATTATCCGTGATCTGCGACAGATAACGGACTGATAGTCCCTGCGTAATCCGTTATTAGCGGGTAAAATACGTCTACATTTTATTTTGAACCGACTTCTCAATCCGTTTATAGTAAAATTCATCGAGTGGAGTTTACTAGTTCTGCGTGTTAATACTGTAATAAAATATAATAATATGTTATTAACTGATCAATACAGGTGAAGCCGAGGGCATAACTTCATATATTCAAATATGTAGCCCGTAAGAAAATATATACAGTTGTCACACACACAACTGTACAATCGTATCTATTATATATCTATGCATAACGCATAACAGTCGTTATCAGTTTGCGAAAAACAAGTTCTGTGTATCTGAATTATGGCATTATCTAGGAATGTCACGAATTCAATTACAATGAGTTACACAAATAATAAAAAGTTTTTTTTTTATTTAGTTGGTAACACATTTACATAAACTAAAAATTATTTCATTTTAGGTTTTATTGTAGTTAACATCAATAATAAATAAGTCAAACTATACATGATTTTAGTGTGTACTAAATCTACCAATGGCATAGCATGAGGTTATGTAGAAAATATCAAATTCTATTCCCACTCAACCCTATTCCATCTCAGAATGCTAAATATAGGTAAGTATAAATGAACAAATGGCTAACAACATTTTATTGTGCTTATCTAATACCTTTAAACGAGCAATTCTTGTATATACATATAATATATAATCTGAATCTCGGAAACGCCTCCAACGATTTTCATGAAATTTAGTATGCAGAGGGTTTCGGGGGCGATAAATCGATCTAGCTAGGTTTCATTTTTAGAAAACATCGTTTTTTAGAAATTATTTGTAGAAAACGAGCAAAGCTCGGTCATCCAGGTACAATATATGTATAAATATACTATATATAATCTGAAACTCAGAAACGGCTCCAAAGATTTCATGAAATTTAGTATGCAGCGGGTTTCGGGGGCGATAAATTGATCTAGCTATGTTTCATTTTTAGAAAACGTCGTTTTATCCGTGCTTTCAACCGAGCGAGCTCGGTCATCCAATATAATAATAAGTTCACTATGTATGTTTAAACTACGGGCCAATTGCCTATGTATGTTTTATTTTAATATGCGTTTTAATATTTAGTTATATAAAATAATTAAACGCAAGCAAAGCTTAAAAAAACCGACTTCACCGCTTTATCTTCGGAACCTTGATCAGATTTAATGTATTAAACACGCATTATTGACTATAACTCAAAAACAAGAGATCAGATCTTGATCAAATTTCAATCGGACCACATGAAAAGCACCAGCTTTCAAATAAAAAAAGAATCATCAAAATCGACTCACAATGAAAGAAGTTATGAGGTAACTTTTGAAGTCGGGTAAACGAGAACATCGTCAAAGTACGCAATATTCGTCACAAAATAGACATTATTGACGATATTTCAAGAACTTCTGATCAGATCTTGATCAAATTATGGAACCAATAAGAAAGCAACATATTTCAAACTAAAAAAAAATTTTCGAAATCGGCTCACGTGGATAGAAGTTATAAGGTAAAACACATTAAAAAAAATAAAAAATACAGTCGACTTGAGTACCCCTCCTTTTTTGGGAAGTCGGTAAAAAACATATTGTTTTCTAGATATGTGTTGTGAGACCTTGCTTTTGGCAAATCTTGTTACGCTAAGTGAACAGCAAGTACACAAACCGTAGGTTTGTCTCCTACTATATCAATGCCCTAACATTGTTTTTGATTTATATAAGTTTTAAAGAATGTGTAAAAAATGGGCGATTTTGTATTATTTCTAATAATGCTTCTTTGCAGCTTCCCCTTATTTGCCAAAACCAAATAAACCAGGTAAACTTTCTTGAAGTGAATATGCTGCTACTACTACTACTTGCAGCTGGCGTCATCCTCGTAATAAATAAAAAAAGAGTTTATAATTTTTGCCTAACTCCTATTCATTACTATCTAACTATATATTTTGTTTTTAGCATACTTGCTCACAACTGATTTATAAATTTAGTGTGTTGCAGTGAGTTGCAATACCTAAAGATGTTAAGCTAGTAGTAAAATAATAATATAATGGTTTACTCAAATGTGAGTTTACCATACTGTCTATTGCTACTATGCCATCGATCTATATTTTTTGCGACGCTTCAGCAGAGGGGAACTTTGCCGGAGCAAACATTTTCGTTATTCTGATGTGTAACTTAGATTTATCATACCTAGTCAAATCATAAATCTGAATGGTATATACATACTTGGTCCAGTCTAGAAACTAAAATGTGATATATTATAGCCTTCTTTTTATCTAATTAATACGGATGAATCTGCGGACTGAACTTAGTAAACCAACTAAATTTACCTACTAGTCCTTGGTATCAATTTCAATAATGATACTTTTATACAGAAATCCTTCTTAATAAAATTTGCCAAGGTATAAATACCTAAATATATAAATGTATAATAAGTTTAAAAACGGAGAGTGAGGTTAAGAGGGTGCGTGGATGGAGGTGCGGAATGAGGGGTGAAGCGAGGGGCGAAGCGTCGACACGCGCTGCACGGTCGTCGAACGTTCGAAACCGTGGTGAGTGAGGCCGCGCGGCTCGTGCGGTGCGCCCAATCAACCTTCCTCAACGCGACCGCAACTGACCCGCACCACTACCGCTCCCTTGCCGCTTGCCTCACCCCTCCCATCTCTGTATCCGCGTAGCTTCAATGTGGGTTTTGAATTTTACTGAATTTAATTCGACGCTCGGTCGTTCTAAAGACATAGTAGACGCCTTTAGCCTGTAACAAAGGTCATGTTTAGTTACTAGGTACCCAGTTTATTATTTATTGCGACAATCTTGACAAATACTCGCATCATTACTAGACTACCCATCTAGGTACATGTTAACTTATTTTGATGCACAAGACATTTTAATATCGAATGTTCCTGCCCCCCGATTACCTATCTGAGTTTCAGATGGGTTTCATTAACAAGTTTCAAAAAATGGCCGTTTTGGTATTACGTAACCCCGCTTTCTATGCCGCAGTTTCGAAACGAGCTCGATAGCAATTTCGGCCATTTTTGACAACTAAAATTCTATCGACTCTGAAGAATTCGTATGAGACAGCGATCACGTAACTCACTTTCAATAAATTTATGATCACGTGACTTGAGCAATATCATTAGGGTTCGGAAACATCCAGGACCTCGTTTCTGAAGATAGAAATTCTAAACCAACGAGTATAAAATCGAAGATTGACCATTTTAATTGGCATAAATTAACAGGCTGGTAGTATAACAATAGTATTCTATGGTATTTATTTACCACGTTTTTTTTAAATGAATTTAATTCTAATAAAGATAAAGTTCTTGATCAAGAGTGAATAGGTATCGTATAGGCAAGCGTGCTACAACTTCGGCCGCATCTTCACTCTCCATCAGATGAGACAGTGGTCAAATGCTTGCCTATCGAGAATAAAATAAGAAAAATCAATTTTAACTATTATATCATTGAATATACCGTTCGTCTAATTCGTGCTTTTGGACAAATGACTAACTACTCAAAGAACATTGTTGTTTTGTGATTTTCTGCTTGGAAGTATCCAAAAGAACATCCGGAAGGCCATATTACTATTGAACTGTCCATTGGCTCAGTTGGATACGCTTTCGACGTCTAAGCAGGGGTATCGGGTTCCATTTGCAGCGGGAACAACAGTTTTCTTTCCATGGAATATTTGTGTTTCTGGTTCTATTTGTGTGTGAGATGTGAATGTTTCCAGCACCCACGACACAAGTTACTTAAACTTAGTGTTTGGCTGTGAGTGTGAAAGCGTTTATTATTACTTAGCTCCAAACATATATAGTCTTGCTATTTATTATAAGTGTCAGTACCCAGTACTCTCACTTGAATAATATAAATTATATAGGTGAGTCGATAAGAAATAAATGATAGAATAGGTATCTTCTAAGCAAGCATGCTTCATTTTCTACCCCATCTTCATCTTCCGTCAGATGAGGACAACTTCTCACATTCCTTGACACAAATCGTTCAATATTATTTTGCCGATATCAGTCACCAATAGTGATTACGAAACGCTAGGCAAGGTGTGCTTATTAAATAACAAGAATAAATGAAAATAAAGTATTTATTGGTAAATAACATAACATTATCGGTGACATTACAGTTGCTTTTACATTTGCCTAATGTTATTAGTTTCTTATCATCAATTATACACCAACTAATTTGAATGTATACTAGGTAAAATAAGACTACTAAGCTAGGCGTTAGCTGCCCATACTTAACGCTAAAAAATATCTTGTAAACTTGACACAAAATGCTTCCGACTGTTTCAAACAACTTCCGACTGGATTAGAATAAAATTTGGTACATATTATATTATATTATGGCCTGAAATAGGATAATAATATGACGACCCAGTGACGCAGTGGGCAGGTCTCTGCTCTCTCTTCGCCTTGGGTCCTGGGTATGAATCCCTGCAGGAGTACAATTTTTCTTCCCAAGGGACATTTGTACCTGTTATCAGTTGGGTGTGATGAGATTTGAATGTTTCGGTTTACTCCTGTGTGAATTCATGCGTTAGTTCCTACATCTATGTAATGTTGTCTTCATCACAACACGTGCATGACTGAATCTTAGGTAACAAAACCAAAGTGCATAGCACATACCAAGTATTTTAATTGTTACTTTTTGTATGCATGTTTTTAATAATTCAAGCAATATTGATTACAATATACTTCTTTAAACACACATACAAATTTTGACATTACACTTATAATAAACACGAAACTTTGTGTCTTTGTGAATATTACTATGTTTGAAACGTGGTACATCTGTAATGACTGGATGTAAGATTTGTTATATAAGTCCATGTAACTCAGGGTCTAGACTATCTAGTCTAGACCCTGAGTTACACGGGCTTAATCAAAATCCAATATGCCATTCTAGAGATACTTTGTTTTAAACATACCTAATTATAAATACAACCTTTCTGATCGATTGTATTTATATATGTTAATTATTTAAGAAAAACATGGTGGCAGGCTACCGCTGCCTTAATTTGGTGAATTTGTTGCTGGCGTCATAATTATCCAGGGTGCTGAATGGTACTCGATGATGGGCCTCTTTTCCAACTTCGGTCCACAGCTAATCTAAAAAATAAACGTTTTTTAACAAAAAGAAATGAGTGATTATATATATATCACATACAGAACCAGAAACACGAATTTTCCTTGAGGTGAAAACTTCACGTATTTTGAAACTTGTTCCCACCGAGAATCGAACCCGATACCTCAATTAAAAGGTATCTAACCAACGAGCAGTTAATATGGACGCAGAATACAAAGAACTAGTATCAACGATACCTGTTGGATAGACCTATTCATTCTTAAATCAGGGCACCCAGCGTGCTCTTCCCCAGGTAATTCTACCTGTCATAGAGCATTAACAGTAAAAAACTTCTATGTAGCTAGCTATTACTTAACCGATAACAGAGGTAATGTACCATATAGAGAACTCTCTTGATACATCTTGTAAATAGATATATCTTGTAAATAGATATATCTTGTAAATAGATACATTCCGCCCCAAGGGGCGGAATGTAATGAGCTATTTTTCGTTATAATTAACTTCAGCGAGACTGGAGCTAAGTATTTTAAATTATTCTAATCAAACTTATATTATAACTAACTACATTCGAGTAAGACAACAAAACAAACTTGCAAACGTCGTCCATGTATTATGGTTGACATACCTCCAGTTCGCTCGAAGCGTTTCGCTTCTACGTTTATCATCCGTACTGCGAAGAAGTGGAACTCATTGCCCTCGTCTTTATTCCCCGAACGGTATAATCTGGGAGTCTTCAAATCAAAGTGAATAGGTACCTTCTAGGCTACAATTGGTAGTCTTTATAAAAAGTATTATATTCTTGTAAATGAGAATGACGTTGAGGGGCACAATTATTAGAAAATCCATAATACAAAAAACTTACCTGTTTCATAAAGTAGAATAGGAAAATATTTATAATGTATGTAATAGGAAGATATTTTAGCAGCATCTTCCATTGTAGACCGATCTAACCCAGCATGCATCTGAAAAAGAAACAATAAAAAAAATTAATATACTTATAATCATAATGTTTGTATACTATCTCACCTACCGATTTTATTAATATTAGCCTTTCCCCGCAGCATCGCCCGCATTTATTAAGTTAAATATGTACTAATCCTAGGTATAAGCTATGTACCTACATTCAATCTCATACAAATCTGTTCAGCCGTTACCGTGTGAAGAGAAAACAAACATACTCACACACTTAAACACAAACTTTCGGATTTATAATATTAGTGTGATGAAATATAATAATTAACCCAGCGCATTTATTATTTTGTACAATCAGCGATGTTAAAGCCAAAAAATACTATACGCAATAATTTATTTGTACATTTACTTTAGAACCATAAATAGCACAAGTTTATCTTGTTGTTAAAAAGGGCATGGGATAAAAGAAATGTTTACAACAGAATACCGACAGGCCGGCAACCTTACCTTGATGACCCAAACTTAACAATTTGGACTCGACCAGCTTATTATAGCCAATGGGTCTTTTGGCTATATTATGCCAAGCCTACACATTCATTAATTCACCTTATCACAGTGTGAACTAAAATAATTATAAGACTTGGAAATAATGAAATTAAATGAATATAATATATGTATAGATATAAATAAATGTAATAAAATATAGAATGTAATATTAGGTATCTGTAAGTTATTATATGTCAATAAATTGATTTGATTTGATTTCAAACATTTTGGATTTACTGACGAGGTATCCTTACTTATTTATAGTTCTAATGATACAACATTTCATTTAAAAGCATACATAGACATTTACAAAAAACACAAATAATTAAAGTGTTACTTACTTCTCAATTCAAAAACTGGTTTACCGCAGCAGATCTTCAATTGAATGTTATGTCTTTTCAGCTGCAATGTGAAGCTTGATCTCCAATGTCAATGCTGTAATATAATTTTCAGTTTATGAGTTTTCTACACATTTACATAAATATTTTTATTGTTTGTGAGACTCGCAGACAGTAACAATATTTTTGATAATATTAATGGGTAATTTATGTTTACCCATTTATATTAAAGAAAAATAAGTGCTAATGCTAGGTTTAAGCTATGAATATTCCAAATTTGATCCAAATCCGTTCAGCCATCACAGTGTGAAGAGAAAACATACTTACTAACACACTTTCTCACAAAATTTCAAATTTAGTGTGATCGGGAGGGCGGCAATAATATATAATATAAATAGTTTCTATTGTTGTTAGTTGGAAGTAAAAAAGGCATGTAATGTAGTTACTCATGTAATTATTGCACACAGTTCCAACTTAATTTACCAAAATATGTTAACAATTTTATTTTAAGCCGAGAGGCCTTATTTTGATAACTCAGACTTAGCAATTTGGACTCGACCAGCTTATTATTATATAGCTAACGAGTGTTTTGGCTATACATATAAGCCTACACATTCATCAAAATATTTTGGAATTACAGATGAGGTATACATATTTGTTTATAGTTGTAATGATACATTTCATTTAAAAGCACACTTCAGACTATTACAAAAAACACAAAATTAAATTGTTACTTACTTCATGAAAACATACACCACAGCATATCTTCAATTTAGTGTTATGTCCATTCATCTTCAATGGGACTTTTGATCTCCGAAGTCAAAGCTGTAACATATTTTTATTTTATGTTTTAATGAAATTAGTAGCTATCAACATGTGCATATTCACATGTTTATTGTTTGTGACACTTACAACCAAAAAAATGTGTATGTACTGAGTTCAGAAGTTTTAAGACTGGGGTACTATATTTGATATACATAGGTTGACACTTAGTTTAACCCTCCAATTTGACATAGGATCATAACTGTATCGCAACTTAAAATATTATTTTTCTATTAGCTTAACCCGTGGTAATCAAGATCTAAAAGTAGAGTAGGTATGTCCTGTTCTATGTCTTGTACATATAGGTGCCAATTTTTATCGAAATCAATGAGTATTTACCTATTTATGCCATTACAGAGATATAAACCTCATCTTTTACTAATACATATATTGTGTTATGTATTAGTAAAGATTGTATGCAAGTTGACAAAATAATTTTAAGTACGTGCCTCTCAGTACTTGTTAAGTTCTGTGAGGCACTGCACAGGGCTCTACATGAGACTTATAGTCTCCAAATGCTTACAGCATTTGAAGTAAGTAGCTAGTGCAAACATAAAAATTTATGTAGTTGACTTTTAGGTTATATTGACAAGAAATAGCTACTTACTCGCTTACATTCGTATTTAGTAATACGGAAAGGCTTCCGATTGCTGGCCTTTTGCTCTTTATATCCATTGAGGTCGTGGCACTCTTGGTGAAACATTTTCTTTGTTATTTTTTCGAGTTAAATACCTAGTAAAACAATGATAGATTTATGGTGAACGACGCGGCGTACGAGTATATATAGAAGATATACATACTTTAATATTTACCTAGGTATTTGCAAACTGTATGTTTACTATAATGAAATAAGATTTAATTAGTAAAAACTAGAAATAATAACAAAACTTGTGACCCACGTATTTAAAAAGAAATATTTATCTATGGCATTCGGTTTCCAAATAGACAAAACAATATAGAGCCGTATTAACCAACTTTTTTAAGATGATACCCCTTTCTTAGGCGATACATAGCACAAACGTTTGTGCAACGACTCCGCAAATTAGTAGGATTATCTTCGTTTTCACATCTCGAATTGTCGAAAATTGTCGATGAAACTACAACGAAACATGAACCCGAAGAGATACGTAATACCAAAACTCCTTCAGAAATTAAGAGGAAGAGGAAGCTCTTTCAAACCATTAGATATCTGAAACAGATATAGGTAATCGCAGTGTGACGATTTTAATAAACGAGATCAGAAAATATTTATTGTGGCAACTGTGTTAACAAGATGCATCTTATAAAGTTTCAAGACAGTTTGCCCATTAGGAGCGTACAATGAAAGTGTTTATTATAAACGAAATTAATTATGATAATTGTTTTTAAGAGATTCTTTCAATTGATTGTTGTTGATATTTGTTTATTTATTTTATTTTGACTAAATAGTCAACATTTTAAATAGGTACATTGTGATTTACAAAATAAGCATGCAAAGCTGTTTGAGTAAACTTATTTTTCAATTACCTAATGTAGCTGTGATGTCTAGTCAGCATCTAAACAATAAACTATTGTAAATACTATGTGTGATTTGATTTTAAAACACGTCAATATTAAATCGAACCGTTCTTACGATTCCATTAAAGATTTTTTATTAGGTTATAATACATAATCACATTCTATCAGGTGAGATAGTGGTCAATCAAATGCTTGCCAATCAAGCATAAAAAAATAAAGTGATTTTACCTTTTAGTTTCAAAATCCCCTTTATAGCTCCAAATTTAGGTTAAAGGAGGTTTTGATCCTAAAAGTCTCAAAATCCCCTTTAAGAAGGATTTCTAAAATGAATTTTGCTACTAACCCCATAGAGACTTTCTTATTTAGTCTATGACTAACTCTTGCTTTTGCACAATGTGCAAAATTATTAAATATGTCATAACAAGGTGATTATTCGTAAATTATATTATGACGTAATGCCTAGAAATGCATTACGACCATAGGACCCAGTGTGCTTTCGATAACGTAGGTAAGTACCTACTACAATTTTGTGCATGATACATGAAAGGTTTGACAATCGGCGCCAATAAACCTAGTAACTATTCTATGACAGTTGCAGCGAGATGCACGCACACACGCACATTTGCATGGTTCACCCATGGTTGGATTGGACCCATGGAGGTTACGTCCGTATTTCTTTCTTCATTGACGAACAGTGCTAGTAGTAAAAATAATTAATATTTCCTGCGAGTTTTAATACTTATGGAAACTATAGCCTCCAGATCAGCAACCACTTTAACCATATTAGATTCCCTCGCTTACATTGTTTACCGACCCTTATAATAAGTGGCAGATATATGTATTATTGTTAATTCGTACCTTTTTCAATCACAGTCGTTTATAAATTATACCCCTTAAAGTTTTGCAAATAGAGGTGTATATCGAAGCTCAAGGCGATTCGCTTCTACGTTTATCATTCGTATGGCGAAGGAGAACGGATGATAAACGTAGTTGTTAATTTTGTATAATTTTCCACAACATATTAACATGTAATGATGGTGGATTATTACCGTTATACTTAATAAACGTGCAAAGTGTAGGCAAATCATGATTTTCGCCGAAAAACGTGATTTTCGCCTTAAAATTACAATAGAAGTTCTAGTAAAGTTAGTACCACTTTACTAAGGCATGACTTGACTATGACTGGACCTTGACTCTTTTACTTGACTTTGACTGTGATTTTAATATGAAATAATGTTATCACTTGACACTGGCCAAATGCACAAGATTGCGAAGCCAAAATGAAAAGCAAAAAAAAAAGAATCCAACAACAAGTCATCGCCACCGCGCTTGGTTATGTCTCCGTCTACGTCCCATCGAGATAGGAAACGAACCTACTTATGTCACTTGTCACGCAGTTTATGGAACCTCTCCATGTCTAACCGCCGCCGTTTTCACATTAGGAGTCGTCTAAATGAGATGCCTAAGCATTTAAGAGCTACCTAGCACAAAAATACGTTTCATCAACCTTAGGTGTTACCTGCTTATGATTTTAGGTAATTCCTAAATAGCTGTATTTTTTGTGTGGGCTTCGTAAGTAAGTTTACAAAATTTTTATTTTGGCTCTACAAATTATAAATATTTAGCCAGAGTCCGTGTTTGAGTTGAGTGAGTGAGTTTTCTTTTTCTTTGAATATCGGCTTTGCAGTCTTGTGCATTTCGCCAGTGTCAAGTAATAATATATTTCAAGTGTATTTCATATTAAACGTCCTAGTCATAAGTCAATGTCAAAGTCAAGTAAAACAGTCAAGGTCCAGTCATAGCCAAGTCATGCCCTAGTAAAGTGGTAGAAACTTTACTAGAACTTTTATTAGAATTTTTGAGCGAAGGCTAAAATCACGTTTTTCACCTTTGTATGATTTGCCTTAACTTGTGCACGTTTACTAAGTATTAACGGTTAATATTCCACCATTATTACACATTAACACTCGAAGATTTACAGGTTTTGGAAAATTATATAAAATCAACTACGCCAGTTTTTCAGTTTCGCGGCAAAAACTCCCTAATAAAACGTTACCTTTGTGCATTCTACTAGTGATTCTACTGTCAGTTATAAAAAATATGTGAGGTTTTATTAATAAACTAATTTTGCCTCGTATTTAATCAAGAAAAAATAATTTACGTCACATCAAAAACCAAGCAGACAATTAGAAATCAAAACCATAGCCAAGATCGAAAAATTTAGGCATATCCTAGCTTAGGCATCGCCTAATAAAAGTGAAATGGTGAAAGCAAAAATAAATTAAGGAGTTCCCTTAGCATAGGATTTACCTTACAAGTAACCGTGTATGTTGAAACTATTGGAGTTTTTGAGCGAGAACATTTTAGTTTCAAAGATACACAATGACCCTAATCTAACATACAAAGATTGAATTTGACTCCCAGTTACGTGTATAGTATGCCCTTAATATTTGTATTGCCATTGCCATTTTATTTTTGGATCATAGTTTTATATATTGTGTGAGAATTTGAAGTTAATCGCTTGTTTTGCTTAGACGCTATATGCTTCAGACAAAAGAACGGACGGACGTACAAAGTGTTGCAACTTCCAAGTCTACTTAAAGATATCGCTTTGCTCGCTCAATAAGCTTATATTTACACAGTCACACACACAAACTATCGTATTATTGAAATAAGAAGGTATATAGGTTCTAGGTAGGTAAATGGTAAAAGAGAGAACGTCGTTTATTTTATTTTTTTTACTTTATGCTTTCACACTCACAGCCCTGCACTAAGCTTGATGACTTGTGTCGTGGGTGCCGTAAACATTCACATTACATACAAAACCAGAAACACACATTTCTTTGGGAAGAAAACTTGTGTTCCTGCCGGGAATTAAACCCAACACACCTGCTTAGATGACGAACGCCCACCCAAGTAAGCCAACGAGCAGTTCTATGATATTTTGATTTGTTTCTATATCATATATATTCGTTCTGTTTCTCAAAAATACTACATAACAAATCAATAGTGAATATTATGTTCTATAATAGGTAAGTAGTATACTGCATTTTAGCTGCATCTTTATATAGTAAAAACATCTGCGCTTAAGTTAGCCAAGCGTTTACGCTTCCCAGCACACATTTTTGCGTAATTTGTATGAATATAATAAATTATTAGCACAATACTTTTTATTTATTCTCAATTCGACAAAATAACGCAAATTTACAAAACGTCAAAAGACAAGCAAACAACATTTTAAAAATTAAACCATAGATAAGATTCATAAGTTTAAGTATTATAAAGTCAATTGGTGAAATTAAATTATCAACTTAGGAATTTCCTAACGTTAGGAATAACCTAACTAGGAGTCGCTTATCTAATGAATGGTGAAAACGGCTGTTAGTCCTTGAGTCTAATTATTAAAAAAAAATACAAATTATATATGTCATATTAGAACTATTAGAAGTCCAAGTCACAAAGCACAGTCAAAGTCAAGTAGTCAGTCATAGTCAAGTCATGCCCTAGGAAAGTGGTAGAAACTTTACTCTATTGGAGTTTTGGAGCTAAGGCGAATATCACGTTTTTCAACTTTGAATGATTTAACTACACTTATATACATTTTCTTAGTATTAACGGTTAATAATCCACCACTATTACACATTAACACTCGAAATATCCCAGATTTTGGAAAATTAAACAAAATCAAAAACATATTTTCACTTTCGCGGCAAAACTCAAACATAGACAATAGAGTTCAATAGATATTTAATTTTGTCCCAAGATTTTGTCAGTGCACCCATAGATATTTACGTGCTCCGAATGCATCGTGGATCGTGATCGTGGTCAGTTTCTCTATGATTGCATCATTTCTCTAATAATATGTATTCTCTGTCAAAGATAATGTAATCACTCCGCACAGAGTACTTTTGTCACTCCGGACACTCCGTTTATTCTCTGTAATACAAACTATTTCATCAAATTTAGACTTTATAAATGGATTTTTAAGTAATACTAAGTTCTTTCTGTATTCTGAGAATACTAAGATACCGAATATACCTAGATTTTCTTTACCATATCCTTTTATAAACAATGGGTGGAGGCGATTTGGTAAGCTGCAATGTATTGCTCTAACAAAGTTATTTTCAACTAAAATAATAAGGGAGATAATATAGAACACACATTTTCACATAGAATACCAAGAAATCATGGCATCCAAATACTATGAAGAATCAAGAACGTGTTTGGAAGGCGGAGCAAGCCGCAGCAGAGGAAAAAAAGCGAATATTAGAGCTGCAACGGGAACGCGAAGAAGAAAGCGATCGCGCCCATCTCAAGGAAATGGCACTAAGAAACTTTGGCGCCAATAGCACTACAGCTAGCGATAACCGGTTACATTGGATGTATGATGTACGTCGACAATTTTGCCCTATAATCATGTATTCAGATAGTATTATCTTGACTCACTATGTGTGTTGCAGCATGAACAGTTAATTCATTCTGTATCAGCACATATCTGTATAGAACTTTGAACACAAGAAGTCACATAATTATGGTTGACCCAGATCCCAATTTATGTAACTGAGTGAAATGCTGTAACAAATATTTGTTGTAATTTTTGTTAATCAGGTGCGCCTGACCTGTATTTCCTCATGTTTCCATTGGTCTCATAATTTAACTAATATTTTTTTTTTCCACACAAATTCCAAATCTTGTATTTTGAGTCTTGGAAATGATCCCGTCTCATACATTGTCACACCCAGAACTAGAAACACAAATACTAGGGAAACTTTTGTTTTTGCTCTGGGAATCGAACCCGATACCCGAAGCTTAGGCAGACATGCTGCTAACAACACCAAGGGGCAGTTCAATTAAGACTCAGTGAAGGGTATTGAAGAAAATGGCAGTTTCAGATACTGGCTCATAAATAATTATTGCAGTTTGTGTGCACTATGAAAAAACCAACAAATCTTTGGTAGGTACTTTTCGTTATTGACAAGATTTATAAACTGTTCCGTCTGTAACCCATACTCATTCAAGTAAAAAAATGGATTTTATGTATTAAATGATGCTATAAATATATATTTTTGAGTAGGTATAGAGTATAATAATATGTGACCAACCAAATGTGCATATTAATAATTAGAGATTCAGTATTATGGCACAATAAAAAAAAAAAACAAAAGTATGTTGACATCTCGTTGTGTAATCACAGATTGTGCTTGGTTACTGTGTTGTCTATAGTAATATTTTATGAGTTGCTGAATTAACACTACTTTCTTTACAGAAGCCTGATAAACAAGCACAAGATGAAGACTACTTATTAGGGAAGGCCATCGGGAAAAATGATGGTGCTGATTCAGCTCAGAATTCTATACCAGCCCTATCTCGTAGAGTTGTGGGATCTAGTATGACCACCACTGGTGATGACTCTCAAGTGGACTTGGCTCGTAAACTCAGAGAGGATCCATTGCTGTTAGTCAAGGAACGTGAACGAGCTGCTAGAGCTGCCTTGTTAAACAATCCCTTACAAAGAAAGAAGCTTGCAGATTTACTGAGAAAGGAACAAGTAAGAATATACTTATAGCTATTTTGTTTTAGGTTTCTCTGTTTCGCTGTTCAATCATAATATTAAAGATTGTTAATAGAATAATGTAGAGTTTCACCCGTTGCTTCTACAATACTTTTAGTTAGAACATTCAAGATCATATTGGTTAGGCTAGTTAGCTGATTGGCAGAATAGAGATGCTCTATCTTTGGTGAAGGTTGTATGAAGATTTAACGATGTTGTTTGTCACTGCGAAGCCAATCATCCTCATTGCATTAGTCTACTGAGTTATTTCACACCATGTAATCTCATAGTACTGAAATTGCACAAATGGTCATTCTGAGTGTGTGGAGTGACATACTATGTAATCTATTGGTGATTGTCTTATGATCATACATTTTTTTGACTTTTTATTTAATCCCAGATAGGTAAGCATTATTACTGTATCATCACTTAGCAGAATGTGCGACTAATTCAGTAAAATGTTTATTATTTGCATTTTAACACATTCACAGTCCAGTGCCCCATATATGGGTCGCAATGAACTATCTCCACACATCTTTGTCTCATATATGGGTCACTAAGAAACAACCAGGTAAGCATAAAGGATACCAAGCAAAGCATCCTCGAAATCAGAATATTCTCTGTTGTTCAACCATTATCAAATTCATACAATAATAAAAACAACATTAACATACATTGACTGTTAAATGACATAACACCCGGTTCAAAATGAGTAACTATTCTTTTGAACATGTATATTGATAAGTTTATATTACATGTCTAGAATCCTTAGTATGGCTCTTGAAAGTTCCGATTTTTGATGATTGTACACATGATATAATTTACTTCCTATCATATTCAATAGGTAATTTGAAGTGTTCAGATGGCAATTGTTTTTATTAATATGTTCAACTAGACATACATAGATTTAAGTAATATGCGGGACTTATGAGGAAACCAAAACATTTTGTATAGGGACTGTGAATGTGTTAAATGTTTTTAAGAACCTTTAACCAGAAAAAAACTAAAAGTATCTAAAATATAGTACTTACTACATATTTTGATTCAAGTAGAAATTCCTCAGTTTACAATGATAGATCCATATGTAAGGGTAATCCATCAGTGATCAGGCTGAATTATCTGTTGTTTAATTTATTACAGGAACAAAAGGAAATTAAAACTAAGAAAAAATCTAAAAAGAAGGGAAAGGATTTAGATGATGCTCTTGCAGCTAAACTCAATGCACTGGCAAGTAAAAAAGGGTTGGATATAAATAGCCTTCTAAATTCAGATGATTCATCTGATGCTTCATCTACTGACGATAAATCTAAGAAAAAGAAGAAGAAAAGGAAACAAGCTAAGAATAAAGCAAAAAAATCTAAAAAGAAGCAGCTATCTTCAGATTCCGATACGTCAGATTCTTCGGATGACAATGTTAAATCGCGAAAGAGCAAAAAATCTTCTAACAACAAAAATAATAGTGTATCCAATAAAAGTAAAACAGATTCTAGAAAACGTCATAGTGATGAAAACAGCAACAGTGAAGGCGAAACAAAAAACAAGAAAGCTAAACATGATATAATGAGAAACATACCTGAATCTGAAAGTGACAATTTCAGAAGAAATGTGAGTTCAGTTGAAGATATCAATAAAATTCATAGGCATCCTACAAATGAGTTCAAAGATAATCAAGATAAAAGGGACTATGAAAGCTTCACAAGAGATAAACAGTATAGACCTTCACCTCATAGAGATTACCAAAGAGGAGATATTCAAAGACGAGGATCACCTCAGAGAAGAGATAATCATAGAGGAGGATCTCCTCCGAGAAGAGATATTCAAAGAGAATCTCCTCCTAGAAGAGACTTTTATAGAGGAGGATCACCTCGGATGAGAAATATTCAAAGTGGATCTCCAAGGAGAGATAATCATAGAGGGGGATCACCTCAGAGGAGAGATATTCGAAGAGAATCCCCTACAAGGAGAGATATCAATAGAGGAGGGTCACCTCTGCGGAGAGATACTCAAAGAGAATTCTCTCCAAGAAGAGATATAAATAGAAGAGGATCACCCCTACGAAGAGATACTCAAAGAGAATCCTCTCCAAGAAGAGATATAAATAGAGGAGGATCACCCCTACAGAGAGATACTCAAAGAGAATCCTCTCCGAGAAGAGATATAAATAGAGGAGGATCACCTCAAAGAAGAGATATTCGAAGAGATTCCCCTCAAAGAAGAAATATTAATAGAGGAGGATCATCACCTCTGAGGAGAGACATTCAAAGAGAATACTCTCCAAGAAGAGATATTCACAGAGAATCTCCTCCAAGAAGAGATGTTAATAGAGGAGAATCATCTCAAAGAA
The DNA here is from genome assembly GCA_948107665.1 of Lomographa bimaculata. Classification (NCBI taxonomy): domain Eukaryota; kingdom Metazoa; phylum Arthropoda; class Insecta; order Lepidoptera; family Geometridae; genus Lomographa; species Lomographa bimaculata. The sequence goes on along the minus strand of OX403587.1, from coordinate 14,788,418 downwards.
GAGATATACATAGAGAATCTCCTCTACGAAGGGATAGTCATGTAGGTAGGTCTCCTCAAAGGAGAGATTTTCAAAGAGAATTTTCTCCAAGAAGAGACTATAACAGAGGAGGATCACCTCAAAGGAGAGATTTTCAGAGAGAATCCCCTCCAAGAAGAGACTATAATAGAGGAGGATCACCTCAAAGGAGAGATTTTCAAAGATTATCTCCAAGGAGAGATAATTATAAAGGAGGATCCCCTCAAAGGAAAGATAACCAGTTGAGGTATTCACCACAGAGGAGAGATAATCGAAGGGAAGATTCACCCACAATGAAACATTATCACAGAGGAGAATCACCTCAAAGAAGAGATAATCAGTGGGGAAGATCCCCCCCAAGGAGAGATATTCGAAGAGGATCCCCCTATAGGAGAGATATTCAAAGAGAACTTACCCCAGAATCACCACAAGGAAGTATTCAGAGAAGAGAATCACCGAAAAGATCGATTGAAGATCGAAGAAAAAGGCCAGGCTTGAGTGAGGTAGATAAAGCGGTGCGACTGGCGGAAATGGTGGCTGCCGGGAAAGAGCGGGAAGTGGAACGAGGGCAGCGTGTAGCGAGACAGCGCGCGGAAGATTCTGCCGCTGCCGGCGCCTCGCGCCTCCCCCGGGCTGGACAGAACGAGGCTCGCGCTCTGCCAGACTCCTTGGAAAGTCGCATTCACTCTAACAGACACAACATCCAACGCGATCGACGACACATGAACGAAAATTTCGCCAAGAGGTGATAAGTTTACCACAAATAATCTATTCTAATATTGTGAAGAGGTAAAGTTTGTTTGTTCGTTTGTAGAACGAAGGTAACCTCTGAAACCACTGATCCGATTTTGAAAATGCTCTCGTGATGCTAACGACAGAATTAATACGTAAGTTTATGGCCCCACCACACAAGTCACTACTTTTAGTGTGGGGCTGTGAGTGTAAAAGCATTTATGTGTTTGTTTTTTTTTCCCGGGCGACGCGACGTCGCGCTTCGGGCGGGTCAACTAGTAGATAGATAGGTTGATAGCTCTTTATTGTACTTCATGAATTTTATGCAACTGCATAATAATCAGGTGTAAAGCTATTTAAATAAATCATAAAATACAAATAAAAAAATATTAATCTATATAATAAATCTCAAGGTTGTCTTTAAGAGATCGCTTTGAGCGATAAGACCGCCTATTGTTACACGTTCATAAAATTGTACTGTACTATTTGCTATCTGTGTTATTTAAAGTGTTCAATAAAGAGTATATCTATCTTTCTATCCTAATTAAAATATGTATGTGTATAATACGTGTAAATAGTTTTAAGGGCGAGTCGACCCAAGTTAAGGCAAGTTCCATAATACAGAAGTGTTTTAATACCTAATTATGTACAGTTGTATACATAATGTGTGCTGTGAATCCTATAAAATGCGTTCAGAAACAGTTTACACTTGGCGTGTGTGCAAAATGTGTCCAATGCTGGGAGTCTTAGAAACAAACAAACAAAAATCTTAATTCTTGTTTGCCTAGTGCTTTTTTTTATATCATGACACAAGTAAAATATATGTATAGAATAATTTAGAATTTATCTTTTAGTGTTTGTTTTTTATTTGTGAGAATGCAAGCATTTATATCCGGAAATATAGCGTGCTTATTACATCTGATTACATCATCAATAATTAAACACAAGTAAAGCTTAATAAAAACCGACTTCACCGCTTTATCTTCGGAACCTTGATCAGATTTAATATATTATACATACATGCATAATTGACGATAACTCAAAAACTAGTGATCTGATCTTGATTAAATTTAAATGGGACCACATGGAAAGTACCAGCTTTCAAATAAAAAATAATCATCAAAATCGGCTCACAATGAAATTATGTTATTACTCCTTTTTTTTAAGTCGGTTAAAAATTTGTTGTCAATGTGGATATTACTGCATGTGAAACGTAAAAATATCCATGCACACCACGTGCAATATCAGTGTGTTCCTTTACCAACTGGTTAAATAGTTGCATTTTTGCCTACTTCAAAAAAGGAGGAGGTTATGTTATTATTCGTTCGACTGTATGTTTTTTTTTATGAATGTTCACCTATTTCTCCCCCATTTGTGGACCGATTCTCAAAATTCTTTTTTTGTTTGGTAGATTATACTAAGAGGTGGTCCCATTTAAATTTTATATAAATCGATCAAGCCAAAACCAAAATATAAGCGATGAAGTCGGTTTTTTTTAAGCTTTGTTTACATTTACATTATTGTATAAATATCATTATTCATGCTAGGTAGGACTGAAATAAGTTACTTATTTTTTTTAGACAAAATTATCGCTTGGTGCGAGATTTGTACCCGCGCACTGTAAAACTTTGTGCTATTCTTATGTGACATTTTTTAGTGTGACAATTTTCATTATTTAGTGATATTTAGAATTTAAAATGAAAAAGCTACAATAATTATAATTAGTTGTGAAATATAAAGAACACTACAAAAATGACAAAGATAATAAATTCATGCTATGTCAAAAAATTTTGAGGAAATTTTATTTCAAACTATAGCAAACAGTCAACCAATTTTTTAAAGCAGATTTAAACAATATCCATCCTTTTAAGTGAAATTTGGATAACTCAGTAGTTACGAGTGGTAGAACATGCCACTACGTCGCTGGTTCATGTCTCGCTCAAAGGGATATATATTTTTTAATTTACTACAGCGCATGCCCGTAACTTTAATTAAGTCCCCCGCCATTCTGCCAGTACCGTTATACACTCCGACGAAATTGAAAAATTAACACAAAGATATAATCTTTCGTATATTATATCCGTAAGTATGTACATATTATATGGCACATTATATGCTATAGTTTTTGAACGCATTATAATAGATTTACGGTACCTATGGCTGTAAGTTAAGATACTTAAGGAAAAATGAAACAAGGTCTCTCGCTAAATAATTTATTTTAGTATCCTTACACAGGGCGTAGTCTTACATATTTTAGTGAGTTAATCTTATACAATAAACATATAAATAGCTTTTTTTATATTTAAATGATCTACTGAGTTTTCCCGTTTCAATAAACTCGCCGTTCGTTTATCTTCATATAAAAATCTTCGATGGTTGCTCTTACGGATGAAGTCAATCCAAGGGAATTTTCTCTCTGACAATCTGTAAATTTAAAGAGATAAAATGAAATCACATAAATCTGGTTATGTCTGGAGTGTTGAATATTGAGAGTGGGCGATTGTGAAATAAGCCAGAAACACTTGCTGCAGTCAGTTGTAAATTTTTCTGGTTTATCTCTAGTTTTCTTTTCTTATCTCTGGTAAGCTAGCTTATGACATCTACAGTCCCACTGTACACTACACTACAGTCATAGTGGTAGTGAAGTTGGTATATGTTACAAAAAAACATGCTATTAATGAAGAAGACAAGTTAATCGTTCCTGGTAGTTAAGATAGCGACACGCCGCCCATAATTGAAAAGTTCAGATTAAGGGTTCCGGAGATAGAATGTTAATAATTGTTAATATAGAATTAATTTATTAACATTGAGCGCCGAGACACTGAAATCGGAAGTCGGCAATTTTATTTTTCAACAAAGGAGACAAGTATATTATTATTCAATAGGTAAGCGTCACGCTGACCTATAGAAATTAAAGCGTTTATGTTTATTCAGGGAGAGGACAATTTGTTCGCTTGATGGCAAGCGTCAGACCGGCATAAGATGTGCAGATCGTTACAAAAAAAATATCTGTATCTTTTCCTTCCATATATTTACGGCCCAGAAGTAAATGTAGGAAACAAAACGAACCGCAATACATATTTTTATTACTGTCCCACAATTAGAATTACTCGGGTCGTAGGTGCCAAAAACTTTCACATCACGCACACAATCACAACCAGAAACAACATTTCTCTCGGGGAAAAAAAAACGTGTTTCCACCGGGAATCGAGCCCGATAACCGCCGCTCATGCGAACGCGCACCCAACTCGGCCAGAGGGCAGCGATCGCGGCGGCGCGGGCGCGGGGGTACCTCTGCGCACATCCCGGCGTAGAGCGGGTCGGTGTCCCAGGGCCCGCGCTCGGGCAGCGGCAGCGCGCGGCGGCGCAGCTCGGCCACCAGCTCGCTCACGTGCATGATGGGGATGGGGTCGAGCGTGCGCGCCCGCGCCGCCAGGTACTCCACGTAGTGCGGCCTGCAACAAGGCACAGCGCTGCGTCACGCACCTCGGCCAGCCCGCGCTTGTACAGCCCGTCCAGCGAGCCGTAGGGCCGCGGCGGCGGCCGCAGCGCCGCGCGCCGCACCAGCGTCTCCAGGTCGTCCACGCCCAGCAGCGGCAGCGGGTCCACGCCGCGGGACCGCACCACGCGGCTCAAGTACTCCAGGTAGTGGTTCCTGCAACACGACCGACTGTGCCACCCGCTCCCCCCACGCACTCCACGGGCCTTGTTGCACGACGGGGAACGTTGGACTCTTGGACCCCGCGCTTCTCTCTTCTAGGGACTGAGCGGTAACTCCCCGCGAGGACCGACACTAAATCTAGTAGGCACGTCTAACACTACCCACTAACTCCCCGCGAGGACGCAGCCTCCGCGCCATCCTCATCGAGCCATGTTCTTCTCGACGGCGAATGTAACATCTGTGCCACCCCCTCTCCGCTCATCTCATTACATCCCGTTAGGGTACTGCCCACGCGCCGCTTCCTGCATCGAGCCTTGTTTTACTCTACGGGAAATCTATGTCACCCGCTCTCCGAGTTTCGAAGCTCACGCTCTGCCGTCCGCTATGATCCTCGTTTCCTCGACTAGTAACACTACATCTAGTAGGTATATCTAATATTACATGTGCTACCCCCTCTCCCCGCGGGGATGCAATCCATGCGCGCCTATCGCCGCGTAGAGCCATGTTCGTAATTCTACGTTTAGCGATTGACGTTATAGCGAGAGTAGAGAGAGGCTTACTTGCAAAGGCCAGCAGAGTTGGGCGGCGCCTCGTGTCCGCAGACGCCGTCGACGAGGCCGGCCGGCGTCTCACGCTGCAGCTGGATGGGACAGCGGCCCGCGCTGCCCTCCGCTGCCTCCGTCTCGTAACTCACGTTGTTCATCTGGATTAAGAAAATCAATATTAAAATTTTGTGTTATTTTCCAAAATTCGCAATTCTTCGAGTGATAATGGTAATAAATAGTAATAATGGTAGATTATTTTATTAACCGTCAATAATTCTTCAACGTGCATCATACAAATAAGCGTAGACAAATCATCCAAAGGTGGAAATCGAGATGTTTGCTTTCGGTCCAAAATCCAATAGAAGTTTTTATAAAGTTTTTGCCACTTTATTAGGGCATTACTTGACTATATTACTGGAACTTGACTCTTTTACGTGAGTTTGACTGTGTCTAATGAAATACTAGCCGTGCTCCGCGGCTTCGCCCGCTATTATCAAGTTTAAAAGTAGCCTATGTGTTAATCCTAGGTATAATCTATGTACATTCCAAATTTCATCCAAATCCGTTCAGCCGTTAAAGCGTGAAGATGGAACAAACATACTTACATATACAAACTTTCGGATTTATAATATTAGTAGGATTAGTTCGCAGATAAAAGGGTCAGCCCACCGGATATCTTGCGGAATATTTAATAACAAAATATCAGACCTGAAGCAAAGTCTGCAGTTCATGCGGTTCCTTGTCCCGCAGGTAGAAGAGGCAGTTCCTGGGATGATGCGCATGCAGGCCCAGCTTGCCGCAGTACTCGCTGAGTCCGCAGCGAGCGCCCATCGTGAACGGCTTGCCGCATCCGTAGCAAAACTCGTACTTGCATTGTGTGCACGTGAAGTGCATGCAGCCGCCCCTGCGAACAAACAACGGGAGCTTAGTAGCAGTTGGTGATTGAACCGGTCGAGGTTTCCGACGAGCTGAAATTCTCGATGTAAGTTATATTTTTTATTATTTTACTAGCCGTGTCCCGCAGCTTCGACCGCGTTAATTAAGTTAATAAGTAGCTTATATGTTAATCCTGGTTATAAGGTGTACATTTCAAATTTCATCTAAATTCGTTCAGCTGTTACAGCGTGAAGAGAAAACAAACACAGATAAACTGGAACAAAAACTTCCGCATTTGTAATATTAGTGTGATAGTCATCTCTCATAGCTAGCTTTTGACCAATATTTCACTGGGTAGCTAACGTAGTAGTCGTTTACAACCCTCGAATAAAATGATGTTTGGTGCCCGGCAGCTATCGTAGAGAGCCAGTACCAGAGGCCTATGGACTACATCGTTGCTTACTAATAGGTCACACGCTAGCCTATCTTAAAAAACACGTTTAGAGCACATACCATAAGGAGTACCTACATTCTTTCTACTGTTTACAGGTCTTATATTATATATTTACAGCATTAGGACGATATGATCTTGAGTTATCACGACCCAGATGGTGCAGTCCTGTGCGCCAAATGGGTCGTGATAAACTGATAACAGAGCGCCGAGCGAGTTGCAATAGCCACTGCGTTATCGTGGGTCGAGCGTTCGATTCCCATCAGGAGCACATTTTCCTTCCCAGGGGATATTTTTTGATTGAGTATGATGGTTTCCGTCATTGAAGTTAACCGTGTCTGCCCTAGTATCGGTGTACTTCTGCTTGGGCGCCACGGACCGTTTCGGGTCAGCTCTTCTAGCCACGTGTATGTATCAGTACAGCGAAGGAGTGGAACTCATTGCCTGCGTCTTTGTACCCCGAACGATATAATCTGGGATTCTTCAAGTCTCGAGTGAATAGGTATCTTCTAGGCAAGCATGTCACACTTTCGGCCGCATCATTACTTTCCATCAGGTGAGATAGTGGTCAAATGCTTGCCTATACACATAAAAAAAAAGTTCGTATATGTCAGTACCTCGACAGCGAGTACTTGAAGCGGCACCGCGGACACTCGAGCCCGTTCTCTCGCAGGTGTTGCTGCACGGCCGCCACGGACCGCTCGGGGTCGTTGTCCTCCACCCACGTCGCGTACTGCTCGCAGCTCAGCCCTTCGTGGTTGGGACTCCACTAAAAAAAAAAGAATTATATATATTAATTGTATAAATTTTAGGTTATTAGTCGCGAAAGTGAAAAAAAATGGCGTTGTCGATTTTGGTTTATTTTCCAAAACTATGTGATTCTTAACCGGTAAATATTTAGTGAACGTTCATGAGTGTAGGCAATAGGCATAAACAAAGTTGGAAACGCGATTTTCGCTTTCGCTCCAAACTCCAATAGAAGTTTTAGTAAAGTTTCTACCACTTTATTAGGGCATGCGGCATGACTGGACCTTGACTCTTTTACTTGACTTTAACTGTGACTTATATTATGAAATTTACTGAAAAATATTGTATTACTTGACCCTGGCTAAATGCCCAAGATTGCGGAGCCAATTTTTTTTTTTTTTTATAAATTTTCACTGCCTTTGGTTTCAGGCCTTTAACCACGTTAAAAGTTCGGGTCTCTATTCTAATCTAGCTGGAGTTAGACTACAGAATTCGCAACATCGTGAGAAATATAAAATATATCGTGCAAGTTGGTTTGTCGTGCAAGTTGGTTTGTCGTCCAAGTCGAGTAAAATCACTCCTACTAGACCAGTGCCACCCGGCACTTTGACTAACAAAGCTCTAGATAGGTTTGGATAAAATGCTAAAGACTATGAAAATCTCTACGAAAATCTAAAAGCATTAATGTTTTATGTAATGTATCAAGAGTAAAAAAACCACACAACTTTATACGGGCTGTAAATATCTACTAACCGGTTTTCTACAAGAGGCGCAACTGACGGACCGACATTCGGGGCACCGCAGTTTCTTCTGTTTAGGATGCACGAAGAATCCTGACGAACACTCCATGCACCATCTGAAGTTCGGGTCCCGGGCTAATGTGCGGTCGCGCAGCTGTAAAACGATAATTTTAACGAATTTAATTTAACTTGAATTGATATTAACCATTAGTATTTCATTATCATTATGAAGATACAAATGGTGGAGCAGGTTGCATTTATAATATATTATTTCTCTGTAATAGTTTATGCATACGTCTCGAGCAGTCTTGAGCAGAATGCGCGAAATTGCAAGGAATGCTAAGTATCTACTCCAGGCATGGGTCGTCTTCAGGGAGAACCACTAGCTCCAGCAGTTTACAATATAGACACTAGCAATAATTGTTCTTACCTTCCTCTGAAACAGTTCATGCACGTCTGTCTCGAGCAGAGTCTTGAGCAGTATATCGAGGTGCGCGAAGTACTCCAGCCAGGCGTCTTCAGGCAGGGCCTCTAGCTCCGGCACCTTGCAGTATGGACACACGCAGTCGGCGATGCTTCGCTCTGTTATCTGTACTGTGAAGTACAGCCGGGCGCACTCCCGGCAGCACCGGTGCGTGCAGCGCAACATCGACACCATCTGGAAGATTGAAATTAGAATCAGACAAGAAAACTAGGCTGCATACCACTTTTTTTTTTACAAAGGAATTGAAGTAAGACAAAACTAATTAGCTAGTCCTTATGATCAAACCGACATGAACACAATTAAACGCAGCAAACGGGCACTTTGATCAAGAAAAAAATGGTATTCACCGATTTGAATAAGTCAATACCAATTCATGTAGCATTTTGAGTAATCGGCTTTCTCAACTATTAATCGCGTTTAATCTTGCGTAAACTAAACAGTCACAACTTGGTTACATTTTGTTCGGTGAGGAGACGCGTCGGAGATCAACGCAATTCGGTTCGTCCTCTGCTGGGTCTGACACGGAGTTGCGACTGGATTCCTAGTATCAGAGGAGCAATGTGTCGTTGTACTCGGTGCCTAAGGGTGTATAGTTACTTCGTGTTCAGGCAGTCTGGCGGCGCACAGCTCGCAGTCCTGGTGCAGGTAGGCGAGCGCGGCGGGCAGGTCGGCGCACTCGAGCGCGGCGAGCATGGCGGCTGGCGGCGCGGCACCACGCGCCACCAGCTCCACCGCCAGCCGCGCCTGCTCCCACGTCTCCAGCGCGCCGCCCGCCAGCAGCAGCCGCGCCTGTCTCTGTCGGACATCACAGGTTACCTAATAGTACGAGTGCTAGTTTCACTTTGCAAACACGTTTAAATTATTTCTGGCGCGTTGCAAAAGTATTGGGAGGGCCCGCCGGTACCCGCATTGGCTAATACCTACCCGCCGACGTGCTTATTGCAACGTGCCTGGCAATACCACGATATAATTTAAACGTCCCGGTAGGTATAATCTGGGAGTCTTCCAGTCGAGAGTGAACAGGTATCTTCTAGGCGTATGTGCTCCATCGTCGACCGCATCAGGTGAGATAACAGTCGAACGTTTAACTATTATGAATTAAAAAAATCCATCATTATGGTTGACGCGTTACTGATCAAGCTTTAGCTTCACACAGTTATACACGTGTCGGCGCGAACGGGGAATATGCGTGAGATTTAAATATGTCAAGTAAGTCTTACTTTTTTAATTTTTGTAGATATGGTATTACGCCTGAATATTTTTTTTATTTAAATGCTGTTTAGTTTAGAATTTTCATTTAGGCAATATATTAACGAAAATAATTATAATCGATTAAAAGCATTAAAAAAGTATGCCTATTCCCTATTGCATTTTGAAACTTTTCTAACATCACTATATTCCACTTCAACCATATCACCACGACGAACGAACTTTGACCGCCTATATAATATTATATGCTGAATCTGGAAAAAATGTCCTAAAAACATTGTTTGTATGTAAAAACGTCGTCGAAACAAAAGCCGCAAATATATCATAGTCATAACTAGTTGCGTAGGAGTTACATACCTCCGGCGATCCTTCTGGTAGTTGCACGCTCGCGAGGTCTATGATCTGTCCAGACACGCGGCGCAGGGTGACCGGCGGCGGCGGAGACGGTCGGGCCGGTGGTTCCTCCTCTCTAGGCTCCGTCGGTCTTGCGGCCTGCGACTGAGAGTCCTCCGAGTCACTATCCGTCCACTCGTCCTCTGTCCGACAGGTCTCCTTGAAGTAATTCTTTTTCTTCTCTTGTGGTGGTGATGATTTGGGTGGCGTGGCCAGCTTCTGTCCCTGCTGCTTCCCCGGCGGGAGAGGCGCCGGTTTTTTCTTATTCAGCGTTGCGGTCGACGTGGACGGCTTCACGTCTACGATCACCGGCGCCTGCGGCTTCACTGGCTTCGGGCTGTTAAATATTTTCGATTGCAACTGCTTCACGTGTCCTATTTGTACGTTTCCGAAGTGTGTTTTAGGCGGTGCGGGTGCGGGATATTGTTTTATCGAAGTCCGGCGTACTGGCACTTTGGATACTATTAGCTTAGGTGCGAGCTTGTCAACTTTTGCTTTAATGTTTGGCGTTGGCTTTATTGGTTTTGGTATGTTAGACTTGGCTATCATGGTTTTGTTAGAGGTATTATCGTTAGGGGTTTCTATTTCTATACCTTTTTCGACGCTAACTCGGTCTGTCGGGCTTTGCAAGACTTTTTCTTCACTGTCGCGGCTTGTTAAAGATTGTAAAATTTTTTCAGCACTTTCGCGATGTATTGGTGTTTGAATAACTTTTTCAACGCTGTCGCGGTGTTTTGGGCTTTGTATTAAATTTTCTACACTCTCGCGGAATAGCGTATTTTCTATTATTTTTTCATCACTATCGTCGGTTATATTTTCGTCCGTTGTATTGTTAACAATGTCTTCCATAGGCGCAGGTGTTGCCTCTTCAATTTCAACATGAATAATTTCTATTGTGGTTGTGGTTTCATCAGCAGCATCTATAATATCATCATTTTGACTCGGCTCTGACTCAGTAGATAGCGAGTTACTCCTCCCATTTATCGTTATTTCGTTATCAACTATTCCTGCAGTAGCAGATTCTATTTCGTTTTCGTCATCAGATTCCGCAGAAAGTTGAACAGTATCTACAATCGCATTAAAAGTTGGTTCTACAATTTCTGATATTTGGAGCATTGTTGGTGCAATGGGTTCTAAAGCAAATTCTTCTATTACATATTTTGTGAGTAGTATTTTGGGTTTAATTGAAACTGCTGTAACTACATTTACATCAAGAGGTTTTAACGGTTCAGTCTGAATGGTTTCATTTAAGTTCTTAGTAGAAGTGTTTAGTTCAGCATAGATTTCATCAAAAGAATTTACAGCCACAAACAAATTATTGTTAGGGTCTTCTTTTATATTAGTATTAGATTGTACACTATCAATGTTATTATTTTTTTCGACCATCGTAACTATGTTTTTATTAGGTTCGTTTATTTCTATTGTCATTATATGTTCTTCTTGCAAACTACGTGCTATGGAATCCAATATTTCAATATTAGCATGTTTGACATCTTCTATTTGAGTATCTAAATTATCTAATGCTTCTTCGAACTGTTCGTTGTCTTCTGAACTCGTTCTGTTCGGGAATGTTGCGTCATTTTTAGAGTTCTCGTCTACTTCCTCTTCTTCGTATTCTTCGTTCGACCCTTCATTGTCGTCCGACGACATGTTGTCGGTCTCTTCCTCGGTTTCACTGTAAGACTCCTCTCTCTCGTCGTTCGAACTCGTTTCGTGCTCACTCTGAGAAGTCTGGGCGTGTCCATCGTCCAGAGAATTTATATCCGAATTAATTTCATCTTTCATTTGCTGTATAAGTTTTTGAGTGTTATCGACGATTTCGTTCAGGTTACTCGATTTCTCTTCGACTTGCGGACCCTCTTGCGGTAAGTTTTGAGTTTGCGGCAGCGATTTCGTTTCATTTCTATCCTTTTCTAAAATATATGAAGGTTTAACTGCGATCGGTTTCCGTACGTTTCGGTTATCGGCCGAACCGAGAGCGTTTGGATTCTCAGATTTTAAAATTGTAATTTTTGCTTTTTTCGGTTCACGTTTATCGTGAGGGGTTAACTCAGGAGACCGGTTATCGGTATCGTTCACGGTCGCAGAGCTTTTTTGCTTACGCGTTTCTTTTTCGTTACGCTCATTATTAAAATCTACATTACTATCTAAACCACCTCGCGTTCGATCGTCTCTTCTCGCATAGTCGTGATCCGTTCGGGCGTTACGGGGGGCGGGTTCCGGCGCGGCTCGATCGGCGGCCGGCTCGCTGATGTTCGGCAGCGGACTGGCCCTCGTGAGGGCGTTGTAGGCGTCGATGAAATCGTTCTCGGAGCGGATGAGATCGAGCGAGGGCGGGGCGAGGTCGCGGTCGGGGCGCAGCAGAGTCCGCAGGAGCGCCGCGTCGTCGGCGCGCGCGAGCAGCGAGCGCAGCGTGCGCGCCACTTCCGCGGCGCCCGCGCCGGCGGCCGGCGAGTCCCACGAGGCGCGCTCTTCGCGCTCGAGCGCCGGCGGTCCCCACTCGTCCGCGTACGGGCCCGCCGGCGGGTCGTACTCGTCCGAGCTGTATTCCGCTGAAACGTAAACGCTACGGTTATGCGGACGACGAGCGGCGGCGAGTCAAGGTAATCGGGAGGGCTGTCGGTTACCGCGCGCGCGGGGAGCCGCCTCGTCGTCCGCGCCCGCCGGCGAGCCCCACACGCGGCCGCGGACCCGCGCCGCCGTGCCCACGCGGCTCTCCTGCGGGGAAACGAACGGTCACTCTCGCATCCGTCGGCACGAGTCTGGCGCCGAATACGACGGTGGATGCGACATTACTCGCTCTAATTGTGACGTACAGATCGTCCTAAATTTGATACGCAACTATAGTTTTACCCGACTGCGTGATGCTAAGAACATTACCCCTCGGTAATGTTTTTATTAGCTTATGATCGCATGTATAATGATTCTTCCATAAATATATTTATCGTAATCTCGCGAGTTTCACTATAAACGCGACACTTATTCAATACGGCGGCGACCAGACACCATATTGTAAAATATGAAAAGTCAAAGCAGACAAACCGTGGGAAGTGGGTATCATCGAACGGGTATTTGAAAATATTTTCTAGGTTTGTCTTATAATTTTTCATTTCGAACGACCATTTAAGATGAAAGATGTAAGTACTATATCGATTTAGAGTCGGTTAGCGACCACTTCCCACTCCACTTACATAAAAAAGCTGCGATAAAGTTCCGATGCAGTCGCATAATAGGTCATATTAAAAATAATAAATTAAAAAAAATAAGGAATTTCACTTAACACGCAGTCGGGTTTTTACTGTCGGTTCGTATCCGCCATCGCAGTCAGTAAACTCGGCTAGTACAAGTGGTTCCTGGCGTGGCATGGAGCTGACCTGCGTGCGGAGCGCGTCGACGCAGTAGGTGACGGCGGGCCACACGGCGCCGCGGTGCCTCGCGAGCGCGGCGCGCGCGTCCCGCTCGGAGAGCGTCGCGTGCGGCGCGAGGCGGGCCGCCGCGCCGCGCACGGCGCCCGCCAGCCCCGCCCACCGCGCCTCCAGCCACGCCAGCGGCGCGCCCGGACTCGCCTCCAGACCCACCTGCACCTGGGGGGGGGGAACTCTAATCAACTGCCTGTTAGGAGTTTTGCCGCGAAAGTGAAAAAATGGTGTTGTTGATTTTGTAATATTTTCCAAAACCTTCGAGTGCTAATGTGTAATAATGGTGGATTTTTAATACGTACATCTAATAACTGTAAACGAGCAATTTTTGTCTATATATAATCTGTCTCTCGGAAACGGCTCAAACGATTTTCATAAAATTTAGTATGCAGGGAGTTTCGGGGGCGATAAATCGATCTAGGTTATCCAGGTACTATTTATTAAACGTGCATAATTGTAGGCAAATCATAGGGCATGACTTGACTACGACTGGACCTTGAATTTTTTACTTGACTTAGACTGTGACTAGGACTTTTAATATGAAACACTCTTGAATATATTATTACTTGTCCCTAGCTAAATGCACAAGATTGCCAAGCCAAAATTGAAAGAAAAAAAACTGCTGTTAGCTTAGTTGGGTGGGTGTTCGTCTTTTAAGCTATCGGGTTCGATTCCCGACGGAGCCACAAGTTTCTCCCCAAGGAAAATGTGTATTTCTGATTCTGTTTTTTTTTGTTCCGCCTTTTGTTTTCCTTCAACACAAGATTGAGCTTTTTTTTAGGAAATATAGACAATTGGCCCGTAGATTGTTATGCCTATGTATGCCTATAACGAACTATAATATCTAGACTAATTTATAAAAGTTATGATTATGATTATGAACGCTCACCTCTGCCGCGTCGTACCCGAGGCGCTCTGCGTCCGCGAGCAGGCGCGCGAGCTCGACGCCGCGCCGCCCGCCCGCCAGCGCCTCCACAGACAACGCGCGCCCGCCCACCGGCTCCGGGGACGTCGCCTGCCTCACCCACGGACATCATTATTAGAATTTTTTAAACTTTTGCAAACTTCATTCATGTTTATATGAGAAAAATGGGTCTATTCGTGCTTTTAATTTCAAAATAGTAGTATTTTGACTAACCTCGACGTTTCGGCAGGGTTGTACCGGCCGTGGTCACGAGAGATTGTTAATCTTAAAATAATGCTAATTTGTTAAATTAAAAGCGTGAAAAGACCTGGTTTTCTCATATAAACATGATTATCATTATTAAATCCTAACTGTACGGTTTATGCAAACCGTACAAAACACACATTCCCGCGGGTCAGCAGTTAACGTGATTCCGAGTTAGTGCTCATCGCGACACCGCGCGAATAACTATTGCACTCAATAAAACAACGATTGAACTTCACGTGTTTGTTACGCAACCAATTACTACAACTACCTAACAACAATCAGGTTGTACGGTACGCACCGTACACTAACTATTCAGAGGAACCCAACTCGAACATAATACACTAAACTTGGACTACAAGACTACGGTTAAGACACAGTAGTTGATTCTTTTGCAGTGTCCCCCTTGGGCAGTACCACACCATTGCCAGACATTCAACCGCCAAGCAGTAGTGTGCAAACGTTACTGTGTTCGGATTGAAGGGCAATGCTTTCAGTGAAATTGCAGGGCTTTAAGAGATATGCCTGCTTAGCCACACTCGCGCTGATATGCAAGCCAAATAATATATCTTCTAGGCAAGCATGTTACATCTTCAGCCGCATCTTCACTTTCCATTACGTGAGATAGTGGTCAAAGGTTTGCGTATCTAGCAAAAAAAAAATTGAAGATGGGACTTAAAATCAACTCACGGAAAACACACCGCATCTCTGGAGATGCGATGTGGGATCACGATTTCATTGCCTTAGCTAAATAATAAATAAAATGGCTGTAATTTTGCGAAACTGGCAGTAAAGTCATTAACATTCATAAGTGCCTCTTCGGGGCCCATGTGAATATACGTTTTATAATAGTAAGCGAGACCTCAGATCCGTAGAAGCTGGAGCGGCGCTGCTGCCTCGGGCGGCGCAGGTCGAGATGGCTCGCGCGGCGCGCGAGGCGGCCCCACTCGGCGTCGGGCGGGCTGCCGTCCCGCTCCCGCCACTCCCACCCCGCGCCCGCCGTGCGCACGCTGCGCTCGCTCTCCTACAACACCAATTACGAACATTAAACGATATACATCGTGTAGTCACTCCTCACTTTTTACTGAGGCGTGACGTCACGCGGAATTTTAACGCACCATATCTTAGTATTTTTTTCCGACTTCCCAAAAAAGGAGGAGGTACTCAGGTCGACTGTATTTTTTGTTTTTTTTTTGTGTGTTACCTCATAACTTCTCTTCACGTGAGCCGATTTCGAAAATTATTTTAGTCTGAAAGATGTTGCTTTCTAATTGGTCCCATTAAAATTTGATCAAGATCTGATTAGTAGTTCTTGAAATATCGTCAGTAATGCCTATTTTGTGACGAATAATGCGTACTTTGACGATGTTCTCGTTTACCCGACTTCAAAAGTTACATCATAACTTCTTTCGTTGTGAGCCGATTTTGATGGTTCCTTTTTTTATTTGAAAGATGGTGCTTTTTATGTAGTCCCATTGAAATTTGATCAAGGTCTGATCTCTAGTTTTTGAGTTATAATCAATAATGCGTGTTTATACATACATTAAATCTGATCAAGATTCCGATGATAAAGCGGTGAAGTCGGTCGTTTTTTAGCTTTGCTTGCGTTTAATTATTGACAATGTAAATGACGGACCAGACCCTTGGGTATATATCTTATTTATCTCTGGACCAGACTACGCGACGTAAGGAGGGTAATGTATTTATCGGCCTATGTATTCATGTTTGTTCCTTTGCGGCTCTCTAGAGACGTGCGCCGATTTTGATGATTCCTACGTCAATCGATTTGACTTACTCGTGCGGATGTTACTAAAGACATGACAGTAATCAATATTCAATATGGCGACCAGCGAACTCCAAATTGAAAAAAAAATCGTCGAAGTGTGTCAAGTGGGGTATAATTGAATAGGTATTTTCGTTTCAAAATTCCTATTAAAGTTTTAGTAGACTTTCGACTACTTTACTAGGGCATGATTTGACTATGTTTGGACCATGACTTTTTTACTAAGCTTTGACTGTGACTAGGACTAGTTTTATGAAATTAGTCTTAACTTAAAAATATTTATTTTAGGACACAATACACATAGCCAAATAAAAAAGATAATTGAAACGCAAGCAAAGCTTAGAAAAACTGGATTCATCGCTTATATTTCGGTTTTGGCTTGACTGATTTTGATAAAATTTATATGGGACTACCTCGGAAGTAAACTCTACCAAACAAAAAAAAAATCATCTAAATCGATTCATAATTGGCGGAGATATCGCGTAACATACATGAGTGTGAGAACCACCTTTTTTGAAGTCTGTTGAAAATAGAGTAGGGAGTACTGACCCGCGTGTCGCTAGACAGCGAGTGTCGGCTGTGCGAGCGCTCGCGGCGCGCGTCGTCTCGCAGCCGCCGCGAGCGGGACCGCGCGCGCCCCGCCGCCCGCGCCCCCGCCCCCGCCGCCCCGCTACTCCCGCGCTCCCATGCGCTCGGCTCCTCGTACGTCTGTGCGGCATGACGATTGCTATTGTTCATTGGGTTCACTGCCCGTTGGCTTAGTTAGGTGGGGTCTTCTAAGCAGGGGGGTATCGGGTTCGATTCCCGGCGGTATGATTGATTGTGTGTGTCATATGAATGTACAACGACATAAGTAATCGATCGATGTGGGGCTGTAAATGTGGAAGCCTTATTTATATTGCGCGGGCGAAGCGTCTTCGTTTCTGCTTGGGCGCAAAATGCTTTCCTATGTCCGGATGTCCAGCTGTTCTCCTGTACGGCTCGCATTTGTCAACCTTTTCTCGTAAAATTTTGGGAGAGGTTCGATAGTAACATGTAATATTTTGTCGATTCAGTTTTGGCAGAGTTATGGGGCTTGAAAACATGTTTTAAAAACAACAAAAAAAGAAATTTTAGCCAGTTTGAAAAATACGTGGTCGAAAATTGTATCGTAAGTGCAGGACAAACTCATTCTTGCTCGTCAATGCTTGATACATTTAAAATTCATTGAGTTTTTGTTATAAAAAGTAGTTATGTTACTCATAGAAATTAATTCTTACTTACGTATGAGAACTTCATTGAGCTTCCATCAAATAAGCCTTTAAATTTAGATACGCGTATGATTTCTGCCATGAGGCAAAGGTACACCAGGGTACGTCACTGCTTATTTTTTTATTAGAAGGGTACCTGGGGGGAGGCAGCCTCAACGTTGGCAAGGGTGCCAAGCTTGGTCCATGCCATAGTCAATATGTACCAGGAACTTAGATAGTGGAGAGCAAGTGTACAATCATATCCCATTATATTATATAAAATGAAGGTGAATTCTTACCTGTGTAGATATATTTTGCGGCGGAGGCGAAGTTCCAGTGTTAGATACATTAGTTTTCGTAATCTGAGCCGACGACCGACTCTCCGCTGGGATGTCGCGCGGGGGCGACGTCCCAGCGGACTTTTTTTGAAAATTTACATTCGAAGGGATGGGGTCTCGGGTCTGATCTTTTGGAGGGGACGGTCCAACCGACACGCTGTGCCGGGCTTCTTTAGGCGGGGACGGTCCCACCGACACGCTATGCCGGGCTTCTTTAGGCGGGGACGGTCCCACCGACACGCTGTGCCGGGTTTCTCTAGGGGGGGACGGTCCCACCGACACGCTGTGCCGTTGCGGAGTGCTGATTGTAGGAGTCTCTTTTGTTTCGCGGTACGGGGATACCCTGACCGTCTTGTTATATTCCCGAAGGGAGGAAGCGTTAGTCGCGTTTCGCGAGTCCCGCGGGGGAGACGGCCCCACTCCCATGTCGTGTCGTTCCTTCGCTCCGTTCTGCTCTCTCGTCGGCGTGATGAGACGAGGCGCGGCCGGGCCGACGCCCGACCGTTCGCGAGGCGGCGACGGGCCGCATCCGGTCGACGTGCGTTCTTCGTTTGATTTGACCGCCTCGGTGCGTTTTGGTTTTTCAGGCGCTGACGAAACAACGTAAAATTAGCCAGTGGTATACAATTTAAAGAAATCATCGCGTAAGCAAAAAATTGGAGGCTTATGCACGTTCAGCGGAGGCAGTGGGGAGCTTCGTCCATCCGTCTTTTTTTTATATTAGATAGGCAAGCATTTGACCGCTATCTCACCTGATGGAAAGTGACGATGAGGCCAAAGATGGAACATGCTTGCCTAGAAGGTACCTATTCACTCTAGACTTGAAGACACCCAGATTATACTGTTCAGGGAACAAAGACGCAGGCAATGAGTTCCACTCTTTCGCTGTACGGATGATGAACTTAGAAGCAAAACGCTTCGAGCGAACTGGAGGTATGTCAACCATAAATGGATGACGTTTGACAGTTTGTCTTGTTGTTTGATGGGAAAAAGGGCATGGTCTCTTTACATAGCCACAAATTTTATCTGTATATCTATTCTATATTCCATTCTTTTTCAAATAATACATTAGTTATCTTAAGTTTATTTATATTTTGCAGTCGCCAGAAAGCGCTTGTGCAATTTGTCTCCATGCATCCTTGTCATCATTCATTGATTTTATAATAAGCTTTCTTTATCAACACACATTTTATTGTTTATTTAAACTTTCTTATTGGTAATTCAGTTACAGTATTTTTTTATAAAACCCAACCCCATATGCCAAAAAATACTTCATTTGTTTTGATAAATTTAAACGCGCGTTCCGCTAAATTATGCTTATGTCTATACTTCTATAGTATTGAATATACATCGTCACTGGTCGCGTCACACCGACTAAAACACTGTTCTGAAATAGGCACATAATTATAGTAATATCGTATACAGAGACAAAGAGAGTTTTATCTCCGTTAAAATCCAAAGACCAAAGCTACTAACCTCGAACTTCAACACGCGGACTCTCCCGAACTCGAGCGGCAGCGTGCGGCGCTTCGTCCTTGATACTGAGTCTCTCGAAGTCCGCGGTGACATCGGCGACGACCTTCGGCGCGGCGGTGGGCGTGCGGCAACAAACGGCGCAGACACGGACCCCGGGCTCGTTGACGTACGTGCAATGTTCGCACTGCCACGCCGCGGCGGGCGGAGGAGGAGCCGGCCCGATGGATTCCTCTGCAGGCTCACTTTGCAGCTCACGCGGGGACTGGGTAGATTGAGAGCCGCGTCGAGCGAATGCATCTTCTCCCCGATCGCGATCGGAAGCAGGGCGGGATTTGGAGCCGCGGCGTGCGGGCGGTTCCTCCTCGCTTTCGCTTTCAGAGTCGGCGTCGCTGGACGGCAGCGGCGGGGAGGGCGTGCGGTGTTTGGTGCGACGAGATGTACGCGACCGCGACGACAGTGCGGGGGACGCCGCGCGGGATCCCGTGCGGGACGCGGCGCGGGACATCGTTCGACTGTCCGCTGCGAACAAACGCTTTAACTGTGATGACGCCACGATAGATATGCTACATGCATGCATTAGTTTAAATATGTGTTAAGCGTATATTTTTTACCTTTATAGCTGTAGAATTACACCCTTAACATTAATTACTTATTTAAAAGCGTTTTAATTAGCTCATTAATGAATAAAGTGACAATAATTTAAACGCCAGAGCTTCAAAACCCGACTTCACCGCTTTATATCCGGTACTCTTGATCAGATCTTGACAATATTGCCTTTTTCGTATAATTCAGTAATATACACAAAAAAACAAAACTATGATTAGTCCAGTTTCCTTTACTGCGGCCGTGGTTGGATCGTGTCACAGAAAGAACGTCAAATTGGCCGTATTATTCAAGTCGCAAGCGAATACCTAGAACACGTCGACCACATCGTCTTGATATTGGTCAATCGTTTTCCTACACTGAATAAAAAAAATCCCATGCAAAGTGTAGTGTAGTAACGCAGTGGTACCTCTCCGGTAGGGTTGCGGCGTGTGCGTCGGGAGCGCAGCGTGTGGGTACGCGTGGTGCGGGTGCGGCGCGCAGCAGGCCGCGGGCGGCTGCCAGCCCCCCCCGGGGGGTGCCCACGGGTGATCGAGGCTGGCGCACGAGCCGTACCGCCAGGCGGCGGCGGGGGCGCAGTGCGCGCACCCCCCGCCCGCGCCCCCGCCCGCACCTCCGCCCAGCTCCAGCACGGACGCCCCGCGTCGCATGCCGCCCCACCCCGCGCCCGCCGCTACCGCTGACCCGCTCTCCCAGTTCTCTGTCCCGCCCGCCTGCAAGTCACATGCCCTCGCCTGATATATTGGACTAGGTCCGTAATAGTAATAAAACATCAGTAATAAAACGGGCATTCATTAAGACAACTTATTGAAGTGATTTTTTTATGGGAAGGCTTTGAAATTCTGCTCCGCTACCTTTGTTGTGACGAAAGTGGTGGGGGTAAACACTGTGACGAATTATTAACATGGTTCTTTTTTATACAAAATTTTCACTTCTATTGTGTGTTCCGACACATCCTGTTTTCTATAAAGCTAATGACTACATTAATGACAAGGATGCATGGAGGCAAACTGCACAAGCGCTTTATGAGGACAACATAATATACCTAGAGGTATCTATTCATACCTAGGTTAGGATAATTCCTGTTTTAGTCCTAACAATGATTACAATATAAACAATGACTTAATGACTCTTCTACGATATTTTATAATTGAATCGGCTGCCCTCTTCAACGAACTTGTTAGGAACCGACCAGATGAAAATTTAAAAATGACATTGACAATTTTTTTATATATATTTTTCCTTTTAATAGTTTGTGAACCTGCAGGAATGTTGGCAAAGCATACTAAATTGAAATAACGTATTTTTGGTTTTCACTTCAATACTTCACCACTGCTACCACCCTTTAACTATGTAATAACTTAATTTGACTGTCACTAGGACTTATTTTACAAAATCTTAGTTTACTTTATTTGACACTGGCTAAATGGAAATGTGCGAAACCCATCCCAGAAAAAACAATTCGTATTATAAAACGCCTTACCATCTGTGGCACATTGAACCCTTGCAGCGAACCTCTTGGTCTATTCCACGCTGGGTTGAGATGTCCCAAAGTGTTGGATTGCATTTGCATCGGTTGCGGTTGCATCGCCGGCTGGTGAGGCATCGTATTCAGGAACGGCATGCTCCCCAAATGGTTGGGGTTGCCCATGTGGCTGGGGGTGCTTATATTGTTAGGTGAAGCCATATGGCTGGAAGCCGCCAGCTTGTTTTGAATGTGGACTGGAAGTGGCTGTTGGTTGAATAACGGCTGTGCACGCATGCTAGCTAAAGTAGCGTGTCCAGGAGAGGCGCGCCATTGTTGATCTTGCATTGGAGGCTTAGGACTGGCGCTCATCTAAAAGGTACAATATTATTTAGAGATTCCACTGCTGAGGAAACATACTTGTTATTGAATTATATATTTTATAGGTGGCAAGCGTTTAATAACTGTCTCACCTGTCGGAAAGTGATAATATGCGGCCCAAGATGTGGCATACTTGCTTAGAAGATGTTTATTCATTTTAAACTCCCGGATTATACAGTTCAGGTAACAAAACCAGAACATTCCACTTCTGTGCTATACGGATGACGATATGCTCATAGAAGCGAAACGCCTCGAGCGAACTGGAGGCATACATTTCAGACCAACTTCGATATAAACTGTTATCAAGTTATTCGACGCGTAATTGCGTTAGGTACTAGTGAAATTGAGCCCAAAGAAAGTCAACTCAGTTCTCAATGGAAGTTACAAATCGCAACAAAGAACACAGTCTTACATGATTGGGCTATATTTCCAATGATATAATAATACCGCATGTAAAAATTATGATATCGTAATTGATTTTGACGTCAACTCACCTTATTTCTTCGAGGAGGGGGCACCGGAGGTGCCACAGTCTTTGGCGGCAACGGGGGCCTGACTTCAGACAATTGAGAAGGAGATAAAGCCTGGAAATAGATAATGAAGGTCATTGTAGGTAATAAAAGTACTAATTCTTATAAGTGTTTATTCCTTTACTCGATTTCAAATAAACTGTAAATAATTCAAACTTATCTCTAACTTTTTTGTTCAGTAAATTCTTAAACCATGAAACAGACGGACAGAAGTACATGAGAGTGATGTTGTAAGAATACCCGTGATCCGTACTTGTCAGATGTATTTAACTGCTCGTTGACTTAGATGCGTGTTCGCCTTCTAAGCAAGGGGCCATCGGGTTCGATTCCCGACGGGAAGACAAATTTTATACCCAAGGGATATTTGTGTTTCCGGTTCTAAGTTGTGTGATTGTGTGATGTGAATGTTTCCGGCACCCACTACACAAGTCACCGAACTCAGTATGGGGCTGTGAGACAGAAAACGATTTTTTTATTATGCATGAAGTATAGAATAGAGAGAGAGAGTTTCCTGCTCTGTGCTATAGATAAAATATATCCGAAAAGTACGAGTCTGACACGTGCACAGTTCGCCCATCACGCGAATTCAGTTTTGATTTTAATTGTAATTTTTTAGGGTTCTTTACACCAGATATCAAAACGTGGTTAAAATATTTCTAGCAACTAAGAGGTAGATAACATTTCTCTTCGCAAAAAAACACTGTTAAATTGCTCGCTATTTGGCATTTATCCAAAACGAAGTGAATTAGACGTACACCTGTGGTAAGTGCATTATTTGTTTGGACACGATATCCTAATGATTAATCAACTATGCAATGCGTGTTGGAACTGTAGTCACTTTTATTTTTATTTTGCACCTTCGTCGGTTGAAATTTATTTATAGAAATCTATGCATTTTTCAATTTTAATATTCATGGCAAATATGCATAATCCACTAATAAACTACCACAGTATACCACTCTCAGTAGAAAAATATAGTATAGTCATGTCATAAGTTTGTATGTCGATTTGGCTCTTTTAAAATAGAAAGATTTTTTATAGCCGATTATATCGGTTTTACAAGCAGACAGAATATAAAAATATCTTGGCAGGCCATAAACGACTCTTCATACATTTATACGGAAGAATCAAGTTAGATTTTTTCTCGCTTTCGCACTCACAGCCCCATTAAGTTCAATGACTTGTGCCATGGGTGCCAGAAACATTCACATCACATGCACAAACACACCCAGAACCAGAAACACAAATTTCCTTAATGGAGAAAACTTATGTTCCCACCGGGAATCGAACCGGACCTGCTTAGAAGGCACCTAACTAAGCCAGCAGGCAGTTCTAGATAAAAGCTAGTACTCCTCAATAGGTACATACCTGTCGTTGATGATGCCTGCGCTTAGGATGGCGGTGGTACATGTCATCACAGGACGCACAAAGCGCACGTCGGCCGCACTCGGCGCAGCGGACCCGCGCGCCACCACCTCCGCACAGCCCACAAGACGCGCCGGCTTGCGCTGGGTGACCTCAAAATCAATTACAATGTTCCGTTTTACATTATTTTAGGCATTGCCTCGAACCAATTAGACTGTAGTATACTAATTAATGTCAAACAAACAATTGTTTAAACTAGGTATTCGCTGACATTCATTTTGAATTGATTTTGGCTATCCATACATGTCATCGATATTTTATCATGGAAAAACTAAGTGGTTTTAAAAAAGTAACATTTAATTTTAAATAACATTAACGTGTTAGAAAACGGAATTATCACAGTACTTACTTATTGGTTGCATGACTCTGCAAATATGACCTGGCAATTATGTATTTAAGAGAAGCAAATTTCGATATACACAATTGCCAGATCATCAGTTGGGATTAACCCCATAGTGGCAACCATGAAACGAATTAGTAGGTACTATGACATTTTCAGTTTTACATAAAGTGATTGAGTTTTAAAAGATTATGAGAAGCACGCCTAAGAAGAATATAACATACACACCTGTAGGTGGACGAGGCGGCGGAGGCGGAGGAGGCTGTAGCTTGGCATTTACATACTGATCTGAAGGAAACTCCACCACTTCGTAGTCCGGTTCAGGCTTGAACGGCTGTGGCTGGGGCCGCTGAGGGAGCGGAGTTCGAGGCTTTGTGACCGCCGGGGGACGCATGGTGAAGTGTGTCTGAGGCGCGGGCGACGTCCCGCCTCGAAGGTCGCGGCCACGGCCTTTCTGCATCTCTTGTAAGAATGTAAATGGTTAGTTAAGAAGTTTGGAAGACCAAAATGTTTGTTTTAATACTTTATACTACGTATGTATACCAACTCATGTTACTATAAGTTGTACGTGCAATTTCCGGTGGATTAAAAAAAAATACAAACCTTGCCCTGACAATCACGAACACGACTTAAAAAACCGACCGATTTGTCGAGCCGTTCTACAGTTTTTGCGAGACTAACGCAGAACAATTTATTTTTATATATAAAGCGCCGAACTGAGATCTCGCGCCTACATTTCTCTTAACAGAAAAATCTTTTGAGGTTAATTGCTTAATAGCTTTTTTTATTTATTAGTAATTGTTTGATTTCTGTATTTGTTGTTCAAGTGCAGAATATAACGAATATTATTCGTAAGTTTCAGTTTTAAATTTAAAACCGTTTTTGAGTTAGACCCCGAGACAATAGGTCTAAAAACGGTGACTTTGGTGGCCTACCA
Organism: Lomographa bimaculata; assembly: GCA_948107665.1. Taxonomy (NCBI): domain Eukaryota; kingdom Metazoa; phylum Arthropoda; class Insecta; order Lepidoptera; family Geometridae; genus Lomographa; species Lomographa bimaculata. The sequence goes on along the minus strand of OX403587.1, from coordinate 14,763,468 downwards.
AATTGTTACTATCCAACGTAATTTTTTTTTAAACTGGATTCATGCTTTACTTGCAGAGCTCTTTTCAACGATACCCCACAAGGGTAGATAAAAAAATAAAAAATATCTTGATCCCCGCTTACGTGTATGGATGCCCCTTAAAAATTTAATTTATATAATTTTAATTGCCATTTCTGGATTTGAGCCTTTGCTTTACATATTCTCTGAGTATTTGGAGTTATTTTTCGCTTGTCGTATGGTCGTATGGTTTAGACGTGCCTCGTATGGTTTAGTTAGACGCTAGATGCCTCTGACAGACGGGCGGAAAAAGTGCTGAACCACCCAAGTCAACTTGAGATCAAATCGCTTCGCTCGAACAAAAAAAAAAGTTTGACTATGTATATACGAGTAATTATTTTGTACATGTTGCGTTTCTATCGACCATGCTTTCTGGAGTTCATTTGCAATTTAAATTGTATGAAAATGAGGAGGATCCATCAAACGCTACAATCTATACCTATACTTTGGTACTTTGTAAGATAAGTTAAACTGTCCTATTGAATGTAGGTAATTAAAGAAATTAAGAATATTAATTATCACACTATAATATTATAAAGGCGAAAGTTTGTGAGTGAGCTTGTATGTTTGTTACTTCTTCACGCTCAAATGGCTGGACCAATTTTGGTGAAATTTGGTATGGAGGTAGCGGACACCCTGGATTAACATATAGGCTACTTTTTATTCCAGAATTCCCGCGCGTCCGAAACTTTCGCGGGTAATACCGCAGGACGCAGCTAGTATAGAATAAAAATTACTAGCAAATTTATAAGAAAAATTAAGGTAATTAACTGCTGTTGTCACAGATATAATTATATTCTATACTGGCCGTGCCCCGCGGCTTCGTCCGCTATTATTAAGTTAAAAAGTAGCCTATGTGTTAATCCTATGTATAATCTATGTACATTCCAAATTTCATCCAAATGCGTTCAGCCATTAAAGCGTGAAGAGGCAACAAACATACTTACACATTTACACACAAACTTTCGGATTTATAATATTAGTATGTTGTGTCTATATATTGTCAACTGTTAAATAATATTTATTAGTAACACGTATCAATAATATATTAATTTCGCAAAGCTTAGTTTTCTTGTATACATATAATATTATAAATTTATTGAGCAACTATTTGTTGATTTTTTATAAAGTATAATCTGTGGTTTCAGCAGCTTTTAAACAAGGTAAACAAACATGATTTTAACATCTCATTTTCAAACTTTCGTCATTTTGAATGAAAACTACAAATAATTTGGTTTAATAAAGCTAAATTATTTAATGTGTTTTGTTAAAAAAAACGCTAAAACTAATTACATGCTTCAGCTTTAATTATCATTAAAAGTATTAATATAGCGAGAGAAATAAAACAAACTTATTTATAAAAATTTCGCTACGAAAATAACTCTACACGCTGGTAATATGTATACAGGCACAATCGATGCCCCAAACCTCTGCAAATACTATTTTCTTCTACTCATTCAGAATATTATAGCGACTACAAATCATCTGAGTATAGTTTATTTGACATAGTTATAAAACCGGTATTATTAACATGTGCAAGCTCTGCTGTGACCGGGATAGAGCGGGCGTTGCCGCGTCGTCGTCGACCCATATTCCGGCACTCATATCCCAAAATATCGAAACTGTTTCTACGCTATGTTCTCTGCAATTATCTGCAGATACATTTACAATAGCTGATTATGTAGGTCATGATAATTTACTGGCTATAGAAACACGTCAAAATCTTGTCCGCTGTTAGAGATTTTAACTGTCTTTTTTACACGATTATTGTTTTCGTCAATAGTACGATCTTTAGTTTTAGTTTAGATTTTTTGTGTCCAATTTCGTAAAAATATAACTAATCCGAGACTTACCGTAAGTAATTTGCAAATCCTCTCGATACGCAATCACTTTATCCAGTAAAAACACTAGAAAATGTTACACACTACATATCTGATTGTAGTAGAGCATTATGCAACTGCACATCTTTAGAGCACTGCACTCGCGAGGGTCCGACGGCGGACCCGTGGCCCCGGAGTCAGCTCGGAGTCGGAGCTGCTAATCGGCCGCCCTATCCGGACGAAATTGTCAGCGGGAAGACGCGTGCGCGCCGCCTCTATTTCTGTCCGCGGCCGTGTTGCCCCGATTTTACTAAAACTACGACGCGAAGCTATTTCCGCACTCATCCCAGTGCGCCCTCTCGCTGAAGTCAAATACCTTGCGAAACTTTTTAATAGGCTATTGATCTGGAGAGGTTATCGGTGACTTTGTGTCTTTTTAATTTCTATCTGCTGCTTCACCTGAAGTCATTCGCCACATGCTCTGTAGGTTTTGTATCTGTGTCGAAAGTGGTGAATGTACGAAGGAATTCTCCTCGGCCAGCCACATTTTTTTGCTAAAATAAAACAGACAAAACGCTTACCATCAGCTGAGCGTCTCGTGTACTACTGTGTGTCTGACTCAGGACCCATAACCTAGAAAGCAAAGGCTTTGCCAAAGTGCCAACAGACCAGATGCTTCAAACAAAATATTTTTGAAATCGACTTTCTTTGGGTTTCGGCCTTCGAACTTGAATCGACGATCTCTGAAGAGTTCTGCATATTTTTTAAGAGTGTAGATGGAGAAAAAATATGTAAGAGGCAAGAAAATAAGTGTGATCATATTCATTTTGATCATTTAAGCATAGAGGAACTTTTGCATTTAAGTATTAGCTTGCGTTGCGGTCTCATTTTTTTTTTGGCTCCGCAATCTTGTGCATTTAGCTAGTGTCATGTTATAAAATATTTCAAGTTAATTTCATAATATCAGTCCTAGTCACAAGTCACAGTCAAGTAAAAGAGTCAAGGTCCAGTCATAGTCCAGTCATATGCCAGGTCAAGTCATATGCCCCAATAAAGTGGTTGAAACTTTACTAGAACTTATATTGGAGTGTTGTAGTGAAAGCGAAAATCACGTTTTTCAACTTTGTGTGATTTACTTACACTTATGCACGTTTACTAAGTATTAACGGTTAATAATCCACTATTACACATTAACACTCGAAGAATACAATATACAAAACAAACATCGCCATTTTTTCACTTTCGCGGCAAATCTCTTGAGATCTCTTTGCAGTCCAAACAGTTAACTTAAACCTCGTTTACCATGGCAACGGTTTTGCTTGTAAATACATGATCTATCATTATTATTAGATACATTATTGCGATGAAATGGAGATATTGCAGAATTTCAGGCAGAATGGTTATTTTAGCGCGGAATTATACTATTTGCTTTCAAAAAAGAAACTCGTTGACCCGTCGTTGGAGGAGGTAATTTTAAGACATAATGCAGGTCAATCTATCGCGCAAACTTAGATAATCTCAGAACAACATTCATTAACGAGTTTTAATCGAAGTGTATGTGTTGCAGATTCTTCCTTCAGAGTATGAAAAAGAAATGAAAATGACGACCCAACAAAGGATACAGAATCTAAATAACATTATCGTGGACAATATTGCCCTTAATGGAAAAAAGACTGCTACAGTATTGCTTTCTTTTACTCCTAGAATACTCGTATTCCAGAACTTCAAACCGAATGACAAAATTGTAGCTAAGTTTACTGTTAAAAATATCAGTAAGGTATTGTAACCTAACTTTAATCTTAGATATACCTTTGGATAAAGGAATTGAAAATGGGTTAATAATAAACATTTTGTATAGGCTCCAACATTCCTGAATATGGTATATAAGGAGTCTTCATACTTCTTCATTAAAGCTTGTGGAGGACAGCTTCTTTCTCGGATCGCACCAGGCATCAGCTTTACATTCGCTGTTACGTTCATGCCCGTGCAATATGAAGACTACGCTCATAGAGTCACGTTTTACACTGACACTGATCAGTATGTGGTGCCGTTGATAGGTAAGGCAAGTTTTATACCAGTGGCTCAGTGAGCTAGTAGAGACCTCGCGTATTTTTCAAACTGACTGAAATATTTTTTTATTACGTATTTCCGCTATTTTTTTTTTAATTCTAAAAACTGAATCGACAAAACATCCATGCAATTATCAAACCTGCTCACAAAATTTCACGAGAATCGGTTGAAAAATGTGACCTGTAGAGGAGAGCTTTTCGTCTGGCACGACGGCCTTCTTAACAAGCTCCCATCATTTGGATTGCCTGTGGGTTTGTGCACATGGATATCTGATTTCTTGAGGGAAAGGTCGATTCGAGTAGTTGTAGACGGATGCTCGTCCGACCAAATGGCCATCAATGCCGGTGTACCTCAAGGATCGGTACTCTCTGCAACACTTTTCCTACTTCATATAAATGATCTGTTGAAACCCGGTACCTTTGGATATGCAGACGATACGACCGTACCCAACGCTCGTGCAAGTAGTGTAGATATCCAGCACCACCGAGAGGATATGGTTGACAGTTAAACTTGTCTTTAAAGGCTGTGTCCTACTGGGGTGATGCTAATATGGTTAGGTTTAAAGCTTCTAAGACTCAGGCGTGTCTATTTTACTACATACTTCACACTGGGACAGCTTTTAAACTTGTATCAAGCGCAGGTTCGCTTGTGGTCCGGAGTAATGCTGTCACCTGTGGGATGGTTCCGCCAAGTATCAGCTGCAGGCTTTCGATTCGATAGAGCGACGCGCAAAGAGGCTAATTAACAATGACGCTTTAGTTGAAGCCAGATTGTAAAGTCTTGAACATCGTCGTAAAGTTGCAAGCCTGTCGGTAATCTATAAAATACATTACGGTGAATGTGCACAGAAACTACACAACCTTGTTCCCGCTTCACCTTTTTTCCACCTTACACCCAGACGGACGGCGTAGCGTCACCCATTTATGGTTGAAATACCGTTCATTCGCACAAAACGTTTCGCGTCTTCGTTCATTTATAGAACAGCAAAGGAATGGAACGCTTTGCCGTCATCTGTATTTCCCGAATGGAACAATTCGGGTGCATTCAAAAGTAAAGTGGAATAGGTATTTACTGAGCAGGCGAGCTACACCTTAGACTACATCGTCACTTTCCATACGGTGTGATTGTAGTCAAACGTTTGCTTAAACATTAATAAACAAAAAACTACCTAAAACTGCTCATAAAAGTTTGCGGTGTTTTGGGCTGTTTAGATGAAATTTATTCCGATTTATTTTTAGCTTAAGTAGTTTGTGTTTGCAATTTGTTGTAGCTATGGGGCCTAGACCTGTGTTCGACTTTCCTGACGAAATCGTTATTCCGAAAGTGCCTTTGAAAGTAGAGAGTTTTGTTTCATTATCGGTCCATAACGTTGGAATGGTTCCTGCTGGATTCACTTTAAACACAAGAAGGTACCTTTGTCTAATAAGTACATTGTTAAAATATAAAAGCACCACTCTTAATTAATTTAATTTGGGCTAATTCGCATTTTTTTTCGTGTTTTAGCCCTGTGTCAATACATCCAAAATCAGCATATTTGAATCCAGGTGAAAAAATTGATATTAGAGTTGGATTGAAAACGATGTATATAGGGGAAAGTGAAAATGCTTTATACGCAGAATTAGAAACAGGTAACTCTATAACACTAACAAGTTTCATTAATGTTAATCTATTGGATTGGGAATAAGGTGAGAAATAATATAAATTTTGTCAAACAGGAGAAAGGTTTAAAATGAAAGTTAAAGGGGCAACACACACAGTCAGTGTAGAGCTAGAAAAGAATGTGGTCAGATTCAATGATACTTACAACACGATGGTGAGACAACAAACGTTAAAAATAATAAACAAATCGGATCATGTATTGACTTACATGTGCATGAGGAATGAATCTATACATCAAGGTGAGAAATAATAATTAGTACTATCAATACGGTTCAAAATAAAAATTATATGGAATATATATGTAATAGGTTTAACCCAGTGTTTTTTTATATGAATTATTTGAATTTTATATTGAACTGCATACTGGAGTTGTTGTTTGCCCCTGCCTTCTAAGCAGCGGTTATTGGGTTCGATTCCCGATGGAAACAAAAGATTTCTCCTCAAGATAAATTTGTGAACCAGAAGGTTCTAAATGTGATGTTAATGATTCCGCAACCGTAACACAAGGGGAGACACGAGACCGGAATCAAATGTAGGGCTGTGGTGTAAACACGTTAAAAATACAAGTGAAGCAAATAAAAGCTGTATAATGAGCAATTATAAGCTAAACCAATAGTTTCTTCTAATAAGTCTATGCTATTAAACTAATTATTTTATACATTTAAAGAAACTTAATCCTCTTTTGATTTAGATTATGAAACAAAATACAAATTGGCGAAAGCATTCTACGAATTACAAGACAGTGAAGCGACTAAATACAAGAAATTAGTATATTACGACGTGCTTAGTAGTCAAGAGCATGAGAGAGTGTACATGAGAATACTTTGCGATGAGATACAGTCTCTCGTTGCTGATGAAACGATACAGTTCCAAAACATGAACTTTTCTATTACACCAATAGTGAGTCATTAGTTTCATTACCTTATCATGTAAATAATAAATTATAAATAATAATAACAAACACTTAATTTCAGTCCGGAAATCTGTGGCCTAATAAAGCAACTGAATTAATAATAACTTTTGCTCCAATAAAAATTGGAGAGTTTACTGCAACCGTGTTTTTAGACATCGACGGTGTTATAAATCGCGTTCCATTAAAAATTCAAGGAACGTCTCTGCCTCCTGCAATTAGTCTAAACCTTGAAACTCTTAATATGGATTGCGTCTACATCAATAAGACGTACCATTATGAGATCGTGGCTACAAACAAAGGTATACTCGTACATTTGATGACGCAATGGATAAAATTAAACAATCATTAGAAGTTTGGCATGCGTTTGACTTTTACTAATTATTTATAGGACTTATCAACGGCATGGTTTTGTACAAAGTTGTACCGACGCTATTCGGAAGTCGTATCAGTTGCAATCCTGAAAAGCATTGCCTTCAGCCAAATGAAAAGCAAACTTTTGTCATCACGTTTTGCAATTCTAACCAAGGGCCTTACTTTGAAGAGGTTAATTTTACTATACTAGACACAAACGTTGTATTGAAGCTTTATCTAAAGTGAGGATTATGTGTTTATTATTTTTAATATTTCTACATTTCCCAAAACAGAGTCGCTTGTACCTTCTTTTTATTTACATGATTTTAGAGGAGAAGTTATATATCCGTCACTGATGTTCAGCGTACCGTGCTTGGATTTTGGAATGGTCAGTTTGGGTAAGCAACTTAATACCTTGATAATAATGTGATGCAACATTGTAATCACCACTATTGCCATTACATTTAAAATTATAAACCGGCAAGGAGTGTGAGTGTTTGAGTATGTTTGAAACGAGGTATGGTATGTAAAGGAACCCATGTGCTATTCCGCGGCTTGTACCATCTTTAACCCCCGACCTAAATATGTTTGTGTGATGTTTGTATTGCGTATCTGTGTGACTGTCTGTGGCATCGTAGCTCCCAAACGGCTTGACCAATTTTGATTTAGTTCTTAGGATTCCGTACCCAAAGGGTAAAACGGGACCCTATTACTAAGACTCCGCTGTCTGTCCGGCTGTCTGTCCGTCTCTCTGTCATGAACCGTGATAGACAGTTGAAATTTTCACAGATAATGTAAATACTAAAAAACAATAAAATAATAAAATACGTAATATTGATAACGGCAACAGGTAGACGCTTGTAATATTCACTTTAAAAATAAATAATTAAATTAAATTAAAACAAATATTTAAGGGGGGCTCCGATACTACATACGAGATTTTTTGCCGTTTTTGTAGATAATGGTACGGAACCCTTAGTTCATGAGTCCGACTCGCACTTGGCCGGTTTTTCAACTTTTTTTATTTGTAATGAGACTTGATTGAGAATGTTCTAGCCATGTTTGATGAATATTGGTGCAGCTGTAATAATGTCGGGGGTATTTACAAAATTTTTATTTTTACTTGTATTTTATTATTTAGCAAATATCATCCATATTCTTCCAGCGTTAATGAGATACATGCCTCGTAATCACATATTACTATACACACAAGTTAAAATAAGTGCATTTCATTTTCATCATCATTTTATTTAAAGTACAATTTCAGGAGTTCCTGAAAGTTTGAGTGTAGATATAATAAACGAATCTATAGTAGACGTCGTTGGATCTATAAAGATATCTTCAGACGGCCCAGAAATATGCGGCTTCACATTGACAGACTATGCCGTAGCTGATATGCCAAAAGCACAGATTCCGCAGTGGCCGAGAGAGTTTAATATTGTACCATCAAAATGTAAGCTAAAACCTGAATCCAGGATTTCTTTGCGGGTGAGATAATATTTATTACTGCAAGAGCATTATAAACGTTTTTACCGACTTCACAAAAAAGGATTAGGTACACAAGTCGACTGTTTTTTTTTGTGTTTGTTACCTCATAACTTCTTTCCACGTGAACCGATTACAAATTATTGTTTTTTTGTTTGAATGATGTTGCTTTCCAATTGGTCCCATTTAAATTTGATCAAGATCTGATCAGTAGTTCTTGAAATATCGCCAATAACGCGTATTCTGTGAACTACATTGACGATGTTCTCGTTTTTAACCGACTTCAATGTTACCTCATAACTTCTTTCGTTGTGAGCCGATTTTGATGATATTTTTTTTATTAAAGCTAGTGCTTTTCATGTGGTCCCAATGAACTTTGATCAAGATCTGAGCTCTAGTTTTTGAGTTATCGATAATGCATGTTTAATACGTTGAATCTGATCAAGGTTTCGAAGATAAAGCGATGATGTCGGTTTTTTAAGCTTTGCTTGCATTTAATTATTAGAATTATAAATTATTTAACACCTGTGGATGCACGTACTTGGCAGAACCAACTTCCGTTGTGCCGGCCGTAACATTTCATTGGGTTTTCGGCTTTGGAGACTATCCAACTTTTAACTCAGTCAAATTAGCGAAACTTTTTACGGCGAAATGGACCAGTCGGCTTTTTTCTAATTGTCTAGGTTCTCATATTGTCTATCTAATACCTTTCAACGACCAATTCTTGTATAATCAGGATCTCGGAAATAGCTCCCAACGATTTTCATGAATTTTTGTTTGCAGGGGGTTTAGGGGGCGATAAATCGATGTAGCTAGGTTTCAATTTAAGAAAACGTCGTTTTATCCGTGTTTTCAGCCGAGCAAAGCTCGGCCATCCGGGCACTAATGCTATTATGTTAGTAAAGGAATCCAACTAAATTATTACCGGGAACATAAAAAAGAAATTGATTGAGTATGTCACAAAAAAAAACATAATTAAATAATCAAAAATAATTTTATTAACACTTATTTTTATTATTTTGCTTCATCTATATTCCTTCTCTGATATTATATAAAAATCCACCTTGTGTAATTCTAGGGAACATAAGTTTTCCTAAGGCGAAGTGTCGCAAATGTTTGAAAAATATTTAGTGTGTAGGGAAGTAATATTAACAGACTGTTTGGTTTATGTGTTCTTTCCTTTGTAAATTTTGGTGGATTACAAAACATACTGTCTTGAGATTACCTTATTGTAATTCCATAAAAATTGCCTGTTATTAGACTTATTTTGTTCAAAAAATTCTTGACTAGGTCTTTGTACATGCACGATATGTAAAAGAGTGTAACAATGCAACATTACATACTATCTTGTAAATAATATGTTAAATATACGTAGTACCTACCTACCTACTACATTAGATAATGACATTAATAATTAACGCTTTCACACACACACACACACACACACACACACACATGCAAACACACACATATACACACAACTCCACACTATGTTCGATGACTTGTGTCGTGGGTGCCGGAAGCAATTACGTCACATACACAATTTCAAACTTATATAAATTTATAAATTCGTGTCTTCATCTTGATGTAGTGGCGTAGACTGGTCTTATTTCCAACATCGGGCTCATTATATTCCGGGCATCTAATACTTAGTAGGTAGGCTTCACACAGAGCTAACTAAAGAACTGTGATTATTTATGACAGGTGACATTGACAGCTAATTTAATCAGAGCAAATCAGACCTCTCTCGAGTTAGAGCTGGAGAAATCTGATAGTCCACCTGTAATCCTACCTGTAATATATAATGCCAAGATTCCCGATATAACACCCGCACCGGAAATCAAATTACGAGCTTGCTTCTTGGACTTTCCATATCGCCACGACGTTCAGATAACTAGTAATGAGTTTTGGGGATATTTTACTTTGGAAGAATCAGCAGAAGAGGTATACAAAGTTGTCTTTTCAGTCGTTCCCCTATTACTTTATACATACTAAGATGGAAATGATAGTCTTTTCTAGATTCTATAAAAAAAAAAATTCGTTTCGACTTAAAAAAATCTTATCTTATTAGTGTCATCTAGTAGAGCTGTTGGTGATAATATATAGCTTAGATATCTTTAAGATATTTATCATATTATACGAGTAGTAACATAAGGTATATGCCAGGCAATCATTTTGAATTGACATCTTCACAGTACGTACAAGAAGGATTTATATGTGTTTACCTTTTTAGATAAATTCGACTCTAGATATTACAGTTCTTGTTAAAGAAGGACTAATCAAGCCAAATAGTACGACAACATTGCCAGTTATAATAAAAACAAGTTGTCTTGGATTGCAAGAACGTATGATAAGGTGATGATAATTCCATATTAAGCTATTTCGTAATCAATATATATATATCTCTTCTTTATATATATAATTCTACTGTACGTGTGTATGTCACTGAACTCCTCCTAAACGGCTGGACCGATTTGAATGATTTTTTTTTGTATGCGTTTGGATGGCGCCCTGGATGGTTTAGATTTACAAATCAGCCCGGCAGATGGCGCTGCAGGGGTCCGCTAGCGGAAATTGCATACGGGCGAAGCCGGGGCGAATCACTAGTATATATATACATATATATATATAGGTCCTGTACCATATCGTAGATTAACAAGCAGGATGTTATCAGGATTTTTCTGCCACCTTGTGGACCCTAAAAATGTTAATCGACTGGTTAATTTGCTTTCGACGTATAATGGTCATTGCATCTATCGAACTGCCCGAATTGTTACCAAGTCAATAAGTCTACACTTATTTAATTAGTGTTACAGTTTAAATTTTCATGGTTAGCCTTATTTTAGTTACACTGCAATAAAAATAGAAATACATAACATAGCATGGGACTCTACAAATAAAATAAATAATAATGTTGATCCATCTAAGGCAACTTCAAATTACATGACTTTCTCGCTTCGTCTTTGGCGGGAATTTCAACATTACTACAGATTTGTTCTATTTGTTGTTGGATTTGGCTATATTTTTAACGTTTGCGTCGTCTTAAGATTATTAGTTACGATTCCCAACAAATATTTAACATTATTGACATAATAACATATTAAGTCTAAAACCATATTTCTTTTTGACTAGTTGTTGTTCTCGTAGAATATATTATTCGGATGTCACGAATCTCGTCATCGAGTACAATAGCAACCAGTTGTCTGGTCTTGTTAAAAAAACATGAATTCTCGCCATAGAGTATAGCCATTACCTTATGCAATCACTTAGCTCGTTGAATGATATTGAATTTATGTTTTTGTACCAGGATAAATTTATTTGGATCGTCAACCTCAATAGATATTTGTAAAGTAACCGGGGTTGGTATTCGCCCAATAGTTACTAGCATCCCTACGGCACTACACTGGGGACAGGTCAAATTGTTAAACAAATTTCAAAAATCATTAACTCTATGCAATGATTCCCCGGTTGTCGTCAAGTTTAAAGCTTTACTGGTAAGTAAAGTTTATATTTTTTATCTATTAATGGAAGACATCACTTTCAGCAATAAGACCACCTATTGTCCATTGACGACCCAGTTGGCGCAGTGGACAGGTGCCTGCCCTCTGCACCGTGGGTCCTGCCGGGAGGCAGGAGCACAAATTCTTTCCTAAGGGATATTTGTGCTTCTGGTTCTGGGTGTAATGTGTGTGTGATCTGAATCTTTCCGGCACCCACGATACAAGTCTTTGAACTTAGTGTGGGGCTGTGAGTGTGAATGCGTTTGTTTGTTTGTTTGTTACACTTTTCAACCGACTTCAAAAAATGAGGTTCTCAATTCGACTATGTTTTTTTTTGTATGTATGTTACGCGATATCTCCGCCAATTATGAATCAATTTTGATGATTTTTTTTTGTTTGGTAGAATATACTTCAGAGGTGGTCCCATATACATATTATCGAAATCAGTCAAGCCAAAACCGAAATATAAGCGATGAAGTCGGTTTTTTAAGCTTTGCGTTTCAATTATTTAAAAACTAGGTTATTATAGTTTTACTATTTGTGTTCTTGGTATTTAAGGTGTTCAATAAAGAGTATATTTATCTATCCATCTATCATACTATATACATTGATTTCTGGTGATATTTGTAAAGTGCCTTTGTTTCTAGTTAAATAAAGATGGAAGATGGAACATTCAACCCTCAGAGGGTCAAATTGAACCTGAATCGGAGACAGATATAATTTTAAGCCTATATTTGGTTGACGCCGACACATACACTAACAAAGCTGTTATTATACTGGAGAAAGTTAAAGACATTGTGAGTACTCACATGCCTGCTTCGCTTACGACGATACCTCTAAACGAAAAAGCACCCTTATACTTTGTTGCACGTCCGTCTAATCAAGACTCAGATTCTTAGAAACACACGAGAGTATCATGTTGAAATTAATATGAAATATTAAAATCTGCGGCCCCTTGAAGCTGAAAAAATCTTGTCAACGCAATCAAATAGTACGGCAATCAATGCTGTATATCTTGTCACTCGCAAATAAATCCAAGCCTATAGGGTTAACCCACAATCATGAAAAGCTAAAGAATAGAATAATGTCAGGGAAAAATAAATAATAGTTTTGTATTAATATGTTGATAATAATTAAACAGAAAACGAAAAAACTGGAAATATCTTACGTACAAGTTTATACGGGATGCGAATTAGACTAGCCTTTGTTCGGCTTATTTTATCACTGAGCAAGTAGGCACAAATGCGATGAAATTTTTTTCTTGTTTAGTTTGTACCTTTATCTGCTACCGGAGTTGGGACCAGCATAGTAGTCGGTGATCTTCGAGATAAAATATATCTCGGGAAGCATTTTACTAAAGTCCCGTTGAACTGCAAGGTGGTTATGGAAAACTGCGGCACCAGATTGCATGCGCTTGAATGGAGTGAACATTACAAAGCGCCGAAGAGTAAACTACCGACCGCCTCGTAAGTATCGTATCCAACAATAGATGATTGGGTCTATTTACGCACGTTTCGATTGATTGTTTCTTTTGCTTTAGAGGTTTTTTCAGTCTGGATCCGAAAAGTTTTAAAATCGCTGCTGGAGAGAAAATGGAACTGACAGTAATAGGACTCTCTTACAAAGTAACTACTGTAAAAGAGATATGGTATTTGGTTGGCAGCATAGAGGGAGTTAACAAGAAAGAATTGTTGTTGGAGTGTGAAATAATAGCAGAGTTTGTTGATCCTAAAATAGAAATATCGTCTTCAATAATAGAGTTCCAATACGATTGCGGACCCTATAGTGAACACTTTAAGCTAACAGGTGAATTTTTAATTACTATTGAACGCCTTTTGACATTTTGATTACTCGCTTTGAGTAGTCAAAAAGTACGAGTAGTTATTTGTACCTGCCTACATTCCCTCATTACTATTCGTTTTACTTTTCAGACATCGTGACTATAAAAAATATTTCTAAACTGCCGTTAGACTTTGATATATCAGTTAAACCACCTTTTGCGATAATTCAGAAACAGGGCACATATAAAATTATGTCACATGAAGAAAACCTCTGCTGCTGTATAACCTACGCTGAAAGCGATATAAATACTACAAAATTAAAAAACGAAATTGGCGTCTATGATTCGCGCACTTACATTGACTACTTGACTTTAAAATTAGTGGAACCTCTTCGAAAATCTCCTCTAAATTTCTTCCAAGACATAAATAAATTAAAAATGGCTTTCAATCTTACTCATTCTGTAGAAGAACGATTGGAAGATCAAGAAGTAATGAAATTGCAAGTTCTGTTTGATACAACTAAACATTGTACTTTAAAGTCTAGGGTTTATAGTGATGTACTAAGAGTTAAATTCAAAGGACATAAAAATAAGGTATAGTTATATTGGAACATAAATAAAGCAATAAATAAGTGAAGTATTGGTAAAGAATATAAAATCGGGATTGCAGTTAACACTTTATTTTTACAGGATGGAATAAAAGTCATAGGATATATAAACTTTCCTAATATGTTTGTATTCAGCCCACGAGTCGATTTCCACTGCTTATTAAACGGTAGTATCGAAAGCAAGAGTATAAAAGTGCAAAATGTTACGCCGTTGTTGGTTTGCTACAAGTTGCAATGGAAAAAATTCAACGTTACCACTACTGAAAAGGTAGCTATTGTTATTAACGGATGCATTTGGTTCGAACGTATCGACGTGTGGGTTGCGGGCGCGGGCACTGCTTTCGAGCCAGGTGCGTCCAGTGTCTGGCAACTATATATTTTTTATTTGTTTCACTTATGGAAACAAGTATATAAAGATATCGTCTAGTCAACCAACACTGAACATCGCTCCGCCGAATTCTAAAGTACTAGTGATATAAAGGTTTAAAGTAGTGACAGTAGTACCATTAATGGTACTGGCGATGTAAAGTAGTGTTACTAGTACCATTAATGGTACTATTAATGGTATTAGTGACACAAATGTTTAAAGTAGTGTCACTAGAACCATTGATGGTACTAGAGACATAAAGTAGTGTCACTAGTACCATCAATGGTACTATCCAATGGTACTACTGATATAAAGGCAAATTATCAAGTGTCAATTTATACGTAATTTTTTTTGGACGTTCAGTTTTAATTTGAAAGATACTTCGACTATTGCTTACTTCGACGAATTAAATGGAGTCGACTATGATGTTGTAATATCACACTTATATAATAAAGTTTGTGTGTAAGTGTGCAAATGTGTGTTTAAGTATGTTGTTATTTTCTCTCCACGCACGTCTTAGCTTCACTGTTTAACTTAAACGCGGGCGAAGCCCAGGGGCCCGATAGTCCTCTATAGTCTGCTGTAACATTTGCGCAAAAGTATGTAATTGAGGTGACATTTACAATAATTTGGTGCCATCGTGCTGATCTGATAATGGAGCCAGGTGATTACATGGATACTAGCAAACTCTTCGAATTTGGGCGCAATCGGCTTGTTTTGAAGAGTCCAATACATTATCTACGTATGGTGACGAATGTGATTATGGAGCCTAAACGTGGTTAGAGGAACTCTTCAATGACTAGTGAAGTCCTCTAATTTAGGCTATTTGGATTGTAAGTACATTTTAGTGAGTTTCTAAAAAGTGTGCTTTAGCAGCGGTCAGCAACACACGGCACGCGGCCACATGCGGGCCATGGATTTCCTATTTGCGGCCCGTGATTCGTTTGTAAATTAGTCATAAATATTTTAAATGTTACAGATTTAAGATAAAAACTATTATAGATTCTAAGTAAATATATTCAATATAGAGATGAAATTTATCAAATTATTATACACAATTCTAGAGTTGATATCACTAATAATAAGATCCTACGATCAAAAACTGAAACATTTTAAATTATCACCCCTATAACTGCAGTGATTTTTTGGACTTCATTTTTCTGTATAAGCTCCTTAAGAACCATATTAACTGTCTAAATCTATTTAATAGATTCTAAAGCGAAAAGTTCCCCGAGTACCCACGCAGTTCCATTAACCTATTTGTACCGCCTTCCCGACAAACCGCATTCGTCTCGAATTCTGTTGTTCCAAGACTAAGCAAGCTACTGAACGAATGTGGTAATACACTGACTTGTTTGGGGACTCGTTAGGATGTTTTCGCAAAAATAATCAGATGTATTTCTTAACAGCGCAAGACCAATGAGTGGCAGGCATTTTACTAATTGGAACACTATTCATAATTTATGTTGTAATTGTCGTGATAGATAATGGAAAATTTATTTTAAAATTGCATGAGATGTTTAAGTACATTTAATTGGTTATGCATTTAAAATTAAATAATTTTAGCTTGTTCTATGTACACATGTAATTAATGTAATAATTGTTGGTATAACGGGTTGCACGCCGGGAGTGCCGGCAGAAGTGAAAATTTGAACATTAACGTTGTAAACAGCAGGAGCAGGCATACATTTTCGCCGCGCTAGAAAGAGAGGGGGATATTACTTCCTCTCCTCCCTCCGTCTTACGAATTTTCGTGTCACGTGTCCTGACGCGAATTTAAATTTTTTTACCCATACCAAAAAGTGCACAACGCCGCTAAAGAAGTTTTCACTTCAAAAAGATGAAGCCCGCCTTTACTATATTTTGCCACCTTGTGGCCTTTGTCTGCTAAAAGTTTGGCCGACCACTGCTTTAGAACTAATTTGTAAGTTAAAGAAATCTAATAATATTTCTGAAACGCACGAATAATTCACTATTTTATATTTCTTAAACAGGATGAAGATACGAATATAGAATTAAGTAGAAAAAGCTCTGAAACGCCAGCTAAAGATTCGGAACTAAACGGTAACCGGCTTTTTATTAACATTAATTATGTAGATCGTTAGTGAGTGTTGTGACAGCTCTCATGTAACAAATGCGAAAATTTTGCTGTTTGTTTGTTAATCCATCGCGGCAACTTCGGCAGAGCAGCGTAAACGGCGTAAATATGGAAACCTTGGCAGTGGTTACATATTTGAGCCGTTTGGTGTTGAGACACTGGGTCCGTGGGGACCGGGAGCTCATTCTATTTTCAAAATTCTATCAGAGCGCCTGGTTGAAGCGACGCGTGATCAAAATGCTGGCACTTATTTGGCTCAACGTATTAGCATTGCAATTCAGAGAGGCAATGCCGCCAGCATGATGGGAACGCTACCCACTGGTAGTGGGCTTGAGCACTTGAGTTACCTATAAGCTCGATGTCTTGTAGTTAACTTTAGTTCTTTGCTGTACATAGTTTTAGTTTAGTTTAAGGAAATATAGGCAATTGGCCCGTAGTTAATCCATCTCAATTTTAATGATATTTGGAAAAGATTTCTTATTCTAGTTACGATTATATCATGACTAATATTCACCATAGTTATTTCATATAATAAAAT
Source organism: Lomographa bimaculata (assembly GCA_948107665.1). Classification (NCBI taxonomy): domain Eukaryota; kingdom Metazoa; phylum Arthropoda; class Insecta; order Lepidoptera; family Geometridae; genus Lomographa; species Lomographa bimaculata. The sequence goes on along the minus strand of OX403587.1, from coordinate 14,746,222 downwards.
ACCATACTATATTGTGTGTGTCCGACCCTCGAATAGGACATACGTTTTTATCCCGACTAAGCGGGTGAATAATTGGGCGGGATTTCATCCGCGTTTCTATCAGAAAAAAATAATCGAAATGATAGGTTCCGTTTGAGCTTATGTTTTTTAAATATCAAATGTACCTAATGTAATTTATGTAAATTATGTAATATAACGTTTTATACTGAACTGCCTATTGGCTTACTTTGGTGCGCGTTGGCCTTCAACGCAGCGGGTATTGGGTGCTATACTCTACGGGAACACAAGTTTTCTCCCCAAGGGAAATATGCATTTCTGGTTATATTGTGTGTGTAACGTGAATGTTTCCCGCACACACAACACAAGTCTTCGAACTTATTGTGGAGCTGTGAATGTGATATATATATATATATATATTCAGTAATATGATAACGGTTTATTTAGTTACTATTATTTTTGATTTAAAAAACCCGAAGTATAATGTTCCTATTTCATTGTACTATTTTTAGTGAGCAATCTTCAAGAAACTATTGAACCCGTCCGATCTGGACCACCAAGTGACGCAACTTCGAGGGATGCAGTCTCCTGTCCTCACTATCCCACTGCCATTGGCACTGCGGATGAAGATATCGATATGAAAGCCATGAAATATAAAATAATGAAAAAGATCGCACCGATGATGAATATCAATTATGAACGACAATTTGATTGGTTACATAAATTCCCGAAGTTGGCAAAGCCTTCCGAACCAAACGCTAACGAGTTGTTACAATTGACCCCACATAGAGGACTATTGAAACCAAATGAAATTCAATATATCCATGTTCTTTTTAGACCAACATCCAATATTTCAGTTCGAGCTATACTTGAATGCGAAGTATTGGGTGGTCCACCCGAGTCCATCATCGTTACCGGGCAGACTTCAAAACTTAGATATACTTTAAACACACGTAAACTTAATTTCAAAATACGTTCCTTTCATGAGAATGCTACAGAAGAAATAATTATATCTAATGTGGCACTGTTGCCTTTTGATTATAAGACCTATTTGAATGAACCGACATTTAATAACGAACTTCAAGCAACAATATTGGATTTGATACCTCCTGAAAAAATGTTAGACCATGAAGAAGAAGCTCAAATAAAAGTAGTTGTGAGACCTGGGGTAGTTGGTTATTTCAAAAGAGAATTTTTATTGGAAATTGGTCATTTACCTTATATAACAATAGAAGTCTTCGGATGGGGAGTTATACCTCAAGTTCACTTAGGATTACATAGACCCAATATGGCCCAAGTAAGCATTATGTACCTACTTAGTGTAACTGCACTAGATTTGACTAGATAATCAATTGTTTTATTACTACATTTTTTGCTACAGTTGGATCCAGAATTGGGATACCTGGCAATTGCTACTTTAACAACCGAATATCTAGAGGCAGTTAGTGAATATTTTATGTCAAGATCTACTATACATCTAAATTCACCAATGATTGAGAATTGTTTCGAGGATGCAGAACTTAATCAAGGGTGGCACATCTGTACTCCTTGGGTAAAATGTTTTAACTTTCAACTTAATACAATTTTGACATTCATGACGCACTTTTTATTACTGGAACTTGCATATTATTAAGCTAAAACGGAACTTTTATTGTTTCGTCATGTCTGTCTTTCTGTATGCGCCATTCTTATAATGAGGTCGTCATTGCTTTAATTTCAAACAAACAAACGCTATCACACTCACAGCTCCACACTAAGTTCAAACACTTGTATCGTGGGTGCCGGAAACATTCACATCACACACACATTACACCCAGAACCAGAAGCACAAATATCCCTTGGGAACGAATTTGTGCTCCTGCCGGGAATCGAACCCAGGACCCACGGGAATTAAAATTTGTATGTTTTTCGAAAATTACTACAAGGATCAAAGATAAAGTTACAAAAAAAAATGTACTGATACATGTGAGTGGTATACGAGTCACACACGCCATAGAGACAGTCACTACTTCACTCTAGACACCAGAAGAAGTACGAAATTTTTTTTTTTATTTCTTCGTCGGCTGATAGAGTAACTCAAATTGAGATTAATTTTAGTTTTTAAAGCTATGAACGGGAACTGATTCGTAAAAAATTATGAATCAGACATTGGCATTCTTCCATGATAACCACACAATAACAAGTCGCTTCGAAGCTGCTCAAATCTAAATAAATCAAAACCAACCACAGTATTTCCTAGGATCAGTCTTGGGCTGCTTGTTTTTTTATTTATATAAATGACCTCTCAAAAATAATTCACGAATCTTCTATTCATTTCGCGGACGATAAGTCCATTTTGACATCATGCTAAAATATTTTTGATTTGAACCAATATAATGCATTTCAGACCCTACCATAAAACGAATACTTACCAAATCTACATGGTCCAAGTTACGGATAAACTGTTTTTATTTTTGCATTTCAACATTGACATAACCGACTAAACATACCCCATGTTTAGTCGGTTAGACTTTCGTTAATGTACGTATGTATAACCAAATGATTTATTTTCAGACATCTATCTTCTAAAGAATAATCAAAGTGTTCAGGTTATTTATGTGTCGATTAACAAATGCTTATTTTGAGATTGCAGATCTTTTATTTCGTATAAAGAATTACTTTCACTTAAATGAATAGAAGTCACACTACAAAAAATGTTGGACATATGCATACATAATTTAATATATTAAACTGTTAATCTATTAAAACACTCAATACAATTTTAGGACGAATACCCTTCTATCATGGATATTGAATTGGCGATCGAGAGATATCTCGTAATCAACCATATTAAATTGCGACCTGAAGTTTTGACCGCCTATTCGGCTTCAGGCAAAATGGGACCTATTTCAGGCTTTTACACGACGCCGTATTTGATTGATTATGGAGTGGTTATAACCGATAGTACGGTAAGGAGTATCTTTTGTGGGCTGTATTATATATAATTAGCCGTAGGACAAGCAAGCGCCCGAACGGCAGGCTGATTATTTAGGTGTTGCAACACTTATCCAAGAGAATTAGCATGTAATATCAATATAGATTAAGCAAGGATGTTGTAGCTAAAGTAATAGGATGGATAACTGACAAACTTACAGTGCCGAATATCAAACATGCATGGAATCTTATCACAACTGACTTAGAGCGTATTTAGAATGTCAAATCGTTTTATCAATTGCATAAAGAACCAACCGTGGTTGCGGTCCCGACGAAATCGGGTGAAAGGTACGAAAAGACCCCTGTGTCCCTCTCGCACAGAGCGACTAGTTTTAAAAAAGTTTCCCATTGGTAGAAATTGTAGTCTGTAGTAATAATAAGATCTTATCTGTCGTAATTATTTGTTTACTCGAAACCTTACAGAATATGTTTTTAAATGCCCTACCTACTATCAAACTATTCTCAATAAACCGTTTTTTTCCCCTAATAGTAAATATTAGATTTTATGATATTATTTTTGATATATGGGTATACAAGCCAAGCTACACAACTACTTCCGCCATTTATAAAAATATTTTGTAAAAACAAAATAAAGTTATCCTGCTATCATACTTCCTACTAATATTTTCAAGGCAAAAGTTTGTGAGTGGGTTTGTAGTTTGTTCCTTCTTGAAGCTCAATTATGATTATATTAATGAATACGTTTGTGAATATGGAATATGCATAGATTTTTATTCGATTGTTGCCGTTAATACATTGCCGGAAAGAAAATTTTTCTTCATAACAATACATCTCATATCGAAATAAATAGGCATTGGGAAATGCAATCAGGTTTTTTTTTATTCAATTAGGCAAACTTTTGACCACTATATCACCTGATGGTAAGCGACGATGTGGTCGACGATGGAGCAAGCTTGCCTAGAAGATACCTATTCACTCGCCGCGACTTGAAGACTCCCATATTGTACTCATCAGGAAACACTCAGGTAAGGAGTTCTATTCCTTTGCGGTTCGCACAATGAATGTGGAGGCAAAACGCTTAGTGCGCATTTGCGGAATGTCCACCATATAGCGGTGTCGCTTAGCATTTTGTCTGCTTGTCCGACGATAGAATGGGGATGGGGGAACTAGATCGTGCAGTTCCTTAGCACACTCTCCAAAATGTATCCGATAAAAAACCGAGAGACTAGCAACCATGCGGTGCGGCGATGACCCAAGCTCTGAAGCTTTGAATTAGTCAGCTGCTCGCTACCAATGTGTCTCTTGGGTCTCCAATCAATGGTGTCAAGAGTCTCAAGCTGGTACTTAGCTGAACCGTCCCTAAGATGAGAACGTACTCCATACATGATCGGACTTGTGTTTGATACAAATTGAGCAACTGTCCCGGTGTGAAGTATCGTCTCACCTTTGCAAGGACTAGTATTGAGCTTTGAAGTTAGAGTCAAACCGAGTAACTCGAGATGGTCAGTTACTGGTAGGGATACATTTCGGAAAGTTGGAGTCAGTTCAAATTGACCCCGTATAGCGGAGAAAAAAGTTTAGCAAATTTAAACACAGCGATTTTGAAAAAACAAATAGAATTTAAGGAAAGTTGACCAATCAGTGACCTCAAAAATGTGTAACTTAGTCACGATCAGCTTAGCCAATAGCGAGCATATTGCTATTTTAAAATTCCCATCCATTTTATTTATTAAAATTCCTAATAAAAAGCATCTAAAGAAGAAAATCATATTACGGGTGTAATTTTATAAAAATAAAGATTTTAAAAAATACTTGACCTTTATGTAAATTGTATGCTTATTTCCTATTGATTATTTTATAACGTTGTTATATTTTTCTTATATAACTATTATAGGCCAAAATGTATGGCATATGTTTCATTCTTAAAATGTTGTGTTAGCGTTGGCTTGAATAATTTAGTAATTTTTAATTTTGCATTGGGTCACACTCTTCGCCAGCAATTTGTGTCAGTTAGGTGTCATAAAAGTTAGGGTTTACCTTCATTGGATTTTTTATGGATATATTGATGATCAAGCCGTGCCGCCCCGCAGCTTTGTCTGCGTTTATCAAGTTAAATAGCAGCATATTTGTTAATCCTAGGCATAAGCTGCGTACATTCCAAATTTATCCAAATTTATTCAGCCGTTGCCGCGTGAAGAGAAAATAGACATACTTAAATAATGGCACAATTACACACAAACTTTCGGATGAATAAATTAGTTTGATAAAAGTATATAATAATAATATTTACCAAGTTCTGACATATCAATGTAGTAATAATATCTGTCATCGATTTATGGATTATCTTTATTCTAGGTTATAAATTTAAACATGGGTTGTAAATGTATCTAGAAGCTTATTACAACAATTTACAGCACATATATCCGCCATTTTGAAAAATATCGAACCTGCTCACAAAATATCACGAGAATCGGTTGAGAAATGCGACCTGTAGACGAGAACAACTGAAAATCCGGAACTACGAAAGCAATTTTGCCCAAGCTGAAATGAAATCGCTCCGTTTCCGCTTTGCTCTCGTTCGGTCAATTAAACTGAAAGTAACTTAGTCTTTCATAATAGTTAATAGCTGACCCAACCGGCCGGTGGCGTTCGCCTGGCCTTCATATAGTATATTTTAGTTTATCTTTATGAATGACATAATAATATTTTGATTACATATCATATTGTAGCATGATTACACAGTTAAATATCATTCTAGTAGAACATAATTCAAATGGCTCAAAATGTTATCCCACAAATCTTAAAATCAGGGTTACCCTAAAGAAAAGGGACACAGAGGTTCTTTGTGACCTCTCACTAGGACACAGATTTTCGGCGGAGTCGTCCCTCCTTTTACAAACCGTAGGTTTGTTTCCTATCTCGATGAGATTAAGTTTTTAAAAATCTGTATAACCATAGAATTATTATTATACAACATTTTTTTTATTATTTTATAAAAATTATATATATATATATTTATTAATCTATAAAATCAATGCCATTTTTCTGTTGTTATTTTATAACTCAAGAACGAGTTCACCTATCCAAACCAAATGTTTAGGCTTTGTTCGGACTATTTAGTAGATGGTTTATGTGAAGTTTGCACAAAATCGGTTGAGCGGTTCTTCATTTATCACATCTGGGCGAAGCCGGGGCGGATCACTAGTTAATTTATAAAAAATCATGAGGAACTCAAAGTGTAATGTCTAAATGCACGCTATTGGCTAGACTGGTTATTGTCATAAGTTTCCTCATCGATTTATTAACAGTAGCCTATTCCTATTACATCGTAGTAAATAGCGATTGTTTCGATTTAACTATATACATTATAATAATAAATAGGTGCATTGTACGGCTGAAATAACCAACTATGGACCAATACCAACCAAGCTGCATTTCGCTAAAGGCTCCAATGTGCCGTCGTGGTTGAGCATGCGGCTATGTGGAAAGCTTATGCCAGGAGAGAGTGGGAAGATGGAAGTGACTTTCTCACCGACATCAGAATATTTTGTGGAGAATGAAGTTAATGTAGAAACCTCATTTAATTTAGAGGTAATTTGATTTATATAAAATTTCCTGGCTTCTCATGTTACATAATAATATATTACTTACTCTTTTTTTAATAATTCAGATTTGTCCGTGTTTAATAACTATAAATAATGCAAAGCACGTGCTAGAAAGAATTATATAATAAAGCAAGGTATAAATGATAGATCAAATATGTACCTAATTAGCTAGCAATAAAAAATATAAACACGGAGTTGTAATTAATTATGAATGTATATAATAAACGTTAATTAAACTAAATATTCTAAGTTAATGCGATATGAACGGTGTTTTAAACATGGGGTTTAAAAATCTTTTTTGTAAAAGAATAATCGTATCCATGTATATAGCAACTACTGTTTTCTCTCGTTTTAGCACCAAACAAGCTTTTATGTCTAAAACGTACGTATAGTTAGATGTAGCTGTAGGGGCGCCTCAGTTAAATACTAGTCCTAAATGGGTACAAATGTATGATTCAATCACATTACTAGTGTCGGGAGTTGGGCGTTGGTCTACAGCATTGATTTAGAGCGTTTTACTACGCTTAGTTTATATTTATAATATACTAGCTGCGCCCCGCGGTTTCACCCGCGTTGATAATGATGAAAAGTGATGATGATGAAAAATAGATGTTGGCCGATTCTCATAGATACCGGATAAGCACAAAAAATTTCATCAAAATCGGTCAAGCCGTTTCGGAGGAGTATAGCAACGAAAACTGTGACACGAGAATTTTATATATTAGATAATGATTTCACGGTTCGAAATCTTTGGTGACAGTCAGGATCACTATTTATTTATTTTGCCACGGTTATCTACTGCATATACGGTTATTTCTACCAATGCTTAAATTATTGCTTACTAAACATTTGATTTTTTAAGGTCCCATATGGTACTACGATACCTATACAAATCATGGCCCTGTGTGCAGTGCCATATTTATCTTCCAATGTACAAAAAATAGATTTTGGATCAGTGCGATGTGGAGACAAGATCATATGTTCAATCCCGCTTAAAAATATGTAAGTGGGTTAAGTATACTGTATCATTTTACACAAAGTGACTGGTACTTGGGTGGGTGATGTTTTCTAGGGAAGACCGCAGTACAATGGCGCGCAGTGCTTTGCAAATAAATATGCAAATATATATAATTATTGAGATATGAGGAGAGGTAAACGTTTGACCAATATCTATCTTTTTGTTAAGTACGGCTATACTCACATCCTGTTTATTATAATCGAAAGCTGGTGTTGATTGATGCTGGACGATGTAGCACGTTTGTCAAGAAGGCCTATTCACTCGTGACTTAGACTTCCGTATCACACTCAGTAAGGAATTTCAAGCTGGCCTGAAGTTGACCATCATGCGAAATACGGACGTCCGAAGCTGTTCACCATTTCTAAAAAAAAATTGTTGGTTTATTTGAAGATTTGTTGTGACGCTAGGCCTGGAATAGGAACCGATTTTTTAATATAGGGTTCAGAACAACGTTTTGCGTTTGGCAACAGATTTTCTACTTGGAGGTGGAAAATAGTGTTAGCTAGGCGAGCAATAGAATGCCCTATCAAACGTAAGCCGAACTAGCAGCAAGACTGTTAATATATTCAGGTATTTATTTCAGAGGTAAACCAACATGTATTTGGTATGTGACATTAAAACTAAAAGCGCCGGGTCCTAATCCTATGCTGGTTATGGACAGCTCAGGAAAATATGAACCAGGAGAAGGCGGGTGGCTAAGTGTTGCTTTTAAACCTACTATGGAGGTTAGTTCAAAATAATAATACCGTACCACAATTTTTATTAGGTTTTTAGGCAAATAATGAAAAATACTTATTTTACAGATGAATTATGAGGGTCTTCTCATATTTAGATTTCATATGAATCCTAAAAGGATGACTATTCCTGTAACAGGACAAGGCATAGTACCAAGTGTACATATTATTGGACCCAATGTTTGTTTCCCTCCGACGCTTCCATGGGCTCAAACCTCGGATATTTACTTTGGACTAACTAATCCCTGTCCGATCCCGATTGAACTTATCGTGGCTCATACGGACGAGTAAGAAAAGAGTGATATTCCCATATGTAAACCCCTAATCTAATCTAATTAAGTAGATGTATTTAAAGAAATCGACATTTCATTAATCAAAGTAATAAGATATGGAATAAATCGTCGATGTCACAGGTAGGTACATTCTATCTACCTACAAAGACTCCTTGACGATTTATTCCATTAGATAAACGCTAAAGAGATAAACTTAAAGATAAACGATAAACTTAATATAAAAGGGCACGTTTCAAAACCACTTTTAGCACGCTATGTCAGCACGTTGATATCTGCTACTCATTTGATATCGGGTGGTTTTATTTTAATGTTCTTAATATGTACAACAGTAGTGATATGGATGTTGAGATAGATGTTCTAAGTAACAAAAATGAACAAAATAATAAATTTACTAAGTAGAGCGACCGGCTTATAGAAAGAGCAGAAAACATGTGTTGATACCACATGAAGTGTGATAGCATGACGATAAGTATTTTTGTGAACATTTTAATGTTTCGGCTAAAGACCATTGTATCAATTGCCAAGAATCTCTTGTAACCACGTTAAAACCCCTTTCGTATAGCGTCTGAGCAAGGATAAATATACAGTCTACTAAATGAACCCTATTTTCCAACACTACACCGATTCTTGGCACGTCCAGTCACTATTCGGCTTGCTTGCTTATTGTCTTATTGAAATATTGACTAGTGTGCCGTCATGGTATCAGGATGTTTCAGGCCGCCTGTAAGCATCGGACATGGCTTAACGACTAACGACAGCGACGCCTTATCGTGCTCAGTTGATAATCTCACTTAACAGTCACTATTCGGAGAGTTCACGTTACGATAGTCAAGTACTCCAGATACGACTCCTCCTGTAACGTTAAATGCTTGTTTCTTACTAAAATGTGTTAGATAATTTATAAAAGAAGGTACGAGACATTTATAAAATGTGAATGCATACAAAGTCGTCAAGAGATAAAATACTCTCTTACTCTTTGTTCTTAACAATAAGTTATTTCAGTACTTTTATGTTACTTTAACCGACATCTGTTTAACTAAGAATGAAGGTTTTTTTTGGCTTCCGGTTGAGCTTTCGGAAGTATACCTACATATTATAAGTATAAAAGTATGCATATGATAGTTGCAGGAATTACGGGATGAGAATGTCTAGGACCAATCATGCGACCATATATTATCACAAGTTTGAGTATGTAAGTAGTAAGCAAAGTGTAGTGTGAAAAAACTGTATTTCGGATTTAGGGCAGTGTTTCCAATAAATTACAGGGCTGAAAGAGATAAAACATCTAGTTTAGGCAGTGGTAGTTGATATTATTTTATTTGGTTTAGACGAAGGTCTAACCCTAATAAAAGTAGTCGTTCGCGCCGAACTAATATTAATTGTCATTGGGCCATAGCTTTGCATATCTTTTAGAATAAGGATTTGTTCGCATAACAGCGATAAAATTTAACGGACGGACGAACAAAGTGCTAAACTACCCAAGTCAACTTAAAGTTCTCGTTTGCTCAATAATTGCTATATGTACTATATTTTCATAGTGACTTACAAAAGATGCAAATTGATTCTAGAGAGTGGAAAAACGAGGAAGCAACGCTCCACTTCTTGTACAAATATTACAACAGACCTGAGGAAATGCTAGTGCCAGCTATAAGTCCCGGGATGAGAATGCCGCCAGAAGTCGTTAATTGCTATAACAAGTTCAGAGACGAAGTAAAGAGGTGAGATGATGGTTAACTTATTTTCAATTCAAATTAATAAAGTTCACTTATTTTACTGTTACGGTCTCTTTGTTAGAAATAATTGAAACGCAAGCAAAGCTTAAAAAAATCCGACTTCATTGCTTATATTTTGGTTTTGGCTTGACCGCTTTTGATAAAATTTATATGGGACCACCTCTGAAGTATACTAAAGTATACCTACTCTACCAAACAAAAAAAAACATCAAAATCGATTCATAATTGGTGGAGATATCGCTTAACATACATACAATAAAAAAACCATCGAATTGAGAGCCTCATTTATTGAAGTCGGTTGAAAATATAAATAATTGGGATAAAGAACGTAGCAATAATTATTATAACTGACTTCCCGGGGTAGATCGGGTAGATAAGTTATAAACGGCTAATAAAAAATAAATATCCAGTTCAGTTGAGAACCTTGATTTGATTTGAATTTAACAGAGAAATGGAAGGACCTGCCATGTCGGTGATTGCGCCTAAATCTCCCAGTACAAAAGGCGTAACACAAGTAAAAAGGTATGATTTTCACTAAACATGAGTATTGGCAAATTCTTTATCTAAAACATAAGCGACCGGTTACAAGACCAACAGCCGACCTAAACATAATCCGACATAAATAACAGGATGATTTCTTGAAAAAAAAGAACGCACTTAGTTTTACAATAAGGTACCCGAAAAATATAATACTGTTATATTTTTTCAGTAAAGTCAGACCTCCTAGGACTGCAAGAAGCAGTGTCAGAGACCTACCTCAAAGGAAATCAGAAGCAGAAATATCTGCAGGTCTGTAAAAATATGATAGCATGTTAGTTACATAAGTTGTTCCGACAGCTATTAAATAATAAAATTTAATAATACGTGTGGAAATTAACGAACTAAGCATTGCCTTTTTAGATGTAATTAAAACGATGAAAGAAAATAATATAGATCCTTTGCTAGAATGTCTGCAGTGTTTTGATCATGTTTCAAGTGATTCAGCACCAGACATGAAAGGTCTTATTGTCATGTTCCATGGATCTCCAAACGAAGGTTAGCCTGTTGTATAATTGAATACCTACAGACAATATGTTAGATCAGTAATTTATTTTGCATTTTATGTTTAAGAGATGGAAAGCCAAGAGTTAGCGTATTCACTTGGAATGAAGTTAGGTCTACCAACAGTAAGCTTCGATAATTGTGTCGTAGAAGCTCTTTGCGTAACCGAATGTGAGGCTAAATCACAAATTTTGACAGCTGTTTATGAAGGTTATGAAATAGCACAAAAAATAGCTATGGAGAACGATAGTGAAACTGAACACAAAGAAGGTATTATTGTTTCTTTTATTTATGAATGATATATAAACGATTAATTGACCTAGCAAAGCGTGGCCTTTAAGGTTGGCTTGGGTGGTTCAGCATTTTTTCCGTCCGTACATCCTTCTGACAGAGGCATTTAGCATCTAAACCATACAAGCCTATAACCTAAGAATCTCAGAAAATAAGTTAAACTGTGGCCCGTTTTTAAAAACAGAATTGTGTTTTGGAAAATAACAATAATTTGGTGGGACACCAAAGTTACTGTTTTTAGACCTATTTTGGTTCAGGGTCTAACCTAAAAACGGCTACATTTAAAGCTGAAACTTGCGTTTACTATCCGTTATATACTTGAACAACACATACAAAAAAAATTACAATAATTATTAATCTAAAAAGTGTTTTTCTATTAGGCAAAATATCTGTTAAAATATGTTTATGATCTAAGTATTATTTTAGAGCCGTGTGATACTGACGATGAGTTTGAAATGCTTTCAAGGAAGCTACAATTTTTATGTTCTGCTAAATATGTTTCGACACCTCGATCTAAAGGTGCTGACAAAAAGAAGAAGAAAACTTCTACTACTTCCGTTGGATCACGAACTGGTATAGGACCTAAATGGTTTCAAGTGGTTATTATCTCTCAATATATATTTGTACTACAGTTTTGATGAATAACAGATATTATGCAGTTATTACAAAGTAAAGTTAGATCTTCTAAGTTGGTACTTAGCATGAAGCTTCTGAGCACCATCGACCGACGAGCAAAAAGACTCATTGGCGGTGATAAGCTAGTCGAGTCCAAATTGCAGTCCCAGGCACCGATGTAACGTCGCAAGCCTATCGGTATTCTACGGTTTACATTTTGGAGAGTATGCGCAGGAATTACGCGAATTAAATCCCCCATGCCTGTGCTACCACCTACTTACTTACTGCGATGGAGTGGAACTCATTGCTATCATCTTTATTCATCCAACGGTATAATCTGGGAGTCTCAAGTCAGGAGTGATTATGTATTTTCTGGGCAACCATGCTACATTTTCAGCCTCATCAGTACTTTGAGTCGTACGTGACATACTGGTCAAATGCGTGCCCATCGAGGGTATAAAAAATAGAAATCCTACTAATATTATAAATCCGAAAATTTGTAAGTATGTTTGTTCCCTCTACACACGCTTTAACGGCTGAACGGATTTGGATGAAATTTGGAATGTATATAGATTATATTAATACACTAGGATTAACACATAGGCTTCTTTTTAACTTATAATAGCGGGCGAAGCCGCGGGGCACGACTAGTGACTAAATAATCTGTATTTTTTTTTATTGAATAAATGCATGTTCCTAACTTTTTCATCTTTGATGGCGTATTACTTTAATGAATAACTATTTTATTGATGTTTTCATTGCAGGATTTGATTCAGATACTTCTTACGGATTTTTTTAATCTGCCAAAGTTTAGTCGTGGTTTTATAGTAGATTCGCTAACAAGTACAGTTATCAAGACTCCTTCAGTCGTTCTGACCACGATACTTAAATCTAAGCCTACTATTCTTAACATACATCTCGTGCTCTGTAATTCTGATTTCACAAAATGGGCACTGGCTTATGAAGAAACTCTAAAAGAAACTGAAGTACTTGAAGAGTAAGTATTCTTGCCTTCTAGTGATAATCAAGTTTTCTACGAACGAATATACAGGTTGTTTTTTTAGAGGGGCGGTGATGCCAAGTCCGAAGCCATGAGAGTAAGAGAAAACTCGTGAAAGGAATCATGTCTTCCATTTATAAGAAAACAATAACTGCATATTTATTTTTATTTTAAATCACTTTTTTATTTTAACCCGAATGTATAAAAAAATAAAATGGACCTTGTGTTTTAGGACTTATGTTACCAAAGATTACGATGAAAACGAAATAAAAGACATCATCAAAATTATTGATGAGATGAACGAAGAGGAATTTGAAAAAGCTCCTCGAGAGTTTAGATCTATATACATTCTTCACGGCTTGGAAAGTCGTCGAAAAAAGCATCTGGAAAAGCTTGGGTATATTAACTGAGAACTTATAACCTTTATGCATATTATTTTATGATAGTACGACAGGAGAAAGGACACAAACAGAATGCTCGCCTGATGGTAAGCGCCACGCCCACCTATTTATATACACCAGCAGTGCTACTAAGAACTTTTAATGACAAAGTAGGTCCCTGAGACTTAAGATATAACCTCTCAATAAGCTCAGTAATTAACACAAGTAATTAGCTTTTTCAGCCGGAACCAGTCATGCTGGCGCAGTCTTGCTTTCTAAGGTATGGCACCAAGAAGAAGCAGGGGAATTACTAGCAGGAAGATTTATCACCTCGTTACGGAGTATCATCTCTCTATAAGCTTGTGGTCCATAGGAGATATTTGAATTCCGTCCTGGAAGTTTTACCTCCCAACGGGCATTTACCTATTCGCCACCGCATAATCAGACTACCCCAAGGCCTCATTCTGGTGTATACTGACTATTTCTGTCATTAAGGTCCACCGAGTTTGAATGAAGACCTCCATTCGCGAACCTTTTTATTATATTTTCTTAATGGTTTTGTTTACCTGTTACTGGACACCGCAACAAGACCGACCGCTCGAATCATATCTGAAACTTTCTGGGGTTGGCTTGCCATCGATATAAAAAGGAGATGTTAATTCTTCTGAAGCAGGACATGGCCGGAAACAACTAGCTCGTTCTTAAATCGGCAGTTAGATGAGATCGAGCTTTCATACGCTATACTAACTCCGTAGTATCGCAACTGCACTAAGTAAAAGTAAAATAATAAATAATTATTTGATTTTTTGCAGAAATCAAAGTGATGCACTTAAAAAAGATACCAAGAGCACGTATAAAAGCGGTATAATTTTCTCAAACTAATAAAATTAATACTCTTAAAGATCTATTATCATATCGATAAAAATACAAATACTTTTTTTTCAGATATGTCTAAATCTTTATCATTGGTAGACGCTTCAGATAAGAAAAAAGCTAAGAAAGAGGACTCAAAACGTAAGACAATGTTTCTATACCTGTATACTAGTTAGGTATAACATGCTACTTAATTATAATATAGAAGAATATTGAATTTATAATCATTTGATTTTATTTTATACTACAGAGAAACCAACAGCTGAATATTTAACAATGAATGCTAGATACAATGAATATTATAAAACTACATACGATAGTCTTGTTAATATTGCTAACAACTGGAAAGCAGAAGAAGGTGACATGGGTTCCCCATTATACGGAATGAATGGTCAAGTATTGGGTGCCAGCCAAAAGAAACCCAAGAAGAAATCTGAACTCCAATTATCGCATGTAATAAGGATAAAAATTAAGATTTGAACTTTAGCGAATTATTTCTACATATGTAGATTGTCTTGATCTACATATATCATACTAATATTATAAATCCGAAAGTTTGTGTGTCAGTGTTATATGTAAGTGTGTAAATATGATTGCTTCCTTTTCACAGATTTAATGCCTGAAAGGATTAGGATGAAATTTGGAATGTTATGTACATTCCAAATTTCATCCTAATACCTAGGATTAACACATAGCCTACTTTTTAACTTGATAATAGCGAATCATCTCGTAATTTACTTAATTCAATTGTTTAAATATACTTTTTCGCTACCTGTGGAGGCATGTTAATGGCTCTTCTTAAGTTTAAGTTATGTTTATTTTGTAATGATAGTTGAAAGCCACCCAAATACAATAAAATAAAATAAATAAAATAATAGCGGGCTAAGCTGCGGGGCACAGCTAGTGTAGATATAATTTGGTGGTTGAAATGAGCAAATTTGGTCCACCCGGAAAATGCTCAGTTAATATGTCGATTGCATAGATTGATTCTAGCATAGATTCTAGTTACATCTAGCATAGATTGATAGTTTGAAGGACTTGTATTAGTGGAATTTTCTAGAAATGAAAAAAAGAGAGACCCGCTTTGAAAAATAAAACGAAAAACGATCTGAAACGATGTCAAAGATTTTGTTTTTTTTATCTGTAAAGAGTTTCTACTATTAGTCGGGTTTTGGTTTTTGAACTTATGTCTTGTTTGCAATACAAAATTACATCGTTTCAAATATTAACACACAATCTTACTGAATCATAAATAATTTGATTTCATTATGTTGCTAGGATTATATGATTGCTAATTTCTTGGCGTCCGATAAAGTATGAGAATTTGCTTCTTTTGGTAAATACGTAGTTTGACCGCAATTTCACAAATTGTCAACTTTTACACATTCTGCAGGAGTTCGCAGTATGCCACGATGAATAGCGATGCCACTCCAACATATTGTAACTATAGATTTTAAAATATTTGCGTTAATTTTTTTTTTATTCGCTTTGCCTTACTCAATTTATCTTTTTTCTGTTTCTGTTTGTTCATATCAGTTTAATAATTACTTATTTATTTACGTTTTTGTTATTTAATACCTAATATAAATACTACATAATAAATTAAATTTTAGTAAATTCGCGCAACTTCGAGTTGCGATGCGACTGAAAATCAGTAGATCAAGTGATGAAACAACATTTGGCAATAAGCTGAGTCGCAACCCTTTCAGCATTCTCTACTGTTTTCTCTCTTTTTCTTTATCGTTACCGTAAATTAATGTATTATTGTGCAATTTATGTGTTTTGTGGTGAATACATTGATTTCTTTCTTTGAAATTAAAGGGCTATAATATAATAAAGATAATTAACATAATTAACATATGTCAGTGACGAGCGCAGTGCTTGCCCGCGCACGATTGAGTTATTTAAAAGTTAAAAAGTCGGGTGACAATGAATTGTGAATGACCAAACATGACGCTTACCATCAGGCTAACGAATTGCTCGTCTCATGTGTCATTTAAGGTCCGGTAGCCCTTATCCAAATACTAAATTTGGATACGAGCTACCGAACGGTATCTACAGTTCAAAATAAGATATAGGTACCTACTTTTTAACAATTTTTTTTGTAGGCGTCTGAAGAAAATGATACCGCAAGGGGTTTCCCACTGACTCTTATAATGTGCCCTTGTCAGCACTATAAACAAGGTTTACTGAAAATGTTCGAAACAGCACAATTTGTGCAAGAAGCACTGAAAGTGGATGAGGAGCGCGATATTCTTAAAAACCCTATAGAACGGAGGGAATATACCGTCTTATTGCCTAAAGTATATCCTGTGATGCATGAGGAAGAGCCATTAATATGGCGATATTTAGATGAAACTCCGGTGGGTATAGTGTTAATATACAATTATGACTATAATTAATAATTTTATAAAAACTCAAGCACTATTAAATTAAAATTAAAACTGGTAACGCACTCATTGCGAGGTGGGACGCGACGGCGACCGCTCCGCACTCATGTTGAAGAAGGCTTCCGAACGAAGTCGAAACACATACATATAGACATCGACAACGCGTAAGTCACGCTATTTCCAGTTTTAATTTTAATTTAATAGACTTTAAAAAAGATTTGGATCATGTAGATTTTTACGGATAGGATTAGCTCATTGGAAGGTTAAATATAGAAGATACTTAAACAAAATACATCTCAGAGAAAAGAAACTCCGTGCGAACAAACATGGTGGCATGACTGCGCTTGCAGGGCTGGTACCGTCTGACAGTTCGAGTTGTCAAAGTGATTGCGCATAACATAAGTCTTCAGGGAGAAGTGTACATTGCAGGCCTACGCGAGGCTTTGTTGCCCGTCTGCCCGTACGTCTGTAAGAGGCATCTAGCGTATGGTTTAGAGTCTAGACCATACAAATCAAATCAAATCAAATCGTTTATTTGCTAGAATACATGTACATAAGATCTTAATATAAAAAGTGACACAATATATTCAGTCTGCAAGCAGACGTGCAAATGGTAATGTCTATGTCTACTATAATATCTAGACTAATTTAAAATTCTTAAACTCCTTAACACTATAAAACAATGAATAAGAAGCCAGCTAGTTAAAGATTTTTTAAATTTGTTACCTTCCAAAATTTTTATGTCATTAGGTACACTGTTAAAAATTGATATGCACATATTATAAACGTTTCTTTTGTATCATTCCTTTTGGGCAGTCGGTTGATATAAAAGGTTCGTGAATTTATCTCTTTTTTGACGAGTAATAACTTGACAACGTTTTTTAAAAAAATCAGAGTGTTGTTTAACAAAAAAACAAATGTCCTTAATGTACATACACGGCAAAGGAAGTATGTTGCATGCTTTAAAAAGAGGTCTACAGCTATCTAGAAACCAAGCCTTATTCATGACCCTAATGCATCGCTTTTGTATTTTTAAAATTTCTGTCAATATTGACTGAGTTTCCCATTTTTTACAAGCGAATAACTTCAAATTCTCAGAAAATATGTAAAGTCAAAAATAACATTTAAAATGATATAAATGAAAATATTAAGGGGGAACCCATACACGTAAGTGGGAGGCAAATTGTTTATTTGCCTCCCACTTACGTGTATCTGCCCTTTGTAAGGTATCGTTGAAAAGAGCTGTACAAGTAGAGTACGAAACCATAAAAAAAATCTATATTATAACTATAAGATATTGCTAGGAATCAGAGTCACTGTAGACCTATTTTGTTCCGAGGTCTATCATCAATACGGCTCCATATACTATCCGTTATATCATTTAATTAAACAATACAAAAATCAAAAAAATATTATAAAAAAAAAATAAGCAAAATATTTTCTCTATTAGGCAAATTGTAGACGCGAGATCTCTATGTTTTACTCTAGCGGGTGAAAATTGCATTTTCCTAGTGGGTGGTCACCCGCTACACACTCAAAGTTCCAAGTCGAACTGCAAATGTAGCCATGTCACTTACCATCAAGCGAGCATATAGCTTTCATACTAGTTAAGGAAAAACATCTTACTTATCCGATAGGAAAACGTTTGACCACTATGTCACCTGTTAGAAAATGATAATGTGGTCAAGGATGGTAAGCTCGTTAATACGTAAAGAGGCTTCTGTAAAAAAATTTACATCAATCAAGTCAAGCAAGTTAATACAGTAAAATGGTCGCCTAATAAATATAAAAAAATTTAATGGACGTGTATACGATATGCTACCCTATGTACTTACTTATTTTAAACTTTGATGATTGGCATCTATAATACTTAATCTATTTGTATTTTGATTTCAGATAAAAAAGTGTGAATGCAATCAACTCACAGATCTCAATCTACTTGATGACACTACTCATGATAATGTTTTGGCTATACTCTCAAAATGGCACTGCATGTGTGCTAAGAGGGTAACATAATAATTATATACATTCTCAGAATCCATAAAGATCATTAGTACCTACTGCGAAAGAGTGGAACTCAATGTTCTTCTTTGTTCCCTGATATGATGGTATAACTCAGGAGTCAAGCCAAGATTGTCATTTTTTAGGCAAGCATACTACGTTATCACTTTCCGTCAGGTGAGGTACTAGTCAAATGCTTGTCTATTTGGCATAAAAAGATATTCTTAGTCGGTGGCGTTTCTTATTTTTATGTTAACAAGACTAAGGTATATTACTCATACCCCATCTCCTCATCTGACTATCAGACAATAGTCTATCAAAGAATACTTACTATTCCCGAATACCTACTTACTATTAATAATTAAACGCAAGAAAAGCTTAAAAAAACCGACTTCACCGCTTTATCTTCGGAACCTTGATCAAATTTAATGTATAAACACGCATTATTGACTATTGTCTGCGCCGTTCAGTAATTTTAAACTCATTCCCAAAATACCGATTATCTATTCATTTATAATCTATACACACACTCAATCATTCATCTCAAAAAAATAAAAAATTACCTCTCCTACTCTCTCTTCCCCGCGCTCACCTGTCATAGCGCAACCTAAGTGAGAAGCTCCGCAAATTAAACCAAAATAATTATTTAACTGTGAATCTGCAGCCGCTAGTGTGGTCTAATATAATCAAGACTGTGAGAAATTACCAGTGACCTCATACAAAAGTGGAGTGAACATCCATTACATCGAAGGACTGATTTACCTCAACTATAACTCAAAAACGAGAGATCAAACCTTGATCAAATTTCAATGGGACCACATGAAGAGCACTAGCTTTCAAATAAAAAAAGAATCATTAAAATCGGTTAACAACGAAAGAATTTATGAGGTAACTTTTGAAGTCGGGTAAACGAGAACATCGTCAAAGTACGCATTATTCGTTTCAAAATAAGCATTATTGACGATATTTCAAGAACTACTGATCAGATCTTGATCAAATTTTAATGGGACCAATTAGAAAGCAACATCTTTCAAACTAAAAAAAAAAATTCGAAATGGGTTCACGTGGAAGGAAGTTGAGGTAAATAACAAAGATTAAAAACAAAATACAGTCGGCTTGAGTACCTCTTCCTTTTTCTGAGAAGTCGGTAAAAAGTACGCAGCCTCATAATATTTCCGCGTGAACCGATTTGATGTTTTTTTTTAAGCTGGTTTTTTCCCATTGGTCCCATTTAAATTTGATCATGATCTGATCAGTAGTTTTTGAGTTATCATCAATAATGCGTGTTTAATCTGATCAAGGTTTCGAAGATAGAACGGTGAAGTCGGTTTTTTTAACCTTTGCTTACGTTTAATTATTTGACTTCGATTCGATCTGACAAGTTTGACAACGATTTTATAATTTAAAAAAATGTCCACATTACATTCAATCAGCCCAAAACACCAAGCTTGAATATTTGAGAATAACTGCAAAGATTTTCTCAAAAGAAATGTTATCGCGATATTTACCATGTTTTATAGAAGTAGGTAAGTATTTTTTCTGTGATGGCAAATGACCGTGATATTTTAAATATTATATGGAATGTAATGTTAAAGCTGGCCTCTTCACAAACATCTACAAGTGAAATACCATCAACGTTCCATGCTGAAAAAATAAATGAAGAGGAAAATGAAAGCGAAAGCTATTACCCTGAGCCAATGCTGTTGAGAAAAGTTAAATCTATGCCATGTAAGTTAAAGTTGTTAAATTTTCAGCAGTTCCTAAGGATAGGTATGTACACAAGCAAGTAATCTGACATGTCTGTGGATCACACAATAAGCGCTTTCTAAGGACGACCCAGTTGGCTAGGTGGGCAAGTCTCTGCCCTCTGCGCCTCCGTGGGTCCTGGGCTCGATTCCCGGCAGGAGCACAATTTTCCTCCTCAAGGGAGATTAGTGCTTCTGGTTCTGGGTGTGATTGTGTGTGTGATATGTAAATGCGATATGTAAATGCTTCCGGCAACGATACAAGTCTTTGAGCTTAGTGTGGGGCTGTGAGTGTGAATGCGTTTGTTTGTTTGTTTTCACAAAGCACAAAATTAAGTTTAATGACTTGTGACTTGGGTGCCGGTAACATTCACATCACACACAATCACACCCAGAAACAGGAAAACAAATTTCCCTAAACTTGGGTTTATACAGCGATAGAAGGCATACGCGCAAATCGCAACGAATTTTATCTACATAAAATAAATAAGACGATGAAATAGTATATTTTTAGAAAAACTAATATTTAATGGAATGCTTAAAAAAGTCAACAAAACATAGTCTGATTGTTTTGAGATTTTTAACAACGATATTTTTTTTTTTATTTGTGACAGGCTAGTGTTTGACCACTATCTCACCTGATGGTAAGTGACGATGTGATCGAAGCTGGTAAACACACTAGACCTGGAATACGCAGGTTCTCAAGGGAACGCCGTATTTGGCTTGGCGGCAGACTTTCAACTTGATGGTGGTAAGCTACTTTGGTAGCAAGCCAGGCGAGCAACTCACAAAATGCTGTACCACCTCTCAAATGTCACCTGATTAGCACCACCCGGGGACCATGTGTAGGGAGTCAGACTTAAGGGGTATCCTACTACGGACGTGGGTAACTCAGCCCCCAAAAAAAAATCAAAAATAGTATAAATAATAATAAATTTAAAGAGTAAATAATACCTTACATATAAATGTAAGGTATTATTTACTCCAGCGTCATACCTACATTTTATTCACTAATGTACCTAAAACTGTTAAGTCAGCGATAAAGCACCCACCAATTAGTATTTTTCTCTTACGAGTACTGTTATTTCGTGTTGCAAACTAGTTTTTATCCCAATAAATAAAACAGGCACTCAAGGATAAAAATCATAATCGGTGATTCCAGATATTACTTTTAACAAACGAATAAACTATTTTATACAATTACAAAATGTTTTTATTACTCTAAAAAATAGAAGCGGTACATAGTAATTATTTTATAAATAAATAATACTTAAAACTAGGACATAAAGTACCTTCGTGAACCTCTGTCCCCAACACTAGGTCTCGTTAGAGCCTGTATTGTTGGGTTACAGCGACCCTCTCTGGTCATCTCCATATTATTACTGACATATAATATCGTAAGAATTGATAATAAGTATGTGCACATAGTGTAATTACAATAGTTGTAGTAATTTGCCTATATAAAAATAATTCTTTTTTTTATACTTCATAACTAGTCATGCAATTTTTTTTGTTTCATGTTTATATTATTACTTAGCTGATTTATATATACCGGGCTATTCGTATCTATCTATGCTTAAATTTATTTCATCATTAGTAGTAGTAGTTATTAAGTATATTTTGAACAGTAATATCAATAAAAAACTAATCATAGTACTTTAATATTATATATATATACAACAAATAAAATATAAGTATAACATGATCTATTATAAAATAATATGCAATATGTAAAATGTATATATATTATTATAATAATATGGGCGTTTGTAAAAGTGATGTGTATTTGTGTTTAGAAAAGGATTTGTGTATTTGTGTGTGCGTATTTGTGTATACTTCTTTATAATATTAGTTTATTTGCAGACTTGAACTAGATTGGGATATTGGATATAGATTTGATAACAAATTACATTTATTTATTTTCAGCTTCGCGCAATCGTATAATATTACAGCCCGGAGAGCTAGTTAGATGCAAATACTCTTTTAGTCCAGAAGTAGAAGGTAACTACCACGTGAGGCGCTATGTTGAAGTTAGTGGATGGCCTGACTCAAGAGTAGATATCAACGTCTCAGGAATATGCGACTTGCCAAGGTAGGTTTTTAATACATGATAGGTAAGCATTTGACCTCCATGTTACTAGAAGGAAAGTGACGATCCAGCCGAAAATGACCTATTTGATTTACACAAAGCCTATAACCAGCTGACTATTAAGATGCTTCCAACGATACCGCATTTGTCAAATTATAATAAAAAGCTATAAGGGAATAGGAAAATCATAACCCTCCTTTTTCGGTAGTCGGGTAAAAATAAGTTAAACACCTGTTTCTTTCAGATTGGACAGTAGACCGAAAAAAATGTTTGTAAATTTTGTGAGAAGAACTGTAGAAGACAAAATTTATAAAATCACGTATTTGGACGATCAAAAGATGTTTGAATTTGGTCCTATATTCATAGGACAGTCTCGGTACGGAAATAAATTAAAATACAGTATTAGCATATTATTTTTTATCATGCAAATCTTGTCACGTCATGTATGTTCTTTCAACCATAGATCTAAGTTTATTTTTTTGTTTATCTCATTTTTGTTTGGAGATCATAAAACAACCGCTGTCGAATGTATATGTTGATGTTTTACACGAATCCTATACAAGGTTACTTTGAATTAACGCTCCATACTCTGCAGGCGGCTCCGCAGGTCGGGTATCGACAATACAACCCAAAATAAACAAAGAAAAAATACCCTGTTTTGTTTTTTTTTAACTAATTATTCTACACGTAGAATCAAAAATTTAAAAACAATACAGCAATATAACTAAAACAGCTGGTAGCGCATGCACTGATATGTTAACGCATGTAGTGCATGGTGGCGCCAATCGTGGCGTGGTGCGAACTGTCGCGACGAGCGTCTGGTCAATGCCCGTCCGAAATTCAACAGCTGCTTTTAAAAGGCAGCCTGCGGAGTATGGATCGTTAATTTAAAGTAACCTTGTATAGTAATCAATACACTTCCTTTTCACGGTTGTTCCAGAGTTTACGAAGAAGTGTACACCATTGCTTTAAAGAACTCGTCGCTTATAACTGCGAATGTAGTCATTGAATTTCTAGAAGATACTAATATATTTCAAATAGATAAAAGTTTTATTAAGTTAGAGGTAGGTGGACCGTTAAAGTTTACAATATTTACAATGCAACATGTTAGAGTATTATTAAGAAGTCTACCATGTATAATGAATATTGTAAAGCGAATGTTGCTACTGATATGATATAGTAATATTTTTTTAATTACCAGCCTGGGTGTCGAGGCAAGCTCACGATATCAGCTGCACCTACAGATGTGGGCGAGCACAAAAGCGTTCTGCTATTTTGTGTAAGAGACAACCCGCAAATAGTCGTTGTAAATATAGGGTGCAGCGGAGTAGTTCCGCATATCGAAATATTACCATTAACTAAAACGTTGGGTAAGTATTAAAAAATATGGAACAGATTTTGAAGAATCAGTTTTTTTTACACAAACAGCTACATACTAAAAAATACTCCCTCAAAAATATACAATTAGCGATGCATTTATTACAGAATATGGCAAGCTTCTCTTGTATCGCCGTGAAGATGACAGATTCATTGTTAAAAATGATTCCCATTTACCGATAATGTGGAAAATACGAAACGCTAAAGAATTTTTAGAAGATTTTATAATAACACACACGTCAGGAATAGTTCAAAGACATGATAATCAAGTCGTCCCCGTAACATACATAGCTTGTAGAGTCGGTACAATAAGCCGTATGGTCATGATCATTGAAGTAAGTTACTTTTGGAGTTTAATCGCGTATTGCTTCTACGTTTATCATCCGTGCATTTGCCGCACATTATCATTAATTTGTGTCAAAAATACACACGCACTTACAATATATAGATTGAGTAATATTGACAATTATTTTCGTTTTGTCGGTCGATACATTTGAAACAGCTCTAGATAAATAGACCTATGTAAGTATATTATAATAAGTGGTATAAAATTATATCTTAGTTGCCATCGCTTGCTTAATCTCGTCAAATGCTTATTTACAAGCTTTTATTTATTTTCACCTATCCCGTTGTCTATCTTTCGGTTTGTAATCAAATCTTGCAAGCTAAATTAGACCCACTACCTGATGTCTGATTGGACTTAAATTTGGTGTAGTTAACTGTATTTTCGGTGACAATACAATAATATAGTACCATGGAGCTGGTCTGATGAGGGAGACAAGATGAACTCCTGAACTAACAAGATAAACCTATCGAGTTCGAGCTCGTTTGATTCGTCTTGACAAGTTCTCTGGTTGTTTATAACTTTTTAGTTTTTTTTATTTACAACTGGTAAAAGCTTAATTAATTGATTAATTAATTGAATTAGACGTTACTTAATATTAATTGAATTAGACGTTACTTAATTTATTAAATGAATCTCGGGATTCACACTATATATACCGTTAAATAAATTGACTTTGTAACTAAAGTATTACTTGTTTTAGGTATACGACTCTCTAGGTCGAGGAAATCCCATGATCGTAGATAACCTGTTTCTGTCAGCCGAATGTTACGATGTGAAAGTCGAATGTGCATACGATAGCCCTTCGGAGAATTATCTTAATTATGGCAACGTAAAAGTCAACTCCAAGTTATCGCGAGATATGTATTTGGTCAACAAAGGGAAATATAGTATCTACTACAAGTTCGTTAACTAACTCATTATTTATATCATACATGAATATGTTGTAATACTTTCGTTTATAAGCTTTGATTGTGCTTTTCTTTCTCTAGATTAAAAAAAGTTAAGAACTTCCCAGAACCGTCTTTGCTGAAATCATTCGAGGCGTATCAAGAATGCGGCGTTATCCCACCGTCACCGAAGTTGGTCTGCATCGAGTTCTCATGCACTCCTACCACTTCTATAAACTTAGTCAACGTACCAGCTTATATCTGCTCTTTAATTGACGGAAGTAAGAATCAAGTAGTCGTCGCAAAGTTTCCCGTGTGTGTTACCATCGCGTCATTTTACAACACGTTAGTGCCAATCATCGTCGTATCATCATTTATATTAATTGTATTACTTAAATTTATTAACGTTATGGCAACCTTTTCAGATTTACGCTATTTCCCCTGGGTGAATTAAATTTTCATATAATACCGGTTGGCAGCGGGGTAATGCGTGAGGTGATATTGAATAACACAAGCAAATGTCCCGTTACGTACGAAATTGTGCTTCCTGAAGAATATCAATTTGATATAGATAATCCACCTGTGACTAAAATAAAGGATAACAAGTAAGA
The DNA here is from genome assembly GCA_948107665.1 of Lomographa bimaculata. NCBI lineage: Eukaryota > Metazoa > Arthropoda > Insecta > Lepidoptera > Geometridae > Lomographa > Lomographa bimaculata. The sequence continues at coordinate 14,720,262 of OX403587.1, read as the reverse complement.
TCATTGCTTAATATTAAAAATATTTTTTAACTTTAAGTACGACATTATTAATAAGTATATTTTTACGCCAACGGTATGATAAACAAGTTTTCTCCCAATTTTGGTTGTTTCCTTTACTTAATTATTTTCTCCATATTTGATTTACTACATTGTTATTTATTTTCCCTGATTCTCATTGGTATCACCCATTTTGCTATTAGCTATATTACGAGGTGTTTTATTTTTGTTCCGAAAAATAATTGCTTTTAGCGAGTGTCAAGTAATAAACAATTTTTCAACTTTATAAGTACTTCAATAAAACAGTTAAGGTTACTATAAGGTGGGGGCTGCAAATGGTCAAACGTTTGCCAATTTTAAAAAATAAAACATTTTAATCGCCAGTTAAGGTGTACCGTTAAAATACGATTCTCGTGGTCCAATCATAACTAAGTAATGCCCTAAGAGGCGATAGAAACTTTACTAGCACTTTAATTGGAGGTTTTAAGCAAGAATGAAAATCGTGTTTTTCAACTCTAAAAGATCTCACGGCCAGATTTTTTTACCGCTCCAAGAGACTTCAGTATTTGATATAAATATCAATAATATTAACTTGTCTACGTTTCGGAGAAGAGATATGACGGACCTACGTAGAACGAAGTAATACTATAAGAGTTTTTTTCTTTAGGGGTAGGGAACCCTAAAAATGGAACTATTCGAGTGTTAGCTAACACTATTAAATCAGTAGGATCGCACTATAGCTAATAATACCTATGGTCCCAAGAAAATTACCACTGCCCCTATCGAAGATGCGTAGTACAATCAATTTACTTGTTTATGATTTTGTGTACTCAGGATTAAGGTGCCAACACTTAGATGCGGCAATTTCATGATCTTAAATGAAGACAACCTGCTGGCACCAGGAACGAGTCGCGTCATTCAGATACAATTCCTGGCCTCGGCAGCGAGGAAGTTCGAAGAGACGATTCACTTCATCATAAGCGACACATGCCCAGCTGAAGCTCATGGTGTACCCCTAAAACTAGTAGGCATAGGCGCCCAGCCTAAGCTAGATTTTTGGAATTTGGAGACTACATTTAGGAAACATCTTATTGTTAAGAGCTTATCAGAGTACAAAGTGCCTGAGGTAATACTTTGTATTAGAAATTACCTACTTTGATTTTATCAAATATGTTGTTTTAAAATTGCCAAAAAACGGCTTTTACTACATTTGATCAAAATTTTCAACCTAGCTTTGATCTTCAATGTACTTCTTTGGAATGAGTTTAAATTTATTAAATTAATTGTCTCATTACCCACGAAAACTAGAAAAATTATGTTGTTTGTTTGGCATTTTCAGTCATGTCCACATTGCGTCTTCGTAGAAAACTCAGTAACTATGCATTTCTTTTGTGTCAATGTGAATTCCAGTCACACGGGAATCATAGACTTATATAATAATGGCCTCGTATCGTGTGTATTATCAACGAAATTACATCATGAGATGCATTCCAGTTCTGACATATTCTCTTTGGATAAATATGAAACGCATGTAGAGCCGTTAATGCATAAAAACTTGGGGATTATATTCAGTCCAAAGGAACTCCAGGTAACAATAGTATTAACGCTTATTTCCTGTCTTTTTTATCTGAATCATATATAGAGAGAGGCGTAGGAAAATGGTGTTTTTTTTATATGTGCTACCTCATAACTTCTTTCCACGTGAACCGATTTTGAAATTGTTGCTTTCCAATTGGTCCCATTTAAATTTTATCAAGATCTGATCAGTAGTTCTTGAAATATCGTCAATAATGCGTGTTTAATACATCTAATCTGATCAAAGTTCCGAAGATAAGCGGTGAAGTCGGATTTTTTTAAGCTTTTCTTGCGTTTAATAATAATTATCCTTCGCCTCTTTAGGCAAAACGTGTACCCTCGCAAGGCCGGGAGCCTTGCGAGGGTACACGTTTCTAATTAGTATAATCTTTATCAGTTTTTCTTCGAAAATAATGAATAAATCCAGCAAGGATTTTGTAGCTAAAAACCGTAGGTTTTTTTCCTATCTCGATAATAACCAGTAATTTTTGCGTGCATTATTATACGTACGATAGATATATATTAGACGCGTGATATACCAATCGTATAGTGTACTGACATTTACATTGTTTTACAGGAATATAGAGCTGTCTTAGAAATAAAACTAAACCTTTTAGATAATCAGACACAATCATTTAAAATCTGTCTGATCGGTGAAGGTGTTATACCAAGAATAGACTTAGTCACACCGGTGCTGAAACAATACAGGATTGCTTCATTGAAGTTCCAAGTCACTTGTCTTGGCTCGATTAGCACCGAGAAGATCCGATTTAGGAACAAAAGTACGGTGAATAGTATTGTGGGTTTACAAATCATACAACCTCCATGCGAAGAAAGGCCTATATTCTGGTTAACTACTTCGGAAAAATGTCAACACACAATAATGCTTGGAGCAAACGGTGAGTATATAGAACTATACTGCAGTCATTGTTCACTTGAAATTTGCACAACAGGGTTTAGGAAAATTACACACTGGATGCGTTTGGTTCGAGGCGATGGCGTGAGGGTCGCTGTTCCTGCGCCCGCGCCCCCGCACGCCACCCGCTTGACATACGTCCAGTGTGTAGCAGCTCAGATCAATAAAGATCTGTAATTTATGAAATAGTTATAAATGCTCCGTTTCTGTTATTCGGGATTTTATACCTATGTAATGTTTTGATCGTAATACAATGAATATTTATTCAATGTTCATGTTCAATTGTTCATAGTATAAATCGAAGTCTCCAAGATAACACGTTTGTGTTTTACCAATATATTAATGTGTATGCTGCTTTCTTGCATGCTGTATAGACTAGTGGGCAGTCCTAGAGCCAGAATTTTATAAATATTTTAATATTTTAATTTGCAGATCGCGAGAACACGTCACTGAGAGTAGTCCTAAAGCCACAAGAGTTCGCAACAATAATTGTTCACTACAATCCCATCAAGAGGGGTAAAAGTACCTGTGAAGTGAAACTGTCGATTCACGAAAACCCATACGAATACTTTTCCGTAATATCATTGTTAAGGCTCTTTCTGATTTGTTTTATTAGGAGGCAGATATAAGTCAATGCGAGCACCTTTTTTAACCACAGCCAATTATCCCCCTTACACTCTTGCACATAAAGGTACATATTGCGTAAATTATATCGTTTTTACGGTTTTTATCAAATTCCGTGAAAACGCGCCGCTGAAGAACTCATTCGTCTAAATATACTTATATGACACAACTAAAATAAAATGGCTGAACAAAATGATTATAAAAATACAAATTGATGTTATTTGCATGAGGTTTTTTTTTCCTTTATATTTTTAAACGTTATAAATATTTTAAGAATAAGGCATTATCATATCACACAGAATAAATAGAGTGAATAGGTATCTTCTAGGCAAGCATGTCACATCTTCGGCCGCATCTTCACTTTCCATCAAATGAGATAGTGGTCAAATGCTTTCCTATCTATCAAAAAAAAAAAAACTCAAATTCCGACGAATATTTTTATTTATCTGGTTTCATTATGAATGTCGAGTAAAACGGTTACAAAGTTACGTGTTTTAGGAGATATTTTGATTTAGATTTTTTATCACCCTCTTAAATGATGTATATTTTAAAACTGATTTACTATCCAGGTAATGTGTGACGCGGAAGCATTCATGGAAGATGTGATATTAGTGGGTCTGGAAATGCTGCCAATGGAGGTTGATTTAAATGCGTACAAATCGTCTGAAGGAACAAATCCTGACGGGTACCTACTGACGTTTTATAACATTTTCGTAAAATTAATCTTAAATTATTAAAAAAAATAATTGGTCATATATCAGATATGTAAAATATATATTTAGAAGATAAGAAAAGAAGAATAGAAATAAAAGCTTTACAGGTTAAACAACAAGCGACATTTTTTTCAAGTCAAATATAAACAGTAGCAGCTAAGGTAGAATTATAACCACAGAGTAGTTTTTATGGTTACGACTTATTAAAGTTACAATGTTCCACGTTAGAATTTATTTGAATTGTTTTAGCAGTTCACTATTTTGGTTTCCTTTTTATTTTACGCGTTTTCGTCATTAAGGTCTATTGTGCGATTATAATATTTAAGATGTTTAAACTTGAACTTTTTGCAAGTATAGATAAAATAAGATTGGTTAATAACCACCTTTAAATGGTAAAAGTTGAATGGTCGTTCGAAACAAAAAAATATAAGAGAAACCTGTTAAATATAAGAGAAAGATGTTTTTGAAACACCTATTCAATTATACTTATTTGACTACGTTCTTAGTCTTTCCCACAATATACAGTCTGGTTGTCGCCATAATTAATTTTGATTTCAGTCATGTTTTTAGTGACGTAAGAACCACCTCCTCAATATGGACGACAGGTAGGTATAGTCGAGGGAAATAATGTTTAGCTACTAGTATAATCCTACTAATATTATAAATCCGAAAGTTTGTGTGTAAGTGTATGTGTAAGTATTTTTGTTCCCTCTTCACGCTTTAACGGCTGAACGGATTTGAATGAAATTTGGAATGTACATAGATTATACTTTGGATTAACACATAGGCTACCTTTTAACTTGATAATAGCGGACGAAGCCCCGGAACATGGCTAGTTTTAAATTTATTAAACACAAGTTGTCGACTAATTTATCGCACAAATATTATAAATGTCCGTAATTCTGTCTGTCCTGTCTTGTCTGTCCCCATCAAAATCGGCCCACGTTTGGTATAGATAACCACAAACAAACAAACATACATACATAGGCTGATAAACACAATACTCTCCTTTGCGTAGGGTATTTGGGTAGAAAAATAATTTATTAAATTGAGACGAGGAAGTCTAATAGATAATTTGTGTACATAAATAATTTGCAGAACTGTATCAACGTTGTCTATGGCGGACAGCGTGAAGAAAGTTAAAAAGAAAGCTTCTGAATATACAAAGGACAAGGGAAAGAAACTTTCTATGGGATCCTACCTAAGTTCCCCGAGTCATTCGTCTGTGCTTAAATATATTCTGAACTTTGGTATGTATATAATAAATTTAAAGTAAAATCTTAATGTTGGTCGCTCTACATGGTTATAAGCTTTTGCTACCTTTTTTTACTTTTTCTACCTTAGTACCCCTCATATGTATACTGAACTATTTACTTGTCTACTTTCCCACATATATATTATTTTTACAGGCTTTTTTAATTAGTTTAATATTGATTTATTTTGCATATTGTTTTTTCTGCGTCAACTTATATCTGCAGCACCGATATAAGTATCCTGATTTTAGTGATTCATACATAGGGTGTGCTTACTTTATCGACGTTAAATTACATGTAGACATGTAATTTCAACTAAAACTGATAAAGACGTTATAGGTATTGGAAATAATTTAATTTAAAAATGTATTGAAGTGAATCTTCCTATGGGAGGGCTTTGAAATGACGAAAAGTGGTGGGGGTAAACACTGATTAATAAAAAAAAAGTTTCCCTGTAATACAAAAGTTTCACTTTGTGTCTTTACGACACATCCTGTTTTTTTATTACATAGTACAATCGGCTTCATTAAAATGTAAACGTATATTTTCATAATATATCTAACTACTGTAAGTTGAATTCAAAACGATGTTTTAATTGATGCGGTGTTTTGTTTGCAAATTGTTCAAATTCAGATCGGCAGTTAACAATATTAGAAAACATGTAAATGCAGTCGACTGTACAGTTTCTCGTGTTAAATCCACGACTGATTTCTTACAGGTGGTTGTGAACTGTACGTATCCCAAAAAAGGACGGTTAGTTTGGTTAATAACTCAGACAAAGTGTATAAATTCAATTGGGAAACCGTTGAAACCATAGTGACAAAACCCTCGATGGGGTACATATCGCCTGGGGAAGAAAAAGATATAGAGATAATATTTTTTGCGGGCCAACCTGTCACTATTAACAAGGTAGGAACAAACTAAATTTACGAGTTCTGTATGTACTTGGTGAGAAACATTTACACCGTGAGTATCTATCGTACGAGGCTGATGTAAAATTATCTTTTCTCTTTTGCTTAGGCTTAATGTAGAATATAATAATAATAATCAATCTTTACTAACTGAAATAGCAAAGCATATAACATAGTATACATATTACGTTACATTACATATATTTCTGGGCACTAGAAGATTTGCGAATAAATTAAGAATACATTTATTTATTTAATATAGCACTGCCACATCATACATATTAAAATTAAATATAAAATTAAAAGTACAATAAAATCATTTGCCAAATGTACTCAAACAACAATAAATAATGAAACTAAAAATAGAAGGAATACTAAAAATTACTAACAGTACAATGTATAAATATGTAAATAGATTATCTCACGTACAGACTGGAAATTCTGCTCAAGTATTATGAGTACCCAAGATACAGGCCATGCCTAGTTTGGGGCCCACTGAAGCTATCATAGTAATGTGTATTTCTCTCTTTTGTTAAATAAATATTCATTCATTCATTCAGTACTAGAGTTACGAACTTGATAGGTATTTTTATTTGGTATTATGATGTAGTTGTGAATGAATCGACCGCTGAGCTGATATTTGTCGTATTGCATAGGATTTTCCAATCCACATTGCTGAGGGCTTAGATAATTAGATATAAGATAGTAAAACACCTCACAGTCCTATCTAGTATATAAATCCCCTTAGACAATCCTCTGTTAACGATTTTTTTGTACTTTTTGTCCATAGTCCATAAATCCCTTAACATTAGTCCTTTGCGTGCTGCAAGGGGACTATTGTCCGGAAATCTCCGATTTATTTAAATTCTTTGCTAAAGTGGTTTTGCGTCCCTGTTTATTTTTGACAATAAATCCCTCTTTAGATTTCATAGATAGATTATGAACTATAAATGATAAGATGTCAGGTAGGTTCTTATAATTTATGATTTTCAGGATTTCCTCGTTTGTAACTTAACAAGCATAAGTGATGAGTTTTTAACGATTGACATGAAGAGTACTACTTGGGACAATCGACAAATGATCACTAAGTTTGATCACAACACGTAAGCGCCTATTAAATAACAAATAACTTAATTATACTATGAATATTATTTAATCAGAGATTCAAATAATACACTACTCACAATTTTATTTATACTCTAATTTTCGATTTCAATTTTGATCTGATTAAGATCGAGTAGGATTCCATGCCACTAAAAGAGGAAAGAGCCCTTACAGAATCACTGCTTTGTACGTCTGTCTGTCTGTCTGTCAAAACCCACTTTATCAGGAACGCGAACAGGTATATATCTACTTCGGACCAATGGAGATCCTTTTTCCTAAAATCATGAAATTTGGCAAAAAGCACGGTACAAGTAAAGGTCAGACTGGTCTTCCAGTCCCAGTTTATTAACACGTACATTTACAGGTACACATTGGTTTTTTTTATTATAGAGAGGTTGGATTGAACGAGAGATTACAGGTCAGAGTAGATGACCAAAATAACAGCCCAGCTGAAAGTACCCTGGGGATCATAACCATGATAGTTGTTTACTCGGCTGTTACCCAATACATAAAATATCAGTGCACATTGAAAGAAGGAGTCCATTTAAGGGAAACTTTTATTTATCAGGTACTTTATTGCGGCCTTAATTTTAACCCGAATGCCATCGAATATATTTTTCGCGCTTATCTTGTATGTATGTATATTTGTATTTTTTTTTTATTACCTTGTATATATATTCTATACGGCTGGATGGATTTCGAAATTTAAGGTATTGTTACATTTGTCTTAAAAATCCAAGTGTTCTTAGATAGTTGTTCGAAAAGAAACAAAATGGCGGATTTTTGGCGCGAAATAGCAGTACGTTAATAAAAAATAAAAAACCTGTATGGTATCAAGGAAATAGGTAGTAGTAACTTCACGCTTCGCAGTCGGGTTCTTTAAATATTATGTAACATTGACTTGTTTGTTGATAATGATAAGACCGATCTACATAAACTGTGTAAATTGCTTTATCAGACAAGAACATTTGACTTCGATGTAACCAACGTGGGCAATGTGGCTATGAAAATTACATGGAACTTCGTTATAGACGACGAGTATCCAGCGAGAATAGATAGAGACAACCTGACGGTAAACAAAGCGCATCTATTCTCTATAAGGGCCAAAGCTGCGTTATGTGGACGCCTGCGCAGTTCCATACAAAAATGCTCGCATGGTCACGCGACGGCGCACTTTTGTATGGAACCGCGAGGCCGGTTCGCAGTTTTGGTCTTTACTATTAAATTGTACATTTGAATAACACAACATTTTTCAATAGATTAACGAGGAAGGAGAGTATGCACAGGATAGTCTTCAAGTAGCCAATGTAGACAACCCTCGAAACCAAAACAATGAGTCGGCCCCATTGGATCCAGGTGACATTGCATATCTTACTAATATTATAAATCTGAAAGTTTGTGGGTATGTGTGTTCCCTCTTTACGCTTTAGCGGCTAGACGGAATTCATGAAATTTGGAATGTACACAGCTAATACCTAGAATTAACACATAGACTACTTTTTAACTTGATAATAGCGGTCGAAGTCGCGGGACACGGCTAGTTCAATAATATTAACGCAAACACTTTCATAATCACAGCCCTACACTAGGTAATAAGTTTTGAGCCATGGCTGCTGGAAAGATTCGCACCACACCCAAACCAGAAACGCAAATTTCCCTTGAGGTAAAAACTTGTGTTTCCGTGGAAACAAGTTTTCAGGTGAAAACTTTCCAGCTTAATCGAACCAGATACCCGCTGCTTAAAAGGTCGACTCGTAACCAACTACACCAAATCTGGCAGTTCATATAATATTATCACAAAAATCCTACTCAAATTTCAAGTTTTATATAGTACTAGCCGTGCCCCGCGGCTTCGCCCGCTATAATCAAGTTGAAAAGTAGCCTATGTGTTAATCCTATGTATAATCTATGTACATTCCAAATTTCCATCAAATCCGTTCAGCCGTTAAAGTGTGAAGAGGGAACAAACATACTTACACACTTACAAACTTTCGGATTTATAATATTAAGTAGGATTTATACACAAAACATAATTGACGAAGACAAGTAGTAGTATAATTTATGTAGTTACTTACCATGCCCCGCGGCTTCGCCCGCGTTTATCAATGTTAAAAAAGCCTATGTGTCAATAGGAGGTATAAGCTATGTATATTCCAAATTTCATCCAAATCCGGGCAGCCGTTACAGCGTGAAGAAAAAACAAACGTATACATTTACACACATACTTTCAGATTTATAATATTAGTGTGATACACTATTACTTAGATGAACAAATCAATAGTTCAAATTAGATAGATTAAATAGGTAGATATAATCTTTATTCTATCCATTGTGTTACAGCAACAAGCAAAATAACTTTATTTAGTGAAAGTGCAGGGAGGGAGAGCGTCGATACATGGTTTGAAATTAATTTGCCTTTCAAAATAGAACCTGAGAGGGCATGCCTTAAGCCGAAAGAAGTATGTTCCTTCAGGGTTACATTTTCACCTGTGGAAGCATTTGAATATGAAGTCAAATTAAGGAGTTCGATAGGTCAGTGGTTGTCTTCTATTGGATAAGTATCTTTTCTTTTTTTTTTTATGTAATTGGTAGACGAGACGAGCAAGTCGCTTGCCTGATGGTAAGCGTCACGCTTGCCCATTAAAGTTCAGTGCTACCCAAAGTTTTGAACTTATATAGGTCATAATTAAACGCAAGCAAAGCTTAAATAATTAAACGAATGCAAAGCTTAAAAAAAGCGGTGAAGTCGGTTCACCGCTTTATCATCGGAACCTTGATCCACCAGCTTTCAAATAAAAAAAGAATCATTAAAATCGGCTCACAACGAAAGAAGTTGTGAGGTAACTTTTGAAGTCGGGTAAACCAGAACATCGTCAAAGTACGCATTATTCGTCACAAAATAACTGATCAGATCTTGATCAAATTTAAATGGGACCAATTAAAAAGCAACATCTTTCAAACTAAAAAAAATTTTTCGAAATCGACTCTCGTAGAGAAGTTATGAGGTAACACACATAAAAAAAATAAAAAAATACCGTCGACTTGAGTACCTCCTCCTTTTGAGAAGTCGGTAAAAAAACCGACTTCACCGCTTATATTTTGGTTTTGGCTCAATCGTTTGCTTAATCAATCATTTCGATAAAATTTATATGAGATCACCTCAGAAGTATAATCTACCAAACAAAAAAGAATTATCAAAATCGGACTACTCTGTAAAAAGTTATGCGTGGTCATATACGCGTCGACTTCAGTATCTCCTCATTTTTTTGTGAAGTTGGTAGAAAATCCTGCGCGTCAGGGCACTGAACTCGTCGCCCCGAGACATTAGATGTTAAATCTCTATAAGCCACACGGCTTAATTACACTGGACACTATCTGCTGGGAACTGTCCGTTGGCTTAGTTGGTTGAGTATCGGGTTCGATTCCCAGCACATGTTTTCTCCCTAAGGAAAATTTGTGTTTCTAGTTCTGGTTGTGATTGTGTGCGTGTGATGTGAATGTTTCCGGCACCCATGACACAAGTAATCGAACGTAGTGTGGGGGCTGTGAGTGTGAAAGCGTTTGTTTATCTGTACCCTTATATTTTCATAGCTAGTAGGTGGACCGTTATAATTGTTATATCGCATAGCGCACATCTTTTCAAAATATACAACGCGCAATAACTTATTAACTATTCTCATTATGTTATTAATATGTTAAAATCTTCTAGCTTTAAATTATTCGTTTCAGAGAATCTGGATCCGTATGATCAGAATATAACGTGCAATATATCGGCGAAATCATTAATACCGTTCGTTCACCTGGACATAGAGGACAGTGACTACCTAACTTCTGGCAGAAGAAAACTGGAAGGGTTATCTTTGCCCAATAACCCTACTGTCCTGGAGTTCAACGTTATAGGCTGGGGATGTTATAAAAAGTAAAAAAATATCATACTAGCTGTACCTTACTACTTAGGGTAGCTGTACTACTAAGGGTGCTTTTCAACCAAAGATGTGCTATGTTACGTTGTTATATGTAATAAGTTTTTCCAAAGTTTGAGCATTATGACATCAATCTTGCATACAATACATTTTTGGAGACATTTGAAATGGTATATAATTTATGTTTTCCAATAGAAAAAGTGAGAGTCACATGTATAACCAAGCCAAACTGGAAAACAAAAGGTATAATCGCGCGAAACTCTCAGGGAATTTTAAGGAAACAGGCATACTTACCATGCCTTCGCTTTACATCTTTGAAATATTATGCATGTTCGCAAAAATATTAGTAAATATAAATTAAGAAACGACGCACACAATCTTAATAATAGATATAAGCATAAAATTACAGTGCGCGCATTTAGATTAAGCAAAACGAATAATCTTTTTTAATAGCAAATGGGGTTAGATTTTACAATAAAATTCCAAAAATTGTAACTGGATTATCACTGAGAAAGTTCAAATCAGTAATAAAACGGGCATTAAATAAAGATAAAGATCATTTTATTTATAAAAACATGCGTTTACAACTTGTAAAGTGATGCAGCTATGCTGCATAGCACATCTCTGGTCGAAAGCACCGTTATCTCGATTAAATGTAGCATATTTCCTATTCCAATGTCTAGTTAGCTCTAGGCTATTCACATGTTTCCTTATACATTAAATATATTTCATTTGACCATCCTTATTTCGCTTTATACAAGTTCAGTTGTAGAGTGCTGGAGTATTTATAACTTGAGTAATATTGCTGGTCAATATAAACGTACTAGCCGTGTCCCGCGGCTTCGCCCGCCATAATTTACTTAAAATGTATTCAGTTTTAATCTTGAGTATAAGCTATGTACATAAGACATTTCAGCCAATTTTGTTTAGCCGTTATAGAGTGAAGAAAAAAAGCATACTTACACACTAACACAGTTACACACAAACTTTCGGATTTAACTATAATAAGTTATTTCTAATGTAATTACTTATTAATAAAATTACCTTTCATTTTACTACTCGGATACAATTCTCATTCAACTTCATAAATAAAAATCTTTCCATATGAACAACCTTAAATTACCCCTGGCAAAAAAAAACGATAATAATATTATTTATTTATTTAAAATGAACTACTCAAATACCTATTTCCATTGGTATGACTTGATAAACAAAGAACTTTCGACATGAACTTTCATCCCCCATTGCACCATCTTAATGCATCCCTGGCAAAAAATATTGATAACTTATTTTTTATTATTAAACGATCTATTCAAATACCAATTGTCATCACTTTGAACTTATAAAAATAAAGAACTTTCATACAAACCTTTTCACCCCTTTTTAACCCTCTTAGGGGTAGAATTTCCAAAAATCCTTTATTAGTACACCTCTACACTTACTGAGACAAATGTACTCAGTCTCCAAATTTCAAGTCTGTACGACCAGCGGTTTAGGCTGTGCGTTGTCTCCAAGTCAGTCAGTCAGTCCACTTCCTTCAGGACCCGGACCTCCTTCAGGACCCGGACGATCTCATTGCGGTCGCCATCACGTTGGCAGCGCAACGATCGTCCGGTACACAGACCACAACCACACTAAACAGTTCTCGCCGGCGTGGACTTAGATTCTCTCGTCATGTCTCTCCAAATTCTAGTCAAAATCGATCTAATCGAACTTTTCGTATTCATAGGGCCCATTATCAACGGTACTCTCATGTACAGGGGCGTTTCTCTCCCGTTCCCCCTGTCCTGGCAACGGTCCAAGCCGAGACTCGCACCTCCTAGATGGCTCTTGTGCTAGTTGCCTACACCCTCTCTTTTGCGGCGGAGCGCCTTTCGCGCTCGCCCTCCCGCCCGGTGACGATGCAGAGGCTACACACAGCCACAAGCATGTAGTCCGTCAGAAAAAAAAAAACAGTGAATCAGTATGTCAGGACAAGGATTCTTATAGTCTTAGATGATATGCATTGCGTTGTTATATTGTACGCTATTTTGTTTGGGTAATACAATGCTGTTATGTTAGCGTCACGCGACAATTAAAATATAGTCAAGAGTAAATAGGTATCTTCTCTGCAAGCATGCTACATCTTCAGCTACATCATCGCTTTCCATCAGGTGACATTGTAGCCAAATGCTTGCATATCGAGCATAAAAAATATCTATGATTGATATTGGATATTTTATCTTGGTGAGAATTGTTATCATTGGCAGTGAAATGATAGATTTATTTACATGTACTTGCAGATAGATAGATATTAATAGGTAACTCTTTATTGTATAAATAAGGAAGAATACATTAAGACATTAAAATAAACTTAGGCTATAAAGCGATCTCTTCCAGACAACCTTTGGATTAATTAATTTATTAGTTGTAATTTCCTATTTTTTTTAATTATGCCAAATTAATTAATGGATGCTCCCTGTGTTGTTATGTTTATTAAACTTTTATCTCTAAGAACTTTGATTATGCTTATCATTTTTAGGTCTTTCAACGTAATAAATCCCACGAGTCAAGCATACGAATTCAATTTCGAATTGGTTTTGCCTGCGAAGGCGAAACCAGATCTTCTCCCTATGCACTGCGATATGTTAAAGGGGTATGTGGAAGGCGGGACATCTACAGAAGTTACATTTACATTTGCTCCTACAACACCTGGGGTATGTCATTATTATATTACCCATTGATTTTGTCTTTTGAGGATCTATTTATAACTATAAAGGGTTTATTTTGGTAATATTTAATATTGTTTCAAAAAGACAACTTTTAAGGCATGGTGCATCGATTGCATATATATTTCACTAGCCGTGCCTCGCGGGTTCGCCCGCTATTATCAAGTTAAAAAGTAGCCTATGTGTTAATCCTGGGTACAATCTATGTACATATGACTTTGTGTCTGAAAGGGATGACTTTGTGTCCGGTACTAGGGTTAGACAGTTCCCAAAATTACGTGTTTTCTACCAAAAAATCCTTGGGACTCAACAAAAACGTCTACAAATTTCAAATATTTATGGATCACAATTTCTATAAAAAAATTAACACAAAAGTAACACTCACTTTGATCTTACGTGACGCAGTGAATTCCCACCGTAATCAGCATACGACCGCTCCGGCACACCGCGTGCCGGGGAAGGTATCGATATGGTCCCCCGCACCCCTTTCACTCGTTTTCATATTGAGCGCGTCGAGATTCCCCTATAGTACAAGCATAGTAGAAATAATACTATGGGACAAGTGTCCGCCGTCCGGCGTTATGGGACTTCCCCCTACAGCCTGTTACTCAGGTATGATCAGTAATGATTCACTAATAGGTAGCAGCTATCTATTAGTGAAAAAACATTATCGAATCAGCAGTTCCAGAGTTCCACAGGTAAGGTAACGTTTACAATTAAACTTTACCTTTTTTTAATTTGAGTGTAGTTAAGTGTGTTTAATTATTTTGTTTTTGCTTTAACCTTAAAATACTTTATGTAAATGAGATTCATAATGTAACGTTTCGCTTTTATTTCTTGAATGATTGCCACATTTGTTGACACAGACAACGCTTTTCCTTTCGTAGCCACCGTCTATGCTAATAAAATACTACATAACTTTAAATGTGAATAATAGATTTATTAATTTTAGGTATACGAATCGCAATGGAAATTCGTTATCCCCGTCAAAAACTTAGTGATAAATTTACTCGTTGTCGGTATAGTCAGAGAACCCGATGTGAGATTCGTTTCTACCGTCCTCATTATAAGAAATTCACTCGTCGGATGTACTACAACCAACACGGTTATGTTGAAGAATACAGAAAATGAAAGCCTCAAGTTCAAATTTAAAGGAAACTCTCTGGTCTGCAATGAATCTGGGAAATCGCCCGTCGTCGTTGAGCCTGATCATGGAACGCTGAAGGCACGCTCGGAAACACCGATTAAGTAAATAATTGTTACTACTCTATATTAATGCATAATACTTGTATTTCGCCCCGAAATGAGACCTAATGTTAAAAATTTCGCTATTGAAAAATCCTTTGCTTAAACCTAAGCTTTATAATTAGTATTTATTATGTGAAAATGTTTCCTAACCAACTTCAAATCCTTATATTAATGATCATTCAAAATGATATATATTAGATATTGAAGAATTTTTTTTCCATATTAAATTTTGATTACTGTCATGTTACCAGTGTATGATAGTTCAAAGAACAATGGCGAAATTTTAGTTGGCCTATGTTTGATCGTATTTAAATGTGAAATTAACGAAATTCACTCAAATAAATTACAAAGATTTACTAAAACAACAGAAAAGGCAGACGAAGCCAGGTAAAAAAATACACATTAAAAGAAACAAAACGATTACTTTCAACCATTTTTCATTTTTCTGTTTTTGTCTATGCTGTGGTTATATAATAAGATGTTACCATGTCCATTACCTTACCCTAGTGCATCTCTATATTCCTAAGCCGTAACGCTAATGCTTATGATGTATCCATAAAACAAAAAATACTATGGTAACTTATGTATGAACCATCAGCTGCCTAGAATCCGTCTGTCATTCACAGGTTTTCTAAAAATAGCTGCGGTTGCTATTGCAGTCATCGACATTTAAGGGGAAAAAGCAAATGTCATGGCAATACCAAACTGTCGTATGAATGACGGGAGTTTTGCCGCGAACGTGAAAAAATGGCGTTGTTGATTTTGTATAATTTTCCAAAACCTGTGATTCTTCGCGTGTTAATGTGTAATAATGGTGGATTATTAACCGTTAATACTTAGTAAATGTTCATAAATGTAGGCAAGTCATACAAAGTTGAAAAACGTGATTTTCGCCTTCGCTCCAAAACTCCAATAGAAGTTCTAGTAAAGTTTCTACCACTTTACTAGGGCATGACTTGACTATGACTGACTACTTGACTTTGACTGTGACTTGTGACTAAGACTTTTATTATGAAGAATAGAAATTGTTAATATTTGTTTAATATTTCGACTGAAGGACTATGCATCCATGGTCAAGAAATAATTAAAAAAAAAAAAGTATGAATGACGTTTTCACTTTTGACGTTTGTTTTTTTTTTCTTTTTTTTTTAAATATTAGCTTCGCAATCTTGTGCATTTAGCCAGTGTCAAGTAATAATATATTTCAAGTTTAAACGTAGTGGTGGCTCTTTGGAATGGGCTTTTATCACGAATTCACGACTGTCAGAACTGTTGGCGTATTCAAAAAGAGATCGGCAAAGTGTGCTGATCCATAACCTACAAATATGTTTTGTTTAATATCTTAATAACTAGGCCTTCTAAAACGACAATTCTTTTAAAATGAAGCTCAGAAGGCAACCGGCCTTACGTAAGATATTTTTTTATCTATATACGATGCTATTTTACTTCAACTAAAATGATGTATGGGAGTTCGCCATTGTTCTTTAGTGACAATCGCAAATCAAGACAAATCGACTGACTTAAGAATCATCAAAATAGGTACATGCGTGTGGTCTATATAGCGCCATAAAGGGATAAACACTCTGTAAACACAGTCATATCCTTTGCGTCTCACAGTTGTGTACAAAATTTGGCTGTGTAAGTTGTGTAAAAAATTTGGCTCACTATGCGTGCATGTTTCAAGTAATAAACTTAATTGGTTTAGAAGCTACAAGCTGACAGATAGACGGATGGATGTACGGACCGAAAAAGGTTGTTAGTGTGATTGTGTGTGTGATATGAATTTTTGTGACCCTACACAAGTCGTCGAAATTAGTGTGTGGCTGTGAGTACATAATAATAAAACACACTCGAGTTAATACTTAGAGATCTTTACCTCTGTCGATTAATGATCGTAATAGTAACTGAGACATCTTACTGCTTTTTTTAACCGATCATAAAAAAGGAAGAGGTTCTCAATTTGAGTGTTTTTTTTTGTATAAATGTTACGCGATTATTTTGCCAATTTTTTTTTTTATTATATATAATTTATATTTTTGAAAAAAATAACAAAAAACCAAAATAAAAGCGGTGAAGTCGGTTTTTTAAACCTTTGCTAGCGTTTAAATTATTACTTAGTATAGCTGTTTTGCATATTATCCTAATTTGTATGTGTTTATGGTTTTATTTCGTAGTTTTTATTGCTTAATTGTCCCAGAGTCTAGCCATAAAAATAGCTAGACTTTGTACTTTATTTGTCTTTGTTCCCTGAACGGTGTAATCTGGGGCTCTTCAAGTCAGAGTGAATAGGTATCATCTAGGCAAGCATGCTACATCTTCGGCCGCATCGTCACTTTCCAGCTGAAGCTGAAAAATTGATAAATATCTCACTAAACAATGTTTTACCACAACTATCTCATGAGAAAACATGTGCAGTGCAATTTAAATGAATCTATTTTATTTTCCAAACTGTCTTTTATAATAATATACCTATATTCCTATAGGATTATTTACACACCGAATGAAGATGGCCCGACATCTTTCAAGATATTCTGCAGCGTGACGTTCATGACGAAATTATTGACTCTATGCGTTAACTCCTTGAGCTATTCCGTAAAACCTAAAGTCACCTACTATTTGATTGGCAATAAACATGTACTGAATTCTGAAGCTATCACCAGCATCCACCTGGATCAGGTAACCAAGTGCTTGAATTATGGTATTTCAACCAACGACGTTACCTAGTTTTCACTTCGATGTAGACTGAAAGATAGCATTATCCCTACAAACCTTAGTGGTTCTTAAATGCTGTTAACGTTTGTTTGTACCTACTCGTAAAATATTTAAATTGGTAAATAAAGGGGAAAAAAAAAACCTTCCGCTATCGAGATTTTAGATGTGGGCTTATAACAATCTACTTGTTTCTTCAGACTGCATCCACATACGAGAGGACAATACTGTTCAAGATAAGGAACGATGGATCTGCTACATTTTTCTTCGACTGGTACTATGTAACCAGTCAAGTTAAAAAATATCTAAAGATGAGTGTAGAGCCCAAAAATGGACACGTCACGCCGGGAAATGAGTCTGAATGTACGTTATACTTTACACTCAAACAAGTGCCAGTAAAACAGTTCCCGGTTAGCTTAACGGTATGTGTTAAATATTAAATACGTAGAATTCTTCACTAATTTTACTCCCAATCAATGAAAATTAACGTACTTTTTAGATTTCTGATGGGCCTAAATATTCTATTTATCTAAATGCGGATATAGAGAAACCATCTTATCACTTTTCGGTCATGCAATACAACTTTGGAAAATGCTTTGTCAACGCGCCAGACGATACGTACAAGAAAAATATAGCCTTTACAAATGATGAAGATGTACCCGTTACGTAAGTCTTCGGGGTTATTAAAAATATTAAATTAATAAATTTACTAATGAATAATCTACCCAACCATAGTAAAACCAAGGAGGTACAATTAAGACTTTAATTTGGCTATCTATACCTACTACTTTGTTTTGCTATGTTTACTACTTGTTGGTACCTACATAAGGGCATCGACAACTGAATATTAGGTACAAGTAGATATGTACAGTAGGCTGACTCCGAAAGCTTTTCATTAAATATCGAGTCTAGCCAGGACGTAAAAGAGTTACAGTTGAGCTGAAACAGTGTTGCGAGACCTTATATCTTATAGATATAAGGTCTCATGTAATCATGTTATCATTACAATGTAATCGAGGGGAGAAAACATGCTAAAATGGAAACTGAATCTCAAAATGGTAACTAAATACCGTTTGCAAGTTTTTTACTGTTCGTGAATAGGTATGTTTGATAATATTGCGTATGTTGTTCGATGTTTTTTAGTTATACACCACAAACGTGACTCTTATGCTACAATGACAGTAAATAAACTCATTACAATCATCTAATCTGCGAATGTTATCATTAATGTTACATAAAAAGCTTAACACTCCCAGCCCAACGCTTAGTTAACGACTTGGGTCATGGGTGCCAGAAACATCCACATCACACTCACCAGTACACACAGAACCAGAAGCACTAATTTCTCTTGGGAAGAAAACTTGTGTTTCCACTGTGAATCTAACCCGATATAGAAGGCAGGCGCGCACCTAATTAACTCATCGGGCAGTTCGATAAAAAAAAATATTTATTTATTAATATTATGATCTGCAGAATTCATCTGAACTTCACAAATTTGTCAGAACTTTATGTTGAATATAGCAACGAAGCTAATGTACCAGCGGGTAAACGGTTCAAAGTAACTGTTTATTTCCGACCAAAACAAGTTCGGGAATACGAATTCAAGTTGCAGTTTTGGATAAATTCCTTATGTGAAGAAATTATCACGCTTAAAGGAGAAGGTATGTTTATTGATGTCTACGATTAAATTAGGGTGTCTTTAATTTAGTGAGTAGTGCTAATAATGTTTTTGCTTTTGCAGGAATTCCTCCACTCTTCGATCTCTATGATGGATGTCAAAAAAGCTTTGATCTAGGTCCTGTTAAATTAGGAGAAAAGATTGTTCGCACTATAGAAGTGATTAACTTTAGCAAGATACCGATAAATGCTCGCTTTTTATTCAGAGACATGTATCCCGTTATTGAAGACACAACATTATCAGAAGCTACGAGTATATGTCTGGACCCGAACGAAACTAAAGCTCAAGCCGACGGGGAACCCTCCAGGTGTTAAAATAAGATGAACCGAAAACTGTTTACACTTGTATTTAGACACTAACAAAAATAACCAATCTAATTCCTCTTTATTTTTTTGGCACTGTGACAATATCGCAAATGCGTCTTCTTTACATTAGACTCACAAAATGAATTAACGTTTATTTTCTAGAGGCAAGATGTTACAAGTCTACAAAAATGACAAGGTCCGAGAGCAAATAAGTCAGGACACAGAAAATGCATTGTCTTCTCTAAAGGTGGTACCAAATAAATGCAAGATAATGCCATACGAGAAAGTTCCTTTGAAAATTAAATTTAAACCAATTGGATTGATTAATAACCTCGATGTTCAGGTGCGATATCATATTATTTTCAATTTTTTTTTGAAATGTTGATTGTAAAATTCCTATTCGTTCGCGCCGAACCGATTCGTTCGAGATCTCAGGCATACATTTTGTCCCATAGAAAAAAACTTTTGAGGTTAATTGCTTAGAACTATTTTTCAATATAATATTTGTTTAGTTTCTGTATTTGTTGTTCAAGTACAGGATATAACAAATATTATACGTAAGTTTCAGTGTAAAGCGGTTTTTGAGATAGACCCAACACCAAATAACCAGGGACAAAACAAAATATGTATAAACACTGTTTTTAGACTTTATTCGAATCGTTATTTTCCAACATGGATTTTTTTAAAACCGATTTCGTACTATACTTGTCAAGCCATTTTCAACGATACCCCAAAAATGTAGATAAACAAAATAAAGTTTTGTTTTTCTCCCCACTTACATATATGGGAGCCCCCTTAATATTTTCAATTTTATAATTTTAAATGTAATTTCTGGCTTTGGGCCGTAATTTTACATATTCTATGAGAATTTGAAGTCATTTGCTTATATGGTTTAGACGCTAGATGCCTCTGACACACGGACGGACGGACTGACTAAGTGCTGAGCGACCTAAGTCAAATGAGAGATCTCGCTTCGCTCGATCGATAATAATAATAACAAAACTACATTTTGTTACAGCTAAACATGAAAGTGTTAAGTTTTGAGAAACCGCTAGTGAAATTAAGCGGCAGTGCCACGGGAATGAGTTTGTGTCTGAGTCAGAAGTCGCTACAGTTTGGTAGAGTTCGTAAGCTAGCATGTAAAATACTGAAAGTTATGCTAATAAATAGTGGAGACTTCGGGGCCAGGTATTTGAATATTTCTGCTACGATCCTATTGGAATAAATATAAATTTGTTTGGCATCAATCTTATTTGTTTCCTTTCTAGGTATTGGTGGCAGCCATTAATATCAGATGAATTTAAAATTTCTCCACTAAAAGGGTACATCGCTGCACAGACAAATGTTACTTTTACTATAACATTTAGACCGGTCGTTCATAATCCTTTTATTAAAGTTTGGGTATATATTGTCATTTTTTTCGTAGTTTAACATTATTAGATATCACTTACTTAGTCCTTACTAGAAACACTACATAGCTTATGTTGGTAAGGCATTTTTTAATGCGCGCCTAGCTATTAGGAACTACTCTACGGTAGTACAATCGTAGCCCACCTGTAGCAATCTGCTGTCGATGATAACATTCTAATCACAAAGGGACGTTGGTATGAAATGAAAAAAGAAATCAATTACGGTTCGAATAACTAAATGCTTGTCCTTAATTTCGAGTCTTTGATGTTTGCTTGTTTTTTGATTTCATTTGTCCATTCCCATTTATCATATAATTTACGACCATAGATGAATGGTTAATCATTTGTCTCAAATACTTCAAAGCGGAGCTAAAGTTAGAGCACAGTTTTAATATATATATGCGACATGTGTCGACGAGTGAAGCTAAGAGGAATGAAAAACAACGCACGAGTAGACTGAGCTGATTAGAATCATTGAATTTGTAATTTAATATTTATTATTTCCTCCACATGTTTTATTCTAGTCCATACATTTCTATACATTTTAGAAAGGACTCTGGGTTCTGTAGCCAGCTTAGTTCCAAGTTTGGCTATATTATATAGGCATTACCATAACGTCGTTTAGCCATATCATCAAACGTTTTCTATTCATTCATCCAGCAATGCATACACATCAATAGAGTTGGCTTTATCATGAATGGCCACCTTTTAATAAAAAGGTCGGCTCGATTTATGTTCAGTTCTACGATTGAGCTACGATATTATATATTCTGAAATTTTAAGGCAAGCTGTAACGTTGAAAACTACAAACACTTAGGATTGGCAATGTACGCTACTTGCGTAGACCTGGGCAATGTTCAAAACCATATGTTGTATTTATCTTGCCCAGCAAGGGAAGTTGTTACGGAACACATTAATGTTACTAATCCGTAAGTAAAAAAGGCCTACTTAAATTATGATATCAATAATTAAGTTTAAATCTTGATATATAGCGTGTAAAATGCGCCAAGATTGTCTTTAATATCTTTATAAACTCTGAAGTTAACAATAATACCTATAGTTTTATGAAAATTGGAATTTGCATGCTGTTGACAAATTCCTTTACATGTGACGGGCCTTTTTTAACTTTAGTCACTACTCGAAAAAAGGGTTAGTGGGTCTGATCACGTTTTTCATCTAAGTTGTATCTCACGTATTATTGTAACATTTCGCAGATCTTACGACACTTGGACAATTTTGTCCGAGATTTCGCAAGGACCTTTTGAAACTCTAAAGGAATTTAATGTGGAGCCACACTCGACCTTCGAAATTCCTGTGCATTTTAAACCTAAAGTCATGGGCAATCATGAGGTCAGTCAGTGAAATCTCTTCTTAATGATATTGAAGAATTTAAGTAATTGTCCGAGGGATGCGAGTTCTTTAAGTGGAGTTGGTGCTTCACTTTGTCCGTGCGTGCATCAGTTTGAGGCTAGATCTTTCAAACAAGAGAATACATTTTCACAATATGTACATTTTAGGCCCGAGTACAAAATGGCAATTCAAACTATATTAATAAAAATATTAAGGATGGAACCATACACATAATCGTAGGACTACAATTATTTTCTGCCACTGTAGGGCGATTATACTCAAAAGAGATTTTTAAAGCAGAATATGAATTATTATCTCTTTTTTTTTCTTAGTGACGTACCATTAACATTTGGTATACCATTGGCTTGACGATCTAGCCTTAAAACTAATAAGTAATAATTTTTTTACCTAATCTGCTAGGTGGAGTAGTATACTATAAGAATGTGTCCAGTACAGTTTTCTTACTGTCTCTATTATCGATAAGACACTTTCTTCTTGTGTTCTTTGTTAATTGCGCTCACTTTATTACACTGTCACATCACTACAGTAACTCAAAAGGTTTAGTTCTTTTTAGTCTTTTTACTAAGTGTGTGTTGTCGAGGAGCTGTCTCAACGTTCTCATGATGAAGTCTTTGTACGTGATCTTTTTTATCTATGTTGGCTAAAGAACAAGTAGGATGGCATAGCCACCGTTATCCTATTTTGTCCCGGGCTACCTAAAAAACTTTTAAAAAAAGTTGACACAACAACAAAAGCAAATACCATTATTATGACATATGTATATATGAAAAAAGTTAAGAGCTACCACAGGTGTTATGGCAAAATGTCTTAAGTTAACACTAGATGGCATCAAAAAATTTGTTCGCACAGACGTTTCTTTGATTTTAAAGTGATTGGTAGACAGTTTTGTATAGTTGTGACGTTTCAGTTCGGAGCGAGCTACTACTATTTGCACTGCAACTTTCATTAATTAACTAACATCTAAGCTTGAGCAAAAGGTGGATACTGAAAACCAGCCCTGCATAGACATAGTCTGCGCACCAGTGCTGAGTGTAGCTCTTTTGTAATATTTAATAGTAGTTATATTGGTTCTTGTAAAAAATGTAATACTATAATATGATACTTTTTGGCAATAAATATATTGTTACTTATTCTTAACTTTAATTTCCAGGCTCAAGTTATGTATTCACCGCTTGGAGAAAGCGCTTTGTTTGTGACTTTAGTAGGAGCAGCGGGAGGACCGAATGCTAATGGAAATATAACAATCACAGCGTCAGCTAAAGAAGCTTATGTCGAAGAATTGCTTGTTTATAACGTAACCCAGGTATGTAGATGTTGTTTAAAGCAAATATTGGTTATTTTCAAGAAAGTTAAATTAGAAATGTAAAGTTAAATAGTAAACATTGTATTGTATTGTATTAACAGTTAGCTGCTTTTTCAACTGCTTCAAGCATAAATTTAAAAATGACGATGTAAATACCTACATACATTGTATATGCAGTATCAACAAATGGCACGACTATTTTGCCTGTTTTCCTTACGGCCGGCAGCATCAATAAACAAACGAAAAAAAAACTCAAAATTTTTGTGACTATCTTATTTTTTTACTTTTAGTACCCTGAAACGTATTCGGTGTCCACGCAAATACTGAAAATAATTCCAGAAAAATTCGAAGGTTACTATGAGATTAATCACCCGGATCTAGTGAAAGTGTGGGGCGAGGCAGCTGCAACATGCCATTGGACTTTTGTCTCTTATGAGGAATGTGAAATGCAGCTGTCAGTTAGTATTACAATTAATTATCATTAACAATTATTAACACATACTTTTTGAGACTCAATATTTACTCACACGCGAGCAGTAACTACAACCGACCAGTTACAGTAACGAGGTTCTAGTGTGTACGTGGTGATTACATTTACTACAATCATAATGGCGATGGCTTATTATTATGGTGTTTGTTTAGAACTCCACGATGTCGGAAAAAGCGTTAGCATACATATTAATATACTCGTTAAGCTTTTACCCGATTATATCATAAAGACTGGTGGATTTATCGAATGTATCGAGAAAGATGTGATCTACTTTTTAACCGACTTCTAAACATTTTTAAATTCAACTGTATTTTTTTATGTGTGTTCCGCTGAAGGTGAACTAATTTTGATGATTCTTTTTTAGTTGAAAGCTGGCTTATCGTGTGGTTCCATTTAAATTTTACTAGTTCTAGCCAGTAGTTTTTGAGCTATACAGCAAAGAGACTTCTAAATAAACTAAATTGCAGTTTATTAATTACAATAATTATCCACGAATAAACTGGGCTAATTGTAAATTTACGTTATAACATTAATGTCAGATTTATATGCTTCGCAATTTTTTTGTAAAGGTAAAAGAAGCCAATATTTTAGCTATTAAGTTTATATTTATTGATTAACCATATATACGTACATAGCTATAATCACAACAACAAAAAACTGACGCTGACAGCCATCTTCCGGCCAACCACAGGAACGGATAGGCTAATCACAAGCACGCATCGGCCAATCACAAGCATACATTTACCTCGCACTCTTCCCCGAATTTTGTTATTATGGTAAATAAGACTCTATTAACCGATATAATCTTAGATATTTATATCTAATCACTCGTTAAAATTTGATTTCTTCCTGCACTTAGGTACATTTCATAAACGAGCTGACTCGGGAATATCAGTTCTACGAAATGACCGTCACCGTAACCCCGAGTCAGATAGTGGATACGTTGGAATTTAAGTGTCGGGCCAGAGAGACGGTGAAACAGGAGCTTATTGTCAAGAACCGACTGAGAGTCGAGGCTGAGTACCTGATACATTGCGCTGCCCTTGACTGCCCCGATAAGATCACAATTGGAAAATGTTCAGAAGTAAGGAATCACGAAATATGCGTTGAATAATAACCTACCTTTACCTCAGTATCCATCCATCATATCCGAGTTCTTCTTAGTCGGGCACTCTTGTCAGAGTTGTCGTGGCTATGCAGATGGATGTGCGGTAGATTTTGTATCATCTCCGTCTCGATGGATATTGACTGTGCAGTGTATTGCCTTTAGATACGGTTAGTGGCGCTTCGTGAGCACTGAATCATTGTGGCCTGAGTAGCTTTTTACAAGGTCCGATCAGGGAGTTTGTGATCGCACACGAGCTCTTTCTCCTTCTACGTGACCCCGTACACTAGTGGCAATACCATTAATCGTCAAAATTAATATTTATACAGAGCGAGTTAACTCTCAAAACATTTGTAGACACAACAATCCAGGCTTGTTTTGCACAAGCGTGAGCTCGGCAAGGCGGATTTATTTGATATTATATTATTAGACTTAGTTGTTGAAATCATTTACACTATTGTTATTAATATTTTTGTTCGGATGTATACTCCAATTTTGAAATTTTGTTAGATATCTACTTTTTGTGTAAGTTATGCTTGTGTGTATATAGCAAAACATTGTTTTTTCTAACCGTGAAGATCAGTAATTGGCTTCAGCTGTTGCTCTTCGTTATATGTACATAGTAAATAAAGTATAATTATTATTGCTAAATTAACATTGCTAGTTGCTCCGCAGCGCAGCTATTATAAGCATTACGTCAGTGGAAACCACATAGCAAAGCTAGTTTCCTGCTCTGTAGGTGAAACTGGTCGCAAGACTTGCAAAAATTGACTTAATTTGTAGACATCGAAGAGTTATACTTTTAGAGGCAGAGACACTAGCACAGCTCGGAAGCTCTTAAATTATGATTTTTTAATTACAGGCTGTTGTGAGGATGTCATACTCTCCACTAGTGGTAGGTAATACTGAAGATGTTCTAGAAATTACAAATGATCTAGCCGGCACATACATTTACAAAATTTTATTGAAATGTTTGCCTGCTAAAGTCAAAGAAGTGGAGGTTAGCACCCCTCTTGGAACGTATGTGCCAATGAGGCTCCGGGTGAACAATAATACCAATGTGAAAACTGATTTTGCTATAACGGTAAGTGCCGTATCACTGATAGGCGAAACACGCTTACACTTTCTTTTGCGTCAAGCATGCAGATTGCATTATTTCCAATGAATACCACACGATTTAGTCTAAATAGAGTCTGCCTAAATTAAAACCCTTAGAATATATTCTATATTTAATTATTCTTTCTTTCTTATGAGTATCCGAAAACGGTGACAAAAAATCTTTAAATTATACTTCATAGGAGAAGAATGTTTACCATCATCGACCACGAGGTAAAATTTAAACAAAAATTAACACTTTTATGCCTGTGTTATAAATGGAACGTGTGTAACTGTCTGTCTATTGCCATAGAGAGAAACATCGTTGCTCCCAAACGGCTGAATCGATTTTGATTTACTTTTGTTTGAAAGTTGACTTGATTGTGTATGATATTAACTATGTTTGGGTAAAAATCAATGTAGACGCTTTCCAGACAAGTCGTCTGTGGCGTTTTTGAAATTTTGATTTTGCCACTTTAAGCATGTTAACGATCTCTATATTATTATATTCTGTGCTTCTTCATATATAATTCAAACAGCAAAAGAGTGTAACTTTATGCTCGCGTCTTTGTTCGCCGAACGAATAATCACAGAGTAAGGCAAACACAAAAATATCTATATATTTAGGTGTTCGAGCCTTCGCTTGACCCACTGTGAGATTACATTTGAATTTTACGCAGCTGCAGTGTGTATCTACCTTCAACTTCCGTCATAAATGGCTACTCGCATGACAAAATGCAAAGACCGCCTCAAGCCATCCGGAAGGGCGGCCATTGCCGATGTCAGTTTCTTTCGTCAGTACGTCTTGAATTTTCACGAAGTAAGCAGTGTGTGTGAATATTTATTTTATTTTCAAGAACAAATTAATAATTCCAATAGCAACGAATGCACGCAGTTATGTTTTGCGATTACCTGCTCTCTGTACAGTAAACTCGCAGAATCTTTTGGGAAAGCCCCAATCGTCATTACGACTAGTAAGGTGTGCATTATTAGTTTAGGTAGGCCCTAAACTACAAATATATTCGAACGATTTACATTCAAAAGTACGAATATTTATCTCAATTTTTGTTTTAGGTAAGCCCTAATACTTGGTTAATCGGTCCTAAGGTTTGATCGGTCTCATATTTTGGGAAAAGCCCCATAATTAGTTAAAAATGTGTGGTCGATTTGGTTAAGCCCTTACAACGCATACTATCTGTGCGTACTAGTTGGATAAGCCCAAAATGAACTAGTGTACATCAGCTTAACTGCCAACACGCTTTAAGTTGGATTGCTCACAATCAAATTTTTTTGCACAACCGTCGTCGGCCATGCAGCCGACAATCGTCGCTTGCGCAGACTTTAATGGTCGGCTATACAGACGCCTCTTTAGGCAAAGTAAAGCATATATGTATATGTACAGATCGTATCAAAGCTTAAAAGATGTTCCACATCATACAAAGCGAGCTGATACGAGAGCTGGCGCTTTGGAAACCTCCTGAACTAAAACCACAGTTTATTTCCCGATCAAAAGCAGTACTACCGAAGTGGACCTCGTTGACAAGCTCCGTACCTTCAATCATTAGCGGTAAACGAGCACATAGCCCCGATGCATCGGGCATCGGTTTGTAGCATCGCGATGCTACAAACCGGAAGAAGGCCAAAACATCAAAGGAGCTATCGACGATACAATTTATGGCAGAGCATAAAGCACTTTTATTTAAGTTAAACAGCATAGCTATGAATCCGAGCGAAAAGGTTACAGCCGATGATTCTAATGGAAAAAGGGAGGACTAAGACGTTTTTCTCGATTTCATACCAGAGACGAAAGAATCCGTATCTAATATAAGAGCAGGTGACGAAACTTTAGTTCAACAAGGCATACAGTGCCAACGCTTAGGTATGGAAAGCTGAGAAAATATCAGATACTCAGAAGCTGAGGATAAATTTCAAGCTACCCCTGTTTTTACAAATCTAAAAACAAACAGCAATTTACTAACAGGCATGCCATCATGGCAACTGCTGTCTATTTTAGAGAAAATGAATCTCTGCTTGGGAGCAATCAGCCATGGATTGTTACAACAGAGAAAAGAGTTTCAAGACTTGTATCAGAAATCATCACAGGAAGTTAGACGTGCAATAAATGACAACTTTTTATCATCCGAGGCAACGTTTCGTAGTACTTCAGGTGCGTTGTTGCAATACACCTGCGCAAAACTAGCAGAAATACTTTAACAAAGAAGAAACGTTTACAAACCTCAAAATAAAGCTCGGTGCGAGCTCTTGCACGCTATACCGCCATCATCAACTCATTCATTCTCATCTCACAACTCATCATTGTTTTCCGACCCTAACTATCTAACCTGGTTAAAGAACAAGGTGGAAGTAATAAGTTTTTTCACGATGAAATTGGGTTTAGACAAAAAATGGGGAATAAAAAAGTACCACAACAATATCAGCTTAAAAAAAAAGAGAAGAAACAAACAGCGATCGACGCGAACGTTGCGGCGTGATAACGGCTACAAGCAAAGAAAACAAAATATTAAGAAAAGAAGTACAACTTTTATAGCTGGTCAGGTCAATCATAAGCTTGATACTTGGAAAAGACTCGGTGCACCAAAAAGCATAATTTCTATTCTCAATTGATATAACATTCAATTTGTTTCCACACCTCCTACTAAAGTTTTTTGACGAGGGAACCTCTCAAACCTTTAAAAGTTAAAGCAGCGAGGAAATGTAACAGCAATACAGGATTTTTATCTCCACTGTTTCTTTGATTAAAAGCAGATGGCTCATACCGCGCAATCTTAAACTATAAAACGTTTAACACGTATTCAAGGCTTCCTTAATTCCATTTAATCAATCAGTATACAATTTCAAGTTGCATTAATAATATGAAGAAAATCGATTTATCGAAGCATATCTTCACTTAAGCGTTCATCCTTCTCATTGAAAGATTTTGGCCTTTGCGTACAATAATAATTATTAATATTGCGTACAATATATGAAATGACATGTTTGCCTTTTGGCCTTGCTACAGTCCCTTCAATCTTTGCCAAAGTAACTAACTCGGTCCCAAACTTGTTCAGAGAAGAAGGAATCAAAGTAATCGTCTATTTAGATTACTTTTTGATCATCCATCCCAACAAATAAATTCAAACCTGTTACGTTTTACATACCCTCATACAACTAGGATGGTGTGTTAACTTTAAAAAAGCCCATTTAACGCCCTCTCGTACAGTTGAATACCTTGGGATAATTTGGGATACCCAAAATAATTTAAAGATACTACCAACACATAAAGTCGAAAAAATATAAGCCTCATTAATCGAATTTTAAGAAATCAAAGGTGGATGGAGCTGGTGGACGGCAAAAGTAATTCTAAGAAACATCAACTTCGCCTCGTTTGTGGTTCCGCGAGGGCGACTACACAGTCGTAAAATACAAATTGAGGCGAATCATCTTCCAAAACAAGTACGGCACAGGACATACATAAAAAAGCTTCGTTGGTGGTTAAAAAATATATGTAAGACATCCCCATCAAAAAGACGCCACAGTATTTGTGACTACAGATACAGCAAAAAATGGCTGGGGTGCCACAGTAAGCGGAACAAGATTACAAGGATTTTGGTTCAAAAGTCAACAAAAGTGGCACAGTAATCAAAAATGTGGATGGCATTGGAAGTCCTAAGAAAAGCCCGGTCCATATCTAAGAAACTAGTCTGTCATGTTGCGAACAGACAATAAATCTGTAGTAGCCTATATTACGAAGGAAGGTGGGACCAAATCCTTAAGACTTTTTAACACCGCATACAAAATCTTGCACCTGGCGAGTCATTTTCTAATTTATTTAATAGCTCGATACATACTCGATAAATATAATCTACTACTGCAGACAACCTGTCAAGATCCACGGAATGGACCCTTAGTAGAACGATTCTGAGGATAATATTTGCAAAATGGGGAAAACTGATAGTAGATCTCTTTGCAAGCCACAGATCAGCGGTTTTAGACAAATACGTTAGCGAGAACGCCGAACATCGAAATTGTCTTTTCGTAGACGCATTTAGCAGACCATGGCATTTCCAGCTCGGATGGATTTTTCCTCCCCCAGCCATGATAACAAGGGTACTGCGACACTTAGCAGTTAGTTCCGGGTTCTATCTCCTAGTTGCACCGAAATGGGAACCCACATTCTGGAAAGCAGAACTCAAACAGCGAGTGTTAAGTCCCCCGTTCATCATAAAAAA
Source organism: Lomographa bimaculata (assembly GCA_948107665.1). Taxonomy (NCBI): domain Eukaryota; kingdom Metazoa; phylum Arthropoda; class Insecta; order Lepidoptera; family Geometridae; genus Lomographa; species Lomographa bimaculata. The sequence goes on along the minus strand of OX403587.1, from coordinate 14,689,596 downwards.
CCTCCGCAGTCATCTTGTGGATCTAAGGACAATGAATCCTCCACCAGCAGTGGAAGAATTATGCTTGCAGGTATGGAAGGTTCGGGTGGGGCCTAGCTAATGGAAACTTGGCCATCGTATAATATATTACTACTGGATGCAAAGCGTAAGTTTGGTTTAAATACATACATTTCAACTTGAGGCTGAGGGAAAACCTGGCGTCGCAAAACGACTGTAAATTAAATGATCTAAGTACCTACTCAAGAAATTACAAACAAGAAATGTTCAATAATCAAAAATCAAATATAACTTTATGGGTTGCATGATTAATTAATTTAGCCAACGGAAGAAAGGGTCTTGCTCCAATTTGAATAATCTTTTAATTAGCACATGAAGTAAAGTTGAAAGAGCATTTAGAACCGTAATCGCAGGATAGCTGGCTTACACAAAGTTAAGGTGCTCTGTAAAATTAGAACATTGGTCTAAAAAACTTAAACTTGATAATTTAATGAAGAGTGAAAATTTGAGGTCTTGAGACACCTTTATTCTATATAAATCTATAGTAATATCCTCTAAAGTTTAGAATTCACGGATATAGCCCAATAGCTTATACCAATTTGATACCTTATATATATACCGTATACCAAAAGAAGTTATTCCTTAGTTCTATGATAAATTCATTAATGATAATAATCTAGAAGTTTATATAAAATGTTATGTCTTTGTGACAAGAAAATAAAAATAACGTAATTGTAGAAGCTAACTACTTACAACATTATTTATTAGCATAATAATATGCAAATACACCTCACAACTTCCATGCACAGTACATCTTGCCATTGCCGGCAGATTGTAAACACTTCTCACAGTGGGTCAAGCGAAGGCTCGAACACCTAAATAAACCCGTTTTCCCCCCGTAGGGTAGAAAACGGATATTTAGGTTTCAGCCGAAGCTTGACCCACTAAACCGGCTGTTCTTGCCGGCACTATTAGTGAGAGTACTGACGAAAGAAACTGACATCGGCAATGGCCGCCCTTCCGGATGGCTAGAGGCGGTCTTTGCATTTTGTCATGCGAGTAGCCATTTATGACGGAAGTTGAAGGTAGATACACACTGCAGCTGCGTAAAATTCAAATGTAATCTCACAGTGGGTCAAGCTTCGGCTGAAACCTAAATATCCGTTTTCTACCCTACGGGGGGAAAACGGGTTTATTATTATGCTTCTTTATATCTCATAAATAATTATGAAATAGTTTGATTTACAATAAAATACTTTGTAGGTGTCAAATTCTGTAATCCAAGCAGACCGGGATTACGTGCTGGGACCGTTGGAAAAAGGAAAATTTCTGGTTTGGTTCGAACCAACCGCGATTGGTATCCAATTATGCACCGTATCTTTCAATTCCGTCGTTGCAGGAGAATTTGTGTAAGTAACTATTATTAGAACTCTAAAATCAAATTTAAATACATTACACTGAATGCTTTATTACAGGTTCCAAATAAAGGGAATAGGCCAAGAACCCAAGCCGCAAGGCCCTTATACAATAAAATCTGGTGGATCGACCACAATCACTTTCAAAAACGTTTTCGACGATACAAGAATCTTTAGGATTTTTTCAGACACAGCTGAGTTCTACGTGAAGTCCTATTATGAAACGATCAAAGGAAAGAAGGTTAGCGCGAGATTACTATCCCGTCTGTCTGGTATTAATCATTAATGCGGCTGGAGATAGAAGTCGCAGGCCTTGGAAGATTCATTGGTGATTTGAAAAATCGCGATTAAGCGATAGGATACCGCATACACTATCGTCTGTGTGTTGCTAGCTACGCGAGCATTAGATATAAAATATTTGACTACCACGGATTATGGATTCCATTACCATGTTACCGAATGGCAACGCTACAAAATTTTAGCAAATTAGTCCCTGCCACCCGCCGTTGTTGCCCCTAAGTTCTAATAGCTACTCTACATTATTTTAAATGTAATAACATGTATAACATTATGTTATTACCCTATCGCAGTGCTATGCCATTTTACTTTGGCCAATGATGTTTTACTAATAGATCCCATTCAATTCACTGTCACGATGCAAGCTATACCAAAGAGTGCGTAATCTGATAATCAACTGCGCCTCAAACGGTTCACAGAACAGACGATTGTTATGTCGTATTTGCTTGATGTGCATCTTGTAACTTGTTGCGACATCAATTGAAAATATGTAGCATCCCGGGGTGTTATTCTACGTCATCTATCTAATGTCAACTAAATCGGATCAGTACTTTTAGCGTGATTGAGTAACAAACATTAAACAAACAAACTAACATTTATGACTGTACCTAAGTGCATCAAGCTGAAAGATCTTATTTATTGTAGGACGTGAAAGTAACAGTGTATCTGAACGAAACGGTTACCAATAAGATGCCTACCGGAAGTCTTTGTATTGAAAATCAAGATCCGCCAACACCGAAAGTGAGTTGGATGTACTTCCTTCAGGGGATACCGTGATTTTGTTTTATTTATTGATTTAATTATAATACTTTATTCGTAAAATGATTGAAAATTATGATTATTAAATATTTTTACATGCAACAGCTCGTTTCTTTTATCAGATGTAGGACCTACATATAATATTGCTATTGTATGAGGATTACGAAAAAGTAAATTTGACCACTAGGTGCTTATCTCACCTGGTGAAAATGACGATACAGTCGAGTGTAAAGCATTCTGATCGTAAGTAAACTGCATATAATGATCTGCCCGTTAGCTTAGTAGGGTGTGTGTTGGCCTTCTAAGCGGGGATATCGGGTTCGATACCCGGCGGGAACACATTCTCCTCAAGATAAGTTTGTTTTTCTGGTTTAGGTTGTGATTGTGATGTGAATGTTTCCGATACCCACGACTCAAGTCATCGAACTTAGTATTGGGCTGTGAGTGTAAAAGCTTTTCTTTTGTGTTTATATGTTCACTTAGGCTAAGCTATAAAAGTATTTGTAATTGTTATATATAAAAATCGTACAAACATTGACAAAACCTGGTGTGGACGACAGGGAACAAAAATAATAAAAAATAAAATAAATAATAATATATATGTATTTAAAAAAAGGTTTATTTCACCAGTCACTGACACTAAATTCTTGCACTACATCATCCTTGTCAACCACATCATCAGCATCTACATTCAATTTCCTTTTACTAGGCTTCGTTTTCTTTAATTCTTTCTTTTTCACCTTTTTCTCTTTCTTCGGTGGAGGGTTGTTTTCAACATCTTCCTCTTTGAAGAGATCGTCTTCATCTTCGCTGTCTGACGGGAACAAGACTAATGGACCTTTGCTTTCTGGTTTGAGTTTAGGTACTGCATCTTCAGATATCTTAGGTCTCTTTATCATTGGTAACTCTCCAACACCCGCAAGTTCATCATTCTTGGTGATCTTCTTACGTTTCTGTATTTTGTTGATTTTGTTCCAATTGTCATAGAACGTAAGTAAAGGCGTACCCTTTGCTTTGATATTTGTTTCCCAAGCGGTCACCATTTTTTCGTCGCTCAGAGCAAAGGTGACTTTGCTTCGCTCGCGATCGATAAATTTCGCGTTATCTTCAATTTTCTCGAGTAGTTGTCGCATTTTTTTCGTGTAGTTAGCTATCGAGCACGTCTTCAGGAATTGTTTTAACTGAAAATGTTTCATATTTTAAATTTCTTTGATATTTCGATGATGATTTTAAGTGATACAAATGTTAAAAAATATTAGGTAAGTTAGTAAGTATAACATGAAATAATATGAACAAGCCAATATAACCTACCTCATTTTGTTTTCATGTTTCGTGATTTAGTTAGTTTATTAGTTGGTGGTATACACAAATTTAATTATGATTTGTACAATAATAGAACAATGCTTGTTTATTTTTTTATGTTATGATGGTTAATATGAAAAAGATGACGTTTGATAGCCAGCGATAGTTTTACTATGAAAAAAGTGATGTGTCACTGCATCACTTTTTTCATAGTAAAACTATCGCTTGACTTGCGGCCATAGGGTATCATGCCCTGCTGAGCTACCCAAGCCCTGCCTCAAGCGAAGAAATTTTTCTTTCCTTATTAACGTTTTATGGGGACGTGTGACGCCATCTACCGAAAGTTCGAAATTACTTTTTACTTAGAAAATTAAAAGCGTGTTTTTGGTTAATTATTAATAGTTTAATTTGCCTATTAGTTTGCTAGAGCTGTAATTTCATCAAGTAATCAACTTTTAACTACTGATAATGATACTTATCATACTACTTTCAATAATAGGTAGCGTTTGTGTAATTTGGTCATGCCAACTCACCTGCATTACTGCTAGCAGTGTCAAGTCAGGGAAGGCTATAGAGTGTGATACATTAGAAGTGTATTCCAATAGAAGCGCATACAATCTCTCTACTGTCATGTCCTTGAAACCATTCTCCATCATCTGAGACTTAGCCAGCCTCAGGATGCAAGAGAACTCGAGAGGCTTCATTGATATTTTCTTGTGTTTTTTGTTAAAGTCATATGTAGTCAGAACCTGAAAAACACGAGATAGAAACTTAAGCAGATACTACACAATGCCTAAGACTAGCGCCCTTAACCGTTTACCACACTTGACCACATCTTCACTCACACAACAGCTAAGATAGTAGTTAATCGCTTGAATACGAGAATTGAATATGTTTAAAAGTTTAAAGCGAGGTATTTAGTGGCAGAACAGATTTCGATGTTTTTTTTATGCTAGATAATAATAATCAATCATTTGACCACTATCTCACCTGCTTAAAAGTGACGATGCAGTCGAAGATGTTTTTGATGACTTTAAACTCGGGAGACTGCCAGATTATACCATTTGGGAAAAAAGACGCGGTACGAGTTCCACTCCTTCACTGTATACATGGTGAACGTAAAACCGGAAAGCTTCGAGCAAACCATAAATTTATTATATTTGACAGTTTGTGTAGTTGTAATAAGGAAGAATTAAGTCATTTAATTTCAGCGCACACTCTGCGAAATGTAAGTACCTTACGTCGGTCTTAAGTCTTGGTACCTTACGTCGGTGCCTGAGCCTTGCAATCATGAAATTTTGTATGTAGATAAATATAGACTTGGCTAGGGCTAGATTAGAATGAAATTCGGTAGTAGATTGATATAGAATTAGTAAGGACTAGATGTAGTTGAAATTTGGTATGTAGATAGATATAGACTTGGTTAGGGCTAGATTTGAATAAAATTTGGTATGTAGATAGATATAGACTTGGTTAGGGCTAGATTTGAATAAAATTTGGTATGTAGATAGATATAGACTTGGTTAGGGCTAGATTTGAATAAAATTTGGTATGTAGATAGATATAGACTTGGTTAGGGCTAGATTTGAATAAAATTTGGTATGTAGATAGATATAGACTTGGTTAGGGCTAGATTTGAATAAAATTTGGTATGTAGATAGATATAGACTTGGTTAGGGCTAGATTTGAATAAAATTTGGTATGTAGATAGATATAGACTTGGTTAGGGCTAGATTTGAATAAAATTTGGTATGTAGATAGATATAGACTTGGTTAGGGCTAGATTTGAATAAAATTTGGTATGTAGATAGATATAGACTTGGATAGGGCTAGATTTGGATAAAATTTGGTATGTAGATAGATATAGACTTGGTTAGGGCTAGATATGGATAAAATTTGGTATGTAGATAGAAATAGACTTGGTTAGGGCTAGATTTGGATAAAATTTGGTATGTAGATAGATATAGACTTGGTTAGGGCTAGATTTGAATGAAATTTGGTATATAGATTGATATAGGCGTGGGCGGATAGGAGGCGTGAACGATGCATCTTTGGGCATGTCACTCCAATTGGGATCAAGTTATGTTTCTTTATGCTGGATAGGCAAGCATTTCACCGCTATCTCACCTGATGGAAAGCGACAATGTGGCCGAACGTGCTTGCCAAGCACCAAACAGTGTTCCAGCGATAATCCTTAAGTGTTAATTCTAGCCTAACTTACCACTTTTAAGCACATCATCACTTACTATGAGGTTAGTTGTGAAACACAAGCATATCAGAAAAGTTAAAATAAACAATTTGGTTTTGTTAATATTCAAGTAACAATTATGATACTTACCTCTGTAAGATACGGCAAAATTGGAATAAATGTATTAGATTCCTTAGATAGATTCATCAATATTTCAACACAGTGAAACCTTAATGGGTAGTATTGATGTGTCGGTACCAACTTGATTGTGTTTGTCACTACCATGACCAAGGGATAGACGAGTGGTTGCAACTGAGGCTTATTAGATGTAGCACCGAGCAAATCTGCCCACAAATGTAAAGAATTCACAAACTGCCAGTTGTATACTGCCTGCCTGTTTTCAATCTTGTTCACAACTATAGCATTCCTCAAGTGTATTGCAAGCTGCCTTATGTACAAAAACACATGTTGATATGAAACATTCAAATCGAGTGTAAACATTTCAACTAGCGATCTCCTCATGAAGTTAATCCCCGGCCAGGTAGTGGGACTAACAAACTTGCAGTTCTTAACATATGTCATGTACATCGCTTTCAATACTAGGTCAAGCAAAGCCGACTGTTGGTTCCTTGTTATCCTCAGTATGCATAGGAATGCTAACACTCGCACAGTTTCTTCTCCAGTACTCCAGAAAATTAATAGTTTCTTAAGTGCGTGTTTTGCTATTCTCGTAAAACATGCAACATAATTGGACATCTGATGCAAATGCTTCAACAGTACAGTCAAGATATTCTCAGAAGTGACACCAGCAAGGAGTTTCAGCAAGTCATTTAGATAGGCTACAAGAGGCCCCTTGATTTTGACAAAGTGCTTGCATTTTTGAGGATCTTTTCCTGATTGCTCCATGCCAAGGTATTTCTTTATTGCATTGGGGAGATACAAGACACACATCTGGATAACAGCATTAAAAACAGATGAGCCTGAAAAATTACAATTTCATTGGTATTATTTCATTACATCGAAATGTAGAAACTAAAATTATGAAGTTCACAAACGTTATAAATATTTTGTACTATTAACTAGCAGTATCCTGCAGTGTTACCTGCAATGATGATGATAAAAAATTATTATTCCAGGTGTAGCTGTGTTTCAGCATTGGATTATTAACCGTTGATACTTATTGAATGCGCATGAGTGTAGGCAAATCATACAAAGTTTAAAAATGTGATTTTCACTTGCACTCCAAAACTACAAAAGAAACTCTTGTAAAGTTTCTAACACTTTATTACAGCATGGACCTTTACTCTTTTACTTGTGACTAAGACTTTATAATATGAAATATGTAAATACTTTCACTTAAATTATTTTATTACAGTTTTTATTACTTGACACTGGCTTAATGCAAAAAGTTGCAGAGCCAGATGTACAAAAACTTTAAAAACTTCAGTGCAATAAATTCGGTTTAGGTGTGTTTGAGTAACGAAGATCCAAATATTCACATTTTTAAGAAGAGAGACAATATCTACCTTCCACTTTATATTCTCCAACAGAAGTTCCATCTTCACTGGTGGCACGTAACATGGCTGCATTGAACACCTTTATGACCGTAGTGATGGAAGTCAGCTTGATTTTATTCTCACTCTGCAGTTCAGCTTGCCACTGAGCCACCATCTTGAGTGTAACTTTGCCCCTAACTGCCTTGGCTCCTTCATCCTGTCAAATTTAATTTAATTACCAACTGTGAGCTTTTCCAGTCTTGAGTTGAGAGACTATCAATATAATAATAATTGACCGAGCTATCTCAAAGCAGAAGCGATGCGAATCCGTTTAGGTTAGGCAAAATTACTTGCATATGTCTGGCGGATTTCTGGTTGTTCTCATCTACAGGTTGCATTTATCAACCGAATCTTGTGATATTTTGTGAGCAGGATATGGGGGGTTGAAAATGTAAAAAAAGCATATTTCAGCAATTTCAAAAAATATGCGAGGTCCTCAGCTCACAGAGCCATTATTATAGTTTTATTTCAGATAACTTATTAACTGAAAATACTAAATTTAAAGCAATTTGACCCATAGATACCTAAAAGTAAAATAGATATAATTTCTAAGAAGGATTAAGATTGCCTTTGTACATGTTTTGTTTTGGCTAAATTGTAAAAATATACCATTAATGTGTGTTCAATAAATATAAAGAAAGAACATGTTATGTAATAATTATATTATATACTATCTTAATTCACCAAATCCAAACAGCTTTATCAATTTTATCAAAAATATACACAAGTAGCTGCAGCTTCACCTGCATAAATCAAATCAAGAAGTTGCTTATGTGTTAATCCCGGTAATAAGCTGTGTACATTCAAAATTTCATTCAAATTAGCCAATACAGCGTGGAGAGAAAACATACATACTTCCACACAAATTTTCGCATTTATAACATTAGTGTGATCACAAACATTCTCTCTGAGAGAGAAGATAAGTGTGCAACAGTGTAGTGGGAACCAAATAGACAGTGATGATAACATATATGCAACAAACTTCTGTCACATACATAATAATTATAAGTATAATTGGAAAATAATTATGACCTCAAAATCACTTTCGTCACTGTCAGCCTGTAGAGGTCCTGGCTTGTGATGCCTCTCATCATCATCATCATCATCCTGTTTATCTGACTCCTCCCCTTCTGACCCCGTATCGAAATTCAAAAGGTTTTCATCATTTTCTTCAAGGAAGTTATAAAAATCTGGATCGATTTTCTTTAGCTTCTCCAATGATTTTTTGTGAGTTTCCGGGTCTAACTCTTCATCTGAATCTGAAAATTCAAACCATAGCTTAGAAATTAAGAAGTATCTATGGGCCAATTGCCTACATTTCCAAAACTAACAGCAAGGACCTAAATTGTGACATGGCACCCAGCATATTAGTAAATCAATAGCTCAAGCCCACTACCAGTAGGATCATTCTCATCATGCTGACGGAACACCTCTCTGAATTGCAATTCTCGAACCGAATGGTTTGATGCTATGCTCCTTCACATCTTCCTGAAACCTGGGAATCTGAGGCTCATTCTATTTTCAAAAATTTATCAGCGCGCCTGGTGGAGGCGTCGCGTGATTTAATTCTGGTACTTATTTGGCTCAATATATTAGCATTGCAATTCAGGAATTACTAAACAAGATATTCATAAATATTATAACTTCTTTCTAACATAACCTATGAATACATGTGTCTTATATTTTGCTGAAACTGCGAGATAATTAAAGAAATCTTTACAACAATTCATACGTTTTATACTGTATACATATAAGTAATTGACGAATAATGTGTGTTAACTGATGGAGCCTATGAGGTTTGCTACAATTAAAAAAATCACGTTGCACTCACCTGCTTCAGACGATTGTTTTTCAACTGGTTTAACCTTCTTTATAGACTTTTCTTTCTTCATTTCAATGTGATAAGTTGATTTATTAGTGTATGTATGTTACCTACTTAATTTTATTTATACCCACGTGCGATTATGAGAGTTTGCTTTTACAATTTTACAATCATAACATATAGCTGTCAGTTAATGCTGTCAATGCCATTTCATTAAAATTCATTGCTCTGTCAACCCCATGATGCCATAGACTTTATAATACCAAACCCTCTATAACCCTTCTATTACAGATAGGGGATAACTTATCTTTGTTGCACGCGGTTTATATTTGATTTAAGCAAAAATGAACCTTATTTCTTAGGGTTTTTGTCAATTTAGTATTGAAACCTTTTGCAACAGATATACGTAATAGGGGGGTTCTGGGTAGAGTATAGTCTTTTCTATGCTATTACCTATCTATGTTGCGAACGGTTTCAATTCTAAAACGGCACAACTACGAAGGCATAGGTTCATATTTGCTTAATTCACAAAGAAATCGCTCGCAACAGAGTTAGTTATTAAAGGGTCAATGACGATTAATAACATTAGCAAAATAATTTTAACCAATGTTTTTTTTTAGGTTAAGAAATATGTAGTCGTCTTGTTATATCTGTGTAACAATATCAAAAAGTGGTCTTTGACCTCATAGCTTTCACATCACAACATATCAATGCTAGCAGCCTTGATATGAAGTAGGTTGGTTAAAAATATAAACAATTGAACTCCTTGATTTCATTTAGTGATTACATAGTCCTAAAATAGGTAAGCAAATTAAGTTGTTATTATTATTATCAAACAATATTTTAACTTCACTACCATAACTATACGAACGACAAGATAAAACTTCCATTTAATCTATCCAATAAAACCTACCAATATGTTACATTTTTAGTTGCAATGGTAAAAAACCATCAATGTTATAATGAGCATCTCAAAAGTAATAAGTAACTTTTATGATCAAAAATTACAAACCGGAAATTATTTCAAAGTGAGATTTATTTATTAAAAAATAGTTATTTTTCGAAAATGGTAGGAAGGTATCTAAATTATTAGTTATAAATAATTAATAATAATTTTAAAAAAATCTAAATAATTCAATTATAATTAAATGTCGGAATAATAAATATAACAATATCAAACAAATAAAAATACAAATAAACAAGATTAGGCAATATTATCATTGTAACATGCATTTTAAAATTACTTATAATGTAATTGGTACTAAGACATTTACACTATTATAGATCGGCAGCTTTCCTACGTTAGTACTTAATTTTTAGGATTAGCATACTTCAAGTACTCATCCACGTGATAGAATGCCTAATAATTTTTAGGAATGGTTAAGTAATTACATTTTGAAGAAGTATAATTATTATATACACTGTCCCTAGTAAATGTAGAGTATTTAAAATAGGTAATAATAATAATAATATTATGATGACCCAATTTCAAGTTATTAAATAGGGATAACTAAGAATAGTCTATGTCATGCAATTTTATTAGATTTCTTATTAAAATGTGCAGTGAAGTGCAATATTGCTTATACAAATAATTATGCGTTATTCATAATGTAGTTCTACATATATTATGTTATCGATAGTATATGATATTTAAGATAACTAATCTATAAAATTACATATTCGCTATAAAAGTATAATTTGTTATTCGAAAAGATAAATCGTTGTTATCACGAACAAAGTGTAACTGTATTTTATTATTATTGATTTCAGAAAAATGGCGCTTAAAGGTGTTAAAGTAATAGAGATTATGGGCTTGGCTCCAGGTCCCTTATGTGGAACAATATTAGCTGACTTTGGAGCCAGTGTCACTGTGGTTCAAAAGGTTAAATGAATTCTGTTTACGTCTAGTACAGTACAATGATTAATTAAATATTATGTATGCCATATATTATATATGGCGCAGTCCTTCAATAATTTATTAGGTAACTGTCACGATAAATGTTTGCTATTTAAGATTAAATATGTTTATGTTATTTGTCGCAGATACAACCATCGCCATTTGATGTTATGTCTAATGGGAAAAGAATGCTTTCCCTAAATTTAAAGTCGACGAGTGGTATCAACATATTCAAAAAATTATGCGCGTCTTCCGATGTACTAATAGATACTTTTAGACCTGGTGTAATGGAAAAGTTGGGATTAAGTCCGGATATACTTTTAAAAGCAAATTCTCGATTGATATATGCCAGGCTAACAGGATATGGTCAAAACGGATACTACAAAGAGAAGGCTGGTCATGATATTAACTACGTTGCTATGTCGGGAATACTGTCATTACTCAGTAAGAATAAAAATCCACCTGCACCTCCCATAAATCTGCTGGCTGATTTTGCAGGAGGGAGTTTAGTATGTGTTATTGGAATATTAACAGCTCTCTTTGAGAGAAACACATCTGGAAAAGGTCAAGTGGTTGATTGTAGTATGACTGCAGGAGTCGCATATCTTTCGACTTGGTTATTTAAATCGAGACAACTACCGATTTGGACTGGCGAGCCAGGAACGAATGCTCTAGATGGCGGCTTTCCATGTTATGAAACCTACAAAACAAAAGATGGAAAATTTATGGCTGTTGGTGCACTAGAACCTCAATTCTACTCAAACTTCCTAGCAGCACTTCAATTACCTAAAAATGAGTATAGTCAGATTGGAGATATTGATAAATGCAGAAAAAAATTCCAGGAAATTTTTATGACTAAAACTCAAAATGAATGGTGTCAAATATTTGATAATGCCGATGCATGTGTTACTCCTGTGTTAAATTTAGAAGATGTAGAAAAAACAAAATACTATGTAGAAAATAAATCGTATTATAAGGATTCCAATGAAATGGTGGTACCTGAAGTAGCTCCTAAATTATCCCGCACACCAGGAGAATCTGTTGGTCGTAAGCAGTTACCAGAACCCGGACAGCACACTATTGAAATCCTTAAGGAATTGGGGTATAAAAGCCATGACATCAATACATTAATGAAAAACGGAGATGTATATGCTCTTATAAAATCAAATGTATAATAAAACATGTAAACACATTTATGCAAATGCATGCACATACGGTACTTTTTTATCAATGACTTATTATTATATTAACTAGTAGTTCGCCCCGTACTCAGACGCGCCAAAATGTTACCGAATAAATAAAATCTTTTGAGGTTTATTGATTATCTATAACTTATTTTTATTATAGTTTATTTATTGTTTTGTTGTTGAAATACAGGATTTTAGGATACTATACGTAAGACTACTAGTAACAATTGTAATGGTTATTAATTTCATTGCAAATAATATAATTATTATAAAAGTTACGACAGCCAGATTAATAGTTTGAAAGATGTTGCTTTCTTATTGGTCCCATTTAGATCAAGATCTGATCAGCAGTTCTTGAAATATCGTCAATAATGTCTATTTTGTAACGAATAATTTGTACTTTGCCGATGTTCTGGTTTACCCGACTTCAAAAGTTACCTCACAACTTCTTTCGTTGTGAGCCGATTTTGATGATTCTTTTTTTATTTGAAAGCTGGTGGATCAGGGATGATAAAGCGGTGAAGTCGGTTTTTTAAGCTTTGCTTGCGTTTAATTATTTTAACCTTTGCTTGTGTTTCAACTATTGAAAAAAATATCCATCCTTTTTACTATTTAACTGACTTCAAGAAAATTAGGAGGTTCTCAATTCCACGGATATTTTTTTTTAAATGTATGATCACGCCGTCATATTTTATTAACCGATTCGGTAATATTTTTTTTCAAAAGGGTATATGTTCTAGTTAGTCGCATTAAAGTTTGATCGAGATCTGATAAAGAATTTTGGAAATATTTATGATTGAAGTCAGTTATTTTTTAAACTCGTATATATTATATACGAGTCATGCATTCTAATTTGCTCAATTTGCAGAATTGTTTTAAGTTTTCGCTTATACGGTTTAGACGCTAAATGCCTCTGATAGACAGACTGACGGTCAAAGTGCTGAAGCACCTAAGTGAACTCCCTAACTAACCTCGCTTCGCCCGATAAGTTATTGTATTATATGGATTATGTCCGAAAAAAAACATATTTATTTATTTATTCTTATATAAAAAATAATATGTGTATTGGTGCTAAATTAGACTTTAGTAAGGAATTTGCCATGATCTCTAATATTATAAATCCGAAAGTTTGTGTGTAAGTGTGTTAGTATGTTTGCTTCACGCTTTAACGGCTGAACGGATTTGGATGAAATTTGGAATGTACATAGGTTATAACTATGATTAACAAATAGGCTACTTTTTGACTTGATAATAGCGGGCGAAGCCGCGGGGCACGGCTAGTTTGATATAAGGAAGGTATAAGTTGGGATATAATAAAAAAATTAAATGTGTAGGATACTATGACACAACAGACCTACCACGACAGGATTTTATGGGATATTCTTTACATCTCGGCTGCCGAGTTTAATTTAATTTTAGCAGTAATAAAATTTTATTTCCAAAAATATAAATAATTAATTATAATACATATGTACTATATATATACTTTCACGACGCGCTGCAGCTCGCAGCTTTGTTACCATAGAAAATTATGTACAGGATATTCTAGTGTGGAAGTCGAAATCCCCAGTCGTGCATAATTAAAAAAATAATTATATGTATGCTATAATAATAGAAGTAAGTTTTTCTTTGTGTACGGTACGGTCATGTGTTCGGTAACTTCATTGAATAAAAAATATTATTACGTCTGAATTTCCGAAATGGACATTAATTTTATTACTGTTGACACTTTTATACGACTAAAATTATAATACCATTTTGTTAACACAGTTATATGCAATAGGTAAATTTATTTCTGATTCTAATTCTGTTAACTTTCATTGTGTTAAATCGCAGCCTACTCGTACTACCTATTTAGTTGCCTTCTCAAATCGTAAAATGTCGCGCACTAAATCTAACTTGTTGAAAGAATATTGTTACAAACTTCTAAGAACCTAGCCTATTTTAAGCCCTCAAGAAAATGGTAACATGACCCTTATAAGTGCTTAAAGGTCATTTTCATTGGTCGATAACTCGGTTTTTATATTGCATGCAAGGAGCCGAATGCGGGCTATCGACTTATGAAAGTAGGCTATTTTTGTCTCAGTCGATATACCGTATCGTATGCAGGTACTCTCCGCACGCGGCCTAACAACCAATGAAACTCATCGGTTGGTGTAAAGCAAGCGTGGTGCGGAGACTCAGCTTACGAGTGTTGTTGGACGCAAGCAGACGCTGCGCGGGATCATAATGGCTAATCGATTTACTGAATTACAAATGCTGAAACTGGTAGAAACGTATCGAGACTACCCATGTTTATAGGAATCCAACAATCCGCATGCGGGCCCTATCAACTAATGAAAACGGTTACCGCACGCTGGCCCTATGGCATGCTTAAACATAAAACTCCCGCACCCCGAATGCGCGCTCGAACGACCAATGAAAATGAGCCTTTTACTTTCTTACACAATGGTTTTAAGAGTGATCTAAAATTTTTAAATAAATAATATTATTTACGATGCTGCGATTATACGAATCTATTTGGAAAGTAGCTATATCATGTCACTGTCAAGCAACTGTCAATTGTAGTCATCCTTCAGTCATTTCAGGTTGCTGCAAATTTCCAGAAAACTTTAGAAATTATTGCGATCGCGAAATTTGGTGTTACGTATTTTAAGTCGTTAATTGCTGGTTTGATTGTCTTTTACTCTATCTACGTGCTGTGCTGGCAAATTAGCCAAATAGCTTACAAGGCTCCTGAAACGCCACCCTGTAAGTAGTGAAATCATTATGAAACTTGAACAGTCTCTATAAGATCGCTTCTACGACATTGTTTCTTATTTTATTCATTGTTTATTATATTTATCTGTAGATCACCATGTTGTCCCGTATGTGCATGACGCGCTCCGCGTTCAATATAGCGCAGGGTCTGAAGACTCCTGTGCCGCAGAGATTCGTGCCTAAAAACTACGTGTACCGCAACTATGCCCGCGAGCCCCGCTCCCGAATGACTACCAGGACACATCCTTCATTATGGGAGAGGCTTATGGCACCAGCTGGACCTAACGGTAAATTATTATTGGCATTTATTTTACCATAGGGACGATTAAAGAACCCTCGGTCATGTTTTAAACTCAGGTATATTTTTAGTGATTTTAGCTGATTTTCGACTATTAACCTTCCTATATATTTCTTTTCTGATCACACTCACCTTCAGCAATAATAAAGACCTAGTTAACTAATTACAAACTATTATTATAATACACAAATATAAATACTTTGATTTCATTTTCAGCATTCAGTCTAGGAAAAGGTGCTTTAGCAGGAGCCTCAGCTGTCGGTCTGGTAGCACTGTGTTACTATGGCTCTGGAGTGAAACCTGGCACATTACAGGAAGCGCAGTGAGTAACAAATATCTGAGTTAGGCTGCATTTCCACTAGCGATGTGTAGAACTTGAGTGGTGTGAGTATGTATAGTGAAGCTGTGATATGTAGATAATTAGATAATGGTGTGAGAATGTATAGTGGGCTCTTTTCCGGTATAAGGACGCCATCTATTAACTACACAACATTCTCGCACACCTCTCAACTTCCTCATTCATCTCTAGTGGAATAACAGCCTTATTGTAGACCTGGAATTTTTTTTTTTTTTTTTATGACATAGGTAAGCACTTGGCCGCTATCTCGACTGATGGAAAGTGACGATGCGGCCGAAAATAAATATTATTAACTTAAATAGATTCTACAATCCACAGAAGTCTTTTTATAGCTGTTTAGTTAAGTACAACATTATAATTTTCTATTAGATATTATCTAATAAATTTGCTGTGAAATGTTTGCAGATTAATAGGAAACTTGTGTAAACAATGTTATCAGCATCAAAAATAATGTTGGGTGACTAACACTATGCATACCTATAGACCTGAATCTGAAGACTGGGTAATACTGATAAAAGTTAAAAAAAAAGTGTATTTTCCCTTCCTATGGTTTTACTCCTAAAATTTACAGGGGGCTATTGACAATATATTAATAAACCAAAGTGACTCGTACAAAATAAGGCAATAAATATTATTTAAATATGTACCAAATTCTCAGCATTAACAATAATAAGCTGAGCTCTACATTCATTTTCTATGTAAGATAAATCTTGTTCTTATAAAAATCATATTAATGTTGTTAAGAACCTTAGAGAAAACGTTGTACATGTAGAGCTAAAGGTATCTTATCAGAATCTCAACTGCACCTTCAAAAACTTGTAATTTTTTGGAGCAACATCCAAAATATTACAATACATATCAATACAATAAAAAATAGTTCAATATTACATTTTTTATTAAAGTATTTTGAATTGTTGAACATATGTTTTTTAAAATTTGTAAAAAATACAGTTGAGATGATAGTCGACCTTCTCCTATTCGTATGTGATTTATTTTCAGCCTTTGGCCTCAATATGTGAAGGACCGCATCAAAACCACTTATGGGTACATTGCTGGTTCCCTTGTGCTGACTGCAGGCAGTGCCATCACAGTGTTTAGGACTCCTGCACTCCTCAACCTGGTAGCTAGAAATGGATGGATTGTAAGTAAAATCACATGCATTATCGTATTTGTTCTGGCTTATTATAACGGGGGATAGGAATATAATATCATTATATTACCACTAAGCGACGACCAAATTGGCGCAAGTCAGGAATCAAACCCGATAGCTGCTGCTTAGAAGGCGAACCACCAGCTAAGCCAATGGGCAATTCGCCATGATAAAGTTTTTTTTTAAAACCACATACATAGCTTAACTAACTAATAAAAGCTTAAAATAAACTTTTACAAACCGTCATATTCAGTATTGTTTTTTTATTATTAAAATTTAGAGATGAGACGAGCAAGTTTGTCTGTTTGTGTAATACCTTTGTCCTCTTTTCTAGTCTATAATCGTGACTATGGGCCTGATGATTGGGTCAGGCATGGTGGTGCGAGGCATGGAGTACAGACCCGGGCTCGGTGCCAAGCAATTGGCTTGGATAGTACACACAAGCATCATGGGAGCTGTCATCGCGCCTATGTGCTTCCTCGGGGGACCTGTGCTCATGAGGGCTGCATGGTAACTTATCCTACTAATATTATATATCCGAAAGTTTGTGTGTTAGTGTGTGCGTAAGTGTGTAAGTATGTTTGTTCGCTTAATATAATAAATATAATATAATGTCACGCTTAAACGGCTGAACGATTTGGATGAAATTTGGAACGTACATAGATTATACCTAGGATTAACACATAGGCTACTTTTTAGCTTGATTATAGCGGGCGAAGCCGCGGGGTACGGCTAGTAGACTATAATCATCTAATGTAGGTTGATAGAATTAATATGTGATACAACCTAACTTAATACATAAAAGTTAATATTGATAGCTGACATGGTAACTCGCTTCCATAAGCGCCCGCGCTTGGCCGCGCGGTTTGTCCGGTGTGTATATCAAATCCCTTAGGCGCCATACATTTTATCTTTATGGCGTGCAGCGCCCGGGGCGCTTTGTATCAAGTCCCTTACGTCAATAGTAAGCATGAGATGCATTTTAACTGCCGTCAATACCATTTATTTATTTGTTAGATTATGGTACAAATGTTTCCGGTTTACAAATATTGTTGTCTGGCAGGTTCAATGAAATTATAGTTAAAATATTAATAAAATTATATATTGTGGTGTATTTAAATTGAATAAAAAAAATACGGTCAAATTTGTAAAATTTTAACTGTGTGACCACTGGGAAAGTTTCATTCAGTAATAAAACGGGCATTAATTTAGTAAACTTGTTATAAAATTAATGTCTATATTAATGACAAGGATACATGGAGGCAAACTGCACAAGCGCTTTCTGGCGACTACATAATATGGATATAGGTTCCTTACTACCTTCATAATCCCTGTAATTAGTCTTTGAGTGTTTTAAAAATGAATGAAAAAATACGCCGCCGAATTTCTTGCCAGGTTCTTCTCGAGATGGCTGTAATTTTGCGAATGTGGCAGTAGACTTATTAACTTTCGTGAGTGTCTCTTTGGGGCCCAATTTTGCGATTTTGAATTTTGAATCAAAAAATTCAAATATTCAATGTCAGAATTAAGGCAAATAAATAATATATGTAGTGAGTAATAAAGTGAGTGTAGTGATTAGGGGCCATTCATAAATTACGTCACACGAATTTTATGGTTTTTTGACCCCTTCCCCTTGTCACAGCTGGTCACATTTGTGTGACCCCTCCGTACCTAGTGTGATGTCACATATTTTGCGATTTGACATTTAAAAATCTTTTAAAGCGTTTAATTATACATAATATAATGAGGTCATTATTATAATGTTATTTAGTAGGTATATGTGATGTCACATAATTTGAGACCCCTCCCGCTCCCAAAGTCACACTTCGTCGACCCCCTTCCTTAACGTGTGACGTAACTTATGTATGGCCTCTTATCGAGTGTTTCTCGTTAGGTACACGGCGGGTGTGGTGGGCGGGCTGAGCACGATCGCGATGTGCGCGCCGTCCGGAGAGTTCCTCAACATGCGCGCGCCGCTCGCCATGGGGCTCGGCGCCGTGTTCGCCGCCTCGCTCGCGACCATGTTCCTGCCGCCCACCACTGCGCTCGGAGCCGGTAACTACCTACTTACTGCCCCTGCAGGGATATCTATAGTATATATATAAAACAAAGTCGGGTTTGTTACAACACTTCTTTGATTTGTTGGATTTATCACGGCCCCGAATAGCAAATGACTATTAAAATATCAGGAAAAATTACGAATAATAAAGATTTTTTCTTACATTTTGGTTTTGGTGATATTTCGATAAATAACGTGAGCGAAGCGGGTATCAAGTTATCAACTAGTAAAACAAAAACTTTCACACTCACAGCCCTACACTGAGTTCGATGATTTGTGTCGTCGGTGCCGGAAACATTCACATCACACACACAATCACAACCAGAACCAGTAACACAAGTTTTCCTTTTTTTTTATTCAGTATAGGCAAACGTTTGGCCACTATCTCATCTGATGGTAAGCGATGATGCGGTCGACGATGGAGCACGTTTGCCTAGAAGATGCCTATTCACTCGCGACTTAAAGACTCCCATATTGTATTTATCAGGAAACACAGACTCAGGTAAGGAGTTCCATTCCTTAGCGGTTCGCATAATGAATATGGAAGCAAAACGCTTCGTCCGCATATGTGGAATGTCTACCGTATAGCGGGAGAAAACTTCTGTTCCCGCCGGGAATCGAACCCGATACCTTTGCTTAGAAGGCGACCACACACCCAACTAAGCTAATGAGCAGTTGGCAGAGTCCGCCGAGTTTGCATGACGCCTTGTTAGCCTTACTAGCCGTTTTAACGTGATGATGGCTTCACCCTCATTGCGACGCTTTCCATCAAGCTAGAGTTTAGCATCTCCCTTCTAAATAGCAAAAAAAACCGGCTAAGTGCGAGTCGGACTCGCGCCGAAGGGTTCCGTACCATTATCTATAAAAAATCAAGTTTGTTGTATGGGAGCCCTCCTTAAATATTAATTTTATTTTATTTTTAGTATTTGTTGTTATAGCGGCAATAGAAATACATCATCTGTGAAAATTTCAACTATCACCGTTCTTGAGATACAGCCTGGTGACAGACGAACGGACGGACAGCGAAGTCTCAGTAATAGGGTCCCGTTTTTACCCTTTGGGTACGGAACCCTAAAAAGACCAAACCAACAAATTGCATCATGATCAGACTTTTCACCAATTATTATTATTATTTTTATGCTAGATAGGCAAAATTTGACCGCTATCTCGAAAGTGACGATGCGGCAATATTATTATAGACATAATATTAATCAAAAGGATGACTGATGACTGAATCTTATAATATGCCATTGTGAAAAGAACTCCACTGGTAAAACGTTTTTGATATTAAATGGTCATCTATTAAAATGTCTGTATTATAAATAACCAACTTCAAAAAAAGGAGGAGGTTCACAATTCGTTACTCGAAGACGCCTGCACCGATTTGAGTTTTTTTTTTGTTTAAAAGGGTTTACTTCCCAGATATATAATATAATTCAAATTTTGACCATTATAATTTAATCTAGATCTGATGAAGAGTTTCGGAAATATTTACGGTTGAAGTCGGTAATTCGTTTTTTAAACTCGTGCATATTATTAATGTATCTTGTGTTATCCTACTTCCTACTAATATTATAAATCCGGTGTGTAAGTATGTTTGTTCCCTCTTCACGCTTTAACCGCTGAACGGATTTGGATGAAATTTGGAATGTACATAACTTATACCTAGGATTAACACATAGGCTTTTTAACTTGATAATAGCGGGCGAAGTCGCGGGGCACGGCTAGTTCACTATATTCTATTGAATTTAATGTTGTTTCCAGGTCTATACTCGTTGAGCTTGTACGGTGGTCTGATCGTGTTCGGTGGATTCCTCCTCTACGACACTCAGGCAATAATCAAGCGTGCGGAAATGCACCCAACGTACGGCTACCAGCCTTATGACCCAATCAACTCGTAAGTACTTATGTATAACACGATTTAATATGATATCAGTGATTGATTACTTATTGTGATAAGATAAATGTACTTGTTCTCTTTTGGAACATGATTATGTGCACCGTATGCGGGCCGTGATCTCACTAGAATGGTTCCAACAGAATACCAGCGTCGGAGATAGGTGGGTGACTACCTTCTTCGATATTATGCTGAGTTGGGACCATTTTGTGTGAGTGCACATTAATTATTAGGGTAGTTCTAAGTTTTTTAAATTTAATTGTATTTATTATTCCTTATACTAGTAATTGATGTAGCTCATATAAATAAATTTATATTCTATTCTATTCTATTGAAATCGCTATTATATGATCTCGCTATTCTATCGTATACATTTTGGAGAGAGTGCGTAGGAATTATACGAGTTAATTCCACCTTGTCCATTTTACCATCTAACAACAAGACAAACTGTCAAACGTCATCCATATATGGTTGACATACCTCGCTCGAAGCGTTTCGCTTCTACGTTTATCATCCGTACTGCGAAGGAGTGGAACTCATTGCCCTCGTCTTTGTTCCCCGAGCGGTATAATCTGGGAGTCTTCAAGTCAAGAGTGAATAGGTACCTTTTAGGCAAGCATGCTACATCTTCGGCCGCATCATCACTTTTCATCAGGTGAGATGTGGTCAAATGCTTGCCTATCGAGCATAAAAAAAAGAAAACCGTTGTCTCGTCCGCTTTTTTATTCTATGTTTGTTATTGACTGTTTAATGTGTTTTGTTATTTATTTCGTTCTAATTTTGATATTTTTAAAATTTTATCAGAGCGCCTGGT
Source organism: Lomographa bimaculata (assembly GCA_948107665.1). NCBI lineage: Eukaryota > Metazoa > Arthropoda > Insecta > Lepidoptera > Geometridae > Lomographa > Lomographa bimaculata. The sequence goes on along the minus strand of OX403587.1, from coordinate 14,667,840 downwards.
TGAGTTGTCTCGTGATCAAAATGCCACTTATCTGGCTCTACGTATTAACATTGCAATTCAGAGAGGCAATGCCGCCAGCATGATGGGAACGCTACCCACTGGGAGTGGGCTTAAGCACTTGAGTTACCTATAAGCTCGGTGCCTTGTAGGTAACTTAGGGTTTAGTTTAGTTTTAGGGAATTGGCAATTGGCCCGTAAATATAGTCTGACTAATTATTATAAGCTTTATTATTATTAAAGTATTTATTTATAAAAAATGTGATAGTTGTTTTTTTCCGTTCATGTTATAAAGGCAACGGCTGAATTATTTTCCAATGAGTCTAGTTGGATCGCGGGTAATTTAGGTCATGAGGATTTTGATACATACTCGCCTACCTTATTTGATGTTAACTTATGTTTGGAGGCTTTTTTATATTTTATAAAAGAAATATTCATTTTATTTATTTATACAAACAATTTTCTACCACACTTAGTCTTGACCAAAGCATGCAGCATACCAACAAACGATAGAGTTAGAGTGCAGAACAGTAGCTATTAATTTACCAAAAAAAATTAACACATTTACTATACATTTTCTTTTTGGCCAAGAGCGGGACCATGCATGAGAAATAAAGTTTAATAATATATTTCGATGTTGAAATTGAAAGGGTGTGCTCGAAAAGTTCGTGTAATAATGGAACAGTATAATCCATCAGTGGGACAGTTATTAAAAAGTTATGATCGAAATGCTAATGCGCAAGCAAAATGTAGGAGTATGCATAAAAAAAACTTAAATAGTTTAGTCCTGGTGCCTCTCGGGGCCCATGCAAAGAAAGGTTTATATATGTTATGTCCCAATGTTGCTTCTGAAAACGCTAAAACATGACATTTTAAGATTCAAATTTTGGCTTTAAATTTATTGTTACAGGGCCATTTCAGTGTACCTGGATATTCTGAACATCTTTATGCGCATCGCCATGATTCTTTCCGGAGGTGGAGGCAACAAGAGGAAGTAGACCCGCCATAGTGTGAACATATTCATCCACCAATTACAAATCTCAAGCGAAAACCAAATTATTTGTTTAAATTTATAATTACTATGTTTTCGACTCGACTCTCATCATAGAGATTTTATGTGATATACTGTATATTATTGTAGGAGCTAAGTTAAGTAAGTTTCGGAGGTAGTAAATTAACAAGTATTGCTTGTGAACCGGTGTTTTATTAACCTCCGACGCAAAAAGAGCGGTGTTAGAAGTTAACGTGTGCAACTGAGCCTATCTGTGGCTCCCGTACTAATCTATTTTGATTTATGTTTTCAAAGGAAATTTGTTCTTCTGATTCTGGGTGTGATGTAAATGTTTCCGGCTCCCACAACACCAGTTATTAAACTTAGTGTGAAAGTGTTTACTTATAATTTTCCTATCGCAATGCCTATAATATATCGTGTCTTTTAATTACTTTTCGTTATTAATGATGTAGTAAGTTTGTAAGGACTGACTCTCCTTTTTTCAACCGACTTCAAAAAGGTTCTCAATTCTTCTAACATAATTTGTATGTATGTTATGCGATATCTCCGACAATTATGAATCGATTATGATGTTTTTTTTTGTATGGTAGATTATGATTTAGAAGTGGTCCTATATAAATTTTATCGAAATCGATCCAGCCATACCAAAATTAAGCGTTGAAGTCGGTTTTGTTTGAGCTTTATTGCGTTTAGTTATTGTATTAAAAATCTACAAATATTTAGAAATATTGGTATCAGGATCAGGACTTACACATTACATATAAAAGAACTAGGATTCTCTCAAGAATTGGAACTGGTACTCCTTGCCACTGGGTGAAATGAAATGAATGAAAAAATAGACAATTGCCGAGTCTATAATTTATTTACATTTAACACTAAGTTACAATGATTACTTAGACTTGAATTACTGAATGTAGCGGTTAATTAATTGATTCGTTTAATTAAGAAAATAATTATTTTGTTTATTGATTGCCATTGTATAGGGCCTTAAGTAATTAACAAGCGAGTATATAATTAAATGTGAAAGTTACAAACTGTTGATATTTTGTATATTATATGTTTTATTACTATATCCAATAAAACAACTTGAAGGACTAGATCATAATATAAAGTATTATCTAAAAAATACTGCTTCAATATTCATCGAGTCTAAAATACTAATATTGTATCCCCGCCTGGTGATTGTGCACTATAAATCCTAATCTCGTTATGAAACGTAAGTATAAAAATATATTCTAAAATAAAAATATCACAATAAGTTGTCAAATAAAAGCTCTTTGGAATTATTAATAAGTTAAAATGCTATTAAAACAAAATCTTATAAAGCTAAGCAATAACAAAGCTGCGGCGTGAAAGAATTTGCATACAGATACAGTACATTGCGTCATAAATTATACATATTGCACTTAGGGAATCAACATTTTGTCACTGCAAGGGGAAGCACTCAACAGCCGAACTGTACAAGAATATCAAGAAAAATACTGCGCTAGTAAATCATAATGAGACTTATAGCAGTGATATTTGTAAACATTGCCTATCTTACTTATGAGCAACAAAATTATTAGAAAGAGATCCTCAATTATCATAAAGTATCATTATCATTAAGTAGTAACATCGCCAGTCTTATGCGCTTGCTGTTTCAAGTATAGAGAGTACAGTTGCCGCGCCTGGTTGAGTACCCTGTTCACGTTGTGTTTGCGAACCATCTTATCGAAATGCATCGCCAGTTCATTGTAATCCATGCGGTTCCTCATTATGTAGTCCCTGTGCTGCAGCAGCACAGTTAGACACAGGAACATAAGGAATGGATTGCCTCCCCCGAATACAGTAGGCGGCGGGAGACCACTAATGCTATATTTATTCGAGCTGTCTCCACTCTTCGTCTCCGAAGCGACGGACACGTTTCTCTGCACGGGAGGCTTGAACACCTCGTATTTCTTCTGAAAACTATTTAAAGTAGAGGCCACGCTGTGTAAGTTTGGTTGCTTCGCGTTTAAAAGCGATTCGTAGTTTCTCTTCGCGTTTTCCAATTCTTGCGACATGCTCGAAAAGAACTTTTGCGATCTGGACGCGTTGCCGTCGTGCTGGTTGTTGTTTCTCGTGGCTTCCTCGGTTTCAGCGGGCTTCCCTTCCGAGGATTCCGATTCGCTCGACGGTATATGAGTATCTTTCGATCGCCTGAACGTCTCGTGGGGTTCGATAGATCGATTTTTTCTTAGCAATCTGATCGGCGTCACGGATTTTTTGCCCGAGTGTTCTTCGAATATTTCTCCGGTGTCGCCGTCGAAGTCCAAATCTGCCTGCTCGTCCGGAGTCTGCGGGCAGCTGGCCGTGGTGCGCGTTGTGGGAGTGTTTCGATGTAGCGGGTTCTCCCACAGGTAGATGTCTTCCGCGCTCCTAGCGTTCGACTTGACGGTATCGAGGAGCGGAGATCTCTTCATGTTCTCTGGAAGTTCAACGGCTTCCGTCCGCGGGTCGAGGGTCCCGGCGGGGTCTCGTTTGGCCCCGACACAGTGCGTGGGCTTCTCCTCCGTGCTCGAGGAGTCGGAGGTCGACTCGCGCGTCGTGCTACACCGGCTCACGTACGAATTTCCGAACACTTGTCGGTCCAAGTGTTCCAATTCCAGTCTCAGCTCTCTCGTCATGGAAGTCGTCATGGGATAGTACTCCTGGGAGTCGTCGGGGCTGCTTCCGTCGTTCGTGTCCGAATAAATATTTTTATTCAACCTATTCGCCAACTTTTCATCTTTCGTAACGTGACCTTTACTATCGTCGGCCGAGGTCTTCGTTAACGTAATTCTCGGGCATTCTTTTGTAGTGCTCCGTTCGATGACCGAATGAGTTCGCTGTAACTTTTCTTGCGTGACGGCGCCGACCTTGCTTCCGGTCGCGAAATTGAGGAACTCGTTTAAATTTTTGATCATTTTTACTTTCGGTTTGCTGTCGGCGCTCGTCGGGTCGTCCAGCTTGTCCAGGGAGGAGAAGAATTTGTTGTTGTGGACGGATATTCTATCCCGCAGGATTCGAACCTGACTTCCGAGGGGCGTGTTCTTCTGTTCCGGCTGCGTGGAACCGTTGACTAGGTTACCCGTGCTCGACCAAGCAGACGTCAAACTGTCCTGGCCTTCTGGGGTCTTCGCGTGCTCGGGCACGCTTTTCATACTTCTCCGTTTCAGAGATTTGGTTTCTCTGTTCAGCGGATTGCTCTCTTTCGTGTTATCGGTATCGTTTCTATCTAATTTGGATTTTTGCATCTGCAGCGCGGCGTCGTCTAGGCTCTGGAACTCCTTGGAATGTTTGAGGGAGGCGGGAATGTTCCGAGTGGCGTTTTCGTCGAGACTGTGGTTCATCTTCTTGCAGGTGGCTAGTTTGGGGCTCTTCGTGTTGGCGAGACTGAAGCTGGAGCTCTGACGGCGCATCGCGCACACCTTCGTATATGCGTTCTCTCGCGGCGCCTTCAATAAAGGGCTAACCGGCGGCGGGTCTTCGTCCAATTCCATAGCGGGATCGAACTCCTTCTCTTTCAACGAGAGTTCGGCCGTAGGCGTCTTTTGAGGGAGCGACGCCCATAGAACCTCCAGCATTCGGAGAGCGTCGTCGAAAGCGAACTCCCGTTTCATTTCTAACAGCAGCCACCTGTAACAGAATAGGAGATCGTCCGCCTGCTGCGATTTCAAATAGGTGTAGAAGTCGGGGTCGTAGACTTGGAGAGATTCCGTGAGATGGGTGAACTTGAGGGTCATGGCCTCGCCGTCGAGGAGGAAGTTGGGGTAGAGGCGGGCCATGAGCGCGCACAGGCAGATGTAGGCGTGCGCCTCGTCGCCCATCGTCACTAGTAGCGGCGAGGCCAGGTCAGACATCCCCTGGCAGTAGCTCACTGTCGGGTGGTTTAACGCGTACCTGGAATGAAAAAGTAGGATGCTTTGAGGCGATCTGAAAAATCATACCCATAATTAGTCCATACTCCAAGCAAGCAAGTACAGTAGTAGGAGCGTCATCATTCATTGAGAGAGACCGAGACACGTATACCAGAGGCTATGAGGCACATCTAATTACCTAATTAATTTGAGGGGTAACTTGGAACACACCTGCAGTATATTCTACTCTGTTTAACAAAGGGTGGTACATATAAGATGAAATGCACTTACGTAGTCAATATATTGAAGAGTGATGCAATATTTTGATTGTCATCACTACCAGCATAAAAGTTGTGATGTCTGTCAGTCCTTAGAACATCCTTCCTGACCATTCCAGTAACATAAGCTAAGTCGGGGTTTACCTGAAAATTCATACATTTAAATTATATATTTGAAAGGTATCACATGATTTTTTACAACGTTAAAGCAAAAACTAAAACCTCAAAAACTTATAACTACCTATGGTTGGTGTATCAGCATCTGGACTTCTATAGGTTGGAGACTTAACATGGAGGCTTAACCTACTTGGAAGCCTACTTACTTTGGTATAACCACTTTATTAGAACAGTATATCTGACCTGCGCAAGCAGGACTTGTTCCATTTCAAAAGGAAATGATGCTAGTTAAAATTACAGGGCATATCAAAGCAGAGAATTTCAATGCTATGCAAAATTATTTTCAAAGTCCTGGTATGGTATTTGCAGATGTTAAATGAGGGTATAGCTCGAATAACTTGATATACTTAGTTTTCTTATTTACCAGGATTAAATAATAGATTACTTTTGTGTACCTACCATTCCTTTTTGTATGCAGTCTTTCCACCGCGTCCTTAGCGCGTAGTATTCATTGGCTTTCCTCTTGATGTAGTCCATTCTCTCTTTCCCTGTCATGCCTTCGGGGTATACGTTAAGGATGTGCTTCCACACCACTTTTCTGTAATAACATTAAGATACAATTTAAACAAAGGATCAAAACAAATGCGTAATAAGAGCTGAAAAAGAAAGAAAAATATTGGATATAGGTATATCAAAGTGGAGGTCCATTGTCATAATTCTGGAAAATGACTGCGCCAATTTTCATCAAACTGTACCCCAATGAATGAATGATGAGAGAAATTAACATGTGTAATGCTAGGAATAACACAGAATAAATAAGTTAACTCTATTCTAAATTACACCAAAATCTATTCAGAATTTGTTAAGAGACGACAAACACACAACCTTACGCATATATAATAATATTAAGGTGTTATAGATTCTTATCTATAACACGTTAATATTATTTGGCAATGCCGCCTCTTGGCAATGCCGCCACCATGATGGGTACGCTACCCACTGGTACTTGAGCTTGAGCACTTGAGCTTCCTAGAAGCTCGCCTTGTAGGCAAGTTAGGCCTGTGCTATATAGATATATTAGTGGAGTAACTAACACGACTTTCTTTTATATATATATAGATATAAAAGAAAGTCGTGTTAGTTACTCCACTTATAACTCAAGAACGGCTGAACCGATTTAGCTGAAAATTGGCAGGGAGGTAGTTTAGAGCCAGGAGAAGGACATAGGATACTTTTTAAGAGCGTACATTTTTTTAAATTTTTTTTTTACATTTCGACCTGCTTTCCATTTTCTCATACGTCACTTGGATTTGGTAAAGTACTAGGCAAACATGAACATGAAGGTTGTAATAATATAGTCACGTGACATTGTAACGCATGCCGGCTATGGCTTCTAATATGCACATTCATTGACTGTTAGGCGGAACGAAGGTCGCCGGAACAGCTAGTACTATATACATCTTATTTAGTTAAGTTTTAGGAAATACAATATAGGAAATTGGCATGGTAGATAGCTTTTACTCATTGCAAGAACCATATCCTTATAACACCATTAAATAAATAAAGCTAGAGACCTTGATTTATAACAGGTTCGCCATTAACGGTAAACTTGGTCAATCGCCAATTTTCCCATAAAATAATTGAATGTTTCCTCTACCTGAGACTAGGATCGATTCCTCCACAATAGATGACTTCCCTTAGCTTTGTCGTGTTGGTGATCTGTCCCACTGTGTCCAAGAATGCGCGGAATTCACTGTCGCTTAGCGGCGGCCGCGGCGGCGTCGTGGGGTCTTCGTACAGGTTGAGCGCTCGAGACACCATGTTGAAGGTTTTCTCAACCTGGAGGAAAAAAGTCGATGGTTTAAATTAAAGTTAAATGTTAATTTTGTATTTAAGAACAAGTCATTGTCACTCTATCTCCAGAACCCGGATGACCGAGCTTAGCTCAGCTGAAAACACGGATAAAACAATGTTTTCTAAAATTGAAACCTAGCTAGATTGATTTATCGCCCCCGAAACCCCCTGCATACAAATTTCATGAAAATCGTTGGAGCCATTTCCTAGATTCTGATTACACATATATATACAAGAATTGTTTATAAGGTATTAGATATAAGAGTTTGTATATAACATTGTCCCCTTTTTGCGGAAGCACGCATGGTTCCATACTAGTGTTTACACTTCTTTTACCTTAAACATTTTTTATTTAGTTGCCTCACAGCGAAGTACAACATTTTCTACAGTTTACAGTCCCTGTTTTTTTTTTATCCAGATGGTATTGTATGGTGCTATGTCCTGCCTGTGATAAAAGCCACAATAAGTGCAAAAGAAGTCTTATATGGCCCACCACTCATAAAAAATGGTGATCAAAATACTTGCATAAAGCTAGGAATTTACTTCTGCCCAATCTCTATGAATGCTGAAACCAATTAACTAAGTGAAATTCACTTTTTATTGCAGACATTAACATAATTAGTTGTAAATGGTTCAGCGATTTATTAGATGTAGGTATAGCTCAGAACTTAAAAATTTGTTAACCAGTGCAAAATAACAATTACTATCTCACCATATGGTAAGTGAGGATGTGGTAGAAGAGAAAAAAAGGTTTCCGAGATAATATTGACCATGTATACCACATTTCGATGGATTGTGTCCACAACAAGCTATAAGGAATCAACAACATGTAACTTGAATGGGTTGGCTGTAAGAGCATACTGGCAGAGTCCAATAAAATAAATCAGAATTGTTTGTGTTAACAATTAAATCCTAAAAGCCCTTAAATAAAATAAAGCATTGGCTCAGAACAGATTTCTGTGTCTTCTCACCTTACAGTGTGACTGTACTGATGGTTTAGGTAGCTAGGAACGCGAGCTTAAGAAATTGCCATGCACTGGATTGGAACTGACTTTATCTGTTAATTCTATCAAGTTTTTTTTTTTTTTTTTATTTGTGACAGGCTAGTGTTTGACCACTATCTCACCTGATGGTAAGTGACGATGTGATCGAAGCTGGTAAACACACTAGACCTGGAATACGCAGGCTCTCAAGGATAACTGCCGGAACACCGTATTTGGCTTGGCGGCAGACTTTCAACTTGATGGTGGTAAGCTCCAACCACGTACGTAAGTACGTAAAGACGTAAGTACGTAAAGACCAACTATAAACCCCCCACCCCCTATAAATTTATTTTATATGAAGTAAATTATAATTACCTGGTTCATAATTAAGCCTTGAAAGCCAGTTTGTGGTTCTTGTTTCTCCTGATGAGGCGCTGGGGCCACCGTAGGCTCCTTGTAGTTTTGATTCACTATCGGAGCTGACTGTGATATGTTTGGAGGCTCCCAGTCTTCTGATGCCTCCGCAAATGGCTTCATGTCTACTTTTAACTGAACACATGGCTCTGACTTTTGTGTGAGTGCTATATTATGCGCCCTGAAATGTCAAGAGTATGAAACTATGAAACTTAATGATTCTTTATGCAACCGAGTGATGAGACAAGCAAGTAGCATGTGTGGTCGTAAGAATAGTGCTTGCCCATTAGAATTCACACCAATGTAATAGTTGATATATATTAAATGTAAATAATTTAATCTGTGCTTGATTGCAAAGGAATAAAAAAAAAAAAAAAATTTGCTTTGTTTCAATCAACTTAACCACATATTTTAGTAGTTTTGTCTTAATCAACTTAACCCAGTTTTATCACAATGTTACACTGTTTCGTGCAGAAAAAAATTACATGATATTTGCCGAGCCCCCCCTCTCCCATGTGAGATTGGGTGAGGTTCGACTTGATCCTCTCCCCCCTAAACACCTTACTTAATTAATGGATGCCACCTAAAAGAGTCCTACAATATAATTGTACTTTATTGTAGTAAAATATAATTAAACATATGAGGTAAATTGTAGGCTTTCACTTGAAGCGTATCATTATGCTACTTTGTTCTATGAAACAATGTTATTTACTTTGAAAATGTAACTAGATTAGTGTTTAATTTATTATAGTCTTATCTAATAATAGCATTTCTGTTATGATGACTATTAGATATGGCAGAATTATAAGCACTGAGGCAAGACTAATCATAAGTATTATAAAATAAACAGAAGTTCAACTCGGCATAATAAAAGGTAATAAAAATAATTAAATGTTGCGAAAATATGAATATTTAGCGGTTTGAATTGCACAACTTAGTAAGTAGACCCCTGCCACCACACTTATTTCAAAGTTGTCCAAGGTCTTAAAGTCATTAGATTTGTATCTTCTGATATACAAAAGGTTTAGGCAAGAATGTTATATCTTCGGCCGCATCTTTTCTTTCCATCAGGTGAGATAGTGGTCAAATGCTTGCCTATCTAGCATTAGAAAAACCTAATATCTGCTTGTTAGTATGATATTGATGACGTAAGAATATCTTTTGTAGAAATATTAAACTACTCTTACATGACTAAAATAAGTGTTAACATAGAAAACCATTTTATACCGAAAATATATATGAATTCATACTTAAGAAAAGCAGCATCCAGGTCCCAATCAGAAAGGAGAGGAAGGTGAATCTCTTGTCCATAATCGTCAACACTTCTGTAAGAAAGTGTGAAGTCGGACTTAATATCAAATGCCTTCACCAAAATGCTTTGCAAAACCTCTAATGATGTTATTTGTGGATCCACAGAGAACTTCCTCAATTCAGGCAGCAATTTGCCTTCACATTTCTGTAATAAAAACAATAATCAAGTAGGTCAACATAATCAGATACATAAATAATTACTTTTTCTGTTTGATACACACAAAAATATAACGTATAGCAAATTTGTATTACAGAAATTTGATAAATTCATTCAATTATAAACATTAGGATAAAAATCGAATGATGAAATTAATTTTTGAATTGTAGTAAGTATGAACCAATTATTAGAATTACCACTAGTAATTGATTGACATTAATGTGTTGGTGAAAAACGATTGTAATTAACTATTCATAAGACTTAGAATACATGATCTTAACAAAAGCAGTAATGAAATTATATTAGTGAGACGTATATTATGGAAAACATAAGTATAAAAATTCATTGATAGAATTCATACCTTGACTTTCACTCTAACTGCTTCTTTACTATAGCCGAACATGATTCTACATCACTTTTAATAAATACTTAAACTTTAATTACACCCAGTAAACGATTACTAACTAACAATCTAAAGAACAAAAATAATTGAAGACTTAGAGAATTGCGATAAAAACGCCACGACAAGACATTCCGAGAACGAAATCGAACTGAAATTGAAAATGCTGGTAGGTACCTACTTGTTAGGTAGTACCTACTTTAGGTTGAATGAAATCAGTCTGTTTTTTAGTTAGACGTTGACTTTTAAGCGAGCTTTCCGAAATTACACTCAGAGCAATCGCAGCATCCATGCTTATACTCATTTTGCCGTTCAACATGCGATGCGTGAGCGGTCGTCGTAGGTTTTTCTGAAAAAATGTACTCTATTTTTAAATAAATAAAGCGTTAAAAATGCTATACAAACGTACCTTTCACCGCGGCGAATCGATCATATCCAATAGTGGAACATATCCGTGAGCGTTGCGATAATTGGGAAGTATATAACCTACTCCATCCGATGTTGCGATCGTTGCGAACAAATTCGGAACGTGGTAGTGGTAGTTCGTAGTCGTGCATGTCAGAAAGAAATTGATAAGTCAGAAAACCACAAAAATCGTGTTTATTAATCATACTCAGTAATATGTCTTTGTCAACTATCAAACTCAGGCCCTCATTGAGGGAGTCCCTATATTGTACGACCAATAATGCACGGCCTGATAATGTAAAGCCAATAATACACGGCCGATAATTCGTATACAAACGTACTGACCAACCGAGATATGACGAATTATATTTGTTGACGTGAGAACGTCTTATAAATCGTTGAACACCGGCTGCACGCACGAAAAAGTGTCACTTTCCGCCTGAGCCTGAGCGTGCAAGATGGAGGGTGGAACAACCGATAGAGAGGCATGATCGGCCTAAGCGTTCGTCTTATGACGTTATATCACGTCAAACTATCGTCCGTAAACCGACTTTACAGACAACCAATTTTTTCTTTGTTCATTTTGATTTCATATTTTTTTTCTTTTAATAACTTAGTTTTGAGCGCATCGCCGGTAGCAGCCGCGGCACGCTCGCTTCACTCGCGCTTTGTTTTGTCGCAGTTCAAGCCTAACCTAGACTTGCAGCCACAATCGTTCATTGCTTTTTCTATGGTTGGCTTCCAATTATTGGCTGTGCAAAACTGGCCGTACAATATCGACACGGAGTGATTTTGCGCAGCCAGTATTGCACATCCTGATTCCTGATATTTGGAAGCCACATACACTAATTATTAGCCGTACATTATCGATACGGACCGATTTGTACAGGCAATAATTGGCCACGGCCTGATATTTATCAGGGTGTGCATTATTGGCTGTTCAAAATCGGGCTGTGAAATATCGGGTCGTACATTATCGTCTCCCAAAATCGAAATTGAAGCGTATGCTATTCGCAAATTCATTGAGTATTGGATTGAGTCATAGAGAAACTTCTCCGTGGATTGAGTTTACCATTGACTTTAATTCACTGATAGAGTGTAGGCCTCGCTCAGAGTTATTGACTAAATATGACTGCTCCTCCCAGTGTTCCTTCTATTGACCGTGAGTTAGATTTGTCAAATACAGGACGAGGAGTATGGCTAGTAAAAGTTCCTAAATATATAGCCAACAAATGGGAAAAGGCGCCTGGAAGTATTGAAGTTGGAAAGTTGAAAATATCCCGCGCCCCTGGACAGAGAGCTCAGGTACAGCTGTCGCTTTCAGAGGCTGTACTTTTAAAAGATCCTAACGAAAAGGGCGAACAAAGTATACCAAAAGAACATAGACTTGACGTCTCAAATGTAACTCGACAATCTCTAGGAGTATTTTCTCATGCAGCACGTAAGTATACTATCACTGCTGTTCTTATTATTCACTATATTATCATAGGCATAAACAATATCAATGAGCAAGAAAAGCATGCTTGGTTTATACATATTTTCTTTTCTTGCAGCATCTAACACAGACTCTGTTGTTCCGGAGTCCGAGAAGCTGTATATGGAAGGGAGGATAGTACAAAAGTTAGAGTGCCGGCCTTATGCTGACAATACATACTACAGGTTGAAGTCGGAGTCAATAAAGAAGGCTTCGATGCCACAGCGACAAGTGCAACAGCTAGATAGAATTGTACAGAACTTCAAACCGAGATCAGATCATGAACACAACGTAAGTGGAACAGTTATTTTGTTATAAAATTTTTTTGCTGTAGTTAAAAGTAAAATGAAGTAAAATGTTAGTTACCTACTTTCTACCTATTCTTCACCTACAACAGTGGGTATATGATTTAATGCTCTGCAACACATCAAATGTTTTATTGTTGTTCTTCAGTTAGTTGTGATGCAAACAAAGTTGCAAGCAAAGTTAAGTAAAACCAGTTGTTTAAAGAATATTATCATAGGATGATGAGAATTTTAGAATACAAAGATTAAGGGATGACAATAAAATAATTGTAATAGCATTATATGCATTATTATTACCCTCTACGCTCGCTGTACAAAGTCTGCTAGCCTCCCAATGCATGACTGTGCCATGGATAATTGCCATGAATTGTCCGTACCGTGTCTTAATAAAGTGTTGATTATTACTACTGTAAGGTCATGACTACAATTCACACAAAAGGTTATATTTTTCAGATCAAATACCAAAGAGACAAGAAAGCAGAAGGGAAGAAGGCTCGTGATGACAAGGATGCTGTGCTCAACATGCTATTTGCTGCATTTGAAAAGCATCAGTATTATAACATAAAAGACTTGCAAAAGGTTAATAGCATTCAAATTTCTACTGTCATAAGGCATTGAATCGTTTATACTTCTTACCGATGGAGAGAGGCACATTGTATTGATTGACATTCTATATATAGAGGTAGCACATATTATTTGGTTAAAGGGCAATGTTCCACTACCGTGGAACCTACACAGTTGTGTGTTGCAACTGTTCCTATCAGGTGGTGTTTAGTTTTTTGGTGTTATTGTTAATAGTTAATTGCGTGTTAGAAGTACCTTATAACCTCCTGCGCTATGCACTAACAATACCACCATTGAAATAAACACATTGTAGGGTTTCTCAAAAAAATTCGAATGCTAATGGTGCTATAACAGCATCTTGCTAATAAATAATTTTAACTTTAATATAAATCATAAATAACTTCCAGTCTGTGTATTATTACTTTTAACTGCTAAGCTCATGCTAGACCAAAATAATGCAATTTAGTATTAAATATGTTTGGCATGATTAACACGAGCAATGATGCATAACACAGCTGATAAAAGCCAACCATGATCTCTTAACCTTGTTTACTAAGTGTAGTTGGCACATGTACTCTTTCTAATGGAATAAATAATAAGAATGATAAGAATCAATTCTTATCATTACTTCACTTACTTGTCAAGCCATGGTGTATATTGAAGTCAGTATCTTTAGCCAACAGTCTAAGAAGTCAGTATCTTTAGCCAACAGTCTAAGAAGTCAGTCATTCTTAGCCAACCAACCAATAAAGGAATTGCTTTTCTCGTTTCAGATTACAAGGCAACCTATCGTATACCTTAAAGAGATACTTAAAGAGGTGTGTAACTATAACCTCAAGAACCCCCACAAGAACATGTGGGAGCTGAAGCCGGAATACAGGCATTATAAAAAAGAGGAGACAGTAGAGTCAAAAGAAGAAAAAGACAGTTCCGACAGTGACTAAACTAACTAGGCATGAACTGATGTACAAGATATACCAACATAATAAATTAAGACTGTATATTTTTGAATAATTAATATTAAATAATTATCATGTTGAGTACAAAATGTTTAATTTGTAATAATGTATACATTTACAGATGTAGTTGCTAAATACTTGGCTTTAACTCTTTGGTGCATAATCTACTATTATTGACAATCCAACAATTCATAATACATATAATAATTTCTACCATTCAGAAACTTATAAAGCTGGTCTAACTGTGCGAGAGAGACAGCGAACTTCAGTTACTTTTCATCTGGAGACTGCAACTCGTCTATATTGGCCTATATTTCCAGTATAGTATAGCTAACTTATCTAATATATAAAATTCTCGTGTCACAGTTTTCGTTGCCATAGTCCTCCGAAACGGCTTGACCGATTTTGATGAAATTTTTTGTGCTTATCCGGTATCTATGAGAATCGGCCAACATCTATTTTTCATCATTATCAACGCGGGTGAAACCGCGGGGCGCAGCTAGTAATATATGTATTTATAAAATAATTGGAGTTCTAATATGAAGTTTGTTAGTAAAATACCAATATAATGCTTCAAGTTTATTAACATTCCAGTACATTAATAAAATATAGAATAATATAATTGATACACATAATAGATTATAATTATCTATAATAGTAATACTTAGAGCCTAAAGACCTAAACATCAATAAATTCAAAATTTTATATGGCAACATATCTAATTAACATTTTAGAAGACATCTTTTCAGTCATTAGTAAAATTGAGATTGTTTGAAGAGATTATAGAATACCGTTAATACATAGGCCAGATCCGCTTCAAATTCATTTTTCTAGTAGAGATTGTGATCTGGTAAATGTATTTTATAATAATCTAGTAGGAAATATAGTACGGCTAAACTAGAACCTTAGCAACATCAAAATACTATTCTTCATTGGTCAGCCTGTAACGATTTCCACAATTTTACCGCTTAGCCAGATGTATTTTCAAATGGTTAGTTCATGACGTCGTAGTTGGAAGCCTTGATGAAGCAAGCGAGAGACCAGGCAAGAATAGTTCCAATTAGCGGGAAGATGGCGGAGCCGATCGCGATCCCGATCAGAATGTCCGTATTTGTCTCCATGAACTCGGTCAACGCTTTGTAGCAGCCCTGGATAAAGAGAAATAAGTTTTGGATGAGAGAGCGGTAAAGTTACGATAGTGGTTGGCAATTTTTTTATAGTAGATATTATATAGCATACAATTTTTTTTTTACGATTCATACTACTAAAGCCTCTGCAAGGGTAGGAATGTTAAAACCCTACATTCAAGTGATTTCAATTTACACGCTCGAATCCTGAAAACCGACTTCACCGCTTTATCTTCGGAACCCTTGATCAGATCTTGATCAAATTTAAATGGGACCACATCGGTCGCACCAGCTTTCAGATAGAAAAATAATCATCAAAAACGGTTTACCTAGAAAAAAGTTCTGTATAACACAAATAAAACAGTCGAATTGAGAACCGCCTCCTTTTATTGAAGTCGGTTAAAAAGGCTTTTACGAGAGGCTCTATCAAGTTCTCTTTGGTAAACCTCTCACCTTCTGGTAAACCTCGCTGTAGTTAACGGTGATGCACTTATCCTGGTCGATACAGCACGACGGCGGGATCACCTTCTGCGGAGACAGTCGGGTCCAATCCGTGTAGTTTGACACGCCACAGCATTTTAACTGTTATAAACAATATAAATGTTAAAATATAAAATGGCCTCTTCGCGGCTACGGCTCCGTTAATACCTAATAATGGTCCGGGCATAGTACAGAGAGTCGTCGAAATTAGTGTGGGTCTATGAGTGTGAAGCGTATCAACGCTTTTTTTTTTTCGAACTTTGTTATAAGTAAATATGCAATGAACGAAATGAGTTCGAGTTTTCGCAAACGCTCATACCTTGTAGGTACTAGGCTCCTTTTTTTTTGAGCGCGGGAAAATGCCTTGCTCTTCCTTCCCTCTCTAGGGGTGAAGGAAAGGGGTATGTGGGTCTCGAACCCACTAAAAACCCCCCGTGAGCAGTCCCTCGCCGAAGTGGGACAAGATAGGGTCGCGCTAGCAGTCACTATCTTGCCCCGGTGATAGGCCCAACCGGGCCACTGCACCCATGGAGGAGTGACCTTGCTCACCAAGGCCACTCCTCAGACGTGTGGAGCCGTGCAAGCAGGTGGAGAGCCCCCTGGCTCTCCACTAGTGATCCCACTACAGAGGAGAAAGGAGGCGGGCGAACTGTCTCCTCCTCCCTCCCATACGTCTGCGCCGGAGCGGGTCAGATCGGGGTCAACCTCTCTGGCCCGCTCCGCGGCCTCCTTCTGCGCCATCACCGCTTCGCAGAAGGAGATCACCGCCTGCCACGATCTCTCACTGCTGAACATGGCGTCTATCACACTCCTGGGCCAAGCATGACCTGCGTTAATTAGAATAATAAATGGTAGGGTTTCCTTTATAAACTCTATGAGATCCAGCATCAAATCACAGATAAACATGATCATACTAATGCGAAAGATTGTGAACATGCATAAGTGTGTGTTTGTTAGTCCTTCACGCTGAAACGGCTGGACGGATATTGATGGAATTTGGAAGCTTACTTACCATCTCCGTTCGTATTTATCAAACGCATAAATATTTAATAGTATATCCTTACTACCTACTATATACATATATGTACATATAATATGACTTAAGCGTTGTCGATGTCTTAATCGACAATTGTCTCGGCTTCATTCGGAAGTCTTCTTCAGGATGTATTCGTTCAAAATGTGCGTGATTTTTTATCAAATTATGTATAATATGATCAAATATAATAATTATTGCAATTCACTTTTAATCAATTCGTATCATTGCTGACGAAAACTACAGTATTTACCCACGTATCTACCTACCTTTTTAAATAGTTAGGTACTTGTTTGCAAGAACAGCTAGCCAGGGTCAAAATCGTGCACGTAGAGGTCATCTTTGCATAAAAACAGATACTATAGTGTCAATAGAGTTGCAATTAGTAATGGTAGGCACTCTACCTACAACAACAATAGTAGAGTAGTCGAGCGGAGTTAGGGTTGGAAACAACATTGACTACAGCCGTGCCCTACACCTGCGTAATACTGAAACATATTTCTCTGAAATTATCTGAGTATATCGATTATATGGTATCAGCTTGTCTTTAGTTAGCACCAATCCCTAATGGAAACACATACGCGCGTACGCGAAGTTGCGAACATCTATCTCGTTTCTTGCTCTATCTAGTTTTGTTGCGTCTATCTACTTAGTTTTTTGTTTTATATTTATTTACGTACTACTTACCTAGTACATAAAATATCGCAATTTTAAACTTAATATACGGTAAATAGACTAGTTCACGAAAACCGAATCGTATTACTTTCCACGATACCTATTTAGCATTTACTAATATAAAAGGCCAACGACCTAACGTTTGAAACTGTTTAAAATTGAAGCATATTACGATCTTCTGTTTTGTTTCAAGCATTTTAGTCACAGATGCAGATCAACGAAATGTGCCTAAACGGTGAACTGACTGGCGACTTTCTACACGAATTTGCTAATTCTCTATGCTTTTCTACTGAAAAACATTAGTTTTCTAATTTGGAGTAACAAGCGGATATTCTGCAGACGACACAGTTGGCCTTAGTCGGCAGGTCTCTACCCTCTGCGCCACCACCCAGGTTCGTTTCCTAGCAGGAGCACAAATTGCCGGATATTTGTGTTTAAAGTTCTGAGTGTGATTGTGTTTGTGATATATACATGTTTTCGCCACTTGTATCGTGATATTAAAAATGTATTAAAAACCGGAAAATATATAAATAAGTTCAACCGTTTCATCGCTACGAAAAGACCGACTAACACACAAACCCACACAAATACGACATCAAAATTATAAAATGCCCCCTGTAATTCGACATCAGGCGTTCAAGTGTAATCAAAGTCCTTACTCCCTCCTGTACGTTGTCGAAGTTGATCTTTTCAGGGCTGTAGTGCTTCAGAGTATTTGTGAGTGCCTCTTGCAGTCCCTTATCAAAGGATTCTCGATGGCAGGCGATTGAAAAGACCACGCCTGCTATCATCATGAAGATGCAGCCCAGAAGCCCGCCATACTGAGAATCAAAGCGATAGATTAATATAATTTAAAAAAATGCTTTCATACTCACAGCCTCAAACTAAATCTAACGACTTTTATCGTGAGTGTCGGAAGCATTTACATATCACACAAACAATCACACTCAGAACCAGAAGCACAAATGTCCCTTAGAGAGGAAAATTGAGCAATTACCGAGTTACCGAGAATCGAACCCAGGTCCCATGGCGCAGAGGGCAAAGACCTGCCCCCTGCGCCAACTGGGTCGTTATTATCATTAAATTTAATAATTCTTACACAGGGCTATTGGAACGAATACTTACAATTTGCTCTTAACTTTACCTCTTTATAATATTAGTATAGATTTTATTGGTTGTGATTGCGTATGTGTCATCAATGTTTTCGGCACCAGCGACGAAAGTCATCAAACTTAGTCTGAGTGTGCAAGCGTTTGTTTTATTATAATTGTTTGTCACAGGCGTAGTTTATATCATTTTAATTTTGGATTCGTAAATAACAAATCCTACTAATATTATAAATCCGAAAGTTTGTGTGTAAGTGTGTAAGTATGTTTGTTCCCTCTTAAGGCTTTAACGGCTGAACGGATTTGGATGAAATTTGGAATGTACATAGATTATACCTAGGATTAAATCATAGGCTACTTTTTAACTTGATAATAGCGGGCGAAGCCGCGGGGCACGGCTAGTTAACTATATATAGATCGGGTTCGATTCCTAAAACGCATAATTTTTTTCTCTGTAAGAGATCTTGTGGTAGCACCCGCGATAGTAGTCTTCGAACTCAGTGCAGAATTGTAAGTGCGAAGAGATTTTTTTTCCTGCAAATCGGCCTTTGCTGACAACACCATTCCAATAACACACATACTTTGGCATTTATTTAATGTAGGTATAATAACATTTTAGTTGGATAAATGCTTCCGTTCCTTACAACGTTAAGCAGCACAGGCTGGCCCTTGATGATGCAGGAGAAGGCGACGGAGCTGATGATGATGTTGAGGCCGCCGATGCCGATAATCACCAGCGGCCCAGTGCCTGAGAACTCTGGGGATAGCTCCAAGTACTTGTAGAGCTCCAGCTCTGCCCATATTCCGACACCAAGGAGGAGAATGCCAGTTAACTACGAAAAAATATTTTTATTTTTGATATTTTGTTGATGACCAACTTACATCCTAAAAGTTCGAGTAGGTACACGTAAGAGGCAGCCACTGTAACTTAAAATTGATCTTTGTAGGTAATTACCATTTTGGAACAACTTTTGCCTAGGTACTAGACAAAGGATGCACAGTGGGTCAAGTATATATGTCCTCCTTAGCTAGGTACTAAGCAAGCTAGCTCCATTTTCGATCATCACTTTCCATCGCGTTGAGTAGTTCCCAAAGCATTTGCATAAAACAGTCTACGATTAAACAAATACATTTTTTTGTGCATATGCTATAAGTAACAAGCAATAACCTTACGTACATAGTCTAGTATACTTTCACTTTCATTTCAATTAGAATACTGTCTTCCAGACATACTCGTATGTCGCAAATTGAGAAAAACATGAAACATCTGTTGCGTTACACGTTTAACAATGACAATATTAACTAGACTCACCCAAAATATGATGTTGAAAACAAACAGAAAGGTTTTCAGGCAGGCAATGATAGCCACGTTCTTGAATTGGTTGCCCATTGTTTTTCAGTACAAGATTAGATTTGAGCGGCCATATGCCTGCACCGAGTTGTAAGCTCCCGTAGGAAATGTGGCGACGAAGAGGAAAAAGCCGTGGAAGCTTCCGCGCATGCGTGAATAAATCGGCGTCTCGTGTTTTGTTTGTAAATATAGAATAGGTAGATATTAGTTCGCGAAATTGTTATGGAAGTTTCATTCAAGTAAAAGTAAAGGGGTGGAATGGAAAGGATCTGTGGCACTCAATTCTCAATCAGGAATGGTTGGATTAAATTAAATCGGGAATTAGCGCGACTTACGCGTTGTCGATGTCTAAATCGACAATTGGCTTAATTAAGCTTTATAACTTAGGCTAAGTTAAGTATGTATGTGGCTTTTTATCTAATAAATCTTTAATCTCTTTAAGTGTGGATAAAGAAACTGTTAACTACATCTAAAAACTGAAATTCACATTTTAAAAACTAAGTACTGGAAGTAAGTATACATGTCACCTAAGTACATAATTCTAACTCTTAAGCAAATCAAACTTTGTTAAAAACTCGCGCACATTTTGAACTACTAAATTAAAATTAAAACGGGAACTAGCGTGACTTACGCGTTGCTGATGTCTAGATCGACAATTGTTTACACATTCCGAATGAAGATATAAATACGGTTGATTTATTAATAAAATTTACATTCTTATTATTGTGTTTATGAGATTACTTAGAATAAGACCCGTGTTACGCTTAGTGAGCAAACATGAGTATGAGATTAGTCTCAGTCAGAGGAACGCATTGCGGTGCCATTCCAACAATATAAATAAATTATTTTATTGGTTCCAAGTGGGACAAAAGCTGTTGTGCGCAAAAGTGGCGCTTACTTGCCATCAGGCGAAAAACTTTTCATCAATATTTGCATAACGGTGCAGTCGTGATTATGCCGCAAAACTGAAAGGAAAATGTCGTTGACGATATTATATTATTTCTTAAAAACTATATAATTCTTCAAATGTTAACGTGTTATATGGATTGATAGTTGATGGTAATGTAATGGTGGGTTAATTGTTTGTTCGTATAAACGTGATTTTCGTTTTCGCTCCAAAACTCCATTAGAAGTTCTAGTACTTACTTAAAGCTCCTACAACTTTACTAGGAGATAACTTGACAATTACTATTACTTGACTGTTATATGACTGGTACCTAGGACACTTGCTAAATAAAACAAGATTGCGAAGCCGAAACAAAAAAATGTTTACTCAAGCAAAGCATAAAAAATACCCACTTCACCGCTTTATCTTCGGAACCTTGATCAGATTTAATGTATAAAGACGCATTATTGACGAGAACTCAAAAACTTGTGATCAGTTCGATCAAATTTAAATGGGAACACATGGAAAGCACCAGCTTTCAAATAAAAAAATTATCATCAAAATCGGCTCACAACGAAAGAAGTTATGAGGTAACTTTTGAAGTCGGTTAAAAACGAGAACATCATCAACGTAGTCCACAGAATACGTATTATTGAGGAATACTCAAAAATTACTAGTCAGATCTTGATCTAATTTAAATGGGAGCACATGGGAAGCACCAGTTTTCAAATAATCATCAAAATCGGCTATTAACGACAGCAGATACGAGGTACAATACATAAAAAATATATATATACATATAGTCGAATTGAGAACCTCCTCCTTTTTTTGAAGTCGGTTAATAAAACCAACTTTCGGCTTTCACCCCTAATAAAAAAATGCATTTTAATCGGCCTTTACTTATAGGAACTTCTTAGTGACATAAACACACAGGCAGACAAAGGCGCAAAACTTCTATCCCTCTTACTGATAAACAATATTACAGATCTAGATTATACACGTACTAAGTAGTGGTGGGTATGTAGAGTAAATTTTTTTTAATATTGTATCACTCTATAATTATATTAAGTCCTTGTTGCTCATTTATTGTGTACATTATATGTACGTAGTTGAATGGAAATTATCCGTAAATGTGCTGAAAATCCTTTCAACCGCAGATGAGTGCACTAACTGTGTCCATCCAAAAGAGAAGCCTAGCTGCGACAGTGGCTCGGTTAGTTGAGCTCTAAACTACTGCGCGGGCGCACGTTCGACTTTTACAAAGTGCGGCTTCCGCGCGCATCGAAACAAAATACGAGAACACTTCGAATTTCAAAATATATCAGTTGACAGGAATTTCCGTTTGCTGCTTGTGATTTTCTTTTTTTGGAAGCGTTTGCTGTCACTATGAAATTGCACGCGAATTTGTTTGTAATTGGAGTTATTTTGCGTATTACATCCGTTTCCCCGGTCAATGAGATTGATGCAAATGATGGTGAGTTCTATTGATTCAGGTATCTATTTTTTTATTATCCTACTAATATTATAAATGTGAAAGTATTTGTGTATGTGAATGTTTGTTACCACGTATCTCGAATAAACCGAATTTGATGAAATTTAGAATGCAGATAAGACCGGAATTAAAAATAAAGGCAATTTTTAATTAATTAAATGAACGCGAGCTAAGCCGCGGGACACGGTTAGTCTTACTAATATTATAAATCCGAAAGTTTGTGTGTAAGTATGTTTGTTCCCTCTTCAAGCTTTAACGGTTGAACGGATTTGGATGAAATTTGGAATGTATATAGCTTATACCTAGGATTATAACACATAAGCTACTTTTTAACTTGATAATAGCGGGCGAAGCCGCGGGGCACGGCAAGTATTATAATAATAGTTTATGATTGTATGTAATTTTTGATTCAGCATTTGCATTACATTTGAATAAGTTACATTCTTACTTATGACTATGCATATAGCTAGACTACTACAAACGTAGACCCTTTTAGGTTATAGCAAAATCTGGGTTAGATATAATCATACCTATAGAGAAATATAAAAAAAAGAGTCTTTAATTATATTAATATTATTCTAAATCTACACGTATTACAGTACATTCTTGTGTTTGTATAGATAGGTACGTATATTTAATAATTTAAACGCAAGCAAAGCTTAAAAAACCGCCTTCACCGCTTACTTTTTTTGTTGATTTTCTCAAAAAGCGCTAAATCAATTTCGATAAAATATATATGGGACCAACTCTGAAGTATCAAACGAAAAAAGAATCATCAAAATCGATTCATAATTGGCGGAATGATGGCTTAACCTACATACAAAAAAACATACAGTCGAATAAGAACTAAGAACCCGCTCCTTTTTTTGAAGTCTGTTAAAAACTAGACTATAGTCGGTTAAAAACTAAAGGATATTGGCTATACCAACAGATTTATAAAAGATTAAACGTAAAAAAATACGTGATAAACTACGACAACAGTGATCTTCTACGGTACAGTGATAGCTATTCGAACATAATAAAATGCTCTACCACAAGTACGAGTACCTACAAGTAATTGTACTGCACACTGGCGTAGTTGGTTACATGTCTGCTTTCCACGCTGCAAGTTCGATTCCCGGAAGCACAAATTTTCTCCACAAGGGAAATTTGTGTTTATAATTGTGTGTATTTTCGACACACGCGATAATTCTTCTAACTTAGTGTGGGGATATGAATGAGACAGAATAAAAAAATAATAATAATAGCAACTAGAAAATATTCAAAGTCATCATATAAATATTAATAACAAAAAAGACATATACTAAGAATAACATTAATGTGTATTAATAAAAACTTAATTAACAATCAAGGATGCAACAGCTAATAAAAATACGCATCAACTATTTTTCATTATCGAGAGTCCAATACGCATATGTATGTGTTCACACAATTACATATCTATAAATATCACCTCTATATATTAACTGCCCGTTGGTTTAGTTGAGCGCGTCTTCCCTTTCTAAGCACTATCGGGTTCTATTTTCGGTGAGAACACAAGTTTTCTCTTCAAGGGAAATTTGTGTTTCGGATTTTGAGTAGGTAAGTTAAGTGAACGTGCTTAGTTGTGGGTACAACTAAGCCACGACAGATATGTTAACGCACACTTAAGTAAAAAAACAATTAATACCCATAATTTTATGGGAGCAAAGACTCAATTCTTAAATCATTGACTGAGAAGGGATGACCTGAACGAGGATCAATGAGTACTACAGGATTGTTTATTAATACGGACCGAAGAGTCGATTTCTTTATTACAACTATGTTTAATGTTGTGATAGGTCAGAACACGGCTAGACATACAGGTCTATATATATAGATTTATGTTATGCTTGATCGACAAGCAATTGTCCACAATCTCACCTTAAAGAAAGCGATGATGTAGCCGAAGATGTAGCATGCTTGTCTAGAAGATACCTATTCACTCTTGACTTGAAGACTCCCAGATTATACCGTTCGGGGAACAATAACGAGGGCAATCCACTACTCCGCTGTACGGATTATAAACGTAGAAGCGAAACGCTTCCAACGAACCGGTGGTATCGACCATGAATGGATGACGTTTGACAGTTTGTCTTGTTGTTAAATGGTAAAACGGGCTTGGGGAATTAACTCGTATAATTCCTGCACACATTCTCTAAAATGTAAACGGTAGAATACCGATAGGCTTGCGAGCTTGCGTCGGTGACCGAGACTCTGCAATTTGATATATAATTTTAAAATATACCATTTTGACCTAACATGTAAACTGTACGTTAGGTCTAGAATGTTAGAGGATAGCTGTTATATCACCACATAGGGTTTGACGACAGATTATAGTGCATTATTACTCTATTGCGTAATTCCTCTCCATCCAAAGGTTGTCTAGAAGAGATCGCTTTTAGCGATAAGACCGCTTATTGTTACAGTTTTTTTGTATATAATTATTTTCTGTTTTGTTTTTTGTCTTAATTAAGTTGTTCAATAAGAGTTTATCTATCTATCTATAAAACCATTGTGCAAGAGATTAAAGACAAGAGACAAAACTTCTAGTAATTGTGTCGGTTTTTTCTGTGGGAGGGCTTTGAAATTCTGATCGGCAACCTTTCTGTGTTACGAAAAGTAGTGAGGTAAACCCTGTGATGAATAATTAAAATGTTTCCCTGTAATACAAAAGTTAAACTTCCATCATGTGTCTTTACGATACGCCCGGTTTTTTAATTTAAGTAGGTACTATTATTAAATCCGAGTGCGATGGGAAGAAACATCTATTTACCCTTACATTTTTTTTTTACAGTAACAATGACTGTTACTTATATAACTATCATACGTCGTATCTATTTCTAAATAACAATATGACAATACCGTCCATTCCAACTTTGTGGAACTCTGTCTTATAAAGTTTGCAATGATTTATGATGATCGCGCCCGTATTACTCGTAGATGAAAGAAAACTCGGTCTTTTTAAGAGGGCTTATTCCTTTTGACTTCTCTCTCGCTCGCACAATTTGATATTTGTAATTAATACAATTATGAACGTGTGTTTATGAAAATGTTTCCAACTAACTATATGGACATTAATACAAGGATGTCTCAAACGTCTTTTCGCTATCATATCCTTCAATCAGATGAGAAAAAACAGAGTTCCCAAATTTCAATGTGTTTTTCCCGCTTTCTTCGTTTAACTTAAAGATATGAAAAACGAAAGGTAGATTAAAACATTCATTGTATTAATGTCCATATCGTTGGTTGAACACATTTTCAAAAACACACGTAGCTAATTGTATTTATTAAGAATATTGAAATGTGCGAGAGAGAAGACAAAAGGAATAAACCATCTTAATTATTTATTATTATTATTCATTTATTGATCAGACAATTTACAGTCCATTGTGTTAGTAAAATCATTATAATTATGTTATCTTAATATTTAATTTAATTTAATAGATGCATAATAAATATACATTCATAAAAATAAATCATAAACAATTTTATCACAATTAATGTCAAAAGTATCATTACAAAAAAGTCAAATCTTACATAATTTCTGCATAATTACCGAATCGAGTTTGTCAGCAATAGTTTTAAGGATACTGTTATTACTACCCCGAATTCTGCCCAGTAAGGAGAATTAATTCAAACAGATAAAAAAAATATTACACTTTACTAAACAAGTCTAAGTTTTACAGTATAAATACCTATTGATGTTATAAAAGGGAAAAAAGAGGTAAAAGACTGTTTAGACGACCTTTAATTCTTGATCGGCTAAGTGCCCAAAATACTTGCTGCATTACCACGCTGTGCAGCAAGGTTTATCCGCTGTCCCATGTACCATACCAGATATCAAGCATGATATATTTAAAAATTTGAATATTATTTAAGTACGTCACTAACATTTATGTTTAAATGTGCTATGAAATGTTTTGCTAAGTTTATATTGTATACCCGTAATAAACTATTCTACGTTGAATACAAAAACTAATTTAATATAATCGATAGATCTGTCATGTTGCTGGGATTGATTTGATCTACCAATCCTACTAATATTATAAATCCGAAAGTTTGTGTGTAAGTGTGTAAGTATGTTTGTTCCATCTTCACGCTTTAACGGCTGAACGGATTTGGATGAAATTTGGAATGTACATAGATTATACCTAGGATTAACACATAGGCTACTTTTTAACTTGATAATAGCGGGCGAAGCCGCGGGGCACGGCTAGTAAATCTATATAATCTTTGAAATATTTATAAAGTTATCCGAGAAACCTGCTTACAACTGTTACTGGTGGGTACCAGTAATAGTAGTACATAACATTCCAATAAAATATAATAGTAAAACGGATCACCTAACTCTAGGAACTAACGTTAACCACAGTATTTCACACTTTTCCCACATAGATTGCGCTATAATCTTAACGGCATCCATAATCCGTATCAGAGTCGGATTACGTGATCCCCGGCAATGTTTCCTCTTGAAATAATGACTACCTGTGTTAGATCTCAGGAAATCTCCCACAAGAAACGACCCATAACTATTCAAACACTAATGAGCAACGGAATCCTCCATAAATCGTACTAAGTTAGGTTTTTGTCTCAAAAGATGTCAGCTGCATTAAAACTATAAATTTAGAAGGTAATTTAAAATTATAACTATCGTGCGCCGTTCCTGTTCTTTTATATATATCTATCTATTCTATCTTATCTTATCTTATATATATATATAAAAATCAATGCCACTTTTCGTTGTTATTTTATAACTCAAGAACGGGCTCACCTATCCAAACCAAATGTTTAGGC
The DNA here is from genome assembly GCA_948107665.1 of Lomographa bimaculata. Taxonomy (NCBI): domain Eukaryota; kingdom Metazoa; phylum Arthropoda; class Insecta; order Lepidoptera; family Geometridae; genus Lomographa; species Lomographa bimaculata. Next base: position 14,640,787 of record OX403587.1, on the reverse strand, counting down.
TTTGTTCGGACTATTAAGTAGATGGTTTATGTGAAGTTTGCACAAAATCGGTCGAGCGGTTCTTCATTTATCATACCCGGGCGAAGCCGGGGCAGATCGCTAGTATTATACAGACAAGCAAAGTAAATTATCGTAGTAAGCGCATGTACTAGCAAAAGTCACATATTAAGTGACAGGAAACGTTAATCTAAATGCTATCTCCGTCACAGATCGCAGTCCCTGGGAGCACGGGCCCATCGACGCCTATCTCGCCATCTCCGAGATAACTCGCTCAAATTAACCGCACACAGCAACAATCACAACATAACAGCGCCCACGTTGTCTTCGTTATCTAAAATCTTCATTATTTTCATTGTTTACATGACATGGATCGATTCACAATCGTTTGATCGTTACCGAATCGACCTGCAATCGGAACTGGGTCGCAGAGAATAACTAGAGTCGTAACGAATTGACTTCTTTACGCATGTACCGTTCGGGATCGAAGTATGTTGGTAGAGACCTGTACGGAATATATTTTCATGGGTAGACGTCTCGTCGGTCGGAACAATGGTCTGCGAGTCGGTCAGCAACTGTATCCAACAAGGGTAATTCGCCCTAGGCCGTCTACAGAGTCAACTCGACGTAAATCATGTTCTGTCGAGTCATGTTAATGTAATGCTCACTTGCGCTGTGATAGATTACCCGTGTCTAGTGCAAACTGCAGCAAAAACTTGATGTTAGTGGCAGTATCGTTATCATTACACATAACCACATCATGTTCACAAGCGCAACTTATCTCCGATCTGCATACAATAAATCTATGCTGCGAAAAAGGAGGCTGTAGGCACATTATAAGCTGCGCACTATGCATTCTGCGCACTGCTCAAAACGCGAGAGAGGTCTCTGTAGGGATCTAATTTAGAGATAGAGTAGTCTAGCTAGAACGGTTTTGTAGCGGTACATTTTGAATTTTTGTAATGTGTCATAATGTGGCGTGTGTATCGCAGACAATAACGTGAAAACGTGATAGTACTTTTAAGCGAGGCGCAGATCCATAGAGCGCATGTCATTACATCAGTGGAACATTTCGCGGTCGACATTAGCATGCTGTAACGGTAGCGGCTGCCAACCCCGGCCAGTCGCTCTAATAACCTCTCCACCACACACCTAAAACTCCCGTGATCTTTCATATTCATAACTCACTTGATTTATAAGCTGCCAACTAATGAGTGAAATGTCGCGCCGGAACATACTTGTTCCACTCTTTTTGTGCGTTTCTAAATGGGACACGTGTGAAACTGCTTTCACTGAACGCGTTTGACTAGACGTCGAAATAATTAGCTGATAATTGTTTTTTACTTCTGCTTATCAGCGTTGTCCATCTATCGCGGCGGTATTGTCACAGTCTTCAATCAAATTAGATATATTGATGATGGATCGGGGTGATAGGTCTAGTTCATGATAAATTTGCGTGACACTACTCTATTATTTATTCTGACCCACTTCGTCTATTATATATTTTAGACGACGCGACGCGTGGCAAATGGGGTATCGCCAAAAGAGGGATCTTCTTTATCATTATAATGTTCCCTTTAGGTCAAGCAAGATATACATACCTACAAGATCTTTTTGTACGACTTCTCGTTTGAAACTGATGAATGCATAAAAACTGGAGTTCTAGATCGTGCAGATAAAGTAAATTGCGCAGAAAACTTTGTCGGTCAGCTTTTATTACAGTTAAAAAATTATATGCGCGTAATGGACCCTGATGCGCGATGATAAGATTTTGCACATTTAACAGGCTTTAATCTGCCGATGAATCAATGTAATGTATGTAATTCCAGCGATATGTTTCCGAAAGGCTCGTAGGGATTTATATAGCTCAATAAGCCTTTGTTGCATATACAAAGTAATATGTGTGTTGCGGGTTTTGATAATATTCTCTTAGGTTTACCATCTCGACGATAGGATCAACTATGTAGGGACTTCGTATACATCTAACAAGTATTTATAGCGGGCTCGGCACCGTTGTAAACGGATGCTTCTATAAATCCGGCGGGCGCCTAGCAGTATGGGAAGCCAACTATGTGTGCCGCTAACTGGGACTCCTGGCTAGGGTCAATAACCATCTTCCATCTAGACCTCTTACCCTGTTTGGCTATTTATTGTATTCGTGAACCTTAATGTAGCATGAGCACACATATCGATAACGGCTTGGAATCCATATGCGGGTGCGCCAATTCTATTTACGGAACGACCCACGCTAAATGCCACCTTTTAGAGATAGCAGACACATGAATAAATCCAGCTTTGTTTTCATTGGTCATGCATAATATCTAAATGACCATAACGTGACCGATCGATGTTTCAATTGATTTTTAGAGATAGAGAGCTTGTTGCGGCTAGCCGACACCGCAAGGATGCGAGGCTCTACCATAACCAGCCATAAAAGTTCTTAGGAACTGTAACCATTTTGGACCTTGCAGTGGTAACCATAAACGGTTATCCATTTTATTGGATATTGACGTGGCCGTTACCCGAGCCATATCTCGATGGCGCCCGTGAATCGAGAATGACTCGCTTGTGACATAATAACCCACGAGTAAGGTACAATACGAAGGACGCTGCACGCTGTGACGTTATGTTTAGTTAGACTTTGTAACCTACTAAAAGCATAAAAACATATGGTTACATTGTATGGAGTAAGCACATGTTTTTTATACTTTTAATCGGATGATTACGTTAGTACATTGTCAAAAATAAATAAAATTACATTCTTAAAAACCAATAAAAACATTACATTAAGTGTTTTTTTTAATGAGACGGATTTCAAACGCAGCTATTTTCACGTTCTTTCTGTGACATCCACAATCCAATCACGGCAGCGGTAAAGTAAAATTTACCTATCAATTCATTTTATTAATTACAACTTCTAATTAAAATAATTAAATAGCCATAAAGATTCATAAAATAATACCTTATTTATATATTTAAATCTCATGCATATTTCCCATTAACCAAGCGATCCTCTGTTTAGACATTGGAATTGAAAAGTAACAGTGATGCGTTTCAAAAGTCAGCGAAGTGGGAAAGTTTTTTATTTATTTACAAGTTATTTTATCGACTTCGCATTTATTACGATGAATTAAATAAAAGGTAGCTCATTTTTGCTACATTTCTACTCGGGAAAGTAATTTACTAACTAACCTTCTACTATCCACCAGGTCCAGGGAGTAATTGTGAGTATTATATCGCTGTCAATCCTCAGATTGTCGAGATAGGCTGCGTTGGGTCAGATCATCATTTCGAGCCAGCTGATCAAATAGCGCAAGTGTCAAGTCACCTCTCGGCCCTGTAACGGAGGTGGTGACCTCTCGCTACCTTGTTGCATGTAATTACGTGGGACCTATCTAAACCTAGCAGCATAGAAACGAAAGGTACGTCTAATAAAGTACCTGTAGATGATGGTCAATTTGATACAGTGAATAATTGTTTATGAAAACAGATTCAAATTAACTAATTAGCATACCTTGATGACACGTCTTATGCGTGCCGCTAAGCTTATGATTTAAATGGTATACACGAACTTGACCACGAATTAATATTTAAATTAACTATTATTATTTAGTTGAATTATTTGTCTCTCAGTCAGGGTAAAATAGGACAAGGTCTTAAAAATATTTTTATTAGTTTCAATTTACGTATTTAATCGGTTAATCTACTTAAAGGGGATGGTTGAGGACAGGTAGGAGACCGGTATACAAAGTCAAGGTTCACGAGGCAGTGAAGAATCAATTCTCCATTCTTACTCTTCCTACAGGAGTGTAAGAGTAGCTACTACATGTTTTGCCGACCTTAGTTTGTTTTTGTTTTTAAATATTTATATTATCTCATAACAATTAAACTAATTTAACACATAATATAACTATGTAAAAACTATCATAATACTAAAATTATTTTACACAGACTAAGGCGTCTTTTTAAAATCATATTAATTTTAATTTTATGTAAGGGATGAGATACAAGTATGGTATCATGTATGTATGCTAAGGAAGGAACTTAAACATTTATGGCTACTTTTTATTTGCCGACCTTAGTAAGAAAATGGAAATGGAGATGATCATAATGTCCTATCTAAATGATAGCAACAACAATGACCGGTTATTCCACGACAAAGCAACATCCTTCGCTAAACTTATTAAAAGTGTCAAGTAGACCGCGAAGTGTTTCTTAGAACCCAACGGCGCAGTGTAAAAGACATCAACGCGTTTCGGAGCCTTTAACTAGTATAATCGATTAAAAAGAAAATAGTCTCGCAATGGCCTCGCGCTTTTATGCACACAATGTGCATGAATCTTAACAGTTACTTAATTTTCACTTGAAATTAATCTATCTGGGCGTGTGTCTCGTCGCCGGGTGTCCCCGTTTAGTTTGGCTAAACGCTATTGTGACAAATTCGGCTTGTTATTCTGTAGTACGGTAGGCTTTGTTCTGTTCTCGAGTCCACGCCAGTGGGTCACTTTTAATTGAATGCGGTAAAAACTGTCATTATACACGCACGGCCAACAATGGAGCACCTATAGTTGACCATCGTTACACTTTACGTAGTTGACGGACTTGGGATGGTAGTGACGTGATCACGTGATACCATTTTAGACAGCCCGCGGTCTGTTTTGGAATAATTAGAAACGTAGCGGTACCCCGCCGCTTAATTAATAAGGGTAAATAGTAGCTGTGTCCTTTGTCCAAACAAACTATTACATCTATTTTCGGATCTAAAGATGTTTTAAGGCATTGGTTATAATGTATTATATATACGCCATATATATATATATATATACATTTTAAACGACTTAAAAAATGGAGGTGGTTCTTAATTCGATTTTTTTTTTCTATGTCCCTAGTTTTTTTTCTAGGTGAACCGCATTTGATATTTTTATTTGAAAGCCGGCATTCTCATGTGATGCCACTTAAATTAGATCAATATCGGACCAGCAGTTTTCAAGATGTCATTAATAATGCGTAATTATTAGACTTCGATTACTTTGTTATTTGAACAAGGTTTGGCCCATATATTGTCAAGATCTGATCAACTTACGGAGATAAAGCGGTTAAGGCGGATTTTTGAAGCTTTGGTTGCGTTTAAATTATTAGATACTTTTTTATTGTAATTGAGTGAAGAAAAAACGATATTAAATGTAAAATCTCTTTAAGCCCTGTAATCTCATTGGAAACATTATCCTTCAATCCTTACACCACATATTTTGATCTGTTTGCGTGGTATATCTAGACTTAAGGCAAAGTTGTATAAATAAACGTTAAATTTATTATTTCCTTGGCAAATTTCATCACGATTAATGGTCTCGCTGTTTAGCTGAAACGTTACAAACAGATTAGCCACAAGGAGGTTCTTATATGTACTTATATGCTGCCATACCTACGTGACGACGGATAGTCATTACTTTCAAATTTATAATTTAATTATAAAAAGAGGTATTATCTTTAAAGCTGTGCGTTAAGATAATACTAATAATTTGTTATGCGAGTCGTTTTATCCCAGGCCATTATATGGGGTATATCGTAGCATATAGGTGAGATAGTGGTCAAATGCTTGCCTATCTAGTATAAATATATATATATATAGAGGCGTATACTGCAATGGAATAAAAAATGGCGTTTATACAAGGGTGCACGTGCCATACATACATTTATAGTTATTTTCTCGAAAAAATATGATTTGGCTTAACAACGGATACTAAAGGATATTTTCTAACTGTTGTATTTGCTACAAGCGACGAAAACTTTTTTTCGATGAATTTCATTCATTAATTTCTATTACTGGCTTTATAGGTCTGAGAATCACATAATAAAGTATCATATTGATAGGTTACGTGATTGACTTAGGACATTAAGGAGAAATAACATAATTTTATAAAAGCTTCTCTTAACTGCTGCATCAAGTACCTATCAGTACTTAGTACCTACTTCGACGCGTTTGATACATTTTTTCCGAGTTAAAGCTACGCACGTTTTCCATTGACTAACGAAACGAATTTGTAATAATAAAGAAAACAAAGGCCGTAAACGAATTCAAATAATGATTTTCTTTCTCTACCACGTGACCAATGGCGCTAGGTCGCTATGGGTCTCTAAATTTAATAATAAAACAATCTACTTTGTATTTTGGTTAATACGTGAGTGCAGCGATGCAAAACTGTGTCCTAGATTCAGTATGGCGATAGGATGTTGTTATTTTATCTATGGTATGTACTACATATTATATGTTGTCCTATTTTATAAGTCTTGAATGCTCTTGCTGGTTTATTCCCAGGAGTTTGATTTAACATGTATATGACATATATATAGGTGTATATACTATACCTAGAACTTGTATGACATTGTGAGTGTTATTGTGAGTTTATTTTCTCACAAGATCAAGACTTCGCTGGCGTTCTCATGGTAATAATTAATCAAGATTTAAGTAGTTTAACATTATCTCTATTCTGTTGATTATTTGACACTTTATCAAACTTATACTTGCATACGCCATAGAATTCAGTGTTTTTTTTTTTTTTTATTTGTTACAGGCTAGTGTTTGACCACTATCTCACCTGATGGTAAGTGACGATGTGATCGAAGCTGGTAAACACACTAGACCTGGAATACGCAGGCTCTCAAGGATAACTGCCGGAACACCGTAAACATGCGGTAAAACAACAAAGGCTTTAACGTGATAAACGCTTTCACACTCACGCCCCCACTAATTTCGATGACTTGTGACGTGGGTGAACATTCAAACACAATGAAAACCACAACCAAAAACCCAAATTTTATTTGGGACGAAAACTTGTGTTGCAGCCTAGAACACGAATGATTGTTTTATTTATTAGGTCTACCAACAATTGTTACATCAATACACACTTGATACAAACTTAACAACTAGACATACTTGCTAAATGTACAACCTTTTACAGGCAAACACTTCGTGCTATGTAAAAAAAGATAATTAGTAGGCTTTATTTTGGGTCGCTGCGCGTAATTTTACTGATCATTTCCCTAAGAATCCCGCTACAACGTAGTAATTCAAAAACTATAAAGACAGTTAATAGTCAGCTGATTTAACGGCTTCGAATTATGATGAGTTTAACGTAAGTGCGAGTTTTCGCGGCTGGTAGTTGGTAGCCGCCACCATGAAATCAGATGGCCCCATAAAGCTCGCCAGGAAGTTCCGAACGCGTGAATGTTCATTGTTTGTAAGTTTGTATGCCGTTTCGCGCCACTCGCTGTCCACAATGACGCTACAACGTTATGCATTATTTATTATACGAATGGAAAGCAGAAATGAATTGTTTTCAAATTAAAACTAGAGTACGGTTGATGGTCGGTCGCGTTGTCGTTAACAGGGCATCGCAGTTTGTAATTAATGGACTTTCTTACTTTACATTGCATTTTACTTTACACTTACGTGTGCAGGTTTGGCCAGAGTTACAATAGACTATATTAGTGAGTATAATACTAATTTATGATTTTGCAAGCATTGTCAGCTCGTACCTACCCTACTCGAAAGATCAACAAGTGGTAAAATCAAATTTTGAAAATAACGGCATTCCATCTGGAAAACGGCTTAACCGATTTTCACCAAACATAGCTAAGACCTGCAAAACAAATTCAAATTCGTTTAATTACAATATGTTTTCAAATGTTTTCGGCATCGACGATACAAGTCTTTGAACTTAGTGTGCAGCTGAAAGAGTGAATGTGTAAAACAAACGTTTTCTTTTCTACTTTTAACTTCCGAATTGCGATCAATTTACTTTGGAATATTTTTTATTTATTTAAACAATTTAAATATTTTTCTTAACGTTTTTTATCTGTGTCTATTAACTTAAACTCATAAAGAATAAAATGGTAAATAGATGCTAATGTGAAATCAATGTTTTTAATTTTAAAATATTCTGATACTGCCCAATTCATCGTGATTTAATTTATTAACCTGACTGTATATTTGTATTAAATATTATATTATGAGTAGATTTGCTACATTTTTACATGTACATGCTACATTTTTGGCTGCATCATCGTTTTTCATCAGTAGAGAGAGTGATCAAATGGTAGCCTATCCTCCTTAAAAATATTATTCATTCAGTTGTAAGTGGATTTAATTGATAAAACACGGGTAATATAAGATTTGAAGTTTCAAAATAAATAAATTATAACTTAACTAACTATCCAGTAAGGTTATAAAAATCTATCTGGTTATTTCCTAGTCATAGAAATTGTATGACAAAGAGATTTTTTTTTTTTTATTTGTGACAGGCTGGTGTTTGACCACTATCTCACCTGATGGTAAGTGACGATGTGATCGAAGCTGGTAAACACACTAGACCTGGAATACGCAGGCTCTCAATTAATCAATTAATTTATCAAGTTCATATCTTGTATGTAGATAAATTGACGTTTTTACTGAAAATGCTCAGGGTAAATAGTCGGGCTCCAAACAGCACAGGCTGCATTTGGTTCGAATGGACGGCGGGAGTGTGGATACATCGCGCAGCGCCGCTGCACGGGAGACGACCACGACCGCGTCCCCGCACTCCATCCGTTAGAGCCAGATGCGTCCATTATATAGCAGGAATTACTTCTGTGTATTCATCACAGAACTACAGACGATATATACAGTATGTCACAATACGTTCCGGACCAGTCGGCAGGTCATCGTGTCGCGCGTCTGTCATACCAACATACCTACTTGTAATTCTCGGTAACAATATAATCATTGTTGAAGCAAGTATATTAACATGTATCTTCATCACGTTTACAAACAAGCCGAAAGTTTAATGATTAAAACCCTAAAATATTGGTCCCCACGAAATGGTTTCCTTTGGTACAATATGGTTCTTCCAATTTCACATAAAAGGCGAGCCTCTTACAAGTTTATTTATTATAAACGCTTCCACACTCACAGCCCCACTGAGTTCAATGACTTGTGCCGAGGGTGGCGGGAAACATTCACATCACACAGTTAATGACATCCAGAATTAGAAACACAAATGTCCTTTAGGGAGAAAACTGGTGTTCCCACCGGCAATCGTACCCGATACCCCTGCTTAGCAGGCGCACGACCAACTAGCTCAGACTTGAAAACTCCCAGATTATACCATTCAGGAAACAAAGACGATCTAGCCATTTGGTAGCTACGACACCACAGACACACACAGCCAATAAATTTATAACACTCCTCTTTATGCATCGGGGGTTAAAAATAAGAACAGTTAAATGTTAAGGAATGTTAATTCTCTAATTCGGTTGCATGTCCAAGTGCAGTTTAGATTCGCAGATGCATGAAGCTATATTAGGCATTCGGTGGACGTGTGAGACATCGATTCGTCTTGCAAATCTAATTCGATCAGATCTAATGGGCTTTAATGGTCTTACTACATGCAGCTGTGTGAGGTCATTAACTGTTAAACTAAAATCGTTAAATGACATTTTTGTCACGTGCAAATTAAAGCGCAGGTCGCAATATTAAGTTATTTTATATCAACCTAATATATTTTAATGTTAAAATTATCGTGAGTATTACACATTATGTTTCAATGTTATATTCGGCTTAAAACACGAAAATTTTGACTTACTTTATAGTCAACTAGTTTCGGACAAATTAGTTGTCCTTCATCAGGATGAGGCCTCAGGACGTCACGCGCCGAACAAATTTGTCCGAAACTAGTTGACTACAAAGTAAGTCGAAATTTTCGTTTTTTAAGCCGAATATAACATTGAAACACAACCTAATATAATAGTAATCGATCGCACAAGACGCAGTGTGTTACTATTTATCACGTTAGTAGTGTGTATCTATGTGTCTGTCTGTAGCATCGTAGCTCTGAAACGGCTGTATCGATTTTGATGTTGTTTGTTTTCAACCGACTTCTAAAAAATTGGTTCTCATTTCGACTGTAAGGGTTTTTTTGTGTATGTTACGCGATATCTCCGCCAATTATGAATAAATGTTGATGTTTTTTTTTGTTTTGTTGAATATACTACAGAGGTGGTCCCATATTAATTTTATCGAATTCGATCTAGTCAAACAAAATAAACGTTAAAGTCAGTTTTTTTTAAGTTTTGCTTGCGTTTAATTATTGTTTAAAAGGTGACTTAATCGAGAGTGTTCTTAGTTATGTTTGGTTCATAAAAATATAATATAACATATCAAAATAAATATTTGAAAATGCTTGGGGCAAGTTTAAACGCTGCCATTAAGTCGTTTCTTTCTATGACACCCACGATGAACTCTATCTGCCCCTTAAATTAAAAAATTTCGTTGAAGGAAATCATCGACCTCAAAAACGTGTCAACTGACGTCATGAATCAGTTTAGCCAATAGCGTGCATTTCGCTAGTTTGATTTTCCCATTAAATCTCATGCGTATTCCCTATTGGAAAGGTCTCAAGTTGAAATCCTAAAGTTAAGATCACCAGCTTCAACGGACTTATATCTGACACAATGGGCAAAAGACTCGCATTATCCTACTAATATTATAAATCCGAAAGTTTGTGTGTAAGTATGTTTGTTCCCTCTTCACGCTTTAACGGCTGAACGGATTTGGATGAAATTTGGAATTACATAGATTATACCTAGGATTAACACATAGGCTACTTTTTAACTTAATAATAGCGGGCGAAGCCGCGGGGCAGGGCTAGTAAGCTCATTTGGCACTGGTTTTTATAGGCAGTGAAGATGCGCCAAAAATTACAAGAAAAATCCATAAAGTAGCGAATAACTATACCCCTTCCACCTGTTTAAACAACTATAAAGAAAAAAGTGGAATTAATTTGCGTTCTGAGTGCGCTCTTGTTTATTTTACGGTACCGTGATAATGAAAACGCTTCCTTTCGAGACGTCACGAGGCCGTATCCGCGTGCAAATGAAGATATCGGCGGTATATATGCTAATTCCAATGCAATTCCACTAAGTCTTACCATTCTGATGCTATTTCTGGTTTCGTAGCTTATATCTGGGATACCAGGCCAATCGGCAAAATTACCCACATTTTTATAGGCACGTTACAATTAAACCCACCTACATATCTGCCGATGTGATTAAACTCACGAGTTAACGTGTTGAATATCGACTTACACAAAGATATTTTAATTAAAATGTTAACGAAATGTAACGGCTTCTGTAAACGTTAAACTTGAATGTTAACAGGAGAAATCCATGCGGTTGGATAAGAGAAAACGTGGAATAAGGACTTATAATATTTGATAGGAAGGTTAAGTCTGGCTCAGAAATAGGATTTACATATATAAGGAAACCCTTCATGTCCTTATTGGGGCAGCTGATGAGGTTTAAGCAGCTACTATATAACCATAATTTTGCGACTACTGCTAAATAGAACTAAGTCTTTATCATGCAGATAGGATGCCATTATAGGCACCCCATCAACCTTGTGCTAGAGATCTATTTGTGTTTATTTTAATATGAGTATGAATTAGAACCTTTATATAGTCCAAGCTCTCAACTATCACGCATAAAGAATAAGTAATACATGTATCGAGGGGTATTGATAACTCAAATAGTCTGTCGAACCCTATAAAACTATGGTCACGCACGATGAATTCACCAGAACGTCATATCAAGGTTAGTCGTCCAAAATAATAATCCGAAAACGGCGTGGACTTTCTCGTTTTAGACGAAATCATATCAATAAGCACCGTCATCATCTTAATAAATTCATAAGAACTCTAATAAATGTCTCACTTAAATTGACAACGATCATATCCATATGTAGCAATATTAGAGGAATCAATGTTAAGAGATTAGTCACTCTTTGACCTACATCTGCCCACTTATAGAGAGTGAAACGTATGATTATTAATACGCATGCATGAGAGGAAGTCATGAATATACATTACTTATATATTTATTTTAATATTTTAACCATAAATATTTTTTTGTGTATATATTAATGTATTTAATTAAATCAATAGCGATTAGATTAATTAGTTCGCTCGTTACTTTCTAGATAAAATGTTAAGTTTAACGTTGTTACGGACCACTTTATTGTACTAGATAGATAAATTTCTCATTACTGAGGCTGTGGCACTATCTAAACAAGAGGGCTGGGCGAGAGCCATAGCTAAAGGCGATAGATTTGCGGTGCAGCGGTGGCGTGAACCAGTCATTTCGCATATCTGATCACCGCTACCAGGAAATTCTAACGCAACAACATAGAATTTATATCATTACCATTCTCTTATGTTGGACGTAACCCATCATCAAAATTAATCAAATCTCCGAATGACAAACGCGTGTTAAATCGTTAGAGCCGACCTCGCCTCGGGCTTTCGATTCGGTCCAGTAACATAAGAGCGCAGAGTCTGTCTCATTCTCAAAAACTCAATAATGATCAGTCACACAACTGGCGGTGGAGTAGGGATCTCATTACGCCCGGCGATAGTGGTTATTGAAGCGGGAACGGCTCAGTGAGCAAGTCATTGGGTTAATGGCACGCCCGGATCGCCGCATCGCTGGCGCATCGGACCGTGCACCCAAGGAATATAACAGGCTAAAATCCCAATTAAGGAAAGTGATAATGGTTTTATTTACAGAGGTACTGCATCTCATTGGGGAGCCGGATTTTAGAGACGTGCGTCTGCGATGGGAATATGGGAATGTGGAGGAAGATGACAAGCCGAAGCTGTTAGCATTCCAAGTGCATTACTGTGAGTTGCAAGCGTGGGGGCAGTACCGGTGTCGGACAAAAGTAAGATTTTACTCTTGTGACCACTTTAATTGCTGTTGATGACTCTATGATGTTATCGTGAAAGGAAGCTTTGTACAGTATTATGTCTAAATTCTTTATCTAGTGGCGGTACTATAAAACGGGAGATAATGGGCCAGGGTTTGCGCGCGAAGCGTGACTGCAGCGTGACTGCGACAAGGAACATGCCCGCGAGTCATTACTGTTGTTAAGTGTTAATGGAGCACCGCTAGTTTTTGCTCAATTTACAAGGGAAAGGTTAAAACTGAATTAAGTTACCGATTCAATTATGTTCGCAAAAGGTTAAGTTTTACGATAGTATTTGTGTGTAAATGTATTTTATATTTTACTAACATACGCAAAGTCCGTACTATTTCAAACATCCGATCTAGCTCTACAGTAAAAATGTACGTAAACGGTCTGGCTTTCAATAATAGTTATATCTACATAAATTCTACACTTGACCAAAGAATTCGAGTTATAACTTTACTTAAATCTTTGCTTCTTGACATAAACTAAATAAAATTAAGTATTCCTTCTTTAAAAATAAGACAAACGCTTTCAGACTCAGTTACTATATATATATACACGTTTGCCTTATGTTCTCTTCGTATTTACTGCAGGTACCAATATGTATATTTGTAATAGGTACTGATATTCTTTCTAGGTGGTCGACAATTTAGAAGAAGAAACTTCGACGAAAGCGTCAACCGAGTCGACAATTATGTCAACGCAAGCTACAAGCCCACAGGAAGCGAGTGAGCCGAGCAAAACCACGAGCACCCCGAGCACTTTGAGCCCGAATCCGAATGTGAGCCAAAGGCGCGGACGCGAGTACAGCACCCGCATCCTCGGCCTCCGCATGGCCACCACCTACTCGTTCGAAGTGCGCCCCGTCAGGCGAGACGCGCGCGACCTCGCCGACCCGCACTCCATCGGATCCAAAATAATTATCGTGCCCACAAAGGGATGTACGTAACGATTTACATAACGAGCCTGATTCATACAACAGATAAAGCCACATCCGGAGTTTCCGCGCGGACAATAACATTGTTCTCGACAGTTTCAGCTCGCGCTACCCAATGCCTTCCACATGCGAGCGAGGTGGAAGTATCCACTGGGCCGTATTTCGGCGGACGGATCGCGGTTGAAGCCGCGGACGGGGGTCCGGAGCGCTGCTCGATCCAGGGCAACCCTAACAGCGCACAAGACGCTTACATCTTGCGCATACATCATGACGAGTGCGGCTCAGAAGTTAATGACACCACGGTCGCGACTTACGTTATCGTGCAGGAGAATCTGCCGATACTTACCCACAGCACTCGGCGGTAAGTGCGCTTAATGACATCGTGCCGACTGTGCAACTTTGTCAACAGCGTAACCACGTTAAGTTTAGAAAGTTTATTTGACATATTATTTTAGGTTCCTAGTACTCTGCACTTACAAACCTGAGACGCTGACGGTGAGAGCTGGGATTAACTTGCCGAAAGCTCATCCTGGCGATGTTCTTTTGAATACGAAACCGCAGATGGGCTCCGTAGAGCCGTATGATGATCAGGACTTGGATTACAACGAGTTGCAGCCGGCCAGATTAGAAGCGAGGCAGGAGGAAACACAACAAAGTTTGTATTTAGATACCTACATTAAATATATTTAGAAATGAATGATGTAGAACTCAGAATTTGAAACTTTACTAGTAATTTGAATTCCCGATAAGTAGATAATATAATTCAGGGTATCTGTATATTATATACTAGATGTTCACGTCGGCTTCGTCCGCGTTTTTACTAATATAAATGGGACCACATGGGAAGCAACAGTTTTCAAATAAATAAAAAAATATCAATATCGGTTCACCTAGAAAAAATTTCGGACACAAAAAATACAGTCGAATTGAGAACCTCCACCTTCATCCAAAAAGGTGACTTGATCGAGTGCTTTTAGCTGTTTTTGGTAATAGAGTTTGGGGGTATTTTCAAAATTTTGAATTTGCTGCTTGTTACAGGTATGTTCGGCGAAATCTCACTAGTGATGTTCCTGGTGGTAGCAGCTTTCGGTGGAATAGCTTTATTAATTTGGAAAGTTGTGCCTCAAACGGGTAGAGATAACGTATCGATATCGACGATATCTTCATTGAATCGGAGCGGCTTCTTCAGCAGGAATAGAGATAGATTCTCTGACCAAAGCTCAGTTTATTCCATCACATTGTCTGAGAAAGACGAAGGTTTCGTCAAAAAGCCGAACGACGGTGACAATACTTCTGAAGCGTGAATTATTATAATAGGTTTTCAATTGCACTTTCGGTTCAATTGTTGTAAGTTTAAATTGTGATATAAAATTAGGGAATTAATGTTTCGAAGCAAGAATAACAATAAAACAAGAGTAGTGAAGAAAAATCATAAGTAACGCTTGAAGCAAGATTTGTACTAGCGGTCATAGGAGGCTTGGCGAGCTCAGTGGTGAGAGCGGAAGGACATGATAACCTGTAGCCGCAGGTTCAAGAATTACTCCAAGCGATTTTCCTTTCTTAAATTTACTACTTAATTCTGCCTAGCATAATTAATGATACGGAAACGTTCATTGCTTCCCATTAGGTAAGATAGTGGTCAAATGCCTATCGAAAGTAAAAAAATACTTAAACAATATTGTAATTTTATTATGAGTAGTTTGATAAAGGTATTAATTGATCTTTAAGTACATTGAAGAGTAGCTTAGATTTGCTAAACCGTTTTTTATAAAAATTATAAGGCAAGATAGCAATGTTACGAGTATATTCTGTTATACTACGATGAATAGACTTGCATATAATAATAAAATTTATAAATAGACAAGTGGTGGACCTTGCTTCTCTCATTTTCTAGTATCTTTAACACAAATTTATTTTAGCAAAAATCGGAATTAAAATTATTTTTTATATAATACAATACTATAACCCTTTATTGACACAAAAAGATAAATACAGCTTACAGAAAAACTTACAAAGATAGGTACAATGGGCGGTCTTATCGCTTAGAGCAATCTCTTCCAGACAATCTTTGAATGGAAATATAAACGAAAAGAATTATCTTTTCGTATATAGGGATGGTGGTGCGATAAAATTAAAGAAAAAAAATAAAAAAAAATAGAAATTCTGACATTGTTTAAACAACATACCTAAACAATACATACCAATAATAATATCAGATGTTTTAGAGCCGGTGCAAGTATATTAGAGTTCCAAAAGACCCAAAGTTGAAAACCAACTCATTCGAGAAAACTTTCACTAATCACGTTTCTGGGTTCAATTTATTAAGAGTAAGGTATGTAGCCACAACTATATATTGTCTAAATATGTAAGATAGAGATATAAGACAAATAAATGGCATAGCCTTTCAAAAATTTCATTTTCACCTACTTTTGTTGCTAACTGTACATTATGAATGCCTTGCCAGACAATAGGTGACCTTTTGTAATCAATTTCCATATAATTAAATAATTTGAATGTATTTTTTTAGTAATTAAGGCACGTTGTAGCAGATAGTACCTGTCACTTAGATACTTGTTACTGATCAATGATATGTACCAGCTTACTGATACCTATCATTGATCAGTAACAGTACTGTCTTAACAGTAATTATTTAATTATTTGATCTTATTTGATTATATAGGTGCGTTGATAATTCAACGTGACACGTTTCCACATTGAATAGTTGTGCAAATTTGTTTTCCAGTATTCTGGGCACTTTTTCTTCGGCAAGCGGTTTACAAAATTTTTGAGTGCTATTTGATTTATTCCCCTTTTGTAATCTTATTTGACATTGTTATTATCTTTATTTATTATTTTTTCTTAAGCTAAGGTTTTTTTTTACAATATTTTTATAAAAGTAATAAACAATACAATATTACAAAATAAAGAAAACTGTAAAAAAAACCTAAACCTAGTATGCCACCAGCAACGGGGCAGGGCCCAAGCTACCGGTAGGTCAGTGCTGCAGAGTGAGGAACCTCCTGACAATACGTGCCGTGTCCAAGAGTACTGCCTTCTGAATCTGACCCTTGATCCAACCATTTAGCGAAAGCCTCTTGAGGTGTTGATCGAGACTTTTCGCTATTAGCCCATTCGCCGAGACAACTATCGGGACAATGATCGTCGAATCTACATCCCATAACCGCCATGTAGGAAATATTATTGTTATTATTATTATACCCCACTTGACGCAATTCGTCGACTTTTTTTTTTTAATTATTACATAATGGCGTCTGGTGGTCGCAATAAAGAATTTTGTCATGTTTTTCGTGATACATTCAGTGACGTAAGAACCATCAAAATCGGTACGTTTGGTCTATAGACTGCTATAAAGGGACAAACATACATAGGCTGATAAACACATTACCCTCCTTTGCGTCGCGCACTCGGGTAAAAATAGTTATACCTGTGTGAATTAAATTTAGAATGTGAATATAATTAAACATAAAAGCTTTCACAACTCTCAGCCCCACACTAAGTTCGATGACTTGTGTCGTGGGTGCCGGAAACATTCACATCACACACACACATCACAACCAGAACCAGAATCACAAATTTTTCATCAGGAGAATACTTATGTTTCAGTCGGGAATCGAACCCGATACCCCTGCTTATAAGGCGAACGCCACCCAACTAGCCAATAAGCAGTTCATGATTAAACATTAAATGATAAAACTACTTTGAGGAACTGAAGATCTCAGTTCTATGTGACTTTCTTACAGCATTTTTCTAGTAAATGCTTAGATTATTCATATGATACTAGCTGCGCCACGCGGTTTTACCCGCGTAAGTCCCGGACCCGAAATTCCGGGATATTTTTTCTTTCAAAAGAACCTTCTCCAGACAATAATTAACACAAAAAAAAATATTAGCGAAATTGTTCTAACCGTTCACGCGTGATGCGATGACCAAGGGAAATAGAGATTTATTTTTATATATATATAGATATTAGTTCTCGTGTATAAGTTATAATCATGTGTTACGTGTGAATAAAACAATGAAATTACTTACAGCATTTTTATTTCAACATATCTTCATTCTTGTCCAATACATATATTGGCTTCTCCATCTTAACTTCGGGGAATAAGAATGAATTGACAATATCATTTAATTCTTCTAACGCTATTTGTGCATGAAGTTTTACTATGGAGTCTTCTTCACTGTCTTTGTAGAGGGACTTAAGGGTTCTGTATATGGGGAGTAGGTTCTCTTTAAGCTGGATAAGGGTTTCTTTGCCTAAGCCTTTGAATAGGCTCGATATTACCATGACGGCGGCGCGACGGCACTCGATCGCTTTGTCCGTTTCTATTATACTCCAAATGCATAAAAGGACCTGAAACAAATATACACGTCTAATATACAACTTATCCAATCTTCTAATTGGATTGGATTGGATTATATACTAAATCCAATCCAATTCAACGTGCAATCCATCCCAACTCCAACTAATTGGTAAATGTAATCAAGGTAAATGTATTAATTTATTCCGTAAGAAATAAGAATTTATTATTATAATATATTTTATATGCACCTAGAGTAACCGGGTTCGATTCTTGGCGGGTAAACACGTTTTTTTTTAGTTTGTGTTATATGCGATATGAGTCTTTGAACTTATTAATGGAATGTATAAATGCTAGACCGTTAAGATAAGTTGTTAAACCACTCCCCGGTGGTAGAATTTTGGACTTCAACAGTTCAAAAGACAATATTATTATTCAGTATATTGCCTTTTGAACTCGCTCATACACTGAGATATTACATCTCTGATGAAATTATGAATATTCTTTTACAAATAGGAAGCTACATTATATAAGCATGTTAAAGAGTATTTTTTAAGCCTGCCTATATAATTCTAGGCGCAACGTCTTTATAATTATTCTCAACTCATAAAAGAAAAAAAAAGATTTATAAAAACCACGAGTTAAATAAGTCTTGTCAGAACAGGCCCCGGATTCAGAACGTTTCGGTAACTCAGTAACCGTACTCAGTACCGATTCGGTTAGTTATCGTACGATAAAATGTATATTTAGTAATAGGGTGTCAAATTATCGAAATCGTAACCGAACCGTAAGTGACATCATTCCAACCGAATCCAAAGCTTGTATCGAATGTTATGAATAGCTTAAATATCAGCTAACAAAACGAGAAAGTTATCCTATAGTATCGATTCGGTAAGTTACCGAAAAGTTCTGAATCAGGGGGCAGATCCTCTTATAAAGAAACAAACCTCATAAATGATAGACCCGATTTTGTAGTGCAGCACGCGCGCTATTTCAGCTAGATTGGAGAGAGCCGATGCTCTGATGAAGGGGTCATCATCACGGCAGCCGCACAACATCGTGTTCAGGAGAACTGTTTTATGCACTATTGCCATTTCACCTGCAAAATATTTTTTTATAATGTTGCAATTTGGAGAGATAAAAATAAATACATTATACATAAAAGGTAATTTTTTTATAATAAAATTTATATAATTAGAAAGGAGGTTCAGAGTCAGTGTCTGACCCTCTTAAATATAATTATACTAGTGGCTCTAGATGTATCTAGAGCTGAAAACTGTGCTTATTTTTCGAAATGACTGAAATATAAATTTTTTACGTTTTTAACTGCAGTATCTCTGCCATTTTAAAACTTTTCTAAAAAGTAAATAGACAAAAAAAAACGTATAGTTATCTAACACACACAAAAATTTATGAGAATCAAATGGAAAATGCTACCTGTAGAGACGAACAACCGAACATCCATCGGACATACGAAAGCATTTTTGGCCGAGAGCGAGGCTTCGCTCGCGTTGCTCCGGTCAAAAAGAGGCCAACCATCATTTGATAGTGATTATTTAATTGTAATAAATTAATTGGCATAAAAAAAATTAAGTACATACTCACCCAATCTACTAATAACTTTGACAATCACGTCACCAGTTTTCATCCTCAATTCAGTGTTCCTATTCTGTACATTATTCGTTTTAATGCCTTTTTCATCAGCAGATACTTGTAGGAACTCTTTGCACAGTACATGTAAAACATCTTCTGAACAATGTGTGCACAGAGATGCTAGTCCATTGATAGCCGATAGGTAAATGTAGGAGTCTGGATCTTTGAGTTGCTCCTGAAAATATAGTAATTTTTCTTAATTAAAGACAATAATATCTGGATCCAGTATCAATTTACAATTATGCAAAAAGCAAATATTTCCCATCTCATACCTTTAAACAAGCATTCTTTTATATATATTAATCTGAATCTCGGAAACGGCTCGAATGATTTTCATGAAATTGAGTATGTGTATGGTTTCCGGGGCAATAAATCAATAAGTTTCATTTTTAGAAAACGTCATTTTAATGAGCAAAGCTCGGTCATCCAGGTACTATTAATTAGGACAGCAAGTCAATATTAAAAAAAACCAACTGCATAAAAAAGAACTTATTTTTTAATTTAAACTATTTTGTTAGTTTGACCTATTATGTGAATATATAAGAAATTTATCACAGTATTATATGTCTCTTTGTAGCCATATTGTTATAATTTTAGCTGCCATGTCTTAAGTGACGGTCGCACGATTAAGACAAATCAACTGATGTAAGAATCATCAAAGTCAGTGCACGCGTTTGGTCTCCAGAGCGTTACAAAGACATACATAAGCTGACAAACACATTATCCTTCTTCGCGTCGCGCAGTCGGGTGAAAAGCAGCCCATGTTCTTTGCAATGATTGAAAATACCTCCAAGCGAAAAATTTGTCAAGATTGGTCCATGATATGGACTATGTTATGACTCTGTTTCGCTAGCATTAGAAAAAGTAACAAACAAAGACCAAAGTTTTATTTAGCACATGTTATAATAGTGTTGTAAGATTTTAATAAAAAGAATGATTGCCTAACAGAGCAGACAAGCGTGGGCGAGCTTGTTTATATATATCTATCTAAATAAATATGATAATAATTACACACCTGGAAGATGCAATATATATAATGCTTTTTACAAAGTGTCTCTGGATCCTTAGCATCAATGAGTTTAGTCAGTTCTAGGATACCATGTGCCCTAACAGGCAGCAAGTTATCAAACACGTCATTTAAAGCTTTTCCACAAGCACTTTCAGGCTGCTGCGGAACATCTGAAGATATAAAGGACAATGCCTCTTTACAAAGGATATGATTGTAGCTTGACTCATCTTGAGACATCTTTCTCAGCATTGGAACTATTGTAACTAGTCTCTTTTCAAATTCCTCATCTTTATTGGTATTAGATAGGACTGTACTGAGTAAAACTAAAGCGATTGTAGTGCATTCTTCATCGGATTCGTTTGCTCTTGTTAAGGAATGTTCAATAAAATTAATGATGACATATGGACATGTTTTCAGTACAGTAATGATTTTGGGCAGTGAAGACATTTCAGACAGGAGCTGGAGTATTGATAAATATTTATCATCGTTTTCATTTAGAAGTATCGGATCTTCCTCTAAGGCCATCAAATCTTTATTTGCCTTCATTTTACGTTGCACACTTTGCTCAATAAGGATGTCTAATAACACTTCCAATATTTTTTTTACTAGATCATTATCAATTGGGGATTTAAGTAATTCCAAGAGGAACAACTTCTTATTTCCACTCTTATCATCGTCTGTTTCTTGAGGTGACACAGATTTTATGGCAACACCTGAATTCCATTCTGCAATTTCAATTGACGACTTCCAGTTATCTTTAGCAAACAAGAACATTTCTATGAGATTGTGTATTTCATTCTTGCTTAGTTTTTCAAGGCATTTAATGAGTAGCTCTTCCAGCTTTGCTTTTAAATCTTTACTCTTCTTACATTCAACACCAATGAGGAATAAAATATACAAGTTTGGCTTTATTAGTGAAATGTTCCAGTCTGTTTTAGAAGAACACACACAGGCATGTAGTATATTCACTTTGTGATCTACTTCTTGTGGTGATAAAATTATAGTTCCCGGCAAATTTGATTTGGACTTAATGTCATCATAATCAAACGCTTGAAATATATCTTTAACTATCATCTTAATTGATTTGGAAGCAGGATATTTTTCACTCAGATTTAATAAACAAGCTGCTGCTGTTGCTAAATACTGAGTGTTTTTTAAGCACAGTATTTTTGCAAGTTGAGAAGTAATGTTCGCCAGGTATTCATCTTCAGAAACAGTTCCATGTTTTATTGAAACTAATCTACAAATCATGTCCATCTTTTTCCATTCAGAACCCGTGTCAATGTCATAGCTTTCTATGAAACATCGGATGAGAGACAGCACTCCTCCAGCAACAAGTAATCTTCGACTAAGCTCTTTCGATATCACCCGTTTTACAAAAACTGGTGGTGATGGGTCGACAACACTTTGTAGAACTAGCATCTCTCTCATGAGTGTGGGTTGGAAACAAATTTCAACCAATTGCTCATAAGTGGAGATAAAGTGTGGTCTCTCTGCATTTAGTTTATCATACATTTCCTGAGTCATTACAAAGTTGGAATAAGATCCCGGCTTTTTCAAAGGAGCAAATGCAAGCTGTATTAATGCAGCTAAATAATCGGACAGATGAAATGTTACTATAATGTTCTTCAGCACAGGTACTTTGTAGCATCTAGTAAAGAAATTTGTGCATTCAACTAGTAATTCATACTTCTCTTCATCTGTCAGTTTCAACTTTGGTAGTACTACAGAACATGTAATTCTTTTTGTTAATGGTAATCCCAAGCCAGGAATTAAACACGTAGCGATGCCCACAGACGTGATAAGTTGGAAACATGTCCGTAGAAGTTTTTGATCTTTTACACTGATAAGTATAGAGTCATCGTTTAGAATAGCTGTGGACAGTTCATCAATTCCTCCAATTATTTTTTCCAGAAATAACTTAAGTAGCTTATAGCTATCCACATTTTCTTCATTAGGCTTCTTACCATCTTCATTTCTTAACACATTTGATATTACAACTGATGCAAACTCGGACTGGCCCTCTAAAAACAAAAATGTAGACTTATTGAGTGTAACAAGGTTAGGTTAGTTAGGTTGATTCCCCACAAGTCATACCCAATCAATATTAATGACTAATATAGTGGGATTTTAATTCCCATCATCACACTATTGTAAATCAAAATTGTTTTCACATGGGCCCCATAGAGGCAATCATGAAATTGAATGACTCTAATTGATAGATTCACAAATTTACAGGTATCTCGAGAAGAACCTGGCAAGAAATTCGTTGGAGCATTTTTCCATTCTTTTTACAAATGATACGCATATCACTAATATATTAGTTACTAGCTGTGCCACGAGGCTTCACCTGCTATTATCAAGTTAAAATGTATCCTATGAGTTAATCCTAGGTATAAGCTATGTACATTCCAAATTTCATCCAAATAGGTTCAGCCTTTAAGCATGAAGAGGGAACAAACATACTTACACACTTACATACGAACTTTTGGATTTATAATATTAGTACTATTTATTTTAAATTATTGAGTATTGAAACTATGTACGTTACTCCTAATTATATCTATTGGTCACAATGCCAACAGCATGATGGGAACGCTACCCACTGGGAGTGGGTTACAGCACTTGAACTACCTATAAGCTCGGTACCTTAGGTGTTTGATGTGTAGATGTATTTTGTTTTAATTTAGTGTTAGGAAAGATAAGCAATTTGCCACTTTATTGACATTTTCCGAACATATATCATGCCTTTCATTAAGTAAGAAATGCCTGTGGGTTTACTTTTTCTTTAATGGTGTTCGATACAGTGTCAGAAAATATGGAAAGAAGGGGAAGAGCCTTTTTAATATTTTAAGGACTGTTTATAGACTGCAGGCAGGTAACTGGCATTTTTTTTACTTTGCTAAATGCGCCCGATGTCCAGAAGCATATAATGACAAAAACGGCAGCCTGCTGTTCGATCCAAACTCTCTTGCTGCAACCAGCATTGCAGCGGGGCGATGCAAAACGGCTGCGCGACCCACTTTGATTATAATACGCTGCAGCGGGACTACACATAACTTTTATTCGTCATGCAGTGTCTCTGCGCTATATTAAGGTATGTACTGTAGCAGCCGCTAGTGCGGTTGTAACTTTAGTTGTTGCAACCTATTTTACAGGGTGGTTCATAAAGAGTAAGCAACTCACAAGTGTGAAGGTACATACCTTTCTGGGTCAAATTCTCTAGTCGCTTGAATATTGGTTTAATTGTCGTCATATTATTACACAGATAGACACTTACAGCCGTTTAGTATTAACATTTACTTGTAAATATTTGAAGATAAGAAACAAAGACAATGTTATCACTTATAATGTTATAACCAAGAAATAACTTCAAATCACAGACCACAGAGAGTACTACGCTTCAAATTACCAAAGATAATGTAGGTAGGTATGTAATCAATTACTCTGTTATTTAATTTTTTCTTTTAATTTTCTTGCTTCGCAATCTTGTGCATTTAGCCAGTGTCAAGTAATAATATATTTAACATGTATTTCATATTATTAAAAGTCTTAGTCACAAGTCAAAGTCAAACAAACAAAACAAAAAAACGCATTCATACTCACAGCCCCACACAAAGTTCAAAGACTTGTATCGTGGGTGCCGGAAACATCATGTACACACATTATACCCAGAACAAATATCCCTTGGGAAGGAATCTGTGCTCCTGCCGGGAATCGGACCTAGGACCCACGGCGCAGAGGGCCAAAGAGTCATAGTCAAGTCATGCCCTAGTAAAGTGGTAGAAACTTTACTAGAACTTCTATTGGAGTTTTTGAGCGAAGGCGAAAATCAGGTTTTCCAACTTTGTTTGATTTGCCTACACTCATGCACGTTTACTAAATATTATAAATATATATAAAAGAAGTCCTAGTAACAAGTCATCGTCAAAGTCAAATAAAAGATCCAAGTCAAGATCAAGTCCAAGTCATAGTGAAGTCGTCCTAAAAAAGTAGAAACTTTACTAGAACTTATATTGGAGTTTTTGAGCGAAGGCGAAAATCAGGTTTTCCAACTTTGTTTGATTTGCCTACACTCATGCACGTTTACTAAATATTACAAATATATATAAAAGAAGTCTTATGGGTAGAACTAATGATAATGTAATCACTACGTTTTAGTTTAGAATCATCAAGGTTCATAATCATAAGGCCTTAGGACTATCGATTGTTTTTATCCTTCCCCTCGCATTTGCGAAATTCCCGCAAAAAAGTAATTTTGCTCGAGTTCAACTGTCAAACAAAGAGTGACTTTGACAAATCAATGAATGAGCAATATTTCAAGATTAATTGTTTGAGTTTGGGAAAATCATCAAGAATTTTGCTTTTGTAAACCAAAAGGTCGGCGGTGAAAACCTTATATTTTGTTGATAGAAGTAAGAAACTAATCGATCCAAAATGCTGATCAAAGTCAAGGTAATAAAACTAATACGAACAGATACTGTAGCTTTTAAGTAATTGAAAACAAAGACCTAACCAAATTTTTTTTAGACTCTTACAGGCAAGGAAATTGAAATAGACATAGAGCCTACAGACAAAGTTGAAAGGATCAAAGAAAGAGTAGAAGAAAAAGAAGGCATTCCTCCTCAACAACAGCGGCTTATCTTTTCTGGGAAACAAATGTATGTATTGATTTTGAACGTAGTACATACGTTCTAATATTATGCCAGTTAACTCTGCTAACTAAACCTGTTTTCTCTTATTTGGTCAAGTGATATGAGGCCAGAAATGCCTGGGGGTGGTATGCCAAAAATACTAATCCCCAGTGAGGTTATCCTCACAGAAACTGAAGGATAAGCCACTCTGTGGATGGATTTTTATTTAGATACATATCCTAGTGTCCCATAGCATGCTCGTCTTCTAGTAGTTTCTATATGGGAGTCAGAACTCATTTGTTTATTTATTTATAGTAATATTAGATGTTTTCTGTATCGCTATTTGCTTATGTATGTGTGCAAGGTGATTGTTTTGTGTGTTGCAATTAGATTGGTACTAGGTTTAAAGTTTTTTGGTATTCGTTTTTTTATGCTCGGGTCACCACGGCCTTCACATGCTGGCTGAATTTCCAGCCACACCAGAATCAACATACCATCTGCCAGGCTTTTATCAGTGCCAACATTTTAGCAATTTACGAACCAAATGTTCTGATGCATGACAACTGAAAAAGGCCCGACCCTAATGCCATAGAAGATGGGTTGGTCTTTAGTGTGGGATACCACCTTAGCTATGTCACATTTTCCTGAAATACATAATGGGAATGGTGCTGCAGCAAATTCAGCAGAGCAGTGAAAATGGCCTAAATAGGGAAACCCCAGCAGGCCAACATTGTTACATATTTGAGCTGTTTGGTGTTGAGACTTATCCTGTGGGGAATTTGCTGTTCGAGCTATGCATGATCCAAATACTGGTACTTATTTGGCTCACAGTATCAGCATTGCAATTCAGAGAGGCAAAGCCACCAGCATGATCATAATGCCACCTATAAGCTCTAATAATAAGTTACCTATAAGTTTGGAGGCTTGTAGTGCTCTTGTAGTAAACTTAGGTCTTTCGCTGTACATACAAAATAATCATTATTACAGCACTTCTGCAACTAATGCTAACTCATTCATGTTTTGTGATGTCACCTGCATTGAATTACATTTATGTACTTTCATCATATTATATACAGTTCTAGTTGACACACTCGGCATCATCCACATAATAATTTACAAACCATTAGCCGTGCCCCGCGGCATAGCCTGCTCTTATCAAGTTAAAAAGTTGCCAGTGTTAATCCTAGGTATAATCCATGTACATTCCAAATTTAATCCAAATCCGTTCAGCGTGAAGAGGGAAAAAACATACTTATACACACTCTTACACACAAACTTTCGGATTTATAATATTAGTAGGATTAAACAAGTTCCAGTTGCTTTTATACGTAGACATATCTATCTTAAATGCATAACGTGTCAAGTGCTAAAATGTGTGCGTTTGGAGCCACTCTGTTCAGTTGTTTGGTTGTGTTATATGTTATTGCATATCGTCGTTGTGCGTGCAAAAGTCGCTATGTGTTTTTTCGAGATATTCGGTTTTTTATGAAGTTTTGATCGGTTCCCTATTGATTCGACTAATATCTTTAGCCCTAAAATTTAATATCGCATAAAAATTTGACTCCTAATATTAGTTACTACTAATCATCATTACATACAATATCACTGCCCCTAATATCACTTGTCAAAACCGAATATCACGAAAAAACACATAGTGACTTTTGCACGCACAACGACGATTTGCTTTGCTAATCGTGAGCATCGTTTCACCTGAAGTTTCTACATTACTTTTAAACCATGATGTTTCCATCTCCTGCGTCTAACCCATAATAATCTGCTTCTCCAAGTTATAAGTATAATTGAAGAATAAGTGTAATAAATATAAGAAGTTGAATTTGTTGTTATTGCAGGAATGACGAGAAAACTGCACAGGACTACAAGGTGCAAGGTGGCTCTGTGCTCCATTTGGTGTTGGCGCTGAGAGGTGGAGAGTGATCTGGCTTGTGATAATCTTCTTCTATTTATAATGCGTAATTTTATTTTTAATTTCGTGTATAAACTCTTATAAAGTATTATAAGACTTTCAATCATTCATTGATAACAAAGCCAATCAATTGATGACATATTATTCAAGACAGGCAAATGGTTGACAACTATCTCACCTGGTAGTAAGCAACAATGTGGCTAACAATGGAGATTTTTAGCTTAGAAGGTACCTTGTGTATTCATTCGCGACTTGAAGGCTCCCATATTGTACTTATCAGGAAATGCCCACTGATGCAAGGAGTTGCATTCTCTTGCAGCTCTCACAATTAATGTGGATGCAAAATGCTTTGTCTACTTTTGTGGAATGTATATTCTACAGTTATGTAGTTTAGTTGTCTATTACTTTCTGCAGTCTCTGCCTTGAAAGGCAACAAGCATACATTTAAGAGTGTGCCAAGAAATTCCCTTTTCCCTATTCTATCATCATACAAGCAGACAAATTGCTAAGTGACACCGATATAAGCTATTAAAGTGAAGGATACATTAGCATTGGATCTATTTATCAACTTTAGTTCAATATCACAATAAAATAGTTACAAGTAGCTCGCCCCCTAGGATCACAAATAAAACTAAGCAATACATTGAGCAGGTAATTTATTTTATACATCTATAACATTGTACATAATACATAATATACCAGGTATAGTTATTTTATACATACCTCAATTGCGTTGAAAGGATCCACATAAAAATAAAATATCTTTGGTTGATCACACAAATAAACATCAATTTCTATATTCATTTTTACTAATTTAAAACTGTAAAATTTATAATTACCACAAGCCTTTCTTTTCACAATTCACATAGATTATTTATCTATCTACTAGTTTGAGCATTAAACTACTCAGGAATTTGTAATTGTAGCAATAATTTGACATCCATTACTACAATTTTAATTACTACATATACAGAAGCATGCAGACTCTAGCATGTATAATATAATAATATTAGAAATTACATAAAGGTTACCTATCATTATCACATACACAAAGAATTAATTAAATATGAGAAGGTTCAATTACTTTTAGAATGTTTGGTGAAGTCGTAAAATACTACAATGGTGTTTTTTTTGCTATTTTTTTATAAAAAAATATTAAATGACGTTGGGACGGAAACATTTCCTTTAAATTTTTAATCAGAAGAGAAATTCAATTTCGTCAAAAATGTTCAAGAGAAGAAAATTTAGCTTAAAGCAGAAAGATTTTTAAATGAGCACAATTTTGGCACAAAGTGTACTATAGAAAGTAGACGTGACGTACAATATTGTAATGTTGACACAAATTACTTACATTTTTATGGTTTGCTAATTATTAAAATTATGGTACAACAGTAGAGTCACACAATTGACAGACCTATTTGTTACTTTATGGTTCTGGGCTCCCCTACTTCGATTTAGTCTAACTTAGATAATGCAAGACATTTACGGTACAAAACTGTCAAGACTGCTAAATGGAAGTGGTACGAAGATCAACCAGCAGCTTGTAAAATTGAACATCAACATTTTCAAACGCCAAACCTTGACTATGCCGTTGATGTTTCAAAATGTTCGATATCTATACTAATATTTTAAATCCGAAAGTTTGTGTTTAAGTATGTTTGTGCTTTACTCTGTAAAGGCTGAACGGATTAGGATGAAATTTGGAATGTACATAGCTTATACCTAGGATTAACATAGGCTACACGGGAGCGAAGCCGCGGGGCACGGCTAGTAATGAATCCATGAACCGTTTTTATTACATCTATTGACACTGACTGACATAGCGAAACTATGTCTACTTGTTTGTCTAATTCGCTATAGCTAAATACTAACATAGTACAAACAAAAGAAGTATGTTATCTTCATAGAGTGGTACCAGTGGGATTTACTGGCCCAACAAAATCTCAAACGACCACCTGTGGGAACGTTGCAATGAAATCCCGATCGACCAGCAGATCAAGCGCCGTAAATGGAACTGGATAGGCCACACTCTCCGAAGGGATAATGAGCACATACCGAGGCAAGCCCTAGACTGGAATCCCCAAGGAAAGCGAAAGCGTGGTCGTCCTAAGCAGAGTTGGCGGCGAACCATCATTGCAGAAGCAGAGGTCATCGGGAAGTCGAAATTAAACGAGAAGCTCAAGACCGAACGAGATGGAGAAATACTGTGGACGCCCTCTGCCCCATCTAGGGGACATAGGAACATAAGTCATGATTAATCAGAGTTCATATACCTAGTTATAGTGAAACCTACTTTACGTGTTTATTCAATTTAATAGGTACGTTTTTTGTAATTTAGGTAAGTAAGACTTTGATTTCTTACCGGGTCGTAGACATGTACATTTTGCGAACGTTAGATTTATTTAAGGAAAATTTAATTATTAACGATCATAAAAAACAGGCCAAGTGCGTGTACGCGCAATGTACGGTTACGTAGTTGCCTATCACAATACTGCGGACTAAAAAATAATGTTCAATGGAGTTTGAACGAAATTTTTACTTCTCCAAGTACATTTTATAAGTTGGTCTATCATCACTCGAAAACTTGTAATGAAAGCCTACTTAGCTATGATAGTTTTCCTTTTAACTTCGTTATATATACTACTACCGTGATTTCTCTTCACATATGCAATATGTATGTTCATGCCAATTTACAGCTTTCATGCAAATTAAATCGTATCCATAGGTACCTACTTATTGGTTTGCTATAATTATACATTTTACATAGGTACCTATAATACTTAGAGATAGTGACAACCCTGCATATTCGTATAGAGTAGCCATTTGAATCTCCTACGGGCCTCGAGTTGACATACTTTTTTGTTTTTACTATGGTACTAATGAGTTCTTTTGCTTTAAAGCTGTATATAATTTTAGTTTCTCGTTACAAAATATAAACCATTGACCCAGGACTGTGTAAAAGAAAATAATGTTATAACCTGTTTATCAAGTGGTGTTGACTTTTAATCGGTTGATCATTTTATTATTGATCTATCGTATCACTCCCGCTGTAGTAGAGCCCAGTAACAAGTATAAGTAGTAAGATAAAGTGTTTGTGTTAAACAGAAGCATTTACGAACACAGATATCGGTTGGGCTAATCTGACAATCGGTGCATATAATATTCCTCAAACACGAAATCCTAAATTTAGTCGTCGTCTCATTAAAACATGTACAATTATATAGAAATAGACTACTTATACACGTGAAAATAAAATTACACAATCATGTACGATATCGAGATAGCCATTTAAAAATATCATTTATAACAAATGTTTTTATTTTCGAAATCTTGTACATTGCGTTTGATTTCATGTGAAAAGGAAAAAGTTCGACAGAATTCCCAATAAGTTTTCCCATTAATTAGAAAGGTATAAAATGTATACCGGTTTTATTAGTATATGTCAGGGATCGACAACCTTTTGATTCGGAAGAGTCAAAAATACAATTTACAAAATTTCAAATTTTTTAAAGAGCCATAATGAAATTTGTCACCTGGGAGGGGTGCGGTGAAAAGCCAGTACAACACAAGTGGCTGAGAGATATAAATGGTGCCTAGGCCTCGTTTATCGATTCAGAACGATTTTTAATGTTTTATATATTTTTTTAATTAATAATATTTGCGCATGGAACTGAAGAACCGCAGCTTCACATCCAAAGAGCCGCATGTGGCTCTCGAACCGCAGGTTGCCGACCCCTGGTATAGGTATAGGTAAATGTTTGTTAAGAGCTCTGAAAGGCTATCTCAAGAGCCTTACCTCCGAACTAGTTTTCGATACATTTCATTAACACCCAGTTTATGTAGAATTGGAAACTGGACTAGACGAAGGATCTATTGATGACTAAACTGCACACCATAAATAGTACGAGTAATATTTAGAATTAATGAGAAAAGTTAGTAAAACATCTGGATCGACATTTGGATCGCCAAAAACACGGGACGTCTCACAATTGACCATGTTTCAACAAAAACAGCTACCTCTCGAGTACATAAGCGTTATTATTAACATAAACAAATACCTACAAACATGTAGTATTGCGGCTAGTGTTTCGGGTCATGTTTCACAGACTTAGAGTGGACGCATTGCATGCGCTCATTGTAATACGACTATGTTCCTCTTAGAACATTGAGATGTTCTAAGCCTCTCATATACAACGTATAGATATTCTCACAATATATATTGCACGGCATTGTTTTAGTGGGAAAGTTTTATATCCTTACCTAGGTGGTTATAACTAACACAGAGCAGAGCATTATCAAAATTTGCACTAAAATTACAATTAAAATTATTCTTCAAGAATAACTAAAGGAGATCCATTCTGTCTCGAGGTTGACCAGCGCAATCTGGAAAATAGAATAAATACATTAGAAGAAAATATTCAGCGTAAAATTAGTCGTTTTTACCGACTTCCCAAAAAAGGAGGAGGTACTCAAGTCGACTGTTTTTTTTTTATAGTCAGCTGTGCCCCACATCTTTTTCCGCGTCACTGTAATCAATCAGTAACGGGATGATGATGATGAATCAGGATAAAAAGTACCATAAATGTTCTTCTGCATGACATAAGTTCTCTCCTGATCGTTCTAATTGTGTCATCTATAAACATTTTTAGGTGCATCAAATTACTTCAATAATTGCATTTCGTTGTTTTAATCCGTTTAGAAGTTACAATTACAATTTAGTTAAATACCGTATATCCAATGAATTATGACTAATAAATAATATATGCTAAAATTATGATGTTTGTTTATTCTTCAATCACGCGAGAATCAGATAATTAAATACATGCAAGGAGGCCAAAAATAATAATACATTTTATTCGTTTATATGCAGATTAAGTCGTGGGGTACAACTTCTATAAATAATACAAAAGTTAATTGCAGACTACCCGCATGTTTGCGTTCGCTTCGTGACACAGGAAGAAGCCTACAATGGAATAGGTACATCTTTCACCATTTGATCGATGAAGTAACAATAATAACGTATTTATTATATAGGCGAAATTGTAACGTGAGCAAGTAATTTAAATAATAAAAATATAAAATACAACCTTAAGACGGCACGTCATATAGTTTAAAACTACGGTCGCTTAGACAACACGCTGGGTATTCTAACTGGACATTGTGAGCCATAGTACGCAGTGGTAACATTGAAAAGCAGTTAAGTCGCTTTGAATGCTATTATCGTCCGAGAGGATGACAGGCGGTGGTTAGGGCCGTACACAATGGATCATCTCGCTCCATCGACTAAATTGATAAATGATGCAGTTACGAAATGTACCGAGGTGGCGCAGTATGCGAGCTCTGAGCACTTATTCAGCGCAGATTTAGGTCAATGTTACTAGATACTGCGCATCGCATGCAATGTATACAGTAGATTGTTGGCTATGTTTGGATCAATGGAGAGACTACGTTGCCAATGGTAATTTAGCCGAATGCTATTTGCAAATATCCTTGATTTGCTTGAACCAACTAACAGAAATGAAAGTGCATTCACACATCAAAGCGCCAGTCCTCGAATAACGTGACCTTTCCACAGCGTTCGTCATACTCAGACGTGTGACGAACGCATTTCCCAAGACCTCAACCTTTGTTTTCCGACATCCGCTCACGAAACTGTTTTGTAACACCTTCCTCTGAGAATTGGCATCGTATTTCGAGAGAAGTTTTTGTTAGGGAATGAAATGTTTTAGCTAGGTAGATTAACCTCTATTAGAAACACGTATTGCAGGTAAGTGATTCAGCCCTAATCGTAAAATCGTAATCCTAATCGGCCGCCTCGGTAAACGATGGAATCAAACAAACACCATTCTGTTGAACCAAAGGCCTTTCTAATGCAGGAGTGCATTGTAACTAATGCTGCATGTTGGCTGCTGAGCCTCTCTATATAGGCAGTGGTATTTCTATGTATGCATTAAAGCACTTGCGTGTAGTGGGTGCCGTAAACGTTATCGGAACAAACAAAATAACACTCGGAACCATAAGAACAAACGTTATTGAATGTGTGACGTCCCAGTATTATGTCTGAGGGAGGATCACTATGACCTCACTGTACAGGTAATCCTAGTGTGGGGGACAGAGTTTCACCTGAGGTATGCTATTGTTGTGTTCTACTGCTATTAACCAATAATCTGTGTAAACGACACTTAATACCAATGGTGGTCCTTATTGAATGCCTTTTTATGTACCAATAAACTATATTATTATTATTCCTCGGTGAGGCAAATAATTGTGCTTTTGCGAGGAACCTATCTCGGTAAACAACACATTCACAGCTCCACACCAAATCCAAAGACTTGTATCTCTGGTGGCGTAAAACATTTAGTACTTCACAACACATAAAACTAGGAGATAAACAATTGAGAATGGAAATGTATTCCGAATCGCATAGAAAGAAAAGAATCGCCCACTGCGCCAACAGGGTCGTCGAGTCTAAGAAGAGTATAGCAGTGGGGATAGATTACCTGGCTCAGCCGTCTGACAGCGAGGGTGTGACCCAGCCGTACTTGTCGTGCGTTTTGACGACGGAGCGGAAGGCTTCCTCCGCGCGGCGGCGCGAGAACTCGCAGCAGGGCCGCGACGGCGCCCGCGCCACGCGGCCCTGCCCCTTCACCACGGAAGCGGCGAACTGCATCACCACCGCCTCCACCGTGTACGCGGACGCCCAGCCCCGGGGCGTCAGCAGCTCCATGCATATTGCACCACCTGCAACTCGCAAACATAGCTGCATTATGAACAGCCATACTTCTAATGCCGGGAGCCTAGTACGAGTTGTGATCTTAGGAAACAAGTGGCAAAAACTATATTTTGAAAATACTTCTGACGATCTGTCTGGGAATTAGAGCAGCTGCACTGATTTATAGCATTCCGATGATTGTGTCAAGGATTGAACTTATATTTCGTTTTGTTTTAGGTACTCCACAAATTGCTGTGAAAATACAAAACATATAGCATAAACGCTTTCACAATCATAACCCCACACTAAGTTCGATGACTTGTGTCGTAGGTGCCAAAACATTCACATCACATACACAATCACGACCAGAACCAGAAACAAAAAAAACCCTTGGGGAGAAGTTGGGAAGAGAGTTAGTGTAGTTATGTTGGATTAGTAAAAGTATTTTTCTTATTTAAAAATTAGATTTTAGCTACCTAAGTTCAGACGGCTAACAAGTCCACAAGCTAGAGAAGAATGGCTCTTCATTTACTTACAAGGCAATACAGAACTCTACATTCACCGAACCTCTGCACAGGGAAACTATTTTTGCAATCGGAATTAGTGCTGGCCATGAGCCAATTTACTGTCATTATCCTGGCGAGTGTAGATAACTTTATTTTTCATAGTCCCCATAATTCATAACCAACCCATCCATGGTTCATCGATACACATGAAGGGCATGTACAGCCTGTACAATCGAGGTACAGCAGGATATTGCAAATGCGCAGTGGGCACTGGTACATGACTGGGTAATTAAGCAATAAAAACCTATGTACCATTTTGCAAAACAGTTTCAAGCCCCCTTCTCTATCCTTGGTACGATGGTCAATGACCCGAGATAAAGAAGGTGCGTATGTGAAGTTCATTGGAAAGATGAAGTACAGTAGGATGTCACAGATTTGCATTTGGCGGAGAGCTTAGTACTTACTCGCCTATATATTTGTTTACAAGACTATTTAAAGTTTTAAACGATTGCAAGCTCACTTTATATAACGAATTTGTTTTCGTAACCAGGTTTTATGACCTGCATGAAAGCCGCTGCTAAAGTGAATATCCCCGGGAAGAGGATGTACCTGCAGTAGGATGTTGAATGACGTGCAGTTCATTTACATATATATGTATACTAGCTGACCCGCCCGGCGTTGCCCGGGTAAACAAAAGCTCTCACTCACAGCCCCACTGTAAAAGTACTATAAGTTGTGTCGTGGGGCCGTAAACAATTAACACCACACACACAACATTCACGTCATACCCAGAACCAGAAACATAAACTGCCCGCGGGGAAAAACTTTTGTTATTGTGTTCCCACCGAGATTCGAACCCGCTGCTTTAAAGACGAACGCGCACTCATCTACGCCAGTGGGTAGTTCAAAGATTCCCCACCCTGCGTCGCCCGGTTAAAAAATCTACACATAAACACTTCCACATTCACAGCCTCACACTAAGTTCAGTGACTTGTAGCGTGGGGCCGTAAACATCCAAGATTCACAACATATTAAAAACCAGGAACACAAATTTCCCGTAGGGAGAAAACTTCTGTTACCACCGCGAATCGATCCCGCTTCTTTGAAGGCAAACGCGTACCCATTTACGCGAGTAGATAGTTCAAAAGATGACCCGCCCGGCGTCGCCCGGTTAAAAAATATACAAATAAACACACTTCCACATTCACAGCCCCACACTAAGTTCAATACCTTAAACATCCAAGATTCACAAAGTATTCACAACATACTCAAAACCAGGAACACAAATTTCTCGTGGAGAGAAATTTTCTAGGTAAATTACCACCGGTAATCGAACCCGCTGCTTTGAAGGCGAACGCGCCCATCTACGCCAGCGAGCAATTCAAAGTTCAGGAACGACCCGCCCGGCGTCGGCCGGGTAGTAAATATTAAAAAACATACCCATAAACACTTTCACATTCCCACACTAAGTTCAATGACTTGTATCAAGGGGCTGTAAACATCCAAGATTCACACAACATACTCAAAACCAGAAACACAAATTCCCGTGGGAAAACACCTGTGTTCCCACCGGGCCTCAAACCCGGTGCTTTAAAGGCAAACGCTCACCTAACTACGCTAGCGGGCAGTTCAAAGTTCAATGATAAGATTAAACAAAAAAAAACAGTCGAATTTATATCCCCCTTCTTATGTTAGTCGGTTCAAAACATAGACGTATGCCGGATTACGCAGTAACTGTTCCATTCTGTGATCCACCGTTTTCACTCTCAAATAAACTTAACGATTTCTCCTAGACTATAGGTCCAAATTATGTGCAGTAAAGAGCAAATTGCATCTACCTGAACTACGTAAGCCGATGAAATAGGTTTTTTTTGATAAGGATAATATTAAATACTTAAAAATACGAAATAGAAGCCGCTATTTTTTAATGTGTAGGAATTCGTAGTACGTGTCGGTACATTTCTGACCCGTCCCGTTCACGGGCGGGCTCCCGTGAAACTAATTTCACGATTTCTCATAGACTATTTATCCAAATCATATGCATTAAAAAGCAAATTGTATCTACATGAACTACGTAAGACGTTGAAATAGTTTATTTTGATAAGGATTATTACTGAATGTCTCAAAAAGCCAACTAAACAGAGGCCGCTTTTTTATCAGATTTTTAACAAAGAAAAGTATTTTTTCTGAGCTATACATACATGTTAGATATATGCTGTCGCGGACTTTTTTGTAAAACTCATGAAGGCCAACATTTTTGCCATACATTGTATTCAACTATGTCTTATCGTTTAGTCAGCGTACGCCGATAAAGCGGAAAGTTAGCAAATTTTTCTCCGACTTGTCTTACGAATATTATTATTTCGAACTGATAACTAACTTCTATCCCGACAAAACATAGCCTATGACACTCAGTGAAAGTGTAGCTATCTATTGGTGAAAGAATTTTCAGAATCGGATCAGTAGTTTCAGAGATTACCTTTTACATACAAACAAACAAACAAACAAACAAACAAACAAACAAACAAACTTTACCTCTTTATAATATTAGTATAGATTAGTATAGAAGTATAGATAATGATGGATAGGCAAGTATTTGACCACTATCTCACCTGATGGAAAGTGAAGATGCGGCCGAGGATGTGACATGCTTGCCTAGAAGATACCTATTCACTCTAGACTTGAAGACACCCGATTGTACTGTTCGGGAAACAAAGACGCAGGCAATGAGTTCCATATATCCTTGATTGGGTGAGAAACTGCCCACTTTTTAGTAAGAATAATCGAATGCGAGCTAACCTTCCATAACGAATCCCTTCTCTATCCTCGGCTCGATGACCCGCATAAAGGGCGGTGCGAAGGGAAAATTCTCCGGGAAGATGAGGTGCAGTAAAATGTTGGAGATATGCAGCTCACGCAAGTCCGCCGCCAACTCGCTCTCAGGGTCAATCTGGTGCAGACGCACGTGCCACTCGTACAGGTTGTCGTTCACTAGCTCCACCTGTTGAATTTTAAGTTATTGGTTTTGAACACAGACAAATTAACCAGTTGACTGCTCGTATCTTTACCCGCCCCACGAATGTAACATGCCTTTTGAAGCATGAATTTAGGAGTTATGATTGGTCGTTCCACAACTGAACTGTCGTATCGGCCAATCACATGCACAAATCATACTAATATAGCAGATATAGCATAGACTCAAGCATGATAATATAGCCATGGCATAGCGTAAAAGATTTTAACGCATGTTTGATTATAGCTTATTTCAAAGGAAACTTGTGAATCCGGCTGATCCCAAGATTTCGCCATAGAGCAAAAATATTGGATAACCTCTTACGCCTATGTCTGTCATACCCACTATCATATTCAGGGAGTGAGATGAGAATCCTACAGATTGTCAGTTCCAATGCATGAAGCCAGCTACAACAGACGTACATAGTTACTAATATATAGTAGTCTTACTACTATGATAGTACATATAGGCAGACACTTAATATGTTCATTATAACATTACTTTATTCGCTTTATGTTTGGAAAATTATACGTTAGATTCTACTAATATTATAAATCCGAAAGTTTGCAAGTGTGTAAGTATGTTTGTTCCCTCTTCACGCTTTAACGGCTTAACGGATTTGGATGAAATTTGGAATGTAAGTACATAGCTTATACCTAGGATTAACACATAGTTTACTTTTTAACTTGATAATAGCGGGCGAAGAAGGAAAAAAACAAAGTGATCGTGTATTATCCGAACAGTCATAAAACGGAACCGATTACCTCAGTATAATTTCTTTGTTGTGTGTGAACAAGGTTACTACGTTTTATGGCTGCATTACTTGTGTGCAGAAAACGTATGAACAGTGATACCAAAAAAGCAGACATTAGATAATGTTTGCTATTACAAGACGGGTTACAATACCCGACGGCATACAATTTTTCGTAATTTATATTCTTGTACTTTTGTTTGTTATGTGGATGAGCTACATAACAAAAGTTAGCTACGTCACAGTAAACTTAAGGTACTATATATACAGACATTATCAAACAACATCTATTTTGTTCACATTAGGTATGTAGGTAGGTACATAATCTAGGTATATACCTGGAATCTAGGAATAAAATGTATAAATAACTTTAATATATAGCATGCTTTTATAGACGTCAACATCGCACCTAGTGCTATTTATTATAAATTATCCATTGACTTTTATAGATATAAGTCAATTTATTATCAGCAAATTTGAGGCTGTCTTTTATGTATAATATTATATAGTGGGTCTTTAGTAAGTCTTTAGTAACTAAGTATATCAATGTCAAAATTTATATTTCTTTTTAAAATACTTAGAAGCAATGATATTGCTGCTGCGGTACGATTACTCATGCATTCGGCATTCATTCGGGAAGTTGTATTAATCACTGTTACTTTGTATCGTCTGGCTATAAGAATATGGTATCCATCGCCAGATATTTTTCAAAATATTAGAAACTTTTTATGTGTCAGACGCGTCACGCGTCTATTGCTATGATACTTACCGTGAACACTGGATCTGGCCTGCTATTTTGTATTCGTTGTATTTCTTTGAGTTCCTTCATGAGCCTCCTAGTGCGTACTGCTGCTGCTCGTTCCCGGACTTCGTTGGCGCCCGCTGCTTTTTTCTTGACGAGCGATGACGCGGCTGGACTTGCGGGCAAGCTAGCGGCAGCCTCTGCTGGACTCACGCCGTCCCTGGAAAGGGAATCGATACCTATAATTAGTACTTGACCGTGATACCGAGTAGGTAAGTAATATTTGTTTTTTCAATGCATTTTGTTTTTTTTTTAATATGAATATCGTAGTCATGCATGCATCAGTTTATTTCTTATTGTATGTAGTAGGTACCTACTACTATTATAATATCTTAATATTCAGAAGCAACATATAAGATACTGATAAAGTCTCGCACATTTTGAAATATAAAATAAAAAAATAAACCGTTTTTATTTATTTACAAGGAAGAACAACAGCCGAAGCCAATTAATGGTCCTCACGGATAGAAACAATATATTTTACTAATTAACGCAAACATGACATTAACGCATCGTTACACAAAGAAAAAATAGAAAAGACGTAACAAAATTTCAAAATTGAGTAAGTGTACATCCAAATAAAGACAATAATCAGAATATTGTAAATAATTTAAACAATTGAGTCTAATTATCAAAGAAGTCGCTACTAAGCAGCCGCCTCGCCGCTTTAATGTTAATTTAATAACATATACATTTATTATATTTATCACATTTTATAGTTTGCTACCAATCCATCAAGCTTATATTTAGTTATCATACGAGTAGGTATAGTAATTAATAAACATAATATATTCAGTTAAGAATGATGTCATTTTCTTCCAAAAATGTTAATGCATGTGTCAAGCTCTGCTGTATTAACATCGTTTCGGTAACCATTACAGCACACCTGTTAAAACATTCCAAGGCATAATTCATTTACATAACTACTTTCAAACTGTTTAGTATCTATGTATTTATCAACAACATCTATGTATCAATAAAGTTTAGAGTTATAATTCTCGCATTACCTACCTTCGTTCATCAGCTTAGCAAAATTAGTAAAACAAACATACCTAAGAAGGTGGCCATCTCTCTGTTTAAACTCACTAGCGAATATATTTATAGCGCATCTCATGAATAATGTATTTCCATAAGTACTGTTTATGATTCAAACGAACGACCTTAATCACGCAGCCTTAGCATCTTGGAATACTTGAGCAGTCGAGCCCTTCAAGATTTACAAACCGTTTCATCACAACAAAGAATAGGGAATAATGCGTAAATACGTATCTACTCTGAATGCTTAATTTAACGAGTGTCTGTTGAGTCATAAAAATAATATATCTACTTAAGCATTTTAAGGCATTAATAATGTTTAGCTGGAGCCCTCGAAAACGTATAGAGCTTGAACAATGTGTATAGTACCAATGTTCGCAGGTGGAATGCAGTCAGTGACGATTCTCAAGCTGATTTTCTGTGGTCAGCTTTCATTATAAATAACTCATGACTACCTGCAGTATACGCCGAGCTGTGAAGGCCTACTTACGCACGGGTATGTGTGTCAGATGCTTTGAGATCCTGTCGAGAGATAAATAGGTTGAGGCGAACTATGCGAATGCGGAATTGGGGCAAACTCATATCTCTGGCTAGGCCAAGTCACAGTTGTCTAAAAAATGTGCGAGAGCCGTGCGTATCGAGATTGGAATTGAATTACTTACAAGAGAGTGAAACTGAATGTAAATAATCTCAGCCTTGAGTTTGGATAACATCCAAATCAGTGGTATAACACGCCCGGGTGGGTCATTGACTTGCTGGAGATATATACAAACTAAGTACTTATACTTAGGTACTAAGATTACGTAAACAACACCCACTGATAATATCGTGCACATGTGTGGTAATGTAGGTATACCAAGAAATGTACATTTTACTTAATATGCATTTAGTACCTACCTCTATCGCAGATTTCGCAGATGTTATCCAGAAAAGTTCATAGTCATGGTTTCTCTGAACTTCTGACTTTGGATGTTTTTAGTCTCTGTTTCAGAATTTGATTTGCGTTCGACGTATCATACAAATTATATTCATTTAGAGGGTTTCTAGTGTGTTTCAATTAAAATGTATTTTGGTCAGAAGAGTATTTTGAAAAGTGTGTTTCTGAGACCAAGTCGATGCTGGCTTGCTGTGCAGTCCGCCTGAAGGCGTTCGACATAACTTAACGATGTTGTCTTAATATAAGATCTCCTAAAATTAATTCGAACACGTTTGTCCCTGTAGTCATAGAATAAATAATAATACTAGTTGAAGTTTCATTAAAAATGTTACGTCGCGTGTTCAAACTTCGATTTTTTAAAGGTTTTCTTCTAATATTTTTTCATCAGGTGAGATAGTCGAATTGCCTATGCTAGAACAAGTAAAATATCGGGAAGCAACAAAGAACAATTCTGTTTTAATACCAGATTGTAATGGGTAAAAAAAAAATGTAAGGTAAACCTAAATGTGAAAATAAGCTTTTAAAATTTTAAGCCTTTTAAAATGACGTTTAAAATTTTAATATACTTATGGAATGACTTTGTCACAATTATTCACATATCAATAAAATGTTAACCGTATCTTGTTTTCTTTTATCTAGATTTAGAAGGGCATGCTTGGCTATTGCTGTTACATAAGTTATTGTTATTACTGATTTTTGTACATTCAAAGTTGTCATTAAAAGTATTTTTAGTTTGCTACGGCAGCTATTTTAGAAATCCGTTTCCGTCTAGGGATAGTTAGCATTTTTAACCATTGTAATTTTTTTCGTCGACCGCACTTACCATCAGGCGAGATGACGGTCATTACATACAAACAACTTGTAACTATAGCTGAATAATAGTGCGACTTATAGAAGAAATAATATAGGTTATAACCAATGCAGATGATTGCTTCCATTCAATAAACATGATGGGCAATCAAGTCGCTAATAAATGCTATTCATTTTTGGTATTGGGTGGATACGTAATTAGCCGTGACGTTGCTTAGCTGCTAGCAGTTTTTATGACCATTTCCATTAGTCAAGAATTATAGATTACTCTACAATGTGTCTACATTGTCAGCGACATGCTACGGACAAAAAGTTTTAAAGTGCGGATGTCCTCCATTTATCGAGCATCAATGGATACGGGGTCACTGCGATCTGAGGGATCAAAATCAAAATCGTTTATTCACATGGGCCCCAAAGAGGCACTCATGAAAGTTAATGAATCTATTGCCAATTACTTCTTTTAAAAATTCATTTTTTTTTAAAACATTCTTAATCTCTAATACATATACACTCACATACAATTTTCTTAACCTAGATGTTATTATGGTAGTCGCTAGAAAGAGCCTGTGCAGTTTGCCTCCTGTGATCAATCTTACAAGGTTTGTTGTTTTTAATTACTTGGTTTTCTAACCCTCGATGCGAATAGAGAGGGCCTGGGTGTTAAAGTTAAAGGTATGTTTGTCTGTCTGTGGCATCGTAGTAACAGTTACAACAATATTGCATTATCGCAAAAACTACAAAAACAGTATTTTTTTGTGTGAAAGCTGGCTTAATCGAACGTGATCTTAGCTATGTATGAAAATCGGTGCAGCCGTTTTCCAGAAAGGTAGTCTGAGGTATTTTCAAAATTTTGATTTTGCAATACGCGTTCCATAATCTGGATCTCGTTCCATCAAGGCTTGGGTTGGAACTAGTTCTTCAATGGTAGAACAGTTCTTCATTGGAAGAAATGGTGGTCTATTGCGTGCTATGCGAGTTATGATCGTAAGGAAAAACTAGATTAAGTTTTTTCTCATACATTTGTATGAAAGGAAACGAAATTAAGTTTTAGCATAAGATCAAAAAGACTCACACAAGACCCTGCCATTTCACTTTAAGTTCTTTAATGAGTCATCAGCACCCGAAACCAGTTTATTATTCTGTATCCTTATTGAAGGCTTCTTATGCCTTGTCTGTGGGTTAAGGTATCTCTGTTTTGTGTGTGAGATGTTTGAAAGGTGTATTTAAAACGTCTTGGACGTATTATCTGTTTTAATACGTTAGAATTTAATAGATATTTTTACTTACTACTTATAAGATAATTAAACGCAAGCAAAGCTTAACAAAACCAACTTCACCTCTTTATTTTCGGAACTTTGATCAAATTAGATGTAGGTACTAAACACGCATTATCGAAGATATTTCAAGAACTACTGATCAGATCTTGATAAAATTTAAATGGGACCATTTTCAATTGGAAAGCAACAACTTTTAAACAAAAAAAAAAATCAAAAAATATTTTAACGAAAAAAATGCGCCGCCTAGTTTCTTGCCAGGTTCTTCTCGAGATGTCAGAGTCATTAACTTTCATGAGTGCCTCTTTGAAGCCCATGTGAATAAACGATTTTGATTTGGTTTGATTAATAGGCGAATTTATAATCTTCTGATAGATGAACGGACAGGCGGACCTTTTATAAAACGAGGTCGTCGAACCTCTTATATACCCATGTAAAAAGTTTGAGCTATAATTAACGTTCGACGCTCTGTAACCACGTACTTGTATTTGATTATGCAACTGCGTTTGTCGTTTACTGAATATAGCAGCAGATGTAAAATTAGATAACCTTAATGGGCGCTCATGGTAAATAAAGAGTTTATTTCAGTCCGTTGCGTAGTCCGCCTACTCAAGGTAAGGCGATATATAAACATACACAAGATACTTCGCTCTAGCTAAAGCGTTGTTTTGTATTGTAAATTCAATTACATTAAGTTTATCATCGACTTAAATTCAACATTTTATTTACATATTCATTGAATCTCGGCAATTAAGTTAAGTTATTCATCTAAACATTACATTTCATATCAAAATAAATGTTTGAAAATGCAATCATGTTCGGGCAATTTTGTCGTTCTTTCTGTGACGTCCATGACCAATCATGGCAGCCGTAAAAGAAAGTTGACCATTAATTGATATCAAAAATGGGTGAACTAACGTCACGAAACAGTTTACCTAAC
The DNA here is from genome assembly GCA_948107665.1 of Lomographa bimaculata. Classification (NCBI taxonomy): domain Eukaryota; kingdom Metazoa; phylum Arthropoda; class Insecta; order Lepidoptera; family Geometridae; genus Lomographa; species Lomographa bimaculata. Next base: position 14,596,756 of record OX403587.1, on the reverse strand, counting down.
CAATAGCATGTTTTACGTTATTTTGAAAATCTTATGCTTTTTTATCGCTTATAGATATTAACTCCTAATTAAAAAGTATTAAAATAAATTGTAATGACATTGGTGTATCATATCTATTAAGGTGCAAAAAGGATATTCTTCAATCTACGGGCCAATTGCCTATATTTCCTAAAACTAAACTAAAACTATATACAGCGAAGAACTAAGTTACCAACAAGACGTCGAGCTTATAGGTAACTCAAGTGCTCAAGCCCACTACCAGTGGGTAAAGTTCCCATCATGCTGGCGGCATTGCCTCTCTGAATTATTGCTAAAAGGATATTCTTGACCGAAAAATATAGATCTTATTTATTTTCCTTATTGTACATACCTTAAGGGCGGGGTTGGAATAAGAATAGGAAACATGACACTATATCTTAAGAAAGAAAAACAAAATCTTGGATTATTATTTTAACGAGTAATCCTTGCTTAATTGGCTCTTTGGGAGAGTCTTGAAATAGCTTCGAATCGATATTGATATCAAAGATAACGAGCTTCAATGAGAGGAAAATAATTAGACATTTCGTGATAAATCATTAAGCAGATTTTGCTTTCAATAAGTTTTGCACACGTATATACCTATAGGTATGTAAAGCTAGGTAGTGATTAGATTAGTTGATTTATGATGTTTGAAGTTAAATTCAACGTAAAACCATATTCAGTCAGACCAGTACTCGGATGGGTGACCGTTAAGCTCCAAGCGGTTGTTAGTCGTGAGAGAACAGTAGGTAAGCAATGTCGGATGCCTTCAGGCGGCCTGAAAAATCCTGACACTAGAAATGCCCACAAGTCTTTACGATAAGCAAGCAAGCAACTTAAAAGCCTCGGAATTTAGGTAGCCTATTTAATTAGGTGTTCCGTTTATACCAGTATTAGATGATCTTCCGAACTGAAATTGAACAACCCTCCAACATTTTTTTCGTATATTTGATAGGTACTCAATAGTTTGACAAAATATGAGAAGACACGTAGAGTTTTAGTCTGGAAGATAAGAGATTTTCCAGACTAAAAGTAGGTAGGTAGAGACTTCCTAAGTGTGCAGATCTTGAAGAAATCTTCTTCTCTATTCAACTCGACGGCGCGGCGCCATATTGAATTTTGATTTCTGTTATGTCTTAAGTGACACTCGCAAAATTAAAACAAGTCGATTGATGTGAAGAATGATCAAAACAGGCACTTGCTTTTGGTCTCGAGAACGCCACAAAGAAAAAACATACAAAGAATGCACAATACAAAAGAGTGTGTCTTTTGCATCGCGCAGTCGGGTAAAAACAGGTATAATATATATTACAGGTATATATTTATAACAGGTTATCTTCTAGGCAAGCATGCTCCATCTTCGACCACATCGTCACTTTCTATCAGGTGAGATAGTGGTCAAATGCTTGCCTATCGAGAATAAAAAAAACAGCATGTACTTATTTCTTTTCGAAACACCAATATCTGTTCAGACAAAGAGATCAACCACTTACAAACATAAGGATGAATCAATTAGTGCAAGTTAACTCTTATACATAATATATGTACACATATCAGTGATAATATCATAATGTATTTTGTCTCTTATTTCGTAGTTTCGTATATGACCCTGCACGCCTATTAGAAAAAAACATATTGTATACTTACCTCCCTACATCAATAATAACACGAGCTCTTGTCAAGCTAGGTCAACAGCTCTATCTAATCAGATGACATGCTTTTAACGGATCACCAACGCTTTGTTAATGCTTTCATTATTAATTATTAGGTACTGGATAATATGACGCGTATTATGAACAATAGCGGGATGAGTGGCTAGATTTGTGCCTCATTATTTGCCCGAGTCTTTGTTGTGTATCACAGAATATATATAAGTTACTATGAGAGGTGGTACGTTTCTACTTACAGGCGGTAGCAAGTTGCCCACTTTGTTACAAAGAACGAACACGATATCCTAGAATTTGTTTTATGCGTCAGAATAGACAAAGTCTTTGTTTATATACCTGGAGGTGAGATACATTAAGCTAAATTGGAATTGAGCTTCTTGGAAACAACGCATACATGGTTCTTGTGAAATGTCATAACGATCTTAAATTATGTTGTATCTATAAAGAAGAGGAAGATTAAAAATCTCTTACTAATTTCAATTTTCACTTATGATACTGTGGTCTTTTACGAACCACGTCGTCACCCGGAGAAAGTAATGCAAAAAAATTCTAGGCAACTTCTCTAGAGTTACCAAATAAGGAAGCTGTAATGAAGCACAATTAAGCTTGTGCCGCTCAGGATAAAAATAAAACGACCTACCGTGCAGAACAACTTATAATAGAAGGTACCTATATCTACACACAGTTTACTTATCAGTCATGTAACGAGATGCATGATGAAGATGGATATAGTGGTAAAGAAAGGCTAAAATATGACTACATTGTGGAAAGGATTTATATCTATATTATAAATCCGAAAGTTTGTGTAAGTATGTTTGTTCCCTCTTCTCGTTGTAACGGCTGAACGGATTTGGATGAAATTTGGAATGTACATAGATAAGATTAACACATAGGCTACTTTTAAACTTGATCGACGCGAGCAAAGCCGCGAGGAACGGCTAGTATGAAATAAGAAAGAAAAGAGTGAGAGACGACCGATAGAATAGAGTGGAAGAAATCCTCCATGAAGGTAGGTAAAGAATAATGTCAGGAAAATGACGATGACAATGTCGCTCACAGTTCGGTGACTTGTGTCGTGGTTGCCGGAAACATAATTAAACATTCAACATAATTAATAATTTAACATTCCCATCACACACACAATCACGCCTAGAAACAGAAACACAAATTTCCCTTGGGAAGAAAACTTACGTTCACACCGGGAATCAAACCTGATACACGCTGTTTAAAAGGCAGACACTTAATCAATTACGCCAGCGAGTAGTCGGTACCTATATTATACTTATTGAGATAGGTTTTCTAAAAAACCTTCGCTAGTGAACCGTGACTCTCCATTGCTACACTTTTATAAACTTTTTTGGGGAATCGATTTTTATATCCACAGTAAATGGTTCCAGAGGTAGGTAATCAAATATCATGGTCTAAGGGCATACATTATTTCAATTCCAACGTACTGGTGTACCTACATTATCTATCAAGTATTTACTGAATTCGAGTGTAATGCCAAGTTTACTGTGGCATTGGCCACAGATGTTAGTTTTATCGTCAGCTTTTGTACCTTCGTAGGGTTCTTACTAAACCAATTTACGATTACTAGTCGACCTTATTTTTTTTATTCAAGACTAGTTGACCCGGCGAACTTCATACCGCCAATTGTCTGTGGTCAAATATTCAGAAATCTCCTGTTTGACAGGTACGAACAGTTTGTATAAATATAAATGTAATATGATAATGTAATAAATATTATCATATTACATTTATATTGTATATTGATAAAATGTATAATGTAATAAAATACTACGTTTTACTAATTTTATTGCAATTTCTTTATATTTTCTCACCATTTAAACCTTCCCTGAACTTCCACAAATATTTCAAGATCAAAATTAGCCAAATCGGTCCAGCTATTCTCGAGTTTTAGCGAGACTAACGAACAGCAATTCATTTTTATATATAAGAAGAAGAAGATAGTCAAACTTTTGACCACCATCTCACTTGATGGTAAGCGACGATGTGGTCGACGATGGAGCAAGCTTGCCTAGAAGATACCTATTCACTCGCGACTTGAAAACTCCCATATTGTACTCATCAGGAAACACCGACGCAGATAAGGAGTTCCATTCCTTTGCGGTTCGCACAATGAATGTGGAGGGAAAACGCTTAGTGCGCATTTGTGGAATGTCCACCATATAGTGATGTCGCTTAGCAATTTGTCTTTTGTTTGTTTGTTTTCCTTCATCTAACGATAAAACCGTCACACATTGTGCTTGCTTCATGACGTGAATCGATGTCTTGATCTTAAAACCGTACCGTAATTAATCTATTTCTTACATTTCTTAGTATTATCCTTCCTTGTATCTTAATTATACAGACGCAGATAAAACAACATTGTTTATTTTCATATTTATTTCTGTGACACATACAGGATACGATAGATGATGACACGTTAGATATTTTTAACCTTAAGATATTCCTTTCGTAGACTTTATGAATTTATTTAGTATTTTTATTGTTTGTACTAAATTCGTATTAAATTAAGATACAGTTGCTCTAGACTAGAATATTCAATAATTAAACGCAATCAAAGCTTAAAAAAACCGACTTCAACGCTTACATTTTGGTTTACGCTGGATCGATTTCGATAAAATTTATATGGGACCACCTCTAAAGTATAATCTACCAAACAAAAAAAAACATCAAAATCGAATCATAATTGGCGGAGATATCGCGTAACATAAATACAAATAATTAAACGCAAGCGTCTTGCTTATCTCCCCTCTCATTAAAATGTAAAAGCTGCTATGCTAAAAACCTATGTATACCACATAAAACCTAATGAGCATATGTATATTAATTAATTATAGGTATACCTAATCAACTAACTACTAACTTGGAGAGCGTCAATAATAAATGTGGCACTGATAGATGGCTCTTGGAAGATAACATTTATATCTATTAGACAAATTAAAAATCAATCATTAGCTTTGTTCATCGAGCACTAGAAATAATTGCCAGGAAGAACAAACATTATTGCGTGTTTTAGTACCCTTCCACTTATGATGTTTAATTACAATGTTCAATGGTGTCTCTTGTAGAAATTATTAGGTATATCTGCAAATCTGGAGAAAATTAAGATTTCACTAACCACGTCCTTTACCCGATACGCAATTACCCATATTAACAATAACTTTAGGAGAAGCAAACATTTTTATTTATATTTATATAACGCCTTGTTGACGTGTATGGAAAATGCAAAAGCACGCGCATAAGATGATCTTTAGTCCTTCAGAACAGTTGTTCTGAAGGACTAAAGATCAGTGGAATTCAACGTAATAAGGAGTAAATGTAGTTACATTTACTCCTTATTACGTTGAATTCCACCGTCATGGTCTTACCTTACTGCTGAAATATTTATGATTTACGCGCTACAGCAATCTGGATCTACTCTACGTTAGCTTTATGTTTATAATATAGGTATAAATAGTGTTAATGACAAGACCTTGATTGAAATCAGACCCAAAACTAGTGAGTACCTATTCATTATCGCGCGCGCGATATGTAGAAACAAGAGCCAGCAAGATACAGGCCTAACCTTATGTAACCTAACTGAATAACTGTAAATATTATGTTTATACAGAATGTATGTCAAATTCTAATGCGCTATATAATATGTGATTTTGTTATAATAAACAAGACACAAGTATACATTTGATTTTGCACCAATATCACATTTATAGCAAAATAATGTAGCGTCTATCTTTTGTAAGTTTAAAGTTGTTATAGTAGATACTTAGCATAATTAAAAGTGCAGAATGCTTAATAACTACCTCTTCCTAACTCTGTAATATTAAGACTTGTCGTTGCTGAACATTTCAGCAACAACTAGTCGACGATATAATCGGTAACATTTAAAGTAATGTAGGTACACTCTGGGTGCACACTACATAGTACACTTTGATTATAATAGTATACATGTTTCCCCAGTAAAGCAGTACCTATTGATAGTATTTGATAGCCTAGTTCAGTTTATCATGAAAGTTAATAAATAATGAACTATAACTACTATCATTGAGAATACTTTAGAAATAAGTCGTCTCACACATCAGCCTTTGCGAGAATAAATACGATCGATGCGTAAACGATATCCTTCGTACCAGGCTTTGGTTTATATCATTGTAACTTAATTGTCTATTATTTACTTCTCTTTCAAGTGAACAGTCGAAGTAAACAAAACATTTCTTAGAATTTCTTCCCCGCTATTGTAAACACATGACCAATGGTATGAATTGAGTGATTACGTGACGGATCAGTGATCGCCACTCGACTCTTGTTATCAAACAATGTTGATACAATGGCTTGCAACGTCCGCTGGGAGCCAACTTATGGAATATCTCTTTTGAAGAGTTCTGTATTGTGCATGTTTCACAAGTATGATAATGTAAGGATAAAGTTTAAATATGTGTGTATGGTTTGGGCAGGTACCTGTGCCTCCGCAGCAGGCCGCGGCGCGCCGGCGAGCCGCTGGGACCGGCGCCGCCGTCGTTTTCTATTTTCTCCGGAGACCGGAACAGTTTCCTGAATGCCGCCGCCATCTTCTCCCGCGATCTCGACGCCATCGCGCACTATTTCCTCAACTATACGGTCACTTTTCAGTTAACTTTCACACAATTTGTTTGTATTTACATTCGCGAACAAGGCGCCGTGCGTCGGAGCGACATGCCAAACGTCAGTTTATTAAAAAAAAATCAATAATGGAACCGATCGCTGAATGTACACTGCCAGTTCGATTGGTTTGAAGGAGGTTGCATCACTCGAGTCGTCTCGTACGGTGAAGGTCCGCGATCGCCGGAGCGGGCGTCTGGTGCAACACACGTACGACTACGGAGTGAGGAGAGGACTGAGCCCGATGAAATCGAAACTTGGTGCGTCGAAGGAGGTCGGTTATCGCACTTCTAGTGCGCGGGCGGCGGCGTGTAGCGGCCGCAAGTGTGTCGCAGTGCGTCCGCGCATTTCACACGACCGCCCGCCAGCTGCAGCACTCTTCGTGTGAACGAACTCCTCCCTTTGTGCCGGGTTGAGGGAAAATCGTTGATCCTGTTGGTCCACCTTGAACCTGTTCCTTGGGATCGCAGGTCGCTGACGAAGCTTCACTGTAACAAAGAGAAAGATAGCTAATGTCAGAAGTGCATCTTTGTGAAATTGTCAATTTTATAGGATTTGTATATGTCTTTACCATTTCTCAAGGATGTTGTAGCTAAAGTAACCGTAGGTTTGTTTCCTATCTCGATGCCATTTCTCTATATGTAGTGAGCATAATGTCGGCTTTCTGTACTTAAGTACCTACCAAAACTCGGTGCTATTTTATGTAAATTTTTATTACATTAGTTCTCGATAAAGCGTGGTAAATATTAGAGTCGGTAACTCTACCGAGGTAGAGTTTCATGAGATTACTTAAATGGTTGTGCTATCATACTTTTTTAAATGTCTACCATTTCTCTACCATAATGGGGACTTTCTGTAACTATCAAAACTCGTAGCATTTAAAATTATTAAAGTTCGAGAAATTCAATCAGTCATCCATAATAAACCATGTGATTTAGGGTGGATGTGTACGTATCATAGCTCTACATAGAGATTCTCTTGATAGCTTGATTGGTTGTGCTATCTATCGGTTATTGATTTTAAAGACCTTCACCGTATCGATTAAGTTGTACGAAGTATGGAATGAAGGCCATAGTTAAGACTGTAATAGTATAGCTACGTCCCCTAGATGAGAATATCGAGTATCTCCAGCGTCTGCGATGTCCTTGACGTGTCCTTTAGCATTGGTGAAGGTTCAGGCACAACGCCTGCTTACGAAGTTATTGGCAACTCGCCCAATAATTACATTATATCCCTTCGCCCTTCGATAGGCGTTATGAACCTTGGAGAGGGCCCTAAAACTAAGGGTCCTTACCCTTGCAGAGGTGTTTAATTTTTATGTCGCCAACTTTCGAAGTCAATTGAGTGTAGGGGTAGAATTTGGATAAAGCATGATCACAAACTATAGATAATACACAATACTCTACTATAGGAAGGTTGCAGCCATAAAGTAACGTAGAGTGATGTATATTACCAAGTAAGACCTACCTACTGACAAGCTGCATGCTAAATTGATGCCAGATATCCTTACTCTCATTTAAATCAAAGATTTTGTATCTGAGAAATAAGTTTCAATTCCAAAATATTTGCTTTAAAAGTTTAAACAAAAAGATAGTGATAATACCTATGCATAGCCTGAAACGGTAAGTAGTACTTATGGCGCATAGCTAAATTGTGTTTTTAGGATTCCGTATACACCTCAAAAGGATTAAAACCCTTTTGGGATATCGCTTTGTTGCCTGTCTGCTAGGAATGCGTAAATTTAAAATTAATAGAGACTCTATCGATCCTTGATGGAGCTTAAAAACATCAAATTTATAACTTTGGTAGAACTAAAAATCGCTATTTAATAAAATAGCATCTTTTTTGTTATATTTGTCTCCGCAATTTTTGTACATTTAGCCAGTGTCAAGTAATAAATATTTCATTTTTATAATTTCCTCTTCGTACAATTAGTCATAGTCACCAGTCACAGTCATAGTTAAGTAATAAGTCACGGTCCAGTCATAGTCATGACTTTGTAAATTGGTAGAGGCTTTATTAGAACTTTCGTTGGAGTTTTGGAGTGAAAACGAAAATTACGTTTTCAAATTTGTATGATTTTGCCTTTGCACGTTCACAAACTAATAACGGTTTTTAAGAAGTACCTGGATTTTTGTTAAAAATTATAAAAATAAAATAATTAAAAAATATCATCTGGACTCGAAAAACCTGGGAAATCGGGAGGTCCCGAAACCAGAAGAAGGTGTTCTGGTTTCGGGACCTTCCGATTTCCCACCTGAGCCACGATAACCATGTAGATGGTGGCGTAATTTACCTTCGTATTGTAATGATATCGTAGAGTTTTTTATAGCCTGAAAACACGGATAAAATGACGTTTTCTAAAAATTTTACCTAGCTAGATCGATTTATCGTCCTCGTATACTAAATTTCATGAAAATCGTTAGAGCCGTTTCCGAGACTGCAGATTATTTACACACACATATATATATATATAAGAATTGCTCGTTTAAAGGTATTACATTAGATATGTTAACCATGTGACTCTCTGATGAATCACCAGTTTTAGAAAATAATATATAATCGACAAAGGAATGCCGCGAATCATTTGATTCGCGGCAAAAATATCGCACCATTCCTACATTTTCTTTTCGTTTATATTTCCATCCAGAGGTTGTCTGGTAGAGATCGCTCTTAGCGATATGACCGCCCATTGTACCTATCTTCAGAAGTTTCTCTGTAACCTGTATTTATCTTTTGGTGTCAATAAAGAGTTATTGTATTGTATGTACGGGTATCAAGTCCCGTGATGGATGATTTATACATTCAACTTTGTACGGAACCTTCAAACGGCAAAAAAAATTGTTGCCCTTTTTATAGATAATGGTACGGAACCCTTCGTGCGCGAGTCCGACTCGCACTTGGCTGGTTTTTTTTATTATTGCGTCCTTCATGAAGATTATATTGGTGGTGCATAATATACCCACAATGTATGGCACATACATTATGAAACGTGTGATCACAATGTTTGTAAACAAATAAAATATTTGATTGTTATATCTACTGTTGTACACATTGTAAACCTACAAACTACAGCTACAATGAGTTTGTTTAACAAAACAAATTGGATAATGTTGAGTAACCCTCTGTAGTCATAATCGGTGGGTACCAACGGTTAGACTAATACAAATAGCATCAATTTAGGAGACAAACCTACAAGCCCAGTTAAACTACGTATTTTCAAGAAAAAAATAATAACAGACAGTGATTTCATGAGACTATGTTTTGGAATCCACCAAAATTTTCCAGAGGAAGGTAAAAAAAAATATGTACCTGTTAAAATATGGTTGTGACCGGCTGTTCTGTCTGGATGTTGCCGGCACCCACGACACAAGTCGTAGAACGTGTGTGTATTTTTTTGTGGAAAGGCGTGTAATTTTCAGATTGAAATATCTCTATATCGATCTGTACCAATGCAAATGACTATAATTGACTGAGCGAGAAGCGCGAACGAGTCGTTACCGTTTCAGCTTGGTCAAACTTGCTTTTGTATGTCCGGCGGATGTCCGGCTGTTCTCCTCTACAGGACGCATTTCTCAACCGATTTTTGTATAATTTTGTGAGCAGGTTCTAAAATAACATGGAATTTTTGTCGATTCAGTTTTTGGATTTTTTTTAAGCTGGCGCACATATGGGGGTTGAAAGCGAAAAAAAATCAGCCATTTCAAAACATATATGAGGTTTTCAGCTCACAGAGCCACTAGTACATAGTATATACCTCGTTATTTACAAACAGATAATATAACGTTCGATAAACCAATAATTATCAATAGATGAAATATGTTTCGTCTTGGTTAAACTGATGTTATTAAATGTCATCTTTATCGCTTATATTTCGGTTATGGCTTGACCGATAATGACCGATTTCGATAAAATGTGTATAGGACCACCTCTGCGAAAACATACAGTCGAATTGAGAACCTCCTTTTATGAAGTCGGTTGAAAACAAACCTTTTACTTGGCCACAGTCGGGTAAAAGATCCCTAACCTGCGTATTCCAGGTCTAGTGTGTTTACCAGCTTCGATCACATCGTCACTTACCATCAGGTGAGATAGTGGTCAAACACTAGCCTGTCACAAATAAAAAAAATAAAAAAAAATCTGGTAGAGAATATTCCAAATATTGCTTGCAAACGCCGCACATTCTCCCCTCGTAGTAAATTCTAATGAAAATATACGATTAGGTACTTTTCCGCGTGTGGAGCCCTTTCAAATTGCCTTTGTTGTTTTACCCTGTCAGAAAAGAATGTAAGCTGTTTTCATCAAAGGCAGGTTAGGAGCAATTTTAAATTTTGAATGACTTTAGAGGCTATTACTACCTTTAATTAATAACTAGTCGTTTGCGTGGAACTGAGATCTCGCGTCTACATTTTGCCTAATAGAGAATAACTTTTGAGTAACGTCAACGACGACCCAGTTGGCGCAGTGGACATGTCACCGCCCTCTGCGCCGTGGGTCCTGGGTTCGATTCCCGGCAGGAGCACGCATTCCTTCCCAAGGGATATTTGTGCTTCTGGTTCTGGGTGTAATATATGTGTGTGATGTGAATGTTTCCGGCACCCACGATACAAGTCTTTGAACTTAGTGTGGGGCTGTGAGTGTGAATGCGTTTGTTTGTTTGTTTGTATTCTCTATTAGGCAAAATGTTGCTTATAAAAATAAAAAATGCTTATATATTTTTCTCTTAACTGTTTGATTTCTGTATATATTGTTCAAGTGCAGGGTATAACGGATATTATACGTAAGCTTCAGGTTTAAATATGAAGCCCTTTTTGAGATAGACCCCGGGACACAATAAGTCTAAAAACAGTGACTTTGGCGACCTACCAAATTGTTATTTTCCAACATAGGTTTTTCTAAGACCGGTTTACTCAACTTGCTGAGTTCCTTTCAACGATACAAGGGTACATAAAAAAATAACAATTATTTTGCTCCCCACATATATGGTATGGGCGCCCCCGTAATATTTTCATTTATATCATTTTAATTGCCATTGCTTTGGGCCATAACTTTACATATTCTCTGAGAATTTGAAGTTATATGCTTGTATGGATTAGACGCTCGATACCTCTGACAGACGGACGGACGAAGTGCTGAACCACCCAAGTTAATTTAGAGTTCTCGCTTAGCTCGATCAATTACACATATGCTTGTAACTTTTCGAACTTGGCTATAGAGTGTATTTTATAGGAAAATTATTAGTTTAACGTAAATATTTATTAGCTAAACGATTTTATTTATAAGTAGTTAATCACCGAGAAATAACTATTTTTAATCATCTTTATCTTATTTCATGAAGCAAGCTTAAGAGCAAGCTCCCTAAAAAATATGATAGGTACATTGAAATGATATCTTGGAAGATCAATGTATATAACTGTATTATATAATTTCTCAGAATTTTATCTATCCTCCTCTATTCTTACTTCATTTAGGCTTTATCGTTAAATTAGCTATTTACCGTAAATAAAAACAGTTAGAAAACATAGTTTACTGTCCGTTATTTAGTACAAATTTTGATATACTTTTGGAGAAATTTAATAGAATCTTAAAAATCTTTTGCACTCGCCCCTATATGCTACGGCATACGCTCTTTAATCGCCTGTGATGACAATCGTGCTCGGATCTGAGCACCGCCTGCTGTTTATTTAATTATTTAACTAAATCTGAAACAAAACAAATAACCCTGGGCGATGAGCCTAAATGACTAAAACATACCCGAGAAGGCTACCCGAGCATTTACGCGGCTATAAACATAGAGAATGTTCGAAAGTATCCTAGTTTCACCTCAGATGCCTCTAAATAACGTTAATGGAGTGTTTAAAGGGCAAAAAGTCCTAATTTAAAGGTAATCAAGCAGATATTTTAATTACTACAGCGGCGGCGCGGCGCGGCGCGTCGTTTTCGCAATTTTAACTTTAGTCTATTTGTGAGATGGCGGGAGAGCACTGATATCCTACACACAGGGCAACCTAGTTAGGAGTTAGGGTTTATCCATGTACACAACAAATATCTGATCAGCATAGTTTATTTATGAACCACCTGTATAAGCCAAGTTATAATATAAGATGCTGTGTTGACACACAATAGTGTTCCTACTATTACTATAGCTAGTTATAAGTACATGGAGTGTTACAAATTAGTTTAGTTTTTGTCCAAATAAAAAGATTTTACATTTTTCAGTCTCATTTTGTAGATGTAGATTACGACCGCTTATTGTGAACCCGCTTTAAGATATTTTTATTTAGTTAGTGCTTAAGATGTTTGTATAGGTTTTTCAACAAAGAGTATTTGTATTGTATTGTAAATTAAACAGCGCTAATTCCTCTGACTCAACTTTATCCCCGTTTTGCTTAATGAAAAACAAGACTATTCTTGTTTTTGTTGTCAATATATCTCTCTACAACAAGATGTCTCATCAAGCGGTTTCACCTCAAACGGTGTTTCCTCAGACGGTGTCTCCTCAAACGGTGTTTCTTCAAACGGTGTCTCCTCAAACAGTGTCTCCTCAAACGATATCTCCTCAAACGGTGTCTCTTCAAACGGTGTCTCCTCAAACGGCGTCTCCTCAAACGGTGTCTCCTCAAACGGTGTCTCCTCAAACGGTGTTTCCTCAATTTTGGGTGTGATTGTGTAAGGCATATAATATTATGCCATAAAATAAAGTGAACTGCCCGTTGGCTAAGTTGGGTGCGCGTTATCGGGTTCGATTCCCGATGGAAATATAAGTTTTCTCCTCAACGGAATTTGTGTTTCTGGTTCTGAGTGTGATTGTGTTTGTGATTTGATTGCTTCCGGCACCCAAAATACAAGTTATCAAACTTAGTGTGTGTTAAAGCGACTATTTAAAAAAAAAATAGAGAAAGAAATTCTACCTCAGAAACAAGTTAACTCTATATCTTGTGGTGAGGCAATCAATAAGCAACAGGGGTTCAAAGGTTCCGTAGGCACTACGAGTAAGTTGAAAGAACCAAACATGCATAGTAAAATATGTTTTTACTGCTGCCGTTACAAACATTGTTATTTTATTTCAGTATATTAATGCTAATGTAGAAGGTTACTAAGAAAACATTTTTAAAGAATACTGGTATAACAAGATTTTTTTAAAAAATCTTTTTATGAGGCCAATCTAAAATAACAAAGATAAGCACAAAACTTCCTTAAGAATCGTAGATCTAATAAAAAATATTTTCGGAAACCGAACAAACACCAAAAAACACATCCTGTACAATCGCTGTAATTCCGCTTGTGACCTTTTCGTAAAAGGTTTGGTTTCCGGAAAAAACATTATTCCAAAAAATAATGTATATATCAGTTTTCATCAGTCTCGCGATTCCTCGTAGGTAGTAGTAGCTAAGGATTTTCCACACCCACTTAAAAAAATAACACCCTGGACCGTCTATATAATAAATCTTTTATATGAAACAGGTACCCAGGGATAGAGCTGGGTTATAAAATACCCACATAATACTGCTGATTTTCTTAGAATTCTTAATTCCATAAACATGAAGAACATAATAGCGGGCGCCCGCTCCCAGGCATGTATCCCACGCAAGGAAAGTACGTGTAGGAAGATGAAAAATAAGAATGTGGGCAGACAACGCCGCTTAAAAAGGATCTAATTTAATCAATCCATGGTAGATCACGGACCCACACTGTCTATTTAATTAAAGTGTTCTACCCACCATGATATCTACTGCCGAGACATGGACGCTTACTCTTGACGCTGTGCACAAAATAGGGGTTGCGCAGAGAGCCACGAAGCGAGCCCATTGAAGAACAATATCTAGTCGAGTCCTTAATAATGAAATCAGACGACGAACATAAGTTTGAGACGTCGCGTCGTCGGAAAATTCGTAATGGGATTTCCCAGAATTTAGGCTGGACTTGTGCCAGGCAAGGTGACGAAAAGTAAAGCAAGGTCTAGTAGTGGCCAAGACAAGGCAAACGTAGCGTCGGTCGTCCAGCGGCAATATAGGTCGACAATAGTGCTGAAACTGCGGGTCGAACCTGGACAAGACTAGCACAGGTCCGAAACGAATGGCAAATTATGAGAGAGGCCTATACAGTGCCTTACATAGCAGAGGGATCAAAAGGGCTGTAAGTGATAGTAATGATGATACCTACGAGTATGAGGGTAGTAGGATTTTGCAGCTAAACCGTACGTTTGTCTTATTTCGATGATGGGTAGAACAGAAATCAAAAGTTAATATCATTCTGACACCGATCAAAATGCGCGCCAATTAATTAAAGTTTCAGCAAGAACTATTAATTAATCTAGGGTTTTAGGCAAGTAGAGTAATCGAATAATTCTAGTTCGTTTCTAAGGACTGCTACAAAATCTTAAATATGAATAACAAAAGCTGCCGGAATATCATTTTTAGGGTGTAGACCATCGAAATATTGACGACTCAGTTGGCGTGGCGTGCAAGTCTCTGCCCTCTGTGCCGTGGGTCCTGGGTTCGATTCCTGGCAGAAGCACAATTTTCCTTCCCAAGGGACATTTGTGCTTCTGGTTCTGGATGTGATTGCGTGTGAATTCTAAATGTTTCCGGCAACCACGATAAAAGTCTTTGAACTTAGTGTGGGGTTGTGAGTGTGAAAGCGTTTATTTTTTTTTTGTTTTAATTATGAAGACCCGTGCCTGAACCTTTAAAAGGTTGGCGGCAGATTTTCTACTTAAGGTTGGTAACGTCTGAAATCGGTATACAAAATAGCTAGACAAGCGAACATGAAGAAATGCCCTATCATGTCCATGAAGGTTATGTAGCATTAAAAACTCTACATTGTATAGAGTTTCATGAATAGTGCTTCAATAACGTACTTACTGAATTAAAGTTTTATATCGATTTAAATCTTTACCTATTTAACCTAGAGATGTAAAAGTATTTCAAAATCAAAAGCAAAAATCAATCAAAATGGTTTATTCACATGGGCCCCAAAGAGGCACTCATGAAAGTTAATGATTCTACTGCCAGATCGCAAAATTACAGCCATCTCGAGAAGAACCTGGCAAGAAATTTGATTGGTTGAAAATTTGGTTCGAGGACTAAATGGAATTGACTACTTATATGTTGAAATTGGGATTCAAAGTACATTACCAAAGTGTTTATGGATTGAATGAGTGACTCTGGCGATTACTGATGCGTACAAAGTGTTCTTGATTGTACCTACTGAACGCGTGCCAAGTGACTTTTACTTTCTTTTGGAATTATATAACCAGAATAGTACCTATCTATTTAGCTATATTTTCACAAGAATAAGATTAAGCGTGACAGGTAATAAACGTAATTAAACGCAATAAAGCTAAAAATAAACCGACTTTACTGCTTTATCTTCGGAACTTTGATCAGATTAGATGTACTTACACGCATATTGACAATATTTTAAGAACTACTGAGATCCTAATGAAATTTTAATGAGACCGATAAGAAAGCAACATCTACCAAACAAAAAAAAAAAGTCAAAATCGGTTCACATGGAAAAGACGTTATGAGGTAATACAAAAAAAATACAGTCGACATAAGTATTCTCCCTCCTGCTTTGTGAAGTCGGTAGAAAACGTGGACCCAACGTTGATTTGAATAATGGATGCATTGATCTTCATCAAATTTGCAAACTAAGAACCAAGTTTAAAAGGAGATGGGTTGTTTGTTTGTCATATGTGATTTTAGGCAGTACTAGCGTCAGAGGCTTTTCAGGCTGCCTGAATGCATCTGAACTGTTGTATTAAGCCGCGGTAACACTAAAAAAATCGTGATGAAATCAGTCCATTCGTTAGAGATCCAATGCTACAGACAGGCACCTAAATATCTACACTTATACAGACAGGCAAAAGCTTCAATCAAGCTTATAACACAACTGGTGCTTTTAATAAAAGACTTAAAGCTTGGGTGCGTAAGTTCTGGGACAGAAAGAGAAAAAAATATTTCTACTAAAGTTTTTTAATTTTATTTAATCGGCACTGATTGACATAAGGAGCCCACTTTTAATAAAATTTGATCAAATAACAATCACCATCGTGTAGCTGTAAAATGATGGTGTATATGGAGTATACCTATGCTGTGCGTTGAAGAGTTCTGTTGCATTACTTCCGTCTCCATCCTCAGATTAGCTCGCAGCTCATAATCATGTATATTCTCATCGAAACTGTCAAGTATTGCATGTATGGCATGCAAATTTTTAACGTTAAAACTGTATTCGAAATAACTATAACTTGCAAGATTCGACGACGTAGTTAGCGCAGTTATAGGAAAACTTTGCCCTCTGAGTCCCGGTTTCGATTCCCAATCTTGTGCTTCAGTAGGTCCATTCTGGTCGTCAAAATACGATTGTTCGAATTGATGCGACGTCGATACGATAGTCGATTGGTTTAAATTTCAGTTGATTCGATGTTCATAACAAAAGAAAATCGTTCGATTTCGATGTGACGCCCGGAATAGACCCCGGTTCTAGGTTTCTAATTGAGTATGTGATGTAAATGTTTCCGACACCCACGATACAAGTCTAATTAGCGGCTGTGAATGCACACTCAGTGAATGCGTTTGAAAGAAAAACATTAAAATCCTAAAAAAAAGTACATCATAAGAAAATAGCTCAGGTGCAATAAGTATACAAAAAACCTCGTCTCAACAAGTGTTCTCGATTCGTAGAACCCATAACGTTTCATGGCAAAATGTGATCAATTCGGCCTTCAAGAAAAATATTACTGCCTATTTAGGAGCCCTATTGGTTTGCCTATTTGCTAATATTGCCTGCTGAACGTTTTATTACCATATATATTGGATACCTCAGCCACAAACCTTAAGTGTCTATTAAATAAATGCGGTGACACTAGTATCTAACTGTACAACCTGCGTCTTGTAGTTCGCGACTCGCGACGCATACTTACCTAACCTTTTAACTTATGATATAGGTACCTTCTCAGAGCAAATATAACTACAATATGACTACTTATAAGCTGTATATCTGTACTTCAGCCAGCGATGTATGATTATATTTCCATACAATTGGAAAAGTCACCTAAATTGTATATGCACCTTCTATTTTGATTTATTTTATTTTATTTATTAACTATTTATTCCAACTGTATACTGTTTATCCGTCTTTTCATTACATACCTACGTACTTAACTTGTTTCAATCATAATCACTCACACACAAACATCTGGATTTATCTTCTATATAAAAATAAGTCGGGTTTTCCTTCCTGACGCTATAACTCCAGAACGCACGAACCGATTTCCACGGTTTTGCATTCGTTGGAAAGGTCTCGGGCTCCGTGAGGTTTATAGTGGCGAAACGGAGTTCGCCAGGTTTGCTAGTAATTTATAATTTTCCTTTTTACCATCAACCAAAAAGACATACTGCCAAACGTCATCCATTTATGGTTGACATACCTCCAGTTCGCTCGAAGCGTTTCGCTTCTACGTTTATCATCCGTACAGCGAAGGAGTGGAACTTATTGCTTGCGTCTTTATTACCTGAACGGTTCAATCTGGGTGTCTTCAAGTTGTGTAGGTAATTTCTAGGCAAGCATGTCCCATCTTCGACCGCATCGTCACATTCCATCATGTGAGAGAGCATACAAAAATGAGTTTTTTATGCTAGTTAGGAAAGCGCAGGAGTCGACTTCGCAGAAAGATCCCTACGATGACATAAATCTTTGAAAATTCAGAAACGGTATAAAACGAAAAACAAGTGTCCTGCAGAAGACTTAGCACGTTTAAAAAATTACATCTCTTTATTTGAAATATTTAATTCTATTTCTCAATACTGTGCTCAAAAACTCTACCGTTATTCATATATGAATATGAAAGACATCTTTATTGATTTTTCGATTCAAAACTTGTGATAAAAGTTATGCTCTTTACAAACATCGTAAATATTACAATTACTCAAATATTCCGTGTAAATTAGTTTATATGGAATTACTATACTCGTAATTGATAATTGGTATTTTTTTAAACCAAACACTGCTTTTACCGTCAATCTCCATCCGATCTTGATATATTTTTGTGACCAACTAATACCCAAATAAAATGAATAATCTAAATAGGTTCACGTTCACCGGAAATTGAAGGAAACTTACCGAGAAAACATGAAAAAGACCTATATATTCGAATTTAAAAGCACACTGCCGACCAATGACTTTTTGTATTAGGTTAGTAGTTTAGTTAAATCTGTATTTTCTTTATTTATAAACCATTGATGACTAGTAAATAAATATTTCAAATATATTCGAATAGTCCAATAAAAATCCTTCTCTTTTTTGCAAGTCGGCTAATGAGAAATAATTAATTAGAGTTCCACCATAGTTCAAAGCTTTAGTGAGACTATAAAGGCAATAAGAATGCGTGGACCGACAAGGACGGGAAGGCGTTTATTTACCCCATTCCCCCTCCTTAGCTACTAAGGCAGTATGACGTCAGAGTTCCTGAAGCACCTAAGATTGCCGAGTTCAAATGAATTTAGATGTATTTACTGAGATAACAATCTGTGATCGTACGTGCGATGAAACTAGCAATTTGTGTGTACTGCGTAAGCTGGCATGAGTGATGTGATCCTCGCATGTACACTTTAACTTAATGAACCGTATATACACGATTGTATAATATGTACCTACATAACTGAAGCCGGCCTTCATATATACTCAATATTCATAACATACTCAATACTCAATTTTATTGATTTCATAATGTACAAGGGTTCTTAAAATTACATAATAATTGAGATCATACTTTTATGAGATGTACACAACTTTTACATATGTATACGAATTTTGCTGAATATCTATGAATCTGTAAGCTATCATCATCTATAAGCAAAATTTAAAATTATTGTGCATAAACTAATTAAATTGTTTGTAAACTTTAACCACTAACCGCGCAAAATATATTTTTTTTTAATAAGGAAATAATAAGGTACATAATAAATAAGGTGAACGATTAGCTTGTTTCATATCTTTAGAGTAACAATTGAAAATAAAAAAAAATAGCCCCGACGCTTTATCTGGAAAACAGCTGTACTAATTTTCACCATAACAAAAACTAATTGAAAATGATGGGAACGCTACCCACTGGTAGTAGGCTTGAGCACTTGAGTTACCCATAGGCTCGATGTCTTGTAGGTAACTTGGTTCTTTGCTGTATATAATTTTAGTTTATTTTAAGGAAATATAGGCAATTGGCCGTCGGTAGATGAAAATCGGTCCAGCCATTTGGGAGCTACAATACCACAGATTTCACTTTATCGTCGGGAGTAAAAACATTTGATATTTGCGCATAACAACTTTTACTTAATTTTATAGATAATTCTATAAAATTATTCATCTCTCTCTGAGTTATAGCTTAGGAGTCAGCCCAATACTGATTATATTTATCTTTGATTAAGATCAATTAACACGTAGGTAAGTACTAAAATAATTAGTAACAGGATAAAAGCAGTTAAATAGGTTAAACAAAAACGAAAATCTATACAAACATTAAATATTTACCCTTCCGCGATCTAGATCAAAGACTATGTACCCTGGTGATCCCCTAGTGGTCCCTTCGATTTTATTCATAACAGTCTACGGGGCAATTACTAATACTTTCTAAAACTATATTGAAATGATATACTCTACACAGAAAAAGAGCAGTAAAGATCATTGCTTCGTATGTACCGTTCTACAATGCTACAAGTCCATTGTGCTCATAAAAGATCAGATGGATACTTGTCTGGTGACGTAGGCCTCCGAGAGCTTGCCGGGTTCACGACATTCGCAATGTTGTTGTCATCGCAAGACAATGCATATAACACCATATTCGTTATATATAAGGTACGCTCACCTTATGTATCAAGTGACTGGATTTCGGTTAGCATATATTATGCTTATAGCCGCTGGCGTAGTCGGTTGCATGTCTGCCTTTTAAGCTGCCGGTGCCGGGTTCGATTTCCGGTGGGATCACACAAATTTCTTCAATAGGAAATTTGTACAACTGGTTCATGATTCAGGTTGTGTGTGTTATGTGAATAGTTTCGGCACCCGCGATATAAATCCTCCAACTTAGTGCGAGATTGTGAGGGTGAAAGGATTTGGTTATCTACATTTAACATTCCTTATATTTTAAATAGGATCTATCTCTGTATTATCACAGTACCTATATCTAACGTAACGACTGAGCAAACTAAACATAACTAAACGCTTTAACACTCAACGCCCTACACTAAGTTCGATCATTCGATGGCTTGTGTCGTGGGTGCCAGAAGTGGATGCATTCACATCTCACACCCAAACAGAGAACCGCCGGTTCTGGACCGTAGACAAATTTTACCTGGGGAGAAAATGTGTGTTCCCACCGTAATCGAACTTTATACCCGCTGAAGGCGGACGCGCATCCAACCAAGCCCAACGGGCAGTTCAGAGCCTAATAAATATTTTTTTCATAAACATAGAATCATATCTAAGTACACTCATCGCTGATTTACGCTTATGACGTTACGAAATTCAAATTTTCTGTGTATTGGATTATATTCTAAACAGCGTGTATGCTATAAATCCTAAATGTTTATTTACGGTTAAAGCTGGTGAACAGTCTCCACCGTCACTATTTCTCAGAAAATATAATCATTCACTCACTCAGCTTACCAAATAGTAGGTAAACACACCAGTAAGTAGAGATGCAACGGGATGCCGACAATCTCGACGTTTCCTTTGGTGGCAAAAGCGGTACTTTTACAACCCGAAGCTAGAACGGAAACGTGACGCGAGTTATAAGAGAAAATTGAGAAAACTCTGGTTTGCAGACGCCAACGCATCGCTAAGAAACTTTACCGTAGCTATATAAGACGCGATATTGTCACCAGACACTTTATAACTCTCGCACATTTTTGGGAGCTTCGAACTTTTAACGCGACGAGCCTGAGCACATTACAGCCCGTAAAACCCTCGGAGGGATCGTAACCACATTTTATCATACAAATCTCCTACTAGCAAAGCTATTATCTTGACGGATTTTTTGTGGCTGTTTATGAAACAGTGTATTAGAGAAGGACGCAAGTAGATAGTTGCAATGACTGAAGTAGCTTCATCTTTACCTATGGTACGCTATAAACTAAACAATAAGTAGGTACACCATAATACGAAAAAACCGCTCTAACGATTTTTATTAAATTTCGGGGGCGATAAATCGATTTAGCTAGTTTTCATTTTTAGAAAACGTCGTTTTAACGAGCACAGCACGGTCATCCAGGTTCTATTTAATTACGTAAACAAATCTCCTACTAGCAAAGCTTTCATCTTAACGGATTTTTTATGACTGTTTATGAAACAGTATATTAGAGAAGAAAGCCAGTATATAGTTGCAATGACTTAAGTAGCATATATCTTTGGTAACATACGAACAAATGAATGAGGAGGCAAACCTTAATACCACATTAAACTATACATATCTCCTTCTAGCAAAGCAATTCTATTGATGTAATTTTTGTGGCTGTTTATGAAACAATGTATTAGAGACGCAAGTGAAGCAATGTATTAGGAACGCAAGTAGATAGTTGCAATGGCCTAAGTAGCTTCATATGTACCTATAATGGGAACCTACGAAAGAATCTAGAAGTAGGTACACCTTAATACAACATTTCACTATACCTACAAATTTCCTACTCGCAAAGCTTTTCTCTTGACGGCTATTTATGGCTGTTTATGAAACACTGTATTAGAGAATAACGCAAGTTGATACTTGTACAACAAGTTGCATTGACCTAAGCACCTTTTCTCGAGTATTGTGTAACTATCGCTAACAAGGTTGTTAATAAAAATAAGTAATTATATGTGACGTGTATATGAATTATATTAAAACGTGCTATTGTAAATAGATTGACCAAAGAGAAAATGTATATATAGACCAAAGATGTAATTCTGTTTTAATTAATTAAGGTTCCTTTTTATTAGATTAAGATTAATGTATAAATATAAAAAATGAAGAAAAACTTATTTGGAACCCAAATCTCTGATCATGTCAGAGACGCGACACGCTGGCCAGGCCTTCGCGACGGTATTAAAAAAAAAAACACCGTCTCTATCTATGGTAAAGCTACGAACTAGTTGATATATCTATGAATT
Organism: Lomographa bimaculata; assembly: GCA_948107665.1. Classification (NCBI taxonomy): domain Eukaryota; kingdom Metazoa; phylum Arthropoda; class Insecta; order Lepidoptera; family Geometridae; genus Lomographa; species Lomographa bimaculata. The sequence goes on along the minus strand of OX403587.1, from coordinate 14,574,269 downwards.
AGTTCAACAAAAAACAGTTTTTTTTTAGTTTTTTGTGCGTTAGAACAATAGATTTGCAAAGCGTGGGTAGGTACTGTTTGAAGTTACACAACGCTACTTCAAATAAATTAGTATTGATTTATTCAAAGAGAGGTTTCCAACTTTCCAATCCAGTGCACATGTCGACAACCATAGACTGAATTTTATCTTGAATTTATTCAGCAAAGCTATCCTAATATTTGTTTAATAATAACGATTACGGAAGCACTAGTCTGAAGTATTTACGTAGTGCTGTGCTAATTGTAAATAAGGAAGTCTCATAATATGTATTATACTTACTTAGAGGTAATATAATTGATGTAAACTTGTTACACGCGTTATTCTAGAATCCGTTATATTATTTATATTGTAACAATTAGGCGCACACAGTCAATACATAATAGTAATTACTAGGTATACATATTAGGTACCGAGGCGTACTTAACCAAGTGACATTAAATAAAAACCTGAATATTAATGATTTGAAAGAACATTGAAGGTACTGGGGCTTGACAAGTCCACAAGAAAGGAGTTCTTCTCCTCTTAAAAGGCTTATAAGTTAGCTATTGGGAAATAAATCAGAATTCCGATATAACGATAAAACATTCTTCTAAATAGGTACAGCGAGCGGTTTAATGTCACCTGTTATAAAATAATACTTTTTTTATGCTGGATAAGCAAGCATTTGATCACTATCTCACCTGATAGAAAGTGACGATGTGGCCGAAGTTGTAGATACTTTATCTAGTAGAAATATAATATGGTACCTAGGTAAGGTAGCATATCATATTTCTGCGAATTGTTCTTAATGCAGGAGGGAGACGTGAAATTTTTTTTTTTATCTTTTCATGTTCTATAATATTGCTAATACCTCATGGTAGTAGGTCTTACAAGGAGTAGATGGTGTATTTATTACAAGTGCTTAATGAAGTTTAACATAAAATAGGTAAATAGTGAGGAAGAGATTTTTCAGTCTAAAAATGCACGACCTTCCACAAAAACATTCATACATTTGACACACGAACATTAACAATTTATTTGGTTTGAAAGTTGGTGCGTAATTTTGCGTATCTCAAAAACTTTCATGAGTGCCTATTTGGGGCCCATGTGAATAAACGATTTTGATTTTGATGTAGTTTGATCGATACTAAATTATGGTGGAAACCGGTGTAGCCGTGTTGCAGATAGGGCGACGAGTCGGGAGTTTTCAAAAGTTTTGATTTTTCCACTGAGTGAGCGCGAAGCATCTCCGTTTTAGCTTGGGCAAAAATGCTTTCGTAAGTCTGGATGTCCGGCTGTTCTCCTCAACAGGTTGCATTCTCATAAAATTCGTCTCAACCGATTCCCATGACATTTTGTGAGCAGGTTCCGTAATAATGAGGATTTTTTTGTCGATTTTTTCACAATGGTGGAGATAAAGGGATTGAAAACGCAAAATAACATATTTCAGCCATTTTGAAAGATACGCGAGGTCTTCTGCCCACAGAGCCACCTGCAAATGTTTCTCGACATAACTTACATATTGGTCAAAAGGGCCACTTTCTATATGGACGTCTAGTCTTGACAGTACGAATAGGAATGTCGCAATAAACATCCACAATATCATCAAAATTTTATGGATATGACCGCACTCCGACTCAATGGTGCAAAGAGAAGGGTCACTAGATATGGGTACTCGGTTCTTGTTAATATGAGTTGCTTGGGGGATGAAAGCCTATAGCGACTTTAACGTAATCTATGCCTAGGGGCAAGGCAACCCCTGTCCAATTTATTTCTGATATCGTTACAAGGGAAATTTATGATTAAACATTTGTTTCTACACGGTCTATATGCGTTTATATTTATCGCTATCAGTTATGTTTGCATATTAATAACGTGTTCCAGTATTGTTCTATTTAAATGCGCAATTTGTTTATGTAACGTATCTACAGCAGTATCTATCATAGAATCAAAGTGCGAATGTACATGGTCGTTGGGCTATATAAAGACATCAGACTTTAGATAGATCTCATAATTTTAGTTACTTGTAATTACTGTAGGTAGTTACTGAATAATTAAATATAAACAATTATAGAATATATTACATAACATAAACGCTTCCACACTCACAGCACCACACTAAGAGCGATTGTGTTGTGCGTGCCGGAAACAACCACATCTCAGACAAAAATTTCTCTTGGCGAGAAATCTTGAGTTTCCACCGGGAATCGAACCCGATACCCTTTGCTTTAAAGGCGAACGCGCACCAAACTTAGCCAACGGGCAGTTCAACATGTGTGCATGTTTTGGCATTAGCTTTAATTTATGTAGGTATAAGGTCTTGATACATATTGAGTATTTAGGAATAATAGTTTAAAAAAAAAAAAAAGGAAAATAATATCTTTTTTTGTGATTTGAACCCGGAATAGTTTGAAAGTACTACCATAGTAAAAACATAAGCTACTACTACTACGATCAACGAGTCTAACATTGCAGTTAGCTACTCGTTGTTATGGTAGCGTCTGCAAAACAATTGGTTTATGTTTCTATAGCATTTGCCATGCTGGGCAGAACTACAGTAAAATATTTTTTTAGAAAGAAATATATCGCATGCTGCGGTTTTCTACCGACTTCACAAAAAAGGAGGAGTTACTCAAGTCGACTGTATTTTTTTTTTATGTGTGTTACCTCATAACTTTGTTCCGCGGATTTTTGAATTTTTTTTTTCTTTGAAAGTTGTTGCTTTCCAATTTGTCCCATTTAAATTTGATCAAGATCTGATCAGTAGTTCTTGAAATATCGTCAATAATGCGTGTTTAGTACATCTAATCTGATCAAAGTTCCGAATATAAAGCGGTGGAGTAGGTTTTTTTTAAGCTTTGCTTGCGTTTAATTATTGAACCTACAGCCGTAGTATGTCATACCCTACTGTCTAGCTGTCCCATCTTTGCTTCAAGTGACGGACTCGTCACACATTTGATTCTGTTGTCTCGGTAATTTCGGAAAAACTTTTTGATGTGATAGATACCAGTTCTCCAGTTCGCTCGAAGCGTTTCGCTTCTACGTACATCATCCGTACGGCGAAGGAGTGGAACTCATTACCTGTGTCTTTGTTTCCCGAGGGGTATAATTTGGGAGTCTTCAAGTCAAGAGTGAACAGGTATCTTCTAGATAAACATGTCACATCTTCGGCCGCATCATCACTTTCCATCAGGTGAGATAGTGGTAAAATGTTTATCTATCTAATATATAAAATTCTCGTGTCACAGTTTTCGTTGCCATACTCCTCCGAAACGGCTTGACCGATTTTGATGAAATTTTTTGTGCTTATCCGGTATCTATGAGAATCGGCCAACATCTATTTTTCATCATCATCATCATCATCACTTTTCATCATTATCAACGCGGGTGAAACCGCGGGGCGCAGCTAGTAAATCATAAAAAAATACTGTATACTTAGAGAGTAATTAAATAATTTAAACGCAAGCAAAGCTTAAAAAAACCGACTTTACCGCTAACATTTTGGTTTTGGCTTAATCAATTTCGAAAAAATTTATATGGGACCACCTCTGAAGTATAGGTAATCTACCAAACAAAAAAAGAATTGTCAAAATCGGACTAGTCTGTAAAAAGTAATGCGTGGTCATACATAAAAAATATTCGCGTCAACTTTAGTACCTCCTCTTTTTTTGTGAAGTCGGTAGAAAATAATTGAAACGCAAGCAAACCTTAAAAAAACCGACTTTATCGCTTATGTTTCAGTTTTGGCATGACCGCTTTCGATAAAATTTATATGGGACCACCTCTCAAGACTCTACCAAACAAAAAAAAAACAAAATCGATTCATTATTGGCGGAAATATCGCCTAACATACATACAAAAAAAACATACAGACGAATTGAAAACCTCCTTTTTTGAAGTCGGTTGAAAATAGAACACGTGATCATATCAGAATCCGTGGAAAGCAGAGGGGCAGAGCTAACAAACTATCTAACTATGTTTGTATTACACTCGGTATAATAACAAAGAACAGGGGTTACTTAAGTAGTAAGCACAGACATTATTTTAACAAACACTATATAGATAGTGCAGATAGGTGCAGAGCACAGCTGTATGTAATGATAAGCACGTGGTCACCGTTTAAATAGGTATTGTTTGCACAAAACGCGTTAATTTAAATAAATGATTTTAGACTTTCTTCTCTTTTTCAACCGACTTGAAAAAAGGAGGTTCTCCATTCGACTGTATGTCTGTTTTTTGTATAAATTTGATGGTTTTTTTATTTGGTAGATTATACATAAGAGGTGATCCTATTTACATTTAATCGAAATCGATCAAGCCAAAAACAAAATACGGTGATGTCGGTGTTTTTTAAGCTTTGCTTGCGTTTCAATTATTTATATTCAGTATAGACAAATCTTTTCTTTACTTTCTCAGTTAACTAACCTAGCTACTTCGTTCGGGCGGTCATTTTTCAGTTCCATACGTAGGTATATAGCCGGCTTGATTACCCTTAGCTAATTAATCGGTAATATTTAAAGATTCCAATGAAAATTTAAAGATTAATAATTTATTTCACACGGATACTCTTCAAGATCTCGCACTTGAGCATGTTAGCTCAATTCTTCAGATCTTACAAATGTTTATTCCCTGTAAAATCATTATTGTCAGTCCGGTTATATTATATTGTGGAGTCACTAATGATGAATTAGTTAGTGTTTTTTTTGTTTGTAGTTTTGATTCCGCAAACTGTTTGCATTTAGCCAGTGTCAAGTTATAAACTCTATTGATTCTTGAAGATTTTATCGTTAAATTAATAAGTAAAAAAAAAGTGAAGGTCATTGATGGTCAAAATCTATGCTGTACTAGAACTTTTTTCTAACTGATTTGAATAGAGTTAGGAATATCGTTATTTTTACCCGATTGCCCGACGCAAACGAGGATAGGCTCTATAAAGGTGGTTAGGAACCATTCTCACTAAAATTGTAATTATACATTTGTTAAAAAGTTCTTATACAACCGTATAATATACAAGTCTTATTAGCTTAAAAAAAGTACTTAAGTTATCCTTGAGAGCCTGCGTATTCCAGGTCTAGTGTGTTTACCAGCTTCGATCACATCGTCACTTACCATCAGGTGAGATAGTGGTCAAACACAAGCCTGTCACAAATAAAAAAAAAAAAAAAAGTTAATTTTTTTCGCAGTCGGGATTTTTAATTTTTAGCATATTGACAAGGTTAATTTTAAACTACCCGTTGGCTTGGTTGGGTTTATTGCGTTAGTCTTCTGATCAGGGGCATCGGGTTCGATTCCCGACGGAAAAGTTTTACGCACATACTCATAAACTTTCGAATTTATAATATTGTAATTCCTAGTGTAATTTAAAATCATAGCTTGAACCGTGATGTATTTACATAAACACTGATATAGTTGTTTACACGAACAAAGGAAGTTTACTACGTTGAGCTTGAGACGCGCATTCAAGATGCAGTCGACACTGCGCTTCCGACACGTAGGTATTTATGTTTGCCATATTTAGGCATAGCAAGATGATTGTGCGGATAAATGACTGTGCAATACAATGAAACTAGTAAATGAAATTTTATAAAATAATGATATGATGATGAATTAGAATAAATAGTAGCTTATGCCCATATACAGTCTAATCAATCTCCTGCTTCTTGAAGTGTATAAACCATCCGTTGTGACGTTTATCGATTAAGTGGGTACCTGAGGAGTTTTGCCGCGAAAGTGAAAAAAATGGTGTTGTTGATTTTGTATGATATTCCAAAACCTGTGATTCTTCGAGTGTTAATGTGTAATAATGGTAGATTATTAACCGTTAATACTTAGTACACTTGCACAATTGTAGGTAAATCATACAAAATTGAAATACGTGATTTTCGCCTTCGCTCTAAAAGAAGTTCTAGTAAAGTTTCTACCAATTGACTAGGGACTTGACTAAGACTGTAGCTTGACTCTTTCAATTGACTTTGACTGTGACTTGTGACAAGGACTTTTTATATGAAATACACTTGAAATATATTATTACTTGACACTGGCTAAATGCACGAGATTGTGAAGCCAAAGTTCATAGAAAAAAAAACACAGACTAAACAGACGTTACAGAAACGTGACATTTCTAGGAGAGTTTTATTTTTTAATTTGGCTTCGCAATCTTGTACATTTAGCCTTAACACTGGCTAAATGTACAAGATTGCGAAGCAAAAATATATTTCAAGTGTATTTTAAATTAAAAGTCTCAGTCACAAGTCACAATCATAGTCAAGTAAGAGTCAAGGTCCAGTCATAGTCAAGTCATGCCACAGTAAAGTGGTAGAACCTTTACCAGAACTTTCATTTGAGTTTTGGAGCGAAGGCGAAAATCACGTTTTTCAACTTTGTATGATTATAAAATTAATAAATGAACTGACGTCACACAACTAATAAGTATTATAAATATCTCTAACATACGAGTAAACAATGTTTATGTTTGCGGATTGGTATAATAGGTACCTAGGTATGTAGAGTCTACGCAGGCAATACATTCACCCGTATACTCGATACGGGTGAACATTTGGTATAACTAGTACCCAACTATAAAAATCTGTACCTACAATAGGGAAGGTATTTATTTGGCACCGTACCTGAAAATCACTAACGTGAATATTTGAAAACAAGATTGGTCATCATCTGAGCTTATAAAGGAACCTCCCTATTTTTTATAACAGCATTTAAACTCAATGTTGATTATTATGTTCGAAAACTAAATAAACATGAATCAACATCTGAACTATACAAGGAGATAAAAATGAAAAACAGCTTCTAAACAAAGAAAACAATTCTTCAGTTCTAAAAAGGTAACACGAGACTGCTGTTCGTCTAGAAATTTGAGCTTAAGAGCTCGATATTGCCGTCGCGGTGTTGTTAGTAGGTAATATTGTGTAACTCGACAACTTAATCCTTAGAACATAAAAGCGTCAACAATCATAATAAATGTGTTTTAAATAAACCTTTAATACAGTATTTGAGGATGCCATGTGTGCCTCAGAATAAGGAAGACCTCTATTAATCTGAAATTCATAATATCATCCCCCCGCTACGCACCATCTACCTTATCCATATGGCTGTCCAACGTACATTATCTTATCTCGAACAAGCTATCAAAACAAATAGTTTCCAACCCTTCGAATAGATAAGGAAAGCTAATAGGAGCGTTTATCATAAAGTAAACAGAATTCAGTGGGATAAATATTTATGTAATGTCTTGACTCACCTCTAGCTGGATGCTGCGGAGGCGGGAGCAGACACACCCGGCCAGCCGCCGTGAGCCCCGCACACTGCCGACTGACGCCGCTTGCCTCCTCCAGAGGGCGCTCTCACACCAACACAACCACCCTCTCGATCGATCTACCTCTTTATCCTTCATAAACAAACTTATTCTCCCCCACATAGAATCTAAAATTCAGTACACTTCCCACTTATTGTTCATTGTCACATCCTTATACCCGGTGGGTAAGGTCCAAATTCAAGGGTACAGGAATGAAAGCCCTGATGACGTACGGTCTGTAACGATGATTACTGAGCTTTTCCATGTCAAGTGTAGGGTCTGTGTATAAGAGGCGCTCTTTGGTGCTCTTTAATTTAGCATCACGTTAGGATCCGCGATATAGACACAGAATATTCAATAGTACCAACAGGAATGGCGAAATCATTTACTTACGTAGTCGCCGAGGAAACATTGGCTCGCCCCCGAATTACCACTAACTTCATGGCTACTGAGAAATGATTTAATTTCTGATTTTGACATATCACATAATAGAATCCCGGATAAAAAGGTCTAAAATTGTGATTTAGTCACTTAATTGATATCAAAATGAAATAATTATAAAAATGATATTTTGAACGCTAAATACACTTCTGGACACATCTATTGGCCCACCTTGCATTTTCAGTTTCGTTTGGTCCTAGCTAAAATTTTTTATTAGGTCGAGCAAAAACTATTGATGCAGTTTTAAACCTGATACATTTTACCATCTTTTTCGATCGTATTGTTTTAAATTTGAATTCAGAATACCACACGACATGGAGCTACCCCTAACAAGTCGGGTATGCGCCTTTATAAAGGCAATTGATTTTTGAATAAAAAACATGTTTTATCAAATAAACGTTTATTTTAATAACGCGTGTTGCCTCCATGGGCATCTACCACAGCTCTCATACGATTAGGCATAGAGTTTATCAACCGCTCTATGAAATGTTGAGGGATCATCTCCCATTCCTCTTCTATGGCAGTTTTCAACTCCTGCATCGTCTGGGCAACTGGCTGACGAGCCCTAACACGTCTTTTTAGCTCGTCCCACATGTGCTCAATGGGTTTCATGTCTGGGCTTCTCGCTGGCCAGTCCATAACTGTAATGTTCACATCCCGAAGATATTCCCTGACGATGCCGGCCGTATGGGCTCTTGCATTATCATGCATAAAAAGGAAATTTGGGCCCGCATAGTCCGCGTATGGCATCACGTGAGGTTCTAAGCACTCACGAATGTACCTTTCAGCATTTAATGTTGGCAGCCTTGGTCCCGTAACAACCTCAAGTTGAGTTTTGCCGCTCGCGGATATACCGCCCCAGACAGTCCATGAGCCACCGCCATAAGCAACCCTCTCTTCAAAGCAGCATTGCGCGAAACGCTCTCCCTTACGTCGGTAGACCTTCTTCCTTCCATCATTGCCATGTAACACAATTTTAGACTCATCAGAAAAGAGTACACGGCTCCAATGCTGCTGAGTCCAATTTAAATGAGTGCGCGCGAAATGAAGGCGCGCTGTTCGGTGGGCTCGCGTTTGTTTGGGGCCATTAGCTGGCTTGTGTGGTACCATATCGCGTTCTTTTAACCTTCTCCGAACAGTTCGAGCGCTCACAGATACTCCGTGGAAGTCGCGAAGTTGGTTTTGTATCTCAATGGAGGTAAGGTGACGATTTCTCAAGCTCGTCATCACGATGAATCGATCCTGCCTTTCAGTTGTGACCCGAAATCGTGGCCTTCCTTGGCGACGAACAAAGCCACCAGTCTCTAGGTACCTCCGATAAACATTTCGGACCGCAGATCGACTTAAATTAAGTTGAGCACTCACATATCTTTGGCTGTGTCCGGCCTGGATAAGTGCCACAGCTTGGGCGGCGACTTCAGGCGAAGTATCCATAGATTATTGATAGAACCTCACCTTAATGTTAAGAATAAGTAATGTTTGTTGCAAAACCAAAGAGATCAGAATTAAATCCAAGTAAACCAATAAAATCAAGTTTTCTTAGTATTCGATTGTTTGATATCAACAAACAGGCTCCAAATAGTCTTTTGTTTCTTTAAATTCTGTGTTCGAAATTCAAAAAAAGACTATTGAATGAAGTTATGAATGTGCCAGGTTCAAAACTGCATAATAACTTTTTGCTCGACCTAATATAAAATTTTAGCTAGGACCAAACGAAACTGAAAATGCAAGGTGGGCCAATAGATGTGTCCAGAAGTATATTTTCAATAGACTTTAACTATGCTGATATTTGCATATATTAAACAAAATGTCGCTGTCCTTTTTTAATTATTGCACCTTAACATTTCCTTTTTTTAATTTAAAATATTCCGGCTTTGTGTCACCTTATGATAATTTGAAGTAATTAGAATATATTTGGTTTAGAAGTTATAAGCTGACAAAGGTCCCAAGGACCTTGCTTCGCTCTTTCAACTAATCTTCTATATTTTTTATGATTGAAAGATTTGTAAGTATTACACATATGTATTAAGAATTTCACTCACGGTTGTTTACTCGCATTGTTACGAGACTATCTAGTTTCGGAAAAGTCGGTGCTCCTTCTTCGCAAAGTAAGCGTACACCCGTGACGCAGCGTCGGACCAGAAGCCCAAATTCCCACCACGGCGATAGAAGCCAAGTGGAAGGACTACACAAGAACTGTCTACGTTTTCACGGAACAAGGGCTTTCTGGGCCACGTTATGGTGGCCCGGAAAGGGCCCAGGCGTTTCAACTCCGGCACCGACATCCGCACTGAACTAATTGGTCCAGCACGGACCGGACGGACTCCAGTGGCCCAGAATGGACCACCGAGCTCAAACTTGCCTCATCAGAGTAATTTACCCAATTGTTTGCCAAATTCCCTGGGAGTAATTGCTCGCAGTGCAGCGCCCAGCTCAGGCAAGGATTCAAAAATCAATGCCTAAAGCCACCACGCTAAGAAGGCTAGTGAAAGAACCACGTACGATACGACGGTCTACGCGCATACTCGACTGATAAAGGATCACCGACCGTTCCGAAACTAGTCTCATAATAATGTGTGTAAAACAACCACGAGTGAATATTTAAATCCCTAATATTCTTGTATTTTTCGTGATTAGCATTTTTGAAGACATATAATTTTAATAATGACAATCGAAACAATGTATAACAAATCATAGCTTTATTTCATTTAAAGTAATTGTCAACGCATAAAATAACAACATAATTTATTTAGGTGTATGCAATTGAAAGGTCGTCACAACATATTATAGGTACAATATTTACGCACAAATACTATCGCTAATTGACTTAAATATATATCTTTACAAAACTCAACTCATTCAACATCTATACGTAAATGATCGGTACATATATCCATCGTATTAGTATATCGTATGATATGTTTTATCACATTTGTAAAAATGTCTCTCGATTACATGTTGTACTTGTATGAAATAGTTGATCAACAACTAGATATGTACATGAGTCGTGGACCCGAAAATATTTCACTGTCGAAAAGTTAAAATAAAATTAAAACGTAGACAAATCAACAAGTCATGTAGCTACACAGCACGCATTTGGGTCGCGCGGAAAGCGTTGAGAACCAAATGGGTATGCATCACGTGTGACAGCTTTGCTGCTACACACTCGACGCATTTGGTTGTGACAGCGCGCTGGGACGCGGGCGCTGTTCTATGCAATCTGTTCGAGCCAAATGCGTCCAGTGTGCAGCTTTAGAACAACCAGTAGATATAAACTATACTGAAAGCTGCGCCATCAAATTTATCAACATTTGAGACTCATCGGTCTACAATATTTTTTAGTATATTGACATTGCCATTCAATCGTTTGGCAGAAATAGAGGCGTTTAGTAATGATCCGACGATATCTACCAATAGATCTCATGATCTGGCTGTTTCTGATGAGCCAGTGTTGGCTCAAACGAGCCAAGACTGTCCAGTGTTGATATAAAAAACAGAGAAAAGGATTTCTTTTTCCTGCTATCCATAACTTCTTGATAACAATCCATACAGTAAATGTTAAAAGTAATTAGGCGTAACGCGTAGGTAACACGATTTGTTTATTTGATTTAGATAGGAGCCTGGAGCTGTTATTGATATACTAGTTTCTATTCAGTGTGATAGGCGCCTATTTAGATATGTAGACGCTATTTAAACTACTGACAATTTACGATACTGCCTCGATAAGAACCGATAACTAATTCTCAATTATTGCAATATTAATTAATGTTATAACTATAACTGATGTAGCATTAATCAGACGCGCTGATTGGCTCTTGATTTAAACGATCGGTTTTACTTCAGGCGAGTTTTTAAACTTTAAAATGAAGACAGCGAATTGCAAATATATAAAAAAATTTACATTTATATTATAATTATACATTTATGTATAATTTTTGTCAAGAAACCGGGAAGACTAAAACAAAATCACAAGATTATAAAATAACATAATTTTTTTTAGTAAAATATAATGGAAGTAATATTATTTTTCTTATATGATTCTCACGAAAACTAGTAAAATTATAAAGGAAGCTCCAATGTCTTTTTGGCATATTTTTTAGTTATGCTGACTGTTGATATTCATTAATGTAAATGTTTTTATCTTTGATAAGCTGGCCTTTGACCACTATTGGTTGTGATGATGTGTTTGAGGGTGGTAAACATGCAGGGCCTATAATGTAACTGGTTTTCTAGGATAGCTTCCGTAACACCACATAGACTTATTCTCAGATATTTAATTTAATTATACAATTACTGCATATTTTAATTATGATTAATGTCTGGTCGAAATTAAGGTTCACTTGTATTTATTGTGTGATTGTTGATTATTTTGAAACATATTATTTGAAAAATATTTACAGTATTCAATATTGATATCAGACATACTCGTATATATACAGCTGCATTTATTTTTATCCCGATTAAAAAAAAAAAAACTCAATAAGTCGACCTATCAAAATGTTTATCGCAGGCAAAATGGAAAAGACGCATGTCTCAATTACTAAAATCTAACGACTAAATAATACAATATATATTTAATTTGTACATCTGGCAATAAAAACTAAATATACGCAAAACATTTATATAATAAAACGACTAAAGTATATAGGAATATAATTTGTACATATTGGTGACAACACATAGACCTCATTAGGCCAAATAAGACTGTAGAATTACAAAATAGATTAATATTATTGTACTGACAAAATTATTAATTAAGGCGGTTCCCTGATGAAATAATAAAAAACGAGATACGAATATGTATCCCTTGCCAGTAATGAGACACTAACCGCAAATAAATAAGCAAAAACAAACGTACATGTACTTTATGTATAAAAACTACACACACACTATAGATTTTAACAACCTTTAACTTTTTAATAGTTTATTAGAAAGTTGGGTGATTTCTTAAAATTATATGCTGAGTTTATATCTTACTCTTTTTTACAGAATTTAAGCAGCAAAATTTCAGTTTTCAATTATCAGCAAAACCTAGAACTAATCTTTGATTTCCGATTGAAGATAAATCCTGTATTCTTATACATGTTATTTGATTATAATAACGAGATAATAGACGCCAAAAACTCGCACACAAGCACAAAGGCTCAGGGACCAGCCTTAATCATACCGTACAAGCAAATAACTATTATATAAGCAAGAATTAATTTTAGTTCAATAATTATTATTTGTAGGAAATAGTTACATACATAATTCATAGATTGACTTCGTAACATAGCCGGTAGATATACACATCTAAATATAGGTGTTGAAACAATGGAAACCAGCTCATTCTATTTTCAAAAATTTATCAAAGCGCCTGGTTGAGGCGACGCGTCATCAAAACGCTGGTACTTATTTGGCTCAGCGTATTAGCATTGCAATTCAGAGGCAATGCCGCCAGAATGATGGAAATGCCCCCACTGGCTAAAGCATTTGAGTTACTTATAAGCTCGATGCCTTGTAGGTAACTTAGGTCTGTGCTGTATATATAGATATATATATAGTTTGGGCAATTGGCCCTTAAATAGCCACAACGTGCAGTTCATTTAATGTAGACTGCTGACCCGGCACACGTAATTTTGCCATATTAGGGTTGCATGTATTTTCCAATGCTGAAATATAAAAAAATAAAAACGAAAAATCCTGTTCAAAAAATAAAAATAAATCTCTGTATTGGACCACCCTTAACACTTAGGGGTATGAATAATAGATGTTGACTGATTCTCAGACCTACCCAATATGCATATAAAATTTCAAAAAAATCGGTCGAGCCGTTTCGGAGGAGTTTGGAAACCAACACCGCGACACGAGAATTTTATATATTAGATATGTATATCTACTAGCATTGCAGTATGTACTACAATGTTTGTGAAATTATATAGTCAAGGTGATCCAGTTAAGTTGTTTAACTACATTCCTTTGTTTAAACAAATGATATATATTTATTATAGAACTAGTGATCTAGTCATGCAACATACTAACATTTGGTAAGAACATATTTAATGCTGAACTTGAGATCGATTTATATTAAGCATATTCAAGTGCTTATAAGTTATGTACGATACATAATTATGTATTCATTGTAAATTTTTGCTAATTAAAATTGTAAAATTAACTAAAAGGAAGCCACCAAATAAAAAAACATGAGGGGCTTTGGGGACTGCCGATAGAAATAAAAACTAAGTAACTTGTGAACTGTATCGTCGAGCTATTATAAAACATTTGGTGACGATGACGCGAGTTCCTTGAGTTTTGTTCACCCAAAAAGTGTTCAACGCGCCTAAAGAAGTTTTCACTTCAATGATATATTATATTTTCAACACATTGTTAAAATATTTGATACAATTGTATTTTATTGATAGCATTGTCTATTATCTATTAATTTAAAACTGAAACATTTAATTTTCTTTCAACTATTACTAAAATCAATCAAATTGAAATATTTGACAATAGGTACAAGTGCATATATATATATATATACAGAAGAGTTATATTTAATTACAAATATTTTTCTAAGGGAAGCAATAATTTTTCACTAACCTAAGAAGTTCAATTCCTATATTATTGCAGTCAAGTTAAAATAGTCAGGTTATTTTTTTTTATATATTTGGAATTGTAGTAAAAGTTATAAAGTCGACAAATATGGATATTAAATGGATTATAAAGATTATACACACTGTAAAATAGTAACTATAGTTAGAGGGTAGTTTAAGTTTGTTGAATCATATAAACATTATTTTCGCAACTTGTTTCCTACTAAGCTTACATTATTTCGACTAGCCTTTACTAATTATATTACATAATAACATTGTACTTTAAATAATTTACATAATACGCATTACGATTTTAATTAACACCTACACATAGTCTTGGAGCGAAGGGAAGTTTTAGCAGTACAGGATACCTTTATAGACACTATAGTATTATAGTACATAAAGTATATACAACGACTTATTATTTATTTACCCTATTTGATTCTGAAAGGGCAAGGCATAATCAACAAAAGAGATTAAAACTTGTCATTTATGAAGTCAACAGGTTGAATCATTTACATATTCTGCAACTTATGTAATATACTCAATTGTAGCTGTCACATAATTGCGTATGGACACCAGAAACTATGTTTCTTTGGCGGTCCAGTACGAGTTTTTAAACCCTGTCATGGCGACTGCCTCGAAGATAACTCTTGCAATATTATATTGGTTTTCTTAGTTGAGCATATTTCGTGATAGTTGATATGTATTGTTCTTTTTTATATAGAAGAGCTCCATTTTACGTGTCTGTCTTATTTCGTAGTTTTAAAAATAGTACTTGTTGCCTTGAACTTTGCCTTTTCAGAAAAACTTTTCTCTATAGAACCACTAAAATCTAAGATTTCAGCTCTATTTTGCATTGCCACTGCATCAGTGCACACCTATTAGATATGTACAAACAACAAAAGCACAACAAGTCCGCCGAGCCGTTATCACTCTTATTCTATAGACATACAGTTTACATTCAGAATTTCTTTAAAGAACGTCATTCTTAAAATTAACAATACAAAGTACACAACATGAACATTACGAACAGACTACGGCACAAGGCGTTTCATAAAGCCTTTCACGCTAATCGGCTAAAATTGTACTAACAAGCTTTTCAATTCCCTACAATAACCCGTCATCACTAGCAAAAATTCGTCTATAACAACTCGATTATATCACCATTTCCAAATGGGTCCAATCGTTCCACATCCATAACACATCAACCACTATCTAACCACTCACCTCGTTGAATACAATATAGGCACCAGCCTTTAGCACCGCAAATTCACGGAAACCATTTAACAGTAAACCACTAATACTTATCGATACGATCCACAGCTCACAAAACAACGAGACTCGATCTCATTTCCGCTTCGTAAATGCACTTCACCCGATTAGTAATACTACAATTGGCACAAATAATAAATTAAAGCGAACGCGTTATTCAAACACAACCATTACAGAAGTACTTCGTCATAAAACGTAGGGAAGATGAAGGAGTCTGATCGTATGTAGCGCACAGGACACGAGGAAGGTCCATTGGTGGGCGTAGGGGTTTCGCTGGGGAGCAGCGGGAGCGGCCACGGCGCAGAGGGGGCAGAGAGGGCAGAGGGGGCAGACGGGGGCGCGGGGGGCGAGTGCGCGAGTGCAGGGGCAGGGGGCGACGCACACGCACCTCGGGCAGCTGCGGGGGCAGCTGGGGGCGGCGCAGGCTGAATGCTACAAGCCCGGCCCCGGCCACTGCTAGTCGCCGCGCCGCAGCCGGCGGGCCGCCGCTGTGTTGTGTCGGTATATCCACACCTGCACCACAACCGAGTGTTACATACCTCTCGGTGATTGCTTAATGGATCAGACATTGGTACCAGACTCTGACATCCATTGTTAATTATACACGACGAATTTCTCCGATTCTAAATCTTTGCAGGGACACACGTGAAAACCGTAAAATGAGACCACGAACTGTATTGTGTCCATATCCCCATCTGATTCACAACCGAGCGTTACATAGGTTTTGGTGATTGCTCACTGGATTTGTTTATTGAATTAGAGAGTGGAACTAGACTCTGACCTGGCTCTGAAAAGCTGAGCCATTTGAAAAACGTATAGTGAGACTTCGGTCGCCGCACGGTGTTCACGCGGTCGTCGCGCTTTATTTACGTTAAAGCCGAATGTGGATTCTATTTACTAGGCAAAAATTTTCAATTTCCTCGGAATCATCTATCATCGTACAAATGGCAATCAAATGCGTATCTACCGCGTATAAATGGCAATCAAAAATATTTATTAACTCGATTAAACGACTTCGCCTACCTCAGAGTGGTGAGGTCGGTTATTTAAGCTTTACTTACGTTTAAATTATTTTTATTGAAAACGTACAGTAAAAAATAGAGCATACTCTGTAACATCGTGTTTTCTAGACAGATACGTGGTCACCGCACGGCAATGCATAACGTTGGCGCGAACAAATTGGTCTCAAATTAACGCTCCCTAAAACACACATTTAAAAAAGCACGTACGATTTTATTTCTTGTGTTGTTGTCTTCGGATTCTTCGTGTATTGGACTTACCTGGAAGAGGATGACGACGTCTAAAGTGACCTGCAGACTGCCGCAGACCCAGAACTGCGTGGGCGCCTCTCGTACCACGAAATAGGCAGTCTTGAAAAGGTCACCGCAGGTCCACATTACCACCATGCTTACACTGAAAATAACACCGCAGAGTATGAGCTCCATAGCTTTGATTAATGTGGAAAATCGGACAAAGCTTATACCCCTCATGGCTCCGAGTATAGTATTTGACAATTAAAAAAAAAAAACAAAAACCCGGCTGTAAAAAACAAGTCAAATAAATTCTATTACGAAACATACAGACTTTAACTTTCATGATACCCCACTTGATACCCAATATTACCTCATTACAATACAATAAAATCATTCTTTATTGCACACCAAATAAAAGAAAAATTGTAGAACTTATAATAATACAGTTATATGAGGTAGTATATAGTACAGTGGGCAGTCTTATCGCTTTAAGCGATTTCTGCCAGACAACCTTTGGATGGACAGAAAATGTGCAGGATAATTTGGGTTGGTGTGCCGTTCTATACTAATATAATAATCATTCCTATAGTTTCAGTAATATCACGGGATTTTACTACACAGCCAATGCTACTTGGCCGAACATTACATAAAAATAAATTGTTTTTAAGTCGCGTGATATACATTTATTTCCTATGTTCGAATGGACTAAGTTCAAAAGTTACAATTACCTCATTCCTTCAGTACTCTTGTTCTGATGGTTCTTAGCTATCTGCGGCGCCCCGAGCATGGCTTCAGTGAACACCGCCATAAAGCCTATGAGCTCGACGAACGGCGAGAACTCTATTAGTAAGTATGTGATAGCTGATCCCAGCACTGAAAACACCAGCATACAGTCCACGTAGCTTTGGAAGTCCGTCCACGCCCAAAAGTACTTCCTGTCCATGTCTGGGGAAGAGGGAAAACGTATTGGTGAGTATTGTTGAGGTCTAGTGGACTAAGTGGAATAATTCAAATATTTTACTATATTACAAATTTTTTTTTGCAGAAATGCACATTCGTATAAGCTACGTGTCTTGTTAAAAACCTTTTTAAAAACAAGCTTTTAGAAGTCTCCATATTAGATTTAGATTGACGTCACTTTATTTTTCGAGTTATTCTCAGCAAGCTCGTTCATTATATTGATAAACCCATATTGTAGGAGCGCATTAAAAAAATTTTGTCCGCGATTTTGGGTTTTCCGATATGTTGGATTTAGAATGACAACACACAGCTAACCATGCATTTTCATGCAAACTAAACGTGAATACAAAATTTCAGTTCAATTGGTTGAAGATATTCAAAATTAAGTTGCAAGATTCCACCCGAACAAACATAGTTACACACATTTAAAGCAAGTCAAAATTTAACTAGAGATAGACAGTTAGACCGCTTCAGTCTGAGGAACAAGGCCTTTTAGTATATTGGGAAAATGTATCTAATACCTTTAAACGAGCAATTCTTGTATATATAATCTGAATCTCTCAAAGATTTTCATGAAATTTAGTATGCAGGGGGTTTTAGGGGCGATAAATCGATCTAGCTAGGTTTCATTTTTAGAAAACGTCGTTTTAACGAGCAAAGCTCGGTCATCCAGGTACTTAACTAATTTCACCAAAGTCCATTTAACCAAGACTGAAACGGTCGCATCTATCAGTAAGTATGTTAACTTTTGTTCTGACAAAATTTTATCGTTCATCTTTTATTTTCATTTATGTTTGTTTCATCTGAGATACAGGATTAAGTTCCTAGCTATCTAATATTGTTTCTATGTTTTTAGTTTCGATGATTAGTTTATTTATTACGTTATTAGATATGCAAAATTGTTATCATTACAAATATGTCACTCAATAAACTATTTTAATGTTGTTTTATTTATTATTATTGAATATAATGGTATAGCTGATAGGCTCAATAGTTATTAATCTAAGGCGTGCCAGTGAATATTATATTTATTTTATTACAGGTGTCAACTTAAATCTAGTGAAGCGTCTTTAGCGACATTTTAGGCTTCGCCAAATAGGACGCACATGGCTCTAACGGAGGAGGGGACAAGGGCGAGGTCACCTCTCGTACAGCGGTGCCCACGCCCGCTGATCTGTTCGAACTAAATGCGTCCTGTGTGGCGAAACCTTTATTTGTAACTAGAGGATTTCAATAATCATCATACTAGTATTATAATTTATATCAATTCGAGACATACTTAAGTAGTAAGTAAAATTAATAAAATGTTTAATTACAGCAGAATAACATAGAAAGTAATAGATTTTTTTAAATTTCGTTATACGCAAACGATTGAGCACTATCTCAATTGTTAGTAAGCGACGACGATGCGTTCGACGATGGATGGGGCATGTTTGCCTAAAAGATACCTATTCACTCGCGACATCAAGACTCCCATATTGAACTTATCAGGAAACTATTATTACCAACTCAGGCAGAGTCCCATTCCTTTGCGGTTCGCACTAAGTTGAAGTAAATATCTTCGTCCGATTTTTTTTAATTTCTGCCGTATACCAGTGTCGCTTAGCAGTTTTATAACAATATACTTGTAAGAACCTCAACTTCTAACTAAGCTCCATGTCCATATGTAACAAAGAATGTTTTTAGATAGGTGAGAAGATAAATTATATCAACATATTATCACTGAAAGATGTGTTATGTGTTGTAAAAAAAAAGTACATTTAAATTTTCTATATTAAAATGAGTTTTGGATTAAAAAAGCCATAGTTAACCTAGTTGTTGAGATAACTGAGTAAGTTGCTTAAAAATGTGCAATAGTACAATACAATACACAACAAAGAAAATAAGATAGCGACAGTTATTACATAATACATATTTCATTATAACCCAGTTTAAAGTTTATTATAAACTAGTCGTGCCCCGCGGATTCGCCCGTTTTTATAAAGTTAAAAAGTAGCCTATGTGCTAATCCTCAGTATAATCTTGTACATTCCAAATTTCATCCAAATCCGTTCAGCCGTTTAAGCGTGAAGAGGGAACAAACATACTTACACACTTACACACAAACTTTCGGATTTATAATATAAGTAGGATAATCTATCAATGACAAAAGCAGCAGCCTAAAAACTATATGTCACACACACAACTCACATACAAACATGAATTAGATATTATCTATTACAATAGGTAGTGTTATTATTATACTGTAACTACCTTAAGCATTTTGCCTAAGGTAGGTACTTGTTTCACGTCAGGCTAAAGTACACATGACTAGAAACAACATTATCTAGAATAATCTAGACACAAGAGTGTTCGAGTAAATCTATTTGTCTTTTGTTTAAGTTCAGTAGTACAATGTATCAAATCAACACGTGTCATCAACTATATTAATAGGCAGAGCGAAATTAAACTAAATAATCATTGCATTTGAAAGCAGGCAGATATGCAGCTCGGTAAATAGGAAATATGCATATTTTTATGCTTTTAATAAATGGTTTAATTTTTAATTTATACATATCATTAATGAACATTACATTTCATTAGGCAAGAAATAAATATTTACCAAGTTAGATATGTTTTTTAAAATAAAACCAGCCCTAATCATCATTTACAGTCAAAGAACTGCCCGTTGACTTAGTTGGTTGAGCGTTCG
The DNA here is from genome assembly GCA_948107665.1 of Lomographa bimaculata. Lineage (NCBI taxonomy): Eukaryota > Metazoa > Arthropoda > Insecta > Lepidoptera > Geometridae > Lomographa > Lomographa bimaculata. The sequence continues at coordinate 14,553,749 of OX403587.1, read as the reverse complement.
CCTTCTAAGCAGGGGGTCGATTCCCGGTGGGAACACAAGTTTTCTCCCCAAGGAAAATGTGTGTTTCTGGTTTTGGTTTACTTTTGGGTGAGATGTGAATGTTTACGGCACCCACGACACAAGTCATCGAACTTAGTGTGGGGCTGTGAGTGTGTAAGCGTAAAAAAGAAAAAGTCAAGTAAGAGAGTTGTGGTCCAGTCACAGTCAAGTCATGCCTAACTGAAGTGGTAGAAACTATACTAGAACTTCTTATGGATTGAAAACGTAAAAGACGTTATACGCGATAAGACCGCCGATTGTATAACCACTAAAATTTATAATTTCAAAAAATTGTTTAGTTGTACCCTTTGTAAACTGGTTATACATAAAGAGTTTTGTATTGTATTGTATTGTATTGTAAACGACGATTGTAGCTAAGAGGGGCTCCAGTTGACAACCATAAAATTAGTGCGAGCTGTGACAATAAATGCATTTGTTTAAAAAATTGTAACAATTCTTATTAATATAATTTATAGTAATTAAGCTAATGAATGAGTTTTATCTGGTCATATTAATTTATAAAAGTTGTCTTAGTAGTCTTGACTATACATACAAAGATCATATTCACACCATACATACAAAGGTTTTAATATCGACGATTGCTTAAAACCTTCATTTGCATTAAACTAGCCATGCCGCGCTACTTCGACCGCATTCATCAAGTTAAAAAGTAGCCTATATGTTAATCCTATGTATAATCTATGTAGGGAACAAACAAACACACACTTTTGTATTTATAATATAAGTAGGATAAGAACAACTGTCAATGGTCGCACTTCAGATTACAACGTTTTTAGAGGGTTGTGATTGTCACTTATATTTAGTTTTGTCGCCTACGTTCTGTGGACACTTGTGATAGCGGACCCTAAATCTATTTATTGGTAGATTGATGTAACCTGATCATAAATAATTATATTATGAAAACTATCGATAAACTCCCAGATGAAGAGCGTCGAATACGCTCGAAACTGGTCAGATTATTTCGACATTAGAATAACGCGATTAACAGCCGGTTAGTACCATAACATAAATAATTAATGCCATGCCTAAGGACATTTGCTATAATATGATATGTTTTGAATTATAATGTAATGAATTATTGTTTAGAATATAATCTTAATAACACAAAATCACTGTAATTATAATTAGTTACATAAAGATAACATACATCATTTTGAAATGACATTAGATTAACATGCAGAGAACTATTGACATCAATAGATAAAGGCATCGACTCTTTGACCCAGTCACACTCCATTGACAGATACTGACATCTATTAATACGATCATTGAACCCAGTTAGTAATATTAGAATATAAGCTTCATAATAAAGTTTGAATAAACAATAATAAAAATGGTTTTATGAGCCTTATTAATGACTTACAAAACAACACAGATAAATGCCAAATTTGAACAGCACATTAGAGGACATACAAAAGCTTTTTTTTGGCTCTCACACAACATGCGCAGAAGCTGAAAGTAACATTCAAAAAGGTGTACAATAATCCACGAAACAAATGAATAAATGTCTTAAGAGCAAAGCTCCGTAACTGAAACAAAAAATGGGTTGCAATTCGACGATGTAAATGATGATTGTATCTCAGAGGAACTCACCATAGAAACGATGTGGTTTCTCGAGTCTAGCCACGCCAGAGCGCTGGTCCAGCCAGCGAGCTGTTTCGTCCGGTTGGGCTGAGCCATTCACACAACACAACAGTATATATAACATGAATATCGCACCTAATGTCACCAATCACACCAGCACCAAACAGAAAATAAAATAAAGTCAAAATAATATAAGTTAATGCGTAAAAGGAAAATTAGTCAAAATCATATAGTCAATAAATATATTAGATGATAAAGATTAAGACTATATGTTACATGTCTCAAGGTAATAAGGTTCACACAAAAAATAAAAGTACTTATCAAAATAAAATCAAATTATAGTAGAGATACATACTTCAAATAATCATAACAGGATATTATATAGATGGTAACTGGCTGGAATATAAATTTTGAAAATTGTGATATGTCATGGTTGAAGATAAATAAAATGATTACTAATAATTTTATTGTACTTATAAAAATACATTAAAGTAATATCTTTTAAGTTATGAGAATAAGAATAAGAATACCATTTATTATGCACCTCAGCAATCTTCATTTATACGATTATAAATGAATGTGATGATGTTATTGTAATAGAATTTTAAATCAAATATTACTGCTAGTGTTGTGTAGACAAATGTATAACACTAAACAATATTACAACAGACATTTTATATTTATTTTAGTTTTCATATCTTTTAGTTAGAGGGAGAAAAGTTTAAAATACATTTTATCATGTTAATTTGCACTCGATACTCTGTATCAAGAAATATTAAAGAACATGAAATTAGATTTAAAATTTATGTTGTATATATTATTGTATAGTAGTTTCAATCATTGTATTGAAAAGTATTCGTTTTAGTAGATTACATTTTTCAAAATGTAAACTCCCAATGAATTTTACTTACATTTTCAAAATGTTGAATAGCGTAAGCTCAAATACCGAGAAACAAAAGGATGTTCCACAATGACCAGCAAGGTACAGGATGTAGAGATATTGGTTTCCATACACAATACTTCAGGAACATAATGATTGCTGAGCACATAACTTTAACATAAGTAATATATATATCTTGTTGGATGTTACGTCTAGGTCTAGTAGTAGTAACTCACCTGTAAATATTCGCTCCCTCGCTCTAACAATTTGACTCTTTTTGCGAACAGTTACACAGAGGTGAATCATCACAAACATTGTTAAATTCATAACAATGCTCTGAATCAAAAGTGGAAGTTCATAGCGCTTGCCAAACCTTAAAATTTCATAAAATACATTAACAATCTATAATATAACACAATATAAACGTTCTCAATATTCAAGTAGTACAGACCAGAACAATATCCTCAAGGTGTTGGCGATGAGTAGAGTCAAACAAACATACAAAGAAAATCCTTCAGCATCCTGTGTCTTTCTTATTTGCCTGTATTGAGGTATATATGGGGCCACACCACCAATTATCATAGCGCCAGCCGCTCCCCAACCCACCAGATGTCCCACGGTCAGGCCCAGTTCGTCCGATATTATCCAATCCATTTTTTGGACAAAGGATTTTCAAACTATGATAATATCTATGATAAAAGTAAAACCCTAATCTCGATAAAAACGTTCACTGCTATGACATAGCCCATAAAAAATAAATAGAGCTATTCCTATCATTAAAATTACATGAAAATAGCATGAAACGAGAACTTCTCTCGCTTTTCTCAATCGATAACAAAATGTTTCAACTCTTAAGCTCAAAGAAAACTTCATCATGGCATGGGTTTTATTTCCTTCATTAATAGGTAAAATTAGAAAGAGACCAAAAATGTTTGTATTCGGCCATGCTTAATATCAGGTAACTAACTGTCATCTGTCAAAAAACAGAAGTTGACTGTAACGTCACGCACGTTAGCTACGTTCCCATTACATCCAGAACGCTCGCTAGTGAAAGGTAGTCCAATAAGCCCAGCGCGCAGGAAGTTTCAATTCTCAGGGTTATTATCACGCTCTCAATAATGTCATCACGCTGATAGTCAATGATGAATTTTGAAATGATGAATAGTTTTGTCGCTTTCCATCAGGTGGTGAAACGCTTGCTTATAGAGCATAAAAAAAACAGTGACAGTGCTTGCTAAAAAGCCATTTCATTTAGAACGTCGTAAATTTGCTCTACTGTAAAATAAAGTTGTAGATTTATTTTTGTTTATTTTCGCCGAACGTTTGACTACTATCTCACCTGACGAAAATGTTAAAGTGGTAAATTAGATTATTAAGATAGTAACTTTAAATGATCTCAACTCCAATATTATATTAGATAGATATATAGATAACATACTTGCTTATACCCTACATTACAGGGTGAACGTCTTTAGTTTCTAAGTTTAGTCTTATGACCTAATGTACATGTAATGCATATGAATAAATAAATAAATGTTACAGTTATTATTAAGTGATTTAAAATTACTAAATATTGAATTTAAATTGATTGGGCTTGATCAAAATTTTTCGAAATGCAAGCTTTTTTTTGCTATAACTGTTCAGACAAGAAAATTACTCGTTGCCTTACAATATAAAACTAGTAGACAAGTGTTCACTTCGCCTTTTAGGTTCGCCGATATAAGATTAATCAATTTCACCTTTTGTAGAAGCATTCAAAATTTAAAAAAAATCTTTCGACCGATAGCTCAAAATTAACACTCATTTTCTGCATGATTCTGCCTTTTTGTCCCAAAATTTACATATTCTTTAAGATGTTGTCTGCTATAGAAACATGGCGCGCTCTTCGAGAGCATGGAAGATATCGTAAAGAATACTCTTATATCGGTTTTGAATATTGACATAGATGACAATTACCTGTACCTGTAAGACTAGGAGGCTTAGGTATACGTAAGATTTCAAGTGTTGCATTACCGGCTTTCTTGTCTTCAGTTCATGGTACTTCTAAATTATTCGAAAAAATACTTTCACATACTTAATTTGGGTTCTTTAGAAATAGCAAACCTGACTGAAGCCAGAAGCGCTTGGGAGATGGCATTTCCAAATACCGGGGTCCCAGTGAGAGGTTATCCTCACAGAGACTGAGGAATCGGCCGCTCTGGGAACTAGCTCGGAAACATCTTTTAGATACGTGTCTTAACGTTATAGAGCGTGCTCGCAGTTTCTGTATAGGAGTTTTAGATACGTGTCCTAACGTTACAGAGCTTGCTCGCAGTTTCTGTATAGGAGTCAGGGCTTTGGTTGCAGGCCATTCCCTCTTTTAATACTAGTACACTTATAGATCCATCTGCTTTCCGTCTCGCTATATACTTACGCTTAATACATATAATATTATATTTATATAACATATAAACATATAACATTATATAACAGATAATATTATCATATAGTGTAATAATATCAAAGGGCATCTTAGCGTTGCCTACAGCTCCAATAATGCCTAACAAAAGTCCGGGTATAGACCGAACCGTGAATTTAAATAAGTACTTGTGTAATTGTTAAATGATCACGGAGTATAAATGTTGATAAGTTTTACATGTTTACATAATTGTTGCTCTCTTATTTATTAATATATAAAGTAAATCCGTAATTGGATATATGTATAGTCATGAAATACCTTACCAAGTTTAAGATCTGTGGATTTTGTAAAACAAATAAAAAAATTAAGTATAAAAAAACTTGAGAGGCGTCAAGGCACACCCGGATGGAACGAAGTTCAATTTCCGTGTAGCCCCCTTTCGCAACTCGCGATAAGGAACTTTCGTTCCAAAACTAAAAGAAACATGCAAAAACCAATATCACGCGGTGTTCCCAGGCGGTGTACCCATCCAAGTACTGACCGCGCCCGACGTTGCTTAACTTCGGTATTCGGACGAGAACGTGGTATGGCTTACAACTATAGCAAAAAGTGTCGTTACAACTTTTGGTCTTCATTTTTTTCCGTCTAGCTCCCTTTTGCAACGCGTGATAAGGAACTTCCGTTCCAATATTTTGCTCGTTGCAAAGACTAATTGTGCGTTCTCTTTAACGTCACTCCGGTAAGCGTGTGTGCAGAGTTACCATTATAATATAATGTGTACTCACCATCGAGATAGGAAACAAACCTTCGGTTTTAGCTACAAAATCCTTGGTACTCACCTAACGGGAGTTGAGTGTGTGTTTTGTGTGGAATACCTACGCGCCACGCGGATGTGGAAGTCGTTGCGGAATTCCGGATTCTACGTGGAACGTAGCCTGTCGAAATCAACTGATTTTGACAGTGGCGTGACAAGACCAGCGGCCAGCGCCGCCAGCGCTAGATGGCTTTTTATTTTTCGGAGGTGTAAGAAAATTATTCCTGGTGCATACAAAGTTTAATGTTTAAAATCAGTGGGTTTATCGATACGTGTAAATTATGATTGTATCAAAGCTGTTACCAGCGCTGCGCGCAGGCAGCATTGGCCGTCTGGTGGTTGTACAGACTTCTAAATTTAGTTTTCCACGCTCCTATTATTCTACAGAGAAACAAGGTGGTTTGACGAAGAGCTCAGAAAAAGCAGATGTCTCCACAGACGTGAGGCCACTGGGTGAGAAGATAAAAGAGACCACAAAAACAGTTTCCTACACCGGCGTGATATTGTTGGGAGTTGGGGTTACCGGCGTCATATTCTTTTACGTTTTCCGAGAGTTGTTTTCAAGTAACAGTCCAAACAGCATCTATTCAGACGCCCTAGAAAAGTGCAAGAATGTAAGGATATAATTGTGTACATAACCTTGATCTATCCTCTGTGGGATTGATGTTGTTTGCATAACAAATTATATGCCTCGTATCGTGAGGTAATTCTTTGTTCGTAATACATTTTCTGTAGTCTCCGCACCTTTAAGATAAAATTCTGTAACCATATGTTTTAATTTGCTTGTTGTAACAATTAATATTGTTATTTTCAGGACCCGAGAGTAGAGGATGCTCTAGGAGCGCCAATTAAAGGTTATGGTGAGGAAACAACTAGAAGGCGCAGAACACATGTGAGCCACGCTTTATACTTGAGAGATGGGGTCACACACATGAGGATGAGGTTCTACATCAAGGGGATTAGGAACAAAGGAGTTGTTGAAGTAGATATGAGACAGGTATTACTTCTAATTATGAAGATTCATTCATATCATTTCATTCATGTATTAGCGTAGCTCTTTTTATATTTGGGTTGATAATAAGTACAAGTAATTTAGCATTTTTGCAATTGCAACAATTAATCCTGGAATTGAACTTTGAGTTTTGCCGCAAAAGTGAAAAAATGGCATTGTTGATTTTGTGTACTTTTCCAAAACCTGTGATTCTTAGAGTGTTAATGTGTAATAATGGTGGATTATTAACCGTTAATACTTAGTAAATGTGCATAAGTGTAGGCAAGTCATACAAAGTTGAAAAACCTGATTTTTGCCTTCGCTCCAAAACTCCAATAGAAGTTCTAGTAAAGTTTCTACCACTTTACTAGGGCATGACTTGACTATGGCTGACTACTTGACTTTGACTGTGACTTGTGACTAAGACTTTTATTATGAAGAATAGAAATTGTTAATATTTCGACTGAAGGACTATGCATCCATGGTCATGAAATAATAATAAAAAAAAAAGAATCGAACTACTAACTAATATGTTCATAACATACTTATCATACATAAAGAAGATTGATAACAGTTGATTATCCAATTAAGCTATGAGTGTTAGCTTTTAAAGGCTATGCGAACAAAACTATGGTACCCAAGAAACCAAGCCAACCTAGTCAAGATATTACAACCAATTTAAATGTTTACTTATTTGTCTCTCATAAGTAAATATTAATGATGCATGAGCGAGTGTCGGTTTAAATATTATTAAATTTAAACCAGGCCTCACTCAGGCATAATTGTAAAAAAAAATCCCCTGACCTGTTTCTGACATATGTATATATATAAAATTCTCGTGTCACAGTTTTCGTTGCCATACTCCTCCGAAACGGCTTGACCGATTTTGATGAAATTTTTTGTGCTTATCCGGTATCTATGAGAATCGGCCAACATCTATTTTTCATCATCATCATCATCATCACTTTTCATCATTATCAACGCGGGTGAAACCGCGGGGTGCAGCTAGTATGTATATATATATATATACTCTGAAAATAATAATAAAAAATCATATGTTGAGATTTTAATTAGGACACAACTTACTTTATTTTCTATAGTTGTCTTTTCATGTGTTTTCTATAAATAATCAAATATTTTGTTTTTTATATATAAGTAGTTTATTTTAATTAGTCTTCATCAGCTAGTCAATCAGGCACAGGATGTTTTGTATATTTAAATAATCAGTGAAGTTGTAATTAACCTAATATGTTTTTGCAATTTCAGAACGAATATGGCAATTATCTATGCAGATACCTACTAGTCCAGCTAGATGACTACACAGGCAAAACCTTCATTATCGAAGACAACAGAGCCGAACTAGATGCCAAATCTTCTCCAGACTTCGAAGGCCAACTACCCACTCTCACCTTGACCCAGTAACTAACCTTAGTACTTACCTGTATATTGTTAATCATTAGATAAGTAGAAATATTGTTGTTTAAATAAAAGATGGTACTGTTATTTTCATCTTTTATTTATTTCTGCAACACATATTTTATTGTTACTTACTGGCATAGTTTGGAAAAAATATTAGTTATCCCCTTTATGACTATATTAATAAGTTATGACTTGAAACACATTGAAACAAAGTCAATATTTTTTATGCAATATAGGGAAGCATTTGACCACCATCTCACCTGATGGAAAGTGACGAAGCGGCCGAAGATGTGACATGCTTGCCTAGAAGATACCTATTCACTCTTGACTTGAAGACTCCCAGATTATACCCCTCGGGGAACAATGATGCAGGCAATGAATTCCACTTCTTCGCTGTACGGATGATGATTTGTGGGTCTGTTTACCTGTATCATAAATATGCCATTTATCATATCAATTCCTATTGTAAATAGGCCATATAATTATTCTATCCATGCCCCGCGGATTTGCTGGCATTAATCAAGTTAAAATTAAATAAGCCTATGTGTATCCTATAGGTATAAGCTATGCACATTCCAAATCCATTCAGCTGTTGCATTAAAAATAAATTACCAATTATTGTAATTATGGTTCCCTATTTTGGCGATAATGGCTTACACATAAAAGATAGATATATGATGTTGCAGGCTACTTTGAAGGACTATTTAAGATACACATTTCCATAATCCTACTAATATTATAAATCCGAAAGTTTGTGTGTTAGTGTGTGCGTAAGTATGTTTGTTCCCTCTTAACGGCTGAATGGATTTGGATGAAATTTGGAACGTACATAGATTATACCTAGGATTAATACATAGGCTACTTTTTAGCTTGATAATAGCGGGCGAAGCCGCGGGGCACAGCTAGTACATTATATAAGCATAATAACGGGTTTTGCACGCCAGTATAGCTCACAGATGGCAGAATTTTTTCCTACACTGACACTTATTGTTATATTTTGGACAATTCACACAATATCTTACTAAATTATAGCCTATGTGTTATTCTGATGTACAAGCTATATTATTGTAAAGTTTCATTAAAATCCACTCTTAGTTTTTGCATGAAAGAGTAACAAACATCCAAACATACAAACATTCGCATTTATAATGTTATAAGTAAGTAGTAGCATAAGTAAGTGATATATTGCTCGAAGCATTTAGCTTCTATGTATTTATACTGTGAGGTAGTGGAACTCAACGCCGCATCATCTTTGTAGGTACCCTGAACTGTATAATCTGGTCTTTGAATCAAGATTGAATAGGTATCTAGGCAAGCATGCTACATCTTCGGCCGCATCATTGTTTTCCACCAAGTGAGATAGTGTTGAAATGCTTGCCTAAGAAAAAAAAATTGCATTGCTTCTGAAAAATCATGTCTTCAAGACTGCTGTATAGTGAATGTATCGTTTAACGATATATTAAATATTCATAAAAAAAAAGTTTAACATTTTCTTTTTTCTCTTCATTTTGCTTTTATAATCTCATACTGTAGGGACACTTTCACAAGGTCAGTGACTTGAATCATGCCGCAAACATTTACATCACAAACCTAATCACACCCAGAGCCAGAAACACATATTTCCCTTGGGGAAGAAAACTTGTGTTCCAACAGAGAATTGAACTTGATACCCCTTTGGAGGCGGATATGAACATAGCCAGCGGGAAGTTCAAATTTAGGTTATGAGCTATACCTGTTGCTAATACAATAAGAAAAAAATACAGGTTCAATGAGCAAATATTATCTTAGAGCAACTATTAATTACTGGTAGCGAAGTATTTCGACTTGATTTTGGTTTATATTTCAAGTTCAGTGGAAGACAACAGTCAATGGCTAAACTCATAAACAAGTAATAATATTTATAATATCTGTGTCCAATATATTGGACAAAGATTAAGCATTGCCATTCAACGTGGCATTGCTGCCAGCATTTTGGGTGTAGCCACCCGGTAGCAGTCTATTATATAAAGTTTTGTACATATTTACGAGTATATCTAGTTATAGTTATTTTTGGTTAGTTTCAATTTAGTTTTTAGTTTAATGTAACATAATTATCTTATGGTATACAATAAATAACAAAAAGGCTCGTCCTTATTCCCGGATACAATAAAAATATTTCAAAGTAGTAATTACTTTAAGTTTTTTAAAATCAAGCTTTTACCAATTGTAAATAAGGACTAAAAAGTTGTATAAATAGAGAACTTGCCAAGACGTATCAAACAAGCCCAAACTTGGACTTATCTTGTTCAGTTCAGTACTAAGGCCATCTTCAGTCTCCATAATCAGAACAGCTCCATGGTAGCATATCATTGTATTGTCAATGAAGATAAATAAGTACACCAAATTAAGTTTGAGTCCAATTGGACATTGGGAAGTGGGTCTAATTTAGCTTGCAAGATTTGATTACAGACCGACAGATAAACGGGGCAAATGAAACTAAATTAAAGCTTTTCAAATGAGATTCGTTATATTTTCATTTGATAACTACCATGATCGACGATGTGTGAATAGGCCCTTAAAGTTAGTTAATATAAAATGATGTGTCCTTTTTTGTTCTGCATATTTACTAAGATTTCTATGGTCTCAATTTTTTTTTAAGTTGTCTTTATATTCTTACATAAAAATCTATGTGACGTAGTCAATATATTCCAGTTTCTACAATATTTTTACTTACTATAATAATTGGCACAGACTTATGACTAGTACAGTTAAAAAGAAAAAAAACCGGGAAATTTCAATTTGGAATTTGTCCTATATGTAAATCATATATGCAATTTAGAAGAACAGATTGACGGATGTTAACGATGCAAGATAACTCTTGATGTTCTAATCCACGAAAGGTCTGTTGTATACTTGTTTTCTTTGAAGAGTTCCGATGATATTTCAGTTTCTAAACTCGTAGTATCATTATCCCTGATCATTTCTTCCAGGGAACTACTTCCCAAGCCATCAAAAGTCTTTTTCTAAAAACAAACTGTTTGATCCTATCAAATATCCAATAGAAGACTACAGCTAAAGACAGGTACTGAGGCCAGGCCCATTTGAACTCTTGCATCACGCTTGGCGTGTATAAGACTTCAGTTTCAGGTATTCGAAGGATGAACTTGAGGTCCAGCGTCCCGGTGTGACCGTTGTGACTCCTTGAGAATGCGGATTTCGTCTGTGTGGTTACTGTAAGAAATACGTCGACATTTAAAACAATAATACGAGCTTAAAAATCAAATAACCGGCTTCAATCGCAAATATCTCCGAAACCCTTCATCAGCTCCTGATGAAATTAATTTGACTTATTAGAACGTACTCGTAGGTATACCTACCCTTTCGAAAAAAACAACAATTTTCCAAATCGGTTAATAAGTTCGGAGTTCTGAGGTAACATACATAAAAACCCGACGAATTAAGAACCTCCTCCTCTTTTTTGAAGTGGGTTAAAAATCAACTTTATTATTATGGTCAACGGTTGGGACTATACCCATCCGTTCTGCTCCGAGAGTGAGAGGTTGGGTCACTTATCCACCATGCAATATAAGTAGTGTTTGGCAGAAGTCACACATTTCTTCTAATTTTGTATTTGTTTTCTGATATCTATCGAGATAGGAGACAAAACTGAAGAGGTTTTTCTCCTATTTATATGGTTCTGTTTTCCCCTCTCAAGAAAACAACGTGCCAGTTGAAGCATAAATGAAGTAGCTATGATTGGTGGTTCCGCAACTGATCCTGATAACTGTAGCATCCGCCAAGCACGGATCGGCCAGTCACATGTACGTATCAGTCGGCAGTCTTGCACGCATTACTCGGGAACTGGGTTTATACGGTTAAAATAGGTGCCAGGCATTATAATAAGTACAACATATATCAGGTCTACTTGTAGGCACGTTGCATGACTGCGGGATATTGTGGTTAGAACTACTGAATACAAAGTATACAAGCTGGTACCCAATGACTATGTATGTTACATTTAAAAATTCCAGTAACGCGTTTAATTACGTAGACGAATTATGTATCGTAGTCGTAGTACAATGGCATATGACGATGATGTTGCAATATGAAGTGACTAATTGGTAGGATATCTGGGGACGCTCCGATCATAGAGTAGTTCCCCGTCTGTATCACGACGGAAATTACTTAGTGTTATATTTAATTATAATTTTTGACCGAGAGAAGCTTGGTCTCTTAACTTTGGCAACCCTTTTTGCGCAGTGGACATGTCTTTGGTTTCTACGCCTGGGGGTTTATGCTCGATATGCAGGCTTGATACAAAGCGATGATGCGGCCGAAGATGTAGCATGCTTGCCTAGAAGATACCTATTCACTCTTGACTTGAAGACTCCCAGATTATATTGTTCGGGGAACAAAGAAAATATATTTAGCTCAGAAAAAATATTTTGTTAAAAATCTGAAAAATAGCGGCCTTTGTTTTGTTGACGTTTTGAAGCATTCAATATTAATCCTTATCAAAATAAACTGTTTTATCGTCTTACGTAGTTCATGTAGGTAGATATAATTTGCCCTTTACTGCATATAATTTGGACACATAGTCTAGGAGAAATCGTCAGTTTTATTTCGCTAACGGATCGACGGGTTACAGTTAATTAGCAGTTACTACGTAATCCGGCACATTATGGGTGTAAGATCGTCTACGTTTTGAACCGACTTACATAAGAAGGAGGATCTAAAATTAATTTTGAACTTTGAACTGCCCGCTGGCGTATCTAGGTGCGCCTTCAAAACATCACGCCGGCTTCAATTCCCACATGAGAACACAAGTTTTCTCACTGCGGGAAATTTGTGTCTGGTTCTGGGTTTGATGTGAATATTGTGTGTGCGATCATGTGATGTCAATGTTTACGGAACGTTTATCGTTAGTAGTATTTGGTTTATCGAATGTATCTATTAGGTCAATTAGGTACATACCTATTGAAAACTTCCAGAAACTAGGTACCTAAGTTACTATCATACTTAATATTATAAATACGAATATTTGTGTGTAAATATGTTTGTTCCCTTTTCACGCTGTAACGGCTGAACGGATTTGGATGAAATGTGTAATGTACATAGCTTAAATTATATGATACCTAGGATTAACACAGGCTCTTTTTTAACTAGATCAACACGAGCGAAGCCGCGGGGCACGGCTAGTGATGTATATAAAGGCCGGACTGACCTAAACAATGGAATGAGTGTCTGATAAATTTTTAAAGTTACCTATCTCTATCAAATTCAAGTACCTAAGTATTAATAAGTAATGAGTGGCAATCGAGCAAACCAATTTGTAAGTAGATATCGTGTGAGCAAACATTATTTATGAGAAAGTGCGCAGGAATAACACGAGTTTTCTCTTTTTACTATCTAACAATCAGCAAACTGTCCAACGTCTCCTATTTATGGTTGACATACCTAGAATTCGCTCGAAGCGTTTCGCTTCATCATCATATTCGTCATCCGTATAGTAAAGGACTGATGGAAGAACTCGGGAACGATACCTGACTTCGAAGAGTGTAACACACTCTTTGTTCCCCGAACTTTATAATCTGGGAGTCTTTATGTCCAGAGTTAATGGGCATCTTCTAGGCAACCTACTACATCTTCAGCCACACCGTCACTTTTCATCAAGTATGTTAGTGGTATTTATTTTTTGCCTATCTAGCATAAAAACATCTTATTTAATCACCTACCATCTCTCCTGAAGTATCTTTCCAAAATGGAGTCCACGACGTAACCGAACGGTGCGCCTTCTTCCAAAGCAATGAACAGGGAGTTATTGTGCTTCTTATCGACTACATTCCAAGTGCATGGCAAGTGCGTCAGCTGATAGAGCTGGATATCCCCAAAGTACTTGAACCCAGAGGGAGGTATGGAGAACTCCTTCGTCATGACGGCCAGCGACTGCATGTGTAATGGGCAGACCGTCTGCAATAGAAGCGGAAGTGGTTTTGTATTGTTTGTAGGTTTATCCTGTCTGATAACCGTTGTTTAACAGTAGGTATAGACGGTTACCTTCTGTATAATCTGCCTATAATATGATTCAATACATTAAATACCTAGGTGACAAAGAAATAATATTGTTATTTCATTGTCCAATGACTCAAATTTGCTGAAATATGTACAATACCTACTTACTCACGTACATATTATTCAACTAGTCACCTCAATTGCGGTACATGAGTAAATTGAATAGATGCATGAATACGTCATTAAATAATACATCACCAATATAGGCTACGTATCTATTATATATACCTAGGTAGGTATCTATCGCAGTGCGAAAGCGTACAGGAAAACCGGATTATTGTTAACCCATAAATACGCGCTATTCACCAACATAAACATTCACAATTCCCAATATTATCTGCAAAATTCGTCATAGATCTGTCTATTTCAAGGATGGGTAAATCCATTATATGACAGCAAGATCTCCAATAGGGAATATGCATTTAAATATAGGCTAAGTATTTTTTTTATTCTATTTGTTATGAATTCCAATGAAGTGATAAAAACACATGGGAAATTTAAAATATCAAAACGCTATTTGTGAAACTGATGGCTGACGTCAGTTCACACATTTTTGGTGTCAATGATTCGTCAATTTTCCTTGACGGTAGCTGGCGGTCAACTTTCCATGACGGTGATTGGATAGTGGATGTCACAGAAACAAAGATAATATAAATAACTGGATATATAGAGTCGTTGGTAGTTGCAAAAAATAACGTCAAAATGGCCGTGTTTAAAATGGCTCGAACATGTTCACATTTTTTAATATTTATTTTGATATGAATTATAATGCTTTTATGGGTGATATTTTAAATTTTCAGCAATGTAGTTATAATAAAGTAAACAATGAATATAGGAAGACGCTGGATACAGGCCGCTAACAACCGTTTATTTTGGAAATCTTTGGGGGAGGCCTATATCCAGCAGTGGACTTCTTGAGGCTGAGATAATGATGATGAAAGTAAACAAACGATTGAAAGCATAAAAAAATACACATATTCCCTAAGTATTTTTTGTCTGTGAATGACTGGCTCTCAATAATAGCTGCCGGAACACCATTTATAGCTTACAGATTTTTCTACTTGAAGGTACATGTGCCACTACGAGTATATTTCGGTACGGGTTAGCTATTAACTATTCAGACGAACACGAGAAAATGGTGCCGATTCTGTTGTTCAAAATAAGACTAAACTAGCCTAAAATTAGTTTTAGTCCTGCTTTAGTCCAAAACGTATTCAGAAAATGCAAGATTAGACTAAAATTAAGTTTGACAGGACTAAGTTAGTTTAGTTACTCTATTTAGTGAAAATGACCAAATTCTTATTCTGATGTACATGTTTTACGTCAAATTAAGACTAAAAATAGAAATTTTAAACTCAAATTAGTCTGTATGAAAAAGGTCTGGATTATTTTAATGTGATCTTATACTTGAAAGAATAACACGTGCATTAATGAAGCAAATACTGACCTACAAAGTCTATAATGGAGGAATATGTGATTGCGGCTCTTGTGAATACAATTCAATTTGGTTGCTGTCAAAATAAATTTTAGTCCTGTCATTTCAACTTTTAAATTAAGTTCAACGTAAAATCAGAATAGCGTTTAGGTATTCTTTGACTAAAATTAGTTTATTTTTAGTTTAGTTTAGGTTAGTTCGGTGCTCAACAGAATTAGCACCAATGTCCTACCAACTTCACCGGAAGTTGAAGCTCGTATAGGATTCTAATCCGCGAATAATCAACTAGAAGGCGCGTTTACTACAACACATTATTAATTTATTATGTAGACTATTGTAGACTAAACAAATAATAAACGAAAGACCTTAAAGAACCCACCTGTAATTGATAGTCCAGAGCCAAAATTAACATTACTGAAGATATGGTGTGGTCGGGCGGCACAATTATATGCACCTTGAAGTCTATGAAGTCGTTCTTGCCATCTTTATCATTGTCGTATTCCTGGACCTGAAACGAGAATTGAGTAAGTAGGTAAATGTTTATTATATCATATACGGCTGCTTATATGAAGGGAATCCTTGTATGTGCTCGTCATATTATGACGTTTGTCATGGCAGTTGAGTTGTTATGGGTAAATCTGTCCCGTGTTTTACAATACCTACCCTTCAACCGGTAGTAAGGTAATACTTTATACGGAGCCAGACACTATATTTGGTGTCCTATCCGCCTCGTGCCTATTGTCGTGTACTCTGTCAGCAGTTTGTAGGTATTCCTTAGCAGAAACGTATAGTATAGTAAACATATTAAGAAGCCTAAAATAAGGCGCAATAAGGCACTTTGTTTTCGTTTAAGTTTTTTACAATATTTGTGTACCTACTTAGATACATAAGTACGACCTATACCTATATAAAATAGAGCTCGAAGATTATGTCATTGCATCAGGCAAGCGACTGTGTACATGTGATCGAGGACACAATTGAAATTCCAGTCATATATTTGCAATGACTGCAGTCGACGACACGACGATTATTAATTATTTTTACCGACTTCAAAAATGTTTTTTTTTTTAATGTATGTTCACTATTGTTTACCGATTTTTCCCGCATTTGTGGACCGATTCTTAAAATATTTTTTTTGTTTGGAAAGCTTAGAAATCGATCAAGCCAAAGCCAAAATATAAGCGGTGATGTCGGTATTCAGCTTTGCTTACGTTTAAATTATTTTTATACTATACAAATGCGCACTATACAGCGCGAAGAAACAATCCATTAATGATGTAAGGGTCCTGTGGGAACTATCAGTGATGAAGCTAAAAGACCTCTTACCTAAGCCGTCACACCCAAAAATCAAGAATCTGTGGGACGGGACAACGGACTGCAAAAACGCAAAAACTGTTAGCTCAATCCTAAATAGAAAATTGCCACAAAAATCCTAAAAGAAATTACCAATAAATTACTGCGACTCTGTGACTTTGACATCAGGATTTTTAACTGTTGGTGGGCTCTTATCCTGGGTCACTGTGAACTGTATTACAACCTTCACTAAAACAGGGCCACGGACACGTCTGTGTCGTGGCTGCCTGCGGGAGAACGAAATATCGAATGTTGTACGACTATGTTCCCGATATAACTACCTACCTACCTAAATCATGAACTTGTGGCTGTGAGAACAACTAAAAGAGTAATTACCTCTATTTCAGCACAGTTTTCTTCACCGTTAAGCATATCTTCGTCCAAAATAGCTCCATCGCCACACACAATGGGTCGACTAGGATCCTCAGTTTCTGCTACTAACAAATACTCATACGTAAAATGTACTCTTGGCTGTTCGTAAAAACTGTAGGACTTAAGCCAAAACCCTGAAAGATGAGAAGACAATAATAGTAAATGTGTCTCATAAAAAAAACTAGAGCACGTGTTCCGTGCGTTTAATCCGTACCAATGGTTGTATCAATTTTTTTTTTTAAATCTATGAAAATCCTTTCATCAGTAATACTATGTAATATGTGACGTATCAATACCTAGTATCCGTATCAATGGTTTTTTTTTAATAGATCGATGAAATACTTTTCAAAAGTAAAACTATAAATAGAACCATCAATAATCAAAGATAAATATCTCGTACTATCAAAATAAATCAATTTGTTTAATTTAATCAAGAACAACATAAATAGCTTTAGAACCAGTGGATATGGTTAAATATAGGTGGGTGTTAAATCAGTAAGTAGATAGGTATTGAGCTGCTCTCGAGGTCAGAAGTTCCTATAGCCATCTCGTCTCCATCATCACACCAGCTCCATGGTACCATATCATTTATATTGTCACCGAAGATGCTTAAGTTTTTATTTTATTCAAGATAGGCAAACACGAAATTTAAAAAAAAATACAAGTATTCCAGAGTTTTGCCGCGAAAGTGAAAAAATGGCGTTGTTGATTTTGTATAATTTTCCAAAACCTGTGATTCTGCGAGTGTTCATGTGTAATAATGGTGGATTATTAACTCTTAATACTTAGTAAATGTGCATAAGTGTAGGCAAGTTATATAAAGTTGAAAAACGTGATTTTCGACTTCGCTCCAAAACTCCAATAGAACTTCTTTTGGAGCAAAGTTTCTACCACTTTACTAGGGCATGACTGGACTATGACTGGACCTTGAATCTTGTACTTGACTTTGACTGTGACTAGGACTTTTAATATGAAATACACTTGAAATATATTATTACTTGACACTGGCTAAATGCACAAGATTGCGAAGCCAAAAGTAATAGAAAAAATAAAGTATACCAAATTTGAGTCCAATCAGACATCGGAAAGTGGGTCTAATTTAGCTTACACGATTTTATTACAATGAAACTAAAAAAAAGAATGTAAAATCGTAATATCTTCAATAAATTAGAAGATCGCTATTTATTCTACCATAAACATAACTAATTAAATCAAATCAAAGCAATATTTTATTTATAATAAATTACCTCTGCTCCTGTAGGCTACAACGAATGGCAAAATAATATTCAATAGAGTAGTTAACAATGTAAACAACATTGCTTTTGACATAAGACAGCCTCTGTATTGAACCTCCACATTGCAGGTAAATAATTTGTACAAATTCATTGTCATCGTTTGAGCTAATTAACTTTAGGTTGAATGGGTTTTTCGTTTCCGTAATCCAATGTTATTTCACCTTTGTCCTAGATCAATCGCAAACACGATCTCTATGCGCAGATTTGACATTTCTTTATATTGATCTGCACAACGACAACGCGTTGCTAGGCAACCTGCGTGTTGCTAGTATCAAAAACCTGCGCAGTGTTGCTAATGTTTATATTTTATTTAGTATTATTTGAAATTGTACAACTTTCGGTAGTTTTATTTTTTGTGTGAACATTTTTGCTATACTTGCGAGGTAATAGGAGTTGTGAAGGCAAATAACCGCTAAAACAAAAGGGCGCAGTGCGTGGACCCTCAGAAGCGGTGTCTGTTACCTTTGTTTTTGTAACAATAGAGATGTAGATGTTGGCATTGTAGGTATGTATAATACAGTCTGGACTTAGATGAGCCTAAGAAATATAAAATAATACTATGTAAGTTTTACTACATCAGACTAATATTATAAACCTGAAAGTTTGTGTGTAAATATGCTTGCTTTCTCGTCACGCTGTAAAGGCTGAACGGATTAGGATGAAAATTAAAAAGTACATAGCTTATACCTAGGATTAACACATAGACTACTTTTTAACTTGGTAAACGCGGGCGAAGCCGCGGGACACGGGTCGTATAAAATATAATGATTTCGACTTACCTAACTGGAAAGACATATATATTGTGTAGTTAGTACTACACAGATGATACAAAATACTAACGTTTGTAACTGTTATATTAATTTATTGCCCATGTTCTTTCTTATGTTAAGTAATTTTAATTGGAACTCTCCGCACAGGGTTGCCTGGTGTGAGAAACAGTGGTCACTCTAATTAATGTTGCTGGCATCTTGAGGCAATTCCTAAGTGTCTTAAAATTTGTGTAATATCTAAGATTTTTTTGAACAAAAAAAAACATAACAATATATCGTACTACGATGTGAAGAATAATCTTTTCACTTACTCAATAATTAGGTTATGGTATAGTTATGGTAGGAATAATCTTAAAATGCTTTGTGGCGACAATCATAGATTCGGTAATATCTCGGGACTTAATCGCGCAAAAAACTATTTTTACTATTTTTATGGTCTCGAGTAGACTCTATTATATCTGGTGTGAGTCTTCTCGAGACCATGGCCAATGCAACTTGGCCGAAACGTCGAGGTAAATAAAAATAGGTTTTTGCGCGATTAAGTACCGAGATATTACCTAAACTATGTAATCATAGATTCGTTGGTAAGTAACTAAAAAAAAATGTTTTCCCTCCACTTATTAGTGTATGGGTGCTCCTAAATTTTTTCATTTACTAATTTGGCTATGGGCCATACTTTTACATATTTTCTGTTATTATATACATAATATTGTATACAAGTTTAGACAGACAAAGTACTCGATAAATTAAAAAAAAAACAGTTTCTACAAGTATGATTGTCTTATGAAAATTAACTGAATTCGGCGGCTCTTTTCGGAAGTTGATATTCACAAGGTTTACTTGCTATCTATCTATCTATCTATCTATCTATCTATCTATCTATCTACTTATTTTATACGTATTGGAATTTTGGCTTTTTTATACTTACCTTAATCGTTTTGAATGTCATCGAAGACTGTGTTTCCATTGTTGTAGCTCAGCTACTTGCTCTGAACATGGCAATAGTAGCAATAATGTGTGGCTATTCCATTATAAAGCAGCAATCTCGTTTATATCCGAGCCAGTGATTACAAACAAAAGCAGTCCCAGAAACTGGCAGGAACGGTGCGGCGCCTGCCATGGTAACTGACACCTAAGCGGTGAATGATCCTTTACCTGAGATAACGAGTATAAAACGGACTAGAATCTAGGAAACAACACCATTCGCTCTGGTGTGAGTCCAGAGCACAGTGCAGTCCTCTAACGGGACTCGAAAATATATCATCAAAAAAACTAGTACCTCCCAACGCTAAGATGGCCATGGTTCGACGATCCAGTATGGACAGAATGTCCTCCAGCATGACTTCTAGCATGACTGGTATGGGATTGGGTGGAATCACTGGACTGGCTGCGGGGATGAGTACTTTGAGCTGCATGAGAGATCAACAAATGACGATTGGCGGGATGCCTTCCAACTATGTCCCAGGATTGTCAGCGTATTACAACATCTCTAGCTTCTGCCAGCGACCAGGACAGACTCGTCGCTGGCCCATGCAGCGAGCTGGACCAACGGCGCAGCACCGTCCGGGACGCTCTCACAGCACCGGCTCGTTGCACCGCATGAAGCATTCCTTAAGGAACAGCCCCAACACCCAGTATTCACACAACTTGATTTGTAAGTTGGCTGATCAAAACGAACGTAGACGCCGTCAGGATACATTAGAAATGATTCCGCAGAGCTATTACTCTCAGCAACCGCTGAAGGTGGAACTCACCGAGTTCTATTCGAGAGATAATTCTAAGGACCATCACACTGAGCAATACGACCTCATCAATGACAATATCCTACCAAACCCTGTGCTCAGGAGAGGCCAGAACTTTTTCTTTGCTGTGCGGTTCGACAGGACTTACGACAAGCAGCAGGATATGATTCGCGTTGTATTTTGCTTTGGTGAGTGATATACATGAATTCAATAGTTGAAAATATTGGTACAAAGTAGATAATTGTATTTGAATAACATTTTCTAAACATTTCAGGACCGAAACCTAGTGTTACTAAGGGTACCAGGGTAGTACTGCCTGTTAACTGGAGCAACCAGCAAGGCGTGTTTCAGCATTCGCGTGATGTGATGGGAATGGGAATGGGCATGGGAATGGGCATGTCTCGTATGCAAGATACCAGCACCACTATGGGAACCATGGGATCCATGGGTACTATGGGAACGATGGGCTCAATGGGCACCATGGGTACAATGAGTGGTATGGGAACAATGGGTACCATGGGCACTATGGGTCCAATGAGTGGCATGAGGGAAACCACAACATACGGAGTTCGCCGCAGTTCATTTAGCAACGAACCTTTGCCATTGCAACACAGCCCTCTTAGCCCTCATGGACCAATAGATCGTCCAATGATAGACCGCTATGGTGGAACTACACAGCACTCTTCATTTGGCCGGGGATATGGATCTCGGCATGGATCACGCCATGGCTCAATGCAGAACTTAGCTGCGCTAGCCCACGATATGGACCGATGGGATATCAGCATTCAACGACAGGATGGTAATACCATTACATTCCAAGTCCACGTACCGGCTACCGCACCGGTGGGAGTTTGGAACTGCTGGATTCAGACTAACCGCTTTGGCCAACGTGACAACCGCCAAGACTACAAATGCGACGAAGATATTTACATGCTATTCAATCCTTGGTGTCGTGAAGATACAGTGTACATGGATAACGAGTCGTTCAGAAAAGAATACGTCCTCAATGAGCAGGGAAAAATCTGGTGCGGTACTTGGCGCCAGCCCAAGGGCCGCAAATGGATTTACGGTCAATTTGATGACGTTGTACTGCCTGCATGTATGTATTTGTTGGAACGTAGTGGTCTGGAGCATGCAGAACGCGGAAATCCGATCCGCGTATGCAGGGCTATTTCATCGATGGTAGGTCACGCACAAATATAAATTAATGCAATTTTTGTTTTACTCAATTAAGAACTTTATTGAAACCTCGAAATATTTTTCCAGATCAATGCAAACCACGATGATGACGGACTCATGGTTGGTCGCTACGATGGTGAATACAAAGATGGTGTAGCGCCGCATGCTTGGACTGGTTCTGTAGCTATTATGGAACGATATTTGACTGATGGTGGACGACCGATAGAATACGGCCAGTGCTGGGTGTATTCTGGTTTGGTCAACACTATTTGCAGAGCTCTTGGCATTCCTTGCCGATCCGTCACTAACTACGTATCGGCACATGATACCAATCGAACCTTTACGGTGGATAAATTCTTCGATCGCGATGGGAATGAAGTGCCCAATGGACCCGATGAAGACTGCTATGATTCTTGCTGGAACTTCCATGTATGGAACGATGTGTGGATGCAACGACCTGATCTTCCTCAAGGTAGCTGAATTTGATTTTGCTAACATATTAATTTATATTTTCTTTCGAATCTATGTAAAAATGTACAACAAACATTTAAATTCATTTTAGGATACAGCGGATGGCAAATCATTGATGCTACGCCTCAAGAGGAAGGCGAATCCGTGTACCACTGTGGGCCGGCTAGTGTTGAGGCTGTGCGCCGTGGAGAAGTCGGCTTCCAATATGACACTCCGTTCATGTACTGCCAACTCAATGCCGAACTCTGCCACTTCCAGGAGGAAGAAAACTCGGAATGGGGCTTCATCAGGATGGCTTCAAACCAATACCAGTGAGAGATAAAAAATTACCGGTAGCTTTGCGTCTACATGCGACGGTAAATACGTTAAACGATGTTGATATTTCAGGGTCGGCCGCAAGATTCTTACCAAGAATCCAAACCGTGACGATGATGAAGGTGAAAGCGACATGCTGGAGATCACTCACGAGTACAAAACTGTGGATAGCTCGTCTCCAGAGCGTCTTGCTGTCATTGCTTCATGCCGTGGCTACCAACGTATGCAACAGTATTACGAATACCCTGACCGTAACTTCGAGGATGTTTACTTTGATCTCATGGACATCGATATTGTACCTTACGGACAGCCTTTCGACTGCACCATGAATATTCAGGTGACTTCACGATAACGTTTATTTTATAAATTATGTGTACAACCGTACCAACAGCTAAGTTTTCAGACATGTCATAGAACCTTTTAAATTATAAATTAAATGTGAGCGATATATTTCATTACGATAAAACATATTTACGAGTACATAATGCTAATTAAATCACAACCAGAACCATAAACACAAATTTTCCTTGGGGAGAAAAATTGTATTCCAGTCGGGAATCGAACCCGATACCCCTGCTTAGAAGGCGAACGCCACCCAACTAAGCCAATGAGCAGTTTCAAACTGTCACTATGACTATCTTCCACTTACTTCTGATACAGTCTTAGCTATTTTATTTGATTGTTGGTTTTGAATACCAAATTTTTGCTGTTTTTAGAACAAATCTCACGAGGATCGTACGATTTGGTGCGTGCTGACGGCCAACTCTTGCTACTACACCGGCGCCATCGCCTCTCGGCTGCGACGGGCTCAGGGCGAGTTCATCGTGCGTGCCGGCCAGCGCGAGGTCCTCAAGCTGCACGTCACTCCTCAGGAGTACATGGACAAGCTCGTCGACCACTCCATGATCAAGGTTCACGCCATGGCGTACGTGAAGCAGACACGCCAGGCGTGGTCCGATGAGGATGACTTCCCGCTGCACAAACCTAGGATGCAAGTGCAGGTGCTTACTTCTTTTATAATTTATCCCTTTTTGGATGAACGCAACACTGACTGAATTTTCTTATGACAGGTTCGCAGCCAGCCTTGCATAGGGCAAGAATGCGCGGTGACATTCAGCTTCCAGAACCCGTTGAACGTTCACCTGACCGACTGCTACTTCACTTTCGAAGGACCCGGAGTGCAGAGGCCACGACAGGTATCTCATAGAATACTGTTCTTTATTATATATTACTATTTGCCATATACTTTTATTTTTTATTTGCCAGTTGCAACAACTCATCTTTCTGTTAAGTTATTAACTCTACTATAGAGTCTCGATAAGTGCATTCGTCTCTTACGATAAGTGCTTCGTCTCTTACGATAAATCCGTTTTACATATCGGAAACTTTTTCTATATCGGATTGTCGTGATCGTTTGATCACTGTTTCATCAGGTTATAATCAAGAGTGGACAACACTATTGATCTAGAATTGGAAAAGACTCTAGAAGATAGCTGATAGAACTTGTTTTGGCGATTGGCGATATTTTCTTTTCTAGTATGGCATTAGATACCTTCACCGGGACCCCAAGCCCGTGGTTACCGAGACTACGACTGCCCGTCAATTGACCTCCATTGCAATGGATATGTATTACAAAATCGACTTTTCCCTATCTAGATTCGCTTCCGTGACGTGAAGCCTGGCGAGTTCGTGAACTACCAGGAGAAGTTCATGCCGCGGCGTCACGGCGAGCGGCGCATCGTGGTGACGTTCTCGTCGCGGCAGCTGGACGAGATCTTCGGCTGCACCACGGTGAATGTGCGCGGCTAGCATGGCGGTGGGCCCCGCGCGGCATCCCCCCGCGCCTC
Source organism: Lomographa bimaculata (assembly GCA_948107665.1). NCBI lineage: Eukaryota > Metazoa > Arthropoda > Insecta > Lepidoptera > Geometridae > Lomographa > Lomographa bimaculata. The sequence goes on along the minus strand of OX403587.1, from coordinate 14,528,773 downwards.
TCCGGGCCCACCCTCCCCCGCAGCCGTCCAGATGGACCGCTCCTTCCACTCCTACGTTGCTCCGGAACAACACCTCTACGTTCAAGATGAGGAAGTTATCGTTGTGAAAACCACTTCTTAAACGGTGTTGTGACGGCTTCGAAGCCTTACATTTACTCTTTGTGTCTAGTTTTATTTTGTGATGACGACGACGACTCGGCCGGATCATGGATTTGTTAAGACTTTTTCAATCACAAGCACGAATCAAATAAATAAACCAAAAAAAAAACTTTTGTACGTACACCATATTCACTGCGTGATTTAAATGTAATCTTTATTATTATTATTATTTTAAGAGAATACCGATGCTTCAAGTGCCATTGCGTGTGTTGACTTTGCCTTCGACAAAAGAGGGATAGTAAGTAAGAACTAAAATAAGCTAAACTTATTATTGTGTGCCTATTATCAGACTATTTACACTGTAAGTAATATAATGATTATTAATATTATATCACACATATATAAATACATGAAACACAAAAGTACAAAAAAATGTATTTGCACGGTGTTTGTGTGTTTTTGGGATCTCAAAAATAAAAATGCATTCACTGCATATTTTGTATTTTATTTCATTAAACCTAATTATGTTATAGTTTAATACAAAGGTAGATAGATAACAACTATAAATTAAAGCAATAATTACATAAATAGTTAATGCCATAAGCGTTATAATATATATATATATATACTAGCTGCGCCCCGCGGTTTCACCCGCGTTGATAATGATGAAAAGTGATGATGATGATGATGATGATGAAAAATAGATGTTGGCCGATTCTCATAGATACCGGATAAGCACAAAAAATTTCATCAAAATCGGTCAAGCCGTTTCGGAGGAGTATGGCAACGAAAACTGTGACACGAGAATTTTATATATTAGATATATATACAGGGTAATTTGTAAAATATAGTCAAATGGCTCGTAAAAAAAATACATATCCATAGAATAAGGTTATTTTACATTTGTTAAATACCAGAAATATCTCAGATCCTGAATCTTGTTTAACCCATAGCTCATTAAATTTAGTTCTACGAACTTTCTTCGGAATGCTACATTTATTTATTTATTTATTTATTCATATGCATTACATGTACATTAGGTCATAAGACTAAACTTAGAAACTAAAGACATTCACCCTGTAATGTAGGATATAAGCAAGTATGTTATCTATCTATGTATCTTACATAATATTGGAGTTGAGATCATTTAGAGTTAGTATCTTTAATTTCACATAGTATATACAAGTTATATATTTTAGGTTTTATTTAGCTATGAGATTGTAACGTTTTATCTTCAAAATATTCATTACTGTTGTAGTAGCATTTGTTTATCAGTAATTTACGCAGTTTTGATTGGAAAGATTTATCATTAGATTCGGTTTTTATATTATGGGGGAATATTATTATAAATTCTAATAAGCATGTATTCTGATCCTTTTCTATATAACTCAATTTTGGGTTCTGGTAACAACAATTTGTATTTTCTTCGTGGGTTTGGATCAGACATAAAAAAATTATGATACTTTTTTACAAATATTGCTGCTTCAAGAATGTAGATGCACGTTAGTGTTAGAATTTTCCGTAATAATTAAGATTATGTATTCTATACAATCTATAATTACCTACTTAGTAGTTGTTTAAACTACCAACCTGTAGTAGAATCCTCTTGGGACATCACTCGAGACCATGGTCTCAATCGTTGGTGACCGTCTTTTGTGGTACAGCAATTGCTAATGCTTATACTGTTTTGTAATTCATACATTATTTATCTTTCTCAAGTATCAACTGGCTAGGCGTTGGCGTGCATATTACGAAGCGCGGCGCAGCGATGCCGTTTTTTACCGACTTCCCAAAAAAGAAGGAAGTACTCAAGTCGACTATATATTTTTTTTTAATCTGTGTTGCCTCATAACTTCTCTCCACGTGAGCCGCTTTGAATTTTTTTTTAAGTTTAAATGATGTTGCTTTCTAATTAGTCCCATTTAAATTTGATCAAGATCTGATCAGTACTTCTGGAAATATCGTCAATAATGCCTATTTTGTGGACTACTTTGACGATGTTCTCGTTTAACCGACTTCAAAAGTTCTTCATGACTTCTTTCATTGTGAGCCGATTTTGATGATATTTTTTTTATTTGAAAGCTGGTGTTTTTCATGTGGTCCAATTGAAATTTGATCAAGATTTGATCTCTAGTTTTTGAGTTATAGTCAATAATGCGTGTTTAATACATTAAATCTGATCAAGGTTCCGAAGATAAGGCGGTGAAGTCGGTATTTATAAGCTTTGCTTGCGTTTAATTATTGCAGGATAGAGTATTTTAAACAACTAGTAAATATCGATTGTAGAGAATACATTATCTTAATTATAACGAAAAATAAAAAATACAGATGAAAGTCGTAAAACTACATGAGCTAAGGGTTAAAACAAGAATTAGGGTCTGAGAGCTTTCTGGTATTTCTCAACATACCCTGTATATTGTATTCAGGAATTACAGGACCTTTATTAAATTTTACGTCCAATAACTTTAATCACATTTATATTATAAATTCGAAAGTTTGTAAGTGACTAAGTTGAGACTAAGAACTGCCTGTTGGCTTAGGAGCGTGTCCATCTAAGCAAGGGTATCGGGTTCGATTTCCAGCGGGACCACAAGTTTACTCCCCAAAGCCGATATGTGTTTCTGGTTCTGGGTGTGATTAAATGTGTGTGATGTAAAGTTTATATCGCGATTCTAGTGTTTGAACTTAGTGTGGGGCTGTGAACGTGAAAGCTTGTTTTTGAAGCTGTATTTATTCTTTTTCACTATTGTTTATTTTGTAACTGAACTTTAATAAGCAAGCGTGACACTTACCATCAGGCGACTTGATAGTCCCGTCTGCCAGTAGTAGATACATATAACAATAAAAAATTAAACTTACATAACACAAAACAGGAGGTACATGAGGTACAATAGATAATACTACCACGTAATTGTATTCCGTTTTAGGCCAAATTAATAACTAGCTGTGCCCGCGACTTCGTCCGCGTGGAATAGTGTCTTTGGGTATCATTTTTAATTATTTAGGCTATTTTTTTTACAAATAAGACACATACGTATATTTCATTGAATGAGATATTTGCAGTGTTTCACTGCAAAAGGTAAAACTTTAGGGTAAAACTTTTTCAAACTTTGAATGTCATATTTATTTATATCGAATCAACAGCCTAAAAAATAAGTATCAAGCTTCTAGCTCTAAAAATGACGATACTTCCATACAACTTTTTAACCTTGTACCAAATTTCATTTAAATCGGTTTAGTAGTTTTGGCGTGAATGCGCGACAGACAGACAGAGTTATATACTTTCGCATTTATAATATTAGTACGGATTTAGCTTGCGTGTAGTAGGTAGGTACATAAAAAAAAACTAACATAACATAAAACAGGTTTTATATGAAGTACAATAAACAATCTTACTAATATCTTATCATACTAATATTGTAAATCCGAAAGTTTGTGTGTAAGTGTGTAAGTATGTTTGTTCCCTCTTCACGCCTTAACGGCTGAACGGATTTGGATGAAATTTGGAATGTACATAGCTTGTATCTAGGATTAACACATAGGCTACTTTTTAACCTGATAATAGCGGGCGAAGTCGCGGGGCGCGGCTGGTAATACCATATAACTGTATTCCCTTTTAGGTCATATTAATTATCTTACTAATATTGTAAATCCGAAAGTTTGTGTGTAAGTGTGTAAGTATGTTTGTTCCCTCTTCACGCCTTTACGGCTGAACGGATTTGGATGAAATTTGGAATGTACATAGCTTGTATCTAGGATTAACACATAGGCTACTTTTTAACCTGATAATAGCGGGTGAAGCCGCGGGGCACGGCTAGTAATACCATATAACTGTATTTATTCCCTTTTAGGTCATATTAATTATTAAATAATATTAATAATTTAGATTACTTGCAGTAGGTATATGAAACTAAAGCATTCCCTGTAGTGGCTGTGTGCCAATGACCCAGCGGGACTTTCCTGTTTGACAGTATTTAACCGGCGCACTCCATGATTTTTATGCATTATTCAGAAGGAATTTCTGGAAACTGTCTAGTGAATATTAAACACAAAGGCATTATTACCCATTGAGCTCCAAGATTTCTGCGCAGTTTTATTGTTTGTTTATAAAGTGATATATTAAATAGCAAGATGGTACGCTGGTGCATCAGTGCTAACGATAATGGTATGTAGAAAAAAATACTTTGTTTTTATTGTACATCAAACTCAACAACTATGAGTTAATAAACCCCATGCCCGTTTTATCATCTAACAACAAGACTAACTGGCAAATGCCATCCATTTATGGTTGACATATCTCCGGTTCGCTGGAAGCGTTTTGCTTCTACGTTTGTCAACCGTACTGCGAAGGAGTGGAATTCATTGTCCGCGTTTTTGTTCCCCGAACAGTATAATCTGGGACTCTTCAAATCAAGAGTGAATAGGTATCTTCTATAGGCAAGCATGCTACACCTTCGGCCGCATCATCACACCCATCAGGTGATATAGTGGTAAATGCTTGAATATCGAGTATTAAAAAAAATCATTTATTTATCAGTCCATAGTATTAAGAAAGTTTTAGTGAACTGCCCGTTGACTTAGTTGGGTAGCCTTCTAAGCAGGGGTATCGGGTTCGATTCCCGGCGAGAACACAAGTTTTTTCCCTAAGGAAATTTTGTGTTTTTGGTTGTGATGGTGTGTGTGATGTAAATGTTTCCGGCACCCATGGCACAAGTCATCTAACTTAGTGTGGGGCTGTAAGTGTGAAAGCGTTTATGTTATGTTTTAATGGCTATATTTATAATACATATATATATAATATTTCTGTACTTGTGTATGTGACTGAAGTCTTTCTAAACGTCTGGACCGATTTTGGTGTTTTTTTTCATGTCAGGGGGATTCAAGAATGGTTCAGATTCACAATTCGATGGGATAAATAATGTTTTTTTAAATTAACGGGTCCGCTAATGTTAGTATATAATTGTAGCAATCATAATATGTAAAAAATAATTGTAATCATTGAAAAAATAGATTGAAATGCCAATTAAAATACAAAATAATAAATATATAAAACAATATAATGTTAGATATAATACTCAAACTTAATTATATTATGTCTTGTGTAAAAATAGCCAGATTTGCCACGTTAATCAGGAAAAAGTAGTCTTATATACAAGTAGAATCATATACTAATGTATTTATAATAAGTACATACAACATTTCAAATCCTTCCAGCCATTCCAGATTTACCTCGTGTCAAACATAATTATTATTTACCTCGTGTCAAACATAATTATTATTCACACACACAAAGTTTCGGATTTACAATACTTGTGTGAAGTGAAGTGTGATGATTACTCTAAGCTAAATAGTAATAGGAACAGTACAGATTTAAGAAAATATTTATAAATAATACTAGACGTGCCCCGTGGCTTCGCACGCGTTAATTAAGTATAAAAATAGCCTATTTGTTATTTCGGAACTTAAACTATCTACATTCAAAATCTGTTAATTCGTTACAGAGATACGTGGTAACAAACATTCAAACACACACAAACTTTCACATTTATAATATTAGTAGGTAGTAGGATTTACTCTGGCGAAGCGAATGGGCACAGCTGGTACATGAATATTTAGTATTTTCCAACCGTGCCCCGCGGCTTCGCCCGCTATTATCAAGTTTAAAAGTAGCCTATGTGTTAATTCTAGGTATTAGCTATATACATTCCAAATTTCATCCAAGTCCGTTCAGATGTTAAAGCGTGAAGAGGGAACAAACATCCACAAACTTTCAGATTTATAATATTACTAGCCGTGCTCCGCGGCTTCGCCCGCTATTATCAAGTTAAAAAGTAGCCTATGTGTTAATCCTAGGTATAATCTATGTACATTCCAAATTACATACAAATCCGTTAAAGCGTGAAGAGGGAACAAACATACTTACACACACACTTACAAACAAACTTTCGGATTTAAAATATTAGTAGTAGTAGGATAGGATAAAACATATATATAAACGCTTTCACACTCACAGCCCCACACTAAGTTCGATGACTTGTGTCGTGGGTGCCGGAAACATTAACATCACACACAATCACAATCATAACCAGAAACACAAATTTTCCTTGGGGAGAAAAATGGTGTTCCCCGGGAATCGAACCCGATACCCCTGCTTAGAAGGCGAACGCCACCCAACTTAGCCAACGGGCATTTCAGTTCCGATAGTCGGATTTCCTCTTATAAACTTATTTTAAGTTCGTATGGTAGTTATATTTTGCGGAAAAAGATATACATATAGGTAATACAATATGAGATCACTATTGAGTAGCAGTAATAAAGTCAAATGCAGTAGCTTTTTAATACCGACTTCGAAAAATGAGAAGGTTGTTTATTCGTAGAGTATGTTTTGTGTTACACTTAAGAAATGTTTTAATATATAATATAATATTGTAAATACTTGAGTATATTTAAGAAATGTTCTAATCTGTAATATAATATTTTTAATACTTAAAAATATAATGTAAGTTATTACAATATTGATAGACTACTGTCATGAATGTAATAAGACGTAAACACAGTATTTTTGATTAAGTACTTGCTATTGTACGCCCGAAATGGGCAGACTGTTGCTACCAATACCAAACATGTTTTTTTACACCTTGTTTAAAAACAGTTATACAATAAAGACTATTCTGATTCTGATTCTGATTCTGAATCACTAACCAAGCCGAGTATTGAAAGGAAAGATTTTTTTTTTATTTCAACACGTTTTTAATATGTAATGGACATAATAACATTGTAAATACTTTTATTACGTACCAAAAATGGGTTTTCTAAGCATAAAAGTCAACACAAAAAGCTACGATTTGAACATAATATTTGCAGTAATTTGCACAAGTAAATAGCCTTAGGTCTTTGCTGTGTATAGTTTTAGTTTTGTTTAAGGAAATATAGGCAATTGGCCCGTAGATATTTAGTACCAGGTAAACCTAATCGACTAGAAAAAAAAAGCAAATAACAAAATTCTGACTCTGATCTGACTTCGCACTTGTAGGTAAATAACGAATATTTTAACTAAATGGCAACAAAAAACTCATTAAACGTATTCACACTCACAGCCCCACGCTAAGTTCAAAGACTTGTATCGTGGGTGTCGAAAACATTTGCATGTCACACACAAATACGCCCAGAACCAGAAGCACAACTATCCCTTGGGAAGGAATTTGTGCTCCTGCCGGGCACCGAACCCAGAACTCACGGCGCAGAGGGCGGAGACATGTCCACTGCGCCAACTGGGTTATGGACATTTAATCTTTTTATGTAAGTAATGATTAAAATAAATTCTAAAATATGAAATGAACTAAAAATAATTGTCAGATGTACCTAAAATGCTGGCTGTGTTGCCACTGTAGGTACATTTTACTGTCCTATAATTATCAATCGTCACTTTAGTATCATCATTACGTACATAATTACTCATCACCAGTTCGTAATTCATCTTCTCAACTAAGTAATGTAGTATACATTGACACTATTCATAGCTAGAATTCCTCGAACAAGTCTACTATTTATAAAACATCGTTATTTTACGGCACGCAGATTTGCATACTTTCACGATTTCCAATACACATGCACGATACGTTCCCATTTCGTCTCGACCCTCGGCTATTTCTGCCCGTGGGCTCGCTGTTACCGTATGGGCAAATACTTTTAAATATTTATAACCGCCATGTGAAGCATTGAGAGCACTTCTGGAGATAATAACCCTATAAAAATTATAAAGAATGTTAAAAACCCTTTACTCATGGCTAATATTACACAGGCAGGAGTATCGAGTCGGCAAGATTATTTTCTCAACACATCAATACATTTCCTCAGAATAAATATTAATACAAGTTGACTCGGCAGTTAGCTGCCCACTAACGTGATACCTCTTTAATATTATCATTTACATGATTTTAATTACCATTTCTGGCTTTGGGCCATATCTTTACGTAATCTTTAATAGTTTGAAGTTATTCGCTTGGGTTTTGACGCTAAATGCCTCTGATAGACGGACGTACGGACAAAGTGCTAAACTAGCCAAGTCAACATAGAGATCTCGCTTCGCTCGATAAATAATGTTACCGAAAGCAATTGATAATGCCACAAATAAGCTTTATATAAGTGTTCAAGTTTTAGAAGGCCTAATATGAAATGAACACTTCACTACAAATTGACGCTTGCGTTCAAACACAACTTCTGCAAACTCAAGGATGCTGTCGATCAATGGTAAGCGTCACGCGTCCAGTTTCAATCTAGAATAATTGTATTCTTCGATGCGCTAGAGTTCATACTTTAAATAAGCTAGATTAGAGGCCCTTTTCATTTTGCCAATTAAAATAGCACGAAGGATATAGAACACCTGTCAGAGACTCATCAATAGCTATGAATTAGTTGAGTCTCGACTACAGAGTCTCGATCATCGGCGAAAAGTAGCAAGCCTCTCAATTTTCTACAAATTGCACTACGGAGAGTGTTCAAAGGAATTGCACAATCTTATTCCCGCATCACCGTTCTACTACCGAACATCTAGACAGACGGCAATGCGGCATCCGCTAATGGTGAAAATACCGACCATTCGCACGAAGCGTTTCGCTTCCACTTTCATTATGAGAACTGCCAAGGAGTGGAACGCCCTGCCGTCTACTGTGTTTCCCGAAAAGTATAATATGGGGTTGTTCAAGAAGAGAGTGAATAGGTTTTTACTGAGCAAGCGTGCTCCATCTTCGACCGCATCGTCGCTTTCCATCAGGTGAGATTGTGGTCAAACGCTAGCTTAGTCTCAAATAAAAAAAAAAAAAAAGTTTTTTTTTTTATTCTAGATAGGCAAACGTTTGACCGCCATCTCACCTGATGGTAAGTGACGTACGGTCGAAGTTATATATATAAGTTATATTGTTTATTTATGTGCTCTATCTTCCTAAGGGAAATTTGCTTACGTCGTACATAACTTGTGTGCGTAATACATAGCTCTACAAAATAATAAAGGGATAAAACATAATATATATAGGCTATTAGGTCAATGCTAAGGCATCAATTAACGTAAAAGGTGAATTCTCGGTAGATTGCGATGCAATGGCGTGACTCTCTCATTCATGGAAATAGTGATCTGAATATGACTCTACATGGTCTCTACAGTACATACATTCTATGAATGCCTGTTCAATCAAAGGAAAAAGAATGTGGTCGTATTCAAGGCACTATAGGTACAAATACGACCTTCTATAAAAAGTCTTAGATGATTACTAGTCGATTTCAGACCTTGTTTCCCTTATCTTTAGGTTGATAATTCCTTATTTTATTTTAAGTAGACAGTTTATCCGCGATCCGAAACGTAGGTGATGTCACACGTTTAACATAATCGTGTGTATATTATCAGTGTGTTTACTATCAAAGACGAGATATTTGACTAAAAACAAACAGTGGCTGTTTTTAGTATCGTAATTAGCGTCGAATCTCCTCTTCTAGTTCGTGTAATTTTGGGCAACTGAATGACATGTCTGTACTGGTAGATCATCTATATAAGTTATCATAACCTACTTAAGTTGTTGATTAATTAATGGTTATATTGAGTTCATATAATTTGACAGTCTCCTTTTGGTATAAGTTTATGAAATAAATTTAGGGAAAACATATTTTAAATAGTTGAAACCTGTTGATAACAAGGTATGACGATATGATTATTTTAATTATTAAACTGATATTATATATGAATAATCATAGGTTGCGTATGATTTAGAGCTGGTAACATTTGCGTAAACGCGCTATGTTTTTAAAGGTTGTAATAAATAATAACGTAATTCGTAGTAACGTAAATTTTCCAAGTGAATTCTTGTGCTTCCAACGTCAGCAAAGCATCACTCATAGTTTATGAGTAAGTAAAAGTCAGATGGAATAGGGTCCAGGTTCAGGACGACCCCGCGTGAGTCAACTGATAAGGGGTCACGTCTGCCACATGAAACGAGGTAGAAGATGCCAATGTAACTCAGACAAACTTTAAACGTGGAATCGAGCGCACGCGCCGATCGCGACCAATAAAATATTTGTAATACACGTAAACAAAAGACTATCGAAAACCAATTAATGTCAAATTTAGAATTGTTTACATAGTGGTTTTTAACGGTCCGTTATAACCAGAAGCATTTGTGATGTAATAGTGCTATATGTACTTTTAATGTGTGATAATTGAAGTGCGGATTCCGGGATTTATAGCAGTTCGTTAATGAATTTTGATTGGTGTGGTTTATATTCGAGACATGGGTAGTGTAAAGAGTAAGCTGGCAGGGTGGTGCGCACCTCGGTGCAAGTGCTTGGGTGGAAAATCGGACTCTTATGACCTCAAGGATCTGCCGCGGCCTCCGCAACTCAGCACCTCAATCGGTAGGTCGAGGTCAACTTTGAGATAAACAGACATTTGTTACGTAATGTCACAGTTATTTTACAAAAGAATGCAAATTGTAAAGGATAAGGTTGAAATTGATTGATATATTCATTAACACGAAACTTGGATACTCGTTGATGAAAATTCTATTATCATATTCCATTAGCGCGTAATTTAATAGGAAACACAAGTCGTGAATCTATTTAAAAGTTTTAGCTATAAAGTGCTAGTAGAATAAATTAAAAGTGATCAAAGAAGGCACATTAGATATTTTGAGTTACGACCCTCTAAAGACAGTAAAACTGAGCAATGTGTGACACAAAAGAGCGTAAAGTAAATAAACGTCTTTCATTTTAGTTATCTCTTTGAAGTGGTTGTAGAAATAAAGCTCGGTTTTTACCCAGATGTTTGAACTGACCGTGATTCAGGTCGACTTCTCTATACCCCGGTTTGTTTAGTGGTTAGCACTTCACGCAATATCTTAAACTCACGAGGCTATACAAGTAGCGTTATTTGCAAACTGGTTTGCACCTAGCATACCTTAAGATATCTTATAAATTTGTAGGGACATTTACGCAATATCTCGATGAAAAGATTTTTTCAATTTTTTTTGTGCTAATGCTAAATTGTTTATAATGCTGTAATTTGCAATGTAGAGCAAAATACGGACTACTAAAAAACCGACATAAAAAAAAATTGGTCCGTGTTTTTTTACATTACCTTTCGGTATTTTACCTGCAAAATGTATGAAATAATTGATATGGGCTTAAAATTTACCATCCTTTTTCCCTTTTCTTCCTTCACCATAAAATGTGCTTCAATCAATCAATTATCATTATTCACAATTATAAAAAAGAAGTTGTATGTATAAAATGTTTATAGTAAGTACGTCGTACAAATAAAAATGTAACTCATCATATTTTTATAATTATTTTGTATAGGAAAAATATTATCAAGTTAATGATGTAAATTAACTTTTATTAGTCATCTCGGGAAGACAAAAGACACGGGAGAGTCCCCAAAAACTGTTCACATTACACTAATATTATTCCGAAAGTTTGTATGTGTGAGTTTGTTTGAAGTGAGGTAAGTACCCGTACGACTTCAATGAAATTTGATATAGATAGTATAAACTCTAAAGTCTAGAGTCTAGATTGTATAGAGCCTTGAATAAGACGTAAGTATGTATCAAGATTAACGTGGGCTAAAACGTGAGCTAAATCAAAATTCAAAATCGTTTATTCACATGGGCCCCAAAGAGGGACTCGTTAAAAAGTTAATGACTCTACTGCCAGATTCGCATAATTACAGCCATCTAGAGGAAAACCTGGCAAGAAATTCGGCGGCGCAATTTTTCATAAATTTTTAACCAACTTAAAAAAAGGAGGTTGAGAACCGACTGTATTTTTTTGTATGTACGCGATCTCGCCGCCAATTATGAATCGATTTTGAGGATTATTTTGTTTAGTAGATGAAATTTTCCCATATAAATTTTATCGAAATCGATCAAGCCGAAACCAAAATATAAGCGATGGTTGCGTTTAATTATTTAAAAAACTTTTAATGACTTATACTGAAATTATATTAACCTAGGTATATTGGCTAGCTTGATGGCCACGTTTGGGCGAGGGGGCACAAATTGACGTATCCTATTGGATGTATTATTTATTGACTGATAAAAATGATTTTTATTTTGACATGTTAGAAGTAAAGAAAATATAAGCTATATCTATATAAAGGAGTCACCAGAAAGAGCTTGTCCAGTTTGCCTCCATGAATTGACAATCATGATTATGCCTATATTTTATGTAAAGAGTTTATCATTTTGTTGTGTTGTAATGTAATAGTGCGAATATACCAATAACAGCTTGATACATGTTGTAAGTACAAGTGCCGTACCCACAACTGTGTAAACTATATTATGTATACGATGTAGTACAAATCAACACTTACTTATATGCAATAATTCTCAATTGACCGTGTTTATTACGATAGATAAACATAGGTATTTTAATCTTCGTAATTAAACTTACACCGCACCTTTTTTAACCACAGCCAATTATCCCCCTTACACTTTTGCACGTTAAGGTTTATATTGCGTGAATTACATCGTGGCGGTTACGCTAGGTCGCGCGTGGCGATCTTTGATTTTTAATGGTTTTATTCAAATTTCGTGAAAATGCGCCTCAAATAACATAAGCTGAAGACATCATTTGTCTAGTAAATATACGTACCTATATTAAATAACTTTCACAGTGTTTTGATATAAAATGGCGGAAAGAAATGGTTACAAAAACACAAATTGATGTTATTTGCATGTAATTTGATATTTATTCCTTTTATATTTACGAACGTTATGAATATTCTAAGAAGAAGGCATCATTTATCGTATGACAAAAATTACGACAAATATTTGTATTTATCTGGTTTTATTATGAATGCCGAGTAAAACGGTTACGAAAACACGCATTTTAGTTGAAATTCTGGTATCGCCACCTTAAGTTGGGTGAGCGTTCGCCTTCTAAACAGGGGTATCTGGTTCGATTTCTGGTGGGAACACAAGTTTTCTCCCCTTGGATAATTTGTGTTTCTCTTTTTGGTAGTGATTGTGAGTGTGATGTTAATGTTTCCGGCATCCACGACACAAGTCATCGAACTTAGTGTGGGGCTGTGAGTGTCAAAGTGTTTATGTTTATATTTACACTTTGTCTAGATAGATACAAGTTACAGCAAATAAAGCAATAGAGCCATAAAGTACCTAATAGGAGTAATCGTACCTATTACGCTTTGATTCAATGTCATTTATAATAGATTATTTTATGAGATGATGGAATTATTTTTGCATTTATAAGATGTTATATTATTTTGCATTTATGTCTACGTTTATCATCCGTACTGCGAGAGGGAACTCATAGCCCGCGTCGTTGTTTCCTGAACGTTATAATCTAGGAGTCTTCTCTCTTTTTAAAGCAAAACGAGCGAGCGAAACGGTAGCGGTATCCTCTACCGGTGTCTTCTAGGCAGGCGTGCTATATCTTCAGCCGCATCATCGCTTTCCATCTGGTGAGATAGTGGTCAAATGCTTGCCTATCAAACATTAAAATAAATATGACATACAACATGCAATTTTAAAGCGACGATGTATAATTGACTAAAGCATGGTTTTCATGAACCCCGTCCTTTTTAAAGCCTGAGTATTTAAACTTTTTTTAAGAAGATCGATTTACTCGCTGCAGGAATGTTGTCTATGTCTGTCCATGATATATATTAAACAATTTGACCTTATTTTTTTATCATTTTGACATTTATAATTTTTATAGGTATATAGGATTAAATGAATTGAAAATACCCGTAAGGGGTAAACTGTATTCACCAAATGCTTTTCCATCTTGCAATGTTATCATGACAGTTTCCCAATAAATAAATATTCTATTCTATTCTATTTACTAGGTACCAGTACTTTTAATGTCTGAAACCGGATAACTCTGACTGATGCATGTGTCTTATTAACTGTACGTTCCTGGATAATGGATAAGTCGACAGTTAAGCTATGTCGACGCTTTCCCTCATGCCTCACATTCCTTGACTCGAATTCCGCGAGATACGTACCTTGATGCGAGTCGGTTCAAATATCGAACGTATTTTTATAGTAATAACGTCTATATCAGCGCTCGTTGCAATATAGCTATTTGATAATCGTCGCGTTTGAATAGTACGAAAATTGGCCAAAAATAATAACAAAAATCCACAACAGGTATGACTACACTAATACAAAAGTATAGTATAGTTAGTAGATTATGTGCAATGATTATACCCGTGTTGTGAGAGCCTGGTGCCTGATGTAGGTTTTTACAATAATTAAACGCAAGCAAAGCTAAAAAAACCGACTTCACTGCTTTATCTTCGGAACTTTGATTCGGATTAGATATACTAAACACGCATTATTGACGATATTTCAAGAACTACTGATCAGATCTCAATCAAATTAAATGCCACTCGTCTTTTTTTTTATCGCTCAATAATATACAATAAATGTCTAAGTAAAATATTGTAACAGAATATTATTTTACGGGGACATTATTTTTATGTTTTTGTTTCGGCTGATGGTAAACGTCACAACATGGATATATTTAGGTACCTTAAGATGTTTTTTGCATCTAGTCATTTTTTTTCGAACTCAAAACAAGCTTTATCTCGGTTCATTCTTGACTCGTCCGTATGTCATTTCAAGGTAAACCAGCATCCCAGCAAATACTTTACGTCAGTAAACAAAAACTTTGACAAAACTGTTGCACCAAAGTATCGAGGGAACTAAGCTGTACGCAGATTTAGATTCACTAGAACGAGTAAATATTTTTTAAAGCTTAAAATAATAATAGGGCAATTATATAACAAAATCTTTAAGATTATAATGAACTGACTATTAAATGAGTAATTAAAAAAAAATTATCTATATAATAAAAGCTTAATATAATAGGAATGATCATGAAATTACAAGAATACATTAAGGCAAACTGCTCAATCGAGTTCTGTTGACTGCGTAAACCTATTATTTGAACAAGGGCAAAATCAAGTATTTGTTAAATATACTTAAATTTCCAGCTGCACCAACACAAAAAAAAAAGAAATTAAACAATTTATACTCATAAGAAGGCACTCATTCATCTGTGGGGTGCCCCCCACTTACGGGTATGAGTGCCTCCTGAATATCTCCAAGATACAAGCGAATAACTCCAAATTCTCAGAGAATATGTAAAGCTGTGACCTAAAGCAAAAAAATGGCAAATAAGATTATATTAATAAAAAATATTCAGGAGGCACTCATACACGTAAGTGGGGTGCCCCCCATATTCTCTGAGAATTTGAAGTTATTCGCTTGTATGGTTTAAACGCTACAAAGTTTTTTTATGTTAGATAGGCAAGTATTGGACCACTACCTCATCTGATGGAAAATGATGATGCGGTCGAAGTTGTAGCATAACATATTACAAGGCCTCGATTCTGATGTACACTCACTAAATTAAATTTAAGCTATCCCTGTCTCTTACAAAATAAAACACAAGACAGAGATAGCATGCATTTTAATGCTGTCACGCTAGTTTAACAATTAAAATATGAACAGCAGAAGCAGAAAGGCGCTTGTTTTTAGTCAACACCAATACAACACATACTCGAGTAAGCTTGCATAGACATCTAAGTTCTGACTAACTTGACAGCACAGCAGTATGCTATCTCTGTCTTGTGTTCCTATTTTGTAAAAGACAGGAATAGTTTAAATTTAATTTAGTGAGTGTACATCAGAATCGAGGCCAATTAACTTTTGACTACCAGATTATACCAATTCAGGGAACAAAGACGCGGGCAATGAGTTCCACTCCTCCGCAGTACGGATGATAAACGTTTCGAGCAAAGAGTATGTCAACTTAGAGATGTTACTTCGCTCAGTTCTGAAATTCCGTATACTTAAGTATTTTTTTCTTCTTTTAATATTGGCTTCGCAATCTTGTGCATTTAGTAAGTGTCAAGTAATAATATATTTCTAGTTTATTTCATATTAAAAGTCTTAGTCACAAGTCACTGTCAAAGTCAAGTAAAATAGTCAAGGTCCAATCATAGCTAAGTAATGCCCTAGTAAAGTAGTAGAAACTTTACTACTACTAGAACTTCTATTGGAGTTTTGGAGTTAAGGCGAAAATCACGTTTTCCAACTTTGTAAGATTTGGCTACACTTATGCACATTTGCTAAGTATTAACGATTAATAATCCACCATTATTACACATTAACACTCGAAGAATCACAGGTTTTGGAAATTATACAAAATCAACAACGCCATATTTCACTTTCGCGGCAATACTACCTACCTAAGTCAACCTAAGTATTAAGAAGAAGCTAAAGTTGACAAATCTATATAGGCTGACTAGACTCGTTGAAAGTTCTGCAAAGAGGTATTGTACGTAAAGTAAGCAAACAGGAAACCGACCACATTATGGTATTCAGGTTTACAGATACTTAGGTTATTCATGCGTTATGCCAGAGAAAGGCACTTACAAGGAAAGTCACCAGTTTCCCGAAGCAGAAAGTCGACGGTATATAACAACTTTGTACAATACCTCTATATTTAGCGATGTTTAGTTACTACCACACCTCATTGGTCCCGCCAGAACGAATATTGTAAAATTATAAGTAATATATAATTGTAATGTTTGCGGATCAATTCTACGTATAGAAGAACTATATATAAATATAAATAAAGACTATATATATATATATATAAAGATAGGACTACACTGGACCGATTTGATGAATTTTTGTTTGTGTGTTAAGGTGGTGATTCAAGAATTGTATCGAATATCTTACTCTTACATGCTCGTATATATGTGCATACATAGTATTCATATTTTCAAATTCATATTTCTTTTGTTGCAAACATATTACCTACATAGTTAAATTATAACTAGGTATATGTACTCTCAGGTGTAGCAAAGTAAACAGTTAACTTAGTTTAAAAATTATAACATTATCTTATTATAATAGGAATAGTCTTAAAACATTACATTTATTTACAAAATAAGAAATCATTTTTGTAGTGCACAATAGGTGAATTATCAATCCATTTAATGTATTGTAGGGTTATATCAATTAGCATAATAACCACGTAGTAGGTACTTACAATACGAGTCAGGATACAACGTTCAACTTCACGTGCCGACCTACGCCTTACCGTCTGAGGAGTGTGTAGGAACACCTATAAAGCGCGGCTGATGGCTCATGGCATTGATGTGCCTGATAAGGAGAGTCAGGCACCTACAACACTAATTATGACCAAATGAATCAATTGGCTTTAAAAGGAATTAGAATAATTGCGGAGCGAGCAAGGTGCGTTATTGGTAGTTATTTAGAATGTAGCCAAGAAGCATATTTCTTAGCTCACATTTTATGAGATTCTTATCTCATAAAATGTGAGCTTAGCTCATATTTTTAGAGCAACATTGAAACAGTCAGTATATCTTAAAATACATAAAAACTTTAAAATTAAAGATAAATTACGGAGCGAGCAAGGTGCGTTATTGGTAGTGACTTAAAATGTAGCCAAGCAGCAATAATTTTGTTAGGTCAAATTTTATCCACTAGATTAGCGCAGGTAGAGCAAAACTGGAATAGTGAGTACATCTCACACACAAAAATTCTTAAAATTAAATACTGTCAATATATTAGAAAAGAAGGGTCTTACAAAAGGAACTTTACATAAAGTAAACTTATGAAAAGGAATTTATAAAGTTTAAATATGTCTGCTGTATTAATTTAATCAACCTTTGAAACAAAATGTGTTTAAATCTACGGGCTTCTCTTCTAGGGTATTAGTGTTTGTATGTCTGTCTGTCATCGTAGCTCACAAAGGACTGAACCGTATTAAGTTTGTTTGAAAGGTGACTTGATCGCAATTTCCAGATAGGGCGTCGATAGTATCAAACTTTTGATATCGCCACTTGTATAAATTAGTAAACGTAACTAAATCAACCGTTAACAAATCATATTTGACACCAATTAACCGTTTAAGTGGCCTTAAAGGGTCATACTGAGTGCAATCAATAAGTGACCAGATCTTCATACAGTTAGAATGGTTTGTTGCTCGTGGTCTTAAGATAAATACTAGTTGAAACTGACAGGTATATGACGCATTCAAATACAGTCTTAATTACGTCTACAATTGGATATAATTTGTATCATATATAACGGTGGTGTAGGTGTTAGTACTACTGAAAGGAAAAGTGACTAATGATTACTTATTAATAGATACGAAGGATTGTGTTGCACCGCCTACTATCCATTGAGAACGTGCATTATTCATTTTTGAATGAGTTAACTAGATGACTTCACCAATATTTATTTGCACTTGTTTGCTCACATACATATAATGATGACAGGTTATATTCAATTCTTGTGTTATTGTAGGTATTGGTAGATACAAATTTAATAAAACTCACGCACAATTTGAACTATTATATTAAAATTAAAACGGGAATTAGCGTGACTTACGCGTTGTCGATGTCTAGATCGACAATTGTTTTGGCTTCATTAGGAATCCTTCTTCAGGATGAGTTCGGAGCGCCCCCACTAACGAAACCGAAATGGTTGTCGATCTTTATAATGATTAGGCTGCAATATGTCAACCAATTGAAGCCAGTGACGTAACTAATCCATAAATGGTTATTTACAATTCCAAGATACTTTACTCTTGTTAGAATTTATTCCAGATGACATCTTACAAAGGGCATGATTGTTTAGCGTATTTTTTATGATGTCACTAACACTAATTTGGACATAAGTTTGACCAAGACATGAGTAATGTTTAGCTAGCCTTGGATCTGAATGAATAACGATTTCCAAGATGTCTGCATCTAACAGAATGGCAATTAACAAGAACGACACCATACATTAACAGCAAAATATTTCAATTGCATAGATATCTGTTCACATTTATGATACTTACAAGAGAAATTCATAATTTTCTGGGTTATAGGTATGCTGCGGATATGGTACCGCAAGGTTAATTAAATTTTATTCATGAATCGCGATGTTTTAATAATATATTACTACGGTAAAATTTACAGAATTTTAGCACTTATTGACAACTTTTGTAAATCACGTTATTTCTATGATATTAGTAGTTCATTGTCAATCTGCTGAGATTCGACACTGACTCGAACCCTTGGGGATTTCTCAGTATGTGGCTGTAGCTTTTCACGTCTTATTGACTTAATGACATCATCGTCAGAGCTGGGTGCAAGGAGTACAGTATAGCTGTTGTGGTGCCCACGTTGGTACCAACAGTCTGTGACGGCAAACCCAAGGAAACAGACGTTTGTGCGAACAATTAGCGAGACATGAATGTCGAATCGAAATCGAACGAATCTAGTAACATATTTTACTTTACGTGATTGTGTTGCGAGGAACTGAAGTGAAACTATAATAATGGTTGATTATATCAAAGATTTGTGGAGGTATTATTTTGGAAAGAAGCGCAAATACATTATTGTGCCGTTTAATCCAGGTATATTGTAATTATATATTTATGGGATGCGTTTGTGCAGTCATATCGTTAATTTTAAAAATTTTTTATTCGTGCTATACATAGATCTATTATCTTAAGGTTATGCGCAACTTGGTTCTTATTAAAAAGATTAATGAAAAAATTAACCAAGCTTTTTCACAAAGATTTTTGACATACTCACAACATAGGCACATAAAGGAGCTTTAGGTTAATGTGTGTGAAATAATGGCCTATTGGCTTTCCGCCAAACACTCAAGCGCGAAGATTTTTGTCGATGACGGATTCTGAAATCTATTCGTCTTCTTTATAAACAAAATTTGTTGACATTTATTTAACAACAGGAATTAATGAATAATGTATTGGCGATAAATTTATTATGAAGAAACAATTGATAGCTTTGATTTGGAGAATTGATTAAAAGATAGAGACAATAATGGATCAATCCTGAGGAGGAATCCTGTCATGATCTCTAGAAAAGTTCACTTATTGTACAATTTATATACCCGTAAAATTACTTATTTACGTGTTTTACATTGAACAAAATAATGTTGTTCTTCCAGATGTAATCGACGGAACGCGGCAAGGTGTTCTCGCGGTCCAGGACATTGATTTCTGCATTGATGACAATGGCGATAACCATCATACCAGCAAATACAATTTGATGACAAGAGCCGACGACAAATGTTTAGTTGTCAGACGCGGGCAGTCTTTTAAATTGGATATACTCCTAAATAGACCGTACGATGCCAACAGAGACGCTATTTCCTTTATTTTCTACGTATCAGGTATGGAGGTCACAGTTATTATACACTCTGCAAGACAGCATGTTTATTTTAAGATCGATATGTGTTCTGTTGTTATAAGCTGCATAATTGAATGAATTATTTGCAGATGTTGAGAAGCGTGGGCCATCTGCGGATACGTCAGCGGCGGTACCGTTGCTTGAGAGGGGATCTGAGACTGTGGGCGCGTGGAACGCAGTGTATGAGAGTCAGATGGACTCCCATCTGATGGTGTCAGTGACGGCGGCAGTTGACTGTATGGTGGCATCCTGGAAAATTGACGTGGATACCAAGTTAACAGGAGGCAGCTCTTTAAGCTACACTCACCCGCAGCCTATTTATGTCCTGTTTAATCCTTGGTGCTTGACTGATACCGTTTACATGCCAGGTATGTTTTGAAGATAACTATGTCTTTATAAAGTGATTTATAAGATACTTATACTGCCCAACACTATGATTGTATGGATTTCTTTTCAATCGACTTCTATAAAGATTCTTTTTACCGACTTCCCAAAAAGGATGAGGTACTCAAGTCGATTGTATTTTTTTTTTATGTTTGTTACCTCATTGCTTCTCTTCACGTGAGCCGATTTCAATTTTTTTTTAGTTTGAAAGGTGTTGCTTTGTAATTGGTCCCATTTAAATTTGATCAAGATCTGATCAGTAGTTCTTAAAATATCGTCAATAATGTCTATTTTGTGGACTACTTTGACGATGTTCACGTTTACCCGACTTCAAAAATTACCTCATAACTTCTTTCGTTGAGAGCCGATTTTGATGATTATTTTTTTATTTGAAAGCTGGTGCTTTTCGTGTGGTCCTATTTATCAAGATCTGATTACTAGTTTTTGAGTTATCGTCAATAATGCGTGTTTAATACATTAAATATCTTCTAACATTATTGCGGTGCCCCACAGGGTCTATATAGAACTGTACTGAAGCCGGTTATTTTAAGCTTTGCTTACGTTTAATTATTTTGTTTGGTAGAGTATACTTCAGAGGTGGTCCCATATAAATTATATCGAAATCGGTCCAGCCAAAACCAAAATATAAGCGATGAAGTTGGTTTTTTTTAAGCTTAGCTTGCGTTTCAATTATTAAATAACATTTTAAATAATTTATTTTCCTTCAGGCCATAGTCATCGTGAAGAGTACGTGGAACAAGATGGTGGTCTTATGTTTAGAGGGGTATATAATCGAATCAAACCAGTCCCATGGCAATACTCTCAGTACGAGAAAGACATTCTTGATTGTGCCTTGTATTTAGTCAGAGAAATCGGGAAGGTAAGACACTCAAATCTATTACTTCTATTGTTTAAAGGGCGTAAACTGTTTGAAATTGTTTGGCTGATCATTTTGTACAATTGTGTTTGTTTTTCTGACCACATAAGACTTTGACACCTAAGTCCGATGTTTCTTTTACAAATATCTGCACTCAAAGATATGAAGTCATCAGGCGTACATTGTAGCAAAAAACTGGTTATTTGAAAACCGAGATTATTGGAGATAAACATAATGACGTGTTTCTGTCTGTATATTAAGCGAATGAATTGTCTGTTCAAAATAGGTCAAAGGGAAAGCAAGGAGCGACCCTATTCGAACATCACGTGCTTTATCCGCCGCTATCAACGTTCAAGATGACAACGGCGTGTTATACGGCAACTGGGGCAAAGAACTCAGTGATTACGACGGAGGTACCCACCCGCTTAAGTGGCTGGGTTCGCTGACCATTCTCCAAAAGTACTTCGAGAAGAAGAAGCCAGTGAAATACGCACAGTGCTGGGTGTATGCAGGCGTTTTGACCACAAGTAAGTCTAAAAACCAGGGACGTTTAAATTAAGAACTAGGAGTTCAGAGGAGATATTTTAAAATTTTGTTGCTCATAAGCACGCTAGGCCTAGAATGAGAACTCGTATTAACGACAGTCTCCGTATCACGTGTCCTAATTGATATGGTAGGCAGATACTGGTAGAGCGATTGCAAGCCAATCAAGATTTAGAAATGATTTGCCACTATGGATTTTTTAAACGATGTCACCTTCATAATAATATGGTGCTCAAATTGGTGGAACGATTCAAATCTAATTAGACCGACCAATTCACCTTATTATCACTGAGCTATCATTGCTAGTCAAATGAATGACTTTTGGTGAACCCCACGTAAACATATAGGCCTGTTTACCATCCTCGACCACATCATCAGTTACACCTGTTATACCTACAGGTGTACATAAGGGTCAAACATAAAAAAGCTAAATCAAATTCAAATTGACTCATCATGTTTACTTTAGTGGCTTTTATTCACTGACTCAACATTTTTTTTAATCACATTATTCACTAGATCCGTCTTTGTAATTTTTATCTTCAAGAATTATATTAAGTCTATATATAACGTCATTATACTTTTTTCTAGTTTGTCGAGCTCTAGGCATTCCATGCCGGCCTGTGTCCGGCTACAATGCAGCACACGACAGCCAAGGCAGTCTCACCATCGACATAATTAAAGACGAAGCTGGAGACACACTTGATAGTTTTACAAATGATTCAGTGTGGAATTATCACGTTTGGAATGAGGTAAGCAATTTAAGCAGACCGGTTAGTTAAGAAGAATTAGCGGTTTCAATAGCAACTCATTTCTATACCATAATTGGAGCACATGCTCATTTAAGCGAGCAACTTATCTTGTTCAAACGCACGTTTTTAACCTCGAAGATTTATAAGATCATATCAGAAATTTGAAATATTTTATATACTTTATAGTAGATCCCTACTCTCTTATTGGTAAAATTCAGTAATAATACCTATGCTTTAAATAACATTAAGTCTTAGAAGAATAAGATTTCACAAATATCCCAATTATCTTGCTGCAGCTGGCGGCAGGAACTTCCATGGTAGAGGCTTTTTCATAAGTTCTATGTATGCTTGCAGGTTTGGATGGAGCGGCCAGATTTGGGAGCCGAGTACGGTGGTTGGCAGGCGGTGGATGCAACCCCACAGGAGACCTCGGAGGACATGTACCGCTGCGGACCAGCATCGCTCAGGGCCGTGAGAGATGGAGAGTTACAGCGCCCGTATGATTGCGCCTATGTTTTCGCACAGGTCAACGCTGACAAAGTAAGTGATAGCTCTATTTTCCGTATATTCCCAGTAGCCATCGTGGCAATCTGAAATAAAATTCCCAGTTGCCGCCGGGTGGCGAGAAAGAATATTACAATAGATTAGAGACATCTTATAACTTTAGCGGTCTTTATTTATTTGTTTTCTTAGATATAAATAAGTCTAAGCGCATCGCTCTTATGCGAAGTAGATAAGTGAAAAAGTAAGTTTTACTGCTCTTGACCGCATCCACGCAGCAGTGTACAGCTCTTCGAAGAAAGGGCAATTACTTCCCAGTCGCCACCCGACGGCAACTGCAATTTTTTGCACGATTGCCACTTGGTGGCAAATATGTGGGGGCGACTGGGAATATTATAATACGCTATTTTTAAACCCTGTGTCGTACATTGTCTAATATTTAGTTTTGGTCCACACTGTGAGTTCGGTACTACACGACTTCCTTTTTATTTATTCCTGTGCTCTCGCTATACTGATATGTTTCTTCTTCTATTTTAAGTTATATTTATACTATAAAATACGTAAAATATGTCAAGTTACTTTGCAGTCGATTAATTTTGGGCAAAGGTAAAAAAAATATCCGTAATACTCACGATAGTTTTAATTTTCATATAAAATATTATTATTAGTTTTTTACTACATCTTTTCAAACTAAACAAGTAAACCTAGCCCATGTACTTGATGGCATTTGGCATAAAGTTGAACTCCAATACGCAAAAGAAACAAAACGAATTAGAGGATAATAGGAATAAGACACAACATTTTACCTGTAGATTTTTTACCTACTAAATTTCCCATTATTAAGTGAACGATCGTTTTATGTAAAGTGTTGATGATTTCAGGTTCTATGGAAATACTATGGAGAGATTCAGCCCCTGAAATTCTTAGCTCGAGACACAACGTCTATTGGGCAGTTCATTTCAACTAAAGCTATTGGCACGATGGAGCGAGAGGTAAATCATTCTACATTATTTTTCTATATCTCAAAAACAAAATTTAAAATCTCTACACTTTGTTTGTACCCTACAAATAGATAGTGGTCAAACACTAGCCTGTCACATATAAAAAAAAAAAAAACAAAAATTAATATATACAACAAAAATTATATGGCAGTTATCCTTGAGAGCCTGCGTATTCCAGGTCTAGTGTGTTTACCAGCTTCGATCACATCGTCACTTACCATCAGGTGAGATAGTGGTCAAACACTAGCCTGTCACAAATAAAAAAAAAAAAAAAAAAAAAAAATTGTAGAAAACATTCTACTCAGAATTTTTGAAAATGCGGCCATCCACCATATTACTCTATATACTGAGCGTGCCTAAAAACTATATAGTGCTAAGCAGTCGTCGCTGCCTCTGCTGCCGTTCCGCTTATTTATTTATTTATTTAATAGTTAATGCTATGAAGCATTATCTACCAGCTATCCTGGGCGTATAAGAAAAGTATTTGGGCATGCAGCTAAAAGATACGCGTATATAAAAAATGAAGGGATTTTAGAATAAACTAGATCAAATGTGTGTAATAAGTATAGTGTGATAAGCTCTTATTTATGTGTTTTTACAGTTCTTACATAAGTATTATATTCTATATTTATTGTTATTTCAGGACATCACAAACGAGTACAAATACCCCGAACGTACGCGACAAGAAAGGGAAACCATGGAGAAAGCTTTGCGCAAGTCTGAGAGCATCTTTGCTAGGTACTATCTGAACGATGCCTTCAATGATGTCACTTTCGACTTTGATCTCCGGGATGATATTAAGATCGGACAGGAATTCGCTGTGGTAAGTGTTCTGGTATTTAAAATTATTTTATAGTACCTGTATATGATTTGTAAGACAGACGTGATTAATCCAGTAGCCAAAACAAAAGCAATAATATATGACTCATAGTCCCTATGGAACGTATGAGAAGCAAAATCTCTGCGTAATTAGAGTGGATCAGCAATTATTCGATCCATGCGTCTGTCTGTCAAAGGATTATTTGTAGCTTCTAAACCTCATAAGTTTATCACAAAAAAAAATCTCAAACTTCACGTTATGTTTAATATTATGAACATTAACTTGTTATAATTCCTTGTAAAATATTATATCAACTGTACAAATTTTAAATTCTCTTGAATTTAAGCCTAGCTTATCTGATACACATTAACATCCCGCAGACGGGTAAACAATCATGAAATGGAAATCCAAAAAGGCACAGCGACAGAAACTTTAAGAAAGACATCAAATAAAGCCAGTATAATAGTCGGTCCACCTTCCAGGTCGTCCACATAAAGAATCGATCCTCAGTGGACTCCCACCAAGTGAAAGGCGTGTTGCGAGTGGATGCCGTCACCTACACCGGGAAAACTGGAGACAGCGTCAAGAGAACAGAGTTCGACTTCAAGCTGCAGCCTGAGGGAAAAGAACAGGTCACCTTGCTGGTTACCTTCGACGATTATTACAAGCGGCTTGTAGATCAGGTCAGTAACATAACGAATACATACCCTTGTATAAAGATCTAAATAAAAATTATAATTTATTTTTGAAGTCAGTTAAAATACGTGTCATTTCGTAAATTGTATTTATAGCAAACAAAATCTTATAAAATGGAGTTTTTAACATTAATTATCAAATTGTTTACATTTTCAGGCGTCCTTCAATATCGCGTGCCTAGCGACGATCGTTGACACCCAGTTTGACTTCTTCGCCCAGGACGACTTTAGAGTTCGAAACCCTGACATTAAAATCGCCATTGACGGCAAACCCAAGTCGCGCCAAGAATTCAACGTCACTGTTCAAGTAGAAAACCCCCTGCCCATCCCGCTGAAGAACGGAAAATTCTATATTCAAGGTCCGGGGTTGGAAAAGCAGCTAAAGATCGAACTCAGCGAGGTAGGTGACATCATAATATAATTCTTACAAGTAACAATTTTTGGAACGAATTGTAATAAAACGAATATTACTATGGTAACCAAGTAGGCCATTTCTATAACGTGCTACAATAAAAATACACCTAGCGCCATCTATTGTGCTATCATCGAACTACTTAAGCTACGACATAAACAAAGTTCCTGCACGAAATGTTGTAGCAACATATTACAACAAACAGAAATGTTAATCAAGGTCATTCGATACGCTTCTAATCATAAGGATCCACTATTTTGTGTTATATCGTTAAATATCTGACAATAAAATTAGCTTGAATGCCGATGTCTCACTTGGAATTACATTATTAATTATAGGCATTTTTTAACCTTTTTAGGACAAAGGCTCAAGGCTCAAAGAATTTAAAAGTGACCCAATAATTTATATTTATATATTTTATGTTACAGAACGTGGCGCCTGGAGCCCTAGCAAAGGCGGAGTTCAAGCTGACGCCTCCGTGGGCAGGGCGGCACCAGATCTCAGCAAAGTTTAGTTCCAAGGAGATGAAGGACGTCGACGGCTTCCTCGCCTTCATGGTATCGCCACCAGAGGCTAACGGCTACTCCTCGGATACTTTGGAGACCAGACAGATTTAGAAACGCCCATCTAGAGCTACTTTTCAACCGACTTCAAAAAAGGAGGTTCCTAATTCAACCGTATGTTACGCGATAATTCCGCCAATTATAAATCGGTTTTGATGATTTTTCTAATGCATGACTACTAATTAGTAGATTACGATAGAGACACTAATATCTAAGA
Organism: Lomographa bimaculata; assembly: GCA_948107665.1. Lineage (NCBI taxonomy): Eukaryota > Metazoa > Arthropoda > Insecta > Lepidoptera > Geometridae > Lomographa > Lomographa bimaculata. The sequence goes on along the minus strand of OX403587.1, from coordinate 14,501,655 downwards.
ACAAGTTGATTCATTCTTATTATATACCTAATTGCCTTTAAAGATGTAGCCAGACTTGGTTATAGTCAGGTTTGAATGTTAAGAAAAAAACACCAGTGATATTGGAATAATATCTTTAACAAACTGATAAGTAAATAAATCTTGCACGATAAGTACGAGTACAAAATAGATATGTTATTAAATTGTGTACTTATGTGTAATAACGAAATATTTTAGCTACTCAGTGCGTTGAGCACTATGATTCTTTGGTGCTTATTTCGTGAAATTGTAGGTTTATTTAAAGGCCAATAACAATGTACAAACTCTTTATAAAATCTCGATTGGTGATATAGTTATGACTTGCGATGTAGAGTCAACATATATGTCGATGACGATCTAAACATAGTGAATAATGTCTATAAACCATCTGTCACACCTGAGATATTGAGGCAAACGAGCGTTTATAATGTGTAATAGATTGTTACACCAATGGAAAACATAATTTTCATAACACTTGCATGGAAATGTATACATCCCTTTTTAAAATAAGAAAGGGAAATTGTTGTTTATATTGAATTATTGACCTATATTATTTCAAGTGATTATTGACCAATTTTCCGAACATGTCTGATAAATTTAACTTTTCTAAATAGTTGTCACTCACAGCCGTTTTAATCAACCTTAAGAATAGATATTCGTAAATATTTAAGAGCTGTTTTGCGCAAAAAAGTTTCAATAACTGTAAGGAGGTGATTCACGACTAGGCGCCTCTTCTAGTCTATGTTAGCTTAGTACTCTCACATCTAGAAAATACAACTATATACGATTAAAAATAACGCGTGGTAGAGGGTTGGTTTTTTTATACTAGATAGGCAAGCATTTTACCGCTATCTCACCTGATGGAAAGTGACGACGCGGCCAAAGATGAAACATGCTTGCCTTCTTCTTGGTTCTTCACTCTAGACTTGAAGACACCCAGATTATACTGTTCAGAAAACAAAGACGCAGGCAATGAGTTCCACTCCTTCGCTATACGGATGAAGAACGTAGAAGCAAAACGCTTTGAGCGAACTGGAGGTATGTCAACCATAAATGGATGACGTTTGACAGTTGTCTTGGTTAGCTTGGTATAAAATCGAGAGATAATATTTGAAAATAATTTGCGCTACACTCAAAAGTAAGCAATTTTTTTTTATTTGGCTTTTGGATAACAAAACAAAACCGCAGCCAATTTTAAAAGGCATAATATCCCACCCAGAAATCGCCTAATGAAACTGAATGGTGACGTTTCACCAAATATGAGCTGTTAAATACTATTTAATTAAAATATAAGCTTATACTTTCGGTAAAGCTTAGAAGTTTTCTATATAAGTTTACAATAATCAATCAGCCAAATAGTTACGATGTAGATATAGTATAGGTATCTACTAGGAAAGTGATCTTATTTAAATATTTAATTTTCTTAACATTCTGCTATTCTTCCTGCCAAGCAAAGATGATTTTAAAATAAGTATTATTTAGTTTAAGAATTATTTATTAGAGTTTATGTAACTTTAGAGTAAGTAAAAATGTTATAAACTAATAAAATTAAGATTGTAAGTCATAATAAAACCTTCTTTTAATAATGCTTCATTTTTTAATTAAATGCACCGACCTTTAAATTAAATCAGGAACTTCCGGGTTATCTATAAAACCTGGAGAGGGTTCTTTGACCCCAATCTTCATTCTGGGATCAATGTAGTCTGGAACCTTCTTAGTTACACACATATTAGTTAAATCTAGTACATTATCTGAAGGGCCAATCTCCAAATATTCTCTTGTAGACTGTCCCCGGTGACAATCCTCAGCTTTGTGTTGTTTCATAAGATTTTTCTTCTTAACTGTATCATTTTGGTAGGCAGGCTTTTTAAGTACATAGTTCGCTATTGGCATCGAGACTAACAACCGTCCCGTGATTTCCGATCGTCTCGCGGTTGACTTCGTAGTGTCTACCTCCTCCGGTAGATGGAGCTGAAATATTTTTTCCTTTATCATCACCCTAACATAGTTCGGTTGTATGTCGATGTCCAACAAACTGGTATCTAAATGTTTATACACGGCCAAATCGAGTACGTAGCAAGATGGATCTGAGCTATCGAAAAAAAAGTCAATTTTCGCTTGATTGATATTAAAAGGTCTGCCGTCGGCAGCGAAAAACTTGTATTGACGTTTTTCCTCTTTCTTTTCCTCAGTCTGGTAACTCTGTTGCTTAAGCTGTCTCATTTTCTCTATTTCATGACGTACTTCCGGAGCGTGTTCACATTTTTCCGCCCAAAACTTTTTGTTTCGCTCATCCGGATCCATATCCTTGTATTCATTTTCCCATTTGTTTTCTATGTCCCTTTCTAATCGGGACTTTTGCTTGCGCCGCTTGTGTCTATAATCCTCTTGTTCAAAGAGTATATCAGATCGAATAACTTTGAGATTTTGCAAGCCTTTAATGCGGTCAGATCGTTGAATATCTTTACCATCTAAAGATACTAGTTGCGGAAGAGTCCCTATTACAAAATCTCTATAGTTGTCATAGTCAGTGCACGGGTTTCCAGTAAGATACAGGTGTTCTAAATTATAATTATCAACAAGACTTTCAACACTTACGATTTCTCCAATGAAGTTGAGGGTCAGGTCAAGTTTTTGTAACGATTCACACCTTTCTAAGTTTTCTATGGCTTCAATATTATTTAGGGCTAAATTGAGGTATTTAAGATTTTTAAGCTTGTTGAGGTTTTCAATCTTCGCTATCAGATTGCTTTGCATGAGGAGTATTTGTAGCTTTGGACACCAGTCTTGTATAAATTCTATTTTTTCAATATTCTCTTGATGTAAAGCAATTTCTTCTAATGGCGCCAACAGCCTATCGTGGTGTTCTGCTTTTTTTCGTACCATATCTACAGTTATTTTCACCATTTTATATTTTATAACTATGCAGCTTTGAAAAACTAATTTCTACTGCATTGACATTGCCAACATTGATTAAACGTTGTCTTAGCAACAGTCGCCAAACCAACAACGTTTACTCACAAAAAGGTATAATGCGTTTGGTTTGGTAAATATTACTTCTATCTTTATCACAAGGCGCGATTAATGATATTGAATTCTGAATCGTGGATTTATGAATTGTTAAGGTAATAATAAAAATGGACTTATCACGCCCACACTGTAGATGCATAATGCAGGAGTCGACCAGCATGCAGCGTCCAGAGGGCATTTGTAGAAACTACAAGATTTCAAATGGTTATCTTTCGATCTCGGCGGCCGGTAATCCGTCATTTAACATTCCGGCAGTGGCAGCGCGACCGCTCCACTCAACCGTAGTAAATTAATATTGCCGTGATATACAGGGTATTAAAATATTTTAAACGACGCCATTTATAATATGACATTCGGGTATCGAGTCGTAACATACCAACATATATTATTCCGAGAAACTGCCAAAAGACAATGAGTATGAAGGATTACTATCATCAAAGATGCGTTTTATTGTTGTTGTTCGGGGTCGCTGTAAAAAACGAAGATGTGGAAAAAACAAGAGACGTGAGGATGAAATAAGGCATGACAGAGGGAAGACGGTGTTATTAGTGAGGTCGGAGCGGGCAGGGTGCGGCGCCCCGCGGTCTGTGTGTGTTTAGGGGGCGCAGCGGGGCGCCAACGGTCGCGACGAACCCACTTATTGAAAGCAGACAATTTAACATTTTGTTGTTTAAACACACGCGGAGCTCTAAGAGGTCTAGTTGGTTATTGAATTTAGGGAATGTGCTAATGATGAGCTATCGTTCAATCTCGTATGTTTGGTTAGTTGTGATATAGATAGCGCCCTGTCAGTTAATTTATTATAAGACACTTATCATCACTTCTGTGCCCTGCAGCACTCCGCATTAATAAGGCTGGGTAAAATTATAGCCAATGTCCTATCATAGGAGAGATAAGCCAAACGAGTCGTCCACTTGGTAATAAGCGTCATGGCTGGCTATAACATCTGTAGTGACACCTGGAATATTAAATAACAGGGTCCTGCACGGCACTGCAAGGAGCTGCTCTCCCTCAGATAGATTTTATGTTTCATAGGCCCGGTAGTTACAATGATCGAGTAGTGGCGCTATTCGGGTGTTCGGTAAATAAGTCAAATCTCAATCTGACTCGGCCCGGGGCGGGGGTAGAAAACACCCAACGAACGAAAAAAACACGTGTGGCACTCGGGGACCGCCGCGGTAAAGCTATTGCATAGCACTTTTTGTCAACTTATGCAATTATAATTATTTATTTATTTTATTTATGCAGTATTTTTTTTCCTGCCACCTAGAGGCGAGTTGCTGAACTAAAGAGACAAGCGTGATATTTCAAAAAAGTCATTAAAAGATGGCATCATCGATAGATGGCAAAACTAAAAAGTATCACCGCTGTGCCGATCGGAGTGGGGGGTGTTAGGTTATTTTCGTTACGGAATTTCTGGATTCGGTCTCCACGCTCAACGCCAGCGATAGAAGCTATGCAATAGCTTAAAATTGGTAAAACCTTTTATTTACTTTTATATGTATAATATAGATAGATAACTCTTTATTGTCTCACCTTACATAAATCACTTACAATAAAAAAAAATATATTAATGTGTACAATCGGTGGTCTTTATATTATTGTACGGTCTATATATTATTATATTAAAGGGTGTTCCCCTCTTCGCCAACTGGGTAAACAAAATTTTGACTATCTAGCCAACCCAATACAAATATAGGTAGATACAAAGCTTCATCGAAATTTGCATAATTGTTACAAAAACACTCTTCTCACACACATATACACAATATTCGCAACGGAGTAAATATCGCCTTTCTAGTGATTTTTAAACTATTTTTAAATACTTTAACTACGAGCATCGTGTTAAAATAATAGTCCAAAATAGATAATTATTAACAATTTGCTTCATCATAAAGTGCCTTCCATCTGACAATATCGATATGGTCAAATGACGAACCGCTATTAAGCCAAACATAAAAAAATAGTTATACACTCAGAATACCTGTATTCTGAGGTTAACTATGTACATACAGAGGCGCTGTCAGCGCTATGTTTTCTGACGTAGATTACAAGAAAAAGGAAGGGTGACCACGCTATGAAAATCAATGATCTATTACTGACTCCTAAATATTTAACTTTTAACAGCTAGTTGTATATTAACAGCTACATGTATGGAATAGTTTAAAAAGGACGGAATAAATGAGCCGCATATTTTCTTTCCAAATTGTTCTAGAGATGGCTATTTTGCTATATTATATTTTAATCTGGCAATTAGAATCATACATTTTGATAAGTGCCTCTAAAACTTAGTGATTACATTATCTTGGAGTGCATGTGAATAAATAATTTTAAATTTAAATTTAATTTTGAACACTTATATATTATTATTTATAAAGGTATAATTATAAATAACCAGCTGTCTCAACCGTTCTTAGCTAATGTATTCCCATAAACTTCCTGTCTGTTAAATTTCAGTTTTATAAGTCAAATAGGTTGCTGAGATTCGTGATGAGAATGGACAATTTTTTTTTAGATATGAAGAAACTTCCTTTATTTCCGGCACATCGCCAGCCGTCGCTGCACGCTTGCTGAACGTACTCGGCTAGTGCGTTATTTTTAACGAATAGGGGGTATCCTAGTACTTTTCCTTGCGTGGCTCGTCTCCACCCTATAGAAGACTTTGCTCGGATTATTATTATTAACAAAATTTTCTACGTCTCTGCGTTAAAATGACTCTTTGTACTGCATCTTTATTGGGCACCCTACATGCTAAGAACAACGGTGGGAGGACAAATCGTCAACATTGACGATCAAACGATAAGGCTAGTACTGGTTGTCTATATCATGAAATAGTCAGTCAAAATCAGTCGCTTCATGATAAACGACTATATAGTCCATCGTACGACCAGGCCATGAAATACAGATTGTGTAAACTTGTAGACTATAAAATTTAACAATGACTTTGATCCTTTTTATCGGTGTTGTAAAACAAGTCTGTTGAATTTTTGTTAATTGCTTTGCTTGCTAACATTAAGGCAAAAAACTCACCTTATCAAGATTTCTTTGACTTTAATCCTCATTATAGTCCAAAACAGGTAGCTGGTTTGACGGAGAGTTTGCAAATATTTCGCGGTCCGTCGATTCAGCGTCAGCCGGTGGGTAGAGTCGAGGCTCTACACACGCAAGTGTCAGTCCAAGTCAAAACAACCGTCATCACTCCAACACGACGCCAAAAAGGAAGACTCGTAGTCCTTCCATGTAATACCTCGTTTAGTTCGCACGGTCTGATGATATCATTAAGATGCATGTCATAATAACGTGCTATCTATCATGCATGGGATACTTCATTGTTGAGAAATAAGTTGTAAATGTATATTTAATTTAGCTGCATGCGATAATGAAAGGTAACATTTAAGCTTTTACCGCGAACGGTCCTTGATTGTTTCGTACAACATCATGAAAAGAAACTGTTAAGATGGTCTTAGAAGACGTCGCAATCTATTTTACATACTATTCAAAAATCAGATATCTCGATGAGCGGTCTCTTGCAACTTTTACATCTGCTCAATGTACTTTTTCTTCATTATTACACAGTAGTATAATATATATTATGTATTCTAGTAAAAAAGTACTTCCTTTACCTTAAACGGTACTAAAATTTTGTATTACAATAATGTAATTAATTTATCTCGCATGGATTCGAGATGAGTAAGTGTCTTCGAGGATGAGCCTGTTTGTGAGCCTCGACCGTGGCTCAGCAGAGCGTGCGATGCAATCTAGCGGCGGCATCTCTCGCAATCAACGATTCGTTCCGGTGTGAAGTGCAGGGGAGGGGGCACTGGACCATTCTCACGTAAATAATTACCGGCGAGTCTCAAATTACAAGGCGCCGCGGCCTGCCGATACATATTCATCACATGTTCGCGCCGCGCGTGACAGCTTCCTCGGTCTCCGCCGCTCCACTGATCTACTCCAAGAACGCGAACAAAAAATACACTCGCCTCATTTCACTCAATTACGTGCGATGGATGTTATTACTGGACATTAAATTAGCTTAAACGAAGTTCCTAATTTCTACTCTGGCATTGGATGAGGGCGCGTTTTGAGTCATCTTAAATGCCATGTTTCTTGGTTAAATTAAATGTAATTATGAGTACTTCTTGAAAATAAATTGACTTGCTTTTGCAAATATTGTATATTACTCAGGCTTTTTATTACTTTTTTATGGCTAATTATGACAAACATACTCAACAAAGGCATGAGCTCTTTTTCCGAATAGATAAGTGTAGTTTTAGGTTCAGAAAATATAGAAAATTGACAGTTAAGTACTTACTCTTTAAAATATGCGTATTGGTATCTTTTAGGTAACAATTTACGTATAAGATCGGGTTAATATAGCGTGTTGAATTAGCCATGCGTTGTGTAATTGATAACATTTAATTAAGTTAATTAAAACAGGATAAGGCAAGTTTCATTTGCCTATATGCAGATAATAATCCGACAGATGATCAGTGTAGATCACCGCCAATGAATATCTAATTAGTAATATCGCAGTTCACGCTCCGGATGCGGCTAAAGCGATAAATTATGCACTCTGAGAGGAGTACTAATTTCGATGCCGACAAATTTTCCACAACCGCGATTTTAATGCGTTTCAAATAATGTCTGTAGGCAACGTTAAATGATAAATCGTCGACGGAACGCCCCCGAGACGAGTTTAGTATAAACGAGCCGATGTCCCTCTCCAGCTCCCGACGAGAGAAGAAGACAGAGGCGTCTGCTAAAAAAGGAACGGGTTAGGTGAGACGCGATGGTGTTGAGATAATAACAGTGCAGCGCGCGGCGGCCGGCTTTGAGCCTTTGAGCGCCGCTGCCGAATATCACCATTAGCTGCAATTTGAATATTGCCTCGCGCGAAATAGTTTTCAATTTCACCGCCGACCGCCATCGACGAGATCGAGAAAAATGAGACGCGCGTCATTATACAGAGTGGAGAGTCAAGGCACGGAATGTGTCGCATGTCGCAGCCGGAAGGCCGGGTCGCGTCGGGTGATGGGGCGAGTAAAACAAACAAGTTAATTGTATTTATTCAAATGCGGGGAGTCGGGCGGGATGGAGCGCAGCCGTCGCCTCATGAATAGGCATGCCGCGCCCGGCCTTCCGAGCTATGTGCAGCGTCATCCTTCGCGACGTTCTCCTGAACTCGCCTTCCACATGATATATGCAAATTCTATGCGCTATTGGAGATGCCCTACCATTCTCGGTAAAAGTATGTAATATGGAACACAAAATAAGAAATTAAACATGTAAAAATCATTCGGATAATCAACAAATTGATTTGTAGAAAAGACATCAACGCGCGCCAATTAAAAGTGTACCACATATTGACATGCTCATTGTCATGAAATCATCAAAAAATTCTGTTTAAATTTCATAGCCCTATAACGAAAAAATAAAAATTGGTACTCTTTCCTTGGCAGGACTTTGGGGAAATTTCAAGAGGTTAGCGTTCCCTAATATGACAGAAAAACAAAAAGAATAATAAAATATAAATATTATTAAAATTACAGATAATGGTTCTTATATCTATCCATAGAGGTGACGTCAACATGTAAGTAACGATATTCACACTCAGCATTAACATATTGGTCATTGTGTGAAGATCGAGCGGTCCACTGGGCGGATACCTGTCTCGGAGCACCGAGCTTCCTCCACAATGATACTGCTTTACCATTGTTTGCCCGCGTTAAGTGTTAGACAACTTATACTGTTTGTTTTCGGTAGTGGTATTAGTATTCAACAGTCTTATTGTATGGGCTCGTAAATCTATGAATAGCCTCTTCAAACTGTATTTACATGAAGTAGGATGTACCCAAATACTTTTTGATGTCAACAGTTCATGTTTGAAGACTTGAAAAATTTTTCACGCCTAAAATGTCTGTTTATCGCTTAAAGATTTTAAAGATGATAATAATTAACAAAACAGAAACACATTAATCAGGACAAAATGCGTATGTCACCTCTAGAATAGTCAACCATCTGCGTACCTAGACCATCGCAAATTTATTACTAGCTGACAAAATACGTAAGTACCTACATCAATTAGGTGAGCTATTGCTCACATGATTTGCGTACCTACGAAAATACAAAACATCGTCACAGAACAGTGATCATACAATTACGTTGAGTTGTACTAAGTAGAAAAACGTTATTAAACTTGTCCGTAATACCAAAACAGTCAGTATTTTTAACCCCTCATACCGCATTATTAGAGCAGCCAAAAGCGCTTTTGTTCCACTCAATAAATTCTTCTTTTACTACATCTAATTACGGCGCATGATATCTGTACCTTACGCGGCTAATCCGATTTAGAGCCACGCTCTCGTCCCCTGACAATAGAATAAGCCGAATGTTTATTTGCACAAGATATTTAGCCACTTCCCCGCCGGATTAGTGGCGGACAAAGACAGGGGTGCACATCGGTACAGATAAAGCGAGACTAAAGCGAAGCTAATGCAAGAGGCGGAGTCTCTCGGTCTCCCCGTCTCACGAACAATAATTGTGTGATTCCAAACGGATTACAAGGAACGCTCCGCGAAAGGTGCAGTTGAGTTGAGTAATCCGCCTTTAATTAAAAGTGAAGCGACTTATGAGGTCAGTTGTGCCAATAAGTATTGTGTATTTAATAATTAAACGCAAACAACGCTTAAAAAACCGACTTCACCGCTTTATCTTCGGAACTTTTATCAGATTAGATGTACTACCGCGCATCATTGAAGATATTTCAAGAACTACTGATCAGATCTTGATCAAATTTAAATGGAACTAATTGGAAAGCAACATTTATCAAACAAAAAAAAAAACTAAATCGGTTCACGTGGAACGAAGTTATGAGGTAACAAACATAAAAAAAAATAAAGTCGACTTGAATACCTCCTCCTTTTTTGGGAAAAAAAAGGTCGGTAGAAAAGAGATCAATCTTGAAACAATTGTAAATTCGGTTACGTTGTATCGCAATTTCTGAAACCCTTTAATTACTACGTTTCAGATGGAGACAGTCTACATCGCGATCGCCGGGATGATATACATAGCATGATCATTGCGTTTATATAGCGTAGTTACTATATAATTATATATTGACGTAAATGCAAAGATTTGTATGTGTAAGTGAGATTTTATTAGATATAGTATTATAGCGTCGCCTGCACTTTTAGAAGTTATAGCTAGACTTGTACTAGTACTTACCACATTTCATTTACATCGCTCATCCTAGATGTAGCTCTGCAAGAGCTACATCGTTTCAACATTTCAGATATACTTACAAATTTATATCTGTGATATTTATTACTTGTTAGGTAATCCTTAAATCAGAAATGTAGTAGGGAATCGGTCAATTATATCTTTTTATCTCAAATTTAGAATTTTGTGACTATAACATTTTATAAGGAAAAAAATCCGGATATGAAAAAGTTCTAAAGGAATTTAAGATGTGACGCATTATGGCCAGTGGGCGCCCAACACGACCATAAATAAAAGGGATTGTTGGCCCATTGAATATTCCCTAAACAACATTAGAGGAGAATGGGTAAATTGTCACTTTGTCACTAGAAAGGCTCGGCTGGAGCCCGAGTTTGCTCGCAGGGTGTTGTGGGAGACCGCAGGGGGCGGCGACGGGGGTCCATCCACTCCTCATTTGCCCACTTTAAAATTGTCGTCTTACCAACACTATTTTAGTTAGAATAGTCGGTATTCCTCCTAATCTTATGACACTTGGTGCGAGCAGTTGGTGTGGCTCGTAACGAGCTTTGTATGTCTGCTTAAACAGCATAGGTATATGTATTCTAAATAGTACATTTTCATTTTTCATACTAGTTAGGCTAGCATTAGACCACTATTCCACCAGTTTATGGAAAGTGGAGATGCAGCCGAAGATGTAACATACCTATTCACTCTTAAAGTCACCTAGATTGTACCGTTCGGGAAACAAAGACGCGGACAAGGAATTCTATTCCTTCATTTCACGGATAATAAATGTAGAAGCGAAACTCTTTGAGCGAAATGGAGGTATTTCAATGTTAAATAGATAACATTTGACAGTTTGTCTTGTTGCTAGATGGTTTAAAGAGCATATTTTTTTAAAAATGAAGACTACTTTTGTCTTGCATTCACCACAAGTTAATTAAGATAGACTTATAAACCTTTGTTCTCTACCAGAGTTTAGACTTCGTTCATCTACTAAATTTCATCCGAATCCATGAAAAGGCCGATTGCAATAAAAATGAATTCGGTAGATTTGGTGTTGTGATTGTTATGTCCATAATTGTTCAGCTCCGTGTATTGGGTTTGATTCCCGGCAGGGGCGTACTTTTTCTCACTATTGAGCGATTTTGGTTTTATGTGTAATTGTGTATTTAATACCTTTAGAGCACCTGCGCTATTTGAATTAAGATAGACCATTCTTTATTGCACAAACAGTATTGTAGATGCATAGGCGAACTTAATGCTACAAAGCATTTTCTTCCAATTAACCTGGGAGTATCGAGGAAATTTCGATATGGTAGTGCACGTCTTCGGTAAAAAGTAATTTTATTTTACAAAAACTTAGTTAGTAATCAGGTACCAAAGAGAATATAATATGACGTTAATAATAAGTACCTAAGTATAGGTACTTACTTACCTACATAGGAGTTTACGTGGATTTTTGTATTTTTGTAGGCGGTAGTACTTAAAAGTACTTAGCTTAACTTAAAGTTGAAGCTTTACTTAAGTTGCTGCTATTTTGCGAACAAAAATCTTGGACTAAAGCATGCATGCGTTTTCTCAAAAATATGGCCAGAACGTAGATCTTTTGTAGTGTTAACGTCAAAAATCATCAAAAACAGCTACCAATAGAGCTAACAATGCGGCAGCTGTACTTAGAAGCGACACAAAAATCCAGTTTATTATTCTATTATTTAATTTGTCGTTACATTGTGCCGGTCCGTTCGGGTAATATTTCCGTATTTACATGCGGAATCCGGACAGAAGTCAAGTTTGACAGTGTCAACGTGACAATAGCCGTCACATGTCACGGACTGTCAATCGAGGAGCATGAGAAGCGGGCGGGTGGCACCGGGGACTGTTTCTCTCATGGGACCAACTGACATACAAACAAATTCGAATGTAGAAATTCTTTTAATTTTAGCTGATGAGCGATCGGTCCCTTGGTAGATGTGATTAGGTAAAACAGGTATTCAAACAATGTCAGCAATGTCTTACTCGGATACGGCTTTACAATTTTCGGCTTTTCAAATGTCGGCATTTTAATTTAGAAGTTAACAAGGCGTTGAGAAATAATTGCTGCACTAGTAGAAAAGGTATGCATAGATACAAACAGCGTTACGACGAAAGGGTTGGTGACATTGGTCAATGCTACTATCAGTAGTCCACAGTTAGGATATCAATTCATGCGGGAAATGTTAGATTAACGGGTTTCAAACCGATATTAATTTACAATTTGTGTACAGTTTATGACGTAGGTATAGACAGTTATTCTCGCCCCATTTGTAAAATTCATTGTGAACGATCACACCCCGGCGGTTACGGGACAATGGGAACTGTAAACGAGTGATGTCAGTGATCGGGACGAGTCCGCAAACAAAACGGGATGTCGCACAATGAGAGATTAATGGCTCTCTTTTTGTTATCGCTCGATGGTCTTTACTCGTTTTGTGGCCTCGTTTCACGGTTTATTTAGCTGTTTAAACACCAATGAGCGTGAAATTATGCAGATATACACACAAAAATACAAAGAGCATCTATGTCTAATACATAATAGCTTTAGAATCAAATATTTAGTCAAAAAAACTAAAAGGTTTTTTTTGAATAGCACATTTCAAATCATGAGAAGTGATAAAACTAAGATTTAGAGCCGGAGAACTATTAGACAGATACTTAAAAATTATTAACGATGTCCCATAACGTCAAGTTGAGCCTTATAAAGCCTCATAAAATTGAAGTGTGTTGCGGTATAGGAATTCACATAAAGCGGTGAGAGCGCAGGCGAAGAGCGAGCCTTCGCCCGAGCGCTGCAGTGCGGAGACAATGCGCGAGAGTCGGTTTTTTGGCTATAAAACGCGCGTTTTTTGTGTGTCGCGTTAACTGTCGCCTTATCATCGTGTCGAGTTGTCGACGCCTCCGCCCGGCCGCAATCAAAACACCATTCGAGGCGGTCATTAAAAATGATATAAAGTTTAATTTACAGCGCCGGGAGACGCGCCGGATTAACGGTTATCGGTAATGTAATGTCCACATTCACTTCCAACGTGAAAATTGTTTTCTTTGTCCAAATAAAATTAAGATTTTTATTGCTTAATGTTGGTGCTGCTCTCTCTTTGTACGTGTATTTAGTGTCACTCGGATACTTAATGAATTTAAAGAATTTTATGTAGGTGGTTACTGAACTTTATGCTTAACTGTTACGATTAAGAAATTAATAAAATGTTTTGCTTCATCAGATTAATGCTTGGATATTTATTACGTTAGTTTATACTTAAGAATCTCGTACATTTATAATAAAATGAATGTCTTTGGATAACTATTTATTTTAGAATCATGCATATTTTTTTATCTTTGATTGGGTAGTGTTTGATAATTAATTTATTTGTTAAATAAAAATATACTTACTGCCGCAAAATTAAAAAGGTATATTACATTATGTTCTTAATGTTTACAATTAATTAAATTATGCAGTTTGAGTTTGAAACCTATCGCGAGTGTTCTTCATTATTATTGTTTACTAGCCATGCTCCGCGGCTTCGCCCGCTATTATCAAGTTAAAAAGTAGCCTATGTGTGTATCAAGTTAAAAGCCTATAGGTATAAGCTATGTACATTTCAAATTTCATCCAAATCCGTTCAGTCGTTAAATCGTGAAGAGTGTGTAGGTAAGTGTGTGTGTAAGTATGTTTGTTCCCACATACTTACACACAAAGTTTCTGATTTATAATATTATAGTAGGACTAACTGACTGGTACTCGCGGCGGTTTTGTCGGATTTTCCGACTAGTTTCGGGCGACAAAACTGCTGCGAGTGCCAGCCGGTTAGTAAACAATAATAATAAATTATATAGATAAATATATTAAAAACTAGCCGTTTCCCAATGCTTCGCACGCATTTTTTTAGTTAATGTAGTCTATGTGTTAATCCTAGGTACCTATATGCTATGTACTTACATTCCAAATCTCATCTAAATCCGTTCAGCCATTACAGCGTGAAGAGAAAACAAGTATACTTACACACACTCTTTCGGATTTATAAAATTAGCGGGATGACATATACAGCAGTTACTATGATAGGTATTCGTTGTTTGGCAATAAGGGTAAGCATAAGCAGAGGTCTGGGAACGGTGGAATGCAAATATAAAAGTGACATGAAAACCCCAAAAAAACATAATATGTTCTTCTTAGATAGGTATACCTTCTCATTAGTTAATTAGGTAGATGCTATTATATTGTATATGCACACATATGCATACATAAAATAGTTAGGTAGTCCATGTAATGTACAATTACATGGACTACCTAACTATTATAATTTGATTGTAAATGTTTAAAGTATTTTTTTTTGGATTGACTTAACTATTGCAATTTGGCCATTTATTAGAAAAGTAAGAGATATTATTATCTCAATAAATAATTAAACGCAAGTAAAGCCTAAAAAAAACTGACTTTACCGCTTTATCTTCGGAACTTTGATCAGATTTAATGTATTAAACACGCATTATTACTCAAAAAGTACTGATCCTTGACCAAATTTAAATGGGACCAATGGGAAAGCACCAGCTTTCAAACAAAAAAAAACTTCAAAATCGGTTCACGTGGAAATAAGATATGAACAAATAAAAAAAATACAGGCGAATTGACTACCTCTTCCATTTTTGTGAAGTCGGTAGAAAAGATGTGTAAACTCAAAGATGACTGATTACTGCCCACTGGTAGTAGGTCTGAGTTATCTCTATAAGTTTTTTTTTTTATTTATTTGAAGGGCTTTGTCACTTAGCGACCACATCGCATCTCTATTTATAAGTTAGTTAGGGTGTTGTGTAGGTATAATTATATAAAGTCTATGCGAGAGTTGACATCAGCGCAGCCTCAGGTCCACGAACGGGGCGCGGGCCTCCACGGGACGCACATTGTTTACGAGTTACACCACTTCTACTATAATGATTTACGAACCGTCTGCGCCCATAAAAGCAACGACAACGCACCAAAAGATACAAAAGGTGCTAAAGAAAAAGTAATATATTTCAAGTCGGAGCGAACGGATATAAAGTTTGGTGAAATATATCAGTTTTAGTGTTGAGCGAGAGTGTTTGTTTATAGGGCCGATTACACACGCCTTTTCACGGGCAGGCGGCTCAATGGACTACATTCGTCACGACCGTTCTCACGACCCGGTCCGTGCTCGTGGTGCTCCTCACTATATTAAAAGAGTAAGTAATTGACGTCCCTAATCCCCGTCTTCCTGCAGCAAATAACCGGTAACGCGTAACTACGAAAATAACTAAGAACCGGTCGTAAAATAAATTGCAGTCAAATTTTAATGAAAAAATAAATAGATCAACGCTTGAAGACCGGCAATATGACACCTCGTCTCAACCTAGGTTTGTTTTTTCAGTGATCTGCCAGCGGAGGTCTGGGCGTCGACAGACTACCGACTTACACAAAAAATTGGTTAAACGTATTCGTACGCAATAATCTGTGAGGATTTAGTCCGACCGCGTCGGCCACCCACGTGGTAACCGTAATTCTTCCTGAACGAGCTAACTTCATTATTGTGGCGTGAGATACAATAGTTAAGAGGACGATTTATAAGTCCAACACGTTGACTTCTGTTTATAGCTGGAGGGAGCGCGGGCGCAGCGGGGGCGGGCTTACGTCTGCGCACGGATTTATGGCCTGGCTCGATAAAAGCTTAAATACTCTCAAGTGAGAGTATTGAATAGGTTTAACTCGGAGAGTGGAGGCATTGTGGTGTCGCGCAGGCCGCATTGTTGCTGGAGACCAGAGCTTGCGCGGCAAATGGACTCCGTCTGGCGACTATAAGTACTCGTACCTCGTCCGTCGTACTCTTGTAACTAGTTCAGAATGTATTTAATTTTTATTCATCACTTACACATTTACGCTTTCTTAATTCTTTGAAAATCAAGAAGAATAAAGTTTTTCTTGTTGTTGATTAAATTCATTAAACGTTTTTGTAATTTATTTACAAAAATACTACTTATACCTTCACTTAGATACTCGATGCTTTGGTACTTACAATTAATATTTAAAATCGGCAATATATCCGCAATAAAGGAGTACAAAATGCACATCATGTAACGGCACGAAAAATGATAAAATCAATTAAGCGATACACCTATCACCAAATTCGGTCTCTACGAAAGCTACGAATTTTTGTAGACGCCTGCGTAGCAAACGCTTCCTGTAAGTACGAATTCGTCAATTATTTGTAAGAGGGGCTTAGGAAGTATTCATGGCAAGGGCAGAGGGTGCGCTATTTCTATTCGTAGAGTTTCAAGTACTAGTAATGACTGTGCAGTAAGCTGTGGCAGGTCGCAGGGAGCAGGCACAGAAAAGTAAGCTGAAACTAATCCGGCGCGCGGGTGGGCGCAACCCGACACCGCGCGCGCAGCTTACATTTGTCATTTATAATGCGCGCGATTTGTTGCTCCTTGCCGTGCGCCCTGCTCCTCACTTCCACTACCTTTTTATAACCACTTATTCTTTATTCAAATATTCAAAACGAGCGATGTGTGCAATATTTTTTATAACACTTTATGACTACAGTTTGTCGTTTATGAACAGTGATATTTTTGCGTAAGTATCGGCGAAACGAGTTTCGTAGGTAAACGAATGTAATATATCCGTGACAGAAGTTATGATTGTTTAAACATAGTTCACATTCACCAGGCAGACAAATATTTATTTTTATCGTCATCATCAGCTTTTATTTTTCCACTGATGAACATAATCTCCTAATCAACGCTACTGAGCCCGGTCTTGGGCTCTTCTCAACCAGTATCTGCATGCTTCCATTCGCAGGTCATCGCTCGATATTTTTCTTACGTCAAAAGAAATCTAAGTTCGATTAGATGCATTACAAATTCAATTTAAAGCTTTTCAATTACGTACAATTTCATTCAGTCGTAAACTTATCTAATAAGCCTACAGTTATGATGTTAACTTTCAATTATTGATTCCCCAGCTGAAATGTGTTTTCCTGAGTTCCTAAATTGATTTTATCGGTTCGTTGCTCGAGCAGCTAATTTCACGGACGGCGTGTGACCGATGTCGTCAATTTGATTAGCTTTTTATGTGACAACTACAAACTTTCTGCCACTTTCCGATATTGCACAACATGTTACAGCTTCCTGTGTGGTCGGAACATGTGTGTGTTCCGTTTTGAGCAAATATTTGGTTGGCATTTCAAAGGCTCATTGACGTTTTGACGGCTGATGCCCGGAATGAAAAAATGGGCGCCGAGAGCGCTTTCTGTAACCACTGAGCGAATACAATACGTTGGCATTGTGCTCAGTTCCACACTCTTTCATACGCTCTTTCCTATTTTATTGGCGCTGTCTTGCTGATCTTAATAGTGAAATATTAGTTCCGACAAGGCGGCTTACTGTCTGTTGTGACTGCTTTTGAAGGATTAGTTTGTTTGCTTTACGATACTTTGGCCGCAAGGAAATGCTAAACGTTGTGCAATTCAATATTTAAACATTATAAGCGTTTATTTTCAACCGACTTCAAAAAAGGAGGTTTTCAATTAGACTGTATGATTTTTTTGTATGTATGTTACGCGATATCTCCGCCAATTATTAATCGATTTTGACGATTTTTTTGGTATGGTAGAGTATACTTTGGAGGTGGTCCCTTATAAATTTTATCGAAATCGGTCAAGCCAAAACAGAAATAAATATATGCGAATCGGTTTTTTTAAGCTTTGCTTGCGCTTCAATTATGGATGTGTACATAAAAAAAATCTGCTGTTCAATATTTATTCGTATGTTAATCTTTACAACGTAGGATGCATGACATAACTGTTAAACCAGTTTTAATGTAATTAAGAGAAGAGTCGTAAACAAGCAAGTCCTTTGCCTGATGGTAAGCCTACAACACACAAGCGAATGTTAAGTACCGGTGACCGCCTGTATTCGCTCAATCAACTACTTATGTAGCTGGACTGTTAATAGCACGGACAAATATAATGAAATAAAAAACTTTCTCTATCATATTTGCAAAATAAAGGCTATAAATAGATAACAATTTCAACACTGCAGTATTGCAAAAAATAGATTCACATGGTGTTTGTGTACAACAAAAACAAATTGAGCACATTGACAGTATACTCGAAAGCCAACCCCAGTTTTCGCATTCATATAGGTTTCCATAAAGCGGCTGTAGAGATGCCATTCTACCAAATTGAAAAACATCAGAGTGCCTCATAACGCCTCTTAATGCCTCACAGGGAGAGTTATAGCTGTTTAAGTACGTAGTATTTTTCATATTTCGCGAATAATGCGAGTGTTCGAGAAGTTTCTGTGTTACGGATGTTTATTGAGGTGGGTTTTGTTCGCGGGTCATGTTCTACGATGACTTGTGATTCAATGGCTGATATTTAGTTTATATCTACATTTTTTTTAAACAATGTTTCTAAGTACGGGCCGTTGCCTATATTTCCTAAAACTAAACTAAAATTATATACATCTATACAACAAAGACCCAAGTTACCTACAAGCCATCGAGCTTATAGGTAACGCAAGTGTTCAAGTTCACTACCAGTGGGTACCGTAAAAATAAATTAAATTCATAGAACTAAAATTGGTAATAGACGGTAAGTTTCAAAAAACGCCCTGTCAAAAACGTAAGTCGCAATTTCGCTGTGTGTGCTGTATTTTTTTGCCGCGTAAAATGTCACAACCAGAAATTTTATTATGTTTTTTTATAGTGTTTCTCTAAATCATACTCAATACCGCCCGGCAAGGAGCACTAAAGCACTCTTTAGCAGCCTAAAAATCGCGCGTATTTAAATAAGTCTTCTATGCATTTTAGTTAAATTGGTAGAATTTACTCTTTATATTAATTACTACTCGGGCCGAATATTGAAACCTAATCGTTTCCAACCTAATTGTACTTTAATTGCACAAAATTATAATGTTATTGACTTTTGCTGATTTAGTTCTCATAAAATCTTCATTTCGGTTTATTTTGTAGCCCTGACTAAATTTGAATTAAAAACTATATATTGTGTCATCACTTTGCAGCTCTTTGCAGCTCTTTGCAGCAGTAATAAACTAAACTAGTCGTTCGCGCCGAACTGAGATCTCGCGGCTACATTTTACCTCACAGAGAAAATCTTTTTAGGTCACTTGCTCATATCTTTTTTGTTATAAAATAATTGTTTGATTTCTATATTTGTTGTTCAAGTTCAGAATATAACAGATTTTATACGTAAGTTTCAGCGTTCAGTGTGAAGCTGTTTTTGACACCAGGACACAAAAGGTTTAAAAACAGTGTTTTTGTTGGCCTACCAAATATTTTTTTTCTTACATAGATTTATTTTAAAACCGATTTCGTACTATACTTGTCAAGCCCTTTTCAACGACATAAAAAATAAAAATATTTTGCTCCCCACTTACAAGTATGGGAGCACCCTTAATATTTTATCATTTACATAATTTTAAATTTTATTTCTGGCTTTGGGCCGCAGTTTTACATATTCTATGAGAACTTGAAGTCATTCGCTTGTATGGTTTCAATTACGTACCCATAAGAATGTAGTTTGACAGTTATCTGCAATAGAGCTTCAAAAAAGCGCTGAGACGAATTATACGAAGTAAATTTTAATTTATTATTATTGACGTGTTATAGTTTTTTAGGTACTTGTGCAACAAATCTTGTCAGATACCAAAAAGCGGCTTCAAGCTGAGAAGTAAAAGTGTTTTGCCAGTATCTCACGAGAAGACATAATTCACAGTTTATATCTATCGCATAGGTACTCACGACGTCGCTGAATAGGGTCTCTCCTCTAATTTCGCTAAAGCCGGATGAATTATTAAAAGCGTTTGTTGGAGTGATGTGCGTTTATCATATTGTATGACGTGTTGCTAACAATTTTGGTATGTAGGTACCTACTATTTTTCAAAGTATTTTTCATTTATTTAACTAGCTTCACCCCACAGATTTACATTTACCTAAATCCATTAAAAAATTACGAAGATATAACTCGTGTTAAACACTAACTGTCTTATTTATAAATCGGATTGAAAGATTAGTAAAGTTTCTACACGTTTATGTTTTCCACAATACGGAATATGTATGAGATTTACAAATAGGTTAGGTATTCGTATTTTGAATCTTTATAGCTATAGAACATATGAAATAGCCTAGTGCAATGTTTTCTTATTGAAATGCTTTTTAATTCGTATATTTTCTTATGGGTGATAAAAAAGGTGATAATTAAAATAGCAAGACGCACGCTGTTGCTTAAACTGTAAGACTATATTGGTCGTCAAACTACAATTGTTCGAATTGATGCGACGTCGAATTCAGTCTACACAATTCTGATGTCAATGATTCCTTAATGATTTAATTTTCCTTGACGGCAGCCGTGATTAGATTGTGGATGTCAAAGAAAGAACGTTATAGTAAGAAAGAAGTTTAAAAAACCGACTTCACCGCTTATATTTTGGTTATGGCTTCATCGATTTCGATAAAGTGTATATGGGACCACCTCTGAAGTATAACAAGCGCAAACGCAAACATGTAATTAAACAATTTTGATTTGATTTGATTTGATGTTTCTAAGTGGGTGTGTGTAATGTGAATGTTGTCGGCACCCACGGCACTAGTCATCAAATCAAATGAAAATTGTTTAATAACATGGGCCCTAAAGAGGCACTCATGAAAGTTAATGACTCTACTGCCAGATTCGCAAAATTACAGTGCCGTGGCCTGGGTACTGGCAACATTCACATCACAGACACCCATTTATAAATGGGTGTGTGTGATGTGAATATTGCCAGCACCCAC
Source organism: Lomographa bimaculata (assembly GCA_948107665.1). Taxonomy (NCBI): domain Eukaryota; kingdom Metazoa; phylum Arthropoda; class Insecta; order Lepidoptera; family Geometridae; genus Lomographa; species Lomographa bimaculata. Next base: position 14,480,549 of record OX403587.1, on the reverse strand, counting down.
GGCACTAGTCATCAAATCAAATCAAATCAAAATTGTTCAATTACATGGGCCAATAATATTAAAGAGGTACTCATGAAAGTTAATGACTACTGCCAGATTCGCAAAATTACAGCCTACATGAGTAGGGATACAAAGTGATGGTACTATAAGCTGTACTCCAAGAAATAATACTTGGGTACTTAAAAAATGTTGTAAGTGAAAATTCAGGATAATCTCAACAACTCAACGGTATTACAAGGAATAACATTTGACTGTAGATTTTTGTAAGAAAAAAAAATTGCAAAATCTCTGCTTATCTGAGAATTGTAGAGAGAACTGTTCATTAATTTCATTTCATTTCCATTAAAATTAATATTTTATTAAAATTTTCTGGGTAAAGTATCTATATGTAACTTGAGATGCATTATATGCCTAATAAATTGGAACGTTCTGTCGTTTTGCGCAACATTCTGCTAACGATTTTAGATGTTATCAGCATCACAGTTTATTTCAATTAACATGGAGTGTGATGTAGAGAATGCAATATGCATAGTTGAAGACTCTACCAGCCTACATTATGGCTTCTCTTTCTGCCGCGTTCATCAACCGTGAAGGATTATTGCTCTCTCTTTCTAGTCCACTTCTTTTTATGGGCGTATCGCTGCGCGCGCGATTGTGAAAACACATTTTCACGTTCATAAGTCATGAAGATCATCTGACATTAATTAAAAACATCAAACTTTGTTCGTGATAATATTAAGTCATTGTTTTTTTTTCAAGTTAAATATTTGAAATCGTTAATATCCTGTTAAAATATACGGAGATTGAGTAACCTACATATACCATTCCAGGTATTTTTTAGTAAATGAAATTTACAGATTGGAAGAAAACTATTGGAAAATATGATTTTTATTAATAATGTTATTGTTATTGAAAAGCATCAGACGAGGTCGGTGGTAGGGGCAGGGAGGCGCGCGACAGCGGGTAGCGGCGCGAGTGGCGGTCGCAAGGCCCCGCCTGCGCCCCGCCCCGCCCGCACCGCCGCTCTCACCGCCAGTCCGCGCTCGCCGTGTCTGTGTTACGGACGATCCGACACGCAACATTCACTCACAAAAAATAAATATTAACGAACTAACAGCGATACTTCCAAATAAAACTGTGCGAAAAAAAGTGTTCTATTTATCCAAAAATGAAAATTCAATCGTTATTTTAACAACAGTGCATCAAGAAATAATGATCATTAAAATTAGTAAACAATGCATCGGACGGTGAGATGGTTGGGGTAGGTGGCTGGTGACGATTTTGATGGATGTGGAGCGCGAGTGGTGGCGGGCGCGGAGGATGGTGGCGGAGGAAGGAAAGACGCGCGCCACGGACTTCTCCATCGCCGCCATCATGGCGAGGAGCGCTGGCGAGCCGCGCAGCCCCGCGCGCTCGCCTCATGACACCGGTATGTACTAATAATAATACCCAAAAATATCTTACACATGAAAAAAAATAGCAGTAGATCAGTTATTGCTATATTTTTACAGGCCAACGACAAAAAAAATATAATAACGTACGGTTGGTTACTGACCGTAGTTACCGACCGGCTCTACAGTATAGCCCCAAGTATATTTTAGTCATGATTGTAAAATACTAATTTTTTTATAAAGTTGCCTAACAGAAACACTTTTACATGCATACTGAGTAAAAAAAAAAGAATCGATATTCTTTGTAGAGCGCTTGGGCTCACGCTTTCAATTGATTCGTTTTAGTGGTAGAGCTGTTTAGGCCTAATTGGAACAAAATAAATTAGTTTAGAAATGCCATTTTGTTTTAATTTAAATCATGTTCTATATGATTTTATCAATAATTGACTATTCTATTGTTTATTTTTTCACAAAAGAGTTGTTTAGACCTTATTTGGATAAAATAATAACAATTTAAAATGCCATATAGTTAGGTGTTTGATTCAAAGTAATGTTTTTGTTAATCTATAAAATTATCAATTGTATTTTTATCATAAAATTTATACGACGAGTGAGTATATTTAATTGAAAGCATTTCTAACTGTAGGCATAATTGTAATTACATAAATTTTGCAAAATATGAAATACATCAATGTATGTTATAAAAACTTTATTGTAGACTGCTTGGTTATTTCTTATTAAGTACGTTTTATTAATTGCTGTGTATAATTAACAATATAATATAAATATTTTTATTTACAATAACCTTAAGCGTCTACCACATTTAGGTATTTTTTTATTGAATTATGTAGAGTGTAACAGAACTAACATATATTTTTTTGTTAGTACATGCTTGCCGAGACTAGGCCGTTGTTTTTATCCAGATAAAAATTAGGATGACGAATTGAAACTGGTGACAAATTGGTCATAAAACCAATATGCTCAACAAAAACTGTCAGTAAATAGTTTTGATTTATATATTATTAAAATAAAAACTAATTTTAAGTGACGACAAACGGCACGTCTCGTCGTGACCGCCTAGTCGCAGTAGTTCTATTTGACAGTGCCATGATGCCCATGATGGGTCTATTGGGATTTTTTCCCCCCACGAACCGTATCGCTAGTTCCATGGTGTGACTACTGTTAAACCGTAATATGCTTATTCAACTGAGAACCGCAACGAGCAAACTGCATGCCTGATGCTTAGCGTCACGCCTGTCCCAGTTCATTTAGTATTTTGAACTTCACCAAGACTCTAGTCAAAATCCTGAGCCGACAGTGCACTGCGCTCGTCATGTTGTGATATTAGATGTTCAATATAATGTATAACCTGTTATTACATTGAAAGCATTGCCTACAATTTAAAAAACAGTAATATTTGGACACTACTGCTTAGCGTTTGAATGAGGGGCAATGCTGCTAATGTATTACAAAAATATAATTATTGTTGTGCTATAACATAATTAAACGCAGGCAAAGCTTAAAAAAACCGACCTCACCGTTTATATTTTGGTTTTGGCTGAACCAATTTCGATAAAAATTTTATGGGACCTCTGAAGTATAATTTACTAAACAAAAAATAAAATTAAAATCGTTTCATAATTGGCGAAGACATCGCGTAAAATACATACAAAAAACATACAGTCGAATTGAGAACCTCCTTTTTTGTAGTCGGTTGAAAATAAACAATATAAACTACAAGTACCTACAAAATAAGCGTCACATACCTAAATTATCAGGAAAATTAATGGTGACGACGATCTCGTCATTTTTGTCGTGTAGAATATTTTGATGACAAATTGAAACTGGTCACGAATGGGCTACTCAATTTTTGAACTATTATTACCTACCTATAATAACAACCACTGAGCAATGCATGCAACATTTAGTAAATATTTTAATTGAACTGCCCGTTGGCTTAGTTGGATGAGCGTTCGCCTTCTAAGCAGGGGTCTCGGGTTCGATTCCCGGCGGGAACACAAGTTTACTCTCCAAAGAAAATTTGGTTATGATTGTATATTTGATGTGAATGTTTCCGGCACCCACGACACTAGTCAACGAACTTAGTGTAGGGCTGTGAGTGTGAAAGCGTTTATATGTTTATTTTAATGTAAAGCCGTTTTTAAGATGAAGTAATAATTTAAACGCAAGCAAATATTAAAAAACCGACCTCACTGCTTTTCTTTGGAATTATCAGATTAAATGAATTAAATACGCATTATTGTGGATGACTCAAAAACTACTGATCAGATTATGTTGGAATTTAAATGGGAACTCATATGAGAATCACCAGCTTTAATATTAAAAATAATCATCAAAATCTCCCCCTTTTTACCGACTTCCCAAAAAAGGAGGAGGTACTCAAGTCGGCTGTATTTTTTTTTTGTGTGTTACCTCATAATTTCTCCACGTGAGCCGATTTCAAATTTTTTTTCTATGTGTGAAAGATGTTGCTTTGTTATTGGTCCCATTTAAAATTTGCAATCGCCGTACCACGAAAGATGTTGGTATCAATAGTTTTTGATGTTCTAAGAGATTACTGGTATTTTACAAATAACCCTGTATATTGTGATAAAAACAGCTACATATAATAAAAAATAGATAAAAATAATAGGTTTCCTTACCTGTTGTAAAAAAAAACTAGATGATATAAGCACAGAAGCTTCACTAAAGAAGTAATACTTAACGTAATACTTAAGTTTTTTAAAATCAAGCTTATACCAGTTGTAAATATAAAAGGATAGAAAGTTATATAACAGAACTTGTCAAAATATCAAACGAGCCCAAACTCGATGGGTTTATCTTGTTTAGTTCAGAAGTTCCAATGGGCATCTTCCGTTTGCATCATTAGACCAGCTCCATGGTACCATATTATTGTATTGTCATCAAAGATACATAAGTACACCAAATTTGAGTCCAGTCATATCGGGAAGTGGGTCTAATTTAGCTTGCAAGATTTGATTACAGGCCGACAGCACAGGACTGGTGACACTAAAAACTTGTTTTAAGACAAATATGTATTGAATGGACCTGCCAAGGTGGATGCGTATTACCTACGCTCATAAAGCGCGAAGTGAGCCAGGCCTGGCATAACTTGAAACCAACATATATTTATATGAATTTATTACAATAACTTTCGCGAATTCACAAGAAACTTTTACAAGTCGGCAATAAAACTAAGTTTCATTTTCGAGAAGGGTTTAATGGTAATTGGTGTGGCCTGCGCAGGCGTCGGGTGGCGGGTCAGTTCGTTATTTCGGATTAATTGTCCGGAACTGAACACATTCGACACCCAGCCGGACGAGCGACACGCAACTTACAACCAGCAAATATTATTTTACTCTCGTTTTATAGGTTTACTGTTCGAGACGTGACTCATTTCAGCCAAAGATTATAAACGAGGCAAAATCTACATTTTAAAAAATATCTCCGACAGTCACACAGACACAGTCTCCGCTCTATTTAGAAAACGGCTGCACCAATTTTCATCACAATAAACCTAAGAACATTTAATGTCACCTTTCAAACAAAAAAAAAACTAAATCTAAATCCGTCCGGAGCCATTTGGAAGCTACTTTGCCACAGACAGGCACAGATACACACTACAAAAACATCTTTTTTATGCTTAGCTAGGTAAGCATTTGGCCGCTATCTCACCTGATGGAAAGTGACGATGCGGCCGAAGATGTAGCATGCTTACCTAGAAGATATCTATTCTCTCTACTCTTGACTTAAAGACTCCGAGATTATACCGGTCAGGGAACAAAGACGCCGGCAGCGAGTTCCACTCCTTCGCTGTACGGATGATAAATGTAGAAGCTAAACGCTTCGAGCGGACATGAGAGATGTCAACCATAAATGGATGACCTTGGTCAGTTCGTCTTGTGGTCCTATTATAGAAAAGGCATGGCTAAATCAACTGATGTAATTCAAGTGCACACTGTCCGAAATGTAAGGGATAGAATACCGATAGGCTAGCTACCTTACGTCGATGACTGAGGCTCTGCAACTTGGACTCAACTAGCTTGTCATTACCATGAGTCGTTTTGCTCGCCGATCACCTTTTGCTTTTCATTAGGGGGTTAAAAATCAGTTGATAGCGCATAAAGCTAATTTTCCTTCGTCACAAAATTTACCAGCGGAATAACAAGAGGGCAAGGCTAATGGTTGTAATTAGCCGATTAGTGCTTGTGATTAGCCGATCAATGTATTTGTTTAACCGATGTGACAGCAGTCAGATTCGATTGCGGCATCAGTTGCAGATTTACCAATCATAACTACTGAATGTACTGATACTGAAGAACTGAATCTACTGATGCTTTAAAAAGCTTATTGTTTTTGTGAGGATGCGCTGCCGTTTTGTATAATAATATGGCGCCTTGTACGCGCGCCTCGGGTGCTTTGTATATAGAACACAATTTTTTTCTTCAAGGAAAATTTGTGTTCTTCTGGATGTGATCGTGTATTCGGTATTATAATAATATTCTCTTTAGAATATCTTTTTATTTATAAGATTTTATTATTATTACTTTAACACTTATTTATCATCATCATATTAAAATAAAAAATCGTCTGGTTTGTTAATGATATTTGCAATATATTAATAAAATAAACTCATGGAATTTGATTTTTGTACAAATTAACCCTATATAGGTACTTTTAAAAGTTATTTTGTTATTGTATAACAATATCGTAACAAACGCGTATTAGGCAAAAAGTTCTTCTAAATCGAAATTCAAATTAGAAGGCTTAATTAGTAGCTCTAGTCCTAAGATTTCATGATTAGTAATTATTCAACTCTTCCTTAGAAAACTACCTAGTTATAGAGAATCAAATACACGTTTCTATAGACCATTTGACTGCAACATATACTGGAATAGCCATGAACATCGTTATAGATCCTAAACGATGCTCATGACTAATCTAGCTCTCCATTTTCAATCAAGCCTAACCAATGTTTACTGAAAAGTATTTCATTATAAAAAGCTCACTTCAAGAAAGAAAAGGCAAACCTTACTGTTTCCTTATTTGCGGCGTCTTAACGCTTTGATTCTGAAGGTGAACCTCCTAGTATTATTGGGTTGTGACATGTCCATAAAATTGGCAACCGTCAGAGGTAGGTACGCCAAAGAGTTCGTAGTCTCGGCGTAAGTAAAGCCAGTGGTCCAGATGGGATTACAGCGAAAGAACTCCGCACCCAGGATTAAGTTCCTCCTGTATTGACACCTATTTGGACTCTCTCTTGAGACCTAGGCAGTAGAGTCTTTAACTTTAATGAGTGCCTCTTTGGGGCCCATGTGAATAAACGATTTTGAATTAGAATTTTGAGACGGGCCAAGTAACGAAATCACAGAAATCTACCATTGTGCAACCTGTGCTCAAAAAGGGTAGTCGTGCCAATCCCAATTACTTATAAAGGTTAGAAGCTATCTACGGGCCAATTGCCTATCTTTATATATATAAAACAAAGTCGGGTTTGTTCGAACACATAACTCCGGTGGATCGATTTTAATGATCTTTGATATGTTGGATTTATCTTTACCTATAATAATAGAATAGCAGTATAACTATTAAAATATCGGGAAAATTTCCGAAAAAAATATTAATTATCTCTTACATTTTGTAACGAACTGGGGTTTTGATGATATTTCGAAATTTAACGCGGGAGAAGCCACGGGGAACTACTAGTATTTCATAAAACTAAACTAATATAGGTACGTCTATCCAGTAAAGACCTAAATTACCTACAATACATCGAGCATATAGTTAACTCAAGTGCTCAAGCCTACTACCAGTGGGTAGCGTTCCCATCATGCTTACAGCATTATCCCAATAACTACACACCGTTTCTACTACGTCTTTTCTCGGTAATATTATGGTACGTGTTGTGTTATTTTCATAGATTGGCTATATGGGTTTCGCCAAAACCGGTCCACTGGTGGTCATATAGCGTATGCCACACATATTTAAGTGAAGCCGATATCGTAAACGGCAACCGATGTTTGTCAAACACCAACAAGTCGCAACGTTCGATTGATCCCAAGTTAATCAATTCACAGCATTTTACATTGTACAGGTTCAGTATCAAGACAAAGTTCACCAGCATCGCTCAGTTCACCTGCATCCAGCTGCAGGTCACCTATGCCTGATGAAGACGTGGAGGTGGATGTGGAACAGTGTTCAGATGGCGAACGAGATGCTTCCGACCACGCAGCGCCTTCTCCTGCACCTTCCTCTGGTAAGATAAACTATTATTTATTAACGTATTACTATCAGACCACAACGTCAGTACTTAGCATAAAAATGTCTGGTCAAACACTTGCGTATCAGACATATGCTGCAATGAATTATCAGTGACGATCAGTCTTTGCGGGCAGTCAAATTAAATTTCAAAAGTCAACGTTTTTGCAGTCTTTTTTTTTCTCGATTGTTTAGCGATTTAGATAGTTTTATGGACCCATGCTGATTTATCAAACATTTAGCAATCCCTTTTAAATGATCCATCAATCTATTTTATTTCTTATCACTAAATGTTTGTCATAGAAAATATCACTATTTTAGTCACAATTAAAGTTTCATCAAGATCTGATGATAAATATATTACGTAAGTGCAATTTTGTTTATTGAGGATTTCTCAAACCGTTTTCTAACTTACCATACAATCTTGGATAAGAAATTCGGTACCAACTAACGTGGTACTATGTAGAGATCCATAATTCTGCCACATTTTACTCACAGGCTAATAAAATTTTGCTGTTGCGGTAATACGACAAGAAATATAAATTAAGTAGTTACACGCTACAAAGTAACAAAAATCGATTAGATCAAGTTATTAAACTCCAACCAGTTACCTATGCTGCATTGAGATTTTATTTCTCGAAATATTTGCCAAATTTAGCTTAGTTTTTACTTTTTCTATGGATTTAGCGACTCTATGAATAGCACCAAGCTACCGCTTTACTAGGGCATGACTTGACTGTGACTGGACCTTGACTCTTTTACTTGATTATGACTGTGACTTGTGACTAGGACTATTTATACGAAATACACTTGAAATATATTACAACTTGACTCTGGCTAAATGCTAAAGAAGCCAAAACTAAAAAAAAATAGCACCAAGCGCTATTGCTTTTTGTCCCTTTCCTTTCTGTACCTGCGCTTGTCAAAGCTGTTTTGCAACGATCAATATTTACTCTGTGAAAAGGTCATTGACCCACGTGTTGATTCTATCCTAAACTAGATTTTGATAGTGACTTTATAAATGCTCTAGACGTACGGAATAAACATTATACATGATTATAAGTTGTTACTTAATAGAAATATTATTACAGAAAAATCATTATTTTATTTCTAATATTGATAGTAACTTGATGATAATATGGATTCCTTGGCAACTTATTGACATTGTAGTTGAAACTGCAAAACATAAACGTAATGTAACTATAATAAAATAATAATGAGACTTGTGACAACAAAGTATTCACATAGGTAACTTGTAGCGTCTAATACTGGTCTGTGAGTAGGATGGGTAATTTTATTTTTAAGTTTGTCTCCGCAATCTTTGTACATTAAGCCAGAGTCAAGTAATAAAATAATTCAAGTGTATTAACATATTTCATGATGAAATCTTAGTCACAAGTCACAGTCAAAGTCAAGTAAAAGAGTCATGGAGCTGTTATAGTCAAGTCCTGCCTAGTAAAGTGGTAGAGACTTTACTAATCGATCTAATTGAGTTTTGGAGCAAAAGCGAAAATCACGCTTATCAACTTTGTATGATTTGCCTACACTCATGCACGTTCATTATATCACAAGTTTTGGAAAAAAAAACAAATGAATGAAAGACATTTTAAAATTCAAAGCGATTTAAATAATTGACTAGGTTGATATTCTTCAATGATTTCACATTATCATCAACAGACCAAATAATTATAATCGATGCATTTCTTATAACTTTACTAACATTATGATATAAATGACTGTCTGTGTAAATTCCAAGCAAGACATTCTCTCTAGACAGAAACGTATTATTTCATTGTGAGGCAAAAAGTAAATTGAACTTGTGATTATAGAACTGCAGTTAGCATAATAAACAGGTTTTCTCATAGCAATACAATTCGGTTCTCACCGTGTGTGTATTTCATGTTATTTAGTGCGTGTAGAAATCCATGATATAAACGCAGATACTGTTTATGTCTAGAAGTGACATGATTTATGTAAAATTGTGTATTGCATGGACAAAGCTTGTGTTAATCACACTTTTAAATTTAAGTATTACGATATAATATATTTCTATAAAGATTTCAAGTCGGGAACTAAGTCTCAAAAAATCTTCCGTATTTATTATAATTACTATTTTTTTTTAAATATGTAAACAAATGACTATGCATGAACATGTAAGTCTATGGTCTTATATCTCAGAAAGACTAAAATCTCAGACAACTAAATTTTTACGTGGGTCTGCTCTGAATATTTTTTTATAGTAAACTACGATTTTAAATTATAGCGGGTTCGATTCCCAGCGGGAAAAAAATTCTCCCTAAAGAAAATTGTGTTTCTGATTCTGGTTGTGATTGTGTGTGTGGTGTAAATGTTTCCGGCACCCACGACACAAGTCATTGAACTTGGTAAAGTACTAGGAAACCATAAACTTGAAAGAGGTAAAACATTTTTTCTTTACGTGGCATTACCACGCATGCCGGGCACAGCTAGTCTGTAATATAAATGCTTTGATCACAGAATTAGGCGAGCGCGATACGCCATCACCAGCGCGGCCGCTACCACCTGCCACTTCGTGTAACTGCGAAGAACTGCTATCTGTGGACTGTCAGCTGGAGACCAAAGAGCTCTGGGATAAGTTCCACGACCTGGGCACTGAGATGATCATCACTAAGACTGGAAGGTATGTTTATTTAAGATGTAATTATTTATTTCATATAACATTGGATTTTCCTACTTCCTCGTTTTGTTATTGAAATTACATGTTCGTTGAAATTTAAATCTAAGTTAGATACTCTTGCAATGCGGTAGTTAAACAAGGCTGCTTAGGTACCTGATAATTTGCGAATAAGTGCAATAAATTTGCTAATATATAGGTCTAGAGATCAGTTTTTTGTAATGACTAAATAACGAACCGAGCTAAAACCTATTTGCGCAAAGAACGGTTACTATTTTGGGGGTCATAATTTGTCTAATAAAATTGTGTGCCATGTCATAATAATATAGGTAAGGCGTTGATGTCTTTTTAATGGCCATAATTATAACTTCAGAGCAAAAGACTTCAAACGATTTTGTACCACCATATTTTTGTATATTCCTAAATCCCTTGTAAATAATTGCTTAATTCATCAACAAAATGTAATCTTTCACTCCGTTGAGATCACAGTCAAAAACAAATTAATTCACTCCTTGATCGACCCCAAAAGGGTTACGGAATGGATTCATCAGCTAAAGTGGCCAATTTTGGAATAATTACTTCGCGAACCCGGCCGTCCTTCAACCCTTTAACGAGATAAATTAAAAGTACATTTTTTCGCAACCGTCGGCGTAATGTCGAGCAATAAATTCACAAAGCCCCAAAGACAACAAACATCGTTCGCCCGGGGAGGGGAAGATGTTTTTATAGTCACGCCGAGAGGTTTATCTAAATAATTGCGTAGTCGGTGGCGGTGAGCGGAAAATTGGCATTGTATACGGAACCCTCCCCGCACAATGGAACTCGGATGCTCTACGCGTGTACGACTAATCTCTAGAGAATATTGATACCGAGCTACCAACGGCAAAAGCTTAAACGCAATTTCCTTAATGCCGCCCTTAACCATCTTAAAAATGTCTACACGTTTATGGTCCGCTATAACAAAAATTTTAATGACTACATTTTTATTCAATAATGACAATATTTATTACCTGCGAGCTAAAGTTATAGGTTGCGATAAAATATATCTTTTTCATAGCAGTGAACTGGTTTAAAGGTGTTGGGCTGAGGAATAAAATGAACTTAATCATGATAATATGTTGAATAGACCTCGTCACTAAATCATTATGCTATTTATTTTTAATTGATGTATATCCGGTGCAAGCGTACGAAATGAAGCTTAATCTCCGTATTAGAACCGTGTCATATGTTATCTGCAACGGGGAGTGTCCCCTGCAAGTTCTGCAACAAGTGTAGTTAGTCTAAATCACTGTAGCCGGTACTCCCGACACTTGTCCGGAGAGCATTTCAATCTCGAGGGAGAGATTCCCTTTGTTACACTCATAGCGTAGGAACGACGCAGAACGAATGACCCGTTTTGATGCTTGAATTAAAAAACTATATTTATGTTTACATTTTCACTGTCTAATGAAAATAATTTCGGTTGTTCTTAATTGTTGCAACTGTTTTTGGAGTTGGTTTTGTTTTGATTATTTCCTTCATTTATAAATTGTATTATAACGAGCTTTCAATAGAGCCGTTAAAACTTTTATGATTTATTGATGAAATCATGTAAAATAGAACCAAGAATATTCGTTAGAGTCTGATTCATATCATATCCAAACATCGAAATATAAATGCTGTAAAAAATGACCCTGTCAAACTATCGCAATGAACGAAAAGAAGAAAACAACTGTTTGACTGATACCCAATGATTTTAGGCACATAACCATCATTTAAATAAATATTAAAATGAAATTCCCGTACAGTTATCAAATTGTTAAAATGGTGGTTGTATAGAGTAGTTTATTAAGAATTTAAAATTTAAATTATCATACTAATATTATAAATCCGAAAGTTTGTGTGTAAATGTGTAAGTTTGTAAGTATGTTTGTTCACTCTTTACGCTTTAGCGGCTGAAAGGTTTTGGATGTAATTTGGAATGTACATAGCATATACCTAGGATTAACACATAGGCTTCTTTTTATCTTGATATAAGCGGGCAAACCCGCGGGACACGGCTAGCTTAGAATATTTTTTGTTCTCATTTTGTTAAAATAAACAAAAGTATCAAAACACGTGATCGTAACATCTCTGCCTAAACAAGAGATAAATCAACCCGTCCAATCAAAATGGGATATCAGGGACAAATTTTATCAAGGGAGGGTGTTGGAACGTGTTTTTAAATTGCTCAACAATGGATTGTCTATTAATATATCGAGATAATTTTTATCTCGCTTGGTTACTAGGTAAGCATTTAAAAAATAAAGCTATTTTGTAAACAAGTGGATCTGTGAGCTGAAGACCTCGTGTATAATTTGAAATGGCTATGAATGTGTTTTTTTTACCTTTTCAACCCCATCATGCCTTCGCCATTTAGAAAAATGACCAAAAACTGTATCAACAAAAAAATCTATACAATTATCAAACCCGCTCACAAAATTTAAAGAGAATCGCTTGAGAAATGCGACCTATAGAGGAAAACAACCGAAAATCCACTGGACATCCAAATGCTATTTTGCTCAAGCTGAAACCGACGCTCTGCTCGCTCGGTCAATAATGAAAACAATAACAACATCGGTGATATTATATAAAAAAAATTACAAAGTAATGACTGTAATAGTGATATTTATCCCCGGATGTTTCAAGACTTAGTTTGAAAGAAAAGTCATGACTTATAATACTTTTAGTACTAAATCTGCTGTTACGACCATTATTTATTTCGAAAGTACCATTGTAGTCCTTATTTCGTTGAAGGTTGAACGGTCTGTGGTGGATAAACTTTCAATTTGTGTACATTGACTAGATTATGTAAATTAAGTATCTACCTATTACATCAATATCAGATTTCAATATTTCGGATTATAGAGTTGTACGGTGTACTAAATGTTTTCCGTTTATATGTGAAGGAATGTTAGAAAGGCGTGTCCCAGTTTGCCTACTTTTACAGTTTGTCAAATTAAGTGGGACGATTTTAACATTAGAAACACATTGTAGCGATACAAAAAATAATTAAAATTAGCAAAATAATTATCTAGAAAGCTGATACTGTTGAAATACTCAATTAAAATAAATAAGGGTAAAAATATTAAATATCCTATGTAATATTTTTAACCTTATTTACATGACTTTTCGAGGTCATATTTTTATCGTAAGTACCAGACTATTGATATTTAGATAGATTAGTTAAATAACAGAAAAACTAGTTCCATTATAGGCATACAAAATATATTTTTCATTCTATTATGCAGCTACACCTGAAAAATACTACATATATGATCACTAATGTGGTAAGGGTGACGAGATATGTCGAAACGTGTAACTTGATTTACTTCAACTTTTTTGAAATTCTTCCTTTGATTTACAATCGGTCACTTTACTGCTCGAATGGACTTTGTTAGAGGTCCTAACTGGTCAAAGATTTATGAACGCTGGGCTTCTTTTGACAATAAGTCCATCCAAAATATTTGAATGTTAAGCCATAATGTGGTATTTTTATGTGAAAGGTTTATTTATACTCGTAAGTTAACAACGTCGTTGCAATAAGTCTGCGGTCCGGTTCGACGGACGTTCGTCAGCGCTGGAATCATACTAATAACCACGGAGCCTATTGTCTGTTTGTTAATTTTATATTTGAAAGATATGGATTGTGTGATATATGTGTGATTTTATATGGGCCAGGTTCTGTTTGTGCGTTCAGGTCGCCGAAGGAAAAGTGCCCAGAATACTGTCTTCGTATCCACGTAGAATAGCGATGCTAATTTTTAGAGCTAAAGTTAGTTAGTGAAGAGCCAGCATTCTGGTCACTTGTCGCTTTGACCAAACGTTTGGATGAATCTTTAAAAAATTCGTATGCACCTGGTCCCCACCGACCCAAAGTTTGAACCCCAAACGGAACAAACATATAACCTTCTTTATGAATTAAATGTACTTACAGCAGCCAGTATTCTGGGCACTTTTTTTGAGGTACAACATTTTTGAGTGATTTTTGATTTAATTCAATTATTTAGTCTTAAATTTATGTATGATTGTTTAATATTGAATTTAATTTGATCTCAACGTACTTCCTATTGACGCACATTTATAAGAAATCAAGGTTTCGTATAATAAGTATTATTGACAAGAGAACCCTAATAAGTGACTAAGGAACCTAATAAGACTATCTAATAAGTGTTAATAACTAAATCAACACACTAACGTTATAGGTGTACGAAAGTTTGTTTGAATATGTATGTTTGAAATGAGATATCTCGTAACGGTGAGACGGATTTATATAAAATTTGTTTTGTGTTTAGGCTATATACAAACTATATCAATTCTTGTCTAAACCTTGAACAGGACTTAGTCTATTTTTCGTGGCGATCAACGCCAATCCTGCAGAGCACAGAACCTAATATTTTTTATGTAGAGTAGAAACAAAACTAGACTAAAAATCTAGGTCGCAAGAGTCTACCCTAAATCTTAAATCAAGCCGTATCATTTATAATTTAGAAACACAACTCTATGTAAGTTCGAAAATAAATAATTAATACATGTAGGCAAGTCAGGATGCACGTTTAATTATTTCACTCACGAGATCAGTTCTGGGCGTTTCCATATAAATTATCTGTATCCGCAATTCGAGTCATCGTTTTCCAGTATTAATGGTTTTTATCGGGTTTTAATACCTCCACAATTACCGCCGGCGTCGGTTGACGTGCTCTTCATACGTAATGTAATAATGAAATAACCCAGATAACGAAAACGTTTCATATAAATGTTATTAAAATCGCTTTTATTGATAAGTATTGATTACTTAACCTTAATTTAGTTTAAAAGACATTTGGAATTTGTTGGTATAAGCAGTCAAACTAAAAATTGCCACAGAGCGTTGATTTAGGTCCGCAAAACAAGAAGACAAGGGTGTGGGTCTCATCCGTTCCACGTAAACTGAAAGAGCGAAATTTAATTAATGACTTTTTAAAATCATCGTAATACGACAGACATCATTTAGAACAAGAAATTCAAAAGATCGGAAATTGAGAAATTGTACTTTCTTTATCATTTATTTTATAATTTTTTTTATAATTCATCTGTACGTGTGGCACAAAAAATCATCAAAATCGGTCCAGCCGTTTAGGAGGAGCTCAGTCACATGAACTCCTTTGTAACGGGTGAACCGATTTGTTTTCTTTTGTGTTCAGGTGGGTTCAATAATGTATTAGAATCACGTAGTATTTAATATTATTTCACGAAAAAAATAATAATAGCCAGGAATACTTCACTCCGATTTGGTAAAGTACTAGGAAAACATAAACATGAACATGAAAGGGTATAGATATTTTTATTAAAGCCGGGTATACATTTTTACGCAACATTGCACGTTTCTTAAAATTACTTCTCTTATTATACATAAATAATTTATAAATAATCGATACAAAAGTTAAAATAAGACGATTACATATTTGTTGTTTGTTTCGTTTGATCATCTAAATGTCTTTACGAACATAACCAATAATATTAAGCGCGTGTTAACCTTTCGCACCTGGCCCTTTGATCAGCTCCCACTCGCCTTTGTCCGACCAAGGTGTGGACCGTTAAAAAAAATACAAAAGTTATGGCATTTAACAAACAATATTTAGTGCCGTTTTGACAGTTATTGTAGGCAATGATTACAGTTCATTAAGAGAGGTTATTATACAAAGTTTTTTCAAGTCTTAAGAAACAGGTGCCAGTAATAAAATTACGTCAAAGTGTTATCGTTTTGGTATCCGATCCGACGCAGAGTATATCATACTAATATTATAAATCCGAAAGTTTCTGTGTAAATGTGTAAGTTTGTTCTCTCTTAACGCTCTAACGGCTTAAATTATTTGCATGAAATTTGGAATGTATATCTCAAACCTAGGATTAACACATAAGCTACTTTTTAACGTGATAAACGCGGGTGAAGCCGTAGGGCATGGTTATATATATATCTATATATATCCGATAATTTGTATTCCACCATCTCCAACTCATATACTTTCTGGTTTTAAATGTATTTTTTTTATTATACTTAATTCCCCTCGGTATGGAGAAACTGCTAATACAAATTGGTAATTCGGAGCTTTAAAAGTATTTATTTTAATCCGTTTTTAAGCACTAACATAGTTTTTTCATCATAATTTACTTATACACAATGATAAACATTTAAAAATGAACATGATAATACTGAACAAGGAAACTAAAGTTTGTAAAAATAATTCTCAATTATAACTCCTAAGGTCCAATTTATAGTGTACATTGAAGTTCGTTAAAGGGGTGTTATCATTGCCGTCATCGCAATTTTGGGGAATAAAGTGCAACGGCGGCGATAAAGCAAGTGCAAAGTCAGGCGAGCGTCGGCTTAGCTCCGTAATCGGTTTTAATAAATCGAGTGCAAGGGTGGCGGGGAGGGGAGAACGCGTCGCGGGGAGAGCCCGACATGTGCATTAAAGTTAATTGAAATTTTCGTGGCTATGTGTTATTTTGCACTAATGCACCTTTCAACTTGACAAGCGCTCTCGCGCGCACTCGCCCTCAATAAGACTTCAACGATTACGGACATACCTTTGTACGAGTGCGTCGATGCATTAATAAAGAAAAATATTCACAAAAAATTATAATTAGCAAAACGCGCTTAACTTATGCAGTAAATTATAATTTCGGGCATATCATTAAGCTCGCAAGGTATTAAATTAACAAAATGAGATATTTCAGGTTTCTGTTAACGAATTAGGAAAATCCTAATGGCTCAATTAGCTCATTATAATTGTTTTCTTTTTTAATTAATTCATCGCCATGGTTCTTAAACACGATTTGTATCCATTATTTTGTGGGATTATAACTGGAAGGAGGTACTTGTTTTGCAAAAAGTCTGCTTATCAGTTAATGAATAGCTAATTGTTGGAGTGATGTGATGATTGCAGTGCGTGTTGGTGCTCGCGAGCATTGGCGAGATCGTTCGATAACTCGATCAAGCCGCTTCGCTGACGGGCCGCAATAAAACGCAATTATACACGTCATACCAAGTAATTAAGGTTTCTTAATTGGCACGTGAAAATGGTCCGCTGGATTAAGTGGTTAGTTCTGGGCTTGAAGGACTAACGGTCGTTCGGACCGACCGTGCTGATAACATTTAATTGAATACATTTATTCAACCGACTTCAGAAAAGGAGGTTCTCAATTCGACTGTGTTTTTTTTTGTATATACGTTACGCGATATCTCCGGCAATTGTGAATCGATTTTGATAATTCTCTTTTTGTTTGGTAGAGTATAGAGAGGTGGTCCCATTTAAATTTTATTGAAATTGGTCCAGCCAAAACCGAAATATGAGCGATGAAGTCGATTTTTTTAAGCTTTGCTTGTGTTTCAATTATTGCTGTATATTTTTCTCTCTCTTTGTATTTGACGTTGACCACTATCTGACGTATTAATGTGGTTAAAAGTGATAAACACTTTAAGCCTATAATGATATTGGCTTCCAAGGATGCACCGGCTGCCACCACTATTTGTTGCTTGCCGCGAGATGTTTCATGTTCGCATCTACAGATCGCGCTATCAGATATCATTGGAAACGGTTACTAGTATCCATGGATATCACGATAGGTCTCCAATCAGAATTCTACTGAGATTGGAGTTGAGAGTAGCTATCTGGGCGAGCAAAAATAACCTAACACTATTGAACCGCCTCTCTCCTGAATAGAATACTGGTAGTTACAACATCATCCTAAAATCCATATCAAATAAAAAGGACTCATAATTGATGAAACAATTCATTCGTCTGGTTTTATGATAACACTAATTCTGTTTCATCTGGTCAGCATATAATCTTAATTAAATCTAATAATATATACACTTACAAAGACTTACTTAGGTTTTAGTAAGAAAAAATTCCAAAGTGAAAAGGTATCTTCTAGACAAACATGTCACATCTTCGGCCGCATCATCACTTGCCATCAATGAGATGGTGGTCAAATAATTCTTAAAATTAAAAAATGAATGGATCTTGTAATAATGTATAAGTATACATTAATTATTTATTATTATTACTAAAAATGTTATATCCTGTACTAAAAGATATCTAAATAATGTAGTAGTTATATCTATACAGTTAATAAATATTTTGAATAGGATATTGTGCATTGTTCACTTTCAATTAATCAGAATTGTTGCTATATTAAAATGATAAATGTTGATAGCAGCGACGGCTACTGGTTATTGCGAGTTCAATGGGAGAAAATGAGATGTGCTTACAATGAGTGTAGCGCCCACGCCAATCGCGATTCGCGCTGCGTTGTCAGCTACCGTTCACTTGTGCAACTGTTACGTTACCCTGCGCCTGCGCGCCTCTGGCGAATGCACAGCCTATCAAGTATTCACCCGGCTGACACCGCCCGACACAACCACAAAGATTTATTATCTGAGAACTTACAAGCATTTTTGATGCTCTCGATGCACTACAGCTTTAACGACGACGCTCAATTTAAAAGCCAATTTGAACACAAAGAGCGGAGCATATTACACAAAATGAGTTCCAGCGAGGGAGAGGCATCATCAAGAGGGTGGTCATTTAACAGCCATTAACGCCTAAAAGATAATAAGCTACGTTAAATAATTACAAAAAAGGTGTAAAAAGACGCTGAATGTGAGAGGAGAGTGATGCGCCCGCGCCGCTCGATGAAAGGCTGACGGCAAGCTTCGACGGAGATTGATTACGTAATCATGGACATCGGCCGATTTCGGGAATCTCATAGAGAGTAATCATCATTCATCTCACGGCTCGTTGGCGCTCATTTGAAGGTGTTTGTGATGTTTTGAATAGTCGCATAAACTCGATCATTCAAAAACTTATATTTAAAATAGAGTTTGATTTCATGCATATAAATACGTGGGCGATAGTATTTTAATACAGTAGCGTTCAATTCAAATTGATGTTAAGTCTTGCAGTCGGTAACAACACGGTGGTATCTGTGCTGTCGACGCACAATTAGTTCTCCATTGTGCGATGGTATTGTGCGGAGCGCGCGGGCGCAGACCCAAGCCGCCCGTGTTGGTTTTACTCCTACGCCCATTGTGATAGACCCGATCGCATTGCCATTCTACTCACACTGCCCACTCAATGAGATATTATCTCTCCTATTATTAACTTAGCGTTCGACGTAAGTACGTATAAATTGATAATGATTTAATATTCCTGCCACAAAGACTATCCGTAGTCGAATCATTGTGATTGATTGCTTTAATTCATTGCATTGGCGTAATACCGGGGGCTTTCTTTTTAGGCATGATCATTCTTCATTAAAATTGCTTTATAGATGGTGTGGATGGAATGTGAGTTCAATTACGTTCGTTACGGATGTTTGCTCATGAAACAAAGGGAGCTTGATGGCCACCAGTGAACGCGGTGGGTCGCAGGAGTCACAGGTCTTGAACGCGGCCGCGTGTTACAATACTCGCGTAATGAAGTGGGCCGCGAGGGGGCGGCATTGTGTCCAAAGCTCTAAACGAGCCATTGTGGTGGCTGCGACCCCCGACCCGCTCACCGATGACCTCGCTCACAGTTAGCGGTGTTATCACCCCGGAACTCACCTCCTTTGTTACTATTACATAATCCACCAAATCCAGCAGCCAATCCTGCAGGCTTGTTATCCTTCGCCGTTCTGGGTCTCTTAACTTGGTCACATCAATATCTGTCTATTTAATGTTGATTTGTGAGTTGTGACATCTGAGTTGGTGGTTCATTGCATTTATCCGTCATTTATCATATTATTTTGACACGAGCATTGTCAAGTGGTATCTAAAGAAACTATCCAAATTCTGTGTACGGAATCGTATCGTAATAGTTTATACCTATTGTAGTTGCCGATAAGTAGCATCTAGTATAATACTGTCAGATATTTCACAAATCATAATCATTCTTATTCGGATGTGCTGATTACACAAAAGCAATGCAGTTAAAGCGACAGTTGCACCGTGACTTTTTAAATTGCATTGCTTCAGGGTGTTAATATCACAACAAAAAATCGAATCACTATCCGTCACTTTCATATATCGTTGGAAAGTAAAGGATGGAATTCAGGAGTCATGTGGTGTGTTACTTTTTTCAACTAGAGCGTTAAATTTTCACAGCTACCCCTCGAATAAATTATATTTATGTCGATTCTGGGTGGGCGACCTGGGCGGGTTTTTGTAACAAAATCGTGGTAAAACGTCACACGACACGCGGAAGTAAGGGTTGATTGGAATGTGTTTGGTGTTATGAATGCTCAACAGATGTACAGCATCATTTCTCATGTGCTTAACTATTCGAGCATAATTAACGACGACAAGACAAGAGCACGTGTACTTATTAATACATTCTTTAATTTTAATTTTAGTTCTATTCTTAAATTACATGATCTAGTTCTCCATCAACATTGTATCATCAGACAAGCAGACAAACTGCTAAGCGACAGCGTAAATGGTAGATATTCCACAAATGTGGACAAAGCGTTTTGCTTCCACATTAATTGTACGAACCGCAAAGAAATGAAACTCTTTGCATGATTCCTGATTTCCTGATAAGTAAAATAAAGGCTATCTTCAAGTAGCGAGTGAATAGGTAATCTTCAAGGCAAAAGTTATAATAAAGTTCCATCGTTAATCGCATCATCGCTTTACCATCAGATGAGTTAAAAGAGAGTAATAACTAATGAGTTTTAGTTAGTTGTCAAACGTTTGTATATCTTGATTAAAAAAAAAACAAAACGGGCTCTATCATTCCATAACAAACAAGCCGAAGGGTAGAGAATCTAACGAGCACCGAAAGTTAGCCGAACTTTTCGGTACAAACGACGCCTAATGCGACCAAATTATTTCGGTTGTTTGCGCCGCCCAGCTATGAAGTTATTATTTTCCATTTCCTGGGTGTGTTAAGTCGATAACTCGAAAATGACTAGCATTCGTACGAACGAGCCGCAATCTGCCGGCACGTGCTCATTACCGAATCATGGAACTCGTATTTTCCTTCAGTTGCCAACGTTGTTTAGATTGTTATTAGGAACCACGCGACGGCTATTGCTGGTAACGTTTTAGCTCTCAACATTTGCTACTAAGCGATTGTTTCATTATTGATTTAGAATTTTCTACTGACTTCACAAAAAAAAAAGTACTCAAGTCGACTGTATTTTTTTTTTTTTATGTTTTTACCTCATAACTTCGTTCCACGTGAACCGATATTGAATATTTTTTTTGTTTGAAATATATTGCTTTCTAATTGGTCCCATATAAATTTGATCAAGATCTGATCAGTAGTTCTTGAAATATCGTCAATAATGCGTGTTTAGTACATCTAATTTGATCAAAGTTCCGAAG
The DNA here is from genome assembly GCA_948107665.1 of Lomographa bimaculata. Classification (NCBI taxonomy): domain Eukaryota; kingdom Metazoa; phylum Arthropoda; class Insecta; order Lepidoptera; family Geometridae; genus Lomographa; species Lomographa bimaculata. The sequence continues at coordinate 14,458,852 of OX403587.1, read as the reverse complement.
ATTTGCTTTCTGTTTAATTGTTTTGTAAAAGTACGATTTTGTTTAACTACTCTCTGTTTTAGTATCCGTAGATAAATGGCTAAATGGGATTCTTAATAGTTTCGACAAATCTGTCAGTCTGTCTGTATGCTACTCTTATAAAGAGCTCGTCTTTGCTGTGATTAATATTTTTTTTGTAACTACGAATGTGTCTAATGCTAACCGCCACGAGGCTTTCAAAATTGTTTAAAACTAAGAGTGGTTCTTACCACTCGGACGAAAACTTTGAGGAGTAGTATTTCCGACTGAGACGAATTTTATTATCTTTGGATTCCAGAAAACACTGAATTTTGTTAAAAAATTACTATAAAATTTCGCTGTAGACCAGATAAAAAATGGAAGTAATGTAGCTCTTATCACTTTTATCAGAAGGGCTTCTTTTGAATGGCTACGAACTCTACAGTGAACATTTCGTAACGATACGCTTCTAGACAATTTATTTAAATTAACATAGTAACGTCCCGTTTGTTGTATAGACGAGTCAATCACATCATCTTGGTACGAAGTTATGCCATTCGCGGATATTAAAAAAAACCTTGTTGGGATATTTCTATTATTGTATTTATAATTCTAACTATAAACTCTACTTTAATACATAATGACTAATTTACTTTTTTATTTATGTTTGTTTAGCCCCGTGTTGCAGTGTGTCAATATTTTTGTTGTCAACTCAATTGATATGTCACTTGATAAACAATTCTTGAAAGCAATTTATAAAAAATACCTTAACTTGAAGGTAAGTATATCGCATGACGAAGCATTCCAATTCTCCTAAGGTGAATATTTGATGTGACATGGGATTGACAGCTTCAACGTTTGCCATATTTTATTCACAACCGGTTTCTAGTAACGGTAGAGAAGATATTATATTCCAAATATATTTATTAGTATGTCAGAGTCGTGGACACTGTTGTTTTATAACACTGAATACACATGATATGAAACATTTAATAAATAGGTATTACCTACTATGGATATAATGTATATAATAGCACTAGTGGCTCTATGAGCCGAACGTATTTTCGAGTTCGCTGAAATATGCTTTTTTTTACGTTTTCTACCCCCGCCATTTTGAGATATCAGCCATTTTGAATAATTTCCAAATAATTGTAATTCGAAAAAAATCTTTATCGCTCACAAAATTTCACGAGAAGCTGTTGAGAAATGCGACATGTAGCGGAAGAACAATCGGAAATCCGGACATACAAAAGCTGAAACAGATACGCTTCGCTGGCGCTTTGCGCCAGCTCGGTAAATTATAATAATAAGTAAGGTATACGTTATATTTTATTGAAAGAACCCGAGTTTGCCCAAACTGTGTAATCTAGCTCTACACACAATAATAACGTACAAACATATTATGATGTGAGAGTTGACGTTTCCCCCATTTTCCAGAGTGGTGCGGAAATAGGTGGCGGGTGGCGGGCGAAAGCAGGATGCATGAAGCCGGTTGCGGCGGTTTCGTACATCGCCACCCGTCCGCGCCCGTAAGCTCGTAATTTGCCTTTCTATTAGAGCGAGGGCGTGAAAAAAGGAAAGCGTTTACGGCGTGTTTAATGGGAGCGAGCGGGAAGAAATATGGCCGCCCGTCGGGAGAAGGGAAAATTTTGGTTTTCAGAGAGTTTTTGCGGAGATGTGCATCGGAACGCGGAGTGCGAGGGGGACGGCGATATTTGCGGAGCCGCTCCCCCGAATAATTAGCGGAAGTCGTGGCTTAGTTCACCCCTGTGCGGGAGGGCTGCGGGAAGGGAGTTCCTCTATTTGTCGTTTAAGAGTTAATCGGACAAACGATTCGTCACCCTCGGGAGAGCACGCCGCCGGCAATATTATTATATCTTTATTACGAGTCTGTTGTACGGGACCCGACGTCCGCCCCGGGCGATTAACGATATCGTGATTATTGATAACTTTGTTTTGCTGCTTAAGTTAGGGTTCCGTTCCGGCCGAGTGTAATCAAATTAGTTACTAACAACAGGAGCTCTACCAATAACAGTTTTCTTTTTTTAACTATTACGTATCGTTTTAATTGATGCTCGGCATGTTCTGCGGTCGTGCGTGGCGTAAATACAATGAGTATTTGTTTATTTTGAAAAGTTCCTTCGGCTAAAGCCACGTAATATATCATTAGGCGAGGGGAAGTGACAAATACAGCAGTAAACACAGCTCGTGTGTGGACTGTCAATTAGCCGTAATAGCATACTCCTGGCCCGCGACATATGCTCGACGACCAACTTTTATATTTACGTTGCCCTGTTTACGATACAAAATTACACACAACTCACTAACACACCCGATGCCAGTTTCGTAAATTGTCACAAGAGTTTTTCTAGAAGTATTACTGCCTACTATACACTGCATAAAAACAACAACTGTAGTATTACTAACCTATTTTACGCAGGTACAGTGAAGTACCTATTTGCACTTTTATGTAAGTGTCCGCTCATTTTGTTACTTTGTAGCTATTGTATGCTATTGATCTAAAATGACTACATACTAACTCAAATATTACGTTAGTGCAGCTATACAAATGGCATTAACTATGTAATTTTAGAATATGTTGTCTAGAACGTACACAGTAGGTATAACTATATAGAATACCTATATCTCAATTTAAGTATCATGTAGCTATATGACTAAGTTCTCGTTACAGTTATCATATTCTATCTTTTTACCCGATTGTGCGACGCAAAGAAGGGTGGGTAATGTGTTTATCAGCCTATGTATGTTTGTTTCTCTAGAGACCAAATGCGTGGGCCAAATTTAATAATTCTTAGGTCAATCAATTTTGTTTAATCTAGAGTGTCACTGACTGACAGTATTCAAAATTGAACATGTCAACAACCAGGCTCCATATTATAAAAAATAAAAGTCGACGATCTGTATCATTGAATAGGCATTTGAAATTATATTAAAATTTTGGTATATTTAATTTCAAATGACTATTTAGGATCTAAAACGATGTAAAGTTGGTTTACTACAATTTTTACTTAAATTTCAGCACTTTCAAATAAAGCTGTGTTATAGTTATTATATATTTGCGTAATTTAGGTCTTATTAACAAAAACGTGTAAAATACAAAAACTGGCCAAGTGTGAGTCGGACTCGAGCACGAAGGGTTTTTTTAACATTATCTAAAAACGGCAATAAATCACGTTTGTTATATGTTGTTGTATAGGAGCCCCCCTTATATATTTGTCTTATTTTATTATAATTTTTTATTTTTAAAGTGAATTTATAATTAAATATTATGTGAATATTTCAAGCGTCAACCTGTTGCCGTTAACAATATCGAGAAACAACGTTTGTTGTATGGGAGCCCCCTTTAATATTTATTTAATTTTATATTTTTAGTATTTGTTATTATAGCAGCCACAGAAATACATAATCTGTAAACATTTCAACTGTCTATCTCGGTTCATGAGATACAGGCTGGTGACAGACAGACGGACGGACAGCAGAATCTTAGTTCCGTTTCACCTGCCCGTTGGTTCAGTTGAGTGCGCATTTGCCTTCTAAGCAGGGGTATCGGGTTCGATTTCAAACAAGTTATCTCCCTGAGGAATATCTGTGTCTGGTTTTGGTTGTGATTGTGTGTGCGATGTGATTGTTTCCGGCTCCCACGACACAAGTCATCGAACTTAGTGAGGGGCTGCGAGTGTGAAAGCGATTATAAATATTCAATTGGCGCGTACTATGTTTGTTTAATATTTCTAAATCAGTATCTCTACAAATTTTAACACAAGTAGGTATTCTGAAAACTTTTGTTTACATTAATCTGAGTCACCCACGTCCGTAGGAGGATACCCCTTAAGTTTGACTCCCTACACGTGGTCCCCGGGTGGTGCTAATCAGGTGACATTTGAGAGGTGGTAGAGCATTTTGTGAGTTGCTCGCCTGGCTTGCTACCAAAGTAGCTTACCACCATCAAGTTGAAAGTCTGCCGCCAAGCCAAATACGGTGTTCCGGCAGTTATCCTTGAGAGCCTGCGTATTCCAGGTCTAGTGTGTTTACCAGCTTCGATCACATCGTCACTTACCATCAGGTGAGATAGTGGTCAAACACTAGCATGTAACAAATAAAAAATAAATAAAAAAAATCTAATATCACACTGACCTAGCGTCGAGAGAAATATGTATCGATACGTAGGTCGGAAGCCAATCAACACAAATGAGCGATGGCGGTAATTAAACCGATCACCTTACAAATCAATAAAGGCACGATAAGGCAATTAATTGCACATGCGCCCAGCTCCCCGAGGTGGACCGTGGACCGTGCCCGATTCCATTCGATTGATTCACTTATTAATTAAGTCCCATGTACTAAATTACCTTCACTTCGCCTATGCACGTCTCATTCATTCGCCATTGAAATCGAAACCAATGCTTAGCGTCAAACTCATTAAATTTGCAAAGCTACCGATTGAAATTTAGCTAATTAAAGCTTATTGATATCCAATGAAATTTCAATGAAATTGAAAACTGTTTTCTACTTAGTACGTTTGAGTTTGTCCGCGGATAAAAAAATCTATTGTCGTTTTCTTTTGAATATTGATCATGAAATTAAAAACGTATTGAAATAATAATAATTTGAACTACCTTAGTTGGCTTAGTTGGGTGGGTGTTTGTCTTCTAAATAGGGGATCGGGTTAGATTCCCGACGGGAATTTTTCAAGTTTTCTTTCCAAGGAAAATTTGTGTTTCTGGTTCTGGTTGTGATGTGAATGTTTTCGGCCCCCACGAAAGTCATCAAACTTAGTGTGGGCTATGAGTGTGAAAGAGTAATAATGCCAACGAGCTCTGGTTTGGATTTTAACATGACGCGGTCGAGTGTTTAACATTAGAATTATTGGGATGGCTGTTCATTTACTGTCGGCAATCAACTAGCTGAAGGACGAGTATAAATAAACAGTGCAAAATAATGTTCAACAAAGGCGATTTACTATTTCATCAAACGTAAAATATCCTACAAGCGAAAGGAATTATGTGCATATAACCAGAACATTATTAGATCTACACTAATATTATAAAGAGATAAAGTTTGTTTGTGTGTGTCATCTCTGGAACTACTTCGATTCTGATTTTTTTTCACTTATAGATAGATAAACTATTCTTGTGTGTTGGAAGCTATGTTTTATTGGTAAAATAGTTAGTTTTAAGTACCAAATCACAATATTTATAAAACAATATGATTATAGCTATGTCTACGTAACCTGAGAGTTTGACATATCTAAGTGATAAAAGATTTTGTGGCTTCTTAAATGGCTCTACATTGCAATGTTCGCGTAGTAAGTACTTATTATTACTTTGCCCACGAAACTCCAGTAGTACATGTAAGATAGATACGTCATTTAAATCAACATTTTAAATCAACTTAGATAAGAAGAAGGTTCTCAAGTGTTGTTGGGTTGTTTTTAATAGCTTATCTATCAAGTTGACAACGCCCGATTGTATGTGTAAAAAAAAAAAATTGAAAATGTATAATGTTCATATTATTACCCATTAAGCTATCGGTCCCGATTGTTAGTCGTAATACAACAGTCGTTAAGCCATGACTAATGCCTTCAGGCAGTCTGAAAATTCTTGACACTAGGACTGCCCACTAGTCTATACGACAAGCAAGCAAAGATTATAATAAACACCTATTTAGTCAACGAAGTATCGTGTGTGGTAAGCACCTGTTCACCAAATCGGCTATTTACATCCCATTCTATGGTAACTATCTCCAGGAGGTCTTCCTGGAAAGTCTTCCCGGAGTAGGTGCCATTAATTACCCGCAAGCCATTGTCGTGCTCGTTGAAAAGCTCGTGTCAATACTATTCAATGTGCTTTTTGCAATCGTAAATTTTAGGGGCCTATTTGTTCCGCTCGTGCCTCGATAAAATAGTACTGGACAATGTTTATTGTTTTAAACACTGGAACAAACGTTTTGAGTAAATATTGAGATTGTGAACAACAAACACTATACAAAATTAGTGATGCTAGTCGGTATCTATGGTAAAATATAAACAAAACATCATTCAAAATCATCAGAAGAACGATTTTGTACCACTATTGTAAACTTTTAAACGATACCATACATATACATTCACTTCATCCCACACGAGCAGGAAAAAATTATAATTATTTAGCCCCCCCACTTACTTGTATGGGTGAACCCTTAAAATTTTAATTTATCTATCTAATGCCTTTAAACGAGCAATTCTTGTATATTGGAGCCGTTTTCGAGATCCTGATTACACAAACATATATATAAATGTATATATGTAATCTCTCTGTCTCGGAAACGGCTCCAACGATTTTCATGAAATTTTGTAGCTATTTTGTGCTAGGTTTCAATTTTAGAAAACGTTGTTTTATCCGTGTTTTTAGCCGAGCAAAGCTCGGTCATCCGGGTACTATTATTTTTATTGCCATTTTTTCATTCCACAAATTTCAGAGAATTTGAGGTATGAAGCGAATAGCTTGAATGGTTGAGACACTTGAATGCCTCTAACAGACGGATGGACAAAGATCAGATCCACTCAAGTCTTAAAGACTTCGCTTCGCTCGAATAATTAAATTCGTAAAGTCCGAAGCTTTTCTTTATGCTATGTAAGTAGGTATATAATGTAAGACGTAAGTAATCGAAACTCTAGATCGCTCTGACTACGGAACCCAGTTCGACCGAACGTGTTAGGAGTAGATTCGCGGTCGTTTCGCGAGCAGTTTGTCGTGTGGGTGGCACGTCGGTCACAATGGTGTTTGGGTTGGCATTCGTCACGGGGCGCCCGCGCCGCTTCGTCCGACATGATTGATGACCCATCCGTGCAGGGCCATCCGTACTTGAGACCCTGCTTTTTTACTAGTTTTATTGCTTTAGACTGGTTTGATAAATAAAATTATATTGATACACGTCGGGTACCTAATATTGCTAATTTTATTTATTTTCTATAATTTAATTTTTCTTATTTTTTGAGTACATTTGGCAAATGATAGGCACACTTCCATTTTGTACCTTTTATTGTAATATGTCCGATGTGGCATTATTATACAAAATATATAAATTATCCAAATGCGTTTATATAATGACTTAGACGACAAAAAAATATGTAAAGTATTATTATAGAAATAATTGAAACGCAAACAAAGCTTACCAAAACCGACTTCATTGGTTATATTTCGATTTTGGCTTGACCGATTTTGATAAAATTTAATCATCATAATCGATTCATAATTGGCGGAGATATCGCGTAACATACATACAAAAAATAGCATACAGTTGAATTGAAAACCTTCTTTTTTGAAGTCGGTTGAAAACTACCAATTTATGTATGCTAGATTCTCAAAAAATAGGCAAACTTTTAAAACTATTACATACATACTCAAATAGATGAATTTCTATTGACCCAGCACATTTTGAAACATACCTAAAGCTTCACATGTCACAACTTTGTAACGAAAGCCCATTGGACGATTTAATTTATGTGTTGTCATGCAATACCTTACCACGCGCCAGGGCTTGTAATATAATATGGAGTCCGATGTTCCATGCGATGTCTCGTCGAAATATACGTAATATCTAGAGGGTTCTATGTTCAAAAATTATATCATAGTGGGACAGGTGCAGGTCGGGTTACGCAGTCGCTGGCGAGTCGCTGCGACTGCCCTGCCTTATTAACATTCGGCGGAATTAGATCGTCCATCCGACGCCCGTACAGGTGCAACCTGTCATATCAAACGATACTACTTATAAAACTTAGCATGACGTTATCTCTACCATAATCACACCGTTTAGTAGCCTAATAACCGCCACAAACATTTGTTATTCCATTTCTGAGCCCACGTATCGTATCTATAAATAAAAGGTCATGTTCGGATAAGATATAACTATGAATACATTTTGAACCGATCGCCGCGGGAATAAAGGTGCGTGGCTTATAAATTATTATTATACGTATTATGAAACCTTGTATTTCCATGTCATCATGAACTCCGCAACACGTTGACTCGCTAACTTTGTAACTAATAAAGCACGATTACCGCAAGTCTAATTAGCTATTAAAAAGGTTTGATAAGTTTTTATGTCTTAATATTGCGTGACTGGGGTCAATTTGTGAGAAAATCGGGCGCTGTCCTTTACTGTTCAGGTGGTATGCATAATATGCAGATAGACACGCGCTCACATTTTGTAAATAAATACAAGTCAGAACACAGTGTTTGGGCGAGGCTCGAAGCCCGCGGCGTTTGCGACTCTCACACCCGTAAAACAGGCTGCTCTACGTAACATACAATACGTAGTTACCTACACAAACAAGCGTTCTCCCTCGTCCGGAACAACCCTCGTTGCTAACCCGACTAGAACATTACATGGGGTTAAAATTCAACCTAATAAGAAGATACATAATTTATACTGACTGATGTACTGCGATCATACATAATGTCTAATGTGCAAAAGTATTCTACAAGACTATCGCCATTATTTAGCTATAAAAGGCATTCCACCAAACATAAGTATTTAGAAACACAGGCCATATTTATGCCAGAAATAAACATAAACATAAACGCTTTCACACTCACAGCCCCACACTTAGTTCGATGACTTGTGTCGTGGTTGCCGGAAACATTCACATCACACACACAACCACAACCAGAACCAGAACCAAGCTTTCACACTCACAGCCCCACACTAAGTTCGATGACTTGTGTCGTGGGTGACGGAAACACATCACACAATTACAAGCAGAACCAGAAACACAAATTTTCCATGGGGAGAAAACCTGTGCTCCCGCCGGGAATCGAACCCGATACCCCTGCTTAGAAGGCAAACGCCACCCAACTAAGCCAACGAGTAGTTCAAAAAATATTTTCTTTACTACAAGTACCTATATATGTATTTTAACTTAAATAATTGAAATGTAGAAAATAAGTCTACAAGATAATATGAGCAGTAACGTGTTTATAATGGAATTTAAATTGACCAATATAGAAGAGGTCTTTTAATTTTTTTCTTTAAACAATAAGTCTTATCTCATATATATTCTCAGAGATATAGAAAGAAAAAAAAAAGACTTAGTAAAAAATAAAAACAAAATGCATTGGTGGAATCTGATAGCGGAATATTTGGCCTATGTATTAATGTTTTCCACTGCCATAAGATTTTACAGGTAAATAAATGATCATTTATAACTAGATGGTGATTTTGCTCGAAGTAAAATCTACGTCATTTTTGGAAAAAAAATACTAAATATGCGTATAGCTTTACAACAGAAATATGGCTCTAAGCGTACAACAGTAAAATAAAGCATGCACTCGTAATTTTTAATGTTCTGGATTAGGAGAGTACGTACGAGTGACTTGTCACCAAGCGCTGCTAGAGTGCCTTATCGGTGACAGATCAGTGTCTTCTGAAATCGTTTGGAATTCTAACAGTTCGTTTACAACCGTATAATCCGAGGTTTACGTCCCACGAATAACTTGGGACCTTATGTCAACCGTGTTGAGGTGTTTTTCAGTTTATTGGTGTGTTCTCGCTACAGATGAGAATATCTCGCCCGCGGCGGTCGTCGAGACAAGTCACCCGTTTTGTTCTCGTCGTGTGATCCCGCGCTTAGCTAACCGTTTTGACAAGGTTCCAGATGTGATGGACCGATAAGGTTTTGGCTTTTTTAACGTTTGCTTCCTAAGAGCTTCCTAAGTACCTACATCGTTTTACGGCTCACCACCTTGAATCGGTAAGTCGAGTCATTTGCAGGGTTTATAATATGAATCGTCACATTTTAAAAAATGGTAATATTCACATAGTATTAAATAAAGAACACGTTTATATAAAGTATAATGTTAGGCATAATTTATGATGATGCACAAGATCAGAATTGTATCATTTTGTCATGGGGATTATTGAGGTATCGTCTATCTATCCATGTCAGATTAGTCGTGTCTTTTTATTTTCTTCCCGCGCTGAATCTTGGAGAAGCGAGCTTCCTAGTCGAGTCCGTGAGGCGAGATAATATCGACATAGCAATGCCAAAGGAACCGGCCTCTGCAGTGACAGCTCCTCACAATACAGTCGTTTACCACGCTCATCGCATTTGGAAGATATCTTGACAGCTCACATGCTTACGTGAAACGAGCTTTGATTCGTTTTGGTCGCGTGAAAGAAGGCTGCCTAACCTGCGGGTCACACGATCACGAGCTCGTGTATTTGGCTCGGAGTCGTGTAGCGGTAGTATACGTATGCTGTGGCAGATGAAGGAGCGGTGGCTGAATCAACAATGAGCGTAGGTTGCGGGTTGCGGTGGCGTGCGCGAGGCGTGTCCGCGCTTCATCGATCGCAGCCTCCGACGCTCCTCGACGACGTCTGCTCCCCAGCACCCCCGCCCGTCGCACCCCGCTCTCGCCCGCGCACGTTAGCGCCCCAACCGAATGCATTTACCACCCGCCACCCTGCTCGTCATACACATAAGTACATACTCTCCAACCTACCTGTCTGCCGCTGTTGTCTGCCCGCGACCGTAAATTCAAACATATTTTTGCGTCGAGCGCTATTTTATCATTTATTATTTTAAACCTCTGCAAAATAAAACGTAAATTCTCGTTTACAGCTCCCAGTTTATGCTCCAATTTAGACGCGAGGTGTTGATTTGACTCTAGTAGCTCGGAGTGCTCGATTGAAGGTGCAATTAAGGCAGTTTACATCTCTTCGCGAGCAGCCTGTAAATGTTATTTGAGGTCATTAAAACTGAATTACGTTATAAAGTTTATGTGCGTACACTGCAGCCATGTTAACGTGCTCAAATACTTATGGAAACATTGTATTGGTTATAGTCAGGTGATAAGTATCTGGTTAATTGAGATAACATTGTAGTTGACTCGAATAGTCCTTGATATCAAAGTGGTCGCTAAGCCTATACTTAGATATGATCGTATAAGTTGCACTTCATCACGAGCGATAATAGCTTCATCTCTGTAATAGCATATAGCATTAGTGGTCTAAATTAAATTTGTGTGGTGGCCGGCGCCGGCGGTGGTGATCCATCATCGGTAATGGCGGGGCACTCTAACGACCGTGCCCTCTCCGTGTCACGGAGTCACTGCTGCCACGGCTCAAGTTGCGAGTGCTTCATTTCTCCTACTCGTCACATCATATTAGCAGACAAGATTTGAGTTTTATAACATAATATACATTAAAACTGCTCATCAAAATTGTACTTGCTAGAAATCTATCAAAACAAATGAATTCACATATAATTTTATAGTATAAACAGAATAAAACTTATTTGACTGTACATTTCAAGGACTCGCTGACATTTATTACATTTGTTTGTATTTTATGAAACACTCATTATCTTCAGTGAAATTTAAAAATGGACAATATATATTAAAATGTAGGCAAAACGTTGTCTTATATCCTGTCTTATTCCCGCATGTTTATTACAGCGAGTCGACTCGCGTTCACAATAACTGCAAATAAATGCGTAAAATGTTTGCATAGTATTTAACGATGAAAAGTAAACACAACTTGAGTTACTGACCATGCACCCGAGGCAGTGACATTAAATCGCACAGTATGTGGTCGCCATTTTTCACCATTTTCAATTAGCCAAAGCGAGAGCATGTCGTTGATATGTAAGAAGCAAGATAAATACTCAGAGTCAGTTGCCACCTGAATCGCTAATTACATCAGCAGCTGGCCCCTTAAGTGCAGATATCAATCTTAACTCCAGCACATGGGAACGTGTTACACTGCTTGAACAAAATACCCGTTTTATGATTGTAATTGGCGGAAAAAGGTTATAATATTCACATAACTTGGTTGCGGAACTAAAAGTAAAAACTACAGCGGAGGCAACCCTTGTCTTGCATCCTGTATCATTTAACACTAATTCATTGGTATTTTATATTTATCAAAATTTAATGATAGTATAAAAGTTTTTTATTATCTTTTAGTCTACGGTCTTATCGCCCATTCGTCAATACTTAAGTTACCTATAAGCTTGGTGGCTTACTGTGTAGATGTAAAATGTATATATATATATATATATATGTATATTTTTATGCCCAACAGGCAAGCATCTGACCAGAATCTCACCTGATGGAAAGTTATGATGCGGCCGAATATGTAACATGCTTGCCTAAAAGTTATCTACCTATTCACTATTCAAAATCAAAATCAATACACATGGGCCTCAAAGAGGCACTCATGAAAGTTAATGATTCTACTGCCAGATTCGCAAAATTACAGCCTTGACTTGAAGACTCCCAGATTATATCATTTGGGGAACAAAGACGATAAATAATTTCTTTTTTTATTTAATTTGATTACCCAATTTGATAAAAAAATATCAACTTAATTTAGTATTAGAAAACATATGCGTTTGGCATCCTTACTAATATTATAAATCCGAAAGTAACTCTGTCTGTCTGTTACGCTTTGACGCTAAAAGTACTGAACCGATTTAAACGAAATTTGGTACACAGATAGTCTAGAGCCTGAAAAAGGACATAGGCTACTTTTTAACCCCGAATTCTGGCTGGTCCGGGACTTACGCGGGCAAAGCCGCGGGGCGCAGCTAGTTTATAATAAGACCAAAAGTTACACAATCAGATTCAGATAGTTAATTTACTTAAAATACAGATATTGAACTGCCCGTTAGCTTAATTGGGTGCGCGTGCGCAGGGTATCGGGTTCGTTTCCCGGCTGGAACACAATCCATCCACAATCCCAAGTGAAATGTGTGTTTCTGGTTCTAGTTGTGATTGTGTGCGATGTGAATGTTTCCGGCACCCACGACGCAAGCCATTTTTTTTTTTGCTTTCTCACTCACAGCCCCACACTAAGTTCAAAGACTTGTATCGTGGGTGCCGGAAACATTCACATCACACACACATTACGCCCAGAACCAGAAGCACAAATATCTCTTGGGAAGGAATTTGTGCTCCTGCCGGGAATTGAACCCAGGACCCACGGCGCAGCATTGAACTTTGAGTGATACTGTGAGTGAAAAAGTGTAAGTGTTTATATAAGTTTATCAATGTAATAAAATAAAAACGGTTATCGTCCGTATTTTGCCTATGTAAGGAATGGAACTCCTTGCCTGAGTCGGTTTTTCCTGATGAGTACAATATGGAAGTCTTCAAGTCACGAGTGAATAGGTATCTTTTAGGCAAGCTTGCTCCATCGTCGACCACATCGTCGTTTACCATCAGGTCAAATTGTAGTCAAAAGTTTGCCTATCTAGAATAAAAAAAAAAGTATCAATGTACAAATTAATTTTAAATTCAAAATCAAAAATCAAAAATCAAAATCGTTTATTCACATGGGCCCCAAAGAGGCACTCATGAAAGTTAATGAATCTATTGCCAGATTCGCAAAATTACAGCCATCTCGAAAAGAACCTGGCAAGAAACTCATGAATTCATGAATCACTGTACTATTAAGTACAAACACACTCTACAATATTTGTGTTATGTATACGTCTTGGTTTTTTTTATCGAGTGTTATTAATTTTATGCGCGCGCGTTTAATTCTTTTTCATTAACAATCACAACTGACGGTTAACTTATTTCGTATGTAATTTTACTTTATATTCCTTGCAGACGGCAATGCGTTAATTGTATTGTTTAATTAAAACAACCATGTCATAATAATTGGTCGCTGGCATTGTGTTACGCTTCATTAATTTTTATAGAGCTGTAGCAATAGGCATAACAATTTCGAATCATACAGTTTGTGTGTAAGTGTGTGTGTAAGTATGTTTGTTCCCTCTTTACGCTTTAACGTCTGAACGGATTTGGATGAAATTTGGAATGTACATAGCTTATACCTAGGATTAACACATAAGCTACTTTTTAACTTGGTAATTAATTATCATTAATTTTAAACGTTCTCAAAAAGAGTTCTTAGTACCACTAATACGTCTAAAACCTAACGTTAAGAGCTCACTAACAACCACAAAGCTCATAGGTAACTCAAGTGCTCAAGTCCACTACCAGTGGACATCGTCGTAACATCAATCTGGATTCTCAGTTCGACTGTTTTTTGACACAATAATTATCACTAAAACAGTTGAGCACCTATAAATATTCCAAGCTACAGTTGAAATAGTCATTAAAATTAAACTCACATTAAGCAACCTTTATAAATTAACAATAATTATCGTTTTAATGCATTACGTTATATAAATGTAACACACCTTCAGAACGCTCAGTGCATTAACTGTTACATTTTACAATGGCTGTTAAAATCCTTCAAGCGAATAGCTGTGGAGCGTAGTCGTAGGAACACGGCACAAGAATGCCGATTAATGCGTGCCCAGCGGTCGGGGTGCCATGCACTCAATTACTTAATATCTACATATTACTAACTAGCACATAAACACATCAGGTGTATGTACTCCAAGGGCCAATTGATAATTTTTAACTAAAATTGCATACATCTGAACAAAATCCCTACAAAGTTGTGTACAATTCAATACAATACAAATACTCTTTATTGCACTAAATAATATAAAAAAACAATCATACTATTTATATCTAAGTACAATGGAGCTTATCGCTATAAGCATTTCTGCTAGACAGCCTTTGAGTGGACAGATTGCTGTGTAGTGAGTACTTGAGTTCTAGCTACCAAGCTACCGCAAAGCTTATGTAATAAGTCAATTTCACTGGGTCCCAATGAGTAGCGTGTCCATCTTACTGATGCAGGGTTTCCGAGTCGTAATGAAAATAAAATAAAATTACAATTGTTGAAATGACAAATAAGTATAAATGATTAGGCCCGAAATTATTTAAAATGAGAATGAGCCTTAGTTGTCTCGATCCCAACAGTCCCAGTACTTTTAACACCTAACTCAAAAACGTAATTACTGCCAAAGTTTCCTTTATCTATTCTTTAAAACAAGATTCACACATATGAGATACAAACGGTTGTGAGAGTCAGACAATGTCTCTTCAATCACAAGCAAATTAATAGTTCTGTACCCTTTGGGTGCCAACAGGACCCAATCACTAAGCCTACACCGTCATCCATCTGTTTGTCCTAACCTTCAGTTTCTTGCTTTATGTTTCGACTTATGTTTATTTTTTGTATTGTTATCGTATATTCTTGCTTATAGTATGACAGAACTGGTGTTGGAATTATTTAGGCTGACTGAAGGTATTCGAATCCTATAAGGAGAGCTCCTGAACAGTAATGGGTATCTGTCTAGATTTTACAGACTATGTTCATCATGGCGGATATAATAGCAAATTACCATGATAAAATTATCAATTTAGCAATTCACCATGTATTTTGTAGTGTCAGTTTTGAGTTTCCAATATTTTGGGTGTATTGCAAGCTCAAGACTACAGAGTATTAGGTTATCTTCTTCCCTTCATAGATGAATAAGATATACCATCCTCAATACTCCAGTAAATAATGTCATCATAGCGCTCCCAACAAATACCGGAATATTGGAAACATAAAATGAACAAACTACACTGAAAATATCCTAATAAGAATACAACATTTTAAAGTGAAATTGACCATGATAGCTTAAATACTACTATCGAATATTCAGTTTAACGAGACAAGACCTAAGTACCTAAGATAATACGAAAATGCGGTAACCTTGGTTCTCCTTCGCTACACAGAATCATTACTATCACGAGTTAAGTCAAGTAATAAGACTTTCAAAGTTTCATAACGCAAACAGTTTACGAACGCGGCACATCTAAAAATCGCGATCAACAATGATTACTACTTACTCATTTTTATCCGGATGCTCAGTGTATCTTTTTGTGACAACTGCCATCGAGGAACCTAAGAAAGTCCAAACATGTCAGAGCTACATTTTATGAATGTTTGTGTTGTAAGATGTCTGTAATCAACGGCGGTTAAGTGAATTCAGTCGTCTCCTGCTAATGCAATAATAATTGTACATACATGATGCCAGTGACTCCATTAGGTTAGGTTGCTGATGAGGTAATTGCAGTTCTGTCGACAGCCACCCAGCTACTAACCTATTGCGAAATTATTATGACTTGTTAAAGTAATCATAAGTGATTTGAATCTAGATAAGTATAATCTCGGAGTCTTTAAGTCAAGAGTGAATAGGTATTTTCTAAACCGTGCTCCATCGTCGACCGCATCGTCACTTAACATTAGTTGAGATAGTGTTCAAACGTTTGCATGTCACAATAAAAAAAAAATATGATTTTTAATGCAGTGCGGTTTACGATATAGGTCTACTTGAATCCTTCAAATAATTATTTAAAGAGAACATTCTTACCCTGCTTTCGCAATTCTTGGAAAATATAATGCATATTCGGGAAAATATCAATAAATATAAATCAAGAAGTGATGAACAAATTGTTAACACTAGGCATAAGCATAATATAGCGGTGTGCCCGTTTAGATTAAGCAAAACAAATAAGTCTTTATTGCAAATAGGATTAGGTTTTATAACAATTCCTAATACTGTAACTGAATTACCAATATGAAAGTTTAAATACATTGTGAAAAGTATGTCGATAAAATTAATGATTATGTTAATGACAAGGATATAATAACGTGGCAAACTGCACAAGCGCTTTCTAGCGACTGCAAAATATAGATAAACCTTGATTAAGATAACTTATGCATTAAAGAGATGTATGGATTACTTGACAAAAAAAGAATAGATAAAAATGCACCGCCGAGCTTTTTGTCGAGATGGCTGGAAAATTGTGAACATGGCAATTAGAATCATTAACTTTCAATGGTGAGTTTATTCATATTAATTACACCAATAAAATTACATAACTTATTTAAACGCTTTTAAATTAGGAATTTAAATGAAGAAAAAGTGATAAAAATACATAGGTTATCCAAAATAGCAAATCCCACGCTATTATGGATATCCCTTATTGTTTCAGCTTCATTCGGAATCCTGCTAGACGTCGTCATTTTTTGTTTTCATCTTATCTGAATGTTTGCATCGTGCGTGAGCTTTAATAAATTATTCTTTAATTCATGTAACGGTATATTATTGAAATAAACAATTATAACATGAACAAACAATCATATTCCCACTCACAGTCCCACATCAAGTTTAAAGATACAATCACATTCAGAACCAGAAGCACAAATCAAAAGATTTAAATGTTTGAATAAGATCTGCATAATATTTCCAGCGTTATTTTCCAAAGTCGTAACGCAGTAAGTCGTGCATTTCCCGTTAATCTAACATAATTACGACTCATTTGCGAGTTGAAGTTAAGTTTGATAACTCTTGATGAAGCTAGCAAAAGGACGAGTAGAGAGTCATTAGCGGAATGAAACCATCAGGAGCGTGTGAAACAGTTAATTACGGCATGTAATCTGTGCGGAGTTGCCAGCCGCCGCACCACCCGCACCACCCGACTCGAGACCTCTCGTGATGAACTGGGTAATGACGAATTCACCCTTAAGCACTACAAAACTAGAACTTATAAGCACGCTAATTAACTCTACATAATTTGAAATTATATGTTCTGTTAAGATACTTGAACTATTTTACATTTTATTTTTTTTTTTTAATTTCTGATAGTTTTATGTTTCGTTTGACCAATATCTCACCTGATGGTAAGTGATAATGTGATTAGTAAACGCGCTAGGCCTAGAATGACTGCATCTCAAGGATAGTTGCTAGAACATGATTTCCAATATACTCTTCAATATCGGTCGCCTTACTCGAATCTGTACTGTTATAATGTTATAATGATTGTGATAGTGAAAATATTAGCACGACAGAAATACCTGACTTGAAATAATTAAGGAATCTAATTTTAAAACACTCAAATAATATTTTTGTTTATCTGTTTAAGTTACGAAAAAAATCATTTTTGTTAATATTTAATATAAATTGACACAACATGAAAATATACGTCCATGAGTTACAGCTCTAATCTGCTGTCATCCACTTTCATACATATTTTGAACCGCCCGTTGGCTCAGTTGGGTGAGCATTCGCCTTCTAAGCATCGGTTCGATTCCCGGCGGGAACACAAGTTTTCTCCCCAAGGAAAATTTGTGTTCCTGGTTCTGCTTATAATTGTGTGTGATGTGTTTCCGTCACCCACGACACAAGTCATCGAACTTCGTGTGGGGCTGTGAGTGTGAAGGCTTTTATGTTTATGTTATTTTGTACAAGGGATGAGTAAGGTACGATATTGCCTACTACGTTACTAATTTTATGTATCAAAAAGTTTTCTTGTCTAATTTGGCAATGCAAGACTCATAAATCTAGTCTTTGCGCGCAACTCTAGATTTATTATTATTCAGTTTTCATCATAATATTAAAGTTGATTTCCGTTCCGTTTTAATAATTATGATTAGTTACATCGAGTCACGATTGGTCAATTATGCGTATCCACGTTGCTAATGACGGTCGACCTATCACGTACTCGGTGCGAGCGAGCCGACGCGACGCGATGTCTGTGCCCGTGGTCGGCGATACAACTGGAAATAATCCATGTAGTAAGTAATGTACTCAAAGGCATTGTAAATGCATAATGGTACATTAGAAATGACGATCTTCATTGGGATCTAAAAGTGAAACTCACTAGTGATATAAAAAGATTCGGCGAAGCTCATGAATAAAGACTTTATGACGATGAAAATAAGGCAATTCGTCCTCCACATATAGAATTAGTGAGAAGGCTCTAGATAACTAAACCTTTTGAGTTAAAAGTACAATGTAATAGAAAAATTCTTTATTGTACACCAAAATATATACAAAGTTATAACTACAATAATTAAACGCAAGCAAAGCCTAAAAAACCGACTTCACCGCTTAGATTTTGGTTTAGGCTTGATAAATTTCGATAACATTTACATGCTACCTCTGAAGTACAATCTACCAAACAAAAAAGTCATCAAAATCGATTAATAATTGGCGGAGACATCGCGTAACATACATACAAAAAAACATACAGTCGAATTGTGAACCTCCTTTTTTGAAGTCGGTTGAAAATAATATTATAGGGCAGTAATATTATAAGTTAGTAGTATTTATTGGACACTCGTATTTATAATTTAGTTAATTACTACAATGGAAGTATATTTAGTCAAAAATATCTGAGATCATGAGATGGGCAGGGTTTCGTTCACATGAACATAATCAGAATATTAATAGAAGAAGAATAGAATAATAGAATAATCATTTATTCCGACAAACATAACTTAACTTAACTACCTTAAACTAACATTTATTATATGATAAACCGAATGCGAAGAACGTTATTGCTATTCCAGTTTGCCGGAAAAGGTCTGCAAGCTCAGCATAATGCTGAAGACAGAGCCTCAGCGCTGGTTTTCAGCTCCGACCTGTGTAGGGTGACGTACGGCAAGTCTAAGATATAAATAAAATGATTACATAAAAAATAAATAAATTCATACATACACAAAAACTATACATCAATAAGGAAAAACTGCTAATATACTTTTATTAATGATAAGAGTTATATATATATATATAATGAAAGATATTAAGTAAGTCGCAAAAGACTATATGCATTTGAAATGCGCAACACCACGAAAACGGCAACAAAATAACGAAAGAAAAATAAATAAAAAAATCAATATTATAAATAAAAATAAATAATTGTGTCTTTGTATAAATATATTAAGTAAAACATACTATAGAACCAAAAAGAATTAAATAACGATTGAAAAAAATTATAATAATAATAATTAAATAATAGACTCTTTCTGTTCATTTATAATAATATTTCATGTAGGTATCTAAAGTGAATAAAATATATGTTTCAAACGGAGCTTTTAATATGTAAAAACGTCATACAAATGTCCATATTATGGTCGGTTCAAAATTATTTTGAATTAATTTATTTTACAACACATTAACTAGTGCTAATGCATCAGAAAAATTTACGAATAACATGACTAATGGAGGCGACGAATTAATTTTCGCTTCTATAAAAAGAAATCGAAGCACTTCTGAATCATTAATTGTATTAAATGGGATAGTAATATAGCAGTATATTTTCTACTGCATTGTAAGATAACACTATTTTCTTTACATTACATTGATGGCGACCTCTGCGATGCTACGTCATAATCAGCTTCCACGAGCTACTTCCTATCTTGAATGCACATTACAGTTTATGTAACTGTCCACACAGGCGGTGTCCGGGACGACCATCGCCTCATATAATTGCCATGGAAATCGCAGTAAAACGACTCACACACGCACATACACTATTAGAGTAGTAGTGTAATGACACGCGAAAACGTGTTACACGCACAAGGAACGTTGTCGACGATTGATTAACCGCTGATTGAGCTCTTTATGGATAGGGACTTATTCGTGTCTTAATGTTTTAACCTCCATTGAAGGAACTGCCCGTTGGCTTAATTGGGTGGGTGTTCCTTCAAAGCAGGGGTATCGGGTTCGATTCCCGGCGGGAGCACTAGTTTTCTCTCCAAGGAAAATTTGTGTTTCTGTTTCTGGCTGTGATTGTGTGTGTGAATTGAATTTTTCCGGCACCCACGAATGTGGGGTTGTGAGTGTGAAAGCGTTTAGCGTTTAGATGGATAGATTTTTCATTTGAAGTTTGTTTTAAAAAGTAGACTTAAAGTAGCTTTTAAATAAAGTATCCCGCGAGAAATGTTTACCTAACGTAGCGGATCTAAATCATTATTAATGGCTACGCAGTTAAAAATTTCAAGTTTAAACGGAAATAGTGATAATTCGGTTAATAAAGTCGTATAAAAACGGTTAAATGTAGTTCTGATCACACCTGAAAAATATACGAACGTAAACTCATTCAATTATGGGTGAAGCCCGTAAATGTTCGTGTGTGCGTGCATTGCTCTGCGAACCGTTACAGATTACTAAACAGTTACTGTACTGTTTAGCTGTTAGTAGGATCTCTATTTGAAATAGATTTTTAAATTAATTTAGTATGTCATCGTGTGTAGGTCTCGTTATGACAAGGACATTTGTAGGACCAAGGGTGCTTCACCCATTTGTATTTTATTCTTTTGATAACTGTATGTAACTCGATCTGTATTGACAAAACTATGAAGGTTGTCTGGATGGGATCCCAGCTTAGTGATAAGGCGTGCAGTAAAGAATATTTAAAAAAAGGGAGGAAGTTCTCAATTCATCGGTATATTTTTAATATACTAATGTTACCTCAGAACTCCGTCATGTATTAACCGATCCGGAAAACTTTTGTTTTGTTTGAAAGGGTGTTCTAGTTGGTCCTATTATAATTTGATTCAGTTCTGATGAAGAGTTTCGGAGATATTTGGAATTGAAGCCAGTTACCTATTATTTTTTTAATCATCATTTTATCATTGCAAATCGTTCGTCTAGCAGGTGAAGCTCAGACAATGTGTTACACAATCACATGCATTTCGATCACTTAATTAATCTTTTTAACGTAAGTGCCCTAGAAGAAACATTTTACAACATCTATTTCGACTTTTATGGGATCATAAAACAGGGTCATTCAATGTTTTAATTTTTGTCGAGAGCCCTTATACAAAAATTTTGAACGGGGGCTAATATTTACGAGGGTGAATGTTGCATACACACAATCGAGTGTAGGTAGTTAAGGTTTATGGCAAGTCAACGTGTTCCGCCGGAAACGTCGTAAGCTCGACCTCATAGGCAGATTACAACGATAATAATTAAAGGGCACCTCGTTAACGTTAAATGTTCTATAATTGCTTACTGATATTAATTGGTTTATTGGCACTTTGCTTATAATTCAAAACTAAGAAGTATAAAAACCACGCACAAAAGAGTCACTTGTTAAATCCTTGGGTATATATCTTATTTATCTCTGTGTTAAATGATTACGTTGTTCTGTATTTAAAAGTAAAGGTAGGCTTTTTGGCATTGATTATTTTTTTCTAGAGCTCTTATTTTCAACCGACTTCAAAAAAAGAGGTACTCAATTGAATGTGTTGTTTTTTTTGTATGTATGTTATCTCCGCTAATTATGAATCGATTTTGATGATTTTCTACCGACTTCACAAAAAAGGAGGAAGTACTCAAGTCGATTGTATTTTTTTATTATTATTTTTATGTGTGTTACCTCCTAACTTCGTTCCACGTGAACCGGTTTTGAAATTTTTTTTGTTTGAAAGATGTTGCTTTCCCATTGGTCCCATTAAAATTTTTCAAGATCTGATCAGTAGTTTTTGAAATATCTTCAACAATGCGTGTTTAGTACATCTAATCTGATCAAAGTTCCAAAGATAGCTTTGCTTGCGTTTAATTATTTTTTGTTTGGTAGAGTATACTTCAGAGGTGGTCGCATAAAATTATTATCGAAATCGGTAAAGCAAAACCGAAATATAAGCGATTAAGTCGGTTTTTTTACCTTTGCTTGCGTTTTAATTATATCGATTATTTATATAGGTTTGAAATGAGTTGGTTGTTATCTCGACCGAAAGGAACTTGACCACACGGTCGTGTCGCCTTTAATGTTTATCGACGCCTAAAATTAGTGAAAATTAGTACAGTCAGATAAAAAAAGTGTTTCAAAAATTTGTTTGGTATTCATAATAAAACAAAATGAATTATTATTCTGGGCGGTTCAGTTTTGTGTACTATAACATGATTAATAATAATATTTACTAGTAATTAGGAGTCTTCACGTTTAAAGTGATTAGGTATATTAAAGCAAGCATGTTAAATCATCGAACCTATCGTCACTTTCCATGGTGAAATGGTGTATTAGGTGGGTGGATAGGCAAGTACCACAGGCTTGCCTATCAAATTATAAAAAAAAAGTTTAAATTTGTAAATATAAATCATTTGATTTTGAATCTATACACATTAGAAGGTATTGTGTTTACTGCTACCTTCTCCACATTATCACTTATCATCAGGTGAGATGGTGGTCAAAAGCTAGCCTATCGAAAATATTACAACCACATAAGTAGCTATTTACGTTATTGAAACAATTTTAGGTAGGATGTTTTGATATTATCAATTGCTCGAACTGTTTTAACTATTCGTAATTCTATTTTATTGTTTTTTATTTGACTACTACATAAACATAAACGCTTTCACACTCTGATTCTATTTTATTGTTTTTTTTTTAATACGTTATGCATAAACGAGGTATACCTTTAACTGGAGTTTAATTTCCGGGTTAAAAACCTGCCTATTACTGTTACCTACACGTAGCATTACTTACTTTATTTTATCATGTACTCGGACAGCGATTCACGCAACCT
The DNA here is from genome assembly GCA_948107665.1 of Lomographa bimaculata. Taxonomy (NCBI): domain Eukaryota; kingdom Metazoa; phylum Arthropoda; class Insecta; order Lepidoptera; family Geometridae; genus Lomographa; species Lomographa bimaculata. The sequence continues at coordinate 14,435,620 of OX403587.1, read as the reverse complement.
AAGCAATTTAAAATAAGAAAAACTATAAAAATACCTTTTCAAAGGCTAACTATTGTTAATCTCAAGTGCGAACAAAGAAACTCAGCGTGAACTGATTTACAGGCGATTCCGGTTTAGTTAGGAATTTCACGCTTCGGCTTAATGTTATGTTGCTTATTGTAAATTATCGTGTGTTAAACAATAAAACATTTCTCGCATAACTACAATCTGAACGCAAAAACAAAGAAGAATTTTTAATTAGCGAAGCGTTTCCCCGCAGCGCAGTGCGGCGCCCCGCGGCGTCGCTACTTTACACACATTGCGTTGAGGTCGTTAACAAAACGTCACTTTTCACAATATTTATGTCTCCATTATTTTTCATGTACTACAAGACCGTAAAATTGGAAGACGCTTGATGAAGAGACTTTTTGATTTGCCAATGTTGAGTTACTCTTGGGATGTTTACAAATTACTTGTAATTCTTCACCCCCAACATGCATAATATATTGTTAGTTAATTATTCATGTTAATAAATTGCCAAAAAATATATTTAAAACTGCAACCAGGTTCAAGCATTTTCCAACGTGGCCCTTTGGGCGCTCTTTCTGTGACTTCAAAATGCTTCAAAGTTCATGTAAGACAGTTGACATATTATTGTCACAAAAATCCCTGCCGTCACGAATCTATTCAATGCATTTTGCAATTTAAAATTTCATTTTATTAATCAAAATTCCAAATGAAAAGTACCTATTAAAATAAGTAAATAGTTTTATTCTATCTATCTACTATATATTTTAATCTCACACATTTTACCTATTCTCAATAGCAGGGAATATATTCAGTTTCTTAATTCGTAGAATGATCCACTTATTTTTTATATATAACATAAAATTAGATCATCTGACAAGATATCAACTTGAGGACCCCAAACTCTACAAAAGTAATAAAACGAGAGTTCCATTTCGCACGATTACCCGCGAGACGACAAAACATGTCAAATGTCAATTTATATAATTTACAAAAGGAATTAAAATGGCGGCGTGACAGATGACAGTTCCAGTGGCGGTGGCGCTCCCGTCGTCGTGGCCGGTTGCGAGGATTCTCTGGTTTTATAAACTTTTATAGCCCTGACGATGTGACTAACCTGTTGGATTTTTGATATTTTATTGCTTTATCTGTTCGGTTTCACACGAATGGGGGACGAGGGCTGTAGTAACTGGATATTTTGTTTTGAATAGCGAGATTAGCAGCGAGTGACGCGGCTCGGAGCGATGGAAGCCGCGTGGCGACATAACGAGACGCGTGAGCGACAGCTAACTGACACGATGCACGCGACTTCACCCACACATACAAGCTTATTCTCTACATGTAGAACTCTTGTTTGAAGTGGGTAAATTGGTATAAACACAACACAAAAACGTTTACATACTCACAGCCCCACACTAAATTCGATAATTTGAGTCGTGGGTGCAGCAAACATTTATATCATACGTACAATCACAACCAGAAACACAATTTTTTGTTAGGGAGAAAACTTGTGTTCCTGCCGGGTATCGAACCCGATAACCCTGTATTGAAGGCGAACGCGTACTCAACTTAGCCAATAATGGGTTCGATTCACGGTAGGAACTCAAGTTTTCTCCCAAAGAGTGTCTCCAATTTGTGTTTCTAGTTCTAGGGGTGTGATTGTGTGTTTTATTTGAACGTATTTAATTTGCTCGTTTAAGTAATATACATTTTAATAAAACTTTTTTGTATGTAATGTAATATTTCAAGCTTTCTGCAACATACTGGCCATTAACTATTAACTATGATAAAATGTAGGCCATTAAAAGGCTCACATTTACCATGAAGTCAAGAAATATGTGTGCTCTATAATTATAACTAATATGCCGACCTAATACTGTTTAAATATGTATAAGTATCTAAATGACTTGTTAGTGTAGCTGACCTATGTTGCGTGCAGTGACTATAACTGGATGACATTTCATGAAAACCAGTCATGTCCGCTTCTTTATAAACAAACAGGACTCATAAATTCATACAAAATGCTCTCTAATACTAATATATGACTGCATTTTGCTCTTTACTTTTTGTCCGCGTTAATAAAGTTAAACATTTGCAAATTTTCTTGCATACTAACCAGAGAAATACGAACAATGTAAATAAAAAATCTGCGATTGAGCCGATTTCAAGTTATGCTATAGTTGGGTATAAAAGGCTAGTGCTACTAGTAGCTAAAAGTACAAGCTAGTGTACTAAAAAGTTTTTATTATTAAATTATCTATGATATTAGATAAACTTAGCACTACTATTAATTCTTGTATAAACGCAGAACTATGTATGCCTTTACTAATGAGATACATGATTGTAAATGACATTAATAAATGAATAGGTACAACGAGTACTTTCATATATTCTCAAATTACGGGCTTTACTCAATTGATTACGAACTATAGTATGTAACGATAGTATAGTATATAGTATGAACTATAGTAACTAAGTATGTACACCTATGTATATATACGTGTGAATACTTCAGATAGGTTTTTGTCTCTGCAATTAGTAAGCTATATACTTTGAACTGTAATAATATGATGCTAAACAACTTTACTAATACCCAAAAGAAATAAAAATTACTTGCATTTAACAATATTAGTGATTTAGTGATAAACATTTTCAACCTTTTTGTAATTGTAACAGTTCACATTTCTTTACAACACGCTAATTATAGTGCACAAAATGGTGCGTTATCTGATACTTTGCCGGTTCGGCTTAAAAAAATCGGACTTCATCACGTCAATATACTGTTCCATAGACATCATAAATCCTACTCATTTAGTAGTTTTAAAACTATTGAGGTCTGCAATCATGTTTTAATAACAATTATTGTATTGAAGGAAAAATTACAAATGACACGATTTTCTCATAAAATTATTATGTTTTAAGATTTAGTTGGTTTTTTTCTATGATGTCAAATAACATAACATAACACTCACGGCAATGTATACGAGATTAAAAAAAGAATAACCGACTTCAATCATCTCCGAAACTCTTCAACAAATCTTGATCAATAGAGACCAACTAGAACCTTTTTGAACAAAACAATTATTATCCAAATCGGTTAATAAATGACGGAGTTCTGAGGTAACATACATAAAAAATCATTGCGACGAATTGAGAACATCCTCCTTTATAGAAGTCGGTAAAAAACCGTGGCTTATGCCGCGGGGTGCAGGATCTATTCTTTATTATTCCCGCACGTTGATTACATCGATCTGCGCAATACCTAAGAATATCAGTAGTCAACTACGACTTATTTCTATTGTGGAATATCCTCATAATCAAACATTAATTAATACAACAGCGATGAAACAAATGATTCTGACTAATTATTACAAAAAGTTCGTTCAATAAGTGACGTTCTTCGACGTGATAACAATCCTGTTCGAAATACGTTGAATAAACGTTTTTCAAAACGATCGATCTTATTCAAACTGATTAATGATGAATATCTTGTGGCGAATTTATGACTCATTCAAAAGGATGGATGCGCATGGCTGGAAATCAAACACCATGACATAGGTTCATGTTGTATTTCTTTCGTACGTTGTTAATGCTCATAATGCCAACTTTGCAAAACGCCAATCGCACGCAAATGTAACTTCGCACAATTCCAACGTCTCAAAATAATTCGTGCAAACGAAATTGGTATTTTCAATTCAATTTTTAATTTTGTGGCTTTCAAACAATGCTAACGTCTCAAAATGACAATTTCTCACAATGCCTACTTCTCAATATGAAATCTTCTCTAATACCTATTTGGCGTTACTTACTGATGTTGAATACATAATAGTATTGCTTTGATTGTAGACTTTTCTAACGTTTTCACAAAATTCGTTCGTAGTTATTTTATTTTATATATATTTATCGGTTACAATCTAGAGGTTAATTTTGTCCCTTTTCGCGTTGTTCAATTGAGTTGAAACGCCTATCAAACTCCGATAACAATATAAAATATTATGGGAACGAGCTGGCGTGATAATAGATACGAAAAGTAGCCAACAAAAACAATCAGATTCACACTCACAGCACCACACTAAGTTCAAAGACTTGTATCATGCCGGCAATGTTTAGCTTTAGGGCTATGAGTGTGAATGCGTTTGTATGTTAACTATAGGTATATTTTAAAAAAAATCTTTGAATTTTGAATTAAAAAAAACGGTATTTGGTTTTGTTTTTACAGTAACGATTCTTGATATTTGTAATACAATAATTGAAACGCAAGCAAAGCTTAAAAAACCGACTTATATTTCGGTTTTGGCTGACCGATTTCGATAAAATTTATATGAAACCACCTCTGAAGTATACTCTACCAAACAAAAAAATAAAATCAAAATCGATTCATAATTGGCGGAGATATCGCGTAAAACACATAAAAAAAAATACAGTCGAATTGAGATCCTCCTTTTTGAAGTCGGTTAAAAATCGGTACTCCTTGTAATATATTATTATTTGTTTGTAAATATATACCTTAAGTTTGTTTTACGAATTAACAGTGCTCTTTGAAAACACAAACATCATTAATTTATACAAACGTACCTACTAACAATGTGTTTTCTCTGCTCTAGTCAACCAGTTATTTCGTCCTTGCTTTGGCATTTAGTTAACATGTACATTAATTACTGTGTAAGTGAACATGAAGGCGGAGTACACGTTAGTATTTATGCTACTACTAACTTTTTTGTTTACATAAGCTATTATGGAATATAAATAATAAGGGTTCGGAATGAGGACGAATTTCGCGCCTCTCGCCGGATGCGGTTGTCCATAATTGGCGCGTTCATTCAAGTTGAATTAGGCCCTCTTCGTGCGCCCCTTGTCGTTTTACTGAGGCTCCTTACCACAATTCTTAATTCTTTTGAAACAATAATAAACTAGTAATACTTACTTTAAAAAGGTTTTTTAAAATCAAGCTTTCACCAGCTGTAAATAAAAAACAAGCTAAGTCCTAGTCTGACACGCGGACGAAGGGTTCCATACCATTATCTATAAAAATGGCTAAAAAATACATTAGTTACACATAAATATTTAAGTAAAACAAACGTGATTTTTTGCCCATGGGAGCTCCCCTTAAATATTTGTTTTATTTTAATTAAATCATTTATTTTTAAAGTGAATTTATGTCTTAATATTCTGTGAACTGTTGCCGTTATCAATATCGAGTTGTACTTAAAGTAGTTATGTACTTAAATATTTATTCTGTTTTTTATTATTTGTTGTTATAGCGGCAACAGAAATACATCATCTGTGAAAATTTCAAATGTCTAACTATCACGGTTTAATAAGATACAGCCTGGTGACAGACGGACAGCGGAGTCTTAGTAATAGGGTCCCGTTTTATCTTTTGGGTACGGAACCCTAAAAAGGACTAAACAGTTGTATAACCAGAGAACTTGTCAAGACGAATCAAGCGAGCCCAAACACGATGGGTTTATCGTGTTTAGTTCTGAAGTTCCTAAGGCCATATTCCGTCTCCATCATCAGACCAGCTCCACGGTACCATATCATTATATTGTCACTGAAGAAACATAAGTTCACCAATTTTTTGTCCAATTGGACATCGGGAAGTAGGTCTAATTTAGCTTGCCAGATTTGATTACAGATCTACAGATATACAACGGGACAGTTGAAACTAAAGAAAAAGCTTGTATAAACAATATTCAATATGAAATGATTAACGTCTTCAATTGTTTTGCACAAGATGACGTCCGCGATTACGTTTACTGTTACGCAGTTTGTATAAAAAATCGTTTGAAATATTGTCACATTGTCAGCAATATTTTTCATTGAAAGTTCACGCACTTGTCATAAAGGTATGTCTCTGCCGCTCAGTATTTGTTAAGCTTATCAGAGTTCATCGCAGAGCGACGTTTATTAATGAATTATGTAAATGCGGCTGACCGACCGCCCGCCGACGACTCTAGCAACTTTATTACTCGCGAAATGCGCCATTAATATTGATCGGTTCCTTGGAGTTTGAAAGGTCAGACACAATTTTATTGTTCCTGGATTTTAGGTCAAGCCACTTAGCATAGACTGCAGCACGATTTTTTATTTTCATCGCTAGATTTGTTTATGTTTGCAGTGTAATTAAATTTTGACCTAAATGGCGATCACGTTCGATTGTTATCCATGATGGATGCAGCTCATTACACCTCTCGCTGGGTGGCACGACAGTTGCTGCGACATCGCGCCACTCGCCTTAACGACGCGCTCATAAACGCAGGTGACAGCGACTTATTGTCGAACGCGACGAGAGATCCCGCGCAACCGATACCGAGCCTCCATTCAAACGCACCTTAATACGATTTATTTATGGCTAGTGCTTAACTCTCGACAGAGGCCCTCAATACTCCGCACTTTATCGTCGTCGCACCCGACCACCGAGTTCAACCTTTAAACGTTTTATAGATTTCCTCTATTTGTTATACGTTGCATATTTTCCTGCGTTTGGTTTGGTTCTTCATTTTTAGGCGCGTACAAGTATTTCGTAGTACGAGAATCAGAAATGTTTCTACGCGTTCTCGATACTAACTATATGTATCTATATTTTTACCTAACATGGATAGTTACACCTTTATTACCTTGATCTTAGGCCAGCTGGTTTAGTTTTTACTACATCGAAACAAGATAGAGCCATAATGTTAGTCCCGATAACGACATTAGATGTTATGTCCCGATAGACAAATTGTGGTATCGGTCGTTTATCTATCTGACAAGCCCTTGACTACTTGGTTGGGCTCAAAATTACAAAATGCCGTTTAAAGGCAAAAAGGTCTATAATAAGAAGGACTGCTTCATAAATAAACGATGGCGAGATGTTATCGGTGCTCGTCGGCAGGAAGCGCTTCAGCCTATTTAGGGGTGCATTAAAATCGAATACATCATATTTGTTTGATTTCCTAGTTCTCGTTTCACCCTGTTATTATACAAGTCACTGTCCGTGGATCTCTGGCTGGTTTTTGTAAAATGTGCATTAATCATCTTTTTTTATTGCGAGCATGTGTTTGGTCTCGTAAAACACTTTCAGGGGATTATGAGCTTTTTGTATTCGTAATATCTAATTTAGTTTCCGTCGGTTCTTATGAGGTCATTAGCGCGGTGAGGTCTGGAGACCTCAACGTTTTATAGCTGTCGGTTATTTTTATGGCTATATAATTTCTTGTAATTAATTTATTGAAAATATTATGAAACATTTCTGGGTATTTATCGTAATTTTAAGAAGCTTATTGTATTGTTGACGCAGACGCATGTTCCCAACCGTGCGCGTGTCGTTCGCGGGGTGCCGTGCGGAGGCGCGCTACGCCGTGCTGCTGGACGTGGTGCCCGTGGACGGCAAGCGCTACCGCTACGCGTACCACCGCTCCTCGTGGCTGGTGGCCGGCAAGGCGGACCCGCCCGCCCCCGCGCGCCTCTACCCGCACCCCGACTCGCCCTTCTCGGGGGACCAGCTGCGCAAGCAGGTCGTCTCCTTCGAGAAGGTCAAGCTCACCAACAACGAGATGGACAAGAACGGACAGGTCAGTCGAACAATGCGGACACACGCATCTTTATCCGCGCCTTTACTTAGTACGTCGAATCGCCTTTTTGGGTGGACCAGGCAGCTCACGCTGATGATTTCCTTCGATATAATCAAGCTCACTAACAATGACATGGATATGAACATACAGGTCACCTAGACTCGGATTAACTATGTTTTGATTTCTAAATATTGCCAACGGTTTTGTAGAAAAAGCGACAGACATTGTTTATGTAACACGACGATAGAACCGGTTAATCAATCCGTTTTTCTTACTTTGAAACCATATTTTTATCGTGTACGGTCGGTCAACTCGGTTCTGCTCTAGAACATTCCTAATGGTCAGCAATGTTATTACCTCACGGTGCTCGTGGGCTGACCGAAGTGCGTGCTTCACTGCAAATCGAGGCTTATAAATTATCCTTCAACATTTAATTATATACTAACAGAGTGCCCTCGCTGTTTAATGAAAAGGTGAATTTCACAGCTATGTTTGGTTTATTATACTCATAGGTTCCTTGGAAAATAATAACAATATGTACAGCGACATTAAAGTAGCTATTTTGGGACAACGCTTTGTTAGAATTAATTACCTTTACATTACACAAATTGCAACTTTTACAATACAGACGCTTTCGAACAACCTTCGAGATGCATCCATGTCTCGTGTCACGTGTGTCACTTCCGCATGCGTGTGGCAATTTATAGAATTACGGGCAAAATTGCCGGTGTCGGCGACACCTCGGGCGTTCAGCAAGAGCGTAATGAGTGCGTTGCGGCAACAAATTAGTCGCACATGTCGCGCGTCAGCCGGCGACGGCTCCTAGCTGCCGCAGGTGCGACCTGGCCGCACCCACTCGCCAGTCAAATGTCACAGTCACTGGCAGATACCCAATGCTCTCGGATCTCAATGTAAAAGCAAGTTCTATGAGTATGAAGCTTCTCGCCAAATGGACAGGCTGTTTGTTCAACGTCGAACAGTCAAGTTAATAAATACGAACTAACATGGCTGATGTTATCGATGACAGACAATTGTTTTTTGACGTACTAGAAATCACTAAAGCATATAATATTTCAGAAAGAGGGATGCAAAAACATACTTTTTCAGCTCATACCGGTGCGCCGAGTGGTGATCACTCTTGATGGGTGTAAGCATTTTACGGTGAACTACTTTACGATGAATTCAGTCGTATAGCAGATTGAACTTGCAGCAATGCCCTGGTTTAATAAAAAAAAATACAAACACATGCGATCCCAAAACATTGCTGGATGTGTAGGACATTGTTACTCAAAGTTCTTAGCACTTACTATGAAAGTGTGCATATAAAAAAACATTACGTTTCGTACAATCTAAAAATATTTGAATTGTAGAATATTTGGACCATGTAGTCTTTAGTCAAAATTAGTTAAAGGGCAACGAAACGGAACGGCCGAGGGCGGAGCGCAATGATGGATGGTTCCAGCTCCAACCAAAACACACACCTAATTGGCTTTCCCGTAATCTAAAGACTGACGCATGATGGTTATCGTGGTCACGGATAAAGAATAATACGGTAAATTTTTTGATGAATATGCTTTAGAAAATTCAAAATTTCCACTCAAGAGTAATAAAAGGCTTTAATCCGTAATATATATTCCCACAATGGATGTTGGTAGGTGACTAGTTAATGATGTTGATAAAGTGGTGAGCACGCAAGTCGCCATTCGGTACAACTCGACACCGCTCCGCGCGGGCCGCGTGACTCCCGCGACTTGTTTCTAATTGTACAACAAAAACTCCATGAAGCCTACTAATAAATCATCAGCTTCTATACTTACCTAATCCTTAACTATGTTTGAGTTATTTGTACTATTGGGTTTTCTGTTGTTAGGTACAAAAATACATATGCAAGTACTTTGAACTACTGGGACAAAAATCTTTCACTCGCTCAACTGTTAAACTAATCGGTACCAGTGGGAATGAGTGCGTTTGACTACTAATTATAATTACTATTCTTGCAGTTGTAATTCTTCAGTTACATCTTAAAACTTTTGCTTATCGTAACACGATACTAAAAAACACGCGGGGCAGTCTTAGGGGACTGCCGACAGAAGTGAAAAATGTACATACATACACAGAGTATATATTTCGATGACGCGAATTCCATGATTTTTGTTCACCCAAAAAGTGCTCCAAGAAGTTTTCACTTCAAAAATGCAGCTCTATGGAACGATAATTAAGCTAAAGCTTTTTCCTAACATAGGTACTAGATGTGAACCAACTTCTAGTGATAATTTAATTCCCACTTTGTTACGTAAAATAAAACATGAAATTCTCATTTCTAAGAATTTAAACGTCCTTCTAGCACAAAATGATATACGAGTATAAGCTGTGCCACTGTAGCTCTACATTGTATTTAACATGTTTGCCGAGAGTCGTTGGTAAAATATTGCCCATAAAAAAGTCCCTGCCCCTGTTTGTACAAATTGTTTGTATCAAAGTAAGAAGCAGGTGTTGACATTTAGTAACGATATTCCATGGTCAAAGATCTTGAACACACTATTTCGTAAAGTGGGAAATCTTCTTTTATCCCATTAGAAATGCGATGAATACGTCGTTTGTTGATTAGAGTAACACTACAGTGTATGAATATAGATAAATAGTAGTGGCGGAGTAGAAATGTCTGATTTTGAATAAGCTTAGATTAAGGATCAAGGTACCTTCGAACCCCGGGATTATTTATTTCTGAGAGGATAAAATTCTGAGTAGGACAGTTTTGGAGATAGCTCCATTCGTGTAGCTTTGTTCAGTCACAAAATTGTAATTATAAATACCACAAGAAATTAAAAAATAAATACAAAATATGTTTAATTATAAGACAGAAACAGATGAAGATCAAAAAATGCCTGTTTCAGAAAATGTTAGTTACATGGTTTCGTTGATTGTTTTCAAATGTTTTTGAACATGATGAAACACTTCTCTTCCTCTCAGTAACAATAATTGACAATTTAAATTTTTATTTAGGGTAAGGTACATGCGTTCCACATTTCAGTCACATAATACTATTACTCCCTACCGGAAGATTTAAGTGTACACAATTTTCACTTTTGATTTTTACCTACGTTATTGAACGAGCCACCTTTTTTTCTTTTAATTCTAAAATATATTATCACTTGACACTGGCTTAATGCACAACATTGCGAAGCCAAAAATAAAGAAAAAAAAAATAAACCACATTTGAGCCACGACGCTTTAGCTTATTACCGACCAGTCACATGTTCAAATTATTAAAACCTCTTTCGTATTGTATTTCAAACAGGAAACAATTATTCAGTCGTTTTTTGCAAATGTTTATTAAATATTTGAAAATAACTGATTACCATTTCACGGGCAATCCGCTTGTTTAGATACTTTGGAATAATTTAAGTCATGGAAACTATCATACGCTTATTTTAAATCAGATCAATGCAAGCGGTAACTTGGCCCACTTATCTAAATAATATAATAAAGTCGGGTTAGTTACACTATTTATAACAAGAACGGCTTGACCGATTTTATGAGCTTTGATTTGTTGGATTTTTCTTCGCCCCGAATAACTATTAAAACATTGGAATAATTCACGAAATAGATATCTATAAAGTATATTAATTTTTTTATGCATTTTGTATAGAACGGCTTTTACGTATGTCGGACTTGGTTAAGTACTAAGCAAACATAAACATGAAAGAGATAAAAAAACAGAAGTGAAAACTATACTCAATCTATCTATCTAAATATATATAACTCAAAGGTGACTGACTGACTGACTGACTGACATAGTGATCTATCAACGCACAGCCCAAACCACTGGACGGATCGGGCTGAAATTTGGCATGCAGGTAGATGTTATGACGTAGGCATCCGCTAAGGAAGGATTTTGATTAATTCTACCCCCAAGGGGATAAAATAGGGGATGAAAGTTTGCCAATTTTAAAATAATACTTCTTAACGCGAGCGAAGCCGCGAGCAAAAGCTAGTATATATATATATATCTAAATATATGTAACTCAAAGGTGACTGACTGACTGACTGACTGACATAGTGATCTATCAACGCACAGCCCAAACCACTGGACGGATCGGGCTGAAATTTGACATGCAGGTAGATGTTATGACGTAGGCATCCGCTAAGAAAGAATTTTGATTAATTCTACCCCCAAGGGGATAAAATAGGGGATGAAAGTTTGTCAATTTTAAAATAATACTTCTTAACGCGAGCGAAGCCGCGGGCAAAAGCTAGTATATATATATATATATATATATATATATACAGTATACATATAGCTCACAGGAAGCGTGCGGTGATGCTGACGAAAGTTTCACGCTTTTTGTTCACCCAAAAAGTACACATAATTATATACACAGTATACATAATGCTCATGGAGAGCGTTCGGTGACGATGACGCGAGTTCCATGATTTTTGTTCACCCAAAAAGTGTTCAACGCGCCTAAAGAAGTTTTCACTTCAAAATACTTTTTGTTTACCTAGCATTGCAACGCATGCCTGGTACAAAGCTGGTTTAATAATAAATGAAATGAAAGCTGTAATTACGACTTTCCTAGTTATTAATCTTACGATTTTGGAGAAAACAACTCGTAACGAAGGAAATATGTAAATGAATGGATCCGTGCACCACCCGTCTGCAGCGTGCGATGATTAATGAACAGCATTTCAGCCGTTTACTTAAATAATAAACCAACAAACGTATATATTTGATGATTTATTTTCTGGGTTATTGTACTTTCAATTATTTTATAAATTGTGGGTTGAAGGAGATTTTGTGGAAAAAAATATTATTTAGATTAGCTTTTATAAAGTACTAGCTTTTGCCCGCGGCTTCGCTCGCGTTTAGAAGTATTATTTTAAAATTGACAGTTTCATACAAACTTTCATTCCCTATTTTATCCCCTTGGGGGTAGAATTAATCAAAATCCTTTCTTAGCGGATGCATACGTCATAACATCTACCTGCATGCCAAATTTCAGCTCGATCCGTCCATTGGTTTGGGCTGTGCGTTGATAGATCACTATGTCAGTCAGTCAGTCACCTTTGAGTTATATATATTTAGACTAGCCGTGCCCCGCGGTTTTATTCGCGTAAGTCCCGGACCCGCGGGATTTTCGGGTTAAAAAGTAGTCTATGTGTTAATCCATCTCAAATACCTCCATACCAAATTTTATCAAAATTAGTCGTTTGAGCGTGAAGAAGTAACAAACACACTCAGAAACTTTCACCCTTATAATATTAGTGTGAATTACCGCACCACGCGGTGATACACGTAAAAACGTTTTATATGTGTTTATTCAGGATATAAGGCATTCCAAATTTCTTACATATCAAAAGCCGTTTCAGAGTGAAAGAACAAACATACAAAGTCACACGCACACACTCACATACTTTCGCTTATTCTACTATATAAATATCAATTGCCGCAAGTATGATACGGATAATATTTGTATGAAAGAACATATGCGGGCGAAGCCGCGGGGCACAACTAGTTAATAATTTGTGTGATAATTGGTATAGCAAACAACTGTCAAAGTTTCTATTATCAAGGAGTTTCTTAATATACCTTCCGTGATATACCTTTCATTAATAGGTGCTGGTGTATCTGGTTAGGCATGCACAATGTTAACACAATTGAGCAGCAGAAACTAGGTCAAAATTAATTTACAAGATTTGAGGCAAACAGTATGTTGTAGAGCTGTACTTAGGGGAATATCTACTCCTTCTGTCAATCAAAAATATATTGTTTGTACATAGAATATATCGTTAATTGCTGTCTGTACAATTTTGTTTCGATCTTATTTTGATCGATTCTAATGACTAAAGATCACGATCACCATTTCCAGTCCTTAAGCGAGGCGCCTCTATCGGTTTCTGTCTGTAGCTCGGACTACAGTCTCAAATTTGGACGTATTGCTTACGACTTTTTCCTTCAACTGATCTGACCATCATCGCGTTGGTGTTCCGATAGGTACAATAATTGTTTACAATTGTTATTACAATTTTGCTGATGACTTCAAACGGGTATATAATGTGCTTTCTGCTTTTTATAAGTAGAGAGGCAGAATTGCTAAACAATCTCACCACCTGACTAACCTACTTACCTTGGAGACCTGTATGCAAGTTTACTGTGGTATAGTGACGGGTGTCCCTCAACTGTCGGCCGCACCTTCCTTGCTCCCCATAATCACAACCATTTATTCCATTTATCCACTTCAAATTATGTCGTTAGAAACAGTATCACTGTAATATTTTTTGCAATATCCGCCTCAAATATACAGAACAATTATAATGTGCTTAAGATGTGTGTACACAGCCGTTTTATCTTGTTTATGATTCGCTTTTTTTCGTAACGAGGTGATTACGTGTCGGGGAGATTGGTACCAGTTAGCGCTATACATTTTGCTAGAAACGATGATACTGTAATGGTGGCCATTAGCTAAAAACCGATAACATTAACGAGGTTGTCGTCATGCTTTACGATCGCCTGGATCGAAGGGCAGTCAGAGTTCCGTTCGGCGCTCGGTGTTCGCGAAATATTTTTATTAATAATCCCCATTTAATTTATAGCGACATCCGAATCCGCATGAGATATCCGAGCAGATAAAATTTAATAAAACGCTCACCACGCTTGCCTCCCGTTGATATTTCGTCTTAATGAACAACATCAAACATCAATAATATTTCTTGACGAGCATTTGCGTTTTTAATTACTGTTGATATTTTCACGTCGTTAACGTATTTTGAAATAAGGTGATTATAAAACAAACAAGCTAGACAGGTGAGTGGAGTCGGTAGTGAATATGGGTTTAGGTGTAATATAAATTAATAAGTTATTCGTCGTTGGGCGGTCACCCGCGGTGAGCGCGCGCGTTCCTCGGTGTACCCTTACACCAGTTATTATTGTACACCTCGGTCCTCCTAACCACCACTTTTAAGTTATTCCATTTAATGAACTTAGTTAAATTTGTGCTCGTATATATTTTTTATTAGCAGAGTAAAGGCATAAAAATTAGTTATACTATTTACGTTTAGGATCATATCTACTAGACATAATTAACAGTATATATGCAATAGTAGATATAACTATTGTGTAGTGTTCAAAATATAATATACTAGCCGTGCCCGGCTTTGCCCGCTATTATCAAGTTAAAAAGTAACCTATGTGTTAATCCTAGGTATAACCTATGTAAATTCCAAATTTCATCCAAATCCGTTCCGCCGTTAAAGCGTGAAGAGGGAACAAACATACTTACACACTTACACTCAAACTTTCGTATTTATTATATTAGATTAGATTAGAATATTTATATAGTATTAAAAAAATATATAATTTAAACTCTTACATGCCCGTTTCCTGTTTCCTATCTCATCTGTAGGTAAGTAATGAACGTGGTCTAGGATAATTAACACGCTAGGTCTAGAATGACTAGGTTCCATATCATTAATCTGTGACGTGGTTAAAGCGAAACCTTTTTGCGAATCTTCTCAAAAGTCTGACCTAAGTACTTTAAACTTGAATCACTTGTTATAAATTTTCATCTAATTACCGATTTTTCATTGGTCTATCAATCACTAGCCTTTATTATGACATTTGACATCCTATCTGTCAATCTATATTTTCTGTAAACCCCTCACATTATAGCTATTACCTTGCTTATCGTGCTGTACTCGTATTTGACAAATCTATCAGTAACATTATCCATCATAAATAACTGACCAACTTCGGACAGCATAATAACACTTCAATTCCTCAAATCTGATAAGTTTTTTATGTGCTATATCAATATCAGGTCGTTGTTGAAATTTGTTGATATTTGAAAATGAAACGATCTGTAAATTCTAATAATTTAATAAGTTTTGTAATATAAGCTCATCTGGTTTCGTAATTTTTTCATTATTTTGTATTGGGACTTCCGTATAATAATCTAATATAAAAAATGAGAAAGTAACTCTGCCTGTCTGCCTATCTGTATGTCTGTCACGTTTTCACACCAAAACTACTGATCCGATTTAAATGAAATTTGTTACACAGATAGTCTAGAACTTGGGAAAGAACATGGGCTTCTTTTTATCCTGGAATTACCGCGGGTCCGGAACTTATGCGAGTAAAACCACGGGGCGCAGCTAGTAATAATATAAACGCAAGCAAAGTTTTAAAACAATCCGGCTTAACCGCTTTATCTTAGGAACCTTTGATCAGATTAAATGAATTAAATACGCATTATTAAGTATAACTCAAAAACGACTACTACTAATTAAATAGGACCACATCGGAAGCACGAGCTTTCAAATAAAAAAAAACATCGGAATCGTATCACCTAAAAAGAAGTTATGAGGAAGTTACTTTACACACATAAAAATACAGTCGAATTGAGAATCTTATTCTTTTTTGTGAAGTTCGTTAAAACAAACATTTTGAAATCGATGATATCGACGCAAAAAAAATTGGATGTTGTATGACTATACTACTTGTAGGTACATATTCACATAACATCTAACTATTTTTTTATGTTACAGAAATAATCGTTTTACTGATAATAGAATCGAAACCATGTGTCTTGTTCTGAATATTTTTAGTTACATCTTGTTGACACAATCAATATTTTCTGAATTCTGATTCTACTAATATAACTATTACATTTCAAATTAAGTTTGTTTGTTTAGAAGTAAGTCAGTGTATTTACGAGGCAGTGTGTTGTCATGTCCCGTCAGTTGTTGACACGTGGCCACTAAACACGCGGCTTAACGTGCAGGACACATCGACTCTGTCTCGTTGTTACTTAACAACCGGGACTGACAACCAAATCACTCACTGAGGTAATAATTGACGATACATTCTATGTCAATGCCAACAAAATAATCACGAAATATGTTTTACACTCGTGAATAAAGTGGAAACTTATAACCGTGGTCATTGTGTTGCGTAATTGTGCTTTTACGGATATTTTTTAATAAAATTATTTAGGGTAGTCTACAAAAATCATCCAAACAATTTCTGTTGGTTAATTTATGTACCTAATGTAGTATTGCCTTTCTTTTTGAAAGAAGGTAAGTTTTAATAATTGGGATAGGGTTTGGGATATTGATTCTTGCATGTGTGTGCTTTAAGCTGAACATAATACTTTGAAAACACAGCAATATGCATAAAATACACAAAAATATAATAATGTACTAAACATTTAAATGAAAATATAATAAAAAAAAGTAAAAGAAACAGAAGTGTGATGTTCTGAGTGTTATGATAATGGGTCACGACTCAGCATACGACTAAGGTTAGACCTTGGCCACTGATTTTCAGTCGTAACCCATACTTGAACGAAAACATTGGAAATAATACTTAAAAAAAGATTTTTTACTGGGTATATTATGATTATATTTGTTAAATATAAAGTTTTCAACAAAAATTAAAGAATATTAAAGTGATGACAGAGACGTGAAAGCATGCCCTGATCCCGCGGTCAGAGTTTCAAATTCTATCGGATGTTCAAATGCATCGTAGCATTTGACCTACAGGTGAAGTTAACATCGTGATAAAATGAAGGGTCAATCCAAAGACAGTTATTTGATATAGGGTAATTTTACTCTTACAATTAAAAAAAATCTGCCACCAAATCAGTAAATAAGATTCCGGTTACTGTCCTAGAAAGCCAGTCATTCTGGACAATACACGTTAACGCTAAGTGATGCTATGATTGATGGTGGCAATCATCATTTACCAATTTTTTGAGACAGTGGTCAAAAACTAGCATAGAAAAAAATGCACGTATCAATAATACTAATTCTAATTGTTTATACAGATTTCAGAAATAAAAAGGGTTGAACGCATAAAAAATTTAAATAGCGATAAATAATTATAAATATGTTTGGTATCTACTGCATTTTATGCGACGGACTTGTTCGACGTTGGGGGCAGGTTTAAACAACGTCATTGTATGCAAATATCTTCGGCGCCACTATCTCTCAAGTCCTCGAGCTCATTTAGGAAAGTAATGGAGCAGCTAGCATCATGACGCGATGCGAATGATACGAGACGTTCATATTAATCAAAACCCTGCAACATCACCTACGGCAACGAGGCCATAATGCGAGCCGCGTCGCGGGGGGCGTCCAAGCGACATAACATTTCTCACTTCAATTTGTAGTTGTATTTGTTTTTCTGTTTCCATCCTCTCACTTCATTTCAATCGGAGGTCGTTTTTTAATATTTCCTTTTTATACTTTTTTCATTCCGAGGTGACATTTATCGTGACTCCCCGGGTGACGGGGCTCGACGTGCGCCTCTAGTTAAATGACGATTTACCAGTTATCCATTCGACTCCCGATGTCAGCCTCTTTACGATCAAGTATTTTATTTGGAGATATTTTATTGCCACCGATGTTATGATGAACGTTTACGGACCTCTGAGTTATTTTAATGTTCCATATGAATTTGTGAACTTGGATAGCGAGACGCTTGGACCAATAAAGATGAAATTGATTAAGGTATAAACTTTAAGGATTAGTGTTTTGGTCGTAATCGTAATAGTTTGATTTGTTGAATATGACTTTATCGGTGACCTAAGCTTTATGGTTATTGCCTAGTGATTTGAAATTAACGTTTATGGCTAAGTAGCGGTACATATTTTTAAGACTTGGGCCAGGTGTAATAGAAAACCATTTTATTTATTCAATCATAGTTAAAATTTTACTATATACAATTATAATAATATTTTGCATCTGTGCACTGTACCAACAACATCCCATACTTTTCTACCGACTTCACAAAAAAGGACGAGTTTTCAAGTCGACTTTTTTTTTTATTTGAAAGATGTAGCTTTCCAATTGGTCCCATTTGAATTTGATCAAGTGCTGATCATTAGTTCTTGAAATATCGTCAATAATGTTTTGTTTTTTTAATGTTTAGTACATCTAATCTAATCAAAGTTCCAAAGATAAAGCGGTGAAGTCGGTTTTTTTAAGCTTTGCTAACGTTTAATTATACTTTCTACAACTTATTTTTTTAAACTAAGGTCTTTTTTTACTATGTATCTTAGAAGTACCTACACGATTCTATATTCACTTTGATTTTTCCACTCAACAAAGACAATTGTTAGTTACAAATCTTAGTCAAATTAGGACTAAGATGTAGAGCTTGTAGATAGGATTCCGTTTGCACCCTAAGGGTACGTAAGGCCTCATAAGGCAACACAGGATGGAGAACGGGTTCAAATCTATTATTTTGTAAATCGCGTTAATGAATTAATAGTAACATTCAAGTGAAATACTTACTTATAAACATTAATACATGGTTTTCTTTCGTTTTAATTTCGGAAAGTGTGCGCAGGAATCAAACGAGTTAATTCTATAGAATAGATATATTTTAGGCAATCATGCTACATTTTCGACCGCTTTATCACTGTCTAGGTCTTCTTATCTGGTAAGATATAAAGGTGAAATGCTTATAAAAACAAACTAAATTTTGGCTACAAAATCATACTAAATCATAATCAATACTCGCAACAAACATAAATAATGGTTAAAAACGTAAACGTATTTCATCATATTTTAACGTAAAAAGTACTTCGATTTTTATTCCGAGTCACTTTTCTTGAACACGTTAACATATTATTATATTCAAAAAACTGTTAGCGAAGAAATTGTTTTGTATTTATGAACTTTATTATTACAATATAGGGTCTCTTCATCCCGGGAAGGATAATGGATGCAAATGCAAAGAAATCCGCTACTTTAGTGGATCGTATCTCAGCGCTTACCGCCGCTGTTGACTTAACCTCAATGACATCGCAGTGCTGTACAATCAAAACCAAAAGTTGTATCTTGTTCACTTTCCGTCAGGTGAGATCGAAGCATATTTTTGGAACTAATTGTTTTGTATTTTTATCTGCAATTAGTTAATGTACGTGCAGGATTTTTTTTCATTGAATCTATTCCTTGTATTGTGGAAATATTTATTACGCTCAAATTTCATAATTATCCATAATTTCAAACGTCTCAATTGAATAATTTTTGGTAAACAATTAATTGTCACTTTTCATAACCTTTTATATCATACTTACTATATGCCCTATGGCGCCTATCAGGGTTTATTTGGTCAAATAATAAGCCCATGTCCTTTTTTCAAAGTACCTACTTCGGTCTCCTATATTTCACATGTCACGTCATCGAGCTCCGTATAGTCATACTTACTAGTATTTTTAAACATACGTTTTCACAACTACTACCAAGCAAACAACCTTTTACATTTTACTATTAAAGTTTTCGTGAGAATTAATCGTCTTCGTCGCGATCTCGCGGCGTAAACTCATCCCGAAGAAGAGCATCGTACATGCTCGAAACCTAGGTCGACAATATCGATCAAATGACGTGAGTGATAGCCGTGTTTTCAATAATATTATAACCTTTTACATTTTTGAAATCAGTGTTATTTAGATAATAATAACTGATATTATAATAAATAAAAATAATTACCGAGTAATGCGTTTAGCGTGCGGTTGTACTCGCCCACACGGTCACCGTATATCGCGATTCAATCTGTTGACATCTCGTATTGAATGAACACGTGCTGTTTGTTTTTAATACAATATCATTAATATACTGACTGCTACAATAGGTGCAAATTATATATGACTTATAGAAAGAAATCCAGTTTTACGCAGTAAACATTTATAAAAATATTTGTAGGAAGGTCTCTACTGAGACCTAAAAGCTTTTAGAACATCAATTCACCAGCCTACATAATTGAGCAATTAAGCCTGTACTCTCAATATATAAGTCACTTTTATTTACTTTAAACCCCAAGCCTTTGTCTGGTTTGACGAGTTATCTCAAATTTACCTAAACACTAAAGAGAAAAAAAGCGGACTCCGTAAAACTAAAAAAAATATGTAGCAGGATAGAGAAAAATTGTTTTTTTATTTTCTGTCAACAACTTTAACTCTATGGACTTTCAAAGAGGAGGAGTTTTTTTATTTCAGTTCAGTTTTGTTTATTTATTTATCTGATTCCTATTAATCCTATTATCAAATCTCGGTCGTAAGGCGATTTAGATGGTATTTTGGGTTTTAGGGTGTTTGTTGGTCCCAAAAAAAATAATAACAAACGATTAAGGTTGCCAAAAATTTGTTAACAAAAAAATTATACAGCAGTTTACTATTTGTTGTAGGCAAGAGGGTAATTGAGGGTAGTTTTGCCGCGAAAGTGAAAAAATGGCGTTGTTGATTTTGTATAATTTTCCAAAACCTGTGATTCTTCAAGTGTTGATGTGTAATAATGATGGATTGTAAACCGTTAATACTTAGTAGACGTGCATAAGTGTAGGCAAATGATACCATGTAAGTTGAAAATCGTTATTTTCGCCTTGGCTCCAAAACTCCAATAGAAGTTCTAGTAAAGTTTCTACCTCTACCACTTTACTAGGGCATGACCTGACTATGACTATACCTTGGTGCTTTTACTTGACTTTGACTTGTGACTAGGACTTTTAATATGAAATACACTTGAAATATATTATTACTTGACACTGGCTAAATGCATAAGATAGCTAAGCCAAAAAAAAAAAGAAAAAAAAGTTGGTTATCATCGAAAATTAGTACCGTGTGCGTCTATAATGCTTAGAAAATTTAAGTGGTCTTATAAGCTTCTATTAGCTGTCGAAGTATATCGAGGGCTTAAGGAATATACAGAGAATAAAGCCGTCAAGTTGTTTATGTGGATGGTTACAATCAGCCTCACAGGCTCCAGGCTCGAGTCACCGTTGAAGGTACAAATGGGCCAATTTGTCGGCTGGGAGCGCTCTCGCCGCGCAGTTGAGGCGAAAATCCGCCGTAATCCGAAAATTCGAGCGCTAATCGAAATATCGACGCCGGTTATCGACGACTCTGTCCCCACTCGACCCGAGCCGTTTCAAACAAATCCTGCATAAATTGCTATGAATAATTTAACAACAAAGGTTTGTGTAGCGCACAGTACAGGCAAAGTTTTCGAAAGCGTCTCTGTTCACTTTTTATTAAAACTCTATGATTTCTTTACCGACCGTATTAAATTATTTATGAGTACACATATCTCTTCCATTTTGACAAAAAACAAATTTTCAACCAATTTATAAAAAGCTGTTTCACGTTGTAGAGCCGTAACTAAGTTGCAAGATTAGAACGTATAAGAATCTAAAGCTTCTCATTACGTTTGAAAACCTTAATATTCCGTTAGCGCAAACATGGTCCTCGGGCGACGACCGGCTGCCATCTGGCCCCCACCGTCCGCCATGTTCAGCCCCTCCCCACGGCCCTCCCAACGCCCTCCTCACCAATAACACGTATCTTGCCAAGCCACATGCTGTCTTACCACTAATATCATAAAGATTAATATCCTCCTGCACCCCTCAGAGGGGGATATTGGGTGGGTTGTGCCGGGGTCCCTTCAGCGAAAGCGTGTCGTCGCCTACGTACTACGTGATACTGGCGATAGCATCGACTTGCCAATAACTATTATAACGCACAAGTATCGGCAGCTCATGTTGTAATTTTATGGACTGTAATGAAGGGATATGAGCTTTCTCTTGCTAGACCTGTCAGGTGGAGGTTTTAATCACAAGTTGTAATTATGTGATAAATATTTAATTGTTTTATTGATTGAAGCTAGAAATTATAGATGAATAGAAAATTTTGTATATTAAACAACGTGATCGTAATTAACAAATCATACTAGGTATGTATTAGTATTGTTTTGTTCCTATATCTCTCTATCGAAGTGGGACTTAGTTGGTTACGTAGGTCACATTGATAATTTATTAATCAATCAATGAGGCAATATTAGGAAGTATAGAGAATACTCTATACTATATGAGTATTTCATTTTAATTACTAGTCGTTCGCCCCGAACTGAGACCTCGCGCCTACGTTTTGCCTACTTTCCTACCAATTTGTTTCGTCACAGATATTTTTTTAAAGGGGGTTTCATTCTCTAAACGCAAAGTTCTTTAAAAAGATTCATGTCAGTGTATGAATCTGGTTCAAGACCCAGCCTCGCTTGACTCGGTCAAACAGGCGATACTCATCCTATAGAAAGTTACATTCCTTATTTATAGTTAGAATCTAAATCAAGTTCTCAAGATAGTCCTATCTTGAGAACTTGATGTAGATTCGAACTACTCGTACTACGTATGGTTTTTTTAACAGTTCTTAGTTGTAAATATAAATTATACTGACCCAGTTGGCGCAGTGGACAGGTGTCCGCCCTCTGCGCCGTGGGTCTTGGGTTTGATTCCCGGCAGGAGCACAAATTCCTTCCCAAGGGATATTTGTGCTCCTGGTTCTGGGTGAAATGTGTGTGTGATGTGAATATTTCCGGCACCCACGATACAAGTCTTTGAACTTAGTGTGGAGCTGTGAGTGTGAATGCGTATAAGCGTATATATATTTAAATATCAACAAAACGTAGTTACTATTGTATCTTCATGTGTTTGAATGTTTACTTGCATACGTTTTTAAGTAAATAAAATATTACCTGTGTGTAATTAATAATCTTGTATGTAGATAAATCAATTGACATTTGTTAGTCTGACAAAAACTCGAGAACGGCCGAATTAATTTGCCTTATTTTAGTTTTGAAATATTTTAAGAAGTCCAAGGAAGGTTTAATAGGTGAGAAAATTTTTAAAATTGCTAGGAACGTAGTAAAAACAACTATTTTATTTTCCCATACAAACTATTTATATCTGTGTAAGATTAGACCATCGAGATAGGAAACAAACCTAATTCCTTTAGCTACAACATCCTTGGATTAGACACAAAAAATATTATGAACGCACTATAAATATTTGACCACAGACAAATATGAAATATGTAAAATGCATCGAAATAGAAAACAAACCTACGGTTTGTCTACAAAATCCTTGATAATATGTGAAGTACGCGGAAACTTTTTTATTATGCCAAAGAGAAGACAACATTTAAAGCTTTCTTCTGTTTTATTTATATAGTAGATAAGTTCAGACTACTTTTATTGGCGGTACTAAGATCGCCGGTTCAGCTTGTTACAATTTTTTTTATGTAAGCCGTAAGAAAATGAATAGTATTAAAACAATGCGTTGCATAATCACGATTCGGCGTAGAGGCGGGGGCGATAATTCATTAGAGCGCAGGTGTGGACATTAGAGGCGCGCTAATGACTTGCGCCACGCCCCGCAATCTTTTTGATGGCACTCACAGTCACACGCTGTACCACCGCCGTTGTTTTATGAACTAGGAATTCATCAAAAGGCATGTTAATGTACTCAGAGACAGATATATCTCTTAAAATATATCTTTCTCAGTTAGAACATAAAAGCAAGCGTTAGAAATTAGATGTAAAATCTTTTTATGTTGTATAAAAATCAAATCTAACTTTTAAGTCAACGTAATAAAACACGGCCATGTATGCGACAAAATGCTAATAATGGCCACTCACAAATAAATCAATACCTACTCCGTCCGATTACCACCATTCCTGTAGACGTGTAGTCATAACATTTGACAAAAAGCTAGCTTTTTGTCTCACACTTTTGTCTTGTCTCACAGCATATGTAACGAAAAAAATTTTGGCTTAGCTCCCGTAATGGACGAACTATAAACAATAATAAACTTTGTACGGAGAGCAAGTTTGTACGGAACCTTCGATGCGCGAGCCACACTCACACTTGTGGGATTTATTTGTGTTTGTGACTACCAGCTGGAGAGTTCTGCCGCGAAGGTGAAAAAATAGCGTTGTTGATTTTGTATAATTTTCCAAAACCTGTGATTCTTTGAGTGTTAATGGCTAATAATGGTGGATTATTAACCGTTAATACTTAATAAACGAGCCATATGTGTAGGCAAATGATACAAAGTTGAAAAACGCCATTTTCGCCTTCGCTCTAAAACTCCAGTAGAAGTTCTAGTAAAGTTTCTACCACTTCACTAGGCATGACTTGACTATGACTGAACCTTGACCATCGAGATAGGAAACAAACCTACGTTTATTAGCTACAACATCCTTGACCTTGACACTTTTACTTGACTTTAACTGTCACTTGTGACTAGGACTTTTAATATGAAATACACTTGAAATACATTATAACTTGAAACTGGCTAAATGCACAAAATTACGAAGCCAAAATTAACAGAAAAACAAACTACCAGATGGTGCCATTTCTAGCCAGCAAATATCTACGTTCGACTAGCAAAAACATCGCGTAGTTCATTATCCGTGTGAAATAGCAATCAGCACTTCGCGATAAACTCGTAAAAATATCGTAAGTAGATTAAGTATTCCCTATGTATTATTATTTTTATATTATATCATAACAGACTCTCAAAATGCTCATAACAATAGTAATTCAATTAATGAGTAATTAAATTAATGCGCTGTGAAGACGACGCACTGAGGCGTGAACGATATAAAAATAAAGCATTCGGATAGTCGATAACCTCCGTCTAGGAGTCGGTGCTTTTGCGGTTACAATTAACACGATTGTGTAATAAAAATAACTGGACGGGCTATGTTAATTAATTTACAGAGTTTAATTATCTCATCAGAGCCGTAAAGTCGGGAACAATTTGCTGGCGCGGCGGGCTTATCGGGTCGTCACATCGCCACCCGCCGTCCGGACATACTGTCTACCAATTAATTACTATGATGTTACGTCATGAGAAATCACCGGGCGCCATTGTTACTATATCTTATTGTAGCAGACAACACATGTTAATTAATTAATTAGCTGAGGATTTTAGTATTCGGTGATATGGGAACAGCTATTGCTAAGTTGTAACTTTATAAAAGATATATGCTTATGGCCGATGGTGGATTTCAAACAATCTAATGCTATTTCGAAAATCCTGGACCGCATTAATGTTAGTTTTACTTAATTTTCGCCAAATACTCTAATTATGTTGTTCTCCTGTTTGTTTCTCAGCTGTTCTTATCTGTATAAGAATATGATTTTTTTATATTATAACCGAGTTCATTTGGTTGCGCGTCTGCTTCTAAACAACGAGTATCGAATTAGATTTCAGTGGGAACGCTGTTTCTGGCACACGACAGAAGTCATTGAACGTAGTATGGAGCTGTGAGTGTGAAAGCGTTTATGTTATGTTTATAGACGTATAAATTAAAATGGGAATGATATATCTTTCTTTTTTTTATTTATCAATACCAGCTCTCATACAAACAACGCACACAACCAATATCAGCTCTCAAACAAAGAACTCCTTTCACACCAAAAGAAAAGAAAGCAAATAAGATAGATCTATTTCGCTTAATGATACTTCTAAATGCCCTAGGATCGGCACAAGGTCCATGTTGAATAATATCCACTGAAACTTGAGGGCTTCAAAATTATGCAAAACAACTAATTCATATTAGAGGACAGATGGTTGAAACGGTGCCCATTCGCGCACGAATATGTAAATTACGGGTTTCTAGAGCAGACGCGTAGAAAATTAGTTGCCTAATAGCATCGAATTAACAACGTCGTTTTGAGAGGATTGCTTAATTTTATGTGTTCGTGATATAAATTATATTTTTGATAACCCTGCTTAGAAGACGGACGAGCACCTAAGCCAACAAGCAGTTCAGTCTTTAATTTGTAATTATTTGAATTATGTGTAGACATTTCTACATGAATTTGAATGTACATTCAAATTCCTACAGTACTTTGTTGCACATAACTGGCACTTTATTACTGAATTACTTTATTATAGCATCTCAAGCTCTGCCGAAATAAATAGGCAGCCCAGTGAAACAATTATATAGCTTAACTACTATTGTCTTACTTTTGCATTTTGAAATTGTTAAGAATTTGTTTCTATAGCTAATTGTGATTGGTCTAACTAGTTCTCGCATCGGCCGATCATAAGCATAATGAATAAATTTGTCGCATGAAGCAGGGCTTAGGTTGCTCAGCGGTTAGACTTTTAGAGCAATAAGGCATGATTGTCAAGCTGCTGATTTAAATCTCGCTCCTTTCCTTTTTCAATCAATTCTTCATGATTTTATCTTCCTGCCGAACGTTTAGGTGGATAGTCGTTTTTCTGTGAAAATTTAACCTAGACATCACATAATGTCAATGCATAATGTCAAACCAACATAAATACATTCTAACCGTATTGTAGTGCGCCTATTTCAGTGACGTACTCAAACTTCAGTTTTTCATGTGTTTCCGCAGATCGTGTTGAACTCGATGCATCGGTACCAGCCTCGCATCCACCTGGTGAAGGTCCGAGAAGGAGGAGGCCCCATCACGGACCTGACGCGGGAACAGCATCGGACCTTTGTCTTCCCTGAAACCGTGTTCACTGCCGTCACCGCCTACCAGAACCAACTCATCACTAAACTCAAGATCGACTCCAATCCCTTCGCAAAAGGATTCAGGGATTCCTCAAGACTAACCGATTTCGACAGGTAAACCTTCAAACTCTCAATTGCTTCTGAATCTATAGTTTTATCGGAGAATACATATAGTACAATTTTATCCAACTGTCAATAATTAACTTGAAACCACGTCATCTTCATAAAACGTTCATATAGCTGTTGCAAACGCTGTTTGCTACAACGCTGTTGTAGGTAATTTACTTAGTGCATAATAATGTTAAGCTCACAACTAATGCTATGACTATACTGTAATCTAATTTATACTAAAGATGATGATCTTTGGATAATAATTATTTGTAATCATACCTATTGCCGTTACTTTGCTATTAAGACACAATATTAAATAAGCAATAATAAATAGGTATATTGACAGTTACCTAACACTAACTATTAAATAGGTAACTATATCTTAATGATTTAGATACAATCCTAATAAATATAAAACCAAGGTTATTCAGAGTTAGTTATTTATTTCTAGCAGATTTCAAGGTAAAACCCTGTTCAGACCATCAATGTGAACGCGCGTTAGCTATGTTTAGTTGATGTTCTCTAAAAATGGTCCAAATCGATGTATAGCGGCGCTCGGGGCGATTTTGATAAATTGACAGGTTATTAGCAACAGTTGAAAGGCATTAGGTCGGCCGCCCTGCAATTTGCACGGTCGAGCGGCTTCACACGAATAAAATATTAAAAACGCACCTCCTCCGCTGATTGCAGCCGATACGTGCCAAAATGCTGATCGAAACTCAGATTTAGGGATGCGATGTTGCTATCCACTGCATCGCTATCGATAAGCAGATTTAAAATTATACGCGACCGAAATGAACTTCCAATAAATAGCCGCAGGCTATCCTTATATTATCCTCGACCAAAAAGGAAGGGTGCTATGAGTTTGACGCCTTTGTCTGTTTGTGTGTCGGTCTGTCCTCTCATAGTTCCGAAACAGATAAACCGATGCCGTTTTATTTTACAGGTCGTTTTTCACTAATATCGATTGTCACAGATACGATGGCAGTAGTGTCACAGATATGACGTCTTATATTTTTAGATTTTTTTTATATCGATAAATGATTATATCTAAATTTCGCTCTAACGACATAAATTCTTGCTAACAACGATAAGCTAGATTTGTGATAAAAAGTTTTATGACGCTAGCTTTTGAAATATCATAGTAATAAAGCTGAGTCTATCATAAACTTTGACGTTTATGTCAGTGTGAATCAACTTGGCTCAATGTTTATAGGAAGTAAATGGCAACACTAAAACGAATGATGTCATGGTGCCGATTAGTACAGTACCAGTTGTTTACTGCAATCATTTTGGTCCATAACTCTTTGTAAGGTTATGTGTGCTGTAATATGTCAATCGGTTTGTTTATATCCTAACAATGGATATGTTCCATTCTAAGTACATTATGTACAGATATAACCAAGGTACTTGGTAATAGACTGTATTCATAAGGGGCTTATTAGGTAAATGGGATACATAAAGTAATGATTTCAATATTTAGAAAGTGCCTCAAAGTAAATTTTGCACTTGCTATAAATTTTATTGTTAATGAACTCGCATAGAATATTTAAATTACTACGCACTAACTTCCATGTGTTTGATGTTTCCGGATGGTTTATAATGGTCAATAAGTAAGGAATGATCACAGGAAACAAGTTTTATCTGCTATGCTAATATAACAAATGTGAAAGTTTGTGAGAGTATGTATGTTTGACATGAGGTGTTTTTGGTACTGCTTTTTATACTGTTCTGTTGATATGATTTGGATCTGTTCTGCTGTTTATACTGTTCTGTTTATATGATCTGTTCTGTTTATATGACTTGGATGAAAATTATTATGATTTTAGTTTGTTTTTATGTATTCCTAAGTATTTTATATTCTATATGTTATTCATATACTCATATGCTATTTTCTTTATGATAAACTAAACGCGTAAATTGAAGATAATTATGTTAAAACGTTTGACCAATCACTCACGTGGTGTTGAGTGACGATGGTAGCATGTACGCCTAAATGATTTGAAGACTCTCAGCTTGTCTGAGTAGATAAGTTATAGAACATCAATTTTACGAAAATCAAGTAAAAACATTATACCACCACATCATCTACTCTTTAAATATCAATTTTATTAAGTTTAATAATTATTTAAATATTGCGCACAATGATTATAGTACCAGTAATTTAAATTATTTAGATGAGTTTACAATACGTACGTATAAAATTAAAAATACCTTACACAAGATTTTTATAAGAGTCAGTTATATTCTATTATAATAATAATATTTGTACTAATACAATCGAAACCGCGACATTGCTATCTGAAGTAAAATAACTTTTTGCTTTTAACTCTGGCTTCGCAATCTTATGCATTTTGCCAGTGTCAAGTAATAATATATTTCAAGTGTATTTCATAATAAAAGACCTAGTCACAAGTCATGCCCTAGTAAAGTGGTATAAACTTTACTAGAATTTCTAAAGGAGTTTTGGAGCGAAGGCGAAAATCAAGTATTTCATCTTTGTATCATTTGCCTACACTTATGCACCTTTACTAAGTATTAACTGTTAATAATCCACCATTATTACACATGAACACTCGAAGAAACAGAGGTTTTAGAAAATTCGCGGCAAAAAAAGCCAAATACTTGAATCAGCCAATCAGCTGTGTCCATATAGGCCAACGAATAAATATTTAATCTATGGAGTTGGTTCTTCTATTGGTGACATTCAAGTCATAAAAAATGCTGGAGCTTTGTCCACTATTTCGTGGAGCGCAGTGGTATAACCTATTCAATCAAATAGCTAAAGGACTGCAATACAGAAAGCTTCACAGTGTAGATTATTTTTATGGTTAACTGGTTTGGTTTCTCCGTTAAGTGAAATTGTATTCTTATTCATTAACGGATAGTGCAACTCTTGGCGCATCGCGAGGTGAGAATTAGCCCGGGGGCTGCGACGCGTTCCCATGAAATGAACCATGCAATCACCACAAGTAAAAAAAAACTAAATTAGTCATACATTCTATAAGCAGCACTATTTTTGTTTTGTGCTGTTTGAGCTAACTTAGTCCTAGCGTCAATTAAGATTTTAAGCAAATAAATTACTAAATAATATAAAAAGGTAAAACAAACAAACGCAGATGCATTGACATTTCCACACTTTTTCTATGTTGCGCGATAAATCCAAAAAACGTTAAATATTAGTAAAAAAAATAAAAAATTAAACGGATAATATAGAGAAAAATCTTCTAGACTCGGCTTGCGTGATAGTCAAACTATCAACATATAGGTAAGTTTATATTATTATGCAATCGAAAGAATATCCGAAGAGATATTTAAATCATGGAGAAAGAGTAGTTTGCTTTTTCCTGATTACACGGGCAAATCCGCGGCACAGCCTTTCTTTAAATTCGCATTCGTAACATTTTCAGAGCATATTTTATTCGTAATTAAACACAGTTATTCGAAAGTATTTCCCTGTTCGTGTTAACACGTTCGAGGAGGCATGGTTGCGAAAGAGGCGGGTTGCAGCGTGTGGAAACATCGCACGTCAGCGCAGCGGCCGGCGGCGCACAGTGGGCTGAAAATCGAGTTTCATAGACATAGACATCTTTAATTATAAACATTTTTTTTCTTGTTGCAAACCAACATAGATCCTTATCAGTAGCCCTAACTATATCATATTTATGCACCTCACACGATTATGACGCAGTAATGATTTTTCGAAATAAAATTTGTATGGAGAAAAACATGAAAATCGATATTTTTCGGCTTCCGTGCGAGTGCCCGTTATTTCCTCTGGTATGATTAATGTACTTATTTTTTACCATCTTTTGACATGTTGCACACATCGGGCACGCGATGGACTTCAGGTGAAAAAAAATAAATTATAAATAAAAATATTACGCATTTTAGTCATTGTTTAATGTGCATTAAGCCCCAATAATAATCATAATTCGACACTCACCTAACTATTGTTACAGTTTTAATGCTGTATTCAGTTACCAAGCTTAGAATTTATCTTTTAATCCCTTATTTTATGATGGTTTTACGATACTTAGCCATTCATGCTGATACTTGTTATGTATTCATTTGTTAATGACACATTGTACGGTCATTAAGATACTCGACATTGTCATTGTTACAAAATTTAAGGCGAAGGTAAAAAAATATATTAAAATTACTACTAATCTTTAACTATCTGCTAAACCGTCACTATTGATTGTATTCTAAAAATCATTTAAAAATGAGTCGGTACCTTTAAACACACGTGCTTTATTTTGGTTTATTGTAGTCATTATCTTTTAAAAAGATGTTTTAGGTACTTACCTACTTATCACTTGTCATTGTGTTGTTTTATGGTCGGTAGCCTGTATGAAGTTAGTATAAATTAGGATGATACTAAATATTTATTTAGTTAAATTATATCTTCCCTGCGTCTAAGGTGTGCGAAATTTCGAAAAGGATTAGTTAAAAATGGAAAGATATAGTTTGAAAACCAATCTGGATCTATTTGTGATTCTGAAACAGTCTGGCAAGCTTGGGAACTATTTAAGACTGTCAGAAAGTGTTGATTCTCAGTTGAGTTTGAGTTTGTCTGAAGAAGATAGAGACACACTTCAAGAATTCTGTCGAAGATTTAGTCAGTCTTTGATAAAAAGATGGAAAACTGCAAAATGTAACTCAGAGACTTTCAAAAGACACTATGCAAATTGGTTGGAACAGGACATCGAGTGGCCAACTTGTGTGCGTGAAAATATAGGACCGCAAGAGTTATGTCCTGAAGTTCAAGAAATAAGTGAAGCCGGTGAATTTATTTCACCCTCTACAAGTACATCTGTTAGCACATCGACTAAAATAGCTCCAACTCCGCGCAAATCTTTCACAGACCTTGGAACGAAACATAAGTTTCGAAGGATTGAAAATCTTCATTATAAAGACCGAGAAAGTTCTGAAATCGCCTATGCATTACTAGCTAAGTTAAAACATGAAGGCAACGATATTTTGGCAACAGCCATAGATCATCTTATAAAAAACCCGAAAGATGCGGAAAATATTGTACAACAAGCGAAAGAAAAGAATAAGTGTTCTTTCACCCCTAACAAAGCGCTTGGCTTATTATTGTCACTTAACTTATCAAAGTGGCAATATATTCAATTAAGAGAATCTACTCTTCAAGAAGGCATTCAAAATTTGTATCCATCATATTACAAAGTCCAGCAAGCTAAGATGGATTGCTATCCTCCGAAGGATTCAATCACTATTACTGATACAATGGCCAAAGTAGCTCTGCAAGCACTACTTGACAAAACTGTTACAAGAATAATAAAAAGTTTACCTGAAAAAATTGCGTACCAATCCATGACTCTAATATCAAAATGGGGATTTGATGGTGCTTCAAGTCAGAGCACATACAAACAAAGTTTCGAAGGAGAAGGAAAAAGTGACGAATCCATTTTCATGACCACTTTGGTCCCGCTAAAACTTACTGCTGGAAATGAGGTCGTATGGGAAAATACAAAACCCTGTTCGGCGTTATATTGTCGTCCTGTACAGTTCCTCTTCATAAAAGAGTCTAAATTGGTTGTACAAGAACAGTTGTCTTCAATGGAAGAAGAAATACGATCCCTGAGAAATACCGAATGCGATACAAACCAAATTACTCACAATCTTGTAATGACCATGATAGATGGGAAGGTATGCACCTATCTTTCAGAAGCGACCTCACCTGCAACGTGCTACTTGTGCTTGGCAAAACCTTCTCAAATGAATAATTTGGAAGCAGTCATGAGAAGAGAAGTTGCAACCGAGCTATACAAGTTCGGCATATCTTCTTTGCACGCTCGCATAAACTGCATGGAATGTTTATTGCACATAGCATACAGACAAGATTTAAAAATATGGTCTGTAAGAGGAGAAAATAAACTCATCTTGGAGTCAAAGAAAAAGGAAATCCAAACCAAGTTCAGAAAAGAAGCAGGTTTATTAATTGATGTAGTTAAGCAAGGATCGGGAACAACCAATGATGGAAACACGGCAAGAAAGTTTTTCGAGTTCCCTGAAAAAACCGCTGCAATCACTGGGCTAGATGAAGATCTTATACGCAGGTTTGCAGTCATACTGCAAGTCATATCATCAGGTGAAACTATAAACACGGAAAAATTCAAGGAATACACTCGCAAGACTGCGGAGAAGTACACCGAACTGTACAATTGGTACTACATGTCAGCAACCGTGCATAAGATTCTTATACACGGTGCTGACATAGCCAATGTAGCGATTGTACCTATAGGTAAACTATCGGAAGAAGCCTCAGAGGCTAGAAACAAAGACTTTCGCAAGTACAGGGAGTTTCATGCTCGGAAGACTAGCAGAATCCATAATAATCAGGATATTTTAAATATGCTGCTTCTCTCATCAGACCCCTATATTTCTTCCACAAGACCTGTACTCAATGCAGCATCGAAAAAAAAATTAAGTTTCGAAGCTTTAGGTCTTTTATCTGTGAATGTAGACCTAGAGACAGATTTTTTAGATGTAAGTAACATTGGCCCAGAAGACACAGATTCAGAGACACATTCTGATATGGATGTATCTTTTTAATATTGTTTAATTGTTTTATTGAAACTTTGTGACTTGTATATAATATGTGTTTATTTAAAATTAATTATTGTGTTTGATAACTTGTAAATAATATGCATTTTCTATTAAAATTAAAATACAAAAAATAAACGTAATTTTTTCACCTGGAGTCCATCGCGTGCCCGGTATGTGCAATATGTCAAAAATAGTAAAAAATAAGTACATTAATCATACCAGAGGAAATAACGGGCACTCGCACATAAGCCGAAAAATATAGATTTTCATGTTTTTCTTCATACAAATTTTATTTCGAAAAATCATAACTGCGTCATAATCGTGTGAGGTGCATAAATATGATATAGTTAGGGCTACTGATAAGGTCCTATGTTGGTTTACAACAAGAAAAAAATTTTTTATAATAAAAGATGTCTATGTCTATGAAACTCGATTTTCAGCCCACTGTGCGGCGGCGGCGCGCGTAATCACAGGGCCCGCTGCTCATTATGCCCTAAACGACAAATTAAAGCGCATTTCTATTATCTGGCCATCGGTGTGATGCTCACGCACACAAAGAACCGCCTCACAACCTCACACCAGACACGGGACCGGTTCACCGGAGGCAGTGTCCGTCTGAGAACATGCTCTCAGGTGTTTATACGGTTTAGCAACCTGCTGAATTGCCTATGCATAAACAATTACCGATACGAATTTATAAGATGCTATCGAAGTTCGCACACGTCTTTTGTAGAAGTTTATAAAGTGATAAATAGACAGAAATGCATTTATCCCATTTGGCAACACTTAAATGAAAACTAATTAGAAGGAGTTTTGCCGCGAAAGTGAAAAAATGGCGTTGTTGATTTTGTGTTATTTTCCAAAACCTGTGATTCTTCGAGTGTTAATGTGTAATAATGGTGGATTATTAACCGTTAATACTTGTAATGAAGGCAAGAAAAAAAATGTAGGCAAGTCATACAAAGTTGAAAAACGTGATTTTCGCCTTCGCTCCAAAACTCCAATAGAAGTTCTAGTAAAGTTTCTACCACTTTACTAGGGCATGACTTGACTATGACTGACTACTTGACTTTGACTGTGACTTGTGACTAAGACTTTTATTATGAAGAATAGAAATTGTTAATATTCGTTTAATATTTCGACTGAAGGACTATGCATCCATGGTCATGATATAATAAAAAAAAAAAACCAATTAGAAGTTGCGTTCAGAAAAAAAATTGTTTTTGACAATTTTTGACAACTTTTGAATAGTTTCGTACCGTACTTTACATCGCAACACTAGCACCCTTTCTGTTGAATTTTGTCAGGTTCGAAAATTTGTAAGTGCATGCAAGATAAGAAGTAGGCATACTTGTCAGTGTAGAGTTCCTATATTTAACAAGAACGTAGTAACTATTGTTTAATATGCGGTATAGATGCGTTATAATATCTTGTGTAACAGAAGACTTAATGCGATAGCTCAGAAGCTACAATTATGACGTGTTCATTGCACAAGTCATGCATCACTTCGGGTGGGATGGAAGTTGGGAGCATGATCGACGGAATCACAGCGGCTATTGATCCAATGGATTGCTTCAGTAGCGGCTACTGATTCCGATTAATTGATACAGCAGGCGGCGCGATGATAGTTCACCGGAGTGATTGACGGCTAATTTCAGATGTTATCGATGAAATTACCGCGTTCCTACGCTACTCGCATAACTACCGACAGGAATGATCCGCTCACTTGAGCTTCAGTTCAAATCTTCAACAATCTTGCATTCAATTAAATCTGGAACTTGGCTGTCAGCTTTCTGTATACGCTACTATTTTAGCTCAAAATAGAAGGAAATCGGAATCCCGCACTGAAATAGATATTTCAGAATTTGTATGGGTAGGAGAAACTTCGTTGCAAAAATCTACACGGTGAAATTGTTTATGTATCTATGTTACAATAAACTTTAAATATTTTATTTAGGTTAAAATTTTTTTATCAAAGAAAGGACAAGATTTCACTCTACCAAATAATGTTGCAAAGTTTTTAGTTGTTTTTCAAATATTTATTTTTGCCACATTTGCAAACTATTCCAATTAAAGTACATACGTGTGTTTGTTACATCAAATAGTTATATTGAACACTAATAGCTAAGTTGTCGATCGCTGCCAGCTGACAAGGTTGCTACTGTACTTTAGTTTTAATTTAGTTCACGCGTAGGAGTATCGATAAGATCTCAACGCAAAAAGCCTCTCTACTGTCCGTTTGAAATGTTGATTTGACGATATTAGATTTACTTTGAAAGCTCCCGTGAGTATTCACATCCGGATGTTTTATCCGAATAGACTTGATGATATCTATGAATTAATGTTAAGTTTCTTTTATTCACACCGTCATAAACGTATATAAATGCTTAAAATCCGCCTAACGGGCACTCCGGTTAATAACTTCCTTCGCTGACGTCCGAAATCGTCAGACAATAAGTATGATGAATTGCCATTGTGTGAGAATCGGGCGGTGTAGTTACTTGGCGTGGTGGCCGAGGCGGCTTTTTATCCATTAATTAATAGGATACGCCCCTCGCTCAATCAGAGCCGATATTTAGCCGGCGAGCCGCGAGAAGTTATATTTATGCTCAGACGCACCTCTTTGTTAATTGCGTGCGATTCACTTACGAGCTAGGAATAACTTTAACGACTGCGTGTCGCGGCATCGGGAAACATTCAGGAACGACTCGGTGCCGTTATATCACGCGTTTTAACCACATTTATGAGTCTGTTAAACGATATCTTAAATCTAGCAACGCATGTAATAACGGCGTGGATGAAATTATGCACTAGTAAAGATAAGCTCACATTTCCGGCATTAAAATATCATAAACAATAAACTGTGCAACAATATAACGCTAACGAAAGGAAATCATATTTCAAGAGTTATCAGATAGAGAGTTACATTGAGCATTCGCGGGCAAATATCGATAAGGGAACTACGGCGAGATATCGATATAAGGGTGCTGGTTGAGCGCAGGCCTATCGCGCGCTCTGAGACGCGGTGCCGCCGCGCCGCCCTGTAATTTGCAGACGGAGAGTGTTGGCTATTACCGCTGATACCGAGATCATAATAAATATGCCATTAACGCCCCCGCAGCACCCGAAACGACATAACCGCTCGCCGGAACTTTCTCACTTTAACCCCGAAGTCGATTAACTTACGTTAACTTAACCAAATTGTGGAAATTGCTGTATTTATTTGGGTTATTAGCGCATTCGAATAAAGACTCAATTATTTTGTGTTGAAAATTATTATAGGTTGTAAGAATTGTATTTTCCTTTTTGTTAATATTTTTGCCAAAAAATGGTTATTTATATATTTTTTTTAGCGTTATAGCTAAGATATTTTTGTTTTTACTATTTCGGTAGTTTTACACTGTTTAAATTCACATATTAAATATACTTGTATATTTCATTGCTTCCTCATAACATTTATTAATTGTTTATTTCTTAACTTAGCTGTTGGGCTTAATTTTGGTAAAAACCAGACAAAATTTTATAACTTCTTTTATATTAGTGCGAACAATTCTGCTTCAAAATATATTGAAAAAGGACATTGCGTGCTCTTAAGTGTGAATTTTGTGTGAAAGCGAGAAGAGCTTGTGTAATGCCCTGTTATAATATCACAATAATATCCTATATTATATATTTATACCGAATTAGTGGAAATCAATAAAAAAACGTTATAATACGAGCGTGTGTGGGCACTACCTGTTTTAATAAGCCAGCGCCGGCGCCCGGGGCAGCAAATGGTGATAGATTACATTCGACACGGAATCTCGGGGCTCTCATGGTGTCACGCCGATTTGAAACTGCGCTCCGCTCGCTCGCTCGCTCGTCACGCTCCGTTACAACCTCGTAGCTCAAGTCAACTCGCATTTAGGGCTAAGTAGGTATGCGAAGTTTATGACGCTGTTGTAAACACGAATATGAATAAATTATTGCAATTCTAAAATCAGAGATAACTTTGAAACAGTGACCTTGGATTATTGTTAATATTGTTCATATCAGTACATAGTTGACCTAATACACTTAACTAACTATCCTGAACTAAAATCTATATAATATAAAATATAGTCGTGTTAGTTACACTATTTATAACTCAAGAACGGCTGAACCGATTTGGCTGAAAATTGGTGGGGATGTAGCTTAGAGCCAGGAGAAGGACATAGGATACTTTTTAGAAACGTAACTTTTTTTTTGGGGGTTTTGATGATATTTTCATACATAACGCGGGCGAGGCCGCGGGGAACAACTAGTGACTGATAAAAAAAAGTGCGTATAAATGTAATAATTACCTACTCGATGAGTGCAAAATAATTTAAAATGAGTGTAATAGTGCAAAATGATGTAGGTATTCTGCACGTCAAACTACGATTGTTCGAATTGATGCGACGTCGATACGATAGTTGCTCGGTCGAAAGTTCAGACCATTCGATGGTTCATAAGAAAATAAAATAGATCGATTTCGACATCGATGTAAAGAAAATCGATGCCCGGAATAGAACCCCAGAAACCCTGAATGTCCAAATTGTCATTGAGCAGGCGTGAAAGATGGATTATTGCACGGGCACAAGTAGCGATAGTTTCGTAGAGAAGCGAAAATAGCGAGTTAACAGGAACCGTGCTCGGTGGGAGTCGCTCACGTGTCGCGACAGCCTCCAGGAACCGATAAAGGACATTGCGGTGCAGTAAACGCGGCGCCGCGCCTCGTTAACCGCTCCACCTCTCGTAAACTCGCTTCGCCGAAACAATTGACGCCCAAGTGACGACCGCACTTCACAGATTCCATTTTTGAATTCTATAAGTTCAATATAATTATTCTTAATTTTATAGTCCACAGAAACAGCTGAGACTAAATACGCGATATTTTCACAGTTACTCAATATAACTCGATGTAACGTGAACGGCTGCATAGAACGCACATTAATACATTTACGAGATTTGCTAAAGCCACGTGGCCCGTCGGTGGCCGGCGTTCCCCGAACAGTTTTATAGACTACGGACCGCTGAAAACCAACGAACACGCGTACTCTCGAAACGTATACTTTCACAGAATCCGACGCTTTCGTGCTAAGTTTACCAGTCGTTTTGTCTAAATGAGAATTTTCGCGGTTAGTAAAGTTTTAATGGCTCTCTGACAAGTTTAATGACACTGATTTCAAAGTGACATGTGTATTTGAAAGATATTGGCATGTAGATTTCCTTTATCTATTTTAATGATTCACTTTGTAGGTAACAATACGATTTTAGTATGACAGTTCAATGCCGCGAATGAACACCAACGACAGATCGTAACAGACTATAAAATTTGAGTCTCATAGATTCAAAGTATTGATTTGTTGAAACTTGCATGTTTTATGTAAAATTGTAAAAATACTCAAATTCAAATTGGAGATTAACTTTAAAACGTCCCCACAAAAGACATCAACGCGCGTCAAGACTACATGATTTAACAGTACATTGTATTTATTCTGCAGAGACCCAATGGAGTTAATGCTGATGGAGCAGCAGCTGTTACGTTCTCCGCTGAGGTTGTACGCAGGGGGCGGTGGTGGGGGTGCAGGGGAAGATGAGGCGGAAAAGCGCGCGGCTTGGGCGCGGACCCCGCCGGCGCTGCAACTGCTGGCGCTGGGCGGTCGTGCGTGGCCCGCTGCCTGGCCGCAGCCGCTGGCTCTGCCGCCTGATCTGTGGCTGCAGAAGCCGCCACAACCGCTGCGGTACTGCCCGTACCCGCCGCCCTCTGCGCACCACCACGCCCCGCCACCGCGCCAGGACCACGCGCACTCGCCTCGACATCCACTCTGAACCTGTTCTCCACACAGGAACCTTTTCAATAACGTCTCTTAGAGATTCTGATTCAACTCGCGCGCCCGTTTGTGTAAATATAGTATCAATGTGACGAGATGTGCCGCATTGTCCACGTCGACTATGAACTGTTACTATAAAATTAGTAAATCCAAGACTTTATAAAAAAGGATATACGAGTAACTTATTTCTGTATTCAATGATGACGTAGTGCTGTGAGTTTATTATTGGTCGTTAGTACGATGATGGAAGATGATGGAAAAACACTTATTTATTCAGAGTGAATTTTATATAGTCCTTATGTAAGCATATTTTAAGGGTTGTCGATAGTTGTAATTTCATGGTTCCTACCCGAAAATAACAATATTACATGTGTAATTTTAAGGTAGAGTCATATAAATTTAATAATAGTTACCTGCATGATATAAGAAACATTACGTTTCTTGCGATTTAATTTCTTTATTCTTATCCATAATATGTATAAACTGAGCCAAAGAATCGATAGTTTTCGCTCCATTTGTTATAAAATTCTGAAAAATATAAAGAATTATATTTTACATTCCAGTTTTTTTTATTAATTAAGAGATATATGCACTAATTACTGTTTAAAGCATAAAACCTGTTATTATATATCAAACAAAATCAAACTAAAGTGTTTTGGTGGTCCTTTTGATGAATATGTATTTGATATACGATAAATATCAGCTTGATATAAATATTGGATGTGTATTCAAATACTATAAAACACAAGTCCTAAAATGAATAGAGATCTATCTATTTTTTTTTATTATATTTATTGTTGTGTCATTTGATACTCTAGAATCTAGAGAATCAAATGAAACAACAATAAATGTAGAGTTTAGATAGATGTACATATTTAATGCATTCCTATTAATTAGTAATGAACCTTACCTGTGCGTTGTTCGCTATATTACTCCCAGATAAGAAAATATATATAGTGAGGTACCTAATGTAATCTATAGAGAGCAAACATATAAAATAATCTTATTTTGAATAGAGTATTTATTTGACAAAATCAGTGTTAATTCGTTACGAATATTCATGATAGTTCAATAACCCCTGTTCAAAGATGTAATTCATAATAGGACTATGTTTTTCTCGTCTTATCACCTTAAGTAATAATATATATTAACTCTACAGTATTGAGTTATGAGACAAAACTGTGAGCTACTTTTAATAAACTGTCATCTAAACACATTTTAATACTTTATATTTATCTAAAATTAATTACGTTTAATTTTTTTTAGTATTAGTTGAATATATATTCTGTTACAATA
Source organism: Lomographa bimaculata (assembly GCA_948107665.1). Lineage (NCBI taxonomy): Eukaryota > Metazoa > Arthropoda > Insecta > Lepidoptera > Geometridae > Lomographa > Lomographa bimaculata. Next base: position 14,394,915 of record OX403587.1, on the reverse strand, counting down.
TTCAATTCCAAACCCAGTGATAGTAAAATATCTTTAAGCATACTTGTATTAATTAATGTGTGTACATTTAAACATAAAATATTTATATTTCTTCTTAAGGTATGAGCTATGTATATGTAACTATGTATAGTGGTTGACTAAATTATTTTTGTAGGGTAAGCACTGTAAATATTGGGTCACTTAGATGTTTATATAGCGTAAGAGGTATTTTATTGCCATTAGTAGAGAAATGTAAACGTGGTCGCTCACATTGTCACACTTAATTGAATAGAAATAATATTTTTTTCTTTTAATATAAACAAATCAAAATGCCAGTTAATAATCAAGGTAGTACAATCAAAGATTACCAACTAATTTGTGTGAAATTCGAGTAGCTCTTGGAAACATAACGAACGTAAATGCATTCACACTCACAGCTCCACATTAATTTCAAAGAGTTGTATCGTGGATGCCGGCAACATTCACATTGTACACATATTACACCCAGAACCAGGAGCACAAATATCCCTGTAAATGGGATTTGTGCTCTACCGGGAATCGAACCCAGGACCCACGCGCAGAGGGCGAAGACCTGTCCACTGCGCCAACTGAGTTGTCGACATGTACTTATGATCAGAAGATTTAGTCTCTAAATTAATAGTATAATTGGTTTAGTTCATTTACCATTAATTGACAGCTCGGTTGACGTAGGAGTTTCTCCTATGGACCCGATTTCGATCTCCTGCAGAAGCACCGTTTTACTGATACCGAAATTAGTATTTGTTACTTCTGTGTGTCACTGTGCGTACAACGCGGTTGTTTCCGGTAACTGCATCTTATTTTTTTTGTTGCTTTAAATGCCGAACCGTTTGTGTTAATAAAGTAAAATTAGACACAATTTGCATGTAAAACTGTATAAAGAAGTCTTGCTGTTACTACCTTGTATTTGTTTCCAATACTTTTTCTGTAATATATGTCTAAAAAGTGAACATATTTAAAGTTCCTTCCGCGTGTCAATGTATTCAGGAACGATAATCGCCCTGATGCCCTTCAGCTCTAACACCTGGGAATCGCTTTACATACAGTATGAGGCATTCATATGCCATGGAGCAACTAGTCCTTAATTGCTTGTAAACGACACGAAATGTTTATATTAGAGACGATTCCCTAGCTAATTTATGATAACAACTTCAGAGAATTTTAATTTGATTGGCTTCGAATATGATTACTGCATTTTTATTCAAATGTATTTGCAATTCTTTCCTCAACAATATAATTAAAATTGTACTAAGTCCTGTTGGTATAGATATACCTCCATTGTAATTAAATAACATATTTTAAGTAGTTCAAAAACAAATGATAAATTTTATAGATATCACTAGCGAAGAAACAACTCGAATCATGTATCGATTAACCTACCATCACTTTGTATAAAAATAATAACATAAAAATCAGCCCCCGCCTTGATAACCGCTTACATTCCGTGGGGTGCGTCACAATAATTGTTTACCAAATTGAGGGTCCTCCCACCGGCGAGCATCATTTTAATATTTCCGGTTAGTTTTATTCAATTCTAATTATTGTTATTTGCCAAGTATTTTGCAATAAAGTAATGGTAAATTAATGGTATAATGCAGCAGGATATTTTTAGTAAGAATTATTGTATTGTTACACATAATGAGTTTCATTTACAAGCCATTGATGAACATAAATCTTTATATAGGTTAAATGAAATATTATATTCGCACATTAGGAAAAACTGTCTTCCGTAATGAATAACGAGAATAGTAAAAGTTTACAATCAATTTCTAAAAAACTTTATCCCAAAACAGCGCGCCCTCTACAATATATCAAACACCAAGTAACTTCTAGAGATCTCACTACCTCACATTAGTTAGGCACCTATACTTAAAAAATAGTATTCCCGAAAATTCGAAAAATTGTTTAAATATGTTTTGCTCGTATACCAGATTCGAAAGAACTACCTGACAGATTTAGAGGTCTTGTTTAAAAAAGTTATCTAAAACCATCCTACATCTATTAATTTCATAATTTTATCTTCCATCTCTTAATAGGCGGTCTCTATTAGTTAGCAGCATTTTTCTAGCAATTTTTCTGGATAATTTCTTCATTGTACTCAACATTTGAAACAATGTTTCATTATTTCCAATACCAATCACTGTCATAATTGTACTGAAAAATGGCAACATTTTATGTAACACACAAAAGATATATGTTTAATTTTGTATAATATTCTTAATATATTTTGTAATTTATGTACAATTGTAAATTTATTTCAACCATCAGAATAATAAATGAACTATCAGACAATGTGAGCATTATGTGCGAGTAGAACACATATCAGGGTTAAGCCCTAAGTGTTAATAAAACTGAAAATCAACCAAATTGTTGTTTCATTTATTTATATTACACGTATGTCAAGATGATGGGCTATGAGTCAAGCGACTGGGAACGAACATAATAATCAATGATCAACTACACATTTTTTTCATTTACCTTTCAATGATAGCGCATTAAGCTTATCCCCTATCAAATATGACATGAGATTAAGTAGCTTATAAGTAAAGATATAGTTTTATTCTTATATGTATTGCTGGTAGATTCATTATATCATTTCCCAAATAAATCTTCCACTGAAATAAATCGTCGCAAACACTGTCATCACAGACTACAGCATGATAGACGATATTTTAAAAATTTACCCAAGACTCTGATAGCCTCGATATTTCATAAATGCAGATATAAACCGTTACGACTAGACGGTCCATAAATAATCGTCACACTTTTATTTTCTGTCTTTATTAAGAGTCATTAGGCATTATTAAGCGCGTATATAACGTCGATGATCGGCCTTCCGTCCGTCGGTAATTGCCAGCGATGAGGCGGCCTACAAATTGAAAGCGGCCGATGCCCGAGGCGCGTATTGATGGATCTGCTGCCATCGTGAAATTATAGCTGGCCCTTGCGACAGCTTCGCAAATTGTGCGTATAATGCTAGTAAATAATACGCCACTCGCTATAAATTCATGACGTGCTAGGATGTACCTAATAAGAGCGTTGTATGTGGACGACACGCTGGCACTTCGATGAGTCTACGTAAAGTCTAGGCTTGTGGCGATGTGTGTTTGAGATGTTCTTAGTATGCATATATTCTTTGGTTAAGCAAGGCTAGCATCTGAATATACATCGTGATATTGTTTAATAATCCATGATCGATGTAGTGTTTGAGATCAGTTACGTATACGCTATATACGTTCCAAATACGTTTAATCGTTACAGCGTAAAGAGAAAAATATACACACACTAATGCACGAACTGTCGGATTTATTATATTAGTGTGATAGATTCTACTGCCATTCAAAGTGGCTAAGCTGTTGTAATTTGTGTACGTTCCCAACAGGCAGCAGTGGTCGGATAATCAACGACTTTGTTATTATTATATCTACATACAGGGAGCTTGTAATATTATATATTACTTATATTTTTATAAATTTATGTATACATAGGCATACATTTAATAGAAAGTAAATGCTTATTTATAGTTAGTATATTATTTTTATTATTAATCTTTTTTTCTGCTGCAGTAAAGTTCTCGTGAAACATGATTATTTTTAATAAATTTATGATAATATCTTGTTAATTTTATTAATGAATGATATGCCATGCAACACCTCCAGATTTTTTAAATGTAATACAAATTAGATATTTCAATAAAATAATCAATTAAAAAAAAAATTATAATAATGTACGAAGAAGTACGAATCAAGAAAAAATCTTTTCAACGTTTCAGTAGAAAGAAACTATTTGAGCTAAAAATGAATCACGGAAAAAAAGGTATCTGACGATCCCGCTATGGGAGAACCAGAGCCAACGCATAAATAAGTGCGCATGGTCCAGACACGGCTGATTGACGCCTTTCATTACCAGACCTCATTGTTCGCCGCCAGACGAATTGCATTTCCTTTCGGAATGACAACACATTTCATAATTATGGACTATTGTGGAGTTGTCGGGGCTAATTCCTCAGGGACGAGCGCAGTTCGCGCCCGAGGACCCCGGGAGATATATCGACGCCCGTAAAGACGGACTCTGATCTCGTAATGGGTGGCGTTGATTAGTTTTCAAGGGAAACACTAGTTCGAAGAAAGGTCTTGAATTTAATGTCCTGTCAGAAACAGATTCTATAGCGCATTGTGTTGTGTGAACATAGTTTACTGTGGTACTAATAATATCACCAAGATATGTTAGCCTAACATTAAATAACCTTAACCCTAGGAGTGAAGTTCCGGCGCGACAACTTTGGGTCTTCCTAAGGGACATGATACACAAAGCGCCCGAAGCACACGCCGCGGACGCTTTGAAGGTAAAATGTATGGCTGCTGTTTTGTAAACTGCCGTCATAAGGAAAAAATAAAAATAAATTGTTAGGTTACTTACAATTACATTATCGGAATCAGGAAAAATAGTCCTAACTAATTTTTTTATTATTCCAAACTTTTTTAAACTTTAATATTCAAACGCAACTTACTAAATCTTACTTTTAATTTAGACGCATCTGCTACAAGTCATAACATATACTAAATAGCAAAGACATTTCTTATGATGTACATCAGAAATTAAGTAGTATATAACCAAATTTTGTCAAAAATATACTTACGTCTTTTTTTATGACGGTAGTAAAAGGCGCGTGACTCGGGCGCTTTGTATATCATGTCCCTAACCATGTGTATTTCAATTTCGATTATCACGATAAAATCGGTGCAATTGTGTTTCCGTATCTTCGTTTGACCACCATCTCACCCGGTGACTGAAGATAGTAAGCACACTAGACTTAGAATAAGAACTAGCTCTCAAATTCAGTCGTATAAATTTTATAATAATATAGTTAAAGAACAATCTTATAATACTATAGTTAAACAACCATATTTTAGCTACTTCATAAATCACAAGTGTGATTAAAAAGCTTAAATAGCTTTAATGCCTATTATCTCAGTAATCTCAAGATGACGAGCGCAGTGCTTTGCGGCAATTTTTGCCCTATAAAAATTTAAAACTTTGGATAGCACTGAACATTAATGGGCAAGCGTAACGCTTACCATCAGGCGAGTGACTTGCTCGTCTCGTCTCTTATTTAATAAAAAAAAAAATATTAGCTCGTAAAGGATAATATATAGCTATTATTGCATTGGCAAGTGCCAAAATCATAATAATAAATTGAAAGAATTTCTGAAATAACGCACTGGTATTTTGTTGAACAGTCAAAAGAAAATAAATATGGACCGAAGAAGTATCGAAGATATATTTTATTGATATGACCTGACATTAATTGCGTTCATTTGTCGAGAGTTGGGCGGTATTGTTCCTCTGGCGGCAGATTATTTACCAGTGATTAAGGTCGCTTGACGTCGCTGGCCTCATGTGCGATCGAACCGCGAGTTTGCCCCGCGTGCCCTTACAAGATCGCGATCGGGGCTCCGCCTGGGAACACAATTTTGTTACTAAATACAAATTCAATGCCGCAAATACTCCAAGAACGTGACTTACACAAACCAATTTGTTTCAATCGCAAAATAAACGTGGATAGGAAAACGGGAATGGAAAGACAAGTAGAAATCAGGTGAGACAATTCGATGTCTATTACGAGAGTCCCGCTCAAGCGGTCAATCGCGGAACCTAGACGTCACCCGCGCTGGAACGATCGGGACGGGTGTCGGGTGTCCGTAGCAAACGTTTTTCTAAGTCAATGTTGTAACGGTGTCCGTCTGTCGGACGCGTCCGGCGTCAGCTGCCAGCTCTGGCAATCGGATAGACAAGTAAATAGAGGCGGGCTAATCGTCGCGTCCAGCAAGGGAAACGACGAATTACTCCATCACGGGCACCCAACAATTGCATTGTCGGCGATAGATGTCTTAGAATCGATAGAAAATTACAATAAATAAATAAATACTTTTACACCCTCAGCCTTACTAAATTTGAATATTTGTATCGAAGGTGCCGGAAACATTTACATGACACACATGATCATCACGAAAAATATTCATAAATTACCCTTTAGGTGAAAACTTGTGTTTCCACAGAGAATCGAACCCAATATCCGTTGATTTGAAGGCAAAAAAAAGTAAACTAACAAAGTCAACAACAAAACACAACAAAAAAAAACTCTAAATCAAAACTTTAGTTTTTTTTTAAATTTCTTTCGATGATCAGCCTTACTTTCTAAGTTAGAATCTGACGCTCAAATCATAGGCACTTACACAGTCTAGATAGTTTCACAGGATCGTTTAACACACTTGATGGTCGTCGAGTAGGTAATACCACGAGCAGGACTTTGAGTGACAGGGTAGTTGGTGCAAAGCAGCATGATTATCTGAGCTGGTGCGATCGGTGCCGAGAGGACCCGTCGTTAGCTCGTGACTGATCGACAGGAGACAGCCTAACCGCAGCTAAGCCATCGCACTAACCTTGATTTGCTCTAATTTGCCGAGATACTGAGAACAGCTGATTAGGTTCAATGCCTTTACAGTTAACTGACCATGTCAAACTGTCACTGTCGTGTACGATAGGCAATGCCTTCGGTGTTTGGTTGGTCTAAGGAACTTGAAGGACAGTTATGTAAAAAAACAGGTGATTTGTCGGATTAGTAAATATACAAGCCAGATCTTTGTTAATCATAAACTTTGTATCGATAATATAAGTAATAAGTTGTGGAAATGTAGATACACATGTGTTGTCTTTACTTACTTACTACCCACTAAATTGAAATTATGAAATAGAAATAATTAGTCGTTAGTTAAATTGCTTATAATAAGATTTGTTTGATTTTTGTATTTATTGTATAATATGAGAATATAACGGATATTACATGCAAGTTTCAGCTTTATATTATTATATGAAGCCGAAAGTGATTTGGAGATAGCCTCCGGATAGCTCTACGGTCTGAAATCAATATCTTTGATGTCCTACCAAATTATTATTTTACAACAAAATTATTTAAAAAAAACTCTCCGATATCGTACTATTTGCTACCTAATTTCGTGTATTATGGTGCTCTCTTAATATTTTTATTTTTATAATTAATTGCCATTTTTGACTTTGGGGTATAACTTTACATATTCTCTGAGAATTTGAAGTTCTTCGATTGAATTGTTTAGACGGTAAATGATAGACGCACGGGTAGACGGTCGGACGGGTAGAATGATGGACAAAGTGAAACTTAGATATTCTGAGCTAGGAAGTGCGTCTGCAGCCATGTGGTCTTTGTAAATTTTACCTTGGATAATAAGCTGCAGTAGACAATAATATTTGTCGTTTATATCGTTTTGCATGATATATCTCAAGGATTGATTATTATAATTTTTCCAGCTTCTTAAGTTTTAAATCTTCTCTAATCTATCTTTTTCAGACATTCTTATTAATAATAGTTAGTTTACGGTGGAGTGAAACAGCAAAAAACTTTTAGCGAGGAATAAATTAAGCTTCATTCAGCCTTTCTGCCAAGTTTGCTTAAAAAGTATTATAAAACTCTCAAACAAAACATTTGTGTGTTTATATTTACCAAATTGCTGTCTGATTTTTTAAACAGTCGCTAGTCAGCATAGATTATCTGTCACGAAGCCTAATTGCAGTTTTTGATCTAAGTACAAAATTTAACCTTGGCATTTTCCATGCATATACTTAATCAGTTTAGATATTCAACAAGATAGATAGAACACTTAAAAAATCAATTGGTACCTAATCAGGCTTAAATAAGTCATTTGCATTGTAAGCTAATTCTGTTAAATTTTTTTTTTTTTTTTTTAAATTGGAGGATTTTTTATTTACAAGATTAATTAAAAGTACTAGTCACAAGATAAGAGTAGAAAAGGGGATTAAAACAAATAATACTCAAAAATTTTGTAAACCGCTTGCCAAAGGAAAAGTGCCCAGAATACTGGCTACGTTTCCACGTTGAATAGCGATGCTAATTTTTTGTGCTAAATAAGAGCCAGCATTCTGGTCATTTGTCGCCTCGACTAAACGTTTAGATAAAAATTTAAAAATTTCGTGTGCTCCCGGTCCCCACGGACCCAAAGTTTCTACCCCAAACGGTACAAACATATAACCTCTATCAAGGTTCGAATATTTACGCCGTTTGAGGTTTTCTGCTTTGTTTGCAGCCCCGCCAGCTTGAACACTAGTCTCTAGAAGATGAGACGGCGCCAGTGTATCGACACAAGTTGCATCCCACACTAATGGTCGTCCCATCTTCCAAGGAATTAGCGTCATTCCATCAGGCCTCTTGCCATCGTCACGCATTAAACCGTTTGGTTCTAGAACTGACGGTAAGCCAGCACTAACAAAAGCCCTACGGATAATATCATTCAGGCTGGCGTGACGAGAAAAGCGACCTGCACTTTTGCTGCAGGATAGTCCGTGGTGACCCAATCGATCTACCAAATCACCGCAGTGACAACGGTGAGGGACTTGGCAATATGCACCCAAACGTAAAGATACGGCTGATCGGAAAGTATTATTATCTAAAAGGTTGCCAATATTTTTTGAAGGTAAAGCTTGCAACCAAAGACCCGATTCCCATTGCGAAGACGCAAGGAGACGAGCTCGCTCTGCTGTACAATTGGACGTATCGACTAATTTGTTCCGTTCAATCTCGCATAGCGGCCCGTCCCATAACCTCTGCGAAGGAGGGATTTTGGGCAAACTTTGATTCGGACAGGCTATTTGCCAACTTGCCTGTGCCTCACTCATAAAAGAAATTTCAAATGTATCCAAACTAGAAGATAAAATAGAATTTATTAAATTTTGTGTACTGTACACTAAGGACAAGAAAGCTGGTAGAGATACACTTGAAATTTTGCGAATACCAAGACCTCCATACCTAATAGGTAGAGAAGCCTGACGCCAAGTTCGGTCATCAAAAGATATATTAAGAATGGCGGTGAGGGTATCTTTTAAAACATTGTCAAACTGTTGTAATAATAATGGATGATTCCAAAGTTGGCAACATCTTAAAACATACATAAATTTTGGAACAAATAGACAGTAGCGAATAATGTAATAAGCCATATGTGAATTTAAGTTGCGTAAACGGTCTGATATAGAAAGGAAATTTTGAATTTTTTCTGTAACAAAATCTGGTATAGATTCGTCAAAAATAGGTGCCCCTAACAGGCGAAGAGTGTTTTTTTCCAAGATTTTAATGTCTGGTGCAATTTCTCTAAACTTATCTATTGTATCGCTTTTTGAAATATTAGGATTGGCTATGTAAATTTCACATTTTGAGAAATTTAAAGTTAAACCTATCTTACTGAATTCAGCAACCAACAATTCAAAATCTTTGAAAACAGTACTCACATCACCACCAAGGGTCCCATCATCAAGGTACCAAACGTTAAATTTTGATTCCAATTTTTTAATGATTGGATGAATGGCCAAGGAAAAAATAGCCGGTCCGGTTGGATCTCCTTGCTGGCATCCTACTTCTGAGGAAATAATGTCATTTTTGTAAAATAATTTTGAAGGTTGTCCATAACAATGCCAAAGGTATTTGTATAAAAAAGGAATTTTGTTTTTCACTTCGGTCAAAAGAGCAGCTCTGTTGACCGAATTAAAAGCATTTCTCACATCGACCTTCACCAAAATATCACCTGCATTATGAGACAAAAAACTTCTTAGGGAGTGAACTGCAGCCTCACAGCCTCCACGAGATCCAAAACCCAACTGTACAGGCTGAAAGTATGTGGATAGTGTGTTACTAATGGATCTACAGCAAATTTTGGCCGTGAGACGACGGTAAACTGACCCAACGGCAATTGGTCTTATTCTGTTAAATTAATTTTTTTGTTAGATAGATTCGTAATTTAATTTAATTGCTTTGTCTAAAACAGTGCTATGCTATATTTGACATTCTGAACAATAAAACAACATATTAGGAGGAGGGCGTTAGCAGCTGCGACACAGTTTTACATTACTACAGGTGGCATCGTTTTTCAATATTTTATCTCTACAACTTTATTTTTAGTCCCAAATAAAGGATTCTTCATTTACCATTTTTATTAATTTCGGAAGAGAAGCGCAAACGGCGACAATATGGAAACCACGGCAGTGGTAACTAATTTGAGCTGTTTGGTGTTGAGACGGGCCCGTGCGGACCGGGAGGTCATTCTATTTTCAAAAATCTATCAGAACGCCTGGTTGAAGCGACGCGTATTCAAAATTCTGGTCCCTATTTGGCTCAACCTATTAATTAGCATTGTAATTCAGAGAGTCAATGCTGCCAGCAAAATAGGAACGCTATCCCCTGATAGAGGCTTGAGCACTTAAGTTACCGATAAGCTCGATGCCTTGTAGGTAACTTAGATCTTTGTTGTACCTTTATTTAGGTATATATCTTTTTCTGTACGTGTGTATGTGATTGAACTCCTAACCGGCTGGACCGATTTTGATTAATTTTTTTGTGCGTATTCAGGTGGATACAAAAAATGGTTTTTAGATTAACAATTCGGTCCGATAAATAAAGTTTTTTTTCAATTATTGTATTTCATATAAAGGTCCGCTTGTAAATATATGTAGTTCTAGTTTAGTTTTAGGAAATAAAAATAATTGGCCCGTGGATAGCTCGGTCCTTTTTTAACCGACTTCAAAAAAAGGAAAAGGTTCTCAAGTCGACTGTATTTTTTTTTTATGTTTGTTACCTCATATCTTCTCTCCACGTGAGCCGATTTCGAAAATTTTTCGTTTGAAAGATGTTGCTTTCTAATTGGTCCCATTAAAATTTGATCAAGATCTGATCAGTTGTTCTTGAAATATCGTCAATAATGCCTATTTTGTCACGAATAATGCGTACTTTGACGATGTTCTCGTTTACTCGACTTCAAAAGTTACCTCATAACTTCTTTCGTTGTGAGCCGATTTTGATGATTCTTTTTTTGTTTGAAAGCTGGTGCTTTTTATGAAGTCTCATCGAAATTTAATCAAGGTCTGATCTCTAGTTTTTGAGTTATAGTCAATAATAAGTGTTTATACATTAAATCTGATCAAGGTTCCGATGATAAAGCGGTGAAGACGGTTTTTTTAAGCTTTGCTTGCGTTCAATTATTCATCTATGTCATAGACAAGGCGGAGTACCATATAGATGCAATGTGAAAACATACAAAGCTTAGAAGGGCCGTTCCAGCCGGCCGACAGACTTCGAACTGTAGTTTGATAATAACGATAATTGCGGGATCGTGGCCATCATGGCCCATTTGACTAGACGCTACACTGCCGCTGGTTACTGGCTATTCAGGCTCAGAACCAAGGAGCTTCAAGTTTATGTAACGTCTTGCGGTAATAGCTAAATTAGGACGTCCGAATTGCTTTAGGGAAACACGGGTGCAATGCGAGGAACCCACCATAACATCATTTGCAATATCATTTACAGTGACTGTAAAGCATTTGTTACATTTTTATAACAATTTATTTGAAACTGAAGAAGAATTACATGATGAGCATTGCACTAGTTTACTTCATCGTATAATCATATTTTTTTACCGACTTCCCAAAAAAGGAGGAGGTACTCAAGTCGACTGTTTTTATTATGTGTGTTACCATATCTGTTATATATTTATATGTGTTATGTTCTCTCCACGTGAGCCGATTTCGAAAATTTTTTTTTAGTTTGTAATATGTTGCTTTCTTGGTCCCATTAAAATTTGATCAAGATCTAATCAGTAGTTCTTGAAATATCGTCAATAATGTCTATTTTGTGACGAATAATGCGTACTTTGACGATGTTCTCGTTTACCCGACACAAGTTACTTCATAACTTCTTTCGTTGTGAGCCGATTTTGATGATTATTTTTTATTTGAAAACTAGTGCTTTTTATGTAGTCTCATTGAAATTTGATCAAGGTCTGATCTCTAGTTTTTGAGTTATAGTCAATAATGCGTGTTTATACATTAAATCTGTGGGTAACCTACCTGTCATTGATTCAAAAATGCTATACGACTGTGACCGCAGTTCCAGTTGCCTATCGTCTATCAAACGGTAACATCAAATCTTATTTTAAATTATACCTTTATTCATATAGTATTTCAATTATGAATGAAATACGTTTTAAGCTCTGACTGATTAGTTCTAGAAGCTAATACCTACCAATGTTGCCTTTTTAAATTATAAGAGACATACGGATTTTATCTTACTTTATTTTATCACGAAACTAACCTTAGATACCTTTAAAAGTAGAAAGATAGATACATTATTTATTTGCACACCAAAACCGAACATTTACAAAGAATAGAATAGAATAGAATAGAATATTTTTATTGTATAAACTGTGTAAACCAAAAATAGAAATAGAGAAACCAAAGATCATAATGTAGTAAATAGTTTCAACAGTCTGCCCGTTTCGGGCGTACAATATTAGGAGGTATATGCTTATGCAAACATGTTATTATAAATTACAAAGCTTACTATTATGTGTTAAATAATTATTATATACATTTAGCGTAGTAACAACTTATTATTAAATTATAAAATGTAAAATGAAAGTAGCCTAAGTATCAAAATATTCGTTCAAACTCGAAATTAGCCATCTTTTGAGATGCGTCTTAAATTCCTTGCCATCTGAAATCTGAAATATAACATAGGAACACAAAAGGCGGTCTTATTACTCAAAACAATTTCTTCCAGACAATTAAAAGAAGATAGTAAAAATATTACAAACAGGAACGATGGAGTACCTCGACACTTATTTATATGAAGTATCCAATATATATAAAGAGTTTGTCCGTTTCTGTCTTTTCTAACAATAACTGTACCAGTCAACGAAGTCTGAAGTATACAAAACGTCAGACTAAAATATGCTATGTAGGTCATTGTAAGAAGACAATGTAACAAAAAGTAATACAATGCACAATATTGGATCCATTCCAATATTAGCATTCCTAAATATCACCTTCGCGTGATCTGATATCTGATTCAACAGTTTGCAATTAGAATTAATGTTCGCGGCGAAAGTTCCACCGGCCATCGATTACTTTGTAGTTTTATTAGAGGAAATCGAGTACCAACACTAGTGCGTTTTTATGATCAATCTAGACACTTTGTACATTGCCACAAACAATTTTATTACCTAATAATTGCAAGGTATAAAGCAACGCTCTGGTGGGCCTCAAACATGATAAAACAATGTTATGGTTTTGTAATGAATTTCTAATAACGTTTTCTTAGTTAAATTGTAGCAAAATATGCGACACGCAATGGTTTGAAAATATTTTGTATCAAGTAAGCTGGTACCAGTTATAAGTGCATAATTATCTGCCGTAATGTAAAAAATTGAAAAATTAAACATACTAACCGACTACATTTACTGTTTGACGAAAGAATATAATAAAAAACAGGGAATAGACACACGATATAAGTGAAACTTTTGTGTTACAGGAAAACAATTGAATTATTTATCACAGTTTTTACCCCCGCCACTTTTCGTCACATAATAATTTAAACGTAAGCAAAGTTTAAAAAACCGACTTCACCGCTTATATTTTAGTTTTAGCTTCATCGATTTTGATACACTTTATATGGGAACACCTCTGAAGTATAATCTACCAAACAAAAAAAACTTTCGAGAATCGGTCCACAAATTAGAGAGAAATCGATGAACATACATAAAAAAAATACATACAGTCGAACATAGTACCTCCTCTTTTTTTGAAGTTAGTAAAAAAGGCTGCCTATCAGAATTTCAAAGCCCTCCCATAAAAAGTTTCACTTCAATAGTCCGAATTTTCATATAGTGAATTTTTTTGTATCATATCATCGTCACTTTCTTTCAAATAGGATAGTGTACAAATATGATAATATAATAATAATAAGCGCTATCACACTCAAAGCCCCAAAAACAACACAAAGTTCAATGATTTGTGTCGAGGGTGCCGGATATATTCACATCGCACACACAATTACATTCAGAACCAGAAACACAAATTTCCCTTGGGGAGAAAACTTATGTTCCCGCCGGGAATCGAAGTCGATACTCATGCTTAAAAGGCGGATGCACACCTAACTAAGCCAACAAGCAGTTCATACCCCTGCTTAGAAGACGGTTGAAATGGAATGCTAGCCTATCAAGTAAAAAAAACAAGAGTATTGGCCGAGTAGTGCTCGCGCATCAGTTCCGCAGAGATGCTGTAGAGACACGTAGAGCTGAGCGAGGTGATCCCTCAGGTGCGCCCTCGGACTCCGCCCCCTTGTTTATTGCTTATTAGCGGCGGCACGTTTGAACTGCCGCTCTTTGTTCTCGCCGACAACCCCCCGCACCCCTCCCGCAGTCACGAGCGCCGGCGCAGCGTGTAAGCTACGCGAATCATAAATTCTTGCTATTTGACGTTAGCTGCATGGTGATATCGATCTCATTGCAATGATATCGCATGTAGGAAGGAAGAGAGTCGTAAATTATTCGATTTTTAAAAGCATGCTCATATTTACGCTTATTCGTCCACTAATTTACGTCAATGCTTATCGGCTTGATGGAACTGCTGATGTCTATTTGGATGAATTGAATTGTCCGCAATTAGTGGAGCGCTGCTCTGAAATTTCTTTTGTCACTTCCTTAAGCGGTTGGAAAGTTATTTGGTAGGTAGGCATAACATTTGTGTTGCGCAATGCAATACCGGTAGCACAATGCTGCTTGTTAGTGGGCTAGAGCACTTCACCGTTTAGCAAGTACATATATGAGTTGTTAGTCATCACTTACCTTCAGGTGAGTGACCTAAGGCTAACCTATCAGATATAAAAAATAAACATTAAAAGTGTCTACAATTTGCTTTTTATTATTAGTTATGTACCTAATAGTTTTAAGAGCCCGTTGGCGTAGTTGGTTACATTAATATTCTTTATGTTAAGGATGGCTTCGATTCCTAGTGGAAACACAATTTTCTTCTCACCAAAATGATTTTAATTATATTTGACTTAGTGTTTCTGGTTTCTGTTTTAACTGTAAAAAGAAGTTTTCGGCATCCGCAATACAAGTCTTCGTACTTAGTGCGGAGTTATGTCAGTGTATGTCTCTTTGTTTTGTGTTGTTTTAATTTTAGTTTATTAATAAACTATTACAATATGCCCGTAGTTGTAAGTATGTTAAGTTGATGAAACGTTTAATTTAAACGCAAAAAAAAACCATAAATCCGACTCCTCCGCTTTATTTCCAGAACCCTTTATCAGATCTGTCAATTTTTATAAGGGACTAACTAAACACCTCACTTCAAACAAAAAAATGTTTTTTCCAAATCGGCTTTCATCTTCAAGTATTCGTACCGTACCTATAACATAGGTACACATAAAAACAATATGACGAATTGCGAATCTCTTCCCTTTTTAGAAGCCGGTATAAAACCGGTTTATTCTGTCTGTATTGACATTACAGTTACAATATTATCTACATAATTGTTCACATTCTTTTGTAATGCCTTTCCACCGGTTTCAGTATCTTGATATTAAATACGACCAATAAACAACCCTAAAATTGCAATTAACGTTTACCTTCACGGACAATTACGTGTAATTGTAACGTGGTTCCCCGTAACGCATTATTTGTATGTATGTGAATATATGCTTATTAAACATTGTTATAACAAGCTTGGAGGAATAATTGACATATAAGCTAGAAGTGACCTTAACCACACTCACTAAGTGATATTTGCATTTAACATAAGTGCACAGGCTCATTACACAAACACATCATAAGCACGCTAATATAAAAACTCAAATTTACTCTCCATTTGGTACTTTATCACGGCTAATCTACCACTTATCTTGATGACATTTGGTAAGCGCTGCCCTGTGCTGAAATAAATCGAATGCGCAGTTGACCATCCTCACGTATAAACTACCCTCAAGCACATCACCACTGACTAGCACAACCTCAATATTTCTTGTCCTTCACTTACCGGAACAGCGTAAATTTACTAAGGTATAAAAAATATAAGATTTGGCAAAACTATATGACAGACTCCTTGAGAATGCTTTCGTGATTTTGACCGGAGTGGTGGACCATTGTTTGTTGATCAGCAGTGGCATCAGGTTCAGTAGAGGACGGCGGCGGCGGGTTGGGCAGCTACGTGTTATACCTTATCTTAACAACAGAATCTATAAAAGATTTAAAAACAAAATTTGTGTTTAATATTCTGATACCTACTAGAATTAAAAATAGAACTCAAGTCTTGAGTTTTAATGTTAAAACTATCGTGAGTATTACACGTTATGTTTCAATGTTATATTACACATTATGTTTCAAAGTTATATGAGTCAGACGCGCGATGTCGCGTCTGACTCATCCTGATGAAGGACAACTAATTTGTCCGAAACTAGTTGATTACGAAGTAAGTCGAAATTTTCGTGTTTAAAGCCGAATATAACATTGGAACATCAAGTCTTGAGTGTCACTTCTAGCACTATTAGGTACGTATATTCGTACAAAGTAAGCGAGCGACGAGTGCATCCAGCGCAGCTGTAAGCCGATCGCGAGAAATTAGCGCGCTTGCTCGCCACGTAGCCACCGCTCATTACTGAGTAATTACTAATTTGCCGCTTCTACTGCATTCCGCAAAAACGGTTTTGTGAATTATATCTTCATAATTCAATACTTGGAGCCGTTTCTATGATATTAACATGCTCATAAACGGATGAACGGGCTCTGGTGAGAAAAAAAACTTTACTAATTTGAACTCCATTAACAACACCTTTATACTGGTTACCTATTTATTCACACAATATCGTAAGCCTTAATTTTAAAAGCTCTAATTTTACTCGTTATAACTATATTTATTTAGTTATTCTTTGGGAAAATTTAGCTTTATTCGGAGAACATATTCTTATAAGCACAAAATACTTTTATTTTGTGGGGAGAAAAATGCCTTACACTTCTTTTCCTTCCCAGCGGTGAAGAAAAGGGGTGTGTGGGGCTTGAATCCTTTTAAAACCCCGTGTGCAGTCCCTCGCTGAGGTAGGGCAATATAGGGTCGCGCTAGCAGTCATACGTTAATAAAAAATCTACATATGTAAATAAAAAATCTAAATCTGTACTATTATTAATTATGCTATCTGGTTAGTTTCCCAACATCATTCTATTCTATTTTTAAATAAAGTTTTAAGATTGATAAACAATCGTCCAAATATAATTAAACGTAAGCAAAGCTTAAAAAAACCAACTTCACCGCTTTATCTTCGGAACCTTGATAAGATTTAAAACGCCATTATTGACGATAACTCAAAGACTACTGATTAGATCTTGATCAAATTATGAGACCAATGTGAAAGCAAGAGCATTAAAAAAAGAAATTAAATCGGTTCACGTAGATATATGAGGAAAAACACTTTCGAATTGAGTACCTCCTCTTTTTTAGTGAAGTCGGTAAAAATGATACAAACTATCATAAGCATAACACACATCATACAATCAGCGAGAGCTGCGCTTAACACGGCTATCAAAGATTATAGTGTTATATATAACATTAATATTTCTTTGAAGCTATCTGTCGAAATTCCTTATACGAGATTGTTATCAGATTTTGCTCAATAGCAAACGCATTAGGCACCAACACGTCTCGAATGAGTCTCGGGCGTGGGTGAAGTTCCCCGAACGACGAGTAATCTGCATCTAACGAGATAATGACAGAACGCTTGACGAGGGACGACGATTCCTAGCTATCATCATCGAAACGGCTGCATCACGCAAATTACGACGGCGATAAACATCTCAAGATAGTCTGTGGAAAAAACTACGAACCGAAAAAAAACTACAACGTCAGTCTGTCAGTCAGTCAGTAAATCAGCATATCGGGAGACTCTTATATAGTATAATATAGTATTCGATTTTGAAAACTACGAGATAACATTTAAAATACTAATGTTTTATGTTTATACTAGCCCTGCCCTGGCTTCGCTGCCCGCTATTATCAAGGCAAGCAGTAGCCTCTGTGTTAATCCTAGGTATAAGCTATGCATTCCAAATTTCTTCCAAATCCGTCCAGCAGTTTAAGAGTGAAGAGGGAACAAACATACACGCTTACACACATACTTTCGGATTTATAATATGATTAAATTAACTAAATAGTTCTCCTAGCTACACGTTATATAGGCGGCATCATGCGCCCTACAGTCGTCATACATAGAAGAAGAATATGAAGCTGACCCGGTGAACTTTGTGCTACTTAAAATGAAAGGATTTTTCTAATTATCTATTTTTCTAAACCACCGTATTAAGACGACAAACAAAAACGGTTGATTCATTTTAGAGTTTTAGCAAGATTAACGAACGGCAATTGATGTTTATATTATTACTAGCTATACCCGGCATGCGTTGCAATGCTACGTTTAGAAAAACCTCTTTCACGTTTAAGGTCGCCTAGTACCTACTTTAATACCATACTATAAACATTTTGGATATTGTTTATAAAAATACTAAAATTGTGAACAAAAAATTGAGGATAAGAGGTAGGTAGGGTAAGAGGGTGAAAAATACTTTACGACCTATTCTGATACATCATATCCTACTAATATAATAAATCAGAAAGTTTTTGTGTAAGTGTGTAAGTATGTGTGTTCCCACTTTACGCCTTAACCGCTGTACGGATTTAGATGAAATTTGGAATGTACATAACTTATAAATAAGATTAACACATAGGCTACTTTTTAACTTGTACCAAATACATAGAAAAAACATAGAAAGAAAAAACATTAACATCGGTCGAGCCGTTTCGGAGGAGTGCGACCACAACCACCGTGACACGAGATATTTATATATTAGAAAATATAAATAGATTGATGAGAAAAGTTGCAAAGTATTGTGATATGAACAAGTGCATGCGATTCAGATGATAGCGGTAGGGCGGGCGGCGCGGTCGCTAATGGCCCGATAGCATCGCAACCACGCCCGCGATGCAAGGCGATGCGGCGCGCTGCGATCCTACGCGATACCGCGGACACTGAAAACAATTTATGAGCTCACTTTGCAAAGTACGAGTTTAATAACTTCTATGGGCAACCGTACCAACGAGCCCGTACCAAAACTTGGCATCGGTATACCTAATTTTACGACACGCTTACTCAAAATTAGAACAAATTATGTTTGTATAATAATAGATGAGAGGTTAAGTTGAGGCTTTTTAAATAAATAAAAAATCGTATAAAAAGAAGTTTAATTTGTAAAAGTTTTCGATTTTAAACAGATAGGTACATAGAGTTAGTTGCCTCACTATATATGCGCTCATGTTATGGATCGTAAAATTGTCTGAGAAATAAATAAATTATTTCTATTAAAAGGGTGTTTTTAATTTATTTAACTATAGTTATTTGATAAGATAATGTAAGATAAGATAATGTTTATTACCAGAAAAAGCTTAAATATAGCTGATAACAAGTTTGTGCTTATTTATAGTATAAAAACAAAGAGGCCTACAACCCAGCAGTAAGACAAAATACTGTAAATAACTATAGTTATGGATTGTTCCACTCTGATCCACTAAAAAAATGCTTTTGTATACAAAAGTAAATTAAACTCAAACATTAAAGTTACATTAATAAATACCCAAAAACAGATACGTTATATGACTTACACATTACTTAAAACCAAATCATACAAAAGTTATACATTTACTACATGTAATAGGACATTAATACTGGCGGGACGAGGATCACTGCCCTGCCGTAGCCTAATACAGTTTAAGCTAGTTCGGAGGGTAGTTGAACATTTTACTAACAGTACGAGTGAGTCAAAAAAAACCATCAAGGATTAAATTCAACTTTTTGTTCCATTATAATCTATCCGTGGATTTGATTCTACTTGTTCCACTGAGATCCATTAATGGATTTAATTCCACTGTTTGTTCTACTGAAATCCATCGATGGATTTGATTCTACTTTCATTTTATTGAGATCCATCTATGGACTTGATTGTGATTTTTTTAAACTGCAATCCCTTAATAAATAACATAGAATTAGCTGCCCGTGATAGTTTTACAGGGGGTCACTTGTGTGATCTTTAATAAATTAGGTATTTGAATATATTATTTAAACAGTTGCGATTCCGTCACTGATAAGTCCCAACGCATTCATAATTCTAACTGTCGGTGGTTTTTCACAACCACTTTCACAATAATTAATATTTTCACGACACCTACTTTTTTTACTCTACTTCCCACAAAACCTGGGAACAGTGATAATCACTACCTATAAAATAACCTATATAAAAAATGATACATGTCGATGTTATCGCTCATTATAATATTTCATTCACTGCGAAACCTTTTTGCCGCAATAATTGTATTATTATTATCAATAGGCACATAAATGGATAGTAACGTTTAATTTGCCATAACCATGAAGTATATTAGTACTAGTATTCGTTGAATATTTTCAATTACTAAATGATCTTGCTTGTCGCGATTAGATTAAGCGCTGTTGCGAAGTCGGGATATTTTAAACTGCTTGAAAGCATTCAACATTCTGTAATTAGTACTGAAGAGATACGTGCTTGTAGAGCACATTATCATTCAATTATACTTACCCGAAAGACTTCCAGAACATGCAAAACTTAAACCTGTAATATACTCTATGTATCTCTATATATTACATTCTATACATATTGGAACTAAAGTTTCAATAGAATACACATTATGTAAACATAACATAAACGCCTTCACACTCAGAACCCAACACTAAGTTCAATAACTTGTGTCGTAAAAAATAACATTGCATCATAATTTTATTCATTCGAAACGCCATTTTGTACAAATTCCAAACCGATTTCAACAAAATTTACTAATGTAAATCTTGCTGAAATCGGTTAAAACTGGGCTAGCTTAATAGTTTGCCCAGTCTCTTATGTCATTCTATTTTTTATCCTTTATATTCTCCTTTCCACACACAGCCCCATACTAAGTTCAATGACTTGTGCCTTGGGTGCCGGAAATTTTCACGTCACACACACAATGACAGCCAGAACCAGTAAAACAAATTTCTCTTGGGGAGAAAACTTGTGTTCCATTCGGGAATCAAACCCTATACTCCTGCTTAGATGGCGAACGCGTACCTAACTACGCCGACGGGGGAAAAATATCGCTTGAGGCGGGGATTGAACCCGGTTAGAGTAATAGGACATGACTCATTGGAATTTTATTCACCAATATAAATAATTGGTTTTTAGTAGTACATAGGTATTTAAAGAAGTATCTTTACTTTTATTCGAAGTCTATAAAGACAACAATGGAGAGCTGACGCAAGCATTAACAAAATATTTTCAATGGCCTAATTTCACTGCAACTAATAAAAAGTAGTAGTATTCGGACCTACAAAGTCACTATGTGCCAGTTAATTTCAATGTTCCGGATATCCTGCACCCACTTTAACAAAAAGATATGTCGAAGCATTTGCAATACAAATTGCAGAATCATTGCAAAGTTTACTGGTGCATACGTTGACAACTTTGTTGTTAAACATATAGCGCAATTTACGATCCGTGAAGGCGAATTAAAATTCCACTCGTAAAACTATGGTAAAGACGGTCAAGTTTTTGTTGCCGAGCTGAAGTTCCGTTTGGTTGTCGGCGCAATGACCCATAATGCGTCTTCAAATTATTTTAAATAGGCAAGCCATTTTTACCCACTGGGGTTGATTTTCGTACTATCTCATCGAACTATAATATGTAAATAGTAGTAGGTACTGGCCGTTGGCTTAATTGAGTATGCGGTCACCTTCTAAGCTGGAGTATCGGGTTCGATTCTCGAAGGGAACATAAGCATTTTCCCCAAGGAGAATTTGTGTTTCTGGTTTTTTGATTGTGTGAAATGTTTTCAACACCCACGACACAAGTCATCGAATAAAGTGTGGGGCTGTGAGTGTGAAAGCGTAAAAAAGAATAAAAATAAGAGACAGGGCAAACTGAATGTAAATTTAGTTGAAATCGGTTTGAAATTTATATAAAATGGTGATTCGAATGAATAAAGTTATGCATTGTCATTTTTTCATTAATAATTGCCAAGAAAAATAAGTGTCTCTATTTTATCTATATATATAAAAATTAATGCCACTTTTCGTTGTTATTTTATAACTCAAGAACGGGCTCACCTATCCAAACCAAATGTTTAGGCTTTGTTCGGACTATTTAGTAGATGGTTTATGTGAAGTTTGCACAAAATCGGTAGAGTGGTTCTTCATTTATCACACCGGGCGGAGCCGGGGCGGATCGCTAGTATATTATAAATTTTCAGCACCGCGGAACACATATATAACATATAAATGTATATACATACATAAAATTTACTGTAGAAGTCTACTGATACCACAGAATACATAACGCTATCACGCTCACAGCCCTACACCAAGTTTAAATACATGTATCGTGGGTGCCAGAAACATTCACATAACACACACAATCACACCCAGCACTAGAAACACAAATTTCCCTTGGGGAGAAAACCTGTGCTCTCACCGGAAATCGAACCCGATACGCTGCTAAAAAGGCAGACATATACCAATGAAAAAGACTTAGCCAATGGGCAGTTGCAACTACAACGAACCTTTCTCATAAATTCAGCAGCGCGTAGATTATAGAGTAGATAGGATGCATGAAAATACATTCATGATTTTGCATTGCATATTAATCACATCAAATCATTTGATACAATTTTGGTTCTTTTATCTATTTAAATAGATCAGAAACGTGTAGAATGACGATTCGACGTCACTTCAATTCGAACAATAGTATTTTGACGCACAAAATAGACATACAGTTTACCAACAGCGTGCATCTTGCTATTTTAATTATCACCTTTTATTTATTAGAATTTAAATAAGAAAATATACAAATCAAAAAGCATTTTTATAAGAAAACATGGTACTAGGCTATTTTATATGTTCTATAGCTATAACGATTCAAAATACGAATACCTAACCATTGACAACTATCGAACTTGACGGCAAGAGATGATATGGTCTAAGATGGTAAACATTTTCTTAGGATAACTTCTGAAACATCGCTGGAATCTGATCATCAATGTAGACGTCATCAATGATACGATCAAGTTATTAACTCAGATATAATTATTTAAAGTCTGACACAAGTTTGCGTACGGCAGTTACAACACTTCTTTCAGACCTTCGATGATAGGGGGAAGTATTAGGTAATAAAATAATGAATTACACGATAGTTTAATGCTCACATCCGGAGTATGGACAGTTAAGTCGTTTATTAAGTCTTTGATGTGGAGCGACCTAATAACAAGACACCTTGGACGGTGAGTTATATTTAATGGTCCATGGACGTTAGGGTAATTTTTATTGGCAGTAACGTTGAAGATTGAGAATAATTCTCTTTGACTAGGTACTTATGATGAAATAGAATTGACCAATTCTTAAAAAAAATAAACTTAGGGTCTGTTTCACCTTTTCCTGATAAGTTTCTGTTAATATATTTGACGTATAATTTGGTACAACTATGGTTATATTTGTTATATCTAATTAAGATTTTTAGTACCTCTTATTTATAGGCTAATGGTGGGTGAACACGATTTGCCGTCTATCATATATGTCGTACAGGACGGTAGTACACCTGTGATACAAGCCTTTGAATTTAGTGTGGGACTGTGCGAATTGTTTTTGTTTACCTACCTGTGCCCCATGGCATCGCCTGCGTTTATGATAATGATAAAATGGGATTAAAAGTTCTTGTGCTAATCTTGTTAATGTTAATGTATTTCATCTAAATACATAGTAATGGCAGCAAGAAAAGTTCGTCTTCCGTTCATACTCGTACATTTCTATCTACTGATTAAAAATGCGAAGGTTTGCGAGTGTAGAGGAGAGAGGAGTATTTGGCACAAAGTATGTCTAAAAATGTAGTGTGCAAATAGGTATAATGTAAACATTTTGTTCTTTTTATCTTGATTGACGCGGACAAAGTCGCGACGTGCAATTTATTATAAATAAATATATATCACTGACACATATCCAATACACAACTAACTTTAGATATACATTTAATTTCTAGTGACTCCTAAATACCACACTATAATGATTCCGGTGTTGCGGTATTTAGTCTCTTTTAGTATATCGAGTATAAGATTGTCACGGTAGAACCATTTTATTTATAAATATAGATAAATAAATGTAGTTTTAGAATGAACCTGACATTACTTCTAGCTTTCGTTTCTATTTGTATAAATTTTCTTTAGAAATTACCTAAGTACTAGGCACATATAATTTGTGTGGAGCTCTCCAAGATAAACTTTGTATCGAAGGAAGGAAACCAGAGATTGTTGTACGATTACGTGCGAGAGGATATGCGATTAAACACAATCTATGATTTGAGGGATTGTAAGATTGGACCCGCAGGGTTTCATAAGACTTTTAAATATATAATTTTATGTTTGAAAGGCCTAATCCTGTTCTTAAAAATATTCTCATACTACTTAAGATTTCATAATATGTATAAAATATCATTATGTCCCTGCCAAAACCTCACTTCATGTGGAGTCGGCAATCTTTTCTATTTCAACCATGTTGTTCATGATTTGGCATGAGCTTAGGACAAGACGTCTGCCTGACGTCAATCGTCTTGCTATTGCGAAACACAGGACCCTCATTCATTGAACAGCAATAGCACCACGCGCAGATGAGGTCTGTTAAGGCAGTGTTACGTGATGTACCTATTTCGTATTAATACTATATGACCACACATATATAAATATAACACTTACACATAGATGCTATTCTTTTCCACAGCCGCAACATGACTCGCAGTTTTTGATTCCAAATATTTCTCTATCTTGATCTCCCAAATCGAATTCACATAACAAGTCAGCGTCATTAGTCCAAATCGTAATATCTTGTCACATCGTTGATGCGTCCGATACTATCAGGGCGGTGACATCGCACCTTTGCCGAAAGGTATCTCCCATCACCGATTAAACTTAGGTATATTTTTGCCCCGTAGTTGGTCTCCGTCCTAATACCCTTGGTGAGGTTACCGGCAGTAATCGGCCAGACGATCAGTGAGACTAATACCCGGACAAAAACATGCCGTCGCATTGTCTGCTCCCTGAGGAGTTCTGTGATCCATCATAACACTAAACCTCAAGAAGAGACCGCCACGGAGAATCGTATCTATAATCAAAGTCAAATGACTGTTTTGAAGGTGATAAATGTTTTGGCAATCATAACTTATGAAACATTTACAACGTAGTTTAAGGTATATAATGTAAAACTTATGTTCAGAGAAAATTGTTATGTTTTTAGGCAGATATATTTTAATAGCTATGCTATAAAAAACAATACCCAACAAATTTATGAATACTCTTATAATAACCCACTGATTGAGATATCTTTAGAACTGGAACTAATTAATCATTTCCCTGACTTGATCTAGCTTTAAGATACTACCTAAAAGGAGGATAAAGGAGAAAATACTGAAAAAATACATTAAATAATGTACATTGCGTATTTCTTTATCAGTAAAAATTGCTACAAAAATTACAATATTTCAAAATAGTAACTTATTGTACAAACAACTTATAATCAAAGTTACTGGTAAAATAAGTGTTAATGTTGTAAAAATAATATAGGTATCATTCAATTTTAAATAGGTGTCTAAGGTTGGTTTAAGGACAACTTTATTGCACTATTAGTGTATACTTGTAGTGAAATAGAGTTAGTTGACGTTAGAGCAGTTGTTCTTTCAGTAGCACAAAATGACTACTCGTTCTGCGCTTATTTATTGTATGTTTCAGTACTTATTCAATCGACAAATGTAAGTAAATTCAAGTGAAAATAACCAGCGGATACGTAGAATTGAATGCACACAGCGCCCGTTATTTATTAACCGATTTCGACGCCAATATTAATATGATATTTGCATTGAATTTATCATCACGCTAGCACCCACTTATTCATCGCGGAACCCAATTAACACAATGACATTCGCTTAATTATAAAAGTAATTAGTTTCTTTCTGCAAAGTCCGTTGAGTAAGTTGCATTAATTCGCCGCGGGCCACACCCCCGGGTACCTTATTAAGAAAAGAAAAAGTAAAGCGAAGATGTTTTGATGGAGGTTTCGCATAGTTATAAATGCAATCCTTGTTAGTGGTCGTAAGTCAATAGTTTTACGACTTCATAATTATAATGAAGACAAAAAAAAACGCATTTAGCGCGAAATTAAATGTCAACTGTAAATGCTTTATTTATTTATTGCCCTTATTGTGCTTTTTTACCACTTAATGGTAATATTATGAAATATAGCTACGCTACTGTTGCTTATTTATCATTTCTGAGTTTTTATTTTTCGTCGATGCATTAGAATGGATGTGAGAAAAATAATAATTTGAGAATTTATACAGGTTTATAGGTGTTGATGATGCTTCTGTATAGGTTCTTTTAAATACTATTCATTTATTATATTTTGAATACACATACTCATACTCATTTTTTTATAGCAAAAATAGTTACATGTCGAAAATGTTATTAATTAATTCTTAATTATAAATAATTTTTATAATCATAAAAAAGACATAATAAAAATTATTCAATATGAATTAAATGTCAGAATAATAAATATAACAATGTCAAACAAATTAAAATACAAATACACAAAAATACGCAGTATTATCACTGTAACGTTCAATAAAAAAATATATTAATCATGTTATTGGTATATCGGTAGCTTTTCTACGTTATTACTTAAATTTAGTAATAGTCTATTAACTATTATACTTATAGACTGTATAGTTAAGTAATGAATCTATTTTATAAGCATCCAACTACCACGTCTACCTGACCTCGTGTCAGCAATGATGCCTATCGTTAACAACTCAAATTCCTTTAATTCGCCCTTTAGAAAGTAAACACGCGGACAATGAGTCCCACTCTTTCGCTGTACGGAAAGCGTAGAAGCAAAACGCTTCAAACGAACAATAAAATTGTCAACCATAAAAGGATTACGTTAGACAGTTTGTAGATGGTAAAAGTTATGACGTTATATTGATAAACTAGCAGTGCCTCGTGGCTTTGCCTATGTTCATAGTGATGATGATAAATATGAAAGTCCACATTCTTCTACTAGCTCATCTCTATGATTAAATTTGATTGAAGCTACCTATTAGAACTGGTCAAGTGAGCGATTCAGCCGCATAAAGGGTGACAAACGATTGAGTCACTATGGTTTTATAAACGTATTTAAGTGTGTTTACCTACACTTGAATCGGTCCTTGTCTGTATTTTTTAGGTACCTTATAATATCTACTTCATTTTTAAATTTGAGTTCGTTTTATCTGATAGCTAATACCAATAATACTAACGTACAATGAAGTATATTTAGAAACTTCAAATCTTGAAAATCTGATAATTTGTCCGTATATATAAATGAGTATGTTTTTAACCTCACTTCTTCTCTGCAACGGCTGCACGGATTCCGATATAATTGGTAGATAGTTAGGAATCTGGAATATAATATGTGATACTTTTTAATTCTGTCCGAAGTGAGCAAAGCCACGAAGCGTAGCTGGATATAAAATAAGAGATAAGTTTCCCAGTGAGCGTGCTGTCGAGTGTCATAAAATATAGCGTTATTATTCAAACACCGTCGAGTGAGGATTTTGCGCACATTCCAGAGGATCGAATTTTACGATCGAACGATGCAAGATGCTGGAACCTAGCGCAAAAATGTCCACTATACTAGAAATAGAAACAATAATAAAAGATCTTTAATATAAAACACTAATATACTGTATGACCTACTCCTAATATGACTTACGTCACGGTGTGACTCCTTGGGAATGGTGTTCCTATCGAGACACACCCCATGTTATAGTGTGAGTCGTTGTAATGTGACACAAGGTGCGACTAAGTTTTTCTAAAGTGTACCTATTATACAGGGGTCAAATGACTACTGGAGCTACATTTTTATTAATGAGAGTGAGTACGATAATATTTAATGTTCATAAACAGAGGTTTTCATACAATATCTGGCTTGTTTTCAGATATTCTTTGACAAAGGGTATCTGAAATATATATTTAGGATTTGGCACGATTGTGGCAAGTCCCAACTATTATTTTCATATCTTCCAATCGGAAGAGAATTTCCATAATTATAGGAATCCAGCTCAAATTCGGTAACTGTTAAAAACGGAGATATCAGAGAACCGTAATTACCGACCGACCATATTTGGGGCAAAGATATAGAGTCAATGGAAGCGCCAAAAGTGCCACCCTGTATACTTACACCTCTAACAATGCAAACTAAACCACTATGTCCATGGGAAGCTTCGCTGAACGTTGTAATAAAACCTTATATCCTCAACGTCGTTTGCTGAATCCGCAGTGTCTGCTGGACACATTCCTATGGATTGAGTTTTACGACCGTTAGACGAGACGTGTCGATGACTGCGAACAAAGTATCTAAACGTTAAATTGTATATGTCCAATACTCGAGAATCTATAATAATATCCCCACTACTGAAGTCGCGCTTCAAACTAACAACATCAGGCTTGAATCTAATCGCGGCGGCCTAGTATCTCTATAGTAGTAATTTAACCATTTATATTGTAGTACCTGGATGACCGAGCTTTGCACGGTTTTTTTTTGGTAAATGACGTTTTCTAAAAATGAAACCTAGCTAGATCGATTTATCGCCCTCGAAATTTATTCCCCCTGCATACTAAATTTCATAAAAATCGTTGGAGCCGTTTCCGAGATTCTAGAGAGCTATTATCAAGTTAAAAATTAGCCTAGGTGTTAATCTTAGATATAAGCTATTTACATTCCAAATTTCATCATAATCCGTTCAGCCGTTAATGCGTGAAGTGGGAACAAACATACTTACTTTACACTTACACACTAACTTTCGGATTTATATATTAGTAGGATATACTAGAATCGCTTGTTTAAAGGTATTAGATTTTATTTAGATTTTATTTGTCTTGTTTTGTGTAAATAATGGAATGTTGCGGGTTGTCATGAATATAAGTATTTTCCTTCTTTCTTTTCTTCTCCATTATCGCTCAAACATTATGCCTAGAAACATCGATATAGAGCTTCTATATTTATGTAATTTTTATACTATCTACCAAGAGGCACTGGCCAAGCATATTGTAGTTTTAACACGTCGACTGTCCGTTCATAATATTTATTTAATAAAAAATCTTTATTGCACTAACAAATACATATTGTAGTCACAAAGGCATACTTAATGCTATGAAGCATTATGTTCCTGTTAATCTCGGTGACAGTCCGGTCCGTGCATTTAATGACTATAGAATTCCCAATGTGATTTAAATTATATTGTATTTAATAATAGTTAAATATATAATAAATACGCAATTATATTGATCCAAGTGTATTTATATAAATATACTTACATATTTTCAAATGTTTAGATAATAAATAAAAAGTTGTCATCTGTACCTATAGCTTGTGCACACTTACTTAACATACGATATATTTCTTTATTTAAACAATGTATTTTTAATATTTAATTTTATTCATTTTATCGCAACACCATCCCTACATTATCTTTTCGTTTATATTTCTAACCAAAGGTTGTCTGGAAGAGATCGCTCTTAGCTATAAGACCGCCCATTGTACCTATCTATATACCAATATAAAGCGAAAAAAATATATATAAAGCTCAAAAATTATCTAGCTGCGACTGATGCATTCATAATAAAATTAAAACATGCCCGCAACCCATTCATTAAGCGCATATAAAAATGATTGCTCTATTATTCACTGTTACATATTATTAGAAATTAGTATATCTATTTTTTTTAATTATGTAAACGGATGCCTATCAGCTGTTTGCAGTGTATGCATAAATCCAGACATTCTACATCCGATTGCGATGAAACTTTGGAGAACCATTGTGCAATGTTTTTTTATTCGCGATAAGCAACAGTTTGACTACTATCTCACCT
This sequence comes from Lomographa bimaculata, assembly GCA_948107665.1. Taxonomy (NCBI): domain Eukaryota; kingdom Metazoa; phylum Arthropoda; class Insecta; order Lepidoptera; family Geometridae; genus Lomographa; species Lomographa bimaculata. Next base: position 14,364,975 of record OX403587.1, on the reverse strand, counting down.
GATGGAAAAATGGTAAAAACGTTTCTAACAAGAAAAACGGGGACAAAGTCGCAGGCGACGAAAATAGAGAAAAGTCGCGTTAGAAATCGTAAGCGCGATTTATGAGAAAAAAAATACATTAGTATTTATATATTATATATGTATATTTAATTTTAATTTTTTAGAGGATTTAAGTTGCCTAGCGGCTACGCCAGCTTCATTATAAACATGTATCATAACAACTTAACTATATCGTGTATCTTCTTGTAAAGATTTCTTGCCGTATTTTTTAATCCGTTAAGAGAGCGGGCAATCGAGATTACTTTTTCATAAATATGACACCCTCTTCATTGCCTCAACAGATATTGTTGTTAATAAAAAAATCAAGGAAATAGCACATTTTTACGTTTTCTTCTTATTTATTTCAAAATAACACTAGCGATCCGCCCCGGCTTCGCCCGGGTGTGATAAATGAAGAACCGCTCGACCGATTTTGCGCAAACTTCACATAAACCATCTACTTAATAGTCCGAACAAAGCCTAAACATTTGGTTTGGATAGGTGAGCCCGTTCTTGAGTTATAAAATAACAACGAAAAGTGGCATTGATTTTTATATATATATATAGATATAGATAGAGATGTATAGATATAGATAGATTATACAATTATATAGATATAGAATATATAGAATAGATAAACATGAACGCTTTCACACTCACAGCCCCACACTAAGTTCGATGACTTGTGTCGTGGGTGCCGGAAACATTCACATCACACACAATCACAACCAGAACTAGTAGCACAATTTTTCCTGATAACTCTAAACTAGGGTAAAAGTCCGGTCCTTTAAATAAGATATTTATTTTATTAACCCTTAATATTTTTTTTTCAAGTTGTATTTATTCACAGCTTGCAAAATCTTTAATCGACAGTCTGCACTGAGGGGAGCTCTACCGACTCTACCGCGCAGATGGTACAACAATTTGATTCCGCTTTCACTCAACCATGTTAATGACTCTGTTGAACTGACTTTAAAATTATGTTACTGAAAGGTTTAATTATAGCACAAATTATAATTCAGTCCAATGATATAGAACATGTTTTTTTTTATTTAAGAATCAATTCACTGTGTCTCTATGGAGATATCGACACTTATTATTTTATTTTGGTCGATCGAAATAAGAATAAAGCCCATGGCTCCATTGCGGGCATTTCAATGGATGCAAAGACACCTAAAATTATTTGTATTAGTAACGGTATATTTTCATTTGTTTCGTTTATTACACAATTTGTAATACAAACATTTATAGTAACCATGATAGCGTTAGAACTTAAAGATATCTGTTAGACACTTATCTCTAGTAAAGTAGCGTTTGACCACTATCTCATCGTACGTGATGTGGTCGAGGGTAGTCAATACGCTAGGCCTAGAATGATTAGCTCACAAGCAGTCATGAATTTTAGAGATTTATTTCCTCTTGGATTTAACATTAATTTTAGAGATTTATTTCCTCTTGGATTTAACATTATTTTGAAGTTTTACAGAAACACTAAGTAACCATTTAATTACGAATAGATAAAATATCAAGTTTTATGTAAGTAGAGTAGGTATTTTCTAATTCTCATCTAGCTAGCTACCACTATTAGTCTATTCTAATAACGGCTATCCGTTCAAGTGAAAAATCTATCAACAAGCTCCAGGTGTTCCAGCAGCTATCCTTGGGAGTTCATTAAAAACCTAGCTTCCTCACCGCCCTCGAATGTATTTATAGCGTTTATTAAGATATAAGAAATTAGTCACACCACCTCGTGGCAGGTAGTTGCACAAGACAGAGAGAAATGGCGTCTTCTGGAGTCGTAGGCCAAGACTCATTTTGGGTTACTGCGCCCCGGTAAGTAAGTAAATAAGTAGCATAGTATGTAACTTTACATTATCTAAGACAACAACTTTTCAATGAGATTTTGTGAAATTGTGCAAAAACATAATACTAATTTGTAACTCTGCGATTTAGAATACGTCAATACCGCAGATAACTATTCTCAGTAAACTTTAAAATCAATAGATATATTTTAATGGATAAAATGACTCGACAGTAGCATAGTTCTATTCATTTGAGAAACTTCACCCTCTTACCGGTTAAAAATGTGCTCTACCAACAAGAGTTATAGTTGAGATTACCTTAATTGAAGGACTAGGGAACTGGTTCAAATCAGAGGGTGTCCTGATTGGGGTATCATAAGCTAGAGTTTGAAACAGACAGCGGCACTGATACACTTATTACTCAAACGTCAGGGGTCAGGTGCGACTGTGTGCGTGTTTGTAGGCATAGATGAGTGTTTGCATGTGTGTTTACGAGTTGTCCATGTGTGTGTTGCGCGTGTGGGTGTGTAAATCACCACGGAACAAGTTTACTAGTGTAATCGTCGTGGCGGGTGCTGGTAATTGATTTATTCCGTCTGTGCTCGGCTCTCGTGCTATTGTACTGATTGCTTGTATTGGGGGAATGTGCCAAATTGCGTCCGATGATTGTTGATTGTAGTGGCTTTATTACTTGTCTGATATAGTTCTTAGACCCGAGAGAAGGGTATTTTGATACTCAAGTTTTGAAATAGGTTGACTATAGGTCTGTAACTGTGCTAACTTTATTGTGCAAAATAATGATTTACCTTTAAACTACTTATATCGCACTTCGGTTTTCAAATATGGATTTGCAATAGTAAGCTTTAAAATTGGATAAATAATATCGTAAAATCTGCGTATATAAGAGTAAATTTTCGTACAGTCAGCAAAAAAATCAGCTAAATCTTTTCTAAGGTTTGCATTTTAATAACTTTTGGGGATTTTTAATACTAGATAGGCAACCATTATCTCACCTGCTGGAAAGTGAAGGAGCGGCCGAAAATTTAATATGCTTGACTAGAAGATACCCATTCACTTTATTCTTAAAGATATAATATGATCAGATTTTCAAAACAGCTGAACATTTGTGTCCAGGACTACTAATCTAACAGATGCTGATGTTACAAGGCGGTGGCAGTTACGATAGCATGTCTATCAGAGATTATAAATAAATCTTTATTTCCAAAGCATGAGCAATATTTCACGACAATGTTATTAAATTTAGCAATATCGTTCTAGAGTATCTGCTACCGATTGGTGCAAGCCCTTGCTCTCTGCGCTGTGGGTCCTGAATTCGATACCTAGTATAAGTTTTCTTGCCATGGGACATTTGTGCTTCTGGTTCTGGGTGTGATTGTGTGTGACATGTAAAAGTTTCCAGCACCCACGGCACAAGTCTTTGAACTTATTTTGGGGCTGTGAGTGTGATTGCATTTATCTTTTTTTTACCGACTTAAAAAAAGAGGAGGTTCTATGTTCGACTGTATGTAATTTTTTTTATGTATGTTCACCGATTTCTCTCCCATTTGTAGACCGATTCTCGAAATTCTTTTTTTTGTTGTTTGGTTGATTATATTTCAGAGGTGTTCTCATATATTTTTTTCCGTAATCGATCTAGCTGAAACCAAAATATAAGCGATGAAGTCGATTTTTACCGACTAGGAGAACGAAGGAGAAGGTACTTAAGTCGACTGTATTTTTTTTTTATGTCTGTTACTTCATAATTTCTGTCCACGTGAGCCGATTTCGAATATTTTTTTTTAGTTTGAAAGATATTGCTTTCTTATTGGTTCCATTTAAATTTGATCAAGATCTGATCAGTAATTCTTTAAATATCGTCAATAATGCCTATTTTGTCGACTACTTTGACTACCGACTTCAAAAGTTACCTCATAACTTCTTTCGTTGTGAGTCGATTTTGATGATTATTTTCTTATTTGAAAGCTGGTGTTTTTCATGTGATCCCATTGAAATTTGATTAAGATTTGATCTCTAGTTATAGTCAATAATGCGTGTTTGATACATTAAATTTGATCCAGGTTCTAAAGATAAAGTGGTGAAGTCGGGTTTTTTTAAGCATTTCTTGCGTTTCATTATTATTAAAAAAAAAAAACAATCTTTGCAATGCGACTTGCATGTCCAAAACAAACAATCATATGTATTTTTACTTCTCCCCATTGAGAACAACGGCAGTAAATCCAGCATCACTCCAATATACATTTGCTGATGCATCGCATCACTCTCATTACATGTGTTACCAGTAGGCAATATCCGATATACCCATAAATATTTAATAGACATTTTCCCACAATGGGGTGGCTATTCGCACCAGTTAACCCTCAAGAGGGCAGTATTGCAGTATCAGCTTCTGATCGGAATGACATAAACTGGCATGAGAGCTTACTGAGCGAATTGTTTGTGGGTGCCAATTATTGTTAACATTTCAATAGTATTGAGTGACTTTTATAGCAAGGGTTGCTGCCAGTGAATTTTTATTTATTTTAATGTATTAGCGTGGTTTTCAGCTATCTTTGCAAAAAAAATTCAAAGATAAGAAAAGCCTTCAACACGCCTTTACAGGTAGCAAAAAATACATTTGTACGATAAAATTGTAATAAGTATAAGCATTTTACATCTTCGGCCGCAACTTTACTTTTCATCAGGTGAGATTGTGGTCTATGGTTGCTTATCGAGCATCAAAAATAAGTGAATTTACAGGGTAAATAGGGTAGGAAGGTATAACGCGTACATAGCCTTATCTATAGAATACTCGTAATACGGTAAATATTCTTGGATTGATGATTGACAATTTTTTATAAATAAATAGATAAAGATAAAAAGATAAAAGATGAAAAGTTATTTATTCAGGAAGAGCAGTGTTTGGTACATATTGATTAAGGATAAAATATTTATGTGAGTAATAATTGCGATATTATGTACCTTTGTGATTCTCTGTCTCCAGCACTAGGTCTCCTAAGAGCCTGTATAGCTGGGTTACAGCAACCCCCTCCGGTAACACATAATATAGCTTATTGTTTGGTATCCTTTACAGTAATTGTTGTTGTTGTTTTTTTTTTTTTATCTTCGTATACATAATAGTAATTTCAATATAGTGTTAGTAATTAATCTTGGTTTATCATCGACTAGTATAAATATATATAGTAGCAAAATGGCTGGGCTTAACTAATAAAACTTGAACATAAAGTAGGATAATAACATCTTTATTACGGGGAAATAATTCTTACGCTAGAAAATTAACAAGTTTTTACTTTTAAAAGGCTGCGGATGATGATGATGATGAAACAAAATCAACATGTTCTCGAAGTTCTTCATTAGTCGTACGTTTGCTCTCAACTAGCTGTAGTACAGTCGTAGTTAACAAACTTCAAGTAGTAGAAAATCGGTTACCAACACCAAACAGTGATCTGAAAGCTATTCCTGATAGCCAGCTCCGATTTAAGGCAGTAATTGATGATGCGGCTAAAGGCCTAAGTACACCACCTTCAGCCGCATTATCAATTACTAACATTTGAGATAGAGGTCTAAAGCTGGACAACCTAAAAAAAATAGCATAAGTTGTAAGCATTTCATCATACTGCTTTGTTAACTACAAAAGAAATAAGTAAATTTTTGCAGCACTGCTCCATACAGTGATTTTTTATTTAGAAAGAAAGCTTCTGGAATTAAACTTTCGTAGCACGTGCGTTTCTAATATACGCGTCTCTCTTTCATTGTCTCAGATGACATTTTAGGTCACATTTAAATTTCTCAATAGTGCTATCAGTCGTACTTGGCTAGCCATTAAAATTAACATTGACTACCTGTCAAAGTTACGCAGTTACATAGACATCAAGAGCCTCCATTATCGCGTAACTTGTCAATAAAAGCTATAGTAATCTTAACTTGTCAATCCTTAAGTCCCGCCTGTTGGTTGTTAATTGCCTCCCACGCAATATTTAGGGGCCAGAAGCTGTCCTGTCTAAAATATACACGTGGAAGTGTACTGCCAGCGAAAGAGTATCGAACGAACAAATACATGGAATGAATTAACGCCCACTCGGAAACCTGAGTTCCACTACTTATTAGGCGTAGCCACACTATCTACGTCAGACCACGTATTTAAAATGTAATTAGAATTATAATTTAATTAATCGATCAAAATACGACATAAAATATTACCTATGAGTTTTCGATCACAGTACAACTACAGGCATAGGTTAAGTGCTTTTACATATCCAATTAGATCGGACTAGAAAGTGGGTAGTTTAACAGTCTTAACCAGCACGTGTAACTTCTCCATTAAACAACACTATTCACGCCTCCAACACTATCAATACTCAAACTTTGATACAGAAACGACTCAGACGTCGTAATAGCGATGCAAAAATCGACTCTACCACTCACCAGCAAGGTGTAACTTAGTTTGAGGAGATTACGTCTTTTCAATTTTCCTCCAATCGAATTCGGCTGTAACATCAATCGAGTTCCCACATTTTCCGGGCGCACTTACACAATATCAATCAGGTTTTATTGGTGTTGTCGGGCGTGGGAGGGGCGGGGTGTGGGGCGCGGGGGGTGAGCGGGCGCGACTATTTGTATCAATAACCTGTCAATGGGCTCGCCCCCGCGGGACCTGTGCTATGCCCTGCCGCCCTCAGAGGCTTGCGGTACATGACCGCACGGATTTGATTAGAAATGCATTACGATATGCATGTGAATATTGCAAATCATTTGTTGCAATTGCTGCCCCTGTGCTCTTGACTGGGTGTGAGAAAAGTAATATTGGTTGGCCTTCGATTAGCCTCACGCCACCGCACACGCCAGTAACCTGACTTAAAATTCTTCAATCATGTGTCAGCTGTCAGCATGGGTAAAAAGCAAGTGACAAGAAATAAAACATTTGTTATTACCTAACAAAAATTGCTCGTATAACACTCCGGTAAGTCCAATCTCATTTTCCTTTCTAAATATTTTACCACGTTATCACTTTTCCAGAAAACAAACGCGCTTATCTCGACAAAAATATGACAATTTGTTTGTGAAATTACGTTGACATTCCGCTGTACAAAAACATCACGAAAAAGGTTCCATTTGCAAAGTTCCCTCGTAACACTACATTATCTGCTATCAGTGGCGGTCGACAAAGTAAAATTGGGGACACCTTATTTCCTCGGCTGGTTTGCAAAACACGTTCGCGCTTCCACCTATCCCCACATCTCAACGCTTATAGATACTATCTGTTACACCTATTAAGAACCCCCACGTAAAACGTCAGTTTAAAATTAGCAGTCACATGGCTATATTCGTTCCTGAAAAAATTCTCAGAATGTGGGAAAAGCCAGCAATGTGTTCGGCGCGATGTAAAAGCGACGCAAAGGAAGGTGTCGTTTTGGAAGGTGTAATGCAGGATCAGGTGGGCGCCTTCTTCACGCCGCCGCCACCGATAACACGCTAATGCCCTCAACTTTGCACCGCAAGGGAGGTCAGGGGGAGGAGGGTTGGCCCGGAGGAGGTGGGCCATTCGTAAAGGAAAAATGGGAAAAGTCAGATCATTCGCGTTATTGAACGCGAATAACTTTATCGACTTGCAGTATGCGCTGCGAGCTCATGCAAACGACAGATTTTGAAGTTTGATTTTGAGATTGCTTTAGCAGAAAATACGTTTATGAAAAATGGAAAAACATTGACCTAACTAATCTTGGATTACAAATACTAAAAGCTTTCCGAGGCAACCGTGTTATGATGTGAATGAACAACCGGACAAAGTGTATTTATGAGTAGGTAGCGTATTTTATTGACCGTTACAATTACATCGCAGCCAGAAGGGGTGAAATAAAAGGCTCATAAATATAAATTGTGAATTATGTTACACCATTACATGTTGTCAATATCGGCGTGCGAGTGAAGGACGCGCTCCGTTGAATACCTACGGCAATAAATAAAAACGTTCCAATACCATTAGCGGCACATTCAGATAATGTGCCCACCTTAGCGAGGCATCCTCGGGTATTGTTTCAGCGTAACGCACACGTTTGCGTTAATATTTCATACCGCACGTTCGTCGTATTCCGCGTAACGTCGGACCCACGATTTGTTCCGGTAGCGACTGCCAAGGTAAAGTACATAATATTTGCGGTAATAAACGTGAATTTATTACGCAGTTACGTTTGCAGTTTTACTGAAATGTGGAGATGTGTGGGCTCGTGCGACATTAGCACCGGCTGCCTCGCCCTATCTTTCCGTCCCTTGTGTACCTCTCTGCGAATACAGCCTTATTATACAAAGGGTGCCTTTATGTACGCGTGTTTTATGTCGATAACATTCGTCATGCCTTCCTGACTATCTTTTAGAACTATAGCAAGTTAAGGAAGCACTTACTCACCTACCAACAATACATTACAATTACTCACTATTGACATAGAAATGTGAAAAAAACATAACGGCTACAATGGCAATCTCTTCCAGACAATGCTCGTTTTACCATCTAACAACAAGACAAACTGGCAAACATCATCCATTTATGGTACCTCCGGTTCGCTCGAAGCGTTTTGCTTCTACGTTTGTTACCCGTACTGCGAAGGAGTGAAATTTATTGCCCGCGTCTTTGTTCCCCGCACGGTATAATCTGGGAGTCCTCAAGTCAAGAGTGAATAGGTATCTTCTTGGCAAGCATGCTACACCTTCGGCCGCATCATCACTTTTCATCAGGTGAGATTGTGGTCAAACGATTGCCTATCGAGTATAAAAAAAAACTTTTGGACAAGACGCAGATAGGAGTAGGATAGGAGTACTAATTCTTATTTGCCTTGAGGGCGGTTATATTTGCAATGACGTACCCGTTTAGGAAGTTTGTACATTTCCCAAAGACATCTCACAACACCTTACAATTTCGGAAAATGTTTGGGTCGATAACATAACAGCTGTTCTACTGTTGTAGGTGTTTCGTATAGACTTAAAAAAAACTGCCTGAAAAAGATCGCTCTTAGCAAACTCTACAAAATACAACCCAGTTGTTACACTTGCTATATATAACTGTACATGTAAAGATATTGAGTAAAGTACTTATCTATGTATGTTGTTTGATCATGTCATACAAAACATGTCGTATTATGCGGTTATTTTTTCTGTCGTTAATTAGGTAATTGTATTAGGTAAGTAGAGAAAATTATTAAGTTTTGTAGTCTCTTCATCAACTGAGACTTAAAGGTATCCTGCAGTGTGCTGATATCGCTCTCTTTTTAGGTAAAGTTTTGTCACTATAAATATTTTTGGTGCATACCTATTGATTATTCCATAAATATTATACTCATTATTATGAATGCAGAATATACTACCAATAGTTATATATACGTATGTGTAAGTAGGTAAAAATCTGCGTTTTATATAAGGCTTTAGTTTCTGTTTGTATTGGAATTTATATAATCTATAGGGTGCTAGCCCCGATATAGAGATTCAGGGCACGTCCACGACTCAGGCTAGCATTAAAAGGGGATTATTAGCCGACTGGCCATGACAAGCATTACGTGCCACTCCCCTGCCGATAAGCCACAATAAGGTATTTTGTTAGGGATTAGATACTGGATATAGGCAGCGAAACTTATTTTGAAACGAATATAAATAAAATTTTAAACTACTACATACAAACCAAATAATTGAAATGATTTACATAAACTTAGATGCTTTAGCACTCACAGCCCTATACTAAGTTCGATAACTTGTGTCGTGGGTGCTGGACACATTCTTATCACACAGACAATCACAAACAGAACCAAAAACACAATTTTTTCGGAGAAACCTTGTGGTTCTGCCGGGAATCGAACCCAACCAACGGGCAGTTCATATAATCAACTTTCGAAACAGTAATAATAGGGAGCTTTGTAGACGTCTTGTAGCAAGAGACGAATGAATACAAATACCTAAAGGTCTATTCCATAGTGTGTTCCGAAATAATGAAGAAAATCGAAAAGTAAACCTAAGGTGAAGATAAGACGTCATTGTTAACCGACGCGAACACAATTTCCTATCATAATATAACACCCCCCTACAATCAATCCAAATTTAATTATCCAAAGAACATTACCGCTAAAATCAAATGAAATATTCAGTCACACGTTAAATTCAATCAGAGCTTATCGAAACGGCGCGTCATCCTAACAATATCTCCGATTGGAAACAGTTTTACAAGCGATAAATTGGTGCGGGCATCAGTGATACAACATTTATTAGCTACAATCCAGATTAGATTAGCGTTGCATCCCTGTAGGGCGGGAAGCGCGGGCGGGCGGCCCTCGGGACATGAAATTTGTCCCAGTAATGTGGCCACGCGCCGAGCTAATTCGATGTACTCTCTGGACCCTTCTATGTGACTCGAATCCACTGCTTCATTTTAATTGAATAGTTGCGTGGGGCGACATTGTTTTCCTGCAGATAACTTTATGGCCGCTTTGCATAATTGCTGGCCGTGTCGCACTAATTTGTTAGATTTCGCAATCTGTCACAGTACGAGATTGAGATCATATTTGCGCGTTGAAAGGGAAAATTACGATGTTTTATAATGAAGGACTATGTCACGTTGGTTGTTTTAAAATACTAAGCTGATTTTATAATTTTTATTTAAAATACGACAATTTGTTTAAAATATGCTTCAGAAACAAACATACATACTCACAAATATTCACTATTATATATTTATGAATAATATTCTGCTATCCGCTGTCATCATCTGAGCCCACACTAAGATCGATGACTTGTGACATGTGTCAGACATGCAATCACCCAGAACCAGAAACACCAGAATCACCCTTAGGAAGAAAACTTGTGTTTCTACCGGGTATCGAACCCGATACCCGCTGCTTGAAAGGCGAACGCGCACCTAATCCAGTCAACGGACTATACAAATTTATGAATAAATATATAAAAGTTTTAAAAACAGTTACGCCAATTTCCACCAAACATACTTATCTACCATTGTGATAATAAAACAAACTTTTAAAAATAAATCGATATGGAGTCAGCTCATCGCAACGATGTATTTCTAGCATAGTAAAGTTATCTCAATGATCACGGCACACAATCGGTTAAAAAAATAATAATTCGACAAGGTTGTTAAATACTTCATCACTTTTCTAATATGATAAGGTTTCAACCTAACTACGTTTTTGAACATTGATAGTACTTAAAAATTAGTTTTTCCTTATAACCTCACTACAAGAGACTCTAGAGTATGCCACTGGCGCCATCTAGCTAAACTTCATTGAAACAAAAAACGGGTTGCTTACAGTAGCAGAGCTATAGTGGCACCCACGTTTAGTTGTTGAATCGTGAAAGTTAGAAAAAATATTAAAAATTTAATGCAATAGTTCTTACTTTATGCTCTTAATGATCAATGTAAAACTCACTGCATTAAAAAATTGCAACATCAATTTCTCTATCGTTATTTACATTGGTTTTATTCGGTTTGTTCCTAAAAGTTGTATTAATTATGTGAGTTTTTTACCAAACTCTATTAAGAGGATGCTCTCAATTCGAATATATTATTATACAGCGTTTTACTCAGCTCGTTAGTTGGCTAAAAAGGTGTATACACCTACTGGAGAAGAGAGCACAAAAAATCTCTTTAGAGAAGTCATTTACTTTTGTATACTGATTTGACAGAGATCATTCACTCTAAAACCGAGTTTATCATTTTGACATTCAATGGTTTGTGAAATTTTGAGTCGTACATTTCTAGTTTGGCTGAACGTAGACTTCAGCCACACTAATAATTTAAACGTAAGCAAAGCTTTAAATTACACCGCTTATATTTTGGTTTTAGCTTGATCGATTTCGATAAAATGTATATTGGATCACCTCTGAAGTATATTCTACCAAACAAAAAAGAATTTTGAGAATCGGTCCACAAATGAGCAATCGGTGAACATACATAAAAAAAATACATACAGTCGAACATAGTACCTCCTCCTTTTTTTAAGTCGGTAAAAAATTTACGACTCTATAGAATCGCGCTCTACAGTTATTTGCTTAGGATAAGCTTTCCTATAGATAGAGCAGAACAAATTTGTGTGTTTGTGTGTGTGTGTGTTTATGATTGCGTAATTATGTACATACCTACGTTTAAAATTCATGATTACATCATCTTTCCTTCATCTAATCATCATCTTTCATTTTAACACTAAGTGGGGTTGACCCAGCATGAACACTTCCATACTTTTACTGGAGGATAAGCTTACTCTTCCGTGAAGAATGGATTCTCACACTGCGGACCCACCATACCCCTGGCCATACCCTTGGTGGTATGGTAGATATTTTTATGCAAAACTGTACCACCGAGTAATAATGTTGTCAGGCACTAAACTAATTAATTATTTAATAAACCTCTATATAGTTATGCTTAACTGCTCGCTGGTTTAGTTGGGTGGCGTTCGCCTTCTAAGGGGTAAGGGGTATCGGGTTCGATTCCGGACTGAAACACAAGTTTTCTCCCCAAGGAAATATTTGTGTTTCTGGTTCTGGTTGTGTTTGTGTGTGTGATGTGAATGTTTCCGGTACCCCCGACCTAGTCATCGAACTTAATGTGGGGCTGTGAGTGTGAAAGCGTTTTATGTTTATAGTTATATATTATATAATACTCACTCGTGAATTTCTGTTGAAATAAAAGTTGGAGTGATTTTTTTGATCGGACGTCTACCTAAGTTCAACCTACCATGGGTATTTGTTGTGGCTCTGCGGAGGCGTCATAAGTGTGGTCGGTTGTAAATAGACAGCGCCCTTATTCTCAATTAAGTACTATTTGTAACTTTGATAGGCTAGCGTTGACCAAAATTTCATCTGATGATGTATTAGAGAATGGTTAACCCTCTAGGCCTAGATTTGGCTCTCAAGGATAGATGCTGGACTTTTAGTGATTATGTACTGTCCCCATCAAACTTAACGTTGTAAAATTAACCAGGTATGTGCTTGTATCGTTAAGTATAGATAGATAATAGCTTGAGTGTCTATATCATGAACATAAACGCTTTCACTCTCACAGCCCTACACTCAGTTTTGTAGACTTGTATCGTGGGTACCGGAAACATTCACATCACACACACACACAATCACACCCAGAACCAGAAACACATAACCTTGGGGAAGTGAACTAATGAACACAAGAACCGTGGGGTTGCTTGTGTTCATTAGTGTGGACAGTTCAATTATCAGACAAAAAAACCAAAAAGTAAGTTAAGGAAAAAGCTAAATTTGAGGATATTTTGTGGTAAAAAAGAAAAACTATTTGTACCCTTTTATCAATTGAATTTTTTCGCCACAAATAAATATATATATCTATATGTCTTTTAAAAGGTATAAGAGGTAACTGAATGAAGAAACAACGTCTTATGTTAACAAACATTTAATTTTTGTATTCTTTAGCAATATATTATTTGTAATAATTATAATTTAACTACAAAGAAACTATAAACATAGATCTATGTAACCGTATCAGAGTGTTGGAATCATCTGTGAACATAGACATTTAGACATTACCTAAACTTATAATTATACACCTAGCCTTAACTATTAACATCTAAGAGTTCTAAAACAAGTTCGATTATTTTCTTGTATTGCACATTACATTTATTGTTTTTCATAAAATCAAACCATTTCTTTGTTGATATCATATATATGATGTAAGGAACTATAACGATAGTTCTAACTTTGCTTTAACTAGATTTTATACACTTATCAATTGGAACGTTGCGCTCTCTATATAATAATTAATTTGTGAAACTTCAAATATCTACCAAAACTTACAGTGAAATGCCAACTTCATACAATTAGTACTACCGGGCTAAACTACGACATGGGCATAGATAAATCATCACTACACGACAAAACTATTAGGAACATATAACAATAATTACACAATTAAATTAAATATTAATTTACAATATATTACATCTTCCAGTTATCATACAACAAACCATCACTGCGACTTGTAAAATCACATTTTGAATATTGTCCAACATTCGAACGTTCTAAGAATACATCACATTTCAAAGCAACGCGCAAGAAAGGAGTCCAGTGATAAACGCGATCCCAGAACTGACACCGCAGAAAATGCCATCTTCAGCATTGCCAGAATTTAATCAACCCATCGCTGCTTTTAAACTCATATTTTTCTTTTCTAGACTCGTACATAAAGTGTTCCGTCGATTACGTTTAATATCGCATATTTGTCGAGATCTCAAAAGTAGCACGCTCAGTGCCCGGTCACTAAGTAGGGCTGTGCGGCGGAAGCGGTGCGTGTGGCAGCGGCGCTTGTGGGGACGCTCGAAGCGAGTCTGGGGATGATCCGGGGGACGCGCGCCGCGCTGGGTATGGCGAGAACCGGTGATGCGCTAGGGCAGCAGGCAGGGCGGACGCCGGGCCCGCCGGCCCCGGCCCGCCCGCTCCCGCGTACACCGGCCGCGGGAGCTGCAGCCCCGACCCTGACGCCAGGTGGTGATGCGCGAGCAGCTGCGGGGCCAGACATGCCCACTGTCCCCACAACGCCGCCGCTGGCACCCCGTACAGAGGATACGCGGCGCGCAGAAACAGCTGCGACCGAGCCGCTAGTATCGCCTTCTCCTCCAAAGTGAGGTTATTGTTGTGCTGATCGAGCTCGAACGGCCGCAGCGGCGAGCGCAAGTACTGTTGCTCCGCCAACATCGACTCCATCGTCTCCCTGTAACCATACACGGACTACTTTACAATCCGTCAACCCACACGAACTCAAAAGATGCATAATGAAGAGGTATCTACCTATGACCGACGCCGAAGCGCCCTTCGTCTGGGAAGTAGGGTGGTCTTTCGTGCTCGCCCGTGACATAGAATCTCAAAACAAACAATTTCAAAATAAAAATAGTGTTATGACGCGCCGTTATGGCGAATGGAGGCCGAACGGAAGAACAGAAGCGAACGTGCTGAGTCGGGCCGATTATAAATTACACGGACGGAAACTTGCGGCGGCTCATGTCCGTAATTAAAGACAGTCGATTGGCCAAGAAGTAATAAAGATGGAGACATAATTACAGCCACGAAGGTAGAAATCAATCGGCATCAGACGACCGACTGAATTGTGTTTGTTTCTTTTGATCGTGACCGTTGGATAATTACGGTGAATGTAATGTGTACTTTTCTATCTACACGTATTACTGAAGCAACACCAGATATTAACTGTAGAAAGCGTTAAAAGGCCCGTCCGTATATAAAACGTGCAATATTTTTTGCAGGGACAGAAAAAGTATGGCAATGTAAGCATTATCCGAGTCAGCCGACAAACAATATTATGATAGTTACCTCTCGAACTCAGTGAGACGTGAAGAGTCACGGAACCCCTTTGCGAATGGATTACTGTCGATTTTCAGCTTCGTGATCTGAAACAAAAGAAACGTTCATGATTTTCTCGGAAGCCAATTTTACAAACCAACTTGTATCTTGGACTATATCCGGTTTTATTAATATTTCTCGAGTCATGTTATATTACACGATTTCAATTAATAGCTTTAAAGAAATGAGTAAACGATTAACATAACTTATCGTTTCTATTAACGTTTATTGGAATACAGCCTCGGACTTATTTGAAGTACGTCAAGTTACTCGGTATAAACGGGGAGTGAGGTCGAAGCGACCGCCTGCCGAGCCTGCATACACAACTAATAAGGTTAACTTATTGTCGACGCACCACATTGGTTTATCTCTTTAAACGGCCACTACGGGGTATTACAGTGCATTGTGCAATTTTAAATGTGACACGCAGATATTGCATGGTTATACGAGTATTATGAGTATGTTCAGTAAATGAGAAGGCAAATGTGAAGAAACAGTAGGGGCCCATTTAGATACATTCTACTTGAAAACTGTTTGTTCCATGTTTCTTCTCTTACGCAGATTTATATGTAGCGATAGAAAAAAGCACATCGTCTTTGTATTTCGTTTAGACAAACACAATCGACTAAAAAAGTACCTACAGCATCAAAGTAATAATTTGTCAGATCTCTAATTCATTCCAAGGAAATCATTAAAAGAAGTCATTGTGCTCATAAAGTAAATGTTTGATTTAGGGGAAGGTCGAGGTGTTAAAAAATGTGTTTGGCAGAGCGGAGGCAGCGTCGATGAAAAATCGCCCCCTCACTGAGTGGCGCTCCCGCTGCGGTCCGCACAATTTGTGAATAATATTTACGATAAAACCTGCCACAGAACCGGTCACCATTAAATAGCGTCCGCTCTCCTAATATCCCGCCGGATTAAACCAATATTGGAATTAATTTTAGCGCACTCTTGGCATTTTTATGACAACGAGGTGAGAAAAAATAAAGTATTTTTTAATGGTTCGCAATAAACAAGTCATCGGGCCTGCCCGCACCGGTGTCAATCTTTCGGCGTGTCCACTCGCCGACGGTAATTAGCTGGCGATTGAGGTGCGCAATCCGTCGGCTACACTAGGTATCTGCAGTCGCCGTCTACTCCTCACCTGCCGCGCTCCTACGCACAGGTTAATTGCATATTGTTCTGACTACTTCCCACTAATCTCAAACTAAGTAGGTATTTCGGATCGATGAACTCCAAAATATATTCAAAACAACCTGAGTTTTCCCTGAATCTAAAATATCCATCAATAAACCATCCATAAACTAGTTTTATAACTATAAAAAATGTCACCCCTGTAACAATTAACTCTTAGAATGTTTAGAGCAGATGTTTATGAGTATATTAAATTTGATTGTATCTAAGAAAAACGCGTTTATCTTCAATTACTTCGTGATAAATGTCTCAATTGGCTTTGTCACGGATCAAAGACAACAATAAACATTACAAAATATTGAGCTAACTGTGACAAGTCTTCAGTTTTGTGGTGAATAATTTCGAGTTACATGACACTTCCAAGACTTATAATATTAAAAATAGCCTCAAAGAACATTTGTTACTATTCGTGATCCATTTAGCTGCATGAATGTTTAAGAGATACGTCGAAACTAGAGATAGAAAATGAACGGAGACAAAGTCAAGTTCTCTGTATGAATAACATGTTTGAAGTGTGAGCGACAGAGAGAGATGTGCTACCAAGACACCGGGGATGAATGAGGTCCTTATAAGAGGACTCAAATAGCGGTCCGTGTCGGGGGTCGCCGGAGTTGTGGCAGTATTCACACCCACCTAGCGAGCGCCATTGACTACAATGGGCTGAGCAAGCTCTCTCCTCGCGGCTGAGCCTCGCTTTTGACATAATGAGTGCGCTTACAATGCGAGTGGTAGCTGACAATATTGACGGACCATACATAATGTATGCTGCGCTGTCACTCTCGACCCGCCTCATTATTACTGTCGTAGCCTTAAGTCAGCTCAACTGTTATTGCAGAGCTGCACAAAACTAGAACATAATCCTACATTCTAGCAGACAAAGATAATTCAATTAGTCTCAACCACTTACAGTATCTTATCGTCGAGACGAACAAAATAATGAATGAGACAGCTTCTCGCTACTGACGTTTATTAGATTTAGTACAAACATACGAACGAGGCGTGTCAAAACAACCTAATTTAAGTATCAACAAACGTTCGCCTTGGGCGGCGGCGCTCGCGCTCACTGACAACATTAAAGGCGCCATAATGACATTATTCCCGGGCGGGAAACAAAAAAAGAAAGTCACAAAAAGGCGTCAAGGAGCGAGAGATGAGCGTCGCCTGCAACTGAAAGCTGAATCCACCACATACCATCTGCAAACGATGTATTGATTCTATAAAACCTACCTCGTCACTCGCATTTGCGAAAGTAAAACGCCTCACTACCTTCAGTTTTATAAAAATATATCTAAAAACTATAAGATCATTTTAAAATAAAGTAGAAGACACCTCCAAAATTAAAGTTTTTTCATAACAGGAACTAATTGTTGTAATCAAATATGTACCTCATATAATCTATATTTATATATCAAAGAAGACTCAATTGGTAATATGTTGCACAAATAGAGAAGAAAGCAATGTTAAAAATACATCTGAAAAAGATGTGATCGTATGTCGTGTAAATGAACACGCAAGTGACGCTCGACGAGCGGGACACGACAGGAACATCGAAAGGAATAAATAAATGTCACGTTAACGCGCGCCTTCTCTACAGAGCTCATTGATTGATGCACAGCGCGACGAACGACGACCACCGATCTGCTGCTGATATATTAGTGGCCAACCGTTACTTATGTCCAACATCTGTCAAACTATTCACCCTCAGCACTTGCCTGCATTATCCCGTCAAATTGTATCACTATAACCACAGAAATCAGCTGCAAACGGAATGCTATTCAGCCTAAAGCGACAGAACGTTCACAATTTCATCGATTTGCATTATGTGTTGAAATAGCAAAGTTCTCCGTAACTTGTTTAATGATTAGTGGTAGCTGTTTCATAACCGCCTAGTAGCAGACGTTCACGCAGACTTCGCTGAATGACCTACAGCTGCGAGCTGTTACAGCGTTTTCCAGAAAACCGATGCTTTATCGTTAATAATACGTAAACACTGCGAAATAATGAACACTGCATGTGGCATCGACAAGTTTAACTGGCCCGAAGTGTGATAATATTCCCAGAACTACTGTGCGGTACGAGCAAAGTGTCCATCTGTAAACTTGTTTAGTACATACTTGTAAATGTATCCGTTTTGAACACGACTAATGAAATTTATTTTTATTATCTATAGAATTTTCTTCAACATTGAAATTTCAAGGACATCGACTAGGTTTACGTCACATTCAAGTGGAAGCAAAGTACACAATTATCAAACACATGCAATTTATTGATTAATATAGAAACAGATTTACAATTTAAAATTATTCAAAAACCTTCATCATCATCCAATATTTCAATAAGTTGTAGACTTTCACTAACGGTTCCAACAGACACAATGAATGACACCATATGAAGATTAAATAAGCCTGCAGATACTTCCTGGACTACTTTGATAAGCATTCGGCACATCCACATAACTAATTGTTTTGCTTCTTTGCTTTCGTTTACCTTTCATTGCGTTTGTTATAAGCAGTCAATTAGGAAGAAAGTTCCAAAGATTCCCTGTTTAGTTTCGAAATAAGATCTTTGACGGGCCCGACGGTAAGAACGAGATCGACTTTGCACTCGTGCCCGTGGCTACTACTATAAGCTCTTAGTATCAACGAGTACGCAATCTGCCACATTTCCAATTATCTATTGTATTTAATTTAATCCCATTAATATGTTTGTGTATTGATTCGTAGCATTGTACCAAAAAAGGTACTCAAGGCTTGTACAGTACTGTGATGACAGACATAGCGACTTGACTTTTCAATTGTCATTCAAACGACTTTAACACATTGACATTCAATTAAATTCCACTAAATGAGTTTTAAATGCAAAGCGATAGTTTTTGATGTAAGACTTTTTATGGGAGGACTTTTCGAAATTATTTTGAAATTCTGATCTTTTTGTGTGACGAAAAGTGGTGAGGTAACCATTGTTAAAGTAATTAAAAGTACCTGGAAGGCCGAGCCTTGCTCAGTTTTTTCTTTTTGGTTAATAACGTTTTCTAAAAATGAAACCTAGCTTGATCGATTTACCGCCCCGAAACCCGCTGCATACTCAATTTCATGAAAATCGTTGGAGCCGTTTCCGAGATTCAGATTATATATAATAATATACATATATACAAGTATGCTCGTTTAAAGGTATTAGATAGATAGATATATTAAATTAAAATGTTGTGTGTCTTTACATACCCTGTTTTTTATAAGAGATTTGTGTATTGTATTCTACTACCGTACGGGTTCCCAAGAGAATGCCCTTTCCAAAGTTTTATATGCGAACCTATTCACTTCGAACACGGTAATAATATGTCGACTACTTCATGGTGAGATTTTATAATACTCTATATTCTGTAAAACAAATATCAGCAAGCTATTGTCACGAATAAATTAATTGTGAGTGGGGAGCTAGAAGTAACGAACGTATATTTTTTGTGTGGAAGCTCGTTGCGCAGACGCAATAAATTCAGGCAGGCCGCACACGACGGCGCTGCGTGACGTCACACTTGTGTGATCGATGGCACTCGATGGCGCGACCAGCCGAGATCGAACATTAGTACCCTCCGTAATAACCCACGAGAAGGAACGAGATGCAAATCAAATAAATAATTCCATCTTAAATTATTTTAAATCCACTCATAAGCTAGTACGTTGACTTCTTGTATTTTTTGACATGTTGGTTTCGTGTTATCGGCGTTGTATTCATTGATTAATGAACTGCTTACATAGATGTTGATGTTTTTTATGATCTAATTATTATTTTTAATCTTAATAGATTTCATACAAGTGTTTGATTTAATCACAATTTGATTTGTTTCTATTTTATAAGCATTATCTGTATCGCTTACATTACCATCCTCTGCTATAACATAATATAAACGCCTTCACACTCACAGCCCACTAAGTTTGATTACTTGTGGCGTGGGTGCTAGAAACATTAAAATCACACACACACAATCACAACCAAAACAAAAACACAATTTTTCCTTGGGGAGAAAACATGTGTTGGTACAATTCCCGACGGAATCGAACCCGATGCACCTGCTTAAAAGGCGAACGCTCACCTAACTAAACCAACACGCAGTTCTCGGTGTGTGCAAATCATTTATAAGTATAAAATAACAGAACTTCCGATTCATTATAATTCGATATTTCATCCGCGTTCATCATTACTCCTCTTTAACAATGACAAAATGATCACGTCCAAACGAGTTATAAGTCAACTAACAAACACAAACACATTCAAAAGAATGAATCGATTATGGAAGAAAGAAGAAAAAGTGGTGCGAGGAGAGGCGCGGGAGGGACCGTGACACCTGACCGCAGCCATTTTGGCCGTGAAATATGTTTATTTGTCGTGGCTGCCCTTTGTTATTGAAATTGTGTTTGCCTTTACTCCTTCATTATATTGTTCGATTATACTCCAAGAACTCGTTTGTGGACGCTCAAAAGCTTCAGAGATTTTAGAATATCGATTGTTGATACTGAGAAATGAGATATAAATTTCAATTAAGCGCCTATTGAGAGTGTTTGCATCTATGCTCGGCTGATCGGGTAGTTATTTTCGTGATTATCTTCTCAAGTCGGATACGGCATGACTTATACGAACCATGACACGATTTCTCTAATCTTTTTGTAATGTCAAATAGTAGAACGCTCTTTATGGTTAATTGTAGTTATTAGCATTTAGCAAATCAGTTTTGAACTTCATACAAATTATATTGTAGATATATGAGCCGTTATATTGTTGTGAATATTTCGAAACTGACCTTTTCCAATGCAACGAGATAACGTTGTACGGATAGACGAATTTGTTAGTAGGTACTCTGGAATAGGAAAATTGTTTTAGGCTTTTGTCACGATAAAGGCAAGTAAAGCCGCAGGGAACAGCTAGTTTAGCTATTAGACTGCTCGTATAGTATGTTGACCGATGTTCCACAATGTCCACTTGTCCTAAACTTTTAGCTGTCTTACTAACGTTTCTGCATCAATATAAGGGAACAATGCTGTGTCGCAAAAGGCAGAGTTTTTTCCCAAATTTAGATGAAATATGTAAAGTTTGTCGTTTATAAATTATCATGACAGCTCGTAACTTTACATAACGAGCGACTTAACCCTGCTTTGCTTCAGATTTTCTAAAAAAAATCTTTCATACCAGTCTTGTGCCGACAATTACGAACACAACAAATAAAAATTGGCTAAATCGGTCGAAACGTCTTCAAGAGATGATCTTTCATACATGCGGGAGTAAATTTTTTAAATAAAGATAGATTATGTATTTTATAATTTAAATGAAGTACATATATTTAGATATACATCTAAAGATACGTTTACAGCACTCATTAATGAGTTAGTTAATTAGTGTCATTTTCTATGAAAATGAGTACTCTAAAATAATAACAGTACAGTTATCTCATTTTTTAAATAAACAACAGCAACGTCCTCTAACATATTAAGTTTGTATGGATCCCATTCAATCTCCATTGTCAGGTCGCTATCCGCAAGTTTTTGCTCTAGGCACATCTCGTGAGACACGATCGATCATAACAAATTCACAAGTCATCGACTAACAAAAAACGTTTTGTGTGCATTGAGGATTCGTAACGCTAACAAACATTGTCACCTCGCAGCGACTCGAATACCAGACAAAGGATTCTATAGGAATCGAGAACAGGACAATGGTGTGGTGGGTGTAAAATGTTAAATATTGAAGCAGGTTGGAGGCCTTCGCTTTCCCGGGAAACCTCCCCGCGGCGCGCGCGGCGACGCATCGTCTCACACAACGCACAAAAAACAAGCCACATTTTTTATAACAAGGTTTATCTCGACTCATATCAACGTTACGGCGTGATAAAGCACCAATAATGATGTTTCATTTCAAACGATTTAACAAATGTCGCAGGCGCATAAAAATCCAGTGACACTTTTTTATCAAACATCAAAGTGAATTTATTTTCTCTCCTACTATTTAGATTGGAATTATAAGTTCGTTTTTTATGACATGTGTGGTAGACGAGAGGTTTTTATAAGCTTTAAGTTATGCGGGCATGTCCATATCGATCTCGCTTATACGAGCCCGCAGGTGCAAACATGCTAAGTGTATTCTTATTGTTGTAAGGGATTGGGTTATCAGTGACACTATCTGAGCTGTTCGACAAATGTTTTAGCTGTCTGAGCGGTGACGTCAGCCGAATCGGGCAAGAGGTGCGTGTGCGCCGCCCGCGCTGCCGCGACTTAGATTGTACTGCTGATATCGAGCTTTTTACAATAACGAGGTGGTCCCGGCTCTACCTGCACCTCCAAATAATTCTCAATATTTCTTATGAACAACTAATAATAAAGGTAAATAGCAAATTCTCTGACTTCATGAATCAGCAACATATATTGCCCATGACATAAATTATTATGTATCTGCATTATTAATGTGGCTACCGGTGTAGTGTGAATAGTCGCTAGGCTAGGTTGAAGCCGTAAATCTAGTAACGCGTTAGAATCAATGAAAATCAATAACACGCGACCCCGGGGAGTCGTTTAGCTGATAGTAGAGGTAGCAACTAGGCATTATATAGAGTTTATATTTTGTTGTTGATAACTATAGTAAGTTAGCGTAGAAAATAAACCTTTCAGCTTAAATACTGCCGCTCCTTTATCAATATAATATACCTGTTATAACTTTTAGTAATGGTATTTTTAAACCAACATTTTAATGAAGCTAAGGAGAATAATAAACATTTAGTAAATATTTTATTTCCTATTCAATCATCATCAGTCTTATATCCGTGGTAGAGTAAAACTTAAACATCATGTTACCACTAAACTGAAACTTGAAACAGTTAATTAACGAACGAATGAAGATTTATGTGCCGCGTTGTCGATATAAAGTAACTCGCTTCCTTTATGAAGCTCAAAACGTCCTAATTATTTTACTACGCACGGGAAGAAACAAAATGAGGAGTACGGAGACGCCCAAACGCTTTTGTGACAGGGAATTAATTGCGCGTGGCGACACATGCGGCGGTCGCAACGCTCCAGCGGATGCACGAGCGGAGCGACTAGCGTTTTACTAACTTCGCTTCAAATCGAAGACCAAATTAGCACGTTTTGCTTGCAGCTAACATTGCGAGGAAGTAGTTCGGATTGTTGTTGAAGATTGTTTCAACAACGTCTGACTCACGAACGTTCCGCGGCTACACGACCGAAATTGACACGTTAGCGTTTCGGAGAATGTTTAGTGCGATGTTGACAGAATTTAGCAATTTCGATGTTTTGACGGATTCCTTGAATGCGTCGGTGATAGTTAAAAGGAAGGAGTGACAGAGCGCTAGTGATGGAGACGCGACAATGGTGGACAGATCGAGTCGGACATTGGCTTCGCGTATATTTAGCTCGGGTGAAAACTTTAATCGTCGTGTCGCGCATCAGCCGCGCCGTCCGTCCGTCGTCAGCGTCGCCCGCGTGTGGCCTGATACACAAAAATTATGTGCCACCTCCCTTTGTTCAGAGTGGACATACCTTTCAGCGAGATGCAATTAGTGCTACTGAAATAGCCATCGTCGATGCGATACCGGCCGACAACGCTATGCCATTTGAAACGTTCGGCTCTATGATCTATTTTAGAAATCAAATGATAGAAACAAGAAGAAGATTAGTGATTCCAAAGAGGCTACATAGTACACGCCATGTGCCAGATCTGTCGGGATACTCACGAGTTGGTTCTGGTACGCTGTCACCGCGGTGAAGACACATTCGGGGAAGATGAAAGTCTTGAACTCTTCCTGCTCGAGATCTGTAATGGGCGCGTTTATTGCGCCCTCTCGTCGGAGCACCAAATGAATGCGCGGCTGGTACTTGTGCATCGAGTTTAGCACCAACTGTGACAGACAAATAGCACTGAGATAAATATCGAAGTCTTCTTGTTGACTAAAGTAATCGAATGACACTATCTATCACAGTCTAAACCGTGCTTGATTAATCATTGAATTAATTCAGGTAGAATGTTTGTAGAATGTTTTTGTATAATGCGAGTGTATAATAACAATTATATAATGAGATATAGTAAATAAAATAAAGCAGGGAGTTTACATCTCCCAAGTCTCTGGGCAGCATTGCACTTGATGTTTTGCTGGTCTTAAGCCTATCTCGTTCTTGGTAAGATCGACCTTTTCGAAGGACACGACCTGCTTGAGCAGGTCCTCTTTAAAAGAAGATTTGGGGGGCAGATAGAGGCACGAGTACGCACGGGCGCGGGTGGGTCCGTAATGTTTGACTGACCTGTCCGTTCTTGTCCATCTCGTTGTTGGTGAGCTTGACCTTCTCGAAGGAGACGACCTGCTTGCGCAGCTGGTCCCCCGAGAAGGGCGAGTCGGGGTGCGGGTAGAGGCGCGCGGGGGCGGGCGGGTCCGCCTTGCCGGCCACCAGCCACGAGGAGCGGTGGTACGCGTAGCGGTAGCGCTTGCCGTCCACGGGCACCACGTCCAGCAGCACGGCGTAGCGCGCCTCCGCACGGCACCCCGCGAACGACACGCGCACGGTCGGGAACATGCGTCTGCGTCAACAAGACTCTAATAAGAACTTAGGTACATAATCTACTACATCGTTAGAGATATGCAGTGCTAAAAATAAATAGGTTAAGTTACTAGCTGGATAATATGCGCTCCGCAAGCGGCATGTTGAAACTGAACTAATTGGAAATTTGAACATATTCTCTTCTGTACGCTTGGATTCTATTGCAAAGCACGCTTGTTTATTTGCAACTGAATTTTTTAGCAACTTATTTGTCTCATTTTTGCTTGATACAAGAGATACGTCTTCCTTACTACATACAATGTTATAAATTGTATAATAGGATTGATATCACTTTACATATAACTATTCCGGATTAGTTCTTGTCCTTGCCTTTTTTACTTATTATATGCTTTGGATAAACGCAACAGGAGTAATTAAACATAATAGAAGACAAATAAAAATAAATGGAATTCTGAATGTAAGTTTCTCGAAAAAAGCAATTCCTTGAGTAATTAATGTAAGTAATCAATATATATATATTTACTTGTGAGTCGATTAAAGAACATACTAGAGCTTAGCTCTCAGTTTGATATCTGAGACAATTTTAGGTATATACGGAACACGTAAGAAGGTATTATACTATAAATCGGATGTTAAATGATCATAACTATAACTGTTACAAAACGACTATTAAAATGATGTTAATATCCGGGAAAGAAAGGAAATAACCTATATCATTTAATGTCGTGGTTAGCATTCAGAAAGTTTGTGTAAAACACCGCGCGGGCATTGCGTGTGAAGCTAAATGTCTTCACAATTTGCATGTATACATTATCGACTTCCTTGTTCCATTGTTGTGTTAAAGCGTATATTTTCACATTAACGCAATTATTCGACAATTACTTGGTCAAACTAAAATAATAGCTTTCTGAGAGCGGCACAAATCTGTTTTGCTCATTAAAAGCGGTTTATTGTATCGAAAATTATTGCAAGCAATTAGTAAGCACAATATACATGAACTTACAGCGTTGAAAATATGATGTTTGTTAAATAACAATGAAATAAAAACTTTCTTACGAATATGGTAATATGACGCGGTTTATATAGGAGGGATGTACCTACAGCTACAGTTACACTGCATTCATGTATGTATGCTCCCCTCTTCTCGACATCGTCAGCAATAATATTTATGTAGAGAAAAAGGAATAAAATTCCAAATGGAAAAAACAGTTAAAGCTGAAAGTCGAATTATTTTTCTTCTTAAAGATGTAAGGCAATACGAAGCTTCATCGTGAATTGTTTCATACGAATTTGAGTCTTAAGCTATCGCCCCTTCCCCTCCTTAACGGAGACATTCTTTAATGTCTCCCGTTGTAGAAAGATGAATGGGTACACATTTTTGTAAAGGTGTATGTTTTTGTTCACTGAGTGGAATTGCTTGTGGTTGGGCGACCTAATAGCTGACATTACTACCAAGTACGTAGCTGCGGTTTCCTGTTGTCTTTTTAATTTATGAAATAGGGGATATGCAAGTTGTTCGGTTTAATATTCCATCACTTACACAAAGGTGGTCTATGTTGAAACGTTGAGACGAACCAGGCGAATAATATAACCTACCAGTAATCTCTCGAGATGACAGAGAGAATAGAAAAAATATTGACAGAAACTGATCAGCGATAATAAACTCGTTGTGAGCAGAAAGGAGTGTCACAAAAAATGGTGTCGGTAGCGGGCGCGTGAAACACTATCTCCTAATCGACATAAAATGGTAGTCATTGAGGCGGCGAGAACGGAAACAACAAATCTTTTAGTGTAAGTTGAGACTCGGCTCCGTCTTTGGGCCTCTCACTTTTTTCGAAGTCGCCGGAGGTACCGCGGTGCAGCTAGATGACTATTAACAATTTGCCATCGTTCGATTGCACAAGGTGGAAATGGAATGCGGCTTCTGACCCACGAACTATCATACAAAAACATAAAATATAATACAGGACCACCCAAGTTGCGATAAACGATTGTGAAGACGTATTACAATTTACAATACCACTTTGATTGGATTGATTTCTAGTTACTAGAAATGTTTATGCCTCAATGCGCATAAATTAATGTCGGTATATTCTTACAATGGCGGGGTAGCCCCGACTACTTACAACAGCATATGTCAGCTCTAATGATTTTACAAGATCGAGAGAGGACGAAAATAAGAATAACATTAATAAGATTTATTTGCGTTTAGCCGTGGTCGCGCGCGTCGATTTGTGAGACGAGGCTTCTTATAGCATCCACGAAGGTGCATGAGTTGGGTAGAGAAGCGACCGCGGACAATTGCACGCGCGCGTTAATGGCGACACTCGGCGCACGCGCACGGCGCGATATATTACCGCAATGATATATGACCGCTGGCATCGTCCATCATCCTACCACCCAAAAGTTAGCGGAAAACAGTCCGAAAGCAAAAGAACAGCCGCACACATGAGTCGCTTTAATGAGCAGATACCGAAGACAGAAATAAGGAGCGCGGGTTTACAACGCCACTTTATTGTTATGACATTGTTAAAACACATATTCACGCCTGAAATCTAGACATCGCTCATAAATTAATTCCACTGAAGTATGGTATTCGTGTGCTAGAATGAAAGGTAAGTCTGTTGTTAATATTTGAAGATATAATCCGGCGAGGCAAAGCGAAATTAATGTTTGTTCTGCAGACGTAACACGACCATTAACAACTCTAAAATTTTGATGCTGAAATATAATGGCTAACATAATGATTGAGAGCAAATATAAATCGCGTGAAGTTGGGTAAAATTAGCTTGATTGTGGGTTAAGCGAGTGTGGCGAGTAGCACGGTGCTCACACTCACTGCGGACATGCTGTCTTAATTAGAAAGCTCAAAGTCACGGAGCGAGGTGCGAACTCGTCAATCATTGTTTTCCTCCGTGTCTCGTTTGATGAATCTTTGCTTGCGCTATTAAAGCTTTGTCGACCGTGTATCCTCGACAATTTTGAAAGAGATTCTTCTGTGATTTAACCAAATGTTACTTATAGCTTATTTACGTAATGGCTAATGGGTATTCCATTAGAAATACACTCTTTATAGAGTAGAGCCTCGGCACATATGATGTATTTATTATTTCACATATTAGGGAATATTATTAGCAATAGAATGTCGCTTTTTCATTGGAATTTAATCGATTAGTCGGTAGCCACTACGTGCTGTTTATAACTTAAGTATACATCACCATCGATTACATTTAACTACAGTGTCTAGCTAGAGAGTTATTGATTTCTGAACCATGCGTCATCATACCTAAACCGATTAAAATAAGTGCTAGCATTCAGATATGGCCAGTAAATTTGAATTTAATTAAAGTGGATCAATTCCAAGTTTTATTAAATTATAGAACCAGGAATAAATCTGGGTGTGATTATGCAATAGCGAGCTATGCACACCATTAGCGCAGTGTTATCACGTCGTGATTAGGGCCCGTCTCGCAGCCAATACGCGCACGAGGCTGTCTCATTATACAGGAAAGCGCTTTATTAATAGCAATTACACCCTGCCGCCATATTGCCAACGCGATTTAATTAACTCGATTCGTTGATTAGAGACAGATGGCGCGATATTGCAAATTCCCTTGGGGCCGCTCATTAGCGCACTTTTGATGGTGCGTAATCCTGATAGCCACTGATTACGCTTTGATGAAATCATCAGCGTTTTACTGGAATTCGACTCGTGTAGATTTTAAGCGTACAACAACTCTTATTTTAGTAAGAAAACTTTAAGGCGGTGACAAGAGTCAAATAGGCGTTTTACGCTACACTTAAGTGTATTTTTAACAAACACTCCTTTGACATGCTCAACTATTTGCGACAGTTTATGAATGATATTTAGAACAAATTATGCCTGAGACAATAACAAGCCTAATGTATTTTTTTACAAATAAGTTGATATAAATGTTTGTATCAATAACGGGATATTTACCACGTGTTTCGTTTGAATATAGTGAAAGTGACCATGGTAGCATACAAACTTATAAAGTTGATATAAGTAGATTGATTTCTCTTAATAATATATAATTTAGAAAAAAAAATCATTTTCATTAAATTTGAGCTACGCATCCAACTTGATTCGGTGCAAAATTACAGTGATCGCTGAGGCCCGGTTTCTAAGTCTTGTCAAAGTCTTATTAAAATAAGTACTTAAGAACCAGTATAAACAAGCAATTAAATAGTCATCTAAGGCTGAATAAAAATGACGCCGAATATTTTAACAAGTTTTCGCAAAAGTCAAACCTTTAACACAGCGTGAGCAACGTATGTTGGTGATATATAATAAATTGATTAATAGTAGCGCAATATTGCATGAAGCCGTCCATCAGCTTCCTACACCTATTAAGGCGAATTATCGTTAATTTTGAGCCCTACAGGGCACTAAGTGATTTCTGGCGCATAATCTAGTGATAACAATCCGTAGCTGCCTTGGTGGCCAATGAATATTTCATAACGGATAATAGGGCCACTTACAAACTTACTTGAGATGTGGATTTATCCAAAGGATTATATATTGCAAACTAAAATATTTAATGAGACGTATGTTATGCCGATACATGTAGTGTGAGGCTGTGAATGTGAATGAGTTCGTTTGGTTGTCAAGAGCAGATAAGTGTCAGTAACTCCCTATCCATTAAGATTATATATAAGAAGGATAGGATTTATTAAATGGAATCGTTTATTGAAGCGATCTCCTGAAACTGGACCAAATAAAATATACCAATGTCGCCACTAATATACCGGTAGACATTCTAGTCATTCATATACATCTAGTCCTAAATATATCAAGCTACGCCTCAATGCAATTTTCGTCACGGCACTCATATTTTGACTGATGACCAGATACAGAGAATCGTAGTTATCAATGCCGGGAGTCGAGTGACACGTCAGCATGACACAGAGTGATGTGACGTGACGATCTTGACACGGTCACGACTCGTCACCCGCTCAATCCGATCCGTTTGAAACCCTACGCTTCGGCTCTAGTAGCGCTAGTACTCACTCACGCTTTGTTGTCAGAAGAAATTTCGAATAGGTTTTCAATATAATTGAAGCGCAAGCAAAGCTTAAAAAACCGACTTCACCGCTTTTATTTTGGTTTTGGCTCGATCGTTTTTTTTTTAGGACCACCTCTGAAGAATCTACCAAACAGAATATCATCAAAATCGATTCATAAATTGGCGGAGTTATCGCTCAACATACATACAACAAAAAATAACATATAGTAGGCTGTGAATCTGCGAATTTGGGCGGTCCATGTCAAAAACCTATTTAGAATTTTATAGATTGATCAGCGACTAGATAATTTTATGTTTATTTTGTCGCTGATCAATCTATAAAATCCCCTGCTTAAAGCGCGAATGCTCAACTTAGCCAACGGGCAGTTCAAATATATATAAGAAGAAATAACGCTTATTTAAATACGTGTTCATTAATTTCATTTTAATTTTTTCATGATCGTATGAATGTAAATACCCTGCAAGGATGTGAAACACCGCTAGAAAAAGGCTCTAATACTTAATCTTAAAAATATCCTAAGAAAATAAACTTAAGTCTAAGAATTAATGCATTATATACTATACAATTGTTTTCATAATAGTTGCAAAAAAAATATGTAATTACAATTCAGAATAGAAAGACAAACTTTTAATTATATTTTCATATATTCATATTTTTTTAATGCTGCGAGTATGATAAATTAAAAATACACGTCTTGCCCCAGGTCTTGCTTTGAGCAATAAAATATAGAGTCGTCTTAGCCCTAGTTTCAACGTGTCGCGTAAAATATGATTAATGACATAACGCATCAAGCTCGTCATAAAAATCTATAAATAGTATCATATTCCTTAAGGGTTTTATCTCGAGAATGTGATTACGGAAAGGGCGTATCATCGGCGCTGACGCGTCACTGACGCGATGACAAATGAACTGCTGCCAACTTGCGTGATGAATACACGCCGAAGCAGTAAATAAACTGATTGAGATATCATTGTACCAATAGTTTTATGACTTACTAATTAATATATCCATCTGTCACTTCACATTAATAAAATATATATGGATTTTTGTTTGAAGCGTTGGCGTTGAAAGTTCGATCATATAAGACGCGCTTTGTCGTAGTTTCGAATCCTATTACGGATCAGACTTACAATGAAGGTAACATCATTATATAATAATTTTCTCGTTTTACCTGGTTAGCTATTTCCTTGTACCAAAATACAGTCGTTATTTAACATTAAGTAGAAAATTCTGTCGCCAACCACTGTGTGTTCCGGTAACAATCCTTTAGATCCAGCCATATTTTAGCGTGTTTACCACAAATCATACGGAGCTCCCCTCAACCGTCTCTTACTAACAGCCTAACAGGTTAGATGGTGGTCGCTAGACTATCAGATAAAAAAGTAAAGATAACATATCATATAGACGTTTTTATAAGAGAGCCGGGCCCTGCGGATTCGCTCGCGTTTATTTTATGGAGAATAGGACCGCGATAACACATGGAAAGCGGTGTGAAAGTGACAATGCGGTCTACAGTGGGGCATGCTTGCCTATAAAAAAACTTGTTCACTCTTTACTTGAAGAGGGCTAATTTATAACGCAAGAACAAGGTTAGTGTTCATTAAGATTAAAACTAGCTAACCCGAAGACTATCTTTAAAGATACTTAATCCATCCAGCTATATAAATTTCAGATATAACTTGATTAAAACACAATCCGACACAAACTGTCAGTTTTATAATACTAACATTTGAGTATGGAATCCATACTATGGATTTAACTCGAAATACGCAGATAGCAGATTTATATAGCGAAGCATTCCTTAAACAAGGCACCACGTAAGAGATTAATGTGCGTTAGAGGCACCTAATGAGCAGTTGGGCGTGGTTGGGCGGCGGCTGAGGCGCAGCGGGTGAAATATCGCTCGTCCTGGGAGGTCCGGGTTCTATACCGCGTCAAATTTTCGACACTCACACGATTTTGTCATGCCCATTGATTAATATCTCTGTCAGGGCTAGACGCTGTGGCGAGATCGTAGATAACGGACTGCTTTGTAGACACGGGCCACTCGCTGCTCGCCCGTGTTTCGACACAAAAACTGCTAGACTTTTCAAGTATGACAACGCTAATGATGGATATAGATAGTCTTTCACTGATTGACAAGATATTATATGATTTTACTAAATAACGTTTCATTATGTAAATTAGCAATCAGTCTAAATCTGTAATTACTGATAAGTAACTAATAATCAACCAAATAGACATAATGAGTTAACTATAGTGCCAACAAATTAATTCATTGATACACTAGTACCGTACAGTATGCAGCTGTATTTCTTCTATTAACTAAATCTAGAAATCTCTTAATATTTCATATTTTTTTCGATGTCCAAAGATTTTAATACCAGGTTAGAAGCCACCCTACCGAAAGTAGTACAGTCCTATCCTCAAATAGAATAATCTGACGACAAACACCAAGCGGTATTCCAGCCCAGTTCAAGCAAGTCCCTATTATATTGAATATATCGTGCTATTTCCCTTTGACTACATTATCACTTCGTAACAGGTTTGTAGAGTTGGTAAATAATGTAAATTTGTATGTAATTACATCAAACTAGCGTTTGGCTCACGGAACCGTTGAACTAAGTAAATAATTCATATTAACTATGAACTGCTCGGTGGCTTAGTTAGGTGCGTGTTCGCCTTCTAAGTTTGATTCCCGGCGGGAGCACAAGTTTTCTCTATAAGGGAAAAATTGTGCTTCTGGTTACGACTGTGTATGTTATTTGAATGTTTCCGGCACCCACATTAAAAATCATCGAGCTTATTGTGGAGCTGTGAGTGTGAAATCTTTTAATTTGTTAATAATATTAAGTTACACGGACCTCCATCATTTTCTGTTCATGAAAGAAGACAATAAGTCTTATACAGAGCTTTTGATCACTGAAAGGCGTTGACAAAGTATTGGTCTACTCTACGCTTTGTAAACGACTGAACTTCTGCTAAAATGTCGTAGTAAAAGGTTGTATAGGCATTCAGGATGAAAAAGAACGTGCAACGCAAGCGAATGGTGCATGCGATGCAAATTGCAAATAAAATATTTTCACAATACACTGCAGCCATTACTGCACAGCAGATGTTGCGTGTAAGTATTTATTAGCGACGTAATTAGTGAATTTAAACAAATATTACTTATGCGTACAATTTTAATTGCTTTTGTTTTGTTGTGAAGTAATGACAGACTAGTGAACCTATTACCTACCGGTTTGCGCTTTTACGTTCACCGGAAACGTTTTGTCATTTGCGCAACGTTTTTTCTAATTAATTTATTGAATAAGTTTAGAAAGCTTTTTACCGACAAAAAAGAAGGAGGTACTCAAGTCGACTGTATTTTTTTTTAATGTGTGTTAACCTCATAATTTCGTTCCACGAGTACCGATTTGAATTTTTTTTTTAAATATTGCTTTTCAATTAGTCCCATTTAAAGTTGATCAAGATCTGATCAGTAGTTCTTGAAATATCTTTAATAATGCGTGTTTAGTACATCTAATCTGATCAAAGTTCCGAAGATAATTATAGCGGTGAAGTCGGTAATTTTAGCTTTGCTAGCCTTTAATTATTATCATACAACTGAACGCTAATGATCAAAACTACAATGATATATTTTTTAATATTTACAAACAAAAACAAAGATATTCATAGCCACACTTAGTTCAAAGACTTCTTGCGGGTGCTAGAAACATTATATCAAAACAGTCACACCCGGAAACAAAAGCACAAATGTTCTTTAACAATTAAATGTGCTCCTGCCGGGAATCGAACCTGAGACCTACGGCGAAAAAAGCAGACTTTCCCACTGCGCCAAATAAGTCGTCGTTTAAGAATAAAGTGAGTCAAAGACAGATTAGTTAGTGGATCTAGCGAGTTACGCTTACAGTTAAAAAGCACCTACGCAGTTACTCACGTACGAATAGATTCATCAGTTTCATCACAAAGACCACAAGGAGGAAACAAAATAACAAGCTCTAAGTAGACTGTCAACCAAATGATATAATACCGTCAAGAATACATTTGAAATTGTACAGATGCTTAGTACGTTTGGAATATTTGTCAAAATACGTAGTACATTTTGAATTGACAAGATTCGTAGAGGAATGCGTAGCTTGCGTGCTACGTATGTACCGTAAAATCTTATAAATTGAAACATTTCTCGAAGACAAAGACTACCGTTTAATTTCGTCACTTTCACGTTTTCGCAGACAATGATATTGAGACATCTGTAGAAAAGCTGCGTGTTAACATGCGTCTTTATAATTAGAGGTGAAAGAAGGATGAAAGTGGCATCATTATCTGTATAATTTGGTAGACGACAGACAGCGGAGGCGGGACAGCGGACCGCGCCAGCCGTCGCGAAATTCCAACACCTCGATTTGTTTCTATTGTTCGCGGCTCGGTCCGCTAATGGTGTCACATTGCAAGGCGAACGTCAGAACAACCACAATCCTTTTATTTTCTGATTATTTAGGTCCTCTCTTGGTTTCGCATGCTTGTTTCCTTTGTGTTTTGCGTGACTGTTTCGTTTATGGAGTAAAGTGATGGGTGGTTGATTAAATATAATCATGGCAAAGATTAATGATAAGAAACGAACGCAAAAACAAACGCATTTACACTCACAAACCCACACAAATTTCAAAGAGTTGTATCGTGGGTGCCGGAGACATTTACATATCACAAGCACAATCACATCCAGATCCAGAAGCACAAATCTCCCTTGGGAAGGACAATTGTGGTCCTGCCGGTAATCAAACCCAGGAGTCACGGCGAATAGGGCAGAGACTTTTGCCCACCCCGCCAACTGAGTCGTCAACCATAATATCATTTGAAATAAATTCCTACTACATAATTTTTTGTAACATTCAAAATCAGCAAATATGTCGTTGATTTCAAAAAACTGTCTGCCTTGTTTTTTTTAAATTACTAGCCGTGCCCCGCGGCTTCGCCCGCTATTATCTAGTTAAAAAGTAGCCTATGTGTTAATCCTAGGTATAAGCTATGTACAATCCAAATTGCATCCAAAGCCGTTAAAGCGTGAAAAGGGAACAAACATGCTTACACACTTATACACACACTTACACACAAACTTTCGGATTTATAATATTAGTAGGATTCTATTGTATTTGGGTGACTTACAGCTATCTTCACAAAATATTTACGTATAAAGTTAAACTTAAGAGGAGCTAATAACAGTCCTCCACAGGTAGCAAAAAATGTAAATCTATAAAATTTTAAAAAGTGAATTTACAGGATAAATAGTTGGGAATCTTAATCAAGAGAAATAATGTATAATGTTAATATATATCCAATTAACACACCTATAAGTTCCAAAGATAAATTTGAAGCTACGTTTATGTAGATAGAAGTACTTTATTTTATAGCAGCGACGTAAAGCTGCCTGGAATTATTCCTTGTAAATCCAGCGCTAATTCCCGCAAAGCCCACAATTCGGAGTCACGTTCATATACCGTGGTTTCTCTCATTCTGCCATCCCCGTACTTTACATAGAGATGTGTGCACATATAGACACACCTGAGTGTTCTCAGTGTTCTCGGTATTCTTGGTAACAAACGCGGCGAGGAGTTTCGCAAGTCGACACCAAAATTGGGAACTTTGGCGACAATATTGCGAAAACTGTCGCCTTGTACCTTGCACCACCCCGCCTCGCCTCCCTACTGAATTTCATTATTACACGCGCCGTTATTGTCGGTGCTTGGTTTGGTGTTTTAGTGTTAGGTGACAGATATAAAAAATGTTCATCAAGTTATTTGTTTGCACATTAAATAATACAAAAGACTAAAATGTTGTGAATTTATTTAACCATTGTTATATGCGATGGGACAAGGACAATAAACCAAAATATCATTGTAAAATTGTGATAATATAATTTCCGGATAGTTATTAGTATATCAAACAGTAAAAACAAATTTTACATAATACAAGCAATAGCTACATGTTTGGAACAGACAACAGTCATACTCATTGAAAGCTTAGTTGGGTGAGCGGTTGCGTACTGAGTTTGATTCCCGGCGGGAAAACAAATTTTCTCCCGAGAAACATTTGTGTTTCTGGTTCTGGTTGTAATAGTGTGTGTGATGTGAATGATACTGGCACCTACGACACAAATGATTGAACTTAGTGCGAGTGTGAAAGCGTATATGTCTTATATCAGCTTTACATTTTAAAAATAAAAAAAATACATTTATACATTACTAAAATAAAAAAAAAAACAATTAAATAATGGACATTTATAGCTGATTAAATTAATCTTGATAGGCAAGCATTTGACAACAATATCACGTGGTGGAAAGTGATGACGCGGGCAAAGATGTAGTTTAGAAAATGTTACAATTATCTTTAATTTATTACCTTCACTTGATAATAAAAGCATGCTACCCGTAGTTGCAACAGTTGACAATTTAAAACTAAATACAAACTGTACCTATGCGATACACATTGACATTTCTAAAATAAAACATGTTTAGAATATTTGTTATGATAAAAACCCTAAAGGATATCTGCGCTTTTCGTAGCTATACATAAGTAAACTAGGATCCCATTTAGCTCAAGCTACGAATGTCAACGTCTGGCCGGGACGTGCCCTATGTCTGCGGCTGCTAATGTCGTCAGTTCTAGGGGTTCAGGGGGTGGTAGGGGGCACACGTACTGCCTGTTAAAACGCTACATGTCAACGGGGGGCGGCCCCGTCTCAGTTTGTAATCGCTACGATGGAGCCACGTTGATAATGTCGTGACCTACATGATATTTGGTAAGTAAACTAAACCGTGATGTTCGATATTAATTAATGACTAGTGATCCGCCCTGGCACCGCGCGGGTGCAATTTCCGGTGGAATAAAAAAAATTATATATAATGTTAATATATATATATAGAAGAAAATAGTTAACGTATTAAAACAATACATTTCATTCCAAACACAATGCAAAACATTTTTTTATGCTTCTTTTCAATCACTCACTGATTAGTATAAGCTATAAGATATAAGTGGTCTAAAGTAGTAAGAATGCTAGATCTGGAATGGCAACTGCCTATTAATATCCAAAAACCTAAACAAATGTGGCAGGTAAATTATAGGATTTAAAGACAAGAGGTAATGTGCCAGTACCCTAAATAAACTTTAAAATAAAACTTACTGACAAAAAAGTTTACGGACAAAAGAAACAAAAAACCTTTGTTAACATGAACACACATTTAGAGCTGTTTAACTCTTCGTCAATCATCATGATTTCCTGGTGTTACCAGATCAAAGTGTTTGTTAAAGTGACGACATCCAATAGCAGTAGCTCTGCAGTCTTGGTGGTCATTCAAACGAATTATTTTGCTATTTGATTTGCACTCTACTTGCCTCTACTTTTCCCCTGCTTTGATCCATTATTACGTTAAAGCCAACGTGTAATTTTCAAATAAGTTAGTAATTACAGAAAACTGCATTTGTTATATTACGGGCAGTAAAGACGAACAGACCCAACCATTTGTAATGACAAGCGATCATTTTATTATTAGCTATGTGTTTTCGTACGTATATAAAGTGCAGGGTTTGATACGAGTACGTATCACATAATATGTCAGGCGGCGTGTGTGCGAGCTCCTCATAAGCATGTAGGGGGAAGGCACCGGATGTCAACAGCATAGGGAGGCTACAGTAGCTATATAAACATTTTCCAAGTACTTCCATAAATTAGTTCCCGCTAAGGCGCGTTATAAATACCCGCGAAACGCCGCGCCACTCGCTCATTACCTACTAATAGTTTTACTCATCGACTTCCGGTATACTTCACAATAACCGAGAATGCGGTTGCCGTAGCTTAAAATGCGGTTATTTCAATCACTAAAACACAGATATTAACTAACCCTTTTTATTAATAGTAAAGGATCGATATTCCCAATCCATCAACCCAGTAAACGGTCGACAAAACAGTCATCAAAATAATAAGCACCTTCCCGTATGTCAGAAAACAGGCGTCGCGTCTCGGCGAAAATTTCAAATTACACCTCACGGAGTTTCCCAGTCATTTAGCCGAATATAAAAAAGTCGTTCGACAATCACCTATCATTACGGGAGGCGTCGGCTAACGCGCGCACAAAGGGTGATGCTATAGGAAGAAAACGACAAAAATTAAAAGTTTCCCCCAACAAAACAACAGCTGTCATATTAAACCTTCAAAATAAAGATTACAAATGAAATATTCACGGTGAAAGCGAGGCTCAGCCCGTGGTTATGTAAATAAGTGTCTACGAAAATGTACATAATTAGTTTACACGTTTTCTCGTACACCCGCACCCTTCGCGGCATATTGCCGGCGGCGGGAGGGAGGGGGGAGATTAGCCCGTGATACACTTGCTAAGGGTACATTTACATGAATCACACATCTATTACATACTGTATATTCTGATATATTGCCTGTGTTTGCTTCACATAACCTAGATAATGACAAAGGGTCACCCGA
Organism: Lomographa bimaculata; assembly: GCA_948107665.1. Classification (NCBI taxonomy): domain Eukaryota; kingdom Metazoa; phylum Arthropoda; class Insecta; order Lepidoptera; family Geometridae; genus Lomographa; species Lomographa bimaculata. The sequence continues at coordinate 14,326,453 of OX403587.1, read as the reverse complement.
TGAATTAATAATGAACATATCAGAAGGCTATACGAGTACAGTTCTGTCCTTGTTTGAACTCTTTGTTATTCCTTTTCATTACATGTTCAAACAATTACAATTAATTATGCAGTATCACAAATGGCTACCTTATAACAGAAACCTCAAATTACATAAAAGTACGTAATTTTTTTTCTATTTCAAGTATTCAGTTGGCATTATTATTAAGCTATACTATACAATCAAAACGTATATAATTTGTTGAAAATAAATGTAAATTGCTTCTGTTCATAAAGTAAATGTAGCTAACGTAATTAAGTTAATGCATACTTAAATTGCTACTAATCTAATCGAGTCTACACGTTCTAGTCTAATGAAAGACATAAACGAGCGTCTCGAGTGACAGCTAATCTTCTAATAAGACACAAAGCAAAGTGAATCCGCAATGTGATAGGACGCAAAGGGCTCTAAGGGCGGGCGGTGACGCGTCGTCAACGTCGCGGTAGTCGAGGGATCGCAAGACGCGTACTCCTTAATTCTTTTGTCGTTTTCAGCTCCGTCAAATATCGCGTTTCCTCGTTTGCATACATTTTCACTGGCTCCCGCACCCGGGCGGCCGACGCCGTCTTTCACGAATAAAATTAGTGTCGGCAGCGTGACACCAACTGAATTTAAGCTTAATAAGATATTTATAAAGAAATTTCCGATTCAGCGGCAAAGTTCAAAATTTGACTCCGACACCGCAAAGAGTTCGGTGGCGTTTTCAATTTAAACTTGGAACAAGTTAAATAATGTGCGAGCTCCGGCCAACTCGATTCATTTAAGGTTTTAGTGAAATTAGCTTTTGAATTCGAATGACACTGAAGTATCCACGGCATCAGTCGTTGAAGTTTAAGCTGTGTTAGAGTTTCATTAATTCAGCTTTTTAAATATAAATAATTCTGCTTAGATTAAGGGCAAAAGTTAATATAACTTTGCTTGTACCTTAATTAAGAAATACTAATCTAGAGAGAACAAATTATCTTAATTAAGTTGGAATCCTTTTGGCATATGGATTTCCACGACATGGTATTATTAAATAGAGTTAATATCTAAGGTCGTTTACAATCCACGTAATCCCTTGGCTTTTCTCACTCAAATTACAATTCTTGATTGTAAGTATTAATAAATACGACAAACGTGTGTATTATTAGTATGATTAAAAGGACATATATGTATAAAGACTTGACCGAGTTAGATGAAATGCTGCAAAAGTATACAAAAAGTGTAAGCCCTAAAATATGAATGAATTCTACTTTTTATCCTAATTAACGCGGACGAAGCCTTGAGGTAAAACAAGTCGTGAATCAATAAAGCACTTGCTTTATTCAAGGAACAAAACTAGCTATATACCAAACATTTAAATCCCATCAGCCGCCATAGAGACACCTTATTTCCAATAAGTTTAAGATCAACTTTAACGAAAGGATATTTATGAAATGTTGTTTTAGCCTGAACCAAGTACAAACAGAAGATAAAGAGTCATCGAACTTAGTGGGCTGTGAGTGTGATAGCGTTTATGTTTTGTTTTTATCCATAAATTACAAAACGTACTTGTAGGCAGAAGGGAAGTAAAGAAAGGCGAGTGAGTGAGTGGCAATGGCAGTGGCGGCGCGTGTGCATTTCGCGCGTTTGCCGTGTGCCCACCTCGGTCTAATGTAGACCATAAATCAGAGGTAACGCGGCCACCCCGAGCCTCGCACCACCTCGCCACCGATAAAACTCCAAATTGTTTTCTCGCCCCCGGCGGGCGCCGCCCTCGGTTCGCTCTTAAACGCCGCTTCAAGTTGCACTTGTGAATCGAACTTTTTACTGTTCACGAAATTGGCGTCGCGAATTGCTTTCCGAATTCCCTCACTCAATCTTTTTTACAGCGACATTATTTATATACATATGTACTGCAAAATTTTAGATCATTTTTTTCGTATTCAAACTATCGCAGCGAATGAGCAGAGGCGACACGCTGGCATTGGCAAATGCGAGCCAATTAGAAGATTAAGCGTTGACAATTACGGTGCCGGATCGCGACCGTATATCAACAATTATCGCGCGAGTGCGACAAATGGCGAGCTCGGCTCGCGCACGTGTAGCGGTACGCGCCCTACACTAGGCAACTCGCTGCCTGCATGATTTACCTACCGAATACCCACTATCGACATTCGACATACCTATCGATAGTTTGCGATAGCTTATATAACGATAAAATATCTACAATGAATTCAGCTCAATAAGTAATGCAAATACAATAATAAATAAAGGTGTAAAGTCATTACCACACGATGATAAGAAAGACAACCTTCTACACCTACGTATTTACTTCCAATAAGACAGAGGAAAAATTAAAACGAAACACAAGTGAAATTTATGACTACAGCATGCCTCTGAGGAATAAATCAAAGCAGTCTGCCAAGAGTCGGCGATTGAAGCGTTGGCAGCGTCTAGCCGAGACATCTCTACCGCGCCCGCTTCGCATCGACGACAGATTATATTAAGACGATTATGATAATTCAAATGGTTCAAATCGCCGTATATTTGCGGAATTACTAGAATGATACCAGAGTTAACACAACCTACACGTGTGCCAAGCGCAGTGATACAGTGATACGCTATTGTTTGAAATCAAACCATTCATTATGTATACAACATTTCAGAATGAAGACGCGGTTTCAAAAACAGTTAAAGCCGAAATAGCCAGTAAACTTTATCTTTACTGCGCCGTTCAAAGTCCCACAAAATATAGCAGTCACACTAATTTGACAAAGTTTATCAATGTCACAGCGCAATATAAACAACGGCATCAGATGGACTCCGGTAATAATGGCTGTCGTACAAAAGCCGACAAACATCAAAATATTTGCAGAGCGAATGAAAAATGGCTCCCCGTTGAATAAACTAAAAGAGCCGTAGCGTATTCGAAGAGACAGGTTTTAAAATGGAGCTTACCGCGTTAGTCTCGCCGCGATTAGCGCAACTACCGTCGGACAGATATATTTACATTATTCTATTACGCCTGTTATGATAATCTTCTGGGGGTGAGTGCGCGACTGAGCTAATGTGCGCAGATTTAATATCGCTTTATTTTTCTCTTGTCTTCATTTATTACGCGGTACAATTTAAATCAGCGGGTTTATAGGATTAGCGCGGCTTAAGGGATGGAATTGCATTTATTTTTTATGGCCGAAGTTTATCATTTATTTTGTGTTCTTTTTATGTTTACCATTCAACACTTTTATATATTTGAATAATATTTTGGTTTTATAATATTAGAAAATATAAATACGATTTAGGTCGATTGCGATGCCAGGTAGCCTACACTTTCTCTAACTTCTATCAGTATAGAGTCGAATTCCACAACATATAAAAAATTTAGCTTTCTACTTACAAAAACTTTTTGTGAAACTTTTGTGGTTTACTGTGTTAAAGCCGTGCTAGTACTTTCTGTAGATATTTTATATATTTATTTAATTCAATGTTCAACGCCGCATATTCAATATCCTACTAAAATAATATATATTAGTTTGGTCATCATCACTTTGTAGCCTTTCTATATAGGTAACATCATTTTAATCACAGGAAGCAGGTCCACCAAATCTAGAAAGTTTTAGTTGCACCTGATTCGACATGACTGCCGTTGCAAATTGTGATATTACCCGACAATTCGGGCGAATCTCTGCGGGGCAATTCAATTACAGTGAAAGATCCCTCATAAGCGAATCGTTTTTCCGAGTCATTAATTTTTTCGAACGACACGGGAGTCGGCGTGATATGGCGGGGTGGGTCCAGGCGCGCGGCTATCTGGCGAGATAATGCTGATTTATGCGGGCAGGCGACGGTCGCGATTCGACGCGCATCGCCGCGACTCGCGAAAGTCGCGATCGTCGGTCGCATCCCGCGTCAGTTTGCTTAGCCGATGCCCCGTCCCGCGCCCGCCGTTCATTTGTGACGGTTAGTTGGCGAGATTTATGCTAATCGACGGGGCTGACTCGGATAAGCTCGCGTGACGGCGTGTGGCAAATTGTCTCCCATTGCGACTTCCCAAAGCTCTTTGTAGCAGTTGCTATCGCATTTAATCTTTTATTACTTTTACATGGCCGTATCTGCTCGCCGATTCTACAACAGATAGCGATCGGCAATTAGAAATTGTTGACAACAATCTTCAGCATGTTTTTGGAGATTTGCTTTTTATACAGAATGGCCGTTTATGATCACAAGAAAACTTTTCCGGACCGCTAACTTTGGATAAAAACAAAACCGGAATATATTTCCAGATGTCGTATTTTATGGTGCGTGGTAGAAAACTGAACGCCCGAGGCGTCGTTAACTCGAGAACATTATAAGGAATAAATAAGTGAAGTATTAATACAGCTTTATAGTCCGTGAAAAAACCCTCATTGTTATATACGTTACACCCGATCTTTGCTCGCATTACTTATTTGGAGACGACGGACGTATTAAGCTTTGAATGTATTGTTAAAACTGTAAGTAGTCATATATTATTTTAATTATGCATAGAACTAAAGTTATCAACATTTTTATTTAACTTCATGCAGGTAATCTGAAACAATGGTATAATTCAAGGGGAACTTTTATCAAAAGATTAAGGTTTGTGAATTTGTCACGATCGGTTAAGTGTCGCTCGTTGATTTACGCTGGTTTCGATAAGAGGTGGCAGTTTGAGACGCTTCAACGCTACGCTAGGAACAATCAAAAACTGGCTTGTTAGCAAAATGGTTTTAATTACGACATTTATGCATTTTTCAATCTATCAAACACGTTTCTACTCTATAAAACTCGGTCACACTGACAGGCAGTTTGGACTGAAAGGACTAAGAGTCAGACCACCTAATTTCAAGTGCGAGGAGCGCATTGCAGTGTCATACTTATAGTTACACATACAAAGCATGGCGTTTTATATGATGACGCTTCCTATGAGGCGAGTAAATTTATCGTCTCTTGAAAGCATTAGACAAAATTTAAATAGAGTCACAAAGTGTAAGAATTTTTCGTTTACAAGTCGTGTATGAAATTGCAGACTTTTACCATATTATTCGGATACTTGTATCCTGTACTTATATAAAAGAAACTAATGGAATCATCTAAAATAAAAAGTATGCAAGATGATGCACACATGAAGTTCCTATCTGGTTTTGTATGTGTTTATTGTGCTGTGTTGCATTTATTTACCTTATCTAATATATTTCTAAAGGAAAATCCGCCGGCAATAGTCTATATAAATAAAAAATTATTACAGCATCTATGAAAGATCATCATTATCTCTGAGAACGGCTTGACCGATTTCGCTCATTGATTTAGTTGTGATCGTTGTTTGTCAAGACAAGGTTTGTATGGAAGAATTTTTTTAGAAAACCCGCTGGGGATTGCAAGCATGCGAAGCCTGCTATTATCTAATGCTAGTATTTTATAATTATAGTAGAAGTAATAATAATAGTAATATATTGTATTTTGTTTTGTATGTTAAAGTGACAGTTTGTTTTTGTCTGTGTCCTAAATATTATGTTATTTTCTTTTTTCTTTTCCAGCCTAGCATGTTCACCATCCTCCACTACATGCATCATCACTACGATAATTACTATCAGGTAAGATAACTGCCAAACGCCGACCTATCAGAACATCTCCAACGACATTTGGTGCTGTATATATAAGTTACTTGTAAGTAAATGAATAAGGAAACTACGTTGTTTGGAATCATGGAAGAAATGCAGCATAACTAGGTAGGTACGATTCAGCCCACCCCATTCACCCAAAGCAATGAAATCGATCGAATTCGCAATTGTAAAGTCGGTGTAAACTTGGGCGACGCGCGCGACTTGCGACCGCGTCGCGTGTCGCCGTCGGTGGGCGATTGCCCATTGTTCGCAGCCGCCGCGACCGACACGCCTCGCGCTGCCGAGCGCCGCGCACTGTGCCACCTACCTTATCGCTGAAACGCACCGTCGATGTTGCCTTGATCTCGTTAAAGTAACAATCGCGATTCGATTGCCTACCTACCGCGATGATTTTAATTTCCACTTAATGGTTTGATGAATGGAATTCAAGTGAATGAGGTATTTCGTTGATAACAGGCTTTTGTGGCTGTTATTTGTTTTTAATTTTTAACGATGACTCTGATGAACATTGTGATAAGAGACGATTGCGGCGTGGTAGAAGATGTAGTGACGAAAATTGAGAAAGGGTGCTTAGATGGTTTGGACATGTAGAGAGGATGGGCGAAAGTGGATTGACGAAGCAGATTTATAAGGCAAGTGTGAATGGGCAAGTTGGTAAGGGTCGATCTAAGCAAACGTATCTCGACCAGGTCAAAAACATTTTAAAGAAAGGCCGGGTCAAAAGAACCCGCAACCAACGAGCATGTATAAAAAGACTCATCAAAGTAGGAGAAGCGAAGAATGTCTGTCAAGATTGTAGCAGGTGGACAGATGTGATTTCTACCTACCCCAATGAAAAAAGCCGTGACTATATGTAAATATATGAAACGAAATAAAATGAAATATAAAAACATTTATATTTGTAACGATTTTTTTTATTTGTAATAGACAACCATTTGACCACTATTCGACTACTATTACAACACTATCAGGTGATGATAGTAAGTGACTTGGTGCTTGACGATTAATCATGCTAGTTTAGCCCGGCCAATGAGTTCCTCAGGTACACATTTTATACTTTAACTCTCAACTGAAAATAGTTTGTGTCTTTGTTATCTCTGACACCTGATGTATAGATGTGGTTTTTATTATTACCTATAACTGGTTTTATCGGGATGGTCCATGGCTGTCTTTGAGGAAAATTTATAAAGCAGTTATGTTTTAGTGCTTAGGGGTATTTCTAAATTTTGGCTTGATTCACTCTAATCCACTACCAAAATCCATTGATAGATCTGATTCTACATTTAGTTCATGGTTATGTGTGAATGGATTTGATATTGATTCTTGATATTGAAACAGAAGGAACATTTTGTTGTAATTCTTAGAATGATAATTTGTATTATTAACCGATTTTCAAACAGAGAAGCGAGAAGAAGGCTATGTTTATGTGATCTGAACTTAGTTATTTTCTATTTGCATATAATGCAATTTGTATAAGTAATTTAAACGCTAATTAAAAAACTACATCAAAAATAACTATAATAACTTTATATTACGGCACAACTAACGCCATAATTTCAAAACACTTCAATAAAAAACTATAATAATTTACCTCTCTGTATAATATCCTTAAAAAATAATAGAGTAAAAAACTCGTTAAAAAAACTGTTCCTAGGAAAAACTTTCTACATAGTAAAGGAAAACTTTGATTGTACAAATATTATTGCACCCACATCCCATAAAATAGTTGCGATGCTATTTCGATATTAGAAATATCAAAAGATATAAATAGACATAAATTTAGGTAAGTAGTTATAAGTTTATGTTAATGTTCTATGTCTGCAAGGACAAACTGTTTATATTATACTAGCAGTGCCCGCGGCTTTGCCCACATTTATCAAGTAGCCTATGAGTTAATCCTAGGTTAAAGCTATGTACTTCCATTCCAAATGTTATTGTTATCTGATCAGCCGTTACAGCCTGAAGAGAAAACAAACATACTTACACATACATTTTCGGATTTATAACATTATTGTGATTAAAAAAATACTTTATTTGTTGTTTCTTTTTACAATTTTTAAGCAATAACTGTATTATATTCTATTTACTCACCTCCCAGTTTTCGTGATGATCATCTCCGTTCCTAATTCATTGAACTTGTCCCATAGCTCCTTGGTCTCCAAATGGCACTGTATAGGCCTCATCTCCTCGCTGGACCACCGCTCAGCGAGCTGGGGGTTCCGAGGGGGTGGGGAGAGAGCGCGGGAGCCACAAGCCCCACTCGCTGACCCCGCTTCTGATGTGGAAGATACATCCACGGGGGAATCACGCTCGTACTCCGCCAAGGGAGGTGATGGAGACCCTGATGCTGAGGCGGTGGCGTCCACGAACTTTTCTGCAAAAGTAATTGAGGAAAGTGAGGAAGGCTTTTTAGACATCGATGTGCCCTAACCTTTCAACCTGTTTTATATGCCTGGTAGAGATCGCTATTAGTGATAAGGCCACCTTTTGTGATACTTTACGTATAAGCTTGTTTGGTACCTTTGTTTTATCTCATCTGATAAAGAGGATCAATAAAGTATTATCTATCTATCTATACTTTTCCATACCAGTGCTTGGATGTATGACCGTTAAGTGATATGTTTAACTGAGAAAAAATAATCATTAACTTTCATGAGTGCCTCTTTGGGGCCCATGTGAATAAACGATTTTGATTTGATTTGAGTGTCATCTTGCTTCGGAAGGCATGAAGCTCTAGGCCCCGGTTGTTAGTCGTAAGACAACATTTGTTAAGCCATGTCGGATGCCTTTAGGCGACCTAAAAAATTGTGATACCAGGATTTCCCACTAGTCTATACGAAAAGCATTCAAATGATATATCATTATTTTTATAGCTCGGGCTATTCTTGACTATGTAGCTTCATTGTCACAACTCACAATTACAGTAATAACACTTCGCAGCATCACAGTGATTTCATAAATCCGAAAGTTAGTGTATGTCTAAATGTATGAGTATGTTTGAAATGTTTGAGGTATCTCTGTATCGGCTCGACGAATTTTGATGAAATATAGTGTGCAGTTAGTATAGGTCCTTGACCTATGTCTTATACTACTACACATACACAGATGTAAGGAGACCAATTCTAAGACCAACTCATACAAAAAACGGGTGACACGGTCTAGATATACAAAGCGCCCGAGTCACGCGCCCTGTACATTTCTGATGTATGTAACTAAATTTGGACAAAAATGCAGATACTTCTTTTTTCCTTATGACGGCAGTATACAAAACGGCACCGCGGGGGAAGAGTCGCGGGCGCTTTGTATATGAAGGGCCCTTAGGCGCCATACATTTATCTTCACAGCGTCCGAGGCGCGCGCCTCGTGTGCTTTGTCATGTCTCTAAAATCGGTTTCCTTACGCTGGACATTATGAAATTACATATAATGATATAATACACAAAGAGATGTTAAAATACAGAAGCAATATTCAGTCGAACGGAGAACCTCTTTTTGTAACAGTAAATTTCCACGAATAGTCCAAATATTACTAAGACATTTATCACCCGCACTGTGAAGGAGTGGAACTCATAGCCCTCGTCTTCGTTCCTAGAACGGTATAATCTGGGAGTCTTCAAGTCAAGATTGAATAAGTATCTTCTAGGTAAACTTGCATTACTTACCCTAAAATTTCAGTTAGATTTCATTTATTAACAACATCTATATATATAATAATTTTGTCTAGTGAGTGTAACTTGAAACATCAAAACGAATAAATCTTTTATGGCAAATATGGGGTGGATCTTACAACAAAATTCTTAAAATTGTAACTAATATGTACTAGATAAATGTATAAATAGCAACAAAAAACGTTAATGGATTTACTCGTAGTTGTTATTTCTCCTGAAAACAAAAACTATTTTACGTGCCAGATTATATGCCTCCGAGTAGGTTTCTTTTTCATTAAAATATTACCGTATATTTTTTTGTTAAAGTAAAATTATTGTTTAGCTATATTTTGGCTAGAATGTAATTAAATTAGGGAACTTTGTAAGTGGTACTATAGAAGTAAAAAAAAAATTAATGAAATGTAATTGTTAACTAGGAACAATAAAAAAAATGCTTATGGGAATTTTCTTTTGGAAGATTTTAGGAACACATTAATTAATTTCTAATAGCTTATGAATTGAATTAAAAATAACCTGAATAGGTAATATGAGTTTATATTGCTTGTTGTTTTTAAATATTGTGTGTATTTACCGTTTTTACACAAAGCAAAAACAATAACTTAAAAATAAACTTCCTTATGGAGGCATCCCATTATACTTTATACTAGTTAACTCCTTGGGTTAACCCCCTATAGTTAAGATATCCGCTATATTAACACCTGCATGTTCCATGAATTTATCAAATTTCATTTAAAAATATCTTAACTGTAAAGACTTACATGCTGATAAATTAAATTAATGTAAATATTAGTTTGTCACTAAATTATTATATGATATTGCTTAAATGAGAAGATTGGTTTAGACCGATTTACATTAGTTGTTAACGTTATTGCAATAGAAAAATATTTATTGCATTAACTATGTACGAAGATCTTACTAATAATGTATACGAACCTACAGTTTTCCCCATTTCGGGTGTACAATAACAATACATAAAATGTATAAATCCACTAGACAAACTCTAGATACATCAATCGAAATACTTTTTTTTTGTTTAATGTATTACGTATCATAATATAAAACTTGATATTATGTAAATCAAAGAAATAAGGCTTAATGCCTTCTTTTGCTAAGACGATCTTGAATGTTCGGCAACGGACTTATTAGGTTGTAGTTATTTGTTTTTATCTCAGATGTTTTCATATTGGAGAGAGTGACAGTATCAGCTTCGCCAGAATTATCGTAAAATCAGTTATTTTACCATGCATTAAACGATAAAATTGTATAAGTAAACCGGTATATGATATTTAAAATAATATAGAACCCTTTAAGAACATAGACTAAATAAAAGGGTACCAATTGGATACAATATCATACAAACTGGATATAATATAGGTTTATTTGTCTGAAAATAAGGTGATTTTCATTAAATTTATTTTTTATACCTTTGATAGGTTGGCGTTTGACCAATATCTCACCTGTGGTTAATGGTGATGTGGAGGGTGATAGAACACGGTAGTCTTAGAATGACTGGTATTCAAGGATAGCTGCCGGAACAAGAGACACTTTGGCGACAAGAGTCAAGATGGTGATAAGATAACACTGCTTTTCGGTATATGTTAGCTATAGCCAGTGGAGTATGAGAAAATGCCACTATGAATGTCATCACGTTTGTTAGTAACACGAGCCCATCATAGGATAAGAAACCACCATTGTTTAGATCGTAAACATGTTTTATTAAACGCATAGGTAAGATTTATCTCCATTTTATCTCTGATAGCCTAGCGATTGACCATTATCTCACCTGATGGAAGTGATGACTGGACTTGATAAATGTCATAAGTCTCAATAATTTCACCATTCGTTCTTATTGCAGATTAATATTGCTATTTATAATGAGACAAGTAAATCGTTCGCCTGATGGTAAGCTCCGTCAAATACATCCTTAATGCCTGTAACTTTTAAAAACCAACAACAAAATGCGCTCTTCTCCTTAAGACTTAATCTGTTATGCCTAGCTATAATTTGATAGAGATGCGGCTCTGTACATCAAACTCATGTCATTAATTTTAAAGGCTATTTATCCTTATGACATGTTTAAAATACAGTAAAAGATTTGCAATAAATAACACATTTATTTTAATTTATATCGCGTCATTTTTTCACACACAGCCCGACACTGAGCTTAAAGACTTGAATCATGAATGCTGGGAACATTAACATCACAGGCACAATCAGACCTATACTAGAAACACATATTATTCTAAGTACCTAGATGACCGAGCTGTGCTCTGTTTTTCTTTGTAAATGACGATTTCTTTAAATGAAACCTAGCTAGATCGTTTATCGCCCCCGAAACCCCCTGCATACAAAATTTCATGAAATCGTTGGAGTCGTTTCCGAGATTCAGTTTCTATCTATATCTATACTAATATTATAAAGAGGTAAAGTTTGTTTGTTTGTTTGTTTGTTTGTTTGTTTGTTTGTAAAAGGTAATCTCTGAAACTACTGATCCGATTCTGAAAATTCTTTCACCAATAGATAGCTACACTATCACTGAGTGTCATAGGCTATGTTTTGTCGGGATAGAAGTTAGTTATCAGTTTGAAATAATAATATTCGTAAGACAAGTCGGAGAAAAATTTGCTAACTTTCCGCTTTATCGGCGTACGCTGACTAAACGGTAAGACATAGTTGAATACAATGTATGGCAAAAATGTTGGCCTTCATAAGTTTTACAAAAAAGTCCGCGACAGCATATATCTAACATGTATGTATAGCTCAGAAAAAATACTTTTATTTGTTAAAAATCTGAAAAAAAAGCGGCCTCTGTTTAGTTGGCTTTTTGAGACATTCAGTATTAATCCTTATCAAAATAAACTATTTCATCGTCTTACGTAGTTCATGTAGATACATTTTGCTTTTTACTGCATATGATTTGGATAAATAGTCTATGAGAAATCGTGAAATTAGTTCACGGGAGTCCGCCCGTGAACAGGACGGGTCAGAAATGTACCGACACGTACTACGAATTCCTGCACATAAAAAAATAGCGGCTTCTATTTCGTTGGCTTTTTTTAAGTATTTAATATTAATCCTTATCAAAAAAACCTATTTCATGGGCTTATGTAGTTCATGTAGATGCAATTTGCTCTTTACTGCACATAATTTGGACCTTTAGTCTAGGAGAAATCGTCAAGTTTACATGAGGGTGAAAACAGTGGATCACAGAATGGAACAGTTACTGCGTAATCCGGCATACGTCTATGTTTTGAACCGACTAACATAAGAAGGAGGATATAAATTCGACTGTTTTTTTTTGTTTAGTCTTATCATTGAACTTTCAACTGCCCGCTGGCGTAGTTAGGTGGGCGTTTGACTTTAAAGCACCGGGTTTGATGCCCGGTGGGAACACAGGTGTTTTCCCACGGGAATTTGTGTTTCTGGTTTTGAGTATGTTGTGAATGCTTTGTGAATCTTGGATGTTTACGGCCCCCCGATACAAGTCATTGAACTTAGTGTGGGGCTGTGAATGTGGAAGTGTTTATTTGTATATTTTTTTACCGGGTGACGACGGGCGGGTCATCTTTTGAACTATCTACTCGCGTAAATGGGTGCGCGTTTGCCTTCAAAGCAGCGGGATCGATTCGTGGTGGTAACAGAAGTTTTCTCCCTACGGGAAATTTGTGTTCCTGGTTTTTAATATGTTGTGAATCTTGGATGTTTATGGCCCCACGCTACAAGTCACTGAACTTAGTGTGGGGCTGTGAATGTGGAAGTGTTTATGTGTAGATTTTTTAACCGGGCGACGCAGGGTGGGGAATCTTTGAACTTTGAACTACCCACTGCCGTAGATGAGTGCGCGTTCGTCTTTAAAGCAGCGGGTTCGAATTTCGGTGGGAACACAATAACAAAAGTTTTTTCCCCACGGGAAGTTTATGTTTCTGGTTCTGGGTATGACGTGAATGTTGTGTGTGTGGTGTTAATTGTTTACGGTTCCACGACACAACTTATAGTACTTTTACAGTGGGGCTGTGAGTGAGAAAGCGTTTATGTGCAAGCTTTTGTTTACCCGGGCGACGCCGGGCGGGTCAGCTAGTTATATATATATATATATCATAGAATCTAGCTAGGTTTCATTCGGATCTCGGAAACGGCTCCAACGATTTTCATGAAAGTTACAGATTAGGGATTTTTCGGCCCAAGGAATCGATTTATCAACGTTCCAGGTCCGAGAAACGCTCGGTTCCCAAACTGCATTTGAAAAACCGGCCTTAAGAAACTAACAAAGACTTTCAATTATACATTATACATCTAACTTTTACCAGCAATAACATTCACGTGAATGGATGATTGATGATGATGATAAAATATAATAATTGTCTCATTGTATATTATATTAACATGATTTAAATACAGACTTTTTGATCATAATCGGTCCAGTAGTGTTTGCGTGATATAAAATCAAACAGACAATTAACAACTTTATGCTGTAGAGATAAAAGTTAAATCAAAAGAATATATTATTTTTTATTATTAAATATTATTGATACATATGTGTATTAGAAACTATTAACTCTTAATATGAAAAGCACCGAACCGCGTTTAGGCACGAAAGTGAAAATGTCGTTATTGATTTTTTTAATTTTCCAAAACTTGTAATTCTTCGAGTGTAATAATAGTGGATTAATTACGGATAATAGTTTTTAAACTTGCATGATAATTACAAATCATACAATGATGGATTACTGATTTTCGTATATTTTTAATTTCATTATAGAACTAACGTAGCATTGGAACGACAACGAAAATCAGTTATTCAACTATGTATGATTTGCCTGCACTCATACGTGACTTAGCTGTGACTGGACCATATATCTATTTCAGAAACTTATTACTTGACACTGGCTAAATAAAAGATAATAAATAGTTAAGCATAGTTTGAAGAGCAAAAAAAAAAGTGCATAGTGCATTTTTGACTAACCTCGACGTTTCGGCAGGGTTGCACCGGCCGTGGTCACGAAAGACTCTCGTTACCACGGTCCGATTTTCTCATATGAACATGATTGAAGTTCGCGAAAGTTTAAAAATTATATATATATATAATTTTTATATAGCATTGTATAGCTTATAATTTAATTACCATTTCTGACTTTGGGCCAAAGCCCAAAGTCAGAAATGGTAATTAAAGTTATATACATGAAAATATTAAGGGGATCCAAATACGTAAGTAAAGAGCAAAATTTTTTTTTCTGTATATTTGTGTTATATTTTAAAAGAACTTTGCTAGTAGAGTACGAAGCCGTTTTAAAAAGTTCTGTTTTTATAATAACAATTTGGTAGGACATTAAAGTCACAATTTTTTTACTTATTTTGTTCCGTGGTCTATTTAAAAAACGTCACCTTACTTAAAGGTGAAACCTGCATATAATATCTGTGATATCCTCTAACTAAACAACCAAATACAAAAATCAAAAAATATTATAAAGAAAAAAGTTATAAACAATTATTAACCTAATTTTTTTTCTTTATTAGGCAAAATGCAGGCGCGGGATCTCAGTTCGGGGAGAACTACTGGTTACTTACAAAAGAAAAGACTAGTAGCCGATCGCGTCACGGTTGCTTACTCCACCATTAATGCCACCCAGAACTTCGAATTACAATTTCCTGTGCGATTATTCAGAAGGGTTTATTCCCGTTTGACACACCTAGACACGTTATACTGTGTGACACACAGAATTTATATCCGTTAGAACACTTTTTACCATAGCAATTCAGTGTCAAGAGTCTAAAGGGCTGTGAGTGTAAAAGCGCATATATATCTCATCATCATCACCGTGTATTGCTTAGCACAGGTCTATTTTACAAGAGAAATAACCAGTAGTAGACGTTGCGCTTTGTCTACTCTATCATCTCTGCCGCACAGAACTTTGGGTTATAATTTGCCGCGTAGTACTACTATCCGATGGCACTAGTGAGTGTCATTAGTACCATCAATGGTACTATCCAATGGTGCTAGAGATAGGCCTACTGAAGGGTTCGTTTTCATTCTAAACATCAAGACAAAGAAATACGTTGGCTTGTTTCCGTTGTATTACACTATTACACATTGCAATATTGCACAATATTGTATACATATATACATTTTTATATATTTACTGTTTTAGATCCGCCACCTCTGGGTTGTGACTGAAAAGCAGCGCCTAGTGTTACACTATTTTTTTATTTTTTGTTATGTTTAATTACCTTTGTAAGCTGTTTTTATTGTCTATTGTATGTTCGTTTATCTTATCCATAGTGTAAAATAAATATATTTCATTCATTCATTCATTCATACAGTCTTTTTAGTTTAATTTTAGAAAATATAGGCAATTGACCCGTAGATAGCATTACATAATGATTACACTACAATACAATACAAATACTCTTTATTGCACACCAAGAAAAATACTAATTAACAATAGAAAAAAATAACAATGTAGCATATCATCGGCGGCCTTATCGCTAAGCAGCGATCTCTTCCAGGCAACCTTAGAATGGAGAGGATAAAAAGTGTAATAAAAATTGATCGGTGATGCGGCAATGATCATTCATCATGCATTATTTTAAACATGCATATAATTATTAATGTAATTAAACAAATCATATACATATAGTTACATACATAAATAAATAAAATATAAATAAATAATATACAATATATATATAAATACCCACTATATATTACACTATATTGTTTAAAGAGTCCAAAATGCTATTGACTATAATCTCACCACCGAAGGTCATCGAATTAATTTAACTATAATACATAACATTCAAAATAAAAATAAATGTACATATCTAATTCTGCATATAATTTAAAAAAAATGTGCCGCAGGTTTTTGATGCTAACAATTGCGAGGCTCCATGATTTTTGTTCAATAGAGTGATATTACAAAATATAACTAAAAATGATTACTTACTCAAAGTATACGTGTCAATTAATAAACATGAGGATAATAATAACCTTGATTAATTTTAGGATTGATAACATTACATGTATGTAAGCAGGTAAATAAATACTTATTAGATACATTAATTTCTCATCACATTACGTCATGATGTACCGGAATTAAGTTTAATTGCCATAAAACAAAATTTGTCTTAATTAAAATATAGATTTATTGTTATTTTTACTTGTATAGTTTTCAGACTTAATAATATAATTCGCTAACTTATAAGTCAAAGATATACAAAAAATACAACTTTAATTGACTTTTCGGGATATGAAAAAATTTCGGCCTTTTTCTTACAGAAATGTTAATAATGATATTGTTTTTACATTTATACATAGAAGTTAATGTGTGTTTTTGTTTGTAAACGTAAATGTGAACTTCTTTGTATTCAAGTTAACGTCAAAAATTATATCAATATTTTGCTCTGGTACTATGCTTAGCCGATAATTATATTCCTAAATTTTAAATTATTATGATTGCATTGTCTGTATTGCATCTCTTATTACTATATGTTGTCAGTGTATCAAATAAGAATTTCATAATATGACGTTATTTCTCTTTCTTTATATATTTTATGTTTTAATTTCTCTTCTTTTATAAATTGTGCCAAATAACAATTTATATAATAATGTTAATATTTTGTACTAAAATTACTTAATATTAATATAATTAAATACTAGTAATATTTAGTAGTTATACATTTTTATATTTAGTAATTTTAGTTGGTGTGAATGAATAAAACGTACTAAATAAATCAATAAATTAAAATACCATTTTAATGTCTTCGTAGGAGTACCTTTTTCTTAATTAGTAAAAGAGGAGGAAAGTATTTAGCGTTTTTTAATTTGATTTAAAAAGTGGCTCGTCGAGATGTCCCAAAGAACCTCAACATTTGATGAGCTTAATAGCGAATTCTTTTTTAATACCTTTATCTCTGACGTCTAGAAATCTATAAGAATGATAATGATGATTTCTATATTGTGAATAGTAAGTTACTATATTTAGTTAACTATATTGTAAAAAGTAAGTATTGGAATAAGGTAAAATAATAAAAAAATTTAGTAATGAAAAATATGTACATAAAGTTTTGGTAGAGTTTACATTTTACATAAATATACAAAGTAATTTCTAGTATATCAGATAAATCAGATTTAAATAAAATTGATTTTATGGCGCTATTTAGTCAGCTATCAAAATTTAGCTATTACTTCGGCTATATTAACATATTCCTCTACTGCTATTTTATCGGCTACCTCAAAATCATGCTTTTATGCTTTTTCATCGGCTTAATCAAAACTTTACTCTACAGCTATCTCATCTGTTAAATCAACTTTTAGCTCTTCCTTATTAATCGACTATATGAAAATTTTTATCAATTGCAATAACTATCGACATTTTGCTATACTGCCATATAATTGGCTAAATTTACATTTTGCTTTTCTGCTAATGCATCAACTTTATCTTCAACATTATTATAATCATACATTTTGCTACTTTGCTAACTTATTTCATATTTTTATCTAGGTATATTTGTTTATTTTAATATGCAAAATATCCAATAGTAACTTACCACTGCCATTTTTTCAACTTGAATTGTTTTTTCATCTATGATTAGCTAACATTTGAACACTATCTCATCTTATTAATTATGTGGTCGAGGATGGTATACGTTTAAGCTTAGTGGCTTTCAAGGATAGCTTGCCGGCACATCATATTTAGTGAATAAGACGAAAGATTTTTCTGTTCAAGCAGTTTTCTTCAGCTTTCTCTCAATGTACCTAGTCTAGTTTTTTATATGCGATATTTCTAGTTAATCCATGAAGCTTTTTGTTATAGTAGGTATTATGTGGCTTACCTAATGGCGTTAACGTGTCTTCTCTAGGATCTCTGTGCCTCCGCCTCTCTCGCCTCTCCTGTCGATCCCTAGCCATGATGGCTGCGATGGAGAAGTCCGTGGCGCAGGGCCTTGCGGAGCACTCCTCGTCCATTCCGGAGCCCTGGCGCTCCCGGCCTTCACCCTGGAGCAGCATCAAGTTGAGCGCCTCCGAGCCCAGCGTGCCTCCCCGACCGCCACTCCACGCACCGTCACCGTCTGAACATCCCATCGATGACGACGAACATATTCTTCGCACCTTCGAATATAATCAGCCCTCTGCTGACCGAAAACACTTGTTGAGTCTCTCCAAGCCGAGTTGATAAGCAGTTTGTGAAGCAGAATTTCAAAATTTCTCTAATTTCCCGTCAATCTAAAACGATCACAAAAATCTAATTTTTACGGAACACAATTAGAGGACTTTGGATTTGTGTGCTGATGGCTGGACAGTACAGTCACTGTTGGCAAGTTTCGGGGATCGTAGAAACTTTTTACGCGCGCTGGTTTGGTGGCTGCGAGCGGACCGGTGCGGCGCGGCGCGCTGTGTTCTCGACTGAGGCGGCGGAGCCCGGCCGGCGAGCAGGGAGGGGCCTGCATCGCCGCCCTACGCCACCACGCTTCGACCACGCACACACGACCACTTTTTTATTACTTCTTTCTTATTAAGTCCGTCCCGCTCGCGCCGGCTTCTCCGCGCGCACCGTCTCTCTCGCCGAGAGTTTTTCTCCGCGCGATAACTATTGAAATTCGCTAAACGGCTCACCGCGGCGCGGAAAAGGCTTCTCGTTAAACGGTGTACCGATACTATCGAAGTATTTATTCGCATTACACGAAGCGCCGACTCTTGGCATCACTATTTATGCACTGTGAGAGAACCGCCATTGAGGAGCCCATTACTGTGAAGTATTCTTCTTGAGCAAATCATAAGTTAACTAGATAGTTAGTTGGTTAAGATAGTGTCAGTTTTGCTTGGCAAATCATATTGACAGGTTCGGGACACGGTGTATCTTATTACTAATTATTATCCGATTTTAGAACTATCGTGTATAGGTTTTAACTAGAAAAAAATATTTTAAATTTAAATTTAACTAGAAAAGAGGTAATATTTTGTTAGGCTTTCGTAATTTTTTTAATTGTTTAAATTAAACAACTTTTTGCAAACGACGGCTTTTATCGCATAATTTTACATTATTTTAATTCCTGAGTATTTGAACACTTTTTTCTTTCTCCCTGTAACCACAGACACTACAAATTGTTTAAAATGTCAGGCATATAAATAATATTAAATATATGCGATAAAATATTTTGATAGTTTTTAATTCAATTGTGCGCATTAATTATTATATGGCTTTTAAATTTTTAAGTAGAATACCTACAATTTATCAAACTAAACTAAGCCTGTAAAAAGAAACTTTTTCAAGTGTTAGTAATTTTATGTATGTCTCGATCAATTAACAGTATACACATAACAATACCTAATCATAATATTTTAAGGATTATATATCTAAAAATTTCTAAAATTATTATTATAGTAGGTATTTTTTTTCTTTATTCCTACTTTAATCAGTACGTCATAGTGTGTGCTGTATTAATGCAAATATTTAGGCTTAAATTAAGTAAGTATAGGTAGGTAACTATCAAATGAAAAACCATTAGTTTTGATTTCAGAATTCAATTAATTACCTCCTTTTAATATAGGTTAAAACATAAATCTGTCAATATTTGACACCAAGCTGAACACACATTTTTGATTTCAAAATATTATATATGATAAAAAAATAATAAAAACCTTTATTTCTACAAGAATATATAATATGTTTGCAAAACTTTAGATCCCCGGGTCCCCTAGCACGACCTGTATCGTAGAACCCAGTATTGTAAACATAGATTGTATAATGTTATCATTTTCAGATTTTATTAAATATATATACCATGCATTGGTCTTATACGCAGGCCTGTATTTACTATTTAAAAATAAATTACTTCTACAGTAAAAAACAAAACCATCAATGTTATTGAATAAAAACCATGTAACAACTCACCAATTGCAGAAACCAAACTGAGTGCTAATCGCGAGTCGAGAATAAACCTATAACTGACGGTAGATCAAATTTGCGGAAAATTAAACTCAACGACTCGCCTCCACTACTAAAATTATAATAATTCATAAAGGCAACAAATCAAACTAACCATGTCGCCTTGCTATAAACCTTATCGACGATAAGCCGGTAATGGCCGTACAAATAGCCTTCTGTATTGGTTTGTGACGAATCGTATTAATTATTTTGTATTATTGTAAATTTCTTCATTTGCCGTGAACAGATTCACGATTTGTGTTCAAGGTGATTGTTAACTTCTTTGCCGATAAGCCAAATGTCAGGAGATGGAATATTTATAAATAGCTTTTTAAACGTGTGTTGTTTTTTGCATGAAAATATATTCAATTTTTTTTTTCAGAACGTCACACTTTCCTCTGTATTACATATAAGTACACTACTACTTAAGACTATCTACGGGCCAATTGCCTATATTTTCTAAAAGTTAACTGAAGCTATACAAATTTATAGTATAATACAAGATTGTATGAAAGTAACATACAATCTTAAAATAATTGTCATAATGTAACCAGAAGGATTTTTGTCAAATTCTTATCTTAATTTTTTTTTAGTAATTACTATGTAGAGTACAAATATTTTATACATTCATTGGGTGCGATTTTCAATTTTCTTTAAACAAATTCAAGAAACTATTTTAATTTAAAAATACGCTTGTGTTATATCTACTATATTAGATATTAATCATAAATTAATACTGCCTATATAACTAAACTATAACTAAATTATATAGCGAACAAGAGCTCCCCAATATTGAAATAATAATTTGTAATTTGAAGCGAGTAAATAACTGTGTCATTTTTATTCTTTTTATATTTGTAATATTAAGCAATTTTTTCATTTCAAGCGATATTTACTGCAATTTATTCTGTAACTAGCTTTTGCCCGCGGCTTCGCTCGCGTTAAGAAGTATTATTTTTAAATTGACAAAGTTTCATACAAACTTTCATCCCCTATTTCATCCCCTTGGGGGTAGAATTAATCAAAATCCTTTCTTAGCGGATGCCTACGTCATAACATCTACCTGCATGCCAAATTTCAGCCCGATCCGTCCAGTGGTTTGGGCTGTGCGTTGATAGATCACTATGTCAGTCAGTCAGTCAGTCAGTCACCTTTGAGTTATATATATTTAGATAAAAATACGAAATATTAAAAAAAATATGATGAAATTGTGTTCCTTTGAGGCCGAATTCACAGAAAAAACATTTAATACCATAATAGGTATATTAATAACTTCATCAGATTATATTATGTATAATTAGAAGTCAACATTTTAAAAAGTTCTAAATGTAGTTCACAAGAGATTCGCCTCTTCTTAGCTGCCACAAACTACCATTGCACTTTTTGTCAAAATCAACGGACAGTTGTGATTAAAATTTAAAAGTAGCAAGTCGTGTGAACGCACTCGCTGCGACGACTATAGGGGGACACCGCCCATAGTAGGCGGGACTTGAAACTGCAGACGAAACTCTACTCTATTAATAGGGCTGTAAAGTTGTGATTTGTGTGTATTTTTCGATGCATTTAGTGCAAGTCGGAGGGTGAGGCAATTCCCGCTAAGTAGCGTCCGAGTACTTGGAGTTTGCATACAAACTTCCCGTGGAGCTGAATTTAAGTAGGACTAAGTTAAGACACTTTTTAGGGACTAGAGAAAAAGTATTTTGTGAAAGAAATAGAATTGTTAATTGAAATAAGAATTGTTTTGAAATAAATCCTATCGCGTGTGATTTGTTGGGTAATGAAAGAAAATTATATTTTTTCCAAATTTTCAATTATCAACATTAATTGAGGATTTTTTTTTTATTTGTGACTAAGCTAACGTTTGACCACAATCACACCTGATGGAAAGCAACGATGCGGTCGAAGATGGAGCACGCTTGCTCAGTAAATACCTATTCACTCTCTTCTTGAACAACCCCATAAAATACTTTTAGGGGAACACAGTAGACGGCAGGGCGTTCCATTCCTTGGCAGTTTTCATAATGAAAGTGGAAGCGAAACGCTTCGTGCGAATGAACATGAAATGAACTCTCTTCTTCTATCACGGATAAATTACACGAATCAGATAAAGAAAAATGTGTTCGCCATGTCGTAAAATTATAATACAAGTGACAAACAATGACGATAGAGAGATAATAGTAAAAAGAGTATCTACTACTAAAACAATTAGATAATGTACCAAAATGAAATATTCATGAAAAATTACTTTTTGGCCAAAAATCTTACCTATATAACGAATCGTTGATAGAAGTTACCTTAAACTTATGTATATTTAAGTATACAAACTAGTTCAAATGGCTTAAGTAGATGTTTTAACCGACTTCAAAAAGGGTGGTTCAAAATTTGGTGTTTTTTAGTTTGTTATCTCAGACCTCCGTCATTTATAAACCGATTTCGAAAATTTTTTTTTCGTTTGTGTGCAACAAAAAAAAAATTTTTTTAATTTATTTTTCAGATCATTTATTGATCAGATTATTCCCATAGATATTTTAAAAAAATGGTTCAGTGGTTTGCTTTTTAACCAAAATAACGGAAAATAATTTTAATGTAAGCAAAGCTTAAAAAATCCGACTTTACCGCTTTATCTTCGGAGCCCTTGATCATTATTAAGGATAACTCCAAAACTACTAGTCTATCTTGATCAACTAATAAATACTGCTAATAAAAATAAGTAATAATAATACTGAGAGTTACTAGATTATAATTAATAAGCCTATTATGACACATATCATGATTCTGATGTATTTATTGTTTTTATAGATGTATATTTGGGAGTCATCAAGTCAAGAGTGAATAGGTACTGCTACATCATCGCTTTCCATTACATCAGATCATGGTCAAATTCTTGCCTAACAAGCAAAAAAACTCTCACTGCTATTTTTTTTATTACTGACTAAGCAAACGTTTGACTACAATCACACCTGATGGAAAGTGACGATGTAGTCTAAAGTGGAGCACGCTTGCTCAGTAAATACCTATTCACTTTACTTT
The DNA here is from genome assembly GCA_948107665.1 of Lomographa bimaculata. Lineage (NCBI taxonomy): Eukaryota > Metazoa > Arthropoda > Insecta > Lepidoptera > Geometridae > Lomographa > Lomographa bimaculata. The sequence continues at coordinate 14,303,189 of OX403587.1, read as the reverse complement.
TTAACACACCTAAATTGTACCTTTCGGGAAACACAGATGACGGCAAAGCGTTCCATTCTTTTGCTGTTCTGTGAATGAACGAAGACGTGAAACGTTTCGTGCGAATAAACGGTATATCAACCATAAACTTACGCAATTTGGCATCCTTTTGAATAATTGTAAAAAGCAGTTAGCCCAATCTTTTATAGGGACGTTTTCGATGGCCTCGTGGAACAAAATCACCGCCGCTTCAGGGCATAAAAATCATAATATATCCAGTAAGCTTATTTACGGAAGCAATAATTAAACGCAAGCAAAGCTTAAAAAAACCAACTTCACCGCTTTATCTCAAGAACTACTGATCAGATCTTGATCAAATTTAAGCAGGACCAATTGGAAAGCAAACTCTTTCAAACAAAAAAAATCGAAATCGGTTCACGTGGAACGACGATATGAGGTAACACACTATAAAAAATACAATCGACTTGGGTACCTCCTCCTTTTTTGTGAAGTTGGTAGAAAAGGAATCCCACGGTGCAAAGCCCGGACTGCATGGCGGCTGTGTTGAGGTCTTCAAGAACTAATTTGTTACCTTAGCGGAATGTGTGTTTGCTGCGAGGACGCTTTTCGCGAACCTTTTTAAAGACTGGGCAAACCCGTACTATCTAAATACCAATTGGCAGGCAAATTATATCATTTCAAATTCGATTTTTAAATGATATAATTTAAACGCAAACCTTTTGATGTTGACATACTTCTCTGACAGTTATTAGTATATCTTTGATGATGCACATTATGCAATAAATGTGATATTTATGTCATATTTATTTTTGGATACGTATGTATATTCTTTAGTATTTTATTTACAATACAATACGATATAAATCAAATCAAAATCAAATCAAAGCATTTATTTCAGAAAGTCATCCATATTACAATTAATTTATAAATAATATATTTATTTATAGATTTAGTTTATTTTTAGGAAATATAGGCAATTGGCCCGTAGATAGGTATTTATAAATGTCTATTGTTGTTATCTAACATAATTATATTTCCTTTTTACCTGATTGATGCACGCCTCATGTCATTTTATTTCCACCGTTGGATGACTGGTAAAGAATGCTTTTAGCATTAAGTCCTCCTTTTGTAAACTATTACTGTGCAACAAAGTATTAAATAAATAAAAAATCCGACTTCACCGCTTTATCTTCGGAAGCTTTAATCAGATTAAATGAATTAAATGCGAATTATTGAGAATAACTCAAAAACTTGATCTTGAAAAGTCAAATCTTGATCAAATTTAAATGGGACTACACGGAAAGCCTTTCTTTCTAATAAAAAAAGAACCATTAAAATCGGTTCACCAAGAAAGAAGTTATGAGGTAAAACACATATAAAAAAGTCGAATTGAGAACCCCCTCCTTTTTTAAAAGTAAAAAAATAGTGCATTGTCTCAATTTGCTGGCGAAATAGGCAATATTTTTTCTACTTTCATCGGTAAATATTTAAAAGGTAAGACCCATTTTACTTATCGGCTTTTCTTTCAGATTCAAAACAACGAACAAAAGGTAACGAAGGCTGTATGAAAAAAAAACATAAAGTACCTAAACGAAACCTGGGTAAGTATAGTCGCCTGTAACATTAATATATACAGCCAATGATTTGCCCTCCGTTTGTTTATTAATTATCGATCATTTTACGGCACCACTCTATACTCAGTCGTTTCTGGTCATCCTTATATTCATCGGGTGCAAAACTTCCGATACTTCAGATGTAGGGACCTACATTTTAAGCATCGGTGTTAGTTTTGCACTCGATGAATATAAGGATGAATAAAATATAAAAAAAAACCGACTTCGCCGATTTATCTTCGAAACTTTGATCAGATTATATGTACTAAACACGCATTATTGACGATATTTCAAGAACTACTAATCAGATCTCAATCAAATTTAAATGGGACACATTAGAAAACAACATCTTCCAAACAAAAATAATAATTTTGAAATCGGTTCACGTAGAACGAAGAAGTAAAAAAAATTTTAAAAAAAAAATTCGACACTTGAGTACCTCCTCCTTTTTTGTGAAGTCGGTAGAATAAGGTTGAATGGACATTCAAAATCTTTCACACTAAGCTTTATTGGTATTATTTGGTATATACAGTACAAATTTACTGACTTTTTTATCACATTGAATAAATTTAAACTTTATCTACCTCTTTTCAGATTAGACCTGTTTAAAAGAAGTTATTTTTTTGTAACTGCAATAAAACTATAAAATAGTGTTTAGCCGCGAAAGTGAAAAATGCCGTTGTTTATTTTGTATTATTTTCCAAAACTTGTGAGTCTTCGAGTGTCATGTAATTGGTAACTAGAACTTGTATGATGAATCAATTATTAACTGAAATTATACATGACACTGGCTAAATGCAAAAAGTCTGCGGAGCCAAACCTAAAAAAATACAACCATACAAATTCAAATGAAACCTCCGAAAGACTCCCGAAGAGTTAAATTTTTAAAAACTACTGTTTTTTTACTTTTTATTACATAATGCCAGTAATGTAATATATCAAAAGCAGTATAGCTACAATTATATAGGTGTACCATGTGTGTACTGTCTATGTACAACCCACGTATTATGCATACTTACTTCCCAATAGTAATAATTAAGGATACAGTAACAGTATAAGAATTAGCCTTGATACGTATATTAATAGTACGTAGCTGTTATAAACGTGAAGAAATTGTCATATTGTTTTCTCAATCTCTCACAGTCCCGCATTAAATATAGAGACCAGTATCGTGGGTGACGGAAACATTTACATACCACACTCACTATCACACCCAGAACCAGTTATCTAAAAAAAAATAATTTGGGAAGGAAAATTATGTTCCGGCCGGGAATCGAACCCAGGACCCACGGTGTAGAGGATAGAGACTTGCCCACTGCACCAACTGGGAATGGGTTTTGAGAGTTTTTGCATTTAATACCAAGGGTATTAATTTTCTAGAACTAATAAAAAGACTACTTTTTACCCGACTTCAAAAAAGCCGTTGGGGTAAACGTGTTCTTGAGTGGAGACCGCGAATTGGCAAACGTAGCACAGGACGCCCTCAGGCTCAATGGAGCGACGATCTTCGCAAGGTGGCTGGCAGGAGCTGGATTAGAGAAGCAGAGGATCGTGCTCAGTGGCGTGCAATTGGAGAGGCCTATGTCCAGCAGTGGACTTCCATAGGCTGATGATGATGATGAAAAAAGGAGGAGGTTCTAGGACTGTGTGTATTTTTTTTATGTATGTTTATCGATTTCTCCCCCATTTGTAGACCGATTCTCAAAATTCTTTTTTTGTTTGGTAGATTTTACTTCAGAGGTGGTCCTATAAAAATAAGTGATGAAGCCGGTTTTTTAAGCTTTGCTTAAGTTTAAATTATATCATAAATAATGCGGATAAATGATTATTAAAATGAATCCTATTTCACATGCACACTAAAGTTATCTAACAACACCGACATGTGTTCAAAATTCCGCTTTCTTCGATACTAAAATTTTAGCACCAGCGATATTGAAACAGCTAAATCTCAGCTATGGCTGGAGATAGCTCAATTCTTGCAATATGCGATACAGGGGACATTATTGACTAGGGTACAGCACGTGGTTGGAATGAACTTGCACAAACGGAGCGGAAATACAACTATACGTAGCTCAAAATCAGTAAGAATAAAGATGCTATGCAACTTTTTGAGCCGCTAAAAACTAGTCGTATTCAGTAAGGGGCGGTATTAATTACGTCCCGAGGGGTTAACAAAATCTCTACATGCCCTTATCTTGGGGAGAGCGGCTACAAACCATTCTTACGTAATACTTTGCATGTCGAAATTTTATATTAGAAATGTAGTTTTATTTCAGATGCAGAATGGTAACTAAATATTTGTCTAATAAGAATATGATGATAGTCTTTATACAATAGCAATAAAAGAGTTTTAAAACCTAAATTATCTGTTTAAAAAAATATAATAAAAATTGTACGTTTAACTGTGACTTTTAGTGTCACTGATCCTTTTCTAACTACGTGCTATTATTCTGAAAACAAGATAGAATCTTCAAAATCGGTCAAAATCCGTCCAGCGCAGCCGTTTGGAAGATACGAGGTATTAAATAAATTTATAAATATACATACATATATACAAGATACGTGCGAAAAACATAACCCTTCCTTGGCTTTTGGGTAATAGATTCGCCACTTACATGTTTTATAATGTTTTCACATATCTGCACAGCCATAGTTGTATTAGTATAAGGGCTGTTTTTAAATAAGGTAAAGAACCGTGACCGCTACCCCGGCGGTGAAGTACCGATCCATCTTCCTTGCAGGGCTCTTTTTGCGTTGTGGCACCCACGGGGCGAAGGCTGTTCAAAATTGGAATACAGTAACTGACATTAATCTGTTACTGCACAAATACTTGTATATGGTTTGTATATACATACGTAGCTGTTTTGTTTCTTACATAGCCAAATGTAGATTCAACATATTGAGGCAAGGAAGCAAAACAAAACATTTTCTATATACCGACTTTACAAATAAGGAGGAGGCATTCAAGTCGACTGTATTTTTTTTATTATTATTTTTATGTGTGTTATCTCATAACTTCTTTCCACGTGAAACAATTTTAAATTATTTTTTTGTTTGAAAGATGTTGCTTTCCAATTGGTCTCATTTAAAATTGATCAAGATCTGATCAGTAGTTTTCCTGAACATAGATAAAGTGATGTACTCGTATTACTCATACGCTCTATCTTTGGCTACTCTCTATGTCTTGGCTATGCTATGATAATCATTTCTTCGTTCACTTCTTCTAGACTGAGATGACTCCTAGGCTAGATTAATTCAATTTATTTACTAAGCGTTTCATAATAATACTCTATAGAATTATTTTTAAAGAATTTCTTTTATTATTAAGGACATTTAATATTTGCAACATAAAACTAAAACAATAGCTGTTCAGCTATCCCACAAAATGTTTGTAAATTATAAATGAAATTGTCGCCTTAAAACAAAGAGTTGTGTTATACGATTAACATTTATGTGTGTGTGAGAGTGTGTCTGTGTATCGCTTCTGCTGTAGCTCTTAGAAGAGCCGTTTGCAATGTGGGTTTTTGGAGTGATTTTTTTTATAGAAGGGCTTTCTGGAAAATTCTGATCCGCAACCTTTTTGTGTGACGAGAAGTAGTAAAGGGTTACACTGTGATGAATAATCAAAATATTTTCCTGTAACACAAAAGTTTCACTTCTATCATGTGTCTGTACGACACACACTATTTTTTTTTATGGAAAGAAAGTTAGTGTCGACTTTAGAGCTGGTCTAAAAATATACGTTAACTAGTGTACTGGTGCATTAATATGTCCGTTTTAAGATTTTTTTTTTTTCTCAATAAGAATAAATTCACTTACATGAGAAAACGAATTATAGATAGATATGCTGCTTACATTTCCTAATAATTTATGTTACAACGATGTGTATCCCATGAAATCACATACTCCGATCTACTACTGGGCAGATCGTTAGCTGGCTGAGCGTCGCCCAACCACCACGCGACGTGGCAAGCTGCTAGCCGCGCGACACGACACAACAAAACGTCGCACCTACAGCTCCACGTCACATGAATAAATTAGGACGGTCCGAACCTAATTAATGTGCGACATACAAGACTACTACTTTTATCGTGATTAAGAGCTTCTCCGTACGCAAGTAACTAGATTTCGGTCGCCAATGAGCTGTTTATTGCACGAACTCGTGTGGATTAAAGTTTATTAATTGCAGAAAATGTTTACACTTTTTAAGTAATGGGTACGTTTTTTACCCGAGTAAGGGTAAAAAGTTTTAACTTTTTGGTAGAGTAGTAGTTTTCGAGCGTATTTTGTGCATATATTTGTAAATTTCTTAATTACTTCGTATCTTTCTAACGGAACTAAACCAAGTACCAAATACCTTAGTATAACTTGCTATTCATGCTCGTTCACAGACTATTGACAGTTAACATTCCGCCATTCTTACTTTTTAGTGCTCATAAATAGGAGTTTGAAAAAAGAAACAAAATGGTGGATTTTATGTGCGAAATAGTAATATGTTAATTTAAAAAAAATAAACAGATCTATCAAGTAGGGTATCAAAATAAAGGAAATTAACGATTACATAAAATTACTTACAAAGTAAACTCACATATTTCGCAGTTGGGTTTATCGAATTATTAGTACATTGACTGGTTCAATTACTTGTTCACATGGAAAGTATTTTTATTTATTTATTTTACTCTCACAGAACCTCTTTCACGTCATATTTCAAGTAAAGAAGTTGCGCACGGCTAGGTAGACGAGAGCGCCCCACCACCGCGACCTGACTCTGGAACAGTTTACCGGTCTCTATACGTCGCTCTCAATCACTCCACACTTTTAAAGAACAAATAAAAAAATTGTATCACTCTCAATTAAGTTAAAGCTATGAATGTCCTTTATTAGTCATATATATTTATGTATAATAATATATATTAGTTTGTGTATGTTTATAATATATTGTCATTATTTGTGTAGGTTTTTGTATGTATATTATATATCTAATATTAATAAGTATGTGTAAGTACATTTATTAATTTAAATACGTGTTGAGGTACACCACCGTCCCTGTTTGTAATATTTTTATCATCTCCCTTTGGTTGTCTGGAAGAAATCGCTTTGAGCGATAAGACCGCCCTTTGTGCTCCTAAGTTATATTTAAGATTTCTTTGTAAGTGTTATTTTTTGGTGTGCAAATAAAGAATTTATCTATCTATCTATCTGTCGTCCTAACTCCCAGAAGAACAGTCAACCTTCTTCTTAAGTATAAGCTGCATCATATCCTTTACTATAGAATATTAATTTAGAATTATAGCATACTAAGATAAGTATATGTGGACATTGCTGTGACGGAACCATTTATAAGAACGGTCAAATTACATCTACTTATTTCAAAACTATCTACAACTTATTAATATTTTTGAGGTAAAAAAAAATTGCAGCGAACTTTTTCTTTTGGATTTTTTTCGAGGTTGCTGTATTTGAATTATATAAGATACGTTACTTACTTTATGCTCTTAGGAACATATTATAAAATTTTAATTATTACTATTAACTATTACTAATCTACAAAGCCTAATAGCATCTTTCTATGACAAATATTCACTCTAATTTAATTCGAATCATCGTCTCTATTTATTTTTAACTGACTTCAAAAAAGAAGAGGTTCTCATTCCGGCTGTTTTTTTTTGTGTCTTAGACCTTGCTGGCGCTTTCCACGTGGCCCCAATTTAAATTTGATCAAGATCTGACCAGTAGTTTTTGAGTTATCCTCAATAATACGTATTTAATTCATTTAGTCTGATCTAGGGTCCGAAGATAAAGCGGTGAAGTCGGTTCTTTTAAGCTTTGCTTGCGTTTAAATTATTATAATAACTAGCTGCTCCCAGCAGTTTTAATCGCTTAAGTCCCGGACCCGCGTGAATTTTGGGATAACAAGTAGCCTATGTCTTAATCCAGGGTGCCAACTACATCCTTACAAAATTTCGTCAAAATGCGTCCAGCCCTTTGAGCGTGAAACATATACAAACACACTCACCAACATACAAACACATTCACAAACTTTCGCCTTTATAAAATTACTAGCTGTGAACATCGCACTTGGCGTGACAATACCCGGTCTGAGCGGACAGGCTACCCCCACGGGAGCCGCTAAATCGTATTGGTTTCTCTGCCACTTTGTTTATTTGCTCCCTTTTTTTCAAAGCTAACTGAAGCTCTGTTTAGACTTGGAGATTGTATTTTGTTGATAGCTGAGATATCTTTTAGTTTATTTTATGCTGCAGAAAACTAGCTGTACCTGCGTAGTATGTATCTTTTCCAGATATAATTGGAATAAAAATTGCGAATAGTTTGTCCCTTGCCCATAGAAATCTACATATACCTACCTATCTAATTCCAATAAAATTCGTCTATCCAAATGAAAATTGCTTATTGAAAACATACAAGTATTGACAAACTCACACTCACATTTTGAAAGTGAAATAATGGCGTTGTCGATTTTATAATATATTATTGTCCAAAACCTGTGATTTCTATGTGCTAATGTGTAATGATGGATTAATAACTGTTTATAGTGAGCATAAGTACAGGCAAATCATACAAAATGTTGAAGTTTGTTTTCGCTTTAAAACTCCAATTTAAGTTTTAAAAAAGTTTCAACCACTTTAAAAAAATATATTACTTGATATAGTTAATATTATGCATATAGTTCACGGAGTCAAAATAAATAAAAACGTTACATATCACACTTACATTATAAGTCCGACAATGTGTGTAAGAATGTTTCCTCTTCTCGCTGCAACAGCTGAACGGGTTTAGATAAAATTTGGAATGTATGCAATACAAGGATGTAATTTATACCTAGCCTTCTTTTTAACTTGATAAACGAGGGCGCGCTACTGTATAATATAATTTCGATAACTCGACACACATGGTAGCCAAGTATCAACTTACTTAATAATTCTATGTAAAATATACAAAAACAAAAGTAACAAACGTTTGTTTATTTAGCCACGAAAAGTTAGAAATGATAAATAAGGTTGATATAGAGCTGCCTCCACATAGTCATAATGTGCAAACGCCAAGCTCTCCGCGTTTTGGCTGACACCGTTCCAAGTGGAGGCAGGGGGTGTGTTCACATTGCAAGCGGTCATAAAATACGCGCAAAATAATTATATCTGCTTGTTACTGCGGGTTTAACAAAAAAAAATCTAAATACGAGATATGTTTTTAGGCTGAATTTTGGGTAACATAAAATTGTAATTAAAGGATATCTACTTACTGCTTTAATCTTAAATCTCATTATGCATTAATGCATGACTAAGAATTTTAGATAGTTTGTTTAATTAAATATGTAAGATTTATCTTCTATGATATCACCTACGGCTACATCTGTTGCGTGTGACCTTGACCTTTGTTATGGTCACCACTGTCAGACGTCTAGGTCCAAAGACTATGTGGTGTAGAACGGTAGCTGATGAAATAGGGTTGCAAATGACATATTTTTTTTTAAACTTCATGCTGCTTCCGCGAATATAATAGTTTCTGTTAGACTCCATACATGCAGCCAGATTGAGCTGGAGTATTACTACACCTTTTTGTTACACATTGTATAGAAAAAAAAAAATCTCTGAAAATTCTCCCGGTGCTCTATCTGGAAAACCGCTGCACCGATTTTCAGTTAACATTTATCTAAGAACGTTCAAAGTTAGAGCTACGATGTCGCAGATACATATAAACTTAAACTTAAAACACCGCTCTTTTTGCGTCGGGGTAAGAAACGATATTTTATTATAACATTTCCCCGCTGCCCGCTCGCAACACAGCCACACAGGGAGGCAGCGAGGCGCGAGCTTGCTTTATCTGCGCTGGCTTTGCGCGAAACAATATATTTATTGGACAGTGGCGCGCCCGATCCTCCCTCGGATGATCTATTCGCTGCTCTTACGTTGCCACTGCATGGGACAATCGCACACATAAGAAAAACAATTCAAAATTTATCACTAAAACAATTCTGTATTTTTTTTGTATTAGCTAATTTGATAATAATAGCGGTATTACTAGACGAGCCAGTCGTCGGCCTGGTTGTAAGTATCTCGACTATAAACATGATGCATTGCGACTCAGAACTTTGAATATCAAAGTCCTGATTTAAACTGTTCTTCCACAAAAAGCGACGCAGATGTCAGAGACAAGAAGAAGCAGACTTATGTCATAATGTATCAATTAATAGATACACTTACATTAATAAAAATATCGTAAGAAAATACGTAAAACTACGCATTTGTTCAAATTGATATTACATATTTTTTGTCATGATTTATTTGATTGTTAATATTCAAAATATCGACTTGCATGATTTAAAAGTACTTATTTTAGTGTTTGGGGTAGTTGAACATTACGTTTAAATTCGCGGTATGCAGCGATGCGGAAGTCGTTCCTCATTCAAGTAAGGTCACAGTTTGCAGAGTCCGGCGAGCGCACCCGGTGTCGCACCGCTCCTATTTTACGATACACCGCCAGTTTTGTATCCAAGATTAAACGAAACTAAACTGCTGGCATACACTACTCACTGACCTGCCCGTTATTTATTGCTCCAGGCAAAATTCTTATTTTCCATGCGAGAAAAACATCTGAAATCGTATTAGGAACGAATAAACCACAGGGACGTCTCAATCGCGCTTCTATTTGTTCGGGAACGGTCTCCGGAGAGGCGAACAAGATGGATCGCGGTGTCAACACGAATTTGCATCCGTTGTTTGTCTCCGCGAGCGTCGGCGGAAAAAACACCGCAATCTCATTGGGTTCGGTGCACCGGGGCTCCGCCAGCCCGCATCAGTTATTCGCCGTGCGGCCGGCTAACACGATTATCTGTCGTTTGGAACGAGACGCTCTTTTTTCCCGTTCCCTTGTTTTCCAACTTCACGTCTGCTCCGTGTTTTTCTGAATAGGAAATGGGATACGTCACACGAAAAATTGACAAAAATATGGCCGATGGAAAATAGTGGGTTTTGTGATAGGATCTGTCGGATCCCGCGCTCGCTGAATAGATTTTTTTTATTTGCAAGATCGTTTTCTTGTTTGTTATGTTTTCTGTTACGCTGATTGCTTTTGTTATGCATAATATTTTGTTATTCTATATAGTTCTCACTTAAGGTTGTTTATTGATGTGGTATCTATAAAAATATTACCCGCCAATAGTTTTTATAGCACTTACCAGACTCTACGTCCTCTCATTAGCGCCACCGCCCGGCAGTTCTGAAGTCACTATAAAAACTGAAACCAGCAAAAACTCCGTCGCGAGTTGACAGACGGGATTCCAAATATTTCAGCAATGCACCGTTTCTGTGAAACAAGATTCACATTTGTGATTTATGGCCTCAGTAAAGCGTTACAAATTGTTATCCACAAGTTTATGTTGTCCTAATTTATTAGTTTTTCTGGGGTTCAAACGACGTGGGCGATGCAGCCACCGGATGAGTTTGATGATGCCTCCATACGCCTCTAAATGTCTGTCTGACATAACAAAAAGCTAATAATCATTCGATAGCGTTACGAAGTGATGTTTAGTCATAAATTGCGGAGACCTGAGATGTGATTGCGCCATGAATTACACAGCGAGCCACACGCAACCGGTCATAAAGATCTCTCTAATGTCTTCATACGGCACTCTCAACACGAACGCGGCCGGTCGCCTCGGAATAGATTCACCAAAGTAATAATTTCCCCGCGGAGAGTAGCTCACACGCTCTAGCCAAACCGCTGATTACGACTTGATTACACCCTACAAAAACTTTCATAACCCGGAACTTCAATTGCCATTAGTGGATAAAAAAACAATTATTGACGCCTCATGATAGCAATTAACACCCGTCTGTTATTATATCCAAATCTTTACTTTCGGTAGACCAGCGATCATGTTTAATGAGCGGCTCCTAGAAAGTTTTCAAAAGGTAACATTGCTTAGAGTTTAGATAAAGGAAATTGTACCTTCAAACGTGCGATATAAGATCGAATCGGTTTCGGGGGAGCAGTAGTAGAAATGTATCGCATAGACGTGTGAAGCTGACGCCTACTGCGGGCGACGCGCGCAGACCACCCGCGCTCGACCACCGGCCGAAGGGCGTGTGCGCATGCCACATGCATAGTTCTGATGAACGCGGAAATTTACGAGGCAGTTGCAAAAAACTACAATTACAATGTGCTTTTCTATAAACAGATTAATCATTTTATCGAAAGACATTTACAATAATACAAAAGATCTATACACGTCTAGCAATGTATTTTCGAAAGTTAATCTGAAATAACGATCTGTAAGCCCATTTACATACGTCAACAAGGTTGACCCAGAACGTGGAATGGCATGGCCGCGAGGTCGCCGTGGTCCTCCAGTGTGGTCCGGCGTCGGCCGCTGTCGGCGCGGCCGTGCACGGCACGCGCGCTATGCGCCTGCGCAGCCTTCTAACCGCTTAATAAATGACCGTAGCACGGCATTAGGCGGATCGCATATATCATTTATGTAAATTATGACGAAGACATATCTAGCTCGGACGAGCTCTACCTTCACTCCACACGACGTACATTCCGACTTGGTTTGATATTCCACTGAGAAATAAATCTACAAATAAATATACTTAGTCCTCATTATGGAGAGTTCTGCTTGTCACGATAAGAAAAGCTTGCGGTTTGAGTGATTGCGACGTTCGCCATGTCTTGCATGAGTTACTCAACTGTTTCCTATGTGCTATCATTAATATTTAATGTATGACTAATAAAAATGCTTCACTTTCTACGTACTAAAGGCAATGCCAAATGTCTTTATTATACTTGTAGTAAGTAGCACAGCATGATTTGCCAGGTGAAGATGCTCATTGATAAATAGCTTTTAAATACAATTTGGTTGTCTATTAGATGTTTCAGTTTATATTGCGGATATATTGAGTGTATGGCACCCCATCGAGCAAGAAGAGCATGACAAAAGGGAACCACCCTTGTTGTTGTGTTGTGACAACTGTTACTTGGTAAGGGTACAGTTGATTTTGAGAAGATCGATTGGCGATTTTCTCAAATCATGACATCTATTCAGGATGTTCATTTTGAGTCATCAATTAACGACTTTTTGATACATTGCTCTTTATAGACCACAAGGTATACAATATGTGTATTGTGGAATAAATATATATAGTACCTACTACATAGGTGGTAAGAAATAAGCTAGATGTCTAAATTGAATTAACTTATTATAAACTTTTGTATTTAGAATGGCCTTGCGGTATCATTGAAAAAAAACAACGTAATTCGTGCCGATACATATCTAAATTCATTTAAAGGTTACATTTCAAAATAGGACCTAACCACAAGTTCTCGCAACGGTCGACATCTGGTCGCGTCATACGACACTCGTTAGCCCCTACTGTGCCATTCATCAGAGGAACTCGCTCGCAACTCACTCGCGACACTATTAAGACGTTTTCAGTCGTGCCCCATTCACATAGTGAATTATAGTAGGCGTCTACTAGTAAACTAAATGCTGGTTACCACAATGAAAGCTACATTTGCGGTCCTTGCGGTGTGGCCCGTAGGTAAGTACAATGACTTGTGAAAAATTACTCACCTTTGAGTTCAAGGAGTCTTTTAGATGTTTTTTGTGGCCAAAATATGTGGGTTTTTACTTCCTCGAATGATTGATTTGAGTATCTCAGAAAATAGCATATATCCATTTAAAGGGATGGCATTTTTTATGCTATATAGGCAAGCATTTGACCGCGATCTTTTTTATAACTTTAAATAAAATTTAAACGCAAGCAAAGCTTTAAAAAATGACTACCGCTTTATCGTCGGAACCCTTGATCAGATAAAACTAATAAAATACGCATTATTGAGGATAACTCAAAAAGTAATGGTCAAATTGCATGCAAATATATTTTAAAAATATTATTAATTCATAGTGACAGATTAATCATCAAAGTAATCCTTTTTACCTATATTCTATCGACCTTATCGAAAAATAACTGGTGTTGTTCCGTAACTGAATTTAATCATACGAACAACAATACCTCACTAATATAGGAAGTGATATATGTTTATAATAGATTTTAGATTTATTTATATTAGATACTGATAATATGATGTTTTACCTGAAAATAAAACAATTATTATATGCGAAACCTTATTCTAGACCTTAAACAGTGAGATAACATCACTTCCGGACGACGTCACGACCTCTTTTGTCTCCCTCACATCCGGCTCCGCCCCACTTGAGCCGGGGGAGGGGGGGGTGAGCTTGCCCGAACTGTCAGGCGCGCTCCTCACATTGCATCTCACTTTCGGTGGACAAGATAAAGAAGTCCACCAGGCAGGATTCTAAATATAGGTCTAGAATAAGGTTTCGCATATAATAATTGTTTTATTTTCAGGTAAAACATCATATTATATGCTACGAACCGTTATTCTAGACCTTAAACAGTGAGATGTGTTTATTATCGCCTGGTGGCAAGCTAAAAAGTATGCCAATGTGTGAATAAATATAATTGATTGTACCAGGTACTTTATAATGTGTACCTAGGTTATGCAAATCTATGATATATATCCCATGAATAGGTGTACCTACAGAACAGAGGGATGAAAGTCACCTTGAAATTAGAATAATTATACTTGTAACTCACGACAAATACATTTTATTATTATGGTACCTTAACTAAAATAATGTTATGACAAGGAATTAACAATCGTAAATGTTAAAATGACTATTAGTTACAATGCTATCACATGCATAGACAGGTAGGTAAAGAATTTGATCATTTATTGATCTAATAACAGTTTAGCAATGACACTTGTATATATATTGTTATATATGTTTATGCTACAGTGCTTCAATTCGAATAGGCTCACACGTAGGGATACGTCATAAATTTACCTTGAGAGGCCATTGTAAAAATAAAAGCACTTAATTCAAACATCAAGTTATTGCAGGTACTGAAGTAGTCCAAGTACAAAGTATGAAGAGGCTTCAATACTTGCCTCTTAAAATCATCTTTACCCAAACCGAATCATTATTACATGATTACTATAGAGATTTAGGTGCGGAGGTTCACATTGAAGACACGAGGAACGTAATATTGAAGCACTTTTATTAAATACAACCGGTACATTAGCTCACACACTAAAGAAACAGCGCGCGGTTAGCGTGTGGCACAACGCGGGGAGTGCGGGGGAATGTTCATACGTCTGCCTTGGTCCGGCTCTCGATGGCACTGACTCGAGCGATGCCGCCGCGCCGGCCGCTACTAGCAGCCGACCGCCGCGCCGCTCGCGCACTCTCTCCTCCTCCCCGACTAGATTATTGCATACCCTACGAGATGAAAACACATTTCTTACGTCTACATCATTAAACAAGACATATCTACAACAAGACATTTATTCTATTAGATCTGTAATCTCCATAATAACTGCAACGGCAGGTTTATACTTGTGGAGTAGGTAGACCCAAAGAAAGGATGTCAATAAACATGTTTAAATTCGTTTTTGATCTTGGGTCGATAATTAAATGTGCAAAATTGTGGGCTTGACTACTACATTCGAGAAGCAATAAGAAAACCGTACCTTATGTAAGTACTCATCTGAAATATTATTTTGAAGGAATGTTTGATCACTTATCCATTCAAGTACAATAAAATTATAAATGTCAAGACTGGGATCTATAGCAAGTCCTTTCGTAATATATCTGGTCTACGTGACCGTTACACACAGGCTAAGGTAAAACTCTTATTGGCACTCCATTGGAAAACGTCTTTGTGGTAATTCCTTATGGTAATTAAAAATAAAATATTTAAATAATTTTAAATGCATTTAAGCAAGAAATGAACGAGTGCTTAACTAAGCAAAGGGAGCATGTGATTGATATATGATCAACATTATCATTATTGCCAAATACCAGATAAAACTTTGTACTAAAATGACGGAGAAATTAAGAATGTGATCAACCATTAATAAACATCAGAAATGTTCCGCTATCAGCTCTTTCGAGTTCCAGACGCCAAACCACCGAGTAAGTTGAAGCTTTTACTAAGTATCAGAACCGTATGAGACGAACATAGCGAAAAAGAAAGTGTGTGCTCGTTGAAGCGAGAAAATCTATCTGCGTTTTAAAATTCACAATGTCTCTTCCTAAGCTGTTTCAGAAGAGTACACTTGCTGGACAGTTTGTGTAATAATAACAGGATGGTGTACATATCGTTAACCAGTGTAATGTAACACACTAAATAAATACAGCTATAACACAAGCTATAACACACTAAATAATGCATATATGAATATACAATTACTATGGAATGTATAAATAGTAACTTCACTACGTATGTGAGTATCGGTAAACCCCCACTACTACATCAGATTGCAATAACGTCTTTGGTGCTTAGAAGACATATAGTGCCATCTAATAGGTTCCACTGTAACGCATGAGACAACGGTCGTTACAAGGTATGGAACAAGAACTGATTGCATTCTTTGTATCTATTAAGACCAAGTACTTACTTAAAAGAAAAGACTTCGTTATTTCAGTTAGGTAGTCTGCAAATTAACTGCAAGGAATGGCAAGTGAAACAGATACCTTCAGTTACTAACTAGGCCGAAACCGTAAAGTTTAATATGCTTACCAGGTATTATCAGACTCCACCAATTTGCTTTTAGATTAGAGCGAATATTTTTGAGCCATATTTACTTCTTATACCCGGGCAAATACGTGGAGTTTAGGCTTGGATTCCATTTGATAATAAATGTCTTTGATTGGGATCAGAATAGACTTCTCATAGTTCACAATCCACCCGATCGAGGTTGGGACATGAATATCTTCCGCAGCTTAGTCCTTCAAGGAAAAACAATCCCTGGTTGGCATCAGAAAAAATAAATTAAATGCATTTATTGGCCATTACAACTGACTGTTACACAAGGCAAGTCAATATTACAGAATCATTTGCAATTGTATATTAAAAATTGTGACACACTCGAACTAGGTTAGGACTTGAATAGCTTCCGTAGCTTAGTCCGTCAAGGAAAAACGATCTTTAATTGGAGTCAGGCTAGACTTCTGATACTTCATCACTCACTCGAATGAGGTTAGGACAATAGCTTCCGCAGCTTAGTCCGTCTAGGAAAAACGATCCTTAGTTGGCGTCAGATTGGACTTCTGCATCACTCACACGAACGAGGACTTGAATAGCTTGTCGAGCTTAGTTCGTCCAGGCAAGGCGATACTTGTTTAGTGTAGTCGCTCTGGGTTCGATTTCTAGTCCAACGCGTACAATACCTACTAGAACCGACGGTAGATGGGCGCCAACGATAAATACGTAAACAAAATATCCGGGTCTATGTATATTTTGATCACAATTCGATCGCTTACAATAAGTCCGATCCGAGAAACAAAAAATTAAAATGTTTGGTTTCAATACCAAGTAAAGTTTGATATTGTTTAGATTATTGCTAAATATACGCTCAGCTACCGGGGTACTGTTAAAATATTTTAAAAAGCGAGGGTATTATAGCCAAAGAAGCAATTCGGTAATATTATTAAAATGTAGGTACATTTCAATAAAGTCTCATAAAAATATTATAATACCATCTAAGATATAACAGATCGCTCTTAGCGATAAAACCTACATATATTTATAAGTTTCTCTGTAAGCTGTATTTAGCTTTTGATGTCAATAAATAGTAATTGTATTGCATTGATATCATAAATATTAAGCTAATATGTATCGAGTTATCGGGAATTTTTTGCTACTGTAATTTTGTCTCGGATCGGATTTATTTCTGGCAGCTTTTGGTTCTTACCTATGGATGAAAATTCGTTGACGACCAGCTATTAAGTATGTAATTGTGACGGCTCAGTTTCATTGTTGTTGCAATAATAGGACTTCAGCGGTCGCTTTGCAAACATCGTGCCTATTCCGCATAGACACGAATAAAGCTCTTTTCCACAGCGTTCGAGTTGTTAACGACATGCTCGACAGCGAGAGATCGTGGCAGGCGGAGGCGGTGCATGGTCTCTTTCTGCGTTTCCGACTGAGAGGCCGCGGAGCGGGCTTTTCAGTCTGACCCGATCCGGCGCACACGTACGGGAGGGAGGATGAGGCAGTTCGCCCGCCTCCTCTCTCCTCTTCTGTAGTGGGATCACTGGTGGAAAGCCAG
Source organism: Lomographa bimaculata (assembly GCA_948107665.1). Lineage (NCBI taxonomy): Eukaryota > Metazoa > Arthropoda > Insecta > Lepidoptera > Geometridae > Lomographa > Lomographa bimaculata. The sequence goes on along the minus strand of OX403587.1, from coordinate 14,285,412 downwards.
GGGGCTCACCCTCACGTTCGAGTTGTAAACGGCTTTTTTGAACCTCTGGCTCTTAGTAAGAAAGAAAATAAATGCTGTGGATTGAAAAGGTTAATGCGTGGATACTTTGCATGTCCAGCCTTTAAAATTCAAAACAAAATATACAATTAATGCGATATCTTTGTCGTGTCTATTAACTATAATTTGTAAGAAAGGAAAGAAATCCTGTGAATTGAAAAGTTTAAATTGCGTGGATCCTTTGCGAGTCCAACTTTAGAAATTCGACTCATAATATACAAGTGCGACTGCTTCGGATGATTTGGTTCGCATCGTACAATTCAGTTAGGAAAGACAATACACATATTTTTGAAACAAGATTGTTGGTTTATAAATCGAGCGGGGTAAGTAGGCTCATTCCAGAAACCTCATCCTAGTTGAATCTTAAAGCTGCAGTTAATTACCAATGTGCAACTTACCCTCATGGGTTTTTTTTTATCATTTTCGTTTTGTGAAATAAGCAAATTTGAATTCGCATCGAACCTGACCGCTCGATGACCGCGGTGACTCGACGGTGTGGGGCTGGGTTACACGACGACAACGGTGAAGATGACGAAGATATCAGTGGTGAAATTAGCGGAGGCGGGCGACCCCGTTCACCTACTTCAATCTTGAAAAAATATTACGAGTGCTACAATAACAAAATAAAAGCACAAATTAGTCACGTTTAAATATTATAAAAGTTAAATTGTTAACATTTAAATATTTTTTTAAATAAAAATTATAAAGAAATTTATTACTTTATAATAAAAATTTAAATTAATTGTTAAAATTATAACATTAATAAAAATTATAACCAACAGCAAAGCTGTTACCCGCTTTTAAAGAGGTGTGTTCACGCCGAAAGCAAATGCCAATGTGAGGAGCGCGCCTGACAGTTCGGGCAAGCTCACCCCCCCCTCCCCCGGCTCAAGTGGGGCGGAGCCGGATGTGAGGGAGACAAAAGAGGTCGTGACGTCGTCCGGAAGTGATGTTATCTCACTGTTTAAGGTCTAGAATAACGGTTCGTAGCATATAATACTATGTTTTTGTGTAAAGTTTGGCGTGTAGGTCGCCTTCTAGATACTGGAATAAAATGTAAGCTATTTTTATACCCAAAATCCTTATGAAAATTAATATGGTGGCAAAGTCAGATTGAAACCAGATGACACTTAAACAAACACGTAATACTTAAGTAAACACTTATTATATATATTTAAAATGATTAACTAATCAAACTTGTACTATAGTGATTGTTATTATATTGTTAATGTTCTTAATTGTATTATAGTGATTGTTTTTATTAAAAAGATAACCTGTAAAATGTTAACCTCATTATTGGCTATTAGTTTTCCCATATTGTTTCCCACCACACCGATCTTTAAATTAGTAATTAATGTATATACCCACATTTATGTTTTGTTTTATTAAATAGATAGGCAAAATTGCATCGTAAACACAGTCACTTTTCAACCGACTTCAAAAAAGGAGGAGGTTCACAATTCGATTGTATGTGTTCCTCGTAACTTTTTTCGATGTGAACAAGTTTAGATGTTTTTTTTTATTTGAAAGCTGGTCCTTCCCATGTGGTCCATTTATGTGGTATTTAAATTACATCAAGATCTAGTACTTTTTGAGTTATCCTCAATAATGCGTATTTAATTAATTGAATCTGATCAAGGGTTCCGAAGAAAAGCATTGAAGTCGGTTTTTAAGCTTTGCTTTTGTTTAAATTATTATAACATTCAAAGTTATAAAAGATAGCAACTCTCTTATATTGGTAAAAATACTCGTTATAGATAGCCAACAATGGGCACCAAATAAAATGGTATCTAATATGTCTATCCGGATATTAATACCTTCGACGGGCTGCGCTTAAAGAGTGAACTAAAGTGACATTTAACTAACTGGTAATTTAAATAAAGACTAATAACATCTAAATTCTCAAAAACCTCTCAAGTACTTGTAGAGATTGGTATCGAATAGCTGGCGCCGGTTTTCAAAAGACGCCGATGGTTCCGACGAGATACTCGAATTACCGTCGCTAGAAAGTGTGCTTTATCTCTTCAGCAGGCGCCGAGACCATCACCCTTGATGCACCAGAAATAGACTTGGAGAAAAACTGCATATGGCCCCTGGTTATCTACTTAGGTGAGTACTCCGGCTACTGGACTAATGGAGAGGCTTTTTGGAAGTACTTATCTTTTGGTTCAGGTGAAATATAAGAAAGGAATTCTTTAGGTAATCTATAGTTAAACTATCTATGTATTTTAGGTTTGAGACACATCAAAATATACTAAACATTTAATTTGCTCTATTTACGGGCTAATTGCCTATATTTCCTATAACTACACTAAAAATATATACATCTACTTATACATCAAAGACCTAAGTTACCTACAAGGTAGCGAGCTTATAGGTAGCTCAAGTGCACAAGCCCACTACCGGTGGGTAACGTTCCCAGCATGCTGGGAGCATTGCCTCTCTGAATTACAATGCCAATAAGTGTTAAACTCTTATAAAAGAGATAACCAGAAAGTCTTCTAAAGTGCGTGACATTGTAACCTTTTTTTTTGCATTCATAAAAAAACCTGATAAATATAAACATTCATCGAAAACTGTGTGATATACTCCTTCTTAGAAATCAAAACATTAAAAAATATAAGGGGAAAAAATATCATATATTTTTTTTTTTAATGTTCCGTCATTTCATATCAGAACACTGTAAGCGTTATTTCACTTACGTAGGTATATTTACTGGATGAAAGACTTCTTCAGCTTGTTTTATTATTTTTTAAGGCGCATTTTCGTAAAATTTTATTTAACCATAAAAATTCAAAGATTAGCACGCTTCCGTAAGCTCCGTAATATAAGTTATGCAATATGACCTTTATGTGCAAAAATATAAGGAGGATAATTGGGTATGGTTAAAAAAGGTGCTCACATTGGTGTATAGATTTCACTCTTATGTGATGGTAGTACAGAATACTTGCGTTGCGTGATACCGACTCGCACTTGGTTTTATATTTTACAGGATCATCGCTAGTTTTTTAAACGATCAATTTTAAAGTGTTTATTTTGCCACTAGAATATTTTTCATTTAATAAACAAAAATAATTTCCAATGTCAAAAATTCAAACGCAACTGGTAAGTACTACAGAATGATTATCAGGCGAGATAGTGGTCAAATGTTTACCAATATTTAAAAAAAAAAAGAAAAAGAAAGCCACACTTAAGTAGTTCATGAGTCTACATTATTAACACATCTGGTGTAAGGAAACATCTCTCTTCACCCGAACGGTTGGTGATCTCAATTGTCAGCAATTAACGAGCTTTGAGGCAAAAAATTAGACCACCCTGATTGCAAACACCTTGGCTAATGTGCCAGTTGACAAACCAAGATGTGGGGGTGAAAAAATGTAGTTTTGCGAACCGGCAGGGGGCGCAGAAGTGTCCAAACATGGACCTCCGGTGGTGACCACGTGGCGGACAATCTTATTTTTTTTCATATAAAAGAACTTTAGTGTCATAAACTTTTTCCTTACTATTATTATCTATGTATATAAAAATATAATTAGGTCACGCCAAAAATTGAGAACACCTTTACTGTTTTTTTTTTTGTTTTCTAATACTTTTGACAGTTTGACAGTTTGCGCGTTTGGTGAATGTGAATTTAACATACATCAGCATATAAACTTAATAGTAACATAAAAAGAAAAAAAATGTGACAGAATAAATAATAAAATATCGAACAATACTCGAAAAAAAACTGTGTGAAAAATAAACAGTTTTTACATGGGTAGGAATGTCACTCGGATTTGGTAAAGTACCTAGGCAAACATAAACGTGAAAGAGGTAAAATGCTTTTTTTTCTTTACGTGGCATTGCAACCGCCTGGTATGGTAGTTAATAATAAAAATCGTCGCTGTCTGGTACTTACAACAATTTTGCAACTAAAGGCCGTGGGTCTGTCACTTGTAGGTATTTTTTTTTAGTTTATAGTGTTTTATATGGAGAAAAACATCATAATGGCATCACATAGCTATCACACGTAGAAACGTATGGAATGACATGAATGTCATGAAACTGCCAATTGCACCAATGATTCTTATTAAGTATTTTGTGTGTTTTTACAACATACACGCAAAGTTCGTACAACCACATTCTTTAGTAAAATTCTACTTTAATACTATTCATATCGACCTACCTACTACGGGTAAAACTGCGGGGCGCAGCTAGTCCTACTAATATTATAAATCCGAAAGTTTGTGTGTAAGTGTGCAAGTGTGTAAGTGTGTTTGTTCCCTCTTCACGTTTTAACGGCTGAACGGATTTGGATGAAATTTGGAATGTACATAGCTTATACCTAGGACATAGGCAGGAGAGCGAAGTCGCGGGGCACGGCTAGTGTTCTATATGATACACTAGTCCACCTAACTACTTTACCCACCTATGTGTTAATCCAGGGTGTTACCTACCTCCATGCCAAATTTCATAAAAATGTATCGAGTCTTTTGAGCGTGTAGAAGTAACAAACATACAAGCACACTCACAAACTTTCGCCTTTATAATATACTAGCCGCGCCCCGCGGCTTCGCCCGCTATTATCAAGTTAAAAAGTAGTCTATGTGTTAATCCTAGGTATAATCTATGTACATTCCAAATTTCATCCAAATCCGTTTTGCCGTTAAAGTGTGAAGAGGGAACAAACATCTTACACACAAACTTTCGGATTTATAATATTAGTAGGATTAGAATGTGTGATGGATTGAGCGTGATAGGTAGTAAGGTAATAGATTCTTCAATATCTACAACGTTATAACTTACTAGCGATCCGCCCCGGCTTCGCTTGGGTGTGATAAATGAAGAACCGCTCGACCGATTTTGTGCAAACTTAACATAAACCATCTACTAAATAGTCCGAACAAAGCCTAAACATTTGGTTTAGATAGATGAGCCCGTTCTAGAGTTTTAAAATTACAACGAAAAGTGGCATTGATTTTTATATATATAGATTAGCATACCAGACGAATATGTACGTACACACATACACATGAACGTTGATTCCATTAGTTGCAATAGCCAATAGGTCCTTTATTATTGCTCACGGCTCAATAATTTTATTTTGCACTGAGCATCAATTGTGATGGATTATGGAAGATGAAGGAATATTGAACGCACCTCGATTATGTTTGAACGCGATTTAAGCACCTGTAAGTTCTTTGTTCTCTCCGCTCTGGTACGGTCAGCAAGGAAATAAATTTAAAAAATGTTATCTTATGTCTAAATATGTATTACTATAACATAACATAAACGCTCTCATACTTACCGACCCACACTAAATACGATGACTTGTGTCGTTGGTGCCGGAAACCTTCACATCTCACACAATCACAACCAGAACCAGAAACACAAATTTTCCTTAGGGAGAATCGAACCCGATACCCCTGCTTAGAAGGCGAACACACACCCAACGAAACCAACGGGCAGTTCAGATATATAAAAATTAACAACTCTATGTTAATTTTTATTGCACTCACACTCAGTATTTCAGGCTATAGATTGAAATAAAGGTAAGAAAAGCGTGCACTGTAAATCTGTGTTTTAATTTCTACCGGGTTTTGATTAGTTTATTGAGATTAGCTAGATAAGCTAGCTTAATATTATACTGAACTGTTTGATTCTAATAAATATTTAGTAAATAAGTTCTAATAAACAGCTGTTATTTACAAGTAGCTTTTATATAAGTTAGTTTTAAATATTTCTAGTTTGAACAAATGAAGTTAAGACATATAATAATTATAATATTAGTGTATACCAATATAACTTACAATTATTATTGATATACCTAATTTGTGTAATTAATGTTTAAAAGCCAGCCTGGATTAATTAAGTAATACATTTTATCAGAATCTCTTTAGCCTTTACAGAGATAATTCGCCAAAGATACATGCAAACTTTAATATCTATTTTTTAATATGAGGATATACCAATATTATTATGAGATCTATTTGCTGACGGTACAAAATCGAATGAGTGTTGAATTGGAGCCCGTTTTTTGCAAATTCGGTCGAGGTTCGTTCGGTATCGCCTGTTACCGCGTATCATAAACTCAAACGATATCATTTTATTACCGGGACATTTCCATGCAAAATGGATCCAAGATACTTACCAAGTTTTTATAAGAACTTGATATTTAAGCTGTGGTACTTCTTGAAATAAAACAAATGCTTTCAAGTTCACAGCTGCCCAGGCGTATTTAAATAGTATTGCAAATCATTACTAACGCGTAATTTAACTTTTTTTCCTTTTTTGACTTGATTTTGACTTTGATTCGAAGAGGTTCCATTCAAAATATATTTTTTTTATGTAAACATCCATCACGGGATTTTTGGTTTCAGCTGCACTTTACTACCTACCTGTAGATATATCCTACTAATATTATAAATTCGAAAGTTTGTGTGTAAGTGTGCAAGTGTGTAAGTGTGTAAGTATGTTTGTTCCCTCTTCACGCTTTAACGGCTGAACGGATTTGGATGAAAGTTGAAATAAACTATGTACTAGTTTATACCTAGGATCAACACATAGGCTACTTTATAACTTGATAATAGCGGGCAAAGCCGCGGGGCACGGCTAGTCTGGAATAAACCCAAGTATCCAAGCTGCGGCACCGCGGCACCTTAAAAACATGAAAATAAAAATAGTGATAATTTTATTAATTAAGTTTATAAGCTAGTGCATAAAGCAATCCACGGGAGGTACCTAATTACCTACCTTCCTTTACGGGACGGTGTTGATGATGCAACGTTTTTGTGAGGAGCGGTAGTCGCCTTGTAGTTGAGTAAACGGCGAAATTGAACGATATACTAAAATGTACTAAGCGTTGATCGATTTCGTTCATGTTTCGCAACCTGCTTGTCTAAAGAAAAGCAATAAAGACATTGCAAGAAATAAATTGTAAAGTAGAAAGTTCCATCGCCATCAAAATATTTTCTCTAGAAAATAAGTGTCCTATCAAACGGTTTTTTGGTTTATGGTTTGTCTTCGCGGAATCTACTACCATTACAACGGGTATAACTAACGGTCAGTGTGAACTGTGAAGAGATGCCTAAAGACTCATGGCTATATCTGCAAAATTATATATATTTTATACCCTGCACAATAATAGGTACTAACTCATGCGGACCTTGTGGGTGAAAAGTCTAAGAATTGAATGAAATGAACATTGAACAGCCCATGTGTCGCATGTACATCACCTATCGTCACTTTGAATGCACCGCATCCTCGTTTGTATAACTACAATAATGTTCTTTAAGTGCTAATTATGTGTAATCGTGACCTACCAAGAATATTATTCCAATTTACCGTCAAACAGAAAATCAAACGTAAACGAGCCTAGGGTAATTTAGCAGAAGAATCGTCCACGTCGCGGAGTAGGCTAATGGCCATTGGCGCTTATTGATTGAAGCTGCAGGCCAGCAGTAAAACACGCCGGTGATCGTAAACTGGCACTCGAGCCGTCGCTACTGGCGCCCGCGCACCGATCAAAGAGCCTGACCGACAAAGACGCCGCCGCGCCGACCGCCCGCCCTCCTACCGCCCTGTCAACGCGGTCACGGCCCATTCTTAATATTCGCCCACGGCTGAAATTACAACCGATGAAACGCTATCGACAATTGAATATTAATAAACCGCATTTCCATAAAATTAGCACGAAACAAGACATGCGAAAATCGAGGACGGCTGCACATAAAATACGCAATAAGTGCGCCGAAGTAAGCCTAATCCGCCTGGAACGAGCCCAAAAACTGCGGGCGTCTTAAGACAGACTCGCCGTTTTAATTGGTCGCATTAGAGTTGAGCCCCTTATTAATAGGCTGATTACTTGCGGGCCCGCGACGGCTGCGGCGCGGCTGCGGTGCGTCCGCCGGACGACGCTGCCACCGGATCAGCGTCTTGGATCTCAAGATGTGCAACGAAGCTAAGGAAAATCTCTGTGACTGCACAGCTTCCGGTGCATACGTTATGAGCAAAGCCGCGGTAAATAGTAAAAAGCCACCAGCTTTCTCAGAACGGGGATTATCTCGAGCTGAAATAACGGAACCGAAATGTGGGAATCCATTTCAAGGCAGCGTATTGTCGAGATTATTTCGCAGAAGTGATACGGTAATACCGACATTACGAATGAATCAGATTCACTTTGCGCTGTACTTCATCGCTGGAAGTTAATAGCCCCCAACGGAAAATATCAATATTGTCCGGAAATACCCGCGGTATCTGAGCAGCTGCCATAAATCTGCGAGGTGTCGGCCGCTATCGGGCGCGCACTCTCCGCCTGATGGTTTGTATCATTTGCAAAGCAGCTAAGGAACTACTTGAGCTGGTAACAACAACTGCATAAATCGATCCTAAACCTAATATACAACAACATGCATTATAACAAATACATTCGGGTGAAATTAGGAATGATTTAAAGATATAGAATCATAATATGTTAATCGTGACCAAAGAGCAAGAGAGAATGCATTGATTCCAAGATTTACAAGTACAGAATAGCGCTCGACTCATTCCTCTGGAGAGTGTTTTATTTGAACACAACGTTTGTTCAACTGCATCAATCAAATTATCGATATCGGTAAAGCGTAGCAGTTCCAGTAGCACGTGGTGTTTGACTCAGCGAGGTAAGTGCTGCCCGCAATTAAGATTGCTCCGATGAAGACACACGCTGAAGTGTTTTCTAATTACGTACGCCATCAATCCCGGCCGGCCGGAGCGCACCAGAACACCGCCAATCAAGTAATTGCATCGCGTGCATCAGCTTTTCGGCCCTCGATAATAATAGGCATTTTATTGCTCGTAATGGAGTCTCTAGGGCCGCCCGGTTAATGCTCGGCGTTCGGTACCTACCGACATCAGTGCTTTTAATTTGGATTAATTTATGTAAGGAGGAAGCTCGAACCGGACCAGTCAAACGTTGCTTTTGTAATCAATTAGGACGTCGATTGTTCGACTGTTGATATTGCACGTTAATGGAAATTTGATATCGCTGAGTGCCTACATATCACGTTGATTGGTTCTAGCGGCACGCGACGTCATAAGTCGGTATGTGGGGCGGACGGTGCTATTAGTCATCTCCTAATCCGAGGTATTTCTCCGCGTCAGCTAGTTTCTTTGACATGGCATATCGAAACTGATTTCAATTTGTGGCGCGGTGTGCCGTCAGTGGATGACCCGCATAAAGGAGGTGATGCTAATCGGACAGGTGAGCTGACGTGGGCTCGCATACCGAAGCTAGCCCGAGGACGCGCTAAACAAACCACGTGTTGTGATCGATCGGTGTTTTTACTTCTCACTTTTTAGCTTGTTTCCATTTTTAGAATACTTCTTAGCAATGATGGATCATCATCTTGGACGGCTCGTTTCTTTTAGACAGCAATTACGCAATTGTAAAATATTATCTCCGATAACGTATCGTTCCAGATACCAAAAAATAAAAAATCAAACAAAGCAAACCGAAACCATAAATCACCGATCATTACAAGTAAGCTGCGTAACCTATTACGAAATTGGCTCGCGATATCAAAATATCAATAGAGAGATTATTGCGCTTGTATTTCTTTGACTATAAATCCGTTGAGTTCAGCCTTGTCTGCAATTACGGTGGTTAAACGGCTATTCATAGGTATAGGCAGAGGCGGGCAGCTCGCCCAAGTTCAACAAACGAGAATCAATTGTTAGACCAGATCACCTATCACCGGTACAGCGCGTTCGTAAATCATGATCAGCCGATGATCGGACGTGATGCGACGTCAGATTAGGACGCTCCTAGCTTTTTGTTTGTAATTTGTGCTCGCCGCCGAGATGGCTGGATGACTTGCGAGCTGCCGAAGTCAAGGCGGCAGCAACGCGGTGAAAGAAATCTCTCACACTGGCATTCGGTTAGTTAGCTAGCTCTGTAATTTATCAGTTGTTATTGTTTCACGTCAATGATGGGTCGGTGTGTTCAGATGACTTTTATTTGTTGTTTGTTTTGAGAGGTTCTGTAACAAGCTAGGGATAAGTTGGGGATTGCCGGGGCTAGCGCGGAGGCCGCAATTACCGGCGGCTTTACGTCGGTCGCGAGACCGCTTGCGACTTGAACTACTAATCGGAGGGTCATGAGAACATCCTTAATCTGCGCCCAAATGATACGTGCCTTCGTTAAACTATGTGCAGTGGACTGCGGACGATATTTATCCATCATTTCTCTGTCATAGACTTATGATAGTCTATAATAGCGAACTGATGGATAATAAATAAGCCTGAAAACCAGTTACTGGGTAGGTAGGAGGGTTCTGCCCACCTACTTACCTAGTTATATGCTGAGTCGGGACCTCATTCGTGACATCACGCGGCGTTATATTGTTTGTTTTTTGTATTTTTTATGTGTTTTCTTATTGTTTTATGTACATAATGTAACGTCGCGTGTTGTCCCGAATAAATCTATTTTCTTTCTTTCTTTCTTTCAAATATTCCGCACTTGCATGTTATAACATATAATAGCAAGTGCGGAATTTATTACGATGGTGATTTCTAGATTCTCCGTCTAAGTAAGAGACAGGCAGTCTATAGGTACTTATTTAGACTGAAATGTATAATCATGTTGTATAATAATAATAATATACAACATGAGCTTGACTCTTAGGTAAATGTCACATAACAATATTTTGTGTTTATTTCATGATAAAGATTTAAAAAATACATGTCCTTGTGTTTATTGAACATAACCCTTGATAAACTTGTATGAATATAATAATTGAATTACTACTATCCTATAACTATCCTTCCAAACATAGCTAAGAACGCTTTCGATCAAGTCACCTACAAACAAAAAAATCTAAATAAAAAATATCATAAAAATTGGTCAAGCCAAAAGATACAAGCAAGCATTTGACTACAACAGATATAGGTACACTACGAGTATAAGCATATAACTCACCTCATTTTCGTTGAGAGTTAAAAAGAAAAGGTACCATGCGTACCGCCTTCTATAACAGGTGATAGTGGTATAGTGATCAAACGCTAGCTTACCACTATTTCCAGTTTTTATAGTTTTTTTGTTTTCGTTTTATGCAAAGCAGCTTTAGCTAGGTTGTTAACATTTATTTCGACTTTGACCGCATAAGTTTGCAAAAACGAGCACAAAAACTGACAAAAAAGATTATGTTGATCAACAATGTTTTGGTTAACGATTTTTCACGCATCAAAATCCTTGTAGAGCAGGATAATAGCATCAATAACACGGAATATCCGAATGACAACTATTGTCGGCTGAACCAAACGCGATGGAATAAAAGGCTGCATAATCGGCTAAAGGCGGTAATCCGTCAAAAGAGATGCGACACGCACACAATACCACAAAGAACACTATGTGGATCACAGGACACCACAGCCATCATTATGTAGATAGTTACGGACATTACATTATTATGTGTGATTTTTAGTCCTATCCTATCTTACTAATATTATAAATGCGAAAGTTTGTGTGTGTGTTTGTTGTGTATCTCCGTAACTACTTTACCGATTTTAATGAAATTTGGAATGTAGGTAGCTTTTACTCTGGATTAGGACATGGGCTACCTTAATCATCATCATCATTAGCAGCCGAAGCCGCGGGGCTCAACTAGTAACATTATATGGAGAAGTAAAATATTGAGCTAACGTTTTAATTTGGTGTATTAGCAGTGATGGATTTACCAGCAGGCTGAGTAGGCTGGAGCCTAGGGCGGCAGATTTTAGGGGCGGCAAATTTGGGATCAATTTTTTTTTACTAGTTTGCATTCATACTAATTACGGGCAAAAGATGGTGTAATATACACTATCATCCTATTACACTAACCTTTTATTGAAATTGCAACATTATGATTTGGGAATCACAATATTTCAATGACGAAAACATTGCAATTAATATGATTGTGAACTAAGTAATTGAATTGTAGAGGTTGGTAAGAGCGGCAAAATGATATACCCTACTGGCGGCAATTGTGTAAATCCGCCACTGTGTATTAGTATTTTCTTGCTCTTTGCCTTTAAATCTTTGATCAAAGCCTGAGTATGTGTAAACTTTATTTTATCACATGTATAGAATATAAAAAAAATATCTTCTATGATAATATATCCTAAGTATTTGTTATTTTTTTTTACCGACTTCCCAAAAAAGGAGGAGATACTCAAGTCGAGTGTATTTTTTTTGAAAGATGTTGCTTTCTAATTGGTCCCATTTAAATTTGATCAAGATCTGATTAGTAGGTCTCTAAATATCGTCAATAAAGTCTATTTTGTGACGATTAATGCGTACTTTGACGATGTTCTGGTTTACCCGACTTCAAAAGTTACCTCACAACTTCTTTCGTTGTGAGCCGATTTTGATGATTTTTTTTTATTTGAAAGCTGGTGGATCAATGTTCCGATGATAAAGCGGTGAAGACGGTTTTTTTAAGCTTTGCTTGCGTTTAATTATTTGCACTCCTTTTCTGTTCGGGAAAGTGAAGAAAGAAACATTTTCTACTGATTTGTTTTTCATAGTCCAATGGAATTTTCATCTATAGGAACATTTTGTACTGTTTGTTGTCCATAGTCCAGGAACAAATTAAATTCCATGAATATGATGATGTGTCGAGGTGTTCAGCATCATAAAATGTTTACATTATGCAATAAAATAGGTACATTAATAACTATTATCCTATTATAGGTACAGTTGCAAAGTTGACTATTAAGTTAAGCAAAGTAATGTAATACTTGTTAATCAATAAAAAATATCCAAAACGATGTAAACAGAGAGTAAAGAAACCCTATAGTTACAAGCTACAGGATCATCTACAATTTCGTCAACTTACTGTCTAGACAACTTACAATCTATAACAATAATGAACTCCATAGAAGTCTACAATTACAGTCTGACAGTTCCACACACAAACTTGTTACAATGCTAACGCAACATGCGTGCAGCACGGGTGCTACTCTTACCTAAGTTTTTCTGTCAGCTGTCAATCCAATTTATCGAGCGTCGATCAAATCCATGCCTCCACCTGCCACTGTCTGTCGATTGTCTTTTACAGAAATATAACGAGAAATCTTATAAAAATAGCGGTGTTCTTGAGATAAGTATCTGGCAACGTATCACGAAGTTATCTTACTTGAATGGACACTGTCCCTGGGAGTTGCGATCTGGATGCAACGGAGAGTGTTCAAAAAGCAATCTTTCATGTTCCTCGACAGTTCGAGTTGTGTGGCCGACAGTACGAGCTGTGTGTGGCAGTGACAGACTGGCTGGAATGAGTTGGACTCGGTATAGTAATCTTTACAGTCTGTATTTTCAACCGACTTCAAAAAAGGAGGTTCTCAATTCGGTTGTATATGTATTGTTTTTGTTACGCGATATTTCCGCCAATTATGAATGGATTTTAAAGATTTTTTTGTTTGGTAGATTACACTTCATAGGAGGTCCCATATAAATTTTATCGAAATCGATCAAGCTAAGACCAAAACATAAGCCGCAAAGTCGATTTTTTTAAGCTTTGCGTGCGTTTCAATTATGTTATGTAACGTGCTATTCGTGCACGTACGGTATACTTGCTACGGCTTTATTACGTGACGACATACTCATACATAGAATATTTGATATTATTTTCAGAAGAGGTCGGGATATATCATGTTCGAAGATGTTTTCAAGAAGAAATATTTGCTAGTACTTTTTATTGACAATTAATAGATAGTAATCAGGACTATATATATTGAGCTTATCAACATCAATAAAATAAAAATCTGTTTAAAACATGCATACCTATTTCTTTTAAATTTGTGGTAGAAAGAGAGCGTGGCGAATGATATAAAAAGAAATCTATTCGTACACTCGTATTATGAAATAGTTATCTAGATCCTCGCTCTATTCCCGGGCAAAACATTGTAAGCGCGCACACACACACACACACACAAGCCCGCTTTCACACTCACAGTCCCACACTAAGTTCCATTAAACGCTTATATTTTAGAATGTTACTAGCCGATTTACATTATATAATATATAAATAATATTGACTATTTATTATTTTAAAATTTCTGTAAATCATAGTCTTAAATAAAATTGCCAACTTAATTTTCATTTTCTTAAAGTCACATACATTTTGTTCAAAACCCATAAAAGAGATTCCTTCTTTCATTACTTTTTTCAATCACGTTTTTCAACTTGGTATAATTTGCCTACACTTATACACGTTTTCTAAGTATAAACGACTAATAATACATCATTATTACACATTAACACTCGTAAAATCACAGGTTTTGGAAAATTATACAAAATCAACAACGCCATTTTTTCATTTTCGCGGCAATACTCCAAAAGAGATTCCTTAACACTGCAAGAATAGCAACAAACAGCATTTTTCTCAAAGAATTTATGCATGTGTACAGATGGGCCTAAAATTGTAAAAAAATCTGGTTTTGTTAGGAATATTCCCACTTTATGTCAGTTGGTGGCCACGGCTAATTCTATTATTGAAAGTAACTGTCACTCAAACGTCAACGAGCTGTCAAAACATCAAAAAGCACGTGAAAAAATCTTCTCGCCTAATATTCCGTAACTTGAGGTACATTTTGTTTCGTTTTGACGTTGGACGTAAGTTTTTAATCAGGTATGTCCAAATGACCATGTTTTTTTATCATACCAACGAGATAATAAATATTCCCAGGTGCCATCACAGGTGTTCTAGACAACAATCATCATCATATTCCTTATTACCGGGGGTAAGGAAGTAATTTAAAAACAATATTATTAATAGTAAAACATAATTATAACTCCAGTCTATACGTCTAAATTACTCATATGCTGACTTACAAAAAATTTAATGAAAACTGAAATTGATCTCGATAGTTTTCATAGCGGTATTATATACCTAAGTATAGTTAAAAAAATATTTCACGAATGATTATATAAATCTAAAGCACATTATGAATTTTAAATAAATAAATAAAAATAAAATAAATACATAAATGTTTTCACACTCACAGCCCACACTAAGTTCGCTGACTTGTGTCGTGGGTGCCGGAAACATTCACATCACATACACAATCACAACCAGAACCAGTAAAAAAAATTAGTTTGATTTGATTTGACTCACGCGTGGTTGACGTTTTACATCGATAATTGTATCGGCTTCATTTGGAAGTCTTCTTCAGTATTTATTTCTACATCTATCCGTTATAATTTACAACAAATAAATTAAATCACCGTATTTAATATATTTCGCAAAATGTTTAGTCTACCTAATATACCTAACACGATGAACCACTTGGAGTTTTATTTTATTGTTCTAACATTTAGTCCACCATAGCTATAACAAAACATCTCGACGCAGGAAGAAATAAAAATTAAAGATAGATAATAAAATCAAATGTACTTATGAATATCAAAGTTGCTCGAACCCAAACAGAAGCCCTTTACCGAAAATTACAGTGTAGATAATATAAGAAAGCTACTAACAAAATAACAGAACAAAAGAATAGAAGCTAATGCTGGTGTTATTTTGTGTGCGGTAGAAACTCAGCGAGAGCCATCTGTCGATGCGCGCGCGATGGAACGTTGATGTCGGAGCGTTCGTACGTGTGTTGGCGGGCTGGCTTTGGCTGGCGGGCGGCATTCGGCAAATTATAGACAAACCCGAGAAAGGTATTATTTTTTCAACGCGCTCGGGTGAGAAATGCGTGATTGGGGGCCGGCGCAAGATTACAGGCCACAGACGCCCGGACGACACGCCACCGGCACAGAACTCTCTCACTCACTTAAAATCATTATTTAACTATAATAAAGTGTTAGAATAATTATTATTGCTGCCACCCATAAAGACAGATATATGCATTTAGGAACGTAAAATAACTTTTATGGGCAATTACTGACCCCTGGGCAGTTTTGCGATAGTGCGGGAATGCTTAGTTTTATAACAAGTTCTAAGCGCTAACATTTTTAACTAATACTTATTTTGTCTTTTAGTGTTTCAAACGCATAACACACTGATAATAGATTTAACGGTACGCTTTAGCCATCAATACAAAACACATTTCCGATACCGATCCTATTAACTTTTTAGCTTCTGCTCGAGCGAGTGTTTAAGCCAAATTACCCACTCAAACCCAATTTAGGATGATGTCGGCGATAATATAGTCCATAATAAAAGTGGAATAGGTAGACGCCAATTTTGACACGTCGAATATTGCGTTAACAGTCATTAGCAATTTTATGCAAATCCTAATTTGGATCACAGGTTTAAAATGGGTAAATTAGGGAGGAAATTATAGGGCTCGCGCGCCGAACGACCGTTTATGATGCGTTGCCACGGGCCGTGCGTCTGAGCCGCCGCTCTGCTTGCTTCGCTCCGCAGCGGAGGCATTAGAACATAAACGCTCACACATTAAACTTGGAAATTGCGTTAGGCATAGCGACTCTCCGCCATTAAACTCAAAGAATTTCAACATCAGCATTCAATCACAAAAAAGAAGCCTAGATAAGTAATTACACATTTTCTTACACGAATATTTCTGAAGAGCAATTCGATACAAATTATTGTTTTTACTATCTGAAAACCACAAGAATTTGCTAACAAATTAATATGTGTGTTTGTGCCGTCGGCTCTGCAGAAGTCAGATTACAAGGCGGCCGGTAATAGGCCGACGCGTCCCACCCTATACTCAACTTAATGCTCTCGCAATTTCACTCGGAATAATGAACGCAACAAAAAAAAGTTTCGGCACAGTGCAGCAGTGTTGCCTGATAGATAATCTTTGGAAATCGACAATAAAGTAGATGTTTATTAAAAACGCACTCTTGGTTATAATGCTCCGTTAAGTTTAAACAAACATAATTTCACAAAATTAATAAGTGATGATTTGAAATATTACTGAACTTAGTATGGTATAGTGATACAATTTTTAACGAAGAGGAGGTTCTATGTGCGTATGTATGTTTTTTTATGTATGTTCACCAATTTTTCCCCCATTTGTGGACCGATTCTCAATATATTTTTTTTGTTTGGTAGATTATACTTCAGAGGTGGTCCCATATAAATTTTATCGAAATCGATCAAACCAAAACCAAAATATAAACGGTGAATTTGGTTTTTTGACATTAAGATGTCTATAGGAACTCCTGAACTAAATAAGATAAACCCATCGAGTTCGGGCTCGTTTTATTCGTCTCAACAAATGTAGAATTATGTAGATATAAAACTTCTTAATCCTTTTTTGATTTGAATGAATTTTCGAGTATGTACTAATATCTAATTCACCTATCAATCTCTGAGTTCTTAAAACTTACACCTAAATCCAGTTAACGTTATGCTACAGTTTTTTTATTTATAAAATATAACATTATTTTTGGCAACACTACCGACAGAACCTTAAACGCGGGCTGACGACGCGGGCTCTGCATCTCCTTCGTATCGATCCCTCGAAGATGAGCCACGATCATGTTTTGATCCGACAAAATTGTTCTACGAACCTCCAAATTGATGTTTTCGTGCTCGAACCTCACTACTTAATGAAATTGAAGTTATTGTTTTCGTTTATTATATCAGTGTCACATGATCTAAAGATCGATTTTTGGTATTAATTTTCATCGACATTCAAGAACAGGTCTTTCCGCGCTTTTAATTTCAAAATAGCATTATTTTGACTAACCTTGACGTTTGAGCAGGGTTGCACCGACCGTCGCGTCGTCACGAGAGAAAATAATGCTATTTTGAAATTAAATGCACGAAAAGACCCGGTTTTTTACCGACTTACCAAAAAAGGAGGATGTACTCAAGTCGACTGTATTTCTTTTTATTTTTTTTTATTTGTGTTAACCTCATAACTTCGCTCCACGTGAGCCGATTTCGAAAATTTTTTTTTAGTTTGAAAGATGTTGCTTTTTAATTGGTCCCATTAAAATTTGATCAAAATCTGATCAGTAGTTCTTGAAATATCGTCGATAATGCCTATTTTGTGACGAATAATGCGTACTTTGACGATGTTCTTGTTTACCCGACTTCAAAAGTTACCTCATAACTTCTTTCGTTGTAAACCGATTTTGATGATTATTTTTTTATTTGAAAGCTGGTGCTTTTCAGGTGGTCCCATTGAAATTTGATCAAGATCTGATTTCTAGTTTTTGAGTTATAGTCAATAATGCGTGTTTATACATTAAATCTGATCAAGGTTCCGATGATAAAGCGGTGAAGTCGGATTTTTTAAGCTTTGCTTGCGTTTAATTATCTTATATAAACATGATTGAACTTCGCGAAAGTTTCTATTCGAAAAAAATTTCTATTCGAGAACAGCTACCATTTTTTTTTATTAAAGATAGGCAAACTTGACTACCATCTCACCTGATGGTAAGCGATGATGTGGTCGACGATGGAGCAAGCTTGCCTAGAAGATACCTATTCACTCGTGACTTGAAGACTCCCATATTGTACTTAATTGTAGTTCGCCTCGGACTGAGATTTCGCGCCTACATTTTGCCTACTGAAGGAAATTTTTTGAGGATAAAATTTGGTGTTTTAGCCCGGAATTTCCGTAAGTCCGGGACTCACGTGGGTAAAACCGCAGGGCGCAGCTAGTCTTGAATAAAACAAAAATGCATTCGAGTATTACTTATGGTAGATAGATAGATAGATAGATAATACTTTATTGATCCACTTTATAAGATGAGATAAAACAAAGGTAACAAACAAGCTTAAACGTAAAGTATCACAACAGCCTGCCTTATCACTATTAGCGATCTCTACCAGGCATGGTATGGTATGGTATTCCTCATATAGTTATTTTGTCCATGCGTCAAGTAAATTCAAGATTTTATAAGTTTTCCCTCTTCTTGTTATAGTTATCACGATTATACGCCGACCCAGTTGGCACAGTGGAGAGGTGTCCGCCCTCTGCGCCGTGGGTCCTGGGTTCGGTTCCCGGCAGCAGCACAAATTCCTTCCCAAGGGATATTTGTGCTTCTGGATCTGGATGTAATGTGTGTGTGTTGTGAATGTTTCCGGCACCCACGATACAAGTCTTTGCACTTAGTGTGGGGCTGTGAGTGTGAATGCGTTTTTGTTTGTTTATTTGTATATATATATAGTTTAAACAAGTAAATCTTCCAAATTAAACCCTCCCAGTCAAAACTAACAATACTTTAGAAAGAGATAGAAGTAACTATCTATTATACCTATCTAAATATATATTTATAATGACAACAAAACAAGCATGTCCTAGTTTGCGAAGCCCCGTAGAGCGGTTAGGCGGAGAGATAGCGCGTCCCCCGGGAGCTCATCAGATAACGGTGGAATATGACGACAGTTCGCAGCCTCCCGCCCGCGACCACTTGAGATAAACACCAACATATTTAGCAACATATTTTGTACTAACAATACAGGCTTAAGCGTAAGTGGCTAGTAGCAATGCCTATAGTTAATACAATAATAATAATATGTATATTCTGTTTTTTTATGCATTATAGACAAATATATGACCACTATCTCACCTGATAGAAAGTGATGATGCTGCCGATGATGTGACATGTTTATTTAGAAGATAGGATTTAGAAGAATCCCAAATTATACCCCTCGGGAAACAAAGACAAAGGTAGTGAGATATAAGTTACAAGTAACACACACATATAAGTTACAAGTAACACACACAAATACAGGACATACAGCTGATCACGAAGCTAAATGAACTTGCTTGTAATGACAATACTTAGGGTTGTATGACACGCAGAACCTACACTAAGGGTAAATCTTGTGTTGTAGGTGTCTGCATAATCACCAATGTACAAATTATTGCTGTTGTATATTAGCCACTGGTAAAGTAGTTACTAATATACGGGTATAATTTAGACGGCCACCAAAAATATTTTTAAGACTCTAAGCCTAGGCAATAAAATAAACAACTCCAAAAAAAATCTATTGACTTTATTAAAAGGGCCCTAAAGTATATAATATTATGATCCAAAATAAATGAAAAAACATCAGAAAAATCGCAAGCCTTGCACAAATATTATTTTTGGTTCCTAAAATGGATTAACGGTCACCAAATTCTGTTTAAGATTTGGCTAAGTCATATATAGGCGCGACGACGAGCGAAGCGAGGAGGAGCGTTAGGTTATTTTTGACCACAAAAAACGCGCGAGCCGAGAGAGCGTAGCGAGCGTGCCGCGGCAGCGGCCGGCGAAGCGACAGGAAATTTCCAAATTAGAACTCATGGTATAACATAATTGGTAACACCTAAGTAGTGACAATATATAATATTTAGTCTAAAGTGTATTTTAAGGCGTCCTTATATTTTTATGGCAGTCAATAATACGAAAAAAATGATTTATTTCATCATATTATAGGAAACGTTATTCGGTGACCATTTATCCATTTTGGTAACCGTTTAGATTTTTTTTGGTAGTAAAATAGGTAGATTTTTGGGCGGTGTTTAAACACAAGCCCTAATATACTAGTAAGTAGTACTAATTCATCATTACAGTTGTATAATTACACCTATAACATTACATTATTATTCAGAGAGGCAATGCCGCCAGCATGATGGGAACGCTACCCACTGGTAGTGGGCTTGAACACTTGAGTTACCTATAGGCACAAGACATCGAGTCTTGTAGGTAGCTTGGCTCTTTGCTGTATATAATTTTATTTTAGTTTAAGGAAATATAGGCAATTGGCCCTTAGGTAGAATATTGGAAATAATAAAGATATTCATCATTTTTAATATTACTATCATATTTAAATGCTTTTATTAGAAATTTTCGTCAATAAAAAGGGAAAAATTGTGTGAGAAATTCAAAATAGCATAATGCACGCTATTGGCTAAATTGATTCGTGACGTCAGCTCACAAATTTTTGATGTTAATGATTGGTCAACTTTTTGTGACGGTCATTAGATTTTGGATGTCGCTAAAGAATGTAAAGTAGACCGCGTTTAGAATTGTCTGATTATGCTAGTTTTTCTACCGACTCACAAAAAAGGAGTTTGGTTTGTATGTATGTTACGCGATATCTCCGCCAATTATGAATCGATTTTGATTTTTTTTTTGTTTGGTAGAGTATACTTCAGAGGTGGTTCCATATAAGCGATGAAGTCGGGTTTTTAAGTTTTACTTGCGTTTTAATTATTTTAATATGAAATGTAGTTAATGTCATTATGATTGAACTCACTAAGTTCAATGACTTGTGTCATGTCGGTGCCGAAACAAGGTGAATGTTTCACACACAACCACACCCTGAACCAGAAACACAAACAACCTTCGAAGAGAATTCCCTTCCCATCAGGAATTGAACCCGATATTACTGCTTGGAAGGCTGACGCGCAACTAACTAAGCCAACAGGTAGTTCAAACAATTTTGTTTGGTTTAATATCACATCGGTTATTGATAGAGTCTCAAACACGGCAATTTATCATAAACTAAATAAAAGATCAAACGCAAATCTCAATGTTGTAAGAAAGCACATCAGTATATTAGTTTTTCTTTGATCCCCGGTCAGCCAAATACATTTTCACAGACTTCGAAAATCCTTATTGCGCGGTAAATTTTATTTCAAAGAAATGCGGAAATAATCTGTTGATTTTGCGAAATCAGAACCGGAGGATGGTCGGACGGGGTGGCGAGGGTGGTAGGTGGCTATCTGCCACCGGCTCCGATCTGATACCGGCTAATACGACGACAATTCGCAGCCTCCACCCTAAATAAAACAAGACCCCATGTGTGACGCAGCAGGTACATTTTTGTTCTGTTTGTGACCATGGCCACTTGCTGGACAAAGAGAAGTCATTTGATTTGGATTACCAAACATAGCTCGTGGATGGTCGAGTTGTTGATAAAAGTACCTTTATTCATTTACTTATATAAATAACTAGTTGTTCCCGTGGCCTCGTCCGCGTAAAATTTCGAAACGTCATCAAAACGGACTGGCCGTTACAAAATGTAAGAGAAAATAATTATTTTTTTCGTAATTTTTTCCGATATTTTATAGTTATTCTTCTTTTCGGGCGGAGATAAATCCAACAAATCAAAGATCATTAAAATCTGTCTACCCGTTCTCGAGTTATAGGTGTCCGAACAAACCCGACTTTGTTTTATATATATGAATACCTAAATATATTCCAGGTCTAGTGTGTTTACCAGCTTCGATCACATCGTCACTTACCATCAGGTGAGATAGTGGTAAAACACTAGCCTGTCACAAATAAAGAAAAAAATAAAATAAAAATACAACTTAAAATATATAACTGGGTACTAGTGGAGCCGTTATTTAAATGAATTATTAATTGTGAATATTAAAAAAAAATATTACTTTTCGGATCGAATTGTTAACCTATATTATTTCTTCGTAATCGGTCCAGTCATTTAGGAGTTCAGCCACATACAGAAGAATTATAAATATATACATCTCTGATGGGCTAGCGTTTTGCCGCTCAGCTCTTGGTATGTGATGATGTAGTCGATGGAGGCAAATACGATAGGCCTAGAAAAGAAAAAAAAATGAAACTATGTTATAACGTCCAAAGACGTTCAAAATTTACTTAATCTTTAGCTCGCTACTTATTTATTAATGTAGTTAGTAAATACTCGTATCTTCTTCTTTTATACCCCGCCTCAAGTGATTATTTTCCCTTTCTAAATTTATCAATATAGTTGTATTCTTTTATAATATTAAATAAAGAAACACCTTATAACATTTAAGTCACTCTTCAAGTAGGTATCTACTGACTTAACTGACACTAAAATATAATATCGTCACTAAACTATTTATAGAAATAATTTCACATCCACAAATAACTTCAGGATGTCATCAGTAAATGGTAGCGTGATGACCCAAACCTTTTACAAGATTAACTGATAACGAACAGAGAACTTCACATTAAAATGATTACCTGTTAACGTTAAAAACTCAAAAGTCAATTTACAGAACTTCCCGATATTACACAAAGCGACAACATCAAACAATAATTTCGGAAAAAGCAATTATCATTATAGAGATAAGCGAGGGTCGGAGGCGATCGCATTAACATCATAAAAGGGGCGAAGTTTGTCTACGAGCCCCCGGGACACCCGTCGCCGTCGAGACAGTTACATATTACGCAATAAAGAGCTGTTCTCGCGAAAGGAAGTGTGAAAATGAACAACATCAAGGGGTTATCTTGAATTACTCACTAAAAACTTATTGCTGGAGCGGCGTAGGGTGAGCGGGGGTGCGCGGGCCGGGGCGGGGGTGGATTTGCCGCGAACAGATAAGGGCGCGCTATTGGGATCGCGCCGTTCTCATCCAATTACACGGTCGAGTGAGCGCGGCGAGCGAGGAGCGAGCGTAGATAAAAACGCAGTCGCTGTCTCCGCGGGGATTGTCGCTCTAACGTTTTCACCTACGACCCGTCCTCTGTGCCCACCAACGCAATTTGTGTCTCGACACGGTGACAGCTCCGGATGCTCTCTGTAGAAACAAACCCTCGTTTGACAGATGTGACCAACGCTAAAATTGGTTTTATCTAGGCGAAGCACCTTACTCAATTGGTATCGTAAAGTGAGAATAAGGATATGTTGAATAAGTTTGTACTTCCTAAATATTATTTGATTATAAAACCATATCTACTCGACGACGTTAGTATAAAGGATCATGTTTTATTCAAAATATCTTATTAAAAAAACTTCTTCAATTTTCCGAATACAGATAAATGGAGTGACTTTTACGATGGAAAGCAATCTAAGTAGACGTGCTATGGGAATTGCCGACCGCGGTGGCGGCGCCCGGGCCGCACGGAGAGGCCGCGAACTCTTGATTCAATTAGGGCCGATGCCACGGGACTCTTGAAAGTGCCGTGCCATGATAGCCCCAATTCACAAACTTCCTTAAACCACCTATTACAGCCGTTTCATTGGAGCTGCACTGGACAATGGCTCGCATTACGACATCAAATTTTTCATTCGAGCTTAGTCGCCACCAAACTATTTCACGGCTACCCCGATACCATAATTCCCGTCTTAGGCTCAGTAGTACCGTAACCTAATAAATAACAGTGACATTTGTTTTCGGTACTAAGCCCCACCCTCTGTCACAAGCAGAACCCAATCCGACAGCGCGCCCGCCGCCGTATGTAAATAGTTTACCGAAAGTCGCCGCTCGTCCATCACGCGTTGTCACATAAATTATGCCGCGGCGAATCCGCGGTCGAATCATTGTTTGACTTTTATCTTATTACGTACATCTCCCGATTTTGTTCGCGTCATATTTCTTCAGACTTATCGACTTTTATCTATCGTTTTGTGGAGAGTAGCGCTATCGATCACTCGATCCCGGAGCGGCCGACAAATGTCTCCGAATGTTTTGAGTGGATTAGGCAAACTGTCGGTGTCAGACGGCCACAGTGGTGACTAATGCCTCCCGTAGCTTATTTGGAGCGCGTATCGAGTTATTGTCGCTTATCTGATGATGCGCCAGTCGCCGGCGCATACCGCGCGGGTTTCGGCGTTTCAGAAGCGGCCTCGTCTCCTGTAGCGCACTCCGCATCACCGTCACAGGTCACTCCAGTGACAAATGGCCGCTCTTCTCAGATGTCTAAGAATTATTTTCCATTGATCGCAGCAATAAATAAAGTCACGCACTCGACTTCCAAGGAATGTCGATTTAATATGTAAATATCCGTAGCGGCTCGATCACGAATTATACTTCTTCATATCGGAGACAGGCAAACTTATCAAGGTTTCGCAATCGGCATAGCATTTCGGACAGTCCAAAAAGCAGTATCGTTTGCGATGACGTCACGCAATCCCTCGTCATGAGTCGGGGAGGCGAACGATCTGAACTCCGAAGTGGAACAGTAGTCGCAGCGCGAGCCTGGGGCTACTATCTGAGATCTGGTGTCCGCTGTCACACGACACCACGGTGGCATTCACCGCATCCGCGTTAAATTAATGAAAACATCCATCCATAAAGACCCGAACGCCTCTGCCTTCTTATGAATGAAATCCCAACCTGCACGGTTTCGAATCCTTTTTTATGGTCATCATAAATTAAACGACCAATTTCCAGCGAGTGTCACAGAACGGATAAAGGAATCATTTTTATAATATCCTCAGCGCTTAACAAGGGTACAAATAATGCCCACGCGTATTCACGCGGCCATAAGTCGGGATCGAGCGAGCTACCCACTGACTGCTAAACTGTTAATATAAATAATGAACTGCGTTATGGGCTGGTGGTAGGTAGCAGTTCGTTGACTAACGATCCCTTTGTACTGCGGTCGTAACTTGGTGTCAGCTTTCCAACTGTTTGTCGTATGAACACCAAGTTTGTTGATATTGGCATTTTTACAAATTAATTTGACTCATCCTTTATAACAGGAATTTGTTTCTATTTTATACTTAAGACTTTACATCATCATTGCACTACTTATTTGCTTTAATACCAATGTCCACTACTTAATACCGTTCATAAATTACTTGAGAGTAGATACAACAAACAACAAACAAACGCATTCACACTCACAGCCTCACACTAAGTTCAAAGACATGCTTCATGGGTGCCGGAAACATTCACATTACACAAACATTACACCCAGAACCAGAAGCACAAATATCCGGGAATCGAACCCAGGACCTCCTGCTCCTGCCGGGAATCGAACCCAGGACCCACGCCGCAAAAGGCGGAGACCTGTCCCCTGCGACAACTGGGTCGTCAACTCGTCCCGATACATAAATGTTATGATGCAAAATTGTGTTCTAAAAAAGCTGGTCTTTTTTTTCTTACAGAAAACATCATAATCTATTCACCTCGAGTAGCTACTTTTTATTGCAAATTAGAGTAATAGTGAAGAATGGATTTATTATTGCATATATTTTAGTGTAATTTTTATTAAACTTTTTATTCTCTCCATCCGAAGATTGCCTGGTAGAGATCGCTGCTCAATGATAAAGCCACCGATTGTACTGTTATATTGTTATTTTTTCTGTTGTAAAATTAATATTATTTATTTAATTTATTAATATTATTTTACCGACTTCCCAAAAAAGGAGGAGGTACTCAAGTCGACTGTATTTTTTTTTTATGAGTTACCTCATAACTTCTCTCCGCGTGAGCCAATTTCGAAATTTTTTTTTTAGTTTGAAAGATGTTATTGGTCCCATTTCAATTTGATCAAGATCTGATCAGTAGTTCTTGAAATATCGTCAATAATGCCTATTTTGTGGACTACTTTGACGATGTTCTCGTTTACCCGACTTCAAAAGCTAGTTGTGAGTTTTTCATGTGGTTCCGTTGAAATTTGACCAAGATCTGATCTGTAGTTTTTGAGTCTGTTTGTCTGTTGAGTCAATAATGCGTGTTTAATACATTAAATCGGATCAAGGTCCCGAAGATAAAGCGGTGAAGTCGGATTTTTAAGCTTTGCTTGCGTTTAATGGTTTCTTGGTGTGCAATAAAGAGTATTTGTATTGTATTGTAATTTTTATGATACTCAATAATTTATTGCAATAATGTTTACATTTACCAAAATAGGTTACAGTTTATAAGTAAACACATGACCCTAACAGGCTATGGCAAAATCAAAATCAAAATTGTTTATTCACATGGGCCCCAAAGAGGCACTCAATGGCAATAATGGCTATAATAGGGTTGGGAGTGTTCGGGCCTATTAAACAATTGGTTAATTTATAAATATTACATAACTATGCAAAGTCCAACCACAGATGGAAAGTAATTTTTATTTGACATTAAAAAAATCTTGCACCGTCAAAATGAATACTAAATGACAACATTTTTTATATTTTTGTTGAATGTTGATTGTTTTTGTTCATTTTTATTTGTTCGGGAATGCTGTTAAATATTCTTACAGCCATTGTTGCATTAGGACTTGAGTTATGTATTTATCGGACCCTCTTTGGAATGAGTCACAGAAGCCTCGTTCGTTGATCGGCAAAGGCACCACATGCAGATGAGGTCGGCTTAAGTAAATAGAAAGTGAAATATTCTGGTTGTCTAAATGTTTTACTCAGCTTTTGCTCCACTATTCCCTATTGTGCAACTCTCCATTTGCGGCGGCTGTTCAGGTCTCATCATCCACTTTATCTCAGCTCCCGTGGCAGCCACTCGCGCTGTAACGCGATACATGCTCGTGTCCTGCATTGGCTCGCCCACGGATCGAGGTCTACTGTGAAACAGTATTCAGATAAGATTACAAAAGGGGAATAAAACAAATAGAACTCTAAAATGTTGTAAACCGCTTGCCGAAAGAAAAGTGCCCAGAATACTGACTACGTTGTCACGTTGATTAGCGAAGCTAATTTTTTGTGCTAAATAAGAGCCAGCTTTCTGGTCACTTGTCGCCTCGACCAACGTTTGGATAAATATTTAAAAATTTCGTGTGCACCCGGTCCCCACGGACCCAAAGTTTCTACCCCAAACTGTACAAACAAGTTGACAAATATAAAAAAAAATACTTTTTAAAAAACTTTGTTTCGGTCTAAATGAAAATCAAGGATGGATTAGGCATGGTTAGTAATGTTACATTATTCATGAGCGTATTATCTTTTTTTATTAAGGTTTGCTTATAAAAAGCTTTAAAGCTTTTTGCAAATCAATAGGCATACT
This sequence comes from Lomographa bimaculata, assembly GCA_948107665.1. Lineage (NCBI taxonomy): Eukaryota > Metazoa > Arthropoda > Insecta > Lepidoptera > Geometridae > Lomographa > Lomographa bimaculata. Next base: position 14,257,755 of record OX403587.1, on the reverse strand, counting down.
TACTAAAAAATAAAAAACCCGACTGCGTAAAAAGTGAGAAATTCATTTGTGTGTTTGGTTCATTTACATACATAGGCAGATAAACAAATTACACGACATTGCATCACACAGATAGGTAAAAACAACTAAATTCAATATTAGGTACGTATGTATCTTTACTTTAAGTATCTATCTATCTTTATATCTAGTACTAGCTGATACGACAGACGTTGTCCTGTCTTAGTACGTTCATCAACGCGCGAAATAAAAACCGTCATTAAGTTTTCTGTTTTTTTTTCTGAAAAGCCAGCATCAAAAAGCCTGTTCAAAAACATAAATATAAAATTGATTTTTTTTATAGTATTATCCTACTAGGCAGAACTAAATTAAACTTTAATAAATTGATAAATAACATTAACTAATTGATAAATTTAGATAGGTTACGTCCCCGTAAGACGTTAATAATAAGGAAAGGATAATTTCGTCGCTTCAGGCAGGGCTTGAGTAGCTCAGCGATTAGAGCAATAAGGCATGACATCCTATGGCCGCGGGTTCAAACGCCGCCTCAAGCAAAAAAAAATCTTTTCTAAATTTATCAACATATGTATATAATTTATACACCAATAAAACAGTGTATGTATTGGTTTTTATCGTGTCTCTTGTGTTCTTCTTATACACGGAGTTCTTAGAGCAAATCATATTTATTTATTTATTTATTCTTTTGCACAATACATATGTACACGGAGGACTTAATGCTAATACAGCATTTTCTGCCAGTCAACCGAGAAGGTGCAGAAAAATTCGTGGTAGTGCAGTATAAGAGGTACATTCTTAAGGCAGGCATTCTTTACAGTATATTCTTAAGGCTAAACATAAAAGACAAAACATTTTTACATTTGAAACCTAGAGGAAGCCAAAAATAGGATTCAACTTTATAAAATTTGTCTTCTTATGCGTCTTTATATAATCCATTGCTCATAAGCTTAAAATAATCGCATGATAACTAAGAAGTTTCACAGTAGCTAAATACAGGAGGCAAAATGGGTCCAACACTAATTTATAGTCCCACCGTCAACTGGCTGACTTATGACATCTGCGCTCCTGCCCTTTTGTACACGATACTTACACGCCAAGCTTTTATATACCTACATACATGTAGATATACAGTTGCGTAGTTTATACCAATGACAATAAAACTCAGCATTTGTCTTATATAGTGTTATTTGTAAAATATTAGAAAGTAGTTTGTCCCCAGCACTAGGTCTCGTCCGAGCCTGTATTGCTGATTAACAACGGCTCTCTTAGGTCACTACAACCAATACAATAAGTACTATGAGTACCCTATGAGTACCCTAATGTACAAACAATGCTATTCCACCCGGTTGTTGCCCGGATCGTACAATCAGAAAGAACTTAGACCATCAAAAACGGTCTCCATGATCTCCATCATTCGCTGCCTCATTGTAAGTACCGGGTGAAGGGAGATGGGTCCCTTGAACGGAGTCGAACGACATAAAGTGTCCGTATAAATGATTAAGTGTTAAGTTACGATGTTTGCAGCGCGCGCGCAGCGTGCCTCTACCTCCATTCACTGTCCACCGTATTATATTACCTTAACGCCGAAAATATCAAATCGACAGGAAGATGTTATCGCTACGGAATGTTATAAAATTGAATATTCTTTACATTTACCAGTCGGACGCGACACGATTTACCCCCGTGGCGCAACTCTTCCGGGCTGTGCTGGCCGTACGCTAGATATCACATTTATTGCCTTTATTCCACCATCAACTACCACGAAATTTTATGACACATTTTATTGAGAATAGAGACGTTATTTAATATCGCTGTTAACGTCTCTACAAGATTTGAATGATGCTTTTTTACTACTTTAAAACTTTATCCACTTGGCATGTTACGCTCCTACGTTATTGAGTTTATTAGAATCAAAACCTATTAATATATTATTTACGATTGCTTGTAATTCACTTAGGTACCTGTTTAAAAATGCAGTTGGGTTATAACTTACTTACCTATATAGAAATAAAAATGGAAACAAATGATCTGAATAGAAAGTTTTAAGTGAATTAGCATTATTGAATAAATTCGTAGTAAATAGTTAGTTTACAATCGATACAATTTAAATATCACGTGTGACATAATTATGAGATGACCTGCACCTTTATCGGAAAAATGCGCATTATTTATTAACATGTAACAAAATTAGAAGTATAAACTTTTCCTACATAAAATACTTAACAATATATTTACTGTTTTATGTATGCCATAGTATAAGTAATGGTATTTATTAAGTAATGAGTATTCCGTATACCCATTTATTATACCCCGTCTATTACATTCTATAGTGCTCTCCATCCGAAGGTTGTCTGGTAGAGATCGCTATTAGTAATAAGGCAGGCTGTTGTGATACTTTAAGTATAAGCTTGTTTGTTACCTTTGTTTTATTTCATCTTATAAAGTGGATCAATAAAGTATTATCTATCTATCTATCTATACTTTTATACATCAGAAAACAACAAGCTCTGAGTATGTACTTACAAACATGGTAAAAAGTTTGTAACAAACCAATAACAAGTGTTACTTAATTCCGATCCTTGTCCTCGTAGTGGGATTCCTACCGTTTAATAGTTATTTAGATGTATTCAAATGAGCCAATTGTTTTTATACGGGAACAGCCCACATATGGCTTTGTTGAATAAACAAACAGACACGTCGCATTTGACGCTCTGCGTGACATATCACGCTCCTCCACCGTATATGTAAACTAAATTGAAACAAATCTATAAAAATACCTATTTAAATATGTTAAGCTTTTTTGTTGGCACTATTAAAAACATATAACAGCGATTTAATATATTCCAATCGGTGTTTTTAGGGTCCCGTACCCAAAGGGTGAAAACGGGACCCTATTACTGAGACTTCGATGTCCGTCCGTCCGTCCGTTAGTCCGTCCGTCTGTCACCAGGCTGTATCTCAAGAACGGTGATAGCTAGACAGTTGAAATTTTCACAGATGATGTATTTCTATTGCCGATATAACAACAAATACTAAAGATAAAATAATATAAATATTTAAGGGGGCTCCCACACAACAAACTTGATTTTTTATAGATAATGGTACGGAACCCTTCGTGCGCGAGTCCGACTCGCACTGGGCCGGTTTTATTTGTAGTTTTGCGTTTGATCTCATAATGACTGCCTAATTTATTTATTAATAATATAATTTAGGCTGGCAATAATAGTGAAGTAGTAAAATTGTGTCGGTTGTTTCACCATTACACACACTAATGTAGCTATTCATATGTTTTCAACCGACTTCAAAAGAGGATGTCCTAATACGACTGTATGTTTTTTGTAGATTCGCGTTATTTATGTTCGCTACTACTTAACTCTTTACTTTCTTCGTCATTGTGTTTAAGATTTTTTATCACTATGCAGATCCTTAGAGATAATAATTGAAACGTAAACAAAGCTTAAAACGAAACAGTGTTAATTGTTTCTATTTTTAACTTACGAGGAAAAAGAGAGGTGTTGTAAGTTTGTAATAGCAGTTAGTGTATCTTTGTGTCTGTCTGTGGCATCATAGAGCCCAAACGGTTGAGTTTTTTTAACCGACTTCAAAAAAAAAGGATGGGGTTCTCAATTCGAAGGTATTTTTTTATGTGAGTTACCTCATATCTTCCGTTGTGAACCGATTTTGTTGATTTTTTTTTTATTTATCGTCAATAATGCGTGTCTAATACATTAAATCTGATCAAGGTTCCGAAGATAAAGCGGTGAAGTCGGTTTTTTTAAAGCTTTGTTTGCGTTTAATTACTTTGTTTGAAAGATGACTTGATCGAGAGTGTTCTTAACTATGTGTGGTGAAAATCGGTGTAGCCTTTACACAGATAAAGATTTAAAAAAAAAATCACAGATAAAGCGTCAGGTGTATTTTTTTTTCCACTTTTTTTCAAATAAGTAATAAACAAAATAATTTTATCGTTTAGTTTTTCACTAATGCATGGAAGCACTCGCTAAGACAGCATAGAAAACTAACTAAAAAGTTGTTTTATGAGACGAACAACCAGAAACACAAAGTTCCCTTGAAGAGAAAACTTCTGTTTCCACCGGGAATCGAACCCGATGCCCGGTTTAAAAGGCGGATGCGCACCTGATGAATATAATACTATTGGCTTTCAATTTGAAATATAGTATTTTTTTAACACTTTTGCTTGACGGTTGATTACTGGCAAAAGTCTCATACTTCCCAAGTCTCAGCAACAGAGCTCTACCTACCTATGTAAGATAAATAATATATAATGCTACTAATATTATTAATCCGAAAGTTTTTGTGTAAGTGTGTAAATGTGTGTGTAAGTGTGTAAGTACCTTGGCTTCTCGTGGGTGAAGCGTTCTCAAGTGACGATGTTTAATAAATATAGCAATTTAATTATCCTACTAATATAATCAATCCGAAAGTTTGTGTGTAAGTGTGTAAATATGTTTGTTCCCTCTTCACGCTTTAACGGCTGAACGGATTTAGATGAAATTTTGAATGTACATAGATTATACATAGGAACACATACGCTACTTTTTAACTTTATAATAGCGGGTGAAGCCGGGGGGCACGGCTAGTATAACATAAAATACAAAAAGCCCTGTACTATAAAATTCGGCATTTCTATATTTTGCGTCAGATCTTCAATCTACTTTATCGTACCGACGGCCATTAGGTAAACAACTGTATTTCCAATATGTAAATGTAAAGTTGCGCAATTTTATAGAGTCATAAGACGCTTAAGAATCGTGGAAATCAATGGGGGGCAAAGTTATTAGCGCGCTAAATTGATGATAAAACGTGCGTGGGCGCATCAACATGTTTCGTAACTGCGTACTACAAGATTATCAAACTCATTTAGACGCGATTAGTATTTAATGACTTTATATATTTAATAATCAAGCTAATTAATTAACTTTTAAAATACATGTGTAATTAATAATATCTAATAGATTTCTTAGCTATTCATCAGAAAATTTGTATTATAACATTACCAGTAGAGATACATACCTAACTATTTTTTAATAATAAGCTTTATACACCATATTATCACCTACCATCAGATGAGAAAGTGAACAAAATATAGGTTATCAGAGAATAAAAAATTACGTTGAATTCTGTAGGAATAATAAAAAAATAATCATATTCCTTAGTGGCAACATCAGTAAAAATGTACAACGTAAAATATTTTTTGAAGTGAAAACTTCTTTAGCGGCGTTGTGCACTTTTCTTGGGATGGGTAAAAAATGTTACACTCGCGTCAGGACACGTGACCTGATCGAAAATTCGTAAGACGGAGGGAGAGTAGACCGCCGCCGCCGGCGCGGTGCGGCGTAGGAGAGGAAGTAATGTCCCTCTCTCTTTCTACCGCGCGGCGAAAATGTATGCCTGCTCCTGCTGTTTACAACATTAATGTTCAAATTTTCACTTCTGCTGGCACTCCCAGAGTGCAACCCGTTGTTTTTTTTTCTATTTGGTTTTAAACTATAAGAAGTAATTTCGCACTAGAAGTCATTATATTTGGAACCACTTTCGTATTATTTATCAATTACAACTCCTTACTTTCATTTTTGCATCCACCTAGTCCTCTGCCACTGAATCCCAAGCTTTGCATTTTAATTTCAGCAAAATCATTAGATCTATTCAAGTCTTGGACATTCGGTAACTCTCGGGTTTAAAAAAAATCTCCAGCTGGTTTCATTAATGTACAAATTCCAGGCTTCACTTGTCAGAATTAGCGCTATAAAAGTGTACGAGCGTGTGTTTCAGCGCCGTCGAATTCGCGCGCCCGGTTGATTTACGTAACGCCCCCCGCCTCGCTGCGCTTTACACTTTTGCAGCTCTGTGCGCGTCGCCGACTATTCATTGATATTCGATGTGACGTGACCCGTTAATGTCTATTGTTTTTATATGGAGTTTTAACACTGACAGCACTTTTCTTTGTACGCCACATGTCCTGGGTTCGATTCCCGACTGGAGAACAGTTTTACTTTCCAAGGGATACCTGTGCTTCTGGTACTGAGTGAGATTAAGGTTGTGATGTAAATGTTTTCGGCTCCCACGATTGAAGTCTTTGAATTAAGGGTGGGGATGTGAATTTAAATGCGTTTATTTTGTTGGTTTTATGGTTGGTTTATATTATAAGAAGCATGCTCATCATAGGTAACATCATCGTTTACCATAAGCCAACGAACTCATGTCCATGGAAGGAAATATCCATTCTATGCCTATCCGCTTACATCATCGATCGCTTTATCTATAATTTTTTTCTATGACATTTGTAGAACATTTTACTTATTTATTTATTTATTTTGGTTCACCAACAATTACTACATTAATACATGCTTAAAATAACATATTAACAATCTTATTACTAAATGTATAATCAGTTAGTTATGTACAGATGAACACAACATGCAATACATAATAATATAATAATAAGTATTTACAATATTAATTAAATCTATGTGCTTTTGGAGTTGTTGAAGAAATTAGAACTTTTTTTTCGAAAACCTTGCAATGAGTCTGCAAACATTACAATAATTGTAAAAATACAATTTTATAAACATCCTCTTAGAAGCCAAAGTTTAATGCAGTTATATCATGACACTTAGAATGGGTTATTGTAATTGAATGCGTGTACAATATTATATGTTTGTGCTCCTAACCATTGAGGAGTTTCCTAATCAGAACCCAACCCTGAGTGCAGGAACAATGTCATGGTAAAACTTAAAACCGGCTATCATGATTAAAAACGTACACAAATATTGTGTTGGTGCTGTTGACTGTTGAAGAGTTCCTTTATCTGGAGCTTATCCTGGAGGTTGATCGGAACTGAATCCACATTTAAAAATTCGACACACTAATGGAAGAGAAGTGGATCTATGTATTCATCTTGCAAGATTTGACCCGAACATACATTGCAAGTTAAAATAAAATCGGTCAAGTTTTAATTTAATTTGACTATTTAATTTTAAAGTGAATATATAACTAAATATTCTGTGAATATTTCAAGCGTCTACCTGTTCGAGTAAAAATAAGCAAAAAATCACGTTTGTTATATGGGAGCTTCCTTAAATATTTATTATATTTTGTTTTTTAGTATTTTTTGTTATAGCGGCTACAGAAATACATCATCTGTGAACATTTCTACTATCTAACTATCACGGTTCATGAGATTCAGCCTGGTGACAGACGGACGGACAGCGGAGTCTTAATAAAAGGTTCCCGTTTTACCCTTTGGGTACGGAACCCTAAAAAGTGATTTTAAAAAGTCACTCATGACAACCATAGATAGAAAAGGTTACTCGCAGAAATTAGGACAATCAAAGATTAAAATGGAGAAGAAATATCAATTTATTGAACAAAACACAATTGATAGAATTAATAATCATCAGTAAAATTAGCCTCAACACGCAATCAAGATAACTAGCAATAAACAAGTACATAAATCAGAAATATAAGAGTTTAATGTTTTTTATAAGACGCCTTTACCATGAAAATCTTAGAAAAAGAAGAAAAGTAATTGTTGTTCTTAGTACATCATTAATCACTGTATAAAAAGTCTTTGTTACTATTAGCCTGGGAAAATAAGATGGCGCACATAAATAACCCTTGTATTAATGAATTTGTGGCAAGTAAATATTTCTGAAAATGTTTAGGTAGGTACTGTTTATTTTCGGGCATAGCTATAAGCTATAATATACTTAAACTACAATTAATAATATTAATAATTATAAACCATATTAATTGTTAATTGCTTTATATTTTATATCAAAATAGCTGCGAAATTTAGAAAAAAAAAAAAAAATTGTATACATCTTATAGTATATCTTTATTTATTTTTCTATTTACGGCCCCATTGTCACTTTCTAATGAGTGAAATAGTGGTCTACTTAGCTATCCACCATAAAAAAAACCTCCTTTAGTTCTATTTATGAACTAAAATTTAAAAGCGCTATAGTGGAAAACAATTCTACGGGTAGATGCCTATCCATAGGTATAGAAGATAGGTAGGGTAGGTAGACACGGGCAGAGCGGGCGGCATAAACGGCCTATCACACTACACAACACATGGCACGTGAAAATTATTGCCAGCCGGATTTTTCGAGAGCATTAATGCAAATTTATCGAGCCGCGCAGCGCTAATTGCGAACGACGCGAGCTCGCTGATTGTTTTCTCGTCCGATTTATGGCAACACCTATTGCCGATTTAAAGGTTTAATTGTAAACGATTCACGTGTTTTATTGGATAGTCGGGGCGTATTTATTCGATTGCTCTCTGTGTGGTTTCAATTATTGATTTTTCCGACAACGCTGTCCTTTCTGTTTGCACTGACGCGCAGTTTTTTACGTTCCGCTTGCATTTTATCGACGTGGGCTATGACTTGATTTATTTGCTAGTTGGCCTACTACCTTCTAACAGTGTCTCGTTTAACTTTACTTTGATTCTAGTTTAGTTAAGTAAACATACGGAGCTTCGTGTTTTTTATACTTATAGTGGTACTTAAATTGTTTGCCTTTTTAAGCGATTTAAGTACCACTATCTCACCTCATATAAAGTAACGATGACTTCGACGAAGTAAACATTGAAATGAGTGTAACGAACCTGCATTATATTTTTAATAGATTAAAAGTTAATAACAACAAATAAGTGAAGATGCAGCCCTAATTCGAAATTTAGAACACAACTAATCGTTTTTCAAACAACATAAATCAACGCATGTCACATTCGTGCTACGACTTGTAACTACGCGCCTACGGGCGTGCCTACGAAATTGTAGCACGTTGAGTGAGAAGTGGAAAAGTGTCGTAAAAACCAAGAAATTGCCTCTCGCCGGAGGTAGAGATGTGTTAATAAATTAAGTGACGTCACATCTGAGCGGTTAACAAAGTTAGCGGCTACGGCTGCGGGCGTTTCCCGCCTTTTTCGCTTAAGTTTTCCGCGCCGCCGGCACCGGAAGTTCGGCCATTATTATTTTACGCGGGCAACAAGCGGCGCGATAATATCCCGCGCTTCAGCCGACCGGCTGCTCCAGAGTTCCTTTAATGGCTGAACGTGTCTTCTTACTCCCTCCTTAATAGGTGTAATAACTTAAACAAAAAAGCAAGATTTATTAAAGTTCGCTCGATCCCGCCAATCGAACATGATACTCCCGAAATTATCTGAATTGCAACCAAATTATATGTAGGTGTGTACACATTAAATTGGTACATACACCCAATGAATATAGAGTATGGTTAAAAGTACAACAAAACAGTGCACTTTGGCAACATTGTTATACCTCTACCGAGATAGCTTACACAAAGTTGTTTCAATATGCTATTAGATCATGTAGCGCTTTCGTCCACATCAAACTTGCTCTTCCACAAAATAACCGAAAATATTTGAAACTTTTTTGAATTTAGAAGAACTTTAATACTCTGTTTGCTGTTTACTTGTAATTTAATATAGTTTGTCGTATTTTTAGAACATTTATACAAATCGTACCCGTTTGTTATGGGGTTAAGAAGGTTGGAACAATTTAGAAATTGTTGAAACAATTTGTCCGGATGGAACCGGACAAAAAAATATCAAAAAGCAAAAAGCTACTAATATTATTATTCCGAGTGTGATTCATTTTAATGCGTGACGTAAATGTTTCCAATACCCATGGGGAGGGATGTGAGTGTAAAATCAAATAAAAAAATATATTATCGGCTCAACGTATTTGAATGAAAAGTAATTTATATGTTTTCCTATGTCATATATCCTTTTCAATAGCTTATACTGTATGATATGAAGACGGACATATATATATTTTTTAATTATATATAATTATACAATTATTATTATATTGTGAAAAATATAATTGTAGAGTACAACGCTTCACCATCTAATAAGTCCACCCTGAAGCCCCTTCGGTTTCCAATTCCACACACGTCAAGAGTCGCGGCGCATGTTTTGCGTAATCCCGCGCCGGCTTAGTTTCCCGTAAGCCGGGTCGGGTCGGGTCCGGCACTTCGAGAGTAAATCAATCCGTCTCAGGAAGAAGGCCTCGTGGTAAGGAGCCGACGGGATCGGATTTGCGGTTTTTAAGACTTTTTTCACAATACTCAACAGCCTCTTTGTCTTATGTTATTCACGAGTAACGGTGTCTTCTTGTTTCGCCCGCGATAATTATGGTAAAAAGTAGTCCAGATATGAAAATGAAAATTTGTTTATTTGGCAGAAAAAGACATAATAAAGTATAATTGTGCTGTGGGCCCCAAACTAGGCAAAGCCTGTATCTTGGGAGTCCGATATGGTTAACAATTATAAAGAAATGCCTGTCTGTACGTGAATATTAAATTACATCAAAAAAAATTGACAAGAAAAAGCGGTGAAATTAATACATTGTTAGATCATCAGAATTAAGATCATATAAATTAGCTTAAGTACAAGCACTAAGTGAGAAATTTCATCTAAACATTTAGATAAAATTAAATATTTATTATTTTTCCATTTATCTCACTGCAAAAAATTATTAACCATACAAAACAATTGAAAGCGAGCTTGCGAAGCGCTGACCATTTATTTACTTAGTTTCAAAGTCGGTATCATTGGTTAACAAACAAAAAAAATAACAAATTTACAAACTAAGTTTAAAGATTTGTATCGTGGGTGCCAGCAATATTTACTTATCACAATAATCACAGCTTGAACCAGAAGCACAAATGTCCTTTGAGCAGAGCAACGTCAACAAATGTCAAAAACAAGGAATTGTCAACATATTACGCAATTATGGTGGGTTACTGATTGTTATCTGTTTTAAATAGTAAGATAGTGTTTGTTGGATGACAAATTATTATGTTGATACATCTGGGTCCTTAAGCTTATAGATTTTTAATTAATAAAAAAATAGCCTATGTAAAAATGACAAGTACGATGAACGAGTAGGTTTTGACTTACGAGGGCTTGGACTGATTTATCTCTCAACGGTAGTCGGAGAATACTTTTGAATTTATCCATCTAAATATATAAATAATAATTTAATTGCTATATTTATTTAAGATCGTCATTTGAGAACGCTTCACCCACGAGAAGCCAAGGTGGGGCGCTAGTATGTATATAACCTAAAGGAGAAATTGGTAACAAAAAACAATTACAATAATTTGACGTTCACTATGCATTCAAATCCTCTTGAGGAAAAGCCAAGTAAACTTATACATGTGCGCTTATCTATACAATGTTACAACGCCATTACCAAACGTGCACAAAACAAAGTAAACTTTCTCGTGACACACAACACAATATACAACAAAAATGCTGTCATTCCACTGTGTGTTAAATTATTCACGAAATCTATTCGACGCTCCAGATCTTCGGCTAGATTACGCCGATATGGTGAATTACATACAACCATATTTCATGGCGTGAAGCCCTGATGACAGTCGTGACAGAGTTAGATCGAATTTTTACTGCCTTATTTAATGATACTACATTTCTAAAAGTATTGGTGCCGAGTAGCTGTTGATGGATGCCTCGTCTGGTTTTTTTTTATGAACGATAGGTAAGCGTTTAACCACAATCTCACCTGATGGAAAGCGATGATGCGGCCGAAGATGTAGCACGCTTGCCTAGAAGGTACCTATTACATTATATATACACTCTTGACTTGAAGACTCCCAAATTATACTGTTCGTTAATTTTTCTAATGGAACATCTGTATCTCGTATTTGCACATGTCAGTTTCAACTTGCTTGGGTATATAAAGCTTATAATTCTTTACCATCGTTTACTCTCATCATTAAGTATTCGCGACTCAATATACTAGTCGTTCGCGTCGAACTGAGATCTCGCGCTTACCTTTTGCCTAATAGAGAAAAACTTTTGAGGTTACATGCTTGTATAATTTAAAATGTAATTTCTGGCTTTGCGCCGTAGTTTTCATATTCTATGGGAATTTAAAGTCATTCGCTTATATGGTTTAGACGCTAAACGCCTCTGACAGACGGACGGACGGACGGACGTACAGACAAAGTGCTGAACGACCCAATTCAACTTAGAGATCTCGCTTCGCTTGATCAATTAAGTTAAAATTTAAGTATCGATCTTATTATTTCATTAGGATATTTTAACCACATGCATCCTTTATTTCTCTTAAATAAGACTATTCAATGCAATGCAAGCGACGCAAAAACGCATAACTGTTGAATTCAAATTACATAGCAAGCTATAATCGCGTGTTAAAACCCTCACGTATTATTTCAGTGCAAAATGAAGGCCATTTTAAACGTAGCCGCAGGACACTTACAATTAAAAATTAATCTGTATTCATACATTGATACGTTAACATGCGTCCGGCGCCATTAAGCCGACGATTCAATCCGACACATCTTCAGGGTTTCACCTCGTCCAATAATTACGTAGGCTATCATTAAGCCGCATGCACAACAAAACGTAATAACCTTGCAATTAGACGGTGGCCATTAGATCGTAATAGAGTTTCGTACAATTTGTGAGTAAAATCGTCAAGCGTGTCACATTACCAGCACCCATTAGGGCGTTTACACAACACGGAATTGAAATGAGCAGTCCACAGATTATCGTGATAGACAAACTGGCAGCATTGTCTCGGTAATAACTCTCTGTACAGGATGTTTCATATAGCTATTACTAGCTGTAACTCAGCTGCTAATTCGGTACTGTTTGAACTACAACATATGTTAAGCAAGCAGTTGTCCACTATGTACGGCCGAAGCCACTTTGTTTGGGAATTTGGCATTAAAGTCATTAACTTTCAAGATTGCTTCTATGGTTGCCCATGGGAATAAACAATTTTGTTTTTGAAGTGAAAACTTCTTTAGTGGCGTTGTGCACTTTTTGGGATGGGTAAAAAATGTTAAACTCCCGTCAGGACACGTGACCTGATCGAAAATTCGTAAGCCTCCGTCTAACGAATAGACCGACGCGACGTTAGAGAGTAGACCGCCGCGCCGGTGCGGCGTAGGAGATGAAGTAATATCCCCCTCTCTTTCTACGGCGTGGCGAAAATGTATGCCTGCTCCTGCTGTTTACAGCGTGTTCAAGTTTTCACTTCTGCCGGCACTCTCGGAGTGCAACCCGTTGTTTTTTTTTAATATGTAGCAAGCTTATTAACAGCGTAGGTTAACATACATTTGCTCTCTAGAATTGAAGATTTTAAAGCAGCATATAAATATAAAAGACACGGCTAAATATTTTTACTCGCAATTACCTAAACTATTAAAGGAAGTTTGCCTGGTAGAGACCGCTATTAGTGATAAGGCCGCCCGTTGTGACACTTTACGTATGAGCTTGTTTGTTGCCTTTGTTTTACCTCATCTTATACAGTGGATCAATAAAGTATTATCTATCTATTTAAACTATTTTAAGTCTTGGTAATTTATTGTCAAGCAGTATATTATATATAATAATATTTATAACTAACAGTCGGACAACACCTATTACGTGTTAAGTATTTTGTGGAAAAAATGCATTTTGTATATTATTTGCGCAATAGTTTTTCTAAACTATTTAGTGTTCTACTATATACTGTTATTGTCAGTCATGTTTCTCAGTTTTCTTTACGCATTTCAAATATGTACATTTATACAATAAATCACTGAATAGAACATCAAACATATGGATACTACAAAAATATTTTTAACTCCCTACTGAAAAAAGGGGCGTTATAAGTTTGGGAGAGTGTATTTGTGTCTGTCTGTGGCATCGTAGCTTACAAACGGCTGCAACGATTTTGATATAGATTTTTTGTTTAAAAGGTAACTTGATGGAGAGTGTTCTTAGCAATCTTTAGTTGAAAATCAGAGCAGCCCTTTTTCAGATAGAGCGTCGGGGATATTTTCAATATTTCCAACCGACTTCAAAAGAGGAGGTACTCAACTCGACTGTATGTTTTTTTTGTATGTATTTTACGCGATATCTCCCCCATTTGTGGACCGATTCTCAAAATTCTTTTTTTTGATAGGTTATACTTCAGAGGTATGTAAATTTTAACGAAATCGGTCAAGCCAAAACCAAGATATAAGCAGTGAAGTCGGTTTTTCTTAAGCTTTGCTTGCGTTTAATTATACTTACTTTAATTTTGCTTACTCCGTGTAATCGTGCAAATGAGTTCAAAGTCCGAATGCTCGGTAGGCACACGCACACATAGTTGTAATGTTTACCTGCCGAACGGGCGATCGTACTAGCAAGCATTGTTATTGTTAATCTACCCTCTTTTCTCTCATATATTAGCTAAAGAAACACAATTTATATTTATTTTATATTAAGCTTCTAAATGTAACTTTAAGCCTAGTATTATTGTTTATTTAAGTTATTTGTTTTCTCGTGTAAGTGAATTTTATTCTTTATGAGAAATAAACTATCTTTAACCTGAATTATAATTTTGCCACTTGTGCATAGCCTAATTAGTAAAGACCATTTGTATTTTTATACACCCTGTACAGTTTATTTACGGAACACTAGTGATTCTAAGACTATTTTTTTCATAATGCTTGAAGCGTTTACCACTAAACTCACGTATTATTCAGTGATGATATGGTCGATATTGGCAAAATTGTAGTGGAGGTGTGTTAATGTAGAAAGAAATTTGATGAACTCCCAGTTCGCTTATAGTAGGGTACGCGTCTGCTTTCCAAGCAACGAGTATAGGATTCGATTTCCAGCGGAAATTCAAGTTTTCTCACCAAAGGAAATTTGTGTTTTGGTTCTGCGTGTGATTGTGTGAGAGATGTGGATGCTTCCGGCACCCACAACATAAGTCTTCCAATTAAGTGTGGGGCAGTAAGTGTAAAACCATTTTGTGTTTTTAATAAAGTTTATGATGATTTCAAATGTTTAAAATCCTTTTTAGCGGTCACGCATCGTAGGCTTCTACTTGCCGGATATCCCAAAGACACTTTTCCCAATTCGCCACACGTCGACTATCCACCTCCTGAAAATTTCCCAACCCTGTACCTACCCGCGGCCGCGTGGTGTAGCCATGTGTCGAATCCAGCGTATCCGGCCGATTTCGGCAGGTAGCCCGATAATATCCACACGTCGGGCATTAGGACCGACCGATAAGATCCTATCGGGCCACGTTAAATAACACGTTTCCTGCCATCGTCGTGGTAATTTTAATAATGTAATTACGATATTCGGCTTTTCAGTAATGACAGGCGACGCGAACGCCGCGCCGATTAAATAACACAATGTAATAAACTGCTGGTATCATTATGTTTTTAAGCTTTTGAATTGAGGTGATGGATGTAATGTAAACCTGTATTAGTGTGGGCTAGTTTTTTTTTTTAGAATCTTGGATAGCTCTGATCTGATAATAAGCAATGAAGAAACCAATAGTTAGCGTTAAGCGCGCTCTGCGGTAGAAAGCTATTTTAGAGAATTTTATTTCAATAATTTTTATTTCTTGAAACTTAATAATAATTAGCCGTGCCCCACGGCTTTGCCCGCGTTAATTAAGTTAAAAAGTAGCCTATGTGTTATTCCGGAATCTAAACTATATACATTAAAATTTTTATCAAAGTCGGTTTTTTCGTTACAGAGATCCGTGGTAACAAACATTCACACACACACAAACTTTCGAATTTATAATATTAGTAGGATAGGATAACACATACAATAACAACATTGTTATTTTTGTGTAGGGGAGCCCAGGATCCCACACTAGGAAAAGTCCTGTGTCGTGGGATACAGTCTCTTCCGTCCACTGTTAAATATACCAATGTTAAATATAAAATAAAAAAGATAGATGACTATAATACTGCTAACGGATAAACTTATAACTATATCTTATCTCTAAGAGCGATCTCTTCCAAACAATCTTTGGATGGAAATGTAAAATAAAGTTTACGTAGGTGGTGCGATAAAATGAATTAAATTAATAAAAAAAATAGAAATACTAACATTGCTTAAACTACAAAAACAATTCATACCAATAATAATAGCAGTACAACAATAAACTGACATGAAATAAATAAAGATATACATATAAGTTAATATTAAGTAATAAAGTTACATAATCATAACCAAATTCGTGCTTTTCGTCATGATTAGGTAACAAACAGAAAGATAGACAGGCAGTTACTTTCATTCAGGACATTAGTTTATATGTAAATGTTAATTAGTGTGAATGTAAATATTAGTGTGATTTACATTTTCTTATAGTAATTTATTATTTTCAACCAACGTTCAAAGTTTTGGTTATGCGGATTCTTTTATTGAAGTGAAAACTTCTTTAGCGGCGTTGTGCAAACAACGATTCGAACAAACAAAAATTTTAAACTCCCTTCAGGACACGTGACCTGATCGAAAATTCGTAAGACAGAAAATTCGTAAGACAAAGGAGAGGAAGTAATATCTCTTTCTACCGCGCGACGAAAATGTATGCCTGCTCCTGCTGTTTAGTTTGCACTTCTGCCGGCACTCCCGGAGTGCAACCCGTTGGTTTTTTTTTACTTTTGCAACTTTTTTTGTCATACTTGGTAGTCCTGACTACGGGCCAATTACCTATGTTTCCTAAAACTATATACAGCAAAGACCTATGATACCTACAAGACATCGAGCTTAAAGGTAACTTAAGTGCTCAAGCCCAATACCAGTGGGTAGCGTTTAAAAATGCATATTTTGTAAATTATGTTTTTATCGCATAAGTACATAATTATATTTTATGGCGTAAGTGAGTTATGTAAATAATATATTTTCAACCGACTTCAAAAATTAGGTTCTCAATTGGATTGTATGTTGTTTTTTTTTTGTACGTATTTTACGCTATATCTCCGCCAATTATGAATCATTTTTTTGTTTGGTAGAGTATACTTCAGAGGTGGTCCCATATAAATTTTATCGAAATCGGTTAAGCTAAAACCGAAATGTAAGCGATTAAGTCGACTTCTTAAGCTTTGCTGACGTTTCAATTATACATTGTAAAAATCAAAAATATCAGGGAAAATTTTATATATCTATGTTATATAAATTAAATCCATATTCTATCAAACTATCTCCATTTATTTTTATTTTATTCTTTTTTTATGCTTCATCATCTTTGTTTTTATAAACACACCACTTACCTTTGAAACTCCTTGATTGATAATATATAATTAGTTACAGCTACCAAGTTCCAATTAAATCTAATAAAACATATGTTACGGATGTATTTAAAGCTTTAATTTGTAAACGGTTAATTAACGATTTGATAAGCGGGTTAATGAGAAAGAAACACATGGTCTGTTGCTGGATGGGTTAGAGTATAGTATTAGAGTACTGGGTAGTTATTTGAAAACAAATCAGAGGGCTTCAATTTAAAGGGGTTAAAACAAATTTAGTATTGTTATTCTCTCTGGCGTCAGTAAGTTGACGATGTCTAAAGGATTCTTAAGGAATTTTATATAATATAACAGACATTCCATTATTTGGAATCGTTTAGCTTCCACATTAATTATGCGAACCGCCAAGGAATGGAACTTCTTGCCAGAGTTGTTTCCTATATACAATATGGGAATCTTCAAGTCTCGAGTGAAAATCATATAGGTAAACGTGCTTCATCATCGACCGCATCGTCGCTTAACATCAGGCGAGGTAGTGCTAAAACGTTTACTTATATTGGAAAAAAAAGGAATATCTTTAGTTATTTTAATGAGAATGTTCCTATCTTTATTTTATCTTTACAACATTTCCTACCTACTAACGAAAATGTACCCGTATATAGGGGTCCACCTTCAAGTTATTAACGTCCAAGTAATCACATAAGTCTACTATTACTTACCTGAACATAATAAGATAGCATCATCACGTAAAGACTCTGGACTTAATAAATGGCTACGATATTAAATTAAATGTGAAGGAAATAAATGTCGTCACATTACGAAGGTGCAGGCACCAATCTGCAACGGACCCACGCACTAATGACGGTAGAAGGTTATTGTTTTAGATCACCGCCGCCCTCTAATTTACTATATCGGCCGTAATTAAGGAATAAAACGTCGAAAAAAACACATCAAATTCACCCCTTCACGATAACTGCATCTGTATGAAATATGGGACAACCGCCCGCCCCAAATAACGGTCGATAAGGATCCCATTTGACTGCACAAATCGGATTTATGTTCCAATGTTCGTTCAAAATACGACATAATAAGATTTAAAAACAACACATTTTTTCTTACTTTTTCAGTTCCACGCGGATTCCGCAAACGTTTAAACAAAAAGTTATAACGGCCATCCAATTAGTTTAAGAGTCCGCACAGAAGCGCTTCGCCGACCCTAAATTTTTCTCAATTAAATGCAAAACTCGCCCCAAGACCGGCGGCTATATAAAATTTTAAGTCCATACCTACAATTCGCGCAACACAAATTTTTATTACCTTCTCTCGGTAAGTAAACAAAAAGAACAAATTAGCCGCTGGGTGGAAGACAACGCGACCGACGGCGACGGTGTCGTCCGCGAGTCGACCCGCTCGGGACACAAGGGTGTAAAAAGTAAAACAATAAGGATTCCGCGCGGCTGCACTGGGATATTTATTGTTAATGAAAATGGCGGGATTTAAACTAACGTCTTGTAACTAAATACCCACTCACGGTTAGAGCGGGCTCTAATTTGGTTTTTATAGCGCGTCCTTAATTTGATTTGGCGGCATCGCGGCCGCACCACTATTGCCTGTAGGAGCAATTAATTTGCTCGGATTATATTTTTTTCTCGGGGCGCCCTGTGCGACTCTCCCGCGGTTGCCTACGCGATCCAATCGAGGAGGAAAAAATAAAATAAAACTTAAGCCCCGTTTAATTTGAAGGGTGGTTCTGGGCTATTAAAGTAACACGCTTATGTATTGCAAATTATATTGAAATTTGTCTTCCATTACTGAGCGCCTTACTCACACAAATGTTGCCCGCATTACGAGCGGGAGATTTTTATTCCGCGTAGCGCCCACCCTTGTCTCCCACTTTTTTACTGAGGAACTTTTGTGGTGCTTTTTTCTCGCTAATTAAAACTCTTCCGCGCTGTTTCCTCCGAGAAACGAGATTCGATCAATTAATTTTTAGGCGGCGTAAGCCTTCTCGAAATTTACTGCGATATAAAAAAGACATTTTCCGAAAAAAGGGTATCAAAAAGTAATTGATCAAGTAAAGGTTTTGTTAGAGAGAAGTTTTGAAATTGCGAGTTAATTTTCTCGTTGTGCCATTTTCTTGGTAGCGGGAAAACAGGTAGGCAATCTCGGTTCGTAATGGTTCGGTATTGTTTATGGAAGATTCCATACAATCAGCTCGGGCGGAGTGGCTGATGGAGTCACGCGCGCCATTGTGTCTCCGGGGACAGCCGATTACTCTAATACAATGCTCAGAATATGCACGTACACACAATTACTACCTATCACTACCGAAATGACTACTAGGAGTCTTTGGGTCTTTAACCTCGGACCACCAGCGTAATAATCATTTTAAAACGTAGGTAATAATTTGTCAAGAAGAAAATAATAAGTAAGTCCGTCCGTCCAATCTTTTTGAGTTTTGAGAGACACGATGAGTTTGGCAGGTTAAATTCAGATTCTTTATTCATCGTAATAATAACAGTGATCGTTATTTTAGCATGTCACATTACAGTTTAATAATTCGCATCAGGTCAAACACAATTGTATACTAAAAAAAAATATGTTATACGTCTGGTAATAAAAAATAAAATAAAAATAGTAAAGTTATTCTTTGGTAGAAAAATATCTACATGTATGTATTTGATATTTGGTAATAATAAGGTTGCTTGTATTTTATTTTATTTTAAGCAAGGTGCTTCGATGCATCTAAAGCAGGATGGGTTTATTGAAACTACTGTAATTATAATCTATCAACCTGTAACCAAATATAATGAATAAAAAGAATTTAAAAAATCATAATTAAAGGCGGTAAATAAAGGCTTTAATTTAACAGGGATATCTTACTAGCACATTTTATGTTTGAATTTAAAATGTGCTAATAAGATATAAATTAAATTAAATAAATCTATTCAATCTCTATAATATTATCAACTAGCCATGTCCCGAAGTTTTTAACTCGCGTCGTCGTATATTGTATAAAAGTAATCCACTTCTACTAGATGAATTAAACTATAAGCCCAAATTTTTTTTTTTACAATTTCGTTTAAAATAATTAAACGTAAGCAATGCTTAAAAATCCGACTTCACCGCTTTATTTTCGGAACCTTGATCAGATTAAATGTATTAAACACGGATAACTCAAAAACAACTGATCAGATTTTGATCAAATTAATATATAAATGGAACCACATGGGAGACAGCAGCTTTTAAATAAAAAACATCCATTAAAATCTTTTCACGTGGCCGTGGCGTTGCCTTAGTTAATTTTAAGGTCTTCTAATGTATTTTCCTTTATTAATTACCATAAATAAAATGTGGAAAAGTCTAGATGGATAGATTAATAACTCTTTATTATACACCTATATACAATGAGTAATCTTTCTATCCATCTAGACAGGTCCAGTGTCAGTCCAGGTCTAGTGTGTTTACCAGCTTCGATCACATCGTCACTTACCATCAGGTGAGATAGTGGTCAAACAATAGCCTGTCACAAAAAAAAAAAAAAACTTTCAATGTATTAATTAATTTTGAGCCAAACCTTTTCTGCCTACCCTCGGTTATAAGCTTACAATCTTGTAGGTCCTGATGTTGCCTTTAACCGTTCTCAAAGTAAGGTAGCCTATTTATAATCCAATGGCGGAGTCCGCCGGATGTCACGTGCGATTGATTTTCATTTAACCCAGCGCGTGCTCCATCGCCGTCCATCATGGGATTGGCGCAGCTCTCGTCGCCTCCATCCCCGTTGATTAAGATGAGCCAACTGTTCTCTGGGATTCATGTTTACTTTTTAATTCAAATTATATCTTTGCTAGATGAGTTACTACATAGTTAAGCAAACTTTATAATAGTGTAACAAAATAATAATAGATATTTTGTACATAATTTTTAATAATATAATTAGTGTCCGACTGAAATTGGTTTTTCAGCTGAAACCGAAACCGAACTTTCGACCTTGCTCTCTGTTTCGGCCGGAACCGAAACCGAAACTTATTTAAAATTACGATTATTTACTAAAATTTACTGTGTTAGGACTTTAATGATTTTTCCTTTTTATTTTATTAAACACTGTTTAACTGTCTAAGTATATATATCTTACTTTGTTAATATTATAAATCCGAAAGTTTGTGTGTGTGTGTGAATGTTTGTTACCACGTATCTCCGTAACGAATGAACCAATTTTGATGAAATTTAAAATAAATATAGTTCAAGTTCCGCATAACACATAGGCTGATCCAATTTTCAAAAATTAACCCTTAGGTGTGCTTAATAGGGTGAAAAAGTTTGTATGGACATTTTTACTCGCTTCGATTCACTCAAAACTCGTTACAAATAAACATTAAAGTAAATACTGAAACACTTAAATTTTATGTTTCCAAAACTATCCCTAGGGTGTGTGCAAGGGAGGTTCTAAAATTTGTATGGAAAATCTTATTTCTTGCTTCGATTTACTCAAAACTCGGTACAAATAAACTTTAAAATAAATAATAAAACACGTATTTCTTTTTTTTTTTCAAAATAAATTTATTTGTTTCCCCCGACTCTTAAGACACAAGTCTTTGAACTTAGAGTGGGGCTGAAAGTGTGAATGTGTTTTATATTAATATATAGTAAAGTTATGTGTACTGCGCTCACTTCTTTTTGCTGAGGCGAACCCATTTTGGCACATTCATGACTGTTTATATGGAACTTGTTGTTTATATGTTTCATGTCAAAATACATTATTTTTCTTGCTCTCTTTCTTTCAACGTTGTGTTAATATTATTAACACTTAACAACACGGTAGATCTAGTATATACTACCTACTATATAGTATAGGTACCTAACAAAGTGTTGGAAATAAATAGTTATACGAAATATTTTGGATTATTGACTATTTTCCTTACGTATTATTCTTCTATAGCTTTATCCCACGCCTTGCCTTGCTGATAAAAAGGACGGGACGTAACACGGGATCCAAAATATCTATAGTACATTTTCATCCCAATCAATCCACCAGTAACAAGCAATTGCTAGTTGGCTTAGTTAGTTGAGCTTTCGCCTTCTAAGGGGTATTGGGTTCGTACCCGGCGGGAACACAAGTTTTCACCCCAAGGAAAATTTGTGTTTCTGGTTCCAAAAAATAGGTAAATGTTTCCGCCACCCACGACACAAGAAATCTTAGTCTGGAGCTGTGAATGTAAAAGCGTTTTTATGTTATCAATTACTGTTAACGATAAAAACCTTTAAAGTTACCACAGAAGCTATTTAATTTTAAAAAATATCAGTTCTAAAATTCACAATGAAATGCTTTTTAAAAGTAACTTATTCCCGCTCCAATTGTCCTATCTGTTACATTACCTCCTCCTATTCTATGGGCAGTGAGAGAAACACGTACACGTACAATACCATTCCGGACAAAGCTTCCTTGGCCAGTGGTCGATGATTGATCAATCAATGCATTAGAAAGGCTACCCTAATTGCGGCAATTCTATGCGTTTATTTGAACTGGGGACTGCGTGGGGCGGGCAAATTACTTTCTATGTGGTTCGGTTTGATTTGCTTTTCCAGGCACTGTTTTATTGGACTTGGCTTCCGGTTAGTTACAATAATATACCTAAGTTTGTTATCTACATATAATATTTATATTAACGACCAGGTAAGATTTTTTGCCGCATTCCGAAAAAGGAGGAGGTACTCAAGTCGACTGTATTTTTTTTTATGTGAGTTACCTCATATCTTCTTTCCACGTGAACCAATTTCGATATTTTTTTTTAGTTTGAAAGATGTTGCTTTCCGATTGGTCCCATTTAAATTTGTTCAAGATTTGACTAGTAGTTTTTGAGTTATCCTCAAGAATGCGTACTACATTGACGATGTTCTCGTTTTTAACCGACTTCAAAAGTTACCTCATAACTTCTTTCGTTGAGCGCCGATTTTGATGATTATTTTTTTATTTAAAAGCTGATGCTTTTCATGTGGTGTCAATGAAATTTGATGAAGATCTTATCAGTAGTTATTGAAATATCGTCAATAATACGAGTTTAGTACATCTAATCTGATCAAAGTTCCGAAGATAAAGCGGTGAAGTCGGTTTTTTAAGCTTTGCTTGCGTTTAATTATGTCTACAATTTTATACAGTGAAATTACAGGGCTTAAAGAGATTTAACATCTAGGGCAGTGCTTTGCCGCAATTTTTTTTTAAGCTGTAATGTGCAGTATATAAGTTGTTAACCTGTAATGGGCACGCGCTTACCATCAGGCGAGTAACATGCTAGTCTCAACTTTCAATGACATAAAAAAAATCTATGAATGATTTTATGAAACAAGATTATATTGATGAAATTTGAACAAATTCAAATCGACGAAATTGATGATCCTATTGTGCCCTGGGCAAGTCTTTGATTCTTTGAGTCGTTCGATTCACGGCAGAAGCACAATTTTCCTCATCAAGGGCACTATAGTGGCTCTGGGTGCGTGATGTGAATATTTCCTATACTCATGATACAAGTCTTAGTGTGGGGCGTGGAATGTGAAAGCGTGCTTTGTTTTAAATAAATGAAAGAAAAATCAAGACGGGTAACCTGGAAATGGCTATAATAACATCAATATACACTGACATTTCTAATTACTACTCGTTTGTGGATATTAATAGCATACAACACTGTAATATTATTATAATTATATTATAAACAAAACTAATTTATAAGTAAAAAATTACGCTAACAAATAACGTAGGTAGTACTTAAACAATTTAGCGTTGACTACCCGCGGAAAGAGCAAGACACATTTAAGTAAATAGAGCAATTGATTGGGCAGGTTTAGGTTCTCCTTTTAAAGCTTCAAATGTTCTGAGAAATAAAACCTAATTGAAAAAATCAAGACATTAACTACGTCATTGACTCTACGCCGTAGAGGTCGTAGAGGAAATTGTATAAATATATAATTTCGTTTTTCCGGGAAGTTTCAATATAGATAGCATGAGCGATGTTAAGTAGGCAAAAAGTATTAACAATTTATATGAACATTTTGAGATTAAAATTTTATTGTTAATTAATTAATTCGCTGTCTGGAGTGCAATATATTATTACGGTGGCTCATTTATCAGTCTATTATGTGATATTTGTTGTTTATAAATAATTATTCCCCGAACGATATTATCTGGGAATCTTTAAGACTAGAGTCTTTGAGATCTTCTATTAGGTGAGATAGTGGTTTATCGCTAGTATAATATAATAAAAAACGAATGATTAAATTTGGAAAAATTATAGAGATATTTAAATCATGATACACACATACTCGTAGCTTGGCGTTAAAAATTAAAACAAGAAATTAATTTGATAATTAAGCACTTGTGATTGCCATACAATTTTAAATCTTACATATATACATACTAAACATAATATAAACGCTTTCACACTCACAGCCCAACACTAAGTTCGATCCCATCACATACAAAATCACAACCACAGCCAGAAATACAAGAAGATTTGTTTTTCCACCGGGAATCGAATCGAAAAAAAAGAAAACCTTGCTGCTTGGAAGGTTACATACGCTGCAGGTACCGAGTTCGATACTCGATAGAGGCACAAATGTATTTTTGGTTCTGAACATGGACGCATGAACGATATGAATATGCCAGCACCACACATACATTCTTAAAATTTAAAAGGGGCCTGTAAATAAAAAAGCGTTTATATTAGCATGAACTCAGACTCCGTCATTTATCGGGTATTATATATACTATAGTTCATATTAGCATGGTATTGGTAATCGTGCCTTATCATTATTTCCAACTGTGCGGCTTGAAAGAAATTTATTAAGATACTAGCTGCGCCCCGCGGTTTCACCCTCGTTGATAATGATGAAAAGTGATGATGATGATGATGATGAAAAATAGATGTTGGCCGATTCTCATAGATACCGGATAAGCACAAAAAATTTCATCAAAATCGGTCAAGCCGTTTCGGAGGAGTATGGCAACGAAAACTGTGACACGAGAATTTTATATATTAGATTTGATGCAACTATCTGGTAGGAAAACGTTTCATAACAACAAGAGATATCAGATCAAAAAGTAAGTATTTTACGTTATTTATTCATAAGTATGCTGTCTTGCCCAAACAGCGGTTACATAGTAAAGCAATATCCGCAAAAGGACAAAATATCGCTGCAAATAAACGTTTAACTTTATGGACTCGAAAGATATTACCGATTCGTGATCTCCTTTTTCTTTGGTTTCGCGTTTCGCCCGGCGGCCATCTTGGCGACATGTGGCGGGAGATTTAGACGGGAAACGTGCCCTGCTATATTAGATTATGTCGAAATGAATTGAGCGCTACTATTGGATATGTTATTGACGTAGATTTGCGATCGGAGGAACGAACTGATATTTCGTATTGTTATTAAAGGAGAGGCGCTCCCCGAGACGTGAGCGGCGTCCCGAACAGATCCGCCCTTACGGACCTATCGTTTAGGCCTCTTTATATTTTTCTTATGTAAATACCGTTTCATATCCGATGAGCTTTATTTATGTGGGAATCGTTTTGGCGAGATAAGTCTCTCCTCTGTTCCAGTGTTCACCTCTTGCGATGCATGTAAATTTTTGCTTGTTTTGGAATACTGATTTATCGTATTCGGTTATCCTATCTTACATTTTATCCAGCTGTCCCTTTACATGTATGAAATGTTTTAGTTGCAGATACGAGTAATTTTGTTAGATAAACAAGTTTTAAGGAAGGCTGCCAGAAGACAGTGTTTGAAGTGTCGCCGAAGATCAAAGAGATCGTTGGCGAAGTGTTGTTTAAAACGTCTTCAAGGGTTTCAGCGCGGTAAACAGTAGCTTGGTGTGTAGTGGAAGGTATAAGAGCTAGCGTTTAAAAGCTCAAGTACTTTCAAATATTATATAAACATAAACGCTTTCACACTCGGGTGCCGGTAACATTCACATCACACACACAATCACAATCACAACCACAATTTTTCTTGGTGAGAAAACTTGTGTTCCCACCGGGAATCGTACCCGATATTCCTGCTTAAAAAGCCAACGCTCACCCAACTAAAGCATCGGGCAGTTATATACAGTTAAAAGAACATTTTTCATATCTTTCAAGGATTACAAGTTGAATGAAACAATATAAATATAACTAACCATAGATATGGTAATATAATAATGGCTAAAACATTAGCGTCATAACAAAACGACTTAAATGAACTTGAAAACTTATTTATTTACCTTATACTTATTTAAAATCTCACCTAATGTTTCCCCAATTACCTTTAGATCTTTAATTATAATCATAATAAACATAATCATTTACTCATACGGCCGTAAACGTCAACTAAATAAAATAATATACAGTCACAAATAGTTACCAAGGGTAACAAAAACTAATGACAATGATATCGTTACATTAATTCAGAAAAAGAAACAAGTTATTGGTACATACATGTTAAGTATATTTACCATAAATTGGTCAAATTCTGTCAAGTTACATGTCATTTAGAGATTAAAAATTATTACCCATCGCTTTAGCCTTGTCTAATAAATATTCAGGGTTACATGCCCTGCCACCTGCTAAACGTATGACTACGTCAACATAAACACAAATCCTATTGATGATTTCGTCATGCATCATAATTTATTTATTTATCTATAAGATCACCAACATAGTGTACATCAAAACATTCACAACAGTATTACCTTTAAAATTTCATACCAAATCTTACTACTAATGGTACTATATTAAAAAATAATACAAACACTATAAATAAATAATTGATAAGTCTCAAACAAAATCTCTACATTACCAAAAATCCGCTGTATTTAAAAACTCGATCCATACCCCAAGGGCTTCGCACGCGAGGCGGCATCCTTTGATGTCGCGAGGGTAGTTATGAAAATTAATAAAGTGAACAACGTGTAATTGCTTCCGATAACGCGGCGGCTGCGCGGGAGCAGCTCTCTTTTTTATCCCCGCCCGAACGTTTAACGAGCGCCCTCTCAGTACAAATATGGCTTAGGCTGTAAGCAGACGACGTTAAAAGGTTATACAAGTGATCACTTATTACCTTTCTTTTTTCGTAATATACTGGGTCGGCACAACACTTAGGCACTCAGTCAAGTATTCTGTATATATCTGTGCCAATCTTGGCCTCAATGTGTCCATTCTTTCTATATCAAGCTCAAGTCCGAAGGTGTGTGGAGTACTGCGGCCACCTGTAGGATGGATCCACGACGTACCAGCTCTGAGTCCATCGACCGCCTAGCAAAAGACTCATTGGCGATGATAAGCTAGTCGTGTCCAAATTGCAGTCTCGGTCATCAACGTAAGGTCGCAAGCCTATCTGTATTCTAATTTCTACCATTTACATTTTGGAGAGTATGCGCAGGAATTACATGATTTAATTCCACCGTGCCTGTTTTACCATCTAACAACAGAACAAACAGTTAAACGTCATTCAAATATAGTAGACATATCTCTAGTTTCGCATCTACGTCTATCATCCGTACTGCGAAGGAGTGGAACTCATTGCCCTCGTCTTTGTTCCCCGAACGGTACAATGGGAGCCTTCAAGTCAAGAGTGAATAGGTATTTTCTATGCAAGCATGCACAATGCTAGCAAGCACTTCTTCGGCCACATCATCACTTTCCATCACGGGAGATTATCAAATAATTGCCTATCGGGCATAAAAAAATAAAAATAAACGCTTAAACTATACATATTTACATGCAATTTTTACATGAGAACCATATATATATATATATGGATACTGCCCGTTGGTTTAGTTGGATGAGCGTTTGTCTTTTTTATTGGGTTCGATTCCCGACGGAAACAGAAGTTTTCTCCCTAAGGAAAATTTGTGTTTCTGGTTCTGGTTGTGATTTTGTGTGTGATGTGAATGTTTCCGGCACCCACGACACAAGTCATAGAACTTTGTGTGGGGCTGTGAGTGTGAAAGCGTTTTAGCGTTTATATATATTTTTTAAATTTACGTCTATAACCGCCCTCTTTCTCAATAATTAATAAAGTTTTATTATTGACGAACCGTTCACGGTGATGTATTCTGGCATAGGATGTAATATTACGTCATATTCAAAGCCGATAAAAGATGAGTAGTAGGTCATTTATTTTCTTAATATATTGCAATGGCTATGGAAGCAATCAATCAAGAAACAACATACCTAGGTTTCTTTATATCTGTTGAGTAGTCTGTAAGAAATTGCTTAAAGTGATAAGGCCGTTTTTCGTTTTTTTATTGTCATTGTTTTTAATTACTTATTGGTGTTCAATAAAATATTGTATTGTATTGTCTTGTATAGGTTAGTGTTTGAGTATTATCTCCTAATAGTGATTGGCTCTCAAGGATAGCAGCCCGAAAATCATGTTTAGTGTTTACGACAGATGAATAATCCTGCCCCCCTAGCCAAAATCCAAAACGCCTTGTATCTATTCTATCAAAATAAACGCTTTCCAAATGCAACATATTTTAAAACTAGTGTAAAAAGGTTTCAAATTGCTTGTCTGTAACTTTGCAATCTCGGTGAGCGCTAAATGACAAGTCAAGATATTTTAAACCTTATCTGAACAAGTTTTAAGGTCCGTTACATTTAAAAAGCGTTTCTTTTGATGGAATAGAGACGAAGTGTTTTGGTTTTTGGCTAGTTGGGATGTTACCATAAACACTAAATACACAAGGGCATTATTTATCTCTGCAAATAACCGGGTTTTCTGTAATTTTCTTCTACTTACATTATTAGGCAATCTAATACGCTTTTTTAACAGCATATTAGTATTTGATTGCAAACCTTCTACCTTAAGGTTTAGCTTAAGCATTCAAAAAGACATTCTTAATTATTTATTCCTAATTCTTAAATATTATTTCTCTTAAATATTATCTAAACATGTATAATGTAGAATAGACATGCATATTGTTTATATATATATATATATCCTAAAATATTTATAATACATTCGGTTATTTTGTTTCTGCCGCACACCCCCCGCTTTTCTTTCACGGCCAGGATGGTAGAGAATGCTGTTTGGCATTAGGCATTCCCTGTACTTTGATTTGTGCAAAATTATTAAATAAATTATTAAGGATATGTCTCAAAATCAAATGTTTTCAAAAATAAAACATGTACACTTTTGTTACAAAAGAGACTAGTGTGGAAGTTTATATAAAATTAATGTAAAATTGTTATTATATGGTAACGTCCATGAACTGCCCATTATCATAGTTTAGTGCGCATTTACCTTCTAAGCCGGGGTATCGGGTTCGATTCCCGGCGGGAACGCAAGTTTTCTCCCCAAGGAAAATTTGTGTTTCTTGTTCTGGTTGTGATTTTGGGTGTGATGAGGATGTCTCCAGCACCCACGACACTAGTCTTAGACTTTAGTTTGGGGCTGAGAGTGTGAAAGTGTTTATATTTTCTAGCTCGCTACATCTCCGGCAACATCATTGCTTTCTTTCAGGCGTGATAGTGGACAAATGCTCTGCTTGCCCGGCTAGAATAAGCAACGACTAAATGATCTTCTCAACTGGTATTTCTGTGTTGTATAAACAGCCTTTTAAAACTTGACCTTACCCAAAAACTAACCAATAATAGCTAATTGTGTACTTTAACGGAGCGGCTCTTGTCAAACGAAACCTCATGTAGCGCATAGATTACTTTGTCGAGTAGGTAGCTCCACTTGTCGAAGTACCCTACTCGTATAAGGGTTTCAGAAATTGTTAACAGTTTTTAAGTAGCTTCTACTGTCTGGCGCCTGCCACTCTTCAACTTTAACGCCGGTTTTTTAAACGTTCTTGAACCCAATTTTTTTGGTGCTTCTGTTCTGGATAAGTTTATTAAGAGTACTTTTAAATCGGTAGCAATCTTAAAAATGCGTTAGTGTGTAGTTTATTATACTATATTTGGATAAAAGAATGGCGTCTCTTCGCAAGTCTCTGCTTTGAATAATGACGATTTGTATTCTCAAGATGCCTTTATCGATCTTAATTCACCAAAATGCCAATCATTCCTGACTCGTATTAAAATTTTTCTGTTATACAAACTCATAATACCTCTGATCCGTCTCGAGAAATAAATAATCATGAATAATGTTAAAAGAAACCTATCAATATAACCGAACTTAACGTGTCCCTAAATAAAACACTTTGTTATTAAGTTGACAAGCAACCGTAAAAATGCTCCTTTAAAATGTAAAATAAACAGATCAATCATGTTGAAGCGATCCCACCGGGCTCGCGGCGAATCCCCGAAAAGAAGCCTACGTAAGCGTCTATTATAAGGCACAGATGTTACCACAAGACCGACTCCACCGCTCCAGTCGCTCCAACCTCGCACCCATCAGCGAGAGAAGGACAGAATACAAGTGATACGCATTTTTTATTCGTTTTTTCCAAATAAGAATTGTTCTACATTTACGAGAGTGATTGACATGCGGTCGCCGCCGGCGCCCCCCGACGCGCGGCATTAAAGCGTTTCACAAGATGGCCCTCGTATTATTATCATTTTATTATTTATTACGCTAATTATGGAAGGGACGTATTTAAAAATGAAACAAAGGTATTACGGATGCCACGTTCGTCCGGCAAAAGCTCCGCGGACGTGTGGCGTGCTACTTTTTGGGGTAAATAAATCTAGAAAGACACATCAATCAACTTGTCGGATGGACGGGAAGTCCCTTTCAAATTATGTAGATCCGTGATTAAAAAAATGACGAATTCATTAATGTAGGTGTAGCATATAACCCTTTCATGTTTTCGAATATCAAATATAAAGGGTTAGACGGGTTTTAAGCTATGACTGACATCCAACAGGGGTTTCAACTCTTGTGGTAGTTTTTATGGAGGTTAATAACTGTCGATGTCGTTCGTTGGTAATATGAGATCCTTAAGATATTCATAGAGGCTATAAACCAATACAGTCATTTGGCAGGGCGGGCCGGCTCGCACTAATTGAAACCCGGGTCGGGCCGACGTGAGAAGACTAGCCATCGGCTAATCCGCCGGACCAGCCGGCCGCCCGACCCGACCTCACCGACACCGCCGTTGTGTGTGTAATTGGAGATTTCACGAGATAACACTATCGCCCCTCATTATGAAATAGAACGATCACGTACAGTCGGCAACACCAAATCGTAGATTGGTTAATATTACCTCTAAGACCTCCATCCTCTTAGTTCGAATTATTATTGCTAACATTTCAGTAATACTGGTATAAGGTACGCATAAGCGTGAACGTTATCGCTTATTACACATTAGTATTTTGCCCCAATTGGAGGCCTAACTTGTTTATTGGTTCGTGATACGTGATCCTTGCATTATTCGCAGTCGCTGTATCCCTCAGCTATAAAAGAGATTACTGTCAACTGGATAAGCCCGCTACCAAAACTTTGACAATTTGGATCTATAACTACCAAGATTGTAAACTTGCGATTTGCTTAACAAGGGAAGGTGCTTTATCCCCTGCGTCTATCCCATTGTAAGTGTTACTCTGACCCCGAACTTGCTAGCTATATTAACCTATTCTAGTCCCGTTCTTATTTAACGAAACTTTATACAGTCTATTTAGACGATATGGCATATTTTACAAACTTAATTAAATATATAATTTCTATATCCAAAGAAGTTCTAGTCTAGTTTAGAGAAATTTTAAACGGGTAAAAAATTTAGATACGTGTAAAAGAACTCATTCCAACATAGTAAACATATCAACATATAGTATCAGATTTTCTCATTAACTTTATATTTATAAGAAGAAAATATCAAACAACGCTCGCTATTTTTATGTCGTACATGCGCAATCTTACACATTGTAGCATTTTTTTATCAAACAAACGCATTCACATACACAGCCCCACACTAAGTTCAAAGACTTGTATCGTGAGTGCCGGAAACATTTATTCCTTGTAAAGGAATTTGTGCTCCTGCTGGGAATCGAACCCAGCAGAGGGCGGAGACCTGTCGACTGCACCAACTGAGTCGTATTTCTTATTGACTTCATTTAAAACATCAAGTCACATTTTCTTTAACACTTGCAATTTAAAGAGAGAAAAATCAGGCTGTAAATACAGAGAGATCGAGAATCAGGATAACTGAAACGAGGGTTAGACGCTCGTTTCGGAGCTTGACGAGTTTCGAGGAGAGCCCCTAAGCCGCGGGCGCACTTGCGATTGAGACGTCGACGCCGCGCCTAAAACAGCCGGCTTAACGCTGCTCGAGCCGAACTTGATACCCGACTTCTAACTCGCGATTCGAGGTTAAGTGTCGAAGTAACGCAAATTCGCGACTTTGATACCGCCGCCGGCGAAACGCTTTCGTGAATTGGGGAAATACGATTTATGTCGCTATGTTCCCTCTGCCGGATTTTCTCAAAATTGTGTACGTAATTTAACAAACGATGCGGACGCCCGGAGACGTTTGACATGAGTCTTGCACGGCAACGGGACGTCACACGGGCGCGCGCGTCCACTCCGCAAGACTGCGTGGTCACAAGCGTAATCCTTATTTATGGCAAGACGCCCTGCGACGCCTCCGGTGGACCAGCTATTTGTCAGGACCGCAGGCCGGCTGCATCAATCTCGAGCTCGGGCTTAGCGCGACCTCGTCGATGTTCGATGACTCATCTCTGCGCCCCATTTATCATCCAGTGCTTACATAGAATCTCACAATAATAGAGTTGCCCGTTTTTATTAAAGGACGCAGCGTTATCTATTGCCAGTGTCCACAATAAATAGGAAACGGACACAAAGTGACCAACAAAAGTGAAACTGAATCACCCCCAATAGCTCGACACAGGAGAGGCGCATACAGAACAAACAGCTACAAAACGACCCCTGGCGCTCGTTACGAGATCGCACTAAATTACGCGCAACTTACGCGGGTCATCTTTCATTATTACGACTCTATTTTGGCAAGTCACAACAGGGCGGGCGTGGTGGTCACCGATGACCATTATCCCTCTATTACCCCACTGGTACTTTTTTCGCCGCGCGCTGACCACTGCCCCTATGCGGGGTGCCGTGAGAGATACGATCGTAAATTATAACCCAATTCCATGGTTGTTAAAACTTGACAGATGAAAAGGCTATCGCTGACCGAGAGTGTTTGGTGCCATATCGTTAACATATCAAATGAAATGAGGGTACTCTGCCATAGAGACATTTGGAGATGATGAACATCCGTTTCGTCGTATGTGGTCATTTTATGAATATCGGTTGGAGCTAACGGCCGGTTTTGGAACTTCATTTGGGCAATAAAGTCACTGCACGATACGATACTCTTTCCTATTGTAATTAACAATAATAATATACTCAATAAATCCACTAAAAAGTTGAATTTGAATATTTTCTATAGTTCATGTTCTACTGTTTATGATATTGAAAACTCAAATCAATAATTCGGTAGTTCAATACATAGCATGCTAACTTGTCGATAATAATGTACGTCTAAGTTTATATCATAGAATCAAAGGACGGTCGGCGGGAGGCAATCGAGTGGGAGGGTATTACAGTAATGTTACTGAAAGCCGCTGGCTCCTCGACAGGCGCCAGCCTGACAATGCCCCATTAGGGACAACTATTCACTGGAGAGATAACTAACTGAATGCCAACATTAACTTATGGAGACGGTAAGATGCTTTTGCTTTTAAACAATTATTACTGACTGTTAAAGAGAAAACCAATCAGCAAAATTAATACTTCTTCGGCAAGTCGCAGACATAAAAGATTCAATAAGACTGGAGTGTACAAATAATTGTCGGCAACTCAAACGCATAGTGAATTTAATACAGTCTGGCTGCATACCAGACTAAGTACTAGGTAATTAATGAAATCGTAACTCAGTTAAAGACGTCGAATATCCTTTTAAGTATGTAATTAATTCCTACAACGACAAGCATTTAAACAAACATAGAAGACGAAAGCTGGATCTGGTTTTTTGTATAAACTTGTAAACGGTACATACTAGTTAAATCTTACAGATTTGGTCGAACTTGCTTGCCACAGCATCTTGATAGAACTTTGTTATGCGATTATTAAATTAAGGAACCCAAAGGCACATTGAACAGGCCCGGGTCCCCCGCTGACTCCGGCCATTCAGGCGCCCACAAAATGTACCCTACACTGGTTTGTAAGGACATGAATGCTCTCGATATTATGTGTTTGGACAGGAATGATTGAACACCCAGCAAATTTAATATCGATTAACAAATGATGCAAAGATTTCATTGAAAAATTCAAAATTTAAATCTGCCCCGGACAAACGGTTAAAAATCTGTATTATCTCTCATATTAATTTTTTTACCCGATTGCGTGATGCAATGGATACCCTCCTTTGCGCCACGTAGTTGTGTTTATTTGCCTACGTATTTTTTGTTGCTTACTAGAGACCAAATACGTGGGTTTTCATAATTCTACGCCAACCGATTTGTATTAATCGTGCGAGAATCACTAATAGTGATGAGATGATAGTTATCAAAATTCAATGTCATGAGATGATAGTAATCCAATATACAATATTGCGTCTGACGGTCGCCACCGCTATACGCCATATTTTGTGAATTATAAAATTAAAAAATTCAACAAACTGTAAAATGGGGTATCATTAAATACTTATTTGGAAATCATCTTTTGGTTTCTCTTATCATTTTTAATTTCGAATGACCATTTAAGATCTATAACAATTTGAAATTGGTTAGCAATAATTTTTTTATACTATTAATAAAGCCAAGATAATTCTTACATTCACATAAGCTTAAAAATAAAACTTGACTGTAAAAAAATAATTCGAATAAATTCTAATACAGAACAGTAACATTAGCAGTCAGGACTAATTATTAGAAAGATTTGAACCTAGATCCACCTAGATTTTAAATGAGTCCCGACTGTTCCCGAGGCAATCTTTGCAACCGAGCAATATTGTAAAATTTTATTGATCGAGCCAAGCAAGATCTCTAGTTCACTTGGATGGTTCTGCACTTTATCCGTCCGTCCGTCCATATGTCAGAGGTATCTAGCGTCGAACTATACAAGTGAATAACTTTAAATTCTCAGAGAATATGTAGTTGTGGAAAAAACCAAAGCCGAAATGGCAATTAAAATTATGTAAATGTAAAAATATTTTTATATATAATCAGGTTATAATATGATGAAATAATATTATAACCTGATGGAAAGCGATGATGTAGCCAAAGATGTAGTATGCTTACCTAGAAGATACCTATTCACTCTTGACTTGAAGACTCCCAGATTATAACGTTCGGTGAACAAACAAGACAGACGACAGACAAAACAGACTAGGGCAATGAGTTTCACTCCTCCGCAGTAGGTATGGATAAACCACAGGTATATGATAAACTTAGAAGCGAATTGCTTAGGGAACCAGAGGTATTATATCAACCATATACGACGTTCGACAGTTTTTCTTTTTGTTAGATGGTGAAACGGGCATGGGGGAATTAACTCGTGTAATTCCTGCGCACACTCTCCTAAATGTTACATAATTTGATATGCTTTGATTTCGAATCTAAACATTTGCAATTTGTAATACCGCTGTGAAATACCGATTTAAATTTACATCATCAGCACCACCCAAAAAAACACGAAAAAAAAGCCTGCCTTTGATCAACATCTTGGAAGATACAAAATGTTCATAAAACATTTCTTTCGGTGCAAGGAGCCACAGTAAATAAATAAACTGCATTTACGAGCTATGACAAATCTGAATTACAACCATAACCTTTGTCCACCGTAGCCTGGACGTATTCGGACAATAAAATAACTCATGTCCAATTTATGTTAATACAATAAATACTGACATAAATAACGCTGGAAGAACGCATAGAAGACAATTTAAATTTATGTACATAAAAGTGTAGTCTTAAAGGAATAAGGAGTTATGTAATTGAGTGATTTGTGCACCAAATGATTGGAACACGAATGTAAAAGGTTATTAAAGTCGGCGTGATTTCCCGTGTCTAATGTAAAGGGTAGAGCCACGGTAGAGCTGTGCTTTCTCCTTTACTATACAGTTTAAAGGTAAAGGCATAGTTCTTTGTGTTATATTTTGCTAGCCGTTCCCTGCGGCTTCGCCCGCATTTATCAAGTATTATTTATCAATAGTGTTTCTGATTAAAATCTAAATCAATCCTACTAATATTATAAATCCGGAAGTAGTAATATATAAATCCGAAGATCTAATATTATAAATCCGAAAGTCCGCGGTAAGGTTTTTGATTTTTTGTATATTGAATTGTTACTCCGATCATTAACGCAGGCAAAGCTGCGGTATACTGTAAGTCACACTAATATTATAAACCCGAAAGTTTGTGTGTACGTGTGTAAATATGTTTGTTCTTCACGCTTTAACGGCTGAACGGATTTGGATGAAATTCGCAATTTAATAATAATTATTATTATATATATTTAATAATAATAATTTCATACATAACTTATACCTAGGATTAACACATAGGCAACTTACTAACTTGATAATAGCGGGCAAAGACGTGGGCGCGGCTAGTAAATAAATAAATAAATTCCAAATTTCATCCAAATCCGTTCAGCCGTTACAGTGTAAACAAAAAACTAACAGACTTAGTATACTTACATATTTACACAAAAACGTTCGGATTTATAATATTAGTGTGACTTACAGTGTATCGCAGTTTTCCCTGCGTTAATGATCGGAGTAACAAGTCAATATACAAAAAATCAAACAACAGACCGCGTGAAAAGTGAACTTACATTTTAAAATATAACATAAGACCTATTATGCGTTTAGATATATAATATTGACTGATAATGAACAGATCTTAAATGGCCATTCAAAATTAAAAATGGTGTGAGAAAGTTAAACATGATTTTCAAATATCTATACGAATTTAACACAGTTTTCTTTAAAAAAAGGATTATTTTTCACAATACGGCGGTTGGTTGTAGTCATATTTAATTTTGATTACTGTCATGTCTTTAGTGACACTCGCATGACGAAGACAAATCTTTAAACGTCAAAATCAAAACGTAAGATTCTCGGGTAGAGTATATTCTTTTCTATGGTAAAAATATCAAAATCGACTTACGCCTTTGGTATCTAAAAAGCCACAATGAAACTAACATAGGCTGATTGTTTATCAGAATAAGAAATAGATTCCTTTTTACCCTCCTTTCCATCGCGCAGTCGGGTAAAAAGGTATCCATTTCTTTGTATCTTTCATCCAAACCCGTCCAGGCGTTAAAGAGACAATTTCCACCACCTCCATGATACCTCGAGGCAAATTTAAAAAAATGTCAAACCGTTTTACTGTCTTACTTATAAAAATGTCGCTAAGCGTTGCTTAGCCATCTCTTAGTTAAGCAGCTCTTACTCCATAATAAATGATTAACTTTATTCACTCATAAACATTAGTTCGGCGCCGCTTAGCTGAGAAACGCACAGATAATCAAAATCTTCGAAATTTACACGATCGCCACAGATTATAACCAAAATAGTCGATTAAAAGTAAATTATACGAATACAGCTGTCAAAAATGTGGTTTTACTAATCTATTGAAATGAAAATCAAAGACAGGTGACATTCAACGGTTGTCGAAGTAAACAATTTTGCGCCTTAAAACGTAGGTTTGTTTCCTATCTAGATGAAGATATCAGTCCCGCCATCTTGCCTCTCAGCAAGTTTTAAACTAGGCAATAGCGGTGTTTAATTTGAAGTGAAGTTTTTCTTAAACTGTAGCAATTGATTAAAAATTAAGAGGAGTTTATAAGTAAGACTGTTAGTTGTTACCATGCGAAGGGTCCATTGTAACAATGTAGTTTTACTAACAAAAACTTTCAAGAAAAGTGTTCATATGTAGTTACACTAACCGCAATAATGACATATCAAATAATTATATTAAAAGTACGGCAATTTGTAGGGCAAGAGCGACAAAGCGACAGATGCTCGCGGCCATCTTGCGGCTACGAAACTGTCGCATGCCGCTTTCGTGACGTTGCGGTCACAATGTCTACGTTTAAAATCAAATTGCGTTTATTTTTGGTAACATAATAGCCCCAAAATTACCCGGAAACAACTGAAAGCTGGTATAATGTAAACAAGGCGATGACTAACATAACTCTAATCAAATTAACGTCATACGTAATTTTAAACAATCTAAAGAGCAATTAAATACGGTAGCCGTTTACTACAATGTAGTGAAAAGACATTGTTGTAAAACACTGGACTGCCCGTTGGCTTATTTGGGTGAGCGTTCGCCTTCTAAGCGTAGTATCGGGTTCGATTCACGGCGGGAACACAAGTTTTCTCCCCAAGGAAAATTTGTGTTTCTGGTTCTGGGTGCGATTGTGTGAGTGATGTGAATGTTTCCGGCACCAACGACACAAGTCACCGATCTTAGTGTGCAGATGCGAGTGTGAAAGAGTTTATGTCAATGTTAACCCTATTTTTTAGATACATTTGTTCACACAAAGATGTTCTGCGAATTATAAAACTAGATTATTCGTAGTTTCGTCTCGTTTTTTCTCGAGCAATAAGCAGATACGTTTTAAGAGGTAATAAAAAAAACAATATGGGATACAAGGCAAGGAGTTGTGAACCGTGAAATTGCCATCTGTGTCGCGAACGTTGTTAAGTGCGTAGTACAGTTACATGCGATGTATGTACTTTTACAAATATACCTTTACGACAATAGGTATATATCCTACTAATATTATAAATCCGAAAGTTTGTGTGTAAGTGTGCAAGTGTGTAAGTGTGTAAGTATCCTTGTTTCATCTTAACGCTTTAACGGCTGAACGGATTTTAATGAAATTTGGAATGTACATATATTATACTTACCTAGGATTAACACATAGGCTACTTTTTAACTTGATAATAGCGGGCGAAGCCGCGGGGCAGGGCTAGTCTTTAATATTTGTCTTTAAAACAGTCCCGCAAAGAACGGCATCGCAGCGCCGCGCTGCTCGTTGTAATATGCACGTCAACGTCAGTTGACACTTGAAACCATAGCCTTAGTGACACTCGTAGCACGGCCCGCCTGGTCGATCGTAACTGATTCATATTCATATTCATGTATTTATTGTAATCTATAATAATATAATATATAT
The DNA here is from genome assembly GCA_948107665.1 of Lomographa bimaculata. NCBI lineage: Eukaryota > Metazoa > Arthropoda > Insecta > Lepidoptera > Geometridae > Lomographa > Lomographa bimaculata. The sequence continues at coordinate 14,218,542 of OX403587.1, read as the reverse complement.
TTATAATGATTGACAAGGTTAAGCAAATGTTCCTTCAGAATAGTGCTTGGATGCGTGACCGTCTAGTGGGATTTTCAACCGAGTGTCACCGTGCTTTGGAGGGCACGTTAAGCTGTCGGTCCCAGTTGTTTGTCGTAAGACAATAATCGTTAAACATCGTAGGATGCCGTCAGGCAACCTGAAAAATTCTGACACAATTCTAGTGTCAGAATTTTCCACTAGTCTATACTTCAAGCAAGCAAACATAGACTTAAGAAAGAATAAATATCATAAAAGAGAATTTGCATAGCCGTACCATGTAGTCTCTATGGTTGCAATGAAGTCCCATGAGGTTTCTGGTATCTTAAAAATTACCCTGTTCCTATATATACCTAATATTATATATATAATGTTAGGTAAAGGTATATTGTTTTTAAATCTAAATTCAAGAGCGTCGTAAAAGTCTAAACCGCCGGGGAGTTTATTAATCAAGAAGAGGGACATCTCAGGGCTTAGTGGCATTTTTCTCGAGGAGCGTCTTGTTCATTATATACCGGGACGTGGCATGATGAGAAATTAATCCGGGGGTAAGGCAAGGCAGTGACGCAGGTGCTATGCGCGGACAATTTGCTGGGACGGCCTCCGCAGTCTTCGGCGGATAATCCGAGGATACGTCTTCAAGAAATGATGGAGATGAGCTAAAAAAAAGCTGATCACGGATACGTAAACTCTACCTACCGAAATAGAGTTACTTTTTTCTTGCAGATATGCTTAAAAACTAAAATATAGCCGAAAGCTTTCAAAGTTGAAATCTATAATATATTTTCTTATCTTTTTCTTTGTGTAAAGATGCGTTAATATATGTTTGCGTTAAATACTAAAATATTTTTTTTCTAGCCGTGAGGACCAGTTATTGGCTTCGGCTATTGGTCTTTCTTATAAATAAATAAATTAGTGCCTAGGCTTGCGTATCTCACTTGTAAGAAAACAATGATACGGCGAAAGATGTAGCATGATTGTTTAGAAGTTACTTAATCACTCTAGACTTGAAGAAAATCACTAGAAGTAACGCTTTGTGTTCGCAAATGTTTTGGTAAAGTTGCATATTCATATAATAAAGGAACATAAAGGCTTTCACACTCACGGCTTCACATTAAGTTCGATGATTTGTGCCGTGAGTGCCGGAAACATTCACATCACACACACAATTACAACAAGAACCAGAAACACAAGCTTTGATTGGGGAACAAACTTCAAAAACAAAAATTCCTGCCTAGAAGGTGAACGCGCGCCCAACTATGCCAACGGACATTTATATTGCTATACTGTATTCTATATGTTTGTGACTACAAAGATACAAATAAATAATAATTTTAGCCCCCGAGAGTGCTTCACTCTTTCTTCAAGATGTGCCCCGCGACAACGCCTACGTTCATTAGGAAAAACTTAGAATACAGAAAAAAGTACCTACTCGTACCTTACACTAATATTATACACTAGCTGCGCCCCGCGGCTTTGCCCGCGTAAGTCCCGGACCAGCCAGAATTCGGGGTTAAAAAATAGCCTATGTCCTTTCTCAGGCTCTAGACTATCTGTGTACCAAATTTCGTTTAAATCGGTTCAGTAGTTTAAGCGTGAAAGCGTAACAGACAGACAGAGTTACATTCGCATTTATAATATTAAGTAAGGATTTGAAAGTTGATATGTTTAAGTTTAAAAGTATGCTTGTTTTCTCTATACGCTGTAACAGATTTGAATGATATTTGGAATGTAAGTATCTACCTACATGGCTTAAACGTAGCATAAACACATAGGCTACTTTTTAACTTGATAAACGAGCGAAGCCGCGGGGCACGGCTATCTAATGAAACACACACACAAGCTAGGTTTTCAGAAGTTTAGTTGGTTTTAAATGAAATCTAAATCTACGAGATGCAATTTGGCTGTCGTCGCAGGATGCAGAAGTGACTTGGATGCAGAAGGCATATATATTCCCTACATTGCACGATCCTATCGCTTGGCATATGACACTGTCCACATTAGAAAACTGTGAAAAGCTAAAAAAACAGTGCTGAGGATTTTCAATCACTTGTATTTAAAGTAGTAATTTTTTTTTGTAAAAAAGGTGTTATCGTTAATAAATTTGAGTATTTTTTTCAACGGACAAGAAAAACACCGGTATAATCTAGGAGTGTTCAAGTCAAAAGTGAACAGGTACCTTCTAGGCAAGCATGTTACATCTTCGGCCGCATCATCACTTTCCATCAGGTGAGTTTGTGGTCAAATGCTTGCGTTAGGGGCCAAAAAAGGGGCTTAAAAAAAACAATGTGAAGTCGAACACATAATTGTGATTTTTGTCCCAAATATAGTGAATGATTAGTGTATTGAGTCTGTCACCCATTCTCTAAAACTTGGGACTATAACGAAAATCGTAATAAAATGTTAAACTGTAAAAATCTGACTTTAACAAAAGATCTCAACATGAACATAAACGCTTTCACACAGTCCCACACTAAGTGCGATGACTTGTGTCATGTATGCCGGAAGTAGAAGGTAGATGTAGAAGGCCTACGTGCACCCAAGTAAGCCAACGGCTAGTTCAAGGTCACAATAAATCTTAATATGGATACCATCATCATTGTCAGACTATAAAGTTTCCACTGCTGGGAAATCGACGCCCTCTCTCACTGGGAAAATGTCTTAGTCTAGGCCATGCGTACTTAGTGCGAAAAGATAACTAAACTTATAATTTAACTCTCACACACACACATATACAAATACTCTGGTCATTCATATATTGTAAATAACTGTAAACTAACCCTTGGCATTATTAAATAGTTTCATGAATGGGAGAAGACGCTGGTTTTCGAAACACAGTCTAAACTACATCGGGAACCAGAGGCTTTAGAATCTAAATTGTATTCTCTAAATTTATGTCAATAAATGTTTTGATTGATTTGATTTGATTAAAACTATTATAGTGGCATATTGATAAAACTCGAAATAACAGTTCAATTATCAAATTTTCGTAAAAAATAAACAATACCAAAAGTAAGCCACTCTGCATCGTTCAGCTTAAACTTAGTTCCATGTAAAGCGGTTTCAGCTGCAAAACGCGAAGAAAAGCAGCGGCTGCTACGGAGGCTGCGGCGACCGTAATCCGGACATATCTCGCTACATTGCTCAGCGCGACACAGCGGGACTTAGCGAAAGCCCCGCCGCGCAGATGCTTATCTCAATAACAGTTTTATTTATTTTTGCGAGCGCCTGATCCTCCCCGAGGATCCTTCTAATGAAAACAGAGGAAGACAGCCCGCAACGAGACAAATGTGTCTCGTTGCGAGGATTGTTGCGACACCCGAATGGGTATGTGAATCTGACTGGATTTTACATGTGGTGAGAAAAATACAGTTATTTTACATTAAGAACGTGAGAAGCTAGATTCCTTAGCTTACAAAGTCTAATAAATAGAGGAACACGCGACAAAACAAGGCACAATACGGGACAGAATTTAAACACGGGAAGGAACAAATGCGCGTGGTACAGCCAGGAGAACTAAGGTGGACCATGAAAATAAATAAAATCCCTAATAATCATGAGGTGAACCATGTTAAAAAAAATATAAATTAACCCTGGTACAGGCAGTCAAAACCTACAGGTTACTTCCCACTAGACCTAGCATGAGTAGATGCAAAAGTTAGTGACTGTGTCAGTGTGTTTAAATGTATACAAATTTTCACTGTAACGGCAGAACGCAATTGGATGAAATTTGGTATTTAGATAATCTAAACACTGGAATATACATAGGCTAATCTAAGTAGTAGTTTAACTTTTGTTCGTCAGATTGCTTTGTTATAGCTTATTTTCTCTACTACTTATACTTTATTTATTTATATAATTTAGCTCTGCCAAATCATACATGTTAAAACTAAAGTTACAATAAGGGAATTTTCTGATATGCATGATAATTTCGGCGTGCCTATCATTTGCCAAATGTACTCAAAAAGCAATAAAAAATTAAGTAATGAAAATAATAATTGAATAGCAAGCAAAGCTTAATAAATCTTCATCGCTTATATTTTGGTTTTGGCTTGACCGTCTTCGATAAAATTTATATGAGACCACATCTGAAGTCTACCAAACAAAAAAAAACATAAAAGTTGATCCATAATTGGCGGAGATATCGCGTAACATACGTACAAAAAAAACATAATCGAATTGAGAACCTCTTTTTTTGAAGTCGGTTGAAAATAGAATATTTAAGGAACACTTGAAACGATCACAATACTTTGTAAATTTTTACTTAGGATCAAGCGAACTTCGTGCTTGCGACATATTTTTCAAAATTTTGTGTTTAAACACTGCAAGAGAATTGCTGAAAATATCAAAGTCACTGATTTTGTTGTTGAAACTATTATATTTATTTGCGATACGTGAAGTGGGGTTTTGATATATATCAGTGGTCATCAGACGAAAGAAAAGAAAGTGTTCCAGCTTCCAGCGAATGCTAGACTTACAAACTTGCATAAAGATCCTTCAGAGTTTATTTAGTCGCGAATTAACGACCGCAGCTGTCGTAAAACAGGCTTCGAGTGTCGTAAAGAGCGACATTGCGACTTGTCAAAGCAAACGAGTGTGTACTTTAATCAAGTTATGTGGAAAACTAGCGCAATCATTCTGTTTTATGTGCATCTCGAGAAGTTTGCTTCGTATATAAGCTGAAGACTGAAGCGAGGTTTAACGAATTTATTACGAAATGTAACCTTTATAATTTAAACGCAAGCAAAGCTTAAAAAAGCCAACTTCACCGCTTTATCTTCAGAACCCTTGATTAGATTAAATGGATTAAAATTAAATACGCATCATTGAAGATAACTCAAAAGCTACTAATCAGATCTTGATTAAATTTAAATGGGACACATGGAGAGCACAAGGTTTCAAAACAAAGAATCATCAAAATCGGTTCACCTAGAAAGTATAAAATAGAAAAATGTATTGTGTATAACTAACTGTGTTTAACAAGATTGTGCATTTAGAAAATAGGTATATCAACAGTTTGTCCTTTACGGAGATACACCCTTTCCGCGAGTTTATAAACTTGATAAACTTAAAGAAAACCGTTGCATGAAAATTAACTCTAACTAACAAATCAAACTCGAAGTAAATATCGAGTATAACGACCCAGTCTGCGCGGTGGGCAAGTTTCAGCCCTCTCTGCTCCTGGGATCAATTCCCGGCACGATTTTTATTATACATTTTAATATTTCTACTTCTGGTTCTGGGTGTGATCCTGTGTGTGATATGTATTTGTTTCCGGTACCTACGGTACAAGTCTTTTTACTAAGTTTGGGGCTGTGAGTGTGAATGTGTTTGTGTTTTGTTTGTATCTGTCCCACTGCATCTCTTACATATCAAGTACTTACGATTAGTTCACAAGAGAAAAGCAACACCGCCCGTATAAAAATAAAGCAATTCAAAGCATATTAAAAGCCAATTCTCATCAAGAACCGCAAAGTACCGGGGAGGTGAAAAATCTTGCGGTGTGGAATAAGGCAGGAGCCGGCGTCTAATTAGGTCATTTCCCATAATTGCCGACTCCGGAACCTCCAGATTGGTTTTTTCGCGTCGGCGGTGTCCCACGGGGCCCCAGGCTCTCGTTCTAATGAACAGCGCAGACTGTTGAATAAAAATCGGATAGTTTCACGGTGCTTCACCGCTCGCCGTTTGTTTACCCGAGTATGCCTGAGTACAGAAGAGACAGTTGGTTTGAATGTGGAAATTTGAATGTATAGCCACAGGATGAATAGTATTAGATACTCTTATTCAGAGACATGTGTGTGATGTGAATGTTTCCGGCACCCTAAGTCATCAATATAAGTGTGGGGTGTGAAAGCGTTTTTGTTTTTAAACAGACAGGTTTTGAGTCTACACTCAGACTTTCCTTGTTCAATTCGTTTCTGAAATAAGGAAACTTAAGTTCGACACCTCCTACGGTGACATTTAAATAGAAATTCCATCCAAAACCTGATTTTTTATGTTTCGGGGACGGCTAAATCTATTACTTCTACTCGTTCTTATTTTTTTTTTATTTGTGACAGGCTAATGTTTGACCACTATCTCACCTGATGGTAAGTGACGATGTGATCATAGCTGGTAAACACACTAGACCTGGAATACGCAGGCTCTCAAGGATAACTGCCGGAACACCGTATTTGGCTTGGCGGCAGACTTTCAACTTGATGGTGGTAAGCTACTTTGGTAGCAAGCCAGGCGAGCAACTCACAAAATGCTCTACCACCTCTCAAATGTCACCTGATTAGCACCACCCGGGGACCACGTGTAGGGAGTCAGACTTAAGGGGTATCCTCCTACGGACGTGGGTGACTCAGTAGACTTCAATTGGGACACTTGTGCACACCTGTCCATCTAGCCAATATTAGTTAAGATATTACTTGCTGTGCGAATGATATGAATATTACATTTATATATCAATATTGATCTTATATTTTTTAACTGATCTAGGATTGAACCATAACATTAAGTTGATTATCTTCCTGGAATTGCCCGTCATATTTGCAAGTCTCTCGTTACTATTGTAAAAAATCAATTTTTAAATGTTGTCATCAAATGTATTGATAACAAAAAAAAACAAAATATGAATTCTTTTGTATTATACTTATTTGTTATTATATTCCTTTATTTAACTACCTATTAGCTAGCTTTATACTAGGAGTTATAATAAAAAACTGAAGACACCATCCAGATTATTTTATGTAAACTGTTCTCCTACCTACATGTGACATAGGCGGAGTGGAGTTATTGTGCGCTAGCACCCTTTAGTCATTATTTAAAGCAGAAGTAGTTCTCATATTACGTATTCCAGGTCTAGTGTGTTTACCAGCTTCGATCACATCTTCACTTACCATCAGGTGAGATAGTGGTCAAACACTAGCCTGTCACAAATAAAAATAAAAAAATATTAGTCTCTGAATACACATAGAATAACTAAGTAATCCGCCAATACATGTAAAGGCTCAATGGAATTTCCAATTGTCTTATATTATTATACAGTCTTTGAACTTAGTGTGGGGCTGTGAGTGCGAATGCGTTTGCGTTTGTTTGTTTATTATCTGATTGTTGATTCGATAGTTTGACGATGCATTAAAGCTACCTTTTTGAATAAACCACAAGCAACTATACGGTAACACTGTTTGATTTATTCAAATCAAATCAAATCGTTTATTTGCTAGAATACATGTACATAAGATCTTAATGTAAAAAGTGACTTTATATATTCAGTCTGCAAGCAGGCGTGCAAATGGTAATGTCTATGTCTACTATAATATCTAAACTAATTTAAAATTCTTTAACTCCTTAACACTATAAAAACAATGAATAAGAAGCCAGCTAGTCAAAGATTTTTAAATTTGTTACCTTTGTACCTTGTCTTATTTGTATATAGCATTAGCCATGCTAGGCAGAACTATAGTGATACATTTAAAAAGGATAAATTACCGCTTGAGGCCGAGATTGAACCCGCGACCATAGGGTTGAGTAGCTCAACTGTTAGAAAAATAGGGCATGACACCCTATGGTCGCGGGTTCAATCAACGGCTCCAGCGGCTAATTTTCCTTTCTAAATTTATCACTTTTGGCTTGCTTGTCATCCAGAGTAATCCTGCTGACATGATTTTTCAGATCGCCTGAAGGTATGCGACGTGGCTTTATGACTATCAACGAGACAAACTGAAGATTATATTTAAAAAATATAATCAAGCATTAGACGCGTTTGAAAATTGTAATAAGCCCAAAACACGATGGCTGTTGATTCAACAGTCAATGTGTTAACATGTTACCAAGGACTTATATTATATAGGTACCTATGAGTACTGTTAACTATATTTACTACTAAATTTATGAAAAAGCATGCGTACAACATTTCTGAAGGTTTCCTTTCTTAATATGATAACATCCAATGACGGTCGAAAGCCCTTGGAATTAAACTTCCGGTGAAAGTGAAATCGTGATGAAATTCACGAATGTAGTGCATTTTCTAATGCTCGCCATGTTTTTTTGCTTAATTTTTTGTTTAAAAGTACATATTTAGTAGAATAAAGTTTTTTTTTCTTTTAAGTGCAAGAAATATGCAATTCGTCACTCAGATTTTTTGCCTTTTTATTTTGTAATATATCAGTCTTAAGATGGGCTCCAAAGAGGCACTCATAAATGGCACCTATTCGAATTAACCCAGGTGAATAAAGTAACCGACATCATTTTAGTCTGCCAGATTTGCAAAGTTACAGCCTGGGGATGTACCTACCTGGCAAAAAACTCGGCGGTGATATTTCTTCAATCTTTTTTTTAATGTCTCACGTGATAAAACAATATTACACTAATGTCATAAAGGAGAAACTTTGCGAGTGTGTTTGTATGTTTGTAACTTCTTCACGCTCAAACGGCATGTTGAAATTTGATATGGAGAGAGCAGACACCCTGGATTAACACATTAGCTACTTTTTATCCCGGAATTCCCGCGGGTTCGGGACTTACGCGAGTAAAACCGCGGGGCGCAGCTAGTATTCTTAAGGCCTAAGCAAATATCGGAAAGCAGTTTTGAGTATACTTAAACTCTACAATGTCACAATAGTAGTTTTGACAAAAAAAATATCAACGTTAAGCAAACCTTTCACCATTACCTGACCTGATGATAAAAGCGATATTGTCGACGATGGAGCAGGTTCACCTAGAAGATGCCGACTTAAACATTTCCATGCACATTGTTCTCATCAGGAAGTACAGACTCAGGCGTTCCATAGCCTTGCGGTTCGCATTATGAATATGAAAGCAAAACACTTCGTCCGCATATGTGTAAGTTTAATAACATGATAGGATCTTACATGTTTGCATCCGATTTTAGGACAAGAGTTTACCCAACACAAAAAAACAGTATGAGTTTTAAGTTAACTTGATCAAATGGTCATATGTGACCTAATTAGCTCACAAATATAATAAAAAGTTATACTCACCTGGCTAACACTCTGGATTATGAAGACGTGGAAAATTTGCAAATTAATTCCTAATTATTTAATTATTTTATAGACACAAACACATACATACTCACACACACACATACATACTCACTGTGCTCGAGTGCTAGCTAAATCGGTTACTTTAGCCACTTTTGAGCGAAGAAATTGGAATGGAAAACTCTTAGACGTACTTTGATCAAAAAGTTTACTAACCTAATACTTGTTTAATTTTGCCTAGTTAAAAATTAAACTCAATTTAAATTTAACCGTCACATTGTATTATTCACTGTTAAATATGAATATAAATCGAAGTACTAAATCCACCAACGCATCATTGAAACTTATAAATGAAAGTAAGTACTACATAAGTTCTGATAAAGAATCCTCGATAGTAGGGGGCTTCTGCTTTTTGATCTTCTCCCTCTTCCGGAGTTCCTCTCGGAGGAGCACCAGGTTCTCATAGTGTTCCGTGGATGCGTCCAGGAGGTCTACGCAGGCTTTTACTGCGGCAGACTGACGCTCTCGTTCTACTTCCAGTGTCTCGTCAGTGACCTGGCTCACTGTCAGCACCTTCTCTACCATATCATCCAATCTGGGAATAACGATAATGGCGATGGATCATATCTTAAATTTGTTACTATTTTTAACCGAGTTCAAAAAAGGAGGAGGTTCTATTTTCGACTGTATGTATTGTTTTTTATGTATGTTCACTGATTTCTTCCCCATTTGTGGACCGATTCTCAAAATTATTTATTAAAACCAAAATATAAGCGGTGAAGTCGGTTTTTTACCGACTTCCCAAAAAAGGAGGAGGTACTCAAGTCGACTGTATTTTTTTTATGAGTGTTACCACGTTCTTCTCCACACGTGACCCGATTTCGAATTTTTTTTTTTTAGTTTGAAAGATTTTGTTTTGTAATTGGTCCCATTAAAATTTTTAAGCTACGTTTATATTATTATAGTTGGTTTAAGTAAATTAGCTAACAGTGGGCCTGGTGCTACTTTGTTGCGTTGCTAATTACTACTAACTTCCACACTTTCATCCTTTTTTAGCTCCGCTTGGGGACTTATCAATCCGAAAATGCTTGGTAACTTTGTACCTACGTTGTACATATAAAGAACGACCGTGCTCACCGACCGACGACCCAAAATGCACAGTCTTTCACCCTTGCTTTTGCGCTGCGGATGCCGAGTTCAAATTGCGGCAGAAGCACAATTTTTCTTAACTAAGAAAATTACTCTACGTCTATGCTTTTAGATCTACCGTTACTTTAGCCTGTGCGTTGTATGTCAGTCGGTGTTAGTGTTATGTACTGTAAACATATCTGTATCTAACTAAAGCCATTATATATAGCTGTAATATTTACTAGACATGGGAGTATACTTACTACCTACACTTCACCCGTAGAAACATTTTTGAAACTTGCTCGCTTCTGTTTCACGTGCCTAAAGCTTTATTAGTCAAGTTACCGAGATCTATAAATTTGAGTTACAAGCATATAAAACTACTTTTTACCGAATATGTGCACTACTATATCGAAATATCCTCGATACACCCAGGTTAATTGGAAGAAAATGCTTTGTAACATTAAGTTCGCCTATGTAACTACAATACTGTTTGTGCAATAAATAATTTAATTTTCTGTCTATCTATCTATCTATACTTATAACAAACTAGCCGTGCCCCGCGGCTTCGACCGCTATTATCAAGCTAAAAAGTAGCCTATGCGTTAATCCTTGGTAAAGCTATGTACATTCCCAATTTCATCCAAATCCGTTCAGCTGTTAAAGCGTGAAAAAGGAACAAACATACTTACACGCATAATACTTACACACAAACTTTCGGATTTATAATATTAGTAGGATAGGATTACGCTATAAGTACTTAGAACAATTAACAGTATTGTTCTGAGGTAAAATAGCTAATAAGTTATATTCTGTCCTTACTTGCGCTTTCTTATCTCAAGATAGAAACAGCAGAAGACCACCAGCGCGGTTATTATCATAGCGTTGAGCTGAGACCAGCTGAAATCGGCGCTGATGATGGGCAGCCGAGTAACTCTGAACTTCGGTACTACATTCCACACTGAGAACCCTGGGATGAGGAGAGTCAGTGGCAAGGAGAACGCAAGTATCGCACTCAATACCACTGATGTATCGTATTCCTTGCTAAAGGGCATTATATATACACAGTTATAAATAATTATTGACTGATATGATATGATTACATCATTACTAAAATTTTTCTTATGTCAATGAAATGCCAAAAAATTACTACAAGCACAGATTCAAACACACAACAAAGAGTTCAAAAACTAGACAGTTTAAATGCGTAAAAAGTCTACAAAATAATAGCAGTCCAGTCTCACGTCTGTTTATAGAACTCGTCGTTTTTCGTAACATCCACCCGGCAAAGTGGACCGTCATTTACCATCTTTATCGATAAACGTTTATGAAGGAAACATTGGGTACTATAAAACATCAAAGAAGCAATAACCATTTGTAAGTTTTACTGTCCAAAATTCGCGAGATAGCAAATGCGTGCGGGCGGGATGTGTCCGTCATATGGAGAAAGCCGACGACGCGCCGCTCGCGTGGCATATCAATTTCGAGTAGGTACACACAATAAAATTGGACGGTCTCCGGAGAGGGCTTAAACGATTCGCCGTTTTGTCTCGGGGCCCAGCTGCGTAATGACCGAAGCAGGAAAAAATTGTCAGCAAGAAAACGCGAGGGTAGTCGGGTTTATGTGCGCGCGGCAGCTGGCGGGTCCGGAGTACGGGCGGCGACGCGCTCCTAACGGCCTCTGCTTACCTCGCAAAACCCGCGCCAATTTTATTTATCGAAAATATAAACCGATTTGCGGAGGTCCCTCGTAAATTCTGAACGGCTGATTTATGGCGGTTACAGGGCGCGCTTAAAACAAAGTTGCTTCTTAAAGGACTCTCCCCTACGTAATGCTTCCTTATGTGGACGATAGGGAAACGGACAGATTTTCTCTGTAGATAGGTTTGTGAAGTCACCGATTTACCTATCTCTGCGTAAAGGGCTAATATGGCCAAAATTTCTCAAGAAACTTTATTTTCAATGATAGGTTCTAGTTACGAATAAGCAGAGCAAAGACTATAGGAGCGCGGACAGTTTTAATATTTAGGTATATTTGATTTATATTATCATCTACTTATAGCTCATAATACAAATATCTTGAAATCAAATTATAGTATTTAATTTACTGACGAGCCAGTTGGCGCGGTGGGCAAGTCTCTGTCCTCTGCGCCATGGGTCCTGGGTTCGATTCCCGGCAGGAGCACAATTTTCCATCATAAGGGACATTTGTGTTTCTGGTTCTGGGTGTGATCGTGTGTGTGTTTCCGGTCACGATAGAAGTCTTTAAACTTAGAGTGGGGCTGTGAGTGTGAATGTGCTTGTTTGTTGTTACTCACAAGGCTTTAAATGCTCTACATATTAGTATGCCTTCTTTGTTTATGGAGATACATAATATATTCATTATTGAAATACCCGCTTGCGTAGTTGGTTGCGCATCTGCTTTGTATCGGGTTCGACTTCGGGTGGGGGAAAACAAGCTTTCTCCCCAAGGGAAATTTGTGTTTCTGATTCTGGTTGTGATTGAGTATGTGATTAATGTTTCCAGCACCCACGACACATTTTCATTCTTAGTGTTGATGTTAAAGCGTTTATTTACAGCCTTCCTATATAAGCATACCTATACATACCAGGTAACACAGACTTCGAATATTTCCGGCTTTACTACATTATTTACTGATAATTAAATAATAAAATAATTTACCCATAGGTAGGTATACTAAAAAAAATTACAAAATATGCAAAAACTACACACGTTATGGGACCAGAAGTTTACAATAAATTACCAAACGATATTGTAGAGACGACAAGCATAGCTGGTTTTAAAAGAAAAGTAAAAACCTGGCTAATAAACTCTTATAAAAAATATCCGGATGACCGGTTTTTTTGTTTTTGGTAGTATGTGTTTGAATTTGTAGCCTCAGAAAGCTTCATCTAGTGTCGAGTAGAAACAGTTTTTTACATTGGTTAAGGCGAAATAGATGGCGCTGATAGTTTCTTAAGCCCGGTTTTTCAAATGCAGTTTGGGAACCGAGCATTTCTCGGACCTGGAACGATAAATCGATTCCTTGGGCCGAAAAACCCCTAATCTGTAACTTTCATGAAAATCGTTGGAGCCGTTTTCGAGATCCTGATTACACACATATATATGTTTACAAGAATTGCTCGTTTAAAAATATTAGATTTATTAATGCGAAGGTACGATATTGCGATTTCACTTAAACTATCTTAAACTATCTTAAACTTAATTATTAATTTTATTAATTAACAATTAATAATTATGAATCATATTGATAGTCAGTTACTCTATATAATATTTTATATTAATCAAATGTATGACGTGTAATTATTTTTTACCTACTCTCATTAGCTTTTTCTAACAGCATAGAACATGCATTCACAAGCTACTCGGTAAATACATCAGGGGCTAAGTAAATTGATAAATCAAAGCAAAACATTATCCAGGTTTATTGGTATCGCGTGCCGCTAACGTCACTTACATAACAAGCCCGGGACAGAACCTCGCAAGTCCCAGGGGGACGACGGAGGAAAGTGTTTCCAACAAGTCAACCACGCGAATCAATTAGGTGATTTGAAGACTGCGTGCAGACACTGGGAACTTGCGATCACTTTTACTGCTTATAGATATAGAGCAAAACAAATTAAGTTGGCGATTTCATCTGTATGGGTAGTCAAGATATTGTTACCTGTGTCATTAGAAATAATTAGACGCAAGCAAAGCTTAAAAGAAACTGACTTCATCGCTTTATCTTCGGAACTTTGATCAAGTTAGATGTAGGTACTAAAGGGTTTACGTTCTAGTTGGTCCCATTATAATTTTAATCTAGATCAGATCATGAGTTTCGGAGATATTTGATATTGAAGTCGAGTATTCGTATCTCGTATATATTATTTATTTATAAGTACAGCTTATTTATAAAAGATAAAAATAATTTATTTGTGAAATGCTTTGCTTTGAAAGCTCGTACATGGGTACATAACTTCTATAAAATGCTGACCATAGTCTGTAGGTTATTTCAATAATGTATCAACGTACCGACCATCACGCTACTTTAGCTCAATCAATATAATCCGTCAACTTCAATTTAATCAGCGGGCCGGTATCGACAACATTAGCCATATGCCGAACGAAATTACAGGACAATCTAACAAATATAATATAAGTAGGCCAGAGTCGTACTCGAATAATAAGGGCAGCAGATATGAATCCACGCACTGTAGCTAACTTCTTGCAAACGTCAGAAATTATTGACGGAACAATAATTTTCTACATTATAGATATTTTCAGAAATAGCGGTAATTTAAATTATTGGATCTTTCATATTTTTTATACATTCAAAGCTCGATTCGAGGCCTAATAGTAATTTTGGATATACCTAATAATGTGCAGTTATAATTGCATATTGCCATATAAGTTTATAATATATCTTACCATCTGCTACATTTAAAATGTTGACTTTTTAAGTTGAAACTAAATAATCTGTCAAATCTACAACTACAAAAACATTGAGCAACTGAGATCTAAAAGGACCACTGAGAAAAATAAAAAGGTTACCTACGGCACGGCACTCGGTTCACCCCTTAGATATCGATAGTAACTACTGATTTCGTTTCTTAAAAACGGCTGTGGCCGACATGACTAAGAACCATAAAATCAACTATCAACCCTCATTGAAATCGGTACATCCGTTTCGGAGCTACAATTTCGCAGACTAAGGCAACAAACTTCTGAAACTATTTAGTGCGGATAATAAATATAAGAAAGAATGAAACAGAAAGAATAACACATACATTTATTCGAGACAACACGCGACGTTACATTATTTACATAAAACAGCAAGACAAAGCATATAACAAAATACAAAATTAAACAATATAACGCCACGTGATGTTACAAATGTCTTTCTTTAATTCAAAAGTGAATAGGTATCATCTAAGCAAGCATGCTACATCTTAGGCCGCATCATCACTTTCCATCAGAGATGGTGGTCAAATGGTTGCCTATCGAATATAAAAAATCAAATTAGGTTCCGACTCGGCATATAACTAGGTAAGAAGGTGGGCAGGACCCTCCTACCTATCAAGTAACTAGTTATAACACTAACTGAACACTAGCCGAATAGAACGTCAGTGTCATTTTCCACCTTAATACATCCCTGATCAGCTTGTACCACAGACCATTACAACGCTTAATTGAGCCGAAATAATTTACCTTTATGAAGGGTAAATTGTTCTGGTGAATCCCCAATCAATTTACGAAATTGATAGCCTCTTTATGACAGAAGGTTCAAGCATAATACTTACCTGGATACATTTTTGATTAGTACAATAAATGTTGAAGAGAGTAGATATTCAATCTATTTTTATTAATTTGCATACAAATAAAAAATAAGTAAATTCTTTTTTCTCTTGTTTGGCGAGTTAATATTTAATTAATATTTTACACATTGATAATACATACAATATTTCTTTACCTTTTTTTTTATTCATGATAGGCTAGGATAACTTTTGAACACCATCTCACCTGATGGTAAGCGACGATGTGGTCAACGATGGAGTAAGCTTGTCTAGAAGATACCTATTCACTCACGACTTGAAGACTCCCATATTGTACTCATCAGGAAACACCGACGCAGGTAAGGAATTCCATTCCTTTGCGGTTCGCACAATGAATGTGGAGGCTTTATGCTGGCTTTATGGAATGTCCTACATATAGTAGTTTACGTAAAGGTTTTTTTATGTAATTGGGAGACGAGACGAGGAAGCTGTCGGCTGGTGGTAAGCTTCACGCTTGCTCATTACAGGTTGGTGCCAGTCCACCCAGTTTTGAACTTATACAGGTCAAAATCCTGAGGCGGCAAAGCACTGAGATATTAGATGTCAAATCTCTTTATGCCCTTTAATTTCACTGGAAACATTGCCCTTCAAACCGAAATACAGTAATGTTTGCATACTAATGCCATCACCATTTCCAGAAAATCAAACGCCAACGTTTGATTTTCTGGAAATGGTGAGGTACTGCTCCAGGCGGACTTTGCAAGAACTCTACAACTGCAAAAGAAGTTTTGAATTTAATGAAGATTGTAATTTATACCAAAATTTCAAGAAATCGCCTGGGGCAGCCCTCGATCGATACTAGATCTATGATCACATACTTTTAAAGCTATTGACAACGATACCCACACGCGCTGAAGATATTACCGCCTATTTTTTGTGTATATGAAGCCATCTTCATATTTTTATTTTTACAATTTTACTATAATTTTCGACTCGGTCATAGATTTTTACATATTATGTAAGAACTTGAAAGTAATATTCGTTTAGAAACTACTAGCCATGCCATAGCCATTTTATCAAGTTAAAAAGTAGCCTATGTGTTAAATCCTAGGTATAAGCTGAGTGGGGGCTGAGTCACCCACGTTTTTTTTTTTTTTTTTATGTACGATAGGCAAGCGTTTGACCACAATCTCACCTGATGGAAAGTGACGATGCGGCCGAAGATGTAGCATGCTTGCCTAGAAGGTACCTATTCATTCTTGACTTGAAGACTCCTAGATTATACTGTTCGGGGAACAAAGACGAGGGCAATGAGTTCCACTTCTTCTTTTACTTCTACGTCCGTAGGAGGATACCCCTTAAGTCTGACTCCCTACACGTGGTCCCCGGGTGGTGCTAATCAGGTGACATTTGAGAGGTGGTAGAGCATTTTGTGTGTTGCTCGCCTGGCTTGCTACCAAAGTAGCTTACCACCATCAAGTTGAAAGCCTGCCGCCAAGCCAAATATGGTGTTCCGGCAGTTATCCTTGAGAGCCTGCGTATTCCAGGTCTAGTGTGTTTACCAGCTTCGATCACATCGTCACTTACCATCAGGTGAAATAGTGGTCAAACACTAGCCTGTCACAAATAAAAAAAAAATAAAAAATAAGCTATGCACATTCCAAATTTCAGCCAAAATAATATAGCGTTATAGCGTGAAGAGGGAACAAACATACTTACTCACTTACACAGCTACTCACAACCTTTCGGATTTATAATATTACTAGCTTTTGCCCGCGGCTTCGCTCGCGTTAAGAAGTATTATTTTAAAATTGACAAAGTTTCATACAAACTTTCATCCCCTATTTTTTCCCCTTGGGGGTAGAATTAATCAAAATCCTTTCTTAGCGGATGCCTACGTCATAACATCTACCTGCATGCTAAATTTCAGCCCGATCCGTCCAGTGGTTTGGGCTGTGCGTTGATAGATCACTATGTCAGTCAGTCAGTCAGTCACCTTTGAGTTATATATATCTAGATAGATTAGTAGGATTATTAGGCGACTGACAGACAGACGCAAGGAAAATGGACGGGCGGACAAACGGAACTGAAGAAATCGGTCAATTAATAAAAACAAATGAAACACTTTTAAAGTTATTGTATATTAGTAGTTTATTATTCGTATAAGGTTACAAATGTGTAAAATATCAGTCACCTTATAATTATTACAATACAAAAGTATAGCGTAATCTTAGATCTCGATAATTGATTTCATTACAGCTTTACATCAATGAAACATGTTTTTGATGAAACATTTGTCGGTACATTTTAGGCACATAAAAAGCTAAAGATTATGTACATTCTAGAATTAAAAGCTGACAAGCTACGTCATGCAAGGCTTATTATGCTTACCTTCTTCTTATATATAAAAATGAATTGCTGTTCGTTAGTCTCGCTAAAACTCGAGAATGGCTGGACCGATTTGGCTAATTTTGATCTTGAAATATTTGTGGAAGTTCAGGGAAGGTTTAAAAGGTGAGAAAATATAAAGAAAAAGATAAATATCTGCTATACATTAGTGATTTCTAGCTTTTTTTACCTGACGCAACCCAAATGAGGGTAATGTAATGCTATCACCACGTCATTTGATCGATATTGTCGACCTAGGTTTCGAGCATGTACGATGCTTTTCTTCGGGATGAGATCATGCCGCGAGATCGCGACGAAGACTGCGCGTAAACTCTCACGGCGCGCGGCGTAAACTCATCCCGAAGAAGAGCATCGTACATGCTCGAAACCTAGGTCGACAATATGGATCAAATGACGTGAGTGATAGCCGTGTTTTAATAATATTATAATGTCTAATTTTCACGAAAACTATAATAGTGAAAAAAGAGGGTAATGTTGTTTATCAGCCTATGTGTGTGTTTGTTGTGCAAATCATCTTCAGGTTCCTTTTCAACTGACTTCAAATAAGGAGGTTCTTAATTCGATTGTATGTTTTCTTTGTATCTATGTTACGCGATATTTCCGCCAATTATGAATCGATTTTGAAGTTCTTTTTTTGTTTGGTACATCAATAAAAAGTATATAGAAATTCAGAGACGGTCCCATATAAATTTTATCGAAATGGATCAAGCTAAAACCAAAACTTTAAGCGGTCAAGTAGGTTTTTTAAGCTTTGCTTGCGTTTCAATTGGTAATCTATATTGCGTCGACGTCTAATAAATAAACAACGCCTCTAGCGGAAATTATAACCGTAAAATTTTTCAAACTTCTTATAATGCTTTAAAAGTGTGATCCACAACATTTTTTGTAATACGAAAAGTAGTGGGAGTAAACACTATGATGAATAATCAAAATGTTTCCCTGTAATACAAAAGTTTCAGTTACATCGTGTGTCTTTACGACACACACTCTGTTTTTTCTTCAAACTAAGGATATGCCAGGTGCGCTATAAAACTTATCATATTTTATACCAACATCGTTTTATATCGAAGCTTTGCCCTCGTAAGTCCCGGACCAGCCAGAATTCGGGGTTAAAAAATAGCCTATGTCCTTTCTCAGGCTCTAGACTATCTGTGTACCAAATTTCGTTTAAATCGGTTCAGTAGTT
Source organism: Lomographa bimaculata (assembly GCA_948107665.1). Lineage (NCBI taxonomy): Eukaryota > Metazoa > Arthropoda > Insecta > Lepidoptera > Geometridae > Lomographa > Lomographa bimaculata. The sequence continues at coordinate 14,199,537 of OX403587.1, read as the reverse complement.
TTAGCGTGAAAGCGTAACAGACAGACAGAGTTACTTTCGGATTTATAATATTATTAGATTTTCAAAGCCCAATTTATCAAATTGATTAAAGTTCATTAAAAATAGATATGGCTTCGCTTTTCTTATTATTTTCCCTTTTGTGACATGTTCCAAACAATTGCTAATTAAGAATTATTGACAAAAGCGTTTCTAGCAATCATTCTAATTTTAGTAAATATGTCCGTTTAAAATCCTAATTTGCTAATTTGACAATGAAATTTTTTTAAAGTAAATACGAGTACGTCACAATTTAAAATATAATACCAATGTTTCTCACAGTACAAAATTGACGATATTTCTTAATTCCTTAAATCAGAATTCAGCCATGCATTTAACGATTTTTAATGTTTTACATTTGAATTAAAATAATAATATTCGATGGCATTGATTTGCTTGGAATTTACTAGTACATAATAAAGCCCTTTTTTTTAAACATATTTTTATGTCAGGTCTGATGATAAAATAACGTGACGTGGCACGTTACGGCTAGAATAGGACGATTTGCGTTCATTTATTCCGACCTAGCTTTTTAAATTACAATTTAAGATTTTAAAAACATACAAATTATTTCTAGATATTTACCAAGAATCCATAATCAAGTAAATGAAACGATATAATAGATCTAGTCTTGCGCTTATTATGAATCACCCTAATTAGAAAGAAAGATATCTATGTTTTGTGAAATTCGGTTTGCAGTCAGCTGTTTTCCAGATCGGATGTATTTTCAAAATGTTGATTCTGCCACTTGTACAAAATATAGTTGCTTTTCTTTGATTTTTTCCTCACTGAAGCCTCAAAACACATATACTTATGTACCGCACTAATTACTAATACTATACAGAGTTATTATGACTACATGGCTAAACAATCACATATCAAGCATTTTCCTTATAAACTAATGAGATACAAAATAATGATTTTATATTATATGTGTAATATTTATTAATTACAATAAAGATTAATTAATATCAAAATCTAAAAACAATAGCTAAAAATCCAGCTACACAAATGAGATTGATTTTTTTTAATAATAATAGAATATAAAATCCAACAATAAACATAACTACCATTTTTGGTTACACCAAAGCTGCTTTCTATGCAAATAAATATATTTTTGAGTAATAAATACTAAAACAAACCAATCGAATTTAACATCATAAAGAATACTAAACAAATAACCTAAATGAGATACAGAGTAAGGTATACACTGATACTACGTATCTCCTTCTGAGCTACGTACAATACGCGCAAATAAATATACACGGTAATTTATAAAAGACCAATAACCTCTATTTAAAGTAAGGCAATTCTATTTCATTAATTTTTAAATAAAAATTCATTTAATATATTATTTTCAGATCTGTAGCAGCAGTACTTTATAATACACATTTTGGAACCGATGACGTTGAATGAACAGTATAATAACATCGTCATTTTAGGGATACCTAAATATATTTATTTGTATTTATAGTACCTTACAGAAGTCCTAGGCCAGCATTTTGCAACAATTTGTTATGTACACAATAGCTTACTTCATAATTATAATGATGATATATAAAATAATGATTTTACGCTTAACCAACAATCCCAAAGTGGGGCTTATAGCATATTAAAACATCTGCTGATCTTATAATGAAAATATATCCGTTCCGAATACACTGTACAATCTAGGAATCTTCAAGTCAAGAGTGAATAGGTATTTTCTAGCATGTCACATCTTCGGCCGCATCGTCACTTTCCATCAGGTGAGATAGTGGTCAAATGTTTGCCTGTTTAGCATAAAAAAAACTTCGATGACCCTTCACGAGTTATTTCTATTAGTGGCGTCATCTACGTAATCTTTAGGCTCGGAGGTTATAAAACTTTGTTATACGCTATCAATGTAGAGAGATACAATTACTTCTCGAAAACTTTAAGTTAAATGTAGTATATCACTATGTAGTTTGCTACGCACAATGCCCTAGTTACGCCCGTGCAATAGCTTTGCCGTATAAAAACGTATACTTCAGCCATTTTGTGACGTGTTCTGTTTGTCTGGAAGATATCACTCTTAAGACCGAGACAGCTTTTGATAAGACTGCCCACGTTTTATACATTTTCTGTTTGTTCATACTTTTTTTTTTATGTCTTTTAGAGTTTTTGTTTTTTATTTATTTGCAACGATTGCTATTTCGAAGGTTTCAAGCATTTTCAACAGACTTCAAAAAAGGAGGTTCTTAATTCGACTGTATGTTTTTTTTGTTACGCGATATCTTCGTCAATTATCGATCGGTTTTGAAGGGTTTTTTTGTTTGGTAGAGTATACTTCAGAGGCGGTCCCATATAAATTTTATCGAAATCGGTCAAGCCAAAACCGAAATATAAGCAATGAAGTTGGTTTTTTAAGCTTTCCAAATACTTTTTCAATTATTGAACTGAAAACTTCTTTAGGCGCGTTGAGCACTTTTTGGGTGAACAAAAATCATGGAACTGCGTCATCGTCACCGAACGCGTAGTATACTGGCCACTGGCATCTGTCTCTTTCTAGTTTTCACTTCTATCAGCAGTCTCCAAAGCCTGCCCATGTTTTTTTATTTAGAATTCATCATTGAAGTAGCAAATATGGCCAAACTTTTAAAGTATATAAATAGAGCTGCTGCGATTGCCTATAGGTACGAGTCGTTCTAGACTTCAAGCCCAATTAACATACTTTATGACGTAAAATTATAACATAAGTAACATCTCTAGACTAGCAATTATTTTAAATAATTTGCAATACATTTTCGAGTTTCAGATACGTAATATACATTATAATGTTTTTATATTTATATGTCCAAAACAATTATTTATTAAAAGAAAGCCATTCTTTCCCCTATTTCATTGATAGATTCTAGATTTGCCAAGACAAAAAATCAAAGTGATTTTAGACGTTTATGTTAAGTTGGTACTTGAGGGCGCTTTGTTCACTTATATAGGTTCAGAGATTACTATTGTACAATCTAATAGGAGGTGGTTTGGATTCGGCAACTGGTCATAGTAAAAATATTGTTTGATACAGTTCAAGTACCTCGTAGACAACTGCTTCGATAATTGTTAAAAAAGGTGACTGCTACGAGTGCTACGTGCTATGGAGTCGAACCAACATAAGACGAGAGGTCACACTGTATAGCTGTTCAGGTTATACAGCGTTTCAATTACAGTTGCCGATTCCAAACCTGCAAGGTTAGTTTTATTGGTTAATCATTGACGCTATAATACTTCTTTACTACGCTTCATTCAAAACAGCTGAAGTATTGGTATACATACATAATATACTTTTGCTGGCTTTGCAAATTGAATATCCGAAATAATTTCATTTGACGATCTTGGGCTATCACAATATCACGTTAGGCGTCAGATCCAAGGCCATCTACGGCTTCCATGAGGCTCGGAACGGAGTCCACCTTCATCCCTCGCTTCCGAAGGTCGTTTAACTCTTCAACCAGCTTTGTTTTGTCCCTGCCCAAGGTCTCCCTGTAATTGTAAAATAAATATGTCATAATAATGTTAAATTTAGTTACTACCCGGTGATATGTCGTGATATATAGTGAATAGAATCATTAACTTGTGGCCCATGTGAATAAACGATTTTGATTTTTGATCATAACTTAAGGTTAAGTCGATATGCCGAGTGTCAGCTCTTGGACTATTATATTGTTCTCGAGATGACTGTCATTTTGCGAATCTGGCAGTAGTAATTAACTTTCATGAGTGCCTCTTTGGGGCCCATGTGAATAAACGATTTTGATTTTGATACGAATACCAAATATCTAAATAAACCGAAACTTTTGAATGCAACATAAAATTATACAATTCAGGAGGTAGGGTACTACTTATTTTGGGCTACAAAATTTTTCTCGAGTTTTTAGAGTTTTATATACACATAAAATTAATAATTGGAAGCTGCAACCCCGTTAAGCATAGATACAGGATCAGGCCACCTTCGGTTCCCGGGTAATAATAAAGCATAACGTAAAGTTTTTTTTTGTTTAAATGATAGATAGCCGTTTACTACTTAGTAATTAAATAGATAAACACCTTAACAAATACATGAAAAGGAATAATAATCTAGAAAATAAGTGGAACAATAGTTGGTTTTATTGCTGAGAACGATATCTTCCAGACAACCATTGGATGGTGCCAATGAAATTATATATCGTGTTTTGTATAAAATATTTTTTTTAAATAAGTTTTAAGGTTTAGATATGTGCTAATACTCAAATATTTTTACTAACCAGCCGTGCCCCGCGGCTATGTCCGCATTATATAAGTAAAAAAGTAGCCTATGTGTTATTCCGGAACCTAAACTATCTAAATTAAAAATTTATTCAAAATCGGTTTATTCGTTACGGAGATACGTGGTAACAAACATTCATACACACACACAAACTTTCGCATTTATAATATTAGTAGGATATATGCCATACATATTACAATAAAAATACATAACAATAATATACCTATATTGTTATATAGAATACATAAACATAATACATACATATTTGCGTAAAGAATAATATAATGTTGACCTTCAAGGTAATGTATTTTGACGGAGTATTTCAACATTACCAATGATTGATCTCTTTTAATTTTGTTATGGAGCTTATTGCACAGTCGAACGGCTTCGACAGTGAAGGAGCTGTCATAGAATGTGGTTTGGGAATTTTAAGCTTAAGATTCTCTGACGACCTATATAATGGAGAATTAGAAGAGTCGAAGAATTAAAAACGCTCTTGGAGGTAGCGAGGAGAAGATTAAAAATAATGTTGTAAAGCATAGACGGGATATGAGTATTCCGCCGAGTCAGGTTTTAGTTTTAGGTCTTGTTTTCTATTTTGAAGGTTAGTTGAGATTGCTCAATGATAACGCTCGATGTGCATAACATGTTTTTGATATTTTTTTGTGTCAATGTGTTTTAAGAACAAAGTTATTATTGTATAGTGGATTCTTTTGCAGGGTCCGCCTAGGGCAGTACTGTGGTACTGCCCTAGGATGCCAAATATTAAACCGTCAAGCAGTACAATGCAAACATTACTGTATTTCGGATTGAAAGGCAATGTTTCTAGTACTACTGATCAGATCTTGATCAAATTAAAATGGAACCAATTAGAAAGCACAATCTTTAAAAAAAAAATTCTAATTCAGTTCACGTGGAAAGAAGTGATGAGGTACCTAACACACATAAAAAAAACAGTGGACTTGAGTACCTCCTCCTTTTTTGTGAATTCGGTAGAAAATCCGACTTCAACGCTTATTATTTTGGTTTTGGCTAGCTATCTAGATCGATTTCGATAAAATTTATACGGGACCACCTCTGAAGTATAATCTACCAAACAATTTTTTTTATCAAAATCGATTTATGACTGGCGGAGATATCGCGTAAAATACATAAAAAAAAAAACAATATACAGTCGAATAGAAACTGCTTTTTTGACGTCGGTTGTAAAAATGTTCGGCAACTTCGATTCAGTTTGGAATGAATCGAAGTTGCCGAACTTTTTTTTGTGTCACGTTATGTCAAGTCAAATGACGCGAGACAAGGACAAAAGTTTAGGACGGCCTGTCTTTAAGTCACAATGCATGATTCATTATGAGCCCAGAACAATGGCAGTGTTATTATTGAAACAATTAGGAATAACAGCCAAGCTAAGCCTCTATATTAATTTGGGTGGTTCAGCACTTTGTCTGTCCATCCGTCTGTTAGAGGCATTTAGCATCTATACCATTCAAGCGAATAATTTCAAACTCAGAGAATATAAACAAACAAAAACAAACAAATAAATAAACGCACAGCCCCAAACCAAGTTCAGAGACTTGTATTGTGGGTGCCGGAAACATTTAAGTATCACACACACAATCTCAACCAGAACCAGAAACACAAATTTTACTTAGGGAGAAAACTTGTGTTCCCGCCGGGAACCGAACCCGATACCTATATGCTTAGAAGGCGAACGCTCACTCAACTAAACCAACGGGCAGTTCAAAAAATATACAGTAAAGATATAGCTCAAAGCTAAAATTGATAATTGAAATTATGTAAAACTCTGACACAAACAGAATGGTGTTATAAGTTGAAGTTGAATAGCTGTCAAAATCAAACGTAATGCAATAATCATGACAATGACAACTTAACCGGATAATTAATTCCCCATGCCCGTTTTACCATCTTACGATATGATATCCTGTCAAACGTCATCCATACATGGTTGACATACCTCCAGTTCACTCGAAGCGTTTCGCTTCTACGTTTATCATCCGTACGAAGGAGTGGAACTCATTGCCCGTGTCTTTGTTCCCCGAACTATATAATCTGGGAGTCTTCAAGTCAAGAGTGAATATATATAATATAGTGGTATCTTCTAGGCACATCTTTGGCCGCATCTTCACTTTCCATCAGGTGAGACAGTGGTCAAATTCTTGCCTATCGAGCATAAAAAAAGAATTAATCCACTTCGTGCTAACTTGTATTGATCCTTCAGAGTTCCTTCTATTCATTTGCAACTATATAATGTTGTAAAGTTATTACAATGTATACATACATACTGCTTCTGTTTGTCTGCTTAACCTTGTTTACTTCTCATGATCGCGTTTACTCATTGAATAAGTGATTTCCGGAAATTGTGATATTACAAAATGTTTACAAAGATCATTCTGACTCACGGTCACTGGCAGTTCTTAGAAATAGGTATACATTTTCATAATAAATGGTTGCAATATTCAATGTTGACAAATACATATATGTTAGATTATGTTAATTAGGCAAAATATTGACCAAGCGAAGTCTCTAAGTTGACTTGGGTGGTACAGCACTTTGCCCATCCATCCGTCTGTCAGAGGCGTCTAAACTATACAAAGAAATAACTCAAATTTTTTCGACAATATATGTATATTCGGTAGGTATATGTATAGTCAATCTTTATACTCCTATTTTGTCACGAGGTGTATCTCAGAAGCGGCTACACTTTTAAAGGTGAAACTTATAATATTGGTCATATCCTGTACTAGAACAACAAATAGAAAAACCAAATAATTATTATTAGAAAAGAAAGTTATATGCTCAAAAGGTTTTCTCTATTAGGCAAAATGAAGGCGTGAGGTCATTTATATACCAGTTGCCTAGAACACACACACTATATCAGCATCCCGGGTCTTTATCTGTTATGTAAAGGAGTTGGAATAGCTTGGGGAGAGCTGGCAGGGGGAAATGCATAATAATATTATACCCCAGAGAGATGTCAGTGCAGGACTTACCTTTGTTACATGAACGGTATAATCTGCGTGTCTCTTCAAGTCTACAGTAAATAGCTATGTTTTGGGCAATCATCTTTGATCCCTATTAGTTTCAGAGTGAGGTGTCTCAGATGAGATTACATGCAATAATTAGACTCAATCTGGGCACATAATCATGGACTCTTACCATATAGAAATACAAGTGTGGAGCAGCGGTATGTATACTAGGAGCAGGTCTGAGTCGCTAACAGCTTCATAGCGTTTTAGTGCAAGTTGTGCCCATCGTTCCACCGGGCCTGCCAGCTCACCTTCACTGACACCGGCACAGGCCACTATGCGACACAGAGCTCTTAATACCACGCGAGATCTGTCTGTGTACACCTGAAATAGGCATTAGTGCATAGTATTTAAATATAGGTCAAGTACTGCCAGCCTTCGCATCAAAAACAAGTATTCCCCCAAGGAAAATTTGTATTTCTGTTTCTTCTTGTGATTGTGTGATGTGAATGTTTCTGGCACACACTATACAAGTCATTGAGCTTAGTGTAGTGCTGTGAGTATGAAAGCGTTTATTTCATTTATTTATAGTTCTGATGCAAAATGAGGTTTTATCATTAGTCGTTTACCCGAGATAAAGGGGCATAGCTATGTTCACTAGCTTTATCTCTTTCTACACAGTAATATGTCCTTGTTTACACATACATAAAAAAAAGACGTGTGGCACTCGGGGACTGCCGCGGTAAAGCTATTGCATAGCATTTTTTATCAACTTATGCAATTATAATTATTTATTTATTTTATTTATGCAGTATTTTTTTTAGAGGCGAGTTGCTGAACTAAGGAGACAAGCGTGATATTTCAAAAAAGTCATTAAAAGTTCTGCTATTATTAACTAAAAAGTATCACCACTGTGCCGGTCGGAGTGGGGGTGTGTTAGGTTATTTTCGTTACTGAATTTCTGGATTCGGTCTCCACGCTCAAGGCCCGCGATCAAAGCTATGCAATAGCTTAAAAATTTATAGCATCCTAGCAATCAGCTTTTTTTTGCCTAGAAGATACCTATTCACTCTAGACTTGAAGACACCCAGATTGTACATCAGCTTAGAACTAGGCTGGTCTGATTAGGAAGAAGTAGATTGCTTCTTTATGTAGGGAAACTCATAACTATACACTATATATATATATATAGGACTTGCTATTGTCACAAGAAATTGCATGAGGCACGCGAACCACTCAAACCGTTCCCCAGGAACCCTACTCAGCTAAGAACTACCCCTGTAGCCAACAATACCAATAACTCTCCAATCTTAGTGCCTACTGAATAAGGCTCAGCCATTTCATTGGACTTTATATTTTCTCCAATGAGGGCCCACTGTTTTGTATAAAATAACAAGCTGTGATTCACATGTGTTACAATACCTCATAAAGAAAAGATACTTACCTCTTTTATGTTTATGGTAGCCTACCTGATATGCGTTCTCGGGATATCAACAAAAATCCATTCTTTATTTGTTTATTTTCAGATATTGTAATAGTTATTCTGCTATAAGGCCCTTCTTAAGTTAAAAATGGTGTAACTTACCTAACTTTATTTTATATTCAAATTCAAATAATTTATTCGACTTTATAACTTTTACAATCTAGTGACATATAATTAAACTATAGATACAAAATATATATAGATAATAAAATATAGATATCAAAGCTGGCTAAAGATTGGTTTCACCATTAATTCACTATCAGCACATATTGGGCTGACTATATCAAAAACAAATTAGTCGAGAAAAATACTTAACTCAGTAAGTAGATTAAGAACCACCTACCTTATTTAATAATTTGAAACTTGTCTCCAATACTTGGAGTGCTTGGTCGAACATCCTCACGCTGATAAGCCGTTTAGCTTCCTGTAACTCAATGTCCTGGAAGAATGATATTGCCGCGGGGGCTTCCCTCAGTCTTGACTCATTCTCTAACAATGTCAATAGTGACTCAAATGCATTACAGCGCGTAATTATTAAACTTGGTTCAAAGTTTCCCACCACAATCTGTAAGTTAAAAAAATGTATTGTAATAATATGGCATATGGCTTTTTGAGAAAGGATCATTTGGCTTTAATCACTGATTTATATGGATACTTAGTTGTTATTGGTTGATTTAACATTAATAATATAAGATGTTATGAGTCATTTATTAATAGTTTATATGGTATCATTATAACATTTATCTGTTGATAGGTTTCATTTCATCATCACAACATGAGTAAAACAGTGGGGCACAGCTAGTGATAATATAGTAGAGATACCTGTTTTCTACCAATTTTTTTTTTATATGTAGGTTATTCGTCATATCTAGCAATAGTTGTACCATAATCAGCGATACATTAATGATAATCAAATGACTTCAAAACAACATGAATAAATAGCATGTGAGAGAGTGAAGGTGATAATTAATTAATAGGTACATGTAGATAGTTTAACCCGGTACGCTATTATCTTTTCTTCATTAAGTCCTTAAGTTAGAAATTACAAGGTTATATCTAATACCTTTAAATGAGCAATGCTTATAAATATATACATATATGTAATCTAAATCTCAGAAACGGCTCTAATGATTTTCATGAAATTTAGTATGCTGGGGGTTTTGGGGTGCGTTAAATCGATCTAGCTAGGTGTCATTTATAGAAAAAAACATTTTAATGAGCAAAGCTTGGTCATCCAAGTACTATTTGCTACTTCCCCGCTTCCTTAAGTTACAAGTTGAAAGTAAGGATAAGATGTCTCCAACATTATTAATAATGTTCATAAATTAACAGATCAAACATATTTATAAGATGTGTAGGTGTTTTACTAAATGAAAAATTAGATAAAATATTGAATACTAGCAGTGCCCCAAGGCTTTGCCTGCATTTATTAAGTAAAAAAATTAGCCTATGTGTTAACAGTTAATCCTAGATATAAGGTATAATACATTCTAAAGGTCATTCTAATTATACATATTTATTATCTAATTTAGTAGCTTTAAACCTAGTTCCATACTCTCGTGACTGTACCAGTGTAGAACTGGATCTACATGTACAATCTAATCAGTAGTGCTAACAATCCACATTTGACCATGACTAATGTCAACATAAAGGTGAATCATGATAACATCCTTTATTATAGAATTTATTAGAATTAGTATGTTCATACGGCGGTACGTATATGTGCATGATGTCTATACAAATTACGATCTTATTGCAAAAACTAGATTTTGTTTCATTTTTTTTTTTCTATGCCTTTGAGTAAATGTATAGGGAGGAAACTGATTCCTCCATTATAGACTCATACAATTGAGAAAATCAGCATACACAAATAGATATTTTTTTAACACAGGTCATAAATTTATCGTCTAAATTATAATGAAAGCACTCATGAAACTGGTATTTGTAATAGGTATGTCTAATATATGGTAATAAGATTCAACTTACTTTTCTAGGAAACGTTATATCATTCAGCAAGGTCGGGTGTTCCTTTTTCAATCCATTGTAAAGATCCAAAAAGTGGGTGTATCTCCTTTCTACAACGAGTGGATCACGATCCAATTCCGTCGTTACCGTATATTGACGTACTTCTATAACGTAAGCAACGAACTTTTTTTCGTTTTCTATCCCGTCAACAGTTCGCGAAGACACAATTCTAAACTTAACCATTTTTTTATTTGCTTTTCTTTTGTTTTCTTCAATGTTGTGATCGTCTTTTGTTTGTTTGCGTTATAATACTTGAATTGAAATGACAAATTGACAAACGAAACAAATTGACAACGCTTGGTTCATGTTGATATAATGTCACTTGATTTGACAATTAAATTTGACATAAGGGCTCTATTCCGCTCATAGCGCAATAGTACACTATCACAGTACAATTTAGGGCGCGATTCTGTCTTACAATTGGCGCTATTCTATAAGACTTATTACGACCACTATCTAAACCTAAAATTCTCAAAATTAATTTTGATGTATCAAACTCATAACTAAACTTTAGCGAATCCATGGACCATTATGTAATTCACATAGTAGTTCCATGAGTGAATGACGAAATTATAAATCAACTTTGAGTTACTGGCGCGTCGGTCGTCGCTCGTCTTAGAACTTCAAACACTAGAAAACTCTCAACACCGCATATGCGCCGTAGGCATTGCAAAGCATCTCTGTCCGCCTTAACCAAATATTTAAAAGAGATTTGGTGTTATGGTTTGAAATTACCTAAATTTAAATATCGTTTGACAGCATTTATTTTTGGTCCTATTGCATTTATTTGGAGTCCTTATATTGTACGGCCAATAATGATACCATAGATATTAGATGTTAAATCTCTTTATGCCTTATAATTTTACTGGAAACGTTACCCTTTAATCCAAAAACATAATATTTTTTGCACACTACAGCTTGGCGGCTGAACACTGGAAAAGTTTCTGTCTAATGAACTGCCCATTATCCTAAGCTAAGCGGGTTCGATTCCCGCCGGGAACACAAGTTTTCTCAATTTTTGAAATTTCAAAACACAAATTTGTGTTTCTTGTTCTGGTTCCGACTGTGTGTGTGGTGTGAATGTTTCCGGCACCCACAACGAGACATCGAACTTAGTGTGGGGCTGTGAGTGTGAAATCGTTTATGTTATTAAGTATAAAACAAATAAGCAAAACGTTTGATTACGGCGTGTTTATGTGTCTCGTGTTGTATGAAATAAACAAAATGTTAGGTCGCTGTATAATAATACGAGTGCTATTGTTTTGTATAGATATGCTTATGCACTTTATTATAATTTAAACATATTTTTGACGTACAATCTTTGTTATATATTTTTTTTATATAAGCGTCCCAGATACATACTCTATATAGTATAATTTTGATTACATACAATTTCCAAGCTCACATTTTTGTAATAAAAAAACGTAGAGATCCTACCTAAGACACAGTGAATATCACAAAATATTTAACATCTGTCATAATTATGTATATAACTAAAAATCTTAAAAATATTATTTTGAACATATCCTCGTACATACATATTTGTAAAATTGTATAGATACTCAAAACTGTAAAATCTATAAAAATATATAATAAGGATCAAATAAAAAAGCTAAATAAGAAAGTCTGATATTAAACATAGCTTAGTAGGAATGTGTTGTTCCCTAAAAGAGGTATATCATGAAATATCCTTAATGGCTAGGTCAACATTTTCATAATATTTAAGTATATAGATAGAGAGAGCCCATAAAAAATAAAATCATCGACCAAAAAAACTTAAACGGACGGCATAGCCTCAATGTTATAACGCTTCTAAAACATGATTTCAAGACTAGCAAAAGAAATCAGATTAAGGAATTTGATTTTAGATTTTTTTTTACTATCACAAAACAAGACAAACTGCAAGACTTAAACGCCATCCGTTTATGGTTAATATACCTCCAGTTCGCTCGAAGCATTTCGCTTCTAAGTTTATCATCCGTACAGCAAAGGCGTGGAACTCATTGCCTGCGTCTTTGTTCCCCGAACGTAACAATGTGGGTTCCTTCAAGTCGAGTGAATAGATAACTTCTAGGCAGGCATGATTTAGGTCTTCGTCCATAACTTCACTTTCCATCAGGCTAGAATGTGGTCAAATGCTTGCCTATCTAGAATAAAAAAAAGATTCTAGGAATGGAACTTTGTAGGTACATGCGGCGATAGAGACTTGAATCCTTCACTAGAACAGAGAGTACAAAGGAGTACAAATATTAAACTCTGTTCGTGTCAACTTTGCCAATGAGTATCTAATATATTATGTCTGCATCATAGAAACTAATTTATACGTATACTGTGTAGTAAGTACCTTCAGATCTGTAATGCAACAGACTGGACATATTTGGCTCGAACGGTTCGGGGACACAGGTGCGGGCACCGCACGCCATCCGTTTGAGCCAGGTGAGTCCAGTATGTGGCGGCTAAGCAGGTTCGGCGCTCAATGCACTTTACTTTTATTATGGCTTCGCAGCTTTGTGCATTTAGCCAGTGTCGAGTGATGAATATTTTTCTAGTATAATTAAGTATTTCATATAGTCCTAGTCACAAGTCAAAGTCAAGCAAAATAGTCATGGTCCAGTCATAGTCAAGATATGCCCTAGTAAAGGGGTAGATACTTTACTAGAACTTCTATAGGAGTTTTGAAGAGAAAGATCATGTTCTTCACGTTTTTCAACTTTGTATGATTTACCTACACTCATGCACGTTCACGATTATCTTGTACGTATAATTGTACATTTATTTATTACGTCGTATCTGCCAAACGGCTGGATGGACTGTAATATTTGTATGTTATATGTATAAAGATGGTGAACTTCATACCACGCCATCTATTGAAAATAATCCGAAGTCGCAATTTCCATACAAAATATCCATTTTAGGTTTTTCCTCATCCAATTATTTTCCTGAGGCAAACAAAACAAAAAAAATCATCGCGGCAACAGAATGAATATTGAGTTATGGTAAATTAAAGTTTCTAAAAAATTATGTCATTTGCAACCCTATTTCATCAGCTACCGTTCTACACAACATAGTGTTTGGACCTAGACGTCTGACAGTGGTGGCCATAACAAAGGTCATGGTCACCACCGATGTTACCGTAGGGTTGTCATTTAAAAAATATTTTTATTTTCATATGAAAGAACACATTTTCGGTTTCGACTTTCGTTCTCTGGCCGACGATTCCTGGCACGACAGACATACACACCACAAAGTATTCCTACACCTTTTTGTTACAGGTTGTATATTATGTTATTATATTTTTGTATATATGTAGTCATGATAATAACGACTATGAAATGCGACTTAAATATCTATATCAAATAAGTTAAGCAGCAGGATTCTGCACTTACACAAAAAACAACAACCGCGATACGTATGTATTTTATCAAAACATCAAGCACTATCTAGGTATATAAGCGTATAGGTCCAAATACTCGAGACCGACATCATAGTCAATATCACCTTCAAATACAAGCTCGTTCAATTCGACATCTTCTCTAGCGACTCCACGAAAATACACGAGCAAAGCTTCTGAAGGAACCTCATCACCCAGCCGGATATAGAGTCGTACACCGCTGGCTTTGACTGCCATTTGACACACGCGTAATATACTGGTATCCCGGAGAAGAGGATAGCGAGTCCTATGGCCGTGTCTTTAGGGTTGGTTATCGCGGGGATGAGGACTAGAAAGCCGATAGCTATGAGGAACAGGTAGGGTATTATGATGTTGACTTTGATTGGACGGGGGATGTCTGGTTTTGCGCGGCGGAGCCACAGCATGCCGACGACTGAAGCGCCAACTGACAGCCAGAGGGTTTGCGAGAAATAGTTGATGAGGCTTATCACGTTGCTCGTTGTTAACATCAGGAGGGAGAAGAAGCACTGGAATAAGGAAAGTTGATTGTTAGTTATTACATTTGTTGATTGTATGGAACTTTTCATGATCCACTTTTTTTCATGATAACACGGATTAATAATTAAACGCAATTTAAAAAAGACTTTACGTGTCACAATATAATTAATACGTTATAATCTTGAGAGTCTTCAAGTAAAAAGTGAATTGGAATCTTCTAGGCTACATCTTCGGCCACATCATCACTTTTCATCGATGAGTGAGTGAGACAGTGATCAAATGCTTGCATACTCTATCATAAACAGACATGTATGTGAATTAGTGCATAAGCCCCGTCGAACATGGATATGGATATGGCGATGTCCCAGTTTTACCATTAAGATTTCCCACTAATGGTACAACTGGTACTAGTCTAATTTTGCATGTGGCATTTATTACATTGATGGTACAAATGGTACATGTATTTTATGGAATAGTACCTGCCTGTTAGATTAGGATTGACACATTAAATCTAGGCAAACAAATGAGTATCGGGAAATATATAGTATATAAAGAAATGATTAAAAAAAATGGTTGTCTGTAAAGTCGGTTTACTGACGATAATTTTACTTGATAATGTTATAAGACGAAAGCTTAGGCCGATAGTGCCTCTCTATCGCTGTTTCGCGCTCTCGTTTGCACGGCTCAGGCGGAACGTGACAATGGGTTTTTTTTATTTTATTTAAGACTAGCTGCGCCCCGCGGCTTTGCCCGCGTAAGTCCCGGACCGGCCAGAATTCGGGGTTAAAAAGTAGCCTATGTCCTTTCTCAGGCTCTAGACTATCTGTGTATCAAATTTCGTTTAAATCGGTTCAGTAGTTTTAGCGTGAAAGCGTAACAGACAGACAGAGTTACTTTCGCATTTATAATATTAGTAAGGATAGGCAAACGTTTGACCGCCATCTCACCTGATGGTAAGTGACGATGCGGTCGACAATGGAGCACGTTTGCCCAGAAGATGCCTAATCACTCGTGACTTAAAGACTCCCATATTGTATTTATCAGGGAACTCAGGTAAGGAATTCCATTCTATTGCAGTTCGCATAATGAATGTGGAGGCAAAACGCTTCGTCCGAATTTGTGGAATATCTACCATATAGCGGTGTCGCTTAAGAGTCTGTCTCGATGTCCGATAATAGATTGGGGATGGGGGAATTAGATTGTGTAATTCCGTTGCACACTCTCCGAAATGTATTCAGTCATGCTTTTTCGTGCGTGCAGCCGGCGTTCATCGATTTCTAAGACGTTATCACGTCAAAATAAATCAGAATTCTTACCGTGAACATGAGCGAAGGTATCGGAGTCTGCTTCTCCACGTGGAATAAAGAGAAGAACGCCGGCATGTGACCTTCTTGTGCCCCGGTCGCGAACAGTCGAGCTGATGTGAACAGCACTCCATTGACCCCGCCGAAGGTGGAGAGAGCCACGAATACGGGGATCACCCAGCTCCATTTACCGAAAAGACGGTCGCCGAATACCTGGAGAAGGATTTTATTAGATTATTTTTGATAGATTTTAGCAACATTTGCCTTGCATGCGGTTCATTACTTAGTTTGAACGCTGTGAGGGACCAAATGAACCTACCTACATTACCTACATAGATACATATGGTGTTAAAATTATAACTCTCTTTTTTGCTTCGCCGTTGTTGAGTAAAAAGGAAGATTTCGGTGGCATTTTAAATTTTATCTGTTTTCGAGCTTATCGAAAAATATACAAAAACAGTTAATTGTGTCCAATTCGCACACAGATGCTCATCTCAAACGTCAAATGTGATAATTGGTGGCGTTTTTAGCTGTTTTTGACCGACTTTACAAAAAAGGAGGAGGTTCTGAATTAGTTTTTTTTTGTGTTATAACTTTTTTAGGTAGGTGTAGCTGTAGATGAACCTATTTTGATGTATTTTTTATTTGACGTCTGGTGCTTTTCCATTGGTCCCATTTCAATTTGATCACGATTTGACCAGTCGTTTTTAAGTTATCGTTAATAATGCGTATTCAATTCATTGGGTTCTGAAGATAAAGCGTTGAAATGTTTTTGTAAGCTTTGCTTGCGTTCAAATTGTTCGCTATAATCTTGAAAACGTATAATATCAGTCGTATGTCTCAGCAATGTTGTTCGGCGATAATACGTTCCACAGTTATATAAGGAAATTACGGCAATTTCGGATCACCGATGAGCTACAGTTCAAAAGTTATCTGTATGTGAGTATCTTCATATTGCTAGGGAACAAATTGTCTTGCGATAATGAAACGCAAGCAAAGCTTAAAAAAAACCGACTTCACCGCTAATATTTTGTTTATTGTAGATTTTCTCAAAAATCGCTAAATCAATTTCTATAAAATTTGTAGTATGATCTCTCTGAAGTATGATCTACCAAACAAAAAAGAATCATCAAAATCGATTCATAATTGGCGGAATTATAGCGTAACATACATACAAAAAAAAAACATACAGCCGAATTGAGAAACTCCTCCTTTTTTGAAGTTAGTTAAAAATAAACAGATGATTTGTCTGCAATTTAAATAAACACCATGTAAGTTAAGTGAACACTTAGCTCTTAGAAGTATTTTAAGTAGCCGAACCTTTTTACCCGACTCGACTGCGCGACCCAAAGGAGGGTTATGTGTTTATCAGCCTATGTATTTATGTTTGTTACTTTGTGGCACTCTAACAAACCAAACGCGTGGGCCGATTTTGATTATTCTCACGTCAATCGATTAGTATTTATTCATAATTTATTCTTTTTTTTTAATTGGGAGAAATATCTAATGAATTATATTAAACGTTTTTAAGATTTAACAACTAAAATCAAAACTAAATTTACCAAAAAAATATAGCCATTGGTGTCTTCATTGACCTGAAAAAGGCATTCGACACAGTGAGCCACCAGATTCTACTGCAAAAACTTAATGATATTGGCATAAAAGGGACAGCTCATAAAATATTTGCCTCATATTTGACAAACAGGTTACAAATTGTGCAAATAGGTGGATATCAGAGTAAACCCCAGTTAATTACTTACGGAGTGCCGCAAGGTTCTATACTTGGTCCTCTCCTATTTCTTATCTACATAAACTCCATACATGAAATTAAATTACAAGGACATATATCACTTTACGCGGATGACACCTGCCTTTTTTATTTCGGAAAATCTATTACAGACCTAATAGATCAAGCGCAACAAGACCTAGATGAACTAGTTTCTTGGTTCCAGAATAATCTTCTAACGATTAATGCATCAAAAACCTGTTATGTTATTTACAAATCAAAAAATAAAAAAATCTTACCTCATGTAGCTCTCAAGATTGGTCATGAAATACTACACGAAAAACCATATGAAAAATATCTTGGCCTACGACTAGACAGTCATTTGAATTGGAATACACAAATAGAACATATACGCTCTAAACTTACCTCTCTAATGGGTTCACTACGTAGTATCATACGGTGTCTTCCTCTGCGAGTGCGACAAACAATTTACAACTCTCTAGTGAAACCGCACCTTTTGTATTTAATTGAAATCTGGGGCAGTGCCCCAAAAACATATTAAAAAAATTTACAAATTGCACAAAACAAACTAATTAAATTATTATTTCACTATGACTATCTAACACCAACTACTAAAATTTACAAAGAATCAAAAATTATGAATATCAAGCAACTTTATTATTATTGCACCTGCATACTAATTAGAAAAATTTTAAATAAGTCAATACATACACATGTTAAATTCATTAAAGTCCACCAAGTACACACACGAAGTAGTCGCAGAAAAGACCACATAATACTACCAAGAATCAAAACTGATAGTGCAAAGAGAACTGTATCTTTTGCGGGAGTGCAAATCTATAACAAACTACCAAAGGAGGTTAAAATGCAAGCTCATTCAACGTCTTTAAAACCAAACTAAAAAACCACGTAATCAATGACCATGCGCTTCTTAAATGAAAAGATACCCAACCGCCGATACTTTGTTACACTGTGGTACATTGAATAAGCTTGCATTCTAAACCGGTTACATAGTGGCAGCCGGCACCCAATATCTGTTATATTGATCATGTTTACATTCGCGGGTAGCCTACTTATCCACACTTTTTTACTACTAATTTATTATCATTAAAAAAAAAAGAAATTGAACTGTTGTCGAAGCACTAAATTACTTACTTTTCGTTTAAAAATGTTCTCATATAAGTGAAATGTATTTCTTTATGAGCAATAAATGAATCTCTAACCGTATATATTAATTTATTCTTTTTTTTTTAATTGGGAGAAATATCTAATGAATTATATTAAACGTTACATTTCCAAAAACCGTCTGAAAAGTAACGCATAATTCAATGAATTTTCTAAAATTAAAGGTTAATATTAAAATAATTTTCAAATTTTGAAGGTAATTATTTATATCCCCCAGCCACCGATGATCCACCCTTGTAACTAGAGACTGTCACTACTGCGCCAAATATATGCCAGAATAACATAAACGCTTACACACTCACAGCCCCACATTAGGTTTGAAGACTTGTTTCGAGTTTTGATGACATTCACATCACTTTTTTAATTCAAGACAGGTGAACTTTTGACCATTAGATAATGGTGATGGTAAGTGACAATGTGATCGACGATGGACCAAGCTTTCCTAAAAGATACCTTTTCAATATTGATACATTTAGAAAGGAAAAATTATCGATTGAGGCGGGGTTTAAACCCGCGGCGATAGGGTGTCATGCCCTATTGCTCTATCCGCTGAGCTACTCAAGCCCTCATACCTATTCACTCGCGACTTGAAGACTCCTATATCGTACTCATCAGGGAAGACCGACTCAGGCAAGGAATTCCATTCCTCTGCGGTTCGCACAATGAATTTGGAAGCTAAACGCTTCGTGCGCATTTGTAGAATAACAATTATTTTAACAAACTTATAACTTTTTTTTCTTTAAAATAATTGTTTAAATTTTGAATTTGTTTCTAATCCGAGGATATAACGGATATCATACGTAGATGAGAAGCCGTTTTTGAGATAGACCCCGGGACAAAATAGGTCTAAAAACAGTGACTTTGGTGGCCCTACCAAATTGTTATTATCCAACATAGATATTTTAAAAACTGGTTTCGTATTCTCCTTGCAACGCTCATTTTAACGACAAGGGCAGATAAAAAAAGCATAAAAAATATTTTGCTCCCCACTTACGTGTATGGGGGCCCACTTATTATTTTTAGTTATATCCTTTTCATTGACATTTCTGGCTTTTGGCCATAGTTTTAAATATTTTCTGAGAATTTAAAGTTATTTACTAGTATAGTTTAGAGGCTAGATGCCTCTGAAAGACGGACGTACGAAGTGCTTAACTACCCAAGTTAACTTCGCTCGATCAATAAAATATAGGCGAATAAGAAACACAGCTATGGAAAGGGCTATGCTCGGGGTTTCTCTACGAGATCGAATCAGGAATGAGGAGATCCGTAGACGAACGAAAGTCACCGACATAGCCCGGCGGGTTAGCAAGTTGAAATGGCAATGGGCAGGGCACATAGTACGTAGAACGGATGGCCGATGGGGCAGAAAAGTTCTAGAATGGAGGCCACGGACTGGCAAGCGCAGTGTCGGAAGACCGCCCACAAGGTGAACGGACGACATAGTGAAGGTCGCAGGAAGACGCTGGATGCAGGCCGCTAACAACCGTTCTTTTTGGAGATTATTGGGAGAGGCCTTTATCCAGCAGTGGACTTCTTGCGGCTGATATGATGATGATGATGAAGAAACACAGATCTAAGTGTTTATCAATCAAGAGATAATCACTAATTTGTATTGCTATCCAATCATAACATAATATCATATTAAGATAATAACGTAGGTTATTAGTAACAATGTCACAATTATTAATTATTAATGGAAGCAGGGCAGCGTAATCACTCGACTGTCAACAACTGTTACTGTCCTAAGATATTTGATTACTGCCTCACCACTTCAGTTAAGATTCATTGACCGACTTCTTCGTCAAAGTAGAGCAAGACGCTCAGACGAGTGAAATGGAGTGCATGTTGGCCGCGCTTACGGGGCCTCCGGTGGTTGATTTGCCCATACAATCATAATACCGAAATTATTTATAATTCAAGCGCATAACTACCATAACATGCTGTTATTCAGATATAAAACATATTAATCTAGGTTCCTGGATAGTTTTTATTCCAAAATAATTACCTAAAACGAAATATAAACCAATTGAGTTTCACACATTATTACGACGTACCTAAATGACGCATCTTTAACTTATTCGTTTTGTATTAAAAACTAACATATTTCTTTTGTCATTACAACAGGAACATAGATTATCATTTCAAGGTACTATTAATGCAAAACACAATGGCTAAACATTACATTTTCATTCATAATTTTTGGTATTACGGCACCTATCATAATTTGTTCGGTCGGTAGTGCTATCGCATCAAGCATGGCCATAGTTTACCAGTTAAACAGAGACAGCCTATAGATCGTTTCACAGACTCCCCGGCCTCTTAAGTCCTAGCACCATTGTCATCACATGCGATTGTAGAACGTATGCCGTAGCACGTAAGGGCGCGTTTAGGGGAATAAACATAATATGGCGGTTAGGCAAGGGAGCGTTTGCCAAACTTCGATTTTTTAAGTTTCTCATAAATTTCTCGAAGAGTAAAATATATGTAAAAATGTTAGCTAAACAACGGATGATAATATTTTTTAATTTTGGTATTTATTTACAGCATAAGGCTGTACCTTGCTAATTCGAAAAATCCAAAATAAAACTAAATAATTAAACGCAAGCAAAGCTTAAAAAAACCGACTTCACCGCTTTATCTTCGGAACCTTGATCAGATTTAATGAATTAAACACGCATTATTCTATAACTCAAAAACTACTGACCAGATTTTGATCAAATTTTCAATGGGACCACATGAAAAGCACCAGCTTTCATATAAAAAAAGAATCATCAAAATCGGCTCACAACGAAAGAAAGTCGGTTTAACGAGAACATCTTCAAAGTACTCATTATTCGTCACAAAATAGGAATTATTAACGATATTTCAAGAACTACTGATCAGATCTTGATCAAATTTGAATGGGACCACATAGAAAGCAAAATCATTCAATCTAAAAAAAAATCATTTTTTTGGTTATGAGGTAACACACATAAAAAAAAATACAGTCGACTTGATTATCTCCTCCTTTTTTTGGGAAGTCGGTAAAAAAGTATAATTTTCAACAAAATAATCTATCTACTGAAAGTCACTCGTAGGTATGGTTAAGTTTTGACTATGACGACCCAATTGGGGTAGTGGACAAGTCCTTAAGTCAGGAGTACAATTCTCTTCCCCAATGAAGACGAGCTTCTGCTTCTGCGTATTATTGTACGTGTGATTGTGTGTTGATGTAAATTATTCCGGCCCCCGCGACCCACATCTTTTTTGCTTATTGCGGGGCTGTGATTATTAAAGCATTTACGTTTTGTGAACTTAAATTATGCTCCGGCAGCTATCCTTGAGAGCCAGTGATTCTAAGCCTAGCGTGTTTACCACCCTCAAACACATCATCACTTACTATCAGGTGAAAAGTGCACAAGCGTATAACACGTACCGTATACAATGAAACTAAAATATTTTGTTAAAAATAGCTAGTCATGTTTCGCGGCGAACCAATATTGTTTGTTTGTATGCAAAACTACCTTCAACTATAATATAAATAAAAAAAAAAAAACTACTAATTTTGTTTATGTATGTATAAGTCCAACAAAATGTTTTGTATTGTAAATTATTCTCATTTAAGTGAATGTAATTCTTTATGAGAAATAAAATGATCTTTAACCTCATATACATATACTACATGCATACCGATTTAAAAAATATGTGTGGAAAAATTCATACGGAATATAAATTTACAAAACTGCCTGTTGGCTCAGTTGGGTGAACGTTCGCCTTCTAAGCGGGTTCGATTCCTGGCGGGAACACAAGTTTTCTCCCCTAGGAAAATTTGTGTTTTTGGTTCTGGTTGTGATTGTGTGTGTAATGTTCCGGCACCCACGAGTCAAGTCACGAACTTAGTGTAGGGCTGTGAGTGTGAAAGCGTTTAATAAAATCGTTAAACCTAAAACTAATACGTTTGACGTAGACGCTGGGCTTAAATGACTTACCACTGCCACAGCCGGATTGGCCAACATTTCAGTCTTGGAGATGACAGCGAAATACGCCAAGTTGGCCAACGCGTAAATGGTCGTCACCATCGGCATGGCTATCCAGATAGCGCGGGGGAGGTTCCTGAAATAACATTAAAATAGAATTTAGTAAGGACAAAATACGTCGATGATCGAAATTCTGCAATGAGCTGAGCTTCAAGTTGGTAGTTAGCGGATCCATCCAACAGGTGGCCGCAGTATTCCATACACAATCGATTACATACCTATTCAAATGATTACCTCTAAAAATTTTAAGATACACGACTATAGGCTACTTAGTTACTACAAACATAGGATCCCATTTGCACTCCTTTGGGAATAGAATCCTGCATACGCGGTCTCATAAAATAATTAAACGCAAGCAAAGCTTAAAAAAACCGACTTCACCGCTTTATCTTCGGAACCTTGATCAGATTTAATGTATTAAACACGCATTATTACTATAACTCAAAAACTAGAGATCAGATCTTAATAAAATTTCAATAGGACCACATGAAAAGCACCAGCTTTCAAATAAAAAAAGAATCATCACAATCGACTCACAACGAAAGAAGTTATGAGGTAACTTTTGAAGTCGGGTAAACGAGAACATCGTCAAAGTACGCAATAATCGTCACAAAATAGACATTATTGACGATATTTCAAGAACTACCGATCAGATCTTGATAAAATTTTCGAAATCGGCTCACGTGGAGAGAAATTATGAGGTAACACAGATAAAAAAAAAATACAGTCGTCTTGAGTACCTCCTCCTTTTTTGGGAAGTCGGTCAAAATTATTACACAACACTATGGTTGTGTTGTTGTACAACTACTTAAAAAATAAACGTATTCAAAACTTGACAGCAAAAATGTACCTATTGGCAATTGTACAGAAGACATACTCGTATATCTATTAATGAATTGTCGGGTGTTTATAAATCGGTTCTCTTTTGTTCCAAGGCTTTTTATTGGTCAAGTGAATGGAAAACGTATGCGATGAATAATACATGCAATAGGGTAAGAGTATCGCTTAGAAGTAGCTGATTTACTGAAACATTTATTGCAAGTTCTTGTGATTGCATTATATGAAAAGGTAGTAGAACTGTTAAAATGCGTTACGCAAGTATTTGACCACTATCTTACGTGCTGGAAAGAGACAATGCAATAGAAGATATAACATGTAGGACTGGATTTTTTTATGGGATAGAAATTTAATCTTGACTCCCGAGTTACACCTTTCAGGTAACAAAGACGCGGATGATGAGTTCCTCTCATTATCTGCATGAGATCTCTCAATGATTTATGAAGGAAAAAAGCTTTAAGTAAATAGGATTTTCTTTTTTGTTCGTCTGTAATAATTTCATTTGTTGCAGGCCTCTTTAGTAAAGTGGATATGAAAAAAGTCATAACGGGTCACGGGAGTATCTATATCTACATATAATAAGGCAGCATATCCTACTAATATTATAAATCCAAAAGTTTGTGTATAAGTGTGCAAGTGTGTAAGCCTGTATGTTTGTTCCTCTTACCCTCTTTACGCTTTAACGGCTGAACGGATTTGGATGAAATTTGGAATTTACATAGTTTATACCTAGAATAAACACATAGGCTACTTTTTAACTTGATAATAGCGGTCGAAGCCTCGAGGCATGGCTAGTCTTATGTAAGTTATTATAACTAGTCGTGCGCCCCGAACTGAGATCTCGTGCCTACATTTTGCCTTATAGAGAAAAAAAACTTCTGAAGTTAAATGTTTATAACTTTTATTTTTTGTTGTTCAACTTCAGGATATGAAGAATATTATACAATGCTACTATGCTACTTGCTACTAACATTATAAATCCGAAAGTTTGAGTAAGTATGTTTGTTCCCTCTTCACGCTTTAACGGCTCAACGGATTTGGATGAAATTTGGAATTTACATACCTTATATCTAGGATTAACACATAGACTAATTTTTAACTTGATAATAGCGGGCGAAGCCGCGGGGCACGGCTATTTATATATTATAGGTTATACAAGATCTCTAGTGTATACGATACAGATACGTATTATAGGTATGTCATATGAGCTTGGCTGAAGCCACTTCCTATAATGGTCCCAGAGCGTGAATAAAAGATTGCCTTCATTCATTTCTCATGTTTATACAGCGAATACAAACAAATCGACGAACCAAAGGACTGTTTGTCGAACTCTCGTGGGAACCTCTCTACGCGAGACGTATCTACTTACCAGTGGAGCTTATACCTATAAGACATATGTCTATTAGTTACTAATGGCTTTGCGAGCTAAAGACCTCGCGAATTTTTTACTGAAATATGTTTTTTTTTTTACATTATCATTCCCATATCTCTGTCATTTTGTCAAAAATCCAATAACTGAATCGACAAAAGAATTCTTTATAATTTTTGAAACTGCTAACAAAATTTTACGCGAATCGGTTGAGATATGCGACCTATAGAGGTGAACAACCGAAAATCCGGACATCCGGACATACTAAAGAAATTTTGCCAAAGCTGAAACGGAGACGCTTCGCTCGTGATTCGCGCTCACTCGGTGAATTTTTTTTTTATGATAGATAGGCAAGCATTGACCACTATCTCACCTGATGGAAAGTGAAGATGCGGCCGAAGATGTGACATGCTTGCCTAGAAGATACCTATTCACTCTAGACTTGAAGACACCCAGATTGTACTGTTCGGGAAACAAAGACGCAGGCAATGAATTAAAAATATCACGGACTATTGATCATCTTAATACTACAGTCCAGTAAAAGTACCTATCAATACTATACTCCAGTAAAATACATGACAAATCGTACATACATACTATGCTGCATTTATTCAGCAATAACCAAAAAATGAAATAGTAATTCTTTAAAAAGGTTATTAAAAAAGCTTGTACCAGTTGTACAAAAAGAAGTACTAAAAAGTAAATATAACCAGAGAACTTATCAAGACGAATCAAACGAGCCCAAACTCGATGGGTTTATTTGCTTAGTTCAAAAGTTCCTATGGCCATCTTCCTTCATGAGAATAGTTCCATGCATGGTACCATATCATTCTACTGTCACCGAAGATTCTGTAGATGTACACCAAATTTGAGTCCAATCGGACATCGGGAAGCTAGTCTAATTTATATTGCAAGATTTGATTACAGACCGACAGATATAGACAACGGGGCAGATGAAACTAAATAAATGCTTGTAAAAACACTTATATGTTTATTAATTTTTTTAAACGCTTTCACACTCACAGCCCCACACTAAGTTCGATGACTTGTGTTGTGGGTGCCGGAAACATTCACATCACACACACAATCACAACCAGAACCAGAAACACAAATTTTCCTTGGGGAGAAAACTTGTGTTCCCGCCGGGAATCGAACCCGATACCCCTGCATAGAAGGCGAACGCCACCCAACTAAGCCAACGGGCAGTTCACGGGCAGTTATTAATTAAAATCATTACAATATATATTATTATATTAATATATATTATAGTTATAATTATAGTACTCTATAAGTAATGACTAAAACTCGACTGTAAATATGAGTGTTAGAGTAACCTCGATATTAGGTACACAAATAATTATATTATGTAAATTATATAAGTATGTTTACATTTCTTATAGTAAAGATTGTTAGATAAAGTATTGAGTACATTATAATTGTTTTTATGTTTACTCAATATACATAATCAATCATGAAATTTTTATTAATATAGAAATTACATATGTTAGTCAAATTATAAACGTTTTTTAACTTATTCACTGTCAACAAAAAAGAGATTACTTAATTTATTTCTTCAAACAAAATTCACAGCACTTTAAATGAGTAGGTACATACATATAAAAGTTATGATAAAATGAATTGCCAAAAACGAGATTATTTTTTTTACTTATTCATTTGATAAATAACGCGACAATATTTACACTAAACACGAGACTGTGTGCATGATGTGTATGTTTCCGGCATCCAAGAAACAAGTCATTGAATTTAGTGTATGATTGTAATTATGAAAGCGTAATCTGGGAGTCTTCAAATTAAGAGTGAATAGATATTTTCTAGGCAAGCATGTCACATCTTCGACCGCATCATCACATTCCATCAGATGAGATAGTGGTCAAATGGTTGCCTATTTAGCATAAAAAAGCGTTTATGTTTACTAACACTCGACTTAGTGTGTTAGAATGACCTAGATGTTTTAGGTCGGGAGTTAGGTAGGTACTATGGCTTGGGTGATGCAATTCTTGTACATATTTCAGTAATTAAAAATATAGTGTGCGTTGTGTGAACGTAAGCATTTTTATTTTCAGATGAAACGATGGCAGAAATGCGCAGTAGTAAGATTTTATCGCGCTATCGGCACGTGCTTACGGATAATGATGCCAATAAAAGCTAAAACCGTAGTAAGACGAACAATTCATAACAGAACCCCTATTACCTATCTCTGTTGCAAACGGTTTTTATTCGAAAATGACCAAACTACTAAGAAATAAGATAAATTTTTGCTTAATTTTAATAGAAACCACTCGCAACAAATATACGTAATAAGGGGTCTGGGAAACGTTTGATTTTTTAGCCAAGCTATTTACAAGAATAACTTATAAAGCATTACATGTATTTTTTTATTGTAACGAGTGTATAAAATTAAATATTATATAAATAAAAAAATCCATTGTTCTGCATGACTATAGCTAAAACTCGAGTACGGCTCGACTGATTTTACTGATTCTTTTTTCGTAGTGTTCGTAATTGTCAGGGCAAGATTTGTAAGGATTGTTTATTTGCAATCTAATATATAAAATTCTCGTGTCACAGTTTTCGTTGCCATACTCCTCCGAAACGGCTTGACCGATTTTGATGAAATTTTTTGTGCTTATCCGGTATCTATGAGAATCGGCCAACATCATTTTTTCACCATCATCATCATCATCATCACTTTTCATCATTATCAACGCGGGTGAAACCGCGGGGCGCAGCTAGTGATTTTATAAAATGCACCCGCGCGATGCTGATTTTAGACAGTTACCGTGATAGTTAGACAGTTAAATTTATTACAGATGATGTATTTCAGTTGCCGCTATAACAACAAATGCTAAAAAGCATGATAAAATAAATATTTAAGGGGGCTCCCATACAACAAACGTGATTTTATTGCTCGTTTTTGTTCGATATTGATAACGGCAACAGGTAGACGCTTGAAATATTCACAGAATATTTAGTTATATATTCACTTTATAAATAAATAATTAAATTAAAATAAAACAAATATTTAAGGGCTCTCATACAACAAACGTGATTTTTTTGCTGTTTTTATAGATAATGGTACGGAACCCTTTGTACGTGAGTCCGAGAGGCACTTGGCTGGTTTTATTTACTTTGGGCCAGAGCTTTACACATTCTCTGAAAATTTGAAGTTATTCGCTTGTATGGTTTTGACGCTAGACGGCTCTGACAGACGGACGGACGAAGGACAAAGTGCTCATCCACCCAAGTCAACTTAGAGATCTATCAATAACTAGCCGTGCCCCGCGGCTTCTCCCGCTATTTCCAAGTTAAAAAGTAGCGGGTTAATCCTCGGTATAATCTATGTACATTCCAAATTTCATCTTAATCCGTTCAGCCGTTAAAGCGTGAAGAGGTAACAAACATACTTACACACTTACACACAAACTTTCGGATTTATAATATTAGTAGCATTGTAGGATAAAAACTATAATAGTCATAGTTCAATTTGTAAAGCTTATGTTCGGCCGGTGAACAGGAACGAATTTAGATAAGAGGGGCCCGTAATCGCAAAGGTATAATTTCACATTCACTTCGTTTATTACAGTGGTTTTTCGATACGTTTGTATTGTAGTATATTGTTAAAATGTAATAAATAAATGAAAAAAAAAATCGATTTTCTACCGACTTCACAAAAAAGGAGGAGTTACTCAGGTCGACTGTATTTTTATTTATTAATATTTTTTGTTACCTCATAGTTCTTGAAATATCGTCAATAATGCGTGTTTAGTACATTTAATCTGATCAAAGTTCCAAAGATTTTAAGCTTTGCTTGCGTTTAATTACTTCTTTGATACATTTTGAGCTCTCTTTGTCAGTCTGCACCTGTTTTTCATTCCGTTGGGTGTATCTTGGGAAACCTACGCCTTAATAATAAAAAAAAATGCTCTGCCCTGTTGCTGCACCTTGA
The DNA here is from genome assembly GCA_948107665.1 of Lomographa bimaculata. NCBI lineage: Eukaryota > Metazoa > Arthropoda > Insecta > Lepidoptera > Geometridae > Lomographa > Lomographa bimaculata. The sequence goes on along the minus strand of OX403587.1, from coordinate 14,170,431 downwards.
CACTTTCTTATGTAGAGAAACAGACACGGATCTAATCAGAAACAAACAAACACAAATACAGGACCTGTATTTCTAACTAGAAAATATTGGTGTACCTAATAATAATAATACTGAACAATATCGGCATCAACTTCTAACGAAGAGATGTCTGTCGTATGTTTGGACACGCCTGATATGTTATTATTAAAATGTAATTATACCAAAGGGCCTCTTAGCGTTGGCTATTGCTCCGCTAATGCCTTACAAAGGTCCGGGCACAGACCCGTGAGATTAAATAAATACTTAAATAATACTGAGCTCGTTGACGACTCCATCCCTCATGACGAAAACCTTGTGAAGGCTGAGAAGGACAACCTAAGCAAGTACCTTGGTCATCGAAATAACCGCCATGTGGGATGTAGATTCGATGATCATTGTTCAGATAATCGTTTAGGCGAATGGGCTAATAGCGAGCCTTGATCTACACCTCTAGAGACTTTCGCCAGACGTTTGGATCAAGGGTCAGATTCAGAAGGCAGTACTGCTGGACACGGCATACGTGGTAAGGAGATAACAAAAAAATATCTCACTTTACACGTGTATATTGTTACTGATTCGTTATTGCTAAGCTTATATATAATTGTAGAGAATCTTGCATCTAGACAAATTTTACGAGGTTTACAGGTGCATGATTTTGAATATTTTGTTAAACTTTCATATTGGTAATAAAAAAAAATAATGGATTTTTTCGTATAACGAAGATTTGTTATACAAAGTTACATAATTTGAATTTTATGAAGTACACGTGTCTTATAGTTATGCATATATTTTATAATGTATATGGTACTTTACCAGATTTTCACGGAAAAACTATTTTGTTGTACTCGTGAACGTAAAGTATTGATTTTTTCGATCCTGTTATAAGGCGTAGCTGCCGTCAACGCGTCTTCATTAGGGACTTGTTAAAAGTTTTACTCACTTGTATGGATCCTGTAGCTCCTCAGTGACAAAATTGAGGTAGTTCCAGCCGCCGAATGCGAAGAGGCCGGAGTAGAACGCCAGTGCCACTCCACCAGGAGTGTAGGTCCCTTCAAAAGCGTTCTCGAAATTTCCTGTATTGCCTGGTGACAAAATTACAACAATGTAGATGAATAAAACTCTATGATTTAAATATCCGTTTGCTTAGTTTTTAAGCAAACTTTTGACCACAATCTCACCTGATGGTAAGCGACGATGTGGTCGACGATAGAGCAAGCTTTCTTTTCTTTTCACGTCCGCCTTCAAAGCAGTGGGTTTCGGGTGCGATTCCCGGTGGAGACACAAGTTTTCTCCCCAAAGGAAATTCGTGTTTCTGGTTCTGGATGTAATTGTGTATGTGATGTGAATGTTGCCGGCACCCACAACATAAATCATCGAACTTAGAGTGTGAAAGCGTGTTTATATTTATTTATGATGTTCCGGCTATGCTTGGGAGCAGTAATTCCAAGTGCTTACCTCCCTCGACCATACATCATTTACCGACAGATGAGATATTGGCCAAAAACAAGACAATCTGAGATAAAAAAAAAACGTTGACATTAAAACCTGACTATACTTATTTTCTACAGTGGTCGAGTTAACAACCAAAAAAAGTAAAATAATTAAACGCAAGCAAAGTTTAAAAAAACCGACTTCACCGCTTTATCATCGGAACCTTGATCAGATTGAATGTATAAACACGCATTATTTGACTATAACTCAAAAACTAGAGATCTAACTATCTTGATCAAATCAATGGGACTACATAAAAACCACCAGCTTTCAAATAAAAAAAGAATCATCAAAATCGGCTCACAACGACAGAAGTTATGATGTAACTTTTGAAGTCGGGTAAACGAGAACAACGTCAAAGTACGCATTATTCGTCACAAAATAGGCATTATTGACGATATTTCAAGAACTACTGATCAGATCTTTATCAAATTTTAATGGGACCAATTACCAATTATTTGGCTCAACGTATTAGCATTGCAATTCAGAGAGGCAATGCCGCCAGCATGATGGGAACGCTACCCACCGGTAGTGGGCTTGAGCACTTGAGTTACCTATAAGCTCGATGTCTTGTAGGTAACTTTAGTTCTTTGCTGTACATAGTTTTAGTTTAGTTTTAGGAAATATAGGCAATTGGCCCGTAGTTAGTATTAGAAAGCAACATCTTTCAAACTAAAAAAAAAATTCGAAATCGGCTCACGTGGAGAGAAGTTATGAGGTAACACAAATAAAAAAAACCATTGGACTTGATTGATATGAGATATTTACTGTGCACATTTCAATTGTGGTTTTCTTTATGTACCATGATGATTCCACTTGTAACGCAAAGGTATATGAACAAGGGTTCGATCAACAGCGAAGTTAATAAATTGTCCATCAAATAAATAATTAAGCTTCTGTCTTATTATCAGAGTTTGTCAAGCATCTATTTATAAGTATACTGTAATAAATGGTTCATATTATCAAAGTAGTTCAATTGTAACAGACCTCCTACGATAGTTTTATCAGGCATTCGTATAATTATCATGATTTACCGCCCATAAGACCGGAAAGGCACTATGGGTTCATAAACATACTAAAAGATAACATGATTAATGGAATAAGAGGCTCATTGTCCGTTGCTTCGTCAAGAGCTCGCTTTAATATTAAATCACAGGATGTTTGAGAAGTTGAGTTACAAAACAAAAAGGTCTTTAATTTAATATAGAGTAGTATAGCTGTGACCCTCGGCTTTGCCCGCGATCTCAACTGAATTTCGTCCAGTTCAATAGAGCGGTTTACTCGTAAAATTGAAAACATTTTTAAAGTCTTGTGTGTTTTTTCGTAACACCTTACTGTAAATAATAATTATTATTGCATGTCCGAACCGGACAAACTGTTGTGACAACCTATCTGTAACACCTTTTATACACAGTTCTACAATAAAGTATATTTTGATTATGATTTTGAAACAGACATATAAAGTTACTTCGTTGTAATACGATTGCTCCAGAAGTAGCTTCTTTGAAGATTTCGTCGCAGCGAATAGCGTTGAGTTGTTATCCTCGAAGACGCGGGTTCGAGTCCCACTGCGTGCATAATTGTCCCTTGCTTTCTTTTGAATTTAACTTAACTTTCATTTTCCATCAGATAGCGGCAAAATGCTTACCTATCTGGTATAAAAAAACTAGGCTTAAGAAGAAATAATTGTTATTTATTAATGATATAAGTTCAGCCTAGCATCTTCTATATATATAAAAATCAATGCCACTTTCGTTGTAATTTTATAACTCAAGAACGGGCTCAGCTATCCAAACCAAATTTAGGCTTTGTTCGGACTATTTAGTGTGTGTGAAGTTTCGGTACAAAATCGGTCGAACGGTTTTTCATTTATCACACCCGGGCGAAGCCGGGGCTAGTATAATTATATATATACACAAAACAATCCAATCAGTTTGTATCAAATTTAGGAATTACAATGATATCTTCTAAGTTGTAAAGTTTTAGGTGAGACAAGATAAAGCAAAGTCTAAAAAAAACGACTTCACCGTTTATATTTTGGTTTTTTGGTTTCGGCTTGATCTATTTCAATAACATTTATGGGACCCCCTCTAAAGTATGATCTACCAAACAAAAAATACCTTAAAAATCGATTCATAATTGGCGGAATTATCGCGTTACATACGTACAAAAAAAAAACATACAGTCGAATTGAGAACCTCCTTTTTCTAATTAGGTTGAACATACAACAATCATTAAACATTATGAATAATGATGACCCTAAATAAAAAATGTACTTACCTAATATTCGTATTTTCCTTGTAAATATGACCAATATTCCAATAGTCTGAAGTTATAAGTTTTAAAAACTTACTAACTAATGGTACGAGTATGTTGTTATTTAGTTAATAGTAACAAAATCGCATGTAGTATATTAATAGAAATGTGGTCTAGTTACAGTATCAAGGCAATATATTGTCGCAATAGGTTACTCGACTAGTTTGACGAATTATGACAGGTTGCTTATCAATCTTTACCCTTGTATAAGGAATGGCGGAGATAAGTTCAGATGAACGAAGCCTTTTCATAATAGAAAAGGAAAGTAAAGTATGTTTTTGGATTAGGAAATAAGCATATTGATGATCATTACAGCTGTTTACTGCGAGTAAGTAAAGTGTGCAGTTCTACCAATGTAAGTTTATATCAGCCTATCTACACTATACTCTATATCTAGAAATACTGGATATAAGGAAAATAAAAGCCTTTTTTATGCTAGATAGACAAGCGTTTGACCACCATCTCACCTGATGGTAAGCGATGATCGACTATGGAGCATATAATCATAAATTCTACAAGGCATTGGAATATAATTCCGTGAGATACTAATAAAGAAAGAATTCATAAGTTAAATTACAATTCAATCGCGATTATACACGATGAAAAGTAGCGATATAAGTTTCTAGGCTCGCATTGGACTATACCTACTAACTATAATAATATATTCCTTTCTATCCGACATCTCCGATCTAACATACGTACTGCATAATCGTGTAAAACGAACGATGCCAAAATGAGTCCTAGGTTCGCATCGTACATTTCACAGTGATGTACAAGGGACACTTGAAATAAATAAGTGATATAAACGAGAGTAAACTCACCCACCTTGCTAGATGGGTGATTTTGTCGTGACTAGAGATATGCCATGCCGAGAATACTATTTCTTGATATATCTAGATTAAAATTGTCCACTTAACGGTGATGCATTTCACCGACATCAATACAAAGTGATAAACTAAACCATGCTTAATCTCGAACATGTTCTAGACCTGCAACGTTAATATCACAATGATGCATTTCAACGCAGTCAAAGATGACAATGATAGATGAATTTACCAATGCAAAATATATAAGTGCATCCAGAAAGATTTTCGATGACCAGCGCTTGTTACTTGGACGTCGTGAACATGTTCCAGATCCGCAACGTGAATCTCACACTGATGCAATTCACCGCAATCAATACTAAATGAGGATAATGGCAAATGAACTCACCAATTCGAAACAGATAAGTTATTCCAGAAAGGAAGTGACAACCAAGAAGTTTGGACGTCTTGAACACTAACTGGACATCACATTGTCCATCTCTCGGTGATGCATTTCACCGCAGTCAATACTAAGTGTTGATGATGAACTCACCCATGCAAATATAAGTTATTCCAGAAATTATGATGACGATCAGCGCAAGAAGTTTGGACGTCGTGAACACGTCCTGGATCCGCATCGTCCATCTCACGCTGATGCAGTTCACCGCAGTCAGGATACCTGCGTAAAAAGTTCGGGTTGTAAATGGGGCCGATAAAATAAATACTAATCTAAAGCATGGGCTTGGGCGCGAAAATACGGCGTTGTTGATTTTGTATTATTTTATAAAACTTGTGATTTTTCGAGTTTAATAGGTAGCAATGGCAGATTAATAACCGTTAATAGTTCGTGAACGTGTAGACAAATCATACAAATTTGAAAACGTAATTTTCATTTCCGTTCCAATATTCCAATAGATGTTCTAGTAAAATTTCTACCACTTTTTACATGACTATGACTGAAACGTGACTTTGTTATTTGACTTTGACTGATGACTAGGACTATCCAAGTTGTATGCCGGTGTAATTTATAACTTATTATTTATACCGGTTAAATGCACAAAGTTAGCGGAGCCAAAGCTTAAAAAACCGTAAAACATGCAATATTTTTAGGGTTTCGTAGGTAACCTAAAAATATTTTAAATATTAATGCCCGTTTCTCTTAATATAGAATATATAGGAAAGATAGAGGCACAAATTATATTATTATAATTCTTGTTTAAAGTTCCTTTGGTAGAAGGTACGAGATTAATAACACATTACAATTTGTGTCCTCAATTTTCTGAATGCGATATTTATTTTATTTGAAATGTATACCTACTTAAATCAAATAACACCATTCGTTTGTAGGTTAGGTATAGTATGGACGATGAATAGCTAACCATATATCGTTTACATAATCATAATATAGGTACTTACATCATCGTGCCGACCTCAATAGAGAAAAACAAGGAGTAATGATGATGTAGGTAACCACACATAGTAGACCATACAAAAGTACCTACCACAGTAAAAGTATCTCATTAAGTAGTTTAGTATTAGCTATAAGATACTTTTACTATAAAGCATTATGTCGAGTGTTTTCCTTAATTTCACATTTCATTCAGTATATAAATGTGCAGTAAACGTGAGACGTCAAACTGAAGCATATATTTAGTATGCCGAATGCGGGCAAGATGACATGCATATAATCTCGCTGGCATACCCGCACATATCATATTACACACCAAATTATAACTTGACCTATATAGAGCCACGTTTATTCCCATATCACAGACGCCAAGAGACTTATAGTAAATCTAATCTAGTTCACAGTTGGGAATCTAAAGCCCTGTACGGACTGCGCGTTCTTGTGCATCTACCCTGGATCGAGCAGTCCGTACAGATTTCCGTACATAATCTCACGCTTATTTCTTCTTAAAAAATTTTATGAGCATGAAGTCGCCGAGTCCAGGACAGAGCGAAGTGGAAAGTAAATAGGAAGGCTGACCCACCGCCATGTGGGGTATTTAGTCAGGAATAGAGCTCTCTCTCTCTTCCTGACTAAATAGAGAAAGAGAAATCGCCGAGTCCTTCAGTCGTAACATTAGAAATATCTACAAATTCTATATTTTTAAGAAGTCCTAGTTACCAGTCACAGTTAAAGTCAAATAAAAGAGTAAAGGTCCAGTCCTAGTCCAGTCAGACCCTAGTAAAGTCGTAGGAACTCAGAACTTCTATATATGAGTTTTGAAGTGATGCGAAAATCACGTTTTTTTTTTTTGTATGATTTGCATACACTCATGCACGTTCTCTATTTTTTTTTTAATGCCATTTTTCAAAAATGTGTACGCGTGACCGCGAGAGAATAACTATCTTGCGGTCATACGGACATATTGCCCTCGCTAAACGCGTAAGAGCGCGCGTGAAGTGAGCGCAAGATCTAAGCTTTCGACGATCCGACGACTGTCTGTTATAAATAGGATCAAAGGCTTCAAAACCAAAATGTTACTTCACCTGGCGTTCATACCCCGAAAAGGACGGAGGAGAGAAGGAGGTGAAAACCCCAAAAGACTGCCGCCCTTACAAGACATGTGCTGTACGACTTGTACGCTTATCCATAAGGAAGCGTGTTCAACATACACTGAAACGCGCAGTCCGTACGAGGTTAAGGCTCCTTCATGAAATAAATGCTCTTATGCCGCCGAGATTCTTCTCGAGATGGGTCTTATTTTGCGAATCTGGCAGTAGAGTCATTAAATTTCATGAGTGCCTTCTTTGGGGCCCATGTGAATAAACGATTCTGTTTTTTTTTTTTCGTTTTAATCTTATCGCGAGATTTTTTTCGCCTACTCGTCGCGATGATAACGCCGATCAATGATAGGCACATAAATTACATTCAAATTACATTTTTATTGAATCTGTGCCATCAAACAGTGAGACTATCGCCAAGATACTCTCGCCTGTGGAGATGGCGCCTTAATACTGAACTAGACTAGTTCGAAACTCATTTTCCGGCATCGTCATTCCCTTCTCAGTAATAAGGTTAAGTGGGAGTTTCCTTCTCAACCGGGCGTAAAACGCACCTACAATCAAATAGGTTGATTAGATGCCAATATCTCCACGTCTTGAGTTAAATACTTCTTTATTGATTGACAAGGATGTTTTTTGCAGCATTTGACCTCAATCTCACCTCATGGAAAGTGATGATGCGGCCGAAGATGTAACATGCTTACCTAGAAGGTACCTATTCACTCTTGACTTGAAGATGTTTGCACAGATGGACGTTAGTGAAGCTTTTCATATAACATAAACATAAAATAAACGCTTTCACATTCACAGACCCACACTAAGTTTGATTACTTGTGTCGTGGGTGCCGGATACATTGAAATCACTCACACAACCAAAACCAGAAACACAATTTCCCTTTGGGGTGAAAACTCATGTTTCCAACGAGAATCGAATCAAATTACAGCTGCATGAAAGGCGAACGCGCACCCAACTTAGCCAGCGTGCAGCGGGCAGTTCTAAATTTTCTTGGAGATCAAGGATATCGGATATCATCACATAGACATAAGTATCAACTCACGCACGCATTTTAAGATATACCAACCTTTGTCCCGCAACTTCGCCCCTTTCATATAATAAAGAGGATGATGATAAGGAATCGGGGTAAAAAGTAGGCTAAGTAATGCTGGGGCGTATAAGCTATGTCCATTCCATTAAACTCGTGAATTAAGAGGTCATAAGAAAATGGTAAAAACCTTCTAGGTACGTTCAATGGACTATACAATCGTTCTCTGTCTACGTCGCTTTCTATAAGCGTGAGAGATTCCGTATAAATTGATATGTGAATGTGAACATAACATTATCTGTAAAACAACAATTAACAAAATATAATCACAGCGCGACCTACTAATTGTCTACGCAACTAATGATCCGTATATACGAATATAATCGGCTATTATACAATATACCTACTCGTATGTGTGTAGGTGATATTGAAAGTGTAACGATCCGTGAGGCCTTTGTCATGTTACCCTGTTATATAAGTATAGTTTATCGCAATGTATAAGTAAACAAAGATGTTTCGAGCATAAGCGAAAAGTTTTGTTGACTTTTTGTAGTTTGTAGAGCAAGTTGAATATAATATACCAGCCATGCCCCGAGGCTTCGCCCGCTATTATCAAGTTAAACAGCCTATGTGTTAATCTTAGGTAATAAGTTATGTACATTCCGACTGTCATCCAAATCCGTTCAGCTGTTAAAGCGCGAAGAGGGAACAAACATACTTACACACTTACTCAAAAACTTTCGGATTTATAATATAAAAAAAAAAACATTATCACAACCAGAACCAGAAACACAAATTTTCTTAGGGGAGAAGACTTGCGTTTCAGTCGGGAATCGAACCCGATACCCCTGCTTAGAAGGCGAATTCCACCAACTAATCCATCAAATTTATGTAATGTATATTAGTATGATACTCGTGCTCTAACATTACCTAGTAAATATTATTAATTACTAGCCGTGCCCCGCGGCTTCGCCCGCTATTATCAAGTTAAAAAGTAACCTATGTGTTAATCCTAGGTATAATCTATGTACATTCCAAATTTCATCCAAATCCGTTCAGCCGTTAAAGCGTGAAGAGGGAACAAACATACTTACACACTTACACACAAACTTTCGGATTTATAATATTAGTAGGATATTACGCGAAGGACAAAAAATAATACCAAGTGATCACTTTGCACATCAATCAAAAGAGAAAGTGACAGATGTAATTTCGGGAAAGTGTCACTTATAGCAAGATTTCCAACATTAGATGCCTACTATTAGATATTCTGTATGTTTCCAAGAGTCAACGTTGAAAGCCGCAATTGCGGCTTTCAACGTTGCTTTCTTCTTGCGTTATTAAGTTACAAAGGCAAAGTATGTTATACGAAAATATACGCTTTCACACTCATAGCCTCGCAATAAGTTCGAAGATGTATCGTAGGTGCCGAAAACATCACACACAAATTACAACCAGAACCAGGTAGTAAATTCATGGGCGTATTTATTACATAATTATTATTTTGTTGGTTTGTATTTACATATGTGTATTTAGTTCCAAGGGAGCAGCAATTTACATTAAAAAACAGCTCCACAAAAAAAAAGAAAAATCAAAACCAGAAATACAATTTTCTCAGGGAGAAATGTGTAGGTTTAAACGGGTATATAGTCTTTGGTTTAAACAGATGTAGAGTTTACCGCATCAATAGTCCACACACTTTTTACCTACAGATTAATTAATTATAGGAAATATTAATTATTTTATCCTGAAGGGGGCGGCACGGTAAGGCACGACTAGTTAATCTTAATTATATATTTCAACATGTTTTACCAACAGGAAGCCGGGGATTGTTCTATCAAACGTAACACCTAGTGTAGGGTTACCAAGCGACTTATACGGACGTTGACCGAGCCTCAGAGAGTATGGCTTGTGTTTAAACACCGCCCAAAAATGTACCGATTTTACTACCAAAAAAAATCTAAACGGTTACCAAAATGGATAAATGGTCACCAAATAACGTTTTCTAAAATATAATGAAATAAATGAATTTTTTCGTATTATAAATATTTTTGTATTAATTATAAAAAAAAACCTTAACCTACTGTTATCCGTTTCGGTTCTGTCACAGGAAATTTTATTTTAGGAAAAGTAATTTGGTGACCATTTATTCATTTTGGTAACCGTTTAGAATTTTTGGTGGCCGTATAATTATACCCAGAGAGTATTAGGGATTTGTATTAAGGAGAGTTTTAAATTAACAGTGCTATTTATACTATTTTCGATGGCCTCGTTAATACATACCCGTATTAGTAGTGATAGAACTCTTTTGTTGAGTCCGCCTGTGGGGCAGTACTACACTATTGGCTGAAATTCAACCGCCAAGCAGTAGAGTGCAAACATTACTTTGGATGTGTTTTGTATATATGTATATGTAGTATTTTGTATTGAAGTGCAATGTTTTAGTGAAATTACAGAGATTTAACATCTATTGGCCTCGATTCTGATGTCACACACTAAATTAAATTTAAACTATTCCTGTCTTTTACAAAATAGGAACACAAGACAGAGATAGCATACTGCTGTGCTGTCAAGTTAGTCAGAATTTATATGTCTATGCAAGCTTAGTCGAGTATGTGTTGTATTGGTGTTGACTTAAAACAAGCGCCTTTCTGCTTCTGCTGTTCATACCGCCGTGGATAGGTGCCTGCTCTGAGCCGTGGGTCCTGGGTTCGATTCCCGGCAGGAGCACAAATTCCTCCCCAAGGGATATTTGTGCTTCTGGTTCTGGGTGTAATGTGTGTGTGATGTTAATGTTTCCGGCACCCACAAGTCTTTGAACTTAGTGTGGGGCTGTGATTGTGAAATCGTTTGTTTGTTTTTGGATAATCCCAGATTATACCGTTCAAAGAACAAAGACACATGCATAAAAAATATATATGTTCTTACAATCACAGCATCGCATTAAGTTCACAGACATGTATCACGTGTGCCGCAGACATTCAAATCACATACACACTCAGTAGCAAAAACAACTTGAATTTTAAGTTTCTAATTTCCTTTTTTAAATATATAAGGTATCTTCTTTAATGAATGAGCGGTCGTTATCAACACAACGTGTACCTTATCTGTGTTCACCGCAATAAGTTCTAACTATACCAGTAGATGGCGTAATACGGACGAATAAGTAAATAATAAGTACACGATAATTTCGTCCCTTGAAGCAGGGCTTGGGTAACTCTGCGGTTATAGCAATAGGGCATGGCACCGGTTTCAAAGCCCGCTTTAAGCGATATTTTCCTAAAAATCTACCACTAAAGGATTCTTGTCTAAGGGAGAAAAGGTGTGATACCATCTGGAATCAAACCCGGTACCTGCAGCTTAGAAGGCAGACGAGTATATCGTATCTAGCTCGTAGACAACTACGCCAGCAGTCACTCCATTAAGTTACATATTATATTATAAACATAAGCAAAGAAGATATCCAACTTAGCAACTCTGCTAACAATGTTAGAAGGTTATTTAGATCATTGTGAGATAGAGATAGATGTCAATGTGATAGCTTCAAGATACTTAAACAGCCACAGAAACGGTAAAGATGACTTATTTTTATTCAGAAATGTTCAAATATTTAGCTACCTCGACGCAGTGATAATAAAATAAAATAACATAGATATTATGAACATGGTAAGGCACATAATTATATTAAACTTCTGTAACTTGAATTTAACTTAATTGGAAAGAAGTAAGAAAACACGTTCCAGTTACATTTATGTCCATACTAAGGTTGTCTGGAAGAAATTGTTATACTCGATAAGACCGCCGATTGTATTACCACTAAAAAATCTATAATTTCTAAAAAATGTTTAGTTGTACACTTTGTAAACTGGTTATACAATAAAGAGTTTTGTATTGTAAAATATATTTATTTTTGACACACACAAAAACAAAACACATATATAAAATAGGTACATCCTACTAATATTATAAATCCAAAAGTTTGTGTGTGTGTGTGTAAGTATGTTTGCTCCCTCTTCACGCTTTAACGGCTGAACGGATTTGGATGAAATTTGGAATGTACATAGATTATAATAGCGGGCGAAGACGCGGGGACATTACAATTCTGTGTCATAAAAACAGTACCATAAAATAGGTCACAGCAGTCGACTCGGCATACGACGAAGGAAAAGAACCCTTAGTCACATTTTCACTCGTAACTTACAAACGAAACAAGAAAACGCTTTCACACTCACAGGCCAAAAAACAACTAAAATAAACAAAATATCATAGATTATAATACACAAAATACAATTTGAATGATTGAAATTTACAATTACATTCAAGGACTTAGGTAGCTCGCGTAATAAACGTTTCCAGAAACACGAGTTGTCCATTGTATAGCCGCGAAACGAGAACGAAAGCGCTCCCAGCGGGCGGTAAACAATTTGCCAATTGATAGCTGTCGATACTAAGTGATGCGAACAAAGCCATTCATTACGGAGTTACTCCGCTCGTAGAGCACATATATACCTACTTACACTTAACCTGCACTCTCATGTATGGAGTACTGTTCTCATCTTTGGGACGGTTCAGCTAAGTACCAGCTTGAGGCTCTTGACTCCATTGAGCGTAAAGCCAAGAGACTCATTGGTTGCGAGCAGCTGACAATTTCAAAGCTTCAGAGCTAGGGTCATCGCCGCATGGTTGGAAGTCTCTCGGGTTTTTTTATCGAATACATTTTGGAGAGATTGTCAAAGAACTGCACGATCTAGTTCCCCCATCCCCGTTCTATCATCGGACAAGCAGACAAACTGCTAAGCGACACCGCTATAGGGTGGCCCTTCCACAAATGCGCATGAAGCGTTTTGCCTCCACATTCTATGTGAGAACCGCAAAGGAATGGAACTCCTTACCTGAGTCGATGTTTCCTGATGAGTACAATATGGGAGTCTTCAAGTCGCGAGTGACTAGGTATCTTCTAGGCAAGCTTGCGCCATCGTCGACCATATCGTCGCTTACCATCAGGTGAGATGGTGGTCAAAAGTTTGCCTATCTAGTAAAAAAACTCTACTGATAACACTCTATATTACCTATACTTCTGCGTCAGCTTCTTTGATCTAGCGTTACCTACTTCTTTTCCGGGTCTTTTAAGATCACAGTGACACATTATTTGATCTTATTACACAGGAGCGCTTATGTTATAATAGGCACATGTGTGTAATACACACATACCTATAGTTACGCTTCTTTCTTTTTCATTTGGGTCTACATTAATTAATCTTTTCCTCTTCGCTCGTTAATATCTATTACTTTTGACCTTTTTTTATCCCCGATAGGCAAGCATTTGACCTTGTGTTCAAATGCTTCTCACTTGATAGAAACTGATGACCTGGCCTTTTAAAACATTTTCGACTTGGTCGAGATAAGTTTTCGCCTAAATGGGCCTATACCAACATGTCCATACACATGCCTTATAAATTTGCTTTGTCAGTCTATTCTATGTGTATCGTATATACCTTATTTCAAAAATAAATGAAACATCAATATAGTAAAAAATAGTAAAACTAAAGTGCAAGTTTTCTTTCAGTAATGCAGTAAATAATTAAACGCAAGCCAAGCTTAAAAAAACCGACTTCACCGATTTATCTTCAGAACCTTGATCAGATTCAACATATTAAACACGCATTATTGACAATAACTCAAAAACTAGTGATCAGATCTTGACCAAATTTAAATGGGGAAAGCACCAGCTTTAAATAAAATAATAATCATCAAAATCGGCGCACAAAGAAAGAAGTTTTGAGGTAACTTTTGAAGTCGGTTAAAACCGAGAACATCGTCAATGTAGTCCACAGAATACGCATTATTGAGGATAGCTCAAAAATATAGTCAGATCTTGAACAAATTAATGTTAATGGGACCAATTGGAAAGCGACATCTATCAAACAAAAAAAATTTCAAACCGGTTCACGTGGAACGAAGTTATCAGGTAACACACATAAAAAAATAATACAGTCGCCTTGAGTACCTCCTCCTTTTTTGTGAAGTCGGTAAAAAAGGCTAAATCAAATGAGCCTAAACTAGGGGTAGCCATTTAAAAGTGCCAACTCTTGGATTCATGTTTATATCAGACAACAGCTATACTGTACCAATAATTGTATAGGTACATAAGTACACTTACTTAAATAGTTTCTTACTTAGGTACATACATATGAAGCTAATATAATACGTATTAAAAATTTATAATCACAGAAAAGCAATACTTACACAAACACACAGCAGCAAGCAATCTCACTGCATTTAGAGGGGGTTCACAATCGGGGAAGAAGGGTTTGACCACATAGTTGCCGAATGTGAGCGCGACGATGGCTTGCGTGGTTGGCCTGATGATGAGCAGGGCTATCCACAGCCTGAGAAAGGCCGGCAGAGGTCCGAAGGCTGTGTAGATGTAAGCGTAGTCTCCGCCGGACCGAGTGATGGAGGTCCCGAGTTCTGCGTAGCATAGGGCTCCGAGAGTGGATAGCAGACCACATGCCAGCCATATTATTAACGATGCGGCGACGGATCTGTAATTAATTTTTTTTTTCATTACCATGAAGTATATTTTGAAACAGTTGGCGCAGTGGACAGGTGTCCGCCCTCTGCACCGTGGGTCCTGGGTTCGATTCCCGGCAGGAGCACAAATTCCTTCCCAAGGGATATTTGTGCTTCTAGTTCTGGGTGTAATGTGTGTGTGTGATGTGAATGTTTCCGGCACCCACGATAAAAGTATTTGAACTTAGTGTGGGGCTGTGAGTGTGAATGCGTTTGTTAATATCTCACATATATTATAAATCTAAAAGTTTGTGTGTATGTTTGTTTTCTATTCGTGCTGTAACGGATTGGAATGAAAATTTGAAATGTACATCGCTTATACCTGTGATTAACGCATAGGCTTGGCATGGTTGTGGTTGTGTGTGATGTGAATGTTTCCGGCACCCACGACACATGTCATCGAACTTAGTGTGAGGCTGTGAGTGTGAAAGCGTTTATGTTTATATACTACTTTTTCACTTGATAAACGCGGGCTAAGCCGCGGGGCATGGCTAGTCAAATATGAATACACATACAAATATAGGTACCTACCTACATTTAATACCGGCAAGGGGCAAATATTTAGGAGTTTTGTTCGAGAACTGGATAATTTGCCACCGCGCAACGTTACACTATCAAGTCCTCGACCTAAATTCCAAAACATCCCGTTGTAATGACCATATCGGTTTAAAATCTTTTATTTAATAGGTACGCATCCGATTTAAAGCAAACTTATGTAGATACATTTATAGCACGGATAAGATAGATAATAGTTATTATAGCATTAGTTGACGTAAATCAGTGAACGCATTAGGCTTTACGAAAGGGGAGTAGAATTTAATATTACAAACATAACATAAACGCTTTCACACTCACAGCCCCACACTAAGTTCAATAACTTATGTCGAGGGTGCTGGAAACATTTACATCACACACGCACAATCACACCCAGAACGAGAAATTTTCCTTGGGGAGAAAACATGTGTGTTCTGTGACTTCCCGCCGGGTATCGAACCCGATACCCCTACTTATCGATCGCAGACCCAACTTAGCCAACGGGTATTTCATACCTATGGTAACTTAATTGTCTACTACTATGGACGTCATTCTCTACTATAGAGAAACTCACTATAGAGAAACTTATAATAGAATCAAGAGACGTGAAAGGAATTTGATTATGTATCCCGACTAGAAGTTCATCGAGACTCGTAAAATATTTGTATTAAATTCTTTAGTGACGTAATAGATGTCGCTAGTGGCGCTGCACAGTATTTCGTTAAAATGGTTCTAATAGTAGGCCTACATGTCTGAATAGTAAAATAATGTTATAAAGCCTTGTATGTTTTGCAATTTGCGTTCCTATTTGCAGGTAGGTACTATCCAGTTTACTTACAGCAGATAAAAGAGCTCTACTAAGCGTAATGGATTCCGGCGTTATGGAAGTTTGGTATTTATATGATTTTGGCTTAATAGGTTGAAACCTCATGCAGGGAAAGATCACGGGCAAAGGAATAATATTCCTTTTACTGGAGAAGAGATCTTCACGCAACTATACCAATTTCTCATACATTTGGCCTTAATTTGTTTAACTAAGGGAGAATCTACGACGGGCTTGCGGTGAAGGTAATATCGTGATAAAAAAACATGGTGGTTGTGCACCAAAGCCTTGGTGTCCTGGTTATCCAGGTAATGTTTGCATCCAGACCGAAATACAGTCGTAGTTTACCCTTCAAGTAGCAATATCTGTCAAATTACAAGAAAATATTATCCTGCAACTTTTCTTTACAGCCTTTCTACACAACAATTATTCTAGGCCTCGCGTGTTAACCCTCGACCACTTAATTTACGACACATCATTTATCACTTACCATCAGGAGAGATATTGGTCCAACTTGGGCTGTCGATACTAATAATTTATACAGGTATTAGAGATAAAGCATAGCTTTTATCTTTATCATTATATGATATAGGAATAGTAGCCCGTGATAAAGTCAACCAAGCTATGTAATCATTTATAATTATTTTGTACTGTATACTTTGAAGTTTAACTCTGAAGTTTTACGATAAAAAGTCTAAATAAGTGTCGGTAATAACTGTATACCTAAGCCTTTTTAATCTAATATTTTTTTCAGATTGACTTACGGAATAGGACTACTTATATTGCTCTGTGGATTCACTAGGATTATTTGTATTAATGTAAACGTAAATATGTGAACGCCGCCGATGTCATCCAGTTTCTCGATCAGACTAATATAGTGAGAAGACTCAAATGAACAAAACCGTTTGAACTTATTTGGTGTTATTGTATTAATGTAATGTACTTAGTGTTTTATAAGTGTGCTCACAAAGAACACACGAATAAAGTGTCTTCGCCTTAATAGAGACTGTAAGAAAATTCTCAATGGAGACATTCTTTTCTTAGGCTTTAAATCTTGCAGAATAAGTTGAATTATAGTTACATATTAGCCAAATCTTAATTTTTTTTTTAATAAAGATAGCTTGACCTGTAAAAAAGAGAAAAATATATTAAAAAACGTATCGCTCCTTCTGCGCAGTTGGGTAAAAATATAACTGCACTTCGCTCTAATCTTATCTAATAAAGCATCAATCATCGAAAACTGAAAAGCATTTAGTTGATTCATATAGATTAATTTGACTTATTATCTATTTACATATTTTACGACGACGTTATGTCAAAAATATTTTTATCTAAAAAATTTTCTAAACAAGTGAATATGACACAAGTATTTAATCAATTCAAGGCTTTTTCTAAAACAGAATAGAGTCGTTTGCGAATAGTCGATATAATAAATGTCTTACGAGAACATTTAAGTAACTTTTCTGAATCTTTCACTTTATAAGCCAGATCTAATAAAAGTAAACAATTGACAACAATTACTCCCAAAAACATTAACAAATTTCCAAAAACATAAACAAAATCTATGCTCCCACGGCAATTCGAACCCGGTACCTCAACAAGTAACCTTGCTTAAAATACTCCTTCAATCGATCGCGTAACTTGTAAGGTAAGATAATAATGGCAAAAGTACCAATCGAGCCTATGGTTACGACTCACTGAACAGGTTTCAGGGCCATGGCCTACTGGTTCTACAGTTATGAATGAAAGAGGCGATCACTACCAGTTACATGTTATTTGAAAAACTTCAAGGGCTCTGCAAAAGTCAAATCGTATTTGAGATTGGGTTTTGCCGAATTAGCTGTTCTTTGTTGCTCAAGACTTATAAAAGAATAACACAGTGAGTATAAATGATCTTGCCCTTTTTTTCATAAGTAAATTCGATTTGCCGGCGAGATAACAAAAGTTAGGTATGTTCAGAACAAAACCTGTTCTTTTTTATATCCGAAGCAGTTAGATGTTAAACATTATCTCACTAGGCCAATATTTTCCACACGAACGTCTATTTAAGTTCATTGGCTTCGCATTAAAATTCCTCATGCGACACGAACTGTGCGCAGATCCTAGTACTCCTAATCTGTGACTCCTAATTTTACATTTGAACACATCGTATAAGGTTGTCGCTATGATAGAATGTTATGTTTAAATTATTGTAGTTACCCCCTATTGAATATTGCTGGAGCACGAAAATATATCATGTATTCATCACTATAACATATCCAGTGCTAAAATATTCAAGTTATTAGGAAACCTTGACCCTTTTGTGTAGTCAAACATACTGCGGTTACCGGTCTTGCACAAGAATTATAATTATACGTTTATAAGATACACTCATGAAAACTATGTGTAAATAAGAAATCCTAAAAAAGAAAGGAAATTGGCTACCAACAGATTTTCTCGAGTCTTCATTTTGTCACACATCGCTAAGAGATTTACACCGATACAACTTGTAGAGCCTTTCGAAGTTAATTCTGCAACAAGTGTACCATGACAGTAAACAAGCAGGAAACCCTTTTATCAATTACTATTACACACCAAGCGTGTTTTAGGAAAGCAATAACTATTTATTGATTATTATAGCAATTTAATTTACCTTTAATTTTCGTCCTTATGAATATCTTTGAACAAACAACTAAATCCTTCTCGAAAACGAATGTAGGTACGTACTTCCAACTGATCAGTGAAAGATCGACTAACCAAGGTAACAGACGTCCAATCAACGGCAACGGTCCAATTTATTTACCACATCGGCTATTTGGCATGGACTGCTATCAATTTCGATATCGTTTCATACGATAGAAACCGTAAGCCAGCTAAGTAAAAATATAATTCTAAGTTAATATTGGGTTGAATAGACTTTCAAAAGTAAATTAACGTAAATGTATTCTCAATTTTGTTGACAACATCACACAATTCGTGGATGCCGGAAACATTTACATATCATCATACACTTTAGAATTACCACAATTAGATTACCTTAACCCTATATTACTTTAATCAGGATTCAAAGCAAAA
This sequence comes from Lomographa bimaculata, assembly GCA_948107665.1. Lineage (NCBI taxonomy): Eukaryota > Metazoa > Arthropoda > Insecta > Lepidoptera > Geometridae > Lomographa > Lomographa bimaculata. Next base: position 14,151,268 of record OX403587.1, on the reverse strand, counting down.
AAACACAGTATGCAAACAAGTAACACGTTTATGACCAAAGCTGGGTCTTTTAGATTCGACAGCAATAAATATAAATATCAACAAGTCGAAGCCCCAGAAAAACAAACATAATAAAATGTAGGCAGGTGACAATTTGCATATATTAGCATTACCTAAACACTGAATTATCTCAACATCAGCCGCATTAATGCTAGATTTAAGAAACCGAATGCAGTTAAAGAAGGTACTAAGAACAAAATTTTTACTCTAACATGAATTGGTTCAAATACTGCAACTATCAAAGAACATCAAAAATCCAACCCAATCGATAAAAGGCAAACGAATACGATACGACTATTCTGCTGCTTTGGATAATGACGTGGGTAAAACAATATATGTGCTTCTACTAAATAATAGAGTTATATATTGATTTAGTACTTGAAGAAATCTAAAGAAACATGATCATGACTAAAGCTCGGTACATGTTAAGAAGTCGAGATGATCAGGGGATCATGTTGTAGGAACAACAGACTAAATTATCATTATGGCTTGTGCGAAACGTCTACCAACGCAGTCACCCATTAAGGTCATAAAATATTATGATTTATATGAGATGCCTGACACATTAAACATTCCATGATTGTGGCCTTCGTGGTACAACGTGGCTTATTGTTTTTTTATGATGTTTTAATAATAAAATACATGGCAGTATTTTTATACAGCTTGACGCCTTGACCCAATGAATTTTTATGCTTGATAGGCAAGCATTGGCCACCATCTCACCAGATGGAAAGTGACGATGTTAATTATGATACAAATACTCTAATAAATATTCTTCTAATTTACAACTATTCTTAGCAAAGAAATAGCTTTGATCGGCGATCAAGTCTTGACAATTAGTAGGTGCTCTCTGTTATAACAATATCAGACAATTTTGTTTAATTGCAAGATGATGAACTAGTAGAAAGTCCCCAGAATTGTAAGATAAGCAAGTGTTGCTATTACGACTAAATTAACACTACCTTTTTAGATACCCTTATAAGATATACAAAAGCCTATAAACTTCCAAAATCAACTAGAATTAGGCACAAGGTATTACAATTTACGTATGTTGAACTTTCCTAATGTCTTAATTACTAAAAAAGTGTGGTACACACGGTCGTTAAATATTATGTATTGCATCAATTGTATCTATTTCTGATTAACTTATGTACAAAATGTTGACGTTAATTAAAATTAAAAAGCTATAAGGAGGCAGCATAAATTTAACAGGCTAATTTCAATAAATTAAAAAATGTAAGATGCATTTCCTTATACATCATAATTGTATGCGTTCGGCGTATTTATAACTATGCACAGGAGAATAAGTGCAACCAATGCATCAAATACAAATATTCCTTAAGTAGCCAGGACATAAATGCGGGAAAGTTGAACGTTAACTTACTTAGTGTTTTCGAAAACTCCGGTCGGCGAAATAAATATTCCGGATCCGATAATAGTCCCAATAATTATCCCGACACCGTTAAATAAAGTTATTTTACGTTTCAACACCACTTTGCCATCACTGGCTTGAGTTTCTTCGCCCATAACGCGAAAAATCAATGGATTACAGCGATCAACTAACGCACGTGGGCAGAACGCGCGGTACCGGCTCCTTGCAGTCACAAGAACTCTACACCGCGGGATATCTCACACGACTGAGTCACTTTTACGCTGACATTTTTGTGACTTGCGAGTCTGGAATATAGCGAATAGAAGGCGATTTAAATCGCGGAAACTTCACTGATCGGCGCGCAGCGTGCCGGGTGTACGGTACACTGTCACCACGCGCATGTGGTGGTGGGGAACTGAAGCATTGTAGAGCACGCGTGTCGTATACGTTAACCGTGTAATCTACCGAGGGGGACACGCAACGCCACAATCCACGCCCTAGAAAAAGACAGAGCATACTCTACTGTGCTGAGTTCACGCGGCAAATTTCATGAACGGGCTACTTTCCGCGAAATCGTACACTTTGATTGCACCTGTACAGTGCGTAATTGCGACATCCCTTTCAAAAATAATATCACCAAGAGAGTTACAATTAATTTCAGACCTTGTCCAATATGCACCTGGATGCCTTTCACAGTAGTGATGCAGTATTCTGATGCCGTAAAACAAAACGTTGCATCATCTACTCAGAATCTACAAAAGGTTCCATGTAATGAAGCAACAAGAACCACAAACACCATTCTCGTTAATCAAAGTCGGAAAAATAGCGACAGACTGTTTAACGTACAAAGCATAAACAAAAATACTAAAACTTGTTTATTTTGCAAAATGTTACACAATTGCATACTAATATTATATATTTTTTTCTATTTTTACGCATTTAGTCATACTAGGAAATAATTTGAATATCAAGTCAACCTAGTTATATTTCGGAAAAAATATATACTTAGTACTATTTTTTGTTCTTTTTGATTGACTAGACTAGCAAGCCGCTCGCCTGATGGTAAGCGTCACGCTTGCCCATTAGTTTTTATTTATACGATAATAGGTAAGCGTTTGACCACAATATTTTTTAGTTCAGTGCTACCCAGAACTTATAAGGGTAAAAATCCTTCACGGCAAAGAACTGCGCTCGTTACCCAGAGATATTAGATGAAAAATCACTTTATGGCCTGTAATTCCACAGGAAACTTTGCCGTAGTACTATAGTTTGACTAGTACTAGTAGATTGACTGTAGTAGGTATTAAAACAGATCCTAGCAAAGAGGTGTCTTTACTGTATCAAAGTCACAAACAGACAGGTCACTTAAAGCAAAGCAAAAGGAAAGCAAAAGCTGCGACACTTTGGTTCGCGCAGAGTCCAATACCATCCGTCGCATACGTTTGGTTATATATATATATATATATATATATAATGGCACTAGCATTCCTTATTGTTGCGACATACATATATATATATATATATATATATGTATGTCGCAACAATAAGGAATGCTAGTGTCTAGATTTTGATAACTAGATACTTAATTAAATTTTTAAGGATTAGCAAGCTGCTCAATTTGAGGACTGTAAACAAGACAAAGGTTAGACATTGGCGCCGTCGAATGAGAAACGTTGAATGCTTATGCAGTGTAAAGTGTGAATTATTATTGTAGTGTAGTGGTGCCTATATTATAACCGTTTGTTTCCTGCTTTTATCTCACTTCATATGTGGCCGGTTTAATATGATTTCTATTAAAACATGTACAAAATTTGGCTTATAATTTGATGAGTTATTGATTTTTTGTACATAGGTTAACCGAAAAATAATAATTACCGCTATTCCAAAGGGAGGTTGTATTAAGGTGTAGATTTGTCAATACAAAAAAAAATACATTGATGAAAAGCTAAAAAAAATACCAGTTTTAAATATAGGTGCCGAGCTCAGCGCTTAAGGGAACCGTAAAAGGCATTTCTCATTAATGCTCTATTAACAAAAATCTCTTATACATTAAAAACATTAACTTATAAAAAAATTGGTTGCCTGTGAAGTCGGTTTACGGACGATAGTTTTACGTGATAACGTCATAAGACGAACGCATAGGCCGATCGTGCCTCTCTATAGCTTGTTCCGCGCTCTCAGGCTCAGGCAGAACGTGACACTTTTTCGTGCGTGCAACCGGTGTTCATCGATTTATAAGACGTCAAAAATATCATACACGAAATTAGTTAGTTGTATATACTACAATTTACCCAAATTTACAAGTTTCAGATTTCGTTGAATATTTAGATTTTTTGGGATAATAATTTTTTTTTTTTTTGTCGATTCAGTTTTTGTAATTTTTTCAAAGTTTTTCAAGTTCTAGTTAAAAATACATTATTTTACACGTCTAAAAAGTAAATCTAATCTAAAAAATGTCTACCTGTATCATACTTTTTTATCGCACGTGTAATATTTTTTTTAATTACTTATTAATTCTTTTTAAATGATCCCGTTAATAAAATATGATGATTGACGATTGACCGAGCGAAGCGTAGTCTCTAAGTTTAGCTACCTTTTGTCCGACTGTCTCTCAAATGTTATTTTATTAATACCAAATACACTTACCAGAACAATATCTAATGCCTTGAACCAAAAATAGCATTTATAAATGGTACGCCATAAAATAACTATAAGTATTAAACAAAGAGGGCTTCAAATGTTTTTAATAGTCGTGGTTATATTGTTAAACATAAACCATAAAAGCTTTCACAGCCCCGCACTAAGGTCGAAGGCTTGTGTCGTGGGTGCCGGAAACATTCACATCACACACACAATCACAACCAAAAAAAAATAAAAAGAGCTTACTAAACAATTATTTGAAAATTCCTAAATATGCTTTAGTTTAACTTGGCGGGACAGTAAAGACATCGTTTTCAGATAAATTTAACCACAGAGTCCATCTTAGAGAAGGCTTCATTATGACAATGTTAAGTTTAAACTTATGTAAAATTTCAGTTATATGCAGAACTTTAACAAGATTAATGTAATTTAGAAAATAAATAGCAGTACAAATAGTATATTATTAACAGATGTTGCCATGCTGAACAGAAATTGACGATATTTGGTAACTGGAGATAGTTTAAGTTATTACATACCGATTCCTCATCACTTAGGTAGGCTTGAGTGAGAATATGTTAAAAGATAAATCTGTACAAAATTACTAGATATTAAAATAAGGAAAAAAGAAATATTATTAACAACATTCTCTTGCACTTTATTTACTAAAACGCCTTTGTAAATTGCGGCTACAAATATCTTCGACATTGTCAGTTTTGCTAAGTGGCTTTCGGTCATTATACATTCAAATTTAAATTTATTTATTTGCGTAAATATGGGTGATACATTAAAATTAAGTGTTATGTTAAAAAAAAGCTCTCCATATTTTAGCTTTGAAGCATGCAAAACAAATTGCATTAAATAAATACTTTCCTTTAAAAAAGCACTGATGTGAGACTCGTATTATAAATTTATCAGATAAGAGTTGATGAGACAGATAATAATGAAACCATTTTATCTCTTGCGAAAATTAGTAAAATCATATGTATCACATGATTGTAAATTAATAGAGAGAAGACTAACAACTGTTACGCCAGCATGAGGCCCTGAGAAAACTTTTTCCGTCCGAATTTCAAAGTGACCTTGCGATCTGTAGGATTTTTTAAAAATAAATCAAGATAATGATTATTTTATTATTTTCGGAAATATTTATAAAAAGTTATTGATGTTTTCTTTTTAATGGACCTATACTATAAATATTTGATATGTACTTGCATATGCCCTTAAGAACTAAAAAAAATATTAACCCAAATCGGTTAATGCGTAATGCGTAATGGTAGGTATGGGCAAAAAAACAGATAGCTTTCCCATAACTATTAATGCGTAATAGGTATGGAAAAAAAACAGCGAATTGGGAACCGCCTACATTTGAAATAGGTAAAAAAAGTAAAGCAGCAACTTCACATTGCACATATGAAACAAAACATCCAGAATAACACAATGATGACATAAAAAATCTACGAATCACAAAAAGATAAGACTAGGTATCTTAAAGTCTTGTTCTTGCACAATGACGGACCTATACCACATTGTATGTAAACAAATACACGCGCTTCTTTATGCAGTTAGGTTCATACAAGTACCAATTTCACCTATTGTAATCATGTTTTTGAAGACATCGCGGGAGACATCCTGAAAATAACACTGACTTGCATCGGGATGCGCCCGCGCGGTGGCGCTACCATCGCGCATATCCGACGCCATTTTCACAATCTCAGAGCTTTCCCGCACACAGGTACGTGCGAAAAACACTGCATTTTGAATATCAAACATGTGCAATACAATAAAAATTAAATGCTATAAACACATACCCAGTCGAGCGATTTCTATTCAAAAGTCATTCTTTTAACGCAGATCCACACTTTGCCGTATGAAAACAAGAACATTGACCCTCTCGACAGCACACGTAATAGCCAACATGTTTTTTGTTCGTAATGTTAATTACTGAATACAAAACCCTAAAACAATGCACCTACGTAAAGTCCGCTCCACATTTTCGTATTAATGTTTATCAAATCACAGTTCAGCACAATCGGTGAGTGCCAATGAGTGCTAACATCTAAAAGTGAACCGAGGAATGTGACCGTCATGTTTCGGTTACATCAACGCACAACCGCGAACAAGACAATGTGTTACCTATCTAACTGTTTGTATTAATTAGACAGTGTGTTGTGCTCTTCGAAAGACAATCTATTTATGTCATCATGTCCTTATTTTTTTAATAGATCGCTAAGCATCCCCCGCAGCGGCAGCGTTGCGAGACACGAGTCGTGTCGCAAGCCGTGGAGCCCTTGCACGTGCTGCCTATCCCTAAGGACTCTCCTCTAAAGGATTAACACGAAATCAGTTGCATATCTAAGTTTAACTCGACCGAATCGTGATCAGATGACACTCATCCATAGATCGAGCGCAAAAGACAACATGGACGGTCCCACAACTAAAGTGGACGGTGGAAAATCAACAAGGCCGGTCAGAAACAGGCGCTACACACGGTGCGTACCTAAAAACATGACTCATTACTTTCAGTCTTTATGAAATTATGTCTTTGTGCGTCACAAATAAAAAGTGGAATATATATAATGCCTTTATAAGACTTAGTGATTATTGTTACTGCACTTGTTTTGTGACGTAGTACGAACTTCCCCTTGTTTTCTGAAATAAAATCATGTTTTGCTTATTTACAGAAGAAGTTTAGTAGCAGGTCAACGTCCACAGAAAAGGCTGTTCACGCCAGAAATAAAGAGATACCTCAAAGACTGGCTCGTGCGTCGAAGAGAGAACCCTTACCCTAATCGAGAAGAGAAGAAGTATTTATCTCGAGAAACCGGCCTCACTTACATTCAAGTAAGAATTAATCAAGTCTATTAATTTAACGCTTAATTGTTTTACATTGTTTTTCGAATTCTCGTGTAGAGGTATCAGGTTTGTGCCTACCAGCAACCTAATTGGACCGATGCCAGTTATTGCTATTTGTACATAAATAGGCACTATTTTTGTCCCTGCTTTCTTGACTACAGTGTTTTGTTCAGTTTATATATCAACGCATTGTCTCACATTTCGTTAAATGATACCTGAAGCAAATATTTTCTATGTCAATGTTGACGCGTATTTTTACCGACTTCAAAAAAGGAGTAGGTACAATGTTCGACTGTATGTTTTTCTTTTATTTTTGTCTATGTTCACCGATTTCTTCCCCATTTGTGGACGGATACTCAAAATTATTTTTTTATACTATATACATTTTATCGAAATCGATCAAGCCAAAACCTAAATATAAGTGAAGTTAATTAGAGGTTATAAAGGATATTATATGCAAGTCTCGGCTTCAAATATTAAGCTGTTTTTGATTTAGATCTCGGAACGAAATATGTCTAAGCTTGAATGACTTTAATGTCCTACTAAATTGTAATTATTGATCGAGTGAAGCGAGATCTCTAACTTGACTTGGGTCGTTCAGCGCTTTGTCCATCTGTCCGTCCGTCTGTCAGAGTCATCTAGCGTCTACCATATAAGCGAATGACTTTAAATTCTCATAGAATATGTAAAACTATGGCCCAAAGCCAGAAATGACATTTAAAATTATATAAATGAAAATATTAAGGGGGCCCATACATGTAAATGGGGATCAAAATATTTCTTATTTTTTATCTATCGTACCATTTATCGTATAGTACGAAATCGGTTTTAAAAAAATTGGCTTTGGGCCATAGCTTTACATATTCTATGATAATTTGAAGTTATTCGCTTGTATGATTTGGACGCTAAATACCCCAGACAGACGGACGGACGAAGGGACAGAGTGCTGAACCACCCAAGTTAGCTTAGAACTCGCTTGATATATACATTTGTAATACGTATTTGATTTTATTATATGAATTTACTGCTAAATCTTATTACGCATGATAAGAGCTCAGTAATAGTTGAAGTAGCCCCGATCGGACGAGCGCGGTTTCGATTTCCACGCCACGGTATTGAACTTTCGGTAAAGGTTGATGATATCTATGGTGATATAGATTATACAGTGCGCCTGACTAGATACTACTGTGTTGCAACACAGCCGGAGGTTACCCTTTCGCAGATAAATCTGTCACTTAAACACCAAAGGGCGACCAGCAGCTATCCTTTACCATTAAAGTGGCTAATTTAATTTCAAGATTTATAGTGCTAAAACATAATTGTGAATTTACAGATCTGCAACTGGTTTGCTAACTGGCGAAGAAAGTTGAAGAACGTCAACATCGAGCGTAACCAGCAAACTTGGGGTCACCTCATTCGCACCTACAACGATCGCGCGCAGGGTAATGTCGAACAGTTCAGTATTTCCTCAGACGACAGCATTTGGAGCGAGCCCGAACCCAACAGTTCCGAACATGAGAACTTAGAAATCGACGCAGAATTTGACAGTCCTGATATAGATCAACAAGAAGAATCAGACTCGTCATCGAATTTGCGAGACACCTGCGACAATAACAACACCTACTGCGTAGAGTTGAAAGACACAGAGAGCAGGGAGGTATCTAAGAACATTTCGGGGCCTATGCTTCTGAGTAAATGGTTGGAAAGTGCAGCTCGATTTCAGCCCAGTGAGAGTAACTATTCCTGGTGGGCGGATGAGAAAAAAAGGAGACCTGAGAGCAAAATGCATCGTATCACTATGAATACTATATCGATGTCGCGGCATGATAGAGACGAGGTGGAGGCTGCAGTGGCGCTTACCGCATTAGCGAGTGCAACCAGTTGTCTAACAGCTACTCCATGATTGGACAAATGAGGCATTTTTATCGTTTCGTAAGGCATCCTTATGACCGCAACGGTATGTCCTTTACATTCAAAATAAAATGAACAAGATCGTGTTTGTCGTTGGTACATTAGCAGATGATATTTTATGTTTAACATAGACTTAAGATTTTATTTTTATTTCGTGGTAACACTTCCAATATGCATCAATGTTGCTCAAGTATTATTAAGTAAGTTTTTATGCCCCTTCTATAAAAATATAGTCAATACATTTTGATCTCTTTTGGAATTAGGTTGTAAGTTATATGTAACTCCTGCCAAAGATTGCGTTTAAAATAAATAATATGTATTGTGATTTTATTTACCTTTATTAATTGTAGTGTAGTATTGCTCCCTCTTCACTTATACATTTCAAGTCTTCATTCAATTGAGGAAATAATAATCAATAAGCATAAATACCTACATATCAATACAGCATATATAGAAGAAGATATGTCAAAGCTAAAATATAGGAAACTAACTACTTGACACTGGCTCAAAAACTAAAAAAAAAAAAAGCTCGGTGCCTGATAACTTAGGTCTTTGCTGTATACATTTATATAGTTTTAGGAAATATGCTTTTATTACCAATAGGCCCGTAGATAGAATTAAGTGAAATAATTTATATTATTATTGTACTCCAAAAGCAATAACAGAATAATGAAGCAATACTAAAACGATTACAGAAGGATATTCTACATACACATACATAAAACAACTAATTGTTCTTCAGATAATGTACTAATTAATCAACATTAGAGTAACAGTCTATATATATTTCAACTCTTTTCTTCTGCGGGTTTGTTTTGCAGTTCCACATGTGTGTCTAGGTGTGACGTGAGAATCTGTTGGCTTTGGTTTAGTTGGCTGACAATGCTGGAACCGGCACTTTCAAGTACAGCACAAAGTTGGCTTCGTGCTGCCTCGAGGCTTGGCATCTTGCTGAACTCCACTAGCTCATTCTTTGACATCAGTCTGTCCTGGATTATGCCAGCTGAGAAAGAAAAAAATATTACTTTTAGGTTATCTGTGATAATGGGTTGAATTTTGGATCACGGTAGTGGTGACCAGTCGAGTGTATCATAATAGGTTATTTTCAAATTAAAATGATTAATATATTCAAAATCAGAGAAGATAACATACATACATTTCATGATTTTTTAAAGATAATCAATCCATATTTTTGCACAGAAAATGAAATGAGATCTGATAAAAAAATATATTAATGTAAAAAATACAGCAGTAGGTAATTGCAGTACTTTTGCTGCATAACTATTTGCGAAGAAACACCAAAGTCAAGTCCACCATTCCAGTTTGTTTCCCCATTAAATAAGCAAATAACCTTATGGTTTTATATTTGTCAGTAACATGGATATAACAATGAATAATATTTAATTAATATTTTATTATTAACTAGCCGTGCCCCATGGCTTCGCCAGCTATTCTCAAGTTAAAAAGTAGCATATGTGTTAATCCTATGTACATTCCAAATTTCATCCAAATTCGTTCAGCTGTTAAAGCATGAAGAGGGAACAAACATACTTACACACAAAGTTTTGGATTTATAATGTTAGTAGGATTTATGTGCCTTCACCTGCATCGATCAAGTTAAAAAGTAGCCTATATCTTAATACTATGTACATCCAAACTACAAATAAACAACCATATTTTCCAAGATTGTATAAAAAAAATTATAAATTTAGACATTCTGTGTGTATTTATGATTAGCAGTTGGAATTAAATTTTATGTCACCCACGTCCGTAGGAGGATACCCCTTAAGTCTGACTCCCTACACGTGGTCTCCGGGTGGTGCTAATCAGGTGACATTTGAGAGGTGGTAGAGCATTTTGTGAGTTGCTCGCGTGGCTTGCTACCAAAGTAGCTTACCACCATCAAGTTGAAAGTCTGCCGCCAAGCCAAATACGGTGTTCCGGCAGTTATCCTTGAGAACCTGCGTATTCCAGGTCTAGTGTGTTTACCAGCTTCGATCACATCGTCACTTACCATCAGGTGAGATAGTGGTCTAACATTAACCTGTCACAAATAAAAAAAAAAAAAAATGTTTTTTGAGATTATTGACGTCCATTTTAAAATTTTGATTTAATCTAGTTTAATCAAACACTATTGAAACATATTGATATTCACAGCATTTAAGTGTAGTGAGTGCTGACTAGCTTTCTACTATACGGAATATCATTATATTCCAAGCACAACAACGTCAAACTGAGCATTAAAAATTGAATATTAAGTGTTGTCAAGTGTTAGTACAGACAAACAGAGGTCCTTATAAATATATGTAATAAAGTCCAATTTGCAGAACCCTTGAATATGTCACAAATACCTACCCATAACTACCAGCTGAGGTGTCTTCTTCAATATCTTGAACATTTTAGCAGCATTTTCTGGCTGACCAAATATAATATTCTGATGTGAAGTAAACAAATGGTTCACTGCCTCATAGCGAGTGCCTGTAGTGGCCATACTGACAATCTTCTTGCCATATGTCCTCAAGTGCATATTATTTTTTGTTAATGCAGCGAAAATAGGTGTTTTATCCTCCATACTTATTGAATTTACGTGTAGAAATACAACCATTTTCGACGTATTGAACCAGTCAAGACATTCCTTGGCCAATATTCTTTCGAACGGGTTGTCTACTTCTTGCTTCCATGTTTTTTCAGGTTTACGGCAGAGAACTATCTCAGGTAGAGCCCACTTAGGTGTAGCATGCACAGGCTTTGCCAAATCAATTAAAAGTTGTCTCTCGAAGTGAGGCTTACGAGGTCTTTGAATGTTTATTTTTCCACGAAAACGTTTCGCGATAGTTAGGGCTGTTTGAGGCTGCAAAAGACCTGGAAATAATTTAAAAGCAGCAATTAGAATTCATGGCTTATATGGATTATGCTTTAAGATGGAAAGATAACAAACCTCTGTTAATCGAAGCCATTTTAAATACAGTTTATTGGAACCAGTCTCGCATTTAGACAAAAAAACTGTGTATTTATGGAAATCCGAAATTGTTGTATTATTTATAACCTCACTTCTTCTCTAGTTCTCTTTCAAAATGACAGGAATGACAGATTGAATTAGACATTCTACACTAATTCTATGGCCAAACAGCTGTCATTTCTATCGCCATCGTTAGCTCGGGTAGATATATTCCTTTCTATGGTCGGCCCGTCAGCACGGTGACTTATCAAGGCAAAACAACCGTGCGGGGTATGAAGTACGACCATCACTGCAAAATGAACGTTGAAGATTTGAATGCGGCGTTTGCTCACAGTGTACACTCGGAATATACCTATCCGAAGTCAAAAATGCTTGACACTGACAACTCAACGAATTGTCAAGAGACAAAAAACGTGAGGTTAGTTTTGTTTCTTATCTTTTATATTTTGCTATAATTAAATTGAGATTTATCTTCTTTTTGCTACATTGTATTTAATATTTGGTAATTTGTTACGTTTTAGCTTGAAGTGAAAAGTTATTCTTCGATAGCGAAGTAGCAGCGAGCTTCAAAACCTGGTTTTATAAACAGAGGTTAGAACATTGTAGCGTATTACACGTATACATACGATTGCTTTGCTCCAAAACTTACTATCAGAATATCAGAGTACTTTGTTTACTAAAGCTCGGTGCTTTTCAGACAATGAAGGACAATCAACGGGACACGCCACCCTCTTCTATAAACGGAGATGAAATTACCGGTATGGATGACGAAATATACATGTTCGAGGAAGTGGAAGAAATAGACCTAAACGATGACGAATTTATGGAACAAGACGGTGAGATGGAGTACGAGGAACGAGAGCCTCCTGAAGACCACGCAGTGCAAGTGTTCGATAAGCACGCAGGTTCCGTGTTTAGCTGTGATTTACATCCAGATGGGAAGTTGGCCGTCACCGGTGGCGAAGACGATGAAGCCTATGTGTGGTCAGTAAAAACAGGACAAGTTGTAATGCACTGCACAGGTCATAAAGATTCTATAGTTTTTGTGGGGTTCAGTTTTGATGGCGCATATTTGGCTACAGCAGATATGGCGGGAAAGATATCGGTGTGGAAGGTCAATACAGAGGAGAACCAACAAGAGCCCTGGCCTGTGGCTTTTGAATATGAAGCTGATGACATATCTTGGGGCCAGTGGCACTTTGGAGCGAGAGTCCTGTTCATTGGAGTTGAATCAGGAGATATATATGTTTTTAAAATCCCATCTGGTGATACTAAAATATTAAAAGGACACAATGTTAAAGTGGAATGTGGAAAAGTGAGTATAAATTCTACTGTTTTGTATATTTCTATAAGATAAAAAAAAAAACAAATTCTCAATTCATATTTTTTTTATGTATGTTCACTGATTAAGGACTACTCAACCGATTCGACAAAAACTCTTTTTGTTTAAAAAGGTATAGGTACTTCCCAGGTGATCCCATTTTAATTTTATCAAGATCTGATAAAGAGATATTTGTCATTGAAGTCGGTTATTCGTTTTTTAAACTTGTATATATAATATGTTTTAGAAAGTAACTAGACTCTATTTATAATAAGCTAGCCGTGCCCCGCGGCTTCGCCCACTATTATCAAGTTAAAAAGTAGCCTATGTGTAATCTATAAGTATAATCTATGTACATTCCAAATTTCATCTAAATCCGTTCAGCCGTTAAAGGGTAAAGAGCGAACAAACATACTTACACACACACTTACACACAAACTTCCAGATTTATATACCACCTATATATATCTTGTTGGGATAATAATTAAACGCAAGCAAAGCTTAAAAAAACTGACTTCATTTATCATCAGAACCTTGATCCACCAGCTTTCTAATAAAAAAAGAATCATCTAAATCGGCTCACAACGAAAGAAGTTGTGAGGTTACTTTTGAAGTTGGGTAAACCAGAACATCATCAAAGTACGCATTATTCGTCACAAAATAATCATTTCTGACGATATTTATATTACAAAAATTTAAATATTGGCTCACGTGGAGAGAAGCTATGAGGTAAAACACATAAAAAAAAACATTTAAAAAATACACTCCACTTGAGTACCTCCTCCTTTTTTGGGAAGTCGGTAATAATTGATAAATATGTATTAGTGTGGTAGTACTTGGTGCGCGGGCTCTTTTCCGCAACTAGGCCGCATGTCGGCTCTTTTTAGTGTGGTAGTAATGTAGTACTAACATACAAAATAAAATATATAAATAAATAAAATTGATATTTGTAGTTTGGTTTTAGTTCATACACTTTTGTCTTGTTTATATTAGTTTAATTGCTATTGGCCTCGATTCTGATGTCACACACTAAATTAAATTTAAACTATTCCTGTCTTTTACAAAATAGGAACACAAGACAGAGATAGCATACTGCTGTGCTGTCAAGTTAGTCAGAACTTAGATGTCTATGCAAGCTTAGTCGAGTATGTGTTGTATTGGTGTTAACTAAAAACAAGCGCCTTTCTGCTTCTGCTGTTCATATTTTAATTGATAAACTAGCGTGACAGCTCTAAAATGCATGCTATCTCTGTCTTGTGTTTTATTTTGTAAGAGACAGGGATAGTTTAAATTTAATTTAGTGAGTGTACATCAGAATCGAGGCCATTGACTATAAATAAAACTCAAAATGTAATATTCGCTAACATTGTTACGTAATAAATGAATGTTGTTAATATTGTTTTCCAGCTTTTTAGTGATGGTGTCCGCCTAGTGGTTGGTTATGAAGATGGAGCTGTCAAAACGTGGGATCTGAAAACTTGTGCTGTTGTCAACCAGATACCAGCGAATGTGCACCAAATCAGGGTGACAGATGTGGACACTCATCCCGATGGCAACTTGATCGCTTCTATTTCTACAGATGGTAATGGATTATACCTTACATATTTTAAAACGACTTCACAAAAAAGAAGGAGCTTCTCAATTTGATTGTATTTTTTATTTTTTTATGTGTTACCTCATAACTTCTTTGTAGGTAAACTGATTTTGTTGATAATTTTTTTTGTTTGAATGCTGGTGCTTTCCCATTGGCCTCATTTGATGAAATTACATTGAGATCTGACCAGTAGTTTTTGAGTTATCCTCAATAATGCATATTTAATTAATATAATCTGATCAAGGGTTCCGAAGATAATAGTGAATAGTGAATCGGTTTTTTATGCATCCTTGCCATTAAATGATGTTGACAACAATGAAAACAGCACATTTCTCAATGTCCAGATGCCTGATCGCAGATGAGAAAAAAAAAGGTTTTCGTCGTGGACTGTGACGTGAGACAGAGCGCGCATAAAATATCATTTTTAATCACATTAGATCATAATGAGATTAAAAATGTTTTTTTAATATTTATAAAAGATGGTTTATTTTTGGGCAATGTATTAACATAATCAATTAAAAGAATGATAAAACTATTCATATTCCACTTTCAAAATGTGTTTTCTTATTGATTACAGGTAAAGTCATCTTATCCACATCTAATAATGGCAAGATTGTTGGTCAGTTAGAAGCGGGGACGGATCTAGAAGTAGTTGCGTTTTCAAAAGACCCTATGGGATATTTCGCTTTAGGTAAGTTTCCATTTGAGTTAAGCTCAAACCTTAGAGGTTATATGTACTCCACTCTACTTCCTGCTTTAAGGTACTAACAAGTAATATTTGACTATATTTATAGTCAAGAAAAACATATTATACAAAAAGGTATTTTGAATTTTCAAATGGTGTTGGTTAATCCGAACTGGCATGGAACCAAGTGAATTCCTATTATACATTTATGAACAGTCAGAAAGTGTCTAAAAAGGCAAGACTGACTGTCTATAGAGGGGTACTGGTGCCCACACTTATGTATGGTAGTGAGTGTTGGGTCTGGCAGAAAGCATGAAAGTAAAATAAATGCCTTGAAAATGAGACGGCTAAGAAGTAGAGCTAGTGACTGATGGATAAAATGAGAAACATAGTGATAAGAGAAGATTGTGGCGTGGTAGAAAATGTAGTGTGAAAGATTGAGCAAGGGATGCTTAGATGGTTTGGACATCTTGAGAGGATGGAAGAAAATAGATTGACGAAGCAGATTAATAAAGCGGTGCGGCGTCGTTTTGGGTCGCTTTTCTTCCGATTGGTGCAGGTTTTTTCCAGACATGGATGTTTCAAAAAAGTACCTGCACCAAATCGCGAGACGGGAGCCGACCCCGGCCTGCCACGAATGTGGGGCGCTGGAGAACACGGTGCTCCGAGGTGTGCGCCGCATGGGACCCTCAGCGGCACACACTTTTAGCGATCATAGGCGGAGATCTCTCCCTGCCGAGGGTGGTAGTAGCCATGCTCGGCAGCGAGATCGTGGCAGGAGGTGGTCTCCTTCTGCGAAGCGGTGATGAAGCAGAAGGAGGCCGCGTAGCGGACCAAAGAGGTCGATCTCCGATCTGACCCGCTCCGGCGCAGACGGACTGGGGGGAGGAGGAGGCAGTTCGCCCGCCTCCTCTCTCCTCCTCTGTATGTCCGCATCTCTGTGCATCCGGGCCTACCGCCCGGGGCAAGATAGTGACTGCTAGCGCGATCCTATCTTGCCCCACCTCGGCGAGGGTGGTCTCTGCTCACGGGGGGGTTTTTAGTGGGTTCAAGACAACTTTCCTTCACCCCTGGGAAGGAAGGAAAATGCCAGGCATGTTCCTCCCCAACAAAAAAAAATGGCATTACATAAAAAGTAGGTTCACATTTTGCCCAGTCGTTTTGATGTTTTAGTATATTGACTTCTATCAATTATTTGCGTTAATAAATTGTCGGTATTAAAAATAATTAATCAAAACATAACATTTTATTACAACATAAAATAAATATTTGAAATGCAACCAGGTTCTTTTTACGTGTAATAGTGTACCACTGTTATGTGGACTTATTAAATGCATTAATTTAATAATTTATTAAATTTTATTTATTATTTTTAGGAACGCTCAATGGCGCCGTCGGAATATGGGATGTAGCGCGGCAAATGGTACGACATCAATGCGTTGCTGCCAGCGAAGAATCGGAAGGTGTCACAAAGATGCTGTGGGTTAAAGATAGCCTTCTTACAGGCCTTCTAGACGGCTCCATACGAGTCTACGAGAGCTCGTCGGGTGAACAGAGCCAGATGCTGACAGGTCACAGATCAGCCATCCTAGATCTATGCTATAATGCTAAACAAAATATCATACTCACTGCTTCTGATGACAACACAGCGAGGATATTCAAATACGAAGTTAACAAAGACAAGGATTGATTTTTACTGTTGTACATATGTTGTTAATAAATGTATTGTTATTTTTTTATTGGAGTTGTACATTATTTTGTATATAAAAATTAATCTCTATTTCCCTTGGTCATCGCATCACGCGTGAACGGATGGAACAATTTCGCCAATTTTAGTATTGTTGTGTTTATTATTGTCAGGAGAAGGTTCTTATGAAAGTAAATTTTATCCCGGAATCCCGCGGGTCCGGGACTTACGCGGGTAAAACCGCGGGGCGCACCTAGTATATAACATAATATAAAACGCTTTCACACGATGCCCGGCTGGATCACAAGTTTTCTCCTCAAGGGTAATTTGTGTTTCTCGTTGTGGTTGTGATTGTGTGTGTGATGTGAATGTTTCCGGCTTTCACGACACAAGGCATTGAACTTAGTGTGGATCTGTGAGTGTGAAAGCGTTTATCCTACTAATATTATAAATCCGAAAGTTTGTGTGTAAGTGTGTAAGTATGTTTGTTCCCTCTTCACGCTTTAACGGCTGTACGGATTTGGATAAAATTTGGAATGTACATAGATTATACCTAGGATTAACACATAGGCTACTTTTTAACTTGATAATAGCGGGCGAAGCCGCGGGGTACGGCTAGTGTTACATATGTATAATTAGGTATATTATATGCATGAGTTCGGATTTTAGTAAGGAAATAGTTAAGATGGAGAGGTGATCAGAGGGTGACTTATGACCTATTTTGCCAAACTGATTTAAATGGTGACGGGATGTCGTCAGAGTCTTTGGATTAAACATCTCCGGTCCGTTTTTTTTTATTCAGGGTAGGCCAACTACCATCTGACCTGATGGTAAGCGACGATGTGGTCGACAATGGAGCAAGCTTGCCTAGAAGATACTTATCCACTCAGGTTATAATTACAACACTTGGGTTTACGGTTTTCCAGAATCATAATATATACAAATCATATTAAATACTAGCTTGGCCCCGCGGCTTCGCCCGCTATTATCAAGTTAGAAAATAGCCTATGTGTTAATCCTAGGTATAAGCTATGTACATTCCAAATTTCATCCTAATCCGTTCAACCATTACAGCGTTTAGAGGGAACAAACATACTTACACACGAACTTTCGGATTTATAATATTAGTATGATAATAGTTACCTACGAACAAATGTTTTGCTGTATGATACATGATAATTTAAATTCTATTTTTTTTTTTTGTCAAGAGACAGGGAATCGGCTCAAAAGTATTGCATTACTTTTCCGGACCCTAGCTAGCCTAAAAAATCCAGCCTTAGATCAATTCGAAATTATCCTTTTCCCGGCACATATTTTTACTAATATTACACTTAATTATTGTTATTTATAATGTATCATTTTTATGGTGAAATTGTGGTCAAATGCTTGCCTATCTAGTATAAAAAAAAACAAAAACTGGTAGCCGAAATCTGAATATATTTTTTTATGTTGGAAAGGCAAGCATTTGACCGCTATTCGACCTGATGGAAAGTGACGGTTAAGGACATGCTTGGCCAGAAGGTACCTATTCACTCTAGACATGAAGACACTCGTTCAGGGAACAAAGTCGCAGGCAATGAGTTCCACTCCTTCTCTGGACTGATGATAAACGTAGAAGAGAAACGCTTCGAGCGAACTGTTGGTATGTCAACCATAAATGGATGACGTTTGGCAGTTTGTCTTGTTGTTATATGGTAAAAAGAGCATGGAGGAATTATATCATGTAATTCCTGAGCACACTCTCCGAAATGTAAGATATAGAATACCGGTAGGCTTGCTGCCTTTCGTCGGTGACAAAGACTTTGCACTATTGACGCAACTATCTAACATACAAAAAAAATACTATGAATATAATCAAGGGCACATATTATAATTAGTATTTTAGAAAACTCGTTAAAAAGATAGCAAAGAAACCAAAAAATCTTCGTATGTGACATTGAAAAAGAATTTACTTCGCTCGCGCATTTCAATGATTTGAAGTTTCAAAGAATAAAAACATAATCTTTCATTATAATTTATAATAACACTAGTGATAAGCCCTGACTTCGCCCGTTGCAATTTGGTGGATTAAAAAAAATGACATACAAACCTTGCCCTGACAATTACAAACAAGAAAAAGGAATCAGCCAAATCGTTCGAGCCGTTTTTGTGAGACTAACAAACGTCAATTGATTTTTATACAATGTGTAACAAAAAAAAAGTGTACCTAGTAATACTGAAGCCACGCATCTAGTTACATGTATGGAGTCTAACAGGAACTTCGGAATTCGCGTAAGCTGCATGAATATTGACTTATGATGAATTAAAGTTTCTAAAAATTATGTTATTTGCAACCCTATTTCATCAGCTACCGTTCTGCACCACATATTGCTTGGACATAGACTTCTGAGATTAGAGGCCATAATAAAGGTCAAGGTCACGCGCCACAGATGTAACAGTAGGGTTTTCCAATATTTTTTTTCAAAATACAATTTTCGTATGGAAAATATGTTCGATTTCGACTATCGTTCTCTGGCAGACGATTCCTGGCGCGACACACATAAACACCACCGAGTATTACTACACCTTTTTGTTACAGGTTGTATACATATATAGATAGATTAGCTGGTGCCCGCGACTTTGCGCAGGAATAGCTTCATTGAAATCTATTCAGTAATTTTTGGGTGAAAGAGTAATAAATCTATAGTAATCTAGAGTAAAAATCTAGAGTAATAATTCTAATCTATACTTACTAATATTATAAACGAGAATGTTTGTGTGTATGGATGTTGTTACCTCATAACTTAGTTCCACGTGAACCGATTTTGAAAAAAAAAAGTTTAAAAGATGTTGCTTTCTAATAAGACCCATTTAAATTTTATCAAGATCTGATCAGTAGTTCTTGAAATATCTTTAATAATGTGTGTTTAGTACATCTAATAAGATCAAAGTTCCAACAATAAAGCGGTGAAGTCGGTTATTTTTAAGCTTTGCTTTAGTTTAATTATTTAAGCTTTGCTTGCGTTTAATTATAAATGAAATTTAGTTTTATGTGACTTATAATTGAAATTGGTTCTAAGCACTAGATACTGTGGCTCCACATTAGGCTCGGCATCCTTGTTCCCTTATATGTATTTGAATTAATAATTTCAGATGACTGAAGCAATATAATTCATCGCTAAATCATACGTTTGTGATCAGCTGATTCAGGATAGAGGGAAGAATTTGGACATATATCTAAAATATAAAGCGCTTGCTTTATCGCGTATCACATTTTCAATCGACTTAAAAAAAGAGGTTGTCAATTCGACTGTATATTTTTACCGACTTCCCAAAAAAAGGAGGAGGTACTCAAGTCGACTGTATTTTTTTTTATGTGTTTTACCTCATAACTTCTTTCCACGTGAACCGATTTCACATTTTTTTTTTAGTTTGAATTATGTTGCTTTCCAATTGGTCCCATTTAAATTTGATCAAGATCTGATCAGTAAGTAGTTCTTGAAATATCGTCGATAATGCGTGTTTATTACCTACATCTAATCTGATCAAAGTTCCGAAGATAAAGCGGTGAAGTCGGTTTTTTTAAGCTTGCTTTGCTTGCGTTTAATTATAAATGAAATAATGAAATTTAGTTTTATGTGACTTATAATTGAAATTGGTTCTAAGCACTAGATACTGTGGCTCCACACTAGACTCGAGTTCCTTGTTCCCTTATATGTATTTGAATTAACAATTTCAGATGACTGACGCAATATAATTCATCGCTAAATCATACCATTGTTATCAGAGCTGATTCAGGATAGAGGGAAGAATTTGGACATATATCTAAAATATAAAGCGCTTGCTTTATCGCGTATCACATTTCAACCGACTTCAAAAAAGGAGGTTCTCAATACGACTGTATATTTTTTGTATGTATCTATGTTATGCGAAATTTCCGCTAATTATGAATCGATTTCGATTTTGTTTTGTTTAGTAGATCATACTTCAGAGGTGGTCCCAAGTAAATATTATCGAAATTGATTAAGCGCTTTTTGAGAAAAGAAAACCAAAATATAAGCAGTGAGTTCGGTTTTTTAAACTTTGCTTGCGTTTAAATTATTTGCGATGTTTTCAGTACAAAGAAAGACTTTTCATATGAAATTGAATTTTAACCGGCTTAAAAAAGGAGGAGGTTCCTTTTAACTTTTATTATTTGAAAGCTAGTGCTTCCCATGTGATCCCATTTAAATTTGATCAAGATCTGACTGGTAAATTTTTGAGTTATCCTCAATAATGTGTATTTTATTATTTTATCTGATCAAGGGTTCCAAAGATAACGCGGTGAAGACGGTTTATTTACGCATTGCTTGCGTTTAAATATATCTGACTTTAATCCCCACGGCTCATTTAAAATATTACACTACTTTACTAATGAACATTTCAACATAATATTTGATGTGAGTGGAGCCAGGGGACCGAACTAGTAATATTAAAGTAACAATTGAGCTTATAACTTTGTTAGAAATCAGCGCGTTGTATACGTGTTTATAATTATTTATTAACCGACTTCAACAAAAAAGGAGGGCGTTCTCAATTCGTGTTTTTTTATGTATGCAACAGGTCCCCGTCATTTTTGAACCGATTTGAAAAAGTATTTTATTAGAAGGGCTTTACTTTCAGATTGGCTTTATAGAAGTCTTCACAGTTCATTTAAATAGGTTCAGTAGTCAGGGTGTTTAAATAAAATTTACTGGTAATAGAATGTCTTTTTTTTGTGTCTGTTTTTTTTTAATATACAATGTGTAACATAAAGGTGTAGTAATACTCAAGTCACACATCTAGCTAAATGTATGGAGTCTAACTTCTGCATTCGCGGCAGCACCATTAATATTGATATGAGTTATGATGAATTAAAGTTTCTAAAAAATGATGTCATTTGCAACCCTATTTCATCAGCTACCGTTCTACACCACATAGCTTTTGGACCTAGACATCTGACAGTGGTGGCCATAACAAAGGTCAAGGGCACGCGCCACAGATATAATCGTAGGGTAGGCAAAAAAAAAATTTAATTTTTGTACGGAACAAATATCTCCGAATGCCGCACATGTAACTGTACACTACACCTTTTTGTTACAGGTTGTATATTTTGTTAGCCATTATATAATAAGCAATTTTAACTAAATTACCAAATTTATATATCTTGTGACAAAGTAATTAAATTGGTATTACTAAAATTAATTTTAGTTTGTGTAATATGTATATTATGTTAATAATTTTATACATTACAATAGGGGTGTAGTGTATATCTGTCTGTAGCATCGTAGCCAAACGGCTGGAATTGAATTTAGATTATGTATTTTATTTAAGCGATTTTGATTTAAATTATTTTTTTAATTTAGATTATTTGCAGTACTGACGTAATTTTTTGTGCAGTATTATAATTTTAGAAATAGATGGCAATTGGTCGTCCATAGAGCAAGGTCAAATTATACAATAACGCGTCAACGTGGCCCTGGACAAGATGCCTCATGCTACACCCACTTATATATGAGACCATCAAGAAATTGTTAGTATTGGATTATAGCTGGATTTTCATCTGTGTAAACATGCTTTGGAGGACACGTTAAGACGTCGGTCCCGGTTGTTAGTCATAAGACAACAGTCGTAAAGCCATGTCGGATGCCTTGAGGCGGCCTGAAAAATCCTGACACTAGGTTTGCTCTCTAGCCTACTTGTCATAGGTATCTAACTAAGTAAGAATATTGTAGTACCTAGTAGAAGATCTTATTGGCAAATGTAAGGCTCCGAATTGCCCTTTATACAAAAAAAATACTGGATATAAGTGGATATATATGTTGATAATATACGTCATAAAGAACAACCCTTAGACTTGCGCGATACTCCTAGCCACAAATTGATATCTCACGACAAGCATTGAGGGTCAATGACAGTACAATGAACATGCTATAAATGAATCGCTCATATCCTGTCCTCGTGAAGACACGATTCATCTAATAGGCCGAGTATTTGAGTGAACATCACTTGACGTTATCACTGAAGTACATTAAAGAAAATCTGAAAAAAAAATGTGCCAAATACCCACGTGGTGCCAGGCATTAAAGCATATGGCGAGATAGAGACGGCTAAAAGTAAAAACGAGTTGTTCGAACTTGGCAGTGAATTCACATGGATCGTTAGCATTACAAAGTAGTACCTAAATGTTAATACAAACGGTCGCAATTCGTTCGGCGCGGTTTAAAACCCATGTCGTTTTATGTTTGAGTCGTCAATGCGTGACAACGGTAGACCGTAGTGTAGTAGTAGTCGTATATATAGTTAACTTGCAAGCAGTCAACTGAATATTGAATAGTAAATCAGACGCCGGCCCTGACGAACGTGTGTATCTCGCAGCATACGGATCGCGAGCGGAACTTCGCGTAAATTGACAGAATTATCTATATAAACTAGATAGTGATAACTTTCGCAGAACGATTTAATAAACAGACAAACCGGTTGTGATTTTTGTTGTGAATTTTTAACCTGCAACGACGGTAGCTCACATTGAGTATATCGGCTGTGGGTATTTTTTATTAATAGTTCCTGTTATCAGTTGCGTTAGGTGGCAAACCGCTCGGCTTATTATCAGTTCCATGGGGAGTTCATGGTGTGTATCGACGCACGTGGTATTTCACGCCGCGGTCTGTTCCGCAGAGTGATGCAATATTTGCCTGAAGGTGCCTCAGATTTTCGGCTCAACACTAAGATCCTACCGAAAACAATAACTGAAAGTGTTTTTATTTGATAGCGCAATTTTTAATTTATTTTTATTGTATTAGAAATATATTCGAGAATTTTAAATATGGCAAGGGTGTCAGATGTCGTTGGTTTACCGCCAAGACCGATGGACGTCGGCGAAGCTGGTGGAAGGCGAGATAGCGAGTCGAGTGGAGGAGTTAGGTTGAAGAAGGAACTGGGCTTGTTGAATGGAGTGGCAATTATCGTCGGAGTGATCGTAGGGTCGGGGATCTACGTGTCTCCTAACATGGCCCTGAATAATGCCGGTTCCAAAGGCCTGGCCTTGATCGTGTGGATTCTCTCCGGAGTACTCTCCATGGTCGGCGCCTTGTGCTATGCAGAACTTGGTGAGTACATCTTGTATATATTTTTTGTTCATCAATTATTTTACTTTTAATTAAAAATTTAAAATCACACTCACAGCCCTAAGTTCAAAGACTTGTATCGTGGGTGCCGGAAACATCCACATTACACAGATACATTACACCCAGAACCAGAAGCACAAATATCCCTAGATTAGGCATTTTTGCTCCTGCCGGGAATCGAACCCAGGACCCACGGCGCAGAGGGCGGAGACCTCTCCACGCCAACTGGGTCGTCTGCTCCTATATTGTGAACTGAACAGATTTGGATAAAATATGCATTAAGTATAAACTTTTATTCCGATTTATCATCATCATGAACGGAAAAAGGAATTAAGTACAGTTCTGTAGGAATTGCAATGCTAATACGTTGAGCCGAATAAGTGCCAGTATTTTGATCACGCGTCGCCTCAACCAGGCGCTCTGATAGATTTTTGATATAGAATGTGCTCAATTGTGATCCCGGTCCCCACGGGCCCAGTGTCCCAACACTTGAGTTACCTCAAAGCTCGATGTCTTGTAGGTAACTTAGGTCTTTGCTGTATATAGTTTTAGGAAATATAATATGTATGAATATTGATAAAAAAATGTCGGATGATATTAACTTATAAGTACATATGGTTACTCAAGTAACTATTAACCTAAATAAAAGTCTGATTAAAACAACACATTTTAATATCTGGTTAAATTATAGTTACTTTGTATTCTAATTAGGTAGGTAAATAATCTATTATTAAAAAACAGGGGTTTTTTGTAAATGAAATTATGCTAATTGTAAATAATTAAATATTTTCTATAAATATTTATGATTTTTATCTCCGATTTTATGTCATACAAATAATATGTGATATACAATCTATACTAATATTATAAAGAGGTAAAGTTTGTTTGTTTGTTTGTTTGTTTGTTTGTTTGTTTGTTTGTTTGTTTGTATGTAAAAGGTAATCTCTGAAACTACTGATCCGATTCTGAAAATTCTTTCACCAATAGATAGCTACACTATCACTGAGTGTCATAGGCTATGTTTTGTCGGGATAGAAGTTAGTTATCAGTTCGAAATAATAATATTCGTAAGACAAGTCGGAGAAAAATTTGCTAACTCTCCGCTTTATCGGCGTACGCTGACTAAACGGTAAGACATAGTTGAATACAATGTATAGCAAAAATGTTGGCCTTCATGAGTTTTACAAAAAAGTCCGCGACAGCATATATCTAACATGTATGTATAGCTCAGAAAATATACTTTTCTTTGTTAAAAATCTGAAAAAAAAGCGGCCTCTGTTTAGTTGGCTTTTTGAGACATTCAGTATTAATCCTTATCAAAATAAACTATTTCATCGTCTTACGTAGTTCATGTAGATACATTTTGCTTTTTACTGCATATGATTTGGATAAATAGTCTATGAGAAATCGTGAAATTAATTTCACGGGAGCCCGCCCGTGAACGGGACGGGTCAGAAATGTACAGAAACGTACTACGAATTCCTGCACTAAAAATAGCGGCTTCTATTTCGTTGGCTTTTTTAAAGTATTTAATATTAATTCTTATCAAAAAAACCTATTTCATCGGCTTACTTAGTTCAAGTAGATGCAATTTGCTTTTTACTGCACATAATTTGAACCCATAGTCTAGGAGAAATCGTTAAGTTTATTTGAGGGTGAAAACGGTGGATACGTCTATGTTTTGAACCGACTAACATAAGAAGGGGGATATAAATTCGACTGTTTTTTTTTGTTTAGTCTTATCATTGAAGTTTGAACTGCCCGCTAGCGTAGTTAGGTGGGCGTTTGCCTTTAAAGCACCGGGTTTGATGCCCGGTGGGAACACAGGTGTTTTCCCACGGGAATTTGTGTTTCTGGTTTTGAGTATGTTGTGAATGTTGTGTGAATCTTGGATGTTTACAGCCCCTTGATACAAGTCATTGAACTTATTGTGGGGTTGTGAATGTGAAAGCGTTTATGGGTACGTTTTTTAATATTTACTACCCGGCCGACGCCGCGCCGGGCGGGTCGTTCCTGAACTTTGAATTGCTCGCTGGCGTAGATGGGTGCGCGTTCGCCTTCAAAGCAGCGGGTTCGATTACCGGTGATAATTTACCTAGAAAATTTATCTCCACGATAAATTTGTGTTCCTGGTTTTGAGTATGTTGTGAATACTTTGTGAATCTTGGATGTTTACGCCCCCCCGATACAAGTCATTGAACTTAGTGTTGGGCTGTGAATGTGGAAGTGTGTTTATTTGTATTATTATTTTTTAACCGGGCGACGCCGGGCGGGTCATCTTTTGAACTATCTACTCGCGTAAATGGGTGCGCGTTTGCCTTCAAAGCAGCGGGATCGATTCGCGGTGGTAACAGAAGTTTTCTCCCTACGGGAAATTTGTGTTCCTGGTTTTTAATATGTTGTGAATCTTGGATGTTTACGGCCCCACGCTACAAGTCACTGAACTTAGTGTGTGGCTGTGAATGTGGAAGTGTTTATGTGTAGATTTTTTAACCGGGCGACGCAGGGTGGGGAATCTTTGAACTTTGAACTACCCACTGGCGTAGATGAGTGCGCGTTCGTCTTTAAAGCAGCGGGTTCGAATCTCGGTGGGAACACAATAACAAAAGTTTTTTCCCCACGGGCAGTTTATGTTTCTGGTTCTGGGTATGACGTGAATGTTGTGTGTGTGGTGTTAATTGTTTACGGCCCCACGACACAACTTATAGTACTTTTACAGTGGGGCTGTGAGTGAGAAAGCGTTTATATGTAAGCTTTTGTTTACCCGGGCAACGCCGGGCGGGTCAGCTAGTCACTAATAAAACTTAACATATTTTTAAAAATTATTTAACATAAACTGAATGCTTAATGTGGTTATAATACGTATGTTTGTTTTAACTATTTGTGTTACAAAAATAATAGCGCTTCCCGCTGGTTAAGGACTTCAGCACTTGAGTTGCCTATACTGTTATCATAAGGAAAAAAGACGTAATTGTCATTTTTGTCAACATTTTGTTATATGTATACATCAGAAATGTCTTTACTTTTTAGTATATGTTATGACTTGTGGCAGATGCGTCTAAATTAAACGTAAGGTTTAGTAGGTTGCTTTTGAATACTTTTAAAATATTACAATAAAATAAGAAAATAATAGATGCGTCTATTTTTCCTGATTCCGATGATGTAAGTAACTAAATTTTGACAAAAATCTCGGTGGCTTTTAAGTAACTTCGGTAAAGGCCTTTATTTCCTAAAACTATATAGATGTATATATATATGCATGTATCGTTTTATGAAATATAGGTAACGAGATAGTTATGACATTGTAGAAAAAAAGCAAAAAATAACAATAGTCAAACAGCTTATAACTAAACAGCTTACCGAAAGTAAAACATTCTTATCGTAATTGAAAGTTTAAAAGAAAATTAATAATAATTAGGTTACTAGGTTTTTATTATTCTTATATAAACTAACTACTATCTTATACGTTGTTATTGTAATTATTACTTATGCAATGGCACTATAAACAATAACAATTAGTATGATAAGAGTAACCTAAACTATAAGTATCTGGGTATTTTGCGAGTTACGTTTACCGAAGAGCAAGGAGCAAAACAAGAGCAATATTGTTTGTGTTATCTGTAAAGATAACTGGTAATTTTGTTTACTGAACATATCGGTGTCAGAAGTTTATTATGGCGACAAATATTAGGCTATAGTAGCCGCTAATGCTATGTTGATGAGTATTCGACAAGATAAGGTGATAGTGAAACTGGTTATTAGCTAAACTGTCCATTTATCATTCATACATGATATGAAAGTAGGTAATAATGGGTATGAATTCAATACAATATTATTATATAATTACACTTCATTAATTAGTGTCACACATTCTCGGGGCTTGGGAACGCAGGATGCAATTGGAGTATTTTGTGACCTCTCCAAAGCGTTCGACTGCGTGGACCATAAAACGCTTATTAGCAAATTAAACCATTACGGCATACGTGGGACTGCTCTTGATTTGCTAGATTCATATTTATCGGGTAGGCAAAAAAAAGTAGTCGTTAATGGTGTGACATCTGACGGGTCTACAGTTAAAATGGGCGTGCCTCAAGGTTCAATATTGGGACCCTTTCTATGTTTAGTATATATATTATTGATTTATCTTATATGGCAACTACGCTAGCATCAGATATTGTTTTATTTGCTGATGACACGTAACTTATATTTAAAACTAATAGGAAAGACGAAGAATTAAATGAAGTAAATTATGGATTAGATCTAGTTTCGAAATAGTTTACTGCTAATAACTTATTGTTAAATGCTAGCAAAACCACATGTATCAAGTTTTCCTTTCCTAATGTTCCTTTGGTAGATGCAAATGTTACACTTGAAAACAACAAATTAGATCTCGTAAAGTAAACTGTTTTCTTAGGTCTGACAATGGACTCAAAACGGCAAAAAAAAAAATACGAAAAAAATTCGCCGCCGAGTTTCTTGCCAGGTTCTTCTCGAGATGGCTGTAATTTTGCGAATTTGGCAGTAAAAAAATTTACTTTAATGAGTTTTGGGACTCGTGTGAAGAAACAGTTTTGATTTTGACTTAATATTATAAATGCGGAAATTTGTGTGAAAATGTATGTGTTTATTTGTTTTCTCTTCATACCGTAACGGTTGAAACTGAACACCCTACGACTGCAATTCGGTATAGGGAGGCTAGCCACGCGAGACCGAAAAATTCTCTATAGCAAGGGATTTCAACACGATAGTATTATCCTCACTGAAAGTTCAGTAAGTATTGTTCGAAAGCAAACTGCGACCAAGACGACCATGACCATGAGGCACGTTTATATTTATACCGAGCTATTTCAACTGACTAATCCCCTATATCAACATATTTATGTTTGAAAATTTTGTGGGATAATACCAATTTTCTCTAATGAAAAATTTAAGGCCATTGTTGTGCCTACAAAGCACCGGAATAAAACAAGTCCAGACTTAAGATAAATTAAGAAAAGTTTCAACCTCCAGCCCGAAAATATCTTCGAAATGTTCACTATGTGAAAGAAAGAGGAAAGAACTAAAACCACTGACCTCATTCATGTAAGAAGTAGGTCATTGGCTATAACACTATTCTAATTTTGGTTACGAACGACATTATCATCATCGTAGTTCATTTAAAATACTGTTTATCTACACGACATTGTGTAATAAATAAACACATAAATGCTTTCACAAATACTTAGTTCGAAGAACATGTATTTTTTACACTTCTGATCTAAATAACCCATGCTGTTTTTTCAACATAAACGCTTTGAGCCCCACACTAAGTTCAAACTTGTGTCGTGTTTCTTGTAAAATTATCAATAATATTATTAGAGCCCTATAAATATTAGGGCATACAGATAGACGGTACATACTAGTCCCGTTCCACCCTTTGGGTACGTAACCCGAAACATATTTGCTATGAATGGATAACCGACTTCAAAAAAGGAGGTTATCAATTCGTCAAAATGGCCGCATTTGAAATTGCTCGAACATGCTCGCATTTTCAAATATTTATTTTGATATAAAATGTAATGTTTTTATGAATTTAAAGTTATTTTAGGCGATATTCTAACATAAACAATCAATGAAATATTCCCTATCTTATTTAAAAAAATTGTTCTTTAACCGATTATTATTATTCATATATGTAATTGAGAGACTTGACGAGCAAGTTGGTAAGCGTCACGCTTGCCCATTCATTACCTCTGTTTTTACTATATTTATTTATTTATTAATGTACAAACTTAGGTGGTAGGCTTACAATATCTATATAATAGTTTATAATATCTCGAGGAGACGAGCGCAGTGAAATTAAGCTCTGTAATTACACTGGAAACAATCCCTTCAATCCAAAACACAGAAATGTTCAAATTCAAATTGAAATTCAAAATCTTTTTTTCACATGAGCCCCAAAGAGGCACACATGAAAGTTAATTATGAGTCTATTGCCAGATTCGCAAAATTACAACCATCTCGAGAAGAACCTGGCAAGAAACTCGGCGACGCATTTTTTGAATTGTTTTTTAATACACTTATACAGGAATTATATTAACGATTATTAAGTATATCTATAAGTATATATTAAGTAGTATTAAGTATATATATAGTCGTCAGAAAGCGCATGTGCAGTTTGCCTCCATGTATCGTTGTCATTAACGTAGTCATTCGTTTTATATAATAAGCTTTCTTAATGAATATCCGTTTTATCACTGATTTAAACGTTCCCAGTGATAATTCAGTTACAATATTAGGAATTCTACTGTAAAATCGAATCTCATTTGCCATAAAAAAATTATTCGTTTTACTTAATCTATATGCGCGCACCGCTATTTTATGGCTATATCTAGTATTAAAATTGTGTGCGTCACTTCTTAATTTAAAGTTATGAATATTTTTGCGAAGTTGTAAAGCGAAGGCTACTTACTATATGCCTGGTTCTTTAAAGAATTACCTAAGAGATTCGCGCGGGCCCATAATTATCATAGACGGCACGAAGCGCACGCTACTGCTTGGCGGTTGGATGTCTGGCAATGATGAGGTACTGCCCCAGGGCTCTGAAAAAGTGACCTATCACTACAATATATTTTAACAATTTTCTCACTTTGCAGGAACTATGATCCCGAAATCGGGAGGCGACTACGCATACATTGGCGAAGCGTTTGGCGACCTACCTTCGTTCCTCTACCTCTGGGTGGCGCTGTTTGTCCTAGTGCCTACTGGAAACGCCATCACAGCGATAACGTTTGCGCAGAACATCCTCCAGCCGTTCAACTCGTTATGCGAGCCGCCGCCATTGGCCGTGGTCCTGGTCGCAGCTAATATTACATGTAAGTGGTTCGGGAGCATTAGATAGCCTTTAGAATAAGCACAAGAAGAACCAAGCAGAGATCCTTGCCGAAGTGAACCACTTCTTGGCGGCGAATACAGCTCGAGGAGTGGGTGCGGCGGCAGTTTGGGTCGCCGACCTTCCGGTTAGTGCAAGTGCTTTCCGAACACGAATGTTTCGAAAAGTACCTGCACCAAATCGCGAGACGGGGGCCGAATAAGGACTAAACGAGGTAGGCATTTTCCCGCCACAAAAAAAAGCATAAGAAAAAATTACAATAAAGTTCGTGAAGAGGGCGGACACCTGTCCACTGCGCCAACTGGGTCGTCAAAACAACAAAAGGTCAAAAAAACATACTTATACAAAAACTTTTGAATTTATAGGGTGTCATACTGAATTTTACAGTTCATTATAATATTAGTGTGATTCTTAATGCATGCTGACTAAGCATAAAACTTGCTTTACACTACTAAATTGTCAATCTATGTTTTTAAACTAATCATTTTTAACAAGTAAATGTTTTGATTGATAAAGAAAGCTCGCTCCATACAAAACTAGTTCGGTCCTATTTTCATGATTATAGGTGACACCATCTAGATCTTTTACTGACTTCAAAAAAGGAGGAAGTACCATGTTCGACTGTATTCTTTTTTAGGTATGTTTACCGATTTCTCCCCAATTTGTGGACCGATTCTCAAAATTCTTTTTTTGTTTGGTAGATTATACTTTAGAGGTGGTCTCATATAAATTTGATCGATTAAACCAAAACCAAAATATAAGCGGTGAAGTCAGTTTTCAAGTTAAGCTTTGGTTGCGTTTCAAATATTAATTATGTAAGTGATTGAATTCGTTAATATTTTTACAATACCATCTAGATCTTTGCATCTTTGATAAGCCCTCGCCAAAACCAAACGCTAAGTAAACACGCTTAAAAAATGCCTTGTTTTCAATAATAGCGTGGGAACACCATTTGTTTTATCCGCGTAGCGCAAGGCGGGCTTATAACTACGATGCTATTACGGCTTTGTGATTAGTTAGATTTCCGTTTATTAAATTTACTTACGATACAGGGTGCCTCTTCTTGTAAGTTCGATTTTATAAATATAAATACATTTTATTCCTTAGTTATACGATCTTTTTTCCCAGGCGCTCTTTTGAAGCGAAAAAAGTGGCTGGGAAATAGCTTGCGCGTTCGGGGAATTTTGTTTAAGATTGAAACTCCAGGGGTACTCTTTCGCATGTCTTTTCTAGGTCAACGAACTCAATGTACAAGTTTTTGTATGCACGTCTCTATTTTTCGCATAGTTAGCGAAGCGTAAATTTAGCGTCCATTGTCCCCTACCAGGCGTAAAAACTAAATTGGTTCTGTGATAGTTCTCTCTCTATACCCAATTGTCTCGCTATCACTGTTATCCTGACTTTCATAAATGCGTCATTGTGTTTCATCCCACTGCACTGTTTTACGATCCAGTCCTGTACATCACCCTTGTATTTAACCTTCGAATCTTTAACGAAAAAGAGGGGTGTCATAAATTGGTAGTGTGTAACTTTGTGTCTGTGGCATCGTAGCTCCAAATCGGCGGAACCGATTTTGTTTTTTGTTTGAAAGGTGACTTGGTCGAGAGAGTTATTAGCTATGTTAGGCGAAAATCGGTGCAGCCGTTTTCCAGATTGAGCATCGAAATCAAAAATCGAAATCGTTTATTCACACGGGCCCCAAAGAGGCACTCATGAAAGTGACTCTACTGCCAGATTCGCAAAACTACAGCGTAAGGGGTATTTTCAAAATTTTGATTTAGCCATTTATTCTAAATCACAGATTACATCTTAGATATATTTTGCATTTATTATCCTGATCTACGGATCATGCAACAACTTTGAAAAAAATCAGCCATTCTATTCAGTCCATTTTTTTTATTTTTCAATTGATAGTAAGTGGTTATGTGTTTACACCCTAGACATAAATTAACTGGCACTGAAGGATAGCATAGCTTAGGAAGATCATTTATTTTATCATATCACCTGATGAAAGCGATTCTATTTTTAAAACGAATGCTATCCAACTTCTATATATATACCTACTTACTTTATTTCGCTCTTGATTATTAATGTGCTTGTTTGCTAATGCTATAAATTTAAAAGTTTGGATGTGTGCCCGTGTTTGAATCGAGATATCTATGTAACAGCTGGATGGATTTAGATTACACAAACATGTTATATTCTACACCGACTCAACACCCTGAAATTTGACATTCTGTATAATTGTTTACTCATTAAGGCAGGTAAAGACAAAAAGCAGAGCTAATACCTCATTTTTAGGGTAGTCTGGTTTCCTAGAAGTTTCTCTTTGAAAGTTAAATCTCCTCGGGCAAGTAGGTAAATAAGTCCTCCCGCTACGAGACGAAGAGATTTAAATTCCGTCAATATTGTTAGTACTTCTTGCAACTACGTATCATTACGCTTGAAATGCCTCATAAAAACATGTTTGCCAAACAGCCGAATAGCAGGCTTGAATTCGGCTGAAAGAGCAAGTTGCCAGTATAATTACTTTTTACTTTTTCCCTGTTCCCATTATTTAGGGTCGGGTCTTCTCACTTGTCTGTGCCAAGTTGTCCTATCTTGGGTTGTCGGTTCTGGCAATTGGGCTTGCTTGAGGTCTCTTTTTATATTTGCCCACTATGTCGCTGGTGGCGTGCGGCCTCTCCCTCTCCTTTGTTCTGGTAGGTTCAACGCCATTCGTATCACATAATCTTCATTACGTCTTTGGACATGCCGTACAATCTGAGGCGATTTTCGGTGATTTTAACTATGATTGGTGCAACTTTGAAGCTACCTGGTATGGCTGTGAGTGTGAAAGCATTTTAAATTAATAAATTATCAATATGCAATAAATCGTACGACTTGGAATGCGCAAATGTCTCTACACAGCGATTCTATAATACCATGACCCTCGAGCATAAAAAATCATGGAAATGTCCAGCGTGTAATTGTAAAACAGGGCATTACAGTGCCTAAGTTATTGGGGCGGTACAGTACTAAATATGAAGTTATTTGTTATTAAGTTATTTGTGGCACTGCTGATGTTAAAGACAGTGATGCCTACCTGGCAAAGGTACATCTTATATATAAAAAGTACCAATGTATGTTTGAAGGAACCTAATTCAAAATTCATATTCAGTAGGTACCAGTTTTTGATCCCTCTTTGCATACCATTGATGGAACATTCGAAGATCTATTGTGATTACCCCTTACGCTTACT
Source organism: Lomographa bimaculata (assembly GCA_948107665.1). NCBI lineage: Eukaryota > Metazoa > Arthropoda > Insecta > Lepidoptera > Geometridae > Lomographa > Lomographa bimaculata. The sequence goes on along the minus strand of OX403587.1, from coordinate 14,116,971 downwards.
AACCGGTTCTTGTAAAGTTTGTTTGGCATTCCAATGTGCCAAAAAGGTCTGTATGCTAACGTCTGTTCCCAGAAGTACATGGGAGAGGCGCCCAATGGCGCCCATGCTTATGTCTTGTTATTTTTAACGATTAGAACATTCCATTGATCTTTTGTTGAATTTCGTGGATTGATCTCGTCAAATTATTTTTCATTCGTCGCACCTTGGCACTATACAGGATTATTCGTAAAATACCAGAAAGCTCTTTGACCCTGACTCTATTTCTAACCCTTCCCTAATGCTGTTCATTGATTTTCTTGATAATGTTGTATTTTCCGTTATAATTAAGATGATTTATACAATATATAATGAATACCTAGTTGTTTAAACTACACTGTCCCGCAAAGAATGGCATCGCCGCGCCGCGCTGCGGTTCGTAAAATGCATGCCAACGCCAATTGACACTAAACATGACACCATAGAATTTTTTTAAATGCATATAAACATCATAAAACAGAATTTGCGAGTTTTGCCGCGAAAGTGAAAAAATGGCGTTGTTGATTTTGTAAAATTTTCCAAAACCTGTGATTCTTCGAGTGTTAATGTGTAATAATGGTGGATTGTTAACCGTTAATATTTAGTGAACGTGCATAAATGTAGGCAAATCATACAAAGTTGAAAAACGTGATTTTCACCTTCGCTCCAAAACGACTTACTACGACTGGACCTTGACTCTTTTACTTGACTTTGTCTGTGACTTGTGACTAGGACCTATAATATGAAATACACTTGAAATATATTATCACTTGACACTGGCTAAATGCATAAGATTGCCAAGCCAAACCTAAGGAAAAAAAAACAAAATTTGCAATAGCCGTCCCATGAAAGACGTTGGTCAATGGTTGGAATGATCCAAAGAGGTTTTTGTATTTTACAAATTACCTAAAAACTTAAAATAGTTTTATTATACCCATGACTCTATTATACCTACTAATTCATTATCCTTGTGATATAGTAGCCTTGTATGGTTTGGAATATCTCAACACTGTCTGATAATTCTCCTTTTGCTCCGCTAAAGTTTAAAATCGAGCACGCTTCATAATCCCAAATTAATAATTGTCGTGTAAAGTTATTAATTAATAACTCGGATTATTTTTTTAATAGTGTAGACTTACTGGACATCCTGAAGTTAATTCTCGTGTTTTTCCTTAATCCTGCGGAAACGTTTCTAATATATAACGAATCTTGTCTTTTCAGAAGTCAAAAAGCGACTGTATATAGCTTCAAGGTCCAATAGCTTTATAGTTTTGTAGAACTTCTGATGATTCAGTTAGTCATGCAACAGATTAAGATTATAGCGAGTGTCATTGAACCTGCACTTTAGTACTATGTATAACCAAACTCGGCAGTTGGCAACTATTAAATATGTCAGTACGTCATGTTAGTCAGCTGCGTAACGTGCCGGCAGCTACCTCACAGACCCTTGTGACAACAATCATGTCACAGCGATGTCGCAATATATCATCGCTGTGTACTTGAGAGGCTGTCGCATCATTAGGGCTACAGATGCGGTGTCCGTTTCTCCGTGGACGTAGTTAGGGACAAAGACACTCTAATGTAATGTTCAGTTCTTTTTAAAAAATACTGTATAGACATTTGACCACAATCTCACCAGCTGGAAAGTGATGATGCGGCCCAAGGAGTGACATGTTTGTCTAGAAGATACCAAATCACTCTTGACTTGAAGACTCCCAAATTATACCCCTCGGGGAACAAATACGCAGTAAATGAGTTCCACTCCGTCGCTGTCCGGACAATGAACATAGAAGAGAAATGCTGACTGGAGGTATGGTAACCTTAAATGGATGGCGTTTGATAGTTTCTATTGTTGTTAGATGGTAAAAGCATGGTGGAAATAACTCAAGTCATTCCTGCGCACACTCTCCAAAATGTAGACGTTAGATAAACATAAACATAAAAACATAAACACTTTCACACTCACAGCCCCACACTAAGTTCGATGACTTGTGTCGTGGGTGCCGGAAACATTCACATCACACACAATCACAACCAGAACCAGAAACACAAATTTTCCTTGGGGAGAAAACTTGTGTTCCCGCCGGGAATCGAACCCGATACCCCTGCTTAGAAGGCGAACGCCACCCAACTAAGCCAACGGGCAGTTACGTTAGAATACCGATAGTCTTTTCTTTTTACTTGTTGGAAACTATACGTGATATAATGACATTTAAGCTGCAAGTCACGCTGGTCGCTGTATACTTGCGATATATCGTTGTGTCTATTCTTCCACTCGGTTGTTTTGGCTATGTGCCCATCATTGTGGAGATGGTTCTACTATTCGCCCTTTTTCTCTTCATCCGTGACGTTTGTTCGAAATAGTTCAAAGACATATATTTTGCACTAAGGTTGGCAAATTTCCTGAGCTAAAGAAGGTGATTTCAATCGCTCTTTGATATTAGCAAGTTTTGCAACACTATTTGATATAATAAATTTAGGAAGGAAAACTATTCGCTCGATGCGGGGTGTTATGCCTTAATGATGCTATCTATTGAGCTACCACCTTGTCTCAAGCGACGAAATTATCCTTTCGTTTATTAACGTTTTGGTTTGTTTTGTGACGCCATCTACTGGATTAGTTTGAAACGACTACAGCCTTCGAGTCTAAAATTATAATTTCCTACACGTTAATAACATCCACTCAGGTCAATTGATTTTGTTTCTATTGAATTAGCCATACTAGGCTAAAATGAAAAAAGTTATATAAGAAAAAAAATATCTTGAGGAGGGGTTTAAACCTGTGGCCTATTGCTTTAACCACTGAGCTACCAAAGCACTAAAGCTAAGAAATAATAAGAGTAAAGTATATATTTAATTTTTTTAAAGCCGCTAAATTGTACAGCACAGAATGATTAGTAGTCCATGCAGCGGGTTTGATTACAAATTTCTTTTTCACAAGTGCTAATTTGCAATACATTTTATCGGAGTTTGTTATTTACTTATCTTTGCTTTTGTTGAATAACGTCGTACAATACAATGCAAAATTCTTGATTGTATACAAAAAAAAAAAGATAGGTACAAATTTATAACTATGATATTAATATTTTAAGACAGTACAAAGGGCGGTCTTATCGCTTTCAGCGATTTCTACCAGACAACCTTTGGATGGACAGATATTGTAGTAGCAACTGAGGTCACGTGCAGGTGTACATTATCTAATATCTTTAAACGAGCAATTTTTGTATATGTATATATATATGTGTGTGTGTGTGTAATCAGGATCTCGGAAACGGCTCCAACGATTTTCATGAAAGTTACAGATTAGGGGGTTTTCGGCCCAAGGAATCGTTTTATCAACGTTCCAGGTTCGAGAAATCCTCGGTTCCCAAACTGCATTTGAAAAACCGGGTTTAAGAAACTATCAGCGCCATCTATTACGCTATGACCGATGTAAAAAACTGTTTCTACTCGACACTAGATGGAGCTTTCGGAGGCTTCAAATTCAAACACATTCTACCAAAAACAAAAAACCGAGCAAAGCTCGGTCATCCGGACATTAAATAAATAAAATATGTAAACTGTATAAAATAATTATGATAAGAATAAATACAAATAATAATAATAAACGCATTCACACTCACAGCCCCACACTAAGTTCGATGACTTGTGTCGTGGGTGCCGGAAACTATATTATTACGATACGGTATTTACGCCCCACCTAAACAATGCCCTGGTTACGTCCACGAGGGAAACGCTGTCCGCGTCTTTATAAACGCGCGGCATGGCGTGGTCGCCACTGATTGCGCCTGACAGGATAATGAGAGCTTCCTCCCGCATCGCGGTGGCACACACTTACCTACCGAATTAACTTGGTACGTGGAACTCTTAGCTGTAAGGGCAAGGCAATTGTATCTGCAAGCTTGAAAGCCCGCATATCCGATCTGACTAAGCTCGCGCTGTTAAGGGGGTGATACCAGAATTTATCTAAAAACGCGTGTTATTGTATTCATAACAAATCCAGATGAATAAAAATATTTGTCGGAATCTGTGATATGGTAAATGATGTTTTCTTCTTAGAACGTTCATAAATATAAAGTAAAAAAAATAAAATCACATGCAAATAACATCGATTTGTATTATTGTAACCATTTTCTACCGACTTCACAAAAAAGGAGTAGGTACTCAAGTCGACTGTATTTTTTTTTATGTGTTTTACCTCTTATCTTCGTTCCACGTGAACTGATTTTGAATATTTGTTTGATAGATTTGCTTTCCAATTGGTCCCATTCAAATTTGATCAAGATCTGCGGTAATTTTTGAAATGTCTTCAACAATGCGTGTTTAGTACATCTAATCTGATCAAAGTGCCGAAGATAAAGCGGTGATGTCGGTTTTTTAAGCTTTGTTTGCGTTTAATTATGTTCCGTCATTTTATATGAAAACACTAGGAAAGTCATTTCATATACGTATAATTACTAGACGAATGATTTCTTTTGCTTGTGTTATTTTTATTGAGGCGCGTTTTCACAAAATTTTAGTAAAACCATTTAAAAAACAAAGATCGCCACGCGTGACCTTGCGTAACCGCCTCGATATAATTTACGCAATATACACCTTTATGTGCAACAGAGTAAGGGGGATAATTGGCTGTGGTTGAAAAAGGTGTTCGCATTGACGTATTACCTGCTCCTTAAGAAATCTGTTCCAGTATACCTCAGAGGAAATCTAAGATGTTGTTCTAGAAATCACAAAGATGATAATAATATCTTAAGTTCCACTTATACGCTCTAATTTATTTAGGTAATGAACGTCGTAGAACGTTATGTAATGTAACTTTAGGTCACAGAGGAATTAGAACTTTAAAAAGATAGAAGAGTCTTGAGCTTCACTCTCATGTTTTAACCGACTTCAAAAAAAGGAGGAGGTGCTCAATGAAATGTGTTTTTTTTTGTTTATTACCTCAGAGCGCCGTTTTATAAACCGATTTTCGTTTGGTAGATTATACTTCTGAGGTGGTCCCATATACATTTTATTGAAATCGATCAAGCCAAAACCAATATATAATCGGTGAAGTCGGTTTTTTACCGACTTCCCAAAACAGGAGGAGGTACTCAAGTCGACTGTATTTTTTTTTCCTCATATCTTCTCTCCACGTGAGCCGATTTCGAAAAATTTTTTTTGAAAGATGTAGCTTTCTAATTGGTTCCATTTAAATTTGATCAAGATCTGATCAGTAGTTTTTGAAATATCGTCAATAATGCCTATTTTGTACGCCTACTTTGACGATGTTCTCGTTTAACCGACTTCAAAGGTTACCTCATAACTTCTTTCGTTGTGAGCCGATTTTGATGATTATTTTCTTATTTGAAAGCTGGTGCTTTTTTTGTGGTCCCATTGAAATTTGATCAAGATCTGATTTCTTGTTTTTGATTTATAGTCAATAATGCGTGTTTAATACATTAAATCTGATCAAGGTTCCGAAGATAAAGCGGTGAAGTCGGTTTTTTTAAGCTTTGCTTGCGTTTAATTATTTAAGCTTTTATACTTACATTTCCACACGTCAAATTATATAAAGAATAATAAATTATTCATAAAATCACGCATGGGTACAAAAAGTTTACGGTGATTATTATTGACATAATTTAATAATAATAATAGATTCAAGTTGTATTTATTGTATTGGGTAGTCACAAATATGATATGGGAAATCCACAGACTAAATGGTTATATTATCTTTGGGGAAAGGAAACAACACAAGGGGGGTATCCCACGTACTCACCAAAACAACTAGGATTGTGCACGTGATTGCTCCATCTGCTTATACGCGGCTCCATACTACTACATCTTCAAAGTGCGAAGCTACGGTCCACGGCTTGTTGAATAATATATCACAGTCAGTTGATATTAACGTATTAGCATTGCAATTCAGAGAGGCAATGCCGCCAGCATGATGGGAACGCTACCCACTGGTAGTGGGCTTGAGCACTTGAGTTACCTATAAGCTCGATGTCTTGTAGGTAACTTCGTTCTTTGCTGTACATAGTTTTAGTTTAGTTTTAGGAAATATAGGCAATTGGGCCGTAGTTAGGCAGTTGATATTTAAGATAATATTGTTATTTAAGATGCTCATATACATTTTGGTGGATATTCATTGCAACAATATGACTTGCACAGTGTAACAATCTTTGTTATAAGGCGAATAAATAATTGTATTCTATTCTATTGATGTTTAATTTGTGTATATGTATATAAGATAATTGTGACGAATGTGTATAATTTATTAATTTAGATAGACTTGTAACTTATCGTTATCAATAATAGAATGCGACCTATTAATGTCTGTAGCAGAGCACGAAAGGTCACTCTTCAATCGCCACTACGATCCTATACTAATATCGATACATATCGTAGTAGCGATTGAAGTCGGTTTTTACCCGACTGCTAAGGAAGGGTTATGTTTTTCAAAATATATTTATTTCGGATAACATGATTTTCGTACGTGTCTTGTATGTATTTGTACATTTCTTTATTACCTCGCAATTGGCATCTTTCAAACGGCTGGATGAATTTCGACAGTTAAGGTATTGTTTAATTTGTCTTAAAACCCAAGTGTCCTTAGGTAGGTGCTTAAAAAAATGCGGATTTCTGGCGAAATAGTAATAAAAAAACGTTAATAAAAAAAAAACCTATCGAGTAAGGTATCTATCAAAATGAAGGAAGTTAAAAGTGGATAACATAAAATTACATATTACATAAAAAGTAGGTTCATAATATTCTCAGTCGCGTTCTTATTTATTTTTAGTACATGACTTGTTAGTTAAAAAAAAATATATATTACTGAAATATATTATAAATGTTTGTATCAATAACGGGTTATTTCGTTTGTTTTGAGTTTCCGATATTTTGGCACTGTTGCAAGCACCATGGTCAAAGAGTAACTGGAGTAGTATCCAGTTATTGATACAAACATTTATAGTTAAAGTGAGCATGGTAGCTTAAAAAAATATATATTGCTATATTTGGTACGTTTTATAAACGGAAAGTAGCGCAGTTATTGCATCATCAAGATCTAAACAAGTCAATGTTATAAAAATACCAGAAACCCGACTGCGTAAAATGTGAACATGCGATACATATATTTTTGGGATGGTCTTTTCACAAACTTTCATTTGATACCCATATTGCTATGGTAAGAAAATAATTAAACGCAAGCAAAGCTTAAGAAAAACCGACTTCACCGCTTTATCTTCGGAATTTTGATCAGATTGCTCTCCTGCCCTTGTTTAATGTATGCAGACGATCTTAAATTTTTTACTATTGTGAATGATTGTAGAGACGCCTCTGTTTTGTAAGACGATCTAAATAAGATATCCAATTGGTGTGATCAAAATTTAATGCAGCTGAAAGTTGGTAAATACTTTGTCTTAAAGCTTAACCACAAAAACTCACAAGCTGATGATTGACTACACTATTAAAAATAAGATCCTAGCGCGAAAGAATGTAGCAAAATATTTCTGGTGTATTTTTTGAGGAAAAAATCACGACTTCTTGGATTTCTTTCAAGAACTACTCAAGAGTATATACTATACATTTTCGTAAACCTACAAGTTTTATTTATTTGTTTTACGCAATTATACGTAGTGTCCTTGAGTACAACTCCTCGATTTGGTCTCCATTCTACAAAGTCCACAACGACAGAATTGAGAGAATTCAGAAACGTTTCCTGAAAATCCTTAGCTACAGATACGGCATGAGCCACAGGCTAGCAAGCTATGGCGAATGGTTGAATAATTTCAAAGTGACGAACATTTATTATCATTACATTATCCTAACAGGCAGTTATCGAAATCAACAGAGGAAATCGTACTAACTTTCTTCTATTCAATCACAGTAATCTTAATAACCTCGCTTTGTTGGCCTTACTATAACTATGAAAGTGATTGCTATTAGCGATTAGGCTTTTATTCGATTCCTAATGTTGAAATGTAAACAAAGCATAAAAATTAAACGCGAGCAAAGCTTAATAATTAAACGCAAGCAAAGCTTAAAAAAACCGACTTCACCGCTTTATCATCGGAACCTTGATCAGATTTAATGTATAAACACGCATTATTGACTATAACTCAAAAACTAAAGATCAGACCTTGATCAAATTTTAATGGGACCACATAAAAAGCACCAGCTTTCAAATAAAAAAAGAATCATTAAAATCGGCTCACAACGAAAGAAGTTATGAGGTAACTTTTGAAGTCGGGTAAACCAGAACATCGTCAAAGTACGCATTATTCGTCACAAAATAGACATTATTGACGATATTTTAAGAACTACTGATCGGATCTTGATCAAATATTAATAGGACCAATTAGAAAGCAACATATTTCAAACTAAAAAAAAATTTTCGAAATCGGCTCACATGGAGAGAAGATATGAGGTAACACACAAAAAAAAATAAACAAAAAATACAGTCGACTTGAGTACCTCCTCCTTTTTCGGGAAGTCGGTAAAAATTACCGACTTCACCGCTTTATCTTCGGAACCTTGATCAAAATTAATGTATTAAACACGTATTATTGACGATAACTCAAAAACTGCCGATCAGATCTTGATCAAATTTAAATTGGATCAAACGGAAAAGCACGAGCTTTCAAACAAAAAAAAAATCTAAATCGGTTCACGTGGAAAGAAGTTATGAGGAACACTATAAAAATAATTGGCCCGATTAAGGGTATCGGAGATAGGGACGAGGCGGGATGAACCATATAAACATAAACATAAACACTTTCAAACTCACAGCCCCACACTATGTACGATGACTTGTGTAAAACATTCACATCACAATATCAATCACAACCAGAACCAGAAACACATGTTCACATGTTCCTTGGGATAAAAACTTGTATTCTTATATACTTTGCATGGTATGCCTGTTTCTTTAAACAATTCCCTGAGAGATTCGCGCGGACCCATATCATATATTGCCCGAACCGCTCTCTTTTGTAGAATAAAAATAGTGTCAACATCGGCAGCAGATCCCCATAGCAAGATTCCGTAACTCATCAAAATATGAAAATATGCAAAGTAAACCAGTCTTGCCGTCGCTACATCACTTGTTCTGTATGTATGTATATCATTGTACCCCCGAAAATTGCAGACTGTTACTAATTTGTTACTAATACCAAACATCAGTTGACGCAGTGGGCAGGCGAGGCTCTACCCTTTACGCCGTGAGTTCTGGGTTCGATTCCCGGCAGGAGCACAGTTTTCCTTCCTTAGGGACATTTCTGCTGCTGGTTCTGGCTATGGTTGTGTGTGTCTAAATGTTGAAAATGTATGTAAATATTTCCGGCAACCACGATACAAGTCTTTGAACTGAGTCAGCGAGGTGAGTGTGAATGCATTTGAAACATGTTTTTAACCACAACGCAAAAAGATGGGTGTTATATGTTTTACCGTTATGTGTGTCTGTCTGTGGCACCATAGCTTTTAAACGGGTGAACCGAACTGGATGCAGTTTTTTTAATTTGGAAGGTAACTTGTGTGTTTTTATTTATTTTTGGTAAATATCGGTGTAGATGTTTTCCAGATAAAGCGTTGGGGGTATTTTCAAAATTTTGATTTATGCTTGTTTACAGTACAGTTAAACAATACAATACAGAATAGTCTACTGAATTCAACGGATACTGATTCTGATTCTTATTTATTCCAGGCTTCCTCACGGTAATCAACTGCTACAATGTGCGGTTGGTGACGCGGGTCCAGGATATATTCACCGCGGCGAAGATGTTAGCGCTGCTTTTGACTTTCCTTACGAGCGTTTGGTACTGCAGCTCCGGCCATACCGAGAACCTTCAGAACATGATGGCGAATACTAATTGGGATCTTGGGAGCATCGCCATCACTTTCTACTCTGGATTGTTCTCGTATTCGGGATGGAACTACTTAAACTTTGTGACGGAAGAGTTAAAGGAACCTTTCAAGTGAGTTAAATTAAATAAGCTTATTGACCGAGCGAGCACGAATCACTAGCGAAGCGTCACCGTTTCTGTTGGGCAAAATTACTTTCGTTTATCTGGATTTCCGGTTGCTCACCTCTACTTTTGTGAGCAGCCCCCTGATTCAAAATGTTCTAACTTATCGAATAACTTTCTCTTTAAAAATACAATTTATCGTACGATAACTAACCGAATCGTACGGTAACTGAGTTGTCGTATGGTTTTGAATCAGGAGGCAGGTTCATAAATTACATAAAAAAATTGTCGATTTAGTTTTTGAAAATGTTTTTAAATGGCGGAGATATGTTGATTTAAAACGTTAAAAAAATATTTCAGCCATTTTGAAAAATACGCGGGTTCGTCTCAATCCGACTGTTTTTTTATTGTGGGTTAATTTTGATGATTATTTTTTATTTGACAGCTGGTGCTTTCCATGTGGTCCCATTTAAATTTGATCAAAATCTGACTAGTAGTTATTGAGTAATTCAATCAATATATTGTATATGCGTCCTCAATATATAATATGTAATATATTATATGTGCGTATTTAATAAATTTAATCCGATAAAGGGTTCCGCAGATAGAGCGGTGAAGTCGGTTTTTTAAGCTTTGCTTGCATTTAAATTATTTTCGTTTTTAATTAATAAACTTCGCCGTTTGAAAATAAAACTTCAGCTGTCATCTCAAACATTAGTGGAGTGCGTAACAATAGGTATAGGTATATATAGATTCCATATCTCTACATCATATTGTTTGTCTTTCTTTTTAGAGTGTATCAAAATAGTATAATATTATATCATTATAGACTAATATTATATGTACACACAATGTTATAGGTAGTGAGGCACTAGGATAAGTCCCGTGTCTGTGATTCAGTCTCTTTCAGTATTGTACATTAATATATTGAGCTTGAAAACTATCGCGAGTGTTATTCATATTTGCTAACTATACGGCTGGGACTCGCGACAGTTTTGTCGGACTTTCCAACTATTTCGGGCATGTATGCCTATCATCTAGGTGCCGATCGCAACGTTATCATCACCTCTCCGCCCGCACATGCCTTAAATTTGGCTTAGTTGAGAGAGCGTTCGCCTTCCAAGCAGGGGGTATCGGTTTCGATTCCCGGCGGGAACACAAGTTTTTATTTACTATTAAAAAGAACACAGATTATACCGTTCGCGAAACAAAGACGAAAGCAATGGGGCCGAGTTTCTTGCCGGGTTCTTCTCGAGATGGCTGTAAGTTTGCGAATCTGGCAGTAGAGCTAGTATAGAGCAGTAGCTTACGTTTCATGAGTGCCTCTTTGGGGCGTGCCCATGTGAATTAATTATTTTGAATTATGTTAGTTATCTTTAGCTGATAGGCATTGTTCTTTGAATAGATTCGCTTCCACTTTCATTATGAAAACTGCCAAGAAGTGGAACGCCCTGCCGTCTACTGTTTCCCGAAAAGTATAATACGGGGTTGTTCAAGAAGAGAGTGAATAGGTATTTACTGAGCAAGCGTGCTCCATCTTTGACCGCATCGTTGCTTTCCACCAGGTGAGATTGTGGTCAAACGCTAGCTTAGTCTCAAATAAAAAAAAAAGATTATCTTGTAATTGATCCAGCTAAGCGAGATCTCTAAGTTGACTTAGGTGGCTCACTTTATCCGTCCGTCCGTCTGTCTGCCAGAAGCATTTTGCGCCTAAACCATACAAGCAATAACTTATTGTATGAGGTATATGGTATATGGTAGATATCCCACAAATGCGGACGAAGCGTTTTGCCTCCACATTCATTATGCGAACTGCAAAAGAATGGAATTCCTAACCTGAGTCTGTGTTCCCTGATAAATACAATATGGGAGTTAAAGACTCCCGTGTCACGAGTGAATAGGCATCTTCTGGGCAAACGAGCTCCATCGTCGACCGCATCGTCACTTACCATCAGGTGAGATGGCGGTCAAACGTTTGCTTATCTTAAATAAAAAAATAAAATAAAAATAAGGTAATAACTAAGATCGTCTCATTCCAGAAACCTGCCGCGTGCTATCGTGATATCGTTGCCAGTCGTCACAATCGTTTACGCCCTCACCAACTTGGCTTTATTCGCTGTGCTCACGAACGAAGAAATACTCCAATCGCAGGCCGTCGCCATCACATTTAGCGAAAAAATCCTGAAACAGTATAGCCTGGGCTGGGTGATGCCCTTATTCGTCGCACTATGCACCTTTGGCTCGCTGAATGGAGCGATTTACGCCTCTTCGCGTTTGTTCTTCGTTGGGGCAAGGAATGGACACCTGCCGTTGGCTATATCACTTATCGATGTACGTAGGATGACGCCGGTCCCTTCGCTTATTTTTATGGTAAGTTTCTGATATTATAGATTATTTTTTAATTAATTATAAGCAAACGTTTGACCTACGAAATGAGGCCGGCAAAAACAGGTTGATCAGGCTCATTGGCGTTCATTAGGAGAGGCCTATGTTCAGCAGTGGACAAATATGGGCTGATGATGATGACGAAGCGTTTGACCACTATTTCATCTGATAGTAATGACGATGTGGTGGACGATGATAGAACCTAGGACTTGCATAGAACGTACGTATTCACTCGCGACTTGAAGACACCCATATTGTACTTATCAGGAAATGCCAACTCAGACGGGGAGTTCCATTTCTTTGCGATTCGTACAATTTTTTTTTTTAAACAAACGCATTCACACTCACAGCCCCACACTAAGTTCAAAGACTTGTAACGTGGGTGCCAGAAACATTTACATCACACACACATTACACCCAGAACCAGAAGCACAAATATCCCGTGGGAAGGAATTTTGTGCTCCTGCCAGGAATCGAACCCAGGACCCACGGCGCAGAGGGCGGACACCTGTCCACTGCACCAACTGGGTCGTCGAAAATCATTCAATTTCGATGTCCATGTATAGATAATTGATGCCCTGAATAGACCCCCTGCATCGAGATGTTGTCGTAGTTCACTCAAGTACAAAAATAAGAGTATATCGCCTAACTCACTAACTAGTCCTTGCGCCTACATTACATTTTGTCTCTTAATAGAGAAAAACATTAGAGGTTATAATATTATTTTTCTTTTAAGTTGTCTTTCTCTTAATATTAATTAATTGTTTAATTTTAGTATTTGTTGTTCAAATACAGGATATAGTAATTATAGTACGTCAGTTTCAGGTTTACATGTACAGCTGTTTTTGAGATACGCACTTACGTGTATACTCACACTGACAGCTCTCCACTAAGTTCTATGACTTGTGTCGTGGGTGCCGGAAACATTCACATCACACACACAATCACACCCAGAACCAGAAACACAGATTTCCCTCGGGTAGAAAACTTGTGGTCCCGCCGGGAATCGAACCCGATACCTGTGCTTAAAAGGTGGACGCTCACCTAACTAAGCTCACAGGCAGTACGTTCGATTGCTATTTTTTTCTTTAGGTCACAGTGTCACCTATTCTCTGAGAATTCGCTACATGCTAAATGCATCTGACAGACGGACGGCTTTCGCTTCGCTCATTCAATTATATTTAAATATTTTCCTTCACATGTCCTCTGAGATCTTCCTTCTTGCCAAATTCTATCATTTAAGGGTTCCTATTTGGCACAAAACCTTAAAAACTAAATAGAAGTAACTTTGAAGCAATATTCTTAACAATATAATGACTGAGTGACGTAAGCACATAAATCAAACATTATGTATCTCCACGATTCTCCGTTATTATCGTATATATTAACACAATGTAGTTTAATTTACTCATTATCGGCTTTTGTGAAACAAATGTGTACATATTTTTATACTCGATAGGTAAGCATCTGACCACTATCTCACCCGATGGATAGTGATGTGGCTGAGGATTTAGTATGCTTGCTTAAAGATACCTATTCACTCTTGACTTGAAGACTCCCAGATTAGGTATACCGTTCGGGGAACAAATACGGACAATCAGTTCCACTTTCTCGCACTAGATGTTAAATATTTGCTAGATATAAGCATAAAATTACAGTGCGCGCATTCAGGCAAATCTTTATGGCAAAAGGGGTTCGATTTTAAAGTAAAATTCCCAAAATTGTAACTGAATGACCACTGGGAAAGTTTAAATCAGTAATAAATGAAATCTTTATTCACTAGTATATAGGTAGGTTTTACATGCAGGTGTTCTATAAGTTGGGTATCACTATATTCGACAGCTATTTAGGTCGTGCAAATGTTTACAATTTAGTTGAGGAATTTATATACCTACAAACAATTAAAAACTTTACAATAAGATGTCAGATAAGGATTCAATTATAAATGTCAATAAGATAATAAATCAATACGATAATATAATAGAACAAGTATTTAGTTCATAAATTAAAATATACCTTCATGTCATTTATGCTTAAAATAGTCACTTAGTGAATAAAAGCATCTGTCCACTAGCCAATCGTAAAGCTTTTTATTAAATTCTAAATCGTGCATTTCGCCAAATTGTTTAGGTAATTTATTATAGATTCTAATAGCCATAGTACCTATAACAATTAATATCACATATTTTAAGCCTATTTCGTGGTACCAACAGAGGCTTTTGTACATTTTTTCTTTTAAAAGCAACGTTTAGTTCGTGCGGGCGCTGGAAACATTCACATCTCGCACACAATTACAACCAGAACCAGAAACACATATTTTCCTTGGGGAGAAAACGTGTTCCCGCCGGGAATCGAACCCGCTATTCTGCTTCGAAGGCGAACGCTCACTCAACAAAGCCAACGAGTAGTTCAAATTCAATTAGCTTTTCAGGGTTGAAATTAATCTTATCAAACGATTTGAAGAAAGTGAACAGCATCTAATAACCTGCGAACATTTAATAACTGGTACGGTATTAATCGATTCTGTTAAAAATCCAATAATCATAAAATCGAAACAATCGGTCGATATTAATGAAGTGAACTAACTAATCGACTCTTATCCTCTCATCTCCTCTTATCTCTCATTCACAAAAAGATAAAATTTTCTAATGTGAAGTTAGCGGCCGATTATAACCCGACCAATTTAAGAAGTGCGATGAATTATGCGGACAAAACTGCTAAAAATAATGGAAATAATTTCATTGAAACCATTTATATTTAGATAAATGGTTTTAATGAAATTAACCAAATAATTATTTATTTATTTAAGAAAACATGCCAAGGGTGGGCCTTACAGATTTCCAATTCAGGGTACCCAAGGTTATTCACTAAAAACTTATTAACTAAGGAAATTAGCAACTTACATTATTATAACTACGTAAACCAAAACAAATATTTATAATTTTACTTCAAAACGAAACAAACATAGTGCTATATCCATAGCCGCACTGTGTAGTTCGTTAAGCGAGCAGTTAAATAAATCAAGGGCTTGGTTCCGGTCGAGTGTACCATTGAGTAGACGGAACAATAACAACAATATAAATGGTTTGCGCTTTATATTGTTATCATTTCAAATTGCATTTTTTATGCGGGTTTATTAATATGGATTGATTTAGTTACATAATTCATCGAGCTTCTTAAATTGGCCGGGTTATAATCGGCCGCTAACTACACAGCGCTACCTTTCTAACATTTTATTATCGAGCGAAGCGAGATTAGGGTTGCTCAGCACTTTGTACGTCTGTCTGTCAGAGTCATTTAGCGTCTAGACCATACAAGCGAATAACTCAAACACACCAAATTCTCAGAGAATATGTAAAACTATGACCCAGAGCGAGAAATGGCAATTAAAATAATATTAATGACTATATTAAGGGAACACCCATACACGAAGTGGGATATAATAAAAACTTGTATGCCCGCCGGAAATCGAACCTTATCCCCTGCTTAGAAGGCGAACACCCATCCAACTAAGCAAACGTTCAGTTCAAATTGTAATTAAATGTATTTTTTATTACAGTGCATCGTGACTCTGGTAATGATATTGATAAACAACGTGGAGGCCCTCATGATCTTCGTGACGTCAGTTGAATCTCTCTTCATATTCTGTTCAATCGCCGGCCTCTTGTGGATGCGGTGGAAGCGACCCGATCTCGACAGACCTATTCGAGTCAATTTAATCCTCCCAATTGTATTTCTTATCGTCTGCATTTTCATTGTAATTTTGTCGTTAATCAAAAATCCATTGCAAGTCGGTTCCGGCTTAGCGTTTATAGTCTGCGGCGTACCCGTGTACTACTTATTTATTGTATGTAAGTCACAGAGGCTACAGTCAGCTTGTAATTCCTTTAACGTGATGTGCTCTAAGATGTTTCTGTCCCTTCCCGAAGACTCCAAGGAATTATGATCTCTGCAATTTACGTTTACGTGAAGCAGTGGGACCAATAAAGTCATTCCTATTTTAACGACTTTAACGCTTGCTATTACAATAGTGTAAGGTGTTAGCGATTATTTGGCGAGAGATTAAATGTTGATGCAAGTTTGGTAATTATCGTACATGCGTCATTAAGGATTTGTTACCTTTTTCCCAAAAATATTCAGTTAAAATGAAGCCAATTGCACGCCCTTATAAGATTTTAATTATAAGGAAATGATAATTATGACGTTTGAGGCAGACTTTGGAGTTCATCGGTTAGAGCAATATATATTATGACCTATTGCTGCGGGTTCAAATCCTGCCTCGTGCGGATTTTTTTCTTTTTAAGTTTATTACTTTAGCCAAAAGTTTGTATTTGTCTGAAAATTACGTTTGAAACGAGGTATCTCTCTAATGGCTGGACGGATTTGTATGAAAATTTTAATTGTAATCTAAACCCTGGAATAAGACATAGGCTTTTTTATCCTGATTAAGGCCACAGTTAGTGTACAATATATTCAACGAATGTCGGATATCACATGATCAAGTACAATAGCTACTTGGCCTAGCTACAAAATAAAAATAACATAAAAATGTTAAGACTCTCGCCAAAGACAATTGCCACCACTTTTTAAGGTGATAGAGTAACCGTGAATCGTGCTAGTATTTTGCTTTACGATACGTGATAAAATCTTGATCTGATGGTTGAATAATGCATTTCTACTTTTAAGCAGTTTAATATATTACAAATCACATCTGTTAACGTTAAAATAATTATTTATGACTATGTTTTCTAAGCATTCCTAGAATAAGAAATGTGTAAATTAGACAATAAATATTAGTTATCTATAACTATTATTGTTTATAATAAATTGTTGAAACAATGTTTGCACAGGTGTTCTTTTTTTGTCGCCCTAAATAGTTATTAGTTCTTACACTCAAGTGAACACTATTAAAAATGATTAGATATAGTAGGTACTGGCTTATAAAATGGACACTCCGCCTCAAGCAATCCGTACCACAATACCTAATAATACAAATACAGAAGTTTCTTAACTCTGAAACTTTTAAATAAATTGTGGCTCTTCGACGACGCAGTAAAGTGCATCAGCACAGCATCAGCACAGCCTGCCTAAGTATGTATTTGCCTCTCTTTCTATCGCATACTCATATCTCTTCTGACGCGTGGCAAAAGCATTAGAAGAACAGGGTTAATTGCCAACTGTCAATTTTGACAAGTCTATCAGAGCCCACCGACGGAAAAAGCGGAAAAGCAAAGTGGGAGCGTGGCTGCGTTAGTTTTGAGGGGTCGTATGACGGGTGGCTTGCACGCAATTCATTACGCGATTTTTTACTTCCTTCTTTTCAAAATCAATCATACCTGTTAGAGGTAAAATAATGCCGTAGGTTACAATTGTATTTAATAAGGATTACATAGAAAAAAGCTTTATTTCATTATCTTTTTATCTAAATATCCACATATAAATCTAAATATCCACTTTTTCCTAGATTAATGTGCTTACTTATATGTTGAGGAATTTTTACGCGCGAACATACTAAGATAAATTTAACGATTTCTTCTAGACTATTTGTTCAATTTAGCATCGAATAGAAGATAGAATGTAACTTTATTTGTATAAGTCACATTATTAACTAATATGAGGTAGGCTTTATATGCATCAAAGGGCAAATAGTATCCACATGAACTAATTAACACAACAACAAAAAGAATTAGCGAAATTGTTCAATCCGTTCACGCGTGATGCTATGACCAAGGGAAACAGAGATACATTTTTATGTATATAGATATTTAAATCAAATTCGGGTTTGTTACAACACTTATAACTAGATAACGGGTGGACCGATCTTAATGATCTTTGATTTATTGGATTTATCTCCGCCACGAGTAGCAAAATAACTCTTAATAAGTACATCGAAAAAAAAAAAACCTTATTTTTTTTACGGAATTGAGGTTTTAATGATATTTCTAAAATTAATGCGGGCTAAGCCGCGGGGAACAACTAGTTTGTAAATAAATTTATTAACTAAATTGCCTGTACATTGTACTGTATATGGCATACAACGGCATATAAAATGGATTTTATTTGGCTACGGAATTTAAACAATCTACTATTGAATATGTCGATATCTCTGTTTGTGATGAGTATTGCATTGTATAGGCCAGGGGTCGGCAACTTTTTGAGTCGGAAGAGTCAAAAATTACAATTTACAAAATTTCAAAGTTTTATTGAGCCACAATTTTTTTTCTTGCCAACAATAATTCTTGATGCCAACAATAATATGAGTATCGTATAGAAAACGATAAGCACGCAACTGTATAAATGTACTTTTTTGCTGCCTTTGGAGGCTGGTAATGGCTCTATAGAAATGGTGCCTTATCCTCGTTAATTTATTCAGTAAGTTTTTTAAATTTTTTTTATTTGCGTATGGAACTAAAGAGCCGAGCCGCAGCTTCACATCCAAAGAGTCGTATGTGGCTCGCGAGCCGCAGGTTGCCGACCCCTGGTATAGGCGACACATTCTGATTCCGGGGTTATAATAGGAAGTACTATTTGAATAGACTGCAGGTATTACAAATGCGGTTTCTTGATCTAAATCTAGCATTAAAATTGAGCAGCGAGAGAAGAGTGGGAGAATCTAGGGAGCAGTGAATTGTTTTATAAATTATAATTATTATTTATGACGAATCTAAAATGTGTAAGGAACATAATAATATGTCCACCACTCTGGCAGCTATTCAGAATTGCTATTCAGCCTCCTTGCATACATCATCTATACGTGTCTGCCGAGTTACTATTTAACATGAACTTGAAAATATATATAAAATCAGTGTGATGGGAATGATACCCACTGGTAGTGGGCTTGAGCATTTCAGTTAGTATAAGCTCGATGCCTTGCTTGTAGTTAACTTAGTTCTTTGCTATATAGATGTGTATACATACTTAGTTTTAGTTTAGTTTTAGGAAATATAGGCAATTGGCCCGTAGAAAATAATGTTTTTAAACATAAATACGTATTATATGTTATAGATAACTTATAATTAGTGTTTTTCATCAAAAAATATGTAATTTAAAAGGCCAAAAGATTTGTATCACTTCTTCTGAATCAATTTTTCCTCGAACTTATTCGACTAAATCGATATTCTTTTTACAAATTCAGCGTGAGTCAGTAGAGCGTAAATTGTCGTGTCAAATTATCCGATCACGTACCAGCAGTCTACCTATTATAGTAGAGATACCTTCAACCAGACATGGACCAGTCTATTGTGTGCCACTGTGAAAATTTAGCACAAAAAATAACAAATTCGAATTTCGTAACTAATAGCGGAAGCGGCAGCTGCGCAGATCAACTGTGTAACTGGCACTAATTTTGATTTCCATCAGTTCCTACTACTGCCATTATTCCTATATCCGAGGAATAAGGGCGACGTTTTCAGTCAAATTGCAGATGGTACAAAGAGTCGTCGTCGAGTCCAGGTTGCAGTCTCGAACACCGACGACGTTAGATCGCATATCAATTTATTTACCTCGTGCTCTTTTAATTATCTAACAACAAGTCAAAAGTCATCCACTAATTGTTAACATACCTTATATTTTCATCATCCGTATGGCGAAGGAGTAGAATTCATTGCCAGTGTATTTGTTCCCTGAACGGTATAATCAAAATAGGTTATTTACATGGGCCCCAAAGAAGTCCTCATGAAAGCTAATATCTAGCTCTATTGCCAGATTTGCTAAATTACATCCATACTTATCAAGAACTAATCTGGGAGTATTCAAGTCTAGAGATGATTTTTAATCAAGCTAAGGAAGTATGCTACATCTTCATGATCACTTTCCATCAGGTGAGACAGCGGTCAAATGTTTTCATATATAAAGAAATCTAACATATCAGGATGTAGAGCAGCGCAGCATTTTACCGGTTGAAATGTTAATGTAAGCGTGACGATTTATTACCAATAGACGAGAGAATTAAATGTCTCTCTGTGGATAAAACTAACTTAAACTATTCGGTTAAACTCAATTCTATATAAATTATGTGACTTCTGTGTACATTGTCTACTTGTTTCGAAACATCAACTGTGAAACGGGCCTTTTCGACCCTTTCTTGATAGGTACTTGATCACGTGTAAGTGTAAGTAGGTACTCACTATATTTATTTCATCACATTTACAATGTTCATTTGTAAAATGACTGCTAGGATTGCTTTGTAAACAAATTTCTACGTATTTTTCTTACGCTTTTATCAATTGATATCTACCCCACTTATGATAATGCTTACGGTTTTCCTGTGGTAAACCAATGGGTTAATCCTTTAGATATAATAACATTTTCAATCTCACTCTGCTAGCGGAATATAATGTGTAATCAATGCGTAATTTATATTTATTTTGATGTGTTTATAGTGTGGTGTGGCTGGTTTATTTGCGTATATCAATTGCCATGTGGGGCTATTCCGCAATTTGATCATCCGGTGTAAACTTGAATAGCTTCACTTCCTGTTACGTGCTTGTAAATATATAACTAATCTAGTTTAGACTAAAAAACATGATAGTGTAGGTACGGATATATAGGTACCCGCAGACAGTCGTAGTCACAAAACAGATTTACTAATAATTAATTAATAATTAATTATATGCTGCAATATGTTCCTCTGTTTCTATTTGAAATCGAAAAAACTTGTATTGCTTCATTTTTGCTAATTCTGTTAGAAACCGATTGCAACATAGTTAGGTAAGGGATCTACAAATGTTGAAGTACCACCCTGAAGTTGGAAGATCTGTCGCTGAGCACCAAGCGGCTATAAAACAAGTTACATTGTAGTCCTTACTGCTCTCGACCATATCTTTATAAACTAAAAGGTAAATACAGGTAGGTAGTACAAAACCAATGTTGAAGTTTATTGGTCTATTTCAAGTGGATTTTTACCGACTTCACAAAAAAGGAGAAGGTATTCAAGTAGACCGTATTTTATTTTTCTTTTTTATGTATTTTACCTCATAACTTCTATCCACGTGAATCGATTTTGAAATTTTTCGTTTGAAATATGTTGCCAATGCCAATTGATCCCATTTAAATTTGATCAAGATTATCCGACTTCAATAACTCATAACTTCTATCGTTGTGAGCCGATTTTGATGATTATTTTTTATTTGAAAGCTGGTGCTTTTCATGTGGTCCCATTGAAATTTGATCAAGATATGATCTCTAGTTTTTGAGTTATCGTCCATAATGCGTGTTTAATACATTTAATCTGATCATGGTTCCGAAGATAAAGCGGTGAAGTCGGTCTTTTACCGAAAGGAAAAGGAGAAGGTACTTAAGTCGAACGTTTTTTTTTTTTGTGTGTGTTACCTCATTTTTTGTTTAAAAGATGTTGCTTTCTAATTGGTCCCATTTAAATTTGATCAAGATCCGATCAGTAGTTCTTGAAATATCGTCAATAATGCCTATTTTGTGACGAATAATGCGTACTTTGACGATGTTCTCGTTTACCCAACTTCAAAAGTTACCTCATAACTTCTTTCGTTGTGAGCCGATTTTGATGATTTTTTTTTTATTTGAAAGCTGGTGCTATTCATATGGTCCCATTAAAATTTGATCAAGATATGATCTCTAGTTTTTGAGTTATCGTCAATAATGCGTGTTAAATACATTAAATCTGATCAAGGTTCCGAAAATAAAGCGGTGAAGTCGGTTTTTTGTCGGCTTGCGTTTAATTATATTGTCACTAGTCGTGGCCAGCGGCTTCGCGCTTGTTAATTGAATTAATAATTAAACTCAACACAAAGCTTTAAAAACAGTTTAGTTCCACAGATCCATTATAAAACATGGTTTGAGTCCATACATTTCGGGAAAATACTTGCTTCAGTTGCACAGTGTATATAAATCTAAAATTTGAATGTTTAGGCTTGGTCTGCTTGTAGCCACGTACATATTACTAGAAAACAAACATAAAAAATAATACATTCGACTCTTGAGTACCTCCTCCTTTTTTGTGAAGTCGGTAAAAGTGAGTCAAGTCACTTTTGGGGTTCGATGTCGCTTATTATTTAGATTTCTGTGGGTTCGATCTACCAAACCCTAACTTGTTATGGATATATAAGCTTGCTGATTTAAACCTATTGTATTATAACAAATTAATCAAAAAACTTTAATTTGTTTCGTTTCATTTTCTAATTTAACACACCGAATACATATTAACATAGAATAGAACCTACTTGAAAAAACATAGCTAAATATTTTTAAGTACAAATTCAGTGTTTCCCATCATAAGTAAATTCAAATTGTAGATCTGAGATACTTATTATTGGAGTTACAAATACTATGTAATTACTATATTTTTATTTTCTACCTACAGGCCAATTACCTATATTTCCTTAAACTAAACTAAAATTATATACAGCAAAGAACCAAGTTACCTACAAGACATCGAGCCTATAGGTAACTCAAGTGCTCAAGCCCACTACCAGTGGCTAGCGTTCCCATCAGGCGGCATTGCCTCTCTGAATTGCAATGCTACTACGTTGAGCCAACTAAGTGCCAGCATTTTGATCACGCTTCGCTTCAACCAGGCGCTCTGATAGATTTTTGAAAATATAATGAGCTACCGGTCCCCACGGACCCAGTGTCTCAACACCAAACGGCTAAAATATGTAACCAGTGCCGAGGTTTCCATATTTTCTCCGTTTGCGCTGCTCTGCCGAAGTTGCCGCGACGCAAACTTCATTCAATGTGTCAGGAAGATGTGACGGAGCTAAAGTATCGACACAAGTTGCATCCCACACTAAAGGCCGTCCCATCTTCCATGGAATTAAAGTCATGCCGTCGGTTTTTTTTACCATCGTCACGCATCAGACCATTCGGTGCGACAATGGCTGGAACGTTGGCCCGGCGGATGATATCGTTGAGGCTGGCGTGGCGGGAAATTCGGCCAGCACTCTTCTGGCACGAGAGGCCGTGGTGACCTAGCTGGTCAACAGCAGTACCACACTGACAGTTATGGGCAACATAGCACCTTGCACCCAAACGTAAGCATATAGCGAGACGGAAAGCAGATGGATCTATAAGTGTACCAGTATTAAACGAGGGAATGGCCTGCAACCAAAGCCCTAACTCCCATACAGAAACTGCTAGAAGTCGAGCACGCTCTGTGACGCTAGGACACGTATCTAAAAGATGTTTCTGTGCTAGTTCACAGAGCGGCCGATCCCACAGTCTCTGTATTTACTATCGATATCAAATTGTTATGGAAGGTAACGAGTACTTACGCTTATCTAGTCCGTTAAAAATGTTTACGATGGGCGCAGACTCAAATATTTGTCATGACTTGTAAATATAACAGTAGGCGATGAGACTGCTTTAATAAATCACCAAAAAATCATGACAATATACGTAGGTATCATACTTCATACTAATACATTATATTATATTATTATCATACATAGTTTGAGTTTGTAGAGATAATAGATGTAGGTAAGTTGATTCTTGTTTATGAATGCATCTTGATTAAAATCTAAATATATATTTGAACGTATAATTGTATCAATGAACTGCCCATTGGCTTAGTTGAATAAAGTAAGTGTAGTAAGTTGTAGTGATTACAACACTTTGTTAAACTATAATGTAAAGGTATAATATGAAGATTTTATTTTGTCGGACTACGGACTTCAAAATCGTATTTTTACCCAACTACGGCGAAAAAAGAGGGGTATGATTTTAGCACCGTATGTATGCGTCTATCAATCTAAATGTCGTTTGCTCCCTTTTAGCATCCAAATTAATAAACTGATTGTAAGGTATAGGGTAGCATTGAATTCATCTCAATTCTACGTGTGTCACATTCTAGCAACATTCTAGGTTTATTTCAAAAAACATTGCGGCGTACTAT
This sequence comes from Lomographa bimaculata, assembly GCA_948107665.1. Classification (NCBI taxonomy): domain Eukaryota; kingdom Metazoa; phylum Arthropoda; class Insecta; order Lepidoptera; family Geometridae; genus Lomographa; species Lomographa bimaculata. The sequence goes on along the minus strand of OX403587.1, from coordinate 14,092,755 downwards.
GCATATTGACAAAAAATATTAAAATAGACCAATACCATCGTCATTGGTACTAAATGATATAGAGCTCCAAAATCAAATTTCAAAAATATATACCCGACATAAATATGTAACACATGCAATGCAAATACAGCAAGCAATACCAAGAAAACAGAACATAGCAATTATCACTAAGCAGCAATCTCTTCCAGAGATGTGTTCCAACTTTCCAACACATAATAATATAGTACCTAAAGTATAATAATTTTGGTTTTAAACTAGAACAAATGAAAAAGTAGTAGAGTACTACCATAGTAGAAATATATTTCTACTATGGTACTACTATTAGTACGAAATGACATCATCTAGTACGTAGTACTACGTAGTAAATATTTGTCTTGGTATGCAGTATTTGTATTGTATTGTGGTGTATATTTATGTTAAGTATATATTTTCAACCGACTTAAAAAAAGGAGGTTCTCAATTCGACTGTATGTTTTTTTTGTATGTATGTTACGCGATATCTCCGCCAATTATGAATCGATTTTGATGTTTTTTTTTGTTTGTTTGGTAGGGTATACTTCAGAGGTGGTCCCATATAAATTGATCGAAATCGGTTAAGCCAAAACCGAAATATAAGCGATGAAGTCGGTATTTTAAAGCTCTGCTATCGTTTCAATTATTGAAATAAAGACTACTAATATAAGTATCATCTCCGTTTCAGCTTGGACAAAATTGCTTTCGTATGTCCGGATTTCCAGTTGTTCTCCTATACAGGTCGCATTTCTCCACCGATTCTCGTGGTTTTTTCTCAGCAAAATCGATAATTATGTAGAATTTATTTGTCGATTAATTTTTTGAAAATGAAAAAAAAATGTGTAACGAAAACCTGTAAATACATATTTCAGTTATTTCGAAAAATATGCGAGGTTTTCAGATTGCAGAGCCACTAATTAGTATACCGTTAGTTAGAACAAAGTGACTACATTGGGAACCCAGATCACGTCCTAGAAGATGCAACAGTATGTAACCAAGTGTTTGTTACCTCATCTGCCGAAGAAGTTATAGTATGTCCGCTTGTGTTGGTAAATATAATACAAAATACAAATGTATCGCGTAAGAATGGAATGGTGCAAAAGAAAGTATAGATAATTATCTAAATATAGTTACTACGTTTATAGCGTTTTTAATTATTAACATAATGTATTAGTACCTGGATGACCGGTTTTTTTTTGTAAAGAAATAGAAACAAAAATAAAATTGAAAAAAATAATCCTCTGGACTCGAACCGGGGTCTTCTGGTTTCGGGACCACCCAATTTCCCACCTGAGCTATTATAACCTTGTGGTTAGTGTCGAAATTTACCTTCGGATTCTAATGACATTGTAGCAATTTTTTATTGCCTGAAAACACGGATAAAACTTTGTTTTCTAACAATGAGACCTAGATCGATTTATTGCCCCAGAAACCGCCTGCATACTACATTTCATGAAAATCAAGCCGTTTCCGAGATTCAAATTATATATATACAAGAATTGCTCGTTTAAAATTAGATACAATGATTAAGGTTTAACTACTTGTCGTTACCTTATCGTCGAATTTCAACTTTGGCACTTATAGTGAAGACAGAGCTCAACTGGCTGCTAAGAAGCTGGGTATCCTTGGTAAGGTCAGGCAGTACTTTATACCGAGGCAGCTTCTCATTTTATATCAAGCTCAAGCTCAAGTCCGATCGTGTTTGGAGTACTGCAGCCACCTTTGGGATGGATCCGCTAAGTACCAGCTAGAAGCTCTTGAGTCTATTGACCGGCGAGCCAAAATACTCATGGGCGATATTAAGCTAGTTGAGTCAAAACTGCAAAGTCTTGGTCACCGACGTAAGGTAGCAAGCCTATCGGAATTCTATCCCTTACATTTTGGAGAGTGTGCTCAGGAATTACATGACATAATTCCTCCATGTCCTTTTTACCATCAAACAACATGACAAACTGTCAAACGTCATCCATTTATGGTTGATATACCTCCAGTTCGCCGGGAGCGTTTCGCTTTTACGTTTATCATCCGTACAGCGAAGGAGTGGAACTCATTGCTTGCGTCTTTGTTCCCTGAACGGTACAATCTGGGTGTCTTCAAGTCTAAAGTGAATAGGGACCTTCTAGGGAAGCATGTTCCGTCTTCGGCCGCATCTTCACTTTCCATTAGTTAAGATAGCGGTCAAATGCTAGCCTATCCGGCATTAAAAAAAAGTCTTTAAAAAACACTACAGGTGGTGTAGTTAGCCATTTAAGAGCCAATTGCACTATTTCAAATACGAAAGTTTGTGTGCAAGTATGTTTGTTTTATCTTCACGCTGTAACGGCTTATACCTATAGGTATAGCTAGGTTTAACACTTAGGCTACTTTTTCACTTGATAAGTTTGATCTACCAAACCAAAAAAAAACATCAATATCGTGACATAATTGGCGGTGATATCGCGTAACATACATACAAAAAAAAGAAAAAAAAAATATTATCGAATTGCATTAATTACCTAACCATATAAATAAATACTATTTTGTACATTCAATGCACTTTTGGCTACCGCCGCACTCGAGTGCATTCTAACATTAACATTAACATAAGAACATAGTTTAAGAACATTTTATAATAAACAATAAACAGTGCTAGTTATTATAAAGTTTATAAACAATTCACTTCCATAATTCCCACTGCAACCTCGCTACTACGTCCCGTCTGTGAAATATGCAATTTGTTTATTAGTGAGCGGAGTGAATTAGATAAATAATCACGACCATAATATATAATAATCATTGGCGATGATAAGCTAGTCGAGTCCAAATTGCTGAGTCTCGGTCACAGACGTAAGGTCGTAAGTCTATCGGTGTTCTACCGTTTACACTTTGGAGAGTGTGCGCAGGAATTACACGAGTTAATTCCCCCATGCCCGTCTTACCATCTAACAACAAGACAAACTGTCAAACGTCATCCATATATGGTTGATTACCTCCAGTTCGCTCGAAGCGTTTCGCTTCTACCTTTATCATCCGTACAGCGAAGGAGTGGAACTCATTGCCCTCGTCTTTGTTCCCCGAACAATATAATCTGGGAGTCTTCAAGTCAAGAGTGAATAGGTACTTACCTTCTAGGCAAGCGTGCTACATTTTCAAACACAGAAAACAACAAAAAAAAACAAAAATAGACCATACTTAGTTTTCTAGGATTACAAAAAACAACATAATTGGCAATTATGTATTTAGCTAATTGCAAAGCTGGTGCTTTGTTTTATTGCCGACGGACATAACACTGGTATTTTGAGAATCAAAGGTACATTATCAAGCCCCAAGAGACAAACAACGCATACAATGATACCATGTGAAAGTGTTCTAATCATTGTCATTGTAATCTATTTGTAAATATATCGATATAATTACTTTCGTAATTAGTTAGTTAATAATTGTAGCTAAAGAACTAAACCTCTCTATGGTACAAATCTAGATGTGAAGACTGAACCATTTGTTATGTTATGAGTAAATTCATGCATTGTGTTAACTGTATAGATCTACATATTATTATGTTCGATTTTTTTTATATGTTGGATAGGCAAGCATTTGACCACTATCTCACCTGATGGAAAGTGATGATGCGGCCGAAGGTGTGACATGCTTGCCTAGAAGATACCTATTCACTCGAGACTTGAAGACTCCCAGATTATACCGTTCGGGGAACAAAGACGCAGGCAATTAGTTCCACTCCTTCGCTGTACGGATGATGAATGTAGAAGCAAAACGCTTTGACTATTTTTTTTTTGCTCTGGAGTGAGTGTACTATTCTTTTCTTTGTTTTTTAATTTTGGCTCCGCAAACTTTGTGCATTTAGCCAGTTTTCCTACCAATATTATAAATGGGAAAGTTTGTGAGTGTGTGTGTTTTTGTTACCACGTATCTCCGTAACGAATAAACCGATTTTGATGAAAATTAGAATGTAGATTTAGATTCCGGAATAACACATAGGCTACTTATTAACTTTATTAACGTGGGCGAAGCCGAGGGGTACTACTAGTAAGTAATAAATATTTCAAGTTGATAGTTCATCGCGGATTTATTTAGAATTCATAAATGTTGTCTTAGTCATAGACGAATTTAAGTAAGAGTCATAGTCCAGTCCACAGTCATTGTCAAATCATGCCATAATAAAGTAGCAAACATTATCAGAACTTATATTGGAAATATGGTATATATTAATCAACTTTTTCAACCGGTAGGATAACAGAGGCAGCGTTAAAAGTTGAATAGGGGTTTTGCCGCGAAAGTGAAAAAATGGCGTTGTTGATTTTGTATTATTTTCCAAAACCTGTGATTCTTCGAGTGTTAATGTGTAGGTAATAATGGTGGATTTTTAACCGTTAATATAAGTATTAGTAAACGTGCATAAGTGTAGGCAAATGTATTCCAAGTCGCATAATGTGATATTCGCATTTGCTCTAAAACTCCAATACAAGCTCTAGTAAAGTTTCTACCACTTTACTAGGGCATGACTTGACTATGACTGAACCTTGACTCTTTTACTTGACTGTGACTGTGATTTGTGATTAGGAGATTTAATATAAAATACACTTGAAATATATTATAACTTGACACTGGCTAAATGCACAAGATTGTGAAGCCAAAATCAGAGAAAAAAAAGGTTGAATAGCATTCAAAATATAAATATTTTCCGATACTATGTGTAGTGTATTTTACCACCACAGCTCAAAAGCTAAAGCATAACTTTTTACTTAGGTTAAGCTTTTTTTCTTTTACTAGAATATGCGAATGTTTGTTTCTAACCCTTGACGAATTAGAGGGGTATTATAAGTTTGTAGCGTCTGTCTGTCTGTGGCAGTATTTGTAAGCACAACCTTCAAAATAGATATTCTTTGAAGTCCGTGAAAAGTGACGTGTTCTTATGAAAATTGTCACTCCTGTTTTCCAGATGAGGTATCATCAATTTTTTTTTATTTTGCCTCTTGTGCTGTCCTCTGACAGAGTGAACGATACGGACAGATAGAAGGACGACAAAGCGCTTTGTTCGGTCAGTAAATTATTCTTAAAATTGGTTTGTTAACCTTTGTTGTATTATCGATACAGAATGCCTTTGTTTTTTCCGTTGTGGGAATATGTTCCAGATTCTTGTACCTTTCTTCAGCGTTGCATGTCAAGCATGTAATTGATGACAAACTGGTGTTGTGTCATACTGTTATGACATTAAACGTTTTATATATGAATACTGCTTATTCATAATAATATGCCTAACAAACTGGCATTATTAAAACTAATATTAATAATACAACAAATTCCTTAATATATCTTAAAACAATAAAAAGAAACATGCTTTTCGCCAGTAACGCACTGTAAGTACTGTAACATGTTTCGGTACATAAGCAGAATTATCATATTAGTTAGAACTTTCTTTATTTTCAACCGACTTCAAAAAAGAAGGTTCTCAATTCGACTGTATGTTTTTTTGTATCAATGTTACGCGATGTCTCCGCTAATTATGAATCGATTTTGATGATTTTTTTTTTGTTGTGTAGAGTATATAGGTGGTCCCTTAATTCCCATATTTTTTTTATCGATATCGGTCAAGCCGAAACCGAAATATAATGAAGTCGGTTTTTTAAGCTTTGCTTGCGTTTCAATTATTATTTTGGCACTGCAAGTTATGTGCATTTAGGCAGTGTCAAGTAATACTTATTTTATAAGTTAGATATGTAGTTCATAATAATATAACTAGTCCCAGTCACCAGTCACCGCCAAAGTCAAGTCAAAGAGTCATGGTCCAATCGTAGTCAAGTCATGCTCTACTTCAATTTTAATTGTAGAGTGAGAATATTAATCATGTTTTTCAACTTTGTATAATTTGCCTACACTCATACACATTCACGAACTTTGGTTAATAATCCACCATTATTACACATTAACTCTAGAAGAACCAATAGTTTTGGAAAATAATACAAACTACATCGGAAAGAGAACTGCCAACTTCGCAAACTCAAAAAAAAAAAACTTGAACTGGGTCGTTAAACAACTAAAACAACCCAAATGACCCCGAACAGTCCAAACACGATGAGTTGCAAGCGGCTTTAAAAAAAATCCTCATACTACCGCTTAGATCCATCATGAGATTCTGGATCAGCTCGTTGGTAAGTAGATACCAAATGATTAACATCAGAATTACATGCATTTGCAGTTTCAAATCGGACATCGACACTAAGGAATAACAATAATCGTTTATTAAACAAGTTTAAATTTACAATTGTAATATTTAAGTTATAAAAAGAACAAAACAAATTAAAGATGGTTTAGACGATTTTTAATATTCGCTAAAATGCCCAAAATGCTGGCTGGTTTACCACGTATACATCCCAGCATTTTGGTCACGTGCCAAATAATAACTAACAACTAAGTTTGTTTAATGAAATCTCAGATTTGTTTACTTACTTAATTTGTTACTAAGTAAAGCTAATTGTGAAACACAAATCATTAACCGTTGACGGAAAATATGTAAGTAATTGTTAAATTACTCCCTTAAACATTACATCATTCAACTATCAGCTCATCAAACTGGTCCTTTGACTTCATTGTCGACATTCTAAACGGGATCCATTGTCACGTGGTCATCGTAAACTGTACAATAATAGACATGAATAATTAATAAGCGTGCTAGGCACGTGTGTCGCGTGCTAAAGAACTCAGATCGGCCCAAACTTTTATGCCCAGAGTGCGCAAAAACAATATAATCGCATAATTATTTTCCGCGTCGCCACCTTATGAGGAAGCATATAGAGATAAGGTATGTGGCTCGCATTCTATATGTATTAGGTCTGCTCATGGCATCATTATATAATGTGTTTGTAGGTATAATCGACGGTGCTATTCAATAGCCTATTAGAAATTACCTAACCTTACGATGATTCTATCGGTACCAAGTACCAAGCGGTAGTGTCACGGAGGATAAACAAATTTAAACACTATCAAATGGTTTTTGCTACTTCTCAGAGTTTTGAACCTTAAAAGGTTCAAGACCATAAACTAACAAAACATTTTAATACCTGGATGCGTAAAAAGTGAACATAGTTAGTTTTGTTTTTACACTTTTTCGAAAATAAGACTAATATGTTATGTGATTTGGTATATAAGTAGAAACTTGATTTATTAAACGTAATGAACATTTATGTGAGAATTGTTGCTTTACAACTTAAAATCGCTATAGATCCTAAATGGTCATTCAAAATGATAATATTATTTACAAATACCTATTTAACGATAGACTTAACAGAGTTCGTCGACTTAATTATTTTTCACAATATGACGTCTAGGTGACGACATTTGGAATTTTGATTACCGTAAATAAGGTGACTGTAACGTCCTAGTAGCAACGTACTAATTAGTGACACTAGCAAGTATAACAAATCTATTGATTTAAGAATAATCGAAATCGGCCCACGCGTTTGATCTCTAGAAGGCCTCAAACGAACTAACATACATAGATAGGCTGATAAACACATTACCTTCCTTTGGTAAAAATGATCCCTTACAACATCACTTCATTGTTCTATTATTCACTTCATTGTATCCGTCAGTCTGTATGTCTGTCTGTTAAGGCCCCGTTCCTGAGAAGAAGGGGACGTATCAAGTTGAAATTAATATCAAATACTAAATTCTATGGTCTTTTAGAGATTTACAAAAAATAAGCCTCTTAGTCAATGCAATAATAAATAGGGCAACATTTATGAGATAATAATTAAACGCAAGCAAAGCTTTAAAAAACCGACTTCATCGCTTTATCTTCGGAACCTTGATCAGATTTAATGTATTAAACACGCACTATTGACGATAACTCTAAATCTAACTAACTACTTAAATGGAACCACATCAGCTTTCAAATAAAAAATAATCATCAAATCGGTTCACAACGAAATAAGTTATGAGGTGACTTTTGAAGTCGGTTAAAAACAAGAACATCGTCAATGTAGTCCACAGAATATGCATAGGATAACTCAAAAACTACTAGTCAGATCTTGATTGGACCAATTGGAAAGCAACACCTATCAAACAAAAAAAAATTCAAATTCGGTTCACATAAAAAGAAAAAAATAATAATAACAGTCGACTTGACTACCTACCTCCTCCTTTTCTTGGGAAGTTGGTAAAAATAGCAAACATCGGTACTGACATATAAATGAAGGAGTTCAAGTCTAGAGTGAATATGTATCTTCTAAACAAGCGTGTTACATCTACGGCCATATCTTCACTCTTCATCAGGTGAGATAGTGGTCAAATGCTTGCCTACCTAGCATTATAAAAATCAAAACCTACTCGGCAATTTCCGTAAACCTAGAAAAATTAGATTTGGCATGAATTGTCGAATGGCATGATTTGTCGCCTATTTACAAATTCTCCAATCCTCAATTAAAACATTGACATTTTAATTAGGAACGATAACTTATGGAATTTTAATAATGTTGTTTTGTAACTAAGAAAAAAGTATTATTTGTAGTCCTACTATTATTGTCTCTATTTTAAATAAATAACTATAATAGTTATTTGTGTAAAGTAAATTATAATTTGAGCTCTTGTCCATAAACAAGCAAAATTGTATCTGCGTTTTTTATATCACTCAGTTATACGCAATAAAGTGATCCAGTATGGTCTTATCCATGAATAAATATTATGCCGGTTTAACCAATTCAGACGGACACCAATTGCAAATAATATGTTTTTTTGATATTGTAAATAAACGCCCCGGGGTAACCCTTTCGTACCTTCAGCACATACCGATAGGTACGAACATAATATTATAAATTATGCGTTATCTATTCAACAAGCTCACTTATTTCGTGGCTCTCTTAATATCCACACGTTTGCTTAAAAAAATATAAAAATAAAAACATTGACACAAGTGTTATGGTTTTTGATAACTTTGTCGTAGCAAATCTTTGCGCCAAGAGGAACAATAGAAGGTCAGCCAGCAATCCTTGAAAGTCAAGTGCGTCTGACACAACATAAGTACGAACTCATCGAGGTTCTCTTGTCACTTCGCAAATAAACCTTATTATCGGTAACGGTGTTAGAACCGGCCTCGGAGGCTCCGACTATCGCCTGGTGAAAGTCTCAGCTCAGACGCATACCTCGGCTCGAGTAGCCCGCCCGCTCGCGCAGTTATTGATAGCCGATTGATAATTCGTACAAATAAACAAATAATTGTGAGTGAAGCTGATGCGCGAGCGCAACGCGTCGCGGCATTATCACGGGAGTTAGTAGATCGGCTGATAGCGGAGTGGCGTGGTTCCGCGCGGGCGCACGGAGTCGGCTCCGGGCACTCAGTCGCGACCATGTGGAGGCCGTGCGTCGTAGTCCTGACGGCGCTCTCCGTCGTTGCCGAGCAGCCGCCGGCGACCCTCCAGCTCGACCTCAACAACACTCTCCCAGCAGAGCAGTACTTCATCGACAAGATATTCACCAAGTATGGCGACCAAGGAGTGATCACGTTCGAGGTGAGCGATGTTCTGTTCTGACTACTCTACTATACGCTCGATGCCGTTACCTGTACCTAAGTGAAATCATAATTGTTAATTTTATTTTATAATTTGGTGTGTATTTGTTTTGATTCGTCAGGCTCTTAAAAATGTCGAGTATGTCGGTCTTGAAAGTAATTTGTAAACTAAAATTTTGACTTAATCTGGTGTGGAGTAACATACTCGTATATACGTTACTTCCATCTCTCAGGTCCTTCATATTTACGTGTTGGAGAAGCAGAAGTGATCTGTTGAGTTACTATAATCGCTGATCTGCATCTAATAGAACACATAATAACCGAGTTGACTTTCCAACCTGTTATAAACCATTCTCGGCACGGCAGAAAACTTTGCAGTTACGATTTTCTAAAACACCTTTCCCTATTTCGTAAACGGAAGTTCATCGAACTTAATCATTATACTAACTGCGATACGATAAATTATAGTTTTCTTATCTATGGGCATCGAAAATACCTGCTTATCTATTTGTACAAATCCAATAGATTAATATTAATGTGGACTAAATTGTGTAGAGCTGGACAGGCAGACACTCATAACATGGCATAACTTTGATTTTTCTATGTTATTGTATCCCTCAAAGAATAGATAGTTTGTTTATAGAAAAATATCTCAACCACGTGTTTCATCCATGTAGTTACCATACAAGTTACATAGAATACTTCACAGTGTAATGATTGTAGTTAATTAGAAGATAAGGTTAAATCATGAAGCAAACAATTCTTGTGTAATAATTTGTGTGGAAATTAAAACTTGTAAGTGAGACGTCATGTCTTGTAATGGGTTGAGCTGCTTGACCAGTGGGACCGTGCGTCAATGCTCTCCGTAATTGCGGAAGTCGCAGATTCGGTCCTCGGTTGGACAATGAAAAGATTGCGCATTTGACTCCCTTTACAAACATTTAGAGGGAAGATTTAAGCGAACATTAGTTTTGAAATGACAGATGTCAGTGATTGAACATTTTGATAAGATTCTAAATTTTTTTTACGTTTGCCACTCACACTTATAGATATACCTGGATGACCGATCCTTGCTCGTTAAAACGACGTTTTCTAAATATTAAACCTAGCTAGATCGATTTATCGCCCCTGCAACCCGCTGCATACAAAATTTCATGAAAATCGTTGAAGCCGTTTCCGAGATTCAGATTATATGTAAATATACAAGAATTGCTCGTTTAAAGGTATTAGATTAGATATGAGAAGAATCAAAAGGACAAAACCGTCTGAACTTATTTAGTTTAGTGTAATGTAGTGTTTTATAAGTGCTGCTCACGTAGGCTCATAAAGAACCCATGAACCAAGTGTTTAATAGAGACAATAAGAAAAGTGTTAATAGACACATTCTTGGATATTTCCTACCGACTCGACTTCACAAAAAAGGAGGAGGTACAAGTCGACTGTTTTTTTTATGAGTGTTTTTTATGTGTGTTACTAACTTCATTCCACGTGAACCGATCTAGCAAAGTTAGTTAAATTTAATTTACTAATTAGCCTTATCCTGACTAGATTGAAACAAAAATAAAAAGAATTAACAAACATGTTAAACCAGTTGATAGTGCATGTCACTAATTTTCCTTCATAACAAAATTCACCACGCAACGGGCAGAGGGCGGCCTACTGCGCTACCTGGGTCAACATGTTTCCTTGGTTTTCGTATCGACTAGTGTGCAGTCCTTGTGTCAGGGTTTACAGGCCACCTGAAGGCATCCGACATGGCTTAACGGCTGTTGTCTTACGACTAACAACCGGGACAGCCTGAGTCAGTTGAATTGAAGCTTCAAAAGTCATTTTGTTTTCGTCAGAAGGCAAAGGCACTGGTAGTCAACTGATAATTTAGTCTGTAGTTTTGAAGGCTGCCTTTTTTTCTTAAATGTCTATTATTTATGGAATTATTTGTGCTTAGTGTCATTATGTAAATAATCCGTCGTACTGTTCACTAAAAGACAAAATCGTTGTCTCGATCGACGTCGTGTATTTTAACAACGTTTTATAAATATTGTTGTTATCTCTATTAACAATGAGCAGTTGTACTATCCACGTATATGTAAAAATAATTCTCAAGAGTTAATCATCTACTGGTTGTGTCTACGTATTCATCACCTGTTGCATGTTTTTTTATCAATAGGCAAGCATTTGACCGCGATCTCGCCTGATGGAAAGAAACGATGCGGTCGAAGGTAGGACGTGCAGGCAGGGTGTTCTATTCCTTTGCAGTTCGCATTAAAAGTTGTGGCGAATCGCTTGGTTCGAATCGGAGAAATGTCCACCATGAAAAGATCTCTTGTTTTAGTACGCCTTGTTGTCCAATGATGGTAGGGAGCTGAAGAAACTCAATCATTCTGTCGCACACTCTCGGAAATGTTCCGTGTTATTAGAAATATTTGGTATATTATATATAATACTAGCTTTTGCCCGCGGCTTCGCTCGCGTTAAGAAGTACAACAAACTTTCATCCCCTATTTTATCCCCTTTGGGGTGGAATTAATCAAAATCCTTTCTTAGCGGATGCCTACGTCATAACATCTACCTGCATGCCAAATTTCAGCCCGATCCGTCCAGTGGTTTGTGCTGTGCGTTGATAGATCACTATGTCAGTCAGACAGTCAGTCACCTTTGAGTTATATATATTTAGATAGATTATGATAGTTACTAAGCTCTATTATTTCTACGTTTGTCACCTGTACTGCGAAGGAGTGGAATTCATTGCCCGCGTCTTTGTTCCCCGAACGGTATAATCTGGGAGTCTTCAAGTCATGAGTAAATAGGTATCTTCTAGGCAAGTATGTTACATCTTCACATCATCACTTTCCATCAGGTGAGATAGTGGTCAAATGCTTGCCTATCAAGTATTAAAAAAAATATAAAAATTAAGATGGAATTTGAATTTTTCCTCGCATTATTATCCAAAACTTGTGATTCTTCGGGTGTTAATATATAATAATGGTGGATCATTTAACCGTTAATACTTACTTAGTGAACGTGCACAAGTGTAGGCAAATTATACATAAGTAGTTGTAAAACATGTTTTTCGTTTACGCTCCAAACTCCAACATAAGATCTACTAAATCCACTTAACCAGCATTAAATATATGTAGTTACATTGCACAAAAGTTGAGGAACTATGATAATAATTACAGTGTCTGTATGTTGGCAGATATATAGATATGTATAGCAATTTGCAAATATTTCAAATAAACTCAGTTTATTTTAAACATAAGGAAATACACAAAACAAACAAACGCATTACCACTCATAGCCTCACACCAAGAATTTTATAGTGGGTGCCGGAAACATATACATATAACCCTAGAACCAGAAGCACAATACTCCCTTGGTAAGGAAAATTGTGCTCTACCAGGAATCGAACCCAGAACCCTCGGCGCAGGGGAAAGAGACTTACCTACGGCGCCAACTAGGCCGCTTTCACACTTTGAATACTTGGGCATGGGTGCTTCATATCACAAACACAATCACACCCCAGATCTCGAAACACAAAGTTCCTTTTGAGAGAAAACTTTTATTCCCATCGGGAATCAAACCCGAAACCCGCTCAAAAGTTAGACGCGCTACCAACTACGCCATTGTTTCGTAGACGTGGATAATTCTGAAAATATTTTCCGACCGTTTTAATACGAATTCTGTACGTTTACAGCATTAACAACATAATAGCCGGAGCTATGTCCGCGTCTTTTATTTCTAAAGCCGATAGACCATTAAAGCCGCGAAAAATTACACTTCACGAGCATTGTTCTCTCACAGAAAAGATAAACAAGCAACACAAACGGTAGCAGATGTTTCGTTCCGATAGTACTGGGACGGCGCGGCGTCATCAATTTTATATTACCGTATAAATATTAACTCACGATTTCTGTTCAAAATTAAATCAAGGTGACGGCAATATAAAATAATTAAACGCAAGAAAAGCTTGAAATAACCGACTTCAACGCTTATTTTTTGGTTTTGGCTAAATCGATTTCGATAAAATTTATAAGGGGCCAAATTTTAATTATAACCTACCAAACAAAAAACATCATCAAAATCGATTCATAATTGGCAGAGATATCGCGTAACATACATACAAAAATAAAAAATAAACCGTCCTTTTTTGTAAGTCGGTTGATAAAATGAAACACGCATTTAGGCAGAGTTGAAAGATAGTGATTTTAAAGTGTATCCGGACCACTACTGGATCCAAGATCGTGAGTCATAGAAGAAACTTGACTACCCAGTTGGGGCTGTGGGTACGTCTCTGCTCTCTGCGACGACGTGGGCGCTGGGTTCGAAGAGTATTCCTTCCCAAGGGACATTTGTACTTCTTGTCCTGGGTGTGATTGTGTGTGTGATATGTAAATGTTTCCGGCACCCATGATACAAGTATTTAAACTTAGTGTGGGGCTGTGAAAGTGTATTTTTTATTGGAAGAGAACTATGATTAAAGATGGACCCATGACTGAAGAAGAAGATGATCTGAACACGCTCAAACATCTAATTTGTTAAGATTGACGAGATAACAAATTTTAATTTCTAGTATTAATTTATTTATTCCTTTACACAAATAAGCTGTACCTACACAGATGACTTAATGCTAATACAGCATTCTCTGCCAGATATCCGAGAAGGTGCAGGAAAAATCGTCGTAGTGCATTAAAAAGGACAAAAAATTACCATATCTAGTTTATCTAGCTCTGCGCATGTCCAGTTGATACAGAGCCAAATATTGCATGTTGCAAACATCTTAACATCATCCTTCTTTATCTTACTTAATAACATTAAATTACAATTTATAAAATACACGATTAATCAGTAACGCTATCTGATCTAATTAAGCCATTTAATTTACATTCCACTATCTGCTCACTGACTCCATCTTCAGAATTTCGTCACCAAGTGTTTTGGACTTGTCAGACAAAGTAACGCCTAATATGATAAAAATAGAGTAATAAAATAGATTTAAAAATAAGACATCACTAGAAGTGTTCGCATGCGTTATGGATGCAGACTGTGCTAGATTTAAGAGATCAATTATAATAAAAATATAATATAAAAAATCATTGGTTTAAAACACACGTAGTATTAAAAAAAACAAAGCAAGAGGTAGTTTGCGGGCAGGACCGCTGCGCCCGGCCACAAAGCAAAAAACCCTCCGAGAGATTTAAGACATCCATTTTTACCTCTTGGCTCCATCATCCGCTAAGAAAGAAGGTAGATATACAATTAATTTGTGGTCATCAGAATTTCTTAAAATACACGTCAGTCAATTAGGACAGTTGAGAATCTAAATCATAAAAAAGTTGTTTAAAATATAAATACATCGTGGAAATAGGATACTTGAATACCAAACCCGCGGCTATGGATATATATGTATTTATTGAATTTCTAAAGTCGCCTCATGGTAAAAAAAATATGAATTAAAATATTAATGTACTGTGGGTACGTTCTGTTTATGTTTACTTAATAAGGGATGTTTGTAGAAGGCTGACCACGCTGCTGTTATTGGCGTAGTCTAAATTGTTTTGTCACGTCCGCTGGACTTTTACGATTGGATACCAAAATATTTTTCTTGCTTGATTACTTGTCATATAGTGAGCAGTCCTGGTGTTAGAATTTTTCAGGCTGCCTGAAAGCATCCGACATAGCTTAGGGCTAACTTTATATCATAGAGATGAGCTTAACACTCTCACTGCCACCCATACATGGAATTTCTCAATGCAGCAGGCCGTGCGATCTACCGGCTACTACAACTTTGTAAAAATCGGTAAAAAAAAATGACTTTGACGTGGTATATCTCGTAAACGGTACGCTTGACTATACCTTCATTTTCTACCGACTTCACAAAAAAGGAGGAGGTACTCGAGTCGACTGTATTAAAATTTGTTTTATGTGTGTTACCTCATATCTTCGTTCCACGTGAACCAAATTCGTTTTTTTTTTGTTTGAAAGAATTTGCTTTCCAATTGGTCCCATTTAAATTTGATCAAGATCTGAGCAAGATTCTGTCCCAAATCTTTGTGTTTATTACCGGGGTTAACGTATGAGATGGGACTATTTAGGAGCTACGATGCCACAGACAGACACACTTTAGCATTGTAACACCCATTATCTTCTTCAAGGGTAGGGTTAAAAAGTAATAGCCCCTGAATTACACCATCGTGATTTAAAACAATGATAGGTACTCTACTGGCTACTTAATGCTTATCTATGAGTGTCAATTTGCCACCTTAAGCGCCGTACTCCATACCTATAGTATGTCATTAAAGTTACTGAACCTATTTAGATTTAGAGTAGATAATTCATTAGAGTAGATATAGTATATCTTCTTTGGTAGGTTAGGTATCTTCTTTGGTAAGTCGTTTTCTTTGTAAAGTATTTTAATGATAATCATAATTGCAAAGACATTTTAAAATGTAGGTATGTCA
Source organism: Lomographa bimaculata (assembly GCA_948107665.1). NCBI lineage: Eukaryota > Metazoa > Arthropoda > Insecta > Lepidoptera > Geometridae > Lomographa > Lomographa bimaculata. The sequence goes on along the minus strand of OX403587.1, from coordinate 14,076,786 downwards.
TTCTGTAAGGCAGCTTATGTGCCTCCTTAGTAGTGACTTAGGTCTTTGCTGTATAGATGTATATATAGTTTTAGGAAATATTGGCTCAAATATATTGGTCGTCTGTTAGTCTAACGTCAAAGCGCGAGTTCAACATGCAGTTATGTTGTAATCAAGGTTTCAAAAAGGGAGTGTCGAACATTACAATTGACCCCCATACCTGTGAGTCAGTAGCGGAGTACCTACTCCGCTACTAGAGAGAGCGAAAACCTTGAACTTACTCAAACAATATTTCCAATGTGCATTTAAGTACCTGGATAATTTGATAACGTTCGTCCGAAATCTTCAAATAATGGTACAACTAATCCCACCTTATCGATATCTACAACAAGATAATTGTATGTAACAAATACAAAACAATATACATGTACCTATCATAATAGTAGGAATTACCTTCAACTTGACTTTGCGACTTATCGAGAACGGGTGTTTAATTTTGGCTGGTATTAGATTGCTTTATCCGCGTGTAAATCTAATCCATATACATATCATTTAAAATAAACAGGGTTGGGCTGGATTTGATAGCAGCTTGAAGGTCTACGTTTGTAGGTACCGACTTCTAATCAGCAGTACCTACCTAAGAATAAATAATCAATCTGCTTGTTTGACATTTAAGTAATGTATTAGTCCCCTAAATCAGTGTAAGGGTCGTACAAAATATCAAAACCAAAATAACGAGTAGTTCGCTCCGAGCTAAGACCTAGAGCCTACATTTTGCCTAATAGAGAAAAAAAAAGAATTTAATTCCTAATAACTTTTTTCTTCATAATAATTGCTTTGATTTTTGAATTCAAAAATTCAAAGTCATTTATTCACATAGGCCCCAAAGAGGCACTTATGAACGTTAATGACTCTACTGCCGTTTGCAGTATTTACAGTATTCGTTGTTATTACAGTTATAAAAGTGTAGCAGTTTTTGAGATAGACCCCCTCGACGAATAGGTATCTTCTAGACAGGCATCTGCGGCCGCGTCTTAAGTAAGACGGTATATAAATGCTTGCATAGACATAGAGATTGGTTAAAATATCTCTATGATTTCTTCCAGGGTTTCGAGCATCTGCTGGCGAGCCTGGGTTTAGGCGGGCAGGTGTTTAGCTCTCCGCACGACCTGGCGCTGCATCGCATCAATGGCACCTTCAGGCAGATGCACGACACGCAGCATCGGCATAAACGGGCACTTGCTCTTCAAGGTAAAAAAAAAGCAAACGAAAGACTGAACACAATGTATATTTAGTTTTCCGTATGTCAAAAGATAAAATGAAACCTTATAGGATCGCTTCAATCGTATCTGTCTGTATTTATGTTATTTTTTTAATATAATGTTGACTTTTTCCCGAATTAAACTTCTTGACTTACCATCAAAATTTTTGTTGCTTGCATTTACTGTTAGGAAGCTGATTATTTTATGCCAGAAATAAAACGAATTTCAAAAAATAACTTTTGCGAGGTACAGTTACAGAAACAATTTGTCAGATAATCTGCCTTCCACTTCTTTGGAAATCACCTGAGGATTGACATTTATAAAGAGAAATGGTGGCTTGGTGCTGTAGAGAGCTGGTTACCAATATACAAATAAAAGAGAAAATAAATATGGGTGGAACAATTGGAGGTAGGTACATGAAGATTAAAGAGTGCAGTTTTTTTTTTCATCCTTCTAAATCTACGGGCCAATTGCCTATATTTCCTAAAACTAAACTAAAACTAAGTACAGCAAAGTACTAAGTTACCTACAAGACATCGAGCTTATAGGTAACTCAAGTGCTCAAGCCCAGTGTAGTGGATCTTAATATGCAAGGTATAATGTTGCCAATCACGTACATTCGAAATGTATTTCCTATACAAATCCAATAATCCGAAAGTTCCTGAAATTCGGATTAGACCAAAAAAGTCAGTTTTTTGGTCCCCGCAGAATGGCAATATTTCCTATGAGAAAAATCATAGCCCTAAACAATAAAACATGGAAACTTTATTCTAATTTTTAAACAAAAAATATTTGAACGAGAGCCCTCAAAATTTTTGCATGCATTGCAAAAGCATTTTTATTACTGACTTGTATCTCATGTCATTTAACTTGTTTTGGGATTCGTTTATGAGTTGTATTCGATAGGAATTAAAATTAAATTATGATAGTAAAAGAATAACATTTGTATTAGATTTTGCTATTAGAAAGGAATAGATGGAAAAAGTGGACCATATTACAAAAACATAAAGTCAAGAAAAAACTCACCAATACAACAAAAAAAAAAACACTTACAGCTACACACTTAGTTCATAAACTTTGACGACCTAGTTGGCGCAATGGACAGGTGTACGCCCGCTGCGCCGTGGGTCCTGGGTTTGATTCCCGGCAGGAGCACAAATTCCTTCCCAAGGGATATTTGTGCTTCTGGATCTGGGTGTAATGTGTGTGTGATGTAAATGTTTCCTGCACCCACGATACAAGTCTTTGAACTTAGTGTGGGGCTGTGAGGGTGAATGCGTAAAAAAAAAAAAAAAAAAAACTTGTATCATGTGTGCCGGAAAATATTTACATCAAACACACAGTCACCCAGAAATAGACGCACAAAAATATACCCATAAGAAAAAAAAACCCGCCAAGTGCGAGTCGGACTCGCGCACGGGAAGTAGGTTTTTATTCCCTTGCGAGTGTGGAAAATTTGCAGCATAAACGATTGTATCTTTTGATTGCGTTGGCTTAGTGATTTTTTCAAAGCTCCAAAGGACAGTAGAGGGACAGTAGAGTATTTGATATGAATTTCAGCTTGATACCTCCACGCGTTCCTGAGAAAAAGGGTCTTGACAGACGGACAACAAAGTGATCCTATAAGGGTTCCGTTTTTTCCTTTTGCGGTATATGGTACCCTAAAAATGTAGCTTCTGCTAGGTATCGAACTCAACGCCCGCGCGGATTGGTCGTACAGCAAAGACTAAGATTAGGTCCTATTCAAAGCCTTGACTATTTCATAAAGCAAATTTCATCAAAATCCGTGCATCCGTTACAGAGATACCTCGTTTCATATTCACACACACACACAGACTTTTGGATTTATAATAGAAGTAGGGACCAATTGTACTATTATTATACATTTGCCCTTCTTACAAAGGCATAGTTATTTGCAAATAAATTATACTAGAATATATAATATATACTCTATAGTATAGTAGAGAATACGTGGAATTCATATTGAATGTGAGTAAATAGGTATATTACTATCAGATACGGCAGATATGCTTACCTGCATATATATATATATAGGTATATGTGTAGTTGGCAAGCAATAAAAGTTATTGTAGTTCATTCTAGTAAACAAAATAGCTATTATTATGTTATCCATAAAATAAAGAGCAAAAAGCTGTATGTGTAAATAAATTTAAAAACAAATTAATTGAAACGCAAGCAAAGCTTACAAAACCGACTTCACCGCTTTATCTTTGGAACCTTGATCAGATTTAATGTATTAAACACGCATTATTGACTATAACTCAAAAACTAGAGATCAGATCTTGATCAAATTTCAATGGGACCATATGGAAAGCACCAGCTTTCAAATAAGAAAAACAATCATCAAAATCGGCGCACAACGAAAGAAGTTATGAGGTAACGAGAATGTCGTCAAAGTAGTCCACATAATAGACATTATTGACGATATTTCAAGAGATCTTTATCAAATTTAAAGTGGACCAATTAGAAAGCAACATCTTTCAAACTAAAAAAATAATTTCGAAATCGGCTCACGTGGAGAGAAGTTATAATGTTACACACATCACGTCCTGGGTTCGATTCCCGGCAGGAGCACAAATTCCTTCCGAAGGGATATTTGTACGTCTGGTTCTGGGTGTAATGTGTGTGTAATGTAAATGTTTCCGGCACCCACGATACAAGTCTTTGAACTTAGTGTGGGGCTGTGAGTGCGAATGCGTTTGTTTTGTTTATAGACCAAAAAAACAAAACGCTCATCTATCATCCAATAGGTTCGTATCAAGGTCATTACATTGACCCATACCCTTGAATTCTAAGCTTGCACCAAATCGAATGAAAGGAGGAAATAATTACTCCATTCGTTACAATCCGTGGTTAATTTCGATCTATGTACTAACCTATCCTTGATGCTATGTACATTTAGGCTATTGTATTCTGTGCTCCTTGTGAGTAAATAGTATTATATTTTGATAGTGTGTGTAGAAACTTTGGGTCTGTGGGAACCAGGTGTACACTTAGTTTTCAAGGACATGTCCAAGCATTTGGTCGAGGCGATAAGCAGAATGCTGGCTCTTACTTAGCAAAAAAATAGTATCGCTATTCAACGTCGATACGCAGCCAGTATGCTGGGCACTTTTCCTTTGGGAAGCGGTCTACAAAATGTTTGATCCCTTTTTGTTTTATGACCCCTCTTTTTTAATTATAGGAAGCTATATATATGACGACCCAGTTGGCGCAGTGGACAGGTGTCCGCCCTCTGCGCCGTGGGTCCTGGGTTCGATTCCCGGCAGGAGCACCAATTCCTTCCCAAGGGATATTTGTGCTTCTGGTTCTGGGTGTAATGTGTGTGTGAAGTGAATGTTTCCGGCACCCACGATACAAGTCTTTGAACTTAGTGTGGGGCTGTGAGTGTGAAAGCGTTTATTTTATTTTTATTTTTTTTTTATTCATAGTGGTAGGGTGTCATTTTTATAACCTTCGTCTTTTTACTTATCCCACGGAGATTATATATATTTAGGTAAGTATATATTAAGCACATGTAAGTCATTTTTATTTTTGTTCGGTTGTACTTGACTTGCACTAATGCTGTATATCAACTGTAGATACATGTGTTTCAGCAAAGCGCGGTAATGAGCATGTCGTGCTGCATAATTATAATTACCATAAGCCGTAGTTAATTCGTATGCTCTTAATTATTATGCTCAAGCCTTCGCGGTTTGAACCTGAACGTTTAGTTGTAGGTAGGTAGTTTATTACATAAACTGATTAAGTACCTAAAAAGATTACGTTGAGAGCCTGCGTATTCCAGGTCTAGTGTTTTTACCAGCTTCGATCGCATCTTCACTTAGCATCAGGTGAGATAGTGGTCAAAAACTAGCCTGTCAAAAAAAAATGTCGACTTCATACTTTTACCATACATACCTAAGCCAGTCTCGGGCCCCTGATTTTTTCAACTAGTGAAAAATCTTTAGTGTGCCTATAAGAATTTTCGGTAAAGTAGATTCTAGTCACAAAGAGCTTTCAGTTGTTTAAAGTTTTATATTTTTTTTAGTTTTTCATCTTTGTACGATTTGCCTACAGTAATGCACGTTCAATAATTATTAAAGGTTAACAATCCACTATTATTACATATTCAAACTCGACCTATACCTACTTACGCATTCGGTAAAGTTTTATTTGCTCAGTTTATTATGGTAAATTTCTAAAAATTAAACCTAGCTAGATCGAATTATCGCCCCCGAAACCCCCTGCATACTAAATTTCATGAATATCGTTGGAGCCGTTCCCGAGATTCATATTATTTAAATACATATATACAAGAATTGGTAAAGGTATTAGATATAGGTAGGTAACGTAGAATTTTTGGTAAAATGGTCAACATGACAATGGCATTGAAAATAATTAGCCTTAAAGTTATGTACGGTATGCAGAGTGCAAACATGGTGTAAACCATGAAATTAAAAACGCAAACTTGTCTGGTTCTTACTGAAAACAAATAGACGTAGCCCACTGCATGTTAACCTATCTCACCAAATTAATGAATAAAACCAGTTGAAGTGATAGCCGAAACATAGTAGCTTTAAAAATTGTTGGTCGGCTTGAGCGTAACTTGTGGCCAGTTTTGTCAAAAATTGCGTCAATTATTTTACTCCCTAAAATATACGGAGCTAGAAGCCGTTATAATAATATGTATAAAGCTAAAAATACTTGGTCGGTCGAGTCCTTTCTTAGCAAGCTCGTGGCTCCAATCGAATTTATGTTGCCAAAAAAGGGAAAATTTAGTGCACTTTTTAAACCATACTGCAAAACGTGCCAAGCTACACTCAGGCCGATAAAAATGTTTTAAGGTAGGTACTAACTAAGTATGGCTATGTCTACAAAGTGGTTTTATTATTCCTCTTGTGAGATGCATGCAGAGGCCTCACGCTCTGATAGAGTAAAAACCTTCAATTTTTAAAACAAAAAATCGATTCGCTAAAAACGGTTAGAAAATTAGTTTTCTCTTTTAAAAAGCGCGCTTTACATAATAGAAAATTGAAGAAAATAGTCCATGAACTTATTTCTTGCGACACCAATAAACTATACCGTTTTTACCGAGTTTAACAAAAACATGATTGCAATCTCATTCGGTACAATGACTTTTTACCATTACGAGTTTTTTATCAGTGCAATAAGTATTTTACCTACATAGGTTAATGGAATGTTTTAGGAGCAATGCCTCTTGTTATTTACTTTACCTATTTTATTTTGCTACCCGGAAATCTGTTTATCTAGTTACCTATAAATACAATAAAATAAAACACATCTAATTATGTATATGATACGTTATCGCAAAGGAATGGAATTGCCTGAGTCGGTGCTTCCTGATAAGTACAATATGGGAGTCTTAAAGTCGCGAGTGAATAGATATCTTCTAGGCAATCTTGCTCCATCTTACCATCAGGTGATATAATGGTCAAAAGCTTGCCTATCTTGAATAAAAAAAAACTATGACTACATAGTTTCATAAATACATAGATAAGTAATATTGTTGTATCAGTTCTTCTTTAGTTGTTTTTGAATTGATTGTATTTTGTGTCTTCGGTGAAGATGACACCTTAATTATAGCATATCTATCTCTACGATAATTTTACTGTAGGCTAGCCATAAAACAAATAATGCTAAATGGTCACTTTGGAAGATTACTTAGATAGTAATCGAACGCTACCCTATCTGATAAACATAGGTGGTCAACGTTTGCTGATCTTAATTGATCGAGCGAAATGAGATATTTAAGTTGATTTGGGCAAGGATGTTGTAGCTAAAGTAATCGTAGGTTTGTTTCCTATCTCGATGGATTTGGGTGACTCAGCACTTTGACCGTTCATCCGTTCATCAAGCTATAGCCGAAAGCTAAAAAAAAAGTATGCTGGAAATCTACAATTTGGTAGGCACCAAAGTCACAGTTTTAGACCTATTTTGTCCCGGGGACTATTTAAAAAAAATGCAATACATTAATAAAGAAACATATAATTTTCGTTATATCCTGTTCTTGTACAATATATATAGAAATACAAAAAATTTTTGTTAAGCAATTAACCTTAATAGATTATCTTTAATCGGCAAAATATAGCCGCGAAATCTAAGTTCGGGGCAAAAGACTAGTACAATAGAGATGATGATGATGGCAAAATCATAATAGAGCTAATAACATAATAGAGAGTTTTTTTAGCAGCTTGGTTTGTTTACTATTTAAATATAAATAACTAAATCAACCGCGCTGAATGATATAAATACATAAGCACTTGTCAAACTCATAACACCTCTCTATTTGTGTCAGTTGTTAAAAATAACAAGACTTATATAAACTTTATTCATAAGCTGTATCGCAAAACTTGTTGTTTAAATATTCTCATACAACATAAAATTAAGAAATAAAGAAAAAGAAGTAAAGATAATATAGACAAAGGGTTTTATTTTTCATAATGTAAACGAACAAAAGTTTTAATAAAGAAAAGGAAGAAGTCCTCCTTTCTTGGTCTGTCATTTCACAATTTCTTTTAATAATAGATAGATAAGCATTTGGCCGCTATCTCACCTGATGGAAAGTGATGATGCGGCCTAAGATGAAGCATGCTTATCTAAAAGATACCTATTCACTCTAGACTTGAAGATTCTATATTATACTGTTCGGCGAACAAAGACAAGGGCAGTGAGTTCCACTCCTTCGCTGTACGGATAATAAATGTAGAAGCAAAATGCTTCGAACGGATGACGTTGGTTTGTTCGTCTTGTGGTCCGATTATAGAAAGGGCAAGGAGAAATCAACTGGTGAAATTTGAGTACACACTCTCCGAAATGCAAGCGATAGAACACCGACAGGCTACCTTATGTCGATGACTGAGTTTCTACAACTTGGACTCAACTAGCTTGTCACCAATGAGTCGCTTTAATCGCCTATCAATAATCAAAAGCATTAAACCGATACTTCTCCGATCCATCCCAAAGGTGGCTGCAGTATATATATCCATCATACAAGATCAAACTTGGGCTTGGTATAAATTAAGAAGTTGTCCAGGAGTGAGTCTAGTTTATAAAATTTATATAGTTTAAAACGACGCTACATCGAGTATGCATGGAACCTCTCATATATCATTGTATACATACACTATCTCTAATTTATATTTTCCATCAAAAGTTAAAGTAAATAAACGGTCTGGTATTTCATTTGATTCCAAACAAGAAGCCAACCAAATTAATTTCAATTTCGTTGAATAGAAGTTCTAGAACATCGCCAATGCTTTGGTGATGTTGATACTTGATGGTATTTTTTCTTATCCTATTTATAAATATTTCGTACCTATATTCGAAACGTAAACGCCTTATGGTTTAACTAGCTGAGCCCCGCGGCTTCGCCCGCTGCTGATTTTGATGATGATTAAAGCAGCCTATGTTTTAATCTAGAGTATTAGCTACATGCTCTCCAAATTCCATTAAAATCTGTTATGTATTTACGGAGATACGTGGTCACAAACATTCACACACGCACACAAACTTTCGCATTTATAATATAAGTAAGATTCCTCTGATAAGTACCTTGTACGATTAACTTTACTACGCACAAGTCCAACAAGTGAACCTCGAAGAACGGGCAAAGAAATTGACGCTGATAAAGACGCGATTATCCTATTACGGTCGACGTCTCTTAAGGTCAGAGGCATTGCCATGTTCTGACCCTTATAGCACTATACACTGACTGACATATATATATATTTTTATGCTAAATAGGCAAGCATTTGACCACTATCTCACCTGATGGAAAGTGATGATGCGGTCGAAGATGTGACATGCTTGCCTTGAAGATACCTATTCACTCTTGATTTTAAGACTACCAGATTATACCCCTCGGGGAACAATGACGCAGGCAATGAGTTCCACTCATTCGCTGTCCGGATGATGAACGTAGAAGCAAACCGCTTTGAGCCAACTGGAGGATATAAATTATAAATCTTACAATCTTGCAAAAGACAGTGAATATAAAAATATGTAGATTATATTATACCATCTGTAAACTAGTATCTTATATAGGTAATGGCATATATCTCATTTGTAATTATTATGTAAAAAAATACAGTCGACTTGAGTACCTCCTCTATTTTTAGGAAGTCGGTAAAAATAGGTGGTCAGATTGGTTTGAGGAAAAAATAAAAAATATTATACTTGTCTACTAAATAACTGCCCGTTGGCTAAGTTGCGCGAGCGTTCGCCTACTAAGTAAGGGTATCGGGTTCGATTCCCGGCGGGAACACAATTTTTCTCCTCAAGGAAAACTTGTGTTTCTGGTTCTGGTTATGATTGTGTGTGTGATGTGAATGTTTCCTGCACCCACGACACAAGTCATCGAACTTAGTGTGGGTACTAATATGTTAGATTATACTACTTTAGTAAATATAAAAAAATAAAAATTCTTTGCAATTTTCTATAGGAACAAAAATTGTTCCTATGAATAATATTGTACGTGGACATTTACTGTTGATACTTTTATATGACTAAATTTATAAAACTATTTTGTTAACTCAGTTATATGAAATAAAATAATTTCTGATTCTGATTCTAACGATCATAGGTATCTAATAATATTATTTTGAACTGCTTGTTGGCTTTGTTGGGTGAGCGTTCACCTTCAGAGCATTGTCTATCGTGTTCGATTCCCGGCAGGAACATAAGTTTCCTCCCCAAGGATAATTTGTGTTTCTGGTTCTGGTTGTGATTGTGTGTGTAATGTGAATGTTTCCCGCACCCAGGCCACAAGTTATAGAACTTAGTGTGGGGCTGTGAGTGTGAAAGCGTTTATTTGTTATTTATTTAGTGAACATGCAACCACAAACAAAAAGTAGCCTATGTGTTAATCCTAGGTATAAGCTATGTACATTCCAAATTTCATCCAAATCCGTTCAGCCGTTAAAGCGTGAAGAGGGAACATACTGACGCACTTGCACACTTACACACAAACTGTCAGATATATATAATACTGGCCGTGCCCCGCGGCTTCGCCCGCTATTATCAAGCTAAAAAGTTGACTATGTGTTAATCCTAGGTATAATCTATGTGCGTTCCAAATTTCATCCAAATCCGTTCAGCCGTTAAAGCGTGAAGAGGGAACAAACATACTTACACACTTACGCACACACTTACACACAAACTTTCGGATTTATAATATTAGTAGGACTAGCCGTGCCCCGCGACTTTGCCCGCTTTTATCAAGTAGCCTATGTGTTAATCCTAGGTATAATCTATGTACATTCCAAATTTCATCCAAATCCGTTCAGCCGTTAAAGCGTGAAGAGGGAACAAACATACCTACACACTTACACACAAACTTTCGGATTTATAATATTAGTAGGACTAGCCGTGCACCGCGGCTTCTAACCGCGGCTTCTTAATCCTAAGTATAAGCTATGTACATTCCAAATTTCATCCAAATACCGTGAAGAGGGAACAAAAATACTTACACATTTACACACAAACTTTCGGATTTATAATATTAGTAGGGTTAGTAAGGATTTTTAGATGATGATGAATTCGAAGTGTATTTGAATTAGTTATAATATTATGTTCTGCCTATCGCGTTAATTGGATACTTAGAATATTTCAAGCTGTTTAAATACACTGTCTTACACATATTTACAATACCTTACACTGTATTTATCAAATATGTTACATATCAAATATTAGGATACAGACAATAAAACCTAGTAGTTGCTATAAAAAACTTTTTTTATATCTTATACATTTTTTTAACTGCCATAAGGTTATTAAAATAATCTAAACCAACATAACTCTACTGATAGTCAATGAAGAGATCCTACATTGATAAAGTTCTACGATATCTCACCAATATACAACTCAACCAATGCCATTACATTAAAATTAAAACGGGAATTAGCTGGAGAAGGTTCCTATGAAAGAAAATGTTATACCGGAATTTCCGGGTGTCCGGCACTTACGCGGGTAAACCCGCGGGACGCAGCTAGTAAATAAATAATAATTAATTAATTAATTTTATTGACACTCGAACATTATAAATATCTAGCACAAAAGATCGAAATACCATCGAAATGTTAATATTATTTCGATGGTATACTTGATAGAAAAATTCGTAGAACCGAGGTTATACAGAGGTTAACAGAGGTAAATGTTTTTTCTAACAAGCACTAAAATGAATAATGATAAATGTCAGGAATGTTCAGCTATGTAATAAAGAATAGAAGTGAATCAAGAATGCAGTGCGTGAGTGTGTTGTAGAAGTTATGGGACAACGCTTTCTGCTAGCGCAATAACAATTGTGTTCTTAATTATATAAGAATTTTCGAAAAATATGTGTTACATGTAGCATATAAAATTTACTTACAGAAGAACCAATACTGAAGAAGTCATGTCTGTCACCCAAGGAAATATTAGAGGTATATGGAATGGAGAAAGAGCCCGGCGTCATCAGCATCAGACCGAAGACATTCCTCGAAATGTGCCCAGCGCTGGTCTACCAGCTGGACCAGCGGTCCTGTTACAAGACTGCTGCCAGTGGACCAACGCTGGAAAGATATTGGAGTAAGTTGTTTCACAGTTTGTTAGGACACGACCACTGTAGGGTTTCAGAGTCATAAACCGGTACCTTGGTGTTATCATTAATACAAAACTCATCCTTATCTATAGATACAATGTTACAAGTAAGACATACGACACCGAAACCACGGTATTAACGCCCTAACAACGGTGTAAAGTAAATTCCTACTCTACATCGCTGTTAGGGCGATCCTTACTGTATTATATATTTTTTTCACTTATTTATTTCAAATCTCGTGTCTAAGTCCGGGCGTTTGTCAGGTGCTAGCGGACCCGTAGCCAAACGCTTAAAGGCCCTATATATATACTATAATTATATTTTATAATATTATCATGCATGTCCAAAAATACAATGTACATATTTTACGTTAGAAGTCGCCGTTTTGTGCTTTTGCAAAAAAAAATATTTTTTAAACTGGACTACTCCCGAGGGATGGCTGATTTTGGGTTGACAATAACTGTGTCTTATAAGAATAAGAACTTGGACTATTTTATTATATGTTCTATGGTTTATTATTATCTGTACTATGCACAGTCATCATTCAGAGCAAAATTTAAAAATGTTTATTTAAATGATCTTTTATTCATAACAATTAGTTTACACGTCACACGTCTTTGTTGTACAATCAAGAATGGGATATTGTTTACTATATAACAAATACAAATATTTCTGTTTATATGAGAAAACCGGGTCTTTTAACGCTTTTATTTTCAAAATACAAGACCACGGCCACTCGTGACCACGGCCGGTGCAACCCTGCCGAAACATCGAGGTTAGTCAAAATAATGCTATTTTGAAAATAAAAGCGCGAAAATTCCCGGTTTTCTCATATAAACATGATTGAAGTTAAACATATAAGAATTTTTAAAAATTTTAAATATTCTTTCGCAGCTTGGATTTACGCAAGTTTGAGCATCTTAGTCATCAGTGCAACAGGCCTGCTCGGCGTAGCCATCGTACCTCTCCTGAAGTCAGTAATATTCAGCTATGTCCTGCACTACCTGGTGGCAGTAGCAGTGGGCACATTATGCGGAGATGCTCTTCTACATCTGCTGCCTCATGCTTTAAAATCTCACGGCTCACCTTCTGAACCACAAGAAGAAACGGAAGTCGTTCTCAAGTGCAGTGTTACTTTCCTCACGATTCTCTTCTTCTACTCCGTCGAGGCAATTATGCAAACCTTGCATGGAGGACATTCTCACTCCCATAACCACTCGCAAGGGAAAACTGTTGAAGAAATCAAGACGGAGGCGACGAAGCAGATAGAGCCAATAGAATTGGGGGCCATGATGCCGGGATCGCCACCTCCTCCTGCCGAGAGACCAATGACATCGACCGCGTTGATGGTTATCGTTGGAGACGGGCTGCACAACTTGACTGATGGTTTGGCCATCGGTGCTGCGTTCAGTGGGGACCCAGTGACGGGCTTCGCGACAGCTCTGGCGGTGTTCTGTCACGAGCTACCGCACGAGCTCGGCGACTTCGCGGTGTTGCTACGTTCAGGGATGAGCATCAAACGCGCCCTGTATTACAACATTCTGTCGTCGATACTTAGCTTTATGGGTATGGCGGGGGGTATATGGCTCGCAGAGGATCACGAATCCGCCTCGCAATGGATTTACGCTGCGACAGCGGGTACTTTCTTCTACATAGCATTAGCCGATTTAGTGCCCGAAATTAATGAAAACAACCACGGAAAGAGCATTAATTTATTATTAGCTATATTAGGGATTCTATCAGGTGGCATAATTATGTTGCTGATAGCTTTACATGAGGATTCTATTCAGTATCTCTTTAGGAGCCAAGAACAATGATTTTATAACAATAGATTATTAGTTGACGACTGTAAAATAAGATTAATTTTTAAGTTAGGTAATAATAGTACGTAGATGGAGTGTGTTGTGTAATTATTTAAGTAACTATGTATGCAGTATGAAAGTTGTAAATGGTTCAAAAGGTGGAGTAGGTATTATATCAATATAATGTTAACTGCGCTTCAGATAAAATAAAGACTGTAGCACATAAGTAGGTAAATAGAAGATAATTGTAGGTATGTAAGCAGGTATGTTGTGATAACTGAATCCTATTCATCGTTGTTCAAATCGAATGTTATTTATGTTGTTATTTTGTTAAGATTTTACCCTATGACAATTAAACAGATTTAAGTATCAGAATTAGCACATTATCCTGATCAAACTACTTACTTAAGTAAAGTTACAAAATTAAAAGTGATCTTAACTTTAAAATGTTATTTTACTACCAAACTTCTACAAGGAATACTTGTAATGTACTTAGGTATTCCTACTTAAAATCTCGAAGTTTTCTAGCTCCAAAAAAATCATAAATAATTTACCATTATTACAATGTACATATAGGTTATTATACTACGTCAGTTTACATCTACAATAATAATTATCAAATAAAATATAAATACCAGTGACAATTTAAGTATTTAAATATAAATACCAGTGACAATTTAAGTATTAAAATATAAGTACCAATGACAATTTAAGTATTATAAACGAATATAATCACATAAACAAAAAATAACATTAATATCAATTTACTAAGTGATCGAGCGAAGCGAGATCTCTAAGTTGACTTGGGTCGTTCAGCACTTTGTCCGTCCGTCTGTCAAACCATATAAGCGAATGACTTCAAATTCTCATAGAATATGTAAAATTACGGAACAAAGCCAAAAATGTCATTTAAAATGAAACCAATGAAAATATAAAGTCGGCTCTCATACATGTACCTAAGTGGGAAGCAAAATTTTTTTATTTTTCTATCTACCCTTGTGTAGTATTGTTGAAAAGGGCTCGACAAGTAGAGTACCAAATCGGTTTAAAAAAATCTATGTCTGAAAATAACGATTTAGTAGGCTACCAAAGTCACTGTTTTTAGACCGCCAAAAACGGCTTCACACTGAACGCTGAATAATATAATACGTATATACTTACGTATAATATCAGTTATATCCTGTACTTGAACAGCAAATACAGAAATGAAACAATTATTACACACAAAAAAGTTATCCTCAAAGCTAGTACCCTCAAAAGTTTTTCTCTGTGAGACAAAATGTAGGCGCGAGATCTCAGTTCGGCGCGAACGACTAGTAGTACCTAATTAAAATATTACAAAATTAATCAACTTATGTTCAAATATTGTAGGGATTCATAATAATAATTTAATACTTAGTTAAATTTAAATATATTTTAAAGATAAAAAAAAGATGAACCATAATCAACGTCTGAAGTGGCAAGCAAGGCAAGCATGATACATCTTACCCGCAACATCACTTTCCATAACAGATATTCAAATGCTTGCTTATCCAGGTATCCATAAAGGTGCCCACCTGACGTAGGTACTCTATATAATTATCAGCGCCTTGTACCTACATTTCACCACGCCACATGCTATAAAGAAACTGAAGACACCTAACCCAACAAGATATACTTACGTTAAGTAGGTACCTAAGATACAGTATTTTTCATGAAATAAGTCCCGCAAGAAACTAAATCGAATGTGGCATCAATTTGTTCATTCATATAAGTAACCGGATGACCGAGCTTTGCTCAGCACAAAACACGGATAAAACGACGTTTTCTAAAATTGAAACCTAGCTCTAGCTAGATCGATTTATCGCCCCCGAAACCCCCTGCAATCAAAATTTCATGAAAATCGTTGGAGCCGTTTCCGAGATCCTGATTACACACATATATATTTTTATATATATATATATATATATATATATACTAGCCGTGCCCCGCGGCTTCGCCCACTATTATCAAGCTAAAAAGTAGCCTATGTGTTAATCCTAGGTATAATCTATGTACATTCCAAATTTCATCCAAATCCGTTCAGCCGTTAAAGCGTGAAGAGGGTACAAACATACTTACACCTTACACACTTACGCACACACTTACACACAAACTTTCGGATTTATAATATTAGTAGGATTAGGATATGGACATTCTAATATTCTAATCCTATCCTATTCTAAGGATAGGAATAGAATATTATTATTAAAGTGACTACTATATGTGACTGTTACAGTGTTACAGGTAATCAATATTTGATTGTAATGTTGCCCATATGTTATTAATCATTCATACTGCATTAATTGCTAAAGCAAACAGACATTTATATTGATACGAAATTAATTATCGAACGAATTTCCATTACAATAACTTTCTATAGCAGCACACGCTGCAACATAGCTGTTACGACAATCGCTGCAGCCTGCGTACGAATAACTTAATATATGTAATAGACAAAAATCCTAATAACTCTACTTTACCCAAACCGTAGTCCAGCCCCCCGATTACCTATCTTTGTTGCAAACGGTTTCAATACTAAATTGACAAAACTCCTAAGAAATAAGGTAAATTTTTGCTTAATTTTAATTGAAACCGCGTGCAACAAAGATACGTATTAGGGGGTCAGATAAAAATAAAGTTTATTTGACATTGACAGTATTTGACAGTGATATCAATGTAAAATATTTGACAACGGAGAAAATTTGTCAATCCATCACCGACGCCATGTATTGAACGATGGCCAAAAAATTATAAAATTTACAAACCAAACTGTAATTCATAGCCCTAACATTTCCTACTCATTTCAGAAGGGCTTCTGATTTGGTAACTGGAATCGTTATAAACATGTTCAAAGGACTGGTGAGTGATTTGTTATCAAGAGATCTTGAATGTAGTATGATAAAATATGCTCATCATTTGTTTTCAGCTTTTTCTGTGTCCCCGGCTTATGTTTTATGTAAACGTTGCGTAATTCTGAAATTCACAGTGACGATAGTTGCACTGGATACAATCTTTATTATGAAAGTGGGTAAAATATTGGTTAAAAAAATTAAATTCTCGGACAAATGTCTCTGTTAGGATGAGAAGTATTAAAAATACAATAAATAGTAGTGTGTTATCGTCTTACTTTAAATTTTACTTAGACAATATCCAATATTCATCTGCAACTATTTATAAACACTGAACAAAGATTTTTACCGCGCATTTAAATGACGTCAATACCTACGTAAGATGTCACAACAATGAATAGGCACTAACCACATACAAAATGATTTATCCAGATAAAAATAAGCAGAACAGATAACAATAATTAACAATATATACCTGCAATTCATAAATGTGCTATATTGTAATTTATAAATATCAGCCTCAAAAAACTCCAGGTATTTATAACTTACAACATTATAATATCACTAAAACTAAAAATATCAAACAAATGGAAACCTTCTTAAAGGTGTTTAAATCAAATGATATGTTTTGGTTAAATTCTGAGGCTATACTGCCGTCATAAGCAAAAAAGACGTAACTGATAATTTTGACATAATTGAGTTATATATACATCAGATAATGTCTTTTCTATTTAGTATATTTTATGGCTAGTAGCAGTCGCGTAAATTAAAAGTAAGATTTAGTAGGTTGCGTTTAAATAATTTAAAATAAAAAATATTAGTAGATGCGTCTATTTTTTCTGATTCCGATGATGTATCTCATTTTGTCAAAAATGCAAATACGTCTTTTTTCCTTATGACGGCAGTATAGATAAGGTAATAAATAGTTCTAAAAATATCACCACATACATAAATATATCTTTATCTCCATTTGATATATAACATCAGCATTTTTACCTAAACTTGGCACTTCTACAACACTACAAGATATAATTTTCTTGATTCTTGCGGGAAAAAAATGTGTATGTGTTCTACAATTATCTAACATTGGTATGTTTATAGTTGTTATATTTTTCTACGAAAAAGGTAATTGGAAATAAAACCTTAAAGTGTGCCACGTGACCTTGTGTAAACACTGTATTTGAACATGAAGTATGATGTGTTATATACTATTATACTTACCTATGTAAGATGGAGCATTGAATGTAGTTGAAATTTGCATTTTCTAGGAACAGTCCCCTTAATAAAATTATAGAACCAAACATTTATAATTAATTACTTAAATGGTAAACAGGTAACTGAAAAATGCTATTTTATTTTCTTATTTTATGTGACTACTTGCTGATAAGAAAAAGACTTAGTTCCTGGACATATAGGTAAGTGAATTGTCTATTTGTATGAAACCTTACTAAGTTATGCAACTCAGTGTCTCGTTCTATTCTCTTTGATCTGTGTCATCTCACTAATCATTCAAAATTAGAATGGCATGTAGTCATCAAAATTGACAAGATGTTTTGAAGAATTGAAAAGATATATATAAATTTCCATTGAAAGCCACAAAAATTAAAAATAACTGAATAAAATAAAATTGTATGTAAAAAAAAATGAAGGATATTAAAGGTTCATCTTAATTTTACATCCAAATCATGGGTTGTTTCATGGCATGCTTTAAAACTGGCGTAAGTTATGTTTTCACTCTTCGAATTTATGGACTTAAATAAATATGCACATAACCCTATCCAACCATGTGTGAAGAATGCAAATGTCCATGTGTGTGTGCATCATGCTGCAATCTTCTACAGGCAGTTAATTGTTACGTGTTTTGGCACCGATTGTCCAACCTTTGGTATATCTGTGTGCCTGCAACAAGTGAAATTTGTAGCAACTAGGGTATTTCTCCTGATATGGATGCAGAATTACATCTGCATTTTTATGCGTCAATCTGTTGCTGTAGTAATTCATATATTCAGAAAAATGGTTGATGGGGTCAATACTGAATAAAATAACATTTATTTGTATAAAAATAAATTCCATTTATTTGTATAAAAATAAATTCCATTTATTTGTATTAAAATAATATACCATTTATTTGTACCTAGTTAGACGAACCTAGTTCACCTAGTAGTTTGTTTCGATGTTTAATTGATTGGAGATAAATTAAAAAATACATGAAAATTTAATATCTATTGTAAACACTGTCAATGATTTTTAATAAGAATTAAATTAATTTTGTTAATAAGATATTAATAATAGTGCATGTAATAGTGTCAATTTGTATTTTCAGGCAATATTTGGTACTGGCGTTTACACTGGGATATACATTACTCAGAATTATCAGGTAAATATAGTCTTATTGAAGGGCTTTCACTCCTGTCACGTGTAATATGTATATCATGTAATCCTACTAATATTATAAATCCGAAAGTTTGTGTGTAAGTGTGCAAGTATATAAGTATGTTTGTTCCCTCTTCATGCTTTACCGGCTGAACGGATTTGGATGAAATTTTGATTTGCTTGTACCTAGGATTAACACATAGGCTACTATTTAACTTGATGATAGCCGTGCCATGCCCCGCGGAATCGCCTGAGCTTATCAGGTTAAAAAGTACCCTGTGTTAATCCTAGGTATATATGTATTTTTTTAGGTTTTTCTAGGTTTATATGTGGAATAGGCAAGCATTTGTCCACTATCTCACCTGATGGAAAGTGATGATGCAGCCGAAGATGTGACATGCTTGCCTAGAAGATACCTATTCATTAGAGACTTGAAGACTCCCAGATTATACCGTTCCAGGAACAAAGACGCAGGCAATGAGTTCCACTCCTTTGCTAATTAATTTAAGCAATGTATATTCCAAATTTCATCCATCCCTTTAACTGTTCAGCGTGAAGAGAAAACAAATAAACTTACACATTTACACACTTACACACAATCTTTCAGATTTATAATATTAGTGTGATTAATTGTGCCATATTGAATGCATGGGCATTCAATATCATAAATTGTAGTTACCCTGAAGGTCTCGATAATTTATATCCCAATGTCATCCAAATCTAACCATTTGTGCTTCTAGTTCTGGGTGTGATTGTGTGTGTTTGATATGTAAATGTTTCCGGCACCCACGATACAAGTCTTTGAGCTTAGTGTGGGGCTGTGAGTGTGAATGCGTTCGTTCAATAGAAGTCCTGGAATTGTTTAACTGTTTGTTGTCAAAATGCTAGTCATATTGTTGAAACTTTTCATAAAATCACTTGCAAAGGAGGTCATAAATTTACATTACCTAACATGATAATGCATATTTGTACATCTTACTTCTATCCATCTTACTATTAAGTATTTTAATTTGATTGAAACTGCTGAGTTACTCCTGGTTCAAACAATAAGTTGGGTTTGACCTCTTTTGCTGTCACAAGTCTGAGCATCATGAATAAAGATGTAATTTTTAATGCAGGCTGGAGTTGAAGACTTTTGTAAAAAAATTGGTGTCACAAAAACGAAGGATAAGTAATATGGAATGGTTAGTGTGTTGATTTATATTTAATTTTGTTTGAACCAGGAATAAACAAACCATCACAGTAAAGAACATTACTTACAAATGATAGACCTGCCTACAAAGCAATGCTAACGCCTTGTTTTTTTCTTTCAGATCGGTCCTGTGGATAGTCCAACGACATTATTAAAAAAGACACACAACTTTTTTAGTTTGAAAACTAGCACTAGTAGCAGTGACCCGAAATGTAAATAAACAGTAATGGAAGAGGAACGCTTAGTTAACCACAAATGTATATTATGGTTTTAATAAGAAAACTAAATACGTTTCCTAATTAATATGTTTACATGCAACAAATTAAGACAGTTTCATTTTTAAACCTGGTTTTTTATTTACATATAGAATATAATTTTGCAGTTTGAGCTGCTCGTTGGATAGTTGGTGCACGTTCGCCTTCTAAGCATCATCATCGGGTTCGATTCCCGGCGGGAACACAAGTTTTCTCCCCAGTGGAAATTCGTGTTTCTGATTCTTTGTGTGATGTGAGTGTTTGGCACCAACAGCTCATGTTTGCCGTTGAACTTAATGCGGAGCTGTGAGTGTTAAATCGTTAAAAAATTGTTTGTATTTTAGATATACATACATATATTTATTTAAAAAAAACAACCTTGGATCTTATAAACTCTCCAGAGCTAGATGCTTTAAAAACTTTACTGTGTTTACTCGAAACTTATGGGAGTTCCAGTAGCACCAAACGACTGAACGAAAAAGAGTGAAAAGACCACTTTGTCTGTTTTCTACTGACTTCACAAAAAAGGAGGAGGTACTCAAGTGACTGTATTTTTTATTTGTGATACCTCATAACTTCTTTTCACGTGAACCGAAATGGAATTTTTTTTTTCGAAAGATGTTGCTTTCCAAGTAGTACTACTGATCTGATCTTGATCAAATTTGAATGGGACCACCCATTCAAATTTGATCAAGATCAGATCAGTAGTTCTTGAAATATCGTCAATAATGCGTGTTTAGTACATTTAATCTGATCAAAGTTCCGGAGATAAAGCGGTGAAGTCGGTTTTTTAAAGCTTTGCTTGCGTTTAATTATCGAAGAACTACAGTTACGCACTTAATCTAGTTAAAAGCACGACTGGCTGTAATAAAGCTAATCCTTGCAAAAATGAAATGATACCTCACACCGAAACAGATACTCAATTTGTATCAAATTAAATCAAAATCGTTTATTCACATGGGCCCTAAAGAGGCACTCATGAAAGTTAATGACTCTACTGCCAGATTCGCAAAATTACAGCCATCTCGAGAAAAACCTGGCACGTAACTCGGCGGCGCATATTTTCATTCATTTTTTTAAAAACTTTCTTAAACACTAATACATAAATATATTAACCTAGGTGTATCTACATCATGCAGTCGCTAGAAAGTGCTTGTGCAGTTAGCTTCCATGCATCCTTGTCATTAATGTAGTCAATTGTTTTAATCTTTCTTTATTAATTCCCGTTTTATTACTGATTTGAACTTTCCTAGTGGTAAGTTAGTTACAATTTAAGGAATTTTGTTGTAAAATCTAATCCCATTTGCCATAAAAGTTTTATTCGTTTTGCTTAAACTAAATGCGCGATTTGTAACTATATTTTTTATCTAGTATTAAGATTGTGTATCAAGACCAAAACCGTTCATGTATAGAGTACCTATTGTTCTCACCTTTGGGACGCAGACGTTTCAGTAAGCTAAGTACCAGTTTGAGACTCAAGGTACCATTAAGCGTAGAGCCAAGAGAGCTGTGACCACTTGGCTGAAACAAAACTTCAAAGTTTAGGATGTTGTAAAGAAGCTAGTCTTTTAGTACGTTATCGAATACATACTGGAGAATGTGCCACGGAATTACAAGATTAAACTCTCCTATCTCCTTTCTATCGACGGACAAGTAGATAAACAACCATGTTGTATGGTTGATATTCTGTTTGTACTAAGAAAGCGTTATGCTTTCACAATTCCTCATGCTATATTAGCACGCCTAAATCCGTGTTTCCTGATAAGTAGGTACAATCGTCACAACTGAATGTATCATCTAGAGTAGCGTGCTCCTTTGTCGACTTCATCACCAGCGTCGTTAAAAATCAGGTGAGAAAGTGGTCAAACGTTCAACTATCATAAATTATAAACGCATTCAAAATAAAACAAACGCATTTACACTGACAGCCCCACACCAAGTTCAAAGACTTGTATAGTGGGTGCTAGAAACATTCACATATCACACACACAATCACACCTAGAACCAGACGCACAAATCTCCCTTGTGAACGGATATTGTGCTCCTGTCGAGAATCGAACCCAGGACCCATGGCGTAGAGGGCAGAGACTTGTCGACCGCGCCTACTGGGTCGTCATAAAAAAAGCAATTCAAAGTTAATGTCTTGAGTGAATTAATAGGAGGTTAAATTAGCAATATTTGTAATCAGCCGATTCTCGATTTCTCCTTTGTCGTTCTCTTATTAGTGAGGATCGTGGCTATATATTATGTAATAAGATCCTGTCCTGCGCTAGTTCAATAAATCTATGTAGAGCTTCCCCCTGTTGCCTCTACGATACTTTTAGAATATCGTGTTGAATACAAACACGATATTCTAAAAAAAAAGTATCGCAGGGGCAACAAGGTGAAACTCTGCATAGTTTATTCGGCCGCTTCACCTGCGCGAGCGCTGAGAGCTTCACCTGCATCTGGCCCTCAATCAACTGCTTCTCCGCGGGGGGCATTGATACGCCATAACACAGGGACACCTAGTTGGGTATCAATACTGACTAATCTGGATTATAAACCTCAAATAGTATCGAAAAATTTACAAATAAGTTAATGTTAAGCGAAGTCTGTTTTCGAATAAATATATCATTCATTCATTGATTCATTCTCCAAGTTATGTAACTGAGATTACACCTACAATAAAAAAATGTGTCTAATACTCTAGCGAGTATGTAGGTACCTATTCAAAGTTCACACGTTCGTTTATATTTTCTACAATATAATGTATTATGTGACCTACCCAGGCATAACGTAGTTAAAGTAAAGTAATATCCTATGAATCGGATTAATAGTTATGAAGATAACCTTGCACTTGTCTACTACATACAAAAAAATATTTGTAAGATCTTAAACGCTTATATAAGTAACTTTGAACTGCCCGTTGGCTTAGTTGTGTGTGTGAGCGTTCGCATTCTAAGCAGGGGTAATCTAGGCCTTGTAAATAAAAAGTTGTCCGCTAGGCGGAGATCGGTTTAAAACCTTTATTATTCGTCCAATAATCCAGAACTAATAACAATAGGCATTCAAACTGATACGGATCTGGAAGAACAGATACGGGTCTGGAAATTGGCTAAATTACATAATCTCAGGTGGTGATAGAGCAAGACACCGTAAAACAGAATCGTTTGGAGTGTCTAAAATACGCCGGTTACTCAAGGTCATGCAGGGCGCACTTATATTTATTAAGGTTTTATTTCGTTACCCTAAATGGTAAAATGAATTCTTTGTACCGACGATGTGTATACATATATCGCATTTTTATCCGCAAGAACCATGTCTCTGTCTTTCTCATTCATATTCTCTCTTTTAATAGATACATACAATGTTTCAGGCGATATTTTTTCTACAAGTTTATATATTACTCTCCCTTTATATCAGACACCTTCATAGGTACCTTCTAGGCAGGTATGTTCCATCTTCGGCCGCATCGTCACTTTCCATCAGGTGAGATAGTGGTCAAATGCTTGCCTATCCAGCATAAAAAGAAGACCGAATCTGAAATTTTTCGTTAGTAGTATAAAAAGTAATTTAAATGGGGAGCAGATGTATGATGTACCACCAGGGGGTCTAGCAACTGTAGCAACCCAGCCTGGCCTGCCGCTAACCCAGTGGCCTGGCGACGAACGCGTTCAGTAATTATTCAGTATCACAGATGGAATAACAGTTACTGCGTAATATCCGGCACATTATTCGTGTTCGTCTACATCTATATATATAAAAGAAAGTCGTGTTAGTTACTCCACTTATAACTCAAGAACGGCTGAACCGATTTAGCTGAAAATTGGCAGGGAGGTAGTTTAGAGCCAGGAGAAGGACATAGGATACTTTTTAAGAACGCACATTTCTTTAAATATTTTTATTACATTTCGACATGCTTTCCATTTTCTCATACGTCACTCGGAATTGGTAAAGTACTAGGCAAACATAAACATGAAGGTTGTAATAATATAGTCACGTGACATTGTAACGCATGCTGGGTATGGCTTCCTAAATATGCACATTCATTGACTGTTAGGCGGAACGAAGGTCGCCGGGACAGCTAGTACTTAGATAAAAAAAAAGGATTTTGTTTATTAGCTCTCAGCCGCAACTAGCTAACAATTATCGAATATTTCGATTATGATAATCCTATTTTTATAGGGGGCCAGCAGACAAGGAGCTGAACTACCCTTTTTAACTTAACGAGTCCTTGATTGGCAATTATAATATTTTGTTTGAAATATTTTACTCATTTAATAGATCAATGTTTTCTTACAATTCTATCTAATGATGCTATTCAAAGTGGGAAGATATGGTACGCTCTAACATCAAGTAAATAAAAACTTGATCAGCCCCGTTCTGAATCAGGGGGCAGATGCAGCTACCAGGTACAGACATTCCATATCATACAAATTGTGTTTCGTTCTTGAGTTATTTGTAGTCCGATTAATCGTAGTACCTAGGGCTTGCAATATTTATTTTATTTATTGCATACCACTAGTATACAACACTCACAATTGATAAATTGGGTGTGCTGCACCTAATTTATGCAGTTTATGTAAGGAGCTATCCTATATAGAGTAACATATCTTCGCACTTTTAATGACATCATTGATTATACCACTTTTTAAAAGTCTTTACTTAATAACTCACACAAAGATTTCGACTCGGAGCTTGAACTTCTATAATTTCACCTGATGGTTTTAAAATATGATGGAAGGAGTTAAATGTATTGATTTATTGGCTGTTTTGACAGTAAATATTCATAAATTGGATGCTAAATGATATAAATTTTACAATCTCCTCTGTAATGTCTTACAACCAAAGCCTTCTAGATTTTATTTGGCAAAATAATGAATTATTATTTGGTATATATTTTATTTTATAATGAAATTAGCAAAACTATTTTATTTTCAGTTCGTTTTTGGTACTGGAGTCTATGCGGGTGTATACATAGCACAAAACTATCAGGTAACTATTTATGTCAAAATTTAAAATCATCAAGCTGACAATCATATAACGAATATATTTTTAATGTATCAATAACTAATGAGCTTATATAGGATTCTATTGAGATCCTTTTAAAAAAAGCAACAATTTTCATTGCTATATGTAGAGACTGCTAAATAGATGGACTGGTTCTACTGAAAGACCCGCATTGCTAGTGTAATTACAGTATGTATGAGACATAACATCTGAAGAACCTAAGGGGGTCACATTCAAATGCCATGCGGCACTTTGCAATTCAAAGTTCTATGTGGCACTACAGTCATAAATTGATGAGTATGTCACTTACCATCAGGCAAGCGCATATCATGAAAATAGATTGCCTGTGGTCTATTTTGTATCATTTGATGTAAGAGGCTTGATTAATCAAACTGAATTATGATTGTCTACTTGATAATCAATTAGAGTAGTTCCTGGTTCAAAAAGCCATTTTGTAGTTTAGTGTAGAGAAGTGTTGTATTAATGGATGTGAAATGCAACTTTTCTCACATCAATTACAATAAATAGGGGTTGGTCCGTTAAGTTCTACTATTAGTGCCACGATAGAACAAGATGGACAAAAAAATCCAGACAGTTCTACACATCCTATTCCAGGGTCTTGACGATCCACATACCAAATTTCATCCAGATCGAAGTGTTACAGAGATACCTCTTGAGGACATACTCACACACACAAACTCGCAGATTTATAATTTCAGTGTGACGTTGTGAATATGGAAATATCTAAACATTTGTAGGAATAATTTAACACAGGATGGTGAAGCAAAAAAAGAAAAACTAAGGAATGATTATTTTGAGAACTGCATGGTAAATAAACATTATTTTCATAATTATTTTGTTTCTTTAATATATTTGTCGGAATAAATTATTTGCTAATGGATTTTGAACCAGGGATTAAGCAATAAATTATTTTATTTTATGTTCTTTTATTTATATTTCAGATTGATAAAGTTGAAAACCCTAAGATCTTAATGGAAAAAGCCCATGCTTATGTAAAGGAAAAGTTAGAAGGAGCAGGCAAGAAATGAAATTAGCTAAACATGAATAATCTATTGTAAATATCCTTTATTAATAGTATACAATGATAATTATAATATAATTTAACAATATACACCATGTTTTATTACACTATCAACTTTATATCATAGATATACCTCCTCCAATGTGCTCCAGTCTTGTGGTTGGCTCCTCGAAGGCTAACCAATCGCTGGAATGTGTCGGCAACAACCCCATACTCTGGCACTTGTAAAGAGCTAACAAGATGTTCACTATGTTTCCAATGAAGTAAACAAATTTTTGACCAACAGCCTGTGTCCCTTCAACCATTTTGAATGTACTTTGAGTAGCGAACAAAGCCTTCACAGGCCGAACTATCAGCATTCCAACCATCATGATAGGGAATATAGAAATGGAATTGCCGGCCATGTACATAATAAATAAGTTCATTGGTACTTGTTTGAGGGGACCGAGGGCGACGTCCCATAACTTTTTGATAAGTAATAAGTTGGAATCATTATCCTTGGAAGTTTCTGTGTAGTTGGCGTTGTTGGACTGGCTGTAGCCAGGTGGCGACGGTAATTCAGTAGTCACGGCGCGGTTCCTGAGAATAAGTAATGTTTGTTATCACTAAAGTCATTCATTATAATGTTATTTGGTACGTTTCAGATTCGGCTGACAATATATATGCTTACTTTTGGTGATAATCCAACGACCATTTAAATTTCTTGTTTTGCTTTACTTGAGACATTTTATGAAATGAAATAGGTTAAGCTTTCTTTAATAAATTTCAAGAATTGATTGCTAAATGGTCTGAATTTTCCGAATACTGCTCAATCGATTTTCCTTCTTTTGAAGGTACTGACATTGGCATAACTGAAAGATGTCATTTGACTATGACGTTTGCTTTTTTTTTTGTAGGTTGAATTCATAAGGGACGTAGGGAGAACAGTAAATATTTTTCCTCTTAGAATACTGGATTTCAATATAGTTATCTAAGAGGAATAAGGGGATTTTCACCCTCTTTTTTATGAGATTTAACAGATACTTTACTTCTCAAATTTATTCGTTTAATTTAATTTTATTGTATCATAAATGAGTAGGCAGGGATATTGCAATCACTACGATTTTAGTAGGTATTACTACGCCATTAATCATTAGTGAAGCTGTTAAGTGTGATAAGCTAATGTTTGACATTATCTCACCATTGCAAGTGATGATGTGGGAATACGTTTGTGTTGTAGGCTGTGGCCGTAACGGAGGTATGGAAACCGGAGCTTTTTTTATCTAGGGAAGCGTGGTCTCTTATATAACGAGGGTATTTTGTCCATCCGTCTGTCAGAAGCATTTAGCGTCTAAACCATACATGCGAATATTTTTCATTGAGAATATGTATATCTGTGGCCCAAAGCCAAACATGGCAGTTAAATTAAATATGTGAAAACGTATTAAACTGACTGACCTGACCGGACTTGTACCAAAAACTAAATTCCAAGCTTATTAGCAGCAGTCTTGGCTGCAGATTTTATAAACGACCCGAATCAAGTTTGGAAGTGAGTACGAAAATAAGTTTTATGGAGCCACCAATTAAAAACAAAAGTACCAACTTTTGTGATTGTACTTTGTCTGGACAGGAATATAGACATAAAAACAATAAACGTGTTTGTACAAAAACCAGTTTTTTAGTTGTTCCGATTTTATTTACCTACCGCCCCGAATTTTGATAAACTGGTCCTGGCAACACTACTATTTTTTTTTTAGTTACGATAGGCAATCGTTTAACCACAATCTCACCTGATGGAAAGCGATGATGCAGCCGAAGATGTAGCACGCTTGCCTAGAAGGTACCTATTCACTCTTGACTTGAAGACTCCCAAATTATACTGTTCGGGGAACAAAGACGAGGGCAATGAGTTCCACTCCTTCGCTGTGCGGATGATAAACTTAGAAGCGAAACGCTTCGAGCGAACTGGACGTAAGTCAACCGTATATGGATGACGTTTGACAGTTTGTCTTATTGTTAGATGGTATAATGGTAGGAATTGTCGTCTGCATATCTGAAAATACCAGGCTTAAGCGAATCGTTAGTATGCTGTAGAAATATTGTAGCCAACAGACCACTGAGGTACATTAATAGCCACTTGGATAGAGGAGCAGCCATCGAGGGCTACTCTGATCGACCGTTGACTCAAGATGTTTGGATCTCGCCAAATACATAATCCAGACAATCTGTATGCTGGTAGCTAGCTAAAAAGACCGTCGCAACGTGCCAGAACTGCAGCCTAATTCTGTAAGTCAGCTTCATGGATGTGCGTCACGCCCATAGACAAATCTCAGCTGTTTGAGCCCACAGACTAAATAGCAATAAAAAACCACCGAAGAAAGGCCAGCTGTTTAGGTCCAGAGAAAAACCACCTAAGAATTGTTTCATTTCTTCTGATCGAAAGCTTACCTACGCTAATAAATCTCCTTTTTCCGGCAGCAAATTAAATGCTTTCCTAGCCAGAGTGCCTCAACATTTGCGTTTGCGAGCATCAGCGCAGGCCAAGTATGCTTCGTGTTTAACGCTTCAGGGAAATCAAATAAATAAATATTAACTTCAAACCGCGGGCGAGATTTGTTAGACAGAGGTTTGTCGGAAATTGGAATATAATTTTAAATATCTTTATACTAATGTAAAACCTCAGTAATTGCATTCGCGCAAATAACAAGAATTAAAACAAACCTGCCTCCATGGTTAAGATGAATGAATAGTACGAAAAACCACAGAATAAAATTGATAGTTACAAAACGTTAAACGCCATCCCCGCCCTTTGCGCCATTCTTAACGCATTTAACCGTAAGTTTCGATGCTTTAGTTTGTAGCCGTAACAGTGGAATTTAGTCGAACAATTCCTAAGAAATGTGATCTAGTTGCCACGATGACATCGCGGCTTCAATTCAATTATGAACGATCCGGCAACTTTTTGTAAAAGATTATTTTACTGTTTACTCTGTGTAGATGTTGGAGTATCATTTTAATAGGCATCTTAATACCCTTCACATCTCGTGGGAACTCACAAAACACGCCAAGAGAAACCATGGCATCAGATGCAGATGGAGCCTGGAGATGAGCCTACCAGGCGCGGCGTGCCCTTCGTTATCTAACTACACTAATGTTTTCATGGTGAAGGGTATTTTGTAATACTATCCTGGCTATCTCTACCAGCGATTCAATTGTACTTTACCACGTTAGAGGACTTGGTTGACTTGCTTGACAACAAAACCATACCTCACCGACCTGATACCCCACATCTCACCCGCGTCCTGCACAGGTCCTGCGGTCTTGGTGCTTGATGCTCACGCCCTATTTTTGACTTGATATGGTCACCGAATACATAATAATATTAATAGGGATAGGATATCAAAATATTAGGATCAGAATGTACGTTCCCACGACAGCATTCTGACGATCGCAACGATTACGCCCAGTAGTGGTACACCTTCGCCAGCGTTAGGTTCGCCGCTCGTTGCATACGAATTTCGGAACGTTGTGCTTGCCTAGATTGCCTTCGTCTGAAGCGTGTCACCACAGGTTAGGTAGTAATACAAGTTATACATAAAATCAACAAATACCAAATAGTATTGGTTGAATAACCACGGAGTGAAAAAAATGTGTACCGGTGTACCATGTACCAGCAATTTTCGTTTTATGTATAATTAGTAACGTATATTTTTATATGAGATTCAAGAACCTAGTTCTTGCTAGATATCTAAAAACTGGGACATTGCTGTTTACCAAATTGTTAAAACATTTATTTACCCTCCCCTTACGTGTGAAGCTTATCCCTAAAAAAATGTATATGAAAAGATATATAAATGTCATAAATTGCATTTAAATATCTTTAAATTTTCATTTCAATTCCTTTTTTTGGCTTTGGGTCGCAACTTTAACCCACTCTCTAAGAATTTGAAGTTATTCACTTTCAAGGTTTAGACCTAACTACTTTGGAACGGATATAGCGTGGGTAAAAAAAGTATACAACTAACTCAAACAAAAAAAATCTTTTAGATTTAATTACGTTATACACAGTAAAAATAATCATATAAGTATGTTACCTCTTATCAATAGTGTTAAACTTAATATACTTTTAATAATCTTAATTATAAAGATTATAAAAAATTATGTAAATTTTAAGTATAATAGCTGCCTCACCTGGTGATACCTGGCTCGAACAGACGGCGTACGGGGACGCGGGCGCAGTCGCCTCACATGCAGCGGTGCGCGTGCGCCCGCGTCCTCTTACGTCGTCGATCCATTCCTCTAAAACTTTAACATTAACATTTATACAAGTTTTTGGATTTATAACAGTGTGATTATATTCCTTTTATATTATCTATATGTTTAGGATGTTAATGTAGGTACTACCTTAGATACTTTTCACAAAACAGACAGTAGTTACGTTACTACATTTTTAGTAACATTAATTCCTATTTATACATTCGTTAATTGTTATATCATGAATTATCATGAGCCCCCAAACCAATAAAAATAAATATAAAATTCGTATCGCGAGACAAATGTTGGTTGAGTTTCGTCAGGGAATCAGGTCACCCCGAGGTTTGGTATTGTTTCGCCTTTTGAATTAGCATTTTTTGGCCATTTCGCAGGACCCATATTCCAAAAAAAAACCAAAAACAAGCTGGCGATATGAGTTCCAAGGAAAATGAAGCACCAAAACCACTACAATTCAACCTCCTCCCGAAGATCATAAACGGCAGTATCTCTGGCATAGTGGGTTTGAGTGTGGTGTTCCCGTTGGATTTGGTTAAGACTCGCCTGCAAAACCAAACAGTGATGGCCAGTGGTGAGAAGCAATATATAAACATGATAGACTGTTTAAAGAAGACGTACGCGGCTGAGGGTTTCTTTGGCATGTACCGAGGTGCGGCTGTTATCGTCGTATGCACTACACCCGAAAATGCGATAGCTCTAGCAGCCAATGATATGTTTCGGTATTATCTCACTCAAAAGGATGGATCGTTGCCTGTATTGCGACAGATGGTCGCTGGAGGGCTGGCTGGAGCTTGCCAGATCGTTATTAACACTCCTATGGAATTGCTGAAGATTCAAATGCAAGACGCCGGACGAGTGGCAGCGAAGGATAGAACTGCCGTCAAGACTCACACAGCACTCGAGCTTACGCAAAAGCTGATACGCGAGCGAGGCATCTTTGGCCTGTACAGGGGCATCATTCCAACCGCAATGCGAAATGTATCATTCAGTGTCATATTTTTTCCGCTCTTCGCGACGCTCAGTGACTTCGGGCCTAAAGAGATCCCTGGAGGACCTGCGCGTTTCTGGTGGTCGTTTATATCGGGCTGCATAGCAGGCTCCATCAGTGCATTGACCGTTACTCCGCTGGACGTAATAAAGACGCGCATGCAAACGTTGACCAGAGGCGCGGGTGAGCGCCACTACTCGTCCATCGTGGATTGCATCCATAAAACCTTAATATATGAAGGCCCAACAGCCTTCTACAAAGGCGGTACTTGCCGTATAATCGTTATTTCAACATTATGTGGCGTTGGACAAACTGTGTACCATTTAGGAATCGCTGAATATCTCAGGGATCTGAAGTAAGATAATATCGAGACCGGAGAACTGATCTGATGCAGAACCGAGTTGACTTTGCTTTAAACCTACATTAAATAATGAGTTCTGAAATGTTATGCTGTTTGAAGACCCTGTTGCCACAAAATTAAAAATTGGATTGCAAGATCATGTTGGCGCAATGAGCAAGTGATTGGGGTTCATTCTTCATTCGTCCAATATATTAAATAAGGCAATTTCCATAAAATTATCCATTTTGAATTTTACGATTTTTCGGTTTTTTGGTTCCTAATTTTCTTTTTACCTTAACCAACCCAGTATCTTAATACTTAATAATTTGTACGCCTTAGCGTACTGCGGAGGTTGCCGTAGTAGTAGTGGAGGCTGTTGCTGTCCGTGCATAACAATACATTCTTGCTGCACAAAAATATGCTAAGGCCTATAAAATGTGCTCTTTCGTGCTGTTAAGTTCTAATAAAATGTAACTTATTTAGAATTACTGCTACTGTTATGGGCAGGCGTAATGCTTACCACCAGGCGAACGTCCCGCTCGTCTCGTACCTCAATTGCATAAAAAAAAAAGAATTATTAATCAATCCCTCTCTCGATTTTTTATTACAGTGTCATTCAAATTCCAATAAATTTCTAGTCTTTGACTAGTAGTTTTGTCTGTTGTAGCTCTTCTAATATAACCTTTATTGGTGTAAAATCTCTATTATAATAATTGTTTCCCTACTTTCCCACTAAATAATTAATTTAATATAATCATATTGTTTTTATGGTTTGGTATTTTTGTGATTTTAACGATGTATTTTATTTATTTATTACCCTTTTTACATTATCAATTTGTCACACCAAAATACAAAATATCAGTATCTCCAGAATAAAAATGTACACGGTATTAATTCCGTAAAATGTAAATAAAATGTTTGTTTTCCGCCATCCTCATAGGCGGCGATTATAAATCGTAAAACCTTGGTTTTAGACATAAAAGGTACCTACTATTATAAAATTTTGAGGGTTCCCTAAAATAACTCTTTTAGGATCATTTATATGCATATTTTTCATAGGCATATTTTTAAGCAAAATTTGGAGGTATAAGGTCTAAATCAATATTAAGTACTTTATAAAAAAAGCAAGCTTCTGGGAGTTCTGAGTCAACGCATCCAGAACATATGGCCAATAATAATGCTGCATATTTTTACACTCGCATATAAATAATTACTTACAGGGATATTTCCCGTTGACCTAGACTAGATTCATAAAGGCAAAATGCAAGGCCTCATAGCACAACTGTTACTAAAAGATAAAATCTGAAGATCGTAAAATAAAATCAAAATTACAGTTAAAAAACAGCTAAAAATTTAAAA
Organism: Lomographa bimaculata; assembly: GCA_948107665.1. Classification (NCBI taxonomy): domain Eukaryota; kingdom Metazoa; phylum Arthropoda; class Insecta; order Lepidoptera; family Geometridae; genus Lomographa; species Lomographa bimaculata. The sequence continues at coordinate 14,043,482 of OX403587.1, read as the reverse complement.
TAACCAGTTTGTACAGAGCCTTCCGTGCGAGAATCACATTTTTTTACAGGTTTTCTTTATTTGCACAATACCATGGTTGCTGTCCTCAACGTAGATTCTAATTTTACTTTTTCACTGATCTATATTGATTTATGGTTTTATAGTGTCGTCGCTTCAGGCAGGGCATTAGGGCTTGACACCCTATGGCCGTGGGTTCAAATCGGTTCAATCCCCACCTTGAGTGATTATTTGCATTTTCTCAATATACTACTTTTCTATATAATTATGTAAATATAAAAATTACCATTAACAAGAGGCGGCGTAGAGTGAGTTGATAGATAAATGCGGTGTATAATAATATTACAAATACAAACATAAATTTCTAAAAAAACTTTGTGTTACCCGTTACGTAATACAGGGAAGGCCTCATTTATAGTTTTGCCGCTTCAGGCCTTCCACGGGCTCAGCCCGAAACAGCTATCCATCCACAATACAAAATTTCTTTTGAAAGTGTAATAGTAGTACAGTCATTTGGTCGAAAAAATAGAGGTTACCTGGAAAGTTTTCCGGGAGTTTTGAAAATTGGTAATTTTATAGATTTTGATATGCTCTTTCCAAATTTCAACTTTGCCACCTCGTATGTTTGCCGCTCGCGCCGCCATATTGAAAAAATGGCGCCCAAAAGCAGTTTTTTGATAATAACTCCTTTCCGACGCATTTTACAGGAAAAACATATCTATACGAAATAAAAGTGGAGAAAATTTCCTACAATTTATGTTATAATCTTTTTTTCCCTAAAATTAATAGTTTCGGCGTAGGAGCGCCGTAAAGTGTTATTCAATACACATTTCGGCAGAAATACTCATTTCCACACCACCATGAGGTAGAGAAAGGGGCTGAGTCACCCACGTCCGTAGGAGGATACCCCTTAAGTCTGACTCCCTACACGTGGTCCCCGGGTGGTGCTAATCAGGTGACATTTGAGAGGTGGTAGAGCATTTTGTGAGTTGATTTTATCAAGGAAAAATGAAATTTATTAAAGTACTTCAAAAAAACCCAGATTTAAACGAGGTTATCGAAGTATTCAAAAATCCAAATGCTGATCCAGAAGTCATTGCTAAAGCTGGAGAACGTATCCTCATCGCATTATACAGCTACAGCGATGTGAAAAGTCGGAAAAGTACATCTCTAAATAATAAATATAGATATGCATACTTCACAGCATCAGCATATAAGAGAAAATTTAATATTGCGTCGCTACCACCAACAGAAGCAGCAGCACGACAACATTCGTTTCGAACTTATCACCAAATTCAGCAATGGTATGGAAACGAACAAAATGCAGAACAATGGGGATGGAAAAAAGACAAGAACGGGCTCATTCCTGTTACTACATTCGATCCCCCTGCTCCGGAAAGCTTACTGAAACTTATTTCTTGCAAATGCAAGAAAGGTTGTCAAAAAGCTTGCGGATGCAGAAAAGCAGGACTAAAAAGCTCCGTTGTGTGCACGAACTGTGGTGGTTCTTGCGATAATTCGCAATTTCCGTCACAAGACGACATTGAAGAAGAAGAAACGGACACTATTCTCGAGCAAATAAACGATGAAATCGCGAACGAAGAGGACCACGATGAAACTGATGATTCCATCGTCGATGATGCCGAAGAAACTTCCGTCTTCGATATTTCAATCGGTATTGAAGACGATGAAAACCCAACACCTGATCCGTCAGTAATAATGAAGCGACGGAAATTGAACTAAATATTTAAATAGTGAGTCAGATGTGGATTAGACCTACTGGGGATACCACGATAAAAAAAATGCACCGATTTTTTTTTTTTTTTTTTATTTGTGACAGGCTAGTGTTTGACCACTATCTCACCTGATGGTAAGTGACGATGTGATCGAAGCTGGTAAACACACTAGACCTGGAATACGCAGGCTCTCAAGGATAACTGCCGGAACACCTTATTTGGCTTGGCGGCAGACTTTCAACTTGATGGTGGTAAGCTACTTTGGTAGCAAGCCAGGCGAGCAACTCACAAAATGCTTTACCACCTCTCAAATGTCACCTGATTAGCACCACCCGGGGACCACGTGTAGGGAGTCAGACTTAAGGGGTATCCTCCTACGGACGTGGGTGACTCAGCCCCTTTCTCTACCTCATGGTGGTGTGGAAATGAGTATTTCTGCCGAAATGTGTATTGAATAACACTTTACGGCGCTCCTACGCCGAAACTATTAATTTTAGAGAAAAAAAGATTATAACATAAATTGTAGGAAATTTTTTCTACTTTTATTTTGTATAGATATGTTTTTCCTGTAAAATGCGTCGGAAAGGAGTTATTATCAAAAAACTGCTTTTGGGCGCCATTTTTTCAATATGGCGGCGCGAGCGGCAAACATACGAGGTGGCAAAGTTGAAATTTGGAAAGAGCATATCAAAATCTATAAAATTACCAATTTTCAAAACTCCCGGAAAACTTTCCAAGTAAAAATACTAAATGACTGGACTATAGCACTATGACTGTAGTAAGTTAAGTAGTGTAGCTTGCTTATTATAGCTTATGTATAATTAATGCAATATAAATCGGGAAGTTAATCAATGGATTATGTTGTATTTGTAATCATTTTATTTTATTTTTTTAGCAATTCTAAGGATCCGTCTATCAAAATTAGTAAAGAAAAAAGGCTGCCAATATGAGTTCAGGCAAAGATGGACCACCGAAACCACCACAACTTAGTTCAGACAAAAATGCACCACCGAAACCACAACAATTTGCCCTTCTCCCGAAGATCATAAACGGAGGTATCGCTGGCATAGTCGGTGTATCTGTGGTGTTCCCGTTGGATTTAGTTAAGACTCGCCTGCAGAACCAAACAGTAGGGCCCAAGGGCGAGAAACAATATCAAAACATGTTCGACTGTTTCAAGAAAACCTACGCGGCCGAGGGTTACTTCGGCATGTACCGAGGGTCGGCTGTCAACATCCTTCTCATCACGCCCGAAAAGGCTATCAAGCTAGCAGCCAATGACATGTTTAGATTTTATCTCACTAAACGAGATGGTACGTTGCCCATATTTAGACAGATGATCGCTGGCGGGCTAGCTGGAGCTTGCCAGATCGTTATTACTACTCCGATGGAACTGCTGAAGATTCAAATGCAAGATGCTGGACGAGTCGCGGCGCAGAATAAATCTGTTGTTAGGACCACAGCACTCGATATTACAAAAAAGCTGCTGCGCGAGCGCGGCATCATGGGCTTGTACAAGGGCATCACGGCAACCGCAGCTCGTGACGTATCATTTAGCGTCATCTACTTCCCGCTCTTTGCGACGCTTAATGACTTCGGGCCTAGAGAAACACCTGGTGGACCTGCGGCTTTCTGGTGGTCGTTTTTATCAGGCTGCGCAGCGGGCTCCACCGCGGCACTCGGCGTCAATCCCATGGACGTGGTAAAGACACGCATGCAGACGCTGACCAAAGGCAAGGGCGAACGTCAGTATTCCTCTATCTTGGACTGCATCCAGCAAACTTTAAAATTTGAAGGCCCAACAGCCTTTTTCAAAGGCGGAGCATGCCGAATGATCGTAATCGCACCACTATTTGGTATTGCACAAACCGTTTACTACTTAGGAATCGCTGAATATCTCCTGGGTCTCAAGTAACATATCAAGACATCACTATAATACAAATAAACAACAATATTACCTTCAGAAATCAAATAAACATAGAAAAAAAAAAACAAAAGGTTATGTACATATGTCATTATATTATGTTATTTATAGACGTTATATTATTAAAAAGTGTCCATGTGACGTCGAGATAATGACGATGACTTTTATCATTGGCGGAAAATAAGAAAATTACAAAGTTCTTTTTACTTTGTAGCTACCGTACCATACCTACTGCACAATATCATAGAGTTTGCGACATGAAAAGGTTGTACTTTATTTTCCAAAGATATTGAACAATAATGCTGTATTGATATAGAATTTTTATTTTTATCAATCGCATAAGTGTCGAAAATTATCATGAAGATTGTATAATATATTCTTCTTGTGTCGCGAATAACATGATTTAGTACAATAGCAATTTGGCCCTCGTTACAAATTAAACGGACCAATGCAAGTTTTCTTCGCGCAGTTAGAGATAATTCCGTGCGAACTACTATGAAGATCCATTATCCGTTAATCAGTCTCGATGAGTTAAAAAAACAAGGATTCCGTACGAACTATTATGAAGATTCATTATCTGTTAATCAGTCTCGAAGTTAAAGACACGCCATTATCAGTCCGAAACAAGCTACAACACTTCACCTACCGCTCAACGCTAGCTTATATTCTAACACGAACCTGTGCAAACTTGCCGTCATGTATAATAATTGTTTCTTCGTAATCAAGTTCATAATTAGTAAGGTACCTGAGTCAAATATTTCTTATTAATATACGCCACCTTCAGGTTTCTTTTATGGTTTTTAGGGCTCTCAAAGTACAAGTCACGATGTTTACCAATAAAGTCTACTTATTAACCTTCAATAAAAAAATGCAAAAGTAGTAACGCATATCTACATTTTATCATTTTTTTTTATTCGGTTAATGGCCATAATTCGAACAGCATCGGTAAATATGCCCATGCGATGTGGCCATATTATTTACATTATTATTCATTTCTGTTTTCCAAATTACTCCAGAAGCAAAATAAAATAAGAAGTTGTCGGCTTAAAAATCATTTTTATTTAATATTAAAAATATCTAGGTACTTTAAGAAGACAACATGGTATATCATAAATAGTTATAATATATATAATATATCAAAGGTCATTTTTATTGTAACTAGAAAATAAACATTCTTATAACTTAAATAAGAACATTCTAATTTGGCAAGGTCTGAGACCTATAAACTATCGATTAGTCCTCACTACCCTGGATGCATACGAACCAGTCCGTATCTTCTGCAGTTAACCCAACGGACTCTTGAACGCAGATTGCGCATGAGCAACATGGCCTCATATCAGACACCCTATCTTCGTTACAAACGTAACAATACCATGATTCAGCACTTTTTCTTGAATTGTTTCCACCACGCGGAGTTTTCGAAGCAACCTTTTTCGGTTCTATTGTTTCTCTTGTCCGTTTTTGCAGGATTTTGTTGATTTCTTTGTGAAGCAGCATTGGATGGCCCTGCAACATGTTTTCTTTTTTGTGAACGAAGTTTTGATGGACCTGACGTTTTTGTAAATGTATCGCTGTGTGTGTGTGTGGTGTGTGGTGGACGCTGAATAGGAAGTGCATGATTATTGCAGTCGTTTAGATTTTCAACTGATCCTGAGTTATTTTGTTGCGATGATGTCGTCTTGAGCTGGACACTGCCTAGGCAGTGCAACTACTATGGATTACTATATTATTACATTATTTTCAAAAAGATCCAGTAGATGTGGACAGATATTGTCTGATCTTTGTCATTTGGAGGATGATGAACTGCAACCCACAGAATTTCATAGGCGTCAGTAGCGTCACTATCATTAGGATCTTCATTTTCATTATTTCCAGTGGAAGAAGGTCCAGGTATTGTAGTATTGTAAGTAGGTATGCTCGTAGCATATGCTTCTTCTGGGATCCTCTCCGGTTTCAATGGAAAAATCCCAGTGGCTTCGAATCCAGCTTTGATATTTGCAGGTGTCGCAGCTTTATTCCATACTTTGGAAAATATCACTCCAAACCTGGGTTTGGATTATTTTTCTGTCCTCGTGAATAGGTCAGTATTTCAATACTTCTTCTTCCCAGTAATATTCGTAGGAACGTAATACTGATGTATCCATTGCAATTCATGCTTGGTGTTGCTGGGGAGACAAAAAAGCTTGATTTCAAATTTTTCTGCAGCTTCGACGATGGAATAGTCGTAAGTGGCATTTAGCTCCATCAAAGATGAGAAGACAAGATCGTGGTAGTTTAAAGTTAGCAAAAAAAATGTAATGATATGTAATAAATAATACGTAATAAAAAATTTAATAAATATAACGAGATGTCAAATTCTGTTCCTGGTCTGTGTTCAGGAGCGGTTTTCTGCCTAAAGAGTAGATTTTATTTCTTTTTTTCTCATCTATATAACGTAACAGAGTCGTCTTGGCACATTATAATTTTTAGCAGCCCTATATATCTTCATCACACCTCGCTTGACAGCAGACAAGGCCAACTTCATATTTTCCTCAGTCCAGTTACCCCGAATCCCCGAATCGAGTTTACATATTGCGCAATGGCCTAAAACAATAAAGAAATATCTTAACTAGTCATCATTAATTCATACGGGAAATATGGCCAACCGTTGGCCATATTTTAAGCCAGGCCATTTTTTTTTGTTAATTCAATTGGATCATGAACACATTAGTACTTTGAGAAAGACACAAAGAAATATCAAAATACAATTGCCGAACACCATGGCAACGTAAATAGAAAAAAGTAAAATCAATAACTAACAGAAATACAGGATAAAGCTTACTTGAGATTTTTATAACACCGATGCGTCCTTTCACTTCAATGAAATCTGAGAGACTGGCGTCTACGCGAGGGGTATAATGTGATGTGGCCATATTTACCGGCTGGCCATATTCGACCCAGGTACCTTAGTAAGAGCCTTTGTCACAGGCTTGTACAAATACAGAACTGGACCAGACTTTGTTTAATTAAATATTGAGTTCTGAAATGGTGTATTAATTCCTTGCTAACGGGTAACTTTAGAGAGTTAGTAGGTACTACAAATCAAGAAAGATTTGGCAATGGATCGTTTCCTGTGCGTACTCTTTATATAGCGACAACACACACACTGGACGCATTTGTTGTCGCCGGGTCGCGGGCGCGGGAATCGCTGCACGTCCGCGACGGTCCATCGCACGTCGTCTTCCGTTCGAGCTAGATGCGTCCTGTGTGCCGAAGCCATTATGAAGGAAGTGATAAGTATCAGAGCTAGTAATCACTGGTTTACCTTTTGCGTGTACAGTCCTAGTGTCAGGTGTTTTCAGACCGCTTAAAGGCATCCGACATGCCTTAACGACTGTTGTCTTACAACCTGTAGGTCTATTCTGGTCGTCAAAATACGATTGTTCGAATTAATGCGACGTCGAAACGACAGTCGATTGGTTGAAATTTCAGTTGATTCGATGTTCATAAAAGAAAATCGTTCGATTTCGACCGGAATCGATCGATGTGACGTCGATGGACCGACAGCTTATCTTGCCCTCGAAAGAACGGTGAATCTCTGTTGAAAATCCCACTAAACGGTCACCCACTGAACGTTGCCTAACCATGTCAAGCAGTTACGATCCACCAGGCGGACCGCGCTACGAGTGTCACAAATCTCAACTGTATATTAATTACTTATGCAAGTAAATATTTTGAGCCACTTCGTTCGTTATACCATAGGTTATACGTAATATCTATCTATCTATTACCTTTAAACGAGCAATTCTTGTATATATATATAATCTGAATCTCGGAAACGGCTCCAACGATTTTCATTAAATTTAGTATACAGGGGGTTTCGTGGGCAATAAATAGATCTAGCTAGCTAGGTTTAATTATTAGAAAACGTCGTTTAAAATTTTAAAAACCCAGCAAAGCTCGGTCATCCAGACTATGTGCACTACCATTTCGAAATATCCTCGATACACCCAAGTTAACTGGAAGAAAATACTTTGAAGCATTAAGTTCGCCTATATACCTACAATATTGTTTGTGCAATAAAGAATTACCTATCTATCTATATATTGGTAAGGAACTGTATATCAAAATTTACTTGAGTTACTTACAGAAATATATATAAACTAAGAGTACCTACCTACGTAACGTACTTGTTAGGAAAACCTTTCCATTGTGAATAAATGAATATGCAGTTTCAATATTTTTAATATTTTTTTATTTTACAAATGAGTCTTAAAGTATGATACATTTTTAATTATTAATCTATTACCATAGTGACAATGGACCAATCTCCTACGATGACTTAAAATTATTGTGTATAGAATTTTAATAAAACTTTTTGAATAATTTTAATGACAAAGGACGGACTTAAAAAAATTCGGTAGTTACGCAGCATACAAAACGGCAGCACCCTAGTCTTACAAATTTTGCCTGTCATAACGCGAGTTACACACACTCAAATTCATCAAGGGTCCGAAAATCGGCGCCAACCATCGAAATAATATACCCAAGAAATGTAACGCGGTCTCAAAAGTGGCGACACGACACGCAAATTACAATTGCACCGCATACGCCATCATTCTCGCCACACGCGCTGCGCTGTGACTTACTGCTCCGCGAATTTCGGAGATTCATTACAGTTTCATCAATAACTTGTACATCGTGTCAAGATGTGCTATCGTGTGTTGTTAAGTACTTAGTACCGGAACCACTCTGATACAAAAAAAAGGAGAATGAATTAATTTCCACGCGTAAATAAATAAAATGTCATTCACAGCGAACGGCGGCCGAGATTATGCAACATGTTCTATATTAGCTACTTTTTGTCTTTGATGATGAAAAAAAAGAGAAAAATATAACAATGAATTATGTAGTGGTCAGAGTGATGCAAAACAAACTAAAGCAAGTTATGAATTTTAACTGAATGTATGACCAAATTCTAGTAACAAAAATAGTTGTTACTAGAATTTGGTTATACATTCAGTTAGTTTAAATAGTTATTTTAGTTACCCTACAAATAAGCTCCGGCAATAGAAATGGGGAGCGGGAGACAAAGTAGGCGATCATTTTTAGTAAACAACCATTTCTACAATATGATCCCGTTGTTGATATATATATTAAAGGTATTGATATGTATTTTAATCATAAACTAATAAAAGAATGAAGATTAAGTAGAGTTCGTTAAGCAAGCTCTATATTGAATACAGACTGGTCTAACGGCATAAATTATTTTTTCTTAGCGACCCAAAATTTTTAACAAATTATAAATAATAATAATAATAATTTTATTGACACAAGATTCTTACAAGTCATGTTTATGAAGCCAGTGGCCCCTGATGTAGTTAAAAACTGTGTTTCAGGGACCAGTGTCTTCTCCCATTTGTGGCTCTATTACATGTCAATCTTACATGCTAGTTACAAGATTCTTCTGCGTTTGTATGCGTGTGTATTTGTGTGTGTGTGTGTGTGTGTGCATCGAATTTTCGAGCATCTATAGTCATTATTAGTTTCGTGGTCAGATCATTCTTGACTAAGTATTCAATTACATTTCCAAAAAGAAAACCAAGGCAGATAATAGAGTCACTACTCTATAGAAATTAAAGTGATAAATTTAGAAAGGAAAAATTATCGCTTGAGGCGGAATAATTTTTCCTTTCTAAATTTATCACTATAGTTCTGCCTAGCATGGCTAATGCTATATAAATTAAATCTATAGAAATTGGCCTTAGTATATTTTTTAAACGTTTTCACACTCACAGCCGCACAATAAATTCAACGACATGTGTCATTTGAAAGCCTAGGTGAAGTGATTCTTCTAAATAAATGATTCTATAACGAACACCTAGTACTTGATATAGTTAAAGTATGCCTATTATGTAGCTGATACAGTTTTTTCTATATTCTAAGCTGATACATTATAAATTGACAAATGCATAAGCAGCCAAAATTTACCCACTTGTGGGTATTTCAACTTATAAACTTGGGCTGTTTGTTATATTCTACTGGCTACCTGCGGCTTTGCACGGGCCGGGCGTAAAGAAAAAAGAGGTGAAAATGTAAAGTTTACTGCCTTTGATTATAGATTTTTTTATTAATAACGTCGTACTCAGTAAATATATTGAATGAAACTTTAATGAAAAAATTGTTACTGTGAGTCACCCGTAACGGATATTATTATGCCATCGCGGGGTTCCCTTTAGGATTTTAGAAGAACTATAATTATTAGTAACATATTTTTTATGTATATCTTAATGTTTAGCCTACGTCAGCCATGAAAATTTTTTTTTTGGCTACTTGGTTTCAAAATATTGTTTCTTTCTACTTACATTTAAACGTGATTCGGTTTTATTATTCCTATATTTGTATAAACTTTCCGTGAAAAAGTATCTGACAATGAAAACCGCATCAAAGTCCATTGCGTGGTTAAGGAGGATTTAGCGGATGAACAGACAGACAGACGCGAAAAGCGTCTTTGTTTTATAAGTACTATGTAGAGAAGAGAAGAATATCCGAAAATATTCAGAAGTTTTTGTACTTAACTATAAGTAGGTATGAACCTTCCGTTAAAAAAACACGTGCTTTAACGTTTACTATCTAATTAACTGTAGTAGGTATATTTCTAGTTTCTTCGTAGATGCTATAATTATTAATGTTCTTTGTTTTATTTATTGATTGAGCGAAACGAGATCTCTACGTTGTCTTGGGTCGTTCAGCACTTTGTCCAACCATATAAGCGAATGACTTCAAATTCACATAGAATATGCAAAACTACGGCCCAAAGCCAGAAATTACATTTAAAATTATATAAATGAAAATATAAAGGGGGCATCCCACACATGCAAGTGGGGAGCAAAATAATGTTTAGTTGAAAAGAGCTTGACAAGTAGAGTACGAAACCGGTTTAAAAAAATCTTAGAAAATAACTATTTGGTAGGCGACCAAAGTCACTGCTTTTAGACCTCCCGGGGTCTATCTCAAAAACGGCTTCACACTAAACTCTGAAACTTACATATAATATCCGTTATATTCTGTACTTGAACAAAAATACAGAAATCAAACAATTATTATATGGAAAAAAGTTACAAGCAAGTAACCTCATAAGTTTTTTTCCATGAGACAAAAGGTAGGGGCGAGATCTCAGTTCGGCGCTAACGACTAGTTATTACAATGACATATTTAATATCGGGTGTAGATACAACAGAGGTGGTCGCATATTAAAAATTATTAGTGACTGGGTTCTATATTTCTATATAATATAAAATATTTTTCCTCTAAAATTAAGCAACCCGTGCCAATCCGTTATCAGACAAAATAGGCCCTCTGTTAGCAACTGACACTTCATTTTTCGATAACTCCTTTAACTTGTCTCTAGTGACTATGTTTTCTGCGCAGAACGTCGCTATTCTCAGGCACGCTTCTCTCAGTATATCTTCTGGTACGGTCAAGACTATGCGCATGAAGTTGGGGAACGCAAAACACTGTAATTAAAAAGAAAATATTACAATACAAAACAAATAGGATTAGGGACTTTTGGTTACTGTAGGTTACTGTATTTAATGTCACTAATGAAAGTTTACTCTGATCGAATCAGTAGGCAGGTAGTTAGGTGATATTTTTCTTAGCACTCACACACACATAGACTTACATAAACTAAAACGCTTTCACACTGACAGCCCCAGTAAGTTCGATGACTTGTGTCGTGAGTGCCGAAAACACATCACAACCACAAAATTTCCTTGGGAGAAAACTTGTGTTACTGCCGGGAATCGAACCCGATACCCCTTAAAAGCCGAACACGCACTCAACTAAGCTAACGAGCAGTTCTCGATAAAAGTTAAATTCGTCATCATCAGTTTTGACATACCTATTGTACACTGTTTAAGCACATACTCGTACATGGTCTTTCTTGGAAGTACTTTTAGCAAACTTTAAGCTATATCTAATATTAGTTAGCTTTAAGTTGTGAATTTATTTGTTTTGTATGTAAAGCTATCAAATATTTGTTATTATCTTAGGAAAATTTGCTCCTGCCGGGAATCGAACCCAGGACCCACGACGGAGAGGGCAGAGACTGACCACACCGCGCCTCTGGTAAGATGGTACTTTCGATTTACTTATAAGAGAGGAGAGGAATAAGTCGTTCATCTGATAGTATATTGGTATCATGTCTGACTTAAAACCCACAGAGAGTAAAAAATATAGAGGCATACCTGTCCTGGTAAACAGAAGACTGACTGCTCTGAAACCATGCGCTCTACAAATTGTAGTTCACTTTTGAACTTGGGAAACATGGACATCTTTATCTCGATCATCATGTACATGGCTCCTTGTGGCATTATGGGACGCAATCCTGGAACACATCGCAACTCTTCGTAGGCTAGTTTGGCTTGATTCTGAAAAAAAAAAGTTTTACGCAGTGTCATATTTCGTACGATACTTAGGTAAGTACCTTCCTACTCCTTAGGTTCTTACTTAAGCAAGAAAATGCTCTACTAATGCATAGTTTCGATCCATCAAAATATAACTATTATACAATACTAGCTGCGCCCCGCGGTTTCACCCGCGTTGATAATGATGAAAAGTGATGATGATGAAAAATAGATGTTGGCCGATTCTCATAGATACCGGATAAGCACAAAAAATTTCATCAAAATCGGTCAAGCCGTTTCGGAGGAGTATGGCAACGAAAACTGTGACACGAGAATTTTATATATTAGATTTTATAAAACATGGAAATAATAGGTTTAAAAGAACTAAAAACAAACCAACCTTCGACAACACTTCGAGTTTGGCCTTTTTTTACCGACTTCCCAAAAAAGGAGGAGGTACTCAAGTCGAATGTATTTTTTTTTTGCGTTACCTCATCTTCGTTCCACGAGAACCGATTTTGTTTTTTTTTTTTGTTTAATAGATGTTGCATTCCAATTGGTCTCAGTTAAATTTGAAAGATCTGAGTAGTAGTTTTTGAGTTATCCTCAATAATGCGTATTCCATGGACTACATTGACGATGTTCTCGTTTTTAACCGACTTCAAAAGTTACCTCATAGCTTCTTTGTTTGTGCGCCGATTTTGATGATTTTTTATTTGAAAGCTGGTGCTTTTCATGTGGTCCCATTGAAATTTGGTCAAGATCTGACTACTAGTTTTTTAGTTATTGTCAGATCAAGCTACCGAAGATAAAGCGGTGAAGTCGGATTTTTTACAAGCTTTGCTTGCGTTTAATTATTTTAAATTTGCTTCCGCAACGTTGTGCCAGTATCAAGTAATTAATATTTTTCAAGTATAACTGAGTAGTTCATAAGTATTGTCCTAGTCTACGGTCCAGTAGTCCATAGTCAACTAGTCAAGTCATGCCTCAGTGAAGTGGTAGATACTTTAATAGAACTTATATTTGAGTAGAGCAAAAGCGAAAATAATGATCCGTAGTTGAGGGAAATGACGGACGTGCGGAGGCATCCACAGTCGACAAGGGACAACCGCAGGATGCTCGCTTAAGGAAGCAGTACCCTCATCTACCACGAAGTGATTATTCCAGCGAAGGTCATTGTTTTTCTAGGAAAATGAGGGTAGGAAAGGAAAAAAGGAAGCGTCAATATATGGCGCGTATACACATACCTACCACTTTATAACATTGAAAACATTCTAAAGAAGACAAACCATAGATGTTATACATACAAATATATCATAGGTATTTACTTTTAACAAGATGTGGCTACGAAGATAATATAATTCCTATGATAAGTACGGTAAGACTTATGAATATGCAAAATTATGGAATGTTACGTACCTCGATGAATAGCAAAACTTCATCAAAGAATGTTTGCGGTGTATTTTTCAATATTGCGGGCAACGCTCTCTGAATCAAAGTACATGGCCCCAGAATCCTTGTCGATAGATTCGCGAGGCCTTTACGTACTTCTTTTCCTAAAATATTATTTCTATCGTGTAATACAATCCAGCCCATTCGCCATCCGGGCACCAGAAATCTCTTTGTTATTCCACCGCATGATAGAATAGGAACTTCCTTAGAGAGTGAGGACATCGCTGCGAATTCGTGGCCAGAGAAAACAAAATGCTCGTAGATTTCGTCAGCAATGATCGGCAGACGATTCCTCGCAGCTACGTCCAAAATGTCACATAAATGTTCTTTACTGTAAACGGACCCGCAAGGGTTCGAAGGGTTTATAACTACTATGGCTGCGGTGTCGTCATCTATCTGGTTTTCCAAATCCTCTAAGTCTACCTTCCACTGTTGATCTGGCTGCAATAGATAAATGTTTTCATTCAGCTTTGTTTTGTTCGTTTGTTCGTTTAGCTCTACAATACAATATTTATATCAATAACCTTTAATCAAGGATTTACGCAGTTACGGAGAGAATCGAGAATATAAGTCACTAAGCCGATATGCAAATTTAATTTGTAATAAACTGGAAACTTGTTGTGCTTCTAGAAACTTGTCGTAGCCGCATATTTACATATAATTAGCAGATATAGCGTACCTACCACCCCCCCCCCCCCCCTTGTATTTTTACCGGGCTTAACCATCGCAAAGACATCTTAATAAGATTTGTCTTCACTTGGGTGAAGAAAATTTCAGAAAGGTACGCTTCATCATAATATTTCTGTAATTTAATATTAAACAATATCATGCCCTCTTAGTACATCAAAATTGCCTTTGTAGTATAATATAAATAATTGATGTGTTGACGGCAATCGTTGAGTCTGCAGATATTTTATATCTCGAATAAACTTTGTTTCTTACAATCTTAGTACGGTTTTTGAATAGACTCTATTGATTTCCTCAATTAAGTGACAGTCTATTTTCAACCGACTTCAAAAAAGGAGGTTCTCAATTCGACTGTATGTTTTTTTTGCTTGCGTTAATTTTTTTTCATTTTTAGTAAACGCTATTTCCGGGTCGGTTAAGTTTAATGAAACCATGTGCCTTTCCTCTATGTCCCAGTCTAATTTTCCCCCTGTATAAACTGACCGTTTTTTGTATATAAAAAAACAAAAACAAACGCATTTACAATCACAGCTCCATAATAAGTTCAAAGACTTGTTTCGTGGATGCCGCACACATTTAAATGTTTTACAAACACATTTGCACCTAAAGCACTATGTCCTTTGAGAAGGAAACTGTGCTCCTGCTGGGAATCGAACCCAGGACCCATGACGCAGAGGGCAGAGACTCGCCCACCGCCAACTGTGTCGTCCATATTTTACATATTGAATTACACGCTACACACTAAATATGTACTGCTATAAATGGCCGTTTTTGATTGCGTTCACTTAGAAACTTGAGCTATTTTTAAGCTTCAAGGGACCGTAACTACACTGTACTTGAAAAAAAGAGTCTTAACAGATAGACTTGACGGACAGCGGAAGTGGGATTTCTTTTAAGGCACGGAACCCGAAAATAAGATTTTAATAATTTTTTTCATCAGAATCTAACAAAATTCCATGTGTCCAATTTTATCAAAATCAGTTCAGTCCACCTCAAAAGCCACTTGTACTGCCTGTTTGAACACTGGTAGAAAGTCGCCTAATTTGGTGTCCAAAATGTCTCTCGTGAGCGCTGAGTGCCCAGACGTGTTTCTGATAAACCACTAGCCCGCGTGGCCCCTTGTTCGGTTGCTTGTTGCTCGCAGCATACACTTCTGCCAAGAATTTACTTTACCATTTTATTGATGCTACTTATAGAATTGATATCAAATACCCCAAAAAGTCAATATAAAAAAAATCGAGTTATCAATTCCTTTCCTGCGTAGATGTGGTTGTCTGGGTGATTTTGATAGACCTACAACTACTTGTAAATGTTTTAAATATAGAGGAAAAAATTTAAATACTCACCAGCAAATTATAGTATTTTATAATAATGCCAAGTCCTTCCGAAAGAGTCTTATAAATCATAAAACCTGGTCGAGGAACTAGGACGTTCTGGCCAGAGTCAGCAAGTACTGTTATAGCCATCTCTATAGCATGCGAGCACCCGCTGCATAGTGTAACATCTTCTGCCGACACATCCCCCTGATGAGCAGAGTATTCCGCTACCGCTTCTCGAGCTTCCAAATGCCCCTTCGCAGGACCATAGCTTCGACTCTTGCACCACTCCACGCTCTCACGAACAGCCTGCAGCACGTTCTCGGGAGGATTCAAATTCCCGAAGGTTGTCGGATCACCTGTAAAATACCACACCCAGTTGTTACTTTCGCAAAACAACATCTCTGACCCATTTAGTTCTTCGAAACATAATGTACCTGTCTAAAAATAACCGTAACTTGACAGGTAAGTTCTCACTTGCGAAATATTGTGAAATCTTAAATCCTGTTAACCTTGATTTAGCTAATAAGTATACTTGAAAGAGCGAAGCGAGGTCTCTTACTTAAATTGGCTGCTTCAGAACTTTGTCAGTCCGTCTGTCTTTCAGGGAATAATAATAAAGGCAACCAAGTGCGAGTTGATCTCGCACACCGAAAAAGAATCCTGAATCTGCGAGAGTCCATCAAGCATCAAGTTACGGAAGTACCATTGGCATATTGGAAGTATACAATGACACAAGAAGTAGGTAGGTTTTTTTTGTTCTTATACTTTAGAGTTTTCACTCAAGCAATAACAAAACATTTGAATATATACATGTTTCTTGTACGTCTTTCTGTTTCTTTTATTATAGCATTTTATTATAGTACATAAATCACGCGACACATTTTAGTCAGCTACTTATTATTTACGGTTCATATGATAGAACCTTTAGACTGACGGCAATAGAGTCTCTTTTGTGCGTAAAAACCGAATAATTATATCTAATTAATTATATCGACAGACGCGCTTAAATAACAACAGCCTTGGGGACGGTATGGTTAAATAAGAATCGCAAATCAAGAGTTCGCAATTCGCTAGAATTACAGTACCTACCTAACTCCTTGGTATAGATCACATAATACATATATCCATATTCACGGCCTATTATTATGATGTCTACCTATAGTGTAAGTAATCACCATGTCCTTATTAGACTAGATAGCAATGATTTAAGTTCTTAAGCTATCATGGCCACTGTCACTATAAATATTTAGCCTCCATACACGCACCATGTGTTTCGTTTGTTTTGAATTCTTATATTTCGGATCGCGCCATGATCACAGTGTAGTGCGGGTGAATGGAGATTTATAATTACGAGCATTACAAGCAGTGTACTCCGTGGTGTGTCCGCTTTATACTCGTTTACTGCGTTAGACACCCTTAGGTACTATTGTTATCACCGCTACTTTGAGTTTGAACACGATCGCGACACACTACACTCACTGACCATAATTGAAACGCAAGCAAAGCTTAAAAAACCGACTTTATCGCTTATATTTCGGTTTTGGTTTGACCGATTTCGATAATATTTATACGGGATCACCTCTGAAGTGTACAAGTCTGAAGTCTATACTCTACCAAACAAAAATCATCAAAATCGATTCATAATTGGCAGAGATATAGCGTAACATATAAGTATGCAAAAATAATGCTTTTTGGAGTCGTTTGAAAATAACTGATATGTCTTTTTATTTAATATTGAAAATGTGTATATGGTAAATATTCCGTTACAATACAAATATAAACATAAGAATGGTACAAAAACCTATATACTTAGTATTAGCTTTGCAGAAAAATTTCATTTCAGACAATTTATTTTGACCTAATACTAAGAGCTTCACCAGTTGACCTGACCATGGGCGGGTTGTAAAGGTGTTGCAGCACTTGCTTTGACCAAGGTGGGACAAAGCTTAGAGCCAGATGTGACTTTCCGTCAAAAGTAGCCCTTGTGTTAATCCTGGGTATAAGCTATTTAAAATTACATCCAAATATCCGGAAACTGATAAATATACTCTTAGTCTCTTACCCACATTTGAGGGTTTTTTTACGTACCTACAATTTTCAATAAGTTTACTAACTTCATATTTATTTCCAGCTTTTATTTTTAATGCAGGTAACGAATGTTATAGGTAGATATATATATTTATATATATATATATATATATATATATATATATATATATATACAAGAATTGCTCGTTTAAAGGTATTAGATATTTAAAAAAAATAATAATTTATTTATTAATTAATTATAATATTTAATTTATAATATATATTTATAAGAAAGTTATAACGCGAGATGGCCGAACACACAACAAAAATTATACAAATCGGTCCAGCGGTTTAGAAGTCACATACACTTATACAATAATTATATTTATAAACAATACATATATAAAATTACCTATGACTTCTGTTACCTGTTAGTAGATTCTTGAGATATGGTATTAATTTTTAATGTAAAGCACTAACCTGAAGAGGACCCATTTGAATAGCATGAAAAGAGGCTTTATTGTACTACAATAAATTAACCACCAAGGTACACTAAAAATCATATTTTTTTTGTATTTTCAATAATTTTTTTCTTATGGTAATTCGTCATACATACACATTTTAATACGTAATTCAACATCTGTTTACGCTTATTAATCGAGTACCTACTATTTTTTTACTTGTGAAATGTACCTACTTGTTTATGTTAGTTACACTGCCTTGTTATGTTTGCGAGTTTTATAAGCTTAGACGAGTTCATTCTGTGATATTTCCATTCTATAAAAACACGTAGGTGAGGTAAGTTTTTCTCTTAAAAGATTCATTATGTAACTATTAAGAATATTTTATCACCTGAATATCTATATGTATCTTATTTAGTGATGACGTTATGATGGCTGATATATGATAGATCACAGTTACAGAAGATATGCACATAGACTGCCATTACTATTGTAATGTTAGGTAAGTAAAACGGGTACAATATACTAGGTGAATACTGGGACATGGAGGAAAAACCATCAACATATTATTTTTAAGTTTCTTTTGATATTTCCAATATAACATGCTTTTCATCCAGGTCCCGTTCGATTTTTCCACTATATATAAAGCACATATCAGATAGATAGCTATATAAAGAATAGCGGCATTCAACGACTTACCAACAGAAAGTGCAATCAACTGCTTGCTGGGGTTCGGCTCCACCTGTAGGTTTTCCACTATGTCTCGGATCAAGTTATGGGTATTACGAGCCAGAGTAGACGCCCGGACATCCCATGTCTGGTTGACTTGTGACCGACGCGACATGGACACAAAACTTGCGGAATCTTGGAAGTTGCGGCGACACTTAAACTTGAAATGAGAATATTGCTCGCATTTCGATACACCTCAGTTTTGTATTGGCGCTGTGGCGTTTGACAGGCACAAGCCTCCAAGCTGTGGAACTGGTTCCAAATGTAGATGAGATGACGGCAATAGGACCAGCTTGTTTATACATAATAATGTTCTATGCAAACAAGATCGACCACTATTTTATTTCTATAATCGCTTGTAGTGTATCATCCAAATTAGCAAAAGGATGAACCATAGGTTACACATTACAACATTACAAAACTCTTGATTGGTTCCAGTGCACTTTCCAAAGCACCTTAATTTTTTTCTGACACATTACTACGAAGTTAATACACTGTTTTTGTTATTGTTTTTTATGGAAAATTTACTCAACTGACTTGTTTACTTCGTTACGATGCCACTTAATGTGCAATATTAGTATAATGCGTAATAACACCACTTCAAAAACATACTTGGGTAGTGGTGATTTTCAGAGATCGAGCATACTTTATGTAGGTAATACTGAAGACGCGCTTAGGAGAGCTAATTGATAGCATCTTGATTAATAGAATGGACTATTTAGTAATTAGGTGCTGGTTTGATTCGAGTTGATTACAATTTATTCTTCTTCTAAGTAATCACATAGCCAGTTGGACCACGGATCCCTAATTATGGGGTCATTGTCCAACTAAAAATAAAAATTGCACCACTGCCCCTACCGAAGGCCCGTGATCCAACTGATTGGACAGAGTAGTTGGACCACGACCCCGTAACGATTGAAGCTATATGTGGATATAATAATTCGAGAAAATAATATTTTGCGAATGTAATAATATGAGAACAAAGGGATATAAGTATTTAAGTATAGCTTACTATGTCTAACCATAGTAAAAACATAAGAAGTATGTCAACTCGAGGCCCGTAAGGGATTCAAATGCCTACTCTAGCCGAATACGCAGGGTTGTCATTATCACTCTCTAGTTTTATAGGTACCTATGTAAAATGTATATTATAACAAACCAATAAGTAACCTATGGAAACGATTTAATTTGTATTAAAGTTGTAATTTCACGCTGAAATGCGAAAGAGTCAAAACAAAATCTTGAAAAAAAAATTTTTTTTACATATGAGAAAAGAAATCACGGTAGTAGTATATATAACGAAGTTAAAAGGAAAAGAATCATAGCTAAGTAGGCTTCACAAGTTTACGAGTGATGTTCGACTATCTTATAATATGTACTTGTAGAAGTAAAAATTTCGTAAAAATTCCATTGAACATTCATTTTTAGGCCGCATTATTGTGATTGACAACTACGTAACCCTACATTGCGCGTGGCCCGACACGCACTTGGCCGGTTTCTTTTATGATTGTTAATAATTTCATTCTCCTTAAATAAATCAATGTTCGAATATTCAAACTACGACCTTAACTTATCTACGACCCGGTAAAATATAAAAGTTTTACTTAAATTACAAAAAACCTACATTGAATAACCACGTAAAGTATGTACACTATAACTAGGTATATGAACTCTCATAAATCATAAGATACCTATTTGTTTACGAAATGTAATATCCTACTAATATTATAAATCCGAAAGTTTGTGTGTAAGTATGTTTGTTCCCTCTTCACGCTTTAACAGCTGAACGGATTTGGATGAAATTTGAAATGTACATAGCTTATACCTAGGATTAACATATAGGCAACTTTTTGACTAGATAATAGCGGGCAAAATTGCGGGGCACGGCTAGTAATTTATATTTATATCTATGCGAATGGTGGACGAGCGTGGGCGCGGCCCCGACTCGTGTTGTCTTGGCCGGCTAAGTCATGGCTCTGTAAGTTATCATAGTGTGCGTGCTGAGGCAAGCCGCATTTGGTAGCACTCTATGAAGAAAACATACTTCTTATGTTTTTACTATGGTCTAACCCTGCGCTCTCGTGTTAAGTAGGTACTCGTACATAAGAAATATTATTACAAAATTATCTATCCAATTTTCGTATGTTTCATTTTGAGAAATCAGTTGACAAACTATTGATATGTCGTCTAATATAATACACAATGTAGTATTATATTCAATTATATTGTAATCTCTAAAAACTGTTGTTTCATGTGTCACCTTGTAACTTTTAAACTGTTTTTTTGTTCTTTTACAAAAGAGTAACTAACTATTGTTGGTATTGTAATTGTATCATTACTAATTGCAATCAGAACCACAGATCTTTTTCGCTTTTTAAAAATTATCAACACATCATTAAGCGAACGATGTTTTTAATAAATTAAAACCCGATTTTAATTGCCACTACCATATCGATCACCTTTTGTCAACCGTCTTCAAAAAAGGAGGCTCTCAATTCGACTGTATGTTTATTTTTGTATGTATGTTACGCAATATCTCCGCCAATTATAAATCGATTTAGATAATATATGTTTTTATTTGGTAGATTAAAGTTCAGAAGTGGCCCCATATAAATTTTATCGAAATTCGTCCAGCCAAAATCAAAATAATTTTTCAAGCTTATTATAATGTTGATAGGTTACAAAGGTATGTTTGAGAATTTTTTATACTTAATATGTATGGAAGTTTTGGCATTATGTGTTTTTAGCAACTTGATATTTTATTATTTGTCTACGCTATAGAAATTAACCCACGGCATTTTTGCTGAATAGGGGTACAAATTTATAACTAGTTTGTAGCGTGTACCCGGTCTGTTTGTGGGGTGGATTCCCAACCAGTCACACCGATTGAGTCACACTGTGACTCGTTGGGATTTTTTTCCCATCGAGTTACTGGTTGGAACTTTTTTTCCGACAGCATTCCCAACAGGTCACACTCACTGTGCCAGTGTGACTCTTAGGGAAGAATTTTCCCAAGCAGTAACAATTTTTTATTGGAAGCTTTGCTCCCAACTGCTAGCGCCAGCGTTGATTTTTATTGTTTGCAAAGTAACCTGAACAAGAGTTTTTGTATGTTTGGTGATAGTCGTCCGTGCAGCCGTTTTTCAAATAGAGCGTAGGCGGTAATTAATAAAATGATTTTGCCACTTATTTATATGATATAAGTAATTAATTCGGTATGTAACAATCTACTTACGCCATTGACAACGTTAATGTATTTAATCCATTTCAAAATGTGAACTAATTCCCCTAAATCACTTTTAAGAACTTCCCCTATGTCGAACATTTCGACTGTTTACATCAAGCTAGATTTACTAAATAAACAGTTTTATTGATAATTTGCTTCATAATTAAGTATTCATTTGTATTGATACATTATTATGAATGCATTCTTTTGTCAACACATATGTCGGTTATTCAAGCTTTTGTGACTCTGCAGGTACTTACAAGCTAATGAATGTTGGTACAATAAAAAGTGACGTACGGTAACTACTGAAATCAAATAAATAAGTAGGTACCTTCTTGCGCCAATCAGTTTGTTATGAAAATGCGTCATTTTTTATGTTATATGCATTACTTGTACTCAATTAATTGACCACTATCTCGCCTAGTGAAAAATGATGATGCAAAGCGAGAGATTTTTAAAAAAATGTCTCACATGCTTGGCTTTGACCACTATTACACCTGATGGCTCGTGATGGTGTGGTTGAGGGTGGTAAACATGCTCGGCCTATAATGACTGACTCTCGAGGATAGCTGTCAGAACATTATTTTTAGTTATATAAATATAAATCAATTGACATTTGTTAGTCACATATACTCGAGAGCGGCTCGACCGATTCGACTGATTCTTTTTTGTTGTTTGTAATTGTCAGGGCAAGGTTGGAATGTAATATTTTTTTATTCTACCGGATATTGACCCGCGCGAAGCCGGGGCGGATCGCTAGTACTGAATAGCAAGTCATACTTAAAAAAGTTTTTTAAAATCAAGCATTTAAAAGTTGTAAATTAAGAGGACTAAAAGTTATATAACCAGAGAACTTGTCAAGACGAATCAAACGACCCGAAACTCGATGGGGTTGCGTTGTTTCATTACAGAGTGAGTTACCACCTTCCAAATCCAGCATCAGACCCTGGTTACCATTGAAAGACAAACTAATCGTCAAGGCGATTCAAATGAGCCCAAACTCGATGAGGTTTGGTCGTTTCATTGCGGAGTTCCTTTGGCCACCTTCCAGATCCATCATCAGATCAGCACCATGTAATCATAATATTGCATTGCTAAAAGAGTTTACATACTTATGCAAAATTTGAGCTCAATCGGTAACCGGGAAGTGGATCAAATTTAATTTGCAAGATTTGATGACTAACATCGGGACAGGTGAAACTAAATAAAAGCTTGTTAAAAGAATCTTTATCGACCTTAAGTAGTTGTAGGTACTGTTTTTCTTCTTGCATGGCTTAGTTATACCTACCTTTTGTTATGAGTAGACATCTCAAATTTGCATTTCTGCTAATGCTCGTTCATCTTGGTTTATATTCTATTTAATCTGATGTAGAGTCTTCAAGTGTTATTGCCACATGCGTAATACTCCTGCCCTTTGGCATATACTTTCTTTTCCGAAGTGGATTACAGCTTTATCGAAAAATAAGAAGCATATTGTAGAAGAACGCTCGCCTTTATACGGGGTGCCCCAAGGTAGTGTGCTAGGACCTCTCCTATTTATACTATAAATCATTATACCATATATGACACTTTTTGCTGACGATAGTACAATAACTGTAACCGGTAATAATATAGAACGCTACGAACGTAACATTAATAATGCTTTGACATCTATAATATCATGGTCAGACATAAATAATTTGAAAATAAATCTCGATAAGACAAATGTAATAAATTTTAAACAACGATCCCAGAATACTCCAAATTTTAAGGTTGGATATGAAAATAAAGTACTGGATGAAGTCACCTCTACGAAATTTCTGGGACATACCATTACCTGGACATACAGAAATTGAACTGGAAGACACACATTCAAAATGTATGTAAGAGGTTGAGTACAACGGCATATGCTATATTATTATTCAAACTGGCGCCAGAACTTAGCCCCGATGCGCTGCTAACCGCCTATCACGGACTAGTTGCATCTGTCCTGCGTTATGGTGTAATCTTTTGGGGCAATTCTACTGATAAAGAGTTAGTCTTTAAGGCCCAAAAAATACATACTTACACTTCCTTCGCTGTATATATTAGAAATAACCTCTTTTTTTTTACTCTTTTTTAGCATTGCAATTCAGAGAGGCAATGCCGTCAGCATGATGGGAACGCTACCCACTGGTAGTGGGCTTGAGCACTTGAGTTACCTATAAGCTCGATGTCTTGTAGGTAACTTAGTTCTTTGTTGTACATAGTTTTAGGAAATATAGGCAATTGGCCTGTAGATAAATAATAGATAGATATATAATACTTACTGTATTCTATGTTAGAAAAATGAAAAAAAAAACCTATTTTGTGAAATCCAACCCTCTGTTATTTCCACGACTGGAAGACACTACCATCCGTAACAGACGAGACGACAGCAAACTCAGACTGCACTCTGCTAAAACTACATTTATGAGAGCGTGTTCTGCATGGCCCCAGCAATTTATAATAGGGTGCCAAGATGTATTAAAGACCTCAATCTAAATATATTCAAAAAGAAGATGAGAAATTTACTAACAGACAAATGCTACTATCAAATATATGATTTTATAAATGACTCCTCATTGTGACATTAATTTTATAAATACATACTTATATAATAATTATTTATTTTTTTGAGCAATAAAATTATATATTATATTATATATATTATGACATTTATAAATATTATTATGATAAATTAATTTCTTGGTTAACAAAATGTAATTAATTATGTGTATTATTATTAGTATGTTTAATTTTCGTATTCGGTCACTATGGCCAACACCATATTTGTACGCCTACTCTTGGGCAAAACATGTATCGACTCCAATTAAATTTTTACATCAACCTGCATGTAAGCATTCGACTTGTATGCAAACGCATGTTTTACAAATTAATTATCTTTATCTTTATCTTAATCGAGCTTCCTGTAATTTGTGTGGCTAGGTGACGGCCTAGCACCAATTTATCGGGATTAAACTGCGCTCAATGTCACCAATCACCATAATTACGAGGGTTATGGTAGCGCCTTGAAAAGCTACATTCATTGAAGGTATTAGGGGCTGAGTTACCCACGTCCGTAGGAGGATACCCCTTAAGTCTGGTCGTGGTCCCCGGGTGGTGCTAATCAGGTGACATTTGAGAGGTGGTAGAGCATTTTGTGAGTTGCTCGCCTGGCTTGCTACCAAAGTAGCTTACCACCATCAAGTTGAAAGTCTGCCGCCAAGCCAAATACGGTGTACCGGCAGTTATCCTTGAGAGCCTGCGTATTCCAGGTCTAGTGTGTTTACCAGCTTCGATCATATCGTCACTTACCATCAGGTGAGATAGTGGTCAAACACTTGCCTGTCACAAATAAAAAAAAAAAAAATTAAAGTAACAATATGTAATTAGTTGAATTTAGCCACAAAAATACCGTAAACGTTTGAGCATGACTCGCGCGCAAATGGTGTATATACGAACTTGTACGCAGATGCCTCTTTCGGGCCCATGTGAATAAACGATTTTGATTTTGAGATAGTTCGTATATCACCAGATCAGCTTACATGACCAAAAAAGCTGCATTTTCCGGTCTCTTCATTTTGGTAGGCGTTGGTTTCTTTTGATTCTGCCAACAGCTCGTCGTGTCTATTGGGATGAACAACCATACGTGACTTTGAATTCGACTTCGAATCGATTCGACTTCGAATCGATAAATCCAAGATGCACCACTAGTCATAATTTCGTACTAGTCGTTCGCCCCGAACTGAGATCTCGCGCCATATTTTGCCTAATAGAGAAAATATTCTGAGGTTAATTGCATATAACTTTCTTCTTAATAATTGTTTGATTTGTTGTTTAATTAAAAGATATAACGTATATTACAAGCAAGTTTCACCTTTGAATATGTAGCTTTTTTAGAGATAGACCCATGGACAAAATAAAAAAAATACTAAAATATTTTGCTCTCCGCTTACCTACGTGTATGGGTGCCCTCTTAATATGTGATGGACGGACGGACGGACAGAAAAATTGCTGAACCACCCAAGTTAACTTCGAGATCTCGCTCCGCTCAATTAATTATTATACAAAGAGACGGTCAAGTCGAGCCTGCTTAAAATATAGCAGCAATTGCTGCAGGCCGATTCTGAGCAGCGGAAATATAAAAAAATAAATATTGTAGAGATGTATAATATTTGTTTGGTAGACATAGAAATCATCATTTGCACGTCTGAATATATTGTGTCATTACGTTGTGTCGTAAATAATTTTAACAATATTCCATGTTATTTCTAGTCTTTCAAAACACTGCCTTATTTATAACTAGCCGTGCCCCGCGGCTTCACCCGCTATTATCAAGTTAAAAGTAGCCTATGTGTTAATCCTAGGTATAATCTATGTACATTCCAAATTTCATCCAAATCCGTTCAGCCGTTAAAGCGTGAAGAGGGAACAAACATACTGCACTTACACACAAACTTTCGGATTTATAATATTATAGTAGGATACCTTTAAACGAGCAATTCTTGTATATACATAAGTATAATATATTCTTGTTTATGCATATATAATGCTAAGCTAATAGAAGATAACCTATTTAAGCTTAGCTATCTAATAAATAAACTAAAACTCAAGTGTAGTATTTATTAGGTTAAGTATATTAATAAACACTAACGTACAATAACATTTTTACAAACGATTTCTGTTAAGTAAGAAATCAACGTATATTAAGAATATTTCCACTGCCATCTTTTATCGTCCAGGGTTCTTTCAAAGGCTACATTTATTGCTGTTAGACAATGGTGTTGATATGTTCTGTGTCTGGGGACATGTGTTGCTTGCAGAACGCGATTATCCTTCTGCAGGCATCTAAAAGGACATCCTCAGGCACTGTTAGAACTATGCGCATGTAGCCGGGGTAACTGAAGCACTGAAACATAAAAATAACAAACATAAACTCTTTCACACTCACAGCCCCACACTAAATTCAATGACTTGTGTCGTGGGTGCCGGAAACATTCATTCCACACACACAATCACACCCAGAACCAGAAACACAAATTTTTCTTAGGGAGAAAACTTGTGTTCCCCAAGGGAATCGAACCCGATACCCCTACTTAGATGACAAATTCCAAAGGTTATCCCACTTACTCCTTTATAAAGCATTTCTTATTTATAACTTTTAAACTTTCTCGATTCGATCACATAATTTAGGTAATAACAAAATCTCAGTACTTAATCACGTTAAACTTTATTTTACGCTATCTATTAACCTCGACGTTTCGGCCAAGGTGAATTGGCTATGGTCTCGAGAAGACTGGAGGAATATAAAAATAGTTTGACATGGTTAGAGCAATGTTCAGTCAGACCAGTGCTTGGATGGGTGACCGTTTAGTGGGATTTTCTGAACTGAGTGTCACCGTGTTTCGGAGGCCACGTTAAGCTGTCGGTCCCGGTTGTTAGTCGTATAACAATAGTCGTTAAGCCACGTCGGATGCCTTCAGGTGGCCTGAAAAATGATGACACAGGACTGCGCACTAGTCTATACGACAAGCAAACAAGCAAGCGCGATTAATTCCCGAGATGTTACCTAAACTACATTTCTTATTAAGTTTTGTAACCACCCTGTAGGTAGGTACGACCACTTTTCACGATATAATTTTTGTGTATATGAACTGTGATGAGTAATTTTGACGATATCGACATAAGGCGAGCGACATGTTCGACTCTTGTCTCATTGACATAGAAAAAATATTTCAGCTTTGACAAAAAATCTATTGAATGCCTGGTTGTCCGTTCTTTTATACAGGTCGCATTACTCAACCGATTCTCGAGAAAAATTGTGAGCAGCAGATTTGGAAATTTTTCAAAACGGCGGAGATACGGGTGTTGAAAACGTAAAAAAAAACACTTTTGAGCCACTTCGAGAAATACGTGAGGTCTTCAGCTCACATCCACTAGTTTGAATTATGTTCTGTTGTTGTTGTGTTTTTTTTCTGCTATATTCTTTATATCTACCTGTCCAGGAATGCACAGAACAGATTGTTCTGCACAGAGCTGCTTGATGAATTGAAGTTCACTTTGGAATCTTGGGAATAAGAGCATCTTGATTTCTATCATCATGTACATGGAGCCTTGGGGCATGATGGGGCGTAGACCAGGCGCCTTTTGTAACTCCCGGCACGACAGTTTGGCTTGGTTCTGAAACACCAATTTATGAACTGTAGGTACCCATATCTGTCGTTGAAAAGACGTCAGTTTCACGAGTACCTGTGCAAGATTCGTTTATTATAAGCTTTAAATACTGAAAGGGTATTTCAGACTTTTCGAAACCCCCGAGTTGGTGTCAGACAAAGATAATACAGTCAGACCTCGCGGTCATTGGTCCCAATACATTGTGTTATCCACAGCTGTGCTGCACCGTATCATTTACCTCGAGTAAGTCTTACTACACGATTAAGGTAATCAATATTAGTGGTGACTTTAAATAATTTGGTAAATCCCAAGACCGTTAAGATAAAACTCCCCGCTGGCTTAGTTGGATGCGCGTACGCCTTCTAAGCATCTATCGGGCTATCGGGTTCAATTCCCGGCAGGAACACAAGTTTTCTACCCAAGGGAAATTTGTGTTTCCGGTTTTTGTAACTGTGTGTGTGTGATGTGAATGTTTCCGGCACTCACGACATAAGTCATCACACGTAGTGTTTTGAGTGTGAAAGCGTTTATTTATTTATTATAATCATAATGTAACAATTAAGTTCATCAAGCATGTTCGACGGAAGTTTTCTCCCCAAGAAGTGAGAATGTTTCCGGCACTCACGACTCAAGTCATCAAAGTGTGAAAGCGTTAATGTTATGTTTATGTAATACCTCTATGAATAATATCATATCATTGAAGTAACTATGCGTGTCGCACTGGAGTATTTTTGGCAGCGCATGTTGCACCAATGTGCATGCACCAAGAATCCTACTGGACATGTTGTATAACGCCTTGCGAACTTCTTTTCTTAACACGTTGTTGCGATCGTGGATGATGATCCAGCCCAATCTCCAGCCAGGAACCAGGAATCTCTTGGAGAGACCGCTGCATGTCAGCACTGGAACGTCTTCGGAAAGAGCTGATATTGGAGTAAATTTATGATTTGAGAAGACGAAATATTCATATATTTCATCAGCTATGATGGGGATGCGATGCCGCGAGGCGATATCCAGAATTTCCCGCAAGTGCTCTTTGTTATAGACTGAACCGCAAGGGTTGGAAGGGTTGTTTACTACTATGGCTGCTGTGTTCTCGTCGATTTGTCTCTCCAGTGACTTCAGGTCTACTTTCCAATTGTCATAAGGCTGAAAACAAAAAATTGTTTTATTTCATTTCGAGGTAAGTGGTATTTTTTTTCATCTTAAGATTGTTTTGTAAGTTAAATGTTTGTTATTTCTTAAGACTATAAACATTTTTCATTCTAACTCAATGAGGAATGTAGGTAATCATACAGTGGGCACACGGACTATAAGTATGGGTTTATTTATACATGTGTTTTTTTTAATTTTTTTTATATAATACACACCAAAAACGATATACCCAGATCATCATTGGTTCACACACACATACTCGTATATATCTACAGGACAATGAAGCATATTATTTGTTATTGTATAATTATTATTTTGTTGTGTTCGTAATTTGAAAGAAAAATTTGAAGCTTGTTTTAACTTGTTGTCACCTTTTTTTTTTCTCGTCTCAAAAACAAGATCAATAAAATATTATTTGTCTATCATAGTAGAAGACTTCTACTTAGTATCTTTGAATATTTGTGTATATTCGCTATGTTACTTTCTTCACCGATCTAGTTAAACAGATCAATAAATATTCTAAGATAATATACCTGTGAACTTGGGTAGATACCTACAATAAAACAACATTGTATTGTTATTAGAGTTTTTGTCCCATCATATAAAAGCATTTACTTAACTCGATTTATTGTACTGATTGAACAGCTAAGTAAGCATTCCAGACAACGTAACTAATTAATTATATTGATAACAAATGACGTGTGTTATGTTTTTTGACACTAAATATCAATATAACATAACAATATATAGTTACTTACCTACTCATTTTTGTTTCACTCGTTTGTATAGGTAGGTATACGTTGTATATACCACTGTTAATTGAAGTTAACGAAGTGTATCAAGTGTAACGAATGTACAGCGTTACACTTGACCTAACCATGAGTAACAAACAATACATAAACAACAAAGTAAACTAATTGATCAAGCGAAGCGAAATCTCTTAGTTGACTTGGGTGGTTCAGCACTTTGTCCGTCCGTCCGTCCGTCCGTCTGTCTAGAGGCATCTAGCGTCTAAGCCATACAAGCGAATAACTGCAAATTCTCAGAGAATATGTAAAGTTATGGCTCAAAGCCATTAATGGCAATTAAAATTATATATATGATGAAAATATTAAGGGGGCACAAATAAACGTAAGCAGGGAGCAAAATATATTTTATTTTTAAATCTAACATGTATATCTACAAAATATTTTTTATTTTTATGTGAAAGTTACGTGTTATATCCGTTATATCCTGTACTTGAACAACAAATACAGAAATTAAACAATATTTTAAAGAAAAATAGTTATAAGCAACTAACCTTAAAAGTATTGATCTAGTATTGATCCTAAGCAAATGTAGCAAGATCTCAGTTCGGTGCGAATGACTAGAAGAAAACTAATAATAACTTATTCTAGACTAGACATTCATGTCAGAGGTATGCTGTGAATTTAATAAAAGCCAACATTTTTGTCATACTTTCTGTACATTTATCTCAAATTGTTTAGTCAGCGTACGCTGATAAAGCGGCCAATCAGCCGAAAATTGTTATTTCGTATAACTAACAAGTGATAGAATCAAAATTTTGAAAAATACAACCGACGCCGTATAGTCCGTGAGCTCACTGTAAGGCTCCATGTCTTTTAAAAAGGATAAAACCAATTTGCAGGCTCAATTGTTGGTCGGCCTGAGCGCAGCTTGGCACGTTTTGCAGTACTTATAGGCCAAAAAGTGCATCAATTTTACCCCCTAAAATATCTCATCGTACTAAAGAATGAAACTAGTCTGTAGGGCTAGAAGCCGTTGTATAAAGTTAAAAACCCTTGGTCGGCCGAGTCCTATCTTGACACGTTCGTGGGTCCGACCAAATTTATGGTGGTGGTAATGTCAAAAAATATCTCATCATAGCCAAGGATGAAAATAACGCGAAACGATAGAGTAACTGAAACAGATCAGATATTTCTTGGTTGACCTCAGCTTGGCACGTTTTCGGGTCCGATCCGACCACATTTATCTCGAAAATGAATAAAACTCTGAATCAATATTTGAAGAAATAGGGTATTTGAAGGGTCTAAATTAGTAAATTTAGTCTGTGTGTCTCAAAAATTCACTCTGTGTACTGAAATCCGATGAATAATACAGATCCGTTGTGGCTACAGGAAAACAGAATAAAGACTATATACACTTAACCTTATAACTTTTAAAGATATTTTGACCAGCATTAACAGAATTTGAAAAATACCTATGTATGGTCAGACAGAAAATTTAAAAATTAGTTACATTAAAAAAAAAATATAGCCCCTGGCTGTGGTCTCACGGCTAATAAGCTAAAAACACTCTCGATCAAGTCACTTCTCAAACAAAAAAATTAAACTAAGTAAATCAAAATCGGTCCACAGAAAACACAAAAAAAAAGATGACACACTACAAACTTATAACACATTTAACTTATACTCTTTTTTATCGTTATACAATATAGCTGATTAAATACAGCTAAGGTAAGTCTCGATATCTATTAGTGAACAGATTCAAAAACTTGTATAAAGATAATTCGTTCATCTTGGGAACTGGGTCTCAACGATATACCCCGTCTTTGTCGTGGAAATCTTTATTAGGTGTCTGAAGGCACAAAAAAATAGCTCCTAAACTATTATAGTAAGCTAAAATTATGCATGATTTTAAAATTATGTTTAATTTTTTTTTACTTTTTGAGGCACTTTTAGCGGACTTAAAATTACAAAATATCTCGTTTACCTCTATAGGTACCTAATTCTAACTGGGGGCGATAAGGCCTGCACTGACGTCCCGCTGGGGGTGTATCCTTTATCTCCCTCTATCAACATCATGTACAACACACCCCCTAGGTACCTATCGTAATATATATATATATATATACCATAAATAATGAAAATCGTACATAATTTCACACATAAAATGATGTCATATAATTTAAAAATTATACGAAATCATTTTATTGTTTGTAATATTTTCCTAGTATAAATACCTAATAGGAAAATATTACGCATCAAACACTTACCAGCAAGTCATATCGTTTGATCCGTATGCCAAGACCTTCCCCAAGAGTTTGATGTATAGCATATCCAGGCCTAGGAACAATGATGTTCTGCCCAGCCTCAGCCAGCGAAGTTTGAACGAGTTCTATAGCATGAGAACAGCCACTAGAAATAATCACGTCATCTGGCGTGATTTCCCCCTGGGATTTGCTATATTCGGCGACAGCTTTTCTTGCTTCGTAATGACCGATTATGGGAGTGTAACTCCGACTCTCTTTCAGTGTCAAACTCTCTCGTACTGCGTCCAGAATCTCTTCGGGAGGACTGAGGTTTCCAAACCAAGTTGGGTCTCCTGAAAATAATGTATCCTAAAATGCGTGACTTATTAAGTTGCTGAGTTTCACTCGGGACTCATAACAAATCCAGGTAAATAAAAATATTCGTCGGAATCTATATGATATGAGAAATGCTACCTTCTTCTTAGAATATATTAATTTTATAAAAAAACAGTGAAATAAAACATCTCATTTAAAAAAAAGAAGAAAAAATACATATCAAAAGCTTTATTTTTGTTGATCGATAGCCTTTGACAAGAAAATCTAAATTAACATCTCATTCAAAAAAAGAAGAAAAAATACATATCAAAAGCTTTATTTTTGTTGATCGATAGCCTTTGACAAGAAAATCTAAATTAACATCTCATTCAAAAAAAGAAGAAAAAATACATATCAAAAGCTTTATTTTTGTTGATCGATAGCCTTTGACATGAAAATCTAAATTAACATCTCATTCAAAAAAAAGAAGAAAAAATACATATCAAAAGCTTTATTTTTGTTGATCGATAGCCTTTGACAAGAAAATCTAAATTAACATGTCATTCAAAAAAAGAAGAAAAAATACATATCAAAAGCTCTATTTTTTTGTTGATCGATAGCCTTTGACAAGAAAATCAAAATTAACAATCTTATTTAAAAAAAAGAAGAAAAAATTCATATCAAAAACTTTATTTTTGTTGATCGAGAGTCTTTGACAAGAAAATCTATTTTTTTATGTACTTAGTTAAGTACATATTATTTTTTATTTTATAGGCCGGTTAGGTAACCATGATGATTTCAACATTAACACATTTGATTAGATATGTATTTCAATAGGTACGTTTTACAAATAAACGGTAAAATATTATTGAAACTGTTTGGGCTTTAGATGCATTTGGTTGCGTTAAATATTTTTGTTAATATAAAAATTGACACAGAATCTTTATATCTTACGTAATGATTTAATTATGTTCCTAAAATAATTACCAAACAAAGAAAAACTAAATATAATTTTGACAAGGCGATCACCATAACATCTAGGTACAGGTGTCGTTTACTTATAATATTATTGTCTTTGTAGATAGACATACTTGTACTCGTAGGTATAACTTAATAACTTAAAATAATTAAACGCAAGCAAAGCTTAAAAAAACCGACTTCACCGCTTTATCTTTGGAACCTTGATCAGATTTAATGTATTGCACACGCATTATTGACGATAACTCAAAAACTAGAGATCAGATCTTGATCAAATTTAAATGGGACCAATTGAAAAGCGAAATCTTTCAAACTAAAAAAAAATGATCGAAATCGTTTCACGTGGAAAGAAGTTACGAGGTAACACAAATAAAAACATATTAATACAGTCGACTTGAGTACCTCCTCTATTTTGGGAAGTCAGTAAAAAATGAGCAAGTAGCAAATTATTAAATTCTGCACATAATATATGCACTTGGTTCCATTAAAAATAATGAATGGTAGAGCATCCTACTAATATTATAAATGCAAAAGTTTGTTTGTGGGTGTTAATCTTAGAGTATATACTTTAGTTATTTATTCTCTAAGGTGTGAATGTTTGCTACCATGTACCTATCTCCGTTACGAATAAACGGAGGTATGTAGATATTTTAGGTTCTGGTATAACACATAGACTACTTTTTAAGTTAATTAACGCGAGCGAAGCCGCTGGGTACGGCTAGTTTAAAATAATGAAAGAACTATATTTTTTCAGAAAAGAGTATCTAAATTACTCAAACCGGAAACGCAGTCACCCACTGTTGAGACATGTTTTACCCGACTGCTAAAGCAATAACCCTTTCAAATTACGCTTATATTACAATTATACGATAGTATTTATATACATAATTGTTTAGTACGTGTGAATACTGTAAATATGTGTCTGAACTTTTCCTAAAAGGCAGGACCGATTTTGATGAATTTTTTGTGCGTGTTCAGGTGGATTGGAGAATGATTTAGATTCACAATTTGATGCAATAAAATAATGTTTTTTAAATTAATGTAATAAATAATAACGCGATAAATAATGTTTTTTAATTTAATTAACAGGTCTGCTAGTAATTGTATAATAGCGCGTACCTAACGTGCTTACTTAGTTACTTACCAACAGAGAGCGGGATAAAACTTTTGTCTGGGTTAGGCTTAATCTGGAGGTTTTCTATGATATCCCTGATGGGGTTGTGCGTGTTACGAGCCAAGCTCGACGCACGCACGTTCCACTGTCGAGTGCTCCGTGCTCGCGACATTATCTAAACACTAACACTAATAACTGAAAACCGTCTTAGATCTGCCAGCACTTCACCAATCCGCTTAATTATATAGCCTTCGAGCAAATTATCAATTAAACCACAGCTACTTCGAACACCGCAAAAAGGTGTTTGTTAAATTAATATATTTTATACCTAAGCTTAGATATTATGATGAGTAGGTACATCACGTATATTTTTATCGCAACCACAACTTCAAATGCAGTTACCGTTAAACAATTTATTGTTGTAATAAATAGGTAGGTAAGTAATTAAAATAAATATTACCTTTTTCATTCTTACGATCTCATAGGTACTTTCGTAGTGTACAGTAGGTAAGTACTTTTTTATGTGGAATGAGATATTAGCCAAATATTTGAACAGGAATTTTGCCGCGAAATTGAAAAATGGCGTTGTTTAATTTGTATTATTTTACAGTGTGAATGTGTAATAATGGTGGATTATTAACCGTGAATACTTAGTGTTACTTTGTGTTATGTGTAATAATGATATATTATTGACCGTGAATACTTAGTGAAGGCAAATCATACAAAGTTAATAATCGTGATTTTCGCTTTTGCTCCAAAACTACAATAGAGTTCTAGCATTTACAGTTTCATCCACTTTATTAGGACATCACTTGACTATGACTGAAGGTACTTTAGAGTCTTTTGCTTGACTTGACTTGTGACTAGGTCTTCTATTATGGAATGTTCTATTTGAAATATTTGATTACTTGAAAATTTGACCCTTGCTAAATCCTCAAGACTGCGGAGCCATCATTAACTAGGTACTTACATTTTTTGTGACCAAGTGAAAAAAAAATGTTCAAAGATAAAGGTCGGCTTTTTTTCAGATTTAAGCATTATGTAGCTTGCCTTTAGCATTCGACTCTCTGACGAAAGTTCATCGTTTTGATTAATTCCGTCGACGCTCAATCGAGTCCAAGGCTGTAACATGGCTGGCCCATCCCGTAGATGGATGTAGTTCGATATACAGGATCAAACATGGGCATTTATTTATTGGTACATTTTAAGTTACAGAATTAATTACTTTTTAGTGTGCACCTGGTTACGAAGACGTTGGTAATCTAGCAATTAATGCCGTATTTTTGCATATTATGACACCCATTGACAACAGGGTGAGCAATGTCTCATAGAACTTGTTTTATGATTTAAAAAACTGAAAATTGTTATTTTTTGGTTAGTTATACATGTAAAAATCTTTATTTATTCAAAGTTCAAAGATGTCCCGCCCGGTGGCGTCGCGTCGCCCGGGTAAAAAACATAAAATTATATACACATAAACGCTTTCACACTCACATTTTTAAAATTTTGAATGCCTCAAAAAGCCGTAAGTTTCATGAAGTTAAATTATCTTACTATTCCAACTAATATTATAAATCCGAAAGTTTGTGTGCAAGTGTGTAAGTATGTTTGTTCCCTCTTCACGCTTTAACGGCTGAACGGATTTGGATGAAATTTGGTATGTACATAGATTACCTATACCTAGGATTAACAAATAGGCTACTTTTTAACTTGATAATAGCGGACGATGCTACCGTGGGTGAACAAATCGTGAGATCGATACAAACATATGTATTAGAAATAAATATCGCATCGCTCACGCACGGTTCGAAAGGCGAAAATGGTATAATTACGACTGAAATAGGTACCTACCATTTTTTATTAACTATGTTCAAATGAAATAACCAGTTTCAATAATATAAAAATTAGTATATAAAAAAAATAATACTTTTCATGTAGAAACTTTTCTAAACTTCTATTAGAGTTTTGGAGCGAAAACGAAAATCACGTTTTTCAACTTTGTATTAATTGACTACGTCTACACTCATGCACGTTAATATCCATAAACTATAAACGGTTAATAACCCACCATTAATAAAAATTAACACTCGAAGAAACGCAAGTTTTGAAAATGAATACAAATTCAACGCAGTTTTTTCAGTCTCGGCAAATCCCCTAACGGCTTGGACTTTAATTGAGCGGAACAGTCCATTTGTACCATCTGTCAATATCAAGATACTTACGTCAATGTCAAGTGGGTGAAAAACTACAGACTTTTCCGTAAAATTCATATCTGTCAACCTCAACCTACTTGCAACCTACCTACTACTGGCTATCTACCGCTGTGATTAGGTTAGATTTTCTAAATAAAATATTATTTATTATTAGAATTAAATATGAAGATAAAAAGAAATTACTTTGACCTCATGAGAATGCATTTTAAATGTCAATCAATAATTACAAGAAATTTATCGAAAGTATCTACATCCAATCAAGATTCTCTTAATTATTGCGCAGACATCGTAAGGTAAGAAACAAAATCTCAAAAATAAATTTGTTCGTCAGTTGTAACATTTGACTTTCGCCATACGAACACATATGAGTCTTCTCGTGACCATGGCCAATGCAACTTGGCCAAAACGTCGAGGTTGATAACAATTTAAACCCAGGCAAAGCTTAAAAAAACCGACTTCACCGCTTATATATTGGTTATTGTTGACTTTCTCAAAAAGCGCTGAATCAATTTCGATAAAATTTATATGGGGCCAGCTCTGAATCTACTACAAATCTACCAAACAAAAAAAAGAATAATCAAAATCGATTCATAATTGGCGGAATTAATGCGTAACATACACTAAAAAAACACAGTCAAATTGAGAACAGG
Organism: Lomographa bimaculata; assembly: GCA_948107665.1. Classification (NCBI taxonomy): domain Eukaryota; kingdom Metazoa; phylum Arthropoda; class Insecta; order Lepidoptera; family Geometridae; genus Lomographa; species Lomographa bimaculata. The sequence goes on along the minus strand of OX403587.1, from coordinate 14,005,945 downwards.
AGGTTCACTTTTTTGAATTCGAATTAAAATAGTTTTTAGCGCGATTAAGTCCCGATATATTACCCAAACTATACTTACCCGATATATCCTTTTTTTCAGTCACTATTCTATCTATGATAAGTGTACGGAGCACATTAACTTGCTTAATAATAATTATGACCTACCTACTGGGCGAGTGCGCTTTGATACGCCGCGACAGACACACGGGCGAGTGGGAATCGGCTCAATCACGTTGATATATATGGCATTAAATATTGTGCATAAACTTACACTTTTACTACTTACTCTTGTAGTGTCGCCACTGGACGCTACAATAAGTAACCTTTCGTGATTTGGTTATCTTTGAAATAGACACACTTATAATTAAAGTATATATGCTTACAAGTGCCAGAACCAACATTTTCTTAGAAAATATTGTTTACTAGTTCCATGTGGCCTCACTCTTGTTGTTTCAGATAAAAATTTGTCTATTGTTTATTCCTGGCTATAAACTATGCATATCGCTAATTTCAGCCAAATATGTTCACCGTGAAGAGAAAACAAACATACACACAAACTTTAACACTGATATAATATATCTCCCAACTTTTATAAAGTTACTAGCCGTGCCCCGCTGCTTCGCCTGGATTCATCAAGTTCAAAAGTAGCCTATATATCAATCCTATGTATAAGCTATGTACATTCAAAATGCTATCCAAATTTGTTCAGCCATTACAGTGTGAAGAGAACTTACTTTTTGATTTATCATATTAGTGTGATATGATTATTGTTTTTTTGGTGCTTTTGTTTTTAGGAAAGGTTTTCTGGTACTTTGTTTTTATTTTACAGATAGACAGCACGATTATGAAAACTTTTTAGCTACCCTTCTTACAACTAAAGCCATTCGTTCTGCTGCTTTAGTTGTGCGGGCTTTTAATGTGGAAATTGCCCGTATACAAGATCAAACCACCGACGTACAGACAGCGGAGTTAAGGCTACAATTCTGGAAGGACTCGATTAAAAACATCTATAAGAGTGACCAAACATTACAGAATATACCCTCCAATCCTATAGCACAGGAATTATTTAAGGTTGGTATTTCTATTAAAATTTATTTATGGCATACAATATTGACTTCATTATTTCTGATCTATTTTAGTTTTAACTTTATTTATTTTTTATTATTTATTCATACAAGTAGGGCTCGATTTAAATATAACTTATTAGCATAGTTAACTAAATAAGGCAGGATTCTTCAATCAATTTATGATAATGTAAAAAAGATATTTGACAATTATGCAATATAGAGCAAATTCTATAAGGGATTCATCTGTCGATAGCTTTTATTATTGATGTTAGAAAATATATGATATATTTATTCATACATAATTATTTTACCGTCCAATTTTATAAGTGTTTTGTTCCTTATTTAGTTCTGCACCTTCAATAGAAAAATAATCCGTATAGGATCATTTAAATTGTCGAGTTGAATTTTGTCTGTCTAAATAAATATGGCCATTTATCACATATTTTGTCAAACAAACAAACACATTCACACTCACAGCCCACACTAAGTTCAAAGACTTGTGGAAACATGGAAACATTCACATCACACACACATTGCACCCAGAACCAGAAGCACAAGTATCCCTTGAGAAGGAATTTGTGCTCCTGCTGGGAATCGAACCCAGGACCTATGGCGCAGAGGGCACACACCTGTCCACTGCGCCAACTGGGTCGCCAATTTAAATACTTTCATAATAATATATACCAAAAACTACAGGGTACTTCCTGAAGACCCCCTAATAAAAAAATGCATGAAGCAATGTCTTAAATATAGAATAAAATCTGACTGGAGCTCAACTGATTTTTTAACTGTTTTTTTTACTTATTATATATATATATATACTAGCTGCGCCCCGCGGTTTCACCCGCGTGGTAATGGAAAATTATGATAATGATGATAGAAAGTATTTTATTATGTCGTCAATTTTTCAATGTTTTTATATTATTCTGCTATTCAGGACGGAGACAAATCCAACAAATTAAAAATCATGATAACAATTACATTATGTAATGTATGTAAATTGGAACTAAGTATTTTTTATGATAATCTCACTTATAGGTATTATAAACGCTATAGTTTGTAAGGATAGATAGATAAGATCTTACATTCTAAATATGCACGCCCCTCCATAAACATTTTTATACATTGGACACTCGCACCATATAGCTATACTATATAGTAGGTAACCGTTTTTTAATGTTTATTTTCTTTACTTATATTTCGTTTTAATGTACATTTAAAATATCTTGGTACATTGATAGCAACACAACACAATTACAAATGGCAGATTGCGACAATATTGAACTGTCATTTTGACGTGTCATTGATCATTTATTGTAAGCAACATATCAATTCTGAAATATTTGGGTTTTGTTATAATTATAATAGGATTATAGAATATTTTACTCGATTGAAACTCGGAACAGAGTGACATTCAGTATCTTCTTGCCATGACTGCCCCAAAAATAGGGTTGCATTGGGTTATTTAAAAATAATAATTTGAGGGTACAGCTGTATCTTCCGCAGATTAATTTATTTGTATTTTTAAGAAAATGCAATATTTTTTCCCTATTTTTCTATGTATGGTACATAGTGCTGGCCCAAAATGAAACATCTCGTTTGGAGGAGGGGCGTGCACATAAAGAATGAAAGATATTCTACGGATGTATATGATGATTGATGGTAATGCAAAAGTTTGGGAGTCTTCAAGTCAAGAGTGAATAGGGATCTTCTAGACAAACATGTCACATCTTCGGCCGCATCATCACTTTCCATCAGAATTATTGTAAGTAACTGTTAAGTTAAGTAACCTACCGATATAACACTAAAAATAAAAGTGAAGTATCTTCTTATACGTGTCTCCTAACCACAAAAATAAACCTGCCAATACCTATCTATTACATTATATAGGTACAGTGAGTTTTTAACAAATCGCTAGTGCCTTGAAAATTCACGATACAGACACAACCGTCAACGACGTCTATCCGTATTCGGGTCGCGCTCGGCACTAAGCGACATCTGACTCTTCCCCTACCCCGCCCGCAGTCGTCCGACCGCCCGCCCGCGCGCCCGTCCCATTCGCCTGCCACCGGACCATACCATAATATCGCGCACTCAGTTGTTTATCGTCATAACTATTCAGATATTTGTCTAAATGATGTAGTGTAAAAGACAAATTTTATTTACTTAAAATCCCAAATGCGATAAAAGTATTTATTTTTATATAAGGATATATTTGTTACTACCAAATGTGCCTTAGAAATAAAATAAATTTTTTTATTGTATTCTGTTTCACTATTTTGGCGATAGTGGCTTACACATAAAAGATAGATATATGCTGTCGCGGGCTTTTTTGTAGGAATATTTAAGATGAACATTTTCATTATACATTATATACGTATAACTTCAACGGTTTCTGCAGCGCACGCCAGAATAGCTCGCAGATGGCAGATTTTTCTCCTACTTACTTGACACTTATCGTTATATTTTGGATAAATAACATTATATCTTTATAAATTATAGCCTATGTGTTATTCTGATGTGTAAGCTATATTATGGGAAAGTTTCATCAAAATCCATTCAGTAGTTTTTGCGTGAAAGAGTAACAAACATACATCCATACATCCATACATCCAAACATCCATACATACATACATTCTTACAAACTTCCGCGTTTATAATATTAGTAGGATATATACAATGCTAGCCATGTCCTGCAGCTTCACCCGCATTAATTAAGTTAATAGTAGTCTATTTACTAATCCTGAGTATAAGCTATGCACATAATTTAAACATAAGCAAAGCTTAAAAAAACAGACTTCACCTCGTATATTTTGGATTTGGCTTGATTGATTTCGATTAAATTTATATGGGACCACCTCTGAAGTGAAACCGGTGAACATACATAAAAAAAAATACAGACAGTTGAACATAGTACCTTCTCCTTTTTTGAAGTCGGTAATAAGAAATTTTAGCCAAATCAGTTTAGCTGATACAGCTGTAGCATAAGGATAAAACAAACATACTTACACACATAACACACAAACTTGCAGATACTTAAGTTCCTTGCGTGTGAAAACTCCTTTTTTTAAAAATAATATAAAACTAATTTAAATTAATTTGTTATAAATGAAAGACGTGTAGTCGATGTGAAGACTAATTTATCTCTACTCTTCTTATGAACTAAGGTACCGAGCCAGGAGGCCATCCGGTGCAGCGTAAGCTGTAATATATCTTATTTTCTAAGAAGGCAAAAATGCTTACATTTAACTTAATCTAAGGCTGAAGGGTGAGGGGCTACCATAACTCCTCCCTCCCTAAGACGAAAATTATCGGAACAATCGATTTCAGAATTTTTCCGATAATTTTTGCAGACAATATGTGTCCATTTACTGCGAGACAAATACAATATAATTATCAAAATGCTTAAAATAAGTATACTTAAAGTTATAAAACCGAGATACTCGTTAGATTCATAGTCTTGCTTATCTAAAACACTTTTAATAACTTCACTGTGTTTGAGCGAATAAGCCATGTACTTCAACTCGTCGAGGGCAATTCCACGCATGTTCAGTGCACTTGCACCGAGTAGGCTCTCGTTCGATTGTAATTGTGGCAGGGTCACAATCGGGATCGGCTCGGTTGTATCCGCTTCTGTGAAGAGATGGTGGCGAATCCATATGTTATTGATTTCCAGGTCACAAGGTTCATCTATGGTGATGAGGTAAGTTCCAAAAATAGACTGTTTGCTGATTTCGTTTTCACACTGTTTTGTCAGTGTCGTCTCGAGTTGTGTGTAGAGTATCCAGCTATCAGAGGTGATTCGTTGTATCTTGATCTCCTCTAGTTGAATTTGATGTTGCGTACAGCATGAATGGTCATTGTCGAACTTCATCAGCTGTTCAATGCAGGTAGGCTCAGGATACACTGCTTGGTGTTCTGCTGTGCACAGGAAGCGGTCTCCAGCGGAGAGTGAGCGGCATGGTTTATGTATGGGTAAGTATTTCGAACCTTTCGCCAAAAGGTAAGGATATTTGGGGAAAATAGCTAAGGTTTTATTTTGGGACTTTTGGAAAATTGGTAAGGAATAGATTTTATAATAATTATAAGTACGGTTATCAGTAAGTGGAATTTCCATAATGAACATAACCTGCTCTTTCTTAATATAGCTTTTTACACAGATAGTTTCTTCTAAGTTTAACAAATTCATTTCGTTAGGTGGGTACACCAGACTTGCATAATTCGATATTGCTTGTAAATGATATAAAAGTTCTGTAGAATTAAGGATCGATTGATGCAAGATAGCGACCTTACTTAAAGCTAGAGCTGTTTCTATTTCACTTAATCTAACAAATATCGTACGAAAACTACTAATTAACACATTAAAAGTACCTAAAATGTAAGTTGAAAATAGAACACTCTTTTCATTTCTTAAGAATTCTCTTAATATTGTTTCAACTCGTTTAAGACGATTATCCATATTAACTGAATTTTCAATAATAGCTTCGGATGTATTTATAAAGCTGTCGAACATTTTAGAGACCAAGGTGAGCTTTTTAGAAGTGACAATTTGATCATTATGTAATTCAGAAATTAGTTTATCATATTTCAAAGCATCTTCATGGTCAAGATTACCAGTAATAACTTTAATAAGGGAACCTAGCGGGTTAATCAACCCTCTCTTAATTCGCCGAGGAACCAATTGATGGTATTTTTCTAAAGTAATATCGCGTATAAATTCGGTATGCCTTTTGATACTCTGAAATTCTTTAAAATGTGGTTTACTCCAATCAATTAAGTTGTTTACTTCATCATAGTCTTTTGATATTGCGCTCAAATCGTTATATATTCTATCTAATTTTATAACCTTTACTATTGTCCAATAGTCTGTCTGAACGAATGCCTGACCTTCCTTTATGGGAAGGATCCCTGGGTTTCCTTCAAGTGATTGCAGATGAAGGGCCTGCACTGGCATCATTATCAGCAGCACGCGCCACCTGCGAAGGGCGTTTTATGTTCTTTACTGGTACTTTAGTTTTTCTATCTTTTATCTGAACGGGTAAAACATTCCTTTCAGGGTCACCTAAAACTTTTGCTTTTATGTAACGTGGTTTATCCTTGCTTAGCCTCTTATTCACTTCCTTTGCGTATATAGTTTTTCCTTTCGGAAATTCTACTTCAGCTTCACCACCCTTCCTTTGCCTAACCTTCTCTTTGATTGCTACCATCTTTTCCGCTAAATGTCCGTATAACACTTTTGTTCGCTTAGCATGATCTTTAATCAATTGCTGTAAATATTGTCGTTCAAAATTCGCATTAAAAGGGGTATCGGTGTCAGTATGTCCAAAAACAACTTCGAAAGGGGTTAAATCTGTTACTGAGTGTATCGTGTGGTTGTAAGCCATTACGGAATACGTCATGACTGAAGCAGCGTCGGTACATTTCTTTTCATATTTAGCCAATCTATAAATTTCCACTAAGGTGGAATGGAAACGCTCGATAAGTCCCATTGAATTGGGGTTATTAGGAGTGCCAATGTGAAGGTCTATCTTATGTAGATTCAGGAATTCTTTCAACAATTCGTTATTGAATTCCGTACCGGGGTCTGAGCTAATTTTTCGCGGAGTTCCGTAGAATGAAAAGTATTTCATTAAAGCTCGAATTACTTCTGGTGTGGATTTTGCTTGGACCTCTATAGCCTGACCTAGCTTACTGAATGCATCGATTAGAGTAAGGTATGACTTTCCTTCAATACTGAAAATATCTATGAAAACCTCCTGAAATGGGGCTTCTTGGGTCTGTGTCAACTGTAGTAAAGGTTTAATAGGTTTCCTATCATATTTAGTTTTTCTACAAGCTTCACATGAGTTAATTATGGCCGTTACGATTTCTTGCATTTTGTTCCAAAAGTAATTTCTACGAAGCCTGACCATTGTCTCTTTGATACCACGATGGCATGTTTTTCCTTCGTGATATTTAATTACCAAGGCTTTTTGTTCTTCTTCGTCTTCGATAAAAATCACGCGTTCTGTACATTCATAAAAATTTACCATATTCTTTTTAAAAAGGTGAATAATAACGTTTCCAAATAATCGCCTGTGTTCTTGTTCTTCGAAATAAATGAAGTATTTTGTTTTTGGCTTTATGTACCGCTTTAAAAATTCTTTCACTAGTTCCGGATTGTCTGTTGGTAAGAAAACTTCTAACACCTTTTGCTTTTCGCGTGAAAGGTCCTTCACATGCATTTCATTTTTGAGCCAAGAAAATACTAAAATTTGGTTGGGTTTTGTGTCTATAGCTTCGTGTAATATCGGTATACCTGTAGACTCTAATTCTACGGCGGAATGAATTGTTTCTGAATGGCTAGATTCAGATGGGATTGGATATTTGGTATCTGTTAACTTTATAGTACTAGCATTTGAATCAGTAGATCCGATACTAATTACTGTGGCGGTCTCGCTCGTATCCGAAACCGACACAGTTTTGCTAGAATCTGAAACCGTGGTTGTTGATGAACCCTTCTTTATAAACTCTTCGATTTCCTGCACCACCTTTTGAACCTTTTCGTTTTTGTCTACGTTAACTATCATCGATTGATCTTCACTATCTGATCCTAGAGCGTTGACTTTAATCCTAGACAGCGCATCGGCGTTAGTGTTTTGTTTGCCCTTCTTATAAACGATCTCAAAATCGTAATCCTGCAAGCGTAACCTCCAACGCGTAAGCTTACTACTCGGGTCCTTGAGAGAATGGAGCCATGCTAGAGGACGATGGTCAGTATAAATTATGAACTTGCGACCATATAAATAAGGTCGAAAGTGTTTTACGGCCCAGATGATTGCGAGTAGTTCGCGTTCAATTGTGCTATATCGTGACTCTGTGTCACTGAGCGTGCGACTAGCGTATGCCACTGGCTTATCGTTCCCTACAGTGCCCTGGGATAATACTGCTCCTATTGCGATGTTGGAAGCGTCTGTCGTTAAGATGAAGGGTTTGTCATAGTCAGGATACTGGAGTAAAGGGGCGTTAGTCAAAAGCTCCTTACATTTGTCGAAGGCGTCTATGTACTTCTGGTCAACTACTATTCTGTTCCTCTTTTTCAAACAAGTCGTCAAGGGCTGTGTCACCTTAGCAAAGTCCTTAATATAGCGTCTATAATAACCCACTAAACCGAGAAAACTCCTAATTTCAGTCGTAGTCCTTGGTAAAGGGTAGTTTAGTATCGCGTCGATTTTGTCACTGTTAGGTTTCAGTCCGTCCTTAGTTATTGTGTGGCCTAGATAGAGAACCTCCTTCCTTAAAAACTCGGATTTATCTAATTGAACTTTAAGATTTGTTTGTCTGAGTCTGTCAAAAACGGTTCGTAATTTTTGAATGTGTTCGTCAAGGCTTGCCGAAAAGATGATGATGTCATCGAGATATACCAGGCAGTGTATGCCCTGGAGGCCTCTAAGGATGTTATCCATTGCCCTTTGAAAAGTCGCAGGCGCTGTCTTCAAGCCAAAAGGCATTCTAAGGAACTCATAGTGTCCAAATTGGGTACTGAATGCAGTTTTCTGTCTGTCTTCGTCGTTTATTTCAATCTGATGGTAGCCTGAGGCTAGGTCTAATGTGCTAAAGTAGTTACATTTACCTAATTTATCAAAAATGTCAGTAATATTGGGTAGAGGGTATTTATCGTCATGTGTTATGTCATTTAACCGTCTGTAGTCAATTACCATCCGGAATTTCACCTCGCCTGATGCGTCCATCTTTTTAGGAACAAGATGCACCGGAGCACTCCAGGGAGAGTGAGATTCTTGGACAACATTGTCGTTTAAAAGTTTGTCAACTTGTCGTTTGATTTCTTCTGCTTGTACAGGGGGCTGTCTATAGGGTTTGATGTAAATGGGGTCTTCATTTTTCGTACGGATCTGATGTTTTACCTGATTGGTAAAGCTCAACGGAAGTTGCTCTGTGTAGAAAATGTCTTTGTATTCAGTACAAAGCTTTACTATTTTCTCGCGTTCTTCTTTATTAGTATGGTCGAGTCTAAGTTTGTGTAAATTGTGTTGCAGTATCTGGTCAATTTTTATAGTATCCGTATTTCCAACAAAGTTTAAGTTATTTTCGGGTAAGTCAAATTTTGTCACAACGAAAGGTCGGGTCACAGTTAAGTCCATAGATTGGTCTGTGGTATTTTGGATGATAGTTGTCGCGTATCCGTTCGTGCAATTAACCAAAGCGGCAGGCATGCGGATGCCTGGACAAAACTCTTTAAACTCGAGTATCGCTTGGCCCGAGTGTTGGTCGATAGGCATCTTAACGCGTTGTTCACATCGGGGTTCTAATTTTATGACGTAATTTAAATTATTGACAATTGGAATGCAAGTCGTTTTAGTCCTTAAAACTAAACGCTTAAGGTCGATAATCGCATCTAGTTGTTTCAATAAGTCGTTCCCGATTAAGCCTTCATAACGAGCGTCAACGTCATACAAATAAAACTTGTGGCATTCGTAACTGTTAAAAGTCGGTAACAGGGGTATGTCTATTACTTCATTGTGTTTGCTAGTCGCGTGGGTACTGACTACTTGAAAAGGTTCGTGTCTAACATATTCTGGAAAATATTGATAGGCCAAACGCGGGCTTATGAAGGACCGGGTGCTTCCCGTATCAATCATCATCTTTGCATCGATCTCAGGTAGAACTATATATGGTAATTTTAAATTACCGCTGCAGTTAAGTTCTATAATTTCTGGTTCTGATTGGAGGCCGTTATGTGAAAATTTTCGGCCTCGGCATCGGGTGTACCAATGTCAAGGTTAGTTTCGTCATAATACTCCTGATTCTGGTAGTCTACGTCGTTGGTTTGGTACGCGTCATAATTCTCACCGTAATAACCGTAATCGTCACAATATTTTACGTCATCGTCCGTTGTGAGCTCGTTAAGTCTAAAGCCTTGAGGCACTTGAGGCTGTGGCCTTGGAGGCGCGGTTCTCATTGAAACGTCACTTTCTTGGAAACGCGGCTTCTGTACTTGTTGTGGTTTGTAGCCGAATTGTTGCGGCGTTATGAAATTTTGTTGAGGCCTAGCGCCAAATTGCGGGGGCGTATACCCTAATTGGGGCCTAAAGCCTAACTGAGGCCTATAGCCAAACGGTTGTTGAGTCGGCTGTTGCGGAAGTTGAGGACGGTACCCTAACTGAGGTCTATATCCAAATTGTGGTTGTTGAGCTACTTGCGGTCTAATGTTCTGCGCGTTCTGTGGAATTCCGAAATTAAATTTTTGAGGCGCGACAAAATTATGTTGGGGTACTATTGGTTTGAAATTACTTTGTGATTGAGGCATCGCGGAACTATTTCCAAATCGAAAACCAGTAGTAGGGGTGTTGCTGGTAGTAGGGGCGGTGGTTGATTTCGAGTAGAGATGAAACGGATATCCGGTAACTATCCGGTATCCGGCCTATCCGGCCTTGTTTTCACTATCCGGCCGGATACCGGATAGTAATACAGTATCCGGCCGGATACCGGATAGTAAAATTTTAAAAAATCTCATTATTTTACACAAGGCAAATCATACTCCAATAGGTTATGGACACCATTTATTTTTATAATCGCACATCAAAAATGTTTGATTTATTAATTACAAGTTTAATACTCAAAATTAACAAGTGGCAAATTGAGATGAATAAATATCAAATTTTCCGCGTTTGTTCTTTAGACCAGCTTCTGAAAATAGCCTTTTGCTGTAAACTCTACTGCCAGGTGCTGAAAGATAAATTCTAGCAAACCTTGACAAATGCGGGTGCTGATTTAGATTAACTGACCACCAAATGTATGGGTCGTGATTGCGATCGATTCGAGATGTCTTTAAAAAAAAGTCAATCTCGTTAGCAATTGGATTTTGTTTTTCTTGATCGCGACAATCACTACTATTATCCTTTGCCACTTCATTGAAACAGTTCTAAAAAGTGTCATGAGCTTCACGTGTGAACTTGGATCCAGTTTCATCTTCTTTCATTCGTTTAGCAGGTGTTGAAGACGGCGATGATCTTTCACTGTCAGTAGAAGATTCCTTGTAAGAGTTTTTTATATACTCTATCATGATTTTCTGTCGGGCTTTTTTAGTTTCAAGAACTCTTAAATAATCTGACTTGAACCTTGGGTCTAAAAAGGTAGCAATGAGGTAGTTTGGATTATCTCCTAAGGATTTAAAACGACTTTCCAATTCAGCTTTCAAAGAAGCTCTCATACGAGCTAAGTCTGGTGTTCTTTGTGCAGTCTCGTTTTTGTCTAAATACTTTTTTAATGCAGAAATATGCGGAATCGCCTTGGATATACAAACTGACACGCGCGATAACACTCGAACGCCCCCGAGTCGACCCGATCTCCGCTTACGTGCGACCCGAATGCGCCTGAATATTTCCGATCTCGTTCACCGCGCCAATATTCAAATCAAACTGATCGCGTCAACGCAATAAAGGGCCGAATATCCGGCAGCCGGATATCCGGCGCTCCGGCCTAGTAGCTTGCCGAATATCCGGTATCCGGTATCCGGCCGAACTACTATCCGTTTCATCTCTAATTTCGAGCCCATACGATTTCTTAAGACATACTGATCGTGGAAGTTGACTTCCTCCAATACGATTGTCAATGCTGTTTCAAGTGTAGTCGGAGCCTTAAGGCGCACTACTCTAACCATATCTTCCGGAAGGTTGTAGAGGAACACGTTTAAGGCCGTATTGTTATAGATTGCAATTTTAGCCCCTTTAATTTCAGGGTCCGGAAGTAAATTCACTTTTGAAATTAATAAAGATCTAATGTTTTGGATCCGGCAACAAAACTCTAAGTAAGACTCTCCTGATTTAATTTTACAAGTTTCTAGTTCTATATTAATGCATTCTTCGCTGCGCGGATCGCCAAAATGTTGCTGGAGAATTTCTTTAAGCGCGGACCAGCTAGAAATATCCTCGCGCTCGGACAATAAGGCGGCGGCATCACCTATTAATCGGCTAGTAATTACGTTAAATACATAAATATTCTGTTCTTCATGTCCACGAAAACGGGTAATCAAATATTCGCACTTCCTAAGAAATAGGTTTAACAGTCGTTTGTCACCCCCAAAAAGTGGTATTATTTTGATCATTTCATTAGGAATGGGTCTAATTTGCACTACCGGTTCGGGTAAAGGGATATCGCGGGGTAGCGGTTGGTTTTCCATTTTCTGTTATTCTAATCACTACAATTACACAATACACCTTAATATACTATTACACTCAAACACTAAAATATACTAGTTACTTTACACTAATTCAGAATAAAATAGGCAAATTTTATCCAATTCACTTCTGTATTCTTATTCTATGGTACATAAATTCCTAACGCTTATCAGTTCAAGGTTGAAGTTACTGTCTAGACGAGAGAGGTTTGATCTCGAATACACAAATATTGGATGCACGGGAGGATAATTGGAACAAAGGAATGGCGAAAAGTTCTACTCACCAGACCATGCAGGCTCCCATGCTCGGCTTTTTCACACTCGCTTTAAGTAATTTGTTTGATGTAGGTTCGTCGGATTTACTTTGAAAAGATTGAGATTTTCGTAAAATCCGCCCCGGCTGCGCCACTTAAGTTCCTTGCGTGTGAAAACTCCTTTTTTTAAAAATAATATAAAACTAATTTAAATTAATTTGTTATAAATGAAAGACGTGTAGTCGATGTGAAGACTAATTTATCTCTACTCTTCTTATGAACTAAGGTACCGAGCCAGGAGGCCATCCGGTGCAGCGTAAGCTGTAATATATCTTATTTTCTAAGAAGGCAAAAATGCTTACATTTAACTTAATCTAAGGCTGAAGGGTGAGGGGCTACCATAACTAGATTTAAAATATTATTGTGATCATAATAGAGTTAACTCGCATTAGAGTAGTTATTTCTAATTTACTGATAAAATATTGTTATATTTTATTTTTGGTTTTAAATAAAATACTCAAATTCCAATTTTCATCGCTATAATTAAAAAACAGAACTTTTATATTCACTCAATTTATCCCTCCTCAGGGTATAATATTCGAAAATCCTTTCTTAGTACACATTTGTAGGGGCACACCACTAGTATCACTCTATCACTAGTAAAATCATGCTGTACATAATATTATTATATTGTGTGCTTTTTAAAAGCCTTTAATGATAAACTGAACAAAACATATTGTGTTTCAGATTTGTTGCTGCTACTCCTTACCGCGAAGGTATTTAGAAAGGCTCGTAGAGTCCCGGAGAAGTCTATTGAAGTCCAAGTACTTGAAGAATCTAGATCATGTTGAAAAATATGCTGAAGACACTGTGTCCTCAATATATTACTTGATTCTGGCCGTGGCCAATGTTGCAAATGTTCATGCGGACCATGCTGCCTCACACTTAGGCAAGGCTCAAGGAATTACTAATATTTTGAGGTAATTGTTGCATTCCAATAGAATTAATTAAACTTTCGCGAACTTCAATCATGTTTATGTGAGAAAACCGGGTCTTTTCGCATTTTATTTTCAAAATAGCATTATTTTGAGTAACCTCGACGTTTCGCAGGGTTGCACCGGCCGTGGTCACGAGAGACTGAGGTGGCGGGTGTCATCGTCTTGATTAGCGAGCAGTATTTGCAACTACCCGCACTTGTTTTTCTAAGTCCCTGGTCCGACACACAACACTAAAAATATCCTCGGATACGTTTGACGATAAATCGCGTCGCGAACACTTTATCAGAACCGGATTTCACGATGACAACTTAAAACCATCTTCACAATTGAAATTCGTTTATTTTTAAATTTTGATAGCCTCCCGAACTAGCTTCTGATAGTAATGTCGTTCGGTACTGATGATTTTCGGGTCGTTTAGTTCGATCCATTGGTTTGTTCCTGATTCTACTTTACCTCTTTATAATAAGATTAAGATATCGTAATTATACCTTTATCAGCACTGGATCAACTAACAACTGACATTTAATAATGAGCCTTTGAATTTTTAGGTCAGTTCATGTGTCAAACCATCACAAGACGGTTATGCTCCCCATGGATATTCTAATGAAGTATAAATTAAGCCAAGAGGCTGTGCTCAGAGGTGAGGATAGTGAAGAAATGAGGACTGTGGTGTTCGAAATGGCAAGCAGAGCAAACAGCCACTTAGAAAAGGTAAGGTTTATGAACTTCAACTGTTTTTACAAGATCTACAAATAGTTTAAGCACAAAACCCAAATTGTATTATATGATTCGCCTTGTAGATGTATCTGTTCTAGATTTTTTTTATTTGATATTAGAGTGAATCATATCTTCCCACTTTTAATAACATCGTTCGTAACTGCCCCGAGCAAATAGTAGGGCACGTATTATGTTATATGATTACTTTTGTCTTAATATTTGTTTTAGATAATCTTTCTTTTTCTAGGCCAGAAACATCAATGTGCCCAAAGCAGCTATCCAGATATTGCTGCCTGCAGTTGCGGTGGACTCTTACTTGAAAAAATTAGAAAAATACAATTTCAATTTATTTGACAGTGCTTTACAAAGAGGCAGTGTCACTTTACCCTTAAGTTTGTATTTTAGTAGGATCTTCAATACATTTTAACTAGACATGGGCTAGGTGGTAGGTGGTAGGTACTTATTAGTACTTAGTATTGTTATTTTATTCTAGATTTTAATAGTCAATAAACATATTATAGCTTCAATTATAAATGTTTTTATTTAGCGACTAAAATCAAAATCATAAAATCAAATCAAATCTTAAAATTTACAATCTTTATAACATTTTCTCACCTTTTAAACTTTCCTTGGACTTTCCTCAAATATTTCAAAGCCAAAATTAGGCAAATCGGTTCAGCCGTACTCGAGTTTTTGTGAGACTACCATTTGAGTCTTACCATTTTTATTAATCGATTCAGTGTGCCAAGTTTTAGTGTTTTAAGTTTTCACGTAAAATGTTGGTGCACATAGGCTAAAAACAGGTCATATGCCTCTCCGAAATTCTAATTTATAATGCGAAAGGCCTCTCAATTGTGTGGAATGTGGGGTTGGAGACGATGGTCACCATTTACTGGTTGATAGTACACGTCGCGTCGTCGCCAGAGTGCAAGGCAAGTAGGTACCTCGAGTTGACTTACTATTTAATAAATGTTGTCCGGCCTATCGCCGCAGGTGGCTCAGGAGCTGTTTTATTTTGTGGGTCAGCTTAAGTAACTTTAAATTTTGCTCCACAGCGTAAGATAATTAAACTTAAAAAACCGACTTTACGTTTATATTTTGGTTTTGGCTGAATCGATTTCGATTAAATTTATATGGGCATATATACCTCTGAAGTATAATCTACCAAACAAAAAAAAACATCAAAATGATTCATAATTGACGGCGAAATCGCGTAACATAAAACAACAAAAACCATGCAGTCGAATTGAGAACCTCCTTTTTTGAAGTCGGTTAAATACATTAGGACCGTCGTTACAAAATTAAGGGACTTTTTTTCTTTTTTACGCTGGATTGGCAAGCATTTGGCTACTATCTGGCCTGATGGAAAGTACCGATGCCGCACTGATGTGTTTCTATTTCTGGATTTGTGTGTACAATGAGGATGTCCCTACACCCATGATACAAATCTTCGAACTTAGTGTGGGGCCGTGAGGTGCAAGCGTATAGGTAATGTATAATAAGTATACTATATTACGTGGCTATTGCCCTTTATACTAATTTTAAAGCAATTGACCACTATCTCGTATTGGTTGTTAATTTGGTCAACAGTTTTTTTTTTTAAAAGGTCAATTATTCTAGGCATCATATGTGTACAGGTGCCTGTTTTAGTGGTGGCCGTTGGGAGTATACCACAATGTTCACCTCAGCTGAGCAAGTACTTTTAATGCTTATAATAAAAATGTAAAATAAAACAAACTGTTATATAAATAATTGCACTGTTTACTCTCAAGCTTATTCATGCAAATAAATAGGTAGTTCATAACAATATGAGATTCAAGCAAACATTTGGCAACTGGAGTACATTAGTTATAGTACCTTATTTAGCTGACAAACACTACACAAAATGTATCTCACAATCACATTTTCACTTACAAAAAATGCAAACATTAATGTATTATGATTATTATTTATTATAGACCATACTGTGTACTTACATTGTATGTGTGAGTAATTAGTATTTAATTATAAATAATACTCCAAAAATCAATGATTATATCAAAAATAGAATTGCTATTACAATGCAATTCATTTCGAGGCTTTGGTAAAGAAACTCAACGTTGCTCTTTGGTTAATTCGAAATTTAAAACTGAGTGTGATTAAGTGCTACTAACTAGTCTATGAGCAAACACGGCATTCACGCTCGCATTCGTTTTGCTGTTCCAATAGGCGTGATCGTCGATATAGAAAAAACATTTTCAATTTTGAGCCAAATGTTAGACGCCTGCACCTAGTGGTCGTTCAAGTCGGTTCAAGTCATTTATGACGTCATCTTGATTAGACAAGGGCTCGGGACAAACGCTACAATCACGCCAAATAGTGGAACAACTTCCAAAGCGTCGCGAGCGATTTCTGGAACGTGGCCTATACTAATATTACTAAGCGGGAATAGCTTCGTTATTGCAATGACGTCTACATTTCCTACATGAAAGCATTTAAGCCTTTATCTAGGCGACAAGCAGATTTGAATGTGAAATAAAAATAAGTACTAAACCCTGTACAGCTGCTTCTTGATATGTAGATAACTAATGTAAATAAACACAACTAATATCCCAATACACCATACGTTAACAAACCATTGCAATAGCGTCAACACAGCCAATTGGTACAATAACCCTAATTTTGGAATGTAAAAGTTCACAAAGTTAAGAAATACTTAAGCCTACAATAAAAAAGCTAATTTAAGTACTATGGTATCAATCACAATGAGCTCGCTGCATATTAAAAAGCTGCATAAGAAATTAATTGAGGGAATGTTTTCATTCGGAGGGTGTCAAGTCCTTTTCAGGTTCTCCTTCATAAAGCAACTGTTGCAGGAGATCGTAGATAGGTTCAAATGCCTTCTTGCAAGCAGCATTCGTTGGAATTAGGTAATCATGCATGTCATGGTGGCTTATAGTACCATCGTTTTGTATAAAACCCTTGTCAATAGCAACCATTTCTACTTTATTCATATTGGCAGCTTTTTCTTTTAAAAGTTGGTTGATTTTGGTATTTTTTTCCCTTAGGGTATTAGGATGTTGGCCTCGAGGAAGAAGACTCTGAAATTTAAAAACAAGCTAATTAACAAAATATGTCACGTGAAGCAAAGAAATTTATCTAAGTTATTGATTACTGCTTGCTTGTATATGGATTATCCTGGTGTCAGTATTTTTCAAGTCATCGGGTGTAGGCTATCCATGCTGGCTTAACAATTGTTATCATAGAACTAACAACCAAAACAGATGGCTTAATGCACACTCTTAATCACGGTGACACTCAGTTTGAAAATTGCACTAAGTAGTAAACCATCCAAGTACTAGCCTTACTCAACATGGCTTAACGTAGTCAATGTGTTACAATCTGTGTCTGTGTTACAAGCTTATAATAAATAATCTTTATCAAAGTAAATAAATATCCCTTAAAATATTCCTGTTTTTTTTATTGTCCGGGCTAACTTTTGACCGTTATCTCACCTGTTGGTAAGTGATGATGTGGTTGGAATTGTGAGACGGTAAACTTTTTACAAAATTGGCAATTTTATTACAATTTTAACTTACCATAAGGTAAGATAGTCAGCAAATACTAGCCTATCAATACTTGTATAAGAACAAAAGAAAAATAATATGAAATGCATACTAATAGTGATTAAAAATGCCATAAACATACTTACAGGTAAAACTATATAAGCACTTGGGTGTTTTTCTCTTATGATCCTAACTATTTCTAGGATACCTTCTGATACTTGCTCTGGTGTGTGTTCAACATTATTTGTCCCCACATGCACAACTATCACCTAGAAATAAATGAACATGCTGGTTATCATCTTCATTAGGCAGAAGTGGTATCAAGATAAAAGTAGTCTATGTCCTACTAGGACATTTGGCTAGTTTTATCGCAGGTTGGACAGTATTAACAGTCCCACATGAGGTGGTGAGGTACAAGTCCAGTCACAGGCAATGATTGGACTATTGAACTTGAGCTTAATTGCAGTGACCAATAGGGGCGAAGCTAGCTTGGTTAGTTTTAATGTGTCCCAAGCACAAGTGTGTCTTCTCCACTAAATAGAGACCTTTCTACCTGTCTCAGACTTACTGAAATTTGCCATACCAAAATAAACTTCAGTTTCTTGGTGTTAGCTTACTGAAGATAATATTCTTACTGGTAATCTGTTAGTTACATTTTGGAGAGTGTGCACAGACTCTTTAATACCTAACTCTGTTGCGAGCAGTTTCTATACAAATTAAGCAAAAATTAACCTTATTTCTTTATAGTATTGCCGTTTCAGATTTGAAACCGTATGCATGGGAGAAAGGTAATAGATGGTCAGGAATTACATGAGCTGCCCCTATGCTCTTTTTACCATCTAACAACATAATTATTATGGTTGACATATAACCACTTCAATGTTTATCATCCATACAGTGAAGGATTGTAACTCATTGCCTGGGTCTTTGTTCCCCAACTTGTCTTCAAGTCTAGAGTGAATAGGCATCTTCTAGGCAAGCATGTTACATCTTCGGCTTCACCTTCACTTAAATAGTTCAAAACATATTAAAGGTAACACAACAAATATATTGTGAATTATAATATGTCCACAAATACTTACTTTTGGATCAACATGATCAAGTTCTCCATTCTTGATGCGCCAGAGAACATTCTGTGTTTGATCTTTATGAATACTAAAATTAAGGCAATGAAGTGGAGCAAACCACTGGTTCCACACTTCAGTGTGTTCTAGGGCTTGCAGTACAGAATCACCTATGAAAATAACATCCGCGTCTTTTCCTTTTGCATCAGACAAGAAGCGGTTGTGCTGAAATGAACATTAATGCAAGATAAGTACTTACTAACATATTAGAATCGACTATTTAGCATCAGTATCGATAATGTTAATAACTGTAATTGGCTATTCGAATGTGTAATCAGCTACCGCTTTATCTGAACGAGAAATTAGATAAAAATCTCAATGTAATTAGATAAAACTTGGCATTTTCATGAAATGAATATCTTTAAACTTACAATGCTGTTCCATCTACCATCGCCTTCGGTATCCAATTGGGGAGCAGCAACGGAGCATGGATTCATTACGAAAGTTGAAAATGTGTTTAGTAAAATAATTTACATGGAAATCCAAGGAAAATAGAAAATGCTTGGCGGTCGGTTCGGACTTTTCTTAACGTCAAATGTCAAGAATAATTGACATTGGATTGATTATCCATTTATTTTACTGAAACCGTTCCGAAATTCTTATGCAACGATCGCAACGTTCACAGCCCCCTTAATAGTTTTCACCAAATTACCTATCTCTATTTTGATTGGTTTCAATTCGAAATCGACAAAACTTATGACATTAGGGGTTATTAAATTAAATTTAGAATATTTTCATCATAAAATGAAGGGAATGATTCGTCAAGAATAGGAGAGCCCAATAACCGAAGGAAATATTTTTCAATAATTTGAATATTTGGAGCTAACAAGTAAAATTATAAAAGTTTTAACTGAATGGACGGCGGCTCCTCAACCACCTCGTGAGCCTAACCCTAACTGCAAAGGTTGAAATAGGTCAGCTAGCTGTGTAACTGATTTTCTACAGCAAATATTGGCCGCGAGGCTTCGCGCTTCGGTAAGTCATACGGCCGCCATCCCTTTTTTTAAGTGAAAACTTCTTTAGCGGCGTTGTGCATTTTTATTGGATGGATAAAAAATATTAAACTCGCGTCAGGACACGTGACCTGATTGAAAATTCGTAAGACGAAGTAGAGGATGTAATATCCCCCTCTCTTTCTACCGCGCGGTGAAAATGAAAGCCTGCTCTTGCTGTTTACGTTATTGTTCAAGTTTTACGTACGTTCATATTCAAGTTTTCACTTCTGCCGGTGCTCCCGGAGTGCGACCCGTTGTTTTTTTTTAGAGCGCAAAGATTAGAACCGTAAAGTATATCAATAACGTTACCGTTAACTCCCACCGACATCATTAGATTGACCAAAGGTCCCTCAATAAGGATTCGCCAGTTTCGCCATTTTCACCACACAGCATATCTTTTAGATGTTGTGGCGTAAGCGCGTCTAAGCCACCAGCGGAGC
The DNA here is from genome assembly GCA_948107665.1 of Lomographa bimaculata. Taxonomy (NCBI): domain Eukaryota; kingdom Metazoa; phylum Arthropoda; class Insecta; order Lepidoptera; family Geometridae; genus Lomographa; species Lomographa bimaculata. The sequence continues at coordinate 13,985,630 of OX403587.1, read as the reverse complement.
CGCTTTGGAAAGACATAACGGCTGATAAAATATCCAGGGCGGTAGCTTTTACAGTGACATTTGACTCTTCCAGTGCTTCAGGAAGCAGGAGGTCTGGTCTTGGAGGTGGATGTTTCCCTTCTAAAGCAGAGAGAGTTTCAGGGATTGCCGATGCCGTGCCGGTGCAATCGTGTCACTTGAAAAAAAGTATTCAGGCAGTTCATTTTATATCGCCGTCCGTCACCCAGTTTGCTTTCCACGATTTTGTAGGTAGCAGACTCGGCTTAACAGTAATATTTGAATTTGGAATTGTCGCCAAGGTATTTTCCAAACAAGAAAACTGTCCTTTTTGGGCAATGTACTACTAATGTACTCTACGCAGTTTTTCCTTAAAAAAATCAATAATTAATCTTAGATCAATAGAGTCAAAGATTTGTTGTTAAATAGATCACAATTGACATAAAGTACGACAATAAAGTATGGAGAGGACAATAAATGTTCCCAATTACAATTTGAATTTTGTGTGACCACATTTCGAATGGCTTGTGCCAAAGCTGAGGCAACAGAAAGGCGTGCACCTCGAGAAATAATTTTTAGTACTGGTTTAGATTGTTTGAACTTCGCTAATGTTTGCCAAAATAGTTCTGTGTTATAAATTTCATTGTTAGACTCAAAATTATTCATGTAGGAATTAAGGGGCGAAAGTGACAAAATAAATAATTTATAATTGACCGAATCAATTTTGATGATTTAAATTGTGGCATGATTGCCAAAATTTTGGTTTCGGTCAATTACGACACGCAACATCGATCCAACGATCGTGTTGTCTTTCCACTTACTAGTTTTGGAACGTACCTTGAGTCTTATTGCTGTCAGTCATACCGTCATGTGTCAATTAAATTTTATAACCTAAAAATTTGAATTTAATACTCTCAAGAAGTTTTGGTTTATTTCTTTTTACTCCTATTTCTGCTGTTTAATTTTCAATACTTAATACCTATACATATTTTACACTATAGTATGGAAGACGATTTAGATGAATTTTCTTCTATTGAAAGTAGACATCGCAAGGAAAGAAGAGAACTCCAGGCCAAAATTCAAGCATTGAAAAAAACTAGTAAAAATGATAAAACGAAGAAAAAGGAACTTACAGCTGTAATTGCCCAAATGGAGGCTGAATTAGAAATAAAGCACAAACAGGAAATAGCAGCGTGCCAAGAAGAAGCTCATATAGTAGAGCCTGAAACTGAAGCTGATGTCATGCAAACAAAATTATCTAAAGCTCAGAAAAGAAGGGATAAAAAATCTCAACAAGATAAAGAAAGAGAACAGCAAATTAAGCTCCAAGAAAAGAAAAATTTGCATGGGCCGAGAAACTTAGAGATGCAAGCTATCGGAGATAGACTAAAACCCTTGAAGTTGAAGATGTTCGCTATCCCGTCAGATGGAGACTGTCTGTACAAAGCTGTGTCTCACCAGCTTACAAGTAAAAAGCAAAAAGAACTATCTGTGAATGAACTTAGAACTATAGTTTCCTCCTACATTAGGGATAACAAAGCTGATTTTATTCCGTTTATGAGTAACCCTAAAACATGTGATATGCTCACAGATTCTGAGTTTGTAGATTATTGTGATAAGATTAGAGACACTAAGGTGTGGGGTGGACAGTTAGAAATAAGAGCTTTGTCTAATTGTTTGGAATGTCCGATCACTGTAATACAAGCTACAGGGCCCGATTCTATTGAGCAAGGTTCCGAGTTTGAAGGGCCCCCCTTGATAATAACATATCACAGGCATATGTATAGTTTAGGCGAACACTATAACTCAACAACTGTCGATAACCTTGTCTAAAGTCAAAATATTTACTGTATAAAATAAATATATTAAATTATTTAATTGTACAATTTGAAAAGCATTTTCTCTTTAACTTCAAGATTATATCTATAATATAAATTGATTCTTATTCAATATGGGGGCGTTAAGGCCTGCACTGACATCCCGCTTGGGGTGTATTGTGCATTTCCCCCTGCCAGGAACTACCCCATCCACCCCAGCTCCTTAAAATAATGGAGTGTGGTTTTGGGGTGCTGGCAATATCAATTGATATTATAGATATTATCTTTGCATAAATGTGATGCAATTGCATCACATTCGGGTATGGATGATTTATTGTTACCTTATATTCTAATTTGTTCTGGAATTGATTTGTCAATATTCTTTACTAATGCAGACATTCAAAGTACTTGTTAAACTTTGGCATCATAATAATGCTCTTTTATCTCTGATTGGCTAAAATTTGATCACCACCTCGCCTGAAGAAGTGATGATGTTGGTAAGGTTGGTTATCATGTTAGGAGTAGAACGACTGCCACCAGAACCATGACAATCTTTAAATATGTAATTCTTCTGTATGTGACCGAATTCATCCTATAGGGACCGATTTTCATAAAAAAAAAATGTGTTCAATTGGATTTAGAATGGTTTAGATTCACAATTTGATCTATTAAATGGTGGGTCTCAACTTGTCACAATAAACGAGCTGTAACTTGTTGGGAATATTTTTACCCATCGAGTCTCACTTTAATGCTAGTGTGACCCGATGGTGTTTTATTCTCAAAAATAATGTCGCAACCAGTAACAGTGTAACTCGATGGTAAAAATAAATCCTAATAAGTAACAGTGTAATTTGTTTGGTGTGACTGGTTGGGAGCCCATTCTTTTAGTTTTTAGTATATAAGAGCTAAAGTAAAGGGTTAGAAAAAATACATTTTAACATAATCAAATGAATAATTTTATAATAATCAGTCAACATAAAAAATTTCACCTTTACTAAAATTACAAAACATTTGTATGAACCTTCTCTTTAATTTTTCTTTTGTATTAATCTACAACATTCATTGAACATATATTAGAATTATTTATAAAATTAGTAATATTTTGTTCTCTTAAAAAGAGTGCTCTTTTAATCATTATGATAATAAACTACAAATACTAAAATTATATATGTGCTTTTCTTTACTATTTAGTCTGTGTGCTAAAACAGCTGACTTTAGGGCGTGATGCCTATCCATGACGCTTACTTGAAAAATTAGACTGTAGGCCTGAGCTTCACTGACCAGCTGTCTGCTGTACACATACAATGACAACAAGTGTTGCTAAGGCTAATATTTTAGTTTTTTTATAATTTTTAATATAAGAGTTTTGCAAAAGAATACTACTTAAATAAAAAAAAAAATATGAAGAGCGCTAGTTTTATATTATTATGTTTTTATGTCTATAATCTCTAGTCTGTTTACAATGAAGTAAAAAAAACGAATGGCATATTGAGTCAGCGCCTAATATTTTATTTTTGTATAAAACCAAATAACCTAAATGCAACAGTGGAATTATTTTGTTATTTTCCGACATATTAAAAATTAACAGATAATGGGTGCTGAGCACTTAAGCTAGAGAATTGGAGCATAAAATATTGTTTCCTAACCAGTGACACTGATACTGCTAGGGAAAATTCTTCCCAACGAGTCACACTGATACAGTGAGTGTGACCTGTTGGGAATACATCCCGAAAAGGAAAGTTGCAATCAGTAACAGTGTAACTCGATGGCAAAATAAATTCCCAACGAGTCAGTGTGACTGGTTGGTAACCCACCCAATAAATAATGTTTTATTAATTGCCACTGGTTCTTGTCCCATGCTATGTGTCACCAGGTTACCTAAGGATATGGAATTATGTATTTTTATACAAAAACATTAAATTTAACCTACCTACCTAACTTTAACTTTACCTGAATTTTGTTGCATTGGAAATTGTATTCTGTTAATATAAGCCTCAGATAACAACAACCTTGACGATTGTACTTCTAAATGTATTAAAATATTTGTACTCATTTTTTTCACTATTTTTTCTTCAAATCTTGTAACATTGTTTCAAAAGAATATTGTAAAATTACACCTACCTTTTATTACACTTACCTTATTCTACCTTGGGTATATATCTTATTTATCTCTGAATTACACTCAGATTCGCTCACCCTCATTTTGTCTTAGTTTTATTTTTTTATTTCTTTGTATACTTGAAACTTCATTGCGAATGTTTACTTTTGAAATCAGAATACATATTTTGCCATTTGTTTAATAATGTCTAAGTAGTTCATCATCTAGTTTATGGAACAATAAGCTTAGCTTGGCGTCTATAAACTGGTAATTCCCTATTCTTCAATAATCAGTCAGCATTTTTGTATGCTACGAATCATGTATTTACTTAATATAGTAATAGGTAGTTATGTACAGTTTTATAGACCAAGCGAAGCGAGGTCTCTAGCTTGACTTAAAGTTCAACTATGTCCATCCACCCATCATTTGTCAGTTTTTAATTTGTTAGAAAATAACAATTTGATGGGACAGCAGTCACTGATCTTGGGCCTTTTTGTCCAGGGGTAGGTCCCATAGTAGCTCGAAAACGGCTTGATTTACAATGTTGATTCTTATGTATAATTTTTACTTACTCTTATACTCTAAACAACAACAAAAAAGCTAGATGCAAATAACCATAAGTGTTAGCCAAAATCAATGTTATCCATTACGCTTGAGCTGTCACTAGACGGCAAATCAGATAAATATTGTCTGATGACAATATTTATCTAAGCTTTTGCCTTGTTTACAACTATCACTGATGTGACAATAACTCACCATTACTTACTACAACTTTCAAACCATAACCTTAGATAAATAAAACTAAAACAGTTGAAGGTAAATAATTTATTGATAAAAGGTTGTTAGTACTTTACATACACATACATGTTTCAAGCAACAAATTGTATGATTAGTTTTGTACCATATTGAATCTATTATTGCTTATGCGCCATTGAGGGCTGCGGTATCATTCGAGGCATTCTCTTCTTCAGCATTATGCTTGTTTGGGTCATCAGGTTTCATCGCAGGGAAGAGTAGTACCTCCTACAAAATAAGGTAAAGTTAGAAAACTACTAGATGCCTAGTAATCGGTTGTTGATGTTTATGAAACAGTTTTGTTTGACTTTGTTAAAGTGAAAATTTCTTTAGGCGCGTTGAGCACTTTTTTGTCGTCATCGTCATCGTCACCGAACGCGTAGTATACTGGCAACTGGCATCTGTCACTTTCTAGTTTTCGCTTCTATCGGCAGTCGCCAAAAACTGTCCCACATGTTTTTATAGCAATGCTAGGCAGAACTAAAGTAGTAAATTTAGAAAGGAAAAATATAGCTTGAGGTGGTGGTTGAACCCGTGGCCATCGGATCTGGTTCCCAATTGCTCTAACCCCTGAGCTACTCGAGCTCTATCTCAAACTAATCATTTCGTCTGAAGAAAATCGAAGGCAGGATAATTTCGTCCCTTATTAACGTTTTATGAGGTGTGACGCCATCTTCCGAATGCTGCAGGTTTAATTCCCGCCTCAAGCGATATTTTCTTTCTACATTTATACTTTGTAGTTATTTTGTTTGGTATCTTAACGAAGAATATTCAGTGATGTAATTAGATGTCGATCGAACAAGATTGTCTGGAATTGTTTTATTTTTCAATAAGGAGTTAATAAATGATTTATTAATATTGATTATAAATCTATCACAGCAAGCCACTCGGAGCGATCCAGCTGCTTCTTGAGAAAAGCCAAGGATCATTGTTTTTAACTAACTTCACAAAAAAGGAGGAGGCTCTCAATACAACTGTATTTTTTTTCTTCTTTCTGGGTCAACGATTTAGATTTTTTATTTATTTGCAAGGTAGTGCTTTCCTTGTGGTCCCATTTAATTTTGATCAAGATCTGACCAAGTTTTTGAGTTGTGAATGCTGTGTTATTGTGAAATACGCATTATTCGGAACCCATGATCAGATTCAATGTATGATCATTGAATCTGATCATGGGTACCAAAGGTAAAGCTGTGAACTCGGTATTTTTTAAGCTTTGCTTGTGTTTAAATTATTATTTTTTTGTCCTTACCTTGATGTTATTAGCATCGGTAAGGAACATGGTGAGGCGGTCGACACCCAGTCCCCAACCAGCTGTAGGCGGCAATCCATATTCAAGAGCGGTGCAGAAAGCTTCGTCGGTCGGTGGAGTCTCATCGTCTCCAGCTGCACGGTTTTTGGCCTGCTGCTCGAAACGCTCGCGCTGTATCGCAGGGTCGTTCAACTCTGTGTACGCATTGCAAACTTCTTTCTTCATCACAAACAGCTCAAATCTGCAATGTTAAAGACAAATACTTGAGGGTACCATAATTTTTATAATATGTTAGTTGATCACTTACACTTTCCGGATATCTAATGTTTGTGTATGTAATTTTAGCAAGTAAATCTAAATATTTTATCTTAACTGCATGATATTAAGTCTGCTCTTTTAGAAGCAATCTTGTAAGGAATCAATGCTAAAAATTTATGAATAAAGTTCGATATTCTCTATAAACTAAAAACCAACTTCCATTACATTGTTTGGTCATCTATTCCGGTATACACTGTTCCCTGTTAGATAGGTATGATAGCTTGTGAACCAATTGCCAGTGAACCAAGGGTGATTCCTAAATTAATATAGGGCAGCATACTGGGTCCAACGCTATTCACGTTGTATATCAATGATATACACGATCTCCCAATTGTTAATGCTGAAGTAATTTGCTATGCTGATGATACCGCTGTTATATTTCATGGGACAACTTGGCCTGAGGTTATCTCTTATGCTGAAATGGGAATGGCAGAAATCTCATTATGGCTGCAGAAGAACCTTCTAACGCTCAATACTAAAAAAACAGAATTTATTTGTTTTCATAAAACTGCTGCATCTGCTCCTACACTACACGAGTGCATTAAAATCCACAACCCCGATTGTTGCAACAACAAATCTTGCGACTGTGAGACGCTGCATAGAAGCATAGTAGTTAAATATCTGGGTATTTTCATAGATGAAAGATTGACGTTCAAAAAACACATAGAGGCACTCTCGGCTCGTGTTAGAAAGGTTATTGGTGTTATCAGGCATTTGCGTAATGTAGCATGTTTTGAAACATTAAAACTAGTATATTTCGCAATTTGTCAGTCTCTTTTAACATACTGCATTACTTGTTGGGGCAGTGCAGCTAAAACTTTTCTTATCCGAGCAGAGAGAGCACAACGTTCTGTCTTAAAAGTAATGTTAGGAAAACCTTTCCGTTATCCAACAACAGCGGTTTTTGTGGACAGTGGTGTTCTCAGTGTCAGGCAGTTATTCGTACTGAGAACATCTCTTTCAGTACATAAGCGTTTGTTCAATTCAGCAGAATATGAAAGTATCACTAAACGTAGAGTTTACCGCTTGCCACAACCCTCAGTAAACACAAGTTTTGCTCAACGTTTCGGAGAATTCATAAGAGTCCATGTCTATAATACTGTCGCGAAACATTGTGAGATAAAGGAACGTTCTGTATACGAGGCTAAGAAAATAATAATAAATTGGTTGTCTACACTTAGTTACGACGATACTGAAAATGCCTTTTTAATAAAATCATAACACAATACATATATATTACCCCGTTTATTTGAATAATTTAATGTGATACATCACTATAATATATTCGTCACACATAAAATCTATTGAGATTTCCGAAATCTTATTTTAAATTACTTTTTCGTTATATATGATCACCTATACTAGTATTACTTATCTGTCATTTTATTATTTGGATATTATTATTTATTTATTTTTATTGTATTTCTTTTTATATTTAAATATTAGAATTTTAGAATTAATGATTAACGAATACAATGCCTATCTGACTTAACGACCACTATTTTATTTTATTTATGTTTTTTTTTGGTAATTAATAATGACTAATGTGTCCCTTGTCAACTTTGTAGTGATAGTTCGAATTAGGTCTTCACGACACAGGCTTGCCTAGTGTGAAGACCACAGTTTATAGAGTGCATATTATGAAACTTTCAGCCCAAGACACCAAAATAACAAAAAACCTTTATATAATAAATGACTGTAATATTTGGAGTGTTTTTCAGCTGTAAATAAAGTTATTTTCATTTTCATTTTCATTTTCAATAATTAAATACCAGCAAAGCTTAACAAAACCGACTTTACCGCTTTATCTTCAGAACTTTGATCAGATTAGATGTATTCAAATATTAACAACTCAGTATTAAACACGCATTATTGACGATATTTCAAGAACTACTGATCAGATCTTGATCAAATTTAAATGGGACCAATAGGAAAGCAACATGTTTAAAAAAAAAAAAAACGAAAAAGATTCTTTTTTTTTCTGACAGACTACATGCTCCTGGCTGTGTGTAGCCTCTGCAGCGTCGCCGGGCGGTCAAAATTGGTTCACGTGGAATGAAGTCATGAGGTAACACACATTAAAAAAACAGTCGACTTGACTACATCCTCCTTTTTTGTGAAGTAGGTAAAAAATTATAGTATAACATTATACAATCAAACAAGCCAAATATATAGTTTTTAAGCCAAAAACATTAATACGTTTGTAGTACTTTAGGCTTGATCACAGATTACTTATTACACACTCCTCCTTTTTAGCGCCCAGCAGGTTTAACCGGTTGAGATTCCATAGTAAGTTCCATAAAACGTTTGTACTCCTGAAATTGTAGGGTAGTTTGGTATTTACCTTTCAGTCAGTCCAGGGATATCTCTGTGATTTTTGGACAAGGGACTCATGATCTGCGGATGGTCCATGATGAAGGTGGGGTTGATGCATTTTTCCTCCAAAAACTCCCCCACCAGCTTGTCTAGAAGCCTGGCTGTGGTTCTAGGTGGCGGACATTCTACCTATAAATAAAATATTCGGGTGGTCTGAATTGTAGTTTCATTCATGTGTAAATAAGGCTAAGTTCCATGTTGACACAGTTCCGGTAGGTATGATTTGTTGTGCGTGGGTGCCATAAACATTCACATCACACACACAATCACACCTTCATTGTAATATCTATTTTTAACTACTATTATTTTTAATTGAGGATTCGCCCTTGACTGTTCATAAGCTACCTATGTAACAGGAAACAGTTGGCCAGAATAGATAACCAAATAAGTGCTGAAACCAATCTCCAAACCGACCAAGTGTTCCGCATGAGGAGTTCCATACCAATATCTGTAAAAACGGCAAGAAAATTATATCTGTTTATGTATATCCCCTTAAATATGTATTTGTTTTATTTTAATTTAATTATATATTTTTAAAGAGAATATATAAATAAATATTCTGTGAATATTTTAAGCGTCTACCTGTTGCCGTTATCAATATCGAGCAAAAACAAGCAAAAAAATCACATTTACTCACATTAATTCACATAATACATCATTTGTGAAAATTTCAGCTGTCTAACTATCACGGTTCATGAGATACAGCCTCGTGACAGACGGACAGACAGACGGAGGAACAGCGGAGTCTTAGTAATAGTAATATTTTTAGGGTTCCTTACCCTTTGGGTACGGAAACCTAAAAAGTATATGCCAAAATATTTACGATCAATGGGTTTACATTCACAATATGCTATATACTTTATGTTAGCCATATCATTCCAACCATTCTTTTTAAAAATCTATAGTCTAGCAGTCGTCTTCTTACGGCTGAGATGACGATAATGATGCAATATACTGAAAAATTACCGGAATATATTATTGCATAAATCCGGTCTTTAATGATGACACACCACACAAGTGACAATGTTATCAAGCAGGGTCATGTATGAGTGCACAAAAGTTATATCAGTAGATAACTATAGTAAAAGCAATAAAGTTACACTACTGATAATGATGGACTCTTTTCAATGCATTTCTTGCACCAAAATCATTCAAAGATAAAGCATCAGATAACTGCTGTGGATGCTTGTTAGGATTTTTTTTCTGCAAAGAAGCATGTAGTGTTTGTCCTATAATTAAGACAGGTGTACTGAACTATCTGTACTAAGTATTATTACATACTGTACTATAGTAATAGTATAAAAGGATTAAACATGGAATCGGTCTAATATTACCTAACATAATTGAAAATCATTCTTACCTCATGTTTTTCACACAACTTACTAAGAAGTGCGTTAGCTTCAGATGTATCAAGTTGGTCAGCAGGAGGTAGTTTGACATTAAGAACCTTTTCCAACGTGGCAATCATGGGCACTCTAGCAAATGGTGGTGTAAAGTCGACCTCAACTTCTTCGCCTTCAGGTCCATCTGGGTGGTATTTTACCTAGAAATTTCAATGCTTTGCATATATCTGTACATTAAATATCATATCAGGCTTATGCCTGATATGATATTTAATGTACAGATAGATAGATAGAAAATTCTTTATTGCACAAACAGTATTGTAGGTACATAGGCGAACTTAATGCTACAAAGCATTTTCTTCCAGTTAACCTGGGTGTATCGAGGATATTTTGATACGGTAGTGCACATCTTCGGTAAAAAGTTGTTTTTATTTTACAATTAAAACTTTAATTTGTATATAGTATTATATAAAAAATAGTCTAATTTAAGATACCAAATAATATATATTTATACATACATTTAACTACTCATAGTATACATATATACATACATATATTTTCTATATAGACATATATACATATACATATTTATGAAATATTTTAATTGAATATAACTAAATATTGGATTCTGTTGGTCAATTTGGAAGATTTTTTGTAATGCGATGTAATGGTTGTAAACTTTTGCTTTAAAGGTGTTGTTGATAGATGGAGATTGACGAATATTTGTGGGTAGACTATTCCAGAGATGAATCGCTTTTATTGTAAAGGAGTCTGAATATGATGCAGTATTATGCTGGGGGATCTTAATTTAAGATGTTGAGTGGAGCGCTGCAGTCTTCCAGTAGAAGAAATGTATCAAAAACTATAGGGATAAAATACCAATTGAGTAAAATGTTGTTTGTTAAAAATAGCATTTCTTTTTGGTACTGTCTAGAGTGCCTAGTAGGATTTTGACAGGCTGAGTTCTTCTTCAAACATAACTTCTTCGCATTCCATGTATCCACCATAAGGGTGCGAGAGACATTGTGTAGCAAAGAGAAATAAAAGAGAAATAAGTACAGCTTAACAATACAATAACTCCTTATTGACACCAAAAGACAAATACACCTTACAGAGAAACTTATAAAGATAGGTACAATGGGTGGTTTTATCGCTAAGAGCGATCTCTTCCAGACAATCTTTAGATGGAAATATAAATTAAAAGATAACGAAAAACTCAACGGAAACGAGAGATCGTGGTGCAATATAATAAATGAAATAAAATTTAAAATAATAGAAATACTAACATTGTTTAAACTACATATACAATACATACCAATAATATCAGAATATATAATCAAGTAAACTTACATAAAATAAATAAATAATTAGATATAAGTACCTATAATACATATTATTGAACATATATGTATAATTTAATATGTTGCATGACTTTATAACAGCTGTCTACACAATAAGCAAGCATTATTTATTCTAGAAATTACTATAACAATTTAGTGTAGTTTATTGATGTGTGTTTGTCTATTCTTCATTGCCATACATTATTAGTTTGTGTTTTATTCTGCTCTAAACTTGTTATAATTATCTATTATCTATACTAATATTATAAAGAGGTAAAGTTTGTTTGTTTGTTTGTTTGTTTGTATGTAAAAGGTAATCTCTGAAACTACTGATCTGATTCTGAAAATTCTTTCACCAATAGATAGCTACACTTTCACTGAGTGTCATAGGCTATGTTTTGTCGGGATAGAAGTTAGTTATCAGTTCGAAATAATAATATTCGTAAGACAAGTCGGAGAAAAATTTGCTAACTTTCCGCTTTATCGGCGTACGCTGACTAAACGGTAAGACATAGTTGAATACAATGTATGGCAAAAATGTTGGCCTTCATGAGTTTTACAAAAAAGTCCGCGACAGCATATATCTAACATGTATGTATAGCTCAGAAAAAATACTTTCCTTTGTTAAAAATCTGAAAAAAAAGCGGCCTCTGTTTAGTTGGCTTTTTGAGACATTCAGTATTAATCCTTATCAAAATAAACTATTTCATCGTCTTACGTAGTTCATGTAGATACAATTTGCTTTTTACTGCATATGATTTGGATAAATAGTCTATGAGAAATCGTGAAATTAGTTTCACGGGAGCCCGCCCGTGAACGGGACGGGTCAGAAATGTACCGACACGTACTACGAATTCCTACACATTAAAAAATAGCGGCTTCTATTTCGTATTTTTAAGTATTTAATATTATCCTTATCAAAAAAACCTATTTCATCGGCTTACGTAGTTCAGGTAGATGCAATTTGCTCTTTACTGCACATAATTTGGACCTATAGTCTAGGAGAAATCGTTAAGTTTATTTGAGGGTGAAAACGGTGGATCACAGAATGGAACAGTTACTGCGTAATCCGGCATACGTCTATGTTTTGAACCGACTAACATAAGAAGGGGGATATAAATTCGACAGTTTTTTTTTGTTTAGTCTTATCATTGAACTTTGAACTGCCTGCTAGCGTAGTTAGGTGGGCGTTTGCCTTTAAAGCACCGGGTTTGATGCCCGGTGGGAACACAGGTGTTTTCCCACGGGAATTTGTGTTTCTGGTTTTGAGTATGTTGTGAATGTTGTGTGAATCTTGGATGTTTACAGCCCCTTGATACAAGTCATTGAACTTAGTGTGGGGTTGTGAACGTGAAAGTGTTTATGGGTATATTTTTTAATATTTACTACCCGGCCGACGCCGGGCGGGTCGTTCCTGAACTTTGAATTGCTCGCTGGCGTAGATGGGTGCGCGTTCGCCTTCAAAGCAGCGGGTTCGATTACCGGTGGTAATTTACCTAGAAAATTTATCTCCACGAGAAATTTGTGTTCCTGGTTTTGAGTATGTTGTGAATACTTTGTGAATCTTGGATGTTTACGGCCCCCCGATACAAGTCATTGAACTTATTGTGGGGCTGTGAATGTGGAAGTGTGTTTATTTGTATATTTTTTAACCGGGCGACGCGACGCCGGGCGGGTCATCTTTTGAACTATCTACTCGCGTAAATGGGTACGCGTTTGCCTTCAAAGCAGCGGGATCGATTCGCGGTGGTAACAGAAGTTTTCTCCCTACGGGAAATTTGTGTTCCTGGTTTTTAATATGTTGTGAATCTTGGATGTTTACGGCCCCACGCTACAAGTTACTGAACTTAGTGTGAGGCTGTGAATGTGGAAGTGTTTATGTGTAGATTTTTTTACCGGGCGACGCAGGGTGGGGAATCTTTGAACTTTGAACTACCCACTGGCGTAGATGAGTGCGCGTTCGTCTTTAAAGCAGCGGGTTCGATTACCGGTGGTAATTTACCTAGAAAATTTCTCTCCACGAGAAATTTGTGTTCCTGGTTTTGAGTATGTTGTGAATACTTTGTGAATCTTGGATGTTTACGGCCCCCCGATACAAGTCATTGAAATTATTGTGGGGCTGTGAATGTGGAAGTGTGTTTATTTGTATATTTTTTAACCGGGCGACGCGACGCCGGGCGGGTCATCTTTTGAACTATCTACTCGCGTAAATGGGTACGCGTTTGCCTTCAAAGCAGCGGGATCGATTCGCGGTGGTAACAGAAGTTTTCTCCCTACGGGAAATTTGTGTTCCTGGTTTTTAATATGTTGTGAATCTTGGATGTTTACGGCCCCACGCTACAAGTTACTGAACTTAGTGTGAGGCTGTGAATGTGGAAGTGTTTATGTGTAGATTTTTTTACCGGGCGACGCAGGGTGGGGAATCTTTGAACTTTGAACTACCCACTGGCGTAGATGAGTGCGCGTTCGTCTTTAAAGCAGCGGGTTCGAATATCGGTGGGAACACAATAACAAAAGTTTTTCCCCACGGGCAGTTTATGTTTCTGGTTCTGGGTAATGTTGTGTGTGTGGTGTTAATTGTTTACGGCCCCACGACACAACTTATAGTACTTTTACAGTGGGGCTGTGAGTGAGAAAGCGTTTATATGTTAGCTTTTGTTTACCCGGGCAACGCCGGGCGGGTCAGCTAGTGCATATATATAATCATACCTTATCATACATACCTTGTAAGTACCATGAATACTTTTAACCATACCCGAAAGCATGGTTTCAGTTATCTGAATCAGATCATTGTAGTCTGCATAAGCCATATAAAACTCGCATGTCGTGAACTCCGGATTATGCGTCAGATCAATACCTTCATTCCGGAACTGTCTTCCTATCTCATAAACACGGTCCAGGCCTCCAACTACCAACATTTTGTGGAACAACTCTGGTGCTATTCTCATGTACAAGTCCATGTTGAGATCATTGTGATGTGTGATGAAAGGTTTAGCTGTTGCACCTCCGGGAATCATGTTCATCATTGGAGTCTCTATTTCTAAGAAGCCCATGTTGTCTAGAAACCGTCTTACATATGCAATTATTTTGGCTCTTATGTAGAATGTCTGTCTTACCTAAAAATATAATGTTAATTATATTTGTGTTATAATAAAGTAATCATTATAAACTGAGATTATCATTCAAATTAGAATCAATTATGAAATGAGATATTTAGCCATTTGGTTACACTCAGTATCATAATATGTATATGACTAAAGAACCACAAAAAAACTGAGTAAATATCCCAGGCTTAATATATTAGTAATACTTTTAAATATAATTGTACATACTCTATCATTTAAAATAAGATCTAGATATCTTTTTCTGAACCTAGTTTCCTTGTCCTTGAGACCAAAATGCAAATGTGGTAGCATATGAAGGCACGGTGACAGCAATTTGATGCTTTTAGGTATGATTGACAGCTCTCCTTTCTTAGTCTTGCCTGGATGGCCGATACACCCAATGATGTCTCCTCTCCTTAGCTTATCAGTGTCAGTTGCAAATTTTTCTTCAGACTCATACAATTTAGCATTCGCCATAACCTGGAGAAAGAATTAAAATTGATATTGTTTTAAGACACACTTCACATATAGTATTTTAAATTAAACATAAGCTATGGATTAAATTGCTAGTTTCTTATTAGTATTTATTGTTTACAAAATAATGATGAAATGCCTGTTGGGTTAGTTGAAATACTCATTGTAGTAGGGTGGTCCCTCTTCTATGTAGCAAGTATTGGGTTCAATTCCCAGTAGAAATAAAAGTTTTCTCCTTAAAGAAAATTTGTGTTCAGGTTCTGGGTGGGATTGTGAATGTTTCCATAACCCATGACACAAGTTATCGAACTATATTATGTTTTATGTTTATACCTGTATTTTCACACCTTCGGCTCTCATATCATAGAAAATGAGCTTAGCACCAGACTCTCTAATGGAGTGAACTCTCCCTGCCAGTGAAACAGTGACATTTTCTAATACTTCACCACTTGTCAAGTGATTGTACTTTTCTATGAACTCTTCTAAAGAAGTTGTGACGGTAAACTTATGGGGATAAGGATGATCTTCTTTGGACCCTGATTTTAGTGCTGCAACTGCAGCAGTTCTGAGTTTGTAATACTCATTGGGGCTGATTTCTTCTTCTGCTATCTTCGCCGGCTTTTTATCCGCAGCGGCGGCAGTGGCAACCGGCTGTTGAGATGTTTTTTCAGCTTTCTCTTTTAGCTTTTGCTCAGCTTTCATACGCCGCTTCAATTCGCTGTAACCATAGAAGACGGTAAAAATTAAACACACTATTTTAAATATTGATTTATGGAAATAAACCCACCCTTTGGTAACCGTCGTTGATAGATTGGCGCATCGCTTCGTGAGCAGTTCATTTCTAAATGGCAAGATGAGAGTCCTCAAGGTGTTCATTTTGTTTACACACAGATACTCACTTTTTTGATAGTTTTTCACTGGTAGTGTCTGCCATGGCTTTATTACCTTAGGTTTATGTTATATAGTTATTAATCGTAACCTAGAAATTCCAGAATTTAAGAATTACGCCACCGGAGAGACACGTTTCGTCAATCGTGATCTTTTTCGTATCTCATATAACGTAATGGGTAACATGTCATTGTCATCTGTCAAACACAGGCCTTGTGTAAGTACATTAAGAAAATTGGTACTGAGCCACAAATATAATAGTGTCGCGAAATTGAAAAAAATGGCAATTGTTGATTTTGTATTATTTAAAAAAAACTAATGATTCTTTGAGTGTTAATGGTGCCGATTCTGTTGTCCAGAATTAGACTAAACTAGCCTAAAATTAGTTTTAGTCCTGCTTTAGTCCAAAACCTATTCAGAAAATGCAAGATTAGACTAAAATTAAGTTTGACAGGACTAAGTTAGTTTAGTTACTCTATTTAGTGAAAATGACCAAATTCTTATTCTGATGTAAGTACATGTTTTACGTCAAATTAAGACTAAAAATAGAGATTTTAAACTCACATTAGTCTGTATGAAAAAGGTCTGGTTTCTTTTTAATGTGATCTTATACTTGAAAGAACAACACGTGCAATTAATGAAGCAAATAATGGAGGAATATGTGATTGCGGCTCTTGTGAATACAATTCAATTTGGTTGCTGTCAAAATCAATTTTAGTCCTGTCATTTCAACTTTTAAATTAAGTTCAACGTAAAATCAGAATAGCGTTTAGGTATTCTTTGACTAAAATTAGTTTATTTTTAGTTTAGTTTAGGTTAGTTCGGTGCTCAACAGAATTAGCACCAATATGTCATTACACATTAATACTCGAAGAACGGTTAATTAACCGAACGTGAACGGTTCTTTAACCTTTCGCAAAAGAGATAGGTAATACGGGGCTATCCCCTATTACCTATCGTTGTTGCGAACGGTTTCAATTTGAAAACGAACCCTTAGAAATAAGGTTCATTTTTGCTAAATTCAAATAGAAACCGCGTGCATACGTAATAGGGGGCTGGTTTTGCATCAGACTATGCCTAGTTCTATCCGACTACTAGGTTGATGCATCTCTGTAGCCTGTGAAACTACGTGACAGCTAAGATTTTTGTGGATGGCAATATTTCTATTGACATCACAGCTGTTCGTTTCGTGTGGTCTGTCTTGCTAGAGAAAATTGTTTTATTTAATCTGAAAGTGAGTTGTATTTGCTTTATTTAGTGAGTTTATGCTTAATACAGGCTAAATAAACCCAGTTAAACAATTTTCTTTAAATCCAGTGCATTAAAGCCAGGTTGGCAAACGATTTTTTATTTGTCAAATATCGTTTCTCCTGCATTCTCGTGATTTTTTAGTGCAAAAGTGCATAGATTCTAACGTTATAATGTGATGTTATGTGTTGATTCATATGTTACAGGTACAATCTTATGTAGACAGCATTACTTGGGCCATCTGTCCAAATTATCAAAATACTATGCCTCTTTTTGGAAAGTCACAGAAGAGTCCGGCGGAGCTCGTAAGATCTTTGAAAGATGCTGTTACAGCTCTAGAAAGGGGTGACAAAAAAGCTGAGAAAGCGCAAGAAGATGTTAGCAAAAATTTGGTATGCAAAATTTGTGTTTATTATCATATGGCAGGCTCAAACATTTGTGACAGTATGTTGAACCCAATACAAACTTGACTATCTTGTTGACAGGTGTTGATAAAGAACATGTTATATGGTACATCTGATGCAGAGCCTCAAACGGATATCATAGTAGCACAGCTAGCTCAGGAATTATACAATACTAACCTATTGTTACTTTTGATACAGGTATGTGCTCATTTTGATAACAATCTAGGATGCAATTATTGTATAGGTTTTGTTACTCAACATTGATTATTATCAATAATCAGGTGAGGGTGGCATGTATGAGTCACTTATACTGTCTCTTACAATATCAATGATTAAACATTTTTTGTAGTTTAGATATTAATTATATAAATTGTATTTAATAAAAATAAAAATAAATACAAACGCTTTCGCAATCATAGCCCCACACTAAGTTCGAAGACTTGTGTCGTGGGTGCCGGAAAGATTCACATCACACGCACAATGACAACCAGATCCAGAAACACAAATTTTCCTTAAGGAGAAAACTTGTGTTCCCGCCGGGAATCAAACCCGATACCTCTGCATAGAAGGCAAAAGCTCACCCAAATTAGCCAATAAGCAGTTCAAATTATAATTATAAACTTAGTGTTACAAAAAAGATTATGATAATTTTTGCTATATTATTATTATATTATTATATAGCTACAAATAATAGAGCTGGGCCCAAGATTTTGATTCTTTTCATCATGTTAATGATAAATCTCGATTAAAAGTTATGACAACTTTTATATTTCCTTTGTTTGTACCTTATTGTATGATTTATGTCCATTTTAAATTCCATCTAAACTAATTCAACCATTGCAGCGTCAAGTGAATAAATACAATTTCACAAAAACATTCATATACAATATTAGTGTAATAACAGTTGTTTTAACTTACAATGGTGGGTTGATCTCAGTTAATGATAAGCAAATGCATCTATCCCCGTTGATTTCATGTAATACTGCCAATTCTTCATAGTCCAGTCACAAATTTTTCTATTTGTAGCGAAGCTTCTACACAACAACTACCCAACAACTAGTTGTACCACACGGCTTCACCCATAATATTTAAGTAAAATAGCAGCAGAAATTTCCTTTCACACAGACCATGTCTTGATAATTACAAACAACACAATAGATTTTTATTTATATGATAGCTTTATTCAAGATATGCAAACTTTCGAATACCTGATGGTAAGCGATGATGTGGTCGACGATGGAGCAAGCTTTCCTAGAAAATTCCTATTTATTCGCGACTTGAAGACTCCCATGTAGTACTCATCAGGAAACAACGACTCACGGCAAGGAGTTCCAGCTTTTGAAATGCTTCTCCGCCTATAGTAATGTAAGCTTATGAGGATAATTAACATGTTACCTGTGTTGTTATAGAATTTAAACCGCATAGACTTCGAGGGTAAGAAAGATGTGGCGCAAGTGTTCAACAATGTGCTCAGACGTCAGATCGGCACTCGGTCTCCGACAGTCGAGTACATTTGCACTAAGCCTGAGATATTGTTCACTTTGATGTCTGGGTAAGAGATCTTCTAATTACAATATCTAATTTGTATCTGTTAACTGTATAATTTAGCTTCGAAGCTCAACAAGCTGCTTCAAGCAAAACATGGCTATCGAGTGATGTAAAACTTGAGATAATTTAGAAAATCTTATTTAGTGCCATATGTTTATTCATTTCAATATACCATATATTGTGGTTGTTGTTCAAATGCTAGCTTGACATAGATTAAAACATATATACATGGGAAGGAAATCCTATTGAGATGAGAGATGAAACAATTTCTGACACTCAAATTCATACCAGAGCCAAAGTATTTCAATCCAAAGAAGGGTGTTTCGCTTCTATGTTTGTCATCCATCCATCGTTTGTCGTGTGGAACTCATTGCCCTCGTGTTTGTACCCCGAACATTAAATATAACCTGGGAGTCTTCAAGTAAATGGGTATCTTTTAGGCAAGCATGCTACATCTTTGGCAGTTTCATCGCTTTCCATCAGGTGAGATAGAGGTTAAATGCTTTCTTACCGAAAAGGCTTAGTTATGTATATAATATATAAATATGCTGGTATAATTTACGATTACTGCAAACAAAATAAATATTGAGTAACTATAATTATCACTTGGGTACTAATTTGTGAAGTTTTGCCTATTGTACATTATGCTCCGAAGCGAAGAATTCTGATCGAGTCATTAGATAGAGGCTCAGCAAAGAAATAAATGCTTTTATTGTTTTTGGAGATGATAGGGACCATTTTAGTGTTTGTATAATTTGCACGTAACATGTTTTTTTTTTTTATTTTTTTTTTTAAGTTGTATAGGCAAGCATTTGACCACTATCTCACCTGATGGAAAGTGATGATGCGGCCGAAGGTGTGACATGCTTGCCTAGAAGATACCTATATGTTATATGTTTTTACTATATGTTATATGTATATGTTTGTTGTTAGTATTGCAATCTGATTTGTATCATTACATTGTATATTTTATAGGAACTATTCAGGAAATAAAACATATTGTTGTTAAGTTGTGATTCAAAATGAGATATTATTATTTATAACTGATCGATCAAAGAGTTAGTATTCTGCAAGGCCTGGATTTGTCAATCTGCCTGTAGGTAATATCGGTGATAGCTAGGCCAAAAAGTGAATGCTCCTCCTGTATCTATCAGTTTCAAATCTTTTTTTATATGCTAGATAGACAACATATGGCCATCAACCTAGGAGATACATATTCACTCTAGACTTGGAGACTCCCAGATTATACCGTTAAGGAAACAAAGACGCGGGCAATCAGTTCCACACCTTCGCAGTACGGATGATAAAGGCAATGCGAAGGGAATGCTAATCGCTTCGAGCGAACTAGAGGTATGTCAATCATAAATGGATTGCGTTTGACAGTTTGTCTTGTTCTTTTTATTATCTTTCCGGGTTTGAGTTTCTGTTCCCGGTGATGGTAACATCAAAATCACCCTGAGTTTATAAAACAATTACTCAAACGCTTTTATACTCACACCTCCGCACTAAGTTCAAAGACTTGTGTCGCGGGAGCCGGAAGCATTCGCATCACACTTACAATGCCACTAGAACCACCTAGAACTAGGAGCAGAATTTTCCCTTGGTGATGAAAATGTTGGTCTTGCCGGGAATAGAACTCGGGACCCACGGCGTAGAAAGCAAAGATGTTGTTTTGTTAAAGGTGACAAATCTCTGTATGTTCTGTAATTTAGTTAAATTCCAGAGTATAAAGAGACTTCAATCCTTCATCCAAATTTTCCATTGCCGTCCAATCTATAATACAATATTTTTTAATGACTAACCTATTACGCTTGATACACCATTGAAATTATGATATATCCTTAAGGCTAATAAGTAATCATATATTGACCTAAACTCTTAGTATATTTTTTTATATTGTTTTATTTATTTTATTTATTTATTGCAATGAACCTTACAAATTAGCTACAAACATAGATCCTGATAGGGTATATTATACATAAAAACAATAATCACTCACAGCCCCACACTAAGTTCAATGATGTATCGTGGGTGCCGGAAACATTCATATCACACACACATTACACCCAGAACCAGAAGCACAAACATCCCTAGGGTAGGAATTTTTGCTTCTGCCGGTAATCGTACCCAGGAACCACGGCGCAGAGGGCGGAGGCCTGTCCACTGCGCGATCTGGGTCGTCAGTAACGGCATACATATATACAGAAGAGAAGGTGGAACATATTTTCACTTGAGATTTACAATAAAATAATTTTAAAAAGAGTATTAACAACTTGCTGTGCTCCGTGTTTATTCTTGTGTTGATCAAGTTTAAAAGTATCCTATGTGTTAATTCTAGGTACAAGCTATGTACATTCTAAATTTCATCCAAAGCCGTTCTGCAGTTACAGCGTGAAGAGGGAACAAACATATTTACACAGAAACTTTCGGATTTATAATATTAGTATGATACTTACAATATGTTTAATTAGCCGTACCCCGCGGCTTCACCTGCTATTATCAAGTTAAAAAGTAGCCTATGTGTTAATCCTCGGTATAATCTATGTACATTCAAAATTTCATCCAAATCCGTTCAGCCGTTAAAGCGTGAAGAGGGAACAAACATACTTACTCACAAACTTTCGGATTTATAATATTAGTAGGATTGTTGATGTTATGTTGCAGTTACGAGCACCAGGAGATAGCGTCGAACTGCGGCACCATGCTCCGAGAGTGCGCCAGATACGAAGCTTTGGCCAAGATCATGTTGTATTCAGACGATTTTTACAATTTCTTCCGTTACGTAGAAGTTTCCACTTTTGATATCGCCTCAGATGCCTTTTCTACTTTTAAGGTTTGTTTTCCTTTTCAGTACCTACAGTATTTAACATTTCTGTGTATAATATCATTCGACGAATTTTTTTATTGTGGTAACTCTAACCATATAATATAAAATTGTGGTAACGTAACATTTTTGATAAGGTAAAAATGTTATACATAAATGAAATACGGGTTTGTCCTTGATTTAAAACTAACTTCTTCTATTTACCTATATATATTTATAAAATAAAAAATAATGAAACGCAAGCAAACCTTAAAAAACCTACTTCACCGCTTTATCTTCGGAACCGGAGGTAACTTTCGAAGACGGGTAAAAACGAGAACATCGTCAATGTAGTCCACAGAATACGGATTTAATTTAGCTTACAAGATTTGATTACAGGCCGACAGACATACGTTGTCCGTGAAACTAAATAAAAGCTTACAAAAATATAAAACGCAAGCAAAGCTTAAAAAAACCGACTTCACCGCTTTATCATTGGAACCTTGATCCACCAGCTTTCAAATAAAAAAAGAATCATCAAAATCGGCTCACAACGAAAGAAGTTATGAGGTAACTTTTGAAGTCGGGTAAACGAAAACATCGTCAAAGTACGCATTAATCGTCACAAAATAGACATTATTGGCGATATTTCAAGAACTACTGATCAGATCTTGATCAAATTTAAATGAGACCAATTAGAAAGAAACATCTTTCAAACTAAAAAAAAATTTTCGAAATCGGCTCACGTGGAGAGAATTTATGAGGTAACACACATAAATAAAAAAAATAAAATACAGTCGACTTGAGTACCTACTCCTTTTTTGGGAAGTTGGTAAAAATATGTCTGCCTATGTCCTTTATAGACTTTGAAACTATCCAATCGATGTGTCCCAAACCGGTTTCATTTGAAGGGCAGTAATGCGAAGATGGTATAAAACCACTAAAACAATGTTTCTAATGTATTAATTTTTGACGTGATAACGGGTAAATCGATGAACACCGGCTGCACGCACGAAAAAGTGTCACGTTCCGCCTGAGCTTGAGCGTGCAAGCGACTTGAGTATCCCCTCCTTTTTTGGGAAGTCGGTAAAAAAGTAAACGCCGTTCTATTATTTTCAGGAATTGCTAACACGACACAAAATGTTGTGCGCCGAGTTTCTAGAAGCGAACTACGACAAGGTGTTCGGCCACTATCAGCGGTTGCTGAACTCTGAGAACTACGTGACCCGACGGCAGAGCTTGAAACTCCTCGGGGAGCTGCTGTTGGACCGCCACAACTTCTCTATAATGACCCGCTATATCACCAACCCTGACAACCTCAAACTTATGATGAACATGCTGAAAGAAAAATCACGTAATATACAGTTCGAGGCTTTCCACGTTTTTAAGGTATTCATTGAAGTTATTTTTTAATTCGAACGATATTCTGTTCCTTCTAAGCAGGGTATCGGGTTCGAATCTCTGTGGAAACGATAATTACGTTTATTGTTCGTACTGCGAAGGAGTGGCACTCATTGCCCTCGTCTTTGTTCTCCGAACGGTATAATCTGGGAGTCTTCAAGTCAAGATTAGGTATCTTCTAGGCACGCATGCTACATTTTCGGCCGCATCATCGCTTTCCATCAGGTGGTCAAATGCTTGCCATCAAGCAAAAATAAAAATAGTTTTCTTCCCAAGATATGTGTTTCTGGTTCTAGGTGGGTGTGATTGTGTGTGTGATGTTAATGTTTCTGGCACCCACGACTCCATTATTAAACGTGAAAACTCAAAGAATCACTAGTTTTTGAAAAAAATACAAAATCGTATTTTTTTATCTCTGACGTCTGTTTAGATGTAAGTATTAACAGTTCCTGTGAACATTCGCCATTGTAGTTTGTAGAACCCTAATAGGGTTATAAAGCGCAGATTGTTTAGCGCTGGCCTGGCTAGAAAGCTTACGAGTATTATCATACCTACAAGTATAAAATATAGTCGTATAAAGCGTTTATCCTATGATAAAGGCAATCCTTTATCATATTCCACGATCTAGTTCAATAAAAACAAACAAACGCATTCACACTCACAGCCCCACACTAAGTTCGAAGATTTGTATCGTGTATCATTCACATCACACACACACATTACACCCAGAACCAGAAGCACAAATATCGCTTGGGAAGTAATTTGTGCTCCTGCCGGGAATCGAACCCAATAATAGGTAGTCTAGGCGTTCTAGTAGTCTAGAAAGATATCTCCCTTTTTTATGCTTATAATGTGAACAGCTCGCAAAATGTCAACTACGTCAACTTACTACGCATGTCAACTTCTCGAAATTATATTTTTTCTAACTGACCTCAAAAATAAAAGAAAGGAGTCTCTACTCCACTGAGAGTTCTTTAAGTTAATCAAAGTTTACTCATGAGTTTACTACTAGCTGACCCGCCCGGCGTCGCACGGGTAATATAAGCATACACACTCATAGCCCCACACTAAAAGTACTGTGACGGGAGTCATGGGCCGTAAACCTTAACAGCATACACAACGTTCACATCATACCCAGAACCAGAAATGCATTTTTACCGCGTGGGGAGAAAACATGTGACTAAAACTCTTAACTTATATTATTTCGAACTGAAAACTAACTTTTATCCCAACAGACATAGCCTATGGCACTCAGAGATAGTGTAGCTATCTATTAGTGAAAGAATTATCAGAATCGAATCAGTAGTTTTAGAGATTCTCTTTATCAGAATCGAATCAGTAGTTTCATAGATTCCTTTTTACAAACAAACAAAATTTAATTCTTAGTAATATTAGTATAGATTTAGCTTAATTTGTTTAAAAATATAGGCAGGTATGTCATTAACATAAGTTTTTAGAATAAGATTAAAAACTCAGCAAGTTAATCTTAATTAAATCAAATCAAAATCGTTTATTCACATGAGCCCCAAAGAGGCACTCATGAAAGTTAATGACTCTAGAGGTATATGGTAAATTAAAAAGGTGCACGTGCCTTCGAATATACTTTATAACATAGATTGTTATATTATTCCAGGTATTCGTAGCCAATCCAAACAAACCGAAACCTATATTGGACATCCTGCTAAGAAATCAAGACAAGCTGGTGGACTTCCTCACCAAGTTCCACACGGATCGCTCCGAGGATGAACAATTCAACGACGAGAAGGCTTACCTCATAAAGCAAATCAAAGAACTGAAGCCGGTGGAACACTAACGTTTAATTGCATTTCACTCAATCGCCACTTCCTCCACAGAAGTTAGTTATAGATGCTATTATATTTAAACGCTTGTCAGTCACCCGAGGGTGTGCGCAGCGGAGTTAGCGCTGGATTTACATTCGGCCTGTGATGTCTCAGGGAAAGTTTGTGCTACGAGCAAATTAACATTTCATTTTAATGATTCGTAGGAATTAGCGTTACTTATGGTTTGACTTATATCTTTGGTAAGTTGTTGAAACCACTTTTTTAGTTATATGACGTGCGTAGTGACCGGTGTCACGAAATGATTTCGACATACCAGTTCCCATTGTAAATCACAGCCTTTTGATACGATATGATTAAATGCAGGTACCCCGAGATCTTTAAAGAGAGATTTGTATAATGTATATATTTATAACAGTTTTAATTAGAAATATTTTTAATTTTTGTATTCTAAATCATTATCAGAAGTGTAAATTGTTGAAAGTGAAGGAAACTATATTTTATAATATTATTATCAGTATTGATTTTAGCATTGAAAAATTTAATTTCTGTTCTTATTTATTGTACCCTTTCATTTAACACATAAGCTTATATTTCTGGAACGACACATTTGTGAAGATTTAATTTCTTTATACACTATTGTAAATCAAAACTGTCCAAATTGCTGTATCACATTTTATTGTACGATTTTAAATAATTTTATTCAGCGTCATTATTGCAGATACATTCTAATAGAAAAGAAATAAATATGATATTTATATCATTGTTATGTTTAATTTATGCTCTACCTTTATAATTTACACCACTTGGACGAAATTGTGACGGACAAAAAACGAACACCACAAAAAGTGACGGACTTTTAATTTCAATAAAGAGAATAAATCGATTTTGTGGGAAATCTACTAACTATGAGACGTTTTAACTTTCTATAATTGGTGGCTTGGCTAGGACGGTGATTAGTCGTCCTCTATTGCCACATTCGAACTCGTACTCCGAGCAAAATGTATGTCGTGAAATTCCGTAAAAAAAAGAGCAGGAGAGTCATATTCTGTTTTACAAGTAATGGCAAAAATGATTAAAATCTCTTTCCGGGCTTTTTGAAGGATTATAGGATACCTGGATAGAAAATAGTCTGTTATCCTTTAGTATTAGTAAGACTAAATAAATCTGTTTTAGTAAGAAAACCTCGGCAGGTCCAGCGTCTGATTTCCGTTTGACAATTCATACGTATCTACCCTTGTAACCGCCAATTTCCAAAAGTGAACTATTTTTGCACCAGTAAACAATTGGCACGAGCATATAATATTAAATATTTAGGTGTTACAGTTAAACTCAAACCTTAAGTGTAATTACACACAACAGCATTAACAACAAGAATTAGAAAACTTATTTATATATTCAAAAATCTTCGAACGGTAGCTGACCATACATTACTCATACAAACGTACAAAGCACTCTGCGAATGTGTTGTTAACTACTGCATATGTGCTTGGGGAAATGCCGCAAAAACATCTCTCATCGATGTTGAAAGAGCATAGAGGGGGATATTAAAAGGCATGATATACCTACCTTACAGGCACTCCACCTCTGATGTTTACAATAAAGCTCAAGTATTAACTGTAAGAAAACTGTATATACATCAGATCCTAAGACAGTATCATATAAAGATAGTTCCACATTTACCGATGTTAAACGCGTTGACCGATGCCCAGTGCCTCGTATTCACAGTAAGTTTGCTCAAAAACATTTCGATTATATTGCTTCGCAGCTGTATAATAAGTTAATAAAACTAAATCTCCGTTCACCGCCGCAACAGGGTGGCCAGCGCCCGTAACCGCATGCGAGCACCTCTGCCCACGCTGGGGGGTTCTATAAGCCATCTTACAGAATGTATGCGACATTGTGTGCTGTTGAGTCGAATTTAAGGATTTGAACTCGAAAGAATAGTTGTTAAAATACAGGATTTAAATAAATAATTAGAGCAGGCCTGGTTTATCCGACGAGATTGCGTACCTGATTTGGCCAGGAGGAATTAAATTACCAATCTACTTGTCCATAGTCAGACTCAACATGTACAGTGTGCTCATTTGCCTCATAGCATTGCGATTTAGAGGCAACGCCGCCGCTAGTACAATGGACACGCTGCCAACCTCGGGTAGAATATATTCTTTTCTATGCTGCCAGCTGTCAGTAGGCTTGAGTTGGTAAACCAAGTCTAAGTTTACCTATAACATGTGTCTTTTAGGAACCATTTTATTGGAAGCATATAAACAAAAAATCTAGGTAATTATACAAATTGACACTTCATTTAAGTTCCTGTGTCCCTAGATGGGGTAGAGACTTAGATTGCGTCCAGTGTTTCGCCATCCCGTTCGGTCTTATTAGAACTGACATGTGTTAAGAGGCCAGGGAGTCTGTGAAACGATTTATAGGCTGTCTCTGTTTAACAGGTAAACTGTGCCCATGCTTGATGCGATAGCACTACCAACCGAAAAAATTATGATAGGTGCCGTAATACCAAAAAATATGAATGAAAATGTAATGTTTAGCCATTGTTTTTTGCATTAATAGTAACCTTGATAATCCATGATAATCTATGTTCCTGTTGTAATGACAAAAGAAATGTATTAGTTTTGAATACAAAATAAATAAGTTAAAGATGCAACATTTACGTCGTAATAATGTGTGAAAGTCAGTTGGTTTATATTTCGTTTTAGGTAATTATTTTGGTTATTTAAATAAAAACTATCCAGGAACCTAGATTAATATGTTTTTAATCTGAATATCAGTACAGTATGGTGGTAATATGCTTGTATTATAAATAATTTCGGTATTACGATTGTATGGGCAAATCAACCTCCGCATGCCCCTTTAGGTAGAAGTTTCAAGGTTGAGATAAATTAAAACACTATTTCATTTCGTGATCTTTATTAGACACAAGCATAACGTAATGAGATGTGTATGGAACTATATACAGTGAATAAGGGTACCCTCGCAACTCTACGACTGGCTATTTGAAGACAGGATATATGTAATGAATGGTATACGAATAAATAGTAACAAGCTTTAAATATATTACAAATAGAGAATAACGGTATATAGGTATTTTCAGAGTGCTAAATATTCGGTCTCATCGTCATTTACCATTAAATCAGAATTCAAAAGCGTGCCTGTTACACATTAAATATTATTTTTATTTTACATTTATTTTATCTTGTATGGTTTATATGTTCTATTTATTAATTAGGATAATTTATAAAAAAATATTTTTGCATCTTGATAACATTTTGTAAATTTCTTCTACCCGCAAATAATTCAAGATGAGCTTATAGGGAAAGAAGTTAAAATAGTATCGTTTATAGAATATACCTAGTTAATTCACATATAGTTTATCTTATATCTACTACGCATAATCTTTAAGCTATCACAAGCTTGAATCTTCTCGTGCCGATAATTGTATCTATTATTTGCTAAATAGAAGGGTCACAACAATATAATAGGATATATTATAGCCGTTTCCCATATTCGACAAATTTCAAAAAAGCCATATTAAAAGCCATATTAAAAACTTATTTCATAGCTATATTTGAAAATCATACCTTATATCCTTCTTCAAACGTCCAAATAAAATTCAAAATAAACTTTCTCATACTACCCTCACTGAATCAGTCTGAATTATGATGAACTCTACCATATAAGTTAATAAAGAACTTGTGATTAGCTTAAATAACCTAAATATAAGTATATTTCTAAAGACCTCCCGTATACTTGACAATTACAATCTGCGTAAACGAGTTCCATGGAGAACGTATTCAGGGTACAAGTTTAAAAATTCTTCGCAATGCCCTCAATATTTATATCGTGTTACTTATTACTGCTAGTCAATGTACGGAGAGCCTTTAGAAAATTTATGGCAGTTTTCTTTGCCGTGTATAACAAAATTATCGTAATTTACAAAAATATGTAATGTTTCTCAAACGAAATGGAAGAACTTAAGTGTTTTAAGAGCGTACTCAAGTTTTTATGATTGCGAAAGGCTTATCCTTCACTCATTTCAATATTTTTAAGCAATTTTAAATTGTAGGGTGCATTTTGACAGCTCTTAGTAACTCATGGGCCCGTGGAAAGAGGACTTTATTATCTTTTCGAAAATGTATTTGAAGCGCTGCATTATCTACATGGTGATGCTATTTGCTAACGTGCAAATTTAAATGGGACCAATTGGAAAGAAGCATGTTTCAAACAAAAAAAAATTCACGATCGGTTCACGTAGAAAGAAATTATGAGGATACTAACATACATAAAAAAATACAGTCAACTGGAGTACCTCCTCCTTTAGTGTGAAGTCGGTAGAGAAGCACACACTACATTTCATATTTGTATAAATATAGACAAATGCGAGGGATAAAATCGTTAAACGTGAGAACACTCTTAAAATTATTAATTTTCAACTGACTCCACACATTTATTTAAAATAAATACTTTCAAGTCATCAGGAACTTTGTTCATCTGCCACAGCAGATTTTAGAGAAGTATGTTATTCTAAGAAGTCAGTTTTCAAATAGAAACAAATAAAAATAACCAAAATTCATATATAAGTTAAAAAAGTGTACACGTAACATAGTTTATGATTACAAATTAATATACAGTATAAATATTTAGTTACTTATACGTTAAACCTAATGCCGACTGCAGTGCCCTGTCTACAATCGACATTCACTCCATGATCAAGTAAACTATGATGATAAATAAAGTTATGCATTATGTTCTATGCGAATGTGCATTATTTTGTCATAATTTTGAGTCACGAGTTAAATAGTTCTGCATTTATCCACAAGGATTTGTATACCATGTTTGTTGTAAAAACATTGAAAACAAGAGTCATAAAGATAAAATGTAAATAAATGTACTTATCAATTAGTGTTTATAAACAATTAAAATCACTTTGTTATGAAATATGCAGATGATTCAATTCGAATGGAGATCAAAAGTATAAATTTACTTATTAAATAAGAACTAAATTAGATAAAACAAGAATAAAGGGCAAGATAAAACTATTTAAACATTTTAAACGCTACATTATAATCCGTTTATACAATTATACCTTTACAAAGTGCACATGGGAGTGAAACCAGACAATCTAAATAAGGGCTAGTAACTTACTATGAAATATACAAAAATAATCTTCAATAAGGTCATATTAAGAACAAACAACATAATTAAATGCAAGCTTAGCTTAAAAAATCCGACTACAACGCTAAATTTTGGTTTTGGCTTAATCGATTTCAATAACATTTATATGGGACCACCTCTGAACAAAGAAAAAAACATCAAAATCGATTCATAGTTGGCGGAGATATCGCGTAACACACATACAACAAAACAAAGTACAGTCGATTGAGAACCTTCTTTTTTGAAGTCGATTGAAAAGCAACTGAAAGAAGCTATATCTTTCAACAAAAATAGTGTGGAGTATATCTAATATTGTAACGTGTAGAATAAAATGGAAGGCGTCATCAGTTAATCCCACTCCACTGAATAAGTTTAATAGCATTTTGCCATTCGAATTGTATTAAAAGATATTACTTCTTTTCGTTTATTTTTGACTTCGTTCACTCCCTTTTGTGCACTTGATAATGGGGCACTTCGCACAAGTAAATCAACCAAAACATACAACATATAAATGCCATATCATCATTAAACGATATATGATATAGCCGCTGCGTTTTTAATGTGTCCAAATTACGTATAACATCAAGCAAAGTGTTTTGACGTACCATACACAAGTGTATTAAATATGTGGTAAATGCACGTTGTTGGCAGATAGTATTTTCTATCGGTACAAGTGTGGTCAGCTTGTATAATATCTCAAAATAATGCAAAATGAAGCAAAGTGTCATAGTGTAATCAATTTGTGCGAGTCTTGTTATGAAGCTTGCACTCAAGTACAACATGAAACGTGGTCAGTACTTTAGCCTGAATATTTGTCACCGTGAGAATAAGCTATCGTCACAGAATGGGAACATTTTAGTGGTATCAGTAGTTCACTTCAATCAAGTCGATATCCAGCTTAGGAGGATTTCATATATCACATCGCAATCAAGATAGTTGTCTTGTAAGCATGTACAATCAACTTTTATCCATTTCAGATAATTTTAATACTTATCTGTTGCATTTATAATATGTTATGTTCATTTCATTACTTCGATATTTCATTAGGCATTAGTTCATTGCATTGGTCACAAGTAACTTCTTATGGGACTTCTAATGAAACTTCAAATGAAACTTCTTATGGAAGGACTTTGAAATTCTGATCCGCAACCTTTTTGTACGACGAAAAGTGGTGGGGGTAAGCACTGTGATGAATAATTAAAATGTTTCCCTGTAATACAAAAGTTTTACTTCCATCATGTCTTACGGCACACCCATTTTTTATGGCTACATCGTCCTCTAAATGGCGCTTGTTGGGTGTACTATCAAGCTGGTCGTATGAACTAGGCAGCCTGATATCAGGAAGTTTAGGCTGTCTGAAGCCATCCGTCATGGCTTAACGACTGTTGTCATGCGACTAACAACCGGTACAGGTACTACTAGGTACTGTGGCACCGATATAAAAATTAATTAATTTATGATATTTATTTTATTTATAAACATGTACTAGAGGTTAGGTTGGAAGGTTTTTGTTTTAATTTATTATTAAAACAAATACCTGTATTTGTTATCTTATAGTTTGTGTAAACCTGGCACTATCTAGCAAGATTAATTTTCTATTAACTATTACCGAAGTTTAAAAAAGTATTATAAACAAACTAAATATATTCAGCATGTGTCCACTAACATTATATCTCTGCTAGATAGGATAATTTGATCAGTATTGACCTGGCATTATCTTACATCTTCTGATACGGTTTAGCTCATGATGATGAGCTGTCCCGTATTGTTGGCATAGACGAGCCCCTGGCCTGGTTGGGGCGCCCAACGGAGACAGTTGAGGCTAGTGAATCCGTGCTCCCAGTGTTGCATTAACTCTTTGATGGGAGCTAGGCCGGTCCGGCTCGAGTTCTCTGTAACAAGATAAAAAAAAAAGGGTCTGCTTAATTTTTTCAATCATCCCTACTAAATACTATCTGATAAGTTCATGATGGTAGACTTCGGGTGTAGATCACGGCCAAAGAATAAGAATAGGCTTTGATGTACCCTATATCATATTCCAAGGCGGTGGATAGTGTGCGGTGCTGTAGTGTTGGCAGTCTCACCTAGCGGTTTGTAGACCAGCGCAATCAATATCATCTGTTAGCGCATGAGACTTAGATTTTTGATTTGATTTTAGATTTTGATTAAAACATAAACATAAACGCTCTCACACTCACAGCCCCACACTAAGTTCGATGACTTGTGTCGTGGATGCCGGAAACATTCACATCACACACACAATCACAACCAGACCAGAAACACAAGTTTTCATTGAGGAGAAAACTTGTGTTCCCGCCGGGCATCGAACTCGATACCCCTGCTTAGAAGGCGAACACTCGCCCAATTTAGCCAACGGGCACTTGTCTTGAAGACGAGGAAAATTTATGCATAGGATTGGCCGATCCGTGCTTATTATTGGCCAATATTTTCGACAGTTGCCGAAATCATAACTACTGAATTGATACTTTAAAAGGCATAATATTTTCGTGAGGGGAGATACTAACAGTCTTTGCCGGCGCAGGCCTCGGTGCGGTTCGATTCCCAGCAGGAACACAAGTTTTCTTCCAAGAAAAGTTTGTGTTTCTGGTTCTGGTTTTGTGTGTGTGATGTGAATGTTTGCGGCACCCACACCACAAGTCACCGAACATAGTGTAGGGCTGTGGGTGTGAAAGCGTTTATGTTTTTTTAATGTATGATTAATGCAACTAATGAAACTAGATTTACTGCACAAAATAAATTACGGTTCCATGGCATTACTGGAAGAACAAAACTCCAGTAGTCCCACATCATGGTACTATCGAACGGGACCAGGCGGTAGTGTGTTTGACGACCCAGTTGGTGTGGTGGGCAAGTCTCTGCCCTCTGCACCGTGGTTCCTGGGTTCGATTCCCGGCAGAAGCACAATTTTCCTCCCCAAGGGAGATTCGTGCTTCTGGTTCTGGGTGTAATTGTGTGTGTGTGTGATATGTTAATGTTTCCGGCACCCACGATACAAGTCTTTGAACTTAGTGTGGGGCTGTGAGAGTGAATGCGTTTGTTAAAAAAAAAAATTTTGGTAGCCTCACCTAGCGGGTCCAGTTTGTACAACAGCGCGATGATGTTGGTACGCGAATGCGGCGCGGACGTGAAGCGGCGAGAGCCGAGCCCCACGGCGAGGTAGCGCGCGGTGGGAGACAGCGCCACTGACACTGCGCTTTGTTCCAACATGGCCGTGTGCAGGCACTGCCCGAGGCGAGCCCATTCCAACGAGTACACCCCTGCAATCGTACAAAGTTAACATATTAACTGAACATAATATTATTATGTCTGGCTCATGCTGCCTAGCTGGTGTAAATTCTTTCGTCTTTTGTATGTACCTATGCATTTCGAATTTATTCAGTTCTAATGAGAGTTGATTTAGCATCAAGTTTGTGGCTCTCGTTTTATCAGTGAGCTAAAATTTCATCGGTCTTTGTCCTCCATCCTAGGATGGGAGGAGAGTGCGTCTATCTGTTGTAGGGAATGCGAGTATGTATAAACATATACTCGACACTCGTATTCCCTATAGCAGATATAACTATAAACTAAAAGTTCCAAAAAAGATTTAAAATCAAAATAGTTTATTCACATGTGCCCCAAAGAAGCACTCATGAAAGTTAATGACTATACTACCAGATTCGCAAAATTACAGCCATCTCGAGAAGAACCTGACAAGAAACTCGGCGGGACATTCTTTTTTTCATTTCTTAACACTAAAACATAATTATATAAACCTAGGTATATCTATATTATGTAGTCGCTAGAAAGCGCCTGTGAAGTTTGCCTCCATGCATCCTTGTCATTAATATTGTCAATCGTTTTATAATAAGCTTTCTTAATGAATACCCATTTTATTATAGATTTGAACTTTCCCAGTGGTAATTCAGTTACAATTTTAGGAATTTTGTTGTAAAATCTAACCCCATTTGCCATAAAAGATTTATTCGTTTTGCTTAATCTAAATGCGCGCACTGTAATTTTACTCTTATATCTAGTATTAAGATTGTGTGCGTCGCTTCTTAATTTATATTTATCAATATTTTTGCGAACATGCATAATATTTTCAAAGATGTAAAGCGAAGGCATGGTAAGTATGCATGTTTCTTAAAAGAAGACCCATATCATAGATTGTGAACTGCTCTCTTTTGTAGAATTGCCATAACTCATCAATGTTACTTACCAAGCCAACTATTGGTATTCCGCATTCTTGTCCCAGGAAGAAGTGCGACCAACAGTCTACCGTCTTTTGATATGTCGATGCTCGCGTCATTGTGGATGCGGCATCTCTGAACTACTACATTCTTGATGCCTGTGGAGATTACTTTTTATTATATCTGGTACTTTTTACCCCCGACGAAAGATTTTTTTACCGTTGTGTTCGTGTGTGTGTGTGGGTATCGCAGCTCCCAAACAGCGGGACCTGTTTTGGTTCAGTTTTTTTTGGTTAAAGGTGACTTAGTTGTGTTTTTAGGTATGTTTAGTGCAGACGTTTTCCAGATAGAGCGTCGGGAGTATTTTCAAAATGTTGATTTTATCAAACTTGTCTTTCTTATATTCGCGTCAACCATTTATGGCTGACATAATACCTCCAGTAAGTTCGAAGCGTTTTTCTTCCACTTTCATCGTTCATTGACAGCGTCTTAGTTCTCTGAATCATTATAATTTAAGAGACTTCAAGTCTAGAGTGAAAAGGTATCTTCAAGGCAAACATGCTACATCTTCGACGACATCATCACTTTCCATGAGGCGAGATATCGATTAAATTCTTGGTCATCCAGCATAAATAAAAAGAACTGCTGCAATCGAGTCGTAAAACTTAATGCGGGGCTGGGAGTGAGAAATCGTCACCCGCCACCGTCGTAAGGGCGACTGTGACTTAAACATAAACGATTTCACACTCGCAGCCCACACTAAGTTCAATGACACACACAATCACAACTAGAACCAGAAACACAAACTTACTATCAGCAATGTCAGGGGTTTGTCCCGTAGTGAAGTCCCAGGCCTGCACACGGTTGGACGGCGCGGGCAGGGCCTCGGATATGATGCCTGCATCGAGGAGGCCCGCCATGCCACCCATGCGGCGACCGATGCTACCCACGTTGCCGCCTCCTCCGCCCTCTCCCTCATCCTCTACTACCATGGCGTTCTGAAATACGACATCTGTTTGTAATGCTTATAAGGAAACATTCGAGTCTGAAAACTGTCAAGGCAAACTGCACAAGCGCTTTCTGGCGACTACATTATAAAGTCATATAATATGGTTAATATAATTCCTGTATTAGTATTAAGAGAGTAAAAAATAAATGCACTGCTGATTTCCTTACCAGGATCTTCTCGAGATGGCTGTAATTTTGCGAATCTGCCATTACAGTCATCAACTTTTATGAGTGCCTCTTTGGGGACCATATGAATAAACGATTTTGAATTTTGAAAATAAATAATGGCGTTGTTGATTTTGTAGTATTATTCGTAACTTGTGATTCTTCGAGTGTTAACGTTATTAGTATCACCGTTGATAATTTGTGAACGTGCATTAGTGTAGGCAAATCATACAAGTTGAAAAACATAATTTTCGCTGCAGCTCCAATAGAAGTTCTAGTAAATCTTCTAACACTTTACTAGAGCATGACTTTGATTGTGACTGGAGACAAGGACTAGCAAATAATGGACAATATTTCGCGAACGTGCATGAGTGTAGCCAAATCACACTCGCGACTTTTGAAAACTTGAAATATCTATTAATTGACTCTGGCTAAATGCACGAGGTTTGCGGCCTCTAGGGAATCAGATACGTGGCAAATAAAATAGGTAAGTAGAAAAAAACACAAGAAATAATTTAAACGAAAGCAAAGCTTAAAAAAACCGACTTCACCGCTTCTATTTTGGTTTTGGCTTGATCGATTTCGATAAAATGTATATGGAACCACCTCTGTAGTATAATCTACCAAACAAAAAAAATAATTTTGAGAATCAGTCTACAAATGGGGGAGAAATCGGTGAACATATATAAAAAAAATACAGTCGAACATAGAAACTACTCCTTTTTTGAAGTCCGTTATTAAAAAAATATGCACTTTTAAGAAGTCGTTGGTTTTGTAGTGTTTGTAGTTACCTGTGCTAGAATGATCGGCTGCAAGTATTCGTGTATCCGCGGCAGCCTCTGCGACTGGTTCCCTTGCGCTTCAGCAGCCGGCGGCAGGTCGTTGACCTGCATCAGAGGCATGGCGACGTTGTTGAGCACGGCGTGGAACTGTCCCGTTTCGCTCGGCCTCGCCGCCCCCTCCCCGCGCGAAGCCAGCACGTGCGGCCCGTAACTCACGAAGGGCAACCTCCCGCTTTCACTGTTATTCTGCGGCGCAGATCTATTCTCCTGCTGGTTCTCGGTGCCATTAGCCTGCAATGCGAACACGGACGACGGCGTGTACAAACGTATCGTCTGCAGGCGTCGGAATCTATTCCTGGCGGCGTTCCTCAGTCGCACCGCCTGCATGTGAGCTATCCTTATTAGATTGACGCGATTGTCGAACTCGATCATTTCGCTTCTCGAAGAGTCTCGGTTGGAGGCATCCTGCGGCGTCGCGTTCGAAGGTCCCGCGACCGGCTCCTGGGTGGGCAGGCGCGGCGTGCTCCGCGCGGCCGCATCGTCGCCGTGCGCGGGGCACCGCGGCGTGCTCCTCGTTTGCCCGGCCCGGCTCGGGAAACGGCGCAAGACCGGTATTCTGTGCGTGGCGACCGGGGGGCATCGTCGTTTTACTAACGGGTGTGCGGCGGGATTGGTCCGGTGCAGGGCTTTCTGCCGTTTACACTCCTGATAAAGGTCGCGCCTAGATCTCGCGGTGGTGGAATTATTTCGATTCGCCGCCGATATCTGGACGGCCAGGCGATTGCTCCACCTTTGACTGTCGGAGCCCGAGGGAGGAGAACGATCGTTATTCGTGGCCGTGTCGCGTTCCGGGGCGGAAGGTTGGGACGTCGAAGGTTCGGCGGGCTCGGGCGGTTTAACGAGGCCGCTCTGTTCGCGCGGCGGGTTCTCGGCTCGATCGTCGGGCGGCGGGGGGACCCGCGGCGAGGCGGGGTCGTCCGGCCCGTCCACGTTGACCGGCCCCGCGTGCTCCGCGTTCTGAATGCGAACGACGTCCATCGAGTCCACGTTAGGCGGCGGAGGGTTCGCGTTCGGCGCGGACCGCGACGGGTTGTTTCTGTTCGACATCATCATGAAACAGGACAGGGCCAGCGCCTTCTTGAGAGCTTTCAGCATGTTCATAATGATCTGGCTGAGGCCGCGCTCCCCGAGACACATCATCATCATGTTGAACATCACCGACAAGACCTGCATCGCCCTCATTCGGATCTCGTGCCGCGTCGTGTTCAACTCGAACGACCGCGCGAACTCCCTGCGCGCCTGTCTCGGCACCATGCGCGGCACCGGCGGGAACCGCGTGCGGCGCTGCTCGGCCGCCGGCGCGCGCCTGTGCCCCGACTGGCGCCGCCGGAGGAAGGGCGAGGCCCGCGCGCTCGCCGCCCGCGGGGTGCGCGCCGCCGCCGGCCGCGGGTCCGCGCGCGCCGCGGCCGCCGACGGCGACGGCGCCGGCGCCGGCGACGCGTCTCCGACGGTATCCGTACTCGTCGCTTCCCCGGGCGGGCGAGCGGGCGCGCCGGTCCCGTTCTCCTGAGCGTTTCTTTGGTTATCTTCGGGCCTCGTAGACGAACCCCGGGAACTTCTGGTCGTGGCGCGCGACGTCATATCGCTCATCTCCGTCAGCATCATACACCTCTCGAGCAGGGACCTGGCGTAGTAGCCGGGGGACTCCTGGCGGCCCGAGTCCCGCTGCAGCGCCAGTATCTTGCGGCGCAGGTTCTCCCACATGGTGCGCAGCTGCCTCATGGTGAGGCGCTCCCCGCGCAGCCACGTGTGCGCCAGCTCCAGCGTGTGCCGCTGCAGCGTGCCCACGCCGCTCCGCACGCGCCGGTACGCCTCGGAGGAGGGCATCTCGGGCCCGCGGGACCAGAAGTTGTCCCTGCTCGTGGAGGGCACGTTTGGGTCGAAGTCCGCGGCCGCCCGCTGTCGAGCCTCCGCCGGCTCCGCCGGCGCCGCAGCGGCCGTCGGCTCCGCCCGCGGGGAAGGTTCCGCCGCCGCGGGGAGGGCATCGTCCAGCGCCGCCTCCTCGACGAGGACGGCCTCCTCGGCCGCCGAGCCGTTTTGAGTCCGGACGCGGAACCCACCACTCGATAGAGCCGCGTCGTCCAGTTCGATGACCATTCGGTCGGTGGGCCCCGCCGGGGGCCCGGGGGCGGGGGCGGGCGCCGCCGGTTCGGCGGCGGGCTCCGTGAACGCCGAGTTGGGCGTCCGTAGGATGTCCGTGTGGTCGCTGTCGGAGTCCGAGCTGGAGAGGTACAGTTCGGCGCTCGGGTCGAGCGTGTTGGACCGCACGATTCTGCTGAGGCTCATGTGCGAGCGGCGGTCCATCGAGTGGCCGTCCACCGAGCGGCCGTCCACCGAGCGGCCGTCCACCGAGCGGCGGTCTACCGAGCCGCGCTCGCCCATCAGGTTCATCGACATGTTGGTGATCAGGTTCAGGAGCCTCGTCCCGGAGTCCCGGAGGATGTCCCTTATCAGGTCGAGGCTCTCGTTGATCGCCTGCGCGTCGCTCTCGGCGTCGGGGCTCATCTGCGTGGAGGAGTTGGCGGTGGCGGGGGCGGGGGGCGCGGGGGCCGCAGGGGGCGCGGCGTCGCGGGGGGAGCTCTGCGCGCCCACGTTGCGGCGCCGGAACACGACCCCGAGGGCGCCCTCGGACCGCGACGAGGTGAATATGCTGGTGCGCGACGAGTGCAAGTCCATGGAGGACTCGAGGCGCTCCAGCGGGAACCTGCGCAGGCGCGGGGCCGACAGCGCGGCGCGGGGGGGCGCGCCGCCCGACCGCGACGAGAACGGGTTCGGGAGTAGTCTCGTGCGCTCGTTCTGGTCGACGGTGCGGAACGATCGCCCCGACTCGTTCAGCGGTTGAAACGCGGACGATCGGCGACCGAATGGCGAACGCTGCTGATTCGGGGAGTCTTGAGTTCTGTGGACAATTTAATTCATTACACGATTGGTAGTTTGTAACTGCTTTGTAATATATAGTATTTGATCGAGGAGATACCTAGAAGCGTCGCTGTCGAAGGACAATACGTCGAGGTTGAGGAACCGACTGCTGGTAGACTCCCCGTCACCGCTGTCGCCGCCCTCCGTCGGCCGAGCGCGGGATGTACTCGGTAATGAGTTCGCTAAAATAGAAATTTGTTTCGTAGTCAGAGTTTTCCCTCGTAAATTTGAAATGTTAAGTATTTAGAGAAGCCTTCTGAACCATGCTTCGTTGTCTTTATTGGATTGTCAAATTAACGAGAAAGAGTTTTGAAATGGAAAAAACGATGATAGGCAGCGATTCCCTCAAGTGTGAATATTTTTCGAAATATCATGTTATCAGAGAAAATTATTATATGTTTCTTATATATATTATAATTTTATTAATTAAATATATTAATTAACCTGTATCTAATACCTTTGAAACGAGCAATTCATTTTCGTGAAATTTAGTATGCAGGGGGTTTCGGGGGCGATAAAACGATCTAGCTAGGTTTCATTTTGAGAAAACGTCGTTTTATCCGAGCAAAGCTCGGTCATTCAGGTACTTAAATTAATGTAACCAAACTAAATATGTAATGTCATTGAACATTCTGTCAGTTTCAGCAATATTAAAAAGAAAATGTATATTTTATAAGTAAATATTTAGTAATTTTATAGTATATTTATAAGTAAGGAACACTTCATTAGTGTTAATTGTATTCCCACGTAATGATAGGTCAATATGGTAGGGACATTTATTATTTAAGATAAATTCTAGTGTTCATTAAACTTAGATGCCGAGGTCAGGATGGCTTAATAAATGTCCAAGGATAACGCGCTAACAATTGGAAATTTATTTTTTACTTTGTTCTAATAATTAACTTCAAATTATCTACCAGGGTGAAGATAGAACGAGTAATCTAGTAAGAGATAAAATAATGCGTACCGTTGTCATTGGTAGTGGTGCTACTAATTAACCTGGAAAGACGCCGCGACGCGCGCCTTCTTCTTCCGAGGTCTACTGGATAAGTCTCCATAGGGTCAGTACCTCGGTCGATCTGAAAACATTGTCTATACTACAGATATATTCAACAAGGGGCACGTGATACGAGACATTTATTGGGTGACGATATTGACGTCGTGACCTTATTATTGTACTGTTTTATTCTTTGAATTAATCGCTTGCGAAAAGATTTTTATGTGAAGCAATTTGGAGAGCAGTTGTTTACCAAAATGCTAATTTTAACCAAAGACAAACAGATTTACGTAGTATTATCGACATTGCTGTACACATGCCAAAACAATTACAGCCAGGCTAACTAGATAATTTTATTGTTTTCAAACTGTAGTCTTGCCTGATTTATGATGAGAGAAGGCACTGCCATCTGAAACACTGTTTCTACAGTATATGCATATTGTCAACAAATAAATTTGTTTTTTAGTATTAAACTGCCCTTAGTACTATAGAACAAAGATGAGAGATCGCCTTCTAAGCAGGGGTATCGGGTTCGATTCCTGGCGGGAACACAAGTTTTCCCTCCAAGGAAAATTTGTGTTTCTGGTTCTAATTGTGATTGTGTGTGATGTGAATGTTCCCGGCACCCACGACACAAGTCATTTAACTTAGTGTGGGGCTGTGACTGTGAAAGCTTTTGTTTTTTTTACTGTTCACTGTAGTTTCAATAAGGTTCCCGTTAAAAATCGAAACCCAATTTACGTACAGTATTTGTTGGTGGCGGTGTATTCATGAGCCGGTGTCGTACCATGAACAGTCGCTGATAGTTCCTGACTAGGCTGTCATATCTTTGCACCAGGGTCTGGTATGAGTTCACTATCATGTCCTGGGCGGCGCCGGGACTCTCGGGCGGGCGGCTGGTAGAGGCGTCCTCGTCCCCTCGGCCTCCGGTTCCGCTACCACCAGTAGGCCCCTCCGCACCAGTGGGGCCTCTTCCACCAGTAGGGCCTCCCCCACCAGTAGGGCCTCCCCCACCGGTGGGGCCTCCCCCAGCAGTGGAACCTCCCCCACCAATTGACGAAAGTCCGCTGCTGCTTGAACTTGATGTAGACAAGGGATTGCTGTTAGAATTGGAAGGGCTGACCCACAGCGATATGCCTGTTATTAACTTGTAGCCAAGAGAGTCAAATGCTACGAATCTGAAAGTAAAGTGATTTTTTTATTATTAAAAACAATTCAGTATAAAGCTCGATAACAAGAATTAATTTTCACAGTCAACCAAATCATGACTTTCTTTCTTTCTTTCTTTTCACAATCATGCAGGGGTGGTTTAGAATCAACAATCGAGCTAAATAAAATTTAAAAAATATGTTGATTCCGTAGCACTCGTAGCAGTCATGAGCTTTTATTTTAGCAGCTGTCTAAGAGTTGCCATTGCTTACTTGACAGTTACTACTAAAATGTCTGCGCCACAATTTACTTACCAGCAAGTAAGGAAATAAATAAAATTGAGTAGATTTTTTTTTTCAATTTTATTTTTCTCAGTTGTCGATCCTATACCACCCCCTGCAGGATTGTGCACTACTTATCAATGACGGTATATAGAAATGTCGATGATAATACATTACATCATTTACAAATTCCAATGTACATACCTTACTTTCTCGTTAATGTTTTGAGTAGAAACTTTGGTAAAGGGGGCGGGGTGACTCCAATCCCAAAAGTACAGTTCA
Organism: Lomographa bimaculata; assembly: GCA_948107665.1. Taxonomy (NCBI): domain Eukaryota; kingdom Metazoa; phylum Arthropoda; class Insecta; order Lepidoptera; family Geometridae; genus Lomographa; species Lomographa bimaculata. The sequence goes on along the minus strand of OX403587.1, from coordinate 13,943,623 downwards.
TTGTATGTGGCAATGACAAGTAATTGCTCTCGAGGGTGGAACGCAATTGAAGCTATGACGGTCTCATTGCGGACATTCCACACTTCGCTGCCACCCTGTATAGATATCAAAACTAAAAATTAAAATACATGGTGTTTATTCAATATCAACTGATCAAAACATTATGAAAGTTTGTGACTGTAAGAGTAATGCGTAAATGGAATAACTTTTCTGTATACAGATTGATGCCTGTAAATGACATTTAGCAATGCACACATAGAAATAGTAGTCTTAAATTAGCTGACAATTTACAAGAAATGCGGCGACATTAGATACAATACTGAACTGCCCGAGTGAGCTCACACCTTTTAAGCAGCGGGGAATGGGTTCCTTCCCGATGGAAATACAAGTTTTGTCCCGGAGGCATATTTGTGTTTCTGGTTCTGGATGTGATTGTGTGTTGATGTGAATATTTCCGACCCCCACGACACAAGTCATCGAATTTAGTGTAAGGCTGTGAGTGTGAAAGCATTTATGATTATTATTATTATTAATATGACAAGTTTTGATAGCTTACTTACACTTGCTATATCCCAGACCCTGACCTGTCCACCGAGACATCCGGAGCCGATCAGCTGAGGGTGTGAAGGATGGAAGGCAATGCACCACGGAGTTCGTGGATGTCCTTTTAGTATCCTCACATGTTTGCCACTCGCTAACTCAGATACATAGACATTGTGGTTGCCGTGGGTTGATGCTACCTTAGTTCTGAAATATTAATTGAGCAAGTGTATAAAGAGAAACAGTATTGTAACAGGATATATTGGTCAGTTCTCACTTCTGAAGTTGAGAGATAAAATACTATTTAATTTTTGTAAGTGGTAATTTATATTTTATTTTTTAAATTCTATACAAAGGCATGCCATTCTTAAGATATTTTAAACATTTGTATGCCATTTTTAGTGTTAAATATACATTAAATGTAGCATTGAATATACCAATAGCAAAGCGGAATTAAAAAAAAAAAAAAGTTTTTTTATTCAACTTTTATTTTTGGGAATTTTGTCTATTTTGGTATGCCAGCCCATCATACTGTAATCTTTCTCTACATCTGTGCAATATTATGTATATTTTCAATATTATTCCAAAAAAATTACCCTTAAAATTAATTATATACTACTATTATATACACACTTTTAATAAACTTAAAGATATTACAAAATTCAACATTGCGAAATCAATGTAATCGCCCTAATACATGATCACTTCATTTATGTTAAACTTAAATTAATGAAGTCTATGCAATATCATAAGTATAATAATTAACTACCTTACCAGCTCTAGAAAGACATGCACTTCCACTGGCCCCAGTGTAAAGTCGAATAACAGTAATTGTTGAAAGTTGGAACGTTGTATTAAGATAGTCGTTGCTCAAATTAGCTTGACTCATGGATTGCTTTAGTGTTTATTGAACCGGGGTCAATCATTGGTTCAATCAATTATGGCGTGACATAAAAAGCTTATTTTAAATATCTCAGGGCTTCATTGCAAACATCAATTTGAAAATAACCAAACAAATACTGAAAACAACTATAAATCCATTTAATTTTCAAATCTTTAGGTAACAAATGTATCATGTTCAGTGGGCAATTATCTTCATAACAATATTTTGTTTTTAAAACTATCCTATAAATTGCCACGCTGCAACTTGCCTACAATTATTAGCCCATTCCGCCCCCTACTGAGCATAAGTCTCTAGTGTAGATGATAAAACACCCATATCCTCTGGGATTTTGCGTTTATTGTGTTTGTCCATCAAATGCGGATCATTTGATGGACAAACACAATAAACGCACAGTTACCCAGCTTGTTTTGAATAATCAATATAGAGGCTAAGCCTACTTATGTGAATCACCAACAAAATACCTATGAATATATCATATGCATGTCTTTTAATAAAGACATGCATATGATTTATTCATAGGTATGAATGATGTCAAAGAGCACTTTTCAACCTTCATATTACTGTTGAGATTAGAATTATAATTGTTTATTAGCATTATAATAGAGTTCTTATACCATTATAATTCATATTACATTATAATGCAAGTTGAGGAAAACAAGTGATTCCAATACTCAATATACAAAGAATGTAGCTATAATAGTTTATATAAACCTTACCCATCAGGACTAAACACCATCAAAAATGTTGAACGAGGACCACCAGGCAAATCACAGGACTGTAAACATTGAAATACTTAGTAATTCATTCCTTTTAAACAAATTATTACAATATGGCAATTAGAAATAACAAAAGTTGTATAACTTACTCTAATCTTCAATGACTTTTGTACTAAAATATCCTCAGCAATGTTTTCGAAAACCTGTTTGTTGGGTGGATAGTTGGGTGGATCTATGCCTCTTTCTCTCCATTGCCAGCTCCTAGAAACATTGCCGACAGCAGGTGTTTCATCCACCGGCTCATTCTTGATACCGAGCCATGATTCATTGTCACTTGCTGGATACATTGTCCTGTGCCTATTCATCAACAGAAAGTAACACTATGCTAGAGCATGGATAAAATATTGAAAACCAGACTGTTATCAGTGCTACATAAACATTGAATGCGCTTTTAGAGTAACAACTAAGCTAGCATTAGACATTGTCTTATTTGCAGATGACATGTCACTTATTTTTAAAACTAATAGGAGAGATGTGGAATTTAAGGAAGTAAATTATTAATGAGATCTAGTCTCGAAATGGTTTGCTTCTAATACCTTATTGTTAAATGCTAGCAAAACAAATGTATCAAGTTAGCCCTTCCTAATGTTCCTTCAGTAGATTCTTATTCTTATTCAATATGGGGGTGTTAAGGCCTGCACTGACGTCCCGCTAGGGGTGTATTGTTCATTTCCCCCTGCCAGGAACTAGCCCATCCACCCCAGCTCCTTAAAATAACGGAGTGTGGTTTTTGGGTGCTTGCATAACTGTTCCAGTGATGAAGTTGTTGAATTTGTAATTGAATTCTGTGAGTCTTTAGGTGAGTCTTTATGTTTTGTGGAATGTTGCTCTAGCATTCCAGTGTTGACTCTAATTTCTTCAGTGACAGCACACTGAGCTATTATGTGTTTTACGGTTTCGTTTTCCTCCATACATCCCCTACACAAAGGGCTATCTGTGACCCCTATTTTGTGTAGGTGGTAGTTGAGGTTACAGTGACCTGTTATAAGGCCTACCATTAGACTTTCCTTCAGTAGATGCAAATGTTATAATTGAAAACAACAAATTAGACCTCACATATTTTCATAGTTAGATGAGTTATGGAATCTTACTATGGGTATCTGCTGCGGATGTTGAAACTATTTTTATTCTATGAAAGAGAGTGGTTCGTGCAATCTATGATATGGGTCCGTGCAAATCTATCAAGGAATTCCTTAAAGAAACAGGCATACTTACCATGCATTCGCTTTACATCTTTGCAAATATTATGCATGTTCGCAAAAATATTGATAAATATAAATACAGAAGCGACGTACACAAAGCATGGAGGCAAACTGCACAAGCGCTTTCTAACAACTACATAATATAAATGCCTAGATTAATATAATTATTAATTAGTGATTAAGAATGATTTCTAAATAATGAATGAAAAAACAAATGCTCCGCCGAGTTTCTTGCCAGGTTCTTCTTGAGATTGCTGCAATTTTGGGAATCTGGCAGTAGAGTCCTTAACTTTCATGATTGCCTCTTTTGGGCGCATGTGAATTAACAATTTTGATTTGATTTGATAATAAACCATCAACAATTTGACTTGGAAGCCTAGTGCTTGCTTGACATTTAGATTAAGTACCTAGTCTACAAGTCAAGCAAGCAGTGGGCTGCTAACTAACAGCCCCCAGGGGATTTATCAGTCTGCCTCTTATTCAACATGCTGTAACACTTGTTGGTTTAAAACTAATAACCAGAATTGAACTGCCTGTTGGCTTAGTTGCTTATTATTTATCGCCAATCGCCTTCTAAGCAGAGGCATTGGGTTTGATTCCCAGTGGAAACAAGGTTTCTGAAGAAAACTTGTTTTAGCTTCTGGTGTGATGTGAATGTTTCAACCACACAAGTCAGTGTGTGAGGTCAAGGGAATACAAACATTTAGTTGACTGTCATACAGATATACACTATTTAATATTCCATGGTTCCATCATTTAGAACTTTTAGGTATGAACAACTAAAGTAGTCGGCGCAGTATGCACACCTAGCATAAATCATAAAGATTGGTAGAATTATCTTAATTTTTCTACAGCACTTGCAGTCAGGGTTAAAAATAGCTATTTTAACTCATTCATATCTACCAAAGAATGGTCTGGATTACCCACATAACTATAAAAAAATACAAGCATTCTTACCTGGATTCACTAGGTTATAAATGTGTTGTGTGGAAAATAGTAACTCTGGAAGAAAAAAGTGAAGTACATGTAAATACATATTTATCCCAGCAAGTTTATAAACACAGACATTGAAATCGGTCTTATGTAACCAATTGTAAGTAGAAGACAAATTAGTGATGTATATATCGAAAATCAAACACGTAAAATAAAATTATTGTACATGATGCCTAAACACCTACTTACGATTTGTATATTTGTTTCTAAAACGAACATACGAGAATGACCGGGGTAAGCCATGTTGGAAAATACATCATGTTTCATTGATTTACAATATGTCCATATTACCATCATATATATTGAATGCAAATACCAATTTATGTTGAGGTGAATTTAGAATAAATTCCGAGAAAATATTACACTGTCATCGAATTCAAGATGTTTACTGGTTAGGATGATACAAACATATTTTACCTTAATCATGTTGTATTTCTGTAAAATATAAGGAGAATATTAATAATCCAAAGTAGTATTTGTTTCAGAGCAATTTTCACATTAATTATTATAGATAAATTGATTTCTACGACTCAAAAACTACAAAACAGAAACAATCCAACAGCGCCAGCTGCGTACTGTCAAAATTTTGTCAACAGATAAAAAACCAGCCAGGGTTGCGGATAAAAGCCACAGAGTGCATCCACAAATATATGCGTTCTAAAACTATTCTTGAATGAACGCGGCATCCACGCAGTTAACACTCATTCGTACGTGAGCAATTTGATAGCTTCGTCAATTTCCAAATCCAAGAATTAAGTTCCAAATCTAATATCTTTAAACGAGCAATTCTTGTATATATATATATATATATATATATATATATATATATATATATATATATATATATATATATATATATATATATATATATATATATATATATATGTGTAATCAGAATCTCGGAAACGGCTCCAACGATTTTCATGAAAGTTACAGATAAGGGGTTTTTCGGCCCAAGGAATAGATTTATCAACGTTCCAGGTCTGAGAAATGCTCGGTTCCCAAACTGCATTTGAAAAACCGGGTTTAAAAGACTATCAGCGCCATTTATTACGCCATGACCGATGTAAAAAACTGTTTCTACTCGACACTAAATGGAGCTTTCTGAGGCCACAAATTCAAATACATTCTACCAAAAACAAAAAAATCGGTCATCCGGATTAATATCCGGATGACCGAGCTTGGGTTATATTTATACCTAAATAGGTAGACATAATACGATAAGACATAAGATACTCTTTTTTTTCTATAATGTGTTTATCATTTAATTTCAATTGTAAGCCTGTATGGTACTTTCCGTTTATCCAGAATAATAACGTCTGGTAAGATGCAACGTTTTACAGATTATGGAGATTAAGAAAAAAAATCCACAAAATATGAAAAAAACAGACAAAAATCTTCGTGATTTTCATACAAATACTGAACCTTCTGAGTAAGAATCACACTTGTTTGTTTTTTAACTGATAGGAAGGCAAGGATGCTGTAGCTAAAGTAATCGTAGGTTTGTTTCCTAACTCGATGTAGGAAGGTTCAATAATAGGAAGTAAGTTTTCAATTCGTCTGTATTTTTTAATGTGTGTTAACCTCAGAACTTTTTTCTAGGTGAACTGATTTTTTTGATTCTTTTTTTATTTAAAAGCTGGTGCTTCCTATGTGGTCCCATTTTGTTTTAGCCGACTTTTATTTACTATTGTAGCACTAGTACAGTTCGATCGCTGTTTATTTTTATAGTTGCTGAAAGCCCGTGGATACTTCATACTCCAAGAGGAATAGTGAGTGGATCCGGAAGGTTTAACGAGGGGGTTTAGGTGGAATGCAAATTATATAATAATTGTTTTGTTTTTTCCGGGTCTCAGAATACCTAACAGTACATAGTAATTTGTTGGGCACTTTCTTTTTGGAAATATTTTCACCAATACCACCGAATAATTAATTTGTACCGAGTACTACATCTTTCTAATTCAGATTAACGGCTAACGCCCGGATTCACATTTTGCGAGACCTCTTCGTTTAATTTGAAAATATGGCTCGCTCAGGGACCGAATCAGATGTTTCATTTTTATGTTTTTGCATGGATGTGCTATTTGAAATTAATAATCACGTACTTTTAGCTTACGTTCTGGGAGTTGGCTATAGGTATCTATAGCCAACTCCCAGAACGTAAGCTAAAAGTACGTGATTAAATATTAATTTCAAATAGTAAGTACTTGACTTTAAATAAGGTTTGAGTTTAGTGGTCTTATCGGGGTCAACTTTGAACCTTTTAGATTATTTTTGCATGCCGAAAATCAGCTTTAATTCAATTAGTTATGATTAATTTCAGTCCGGTAGGTTAGGTTGATAGCGATTATCACAAGGCACTAGTCAAGCGAGCGTGCCACAGTTGCGGCCGGCGAAGAACCACAAGTTCGTCTTTTACCACCTTTTTCACCATTAAATAAATAACTTTAATGGTTCGACAATCCTACTAATCCTACTAATATTATAAATCCGAAAGTTTGTGTGTAAGTGTGTAAGTAATGTATGTTCCCTCTTCACGCTTTAACGGCTGAACGGATTTGGATGAAATTTGGAATGTACATAGTTTATACCTAGGATTAACACATAGGCTACTTATTGACTTGATAATAAAGGGCGAAGCCGCGGGACACGGCTAGTATTATCATAAAGGTACACACATGAGCTTTGAAGAATAAATGTAACAATCCAATTATATGCCAACACAGCGTGCGTAATAAAATAAGCAAGTGTTAGATTTACATTAAAATTAAATTATCAAACATTAACTAAAAAAATATAGCTAAGCCCTAAAACGTTAGAGAGCCCTTCAAGCATGTTTTTCATGACCACGAATCGCTTTCTTTGGGAATTATTACAAAAAACATAGTTAAAAAACTATACATCTTCAGTGTAGATAGAGTTCGAGAAGAACTTTCCCTTCTGCGCTGGTAGTGGATATAAATAGTTTTGCTGGTTTTTTTTACAAAATATTTTTTATTTCGAAATCTATCCTCCTTTTCCATTTGTTAGAAACTGGGACCCGTCAGCCACTTAGTTTTCGAGTTCCACTAACGTGTGTTGTCTGACATTTTTAGAGTTGAGATAATTTCAACATGTCTACCATCTTAGAGTGGGCCCTCGCCCCGTAGGCGTTGTTAAGCATTATCACTTCAACATCCCAGGTGATCTCCGTCACTACCTCGTTGAATGTGACGTGTCCTTAATGCGGCGTCGTCGTCTCGACGCCCGTCGCCTCCCATTTCTAAAAGGATTAAAATTAATTCACACAGCCCTCACAAACTTATAATAACATTTTAAGATGTTTAAAAGACTTTTCATAAAGCAAACCTTATAGGTAGACGGTGTCAGAATAATTAAAACGAAACAACTGTACTTATTAAAAGTTTTGGCGCTTAATGCCTGTCTGGAGACTTATGAACGTCTGCGGTGTTTGTTCTGAAGATTTATATAAATTAGCAATAATTATAAATCTATGACAGGTTAAAGGTATATGCACTGCCTGAGTTTAGTTGGAAGCGGGTTCGCCTTCTAAGCAGGGGTATCGAGTTTGAATCCCGGCAGGCACTTGATTTGATTGGTTGATATCCTACTAATATTATAAATCCGAAAGTTTGTGTGTAAGTGTGTAAGTATAATATGTTTGATCACGCTTTAACGGCTGAACGGATTTTGATGAAATTTGGAATGTACATAGATTTTACCTAGAATTAACACATAGGCTACTTTTTATATACAAATACACTTGAAATATATTGTTACTTGACACTGGCTAAATGCAAAAGATTGTGAAGCCAAATAAAAAACAAACAGAAACTTGGTAACAAGAGGTGAGGTAAAAAAAATATTTCTTCATTTCCAAATACTCATAAATCTCTCCAGCGTACATACATTATGTTCCAACGCGACGACCGACGCTGTAACGAGATTTTTCAAAATTTGATTCTCAGCAATTTCTCTCGCAGAACGGATTATTATTTTGAGATAGGACGCGATGTGCGTTTACTCTGATTTAATATCAACCGTGTAGTAATTTAAATATTGCGTTGATGATATGTGGTATTAAAGGGCTTCATCAGAGGTAAAACGAATTGGACATCTTAAATTCATTTTATTGATACCACTAAAGCTATTTTTTTCACAATGATAAACTTTTAACATTTTTGGTAACACTAAAACATTTCGATCAAATAATTACTTTTTAAATAAAGTTCTATTATGGAACAAAATTCGCAACTCCTTTCGAACGGGATAGAGAACTTTTTTATTCTAATATAAAATTATATTTAATCCCTTATTAATTTGCATGAAACAATACCTTATAATCGACCACATCATCTCTTACTATTAGGTAAGATAGCGGTCAAATGCTTGCCTATCCATGATTTAAAAAAAATCCTCCATGTGATATGTGTTATTTTCTCTAATTTTCGCGTATCTGTCAGAATGGCTGTCGTGACCGCCACCAAGCATTTCCAAATGTAATGTTTTGATGAAAGATTGTTTTTACTGGTATGTACGTACTTAAACAATCTAATAAAAAAAGGAAATAATATGCTTATTTCTTATAATTCTTCTGTAATTGTACGAGTAGGTCAATTTCACACCTCGTCGTCGCCAAGCTTGCTAATAAATCCTATCATGTCGTAGACGCTTTTTATGATATTGTCATGATTTTATCTTTTTGAGGGATAGGTTTTGTTGAATATATTCTTTTGCGTCCGCAAGCTCGTATATCTCTAGTTTTGATATGGGTATGATCGAGGGTGATCGGGTGTGAAATAGCATCGCTGATCCTTCAGGTAGATAGGTATTTGAGCTTGAGGCGAATAATGTTTACCTGTTGAGATAATGCATGTTTGAGATCAGTCTATAGGCTGACAGGTACATAAGCAGTCAGGTGATTATGTGCTTGTAACTCGTAAATAAAAGCGGATGACGGTTTTACACATATACCTAATAATAATAATAAATATTATTATTTGTAAATGAGGCGAAATTGGCTGGTGCCCTTGTCTTATGCCATAATCCAGACATTTTATAAACCACTAGCGATCCGCCTCGGCTTCGTCCGGGTGTGATAAATGAAGAACCGCTCGACCGATTTTGTGCAAACTTCACTTAAACCATCTACTAAATAGTACGAACAAAGCCTAAACATTTGGTTTGGATAGGTGAGCCCGTTCTTGAGTTATAAAATTACAACGAAAAGTGACATTGATTTTTATATATACCTACTTATAGAAGATTAAATATACAATGCAATACTCTAAGTTTTTACTCGCATAAGTCACAGTTATCATCAACTCAGTATCATCCATCCCTTAGTCCATAGTTAATAAATATATCATTATTGTAAATGCGTGTGCAAGCATAAAACGGCGTCAACTTCTAACATAAGAGATGTCCGTCGTATGTGTACCTGATATGTTATTATTAAAATGTAATTATACCAAAGTACCTCTACTAAAAATACCTCTACTTAAAATACCTCTTAGCGTTGGCTACGGCTCCGCTAATGCCTTACAAAGGTCCGGGCACAGACCCGTGAGAAGCAATAAATATTAATATTGCCTTTTATTTAGATTAAGTTATATATTTATAAAGGATTGAAACTAAAAAGATTATAACTTAGTTCAGTATTGTTTTTTTCTCTATTTTCTATAGATCTGTTTCATGCCAGTCGGCAAAAGTCTCCTCCAACCTTTTCCTATCGACCTTTTTCTGGGCCACTCTCGTCCACATCACTATACCACTTTTCTGTACCGCGTATACCTAGGTATACTTAAACAAATTACACTTTTTTCTGGCTACCAAGTCTTGTAACGAAGCGTTACATGTATTTTTTTAATAACTTAATCTAATAAAAATTAATAAAAAATATATATACATATTTACAAATTAATTAACTACTAAAATAATTACAAATAAAACATACAGTTGAATTGAGAACCTCCTCCTGTTTTCAAGTCGGTTAAAAATAATGCTTCAGTAATTTCAATTCATTTATAGTTTTGTCAGCTAAAGTAAGTAATATATAATAGCTAGCGATGACGTACAGATTTTGAACTGGTCGCGGGCAGAGGCATGAGGCAAGGGGTATGACGACAGAAAACGAGCCTGCGGCCGCGCCTCGCGACAGTCGTTGCTAGGCTGACTTTTTAGCCGGTTCACGCTAGTCTTGCGCCCTAGCAAGCAAGCGTGAACCGGCTATAATTTAAATTAATAAGTGCATTCTTATTTTTTTACCACCAAATTGATAGTATAACTTCAACTGACATCGCGTCGTTATATTTTAAAGTTGTGAAGTGATTTCCCGATATAGGGAACTTCGCACAGGTTGGCTGCGCGTTTTAGTGCAGATGCCAACCAATTCCCGATATAGGGAACTTCGCACAGGTTGGCTGCGCGTTCTAGTGCAGAGGCCAACCAATTCCCGGATCCCGAACTTCGCACAGGTTGGCTGCGCGTTCTAGTGCAGAGGCCAACCAATTCCCGGATCCCGGACTGCTCCTGATTGCCTACTACGCGGCACTACTCCGTCACCCTTTCGTCCCCACCTACCATCTTCGGTCGGACTCACATCAGGGGAGTGCTTCGCTACGGAAGCAGAAATAGACACAGAATCTTCAGGCTCAGAACCACCCCTTATAAAAATATGTGCCCTCCCGGTACAGTCTAACGAGTATAGTCTAAATAGTGTGGGTGGATAAAGATTTAGATTTACGATCATACGAAACGGTCTACCCGCTTTCTGACTCGTCTACTACGCCAACGTAGTAACTAGAATCGTAGGCGAAGTTTTAAAGAAACGACTACAGCTGTCTACTAAATACTTACTAGGCTAATCATACTAATAGTATAAATCCGAAAGTTTGTGTGTAAGAGTGTATGTTTGTTCCCTCTTCACGCCTTCACGGCTGGTTAAAATTTGAAATGTACATAGCTTATACCTATAGGATTAACACATATGCTACTTTTTAACTTGATAATAGCGGGTGAAGCCGCGGGATACGGCTAGTGGTGCTATATTTTATACCAATGTGCTGTCAAAGTTTATCAAACTATATTCAGATTTATTTCATTGCAAGGCCTCTTTTATTACAAGAGAGACAATTACACTAAGGCGCGTTTTTAACTATATGAGTATGTTGCGTTTTTAACGATTATACGAGTGATCTTTTATCGGGTTTAGTTACCTTACGGATAGGTCTGATTCTTAACTAGTGTCAATTTGACATTCCCGGATAACTTGTCAAGTTAGCAATTTTGTTGGTAAAATGGCAAACTAACCAATAAAAAATGACATCATCACTTACCATAAGTGAGATTGTGGTCGAACGCTAGCCTATCAAACAGAAAAATCACTTGTTTCACCTTTTGATAAGTTTCCAGTTAATTTAAGTGTCATATCGTTTCATACAAATTCTTTTTCATTATAAAAGTATGTCTTGTAGTAAGCGTCGGGACATGTGATACTACATAGGCTCTAAAGACAACAAAATAGTAGCCAAACTAAAAATATTAACGTAGACAAGTTTAAATTTCTCCTGTCCAATTACAGTCGTAGTTTCCTATTCTCTAGATTTAGCTGCAGCCTCCTTGTCTTCCTCAAGCCTCCTCACCCCACTAAAATATTCATTGCCCCGAAATAACTGTAGCAGATGTTGACGACGAAATATCCTTTGATTTGGAAAGTAGCGCACTAAAGTTTTGTTCCTTATCGATTAGAGAGAGCAATTGGTAGTCCAACTGTTTAGCGACGGGTCTCTTGATTTATTATTCAGTTAAAATTTCAGAATTTTCTGAAAGGGCGTATAAAAGGCTTGTACAGAAGGTTATATCATTGGATAAAGAATTAAAGTAATTTTGTTAAGATAACTTTGAAATAAGTAGTATGATGAAGTTATATATATAAAAAAATGTATAATAAACACCTTTATTTGCACCAAAAAACTAAAATACAGAAATGTAGATCCCTGGGTCCCACACTAGGACCTGTGTCGTAGAACCCAGTCTCTTCACTATTTTAATAGGCAATATGGTTAGAACTATGTTTGTACAATCTTATAAGTAATTCATTAAAAATAAGAATAAGCAATATAAATAAGAAATATAAAGGAATTTAGTTTTTAGTTAGGCCTATTTGAACTTTTACGTGGTCACAAAAACTGAGGAATTTATTTAAAACAAGACAACACCATAAACCTTCTATTGTCTTTGATATAAACGAGTGATTAGCGAAGTCAACGGTAGCGATGCATATTAAATCATTCCTTTTTAATTTCCCTAAAGTCTATTCCGAAATTATTGTCGGGCGGGCCCAAGACACTGATTAAAATGCATGGCCAACAATAGACTGTGCCAGATCAAACATTTTTGTTCTTTGTGTTTATATTAAACGACAGCGGGGTTGGGGACTTTCAATTTGTGATATTCTTTGCTTTGTCTTCGTTTACAGTCAGTGGTTAATGAAGACAGACTTACGCCTCATGGCCGCTGTTTGCTGAAATGAAATAGACTGACCAACATTGTTATAAGTTTTTATAGACAGAGAAGCTCATTCACAGTTGCATTACTTATACAAATGCGAGGTTTGGGATAGATAGTCTGGTTTAAGTGGTCGTTTACGTACTAGCCAAACTCTAACAGTGTTTAGTTTTTGTTCCGTAAGTAGTCGTTGCCGCCCAAATTGCAATTGTCGATTAGGCAAACTAGCTACGTAGTGTATAGCGTCATAGTTGGAGAGATTTGGTCGCATTTTAGATGGGAGTCAGAAGGGCTGTTTAAGAATGAACGCGCGTGACTAATTGTCGGCCACATTATCCTGTACAGAGTATACCGTTGTGTACTAATGACTCTCTGGCACAGCTCAAAATACATTTTTGTAGAAGTAAGACTTTTGGATCTTTATGTCAAGTTAGATCCTAAAACAGTAATATAGCAACATAATTACAATGAGGAAATATTAGTTACGACCTAACATTATTTTATGCTGGTGTTTGTGGTGGAGATTATCACGGTTATCAAGTAAAAGGGAGATTCGAAGATTCTATCCAGATTGCACACAGAAGAATATCCAATTAAATTATGTTAATTATTTATATTTTCAAAAATCTAGCGCTTGGTTGAGACGATGCTGTGATCAAAATGCTGGTACTTATTTGGCTCAACGTATTAGCATTGCAATTCAGAGAGGCAATTCTTCAATTAAATCCGCATCTTCACTTCCCATCAGGTGAGATAGTGGTCAAATGCTTGCCTATCTACCATAAAAAAAAGGCAGTGCCGCCAGCACGATGGTAACGCTACCCACTGGTAGTGGGCTTGAGCACTTGGGGTACTTATTGGTGTATTACTCTTAAGAATAGTGAAGGTAAACATCGGAGCTGGTCCAGGAACCTCACATCTTGAGAACCTTGCGTATGCTGAGCGAGCCATGCACTGAAAAATTTACCTATATTTTTACGCAGCGGAATCGCCACTACAATTTTCAGTACGTTGCCTACCTAGTACTGAGCTAGTGTACTTGATTTTCTTTGTTTATACCTTTAACGGCGATACAAGTCTTCTTGAACATAGTCTGGGGCTTAGAGTGTGAATGCGTTCATAACTTATTTATACCAGTTATCAAGCCGTCTCTAAACATACTTATTAATATTTTACAATATTTCAACAAACAAGCATGCGTCTCACCTGATGGTAAGTGTCCGCCTATATGGACACCTGCAACACTGGGGGAATTTCTGGCGCGTTGCTTACCCCTAATTGTATATTTATCTCTGATAGGTTAGCGTTTAACGACTATCTCACCTGATGGTAAGTGATGATGTGGTCGAGGATGGTAAACACGAGTATTTAAAATAAATAAGTAACAAGTAGTAGGCTATTTGCTTGAAGTTATAGAAGACTTGTCACCTGAGAGGTTCTTTACAGACTTTATTCATAGACTTTCAGGAATTCAGTGCTATATATGTCTTTGTATAAACTCTGCAATCTACAAAGTAAAACTACTCGTGTAGCTCTGCAAAAGTTAGAAGCAAAGCACCAGGAACTTTCCTTTCAAAGTTCCTGTTATTACAGTTCTCATGTCACGATTTAGCTGCTTAAACTCGCCTACGTTACCAACTAAGTATGGAGCTCCTTAGACCGTTACACAAACTTGTAATGGATATACTGGTCTCTTCGGACATATTCGACTAAATAAGGCTTGTGCGCGAAAGCCTCTCCAAATGCCTAACTTGTATAATGAATGTGATTCTGCGAGGGATTTCATATACATAGGCTCGAGTTCACTAACGTATAACAGACTATGCATATTTTTTTCTTTTAATCGATTGTTGGTTAATTGCCGAAAATAAAACTCCATCCAAAAAAACATTACATTTCAAAATAAATATTCGAAAATGCGAGTGTGTTTAAGAAATTTTGATCGCGACCATTTTGATGTGAGTACCTTCAGACGTCACGAATCAGTTTAGCCAATAGCGTGCGCTTAGCTATTTTGATTTTCTCAAGCAATTTTATCGCTTTTTAATCATTATATTCCCAATTGAAAAGCATTTAATTAAGATAGTAATGTTATAGGTGTGATTCCATAGATATAAAGATAAATAACCATATTTAAATGTCATGCATATTGCCAAAGTATTATAGGTACTATGTTAAGACAACTTCTGTTATGTATATAGATATACGTGTGATCTTGGAAGTTACATCCACACGCTGTCTATAGAGACAGCGCTGGATTTACACCAGGTACTGGGGCCTAGCGGTAAGCCAAAATGGAATATACACCATATACATAGGCTGATAAACATATTACCCTCCATTGCGTCTTGCAGTCGGGAAAAAATCGGCTGGTTACGCTGTGATTTCGCTATAGAACGGTTCGCTTATCTGACTGGGCTATTTGCCTTTGACATTTAATCAGTTATGACCGATCAAGCGGACCGCACTACAATTACGGTTATATTAAACATAAACAGAAACGTTTTCACACTAACAGCCCCACACTAAGTTCAATGACTTGTGTCGTGGGTGCCGGAAACATTCATATTACACACAATCACAACCAGAACCATAAAACACAAAATTTCTTTGGGGACAAAACTTGTGTTCCCGCCGAGAATCAAACCCGATACCCCTGCTTGGAAGGCGAACGCTCACCTAACGAAGCCAACGGGCATAGGTAGAGATAGTATATATTATAAATATATATTACCTCTAATTATGCCAAGTTTGTTGTTAGGGGACTGGGAGTTAATATTTAAGCACTAGACCGTTAGCTCATGAATTTGTGCTTACAATATCGAATACTGTGTATCTAATTATGGTAATTAGGTGCTTCAATGCGATTACACAATACGATTAGGCTTTGCATAATCCCTAGCTAACATGCTGCTAATGGTACAATAATAATGTCATCAATTAAATGCGTAATGTACCTACAAACGTTCACTCTTTCATTCCGCACTCCAACTCTATAATTTCCACTCAACCATTAAATAGTTTTTAGGGTTCCGTGCCTCAAAAGGAACCCTTATAGGATCTCTTTGTTGTCCGTCTGTCTGTCAGTCAAGACCCTTTTTCTCAGGAACGCGTGAACCCTCAAGCTGAAACTCATATCAAATACTCAAGTCCTGTCCCTTGGAGCTGTGAAAAAATCAAACTTCTAAGCCGACGCAATTAAAAGATACAGCCGTTTATGCTGCAAATTTTCGACACTCGCAAGGGAATCAAAACCTACAGGTTACTACTTCCCGTGAACTCGGAATCTTGAAATTTGGTACAAAGCAACGTCATAGATGAAGGAAAAATTGCGAAAAGCATAGATTTCTAGTAACATCATATAATAATTTCAATTAGCAATAAAAATCCATAATTTTTACTTATATACCTACAGGTTTGTACGGTACCTTCGGTGCGCAGGTCCGACTCGCACATAGCCGATTAAAAAAATATATATAAATTCTATTTAATTATGGAAGAGGGTTATTTACCCTCTTAATTTAAAATGCAGGTGATTTTAGCATTTAAGATACCGTACAAAATAGGCGTTATTGACGATATTTCAAGAACTACTGATCACATCTTGATCAAATTTTAATGAAACCAATGAGAAAGCAACATCTTTCAAACTAAAAAAAAATTTCAGGTAACACACATAAAAAGCAGTCGACATGAGTACCTCCTCCTTTTTTGGAAAGTCGGTAACAATAGATTTTTATACATCTACTAGCCACTAGCTGACCCAGCGAACTTCATACCGCCAATAAAGAAGGTAGAAGTATTCAAAGATTCATCAATATTTGAGAACAAACATATGCTACATTTATCTGTTGTCAATGCGTTCAGAAATTAATTTTGTGTGTAATCTTTGACAGGTTCAAACAGTTTGTATTGGAATTTTTATTTAGTCTAAAGGGGAAAATAAAAAAATATTTTAAAACCAAAATTAGGCAAATCGGTTCAGCCGTTCTCGAGTTTTGAGTTTAGTAAGACTTATTCGAGATCTCTAAGTTGACTTGGGTCGGTCAGCACTTTGTCCGTCTTACCGTCCGTCCGTCTGTCAGAGGCATCTAGCGTCTAAATCATACAAGCGAATGACTTCAAATTCTCACAGGATATGTAAAACTATGGCCCAAAGCCAGAAATAACATTTAAAATGATATGAATGAAAACATTAAGGGGCCGATACACCACAACGTATCTTGAATAAAAAAAAAGATAAGAATTAAAAAATATTTTGCTCCTCACTTACATGTTCATTTTATAATTTTAATTGTCAGTTCTGGCTTTCGGGCGTAGTTTTACATATTCTATGAGATTTTGAAGTCATTCGCTTATATGGTTTAGACGCTGTGCCTCTGATAGACGGAGGGACGGACGGACGGTCAAAGTGCTGAATGACCCAAGTGTACTTAGAGATCTCGCTACGCTCGATCAATTATAAACCCAAAAGTTAGTGTGTAAGTATGTTTGTTCCCTCTTCACGATTTATCGGCTGAACGGATTTGGAATGTACATAGCTTATATATAGGATCAACATATAGGCTACTTTTGAACTTGATAATAGCGGGTGAAGTTGCGGGGCACGGCTAGTTATATAATTATATATATGCGGTTTGACTGAGAACTACTCGCATTGTTGTGGATAAGTAAGTATGATACGTGACTTAAGTACAGAGTCCGCAATAAAACGTCAGGTCTGACTACATTTGTTGTTTCACATTTCATGAGCTTTCAGTCGACGAGTAAACAATCAGAGCAGCACGAGCTCGTTATTCCATCAGCTGCAGAGCCAGTGGAAGCGAGAATTTAATTGGGCCATGAGATTTCCTCGAAAATTTGATTACACCTGTGCCCATTTGGTTCACATGGTCCCATTTACCTTACAAAGGAGCGTTGAATTCCCATATTTATTAAGGACTTTTTATGAAGGCTGTTTTTATTGTTATGGAAAACAAAATACTGAGTTCTTATTAACATAGAGTTATAGGATATCGAGCCTATTTACTAGACTTGAAGACTTCTAGATTATACCGTTAGGGGAACAAGGTCGCGGACAATGACTGCAAAGAGTTCCACTTCTTCCCTGATGATGAACTTATAAAACGTATCTGTCTGTGACAGCAGGATGTATGTTAAATGGTAGAATGTATATGAAGGAATTAAATCGTGTGAGTAATAAAAAATAAACTATTTAATTGTATTAAAGTAAACGTGCACGAATGTAGGATAACCATACAAGGTAATTTTCGATTTCGCTCCAAAAGTAAAAGTTTTCAAAAGTACAGTTTCTATTAAGGGTTCTTCTTTTATTAGGACTATGACTTGACTATAACTGGACCTTGACTCATTTACTTTACTTTGTCTGTGACTTGAAATATTTTAATACTTGGCTAAAAGCACAAAGACTAAGAAGTCAAAAATAAAAAAGGTCGAGTTCTTTAGGCATATTTGAGCATATCACACATTTTAATGTTGACTCACGGACTCCAGCACTAATTTGACCATTATCTCACCTTTTGCTAAGTTATGATGTGGTAAGCACGTCTAGAATACGAAATAGCTCTCAGTGATAGTGAAATCATTAAGCTTACACGTTTTAAGTTATAAATGACCGTCATGGGACGCATAAAAAATCAATATACTAATAGGTATCAACCGAACACCCAGCCCATCAATCTTGCTTGGCTGATACTTTCGGTAAATGGATTGAAGCCGAGGTGAAGCGGAAATTGGCATCTGTCGTGCCGACCTGCTATACATAGCTACATATGTATCTATCCGTCTAACCGTCATGAATTTTATTCACTGCAGTACCCATCAATAAGGAAGAGGAAATAAAATAAGAAAGTCCGTTTACCTCTGATTTACTTCTGGGACGTTTCGGGACATTCGGCTCTTATATAGTATCTATCGTAAGCATGTCGTAAATCGTGTATAGATATTTTTTAAGTAAGTATAAAGTGTGATTACTTGCAGCTCTGTCTAATTTCTCTCAAATCATATGTCATCTCTTTCATACATACATATTAACTTGACTTTATTAAGACGATAAGAATTGTAAGTAGACGATAAGTCAGTAAAAACAAAAGCTTCAAGCTTTTACTGAATATTTAACAAAAGCTTCAAGCCGATGCGGAATGCTAGAAGGTATTGTATAAAACTTAACCAAAGTTACACACTTCAATCAATACAGCTCACTACAAGCCACCGAGTTTATAAGTAACCAAGATTTCTTGGCTTTTCGTTGAAATATACTGTAGGTACCAACTTCTACTGCTAATGACGGTACACAACAACAAACACTGAACCCATAAAAATGTTTGATAATTTTGTTTCCAGACGGCCGGTTGATGAACGTGTGAAATGATCCGCTGGAAAATGCCATATATTTAGGCGAAAGGGTCAAAGAAGGGATAATGCGTGGCCACGGCCGGGTCCGACGCAAATAGCTGCGACAGCAGGCGCGTCGTCAGGAAGGGCTCTTCAATCAACGACTGAAAATAGCGCTAATGGATTGTGACTTTTATATTTTTTTTATTTGGTTTTTACAATTTACATTGGAATTGAAGTTCTTGACCGATTAGCCAAAATACTCTTAGGCGATAGTAAGCCAGCCGAATCGTTGCAAAGTCCGCGGTCACCGACGTAGAGTTGCAAGGCTATCGGTATTCTATTCCTTACAATTTGTAGAGTATGTACATGCATACTCTCCAAAATGAAAACGATAGAATACGTAATAGTGAATGGTGTTACGTAAAAAAGAGCATTCCTGTACAATCTTGTACAATGTTGTACAGGAATGCTCTTTATCTAACGACAAGACAAACTATAAAACGTCTTCCATTTATGGTTGAAATACCTATAGTTCGTTCGAAGCGTTTCGCTTCAACGTTCACCATCCGTATATACAGAGAAGATTGAACTCATTGCCCGCATTCAACTTATTATTTTGATTCTTCGAACGGTATGATCTGGGAGTCGGGAATAGGTATCTTCTAGGCAAGCATGTTCGGGTCTCGTCACGTCTCCGGCCCCATCGTCACTTACCACCGGGTGAGATGGTGCTTAAATTTGCTTGCCTATCAAGCGTTAAAAACATCTAGATTTATTTAGATTTTTATATAAAATTATAGACCATCCATTTTAACAGATTTTGACGGATATTAGGTAGATACGTATCTACCAATACCTAGTTTTGACACACTGATGCAAAGTAAGTTTCAACCTTATCTGAAATAAAAAAACTACGAGATGAGATGCGCTGTCAATACAACAGGTATGCTGATCAAAATTCAACCTTGTTAGCCGAGGTATAGTTTCTTCATATCTGGTGTATTAAGTAATACGTCCTCGTAAGACGCATAGTTTGGTAAGGATAAATTTTGTACATTGGCCTCGATTCTGATATATACTCACTAAACTAAATTTAAGCTATCCCTGTCTCTTACAAAATAGAAACACAAGACAGAGATAGCATACATTTTAGAGCTGTCATGCTAGTTTATCATTTAAAATATGAACAGCAGAAAGGCGCGTGTTTTTAGTCAACACCAATAACATACTCGACTAAGCTTGCATAGACATCTAATTTCTGACTAACTTGACAGCACAACAGTATGCTATCTCTGTCTTGTGTTCCTATTTTGTAAAGACAGGAATAGTTTAAATTTAATTTAATATGTGACATCAGAATCGAGGCCATTAAATAGGTTCTTGAATGGTCTAGTGACGTTTTAAAGACGCAGGGATTTGAATCCTGCTTCGAGTAAAATTTTTCCGTCTTTATTTCTCATCTTGATAGTCAGCCTAGCATGCCCGAATGACTTACATATAAAGAAAAAACTGTATTTTTTTTGAAATGCTCAAAAGCATTACTCTTAAATGTATAAAAGTAAGATACTTTTATACATTTAAGAGTAATGCTTTTCGTTCTGCTTTTCCAAATGTTCTTATATCAATCGCGGTATTTAAGTTAAAACGTAGCATTGGTGCCGATTCTGTTGTCCAGAATTAGACTAAACTAGCCTAAAATTTGTTTTAGTCCTGCTTTAGTCCAACACCTATTCAGAAAATGCAAGATTAGACTAAAATTAAGTTGGACAGGACTAAGTTAGTTTAGTTACTCTATTTAGTGAAAATGACTAAAAATAGAAATTTTAAACTCAAATTAGTCTGTATGAAAAAGGTCTGGATTATTTTTAATGTGATCTCATACTTGTAAGAATAACACGTACAATTAATGAAGCAATTACTGACCTACAAAGTCTATAATGGAGGAATATGTGATTGCGGCTCTTGTGAATACAACAGAAAGGTAAATTACTTTGTAATCTCAAAAAATATTAAGTGCTTAAGGTTTTTTAATATATCATCGAAGCAGCCATAACATAGGTATTACAATTTTCAGAAACTATTGCGAAATAATTCGTTTGGAAAACTTGCGGGATTACTCCGATCCATTTAATGTGCCCGAAGAAACGTTTAAAAAACTGTTTAGGCTTCCCAAATCTGGAGCTATTAATTTAATAGAAACATTGAACAATCGAGGCATCGTTTCGTTCTATTCATAAATGCTGGTAACACTTTAACAATTCATTTTGGTTGCTGTCAAAATCAATTTTAGTCCTGTCATTTCAACTTTTAAATTAAGTTCAACGTAAAATCAGAATAGCGTTTAGGTATTTCTTGACTAAAATTAGTTTAGTTTAGGTTAGTTCGGTGCTCAACAGAATCAGCACCAATATGTGTCAATTCGTTCAGTCGCAACCATGTTTTAGAAAACAAACATACGTTCACAAACTTACGCACTTATAATATTATTGGAATGTGTTATTTCAGGACCCAAACATAAAAATAAAATTGTAAAAATAACTCACTTCATATCCTTTCCGAATGGTTAAAATTTGTTATTAATTTCTCGCCTTTCCGGTATGATTCGCTGTATTTTCCTTAACATTAACCAGATTTCAGTTGATAATTCGCACTTCGACCGAACTCTGCATTAAAGCGATAAATCCGGGGATCAGACGGTTTTGGAGTACTGCCAACTTCAACCACTTCTAGACGACCAACTTATTGTTCGTAATGAAATACGATTATTGCCTTATTTTGTAGTCACAAATTCCCCGATTCGAGTGCACTTGTTTGTGTTAATTTATGTAACTGTCTGTGTAAAAAAGAGAATGAAAAATAGTTCAGTTTTAAATTGGCACTTGTTTCCAACGTTTATTTTCAATTAGCTGTTGCAAAAGGGGTACTGGGTGAATAGCGATGAAGGTATTTTTGCTGATTTCGGAATTCCTATCGCGAGTCCAATCTGGCTGGCAAACTGGACGCTAGCGCTGGCAATCGCGTAATTTAATGAACACTTCCCTAATCAAGTGACGAGTGGAAGCCGCTCCGGCGAAAAATAACGTTCAAATTGGATTCTTCCAACTTAGTTACGAGACATCGGTAGAGTTGGCAGCTTCAGTTTGTTTTGGTAAAGGAAAAGAAATAAATAAATCTCCATCTCTCAATATCCAGTCAACATAGCGATTATCTTGTATTACAGAGCAAAGCCAGGTTCTAAAATGTAGGTATACACTTAAATTTAAGTATTAGGAGACATATTTGCAAAAAAAAAAAAAAAATTTTTTTTAAAGAATTAGGAGATTGTTTTTATATTTTACTCCTCAAGCTTTTTGGAATTATATACATAAATACTTTCACACTCACAGACTCGCACTAAGTTCGATGAATTGTGTCGTGGGTGACGGAAACATTAATATCACACACACAATCACAACCAGAACCAGAAATACAAATTTTCCTTGGAGAGAATACCTGTGCTCCCGCCGGGAATCGAACCCGATACCTCTGATTAAAAGGCGAACGTGCACCCAACTAATCCAACGGGCAACTCGAGTTTAGCCAACGTTAAGTAATCATAGCATATCATATTATCATACTAATATTATAAATCCGAAAGTGTGTGTGTAAGTATGTTTGTTCTCTCTTCACGATTTGACGGCTGAATGGATTTGGATGAAATTTTGAACGTACATAGCTTATACCTAACCGCTAAGATTAACACAGGCTACGTTTTAACTTGGTAATAGCTGGCGAAATCGCGGGGCACGGCTAGTAATGTTATAAATCAGAAAGTTTGCCTAAGTATGTTTGTTCCCTCTTCACGCTTCAACGCCTAAACGGATTTAGATGAAATTTGGAAAGTACATAGCTTACACCTAAGATTAACACATAGACTACTTTTTAAATTGATAATAGCGGGCGAAGCCGCAGGGCACGGCTAGTAAAATTTTCAAATTTCAAGTTTCTATGCTCGAACTTTATTTCAAGCGTTATAGTAATATTTGAGATGAAAATATTCCATTGAATGGCTACGAAATAACTTTATCACTGTTGCTGAAGTCTAGACATCACGTCTTTTTGCAATACCCAGGTAATATGTTGTAAGCTGATGTATGACGTAACTTCATTTCACACGGCGGGGTTTTTGTCATACAACACATTTATTATAAGCAATAGCTACATTTGGTAAGTAGGTCAGATGGACGATTTATTATTGTGGAGATGACGTTTATGGCCGATAGCAACTGATTTGTTCCATATCAAATGCGAATCCGATATTTACGCAACGTAATCATATATAAGGATACGGAAATATTTGCTATTGTTGTGCTACCGGCTCTGTTCTTGATCACAGGGTATAGAAGCAAGTAGTACATATAGAGATATATGTACTACTACATATAGTGTAGTAGGTAATACATATAGAGTACCTAGGTATAGAGTCAATTTTCTACCGACTTCACAAAAAAGGAGGAGGAACTCAATTCGACTGATTGTTTTTTGTGTGTTACCTGATGTGAACCGATTTTGAAGATTTGTTTTTGTTTGAAAGTTGGTGCTTTTCCATTGGTCCCATTTAAATTTGGTCAAGATCTGATCAGCAGTTTTTGAGTTATCGTCAATAATGCGTGTTTAATACATTGAATTTGATCAAGTTTCCGAAGATAAAGCGGTGATGTCGGATTTTTTGAGCTTTGCTTGCGTTTAATTATATAAAGGTAGCCAAACAGCGTAATAATTTGTTATATATGGCGACCAAGGCCCCGACAGTCAAAGTAAAAGTAAAGTTTTTTGTGTGATTATTGAAACTCCATACATGTTTAAACTAACCCAATTGTATTGTTTTGAAGTCTGTTAAGTATTTTCAACAGAATTTTTGATTGCATTGAAATTGCTCCAATATCACTCCCTTCTATTTAAGCATAACGGCATATTGTTTGTACCTATGTAATATGTATTAGCCTAGTAATATGGATTCATATAGTGCTAGGTTTTCGTATATACATTAAGACAGGAAGTTTATCCGCGAAAGTGAAAAAATTGCGTTGATTTTGTATAATTTTCCAAACACCTGTGATTCTTCGAGTGTTAATGTGTAATAATGGAGGATTATTAACCGTTAATACTTAGTAAACGTGCATAAGTGTAGGCAAGCCATACTAGTTGAGAATCGTGATTTTCGCCTTCGCTCCAAAACTCCAATAGAATTTCTAGTAAAGTTTCTACCACTTTACTGGGGCTTGACTGTGACTGGGCCTTGACTCTTGTACTTGACTTTGACTGTGACATGCAACTAGGACTTTTAACTTGAAATACACTTGAAATATATTATAACTTGACACTGGCTAAATGCACAAGATTGCAAAGCCAAATATAATAGAAAAAAAAATCAGAGGTTCATCATTTCTATGACACCATTATGCAGGGCACGCTTGACAGTTGTCAGTTTTGTGGTTAAATTCACAAAACTGACAACTGACACTGACACTTAATACGATTTTAGATTAGTTATGATTGTGTGTGAATATGATTGAAACTACCTCGTTTATTATCTTTGCTATGGTTAATCGGATTTGGATGAAATTGAATGGACATCGTTAAATACTGGGTATAAGAACTAGAATTTAATTTTTTAGTAGTCATCAAGATCATGAACGCGGGCGAAGCCACAGGTCACAGCTAGATTATATTATTTAACTGAAAATGATTAGTTATGATTTCTTAATAATCATAAAAGCTTTAATTATTTTATTATATTTACACAAATCCACAGCACACCGCTCAAAACTTACAAAATGTGACTTATCTAATTGGCACAATCAGAAACTTCAAATTTTGACACAATACCTCAAGTGTGATAAGAGTTATATATATTATTCAGTGTTATTTATACTGTGGCTTGATTTTGGCTTAACTAATGTTAAAATAGGTTGCAAGCATGTAACAAAGCAGCTGAGTAAGACAATGCAGAAGCCAGCTTATCTCCTGCAGACAGCTTCAACTGGCGCGAGCAGCATCCTGATAACCTTGTTTCCGTATTTACTGTTCGTGATTTATGAATGAAAGTGTTATTTTTGTCAATAGAAATTTTGGAATTTAGCGCCACTGGGAACTTGTAATGTAAACGGTATGGTATCTCTTGTATGTAATTATGTAATTTATTTGTTTTGTATGTATGTATAAACACCGAACTTTATCCTAACACATATTTAACCAACCTTCTTTATTCTTGGTGATGAGTTTAATATAATAATTTAAATCATCGCCGGGAGGTCATTCTATTTTTTTAAATGTATGCGCCTGGGTGAGGCGACCCGTAATAGATATAAAATATATAAATCATGGTACTTATTTGGCTCAACGTTACAATTCAGAGAGGCGATGCCGCCCCAGCATGAAGCTAGCGCTACCCACTGGTAGCAGCCTTGAGCACTTGAGATACTTAAAAGCTCGGTGCTCTGTAACTTAGGTTTTTGCTATATAAATTTGCCCCTAGATAGATTAATGAGATTTTTGTAAAGTAAAATGTGACATTAAAAAATAATGAAGTGATTTCCCATTTATATAAATTGCTTCTTTCACATACCGCTTATATAATATATTGTATATATATAGGTATATTGTATATAACTTTGTTCTTTGCTGTATATAGTTTTAGTTTAGTTTAGCGTTCTAGGTTCGATTCGTGAACACAAGTTTTCTCCCTAAGAAAAAATTGTGCTTCTTGTTTTGGTTGTTATTGTGCGTGTGATGTGAATGTTTCCGGCACCCACAACCCAAGTCATCGAACTTAGTATGGAGCTGTGAGTGTGAAAGCGTTATGTTTACGTTTTATATTTTTCACACAACTAAATTGCAATTGCTACAAAAATTATGTATATTATAATTATCACTTTACGTCCTCTGTCTGCGTACGTAGAGTTTACGGTAAGTAATTATCGTGTGCCGCCCGCGTCAGCGGCTTATTCATTTTCTGCTTGCTGCGTGAGAAAATTAGGGATACATTATTTTAAATCCAATTTTAACTCGAGCCTGAAAATAAGCATTTTGAATATAACGTTTTAGAGATCAATTTTGAAATTGGAATAATAATAAACTCTAATTAGGTATCAGCATCTAAATACAGTGTTATTTCTTTGTTTATATTACCAGCCAGTTACGAAACATACAAATGACACTGCAGAGATCACTCGGCTGATTAGCTAATTACCTGTATATATATTTTCTATATTATTAATACAGGTGATTGGCCTATAGAGCTGAAACATTTTAATTTCTGTATATGATGAAGTTTAAGTATATTAACATCATTTAGTTTATTATGATAATTTGCTTTAGATCCTATAATGCCTTTATGTAAATGTAGGTAATAATAAAAAATATGAGTTTAGTAGAATGGTGCATGTCTCCAGTAATTGAGGGCACAAAGATCGTAAAAAAAATATTTTTATTTTAAGTTATGTAGACTATTTGAGTTTCATTTCAAAAGATACATATATAAAAAAATCCGCCTAGCATTATTAGTGTATTTATAGTAAGTAATTATGGTGGCACATAGCTGTCTCGAGAAAGCATTTTATTCACATCAAATACTCCGCAACACGCATCCTGCGCGCTGCTATTGTACACGAGTTTTATGCAGCTTTTTCAATATATAAATCCTACGTATAAAAACCTACAGAACCTCAGCAAAGGCGTACAATTCACTTGCCTCCAGGAGCGGAATATGTATGAGTGTTCGTAGAGCCAGTGACGCGGAATTGCGCGTATTTCAGTTTTTCATCAAACTTTGCGTTTATTTTTTCCCCACACGTACCTGCGAATGTGATCCTCTTCCGCCTGACGCACCTTTCGATGATCCAACCGAATAGGAAATGGATGTTCCCATTAAAACATTTCATCGGATTATGTAGGCTGCTACGTCGTAGACGTTGCTACGCACGACCCGAAAGCGAATAAATTGAGATTCGCAAATATCAATATTAGTTTTTTCGCGACTCAGCACAAGGGTCTAGCTTTTTATGACAATATATCGCTCAATTTATCTTCTAGGGTTTATCTTCGGCATATTTTCGTTAATATTGCCTTTTCCTGTATTAGATGAAACGCAAAAAAGGAGTCCGTAATTCAGAATCAGTAACGAATGTTGGTTTGTGAACGATTTAAATTGAGGCGAATTAGAAGAAGGTAGGGGCGTGTACGTCGTTACGAATGTAGCGTCGCGAGTCGCGTCACCCCCAGTCTGTTATTGTCGCGAGCTTTCCAATTACACTGGAGACGGATATTTGCCCCGATGCCACCCTTAAAGCTGATCCACATGAGATTTGGCTTGACGAAATAGTTTTTGATTTATTTAACTAGATTTACAAACAATAAACAAGTAAAGTGTTTATACAAGAGTCCTATACAATACAGTGTCCCCGTCTATTGCTGTAGTTTTTGTACAAACCACCTAACATTATGCTCCAACTAATAAATGTAAACGCTTTCACACTCACAGCCCCACACTAAGTTCAATGACTTGTGTCGTGGGTGCCGGAAACATTCACATCACACACACAATCACAACCAGAACCAAAAACACAAATTTTCCTTGAGGAGAAAACTTGTGTTCCCGTCGGGAATCGAACCCGATACCCCTGCTTAGAAGGCGAAAGCC
Source organism: Lomographa bimaculata (assembly GCA_948107665.1). Classification (NCBI taxonomy): domain Eukaryota; kingdom Metazoa; phylum Arthropoda; class Insecta; order Lepidoptera; family Geometridae; genus Lomographa; species Lomographa bimaculata. Next base: position 13,915,663 of record OX403587.1, on the reverse strand, counting down.
CACCCAACTTGGCCAACGGGCAGTTCGAAGTAGTTTATTATGTATGTCATGTAGTTTGTATGTACCATGTCCAATTGTGCATGATGTAAAATATTTAACGTTCTTCAGATAAAATTTACTAGGTATATCAAAGTAGTCTAGGTCCGAGTAAAGCCTGGAATAAACAGTATTACACATGCCACTTTTTTGATAAAATAGCTGTCAAAAAATTGTTTTCTTTTTGTTTATAAAATAAAATCTAAGGATGAGCCTACTAAATTTTATCTCATTCACTTTCTTGATAACTATTGTGCACACCGCCTTAACTCCAGTTATTTTCGTAAGGGCTGCAAGGGTTCTCTAAATAAAAGCGTGAACATCAGCACTGTCTACATAAAACAATAAATCCTTAAATATAAATCCTCAGCTTTATTATTTTCTTCTTCCTTTGTCTCGTAGGTGTATCTATTTTATTATTTACTCCAGTTTCGTAGGGATCGAGTTTAAGATAATATGTGAAGATTGCAAAATAAAGTAACTCTGTTTTGAGACGCAAGTTATTTTGTAGTTTTTTAATGATTCTGCATTGCAATTCGGGTCTAACCTTTATAATACTCAGTCTAGATTAGTCATGGTTTAAGGGCTGAAACGCGAAATGTGTTTACAATAGTATCACACTAACATAATTTGCCAGTGTACGATAATTTTGTATTCCTAATCAGGCCCAACATGTAGTCACTTCACATTTATGTGTATGTATGAAATATTTGACACCTACCAAAAAAATATTAACAAAATATTTACTCTCAACGCTAATAAGGAGGATATAGTTTAAGCAGACTACAATTAGGTGCGACCGGTATGGTGGTAGCAGTTGGTAAAACTGTTGTTACCTATATTATGTCCTATATTATAGGCCTATAAATTTGTGAGTTTTTCTTGTAGGAGTACGCAAAATGACTGGAATACTTAGCTTGCTATTACGTAGGTACTGTAGTATGAACGTGTGGCGATTGAATACGTGCTCTATGGTCGCTAAGAGCAAAAATCAAAAAGCTAAGTCAAGTTTTTGTTTTTGGTGAAAATTAACCGGTCAGAAAAACGGTTCTGTAAAAAACCGGTACGTTTCAAGTTACCGGCTATGTCATGCAGGAGCGGTTGAGAATCCCTAATGTAATCTGTTTATTATATTTGGTTAATCGGTGTCGCGCCTGCCGAACACCTCTCTCTTTCTCTGATCGATGTTACATTACTGAAATAGTAGGGGTTAAACTTCGTTTTTACAGGTTATTTTTAACATGGTTAATAGTTTTAATAAATAGGCATTAAATATTAATTTGGATTAAGATCTTAAAAAAACTAAGGTTTTATTAAGTTTTTGTTAAGATCTTTATAGCTATAGAATTGCATATTTAACATTATTATCTTATTTTAATTATGAAAATGAAATGAAATCAAATATATTTATTTGGCACTATGGCCAAGACAAACAAACATACAATAGACTATAAAAACAGCTTACAAAGGTAATTAAACATAACAAAAAGAAAAAGTGCCTAAATTAGTGATTATAACAAATAAAATTTAGTGAAATTAAGTGGAAAATTCAATATGAAAAAACGTATATTTGCTACGATGACGTCAATGTTCAAATTTTTGTTGTTAACTTTCGTCAATGGACCAATCACGGCAGCCATGATTGGTCCATTGATCGTCACAGAAAATAAGTCAAAATGGCCGCGTTTAATTAAACAAATCGAAATAATTGCATATTCCTTATTGTTAAGACAGTCCTATTGTTTGCGAACCTTGGAAAACAATTTCCAAATACTGATTATACAGTCCAGTCGGTATATTGTACTCGTATCTACAGTTGTTTCGGAGTACAAAGGACATCCATTCACCGGCGATGAGTTAGGACAGCTTGGCGGCCAGTTCGAGCACTCGAGTACGGAACTATTCTTGGCCAAGTTCCGGAGACGGATAGAACGGTGATTGATTACAGTAATAATATTCTGTAGTTAGTTGGGTTATTGTTTAATCTATTTTCGTGCTCTGCTATGGCTCTACGCTTTGCAAATAGCTTGTTATGATATATAAATTAATGCACAGGTTAGACAAGTTTCAGATGTTTTTACGAAAACAACATCTTTATATCTCTATGTATTTGTATATTTGATCCTTTTTGACGCAGTTAGCTGTTTTAAGCCGATACAATGCATCGATGGTTGATGGTTCTTTTTATTTTTTTCTTTTCATTTTCATTTCATTTTCATGATATAACTATGCTTGATAACTACTCTAGCTTCGTTGCTGCCAAATATATGATAGTTTTTGAGCTAAGTGGATGCTGTCATTGTGAAAGTATTTAGCGAATGAAGCAGAACAATTTTATGTGATAAAAATCCAAAAGCTTGTTTGCTTGGCTCTATAATGTTTGTGTCTTTTTAATTTTATATAGTTATTGATATTTATCAATAGACTTTATTTTTAAAACAGGTTTGAATCGTGTTTTCTCTTACTTAAGTTGAAAAAAGGCGACAGGAACGATTTCTACAGATGCTTAAACAAATCGACATATTGTAAAAAATACGAAATAGGGAATCGTAAACCCAACACACGTGTAACCGTGGTCGATACTCGATAACCAAGTGAAACGATATTTTCGATATATTTATGGCGGATATTTAGCGCCGAATAAAGTATGATATCGTAACGGAGTAAACAATAAAAATGTTTCGTGAGGATTTATCGGGCGCGCTTATCCCGGATTATCCCAGGGGTGCCACTAAATTATCACCACATTTCGACGTCACATTATGGTGGCATATGGGTCCCTTGAACAAGCTAAGCCGAATATCAGGTGTTTGCACGCCTGTTGATAAGGCCCCAAGCCAATAATTACGTATAGCGATGTGAATAACGACTTAAAATTTTTAACAAACTTATGCTATACACTTATTTTTTTTAACGACTTTTATTAATTGCTTATTTGCTTATTTACATTAAAATTATTTTATGTTAATAAACTGAATATTTGGTTTTCATTGTAAAAAGCGATGTCAAGAATTGTACGCAGCACAAAGTCTAACAATTAATCACACAAGAAGTTCAACTTAAAAGTTCGAAGTAAAAAAATCAAAACAAACAATGGCGGCTTCTTGACTGACAAGGACTGACACCACGATTTTTTAAGCAAATAAGGAAATAAGCAATTAATAGTCCGAACGAATCTTGAAGGTTGTCTACTCTAAGCATTTTATCTCAAATCGGCACATACCAAATTTGGTAAGGTTACCTTTTAACTTTTAAATTATGCAATCGAGAAGAAAGCTTACGTTGTTGAGTATAAGGTTCATTTTAGAACCTAATATGACGATAAGTTTATAACATATTTTGTAATTTACCCCCAGTTCTAGTAGATGGCGTTGTTTGAGCTTTAAAAAGCAAATAATGAAAAGTGCTTAAAATTTTAATTGTGCTTAACTGCTTTTATTGAAAAGTACTGTTTCATTATTTGCTTTTCGTTTAAACGCCCATCTTTAATTACGTACCTTTAGATTCGATATTATTCTATTCTTTTCCAAACTCATATTAAACTTTGTTTAATGTTTGTTTTAGCTCTTATATTGTAAGCTGAATTTAAACCAATTCCTCTTATCATACGGAGTTAAATTTTTACTGGTAATGGGCTTGAGCACTTGAGTTTTATATAAGCTCGATGTCTTGTAGGTAACTTAGGTTTTTGCTGTGTATAGTTTAAGTTTAGTTTTAGGAAATATAGGCAATGGGAATCAGGCGATAATTGTTGTTATATGAAAAAAAAAAACATTTTGATTCAGTTCCGATGACAATGCATTTTTTAGATAAAGGAAAAAAGGCTGTTCAAAGTCCAACAGCACAGACACGAAATTTTGTGTACGCATTTAATTATGATTGCATAGAATTTAACTTATTTTCTACTTACATTGCGTTTTTTTCCACAATAAGCTAACCAGCTTACCAAATTCCAAGACTTTTCTTTTATAAAAATTAATTTCAGTGACAATATCGATCTAACAAAATATTATGTAGTCGATATAATTTAATTTGTTCCTTAAAACCACCAGAACTAGAAAAATATCGTAATATGTACATCTCTTAATTACTTGGATTTACAAAACCTAAGCTAAGTGCCACATTTTCATTTTGTGATTGCTTCTGAATAATTATAGCTGTCTAAAATATCACAAGAATGTTAATAACAACAACGAGACATTTTTCTCAATGATGTTTTAAAAAAAAACATTTTACTATTAATTTATACTATCACCATACAATTATTTACACCATCATTATGTGGAAACTTTCAACTACCATCTACCATCATATACGAGTAGATTTCGTAGGAGAAACATTCATCCATGATACCCAATTTTTTATTTTAAATAACAGAATTTCACCATTCACTGTTTTAAATAAAAAAAATAATTTTGATGTAGGTCGGCGAACTCATTCATACAGAAACGTGGATTTTTAAGGACCTTTTCTGTTGACTCAGCTAGAATGTTTCAGGGTGGGCAGGAATCAGTAACTACACTCGGTAATAAGGTTAACGAGATGAGCGAAGGCTCTAACGAGCGGGCTTTCCTAGTTCCATTAAACTAAAAAGACTGCAGAAATCCACGGTGAAACGGTGCAATATAAACTTAGCTCTACTCAAATACGGCAGTGCTTAGACGGCGAAGATAAAAGCAAGTTCCTGAGCTGATCAGTTGCGGATGATGAAATTGGAACACGACTTGTGTCTTTTCTGAGAAAACTCGGATAAAGTCGGATCTTTCTTCCTCTGACTCCTCGGAAAGTTTTATGAGTCGGACGAGATAGATTGGGGATCGGAATGCATTATTGCCTATTCAAGATTGTGTCATATCCAACGCAAAACTTTCTATTGGTTGTGAAATGTTGCGTAAAAATAAGTCTTTGTTCATCTCGCATGTATTCTCCCTGTATGAACGGCGAAGTAGGTCAAGCTATAAAAACAAAAGTTTATTGCTGTGACAAAAAGCTTTTATCTAAAGTTTAACATCTATTTGAGTCGGTTTTCAATGAAATATCGATCCCGTGTTCAATTATAAGATTGAATAGTAGGAGGATATCATCCGCTTGCACTTCGATGAATGGTTCCGCTGAGACGCCCGTTGTGAAGCGGAGTGGCTGAAACTTTGTCAAATCACCACTCTAATCCTTCTGCAGGTCTGTTTATATTCCGAGAGCGAGATTGAAATTATTAAGATCGAGCTGCGATTGTGCTTAAACTTGTCGGAGCACTTGAGCCTCGGCTCTCATTCTGATGCAGATTTAGGTCAGGCGTCGATTGAGTTCGAACAGTGTAATTAAAGGACTTTTCGAAGTCGGATTACTAACTGGCTATAATTCCATTCTAGTTATTCTTACTATCTTTGCTGGTGAAATTTACGCGTAAAAAAAGTAGCTCTTGTTCTATTTTGGTCCCAACTATCAACCTAAATCTTTCTAGGTAGGTATCTAAAATTTCACTAAATCCATACAATGATTATTAAACTGTACAGAAAAACCTCATATCAATTAGGTAGCTTACACAATGACGCATAAGTCATACGTTAAACTGCTTTAAGTATGTATGCCTCATCGTGTCTTTAGTTAATACCTACCTATAGGTATACGTATATTTACTAGTTTTAAGTATTGTTGAACATGATGACTAAGTACTGCTAAAATTTGTTTATTTAAAAACTAAATAGAAGAAACATGTTATGACGTTGCACACCCATGTACAAAGGGTAGATTGTATGGGATTTATTATTAATTTAACAGCTTGTATTATCAACCTACATTCTATGCAATAAATGAATTATGATTATGATTATGATTATGCTATGTTTCTATAATATGGCTAATATCATAGATACGTATATACTTACTAATATTTTCGTTCAGTTATAGCACATAGGTACCATAATGCATATTAAACTTAAATATACCAAGTAAGTACTAAGAATTAACGATTAGATGCCCCACAAGCACGATGATCAAGAAATAACAGTGTATTCGTTGTTACAAGAGAGTGTGATATATCCTTCAAGGGAGATATTACTGAAATTATTCGTCTAATATAAACTTGAATATTAAAGTGAGCGTGGGATGTGAGCTCGCTAGTGTTGGTTTTCGTTGCGTATTGTGGTATCAAAGCCTCTTGAGACTTCAGAATAATATTTACCTCAGGCAATGAATTTCCAAAGAGACTTGAAGATGTTCTGTAAAGGTAGCTAGCTAGTAGCTGTCAAATTATGCTTTTCAGCCGATGGTAATAAATGATATGACTATCGCATATATCGTGATAGGTATCTGTAGGTTAGTGACGCGCAAGTGAGTTTGGTTCTATGATATATTTTGTTGGTATACAAAATAGGGAAAGTTGAATTTAGAATTTGACGAATATTACACCTACTTATTGCAATTCTGTTAATACGGTAGAAATTAGTAGACATTGGTTCAAACTAATACCCACTATAATTATATGTACCCACTATATAGACCAATAGGAATTTATTTGTTTTCGTTGTTTCACAATCAACCGGTTTATTATGAAATGTAAAGTTTATAATTGATTTTTTTTTTCTTTCACCACTATGTCTGTACTTAGGCTGTACTTCTGAAGTAGGTTTAAATACATTCAGTTGAAAACTTACTGAGGAATTTCCTTCTTTCATGCATTATAAATCCGAATAATTAAACAGTAAGGTGAGTAGGTAATAATAAAAATATAAAGCTACGTAGACAGTATTTAATTTAATATAAATTCCCGTAATTATCCTAGCGTAAATTAATTCTATCATATTTGATCATTACCAAGATTTAGGTAAGTAAATCAACATATAGGTACATAGTACCTACTATGTTACTTTTAATGGACCGCTCACTCATATGAACGACACAGAGAGGCAGTTAGAGTATAACTTATTTCAATGCACAGTTAGCAACTGAAGTAGATAAGCAGTGCTAGTATATAACAATAATAATTAAACGCAAGCAAAGCTTAAATAAAACCGACTTCACCGCTTTATCTTTGGGACTTTTTTTTTTTTCACACACACTTTGATTAGATTTGATGTACTAAACACGCATTATTGACGATATTTCAAGAACTACTAATCAGATCTTGATCAAATTTAAATGGGACCAATTAGAAAGCAACATCTGTCAAACTAAAAAAAATATTCGAAATCGGCTCACTTGGAGAGAAGTTATGAGGTAACACAAATAAAAAAAAATAAAAAAATACAATCGACTTGAGTACCTCCTCCTTTTCTGGGAAGTCGGTAAAAACTACCCCGAGGCGTTCATAATAAACAAAATTAGGTACATGTAAGTTCTTAAGCTACCATGGTCAGTCTCACTATAAATGTGTCAATAACGGGATACTGAACTGACCATGTATATTTCGTTAGATTTGAGTTTCCGATATTTCAGCACTGTTGCAAGCGCCATGATCACGGAGTAACTGACTGCCCAGTAATTCCTTGATCATGGCGCTTGCAAATTTTCAGAGATAGTCTTTTGTTCATAGCCTTTGAGTTCATGTTGTGCCAACTCCACTAGTTGGAAGAAGTACATTTGTTGCTGACTGTACATATGGTTTCAATCAGATATGCGAAGAGGCACGCAACATTTTAATGGTCGATACAAGATAAGTCGTGAGGTGCGAATCTGGGGCACGGCCTGTCATGTCAATGTCTATATAATCACCGTCTACTTCACCTTCAGCTGCTTTATATTAATGTTATTAGTAGTTTAAAATTATTATTATAATTATCTCTCAACTATTGTATGTTCAAAATGAACAGAACTGTTCAAACCTAAAAATTTTAAGAACCGTGTACAATATTCATCAATCAATCATGTGGGAAACCTCATCATTCACAAAATGTAAAATAATTTATATATCATTGATACACTACAATTTCATAAATATCTACATGGGATAAAACATTTTTACAACAAAGTCGCTTTACGTGTCTGTCTGTTAATCCGCTAACTCCGCCTAAACCACGCAAATAATTTTGATTTTTCATGCGGTTTTCACCATCGGATAGATATATATTCACTGAAGGTTTATATATGTAATATATCTATCTATACATATATATACATATATATGTTTGTTAGTCTCACAAAAACTCGAGAACGGGTGAACCGATTTGCCTAATCTTGGTTATGAAATATTTTAGGAAGGTTTAAAAGGTGAGAAAATTTAAAGAAATTGCAAAGAAAATATTAAAATCAACTATTTTATTTTCCCATACAAACTGTTCGTACCTGACAAAGATTTGACACAAAATTAATTTTTGAACGCAGACAAATGTGACATATACGAGTAAGTATGTTTGTTGTCAAAGTTCAGACAACTTTTATTGGCGGTATGAAGTTCTAATAAGTACGAAGTTATAATATAATATTGCAATGTGTATTAAACTGACAGTGCAAGTTAAAGGGAGAGAGATCGTAGAGCCCGGATGTCATCGGATGAAAAATGTTGGCGTTATATGAAAACGCCGCCCGTGATTCTGAACGCTCCCATATGTTTTACATGCCGAGAATTCCTAACCGTTGCTACAAAAAGGAATTTTTATTCCTGTTCCATTCCCTAAACAGTAAGGATGATATTAATCAATGAACATTTTCTCGTTCATATAGCATTTTTACTTAATTATGTCGAAGCAAAAAAACAGGGTTATAATTTCAGAACCGTATGTATGTGTTCGTTTGTTCCCTCACAGCGTCTGAACTAATTAACTGATTGTAAAGTAAAGGGTATCGTTGAATTCGTTTCTATTCTACGGCTGTCATAAGCTTGGTTATTTTTATCAAATAAAATTGCGTCCGTGGTACTCCATAATGTAGTGACATAAAAAAAAGGAATAGACAAATGCCATCGTCATAGTTACAACAGAAATGCGTCAGGGTATCAAATGAAAGAGCTCCTAAATACCATTTCAAAGATGAAGTCATTCCATTCTAGTAGTCGAGTTTTAGTTTTGGAACTTTAGTTGTCAACCGATTTCAAAAAAGGAGGTTCTCAATTCGGCTGTATGTAGTTTTTTTTTTATGTATTTTACGCGATATCTCCGCCAATTATGAATCTATTTTGATGATTCTTTTTGTTTGGTAGAGTATCAGAAGTGGTCCCATATAAATTTTATCGAAATTAGTCAAGCCAAAACCGAAATATAAGCGATGAAGTCGGTTTTTTGCGTTTCAATTATCTTATATCACTACAAGTGAGTAACCTAATAAAATGAGTACTCAACCCCTCCTATTAAGGGCAACGACTAGTAAGTTTTTTTTTTTTTATTTGTAGAAATCAAAAATTTAATTTTACCACCAGTCCGGATGACCGAGCTTTGCTCGGTTTTTTGTTTTTGGTAGAATGTGTTTGAATTTGTAGCCTCAGAAAGCTTCATCTAGTGTCGAGTAGAAACAGTTTTTACATCGGTCATGGCGTAATAGATGGCGCTGATAGTTTCTTAAACCCGGTTTTTCAAATGCAGTTTGGGAACCGAGCATTTCTCGGATCTGGAACGTTGATAAATCGATTCCTTGGGCCGAATAACCCCTAATCTTTAACTTTCATGAAAATCGTTGGAGCCGTTTCCGAGATCCTGATTACACATATTTACAAGAATTGCTCGTTTAAAGATATTAGATTAGATAGATGTAGATATAGAAAATGTAAGGACAATAAAATATGAAAGGAAATTATACTATCTTTTTAAATAAATAAAGAAGAACAAATCAAGTGTCTAGAAGACACGTATGTCTAATTTCTCTATCCTTCGTTCGTAACCACAATTTTTAACCTATTGCGGGTTTTTAATGACTTTGGCCGCAAGAAGTCTCAAGGGATAGATTTATGACAAACATCGAAGTAAGCGTGTTTCCGCTTTTTAAAAATAGTGGCCCGTTTAGATATGTTGTTTGCTGGGGGACGGAGCACCATTCGGTGTGAGCTTTTTTTTGTAGGCAGTTTATTTTATCTCTATTGTTGATATTATGGCGTGAAGCGTGAAATGCGTCGTTAGTTTCGTGGATCGCGCTAAATAATGTATGGTAGATTGTGGGTTGCGAGTAGGCGCTGAAGCCGCTGAAGGCTTTAGACGGACGACTCCCGCCCTACGGGGTCGTTGACCTCGCTCCGCGCCCTCCGCCCCACATTTTTCTTTTCGGACAGTATACGGCTGGCGGGTTCTTGCGAAATGTGCTGCATCGTCGTCTTGCTGAATATGCGAGTCCGACCATTGTTCCGCTTTTGCAATTTCACGTGTAATCTCGTCCTGTCCGAGCGCTGTATTGTAAAACTAGTGAGGAATAGTTAAGTATGAGGACTCTTATAACAAAGGAGCGTCTCTGCATAAAAAGGACATGTGAAGCTCAGTTGAATAGTTCTGTCTTTCAAAGAATGTTAAAAGCTATTATACTTGTATGATGTTTTATTTCAGCATAAAATGTTCATTGATGATGTAATTCCGGTATCGAACTACCCGTCGGCTTAGTTGCGTGTTCGCCTTTTAAGCAGCTGGTGTCGGTTCGATTCCGAATGAAAACACAAGTTTTCGTCCCGAGAGAAATTTATGTTTCTGGTTCTGGGTGTATGATTGACTGCATTACATATTATTTTAATGATAGATAGGAAATGTAATAGATCTGAGAGCATAAAATTTAAACTAAGTGTTTATATAGAAATATCATGTACATATACTCATACACTATACTTTGTTAGTTAAGATGTTTTAAATCTTGTATAAAGAAATTCAGTTTTTGTTTTAGTTTAGACATTACGTAGACCATATATTATCTTTTGTTACACATATAATAATGTAATAAATATATAATAATAATCACTATTGCGCCCTACTCGGGTCTATGTTTCATTATGTATTGTAATATAGGGCAATAAATAAATATTACCAGCACCTAAGACAACTATGAACAAGTATTGTGGGGCTGTGAGTCTGAAAGCGTTTATTATTAAAGATTTTTACAATATCACCTATGTATTTCAGATATATATAGTTCGAATTAGGTCTTCTTGACACAGGCTTGTCTAGTGTGAAGGCCACAGTTTTAAGAGTGTATATATTGTCAAACTTTCAGCCCAAGACACCAAAACAACAAAAACTTTAGCTTATATTCTCATAGTACTTGTAACATCTATATCTAAACCACTTTTTAACCACTTTTCGTTGTTATTTTACAACTCTAGAACGGGCTCACCTATCCAAACTAAATGTTTAGGCTTTGTTCGGACTATTTAGTAGATGGTTTATGTGAAGTTTGCACAAAATCGGTCGAGCGGTTCTTCATTTATCACACCCGGGCGAAGCCGGGGCGGATCGCTAGTAGATTTATATAATACATATAACTATTATAATATAACTATTTCAGATGACATAGTAAAATAAAAAGTTGTGCAGGTGCTAGCTAATTGAAATGTTGAAAGCCTTTCAGGTGTTTCCCGATACCGGGCCAGCCCACCCGTGCGATAGTGACCGTGCAAGTTCATTATTCATTCTTTACACTGCAATTTCCTCTTGAATAATACATACTTTCCTTAGTTTTCTTCAAAAGCGCTTGATTTTTTTATTTATGTGAAGGGGTAATTTAAGTAATACCTTCTCATTTTGTGGGATGATGGCCAGGAAAGGGGATGATTTCATAAAGGAGAGACGAATGAAGGAGTCTCATTTACGAGGTATTCAGAAAATAACGAGCGAGGGTGTGAATCCCAGCTCAAAGCAACTGCCTACCGGTGTCTTACACGGCTAAGTACTGGCGCGTACATTTTGTACCCGAATGCGCGACGCAAAGGAGGTTATAAATAAGTCTAAGTGTGTATGTTTTGGTGACTTGTACATTCGCATAATGTTATAATTAGTTTTTGATAAAATAACATACATTTTACATTATTTTTCAATCATAAATAATACTAAAACTTACCTCTTTAATTGAAATTTACCTACAAGTAACATTATTATCAAGATTTGTAAAAATAACATTCATTTATTCAATAAAAAATTACACCTTCCGCACCTTAATAGCAATAATCTTTGTATTGAACGCTGGAATAACAGCGTGTTGTACTATTTTAGAAACTCAGCAAAGTAGGCAACTCATTTCGCAATTAGGCACTCTAGTGAAAGACAATGTTTTGTTACACTAGAAGAGGTTACCATAAATAATTAAAAAAAAACTTTGAATAATTAAAAAAATAAACTTTGGAATAGGCAAGCATTTGGCCACTATCTCACCCGATGGAACGTGATGAGGCGGCCGAAAAAGTGACTTGAAAAGAAAAAAAAAAGATCCTAAATCAAAAGGCAATTCGCAAGGTTTAATTTCTCAAAAAATGAACAATCAAAATGAAGAAAACAAATTCTCGCCATTTTTAATAAAATTGAGGAATAATTTACAAACTTTCGGAAATCTAATGAAGTTCAGAACACTCATTTATAAAAGCCCAGAGTAAGAACATTAAACGGCCAACTAAATATACCGTTTTAAACGAAACCAGGACGAGGATCTTTGTGTAATTAAATACTTTAGCTGGACCCTTCACAATGACGGCCTCCATTTTACCTACTTCAGATTTTTTTGCTACCAGGGTAAGAAGCGAGGTAATGGACAACATAATTAATACTTATGAGACTAACCAGCGATGAAAATACAAAAATTAATACAATTTTAGGTTCATACCTTCATTATTTACTGGGGCTTTACGATAAATTCGTAAATGCTCTGTCTATTTCAGATTTCTTTTTATGGCCATGCCTGTTGAAAAGGGCAAAAGGTAGGCGGTAAAATGGACTGGATAATCGTTAAGTATTTAATTGATATAATTGGCCTTTCGGTCCGCCATTAAGGGAGTTCGACCGACCCTACCGTCGAGCTAGTTACTGAAACAGACACATTTTTTCGAATCCCTTTCAAAAACGAATTCTCTCTATACATTTTGAACAACTCCCTTTCAGACATGTTTATTATTCAGTCAATGCCTTTTTTAGAATTTTGGGGCATTGAAATATATGTAGGTGTAGAGGATCCTATATGTTATTCGTCGTTTCTAAAGATTACAAAAACAGTTGATCGCATGAGGCATATTTTCCTTCATAACGAAATTCACCAGCGGACGAGGTAAATGCTTGTGATGGGTTTATCTGTGCTTGTGATTGTTCGATTCGACAGTTGTCAGCGTCAATTGCAATCAACACATTACTCAACAGCTGTAATACATAAGTATTGCAGCTGTTATATTTTTTATCTTATCATTTCTACCTATACCTTGTTTAATGCCAAACACAAACTTATTTTCAACCGAGGGAAGTCTGGTCTCTATGTTGACTTAGATGGTTCAGGACTTGTCCGTTCCTCTGTCAGAAGTATTTAGCACCTGAAGAAGAGAATATGTAAAGCGGTGACCCAAAGCCAATAATGATAAAATTATATAAATGAAAACGTTAATACACGTGAAAGGGGGCAATTTTTTTTATGTCCGGTTATCGCTAAGACTAGCTTTGAAAGTGGAATACGAAACCGTATTTTTTAAATCTTTTGGAGTTGCAAATAATCATATATTAGACCTGTTTTGTCCCGATGACTATCTTAAAAACACATTTAAAGCTAAAACTTTACTTATTTACTTGCTTGAATAAGAAATACAACAACTAAACAATTATTTTTAACAAAAAATCTTATAAGCAATTGCTTCAAAATTGTTTCTCTATTAGGCAAAATATAGGCTTTAATTTGTGGGGGAACTACTAGTTTATATCATAATAATTACTACTTTTGGCTTTGGGCCACAGCTTTACATAATTTCTGAGAATTTGAAATATCTCGCATGTATGGTTTATGCGCTTATTTTTGTCAATAGTTCAATAACTAGAAGAATAGATTTCAACGCCGCGGCGGTGCATCAAATTATTTCAACGGACCTGCAATTCTGGGCTCACATGTAATGCACATGAAATATAGCTACTAAATCATAACGGGCATGAAGACGATTGTCCAAACTATGAAATTCCCGCCTCGAGGAAAGCGTAGCAATAAACAGCAGACTCAAGGGTAATGAATTATTTATTTTATCCTTACGAGACACTTCACACAGTCCTCTTATAAGTACCTTATATTCGACAGAAATAGCGTTGAGTGGATTTTGCGAATTTTTTGAGCCGCTATATATTTTATCGTTTCCGAGTACGATTAGTAAGTACTTACTAATTGTACTCGGGAACGATAAATCACAAAGATATCATATTAAGAAAATATGTAGGAGTTTCTTCCTGACAACCAAAGGGAGATGATAAAATATTACATACAGTGATATTAGTTATTAGAATGGGTTTGATAACACATTTAAATGCGTATACACAAAATTTCGTGTCTGTGCAGCTGACCGTTGAAGAGTTCCTGTATCTTGAGCTAAACCTGGCTGTCGATTCAGGCCATGCTTAGGAAAATATACCTACTATCTAAACTGGACCAAAATTAAAAAAATCCAACTCTGTGGGATAAGTACAAGTGGTTCTAATTATGCTTGCAAGATTTGACCCGAACATACAAACTTACATACATTGCAATTTAAATAAAAGCTTGTGAAACAATTCGGCGAAGCCATACTTTGGATAGTCTAGAGACTAAAAAATTGTGTCTATCTAGAATTACTACTGCGTAATTTATATGATACAACTCAATCATTCATTAGTTTTTTTGTAGTCTTTTTTAGTTTTCTTTTTTTTAATTTTTTTATTTAAGATAGGCAAACGTTTGACCGCCATCTCACTTGATGGTAAGTGACGATGCGGTGGACGATGGAGCACGTACACTTTCTATAGTCTTTTTACTTAATATGAGTTTACTTTATATCGTATAGAGGGCAAGCGTCCACTATGCAATGTTTTTGTGTGAGAAACGTTCATTTTAGCTTTTTTCTTCATCATGGGCATTTGTGTGAATGGCTAGAATAATAGATAAAATCAGAAAGAGGTCATACGAACAGACACTTACATATTGCAACAGATTTTTATTCCTATAACGCTTTGATAGAAATATATATAAATATATTTTTTTATGACTTTAGTGCATCTAAGTCACTTTAGTTATTTAGTGTATGTACCTGCAAGCGATGAACATATTTACCTAACGAATATTTTTTTAATTATTACATCGGTTGTCCTCTAAGTGGGGGACAACCGACTGAAAACCGACGATAAGTTGGACACGGAAATGAAAGCTCCAGTGAAGATAAGTAGTTATTGCTCTCGGAACTATTATGTATTCGGAGATTAGGTTACGGAAGCTAGCGGTAACGACCTTTCATGATGGTCATGAAGTTTTAAAGTCTGTGTAAAGTAGTAGAGTTTTTTTGTCGATTCAGTTTTTGGATATTTTTCAAAATATTTTAGTGATTCCGAAAACACGCTAGGTAGGTTTTCAGCTTAGTTTAAGTTTGTTTATACTATTACTATACTGCGTAAATGTGAACTTATCATGTCCTCGTTGCAGCTGGCATCACTTCACACTTCAATTACTACCAGCTTCGATGTGAGCATCACTCATGTACGTGAAGAGCACGAACAGTTACGACTAGGTGGGAAAACATTACATTCCAGTCTCGAGCTAAACACAGCTGGCTAATTACCCGTCCCTGGGCCCTCGTGAATATTTTTATCGGATTTTTAAATGGTTTTGCATCAGTCGTCAAAGCTCGCCGTGTTCTCTTATTATGCGCGGTGTAACTCTGGATAAATACCGAGTTCGCGGGTACCAATGCAAATGAATGTTTTTATGTCGCCAACCGCGGCGTTGCATTCGTCTAGCGAGAATTAAATCCGTGCCTCTGAAAAGGTTTAAGATGAATGAGAGTATGCAACAACTGTTTACAGCAACTTATTCCTGTACGGCAAATGTAAATAGTCTGTGTTTTATCTGCAAATCCAACGGCTAGTGGGCGTTTAAAGTGAATAGGATTTGTTAACAATTAATGTTGTATTTTGTATCAACATTTTTGTATCGCGATATGCCTCTGCAAACCAGTTTAACGTTTAATCGATTTGTTATGTGACAGGTGTTCGTATTGGTACTCGTATATACCGTAAACCGTACGTAGCTTCGCATTGAGGGGCACGCGATGTCTGAACCGCGTCTGAACAGGAAATGGCCTGGAGATGAGCAATGCCGTTAGTTACGGGGACAGGATTATATAATATATATACAGGCAATTTTACCTGCAAATGAATGAATATATGAGCTATACAAATTTCGATAAGTACACGATTTTATTTTCATTTGTAAAACCTGAAATTTCGGCAGCAGCTAAATTGTCAAAACCATTGTGTTATACTTAGTATATTATATATACTTCAGAGGTGGGTCCATATAAATTTTATCGAAATCGAATTCAAAACCAAAATATAAGCGATGAAGTCGGTTTTTTTAAGTTTTGTTTCCGTTTAAATTATAATTGGCAATCATCTTTATTTTTATTTCTTAACTTCACCTTGGTAACGGATTATACACCTTAATAATAACCTTATCGGGATTAGTCCTTTAAAGTATTTTAGTGCAAAGACAATTGAATGAAAAGTTAAATAAAATATAACCCAAATAAAATTATAAATTACGGCTTTGATAACTTACCTACGACATAGTCCAATCTACGAGAATCATAAGAAATATAGATTATTAAATAATCATTCGAATTTACATTTTCATTGATCTAAGTAGTTAAGGTTGTAAACTCTAATTTAAAAAATAAAGAACACATTGATCGAGAAAAGGCAGCATTCCGACGGCTGCAATCCAAAACCGTTGCGTGTCCAATAGGTTCGTCGTCGTATTTTATTTCTTCGTTTACCGAGTGAAATGCCGGCAGCGACTGGCCGGCTTTCTTGGAAGTGGCTCGGGCTAGCGGGCTACACCAAAGTCCACCACTCAAACCACTACAGACTGGTACCTGTCGCACCCTTCTGCACTTCAGGCTTCACCCCCGCTTACCTGGACTTAAACGACCATGATACTCGACTCAAAAAAATGTTTACGCATAATTGTATGGCACATCTCTTAGAAGGCCTACGAAATCCTTTATGCATTCTTACAATTGTTATAAATGATTATTGCATAATGAAATCCTAATGTCTGCGAGTAGTCCTAAGAGTCCCCATTCTAATACGGTTCCAGTTCAAAGGTAGTCGGATCAGTTAAAACAAGACGTTTATCATTTTATTGACTGCATTAAGGGCTTCAAATATTACATAAAATTGTATTCGCAATGTTTATAGACGCGCTGTAATATCTAAATTGTTGACTTACAAAATGGTTCTGGCGATATTTTTATTGAGGATGTTTTATTGAAAAGACAACATCGTTATGGAAGTAATAAAACATTCTCTGCATAGATTTATGAGTTAACCTCATTCTAACCGAAGAAGAGCCCAAAAATGAATCACAATGAATGTCTCTTGGGACTTGACTTGCCCTCGTACTTTTTTGATTTTGGAGTTCTTCAAGAAACTCTTGAAAACGGCTCGTGATAAATGGACGGGGAAGTGACACTGACATCTCAGGTTGCACCCTCGGGTTCCGGAGCCGACTATAAAGACTCAATCACCTGCCCCTGACAGCGACTGACTTCTCCCCATGATGTATTGAAGTTTGCTCAACAAATAATATTTATCATCTATTATTATGCAAGGCGTGTGTATTGCTGATAAGCTGAAATGATTTTCGTGGTTGCCGTTTTTACATCGCAAACTTCGAAGGTACATTTAGATTTGATAATAACAGATACAGGAACTATATTGAATTTGCTTCGTATAATGCTCTTGAGTCATAATGTAATATAAGTATGCATAACATACATCGCAGTTTCCAAATAGTCGGTTTTAAATTTCATATAAAAAGGTGTTTACAAAATTCCAACACGTTTTAATTTTATAGGTTTTCACTACATTTCAATATCCAATCATTTGATTGTTTAGGGAAATAACAATATCGAATCACGACTTTAACTCGCTTTTGAAGAACTCGACTTATCTTAAAAACCTATTACATTGATTTGAGTCATCTGAGTTTTAAGCTACACTAGCGAGGTTTCCTCAAACAATGACAAATATTTATTGGGGATACTTGAATCAGTCCTTTTGATCAGATAACATTAAATTAATAAAGCGCTTATTTACAACGCTAATGAATATTTTCATTTATAGTTTATTTTATGTATTCCTTTGGGAATGTCTGGCCTTTTGCCTAAAATAGCAGTACCTTAGATGCCGAACTATTGGTTGGAATGAGTTGGATTGGACTGAATGGAATAGTTTCCTGGAATCGTTTGCTCGATTGCTTTGCTCGAGATTTATAATTTTAGTTCTCCAGTCTCCTATTATAACATTTATTAAGTATATTTAACAATAAACCATCTAAAAAATTCAAGTATACTACTTACCTGTCTACAAATTCTACTATAGATATAAATGATGTGTAGTTTCTGTTTTTCTATAAAGTTGAATGTTTTTTCCTATTAATTTCAAAGTCGTTTCTAATATTTTACGTACATGTGTTATTATTACTTACTTATAGTTAAGTTTCTTTTAAATAGTAAGAAATTCGATTTCTTTCGCGCTTCAATCCAATAAAATCCCTCCAGATGTAAACATGAAGTATTGCAGGTTATCGCGGAAATAAACATTAGGAACATATTGGTAAATATTTCGGCTATATAGAGTGGTTGGAAAGGCGCGCGCAGTTGGCGGCACGCGGCAGGCGCGGCGGAGCGCGGGGCTTCGGCCTCGAGTCGGCACTCAGCTCGCGGCGCCCTCGCGCCTCGCTCAGTCAGCGCCTGACCGCGGGGCACGGCGCCGCGCTCGTGTCCTGACCTTACGACTCTCGATTTGCCGATACCTCACTTAACATCATCACTTAAATGTAGCAACCCTCTCGAAATCCGTCAACACTTACAAACTTTTTAGAGATCCGAGCCCGTTCATCAAACTTTTTCCATAAACCGGCTCCGAACTTGACCTGTGATTGTTGTCCGAACTGTCAGTGCGCGTGTTGTGCTTTATCGATAACATAACCTGTACGATTTCAAGGGCGCGGAAGAGTCCGCTTCTTGCAGCAGTGGTGAAGTGGAGCTGGAACTGGACTGATAAAGTTGTTCTTATATTGTAAGTGGGCGTATTCGAAAGTTTGAAAATCGATCGGTTGACGTGCGTGCGTGGGATTACGTTTACGTAATCTTTGTTTACCTTGGGAATATTATGCACCGCGGTGATTGCCCGCCGTAATACGTCGCACCATACTTCTGCAGATTTTCTTCTGGATGATAAACTTTACTGGTAAGTTTGAGCATTCCTTGTATTGCTACGGGTAGACTTCGAAAGTAGACGCTGCGCTTTAAAACTTTTATTGTTATTGTGGCTATCGTTGCATATGTAGAAAACTTATGCTATGTATATAGATTTTTTCCGTTTTTTGAATTTTATCGTTACAAATCACCTTATTGCTTTTTAATTATTAGTGCATATTGCATATATTATTCTTATATTTTCTAATAAGCATCAACATTGCTATCAAAATTCAAAAGTCAGCTTGTAGGTACGATGTAGAATTGTAGACACAAAGAAATGTTCGGGAACTTATATTTCTGAAAAAAAAAATTATTAGCGTCTTTTAAAAATTATGAATTTACAAGAGAGTAATCGGCAAAATCAATGGAAAAAAGACAAGGAAATAATGATTATATTGAGAAAAGTGAAAGTAATTAAGCCTTATTCGAGACATTTAATAGGCTGCTGGAGGAAGGTTTCGCTGCTACCCACACACACTTGTCAAGTGAAAGAGTAGCGTGGGTTAAATTACTACCGGCTCATAACAAAAATGGGTATAGGAGTAGTAATCGTAAGATGAAAAAGGATTATGCTAATTTTAAACTACTAATCAATTCAAACGACGACGCTAAATGAATTCAAGAAGAATTTAAGTAAGCATAAAATCAGTGTCTGTATGATAAAAACGGCTTCTATATAAATAAACAGCAAATTGAAACACGGACAATAACTTGTTGTTATATGAACATGATGAAACTTCTTTTTTGTCATTATACAAAGGTTAAAAAAAAATGTATTGTATCCCTTCTTAGGCTTACAGAACATTATATGAGGCTACAAAACTATTGAATGCCAATAGCATTACCGTACCAAAAACATGTTCTTCGTGCAACATTTCCTTTTGTCAGAACACAGGTCCCACGGCATTAAATACTTTGAAACCCTCTTTTGGCGATGAACTGGTTTGATTTACACCATCATCATATAGAAGTTTCATTTAAATTTAAAAGTATTCATGAAAACAACAAGTAAAGTCAGAGATTTCTTCAAGTCGCCATTCATTCTTAGCAGACAATAAGGTCTGTTGATGACCAGTTCCAATAAAGACGACCGTGGAACAATAAAAACAGGTTTTGAAAATACATGGAGATGCGAGAACCCTGAACCGTTAAGGTCACTGATACGAGTATGAATGCCAAAAGATAGATCACAACCGGTTAAAACATTATTAATTTGGACACTTGGAAGATTTTAAAGTTAGACTATAGTCTTAACTACTTTATAAAGTTGGTTAGGTATAGTGAAATCGCATTTAATGAAGTTTTTGTCGTTAGGCAGCAGCAATGTAAGTGTAGGGGTGGGTAGCCGCGCTTATAGAGCGGAGCGTACATATTTCATGAGCACTGGACGGCCCACAATGGCGTCGCGATGAGCTCGTCTGGCAGGAAGCTTACCTTTACCATCTATGCCATTACAAGTATGTCCCAGTAAGTACTTTATACTTCATATTTTGAGGATATTGCTATACTTTAACGCCCGTGTCGAGGTAGTTTATATTTCGTCTCGTTAGGTCAATGTTTTAGTAATTACATTATCTGTATTGTATATAGTACAATACGCTTTCCCACAACGAATGAACGACACATCCGTTGTTAATTCATATATACTTACAATACTTTACTAATCGAATATATTAAGACTGATTTTGCCTCGAGACTCTTACGCGCTACGGTGTCAGGAACCGAAATAGCTTTTAAGGATATCATTAGCCCCTAGGGAAATTAGAACGAATTACATAATGCCTCTGGTGTATTATGGCAAAGCCTTGTATCTAAATATACACGTACTTACCTAAATTATCTTTTTACCATATTTTTGCATGTAACCTACCATGTAACGAGCTTTTGTAGTAATGTATATGACCCTAATACGACAAAGCAAAATAAAGGCTTCTGATTTTAGCAGTATATCTAATAGTAGCTCGTCTTTTCTCTCACAGCGCCAAAACGAATATTAAATTGAAACATTTAAAAAATCATTTAACTATGTGGATGCATAAAAAATATTAAAGTTAATTAATTTAAAAAGTATTACATTTTCTTTCATACAAGTTTGTCCTGATAATTATTACGAACATAAAAAAACAATTATCAAACGCAAGCAAAGCTTAAAAAACCGACTTCACCGCTTGATCAGAATAATACAAAAAAACAACTCAAAATCGGTTCACGTGGAAAGAAGTTATGATGTAACACACATAAAAAAATAATACAGTCGAATTGAGTACCTCTTTCTTTTTTGTGAAGTTGGTAGAAAAATCAGTCAAACCGTTTTCTAGCGATGATCTTTTATATATGCGCCAGTTGATTTATTTTTATCTTGAATTAAATATTGTTTACGTAAGTTTATATGTATGTATGTATTAATGTATATAGATAGGTATCTAAGTAAGTTGTATTTATGTCTATTAATATGTATTAATGTATATGTATAGATAGGTATCTAAGTAAGTTGTATTAAATTTATATCTATTAGTATGTTTTTACACCACCGACCTCATTATATAAAATTATCCCTCTCTCCATCCAAAGGTTGACTGGAAGAGATCGCTTTTAGTGATAAGTCCGCCCATTGTACTTTAGTTTTTTTAAGATTATCCCTGTAACTAACTGTATTTGGTGTACAATAAAGAATTTTCAATTCTATTCTATTCTATTCTTGAAGATAGATATTAAGTTTAAAAGTAGCTATATTATATATACGGCATAGTACTACGGGGTATGAGGTGGATATATTTTATGGTAATTGTATCCTTGGATCCTTGCGAAAACATGCTTCATTTCATAGTATTTTATAGGTCCGAGCTATCGGAATTGCGTAGTTCTAAACTGCTCGTGGATGCTGATGTTACAAAATAATATTTTTGAGGCGATGATCGACACCGGGAAGCGAGGCTGTTTGTAAACAAACCCAGATGTGAGCTGGCACGAGGTGCCCGAGTACTTCCAAGGCATGACTCAGATTCGAATGATGCCATCCGTTTGTGGGCACGCGCGCATACGTCATTAAACCTACTGCGTAGTCCATACATATTATAAATAAGCTTTGATACTCGAGAAGTGATCTTTACAAATGTTCCAGCACAGTATGCATAAGCAAGCTTGACATGGTGTAACAAGTGGCAAAATTAAAATTCTCAAATAGGAAATTGGCTGCACAGATGTTCAACAAACAAAGCTCAGAACACTCTAGATCAAGTCATCTATCAAATAAAAAAAACTGAGTCAAAATCGGCCCAGCTTTGGAAAGCTACGAAGCTACAGACATACGCAGATACACACTTTAAACTTATAACACTCTTATTATTTGTCGGGAGTTATACGCCCCGTCACGTTAGCTACACGCCCCTGCTAATGCGAGTTGAATGTAAAGACTACTAACGTTCCACATTACACATCCCTGGGGACTGCAGGTACCCGGTCCACCTACGACGTGGAGATGGAGGCTACTGTTATGTCAAGCAATAATAAGATTTCATTGACGTCAAAAAGGAAATTACAAACAACGGGGGTAAGCGGCTTGTATCAAATATCTAATCTTGTAAAATAAATATTATACAGATATGGCTAATATTCGTTTCGTTGGTAATAAAATATCATTACTTTTAAACGCGTTTGGGTTGATGTGGGTAGGTAAGGGCATTTGGCATTACATAGTGGGTTTCAGCATCCCTCATAAAATATTAAATTAATTAGAGAGTATTTACAAATTCAGTTTCATGAGTGTGGAAATAATGCTGGTTCATAAATATTATCGTTTAAAAATTCTATACAAATATATTAAACGCGAACTTAGTGTCACGAACTTAGTGTGCTGTGAGTGTGAAAGACACTCACAGCACACTAAGTTCGTGATTTGTTTCGTGGGTGTTGGAAACATTTGCATCACACACACAATCCCAACCAGAATCAGAAAGACAAATTTTCCTTAGAAAGACAACTGAATTGAACTCGATACCCCCTCCTGCTTAAAAGGCGAACGCTCACCCAACTGAGCCAACAGGCAGTTCAAATATAAGTGCTACTGTATTCGTGTAAGTATGAATAGTAGGAAACATACTAGATTACATTTAAAGAATAATATCTATTTTACATTTTTCAGGTATTATTTCAAATATATGTTTAAAAATAATTCTTGGACTAATATATGAACATAAGGTATCAAGCATCCATATTGAAAGAATTCGTCGCATTTGCTCACATGCCAGGAAGTTTTATTTATGGAGTTTGTTTGCAAAGCATTCATTCCCTTAAAAAAAGATACCCCTTTATTATTTACGGTCAAAGGAATCCCTTTTTGCTGAAACTCCCTGATATAATACCTCCCCTTGCAAGGGATAGTCACTATGCAGCCTTTATTTAACAGTAACACTAGCTGCTGCGTTTGAATAACCGTTTATGAGTTGCGAGAACTTGTTTACAAGAGGAAGGGTAATGTGTTCCTAATAAAAGGTTAAAGCTTAATGAGTTTTCACGCGACTTCATTCTCAGACGTGTCGGTTTCACCGCGCACAGAGGTCGAGGTCGGACTGATTAGATTAATTAATGGATGACTAACGTATTACTATATACGTACCCAACTGAAACACAAGTAGATAACATTAACTATGTCGTGTAGGTTAATGATATCATTCAAAACAGTTTGTTTACCAAAATAGATCGTGTGATGAAACAGACACGCTCTCTCGGTTTCGCTCGGCTCAATGAATTAAATTGATAGTTGATTACTGAACCAGAGACAGCAGCTGATCGAATTACATCTGACTGTCTCTATCGCGTTCTACGCTGATGACTTATCGTGTCTGGTTGGTAGAAAGTGCTGAAAGTCGATGTCGGTCACCAGTTCACCACACTCGCTTTCGTACAGTCGAAAATGACGGTGCACACGCACTTGTATTTACAACACAACCATCGTTACTGCTGAACTCGCTGCCCGCGTCTTTGTTCCCTGAACAGTATAACCTGGGAGTCTTCAAGTCTAGAGTAAATAGGTACCTTCTAGGTAAGCATGCTACACCTTCGGCATCGTCACTTTCCATCAGGTGAGACATATAGGTAGCATAAAAAAAACTTAAAACAATTTACGTGCACGTGAATTGTAGTGCAGATAACTAGGTATTTAAATAGGTATCTATATTCAGTCATCAGTATGACTATTAATATCTCGTTTAGATATAGCACGTGGTGAAGACAAAAGGATAAACAATGAAGATATATTACCAAAGGATTTCCCCTCCGATGACATAACCGTTCTAATTGGATTGATCGTAACAATACGGCAGTGGTCTATACCGCAGTATTACATTGCGGAATCCACGGAGTGAGCGTTCATCGGTAATAATGGACAGTAATGACAAGATTGTGTACCTGTATAATTGTTAAAGTAATGTTAAATTAACACATCTGTATATTATCTGGACCGAAACAGCAACCGGAACCGGCGCGTGCAGCGGAGCGGACACAATCCAAGGTCGGACGCAAACACGCCTAAATTATTCAACCAAATTACACACTAACCAGTAACCACATAACATCATAATTCCATTTAGCTATTAAAGTTTACGATTCGTTACATAGAAGATAAGTAAGACTTAGTAGAAGCCATTGAGCAGCTTTCTCATGTTGAAAAGAAATTACCCATGAGCAGTTTTACAGCTAGGAGAGCTGAAGAATTAATAAAAATGTTTTATTAAACGTTGCGTCGTTACATAAATCCTACACATTTTGTGTGTTTAAACTATATAATTAAAATGAATAATGTAAAATGCATGCCTTTAATAATATATTATCTACAAAATTATCATAAGTATCAAACTAGTGTCATCAAAAAAACGAGGTGTCGAGGGTCACCGGTTGGATCGAACTTCCTTCCGCTTTATATTATGTATTAAATAACACACATAATGAAATAAACTAATAACGTTTGAGAGTGATAAAATGAATCCAAACTTATATTTATTTTCTAGAATTTTCTTTATTTTAAAATTGAATTGACCAAAACTCTTTTTTAAAGTCGGCAACGACTTTAAAAATAGCATCGCTCGGCGTACAAACCGAGCGTTCTTTGGCTAGATTATTGTAAACTATATTTTAAGGCGCAAGGAAATCGCGACCAAAGAGCGAGATAAATTTTGTTTATTTCTGACCGCCCGCACCGGCTAAATTCTTACTACACATACTTAGATCGAGACAATATAGCAAAAGTGTCGTGACGGTTTTTTTTACCTAGCTCTCGTTAGCCATGTAGAAGTGTAAATTCGTTAAGGAACTTCGTATATGTGAAATTATTTCTATTAATATCGAGGGTAGAGAAAAAAAAGTGATGAATTAGCTGATTAGAGCGCGACGATTAACGGTTACTTTTCATTATAGAAGATAACTGCTTAACTATCACCGACTATCACGTCACGGGTCATCAGCAAATCTCTTGGTTAACTAGAATATTTTTTATATAGGTTGCATCTTCTAAACCGGAAATCTGAACGGAATCTGATGAAAGATGAATTATTCAGCTGATTATATGATTGCTCTTAAACATTGAAATAAATAAAAAAATTACCCGAAACTACTTGAAGGCTGTTGGAGTGTTATGCGTTGAGATAGAAGACAACACTGCGAAAGCTACTAAATGTGAACATTATTGAGTGATGTCAAATGCAATAAGAATTAATCATTGTAAGTTGTGTCTGGAAACACTCGCGTGACTAGCGAGTTTCTGACGAGTTCTAGCGAGATTTCTCTGCAAAAACAAGATTTCAAATCACTGATATTATGCGTTGAACGCCGAAAATATTTTCTTTTTTGTTAGTTAGTTTTTAGAGAAAATGTTAGCTAGACATGCGATTTCAGCATATTGCTTCGCTTATTGCTTCCTCAATTCTCAAAATGTGTAAATTTAGTTTTATTACGGTTTTTGTTGTAACATAAATATTAATAGAGTCAACTTTAGAACAACTCGGTAACTTTACGCAATAAGCTAATAAGATTCTCATCATTTATATTCATTTCTGTTAAAGTTTATGGATGAAGTAAATGAGAAAAGTTTTCAATGCATGTAAACCAGTGAACGTTTGAGTCATCTGTGAATACAAATTACGAATTCAGTGAAAGTGCGGCATACGGTAACTTGGATTGGATTAGTGATATTAGTAGGTGTATGTATCCATGTGTTGAGGAGTTAGTGGATTAGACCTAGATCATGTTACAGCTGGACGCCTTTTCAGTAATGACTAAGCTACTTAAACACCGACCTTGCTCTCTTAAAGTGATTGTAAGACAATGCATGCTTTCTTTGCTTTGTATGGATTAGTGATATTAGTATCTAATATCACTAATCCAATCCAAGTCACCGTATGCCGCACTTTCACTGAATTTGTAATTTATTTTCACAGATGACTCAAACGTTCACGGGTTTACATGCATTGAAAACTTTTAGATATCCATATGTTGAGGAGTTAGTGGATTAGACCTAGATCATGTTGACAGCTGGACGCCTTGTTAGTAATGACTAAGCTACTTAAGCATCGACCTTGCTCTCTTAAAGTGATTGAAAGCCAATGAACGCTTTCTATGCGTTGTGTTTATTCAATTTACTATAATAACATAATATTTCATCAATACAGATAGCTTAAACGCCAGCAAAATACTAATGTTGATTTTATTTATTAGCAGCAATATCGATGTTTGCTTATTTTGCGGAAAACGAAAACCTTTCGTATTTTATTTTCTCTATTTTGTTATCGTACCATTCTGGTGTCAGAGAGATGTAGAGGGGATAAAAGCGGGATAAATATCTCGTATATTCTGAGTAACAAGAATTCGTTCTAAAATTAGATTTAGCTACAGAAATGTTAAACATAATTGCATTTGTAACAGTGACTACGCGTTAAATTAATAAATATTAGACGTAACTCAATCTGAACAAGAAATAGTTTCAATTTAGTTTGATATGCTTTAAAGATTTAAGTATCTTTTCTTTTCATTCATCTTCATTAGACGTGATAGATTTATGTTGCAAGTTAATTTGTTAGCGTTAGCTGAGTCATGTCCGTACAATGCGTTAAAACTTTCGGGCGGTGAATGCAATCGCTTAGTGGCATCAATGCAACGCATTGGTTGAAAAGATTTGTATACATTTTTGAGATAGTGTCTGATATATCATTATACCCGGTCACAACGACATTCAAAGCGCGAAATGCGTATCCAGTATCGATCTGGTGAGTGACTTGGTTGCGTCGCCCCACATTTCACGCTCGTTGCCAATCGCGACAAACGCTCGCTTTGCTTGCTTCGCCTCCTCGTCCCAACGCGGTTAACTATATAATCAATGTATTCTTGGATCAAAACAACGGGCACAAATAGAACACGCTAGTGCCATACATTTGTAATCCATAAGGACTTGGCATTTCCATGCGGGTTCAAAGCGGTTGACAGTCAGACAGTTGAGTATGCGCATGAAATTAGAAAAGATTACCTTATTGCGAGTGTGTTTACGGTTTGTTATATAGGTACTCGATCTTTACTAAAACTTTATTGTACCGCACTTATATTCTGAAGGATCATAACCAAGTTTTTCTCATTTGCTACCGAATAATAATATGTTTTACATACGTACTTCAACGGTATTGTAGAAAATGTTCTTAAAATATTATTTAAAAAATTCCAAACTGTGTCATTGCAGCAATGTTTCGTACAATAATATATTCTGTAGCACATTGCGTGTTTGTTCACAGTCTATTCAAATAGGATTTGAGTCTTTGTCAATATCTAATCCATTCACAGCTGTTGTACCGATGCTTGTTCTTGCATAACACCAGATGTTCGCTGACTCACGGATAGTAGGTGTTAAGTCTCTATGATATTTATAATGAGCTCCTATTTAAATAAACACCGTCTAATTATCAAATCCGTTATGCAAATGCACAGCTATTTCTGTATCAAGTTATCGTCAGTTGCACACTAACATAACCAATTAGTAGTTACCTAGAAAATGTCATCATGCGTTATCGTACGATTCGCTTTGTAAATATGATATCATCAACGTTGTTGCCTGCATGTCCTGCTGTAATATCCGCATTAATTCCGCAAATATACGGCAATAAAGGCGCATTACGGATACAGAGACTGGCGCTCCGACCTGCACTGAGCACCGTTCATTCCCCAGTAATGTCTGGTCTGTGAGCACCGTGAGAAACGTTTCAAGTGAATTAACTTTTCGCCATTATCGTCACGCAACGGAGAATAAGTTGTAAACTACACATATTAGCGTTTTTCTCCCAGTTAGTTACGTGCTGTGCATAGTGATTGGCAGTAATCGATTAACATTAAAAGTTTCACGTACCTTCGCAATGATAATTGTTATTTGGGTCGATGAACTAACGGGATTAGAAGTAAGTGGATGCATGTTTGAAATCTCGTGTTGCTGGGCGTCTATCGTGACCACACATGCCACTTACCTTTACACTAACTAGATTTATTATAATTTGCATTTAATTGCACAATATTGAATGTGAATAAAGGTAAAGTACTCAACAACGAAAACATGTTTGGTTTGCAGCGGTAGAATGTAGTCAATTTAAAAGATCACCTGGTGTATTTTGCAACCATTGAAATCGTTATGGATGTGTCCAATTGTATTTTTTTTTTATGCATAATAGGCAAGCATTTGACCACTATCTCACCTGATGGAAAGTGACGATGCGGCCGAAGATGTAAAATGCTTGCCTAGAAGATACCTATTCACTCTTGACTTGAAGACTCCCAGATTATACCCCTCGGGGAACAATGACGCAGGTAATGAATTCCACTCCTTCGCTGTACGGATCCAATTGGAGCACAGAATAATCCAAATAAGCAGCGAAAAGAGAGCTTCGTCATAACGATAGCGTTAATCTATCGTGCATTTTCCTTTCAGAGGAATAGAACAAAATGAAAGTCGATTGGCAGATAGCAAGTAGTATAGGACGAGGGTGATGATCAGTGCCAGCAATCGACGCGACGCGAATGCTTGGAAACAATCGGCGTTAGGTAATTAGGTATACCTAATCTACTCTTACAATATCTAACTCGAATGAAACTGTAATTACCTTTAGCTATATGAAGGCTTACAAATCAAATAATCTTTCTGTTTGGTATATAACACATACGTCATTTTCTAACATAAGCGACTTTTGATTGGGTATAATTAATTACCTAACTTTGTTACGGTCTTACCTTGATTCATGTTCTGTCAGTCTTGATGACGTAATAAGTTATTATATCCATTGTGTTTCCTTGGTCACATGACCTGTAATTTGTACTGGTATGAGCTATGCTTTAAGGTTCGATATACTAATTAAACGCAAGCAAAAAAAACCGACGTCACCGGTTTATCTTCGGAACCTTAATCAGAATAAATGTATTAAACACGCATTATTGACGATAACTCAAAAACTACTGATCAGATCTCGATCGAATATAAATGTTACTAATAGAACAACAACAGCAACAGCTTTCAAACATAAAAAAAATCAAAATCGGTTCACGTGGAATGAAGTTGTGAGATAACACAGATATTAAAAAAATGCAGTTGAATTGAGTACCTCCTCCTTTTTTTTGAAGGCGGTAGAAAATCACATTTTCTACCATCCCTTCCTCTTCTAAGCTCTTAGTTATATATGTAAAAGATAAACTCAGTAATTAAACATGTATTTACAATTAATCATCAAGTCATCTTTGCACTTCTTAGTCATGATTCACGATCAAGGTTCTACTAACGTTTAAACCCGTTTTTGGTTATACCTACATATTACATTTATTTATAAACTCAGTCAGCAATCAAACGTATTCATTTAACAAAGGGTGGCCAAATCACTGTCATGTAATTCCAGTTATATCGGGCTCCATGGCGACTTCGCCCCATATGACGCCTCCACTGTTTGGCTGGTAATTAATATTGATTGATTCTCGACATACGATATATTTATTGAACGTATTAAGATGCAGATAATTGTGTTAGTATACTTGTAATTACAGCCGTGTGTATTGAGAATGTTATTACTGGTAAGCGAATGGGCTTCACAGGACTTGTATTGCATATATATACACAAGTTGCAAATTAGTAGCGACTTTCGTCCTCGAACCATGTGAATCTTTTAATCAAATATTTTGTATAAATAAATGGTATTATAACGTAAATGACTAATTTAAAATTTCTACTATAGTATTAATACTTTAGAATTAAAACTTATTTTCTACTTTAGTAATTTTAATTTTCTATTTCTACTTGAGTACTTTTTATACTAAAAAATAATCTAGGTACACCACCGTTACAGATCTATGTACAGCCGTTAAGAATATATATATACCTACGTGTATACGGATGAAACCCTATTTCGCGCAAATATCAATCAAAGTACCCAAGTTATTTGTACTATGTAGTATAAGATAGATACTTCTAAACCCCGATAGGCAATTTTTTTTTTATGAAGCACTATGTATCCATTTTCAAACTACGGGTCAATTAAAGCTTTAATTTCTTTTTTTTTTTTTAACGCAAACGCATTCACACTCACAGCCCCACACTAAGTTCAAAGACTTGTATCGTGGGTGCCGGAAACATTCACATCACACACACATTACACCCAGAACCTGAAGCACAAATATCCCTTGGGAAGGAATGTGTGCTCCTGCCGGGAATCGAACCCAGGACCCACGGCGCAGAGGGCGGACACCTGTCCACTGCGCCAACTGGGTCGTCATTTAAGTCGTCATTAATGTTAATAATAAGGTTTCATTGTATTACATTTTGCTGATTGGGATGTGCGTAGGAGTATAAGTGTATACATTAGTTCCTTTTACATTAAACATTTTAGCCACTGACCAGTAACTGATTGTACAAATATTAGTAGTCCCCATCACTGGTCATGCAAGATAGCAAACACTTGGTTTGTCATGTTTATGAATAAGGTGCGACGGCTCAGAATAGCCTGTGATATCATTCCGATGACATGACCGGTAACCCAATCAAGCATAACATTTAGAATCCGATGACGCCACTTGAGAATCTGTAATCTTGGTAAGGATAGAGAATTATACCGTGCTAATTTCGTCTTCTCGCTATATATATTTAATTCCAGGTGGGAAAACGTTTAAAAACAACTTTTAATTAATCTATATATATAAAAATCAATGCCACTTTTCGTTGTTATTTTATAACTCAAGAACGGGCTCACCTATCCAAACCAAATGTTTAGACTTTGTTCGGACTATTTAGTAGATGGTTTATGTGAAGTTTGCACAAAATCGGTCGAGCGGGTCTTCATTTATCACACCCGGGCGAAGCCGGGGCGATCGCTAGTATTCTTATAAAAGTAATTAAGGTTTATATAACAGTCTTAGTATAAAAACTGTCGTGAGAGTTGTTTGATTGAAAGTTTCTTAAGTAGGTATTGCACATATTTAGGAGTTAAAAACTTCAGTCACGGTTGGTTTCTCGCATAGTTGCGAGACTGGTTTCGGAGAACTCGGAGTTCCGTCGAGTACCGTCTGGCGTATCAGCGTATACACATGTGTATAGAAACCAAGCATGGAATCGTTAAAGCCTAAATATCGTAAGAGTTATTCATTATTATATTGTAAACCGGTATAAAATGTGCGATTTATTATTCTTTATATTCTATTATATTTCGCAAACCGTAGTATTACCGTATTATAGGAAGAAAATGCTCCGACCATGGTTTCGGACAAATACGATCTTCTTCTGTGAGCTATGTAATAAAAAATAAAATACAAATTAACGAAGTCACTATTTAAAAAATAATTGGTCCATCTTTATTACAAATCTAGATTTCGGAAAATCTAGTAATTAACTACGTTGGCTTAAAACTGGACTTTTGAAAACACTAATATATTGCAGTATATCGCAAAAGCTCCGCCTCGAGGGGATTAAAAGAGAATTTGTTCAGACATTTTCTAAACTCTTGCGACTAACCTTATTGCTCAAAAGATCGCAGGCTTTATACGTTTAATTTCTTCTTGCTCGAATTTTATTCAGTTTATTTAATAAAACCCTTTACGAATAAAAATAACCAAGCATAACATTATAGAATACTAGCTGACCCGGCAAACGTTTTGCCATATACATTATTTCTAGGAAATATTATTTAGTTCAATAAAAAAATAGGGGTTGATTTTACACGGGTGAAAATGTAGTTGTATCTATTTTTCAATGCTGAATCATAAAAAAAAATATCGAAAGGTATAAACAATTTTTGGGTTGGGCCACCCTTATCACTGAGAGGGATGAAAAATAGGTAATTACCTATTTTCAGACCTACCAAGTGTGAATATAAAATTTTATCAAAATCGGTTTAGCCGTTTCGTAGGAGTATGATAAAAAACACTGTGATACGATTTTTTTATATAATACTAGCTGACCCGGCGAACTTCGTACCGCCAATGAAAATTGTCTACAAAAAATGTGATAAATGAAGAACCGCTCGACCGATTTTGTGCAAACTTCACATAAACCATCTACTAAATAGTCCAAACAAAGCCTAAACATTTGGTTTGGATAGGTGAGCCCGTTCTTGAGTTATAAAATAACAACGAAAAGTAGCATTGATTTTTATATATATTGATATAGATGTTACAAGTACTATGAGAATAATATAATTAACATCAAAAAGTGGCATTGATTTTTATATATATAATAAGAATAAGATAATTATATAGATATGTATATAAAATAGAAAAGCATTCTGCACAGCAATGGTAATAACAGTAGTAAATTTAAGATTTTTAGTTTTGAATGCTATGTAAAACCAACTCCATAGTCAGAGGTCAAACATAAATGGACTTAGCTGATCTATACATATTGGAGTACTATATAGTACTATAGAATTAATATAAATTTAGACTAGCTTCTCTGTTTCAGTTACATTCTATGGCGCTAACTAAATATGTTCAAGGTAAAATGTGTACAAATATATTCAACTAAATTTTAATTTAATAATCGCTTACGATCTTCTCACCGCCAAATCTCGCCACCAGTAGTCAAATGGGACGAATTAGTTCCCAAATCACCACTGTAGTAATAATTGAAACGCAAGCAAAGTTTAAAAAAACCTACTTCATCGCTTATATATCGGTTTTGGCTTGACCGATTTCGATAAAATTTATATGGGACCACCTCTGAAGTATTTTGTTTAGATAAAAGATAGAGTATACCTGCCAAACAAAAACATCAAAATCGATTTATAATTGGCGGAGATATCGCGTATAGTCGAATTGAGAACCTCGTTTTTTGAAGTCGGCTGAAAAGGAACATCTGGATATAAAAAAAAACTTAAATACAAGTTTAGTTCAAGAAACACACATTTTCAAGATAATAATTCACCAATGCTTTAATTCCAGGACTCTTATTAATGAGCCTGGTTTTCGTTGTATTCTTCTTCTTTTTCTTCTTAGTTATGGCTTCGCAATCTTGTGCATTTAGCCAGTGTCAAGTGATAATATAATATTTCAAGTGTATTTCATATTATAAGTCCTAGTCACAAGTCACAGTCAAAGTCAAGTAAAAGAGTCAATCAAGGTCCAGGTCCAGTCATAGTAAAGTCATGCCCTAGTAAAGTGGAAGAAACTTTACTAGAACTTTTATTGGAGTTTTGGAGCGAAGGCGAAAATCACGTTTTTCAACTTTGTATGATTTGCTTACACTTATGCACGTTCACTAAGTATTAACGGTTAATAATCCACCATTATTACACATTAACAATCGAAGAATCACAGGTTTTGGAAAATTTTACAAAATCAACAACGCCATTTTTTCACTTTTAATCAAAAACCCTTCGTTGTATTCATAGGCAAGGCATAACATTAGACATCGACATAAATCAGACATTGTCGTCCATGTTTCTCGTTTCGTTTCAATGACACCATCTGTAAAGTGGGGACGACCATCCAATAGAAACTAATGCCGAGTTTTACAAAGAGTTGAATCGATTTACTGTTCCTTGTTTTCTATCATTCGTTATTTGTCTCGGCGCTGAATCAATCATCCGATTATCCGTTTATACAAAAGACCTCCTTAAACGTCGCCTGTCAGAATATCAATTTACCTAAAGAAAACTAATGCTAAGGTACAATATTCAATACCAATAAAACATCAAATTATGTAGTAACTTTTATACAAAGTTATGACATGCCGGTGAAGAAAATTATTGCTGTTACATGATAAATATGTATTTTAACATCGATGGCCGTTTTTTACTACTGTGTTTAGTTGTAACGCTAAGAATAAGAAATAAGTCAATTAATAGGTCTTTTATAGGATACATTTCGGAGAGTGTGCCACGGAATTGCATGATCTGATTCCCCCATCCCCCTTTTACCATCGGACAACCAGACAATCAGCCACGCGACATCGGTTTATGGCTGATATTCCAAGGGTGCGTACAAAGCGTTTTGCTTCCACATTTATTATACGTACTGCTAAGTAATGGAATTCTTCGCCCGAGTCTGTGTTTCCCGTTAAGTACAATCTAGGAGTCTTTAATCTCGAGTGAACAGGTATCTTCTAGGCAAGCATGCTCCATCTTCGAACACATCGTCACTTTCCATCAGGTGAGATAGCGGTCACATGCTTACCTATCAAGAATAAAAAAAAAGTTGCTTGCTACGAATTCACAAACAAAAGTGTTTTTAAAAGTTCTAAATTTATAGATATTTTATTAATTAGCTGTACTCGGCTGATTTAGGAAGCTTCTAAAATTTTTACAATAATTGTTGACTACTGAAAATGAGAGTACCTATAGTTAATGACTGTGATTGCCTAACCTGTTAACTGTGATTATAATTGGCGAATGTTATTAATTGTATTAAAAATTTTACTTATACAGATTATGTCGAGTATATAAAGTATATTGTACGTTATTTTTATTACCGACATTTCGAACAACTTTCAGCTATCGCGTTCGTGGTCTTAGGAATTTAAGTATACACGATAAAATCCATTAAAGTTGTTTAATTCGATGAATGAGATATAGTTTGTATGAAAGTTTATGAAAATCTGAGCCTGTTCACAAATATATATAAGCGCGCCTGTATAGCCTGCAGTCCATTATCACTATTTACTGGAATAATATATTTTTGTGTCAATTCAAATTAGGGAGTTATATATAAAAAATCTGAATAAAGAAATAAATAAAAAATCGTGATAAGCTGCCAATTTATATTCGCTATTTCTAAATATCGGAGATTACCATCTTGTCATTTGATAATTGATGTAATAATTTAAATATTAAGGTACTCAAGTATATAAATTTCTACCTGTCTGTCTCTTGTACTGCCCATTGGCTTAGCTAGGTGAGCGTTCGCCTTCTAACCAGGGGGGGGGCATCGGGTTCAATTTCCGGCGGGAACACAAGATTTGTACCCAAGGAAAAATTGTGTTTCTGGTTGTGATTGTGCATGTGTGTGATGTTAATGTTTCCGGAACCCACGACACAAGTCATCAAAGTTAGTGTGGGGCTGTAAGTGTGAAAGTGTTTATTTTATTTATTAATTTTTATTAATGTCTGTCTGAAAAAATTCTTTTCAACAAAAAGGCATTTTCAGTAAATTTATAAATTATATAATGTATAAGAATGAATTTTCGTAAATATTTAGGTTCTTAGTGCGAAAACGTTCTAAACTAAATGATTATTGACTCAAATTGCTCATACTCTATAATTAGCGAATAAGATTTTTTTTATTCTTTATTTCATTATGTCTGATAGGTAAGCGTTCGACTACTAGTCGTGAGTCAGGTAGTCAGGTAGTTACCTGATGGTAAAACCGTTTTCGTTCGTCACTCGATAGGAGACAAGGTCGATGTGCAGTATTATTGTCTTATACTAAAACATTTTTGTGGCAAAACCACCAATTTTCGACATATTGATTAACGATGGCGTACGATGGTGGCTAAGCTCGGCTCACGTCACGATGCGTTTATTGAAAGCCTTTGTCAGGGCTTTCACGTGATGATTGACAAATTACCGTTGATCCCGTTCTCGCCTGATGGCGCTTCACGGCTAAAGACAGGTTGAAGTAAGGACATTTGAGTTTGGGGGCATCGATCTTGTAGATCGTTTTGGTGAAGGCATCGGCATCGGCGATTCGAGATATCTTCATTGGAATAATCAAACGCAAGCAAAGCTGGAAAAAACCGACTTCACCGCTTTATCTCCGGAACTTGGATCAGATTAGATGTACTAAACAAGCATTATTGAAAAAATATCAAGAACTACTAATCAGGTCTTGATCAAATTTAAATGGGACCAATTGGAGAGTTGCTTTCCAATTGGTTTATCAAGGTCTTACAAGCAAAAAAATATTCTAAATCGGTTCACGTGGAAAGAAGTTATGAGGTAACACACATAAAAAATACAGTCGACTTGAGTACCTCCTCCTTTTTTATGAAGTCGGTAGAAAAGTATTTGATCTAACTTGATTCCTCCATTAGACAACGACTAAAAAATAGTATAAACACAATAATAAGTGTATATGCCGCAAACGAATTGTTATATCAGCCATTCAGTTAGCTTTGGTCTAGTTACACTAAGCCAAATCGAGGAATGATGGAGGGAAGGGACTATTGGTTAAGGTGGGAGTTGTTTTTGTCTAACATCCTGCAATTGTAAACATTTTTTTTAATTCAGCGGTATAGGTTTTTATTTCAATACCGTCATTGATCACAAAGCCTAGGCCATCCAGTTAAGTGGTCCATTTAACTTTTAGCTGTGACATTGTATAAAAGGTAACTAAAGGATAATGACACGCGTTAGTACCGGCAAACCAAGTATCAAAGTCGTATTTTCTACCCAAAAGGCTCACTTCAGAGGTCAGCCCCTTCCTCGAAATCCTGATTACGTCCACAACTCACGGTGCCAACAATGATTAACCCGGGCCGTGTCTGCCCCGATTTGGGTAACCGGATTTTTCTTATCGATTGGGGTTAAAAGGTATAACAAAAGGGTAGTTTTTTATGACTATACAGCTATTCATGTAATAATACGGCAGTTAAATGATTAATTATAACTGGCAATATTATCTTGTTATAAGGCATGGATTGTCCAATAGTAACTATGGGCAAAGTAAGTAGGTATAAAAAACTAAGCTTTTTATGTAACAGTTGAATCTTACAGATGGCAAAGTCAAACTCAAAACATTTTATATGCGATTAGAAACAAAATGTACATTATTATTCATTTATTTTATTTAATATTTGACAAAATGTTAATTTAAAAATTTAAAGTAATTATTATATTTATTCGACACCACATAAATAGATAATTAAACGCAAGCAAAACTAAAAAAAACCGACTTCAACGCTTATATTTTGGTTTTGACTTGATTTTGATAAAAAATATATGGGACCACCTCCGAATTATAATCTACCAAACAAAAAAAAACATCAAAATTGATTCATAGTTGGCGGAGATATCTCGTAACATACACACAAAAAAACACAGTTGTAATGAGAACCTCCTTTTTGGAAGTCGGTTGAAAAGAAACAATAAAATATATCATTAATCGAGCGAAGCGAGATCTCTTAGTACCTTGGGTGGTTAAGTACTATGTCTGTCTATCCGTCTGTCAGAGGTATTTAGCGTCTAATCCATATAAGCGAATAACTTCAAATTCTTAGAGAATATGTAAAGTAGTTGTGGCCCAAAGCTATAAATGGCAAATAAAGTTATACAAATGAAAATATTAAGGAGGCACCAAGACTACTTAATATTAGAAATTTCTACTACTATGCTACCACTACAGATTGTGATAAGTGATGTAATGCGGTATTTAAACATATCTCATTATCATGTAGGCAGTCTTGCATGACCGGTCGTTTGCTAACAACGGGCGTGAGAATCGTGTAAATAAAGAATTCATTACACACTGCAGCTAAATCCGTTTCTCAAAACAAATTGTTATATGAAGCAGCTGGCAAAATAAAAAGTAAAAACAATATTTTTCATGCTGCAAGTTTGTCTGTTGTTATATCTTAATCTTTCGATTCCAATTGTTAATTTTTTTATAGCGAGCAAAGCGAACGTTTTACTTTTTTTAGCGAGCGAAACGAGACTTTTAGAAGTTGACTTGGTAATTCAGCACTGTCTGTCCATCTTTCAGAGGCATTTATCGTCTAAACCATATTAGTGAATAAATTTAAGTTCTCTGAAAATATGTAAAGCAATGGCCCAAAATAAAAAAAATGTTGTTAAAATTATATAAATTAAATGATTACCTTATGCTTAACCACTTACGGTGTAACGTGTACGGGAGGCGGGTGCCTCCCATACACGTAAGTGGGGAGCATTTTTTTTTCTGTTCATGTGGGAGATTTGCGTGTAGAGTACGACACCGGTATTAAATAAAATCTATGTTTAACAATAATTTGGTAAGGTAAGGATTAGGGAACAACAAGACCAACACGAACAATATGAAAATTTTTCTATTGATCTGTAAGGAGTAAACCAACCGTAATAACAGCGCGCCCCAACTTCAAAGTTCCTACATTCTTATGGCTAATCCTGTTTTGGATTGGTTCTTGTCCCCCTAAAAGATTGCATCACTGGCATTATGTATGCCAGTGAGTGTTATATGTATAGAAACTTTCTAGACGCATGTCGTCTTGGAATACAAAAAGAAAACCTATAAAAAAATGCACCAGTCATTCCCCCCGAAATGTGCCTATATTTTGCCTAATAGATAAACTTTTTGAGGATTTTGAATAAAACATAATTATAATTTTTGTTTCACTTTTGTATTTGTTTTTTAAGTACAGGATATAACGGATATTATACGCAAATTTTAGCTTTAAAATGTAAGGCCGGGGTCCCGTACATTTTACACTTACGTGACCCGGGGGTACCCCCATAATTTTTTAATTTATATCATTTTGATTATAATTTTTTGCTGCGGGCCTCGGCTTTACATATTTTCCGAGAATTCGAAATTATTCGCTTGTATGTTTTAAACGATGAATGCCTTTGACATAAGGACAGACGGACTGATAGACGAATGGACGGATAGATAGGTGAACGGACGGAAGTCCTGAACTATCCTAATTAACTTAGAGACCTTGCCTTGCTCGGTCGAATATTATGTGAGACTTGATTTAATTATACATTTTGACTCATTTTTTTTGGCGCCTACATTTGTAAAGTATTTATTGCTCATGTACAGAATATAACTAATACAATACGTTTAAATTAAACTAAAAACTAAATTAAAACTAACCAAAAATAACTATAACTAGATATATAAATATGTACAAAACATAATCTAATAGAACGCTGCCTACTATAACTAACATGCAATTGAATTTTTCGATACTACAATGATACTTTTAGTGTGTTTATGGTATATTTATATACAACAAGTAATGCGAAACATCCGAAGCGATATAAGTTGTAAGGAAGCTAAATAATTAAAGAGAAGAGTATCTTGAAACAAAAACTCTAACGAACCTAAGGACCTTTTAGAAGCTGACAAAAGATCTTTTCGATAGACGTTCATCATTAGTCCGAAAAAGTTTCATCAGACATAACTTAACTTCAGGGTTCAGGAGATACTAGAACTTTCCCGACATGGAGTTGCGCGATGGATTTTCTCCATTTGTTATTAATGCTTTTAAAAGTCGACAGATCGCATTCATGATGGACGCTGTGAAATCCAAAACGAATTTCTCTTATAGTTCTTTCACCGATCGTTGAATACGATGACACGAAACCGAATGATTTTAATTGATTAACGATGACGCCGTATTCGCTGTGGCGATTACATAATGAGCATTCGATACAATGTTTTTTGAAATTAATATCGAAAATTCATAAGTCGTTTCGAAACTTCGAGTACAACAAACGGAAATAAAATCTGTGCGGGCGTATGAAAATCTAATACCCTTCATTTTTATTTCTAACTGTAACAATATTATTACATTATATAGCAATACTACAGCATTGAAATAAATTCATAAAATGTTTACAGGTGACGTAATTTTCCATCAAGTACTTTGGTTATCTGCGGTGGAAATCAGATAACCAGATCTACAATCTCTTTGTACTTGAATGTGTTATTGATATACAAAACACTGCGATGATGAAACTTCACGCAGTGAATACTTCAAATCTCACGAGGCTCAGGCACATTTCCCAAGAGTTTTAAAGCGGAACGAAATCGCTTGAACATAAGGGCATGTTACTGTCGGCTGAATAATAAGGACCCGTTGTGCAAGCCGAGCGGAGGTCACGTCCTGTTGACGGACCAGTTCGATGCACTGCAGACACTGCACGCTGCAAACTACAGCAAAAACAGCAGCTACAAATCGGAGAGTTAACACACGAAATTATAAACCACTAATTAAACGCTTAACATCATGTAATGAATATTGAACGAGAAAGTCAGTCATCGGCTTTGAATCTTCAATCAAATGCGTACGCATGTCACACGGTAAACAAGTAAAATCCACTTGGTAATCTAGGAAATGCCAGTTCTTGTTTGTCATGCTCTTTAACCAAGACAAGTAGCGTTTTTGCTCCCGAGCATTGCTTAATAATCCAACTCATTGCTTGTCGAAATTATAGCACCTGCAACTTTCTGATCCAATATTGCAACTCTGCACGGAAGTTAAAAAGAAAAGTAGCAATTTGATTCGAGTGATTGTTGTAATTAGTAGAAATGAAAGAAAAACTTGCCATGTCTGACTAGTCAGGTGCGCGCATCTCTTGCTTCCCATGAGATTTTTTTGTACGACGGACTTCTATCTTTGTACATAACTGGGTGAGAAGTGGAGAAACAACAAAAAATACAGTGTTGTAATTATCTCACTGTAAGGAGAGATATTCGATTGTTTATTGCTTCACCGCCGGATGTTTAGATCTATTTAAGTTTCCGTGTTTCTTACTACAATGTATGGACGTCAAATATTCTTAGGTCCGAGTTTACCAAACTCTGGTAAAGGACATAGCGGTCGTTTAACCGGCGATGGCGATTAAATATTTGATAGCGGTCAAAATCTAACGTAGTTACATGCAACCATCGATATAGGACTTACCTATAGTTTGTAAGCTTGCAACATTGATTTGATCAAAATATCACGCACATTATGAACTTTTAAATTAAAATTAATATTAAAACTGGAATTAACACGACTTACGCGTTGTCGATGTTTAGATTGACAATTGTTTCAGTTTCATCGACAAGTCTTTTTGATCTAGACATAACGCGACAGACGATAACGCGTAAGTCACTTTAGTTCGCGATTTAATTTTTATTTTAATACTTGTAACAGTAAATGACAAGTAAAACTTATCGGGAGAACATTTGTCTTGTCATCAAGTCATCAGTGTTCATACTCTACCCTTCGGATATCACAATTTACCGCAAGAATAGTCGTTATCTTATTTGAAAAGAACACAAGTCTCAATTTGTGCTCCATTTTAAAGTGCATTAAACATATTTGAATAAACCAGTGCATGTTGGAAAGCGTTTACATTTCACTTTGCCGAGATTTTGCATCTAGCGGCAGTGTCTGGTGTCGCAGGCTTTCTAGTGAAATCCATCTGTGAAGTCCGGCTTCAGTACTCGTGACCTCGCATTGATATCCGCCAAACTTAACCCGTGTTATCCGAACCACCAATCATGCTCCAGATTCCAATATCTGGCACGTTTCATATCGCCAACGTCCGCAGAGTAAATCTAGTTCATTTCTCACGTACAATGCATAAATTTAAAACAAATCGAAACTTCTTTCTATACCTCATAATATGTCCCAAATCGAGACAGTCTTTATGACTGAGCATTTTAATACAACTGCAACTGCACAATACCAGTTTACGCCAGAACATTTTAGAAGTCATAAGTCATAACTCGCGGTCGGAGTCGTCTTAAATTAAACCTGAGTTACTGACCATTAGCGGCTTTCAGTTGAGGATTGTTCTATAACGAATATAGTAACAAAAACGATTTCTCTGATTAAAGATAAGCCAATGTGGTATAAAATTGGTTTCGATACGATAGGGCTTCCAAAGATAACGGATAGCATAGTTGGAGTGTTGGCACGTCCCTGGGCTGTCACGACAGCGCCCGCGCACTTTCACCCGCACGATTGCCCTATTTTTGTGTTTATAAACTGTTGCGAATCACACTTTCTTTACCATTTTAATGGCTTTTATTTTCTCCGCATGCGGACTATTGCAGACTCGAATAACTACTATTGTCATATCTCAAAAACGAATTGCCGATATTTATAGTTAATGCTGAGAATCTCAAATGAACCTATAAAAATATTCCCAGGAAACGTTGATGTGTTAATATCTCGGTTGTCGGTTCTAAACATGGACACAGAACTATGCGCTGTTTGCTATTGGATACGAATGCCACCTTTGGGACAGTTTTATCTTAAAATAAATAAACACTTCAGGTCGGTGAACTTGAGGTGGGACATTCGTTTTGAGGATTTACGATACAGATAGTGAAGTTTATCAATTGGTTTAGGATTAACGCCTGCAGGTCACACACTCTGTAGCTTCATATTTTCACAAACTGTAAAGCTAAGGAAGAGTAAGTATTGTTTCCAAAAAATTCAAGATAGTTTTTGGCCAATCAAGATCTTATGCACGGATGTTTTATGGACACTTGATCTAAGAACTAGTCAACAGCTCATTCCAGTCTATACTTTTGTCTGTAAGTCAATGATTAGTTTCCTGTATAATCGACGCAATTAGCGCCAAAAAACTTTTTTAAAGTTTGGTTTAGGTCTCGAAGGTTCAAAAATTTCAATTACTTGTTCACATCTTTATTAAAAAATTACATAAATATGTAAGTGAGATATGTATATTCATCACATTTTTTATCGGCAGACAGTCTGTCTCCTATATCTGCACATGTGAGCG
Source organism: Lomographa bimaculata (assembly GCA_948107665.1). Lineage (NCBI taxonomy): Eukaryota > Metazoa > Arthropoda > Insecta > Lepidoptera > Geometridae > Lomographa > Lomographa bimaculata. The sequence continues at coordinate 13,872,310 of OX403587.1, read as the reverse complement.
CATGCTGCCATGGGACGATGGCCGGATTAATTACGCAGCACCCCCTCACTTGAGGTGGATCTGCGTAATAACAGCACGCTGCCACCGCCATACGCGATATATATGTAATTTATTATCTAATAAGTCAACCTTTTCCGGCCAGTTCGTATGAGAATACTTGCGCTTTCGCCCGATGCAATTAATTACCGATGTTATTCAACATGTGGTGCATTATTTCACGCTCTGCATGGCCGGCTCTTTCCGGCGTACTGAGTGTAATACAACACGGTACAGCCTGCCTGCACTCGCGGTTCAATTCCCAAGGCGAAATATCTACACGATTTTGACATTTTTAGTTCTCAGAACCTTGCATCACTTTGCCTTTAGAAAGCCACCGCGCGGTGTTGAAATACTGGTTGATATATTGTTATAGAGGTTAATCTGAACTTTTCCTTCACAATGAGACTATATTTACAGGACCACAAAAAAAACCAATAAAGGTACTTTGCTTGCACAGATCATTTCCAATAAATTCAAATCACAATTAACGAAACAAATGTTGATTTTACATAGGAAATAACATTTTTCGACAGGAACTTGTTCAAACCAATCTAACTAACTTATTTGCATTTATACATGAGAAAGGTTAAAGGTATGCTTAATGAATATAATAAGTATGCATGGAATAGAGTTAATATTTAAATAAGATGAATTTTAAATCAATTTTATTCTAGGTAGATACCTCCTACATAAGTGAGCAGTTGCAGCAGTATCTATTAGTATATTACATCACTAGCCTTTCCCCGCGGCTTCGCGGTTTATCAAGTTAAAAAGTAGCCTATGTATTAATCCTAGGTATAAGCTATGTACATTTCAAATTTCATTCAAATTCGTTCAGCCGTTACAGCGTGAAGGCAAAACAATCATTTATATTATGAGTGTGATATTTTTCTGCGATATAACAAAGTACGAACTCAAATCACTGCTAGGGAGAGGTAAAAGTCCATCCACATGGGCTATCGGGATAGACCGAAGAAAAGTCAGAGCCATTTACGCAATCCTCGATCGGATCCAGTGTTTTTATATTACTGATCTCATGTAGCAACGACGTGAGCACAATAATCGTAAAAGCCCCCTTGTCGAGAAGTGCGAACTGTCCGCGTGGCGATAAAAGAAAATGCATTACTTCCCTTGCGAGGGCGGACGGAGGTTTTCTCAAAACAGCCCTAAAATGGCGGCTCAAGAGATGCCCAAATTTTAAAAGTCCTTTCCTAACTTAGCCATTTTACTTCACCGGCGATACACCCTAAGAATACGAGAGGGTTTATTTATTTTATATTTGTAGCCTGTTACAGTCAGAAACGGTTTTTGTGAAAACGAAACTGTAATATTTTTGTTTACCAAATTAACAAACAAACAAAAACAAACGCATTCACACTCACAGCCCCACACTAAGTTCAAAGACTTGTATCGTGGGAGCCGGAAACATTTACATCACACACACATTACACCCAGAACCAGAAGCACGAATATCCCTTGGAAAGGAATTTGTGCTCCTGCCGGGAATCGAACCCAGGATACACGGTGCAGAGGGCGGACACCTGTCCACTGCGCCAACTGGGTCGTCATTATATTTTGTTCTTATAATGATTACGTAAACGTTAAAACATAAACTTATCTCAAAGTCCCTTACTAAGTTCGAAGACTTGTGTCGTGGGTGAAGGAAATAATCACATCACAATCACACCTATAGAACCAAAAACGAATTACCCTTAGGGAGAACTCTTGTGTTCCCTCTAGGAATCGAACCCGATAACCGCTGCATAGAAGGCGAATGCGCCCCAACTACGCCAGCGGGCCAGCTTCTTATTTAGTAACTTTATGTAGGTATAGCGATACGACTGTATAGGCATGTTTTAGCGCTGTTTTATTATAATCTTTGTCGAGATTTTTTATTAGAGGTAAGTTACTCTAACTGTTTATCTGGTAAAACTTGATGCAACACATAACTGACAATGCGCGGTCTGGAAACTAGGTCGCAGCGAATATGGGATAATGCTAATTGGACTAAAATTGCTACAATGCACATTGTTTTGATTACAGACGCTGACGTTCTATGCATTAATTATGCGGTTTTCTCCAGCTATACATCTATAGCAGATTTATATGCGAGATGTTATGCCATTCGAGCATTTTCAGAGTTTAACAAACATATAACGAATCTACATACAAACTCAACTACCTACTTACCTAATTAGGTAAGTAGTTAGTTTCATTATAGTTATTGGCACACTGCCCAAAACCCTGGTTTTGTCACGTCGTCGTTGGACAGCGAGATTTAATTGATGAGCAAAATACAATCCAGCATTTTGGTCACGAGTCGACCTTTTCAGTCTCCCAGCTAAATCTTTATATATTTCGAGTGCAACTTATAAAAGTATTTTTTCAGGTAAAAATTCTTAAGTGTCGAAAATAAAAAGCGCTATTCGTCATGCTTGAAATTTTTCCAAGTACTTTACTTAATTGAATCCAATTACGGCATGTTTTTGTATTTGCAAAGCTAAATGCCATTCAGTCTAATGTGGTAACAATTAAAGGGGTCATTGTTCCTAAACAATAGCTGTTTATCATGTTACATCTGAGCACTTTTTGGCACAAGGCTTACTTAAATGACTTGTACTGATTCTACGTGAGAATGGTGATGGTAAATCCGTGCAGGTAGGGAAAAACAAAAAGAATAAATTGCTGTTCCCCGATTGTTAAACTTTGCTGTGGACCATACTATTTCGCTTCGGAGAGAAATAGTAGTACAGTCAGCAACAAAAGTAGCTGAATATCAAGTATTTCAAAATAAATATTTAGATATCATCAATCTAACTATACATAGGTTTCGTGTTCGCAGTCATGAGTGTCCACGGAACACAGGCAATAAAACGATGTATAGGCGACAATATCGCCTCGCTTAAAACTTTGTAAAGTAAAAATAGACTGTCGTCAATCGAAGCAATAGCTTCGATATCAGCATAACAATGCTGATAAATGATTGCTATTAAAAGTAAGCTATATAGAAATAAACATTAGACATAAATTAAATTGTTAAGTTTGGGTATAATCATTCACGAGTATCCAATTTTTTGTTGATTGAACACTTATTCAGTCCATTTGATTGTAGGTGGATATCAGACACCTATAACAACAAGATGTAGCGCTGTTAAAGATTTAGAAAAAGTTAGCATGGTGGCCGTATCTTTTGTAGCTCCTCATACCGTCAGTGGATAACACATTTTGTAGCTGAGCTCTTTTTGAAAAAAAAAAGAACATTAGTATTAGCTACTTATCTAGCTGACTGTACTTCGGCGCCGATGTCGCCTCCACTTGCCGTTACTGTTTTATGGTTGTGTTACACTTGATTTGCTTACCTACTGAGAAAAATACGTGCGTAACTTCAGAAAAGGTGAGTGTCGTAAAACTGGTGGAAACATTGGCTTTCGACGCCACTATATTCTGTTTTTGTAGTAAACTGCATTTAGCTACATAAATATCACACTACTGTTAAAATAGTAGTTTTTTCAATCCTCGACGTAAGGTGAGGTAGTGGTCAAATAATAGCCTATCTATCTATAAAAAAAATTATCACCATGCGTTAGTCTCGAAAAAACTCGAAAGTCGCTTGATCGATTTGATTTTCTCTCTTGTTCGCCTCAATAAAGTGTTGGTTTAGGAATAAAGAAAAAAACAAAATAAGGAAAAAACCCAAAGAAACTGCTGAATGAACGAAAAAATCAAAATTGGTTAATTTGTAATGGAATTGCTATTTTGATTATAAATTATTCTATTATAAAGATCACATACGGGTCAGAGTACTATCTCCACGCCATTAATCAAGATAAGTCTGGTTACGTTTTGAGAAGGCAATAAACAAACAAACTGATTGAGTTTGTTTTTGTTTAATTTATTTAGTCCGCTACCCTTTTTTCCATCAGCTGCAAGGGAGTAAACACTCTGCAGGCAGGGTTTAGTCCGATAGGCTACCGTTTGTCCACTATCGCACCTGTTGGTAACTGATGTTGTCATGGTCGCTAAGCTTGCTCAAGGATTAAAACACCACAGATTTTGTTCTTGAGGATAGTATACTACTAGGAGTTGTATTCAATCATTGAAAGCCTGCTGTTCTACGCCAAGCAAGTTTACCACTACTGATGACATCCCATAGGCGAGATACCAGTCAAGCTTTTTTATAAGCTTTTATTTAGTTTCACCTATTACAGGTGAAACTAAATAAAAGCTGTCTATCTATTTGTCGGCTGTAATCAAATCTTGAAAGCTACATTAGACCCACTTCCCGATGTTTGTTTAGACCCAAAGTTGGTATACTTATGTATCTTCGGTGACAATACAATGATATAGTACCATGGAGCTGGTCTGACGATGGAGACGGAAGATAGTCATTTGAACTTCTGAACTAAACAACACAAACCCAAAGTTTGGACTCGTTTGATACGTCTTGACAAGTTCTCTAGTTACATAACTTTTTATTCCTTTTTTTTTCCAACATAGATATTTTTTTAACCGGTTTCGTACTCTTCTTGTCGAGCCGCTACGCTAAATCAAATATCACACTACTGTTAAAATAGTAGATTGTTCAATCATCAAAGTATATAAAAGCGATTGTGCAGTTTGCCTCCATGCATCCATTGTCAATAATGTAGTCACATTACTTATCCATCTACTATATTAATACAGATAAATAATCACATAACGGTCACATAGCTAGAATTAGATAAAGGTTTATGTATTACATACACGTCACAGACGGATTTCATAAGATCCACCTAAAGACGCTGCCGGATGCCTGAATTTCGTTTTCTTGGAAGGTTCAGAAGGGAGGAGGGGTTCAGCACGTGACTTGTTTTTATGATGAAAATAATCAGAACCTGTGGTGCCACAGTGCCACGTCCGGCACGCGTGACTGTTTAGAGGCTCCTTGAATACTTGTATGTGTTATTTACGGGTTGTTAGCGTTTGAACTTTTCCTAATTACTTACGGCACTCAGCAGTTACATCATATACGTAACTTTACGACACTGGGATTGCGCAAGTGTATATAATTTACATTAGTCCGTATAGTGTATGTATGTATAAATATTTCTTTATTATCTCGTATGTTCCAAACGGCTTGATATATTTCGACGATTAAGGTATCGTTATAGGTATTCGTCTTAAAAATCCATGTGTCCCAAAATGGCGGCGTTTCGGTGCGAAATAGTAATACGTTTATAAAAAAAAAATACCCAAACCCATCGAGTAGGCGCTACTCGATAGGTTTAGTTAGTTATAACCTACCTTCATTTCACTCTTCTCAGTAGGCTAACAAAATGAAGGAAATTAAAAGGGCAGTACATAAAATTACATAAAAAGAAGTTTCACATTTTTTGCATTCGTGTTTTTTGAACTTTTAGTACTTTATTTACTTGTTGAATTCTAATGTCTCATTATTTTTACCGACTTCCCAAAAAAAAGAGGAGGTACTAAAATCGACAGTATTTTTTTTTATGTGTGCTACCTCATAACTTTTCTCCACGTGAGCCGATTTCCAATTTTTTTTTAGTTTGAAAGATGTTGCTTTCTAATTGGTCCCATTTAAATTTGATCAAGAAGATCTGATCAGTAGTTCTTGAAATATCGTCAATAATGCCTATTTTGTGGACTACTTTGACGATGTTCTCGTTTAACCGACTTCAAAAGTTCTTTCGTTGTGAGCCGATTTTGATGATTTTTTTTTTTATTTGAAAGCTTTTCATGTGGTCCCATTGAAATTTAACCAAGATCTGATCTCTAGTTTTTGAGTTATATTCAATAATGCGTGTTTAATACATTAAATCTGATCAAGGTTCCGAAGATAAAGCTTGAAGTCGGTTTTTTTAAGCTTTGCTTGCGTTTAATTTTGTTTGTATATACAACTATTGTAAGAGTTATTCATTATTATAATGTAGGCCAGCACACTCTTACTTATTATTGCCGGTAGAAGATGTGTCTATGTTATTCTTTTATGAACTTCAATGCGCTATAAAACTGTGTTGTTGCAAATCTTTTCACATTTGTTCATCAATGGACATTTCACATTGCCACGTAAATTGATGAAATTCGGTTACACGACCAACAGTAAGGTAACCGTAACCGTAACCGATCATTTTGGGGATGAGATTAAATAAATGGCGAGGCGTAATTTCAACTTGGGGTACCGTTCTCGCCAGGCGAAAGTGATTAGCGGTATCAGCCTGCCGTGAATTTCGAGGTCAATGACCGGCCCTTACCTCGGCACGTGCTGGTTGCATACATTTGCCCAATGTTATATCACTTGTATGCGTGATAGCGTGTAGGTTTATTTGACATCTACATGATTTTATTTTGTTTTTTAAATCTGATGAAAGGTTTTAAACTGTATCACAAAATTTAGTGATAAATATTGCTTTTTTACCGACTTGAAAAAGGAGGTTCTCAATTCATATGTTTTTTTTGTATGTATGTTACGCGATATCTCCGCCTTATGAATCGATTTTGTTTTTTTTTGTTCGGTTGATTATACTTTAGAGGTAGTCCCATATATTTTTTATCGAAATCGATCCAGCCAAAATCAAGTTGAAGTCGGTTTTTTAAACTTTGCTTGCGACAATTGTTGTTAATCAAATATGAGTAAGTAATTAGTTGGTAGTCGCGCTTGATATTTAATCAATCAGCATACTATATTTTACACCAACACAACATTATTAATAATGCCTGAATAAAATGCCTATGTTCTATTTCAGGGTCTAGCTCTAGACTATTTATTTTTTATTTATTTATTTATTTACAAAATCCACAGCCCTTAATTAACAGAGTTTGATTAATTTCATTTATACCTAAGGCCAATAACGGATTCAATTTTTATTAATGTTACTTACTATAAAATAATATACAAATACAAGTTTTTAAGCTACCGTGTACCTACTACTCTACTCTCACTATAAATGATTGTATAAAAACAAACGAAATACATTGTAAATATCCCGTTATTGACACAAATATTTTTTACACTAGCCGTGCCCTGCGGCTTCGCTCGCGTTGATTAAGTTAAAATGAAAAAAGCCTTGTTGTTTTTATGGTTCACTATTTTGGCGATAATGGCTTAAACATAAAAGATAGATATATGATGACGCAGGCTTCTTTGTAGGACTATTTAAGGTAAACATTTCCATTACACATTATATACGAGTAACTCTAACGGTTTTTGCAGCGCACGCCAGAATAGCTCGCAGATGGCAGATTTTTTTCTTACTTACTTGACACTTATACAATGGACACTTCACGCAATATCTTTATAAATTATAGCCCATGTTTTATTCTAATGTTTAAGCTATATTATTGTAAAGTTTCATTAAAATTCAGTAGTTTTTGAGTGAAAGAGTAACAAGCATCCATATATACAAACATTTGCGTTTATAATATTATATATTAAGGAAGTAGGAGGATATATTTACGTAATTTTATACTAATCCTTCCAGCCGTTATATATATATGTAGCTCGTTTCAAACATATTATTCACACAAATACAAGCACAGTAGGAACAAGTCGTACTTTAAAAATATTTTTAAAATCAAGTTTTTACAAGTTGTAAATAGGAGGGCTAAAAGTTATAAAACCAGAGAACTTGTCAAGACGTATCAAACGAGTCGAAACTCGATGGGGTTGCGTCGTTTCATTACAGAGTTTCTATGACCACCTTCCAGCTCCAGCTCCAGACCCTGGTTACCATTGAAAGACAAACTTCTCGTCAAGACGATTCAAATGAGCCTAAACTCGAAGAGGTTGTGTCGTTTCATTGTGAAGTTTCTTTGGCCATTTTCCAGCTCAATCATCAGATCAGCACCATGTCATCATAATATTGCATTGTCACGCGATTTACACATGTATGCAGCTTAATCGGTAACCGGGAAGTGGATTAAATGTAATTTGCAAGATTTGATGACAAACAAACTAAATAAAAGCTTTTAAAAATCCGGCTTCTTAAGCGGTAAAAAGGACAATTTTTACACACGCAAATAAATCAAAGCCAAGAGCAAGAAGCAGCAAGATCGTACAGCACATGTATGGTAAAAAAATGATCATGGACTTGAGTACTTGAGTTGCTCGTATGCTCACAACTTGGAAACAAATGCGAGCATAAAAGAATAATTTAATTTTATTTGAGTGCCCACGGATAGCGCGATCTAATAGAAAAAATAGAAGCTTTGATAAATTCTGAGTGGAAGCCGCGCTATCAGAGGATACGACTGACCGCGATCCTTTGCTACGACGATCAGACCTCCTATTACTTATCTTTGTTGCGATCGGTTTCAAAAAGGTCAATTCAAAACTTACAGAACTTCTAAGAAATAAGGTACAATTTCGCTCAATTTAAATTGAAACCGATTGCAACAGAGACAGACAATAATTTAAACGTAAGCAAAGATTTAAAAAACCGATTTCACCGCTTGTATTTTGGTTTTGGCTTGATCGTTTTCGATAAAATTTATATGGGACCACCTCTGAAGTATAATCTTCCATACAAAAAAAAGAATTTTGAGAATCGATTTCGGTCCATAAATGGGGAAGAAATCGGTGAACAAACATAAAAAAAAATACATACAGTCGAACATGTACCTCCTCCCTTTTTGAATTCGGTAAAAATGGGTCACATCGCACGATCTGTCAATACAAACCGTAAGTTTGTGGACGTGTAGTGACTGTCCTGTTTGTATATACCAATGATTATGTATCTAAAGTTCCGACTCGAAATCATTGGTATATAATATGAAGATGATAGAATTGTTAATAATTCTAATTACATGTATATTTTTTTATATGATAAAAAAATTGAAAAAATATTTATTAATATAAATATCTAATTACATAAATATGTTTATTTTTATATAATAAACAGCGGATTGAAAGACACTATACCTGTCCCACGACACTGGATTTTTCTAGTGTCGGATATTGGACTCTCCTACACAAAAATTATATTTTGTTATTTTATGTTACTAGATAAGAGTTTCACGAAAAAGACCTGTTCTGTTCGTTTCTATATTTTAAGTAGGTAAATAATATAAGTTTAGTTTTAGAAAATAATACAAATAAAGCAAATGTCTCGTAAATACTGAACCACTGTTTGTTTATTACCTTTTATAGTTCAGCATGGAACTCGAGACATCAAAGATAAAGATCTTATAAAAATATATCTAGAACTTGTTCTTGATTCATCCAACAATAAAAAGTAAAATCCCTGTCTGGTAACTTGTATGTTCTCTCCCACAGAATAATGCAAAAACTTTTAACGAATGGGTGTTTGTTTACTAAGCTGTCTAAATAACCAGTATTTATGCGGTTTTCGTATTTAGCGGCTTAGGTGTCTGGATTTTCTTTGCTAAGATGACTAAAAAGTTAAGTTTTTAGTATCGAAATAAATCTTTAAGAATAACGGTAATTGGTACTTACTTTGAAGCGTTACAATAAAATAATAATCACAGCTCACAGTAATAACGAATCGCATAAACTTTTTAAGCACACTCTTTAACAAATATGGGCGTCTGCTACAATTTTTCAAGTTTATGATTGTTTTGAGAAATCGTTAGTATGTTGTCGAATTGAGATTTGGTTCAATTAAAATATGGAAAGCTCGGCAGGTTACATATTTGAACCGTTTGGTGTTGAGACACTGGGTCCGTGGGGACCGGGAGCTCATTCTATTTTCAAAATTCTATCAGAGTGCCTGGTTGAGGCGACGAGTGACCAAAATGCTGGCACTTATTTGGCTCAACGTATTAGCATTGCAATTCAGAGAGGCAATGCAGCCAGCATGATGGGAACGCTACCCACTGGTAGTAGGCTTGAGCACTTGAGTTACCTATAGGCTCGATGTCTTGTAGGTAACTTGGTTCTTTGCTGTATATAGTTTTAGTTTTAAATATTCGTTACGGAGAAACGAAACAAAACGTTTGGTTCAGTTTTTCAGCTACAATAACATCCCCGAAAATTATTTCACTAGCTTACCAGTATGATTAATGATCTTTTTCGGGATGAAGTATGTTTTTGTAATTAGGGTAGGTATTATCTCTGACAGAGCAGTAGGTAGATTAAAGCAGCCATGTGCTGCGATACGTCTGAGCAATTGCCGTTGGCTCGCTGCCACTGGATAATAAAGTAATTTATGTAGCTATTTTATTTTGTAATGAATAAGAACTACGTATATTTTTGTCACAAAACATTCATAAGCTTTATCTATCTACCCTGTTGGAAATAAAAGCTTTGACATGAAACAGTAGGGAGCAAAACCCGTTTCACACAATACGAATGAGATCGTAATGTAAGGCTGTAACTTTTCGTGGAACAATTTGAAAGCCAGAATTTCAACATCATTAACTCAAGTTTATTACATTATGTGTGTACTAATATACAAAATTTAACACGAAGTTTAATGTGTTTCTCCGTGTGAAGTACACTGTTTAGTAGCAAGTAACGTTCATTTATACAAGGCCCGTTTGGGCGGGCGGCTGGGAAGGCGGGGGCCGCGGCCGGTACTCACACTAAATGCGCCCGTACATTTTCTAAGAAAATTCAATGCGAATATAGATGATAAGGAGAATCATGTCCTTGGCCCGGAGATCCGTCGATTTAGGTTAACACCAACCGTGTACACAAAAACTCTTTTGCGATGATAATATCAAAGTGGAACCAATAAATAACGCAATTATTCCTTAAATATCTCCTAGCGTGGATATAGCATATTTCCCTAATGACACGAGGAATATTTATCGGCGAATTAGGTCACTGGTGATCCTCGTGTAACATGAGAGCGATACGAGAACCCCTGCGTCATGCGGCCGTCCATACGTCTCGTGGAGGTCGGGCATACATTTTTATTTGGCTACTCGGTGACTGATGACAGATATTGATGGGGCCCATGTTGTTCCCGCCGGCTCCCTAGTAATTTGTCGGTGATTGCACCGCGGCCCGGCTAATGGGCCGGGAGTTATATTTATATGACAGCCTCATAAAGAGAGAACCCGATAAATATGATCAAAATTAATGGGCGTATTCGATAAGTTAGTTTTCCTCCAACTTAATCAATCGAAATACTTTCCGTTTTCCTCGATGGCCGGATAGAAAACGGCAGAGCTTTAGACCTTGTTGTCTAACTGCTAGCCAATAAAAACTTTGTGCGTTGCAGTAAAAATAATAACGTGTACCGATCCCACCCGCTTATAAACAACTTTATGGTGTTTCCACTTACGAAGAGGCCGTTTACGAATAATAATATTCGAAATACTTCAAGGACTCTGACGTCAGCGGGGCTATTACAACCAAAGTGGAGAGCACGAAACTTAGAAGGGTAATAATGAAACAATTATAGCCATCTAAAGCTCTCGAACACGGACGGCACAGGGCACAATGGCTCCACACAGGACGTCGTTGAGAAGTTAAAAATTGCACACAATTTATTATTCAGAAGCACTTGAATAGGTGGAAAAAGTGAAGGCGGTTCGAGAGGGCATTGTGCGGGTGCGTGCTGCGGCTGCTCCCCGGAACTCTCGAGCCGGGTGCTTCGTGCCGCGCCGCTTGCGCCGCGCCCGACCGCAATGCTAATTAGCAACCCGAGGGACAAACCTTATTAGTGACCGTCCACGGCTGCTATTGCGCAAATCTCGACAAAGAACCACACCATTGTTCTGTTTCTATGCATATTCACGATTGAGTGTATTTAGCCTTTGTAATACGTCTTTTGTCATACTTCGACTGTTATTTTGTCTAATGAATCTTGTGAGCATTTATCAGCTAAGATCAATAATAATCTAAGTATAAAACTCTTCGAAATAAAAGCGATCAAGTTATATATTTATTTCGAATAATGTCTGTTCTCTTTGTGTTAAAGAGCGTCAGAAGAGCGAGAACAAATATCCGTTCTAGATTTTTATCAGCGAATATGTACGAGGTATAAACATGTATAAACGAGAAATCAAGGATTTGGAGTCGGGTCTTAGTCCTGTGAGAGAAATATTGTTCATCGTTTTTTTCTCTGTTTCAGATATATAGCAGTGTTGAATTGAGCCTGACGGGTACGTACAAAATTAATCCACTTTTGTATAGGTTCATCGGTACAATAATATTATACTGTTTAGTGCATAACCCGAGAGGTCCATTTGTTTGTAGGCCGATGGTTTTATGGTAATTTATTTGCTTTTGTATAATTCACGAGTATATCTTAAAATTGTTGTCTTTCTTTAAAAACCATTTTGTAATAAACATTTACCACCATGGATTGCATCACGACGATGTTACCGTTACCCTTACTGAAAGCTAAAGCCTATGGTAGGCTTTCAAACCGCCCGATTGGAAGATCATCGCTTTAAAATAATAGTAATCCTATTTAAAATATCATTCCGTTTTGTAACCTTGAGCAAATGTTTCTTGCGAGCAATTTTCAGGTTGTTACACAGAAAGAGGCCGCCCTAGATGGAAGTTTGTTTGTTGTCCGTGTTGCGAGCCGCGCGGGACGCTGGTTCCGCTGATTTAGGGGCAAACTTTACTTGTTTTGCATTTTACGGCAGCATGGGCGCGGGGAAATTCACCCCAGAGATTTAAATATTTAAGAAGTGGCGTAACTTCGCTAAGGTGCGTCCCTTTACACGCCTTCCGAGCGACTGCCTTGCATGCTTTCAGAGGATAATTGAAACGCGCCTAAAAGGAAGCGCGAATTTCCTCAAAAGGAAACGAATAGATTGAAATTGCTTGATTAAAAAATGCAATGGGATCGTTCTATTTCCCGCGAGGACTCTCATTTATTTGCTTTGTCCGTGTGCCCAAGCTCTACGTGGAATGAGTGGACGGGTTTTGTCTCTCTCTGATACAGGTTAAGTAAATAGTTGGATCGCTATTCATAATGGACGAATGCAATTTTCGCACTCAGCTGAATAGAACTTGTACTTATCCGATTTAGTTTTTAATTAACAACGTTCGTTTCTCCACGTATAAATCGAAGAAGATTGCTCATCACCTACTGAATAAGGTTCTTTTATCAATTAAAAGATTTGAAACTCTAAAGGCTGAAACTGCAAATTCTTTTTGCGAATACACTTCGTTCGATACAATACAATTTAAAAATATTAGTGTTTAGCGCCGCAAATATATAGATAAGCAAAAGCACGGTTAAATGAAGGGAAATAAGCTGAAGAAGTAATGAAATAGATGAAGATAAACAAGTAAAAAAATAAATTGTTCTCTAGCGAGAGATTGATTTCTTCACAAAAGGTACCAAGGTACCTACATTAATCAAATCCATCACCGACAACTAGTTCAGTTAGGTTGTATACACTCGATATCTATAAACTAACTACGCTTTCGATGGGCCTGGTGTACGTAATCAATCAACCACAGCATACAGTTCGCTTTCGCAAGCGAAATGGTTCATACTACGTCAATATCAATTCACCTAGTGAATGTCGGTTGGGCTATTTGCAGACTCTTCTGGCCAGTATTGCACCGCTGCTCTTTATCGTAACGTAACTCTCAACTTGCTGGATTCAATTTAGCTTAGAAAGTTCTATTATTGTCTTTACTCTATATTAAGCGCGTTGAGTCTTTGTTGGTTTGAGATTTGAATGGAGATAGATGTTTGTGTAAAGCTTGTTAAAATGTTAGCTTGTGAAATCTAAATAGGACCACAATAAAAAATGGTTCGTTCTTTTACTGCGCCACACATAGGCCGGTAATATGTATGTTCATTTGTGGCGTTCTAGAGAACAAACGCGTGAGCAGATTTTGACGATTCATATAATCAATTTGTCGTGTTTTTTCGAGTGTCTCCAAATACTTGACAGTAATCAAGTTTCAAAATGGCGACAATTAGACGCCATATTGTAAAAATATAGTTGACATGCGGTGTTAGGTGAAGTATCATTGAATTTGTGTGTGATAAAAATCTTTAGATTATCTCTTATCATTTTTAATTTCGAGTGACCGTTTAGTATCTATAACGATTTAAAGTTGTTAGCTACCACTGTCATACATTTTCAATATTTACTTATGAGTACATATTGAAAATGTATGTCAGTGTATTTATTATATTAAAGCTTTGATAAAGTTCTAATTTAATCGCATAAATAGGTATTATTAACAATAAGTTATTACATTTTTACACGGTTGGATTTTTAGTTTTTTTAGTACATAAAGGTACTTGTAAGATTTTTTGTTAATGGTTCAAATTGTAAGAGAGTTTTGTAATACTAGATTAAAAATCTAACTACACATTTAAAGAGAACTCTCGTAAGTCTCTCAGTTTGCAACTTCGTTGCTATAAGGGTAAGCCAATAAATAGAGCGTAGTCACTTTCGAGGAATTTGAATTTAGTTTTGCTAGTTTATTAGCATTTGTTTATCGATAAAATAGGGTTAAATATTATGTGTCCCATAAATTTGTTCGAAACTCAAAGTTGATTGAAAAATAATATCGCTATTAATTGTATCCCCTGTTGGTTTTCCATCTTCCAATTCCCAATCGACAAGTGTCGCATTTCAATGTTTTTCTACCTTCTATCGGGGTTTCCGCGTCGCTGCAACCCGTTTGTATATTTTTTGTTAAATAAACGACATCCGCAACGTGCTTTTTCTGGTTGCTTTTCTTTGTGGCGCCTATGTTGCGGTGATTGCTGATATTGCCCGCCGGCTGACTGCTTTTATTTTTATCGTTCTGTTTATCTGCAGTTCAAATTATTTCCCTTTAAGTTTATGCCTGTGTTAGCGCCGCAAATTTGCGGTTTCTCTTTGACTGTGGTACTCGTTTCGTTAAGTATACGAATTAATAAAAAATAAAAGTAAAATACGACTCGATTGTTTTCCGTTGGCTGACACGTAAATTATTGATAAAGGCTTTGACGATGGAGCCGATTAGTAATGCACCACGCACTGCTTTTAGGCTAAGATAATGTAACATTGTAACACATTGTTACTCATGTTAGAACATCTCTCCGGATACAGATAACCATTGCTATGTTTGTTTTGTTTAGCATTATGAACAAATAGTTCTAGTTGTTGTAGCCTTTCTTTATATATACTTACCTACTTATAATTCTTCTGTACGTGTGGATGTGACTGAAATCTTCCTAAACGGCTGGACTGAATTAGATGAAATGTTTTGTGTGTTCAGGTGGATTTAAGAATGGTTTAGATTCAAGCAGAATATATAATATTTTCAAAAAATAGTACTAGGCAAACATAAACATTAAGAAGTTAATAATTTAGTCAAAAAGTTCTTCATATGGTATTAAAGTATAATAGGTAACAACAATAAACGTGAAAAATTTTTATTTTTCTTTACGTGGCATTGCAAAGCATGCCGGGTATAGCTAGTAAATCATAAGACCATAGTTTAGCATCGCTCCTCAGCGTCCTAGTCAGATAATCAAGTAAATCGTCAAAGTAATTCTATAAGGACAGTGATGAATCTGTATCGAGTTATAGTCCGACATGGATGGCGTCCACCCCGCACCCGGCGCCCGGTCTGGTCGACTTCAGCCTAATCCGGTTAGGACGACCGCACGCGCCTCGGCACCCTGATCGAAACGTAATTGGGGATGCTCACCTGGCCCACCACAAACCTGTTAATATTCAACTTTCTATGTAATAAAGAGGTCATATTTTATTATAAGAGTAGATTACTACTACGCTACGAGTTCACACTTACAGCCCCACACTAAGTTCAAAGACTTGTATCGTCGGTGCCGGAAATATTTATATCACACACAAAATCACAGACCACCAGAAACACGGTGTCCCGTGGCAAGTAGGTAAAGTTATGCTTCTGCCGGGAATCGATCCCAGACCCACGGCGGCGGAGACCTGGCCACTTCGCCAACTCGGTAGATTATATTTATTACTAGCTGACCCGCTCGGCGTCGCCCGCTTAAAAAAACATACATATAAATGCTTTCACACTCAAAGTACCTACTATGATTTGAGTCGTGGGCCGTAAATATTAAGACCACACAACATTCACATCATACCCACAACCAGAAACACTAACTCCCGTAAGGAGAAAACTTTTGTTCCCACCGGGACTCGAACCCGTTGTTTTGAAGGAGAACGCGCACCACTCCAGAGGGCAGTTTAAAATTAAAAAAAAAAAAAAGCCTGGTTAAAAATATAGACAACACTTTCACATTCAAAGCCCCACAATCAGTTCAATGACTTGTATCGTGGTTCCGTAAACATTCACACCAAACCCAGAACCAGAAACACAAATTTCCCGAGGGAAGAAAACATATGTGTTCCCATCGGGAATCAAACCCGATGCTTTAAAGGTAAACGCGCACCTTACTACGGCAGCGGGCAGTTCAAAGTTCAAAGATAAGTAATAACCGGCAAAACAAAAAAAACAGTCAAACAAACATTCGATTAACACCTTGAACGTTCGGATATTTGAACTAATACACCCCGGAGTCGAATTTATCCTTCTTCCTTCTTATGTATGAGTATGCTATATTACGCAGTAATTGTTACTCATTCTGACACCCACCGCTTTTATCCAAATAATTTTAACGACTTCTCCTAGACTATTTGTCAAATTATATGCAGTAAAGGAAAAATTGTGTCTACATGACCTACGTAAGACGATGAAATAGTTTATTTTGACAATTATTAATACTGGCATGCCTTAAAAAGCCAACAAATAGAAGCCGCTATTTTTTCAGATTTTTAACAAAGAAAGGTGTTTTTATGCGCTATATATACATGTTAGATCTATGCTGTCGCGGACTTTTTTGTAAAAGTCATAAAGGCCAACATTTTTGCCATACATTGTATTCACCTATGTCTAACTGTTTAGTCAGCGTACGCCGATAAAGCGGCCAGTTAGCAAATTTTTCTCTGACTTGTCTTACAAATATTTATATCGAACTGAAAACTAACTTTTATCCCAACAGAACATAGCATATGACACTCAAGAATAGTGTAGCTATCTAATAATTTTCAGAATTGATCAGTATCAGAGATTACATTTTACATACAAACAAGCAAACAAACAGACTTTAACTCTTAATAATATTAGTATAGATTATCCTACTTAATATTATAAATGCGGAAGTCTGTGTTTGTTACCACTTATCTCCGAAAGGAATAAACCAACTGTAATAAAATTTTGAATTTAGATAGTTTAGGTTTCGGAATATCACATAGGCTACTTTTTACCTTAATTAACGCGGGATAAGTCGCGGGAAACGGCTAGTATATTATAGTAATAGTATAGATTGTTATTATTCTGTGTGTAGCGACTTGGATTTTAACTCCGACTCACACGCACTTTGAGGTACTGACTTGTATACTGAAATAAACAATAAAATTGTTTCTTTTTTACTGTACTTACGAGCCGAAACAAGTAAAATAACAATATTTTTTTATGTTAGTAGTTTAAAAAAGCTCACTGTGACTGACGCATCTCCGCAGTGTGACTTGTTATAAATCTCTTACTACTTCATAGCCCAAAGTCTTATCTTTGATAGTCCAAAATTGCGCTTTCGTATCTTATGGATAAACGTACCAGCCTTAAAACATATTGTAACCGTGTTATTTATATATTTTATAGCATTTGTGAAAATATAACATTAGTTGCAATTTAAAAGGCTATAAATTATCCTGGATCAAGTTCCGTAGCCCACCGGCGGCATTCAATTTACGGTTACTAAATTGGCGGACCAACGTTCCGTGACGAAATAAAAGGCTTATGTTTTTAATAAATCTGCTACATACGCCTCACAACCACAAAAATACGCTAAAAAATGTTCACCTGTTTTTGTATGTCAGCCCAATCAGCTGTCAGTCCCCATGGTTAGTCGTAAGGCAACAGTTGTTAAGCCATGTCGGATTTTTAGGCGGCCTAAAAAATTCTGACACTAGGACTAGTGTTTACGACAAATATGCAAGCACAGACATCATCGCGATACGAGACAGATGGTATATTTGTCTCGTATCGCGATGATGTCCAACTGTCGAACCAATAGATTAAGACCGTCTAATATATTATTTCTTTTAAAACTAAACAAAATATATGTACCTATATCAACATTATAAAGACCAAATGATTTGTGAAATGTAGAACGTCCTGATAAGGACAACGTAGCTGTGTGAACTTTGTGTTTAAAATATTAACATACAACAAATTTTAACACAAGCAAAAAAACTGACTTCATCATGATAAATACGCAATATTGAGGATAACTCAAAAACTACTGGTCAGATCTTAATCAAAATTAAATTAGACCACAAAGGAAACACCAGCTATATCCGCTTTGGTGGTCTCACCATTTAAATGCCAGACCTGAAACTGCAATCCGTTTTTCTCCATGAAAATTCACTGACAAACTACGAAAACAAAGGTAGACTGAAAACCGTAGAGGACAAAAATGTCGGCATATTTGCGGAACGTGTACTATCCTATTAATATACACGTAAAATACGTACAGTACGTATTGTACGTGTATCAATAGGATAGAAATACCAGACTGCGCGTGGATACAATATAAGTAAATGGTATGGAATTACCAGTATGGCCGCGGGCTAATGTTGATTCCACGGGTTATGGCCACTAATTGACAGATTAAACGGGTGCGAATTCGCTTCGATCGGCGTGTCTGCGATTCAATCGGTAGTGTCGGTACTGTAACTGTTCATTTCAGGCATTGCGCCTGAAACGCCTCGATTTTCCAGATTCCAATTTCGTATATTTGATTAAAAATTCCCTATTTATGATTGGCTCCAACAAATATTTAAGTTTGTAGATAAATAAAGAATAATACCTTTAATTATTATTCTTTATTCATTGTTAACTCTTAACATAAAAAGAGGTGTGTTATAAGTATACCTGTGTCTGTCTGTGGCATCCTAGCTCCTAAAAGGCTAAACCGATTTTTTATGTTCGGCGAAAATCGGTGCAGCCATTTTCAAGAGAGGGCGTCGGGCTATTTTATAAGTTTTGTTTCTATCACTTGTAAATATTAAAGACAATAATATATCTTTTCAGCATCCACGACACAAGTCATCGAACTTAGTGTTGGGCTGTAAGTGTGGAAATTTTTATATCAAAGTCTCATGGAAGTTGCGATACAAATTCTTATGCAATAAAAACGCCTTTTTTACAGGATATAATCTCATAACCTTTTTCAATCTTTACTTTACCTTCTACAAGTCTTCTAATTCTACGAGTTTTCACAAACATCTCATTGATAATCAATCGTAACGCTTAGTTCGTATAAGAGAAATGCCCTCTATGAATTTAATTAGAAACACATAGTTCCTATATTAAAACAGATCCAAATAAATTAGTTTTAAAGGTAGCGTCTTTGGCTTGTGTTATCTAACGGAACGAACTACGAAAATGTAAATTCTGTTCTTCATTCGAGCAAACCTCATTGAAATTGTAAATAGTTTGGTGATTGGTTACGTTTCTGGTCCCCATCTAGTTATAATTGAACATGCGAGCTAAACAAGTGTTTCAATTGATAATCAGGTCGCAGCTTAATCTTGCCCATAGTAGCGTGTTTCCAACTGTCATCCACACCGATCAAAGCTCACCCCTTTCTCCAGTTGTAACCCAACCGAAACAAAGTCAAATTGAAACGCCAGTCGTCCGAAATATTCAGCTGACGTGTAAGCAAGTCTGGTATAGAAGTTTTCAGGTTCCTTGTTAGCAGTCTGTTGTTACTTTTTGCAAGAGTACTGGCGAAATTTGTGGTTACACAAACAAAAATACTTTTTAGTGCGGCGCTTACCAACTTTTATTACTTATCATAAACGTTTTACAATTTTTCATTTGTTTATTACGTTCAAGTTCGTTGAGCTTGGACCTAGGTATTTTAAAAGTTTGAGTACAATATTGATCAAGTTTTTTTTTTATGTTGGCTTCGCAATCTTGTGCAAACCAGTCTCAAGTAACAATATATTTCATAATAAAGTAATGATCAAGCGAAGCGAGATCTCTAAGTTTACTGGAGTGTTTTAGTACTTTCGCCGTCCGCTCTCTCTATCTCAAAAGCGGCTTCACATTTTAAAGCTGAAATTTACGTGTAATATACGTTATGTCCACTAATAAAACAACTAATATAAAAAATAAACAATTCAACTCAAAAGCTTTTCTATTTCACGCAAAATGTAGGCGAAAGATCTCAGTTCGGGGCGAATGAATCTAATAATACAATGTTTAATTATATGTCAGTATCAATGTATAATAAAAAGCATTAATAATTAATGTTTTATATCGCTTAAAACACGTAAAAACGTCGACTCTATCATCGACTAGTGTTATGATGTGATTACGTGCAAGTAATACTCACGATAGCTGTACATTTCAAAAAGCAATAAGTAGAGAGTTGTTATATTTTTTTTTATCTACATATCAATTGACGTTTGTTAGTCCCACAAAAACTCGAGAACGGCTGAACCGATTTGCCTAATTTTGTTTGTGAAATATTTTAAGAAGACGAAGGTAGGTTAAAAAGGTGAGAACATATAAACAAATTGCAAGGCAAGTAGCAAAACAACGATTTATTTTCCCAAACAAACTCGTGTTCGTACGTGTCAAAGCTTAGACACAAAATTAATTTCTGAACGCATTATAAATATTCGACCACAGACAAATGTGACATATATTATGTTGTTGTCAATGTTCAGACAACTTTTATTGGCGATACGAAGATAGCCGGGACAGCTAGTGTAAATTATACTCGTATATAGTTCTAGTGGATCTACGATCTAAAGACTTCGCGTATTTTTCGAAATGGCTTAAAAATGTTTTTTTTTGCACAAGCTAAAACGGAGACGCCTTGCTCGCTCTGCTCGCTCGTTCGATAAATGTCTCGAATCGCATGTAGGTATGTAGGTAATGTTAAATAAGGAGTTTTGCCGCGAAAAAATGGCGTTGTTGATTTTGTATAATATTCCAAAACCTGTGATTCTTCGAGTGTTGATGTGTAATAATGGTGGATTATTAACCGTTACTACTTAGTAAACGTGCATAAGTGTAAGCAAGTAATACCAAGTTGAAAAACGTGATTTTTGCCTCCGCTCCAAAACTTCAATAGAAGTTCTCGTAAAGTCTCTGCCACTTTACTATGATGATTTGACTATGACAGGATCTTGACTCTTTTAATTAACTTTGTGACTAGTGACTTAGTGACTTAGTGACTTAGTGACTTAGTGACTTTGTGACTAGTGACTTAGTGACTTAGTGACTTAGTGACTTGTGACTAGGACTTTTAATATGAAATACACTTGAAATATATGATTACTTGACACTGGGTGAATAAATGCACAAGATTGCGAAGCCAACATTAAAAGAAAAAATAATAATATTTTTTTGTTTTATATTTGTTGGTCCCATAAAAATGAATTAAGGTTGTATAAAGGATTTCAATATAAAATGCGACTCCGGATTTTGATCTATAAAGAACATCATCATCATATTGCAGCCTTTAACCTCTGGAACTGATTGCCTCGAACGGGCGTACATCATACCATTTTACCGGTTCTCGAATTCATATTGCAGCCTTTCGCCGCCACGAATTATCCACAATTGCATATTTATTCCTCAATAGCTCATTGCTTCAACAATAGGGGTAGAATTAGAACGGCTCTAACCCCCAGTCACCGTCTTACTGTGTAGACACGGCCTATCTCAGTCCACTGTTGGACATAATATCCATCTCCCAAAGCGCGCCACTGAGCCCGATCTTTGGCTCTTCTTTTCCTGTCGTTACCAGCAGCCCTACGTATATCGTCGCTTCATCTAAACACAGAACATAGTATAAACATAAAGAAAATAACGTAATTCTGTTTACTCCACATTTATAATGAATCACAACAGACGCTGTATAGGTATTTTATTAGATACATTTGGAAATCTGCCTTTCATCAAAATACTGTATTTTCTTCTCAGGCACTCATAATCCCTGATTCACTGCGGCCGTTTCCTCCACTTTAATAGGGATTACGTCTATTCATTTGAAATTCAGACGAGCTCCATCGCTTTCTCATTCGTTACCATGATACCATTTCTTATTGTACAACGAAATATCGGAGCTATGATATATATGATTTTCGTGATTTTTATCATTGGGCTGGCAGTGTAAAACTACTGAGTCGTGAAATCTTAAGCCTATATGTGTGTATCAGCTTATGTATGTATAATTGCTCCTTTGTGGCTCTTTAGAGAAAAAACGCGTGGGCCGATTTTGATGATGCTTACGTCAATCGATTTGTCCTAATCTTGTGAGTGAATACATGACAGTAATCAAATCAATATGGCGACCTACAGACGTCTTATTGTGAAAAATATAAAACTGAGAGTCGACGAACTGTATTAAGTGAAGTATCATTTAATAAGTATATGAAAATCTTCTAATATATAAAATTCTCGTGTCACAGTTTTCGTTGCCATACTCCTCCGAAACGGCTTGACCGATTTTGATGAAATTTTTTGTGCTTATCTGGTATCTATGAGAATCGGCCAACATCTATTTTTCATCATCATCATCATCATCACTTTTCATCATTATCAACGCGGGTGAAACCGCGGGGCGCAGCTAGTCTAATATATAAAATTCTCGTGTCACAGTTTTCGTTGCTATACTCCTCCGAAACGGCTTGACCGATTTTGATGAAATTTTTTGTGCTTATCCGGTATCTATGAGAACTATTTGTTTCTATCTATGAAAACTATTTTTTCAACATCTATTTTTCATCATCATCACTTTTCATCATTATCAACGCGGGTGAAACCGCGGGGCGCAGCTAGTGATCTATAGATTTTTTTACCATTTTTCATTTTGATTGGCTATTTATGATTTTTAAGGATTTAAGGAGTTTTCAATACTTACAATAAAGCTGTGATATTGTTCTTATATAATCGCGTATTACGTATTATTCTAGGACGACCCAGTTGGCGCAGTGGACAGGTGCCCGTCCTTTGCGCCGTGGTCCTGGGTTCGATTTCAGTTCAGCAGAAGCACAAATTCCTTCCCAAGGGATATTTGTGCTTCTGGTTCTGGGTGTAATGTGTGAGTGATGTGAATGTTTACGCCACCCACGATATAAGTCTTTTAACTTAGTGTGGGGCTGTGAGAGCGTTTATGTTATGTTATTAACGAAAAAGTGTTTAACATAATATACAAGTTACATTTGACGCAGTCGGGTTTTGTGTATTTTAAGGACTTATACCAGTGAAATAAAAAAAAAAATGTAGTTACAGACCAAAGTCAAGTCTGCAATATTAAACTAAATAAAATAAGATGGATAGATAGGATAGTAGTACTTCGAATTCCTTGAATGTTTATTCAATCATACCTAGTTTCCCCGTTACCTTCACATTCAAAGAAGTATTTATTCCTTATAAATACTTCTTTGAATGTGAAACACGAGCTCATTGTGTAGACTAACAGCTAACAGCATGAAATGGTTAGATCCAATAGATGGCTAGTGGCGAGAACAGCCACACAAAAGGGTTGACGGAACAAGGGATGCTGGTGAATTCCGGACTTGGTTGACTATGCCTGGCCTTGTGCCACTTATTTACAATAGGCAGCAAATGAGACACGGGCGCGTCTGAACTCTAACCTTTATTTAAAGACAATAAGATACAAGGATGGTTACGTAGAGACAAAACATGTTCAGTATTTTACGTTTACAGGTGGTCCCGTTACGCCCAGTATTTTTCTAGCTTCGGAATCCGAGTCATCTTTAGCGACCTAAAAATGAAGTAAAGTTTAGCTAGTAGTGTAGAGACCAGCCAGACGCAAATTTGCATTTTACAGGTGTACAATTTTTAATATGCCTAATAAAATAGTAATAAATTTCAGGATATTACTATGAGCTTGATGACATTTAAACATGTGCAAAAACTTTGTATTGTATGCTAAAGGGCAGGGAATATAAGTACAATGTATTACAGAGAGGTGTAGTAATACTCAAGCCACGCATCTATCTACATTTATGGAGTCTATCAGGAACTTTTGAATTCACGACAGCAGCAGCACGAATATTGAGTTATGTTTTTTTTTTAAATGTCGTTTGCAAGCCCATTTCATCAGCTACCGTTCTACACCACATATTCTTTGGACCTAGACGACTGACACAAAGATCAAGGTCACGCGCCATAGATGTATTTGCAAGTTATCAAAAATATTTGAAGAATATAGTTTTTAATTGTTGTATGAAAAAAATTCTTTCCGATTTCGACGATTCCTGGCGCGGTACACATACACACGTGTATCGCGCCAGGAATCGTCGATTTATACACCTTTTTGTTACAGATTGTATACGACTAGGATGACTTCGGCAAAGTAAACGTTCTACAGCAGAATATAACGTTTACTGCGTACAGACAGCGTGTGTTCTTTACAATAACCGTATACCTGAGACTTCTCACAGGTCGCCGCCTCGGTCTGTTGACCTTTTTTCGTATCTGGTACTGTTGCTTCGTTTGATGAATCCTCTCTTTACTTGATCCTCTACACTCCCATCACACTAACTTTATAAATCCAAAATGTTGTGTGTAGATGTGTAAAGGTTTAAATGTAAGTATGTATGTGATCTCTTCACGGTGTAACGACTGAACGGATTTGGATGGAATTT
Organism: Lomographa bimaculata; assembly: GCA_948107665.1. NCBI lineage: Eukaryota > Metazoa > Arthropoda > Insecta > Lepidoptera > Geometridae > Lomographa > Lomographa bimaculata. The sequence continues at coordinate 13,847,644 of OX403587.1, read as the reverse complement.
AGAATGTACATAGCTTATAGCTAGGATTAGCACATAGGCTACTTTTTAACTTGATAAATGCGGGCGAAGCCGCGCGGTTCGACTAGTTATCTATAAGAAATGCAGACTCAGCGAACTCAAGATGTTATGTTATGTTGTGTAATCAAGACCTCAAGAAATAAAGCAGCTTCTTTTGGTGTCGGCGACCAATTTGTCATTTAGGGATAACGCGCCCGATTGCGCGTCGTTTAGTATGAGTAAAGTATGTAGATAATAAAAGTATAAATCTTTACCTTTAGAGAGCGTATCGAATCGCTTTTTAAAAGTGCTGTTTTCTGCAAAAAAGACAAAACATTTTATGATAACCTCGTGTAACAAAGAGTCGTCAATGTATTTCCTTTCGCAAAGTCAAGAGTTCACATTGGTATTTCAGCACTTTGTCTTCCAACAGTCCACCCAAGCATATGTTATAAAGCTTATATGTTTTCTAAACCAAACAAGCTATTAAACACAATGATCGTTAGAAAGAACATTGCAAGTTGAATAGACATCCATTGTTATAAGCATGGAGGCAAACAGCTCAAGCGCTTTCTGTCGACTAACAATATAGATATAGGTAGGTTAGTACCTAGGTTAAGGTAATTCCTATATTAGTCATTAAGAAAGTAAAAAAAATTAATGAAAATATTTTTTTTATGCTTAATAGGCAAGCATTTGACCACTATCTCACCTGATGGAAAGTGATAATGCGGCCGAAGATGTGACATGCTTGCCTAGAAGATACCTATTCCCTCTTGAAGACTCCCAGATTATACCCCTCGGGGAACATTGACGCAGTCAATGAATGTCACTCCTTCGCTGTACGGATAATGAACGTAGAACTAAACGCTTCGAGCAAACTGGATGTATGTCAACCATAAATGGATGACGTTTGACAGTTTGTCTGGTTGATAGATTGTAAAATTTGCATGGTGGAATTACCTCATGTAATTCTTACGCACACTCTCCAAAATGCTAACGATGGAATACCGATAAACTTACGACCATACGTCTGTGATCGAGGCTCTGCAATCTGGGCTCAACTAGCTTATTATCGCTATATATTATGAGTCTTTTTGCTCGTCGGTCAATAGGCTCAAGACCTTCGAGCTGGTACTTAGTGGATCTATCCCAGAGATGGCCACAGTACTTAATACACGATCGGACTTGCGCTTGATATAAATTGAGAAGCTGGCGAGGTGTGAAGTACTGTCGGACCTTGGCGAGGATACCCAGCTTACTAGCGGCCAGTTGAGTTTTGGTTTCAATGTAAGTGCCAAAGTTAAGATTTGACAATAAACTTCAATAAAGTAACACCAAGAAGCTCGAGTTTGTTTGATCGGCATTGGAATAAAAATATGCGCCGATAGCTGTAATTTTTTGAATCTATCAGTAGAGTCATTAACTTCCATGAGTGCCTCTTTGGGGCCCATGTGAATAAACGGTTTTGAATTTGAATTTGATGTAATATTTTAGGTAAGTTGTTCGTTGTTTTGTTGTTAGTCACCTTTGCTTACCTGCGAACCGTTTTTGTAGCTTATCTCCTTCACAGAATCAGCTATAAGTGAAGAAGGGGTGGTGGTTGCTGAAATTACAACATTATTCTATTTCATGAAAAATAATTAGGTTAGGTTGATGATAAAATCTGTATTGACAACTTAACCCTAACACGACATTCAAATATAAATTACTAGCCGTGCCCCGCGGCTTCGCTCGCTTTGATCAAGTAAAAAAGTAGCCATAGCGTTAATCCTAGGTATAAGCTATGTAAATTTCAAATTTTATCAAATCCTTTCAGCCGTTACAGCGTCAAGAGGGAAAAAACATACCTACACACAAAATCTCGGATTTATAATATATAGTATGATATAAACAGCCTTATGTAACACAATGGGTTCACAAATGTAATTATAACAATTTCATCATGACGGTTACTTAAACTGATTGTTGAAGTTTAGACGATTTAAACTTAATTAATTATATTTAATTTCATGAAGATGAACCTACACTGTATGAAACTCAAATAGAAAGATAATATTCATACTAACCCCTAAGTGACAATACTCTTTCGAAGTATTCACCGAGGCTTTCTATTCTTCCAGTTAACGCTAAAAAACAATTATAAGATAATTAAATCAATATTAAGACAATTTAATCAATAAAAAGGGGAATAAAACATTAATTACATAAAAAAAGCAGTGGAGATCTTTAAGCCCAAATTTTTACGCTTTATTTGTTAATCCTGGATATAAGCTATGCACATTCCATATTTTGTTTAAATCCGTTCAGCCGTTACAGAGTGAATATAAAACAAATATATTTATATGAGTACACACTTACATACAAACTTTCGAATTTATTATATTGGTCTCATTTTTTAATGAGAATTTAAATGTTTATTCTTTAGGTAGCCTAATAAATTTTAGACTGTAGTATTAACAATGAAAGATTCAAAGGTACAGAAAGATTGAGTGGGACGTTCTTTTCAGATTACACAATCTCTACAAACTTATCATCATTATTATATATATATAGTTTATACATTTTTTTTCCTATTTTCTATTGTCATTAACCGCATGTCAGTTAGATTTCGTTACGTGTGATTATGGTCAAAGCTATTCGAAATGTACCAGAATGAACACTGCTTGCTAATTACATAATATGTTGTTTACCTATCTGAGCTTAAGTGTTGCATTCAATTTGTGAATCAAATGAATAAAATGATTAAACTATGGATTCATTTCACCTACGTGACAAAATATTGATTAAGTTCCGGTTGTACTCACAAATTGTATAATTAAATCAAGAAACTCGACCGGTACTGTACAGTAAACGCCAAGGTCTCGCTGCCGCTACATACATACATCCGGATGTGCGTCTATATCGCTCGAACACCGATCGAGTTTCTCGCTAAATTAAATAACACGTGAGTACAACCAGCACTTAATCAATATGAGTAAGACTCACGATAGATTTAATAACAACATTAAAAAAAAAACACTAAAGTTATTTGTCACTACGTTCATTAAAATAACTCACGAGATTTCTGAGATTTTATATTTGATGCAATTATCTGCATTTCCACTGAAAAAAAAAAACAAAGATAATTTGTTGTAGAGTGTTTACCAGTGCGAAAGAGCTATCGCCGCTTCAATATGACGGTCTTGAAATTATCCGTGGCGGTAGGGAATTTTCTCGTGACGGCCTGTATATACCCTATATATACCCTGTACCACAATTTCGATTCTCAAGTAGGCTGTCGTCAAAATGACAAAAAATATGTTTCAGCAGTATTTGGGAGCCATTTTCGTATGCTGGATAAGCTAACATTAGGCTTATTACCGTCAGGTGAGATAATAGACAAATGTACAAACTTATCTCTGTTGGTGCGAAGACACATAGGTACTTTAAGACTTTTAAACAACGCAAAGATAAAGGGTAAAGATAAACATATTATCAAGAATTTGAAATGGGATTAAATTAAATGACCACCAAAAAAACAATCGTTGCCCTAAACATCCAAAAAATAAAATATGTACAAATAAATGAAACCTGTACCAAAATCTTTCGGACTATTTAAGTCATGCCTGCACTACAAAAACTTTTCATAACCCAAAAAGGCCACGCGTGCACCAAATTGTAACTTGGGGTATAATTTAGATGGCCAGGAAAAATAAAATAAAATTTCCTGTTACAGAACCGAATCGGATAACAGTAGGTTAAGGTTATTTTTTTTTTATAATTTTTTATGTAATATATTTGGATGAAATTTTTAAATAAAGTGCGAGTACATATTTGGTGCATGCGTGGCCTTTTTGGGTAGCTCAGCGATTATTCTGAAGATACTTGCCTTTTTTAGGTAAGCAGACTTTACGTTTATTGGTGATAATTTCATATTAAAATGGGGATTCAATTCTGGTAAGTACTTACGATTTTTTGGGCGTTATATTTCATTATATTTGGTGATTGCTTAAACCTAAGCCATTTGAAATAAATAGCACTTACAGATTTTTTCTACTTCTTCATCTATAGCATCGATTCCCGCTAAAAAAATGATTAAATGATCTACGTGTAGTATAGATCTATTAGTGTCTAGTAACTTGTAAGGCATAAAGTAGAAATTGTTAGTATTACGCTCAAGCTATATCACTATGTCTAACTATCTGAAATAAAAGTTGTAAAAAAAGGAATAATTTAAAGCAAAGTGAAGCTTGCGTAAAAATGAATCATCAAAATCGTTTTACCTAGAATAATGTCTTGAGGTAACCACAACATAAAAAAATACAGGCGAATTGACAACCTCCTCCTTTAATGAAGTCCGTTTAAAATTAGCATTCTTTCATATAATAATTAAAAGGAAGCAAAGCTTAAAAATACCGACTTGACGTTTTTTTGGTTTTGGCTGGATAGATTAAGAAAAAAATATTATGGGACCACCTCCGAAGTATAATCTACCAAACAATAAAAAACATCGAAATCGATTCATGATTGTCGGAGACATCGCGTAACATAAAAAAACATACAGTCGAATTGAGAACCTCCTTATTTGAAGTCGATTGAAAATAAATGAAGTAATAAGCTATAAATATCATATACAATCAAGTCTCTAGTATATCTACCCATTTTGCGGAACTGTTGTATAAATATCGGTTCGCCATTGGTTCGAGCTGTAAAATTCAAGAAAACATTTTTGCAGGTAATAATCTTAACCTACGTAAATATACTTATTTTATTTATTCTCTATTGCTACTTCCTATGCTGTTGCCACAGAATACTAAATAGCACAAGTAGCTAAACGAATACATCATATTATATCCTATTGTAAGTGTAGCTAAATGAATTAAGATTGCTTGTAGCACTCGTATCACGGTTTGTCTGGTCGAGCGTATAACATTTTTTCTATGTAATGTTTATAATTCTAAACAAAATATTTAAGGTTATCAGTATAGGTACAGTCAGCATAGCCCAGTAGCCAGGGCATCACAATATTGGCACGGTATCCCATGCCTGTCGTAAGAGGCGACTAAAAGGGGTCCTTTGGGCACGTGGGCATTGGAGTAGAGGCTCGAACCACCATTCAAACGTGCCCGAGGAAGACGGCAGTGGGGTGTGGTCTCCTACTGTTGTGGCGCCGCGGGGTTGTTGAAGATGGTCTAAACCTTCAACAGCATTCCTGCGGATGTGTCGGAATAGAGGGGCACAAATGTCAGTGTCTCTGGGAAGACTTAAAAAGCAAGGTGGATAGAAGGGTTTCAGTGGCGTTCAGCGAGATCCTGGAGCCCTTCAATATCCACTGAGGCTAGCCATCGAGGGGGTTTTAGTGAGGGAAAATCTCATATAACCCGGTTGCTCCCCAAAAGAAACCGGGTCTTTAAAAGATTTCCGTCAACAAAAAAAAAGGTACAGTCAGCAACAAAGTAGCACATGTATGCCAGCATACAGTGTGCGTTTTATGCATTAAAGTAAATATTACAACACTAAAAACACTAAGGTAATAAATGCGAAAGTATGTATTTAAAGTATGTCATATATGTTTGTCATATATCAAAGAGGTGGCTGTAAAATATGATCTACATACATAATGTATCTTGTCTTTTCTAACTGTTCTTTTAGAAATGTATAGAAAATCGTCGAGTAAACATGGGCGTTATGGTCAATACCAACAAGCGATGGTAAACCTTTGCACGGAATCACATAAAAGTGTTTGTAACAACCTGCTTACTGTCTTTGTAACAAAATGTACTATTATCTTACCCTCGACGTCTTCTTTTTTGCTCATACACCGCGGGTGTAATCGACATGACTCGAGATTATTTAATGAACACGCATATACCCATCGACATATGACGTTTGATTTACCTGTTTGAAAAAGATTTTCTGACTTATATTTGTTTGTAGGATGTAGGTTAATTTATAAATCGAATGTGATAGGCCACATATTGTAGCTATAGTAGTTTTGTGTAGCTAAAGTAGGTTTGTTGCTATCTTGATTGGCTTACGAATTTGCTTGCTAACAAGAAGGATGATTAACTTCTTTTCATCCAAAGAGGTCACATTCTTAGAGAAATTGAGAAAAACCTGCCACTACCACTTTGAAAAAGAAATCCGATGAAAACGACGCGAATTACTCTTGTATCAGGTGGCGTCAAAATTCCGAGTCTAAGGTTCAAGGCCTAAGGTATACCCATCGAGATAGGAAACAAACCTACGGTTGGGTATACCTACATACTATCTTATTTTTCTATAATTATGTGGATTGGCTGCACCATCTGACTCACACTAGACCTGATTTTATTTACGTAGTTTGAAATGCAAAACTATAAAATCTGCACTAAGAAAAATATCTGGTTGCTGTTACTAACATTTTTGTGTTATTTGTGACAACTATAATTATTGAGTAGCAATCACAATTTTAAAGTGTGATACTAAGCAATATGAAGGTTTTGTATACCAAGAGATTACATAATTATTACCTACCAGATTTTCCTACGTCTGGTGGACCGTTACAACTGGACTATTGGTGTTTACAAATTATAACTATTAGTATCGACAAAGTACATAAAATTTAGTTACATCGAATTATTATATAAAAATCTTTCTAAACTTACTTATGAGACTGTTATGTAAAAAAAGGTTTTGTTCTTTCGTAATAACTACTCATTTTATAATAGAACGTAATAAATGTAATTTTGAAAAGAAAATATGTTTCTGAGAACTTTCTAGCAGTCTTAAATTTTTTTCTCCGTGTGTTTGTGTAGTTAAATCTATTGTTAAAAGAATGCATACCTATTACACCATGACGTTTATGTGATTTTTTGTGTTGTAACTTTTTACTGCTCGTGTGTATATTTTTTCTTCTCTGGTTTTTTTGTCTTGCGACTCTATAACGGCGAGCTTTAGGTATCCGTTTTTGTTTTTTGATTCTGCCAGTCTTGCTTGACTGCTTGTTAAGATGTTTGATGTATTGGTAGGTTTTTTTAACATTCTGTACATCGCCTCTCAGTGTTGTGTTACCCATCAACTTTTGATGTTTCGCTAACTTTTTTAATAAGTTTGCTGAAATTTCAATGATTTTTTACAGATATTCATAGACATTTCTGATATGTTACTTTTAACAAAAAACTTTTGTACCAAACAGTAAACTAAGTGAATTCTACGAAACTTACTTATCTTTCTTCTTCGAGGATTATAAAATGAGCCGGATACATGTTTATCCGATTTATTTGTTGCATTCTCATCAATCGGCTTTCTTAGAACTAAGTAAAAAGGTTTTTGAAAACATTATTAATTAATGAATAATTGAAAAGCAAAAAAAGCTTCTAAAACCAACTTCACAGCTTTATCTCGGGAGCCCTTGATCAGATTTAGATATTTTTGTCTATGTTCAATTTGATACTAAATACTCTTTCAAATTAAAAAAAAAAATCCGAATCGATTCGGCCGTCTTTGACAGGCATACAAAATAAAATGAGACTATCATCAATGTAGTCAAAGTCAATTAAATAGGCATTGTAAAAAATATTTTAAAAACTACAGAACTTGATCGGTGATCGATTAATTTAAATGGAATGATGAGACCACATGAGAAGCACCAGCTTCAAAATAAAAAAGAATCATCAAAATCGGTTTATCTGGAAAAAGCTCTGAGATAACACACATTAAAATACAGTCGAATTAAAAACCTCTTCTTTATTTTGAAGTACTTAAAGTTATAAAACCAAAGAACTTGTCAAGACGAATCAAACGAGCCCAAATATAATAAGTTTGCGTGGTTTTATTACATAGTTCCCATGACCTCTTCCCGGTTCCATCATCAGACCCTGGATTTCATCTAGGACCAACCAGAGTACTTCTCAAGACAAATCAAACGAGCTAAAACTCGATGGGACTGCATCGTTTTGTTACAGAGTTCGCATGGTCACCTTCCGGCTTAATAATCGGATCAGCTTCATGTCACAATAGGTAATATTGCATTGTTACCCGAATTACATATGCATGCAACATTGCAGCTTTTTTGGAAACCGGAAAGAGTGTCAAACTTGCAAGCTTTGATTACAGACATACTGACTGACATCGGGACAAACGAAACAAAATAGAGGCTTGTACAAGTAATACTGTAAATAGTTTTATAAACTTAAGCTTTTACCAGTTGTAAATAAAAAATGACTAAAAGGTTATATACCTCTTTATATTTACGACCCAGTTGGCGCAGTGGACAGGTGTCCGCCCTCTGCGCCGTGGGTCCTGGGTTCGATTCCCGGCAGGAGCACAAATTCCTTCTCAAGGGATATTTGTGCTTCTGGTTCTGGGTGTAATGTGTGTGTGTGTGTGTGATGTGAATGTTTCCGGCAACCACGATACAAGTCTTTGAACTTAGTGTGGGGCTGTGAGTGTGAATGCGTTTGTTTTGTTTGTTTGTTTGTATATAACTTTTAGTAATTTTTTATTATAGCTATTATGATAAATTAAAAATCCTACTTGGTATAATATGTCGGTTTGCTCTATTCAATTATTATATTTATTTATCAGAAAAAGTCCACAGTGTTAAATAGGTCTATGTTAGTAAATAATTATAGTAATAATGACATTGCCAAAATAAATAGAACAAGTTTAAATTACAATTATTGAAAAATAAAAATTGATAGATAAATTGGTTATATAAAACCAGAGAACTTGTCAAGACGAATCAAACGAGCCCAAACTCGAAAGGTTTATCTTGTTTAGTTCAGGAGTTCCTATGGCCATCTCCCGTCTCCATCATCAGACCAGCTCCATGGTAACATATAATTATAGTGTCACCGTCATTATACATAAATAAGTACACCGAATTGGAGTCCATTCGGACATCGGGAAGTGGGTCAAATTTAGCTTGTTAGATTTGATTACAGACCGACAGATAACGGGACTGGTGAAATTAAATTATTTAAACGTTGCTTGCGTTTTTTAAAAACTTCGCCGCTTTATCTTCGGAACCCTGGATCAGATTAAATGGATTGAATACGCATTATTGACTATAAAAAACTACTGGTCAAATCTTAATCAAATTTAAATGGGACCAATGGGAAAGCACAAAATAATTAAAATACGGTTCACCTATACATAAGTAATGAGGTACGGCACATAAAAATAATATACAGTCGAATTGTGTAGTCGATTAATAAAAAATGATTATTCTATCACATATAATCAAACGTAAAATTGTTCTATAGAGGCATTACAGAGCTTATTACAAGAGAGTCATACATGAACATAAACGCTTTCACAGTCACAGCCCCACACTAAGTTCTGTGACTTGTGTCGTGGATGCCAGAAACATTCACATCACACACACAATCACAACCAGGACCAGAAACACAATTTTTCCTAATAATATTATGTGTAGTAGTTAGATGTTACCTTTGTAGTGACATCTATAGGTGAAGTCTACAGGCTCAAGATTACCATCTAGAACGATAAACATTATAAATATATTAATAAATATAAATGGTTTCACTCACAGTCCAACACTAAGTTCGATATCTTGTCGGTGCCGAACACATTCATATCACAGACATAATCACAACCAGAACTAGAAACACACATTTTGCTTGAGTAGAAATATTCGCTTTTAATGTCTGTTTTCTACGCTGCAGGGACCAGGTTCGATTCCCCGTGGGAAGTTTCTTGTTCTAGTCGTAGGTAAGTGTAATGTGAATGTTTTCGGCACTCGCGACAATTTTCCAAACTTAGTGCGCGCCTGTGAGCTTTAAAGCGTTTGCTTTTGTTTCAAAAGGGCCAAATATTTTTAGACAACACTTTATAGGATAGTACTCGTAGCATATAGTTGCTACACACTGGACGCATTTGGTTCGAACGAATCGGCGTGAGGGAACGTAGGCGCGTGTACATGAGAACGTAGTACATGGGAGACGACCGCGCCCGCTCTCCTTCTGTTGGAACCAAATACGTTCAGTATTTAGCAGCTATTAGAATACGTACCGATATATATGACCGGTGACTGGGTAAATGATTCCGTCGATGATCTTAATTTGTAGATAACTAAATATAAACAAAACATAACTCACATTAGACAAATACACCGAACTTATTTATTGACCGAGCGAGCGCGAAGCGCTACCTAAGCTCTTTGCTTTCGTATGTCCGGATGTCCGGATTTCCGGTGGTTCTACTCTACAGGTCGCATTTCTTAACCGATACTCTTAATATTTTGTTAGCAGGTTTGATAATTATAAAAATTTTTTAGTAGATTCGGTCATAAACATTTTTTTTTTAATTGGCGGAGATGTGGGGGTTGAAAACATAAAAACATATTTCAGCCATTTCGAAAAATACACGAGGTCTTCAGCTCACAGAGCAACTAGTTTATTGTCTTCAAATCCGATTTACCTGTGCTATTACCATACACGCTACTACTGTACACGGTATTACCATACACGCTGTTACCATACAAGCTATTACCATACGCACTATTACCATACGCGCTATTACCATACACGCTACTACCATACAACTTACCATCGCCGTGGAGAGACAGCGCTTGCAAGGCATCAAGGGTAGCGAGCTCGTCTTCTAGAATATAAAGTATACGCAAACTTGACATCACAATATTAATATTGATTATTTTTAAATAATCACGAATATTATAATAGTTATTTATAACATTTTAAATTCGGGTTTTTTTATTTAAAAAATCAAATAACCTGACTGTAAAATAGTTAATTTATAAGCAACGAACTAAATACAACCATTTAGATGCATTGATTGCTAATTTATTACTCCTAATTAAATTTAATCGTATGACTCATATATTATATTTTTGTAATCTGGTTATAATTTCCTTCATCTACACGATAGGTTTGGTAAAAAAAAATTAAAGCCATACAATTTAGCGGCAAAAATCCGCCATTTGAATGTTTTAAACAACTATCTAAAGCCACTTGGGTTTTTGAGAAAAATCTAATACCCTTACTGTCGATATCCATCCAGCCGTTTGAAAAATACGAGGTAATATAGAAATTTACAAACAAATACAGACATGTGCGAAAAACATAGCCCTTCTTTGACAGTTGGAAAAAGCGAATGTAACTCAGACTGTTTCTCCCTTCTTCCGTTTGTTACTTCATCAAGGCTTTAAGCGATGTACTGATCTAGCTCAAATATTGTTTAAGATATAATACATCACACTATCACACTAATCACACTAATAATATAAAGGTGAAAGTGTATGAGTGTGTTTGTATGTTTGTTACTTTGTTACGCTCAAACGGTGTACCAATTTGTATGTACTACATATCACTTTCAGTATTTTTTTGTTACTTCCCGGAATTCTAGGTCTGGGAATTACACGGGTATAACCGTGGGCCGCAGCAAGTAAGTCATAAGCAAGGGTAAAGAGTACTTTTTTCCCGTCTGCTCGACGAAAAGGAGGGTAATGTATTTATCAGCATATGGTGGTATATTTGTATAATTGTTCCTTTGCGTCACAAATGAACAATCATACAAATTTTTTAGCCAAGTTGCATCGACCGTCACGCGAGAGTTTTGTTCGTCGTGGTCGATTACAATATTGACAATTGTGCGTGCAAAACTGCGAATAAGTCTCCTTATCTTAATAAAACCTTGATAAAACCTCCAAAATATTTAACTAGTAGTAGTAGTTCAACATTTTGGAGGGTTGGAAATGGCTGAACGAAATCTCCACCTGGTGACTAGATATTGATTCTGGCGCTTCGCCGGCCGCTCTACTGCAACACGCTTGCTTTGCTCGCGCTGTGTGTGTTCCGTACTTCTTCTTGCTAAGCTCATCCAGGTACGTATTTTGTGCATATTATAACCAAAAAGCTACCCGTTTCATTAATGGCCAAGCTTCCTTCAGGCGGTGAACTTAATGATGGCAGTTAATGAACAACCTAACCATCCAATGAGCACCTTGTTTAACCATTTATCTGCGACATAATTGACGCTTTGATATTGGTGTTTTGGTTTTAAAGGTATTAGAGGGCAAAATATCTAAGAATGATGGTTATTTAAAAACTGGATCATTTTGTAGGCAATGTACAAAGTTTACCTTGTATTACAACAATAGCCTTCGATGTCTTAACTGAAAAAAAAAACAGTTACAATTGAAATATCATACAAGTATTAATGAAAAATGTATTATAATATTTAAAAAAATATACCTCTATAAAAATGATTTATTTATGTTTACTATTAAGGATTAATCAAAATACACATTTAGCTAAACTACTAACCTAATACAAAAAGTCATTGGTCGGCAGTGTGCCCAAAATGCTGGCTGCGTTACCTCGTTGCACAGCGACACTGTGCAAAATACAAACCGGCATTTTGGTCACGTGTCGACTCTTTCAGTCTCCCAGCCAAATCTTTATTAATCTTTACCTCTATATAATTTGAGATAAGATAAATTGTGCTTCCAGCATTATTTTAAGATTTTATAATGCTAGCCTAGCTAACTACCCTCTACGGTAAACTCGCAAATCTTTTAAAGATCCCAAAGATCCGCACTTGTTGCTATCTTTGAAATCTGTTTCATTTTTAGGATCGAAAATTACTAAACCCTTCGCCATTAAATTTTATCGAAAAACAGGTCAGATATCTTTTATACGATTAAATAAATTATAGGTATATAGTTTCATATATATTACTTACAAACTGCTCCAAAAAGTATTTCTGCTAGTTGATAGGGATTCTTTGCTGAACTTATTATTCCTTTACCATTACTTATGGTCGCTGTAAATCACATAACAAAATATTATTATTTTTTATAGCGTTTAAGTTTCTATGTTCGAACTTAAAAAAAATAGAAATTGAAAGAGAGACAAGGTAATTTTTAACCACAGCCAATTATCCCCCATATACTTTTGCACATAAAAGTGTATATTGCGTAAATTACATCGAGACGGTCACGCGTAGTAATTTTTATGGTTTTGTTTAAATTTTGTGAAAACGAGCTTCAAAACAAAGTAAGCTGAAGAAATTATTCGTCTAGTAAATATGCGTTTCACAGTGTTTTGATATAACATTACGGAACGAAAGGGTTACAAAAATACAAATTAGTGTTATTTGCATGAGATTTGTTTTTTTTTTCTTTTATATTATGAACGTTATGAATATTCTAAAAAGAAGGCATTATATATCGTATCACACAGATTACGACGATATTTATATTTATCTGTTTTATTATGAATGCCGATAAACCGGTTATAAAAACACACGTTTAAGATGACACTCTTGTATCGCCACCTTAACAGGAATTGTGAACGAAATATGTATAAGTACATATGAAAACTAAATTTGTGGTTTATCTCGTAGTGTCTTGATCAACCCTTTGGTATACAACGTATTATTGAAAGTCCTGACCTATCTAATCTATATTCTATAAATATAAAAATCGATTGACGTTTGTTAGTCTAACAAAAACTTGAGAACGGCTGAACCGATTTACCTTATTTTGGTTTTGAAATATTTGTAGAAGTTCAAAGCAAATTCAAGGAAAGTAGTAAAAACAACTATGTATTTTATTTTTATTTAAACGCGAAAGTTTGTAAGAATGTATGGATGTATGTTTGTAACTCTTTCACGCAAAAACTACTAAATGCATTTTGATGAAACTTCACAATAATATAGCTTACATATCAGAATAACACATAGGCTATAATTTATAACGTTATAGTGTGAATTATCCAAAATATAACGATAAATGTCAAGTAGGAATAAAATCTGCCATCTGCGAGCTAATCTAGCGGTCGCCGCAAAAACAGTTAGATTTACACGTATACAATGTATAATGGAAATGTTTATCTTAAATAGTCCTACAAAAATCCCGCAACAACATATATCTATCTTTTATGTGTAAGCCATTATCGCCAAAATAGTGAACCATAATTACAATAATTTCATAATTTTAATTTGTTGGATTTGTCCCCGTCCCGAATAGCAGAATAATATAAAAACATTGAAAAATTTACGAAAAAATAAAATACTTTCTATCATCATTATCACTATTTTCTATTACCACGCGGGTGAAACCGCGGGGCGCAGCTGGTGTGACATAAATGTAAGTTTAAATAAATTTTATTGGCGGTACGAAGTTCGCCGGGTCAGAGTGGTCTAATAACAAAGTGTTGATCGATCATATGATTCTCAATAATTGAATCGACGAGTATTTCTTTCCCCTATTCCACAGAGCGTAACGATGAAAGTCTGCAATCAGGACGTCCTGTCCGACATGACACACGATGACGAATGAGGCCTTTATTCAGCACTGGACTCCTATAGGCTGATAATTATGTTTTTTATTTTTAAATATATTTCTAATATTTACAGTACTTTTTATTGTACTTTACTAATTCACACGGCTTTTTATTGTTTGCATTATTCTAGACTACTTTTACATTAAATTTGGCAGCATTGCCAATTTTAAATGCCTGTGATTCAACTTACATTTACTACGCAATATTATCTTATATTTTTTGAAAATACAGAAAGTACCTTTTTTTATCAGTCTTTTCGCGACTTCTAGCATTTCTGATGTTGTAAAAGTGTCACCTGATAACAAGAAAGTGCACAGAATAAATACATAAAAATTTAGAAATACATTGCGTTTAACAATTCAAACTATTTTACCGACTGATAGCGATCTTGTATCCCGGTCCGTATCTGGAAATAAAAATGTCTAAAAAATTCAACGAATAAAAAAATATCTTAACTAAAATCACTATTCATGATAATATTTAAAAATATCGTGTATATTTTCTAGGTCTTCAGCTCACAGAGCCACTAGTTTATTGTCTTCAAATCTGATTTACCTGCTGTTTCCATACACGCAATTTTCATACACGCTATTACAATACAACTTATCATCGCCGTGGAGATACTGTTGGTATTCCTCGTCACTTAATATATATCCTGATTTTTTCAAAATCAAATTCTGATTCAGCATCAGAAAAAAAAAAATCTGACTGCAACTTATAAGCAGTGCACTAAATACAATAATTTGAATGCATTGGTTGCAAATTTATTATTCCGAATTAAATTTTAACATATAACTCATATATTTTTTGTATCCTGCTTTTGATTTCCGTCGTCTACTCGATAAGTTTGGTTAAACAAAAATTACGAATTACAATTTAGTGCCAAAAATCCGCCATTTAAATAAAAAAAAAATGACGTAGCTAATCTAAATACGCCTCTGATTCTACGGTCGCCGTTGACATTTGCAATAGCAGAAGCATTAATTGGCACCGCCATCGTCATCCGCTTCTTTTATGTTTCAGCCATGTAAGATGAATCACAGCCCCACACTAAGTTCAAAGGCTTGTGTAGCGGGTGCCGGAAACATTTACATATCGCACACACAATAATTCAGAAAGTCATACAGGCAGGCTAGTTTTTTTTCAGAGATGATTTAAGTATACAGACGTGATATAAGACAGACAGCATGAGCTTCACTTCAAGAAGCTTCACTCTGACTCTCGATGGCCTTTTCTTAACAAGCTAGTAAACCAGCTGACAGGCAGTGGTGGCAACCGTACTTTCGGTCCCAGATGGTGAAGATTATACCTACCCAAAAAAAGAAGAGTCGCTATTGGCCGGTAATATGCGGGTCAGACATAGCGGTTAACTTTTTTGGAGATATGAGGTATTTCTATCTGATATGGGCTATTTTCTTACCGCGTCAATACTAATCGTGCAATTAGGTAAAGTTAAACTTTTGAAGTTAATTAAATACTTACCGTCACCGGAATCTTCACTTTCTTTTGAACTTGATTTCCAGGTGCTTTTGTATTCTAAACCATCTGATTCATCATCTGAAAAAATAACAAAACCTGACTGCAAGACAGTCAACTTATAAGCAATGCACTAAATACAATTATTTGAATGTATTGATTGCTAATTTATTATTCCTAATTAAATCTAAACATATAACTCATATATTTTTATGTAAACTGTAAATGTTTTCTTACAATTGATCCCTTAGAAATAACAATTAAGGCCAATAATTAACCAAGGCCTAGAGTGTTTACTACCCTCAACCACACGTGAGATAGTAGTCAAAAGCTAGCATATTAGGGAAAAAATGAAACATTAAATAATTATACTTACTTTTCACACTATTTCTGCTGCTTATGTCATCAATTTTAAGGGTTGCATGAACCTAAAATTAGGGTTACTTATCCAAATTACTGTAAATCTTGCAAGAAAGGCTATAAAATAATTAAGTTGGATTTAAATTAAATCAATAATTAATTAAAAAATATTCATGTGAGATATACGTTGTAATTAGTTACTAATTTGCTGATGTCATTTTAATCCTAGCGTGCTTTCATAAAAAAAAATAAGTCGTAGAATTCGAAATCACCCAAGAGTAATCGGTAACAAACAAAACCCGTTAGGCTGTTTAATTTTTAACTAAAATGCATAAAAACGGTATTATATAATAACGGTATAATATTTTATTAATTATTGTTGTAAAATTTTTATTTAGTTGTTTATTTAAAAAAAAATACATAAACACATTACATAATAATACTATGTTTGGACACGCCTAATGATTTTTTATTAGATGTAATTACACTAAAGATCCACTTCGGGTTGGCTACGACTCCGCTAATGCCTAACAAAGGTACGGCATAGACCCATGAGTTAAAATAAATAGTTATGATAAGATTATGGAGTTATTCTGAAATTTACATTAATGATTAATCAGTGTTTTTTCGTCTTTCATTTTTCATTTTTCATGACTGTCTCCAAAAAGACAAAAGATAAAGTTATTTTAAATACAAAAGTGAAAACAAAATAGTTATTGTAATTAAATAACTAATAATCATATTATTCACTGAACATAATTGTATTTTTTAAATTAAGGCGTGTCGTTTAAATAAAAAGTAGGTATATGCTATAAATAATATGTTGTAAATCGCAGTAAATATAACAAACTCTCTATATATATAAAATAGTTACTATTAATTAGAATTTTCTATTTATTTAGTATTTTTATCATTGATTGGTTTTCACTAAAATAGCACAACTTTAATGCATTATATATATATTTATTACACTTCTTGCACACCCGTGCGCTTTTTTTAATATTAAGGTAACTTATTTCAAAACCTCGGCAAATTAAAGAAAATCTTACACAATCATAAACAATTAACACTAAGAACAAGTAAATAATTTGTTGACCCAGCATGATGGTCACGTTACAAGTTTCTATACATTCATAAAAGTTGAACGAGAACATTAAATTCGATAATACAATTATAACTCTTGATGGAAATGCAGTGAGCGTGTAATTCGAAAAACAACTTGTATTATGAACAACACTATTTCAAAACCTATACTAACCTAATTTATTATTTTGTGAGGTTTGGTTTTATTTTAATCTGTGATAGGCAAACATTTTACCATTACCTCATCTGATGTTAAGTGACGATGCGGTAGACGATGGAGCAGGCTTGCCTAGAAAATACCTATCCACTGTAATGTGGTCTCATTTCAATTTGATCGAGATCTGACCAGTAGTTTTGAGTTATATTCTATAATGCGTATTTAATTAATTTATTCCGAAGAAGTCGGTTTTTTGCTTGCGTTTAAATTTCTTGTATGTTACTATTTTTAGCGCGAAGTTCATGCTACTTTGTCCTGATAAATATTCACTATGGTGATATCACCATTTAAATGCTAGACCTTAAACTGCAATCAGTTTTTCTCGATGAAAATTCACTGACAAACTTCGAAAACAAATCTGGACTAAAAACCGTAGAGGAGAAAAATGTCGGCATATACGACGATGCGGTACGTGTACACTACGTATTGTACGTGTATCAATAGGATAGAAATACCAGACTATGTGGGGATACAATATAAGTAAATGGTATGGAATATGGCCGCGGGCTAATGTTGATTCTACGGGTTTTGGCCACTAATTTTCAGATTAAACGGGTGCGAATTCGCTTCGATCGGCGTGTCCACAATTTAATCGGTAGTCTCGGTACTGTAACTGTTCGCGCCTGAAATGCCCCAGTTTTCAACCGACTTCAGAATAAGAGGTTCTCAATTTGCCTGTATGTTTTTTATGTTTGTTACGCGATATCTCCGCCAATTATGAATCGATTTTGATGATCTTTTGTTTGGTGCTTCAGACGTGGTCCCATGTACATTTTATTATTTACCAAAACCAAAATTTAAGCGATTAAGTCGGAATTATTAAGCTTTGCTTGCGTTTAATTATTCACATTCCGATCTCGTATATTAGAATAAAAAATACCCATTTTTGATTGGCTTATACAAATGTTTAAGTTTGTAGATAAATAAAGAATAATATCATTATTATTATTTATTCATTAACTCTTAACATAAAAAGAGGTGAGTTATAAGTATACCTGTGTCTGTCTTTGGCTTCGTAGCTCCTTAACGTCTAAACCGATTTTGATTTAATTTTCTTATTGTTTGAAAATTGACTTGATCGAGAGAGAGAGTTATATTATATGTTTGGTGAAAATCGGTGCAGCCATTTTCCAGAGAGAGCGTCGGGATATTTTATAAGTTTTGTTTCTATCACTTGTAAATAATAAAGATAATAATATATTCGGTGTCTTCTAATTCTACGAGTCTTCACAAAATCTCAGTCATAATCAATCGTAACGCTTGGTTCGGATGAGAGAAATGCCCTCCATGAATTTAATTTGAATCCCATAGTTCTTATATTAAAACAGACCCAAACAAAATAGGTTCTAAAGGTAGCCTTTGGCTTTATTATCTAACGGACCGAACTACGAAAATGTTAATTCGTTCTTTATTCGAGCAAACCTCATTGAAATTGTAAACAGTTTGGTGATTGGTGACGTTTCTTAAGTTAAAATTGAACATGCGAGCTAAACAAGTGTTCCAATTGAAAGTCAGGTAACAGCTGAATAATACCCGTAGTAGCGTGTTTCCAACTGTCATCCACACCGATCAAAGCTCACCCCTTTCTCCAGTTGTAACCCAACCGAAACAAAGTCAAATTGAAACGCCAGTCGTCCGAAATATTCAGCTGACGTGTAAGCATGTCTGGTTTAGAAGTTTTCAGGTCCCTTGTTAGCAGTCTGTTGTTGTTTTTTGCAAGAGTACTGGCGAAAATTGTGGTTACACTCTCAAAGATACTTCTTAGTGCGACGCTAGCAAACTTTTATTATCATAAACGTTTTACAATGTTCCACTTGTTCATTACATTCGAGTTCGTTATGCTTCGTCCTAGGTATTTTTAAAATAGTTTTTCACTTAGACGCTAGACGCTTACTTGCTGACAATTTTAAGTTTTTTGTGTATTTTTTTTTTGTTGTTGTAGGCGTCTGTTAGTTTTCAGGAAATTTTTGTCTCAGAACTAGAAGCACAAATGCCTGTTGATTTGGGTATTATAGTCACGCTAAGAAATCCAGTTTCAATTCAAATCATTAATAAGTGAATTTTATTATGTAACAAGAATTTAAAAACATTTAACAAAATGTCAGCTGAATTCGCACGCTGTGAGAGCAGTCCTGTTGATCGTTAAGAATTTTTTTAAATCGGTTTAGAGTTCCATTTAGTTATAACACATTTTCGTCAGGATCCATTCGTTTTAATACTCGTTTAAATAAAATTAAAAAAAAAACCAGCGATCTTTCTCTTTATTTGCAAAAGGTCAAAACCGCTTTGTACTCAACAGATAATTACAGGAACAAATTTTTGTGTATAGATTCTAAAACATTTTAGCTCGTTCTATTTTCTTAGATAACTACGTCAAGAGAATATGTCGCAACATGTTGTATGTTGGAACGATGTTAGCGCTAATCATGTTACAAGGCGACGAACATACGGGTCATAAGAATAGATTCCAGTCTTATATCGCTTTGTGTATTTAACGTAAAATTAAAATTAAAAAAAAAAAACAAGTTACAGACCAAAGGAAAGTCTGCAATATTAAACATAAGATGGATAGATAGGTAGTACTTCGAATTCCTTGAATGTTTATTCAATCATACCTAGTTTCCCCGTTACCTTCACGTTCAAAGAAGTATTTATTCCTTTTGAAACACGAGCTCATTGTGTAGACTAACAGCTAACAGCATGAAATGGTTAGATCCAATAGATGGCTAGTGGCGGGAACAGCCACACAAAAGGGTTGACGGAACAAGGGATGCTGGTGAATTCCGGACTTGGTTGACTATGCTTGGCCTTGTGCCACATATTTACAATAGGCAGCAAATGAGACACAGGCGCGTCGTGAACTCTAACCTTTATTTAAAGACAATAAGATACAAGGATGGTTACGTAGAGACAAAACATGTTCAGTATTGTACGTTTACAGGTGGTCCCGTTACGCCCAGTATTTTTCTAGCTTCGGAATCCGAGTCATCTTTAGTGACCTAAAAATGAAGTAAAGTTTAGCTAGAAGTGTAGAGACCAGCCAGACACAAATTTGCAATTATACAACTGTAAAATGTTTAATCGGGCAGGGAATATAAGTACAATGTATAACAGAGAGGTGTAGTAATACTTAAGCCACGCATCTATCTACATGTATGGAATTTAACAGGAACTTTCGAATTCACGACAGCAGCACGAATATTGAGTTATAATGTTTTTTTTGTTAAATATGTCATTTGCAACCCTATTTCATCAGCTACCGTTCTACACCACATATTCTTTGGACCTAGACGACTGACAATGGTGGCCATAACAAAGATCAAGGTCACGCGCCATAGATGTAACTGCAAGTTTGTCAAAAACATTTGAAGAATATAATTTTTAATTTTTGTATGGAAAAAATGATCTCTGATTTCGACGATTCCTGGCACGATACACATACACACCACCAAGTATTACTACACCTTTTTGTTACAGGTTGTATACGACTAGGATGACTTCGGCAAAGTAAACGTTCTACAGCAGTACATAACGTTTACTGCGTACAGACTGCGTGCGTGCTTTACAATAACCGTATACCTGAGACTTCTCACAGGTCGCCGCACCGCCTCGGTTTGTTGACCGTTTCTTCCTTTTCTTTACTCGATCTTTGACACGCCCATCACACTAACATTATAAATCCAAATGTGTGTAGATGTGTAAAGGTTTAAGGATGTAAGGTGTAAGTATGTTTGTTTTCTCTTCACGCTGTAATGACTAAACGGATTTGGATAGAATTTGGAAATTACAAAGCTTATAGCTAGGATTAACACATTGGCTACTTTTTAATTTGATAAATACGGGCGAAGCCGCGCGGCACGGCTAGTTATCCATAAGAAAGGCAGACACAGCAAACTTAAGATGTAATGTAATCATGACCTCAAGAAATAATCAGCTCCTTTTGGTGTCGGCGAACAATTCGTCATTTAGAGATACCGGTATGTAGGTAATGAAACAAACAAACAAACAAACAAACGCATTCACACTCACAGCCCCACACTAAGTTCAAAGACTTGTATCGTGGGTGCCGGAAACATTCACATCATACACACACATTACACCGAGAACCAGAAGCACAAATATGCCTTGGGAAGGAATTTGTGCTCCTGCCGGGAATCGAACCCAGGACCAACGGCGCAGAGGGCGGACACCTGTCCACTGCGCCAAATGGGTCGTCAAAAATAATGAAAGTATACATCTTTACCTTCCGAGAGCGTATCGAATCGCTTATTAAAACTGCTGTTTTCTGCAAAAAAGACATTTTATGACTACCTCGTGTAGCAAAGAGTCGTCAATGTAGGTATTTCCTTTCGCAAAGTCTACCGAGTTAACATTGGTATTTAAGCACTTTGTCGTCCAACAGTCCACCCAAAAATAAGTAAAGCGTATAATAGCTTATTTGTTTTCTAAACCAAACAAGCTATTAAACACAATGATCGTTAGAAAGAACATTGCAAGTTGAATAGACAACCATTGTTATAAGTATGGAGGCACATAGCTCAAGCGCTTTCTGTGCGACTTACAATATAGATATAGGTATTATCTAGGTTAAGGTAATTCATATAGTAGTCATTTAAGAATGTTAAAAAAAAATATGAAAATATGCGCTGATAGCTGTAATTTTTTTTAATCCAGCAGTAGTGTCATTAACTTCCATGAGTGCCTATTTGGGCCCATGTGAATAAACGGTTTTGAATTTGATTTGATTGATTTTACATTTTAGGTAAGTTATGCAAACATACATACCCAAAACTATTATTAAAAAAAATAAGGTAAAATTTTCAGGTATGGGAACACCATGAAGTTTTGTTGCTAGTCATCTTTGCTTACCTGCGAACCTTTTTTGTAGCTTATCTCCTTCATAGATTCAGCTCTAAGTGAGGAAGGGGTTGTTGCTAAAATTACAAAAAAAAAAAAATATTTCGTAAAGAATAATTAGATTACGTTGACGACACGACATCTTACTAATCCTACTAATTCCTACTAATATTATAAATCCGAAAGTTTGTGTTTAAGTGTGTGAGTATGAAATTGTTCCCTCTTCACGCTTTGACGGCTGAACGGATTTGGATGAAATTTGGAAGGTACATAGATTATACCTAGGATTAACACATAGACTACTTTTTAACTTGATTGGCACGGCTAGTTAAAATATAAATTACAAGCCGTGCCCTGTAGCTTCACTCGCTTTCATCAAGTTAAAAAGTAGCCTATGTGGTAATCCTAGGTATTAGCTATGTATATTTCAAATTTAATCAAAATCCATTCAGCCGTGACAGCGTCAAGAGGGAACAAACATACTTACACAAAACATTTCGGATTTATAATATTAGTATGATATAAACAGCCTCATGTAATACAATGGGTTCACAAATGTAATTATTACAATTTCGTCATGACGGTCACCTTAAACGATTGTTAAAGTTTAGACGATTTAAACTTAATTAAATATATTTATAATTTCATGAAGAGGAACCTACACTGTATGAAAATCAAATATAAAGATAATATTTATACCAACCCCTAAGTGACAATATTCTGTGGAAGTATTGACCGAGGCTTTCTATTCTTCCAATGAACGCTAAAAAAACAATTATTAGGAAGTTAAATCTCAAAAAGGTTGTATTAAAAAATATATATTTTTAGATACAAAATCAGTGGAGATCTTCCAGCCCAAAATAAATATTGTTTTACTCCTTATTTGTAAATCCTGGATATAAGTTATGCACTTTCCCTATTTTGTTATAATCAGTTCAGCCGTTACAGAGTAAAGATAAAACAAACATATTTATATAAGTACACACTTACACACAAATTTTGAATTTGTTATATTGGTGTCATTTTTTAAATGAGAATTTAAAGGTTTATTCTTTAGGTACCTTAATAAAATTTAGACTGTACTTTTAAAAATGAAAGATTCAAAGGTACAGTAAGATTGAGTATGACGTTCTATTCAGAAGAAGTGGGACGTTCTTTTCAGACTACACAATCTCAACGAACTTATTATTATATTATTATATATCGTTTATGCAATTAATATTTTTCTATTTTCTACTATCATTAACCGCATCGTCACTGAGATTTCATTACGTGAGATTGTGGTCAAAGCTATTTGAAAAGTTCCAGAATGGAAACTGCTTGCAAATTACATAATATGTTGTTTACCTATCATTTTGTTGCATTCAATGTGTGAATCAAATAAATAAAATAATTAAACTATGGACTCATTTCATCTACTTGAAAAAATATTGATTAAGTTCCGGTTGTACTCACAAATTGTATAATTAAATCAAGAAACTCGACCGGTACTGTACAGTACACGCCAGGGTCTCGCTGTATATCGCTCGAACACCGATCGAGTTTCTCGATAAATAAAATAACACGTGAGTACAACCAGTAGTTGAACAATATGAATAGGATTCACGATAGGTTTAATTACAAAATTTAAAAAACACTAAAATTATTTGCCTAATAATTATTACCACGCCACGTTCAGAGTAATTAAGATAACTCACGAGATTTCTCATATTTTATTTTTGATGCAATTATCTGCATTTCCACTGAAAAAAAAACATAGATAATATAAATCGAGAGCCGTGTTTACCAGTAAGAAAGAGCTATCGCCGCCGCTTTAAAATTACTGCCTTTATATTACCCGTGGCGGTAGGGAATTTTCTAGTGACGGCTTGGCTAGCTATATATACCTAGTACCATAATTTCGATTCTCAAGTAGTCTAAAGTAGTAACCTGTCGTCAAAATCACAAAAATATGTGTTCCAGCAGTATTTGAGATCCCTTTTTTAATGCTGTATAAGCTAACATTAGACCTAGCGTCTTTACCATCTCGCTTCGCTCAATCAATAAGTGATGATGTGTCATCACTTATTGATCGAGCGAAGCGAGATCTCTAAGTTGACTTGGATCGTTCAGCACTTTGTCCGTCCGTCCGTCTGTCAGAGGCATCTAGCGTCAAAACAAAAAAAGAGAATGACTTAAAATTCTGATGTAAAACAACGGCCCAAAGCCAGAAATTACAATTAAAATGAGTTATATAAATGATAATATCAAGGGTACAATATTTTGCTCCCTACTAACATGTAAGGGGACTAAGGGGAGTCCCTTACATGTAAGTAGGGAGCGAAATATTTTTTATTTTTTATCTACCCTTTTGGGTATCTTGAAAAGCGCCAGACAAGTAAAGTTCAAAACCGGTTTAAAAAAATCTATGCTGGAAAATAACGATTTGGTAGGCCACCACCAAGTCACTGTTTTTAGACCTATTTGTCCCGAGGTGTATCTCAAAAACGGTTTCACTCTGAACGTTGAAACTTACACATAATATCCTTTATATCCTGTACTTGAACAACAAATACAGAAATCAAACAATTATTACATAGAAAAAAAGTTATAAGCAAGTAACCTCAAAAGATTTTCAAGATTTTCTCTATGATGCAAAATGTAGGTGCGAGATCTCAGTTTGGCGCGAACGACTAGTCAAAGACAAACGTACAAACTTTGCGCGAAGACTAATACTTTAAGTCTTTTAAATAATTCAAAGATAAAGGATATACATATTATCAAGAATTTGAAATAAATAGCACTTACAGATTTTTTCTACTTCTTCATCAATAGCATCGATTCCGGCTAAAAAAAATGGTTAAATGAACTACGCGTAGTTTAGATCTATTAGTGTCTCAAAGTACAAACAAAAGTAGAAATTTTTAGTATTACGCTAAAGCTTTATCGCTATGTCTAACTTTCTGAAATAAAAGTTGTAAAAAAAGGAATATTTCAAGCAAAGCGAAGCTTGCGTAAAAATGAATCATCAAAATCGGTTTATCTAGAATAATGTCTTGAGGTAACCACAACATAAGAAAATACAGGCGAATTGAGAACCTTTAATAAAGCCCGTTAAAAATTATTGTTTCATAAAATTATTAAACGCAAGCAAAGCTTAAAAAACCGACTTCGACGCTTATATTTTAGTTTTGGCTAGATCGATTTCGATAAAATGTATATGGGACCACTTCTGAAGTATAATCTACCAAACAAAAAAAAACAACAAAATCGATTCATAATTATATATATATATATGTTTTTTTTATGTATGTTACGCGTTATCTCCACTAACGCGTAACATACATAAAAAAAACATACAATCGAATTGAAAACCTCCTTATATGAAGTAGGTTGAAAATAAATTGAGTACTTAGCTATTAATATCATATTATTATAGAATCAAGTCTCGTATATCTACCCATTTTGCGGAACTGTTGTATAGCTATCGGTTCGCCATTGGTTCGAGCTGTAAAATTCAATAAAACATTTTTGTAGGTAATAATCTTAACCTATGTAAATATACTTTTTTTTTTGTTCTCTATTGCCACTTACTATGCTGTTGCCACAGAATACTCAATAGTACAAGTAGTTAACTATCGCTAAACGAATACGTCATATCCTATTGTAAGTGTAGCTAAATGAATTAAGATTGCTCGTAGCATTCGTATCACGGTCTGTCTGGTCGAGCGTATAACATTTTTTAATGTAATGTTTATAATTCTTAACAAATATTCAGGATAATCAGTATAGGTACAGTCAGCATAGCCCAGTAGCCAGGGCATCACAATATTGGTACGGTATCCCATGCCTGTCGTAAGAGGCGACTAAAAGGGGTCCTTTGGGCACGTGGGCATTGGAGTAGAGACTCGAGCCACCATTCGACATGCCCGAGGAAGACAGCAGTGGGGTGTGGTCCCCTACTGTTGTGGCGCCGCGGGGTTGTTGAAGATGGCCCAAGCCTTCAACAGCATTCTTGCGGATGTGTCGGAATAGAGGCACAAATGTCAGTTTCTCTGGGAAGAGCTAAAAAGCAAGGTGGATAGAAGGGTTCCAGTGGCGTTCAGCGAGATCCTGGAGCCCTTCAATATCCACTGAGGCTGGCCACCGGGGGGGTTTTAGTGAGTAAAAATCTCACATAACCCGGTTGCTCCCCAAAAGAAGCCGGGTCTTTAAAAGATTTCCACCCCGTCAACAAAAAAAAAAGGTACAGTCAGCAACAAAAGTAGTTGCATACAGTGTGCGTTGTTTATGCAGTGAAGTAAATATTGTAACACTAAAAACATCAAGGTTATAAATGCGAAAAATTGTATGTAAATGTGTAAGTATGTCATATATCAAAGAGGTGGCTGTAAAATATGACCTACATACATAATGTATCTGTCTTTTCTATCTGTTCTTTTAGATATGTATTGAAAATCTTCGAGTAAAACATGGGCGTTATGGTCAATACCAACTAGCGATGGTAAACCTTTGCACGGAATCACATAAGAGTGTTTG
Organism: Lomographa bimaculata; assembly: GCA_948107665.1. Taxonomy (NCBI): domain Eukaryota; kingdom Metazoa; phylum Arthropoda; class Insecta; order Lepidoptera; family Geometridae; genus Lomographa; species Lomographa bimaculata. The sequence continues at coordinate 13,820,842 of OX403587.1, read as the reverse complement.
TAACAACCTGCGTACTGTCTTTGTAACAAAATGTACTATTTTCTTACCCTCAGCGTCTTCTTTTTTGCTCATACACCGCGGGTGTAATCGACATGACTCGAGAGTACCTAATGAACACGCATATACCCATCGACATATGACGTTTGATTTACCTGTTTGAAAAAATATAATTAGACCTTCATACCCATGGAACATATTGAGTTGAAGGTTACGAAACGGACACCACCCCACAAATAGCTCATTCCTATATGAATAAAATTAAGGACTCTCCGTACCATGCATTAACTTCAGCACTATGTTGAGGTCTTCGGCGACAGTTCGGCATTTTACATTATAATTTTCCTTACATATGCTCGAATAGTTAGTCAATAATAAATCATTCAAAAATGCACTGCAAAGGAGCATCTTCCCGCTCTGGTTAGTATGTTATTATAATAATTAAAAGGGATGTAAGCTACGAACAAATTATAAATCAAGAAATGTAACTGCGTTATAAAAATAACCCAACAAAAGTCGTGTCCAAGTAGGCAGGGCTTAAAAGTCGTGTCCAGCGCGTCATCAGTCGTACATTTTCCTTTTAAGCGAGCATACGTCAAATCTTAGCGTACGTTTTCGTTTCTGTCAAGTGAACTACAGCTGTGAATCATCAATTGATAATGAAGATATAATGCGCCCACTGAGAAACAGGCAAATATCGACCATTACATTTTCTTGATAAAATGTATAATCGTTGAATTTCTCAGAATCCGTCTTCACTACACTGCGAGGAAAGATTTTCTTTTAATGTCATCTAGACAAAAAACTTGGTAAATTAATTATATTTGGCGGGACATAGGATTAATTGAATTTAAGAAAAGACCCAAATAATAAATTATGTAAACATTGTAGAGAGACATAGGGTATACCTACATACTATCTTATCTATCTATGATTATGCGGATTGGCCACACCGAGAGCACAATGCAATATGGCGGGAACTGACTCACACTAGACCTGATTTTATTTACGTAGTTTCAAATGTAAAACTATAAAATCTGCACTGAGAAAAATATCTCGTTGTTGTTACTAGCATTTCGTGATATTTGTGACAACTATAATCAATCACAAAATTAAAGTGATACTAAGCAATATGAAGGTTTTGTACCAAGAGATTATATATTACTACCTACCAGATTTTACTAGGTCTGGCAGTTACAACTGGACTATTGTTGTTTACAAAATATAACTATTGGTCGACAAAGTACATACAATTTTGTTACATCGACTTATCCTGTAAAAATCTTACTAAACTTACTGTTATATAAAAGAAAGGTCTTGTTCTTTCGTAATAACTACTCATTTTATAAAAAGAACGTAATAAATGTAATTTTGAAAAGAAAATATGTTTGAGAACTTTCTAGCAGTCTAGTTATCTTAAATTTTACTCTCCGTGTGTTTATGTAGTTAAATCTAATGTATAAAGAACGCATACCTATAACACGGCGTTTATGTGATTTTTTGGGTTGTATTTTTTTACTGCTCGAGTGTACATTCTTTCTTCTCTGGTTTCTCTGTCTTGCGACTCTATAATGGCGAGCTTTAGGTACCCGTTTTTGTTTTTTAATTCTGCCAGCCTTGCTTGACTGCTTGTTTTTGATGTATTGGTAGATTTTTTTGATATTCTGTCTTACTTCTCTCTGAGTTGTGTTACCCAAAAATTTTTGATTTTTTGCCAACTTTTTAAAAAAGTTTGCTGAAATTTTAATGTTTTTTTTACAGATTAATAGAAATTTCGGATATGTTACTTTTAACAAACATCTTTTCCACAAAACAGTTATCTAAGTGAATTCTACGAAACTTACTTATCTTTCTCTTTCTCTCTGATTTTTTAATATTCTGTCCTACGGATCTCTGAGCTGTGTTAACCATCAAATTTTGATGTTTCGCCAGCTTTTTTAAAATGTTTGCTGAAATTGTAATGTTTTTTTACAGATATTAATAGACATTTTGGATATGATACTTTTTACAAACATCTTTTGCTACAAAACTGTACTTATTACTCTAAGTGAATTCTACGAAACTTACTTATCTTTCTTCTTCGAGGATTATAAAATGAGTCGGGTACAGGTTTGTCCGTTTTATATGTAGCATTCTCATCAATCGGCTTTCTTAGAACTAAATAAAAAGGTTTTGAAAACATAATTAGTAGCTAATAAATAATTTAAACGCAAGAAAAGCTTCTAAAACCAACTTTACCGCTATATCTCCGGAAGCCTTGATCAGATTTTGTTTTTTTTTTGTCCATGACCAATTTGACACCAAGCCCTTTCACTCGATTTGCTCTAATTAATTAATTTATTTAACAGACATAGTCCACAGTGTTAAAAAGGTCTAACTATGTTGGTAAATAATAATAGCAATAATGACAATGCCAAAATAAATAGAACAAGTTTAGATTACAATTATTGAAAAATAAAAATTGACAGATTTATATAACCAGAGAACTTGTCAAGACGAATTAAACGAGTCAAACTCGATGGGTTTATCTTGTTTAGTTCAGAAATTCCTATGGCCATCTCCCGTCTCCATTATCAGACCAGCTCCATGGTACATTATACATAAATAAGTACACCGAATTTGAATCCATTCGGACATCGGGAAGTGGGTCAAATTTAGCTTGTTAGTTTTGATTACAGACCGACAGATACCTAACGGGACTTGTGAAATTAAATTATTTATACGCAAGCAAAGCTTTAAAAAACTTCGCCGCTTTATCTTCGGAACCCTGGATCAGATGGATTAATGGATTAAATACGCATTATTGACGATAAAAAACTACTGGTCAAATCTTGATCAAATTTAATTGGGACCAATGGGAAAGCAAAAAATCATTAAAATCGGTTCACCTATACATACGTAATGAGGTAACGCACATAATAATAATTTATAGTCGGTTAATAAAAAGGATTACTCTATCACATATAATAAAAAGTAAAATTGTACTATAGACGCATTACAGAGCTTATTAGCAGTAAGTCATACATAAACATAAACTCTTTCACACTCACACCCCCACACTAAGTTCTGTGACTAAACATTCACATCACACACACAATCACAACCAGGACCAGAAACACAATTTTTCCTAATAATATTATGTGTAGAAGTTAGTTGTTACCTTTGTAGTGACATCTATAGGTGAAGTCTACAGGCTCAAGTTTACCATCTAGAACGATAAACATTACAAATATATTAATAAATATAAATGGTTTCACTCACAGTCCAACACTAAGTTCGATGACTTGTCGGTGCCTGACACATTCACATCACTGACACAATCACAACTAGAACCAGAAACACATTTTGCTTAGGTAGAAAAAGTTGTGAATTTTTCGGCTCTCGCGACACTTTTCCGAACTTAGTGCGCGGCTGTGAGCGTTAAAGCGTTTGCTTTTGTTTGAAAAGGCTCAAATATTTTTAGACAATCCTATATAGGATAGTAGCATATAGCTACTACACACTGGACGCTTTTGGTTCGAACAAATCGGCGTGAGGGAACGTAGGCGCGTGTCACATTACATGGGAGACGACTGCGCCCGGGAACCAAATACGTCAAGAATATAGCAGCTATTAGAATACGTACCGATATTTATTACCGGTGACTGGGTAAATGATTCCGTCGATGATCTTAATTTGGAGACAACTAAATATAAACAAAACATAACACAGATTAGATAATTGGATACATTCAATTTATTTATTTACAGAGCGAGCGCGAAGCACGAGCGAAGCTCTCGTTTAAGCTTCGGCAAAATTGCTTTCGTAAGTCCGGATGTCCGGATTTCCGGTAGTTCTACTCCACTGGTCGCATTTCTTAGCCGATACTCGTGAAATTTTATGAGCAGGTTCGATAATTATATAGGTTTTTTAGTAGATTCGGTTTTTGAGATTTTTTCAAAATAGCGGAGGTAGGGTTGAAAACATAATAATTAAACGCAAGCAAAGCTTAAAAAACCGACCTCACCGCTTTATCTTCGGAACTTTGATCAGATTAGATGTACTAAACACGCATTATTGACGATATATCAAGAACTACCGATCAGATCTTGATCAAATTTCAATTGGACAATATTAAAAGCACCACAGCTTTCAAATAAAAAAATAATCATCAAAATCGGCTCACAACGAAAGAAGTTATGAAGTAACTTTTGAAGTCGGTTAAAAACGAGAACATCGTTAATGTAGTCCACAGAATATGCATTATTGACGATATTTCAAGAACTACTGATCCGATCTTGATCAAATTTAAATGGGAACAATTGGAAAGCAACATCTTTCAAACTAAAAAAAAAATTTTAATCGGTTCACGTGTATAGTAGTTATGAGGTAACAAACACTAAAAAAAAAATACTGTCGACTACCTCCTCCTTTATTTGGGAAGTCGGTAAAAACATATTTCAGCCACTTCGAAAAATACACGAGGTCTTCAGTTCACAGAGCCACTAGTTTATTGTCTTCAAATCTGATTTACCTGTGCTATTACCATACACGCTTCTACTATAAACGCTATTACCCTACACGCTATTACCTTACACGCTACTACCATACCCGCTACTACCATACACATTATTACCATACACGCTACTACCATACAACTTACCATTGCCGTGGAGAGACAGCGCTTGCAAGGCATCAAGGGTAGCGAGCTCGTCTTCTAGAATATAAAGTATACGCAAACTTGACATCACAATATACATGATTATTTAAATAACATTTAAAATTCGGGTTTTTTGATTTTTTAAATAATTTTAAATACACCCGACTGTAGAAAAGACAATTTTCAAGCAATGCACTAAATACCATTTATTGTGTATTATGCATTGACTGCTAATATATTATGTCTTATTAATCTTAAACATATGACTCATATATTATATTTTTGTAATTTGGTTTTAATTTTCTTATGAAAAAAAAATTACGCCGAGAATCCGCTATTTGAATTTTTTAAACAACTATCTAAAGCCACTTGGGTTTTAGTGAAGAATCTAATACCCTTACTGTCGGTATCCATCCAGCCGTTTGTAAAATACGAGGTAATATAGACATTTACAAACATAATTACAGACATGTGCGAAAAACATAACCCTTCCTTGACAGTCGGAAAAAGCGAATGTAACTCAGTCTGTCTCTCCCTTCTTCCGTTTGTTACTTCATCAAGGCTTTAAGCGATGTACTGATTTAGATCAAATATTGTTTAAGATATAATACATCACACTATCATACTAATCACACTAATATTATAAAGGTGAAAGTGTATGAGTGTGTTTGTATGTTTGTTACTTTGTTACGCTCAAACGGCTGGACCAATGCGTATGTACTACATGCCTCTTTTAGTATTTTCGGAATTCTCGCGGGACTGGGACTAATACGGGTGTAACCGTGGGCCGCAGCAAGTAAGTCATAAGCAAGGGTAAAGAGTACTTATACCCGACTGTTCGACGCAAAGGAGGTTAATGTGTTTATCAGCCTATGAATGTATGTATGTATGATTGTTCCTTTCTACCGCTGGATTTTTTAGCCAAGTTGCATCGACCGTCACGAGAGAGTTCTAGTTTGTCGTGGCCGATTAACTACTATTTAGTAATTCCACATTTTGGAAGGTTGGAAACGGCTGAACGAAATCTCCACCTGGTGATTAGATATTGATTCTGGCGCATCGCCGGCCGCTCTACCGCGACTCGCTAGCTTTGCTCGCGCTGTGTGTGTTCCTTACTGCTTCTTGCTAAGCTCATCCAGGTACGTATATTGTGCATATTATGACCAAAAAGCTAGCCGTTTCATTAATGGCCAAGCTTCCTTCAGGCGGTGAACTTAATGATGGCAGTTAATGAACAGCCTAACCATCCAACGAGCACCTTGTTTAACCATTTATCTGCGACATAATTGACGCTTCCATATTGGTGTTTTGGTTTTAATAGGATTAGAGGACAAAACATCTACGAATAATGGCAATTTAAAAAAACCCGCATTATTTTGTAGGCAATGTACAAAGTTTACCTTGTATTACAACAATAGTCTTCGATGTCTTAACTGAAAAAAAAAACAGTTACAATTGAAATATCATGTAAGTATTAAAGAAAAATTTAATATACCTTTATATAATTTGAGTTCACAAGATAAATACTACTTCCAGCATTATTTTAAGATTTTATAATGCTTGCCTGGCTAACTACCGTGTCCATATTGGCTCGCATAAAATCTGAAGTCATAATTTAAAGTGGCATAACAACTCTTGGCCCACGCATCAATACGCCACATGATGATAAGCATAACGTTTTAGGCATAAAAATCCGCATTACAATATTGAGCATAATGATAAAGTGGCCTAAAACTAATGTGCATAACTATATCAATTACATTTTATTTTAGTCCTGGCGCTTCGCCGGCCGCTGCCGCGGCACGCTCGCTACGCTCGCTTGGCTCGCGCGTTTTTGTGGTCACCAGTTACGTAATGCTCCTCCTCGCTTCGCTTGTCGTCGCACCTATATATGACTTAGCCAACAATTCAAATATTATGCTCTGCAAGGATATGCCTAAAAACATTAGGCCAACAAATAGTTATGCAAAAATAAACGGGGTATACCGTTTATTTTATATAAATAAATGGTATGCCCTAACATTATTATATTATTATTATTATTTTATATTATTATATTGACGACCCAGTTGGCGCAGTGGACAGGTGTCCGCCCTCTGCGCCGTGGGTCCTGGGTTCGATTCCCGGCAGGAGCACAAATTCCTTCTGGTTCTGGGTGTAATGTGTGTGTGATGTGAATGTTTCCGGCACCCACGATACAAGTCTTTGAACTTAGTGTGGGGCTGTGAGTGTGAATGCGTTTGTTTGTTTGTTTGTATTATGCCAAATCATGAATATGCCAAAACTTGTTATGCGAAACATTTTCGGCCAAATTAAATTAGGAACTGGAAAATTATGCGAGTCGATAGGCACCCCTAACTACCATAGTACCTCTACGGTAAACTCGCAAATCTTCTAAAGATCCTGAAGTTCCGCTCCTCCTGCTATCTTTGAAATCTGTTTCAATTCCTGGATCGGAAACTACTAAACCCTTCGCCATTAAATTTTATCAAAAAACAGGTCATATCTTGTATACAATTAAAACTTTATATTTATATAGGTATATATTACTTACAAACTGCTCCAAAAAGTTTTTCTGCTAGTTGATAGGGATTCTTTGCTGAACTTATTATTCCTTTACCATTACTTATGGTCACTGTGAATGCACATAACATAATATTATTCTTTTTATAGCGTTTGTTTCTATGTACTAACTTTAAAAAATTGGAACTTGAAAAAGAGACACAAGAAAATCTTTGGATAAATAAAATGTTATTTCTTAAAGGGTAGGTAAACGTCAATGCGAGCGCCTTTTTTAACCACAGCCAATTATCCCCCGTATACTTTTGCACATAAAGGTGTATATTGCGTAAATTACATGGAGGCGGTTAGAAGGTCCAGTAACATTTTGTGAAAACGAGCTTCAAAATAAAGTGAGCTGAGGAAATGATTCGTCTAGTAAATGTGCTGATATGAAATAATTTTCACAGTATTTTGATATGAAATGGCGGAACGAAATGGTTACAAAAATACAAATTGGTGTTATTTGCATGAGATTTGATATTTTTTTTCTTTTATATTATGGACGTTATGAATATTCTAAGAAGAAGTCATCATTTTAATATATCTGTTTTATTATGAATGCCGAGTAAACCGGTTACAAAAACACACGTTTAAGATGAAATTCTGGTATCGCCACCTTAACAGGAATTGTGAACGATATGTGTATAAGTACCGCTGAAAAAGTAATTTGTGATTTATCTCGTAGTTTCTTGATCATCCCTTTGGTATAAAACGTATTATTAAAAGTCCTGACCTAATCTAATCTATATTCTATAAATATAAAAATCAATTGACGTTTGTTAGTCTAACAAAAACTTGAGAACGGCTGAACCGATTTGCCTTATTTATGTTTTGAAATATTTGTAGAAGTTCAAGGAAGGTTTAAAATGTGAGAAAATATAAGAAAACTTCAAGACACTATAATTCTGAACGCACAATAAATATTTGACCAAAGTCAAATGTATACAGTAATTAAATCTACAATAATTAAATCGATGAGTATTCTCTTCCCCTATTCCACAGAGCCTAACGATGAAAATCTGCAATCAAGACGTCCTATCTGACATGACATACGATGACGATACGTGAACATTCCTGGTTGAGCTGGTCCACAAATTCAAGGTATGGAAAGGACTATGATAGAAGTTTTTCTGAATGGTCTAATCCGGAAGATTATCCGATATAGAATCAATGTAATCGACAGCACAGCGGTTTAGTAAGTGAAGTGGCAATGGGCTGGCAACATTAGCTGGGGAACCGATAACTGTTGGGATAAAAGTGTCCTTAAGTGAAGACCCCGAATTGGCTGACGTAATATATAACGCCTTCAGGCTCGGTGGAGCATGGATCTTCGCACGCCGGCTGGCAAAAGCTGGATGCCGAGATGAGAAGCCGAGGATCGTGCTCACTATCGTGCAAGTGACGAGGCCTATGTTAAGCAGTGGACTCCTATAGGCTGATCATTATGTTGTTGTTTTTTTTAAATATTTGAATTTAAATTTTTAACGTTTACTGTATTTTTATTGTATTTCACTAATTCACGCGGTTTTTTATTGCTTGCATCATTCTAGACTACTGTTCCATTAAATTTTGTAGCATTACCAGTTTTAAATGCCTGTGATTCAACTTAAAGTTACTACGTAATATTTTTGAAAATACAGTACCTTTTTGTCTCAGTCTTTTCGCGACTTCCAGCATTTCTGATGTTGTAAAAGTGTCACCTGATAAAAAGAAAGTGCACAAAATAAATACATGATAATTTGGAAATGCTTTGCTTACAACAATTAAAACTATTTTACCGATTGCAAGTGATCTTGTTTCCCGGTTCGTATCTGAAATAAATATTTTTTTAATATTCAGCGAAACAACAAAGTATCATAACAAAAATCACGATTCAAGATTATATATTTTTTTAAATCTCAAGGTCTTCAGCTCACAGAGATATTAGTTTATAATCTTCAAATCTGATTTACTTGTGTTATAACTAAAGCGGGTATCGCTACTACATACAACTTACCATCGCCGTGGAGATACTGTTGGTATTCCTCTCTTTTCCAATCAACTTCTTCTGAAAAAATCAAAAAACCCGACTGCAAGGTAGTCAACTTATAAGCAATCCCTAAATATTATAATTTGAATGCATTGATTGCTAATTTATTAATCCTAATTAAATTTAAACATATGTTTTTTAACCTGCTTTTGACTTCCTTCTTCCACACGGTAAGTTTGGTTAAAAAAATTAACGACTTACAAATGTGTGCCAAAAATCCGCCATTTGTATAAAAAATAAATAAATTTGTAAATCTGACTGCGCTTCTGATTATTTGGTCGCCTCATTTGCAATAGCAGAAGCATTAATTGGCACCGGTATCACCATCCGCTTCTTTATGTTTCAGCCATGTAAGAATACTCACAGCCACACACTAAGTTCAAAGGCTTGTATACCAGGTGCCGGAAACATTTACGTATCGCACACACAATAATTCAGAAAGTCATTCAGGCAGGTTAGTTTTCTCAGAAATGGTTTAAGTATACAAGATTAAGACGTGATATCGACCCTTTCAGTCTCAAATGCAGTAAAAGCCAAAATACGACTTTAGGAATCGCAAAAAACAAAAATGGCGAAAATACTTTTTTCCATAACTTCTTTCCTTTTAAAGTTATTTTTATACATTTTTGACACACTATTCAGATGAGAGTTCTGTAAAATTATATACGTGAAATAGTTAACTATATTGGTATAGGAGTTAGTGTGGCTTTTACTACTTTTTTTTAATGGTCACTGGCTTTAACGACACTTTTTTTTTAATTTAGTACAGTCTAGTTTGTTGTAAATACGTTTTTGATAAAACAACTAGATAATTTTATGTAGTAAAAGACTGGGTTACTTGTATAACGTGAGCTTTATTGTAGTTAATAAAGTGAAGGAACATAAAGAAATGGCTTTGAAACATTAAAATTACAATACAATACAATACATAACACTTTATTGTATACCAAAAAATATAAATAATGATAAATAAAATATTAAAATCATCGTGGTACTACAATGGGCGGTCTTATCGCTTAAAGCGATCTCTTCCAGACAATCTTTGGATGGACAGTAACAGAAGAATAAATAGACGGTGGTGTACAATAAAAAAATAATATACATATAATAGTACATCATTTTTCACACCTACTCTAGATACTAATACATAAATAAAACAATAAAATACATTATTAAATCAGTAATCAAATAGAAAAATATCGAATAGTCTTATAATTAATATTCAGTATTATCCAGCGATATGCTAGCGACTTTACGTCGGTGACTGAGACTGCATTTTGGACTCAACTAGCTTATCGCCAATCGCCAATGAGTCTTTTTGCTAGTCGGTCGATGGACTGAAGAGCTTCAAGCTGGTACTTAGCGGAACCATCCCAGAGGTTGTCGCAGTAATTCATACACGATCGGACTTGAGCTTGATATAATTTGAGAAGCTGCCCCGGCGTAGTACTGCTTACCCTTTGCCAGGATACCGAGTTTCTTAGCAGTCAGCTGAGCTTTGACTATGTAATAAAGGGGCCGAAGTTAAGATTTGACGACAAGGAAACGCTAAGAAGCTCAAGTTTATTTTTATCGCATGCGCGTTAACAGACTTCCATGCTTTCGGAACTTGTCCATAGTCCATAAGAAAAGCGGAAGAGGCGTATCAATACCGGAGTCAACTCAGGCGCACATGTCCTCAGAACTATAGCTGGTATGCTATCAGGGCTACTGGCCTTGTTTACGTCCAGATTACGTAGCGTTTCACGTACATTGATCTGTCCAACACGGATTTCCTTCAAGTACGACTTGCAAACAGATAAACTCGGAGGTACAGCAATATTATATGTGTATAATACATGCCCACTTTGTCGAAGGAAAACTTAACGGAGTTTACGGATTGCCTAGGTACGGTGAGTGCTATTGTAGAGGAGTGTGGTATAGCATACGTATACATATTTGGGGATTTTATCGCAGATCCACGTGAATTATTGTATGATGGACTTGTTAGTTTTTGAAGTGAGCAGCAGTGATCATGTATTGCTATCGAAATGTTAGGTATTCAGACTGATACCTATACTTTTTATAGCGAACCCCACAGTTCATGTAGCTGGCTCGATCACTATTTTGTTACTGAAGCAGCTAAGCGTTCTGTACAAAACGTGTATGTAAACTATGACGTAACTTGGTCGGATAATTACCATCTCACGATAGAGTGTGATTTAAACTATTAGCATCTAAAAATGTAAGTACCGTAATTGTCAATAATGGTGGTCGATGAGGCGAGTAACAGATGATGTAATAATTATGTACACTAATGACTGTAACAAGAGATTAAAACGTATTGATTGAAAACTATGCAACATGGCATTTATAGTCCATTTTGGCAAAAATGGCTTTAACAACATTTGAGACTCGTACGGTCGATATAAGACAAACAGCAATAGCTTCACATCAAGATGCTTCACTCTGACTCTCGATGGCCTTTTCTTAACAAGCTAGTAAACCAGCTGACGGGCTGTGGTGGCAACCGTACTGCCGGTCCCAGATGGTGAAGATTATAGCAACCCTAACGTTGAAGAGTCACTATTGGCCAGTAATATAAGGGTCATTACGGTACTTTCTCGGGGATATGAGGTATTTCTATCCGACATGGGCTATTTTCTTGTCGCGTCAGTTTTGATCATACAATTAGGTAAAGTTAAACTCTTGAAGTTAATTAAATATTTACCATCATCAGGATCTATACTTTCTATTTGTTGACATTTCCATTTTTTATTGAATTCTTCCCAGTGTTCTTCCCAATCTGCTCTTGGTACATCAACTGAAAAAATAAAAAACCTGACTGCAAGATAGTCAACTTTATGAGCAATGCACTAAATACAGTAATTGGAATGATATGATTGCAAATTTATTAATCCTAATTAAATTTAAATATGTAACTCTGAAGATATTTTTTGTATCCTGCTTTTGATTTCCCTCATAAACACGATAAATTTGGTTATAACAAATTAATGATTTACAACTTAGCGCCAAAATTCCGCCATTTGAATAAAACACTATTAGCTATTGGCCCGTTATATACGGGTTAGACATAACGGTTAATTTTCTTGGGGATATGAGGTATTTCTTTCCGACATGGTCTATTTTCTTGTCGCGTCAGTTTTGATCATGCAATTGGGTAAAGTTAAACTCTTGAAGGTAAATTAATATTAACCGTCTTCCTTCCAGGCTGTTTTCTCCCAATCTACTTCTGGTGTATCATCTGAAACAATCAAAAAACCTGACTGCAAGATAGTCAACTTAAAAGCAATGCACTAAATACAATAATTGGAATGCATTGATTGCTAATTTATTAATCCTTATTAAATTTAAACATATAACTCAGAAGTTTTTTTTGTAACCTGCTTTTGATTTCCTTCATGTTTACGATAAGTTTGGCTAAAAAATATTAACGACTTTCAATTTAAGGCCAAAAATCCGCCATTTGAATAAAAAAAAATAAAGAAGCAAATCTAAATGCGCTTCTGATTTTTTGGTTGCTTAATTTGCAATAGCAGAAGAATTAATTGTTACCGTCGTCATCATCCGCTTCTTTTACATTTCAACCATGTAAAAATACTCACAGCCTCACGCTAAGTTGAACGGCTTGTGTAGCGGGTGCCGGAAACATTTACGTATCGCACACACAATAATTATTCAGAAAGTTATTCAGGTAGGTAAGTTTTCTCAGAAATGGTTTAGGTATACCAGATCCAGACGTGTTATAAGATAGACAGCAAGAGCTTCAAGAAGCTTCACTCTGACTCCGGTCCCAGATGATGATGATTATAGCTACCCTAAAGTTGAAGAGTCGCTATTGGCCCGTTATATACGGGTTAGACATAACGGTTAATTTTCTTGGGGATATGAGGTATTTCTATCCGACATGGTCTATTTTCTTGACGTGTCAGTTTAGATCATTTTTTTTATATATTTATTTATTTATTAAATTCCTATTACAACTATCATTACAGGATTATTCTAATGCAATAGTGCAAGTCAACATTATACATATCTAACTAATTACAAATAAATATAATCATGCAATTAGGTAAAGTTAAACTCTTGAAGTTAATTAAATATTTACCGTCATCCTCCCAGTCTGCTTCCCGATCTTCTTCTGGTGAATCATCTGAAACAATCAAAAACCTGACTGCAAGATAGTCAACTTATAACTCTTATAAGCAATGCACTAAATACAATAATTGGAATGCATTCATTGCTATTTTATTAATTTTTATTAAATTTAAACATATAACTCAGAAGTTTTTTTGTAACCTGCTTTTGATTTCCTTCATGTTAACGATAAGTTTGGTAAAAAAAAATTTACGACTTTCAATTCAACGCCAAAAATCCGCCATTTGAATAAAAAAAATAAAGTAGCAAATCTGACTGCGCTTCTGATTTTTTGGTTGCTGAATTTGCAATAGCGGAAACATTAATTGTCACCGTCGTCATCATCCGCTTCTTTTACATTTCAGCCATGTAAAAAGACTCACAGCCTCATGCTAAGTTCAACGGCTTTTGTAGCGTGTGCCGGAAACATTAACGTATCGCACACACAATAATTCAGAAAGTTATTCAGGCAGGATAGTTTTCTCAGAAATGGTTTAAATATACCAGATCCAGTCGTGTTATAAGATAGACAGCAAGAGCTTCACTCTGACTCTCGATGGCCTTTTCTCGGTAAACTAGTAAATCAGCTGACATGCTGTGGTGGCAACCGTACTGCCGGTCCCAGATGATGATGATTATAGCTTTTTTTTTTTTTTTTTTATTCTGGATAGGCAAGCATTTGACCGCCATCTCACCTGATGGAAAGTGACGATGCGGCCAAAGATGGAACATGCTTGCCTAGAAGGTACCTATTCACTCTAGACTTGAAGACACCCAGATTATACTGTTCAGGAAACAAAGACGCAGGCAATGAGTTCCACTCCTTCGCTGTACGGATGATGAACGTAGAAGCAAAGCGCTTCGAGCGAACTGGAGGTATGTCAACCATTAATGGATGACGTTTGACAGTTTGTCTTGTTGTTTGATGGTAAGACGGGCATGGAGGAATTATATCGTGTAATTCCTGAGCACACTCTCCAAAATGTAGGCGATAGAATACCGATAGGCTAGCTACCTTACGTCGGTGACCAAGACTTTGCAGTTTTGACTCAACTAGCTTACTATCGCCAATGAGTCTTTTGGCTTGCCGGTCAATTGACTCAAGAGCTTCTAGCTGGTACTTTGCAGATCCATCCCAAAGGTGGCCGCAGTACTCCATACATGATCGGACTTGAGCTTGATATAAAATTAGAAGCTGCGCCGGTGTGAAGTACTGCCTGACCTTAGCAAGGATACCCAGCTTCTTAGCAGCCAGTTGAGCTCTGGCTTCGATATAAGTGCCAAAGTTGAGATTCGACGATAAGGTAACGCCAAGTAGCTCAAGCTTGTTAGCTACCGGTACTGGCACATCTTGAAAGGTTGGAGACAAATGAAAAGGTCTCCGTTTGGCGGAGAAGAGACACGCCTGTGTTTTGGACGGATTGAATTTAACCAAATTGGCATCACCCCATTGGGATACGGCCATCAAGTCCGAGTTCAATCGTCCAATCATAGCCTCTCTTTGTGACTGGACTTGTACCTCTCCAGCTCGTGCATTGGATATATATCTTTCGACAACGGTGCTATCGTCTGCGTACCCAAAGATACCGGGCTTAAGCAGATCGTTTATGTGTAGCAAAAAGAGCGTTGCCGAAAGAACCGACCCTTGAGGTACCCCGGCATTAATTGCCATTAGATCGGACGAGCAGCCATCAACGACAACTCGAATCGACCGTTCCCTCAAGAAATCAGAAATCCAAGCACATAAACTGGAAGGTATACCATAAGCTGGAAGCTTGCCAATAAGGCTGTCGTGCCAAACCCTGTCAAAGGCCTTGGAAATGTCTAGCGATACCGCAAGCGCTTCGCCGTGTTTTTCCAAGGCCTCACTCCATAAGTGAATGGCATACGCAAGAAGGTCTCCTGTTGACCGGTTCTGGCGAAAGCCATATTGCCGGTCACTCAGAAGATCATTTGCTTCAAGGTAGCCCAGGAGTTTCTTGTTTAGTACACGTTCCATTGTCTTACAGACAATGGACGTGACCGAAATAGGTCTATAGTTGGCAGGGTCAGCACGACTTCCCTTTTTGGGCACAGGTTGGACGTTGGCAGACTTCCATGCTTTCGGCACTTGACCAGTCTCCAAAGATAGTCGGAAGAGGCGTGTCAGCGTCGGAGTTAATTCAGGCGCACAAGTCCTCAGAACTATGGCTGGTATGCCATCAGGGCCACTGGCTTTGTTCACGTCTAGATTGCGTAGCGCTTTACGAACATCGATCTGTCGAATGCGGATTTCCGACATGGACGACTCGCAGACAGATATACTCGGGGGCACAGCGCTACCAGCATCTAGACGTGAAGATTCCGCAAAGAGAGAAGCAAATAAATTTGCTTTCTCCATAGCGGTGTGGGCCAATGAGCCATCAGGCTTCAGCAGTGGAGGCAGTGAGGGACGGCAGAAGTTCGCTTCAACCGACTTAGCCAGGGACCAAAATGCTTTACTCCCTGCGGGATAGGAAGCAAGTTTGGCCCCTATTCGGCTTATATGGTCGAAACGAGCCTTCTTAATGACCTTTTTGCAGGACTTGGCGGCTTTGTTGAAGGCTTTCTTCTTTTCACGTATATCCTTAGATTTGCGGAGTCGAGCATCAGCCCAAGCGGTGTAGGCCTCATGTTTTTGCGCTATCGCGCTACCACATTCAGCCCCAAACCAAGGGCGAGCTTTGCTGGACAGAGGTACGTCTGAGAATGGAATAAAGTATTCCATCCCTTGACGCAGCACATCCACCACAGCATCCGCGCATGCTGAGGAATCGCTAGAAGAAAAGCATACTTGCCGCCAAGGATAAGATGCGTAAAAAGAACGCAACTCATCCCAATCTGCCGACTTGTATCGCCATACCCGCCGTGTGCCTTTTGGGCTGGGATCAGACGGGGAATGGACTGATACAGACTTCACCAGACAATGGTCGGAGCTACCTATTGGTGATGAAACCGACACTGAGTAGCGGTCCGGATCTGTTGTCAGCAGAAGGTCCAAGCAATTGGCTGTGTGGCTATCAACATCTGGTATCCTAGTTGCTTCTAGGACCAGCTGGGTGAGGTTGTGCGTCAGAGCTAATTTGCGCATTTCTCTCCCAGCATGGTCAGTGCTCCGGTATGGGAATAGCCACTCCTCGTGGTGGGCATTAAAGTCCCCCAGAAACACTAGTTCGGCAGAAGGATATCTCTGACACGCCACATCGGCCGTCTCACTGAGGTGTGTTGTGAGCCTGGTTGTCTCCGCGTCTCCTGTGTGCGAACGGTAGACACCGGCATAGAGTATTTTCTCTATACCGGTATCCACTAGTACCCAGATGGTAGAGAATTTGGGGTCTTCAAGGTTTCGGAGACGCCGATAACAGATGTCATCGCGAACGTACACGCAGACACCCGAGCGTGACTTGAACTTATGCTCAAGGGTGTAGCCCGGGTACGCTAGGTACGACGCGTCAGCTGGACATCTGATCTGCGTCTCCGTGAGAAACAGAAGGTGTGGATTAGCGGTCTCCAGATGGTGATGGACCGGAGAGAGATTTGAGTGCAGTCCTCGGATATTGGAGAGGTGCACTTGCAAGGAGAGGACGTGCTTCCGCTGTGAAAACGTTTTCCTAATGCTGTTTCTCATCATGTTGAATAGGTAAGAGGTTGGAAGAGAGTCGCGGCGCCACTTTTAGACCAATTGGCACACATCAAAAAAACTACATCAGTGGGGAACCAAACCGGAGACCGCGGGGACGCCCGAGCCCCCCCAAGAGTGTCTATCGGGTCCTCTCGTCCGGTCGCCAACCGGCACGATGGCGCACTCTCGGGATTTTTCGTCAGATGGCGGGGCAGCCTTTCATGAGTGGCTAGCTCACTACTTGGGCCCCCAACTGTCTGCGGTCGGCCAGCGGAGAACCGTGCCTCGGATCCCGCTGCTCTCCGAGTTTGGTTACCCCAAACAGCGTTATTGTGTATGCCAACACCAGTCACAATAGTAACGCAACTGAACTCTCTCCTTCCTCCAAACGGCTGGCCCGGACAACATGATGGAACGCAAATTCACTGCTTGGCACCATGGTTTTGTCCGGGGGGTGGTACGAAAGCCGCCGGCCGAAGCCTCCCACCTCTTATCGATTGCTCCTTAGCGCCACCCAAGGGCCACGTGTAGGACATCGAGGGCTAAATCCTACGGACGTGAGCAAACATGGACCCCCACACATAGCTACACTAAAGTTGAAGAGTCGCGATTGGCCCGTTATATACGGGTTAGACATAACGGTTAATTTTCTTGGGGATATGAGGTATTTCTATCCGACATGGTCTATTTTCTTGTCGCGTCAGTTTTGATCATGCAATTAGGTAAAGTTAAACTCTTGAAGTTAATTAAATATTTACCCTCTTCCTCCCAATGTTTTTCCCAATCTTCTTCTGGTTCATCATCTGAAACAATAAAAAAACTTGACTGCAAGATAGTCACCTTATAAGCAATGAACTAAATACAATAATTGGAATGCATTCATTGCTAATTCATTAATCCTTATTAAATTTAAACATATAACTCAGAAGTTTTTTTTTGTAACCTGCTTATGATTTCCTTCATGTTTACGATAAGTTTGGTAAAAAAATATCAACGCCTTTCAATTTAAAGCCAAAAATCCGCCATTTGAATAAAAAAAAATAAAAAAGCAAATCTAACTGCGCTTCTGATATTTTGGTTGCTTAATTTGCAATAGAAGATGCATTAATTGTGTCACCGTCGTCATCATCCGCTTCTTTTACATTTCAGCCACGTAAAATACTCACAGCCTCATGCTAAGTTCAACGGCTTGTGAAGCGGGTTCCGGAAACATTAACGTATCGCACATACAATAATTCAGAAAGTTATTCAGGTAGGTTAGTTTTCTCAGTAATGGTTTAAGTATACCAGATCCAGTCGTGTTATAAGATAGACAGCAAGAGCTTCACTCTGACTCTCGATGGCCTTTTCTCGGCAAGCTAGTAAATCAGCTGACAGGCTGTGGTGGCAACCGTACTGCCGGTCCCAGATGATGATTATAGCTACCCTAAAGTTGAAGAGTCGCGATTGGCCCGTTATATACGGGTTAGACATAACGGTTATTTTTCTTGGGGATATGAGGTATTTCTATCCGACATGGTCTATTTTCTTGTCGCGTCAGTTTTGATCATGCAATTAGGTAAAGTTAAACTCTTGAAGTTAATTAAATATTTACCGTCTTCCTCCCAATGATTTTCCCAATCTTCTTCTGGTTCATCATCTGAAACATTAAAAAAACTTGACTGCTTGACTGCTATTGTATTTAGTACATTGCTTAAAAGCAATGTACTAAATACAATAATTGGAATGCATTGATTGCTAATTTATTAATCCTTATTAAATTTAAACATATAACTCAGAAGTTTTTTTTTGTAACCTGCTTTTGATTTCCTTCATGTTAACGATAAGTTTGGTTAAAAAAATTTACGACTTTCAATTTAGCGCCAACAATGCGCCATTTGAATAAAGAAAAATGAAGTAGCAAATCTGACTGCGCTTCTGATTTTTTGGTTGCTTAATTTGCAATAGCAGAAGAATTAATTGTCACCGTCGTCATCATCCGCTTCTTTTACATTTCAGCCATGTAAAAAGACTCACAGCCTCATGCTAAGTTCAACGGCTTGTGTAGCGGGTGCCGGAAACATTCACGTATCGCACATACAATAATTCAGAAAGTTATTCAGGTAGGTTAGTTTTCTCAGTATAGATTTAAGTATACCAGATCCAGTCGTGTTATAAGATAGACAGCAAGAGCTTCACTCTGACTCTCGATGGCCTTTTCTCGGCAAGCTAGTAAATCAGCTGACAGGCTGTGGTGGCAACCGTACTGCCGGTCCCAAATGATGATTATAGCTACCCTAAAGTTGAAGAGTCGTTATTGGCCCGTTATATACAGGTTAGACATAACGGTTAATTTTCTTGGGGATATGAGGTATTTCTTTCCGACATGGTCTATTTTCTTGTCGCGTCAGTTTTGATCATGCAATTGGGTAAAGTTAAACTCTTGAAGGTAAATTAATATTTACCGTCTTCCTTCCAGGCTGTTTCCTCCCAATCTACTTCTGTTGTATCATCTGAAACAATAAAAAAACCTGACTGTAAGATAGTCAACTTAAAAGCAATGTGACCAAATACAATAATTGGAATGCATTGATTGCTAATTTATTAATCCTTATTAAATTTAATAAACATATAACTCAGAAGTTTTTTTTTGTAACCTGCTTTTGATTTCCTTCATGTTCACGATGAGTTTGGTAAAAAAAATTATTAAAGACTTTCAGTTTAACGCCAATAATCCGCTATTTGAATAAAAATATTAAGTAGCAAATCAGACTGCGCTTCTGATTTTTTGGTTGCTTAATTTGCAATATCAGAAGCATTAATTGACACCGTCAACATCATCCTCTTCTTTTACGTTTCAGACATGTAAAAAAGACTTACAGCCCCACAACAAGTTCAAAGGCTTGTGTAGCGGGTGCCGATAGCATTTTTAGTAATGCACACACAATCATTCAGAAAGTCATTCAGGTAGGTTAGTTTTTTCAGAAATAGTTACGTATACCAGATCCAGGCGTGATATAAGATAGACAGCAAGAGCTTCGCTTCAAGAAGCTTCACTCTGACTCTCGATGGCCTTTTCTCGACAAGCTAGTAAACCAGCTGACGGGCTGTGGTGGCAACCGTACTGCCGGTCCCAGATGGTGATGATTATAGCAACCCAAAAGTTGAAGAGTTGCTATTGGCCCGTAATATTCGGGTCAGACAAGGGTTAACTTTCTCAGGGATATGAGGTATTTTTATCCGACATGGTCTATTTTCTTACCGTGTTAGCAGTGATCATACAATTAGGTAAATTTAAACTTTTTAAGTTAATTAAATATTTACCATTACTTAAATCTGTACTTTCTTTTGAAATAGGTTTCCATTTTTCTTTGAGTTTTTCCCAGAGTTTTTCTAAATCAGTATTAAATTCAGGATCTGTAAAAATCAAAAAATCTAGCTGCAAGATAGTTAACTTCTTAGCAATTCACTAAAGACACAAATATGAATGCATTGATTTATTATTCGTTAGTATAATGGTATCTGCCTCAATAATACATAGTTAATAATTATATATTGCCCATTACGATGAATCATGAGAGAGAAATGTTATTTATTATTACAGTATTTTCTGCCAGCAGGTAGTGCAGCCAAATTTGGTTTGGCTACAAATATAGTTTTTTTTTGTTTGTATAATATTTTTCTTTTATATTTAATTTATTGTTATTATTATTTATATATTACAACAATATGAATTCAAGTGACGATAAATCATTTAAAACTGCAGAATCAATCACTTCCTTTGAAAGTATTAATGATGATTTATTGACTGTAAATGAAATCCTTAACGATAATTTCAAACCTTATTCTAAAAATTTTAACGTTTGCCATCTGAATTCACAGAGCATTCCTTCTCACTTCACAGACTTTAATGAAACCTTTGATTCCAAGGGGAATCAAAGGGGGACTTAGGGGTTATTCACGTGGTTCTTGTATCCGAAAGTTAGTTTAAGCCTACTATTTCTTCCCACTCTTTCCCTGTCCCTGGCTACGTGCTAGTTAGAAATGACAGGACTGATAAAAGGGGCGGCGGTGTTGCAATTTATATCAAAAGTCATCTATCTTATAAAATAATGTGTTACAATCACCATCTTCATACAGTGCTTCATGCAGTGCATACTCGCGCTGAATACCTCTTTCTTGAAGTTGACTTTGGTATCAAACTAATATTGGGAGTTGTCTATTGTCCGTCAAATATAGACTATTTTACGAATTTAGAAAATGTTCTTGAGGAACTTATGTTTAACAACACCCATTTTTTAATCATAGGAGACTTCAATACGTGCTTACTAACTGCAAATCTTCGTAACGCTAAGCTCCGCAATCTGACAGAGGCACTGAACTTGAACATTGACATCTTATATTTATCCATTAAAATCAAACCCGCTAAGGTCAAGGCTACAGTCCTATATTAGCGTATTTTTTCCAGAATGGATAAGGATAAGCTTGTAGAAGATGCTGCATTAGTAGACTGGTCCTCAATAGAAACATCTGAGTCCCTAGATGAAAAGGTGAGCTTATTTTATTCTATTATTACTAAACTTTTCGACAAACACGCCCCTATTCACCATGTCAGAAGCACCCCCCATCACCGTGGCTTAGTAGCACGATTCGTAAAGCCATGGCGAAAAGAGATCGGGCTTTTCGGAAATTTAAAGCTGATAAGACCTGGATGATGACCAATGATAATTGGATGACCAATGATAGCTAGTCAGTCTATAGAAAAATACGAAACCTTTGTAATAAATTAGTTCGTAACGCTAAGCGCCGTTATATTGCTGAACAGATTGAACTTTCCACAGCTGCTGGTCTTTGGAAATTTTAACGCTCTCTGGGGCTTCGCAAGTCAAAATCAATAGACTGTAAAATTAACTTTGATCTCAACTCACTTAATGCTCATTTCTCTGCGAATGCCAAAATTGACCTGAATTGAATTGAAAAAGAAATCTGAAACTTTATCAAAAATGTAATCACTTCAAATCCCGGTCTGCGATTCTTTTGAATTTGAACACATAAGCCAAGATAGGATAACAAAAATTTTAGGCTCAAGGTTTTAGTTTCAAGTTGGCTTGGCTGTGACGATGTGGAGCGGGTCATGTTAATGTACATCTTTGAAGTAATTCAACTATTACCCACATTATAAATTTCACTATGATCAGGCCAGTTTCCAGATCTGTGGCGCAAAGCTCTCGTTATCCTCTCCCAAAAGTGCCTAATCCTGTTCTTCCTAATCAGTTCCGCCCTATCTCACTTCTTCTTTTCTTATCAAAAGTTCACCGTCAAACCACAAAATTTCTTTCCCAAGCTGACGTATTTAACCCATTTCAATCAGGTGTTAGAGCCGGCCACAGTACGACAACAGCCCTTTTGAAAGTCGCAGAAGACATTCGTCTAATATGGAAAACAAACTAGTAACAGTTCTGGTACTAGTTGATTTCAGCAACGCTTTTAATGACGTCGACCATGATTTGCTTCTGGCTCTCCTTCCTCGTCTCAACTTTTCACCTTCTACCGTTACCTGGTTCACTTCCTATCTAAAAGACTATCTGATGTCGTCAGGATACTCGTCAGGCTATCCGATCTTATCAAGTGCTTTCAGATTGGCATGCTGACGAAGCTGGCGTACCCCAAGGTGGCATTTTATCATCTCTTCTATTCTCGTTATTTATTGATCTCCTCTCCCCTAGCATAAAATGCATTTACCATATGTATGCTGATGACCTCCAGCTTTATCATGCAACTCCTGTCGAAGACCTCCACTCTGCTATTTCAGCTTTAAATTCTGATCTTTTACGACTTTAAAAGTAAAAGGAAAGCTACGGTATCTCTGTTAACCCAATCAAGTGTCAAGCTATTATAGTCGGAAGCTTGCGTCAGCTAGTAAAAAGATTTTTTTCTCTTTATCCCTTTCTCTCATACAATAGTATTATAATTCCACTTTCACAGTCTGTCAAAAATCTGGGTGTTGACACCAAACTTAGCTAGGTGGATTATATGAAAGAATTATCTCGAAAATTCTTCTCTTCTCTCGACCCTATTATTACGCTCAAAAATTTTCTACCATACTAGATTATGCTGATGCTTGTTTTACTGATCTCAATGCAGAATATTTGAATAAGCTAGATCGCCTCCTAAACATTTGCATTAGGTTCATTTTCGGTTTGAGAATGTATGATCATATTTCAGAGTATCGTGCAAAACTCAAATGGTTGCCAATACGAGAGCGGCGAGAATTTAGAATTTTAAGCACTCTCTTTTCCGTATTAAATGATCCAAATACTCCGAGTTACCTTGAAAGTGGCTTTCGATGTCTAACTGACACTCATGGACGACAGCTCAGATCTGATTCCAACCTTACTCTAGCGATTCCCCAGCACCGCACCTCTTTTATCGACAAATCCTTCTCAGTTGTTGCTGTAAGGCTGTGGAATAATCTATCTACCCATGGATGTCAAGAATTGTAACTCTAAACAAGCTTTTAAAAGAAAATTCGAGGTTATTTTGTCGAAAAGGTTCACAGTTGCCTCAATTGACCCTGCAATAGCAACTACATATCATCGAAGTACATTTTATGGTTACATATTATACAATGTGTAACAGAAAGGTGTAGTAATACTCAAGTCACACATCTAGCTAAATGTATGGAGTCTAACAGTAACTTCTGCATTCGCAGCAGCATCATTAACATTGAGTTATGACGAATTAAAGTGTCTAAAAAATTATGTAATTTGCAACCCTATTTCATCAGCTACCGTTCTACATCACATAGCCTTTGGACCTAGATGTCTGACATTAGTGGCCATAGCAATGTCAAGATCACGCGCCACAGATGTAATCGTAGGGTTGGCAATTTTTTTTTTTTTGTACAAAATAAATGTCTCCGATTGCCGCACATACTGTAACTGTAGGGTTGTCAAAATTATTTGAAAAATATAATTTACACGATACACATACACACCACCAAGTATTACACCTTTTTGTTACAGGTTGTATATATTTATATATTAGTATTTGTGTAAGTTTATTGTTATATAGTATTTAATAAAATGTTTAAAAATATATATTATAATTATGTTTATTATTTATATGTATTCCTATATTTATGCATTTATGATCTTTTTATTCTTCAAATATATTTACTGCACCGCGAACCCTTTTCTCTGCACCTCAGCCTTATTAAATAAAAAAAATGTAGTATAAACATTTTACTTTTTTTTTTTGTAACCTTCTTTTGATTTCTTTCATCTACACGATAAATTTGGTTAAAAACAATTAACGACTTACAATTATAGCGCCAAAAACCTGCAATTTGCTTTTTTTTTTAAATGAAGTAGCAAAATCTAACTGCACTTCTGATTCTTTGGTCGCATCATTAGCATTAGCAGAAGCATTAATTGGCACCGTTACCATCATCCGCTTCTTTTACGTTTCAGCCATGTAAAAAGACTCACAGTCTCACACTAAGTTCAAAGGCTTGTGTAGCGAGTGCCGAAAACATTTACGTATCGCACACACAATCATTCAGAAAGTCATTCAGGTAGTCTAGTTTTCTCAGAAATGGTTTAAGTATACCAGATCCAGGCGTGTTATAAGATAGACAGCAAGAGCTTCACTTCAAGAAGCTTCACTCTGACTCTCGATGGCCTTTTCTCAACAAGCTAGTAAACCAGCTGACGGGATGTGGTGGCAACCGTACTTCCGGTCCCAGATGGTGAAGATTATAGCTACCCTAAAGTTGAAGAGTCGCTATTGGCCCGTTATATACGGGTCAGACATAACGGTTAACTTTCTTGGGGATATGAAGTATTTCTATCCGTCTTACCGCGTCAGCACTGATCATGCAATTAGGTAAAGTTAATCTTTTGAAGTTTATTAAATATTTACAGTCATCGGGATCTTTATTTTCTGTTAAATTACATCGCCATTTTTTATTGAATTCTTCCCAGAATGTTTCTAAATCTGTTTCTGATGCAGGAACTGAAAAAAATCAAAAAACCTGACTGCAAGATACTCAACTTATAAGCAATGCACCAAATACAAAAATATTAATGTATTGATTGCTAATTTATTATTACACGATAAGGTCAGATATAAGGGGTGCCTTTCTTGGGGATATGAGTTTTTTCTATTAGGCACTTTCTTACCGCGTCATACTGATCATGCAATGAGGCAAAGTTAAACTTTTGAAGTTAATTATATTTACCTTCACGGAGATATTTATTTTTATTTGAATGAGTTTGCCAGGTTGCTTCTTTTTCATCTGACTGTGTGTATTTGATGTCACTCTTATAAGAAGGTTTTGGTTGATGATCTGACTTATTGTATTCTGGTACAATACCCTGTGATTCGCCCTCGACTCTCTCTGGTAAGCCTTGTCTTCCTGAACTCGTCTTCATACGTGCTAAATTAAACAATGTGTTTTCTTACAATTGATCACAGAAAAAAATGAAACATAAAATAATTATACTTACTTTTCACACTATTTCTGCTGCTTATGCCACCAATTATAAGGGTTGCAAGAACCTAAAATTATGATTACTTATCAAAATTACTGTAAATCAATAATTTATTTAAAATTATTCATGTTTGATATACGTTGTAATTACTAATTGGCTGATGTCATTTTATGCCTAGCGTGCTTTCATAAAAAAAATAAGTAGAATTCGAAATCACCCAAGAGTAACAAACGGTAACAAGCAAAACCCGTTAGGCTTTTTATTTTTCACTAAAATGCTATAAAATCGGTAAATATTTTATTAGTTATATTTGTAAATTTTTTGTTTAGGTATTTATTTTAATAAAATGTTGATGTATTTATAATACTATGTTTGGACACGCCTAATGATATTATACGATGTAATAACACTAAAGATCCACTTCGAGTTGGCTACAACTCCGCTAATACCTAACAAAGATTCGGCATAGACCCATGAGTTAAAATAAATAGTTATAGTAAGATTATGGCCTTGTTCTAAAATAAATACATTAATTATTAATCAGTTTTTTTTTGTCTTCCATGACTGTCTCCTAAAATATTAAGGTATTTTGTATACAACAATTCAAACGAAATAGTTATTTTAATTAAATTACTAATAATAATATGAATTACTGAACATAGTTGTATTTTTTTAATGTAATCATATTTAAATAAAAGTAGGTATATGCTATAAATTAATTGCTGTAAGCCGCAGTAAATATAACAATTTCACTAAATTTATAAAATAGTTACTATTCATTAGAATTTTCAATTTTTTTTATCAATTATTGGTTTTCACTATAATAACACAATTTTAAAACATAATATATATATATTTATATTAAACTTATTGCACGCCGCAGTAATATACGCAGCAATATAACGCAGTAATATTAAGGTAACATGGGCAAAGATAAAGAAAGTCTTACACAATCATAAACAATTAACACTAAGAACAGGTAAATAATTTGTTGACCCAGCATGATGGTCACGTTACAAGTTTCTATACATTCATAAAAGTTGAACGAGAACATTAACTTCGATAATACAATTATAACTCTTGATGGAAATGCAGTGAGCGTGTAATTCGAAAAACAACACTATTTCAAAACCTATACTAACCTAATTTATTATTTTGTGAGGCTTGGTTTTTTTAAATCTGTGATACCATTATCTCACCTGATGTTAAGTGACGATTCGGTCGACGATGGAGCAGGCTTGTCTAGGAAATACCTATTCACTCTGAACACTTCAAGATTGTATTTATCTAGCATCTGTCAGCTGGCCATTGTTAACGAGCCTCTTGGCTCTTCGCTCAAAGGTAACCTCAAGTTGATATCTACAGGAACCATCCCAAAGATGAGAACAATACTCCATACATGAACGGTTTTCTTATATGTAACGTTAATTAAACGGATTAACTCTCTGTAGGCAATTCACATTTAACTAAAACTTGTTTAGGATTCCGTTGTTACTTGTTTTTATCAGGCTAGTTGGACTACTATCTTAACTTTATGGGTTTCTATAATATGAAATGGACGTGAAACGGGGAAGCTTTTGTTTTCGATCCCATCTAAGACCAGTTTACGTCAATGTTGGTTTAGATTAAATTACCAAAACATTCGCGTTTAATTTCAAGTCGGTAAAGGCTTACAATGGACTATGGTTTGCATATTTTATAGCGAATAAATTTAATAATGTAAGCAGATAGATGTTTATTGCAAAGTTTAAGTATAATGTAAATATTTTATAATATATATATAGTAATACAGACAGCGACTTTTTTATTGGTCGTAACTAGGTCCAAGTGTATCAAACTCTGGTCAAGAACGTAATGGTTGTTTACCCGGGAGCTTTAAAGTTGAAAAGCTGTCAAAACATGCAAAGGTGAATAGCATTTAGAATTTAAACGGAGAATCTAAAAACGTAGAGTTAAATACGTCGATGAACTCAGACTTGTTTAGTTACAACTTCATGTAATACATGTTTTATTGCTAACACTTTATGAGGACAGGAGCGAGGTCAGTATTTTGTTTAAAAAAATATATCTTAATATGACAGAACTATGATTCGACACATAAATTAATAAAATTCGACTACAACAAAAGTGCTAACTACAAGCTACCAATATATGCTTAAACGAACAAACTTTAGAGAGACATGAGGCAGTTACATCTACTGCCGACTGAGGAGGTCGTGGTTTGCAAAAGCGTGTGACTAATAGAAATGGATGAATCTTTTTCAACACCAAGTATCACCAGCATTGCCACACTACTGGCTACTATTACACACGGCTCGTTAGTAACAAAACAACATAGAGTATGGCGCAGTATCAAGATTCTTTCTATTGTACCTACAGTTTCGCCACTTAGCACGACTCTCACTCAGAAAGTTGCTATCGTCTCACAATTTACTTACTATAATAGTTTCGTAAACATCGCATTGTCCGTAGATCTAGATTTCTTTGTGCTCCACAATTATTCTTATGGTTATCTCGTGACCTCAGTTGTGCAAAAAATAAGAAACACTCTATAAACACGAGCGTACGCGTATATTTTTTATCTGAGGTTTGCTACGGTTACGCAATGTCGTAAATTTTATTTTATTACAAAGCTATCAATGATAAACAGAAGCACGAATTTTGTGAAATGGGTGCATTCTGGGATGGAAATGTTACACCAGAAATGTAGGTCACCCGTTTGTTTACCATTCCGTTTATATAGATATACCTATACTGACTCTGTAAATATGTATCGTTCACTAGTGAAATGTATTTAATGGATATAATAGTGCTTATCGATTGTTACTTTATTAATATAGTAGAACATTACTGTATTCCAGATTGAAGGGAAACGTTTCCAGTGTAATTACAGGGCTTAAAGAGAACTCTTATCTAATACCTAAAAGAACCTCTAAAAATCAGAAAGGTTTCTTCTAAGGTAACGTTTAAAATGCGTGTGAAAGAACACTATCTAAATGCTTCGTCAGCTACTTAATATATATTTTTTTTTCTATTCTCTTAAACCTACCGGAATTACCCCGATTAATTGCAATGAGTTTAATGTTATAATAATTATATTTTATGTATTATATCATGTTGTATTCATATGTATTACGTCTATTATAGTATATGTATTGATTTTTTTTAGGTATATATTATATTTAAATTTTATTAATTTTTTTTTTAATTTAATTTATTCATACAAAAATTCTTTTAATAGTTTCATATTTTTACCACTTTATTATTTTTGATGCATGCCTATAGCCTTCGCTTTTCAACCATGAGTGGTTGACTGATAGAAAATTCTTTTAGCGTTAAGTCCACCCTTTGTACCTTTTTTGGGCAATAAAGAGTTAAATAATAAATAATAATATTTTGGGGTGACGAGCGCAGTGCTTTGCCGCGCAGCATTTTGACTTGTATAACTTCGAAACTTGGTGAGTGAACTGTGACGGGCAAGCGTGACGCTTACCATCAGGCGAGCGACTTGCTCGTCTCTCCTCTCACGTAAAAAAAAATTATATGTACTGAACCAGCTCTCATAGAAACCCAATATCTCGGAACTAGTTTGTACCTACGACTACGAGGTAGTAAAATTCAATGCACTTAAAGAAGGATATTTTCAGGTAACTGACTTAGGCTGGTATGGATCAATTCAGCGTTTCAGATAGGGCGGGCGGCCGCCGTCTGCAGGCATAGTATACAGTCTGCTACGTGTTCCGATTTACAACATAAGTACCGCCCTAGCCTGTTAACTGTGCTACTCTGCTTTCGTTTTATTTGCTCCTCTATTTTGAAAGTGAAGGAAAAGCTTACACAGATTTGTTGCTTTGTCAAATTTTGTCGCTAGGTTTTCATGTTGTTAGTATTTGTTATAACATTGGGAGAGGTGTTATCTGTTTGAGGTTTATAGTGTATGTGTGTTACCTTCGTATATTTGTAGTATATGGCTAATGGTGATAATTATTCCTATTAGCCACCTTTGGTGAACATCGGTGCAGTACATACGTTTTCTATACGTATTGTTAGGTTTTGATGTAAAAAAAATTAAGTAAATATCTAAAAATACTGGTCGATTTTTCATGTTTTTGAACAAAAAATATGTGTTCGGGAACCGTATCGTGAAATATGACGGTAGTTAGAAAAATTACTTGTTTGACGTTTGAATAAAAAAGATAGCTCTGAGGCATTCTGTTGGAGACCGGCAACGAGGAAGGAGTGGGTAGGTCGAGCTCCGGAGTTTGTGCACGGGTATTTGTGGTAAGACAGAGGTAATAAGTGTCTGAGTGGAATCGTAATGTAAGTACTCTTTGATGTTATAAATATGTGTAAACCCTGAAATATAAGTTTTATTATAGTATTTAACGATATTCACAAAATGTTGAATATTTTTTTGAATAAAACTTATTATTAGAGGGCTTTGAAATTCTGATACGCAACCTTTTTGTGTGACTAAAATAGTCGGAGGAAACACCGTGATGAACAATTGAAATGTTTCCCTGTAAAACAAAAGTTTTACCTATATCGTGTGTTTTTACCCTATTTTTTTGTAAACATAATTCTTTATTGTTACCGACTAAAAAAAGAGGAGGTACTCAAGTCGACTGTATTTTTTTTTATTTATATGTATTACCTCATAACTTCTTTCCACGTGAACCGATTTCGTAAATTTTTTTTTAGTTTGAAAGATGTTGCTTTCCAATTGGATCCATATAAATTTGATCAGTAGTTTTTGAGATATCGTCAATAATGCGTATTCTGTGGACTACTTTGACGAAGTTCTCGTTTTTGACCGACTTCAAAAGTTACCTCATAGCTTCTTTCGTTGTGAACCGACTTTGATGATTATGTTTTTAATTGAAAGCTGGTGCTTTTCATGTGGTCCCGTTGAAATTTGATTAAGATCTGATTTCTTGTTTTTGAGTTATCGTCAATAATGCGTGTGCAATACCTTAAATCTGATCAAGGTTCCGTTTGAATTGCCAACGCAAATTCGTCTACAATAATAGACGACGCGATGTGAAACCAACCGAGGAAGAGCTTTGTTAAACGTTAGCTTAGACATGTACAGCGGATAGTTCGACAGATTTGCCATAAATTAAATAAGAGAATAAAGATCGGATTCGGGTAGATATCCCGGAACGGTACGTTCCTCCCTCACGTCACATAATTTTACGGCAGCCGATAGGGAACCGACGCGGCCCGCCGCCGTCTAGACGCGACAGAAGCACTAGACTTGTTTCCCAACTACTCTACCATTCTCCAAATGTTCTGCGGGAACTATGGACCAATCCGCCGACCGATCCGATTATCAGGATGCGGATTGTAATTCGAGGTGCGATTTTCAAATCTACTGAAGCTGTGACTCGTCTTGCGCCTCTTCTGAATGCGTCTTGGGTATAAAGTGGATTGACATCCTATCAAATTTCAACTGAAATTCGATCGCACATTCACGACGCGTGAAATATCTCCCGAGATATCACGACTGTTTGCTTTTAGAGCAATACGTCTTGCAACCTGTCGATATACAATTTTAAAGGCTTTTGGAACCTAAGTGCTTTTGTCTGGCATTACAATTTTATATTGATGAAATTTCCGCACATTTTCCAAACATTGCGACTAAATACTAAAAGTAACAAACTTTTTATTTTATAAGATTTTTTCATTGTTACTCATTGTTTCGGGGTCACCAATTTGGGAATCAGAAAATCTAGTAGAAGTGCCCCGTGGTCGCTCTATGCTCAGCTTTTTCATTGGGTGTGGGGAATTCGTCATGAAAGGAAACATTCGAAGTAGAAATGTACGTTATTATAATCTCTGAAATTCGTAGTAGAAATTAACTTATTTGACTATGTAATATACCGAAATTGTGAACCCGAAACAATAATTGTTAGTCCCGCTGTGTCGGGAGATCTGACGGCTGACATTGACAATCCCCTAGCATTTGGGAAATTGTGATGGGCTAGCGCTAGTATTAGTTATACACACATAGTGGTGTTCCTCAAAATAAAACCTTTTCTGTGCATTCCTTACATTTACCAAGTTTGCGAGATCATAATGGTGTGTATTGGCAGTCGGGTAACAATTATTTGTAATATCTACAGAATGGCCTTGAGACCAAGATGATACTCTGACTGTTTACATCTTATGATGCTATTGTTTTCGGCCTGCAATCGTTTCTTCATGTAAGTGGTACAGTATCATTACTCGATTCGGACGGCCGGCGCGGGCGGCGGCTTCATAAACCGATGCATTGTTAAAAACAAAACAAGCGAGTCCATTATCTGGAACAGAACACTTCCTTTCACTTCAAACACACAAGCATCAATTTGTGTAATCTCAGACCACTTACCGCAAAAACAATGAATCATTAAACACGCCCGCAATAAAGTTCTTACCTTAGTAGATACACACGAGAGTATGATGCAAATATATTGTTATATTTATCTTACGTAAACAAATAGACAATAAAAATACAATTAACAATTAATAAAAATTTTAAGAAGAAAATAATGACAGGCTAATTTTCATTAACTACATAAGGAGGTAATTTAAGAGACTATATTTTTTAATCCACCAAACATGTACAGAGGAATGTAGAAATAAATTATATTGGCTTAAAATCTAAAGGAAAAATATTAACTTTATTTTTAAAATGTTGGTATTGTTATTTACAGTTTATATGTCTAAAAAACAGACATTTTTATTATGACTACTATAAATCTAAACCTAGATATATATATTTTACCAAATTTTCGCGATATCAAAACACACCACAAATTATTGCATTTTTTTTTTGTTATTAATACCTAAATAAAAATGCTGATTATAGTTAATATAGCGCTTGAGAGGCTTCTGACAGTTCGCTTAATGGTATCGGACAGTCGAAAGTAATATTTGTCTGCTATGGGAACGACACGACACGTGCACCATTGTATGATTATTACAGAATTATCACGGTAGTGTTTTTTTCATGATGACTTGCTTAAAAATAGTTACGGTGTTCTAACTCATATAATATACTATGTGTTATTTTTAATTTGATTTGTATTACCGTATAAACAAATTACATTTATAGCATTTATTTTTTAGACCGGGGCTATAATGCCGGTCTACGAAACAAAAATGGGAGAACCTATTTATTATATAGGTTCACTCATTCTCATCACGTGGTTGTCAGAACAGAGGAAAAAAAGAGGGGCCCGCCTCATTCTTTACAATCTAGATATGTTTTTGGTGGTACCTAGAACTTGATAGCTAGCTAGCACTCTAGTACAGTCGATGATTACTTCTTTCAAGTAGAAAACCTGTCGCAAAGCATCAAACAATGTTCCAGCAGCTATCCATGAGAGCCAGATCCAATTGCAGGCCCAGCATTCCTATCACCCTCGACCGCTTCATCACTATCCAACAAGTAAGATAGTGGTTAATTGCTGGCCTTTGGAAAACCAAAAATTTAATATATTATTCATGTCAAGATAGAAACATAAAAAGATGAGAAGATTTAAGTTACCCCATGCGGCAAACGTCTCAGTAAGCTAGGATGAGCGCTAACTTGAAGAGAGCGGTTGGAGATATCGGTCGCCGCAAGTGGTCTCGTCTCTAAAACGCATTCCCAACGTCTCAGTACTCCCAGGCCACTTGACAAAGAGAATTGAAATCTACAAGCGTCTTGTTCTCGTTGGGCTCACATTGGCTTAGCGAGATCCGCGGAGGCACACTGGATAGACACGTAAATCTACTGCATTCACAGCGATGATGTCACTGCGGTATAACTACTTTTTGTTCCTTTTATTCATTCTTTGTCCATGTTCATACTAATACATTTTCAAGGTCATGTTTGTGTTATTTTACACCAATAACACGTAATATTATGAGTATGTACTTTACTTTCTGTACTTTCAAAATGCTGAGTAAGCAAATGTTTACATAGGTCCATGACTTAAATATCATTTTAAGCGAGATAAACTTGAAACAATTTGCAATACAATTTAGCAATTTTTTTACTAACCTAAACATTATTTAGGCCTAAACATGCACGATAAAATGGAGCTACATTTTGCGAAACAAACGATCCGTACCGATACTGACATAGCATATCAAACATTAACATTTTGTGTGGTAAATGAACTGAAATGGGGCAGTAGTCGCCTGAGGGCGATTGCCTAGTTTCAAATGAAATAAAAGCTTCAGTCCCGATTGTATTGCAACACCGCCACCGCTTGAATCAAATAATTGCCTTCGATACTTTGCGCCATTTTCAATACACCTCTATTATGAAATTGAAACCCACCGGGCTTGGTGATACAGCGCAAGTCCCTTTGAGAACGTCGAGTGTTATGGATCTTTCAGACGCATTACTTTACAAGCTTGGTAATGTTCTATTCCATGAAGAATTATCATGCATATGCATGATAATACGTTATTCAAACCCACCGGGCTTGATGATGCAGCCCAAGTCACTTTGAGAACTAAAAGTGTTATAGAAATTTGATACGCATTACTTTGCAAGCTTGGTGATGTTCTATTCCATGGCGTATTATCATGCATATGGATGATAATACGTCATACGATAATACTCAACGTTCTCAAAGCGACTTGCGCTGCATCACCAAGCCCGGTGGGTTTCAATTATATAATCAGTATTTTCTAACATGAATTGGTCTGGTAATCTTTTATCCCCAGAGAATTTTCGATATTCTCTTCTATAGTGGTTGTAAACTGGGTTTACCTGAAAGTCATGTTGACGAGTATTCTCGTTGGTTTTAACGTTGGTTATTCGTTATTGATCAATAATAATAATGTTTTAATTTATTTATTTACATAATTATAATAATTTATTTATTGATATAATAATAATGACGAGAGAAAATGATCGTATTGTTCTTAATTGGTTAATAATCTTTTTGAATTTTTAATTTGACTATATAAATAAGCATAGCTACATTACTATTTGATCAAAGCGTTATCGAATTCGATAACAAAAGTGACTAAATCAGGTCAACATTCATACAATATAAGTACGTAGATATATATACATAGTAAATTTTATGTCAAACAACATCAAGTTTATCGATCGGAAAGGGTTCGCGGAAACGGCGCCGTTCAAAGCACAAGAGTGTCGAACAACCGGCAGTTCCCTCGATTTGTATTGATTGATTTACGACACTTACAATATTAAGCTTTATTTTACAATCGACTTCAAAAAAGAAGGTTCTCAATTCGACAGTATGTCTTTTTTTGTATGTACCTTACGCGATATAAGCGATGAAACCGGTTTTTTTAAGCTTTGCTTACGTTTCAATTATTACATAATTAACGCGGGCAAAGCCACGGGGCACGGCTAGTATAATATATTTTTGAAAAACGACAGATATTGTAATATAATCAATTAAAACACCTTAGCCAGCTATTTATTGATTTCTTTCGCTTGCGTTTCAGTTATTGCAACAAATTATCAAGTATTGACTATTATTTCATCTGTTGGTGGTCGAGGCTGGTAAGCACGACAGTGATTTAAAGAAAGTGGCTTTTTTTTTTTTTTTTTTTAAAGTGGCTTTTTTATAGCTGGCACACGCTTTTTATCACATTTATGGCAACATTTTTGGCCAAATCAGGAACTGGTCTAATCTTTACCGGTAATTATTTTTATCTAATTGAATAATAAAGAAGTAGAGCGAGGCTCCGGGCAGCGGGGCATTTTTAAATCGGTCCATTGGGAACAACTCTGAAACATATACTTTGCTAAATACAGCAAACGGAATAAAATGATAGTTGAAGGGCATGTTTACGTCAATGCGACCACCTTTTTTAACCACAGCCAATTGTCTCCTTACATTATTACATTTAAAGGTGTATATTGCTACGCAAGGTCACGCGTGGCAATCTTTGATTTTTATGGTTTTATTCAAATTTCGTGAAAATGCGCCTCAAAAAAATAATAAGCTGAAGGTATCATAAATAAATATACTATATATATATATATATATATATATATATAGTAAATATACTATCTAGTATATGAAATAACTTTCACAGTGTTTTGATTGATGTCATTTGGAAGAGATTTGATATTTTTTTCTTTTTATTTATTAACGTTATGAATATTCTAAGAAGAAGACATCATTTATCGTATCACACAGATTACGAAGAATATTTTTATTTATCTGGTTTTATTATGAATGCCGAGTGAAACGGTTTCAAAATCACGCGTTTTAGATGAATTTTAGGTATCGCCAACTTAAGTAGAACAATAATTGAGTGCTGGAGCGCAGTCCACGGTGAGAGCTTGGGGGCGGCACTTTCCCATGCTTGGGCCCGCTACCGACATCTGCGTCCGGGAATGGTGACGTCATAGTCGAGCTGTCGCGGATATACTTTATAAGTGAAAAATAGATTTCAAATTGTTTCCGTAATTTAACGAAAAAGGAATGTCGAACGATATTTCTAGTGACTGAACCCCTCTTAAACGATTGGGCCGATTTTTATATTTTTTGTGTGTTCAGGTGTATTCAATTTAGATTCACAATTCGATCCTTTTTTTTAAATTAATTTATTTAATTAACGGTTCCTATGTAAAAATCGAATTGAAAATGCATACTTAGTAAAAAAACAATTTCTACCATCCAGACAAGTATTACATAATCATGTCCCAGTCTGTGATATTTACCAGACTCTATAGCAAAACATCAAAACTAAATGTATTCTATCCAAATGAGCACCACTTTCTTATGCTAAAACGGTAAATAAAACGAGTTAAATATGCATAATCAAACGGTCAGTGACATAACAAAATGACACAACCTCCATGCAATATGCAAATATATTATTTATATTTTATGCGTGCAATACGAATAACCATATTTTAATATCGCGAAACGGCAATTAAGCAGTAAATTTTATCGTTAGAGTCATATAAAACTTTCTAAGAGAAAGAATAAATGTTTCATTCTTCATGCAATGAAATATTTATTATTTCTCTTAGAAATACGTCTCGTCGTCGTACTTTACGCCAGTCACCAACTTACTCGCGATCATTACATTTTGGAAAGTATACACAGGCAATACACGAGTTGATTCCTCCATGCCCTTTTTACCGTCTATCGACAAGACGAATTGCCAAACGTTATTTATAAATTAACTTAACATTTTAAAATTTGACATATCCCTGTTCGCTCAAAGCGTCACGCTTCTACATTCATCATCCGTGCAGTAAAGGAGTGGACCCCATGGGCTGCGTTTTTATTTCCAGAACTTTATAGTCTGGGAGTCTTCAAGTCTAGAGTGAATAAGTATCTTCTAGGAAAGCATTTTAAATCTTCGGCTGCATCGTCACTTACTATCAGGTGAGATGGACCATCAAATACTTACGTATCAAGCATAATAAAAAAGCTCTGGACTGAACTGTAATGAGAATGCGTGACGCTTACCATCAAGCGAGCGACTTGCTCGTTTCGTCTCACAATGACATAAAAAATAAAAAATAAAGTTATTAGGTACCTACCTTATTATGGGAGAGATCGCGAAAATATCTCTATGGAAATCGATCACACGTTTTATGCAATAATTAAACGCAAGCAAAGCTTAAAAAAACCGACATCGACGCTTATATTTTTTTGGCTGGATCGATTTCGATAAAATTTATATACTTCATACGTGGTCCCATATAAATTTTATCGAAATCGGTTCAGCCTAAATCAAAACATAAGCGGTGAAGTCAGTTTTTTAAAGCTTTGCTTTCGTTTAATTAATGATTTTTTAAAAAGAAATGCGAGGATAATTTTTAAATGGCTTTACTATTGCATATCAATACATACTGTACCTATTGCTCTTTAATTCAGAATAATTTTCTAGGTGAACCGATTATTCTATTTTATTTGAAAGCTGGTGCTTTCCATGTGGTCCCATTTAAATTTGATCAAGATCTGACCAGTAGTTTTTAGGTTATCCTAAATAAGTAATGCGTACTTAATTAATTTAATCTGATCAAGGGTTCCGAAGACAAAGCGGTGAAGTCGGATTTTTTAGGCTTTGCTTGCGTTTAAATTATTTAAATCATCGAACTGACCAAAGTCCCCTTCTACCTTAGATCCAGAAATGAACAATGGCCACATTGGGCACATTCTATTTGGTCTTTGTTTCCAAAACCCTTTCTGTATGAATTATGTTCAGGCACGCGATTTTCAATAAATCTTTTCTTCGGACGACTGACTTTCTGAATTATTCAATTTTACACTCATGCCTGCGGATTGATAACTCAATAACGATTTAAATTTATTGGAAACATAAGCACAGAAACATAAACATGCACAGAAAATAAATTACGATTTTGAAGATACATACCGGTACCGTACAAGGTTATAACGCTAATTGATACTTAATCATAAAGTGGGCGTAGGATAATGACTGTATAAATAATTTTGTAGGTAAATAAAAAACACATATATCATTAAGCTAGCAATAGATCAATATAAATATTCTTGGAATGTTGAAATATCTTTTATAAGTAACCTTCAAAGAATAAACATAATATAATAAAACAAACGATTTATTAATATCAACGTATTTATTTGAACTCACGGGTCTATGCGCCGATCTTTATTAGGCATTAGCAGAGCCGTAGCCAACGCTAAGAGGCCTTTTATACTTAATTATTTGTGGCTCTATTTCAAATTATACCGTACATAGTTCTCTATTTGTCTCTGTGATTGCACTTTGCAAATAATAAAGGTTAAATTCCATCTCGTACAAAATGTAATATGATTTATAATTATTTCTATACGAATGGCGCGAACACTGCAAAACGACGACGACGAGTGCGAGCGCGGCCATAGATAAATAAGATATTATATAACCCAAGGAGCGCAGCCCCGACTCGTGTTGGCTTCGCCGGCTAGGTCGGGCTCTGTAAGTTATCATAGTGTGCGTGCTGAGGCACGTGCGTATGGGCGTGCACACATACAAACCTAGTTTGGTACTACTCTATGAAGATAACATAGTTT
Source organism: Lomographa bimaculata (assembly GCA_948107665.1). Classification (NCBI taxonomy): domain Eukaryota; kingdom Metazoa; phylum Arthropoda; class Insecta; order Lepidoptera; family Geometridae; genus Lomographa; species Lomographa bimaculata. The sequence continues at coordinate 13,782,342 of OX403587.1, read as the reverse complement.
TGCCGTGAAAGTAAAATAATGTCGTTGTTGATTGATTTTGTATAATTTTCCAAAACTTGTGATTCTTCGAGTGTTCATGTGAAATAATGGTGGATTATTAACCGTTAATACTTAGTAAACGTGCATAAGTGTAGGCAAATGATACCAAGTTGAAAAACGTGATTTTCGCCTTCGCTCCAAAATTCCAATAGAAGTTCTAGTTAAGTTTCTACCACTTTACTAGGGCATGACTTGACTATGACTGGAACTTGACTTTGACTGTAACTTCTGACTAGGACTTTTAATATGAAATACACTTGATATATATAATTACTTGACACTGGCTAAATGCACAAGATTGCGAATCCAAAATTAAAAGAAAAAGAAAAGATAACATACTTCTTTTGTTTATACTATGCTTTTACCGACTAGGCTCAGGTGTGTTCAGATCAGCGTGTATATTTGAAGGCAGATTTAAACCTTGTTACACTATCAACCGACTTCGAAAAAGGTTCCCAATTCGACGTATGTTTTTTTGTATGTAAGTATGTTACGCGAAAATTCTGTCAATTATGAATCGATTTTGATGATTTTTTTGTTTGGTAGATTATACTTCAGAGGTGATCCCATATATTTTTTATCAAAATCGATCAAGCTAAAACCAAGATATAAGCGGTGAAGTCGGCATTTTTAGGCTTTGCTTGCGTTTAAATTATTTTCAAAATGTATCTCACAATCATTTATATTTATATATAATACCTATATACATATAAAAATAATTTCAAAGACCTATAGCCATAGCGACGCGACGCGACGGATAAAAAACGTTTGTCCATCGATTAGGGACGCAAAACAGTTTGTCCTTTTTGCGCCATTAGCGTTGAGGCAAATAAAAATTGACATGTCCGTCCGTCCTAACCGCCGCCGCGTAGCTGTTGTAAGTAGAGTTACGATTGATAGATTTTTAGTTAACTATTTGTTCTAAGTAGGTATTCGGACCACAATAGAAACTGACAAACGTCATCCATTTTTGTTTGATCTACCTCATATCCGCTCGAAGTGTTTTGCATCTACATTTATCATCCGTACGGCGAAGGAGTAAAACTCACTGCCCACGTCTTTGTTTCCCGATTATTATAAAGGTAGTCTTCAAGTCAAGAGTAAATAACGACTGAATCTTCTAGTCCGGCATACTATAGCGTGCTGCATCTTTGGCCTGATCATCACTTTCCATCTGATGAGATAGCGGCTTCACGTCAAAGATGCTTACTTATCCAAAATAAAAAAATAAGTAAATGCAAGCAAAGCTTAAAAAACAGACTTCACCGCTTTATCTGCAGAACCTTGATCAGATTAAATGTATTAAACACGCATTTTTTCGATAAATAAAAAAATAGTAATCAGCATCAAATTTATATGGAACCAATGGGAAAGCAACAACTTTTTCAAAATCGATTCACGTGGAAAGAAGTTATGAGGGATCACACACATAATAAAAAAATACAGTCGAATTAAGTACCCCCTCTTTTTTTGTGAAGACGTTAGAAAAAAAAATGTACCTATAGTTGTAGGCAGCAACGGTAATTTCCATGTAGAACTGATACAGTATAACTAACTTTAAAACTATGTTTGTGGAGCATCGAGGTGCGACATAGAAGCTTCTTCGATCCGGTATAATTTAAAAATTCTCCACCACTTCCTGTCTTCGTGTTAGACTGACAAAGCTGGATTACAATCACTCGCTGTGGACTCAAGGACTCTCGAGCCTGAGTGACTCGAGCTTGAGCCGCGATAGCTACAGTCCTCAAGGACTCTGGAAATATCAATGTATATTTCACCCCATTTTACCCCAATCTCCCCTGCCACTTATACACAGTAAAAGCCTAGTCCGTAAGTTAAGAATTTCAGACTTTTCAACGTACCACCACGCCACCGGGTACTTTCCACACAATTATTATTATAAACGCGCATAATTTACATTGAAATTGTATATCTCAGTGAACTTGTAAAGTATTTCAAAATGTTTTTGCTTTTAAATAGTACAACATACATATACATATATGATATGTATACAACATATTGATACAGTAAAGCTTTGAAAGCTTTCATGGGAAGAAAATTCAAATCTCAGTGACAAGGTTTTATATTGTTCTAGCAGTGCCCCGCGGCTTCGCCCGTGTTAATCTAGTTTTAATTTAACCTATATATTATTAATTGGTATAAACTATGCACATTCCAAATTTCATCCAAATTCCTCATAAGTTGAAGCGTGATGAGCAAATACACAAATTATCAGATTTTATAAGTGAGACAAATCACACGTAATCATACTAATATTATAAATGCGAAAGTTTGTGTGTGTGTGTGAATGTTTGTTACCACGTATCTCCGTAACAAATAAACCGATTTTGATGAAATTTAGAATGTGGATAAACTCTAGTCTCGTAGACTCCCAGATTGAACAATGACGTGGGCGACGAGTTTCTCTTCTTACGTTTTTTTTCACTTTTGCGTTGATCATCCACGCAAAAGTGAAAAAATATGAAAACTAATCAACAATATTATGTTCTATCGTGGCTTGAGCTTATAATAGAAGCAGGCAGCTCTCCTTCATAAAGTTAATTCAGGTGTGCGGGTAATCAATTTTCTTCGGCTATAATTTCCCACTTTTCGAACGAGGGAGGCAATAAATTTCCATAAAGATTTTTACTCCATCGTATACAAGAGTCGGTAGAGGCGGCTGGCCTCATGCCAAACGGAAGCCAATCCTAGCGCAAAGTCAGGACATTTTGATGGCGACCTCTTCATGAGTAAAGTTTGGAAATAGGGTCCAGATATCTGCTGACTATCATTTATGTATGAATCGGTTTCATTTCGATTCTTAGATTAAATTCGAGAACTGTATATAACTTTTCGAAAAAGTATTTTCTGAAAATTGAAGATTGGCATATTTTAACCGAGTAAACCATAGTCATTGTGTTTCAGAGAGGCAATGCCAACAGCAATATTAGCATGTGTACAGCTTACGCACTTAAGTTTCCTATAAAAGTCCAGTGAGTCCATTTTTATAGACGTATATCATATAAGAATATTGAAAAATAAAAATAATACTCTAAGGTTCAATTGTCAGTAGGTATTTTCTGAAACTGCTAAATAACTCACCACAAGCCACTGAACATGTTTATAGTATACACATAATTTAAACGCAAGCAAAGCTTAAAAAAACCGACTTCAAGCTTTATCTTCGGAACCCTTGATCAGATTGATACCACAGAGGCTATATGCAGGTCAGGGTCGGCTTGGACGGCTACGTGTTATATCGTCAATAATCACTAAATATAATAAAGTACCTATGCGGACAAAGCCGCGGCCAAAAGCTCTATTCTCGTTGGTGTTTTACTACACTTTCCGTTATTTATTATATCCTATATATTTTGAATCAGCATTCTACTTGTGTCACAGCATGAATATATTCATATATACCCCACGTTTGCTTCTTGCGCGGAACACGATCCACGTTTTTCAAAGAAAAGTAGGTGAAAATCCTGAATATTGAATTTAATAGACTGTATAAATAAAGTTTACACATTTGTGAACTTTCGTTTTATTAGTATTTTTTTTTTGTATAGAACTATAAACATAAAATCATATTATAAGCCGAAAGTTTTCGATCTGTATGTCTGTTTGTTTTCTTTTGATGGGGTCGTTAAATTCGGCTCTGCGTATTAACCGGTCGATCAAAGGCAAAAAATAGACATACAGATCGATAACTTCACTATAAGTTTGTCGCTAGAGTGGGATCAGTTCCCGAAAAATTAATCTTCCGAACCTTACCTTTTACTTTTTACGGATATAGGGTGACGGATACTGCTAAAGAAACAACTTAATTTAACAAACAAATTGAAAGATTACACTTTGCTCTTAAAGACACCGGTTAACTAGGGAACCTGCTAGGTGCAGTAGGTGAATTAGCTAATACCAAGTAATACCAACCGAGCAAGTACTACATTAGAGTACCTATGACGCTGCTGGGAGCTTCAGATGCCGCTTGACTTAATCAATACGCAGCTTGAGGTACACTTGGAGTGCACCCCTTAATAGCAAAATTTAGGCAACCCTCAAACTCTGGAGTCAAACATACTCACTCGTTAGACGTTTAATGACGATGTTCCGCGTTCATTAATTCCACTGAAAGGAGGCGTTTTGTAGCACGTCTCTGAAATGCTAATTTGTCTGTACAGTGTACACTCAATATGAGCCTGTAACTGAACCCTTTGGGCGCGTTTTTACAGGCACGCCCTAGTTACGAAAGTTAAACCCCATTGTTTGTTTATGCTGATGCCGAAGGCGAGCTTTTCCGAACTAATCATGTGAGAAAATCGTATGTGGGTCGCGATCGTGTGCTGCATCGCAAAACAATGCGGTCCTTTTACGGACTTTGGTTTTTGGGCTTCAATTGTTTGAAATTGTTTGATAGCCGACAAAACAATAACAAACCGCTTCCGCTAAAATTTTAACCACAATTTAACGAGATTTTCCACGTGATCACAATAAAAGCGTTTATGTAGAACAGTTTTCTTTTCAAGTATGTTTTACCTTTTCGTAATAAACGTTACTTTAAAGGTGTTTAGGGATACGGAGTTGAGTTAAATTAAAATAACGATGGCGGTCGTATTTCTCGTTTCAATTCTGGGCCGACGTCAGCCGCGGTTGTAAACTCGTACAAATAAGTATTTAAGCGGAACCCTCGTCAAATTGCCGAGGGAGGACACCCTCAAGCGATGCTGTGACGTTTTTGACTTTATAACTTTTGGTGGGCGATAAAATAGTTTGGCAAAGTCTAATTTAGAAAGTTTTACGTTATCATATTTAGTATTCAGGAGCATCGATCAACTTGGGAGTTGTTGATTGAATTAGGTTGGTTCTGTTTGGGAAACATTGTTAGAAGCACTATACAAAAACCTGAAACGTTAATAAAGTTTTGTCTCGAAATTATTTTGTGAGTTTATTTTTGTATATATATATATATATATATATATATATATATTTACGTGCACATTTGAAGTCATTCTGATTCTTTCGTATAAAGTCCGCCTTATTGAGGGTCGTGGTTACGAATCCTGCGACGACCTTTTGTTTTCTGTGAAGATATCATCGTGATGAAGTCCATGTTGGTCCAGCTCTACCTTCAAGTGGACAAAAATTTATAGCCAAAATTACAAAAAAATATGTTTCGGCAGCAGTCCTTGAGAGCCTGTCATTCCTAGCCTTTTGTAGGCGTGTTCCACCATCACTTACTATCGGGTGGGATAGTGGCCAAACGCTAGCCTATCAGATAAAATAAAGGCACACCTAGGTTACCAAGTTCTTATTTCTCCGCTAGGGTGGATCGAGTTATTTTTTTTATTTGCAAGGATATCATTTCAGGTTGTCCCATACAAATTTTATCAAAATTGGTACTTGGGCATTGAAATAAAAAAAAAGTATCTTATTAAACTATTTTTTTAACATTTTAGTGTATATTATTGATATTTATGATTTTTGCAGTTGTTTGAATATAAATTCAAAATTATTATTATTCATATGTAAATTTGAAGTTAAATTTTACCAACATATATGCTTCAATGAATACACCGACCCAATTGCTCTTTTCAATGTACTCGTATCATAAACCACTATAAAGTATATCATCATAAACGAAGTAAGCAGGTATTTCGAGTATTAAAATAACAGTTATAACATAACGCATTATATCGTTGCTTTAAACGGAAGCTTTTTAAAAAGTTGTCTCCCAGCTTTCACTGACTACGAGAGAGGATACCTAAACATATGAACTAACTGCACTAGCTTGCAAGTTGCAACTTTCTAATCTATACGTACCTACGTTATTTCATAATTTCAACTATATCCTGGTATTTTTTACTGGCGAGTTTTATATTAAAGGTTAAAATTAAAACGGGAATAACGGGCTTGAGCACTTGAGTTACCTAAAAGCTCGATGTCTTGTAGGTAACTTGGTTCTTTGTATACAATTTTATTTTAGTTTTAGGAAACATAGGCAATTGACCCGTCGACAGACAATGGCGTGACGTATAAAAAACTGGAATTAGCGTTACTTACGCGTTGCCGATGTCTAGATTGACAATTGTTTCGGCTTCCTTACACAAGTACTTATCATTATATATGTATTTTTTTTGCTTTGTGGCGTTCTAGAGACCAAACGCGTGGACTGATATTGCTGATTTTTACGTCAATCGATTTGTATTAATAATTCAACCCAATTCTATTAACATGTATTTATTACTTTGCTTATGTTTGTTAACAATGATTAAAAATTTGTATTATAATGTAAACTTAATTTATTCTAAACATATCATTCTAATAAACTTTTATCAATTTAATTGAGATGTTTCGAATGCCTCGCATTAGGTCCAGCAAAATGAAGCCTGAGAGCGATTCCGAAATCTCTATTCATGTTCAAGAATAGGTAAATTTCAGAGTTGTGAATAAATCCCGACATCAGTAATAGCACTAGAATTATGCTGAGGATTTGGAGCGTAAGTTACCAAGTCATTTTAGCTCGTATTCAAGTTTTGGAGCATTAATTTGTTGTTGTTGGCAGCGAGCAGGGTGGCAGGCTGCCTGGATGTGTCTAACGGCATTAACAGGCTTTCATGCTAGGTCAGTGGTGCTGAAATCTAGGTCATGCAGCCTCTGCCTATTGACAAATCAATATTAGATTGCCTCCATTGTTTGCTCACCATCATAAGTTTAAGTAAGTTTTCTATGGTCTGAATATGCATCAAAATATTAATTCCGTTATATTAAAATAGAATTAACTTAAACATAAACGCTGTCACACTCACAACCCTACAGTATGTTCTACTTGGGTGCCGGAAATACATAACACAATCACACACAGAACCAGAAACACATATTTCTGCTGAGGGAAAATTTGTGTTCCCATTGGGAATTGTTTTGAACACGATATCCACTCTTAAGAAGGTGGAATCGTAAGCACCAACGCCATCGGGCAGATCAATTAAATTTAAAAATTAAAAAAACGGTCTCAATTAGTAACATCTCTTACACCCCGTCACAAACACATTCAAGTTTACTATTGAAATTGGTTCAACTAAAAACTAACTAACAATGATCTCCAAATACTAGCGAAACGGGTATGAAAAACGTTTGCAAATTGTTAGTCCGATTTCCACCATGGTACTTTTGTATCCACGACCATCGCATTGAAATGAAAAATATTTCTTTATTGTCGAGTTCAAGAGTTCAAAGAGCCATAAGTAAATTACTTCATCCAATTTACAGCGAACAATGCATGCATTGTTTTCGAGACTTTATTTACAGAGGCCTTTCACTTAGAAACTTTCTTTCACGTAAGCTGTTCGAAAACGAGCTTGATCTCTATCACAAATATCGGGAGCTTGTTTATGTTTCTTTTGTCTTCGCATGTGCGTGTGCCGTAGTTGTGTGTTTGTTTCTTCGTCCACGGCGCGACGGCGTGTGCCTTACAGCTGCTATTAGATTAATTAGTAACCAACCACTTATAGGACATTGTTATTTCTGCGGTTTTGTATTTAAATCCGCCTCATTGTACCCGTAGAATCCGTCCATAGGTAGCGGATAGATGAACGCTCTTTGGTATAGTTAAAAATAGATAGGTAGAAGATAAAACAAAACACCTTCTGCAAACTACCAGAGCAGAATGAAACAAAAGAGGTGGAAGAACTAATTGTATCACTTCTTTTTCGAATAAGCGCATAGCAGCGATGTGCGAGCAGTAGGTACCGGTTCCAAGTGTAACAGTTTTATAACCGGGATATGTTACGTAACTAGTCTTAGGGAGATGAACTCAGGAACAGGGCAAACAGGACTGTCCTATTAAAAGTTCCCGGTGGTGCTGCAAGTGTTATAGAATGGTGTCATATAAAATAATGTCAAGGCAAAATTGATTAGATTGAAAAGCAGCCGCAATTGATAAACCTCTTATATTCTGATGTACCGAAACTTATTTTAAAATAAAACCTTTAATTGATCTTTTTTATATTCTCGTAAGTCTAATGGATCTCGTACTTTCCCATAACTTTGTGAGGGGGAATTCCTCATTCATTATTCACTACGAATTACTCGGCAAATACATTTTTCCCAAAGGACGACTCAATAGGTTTTATTTATTCAACGTGACTTATTTATACCATTCGATAATTATTTTACATTGGGAAAAATACTCATTGGAAGAATCAAGAAAAATAATTAGAAAGGAACTTCAAATGAAACAAATAAAAATAAAAATAAACAAATTAATAATATATAAAAATTTTATAACGAAAAGCGATTGTGAGCTGTGATTATGTGCTCCCAGAAAACTATATTAGCCCCCGACGCAAAACGAGTGGCATTATCAGTTTTTTTGTGGCTTTGTATGTGGGCGTGTGTCTGTCTGTCTGTGGCATCGTAACAATTTTGATTTATTTTTATTGTTTGAATAGTGACTTGATCGTGAGTATACTTAGCTATGTTCGATAAAACATAGCTAAGTACACTCACGATCAAAGGAATACGACCGTTGCAGCCGTATTCCAGATAAAGCGCCGGGGGTTTTTTCAAAATTTAGATTTTATTACTTGTACATAGCAAGTACATATGTACCCGTTCCTTTTAAACATGGGATCATTATATCCTTTACACAAAATTCTATACTTATCTATGGCAACATTTGTGTTCAATATTCTTTTGGTAATTAATTATATTCGGCAAACATCGCCCATAGTTTCATTAACTCAAATAAGCTGTTAATTTCGTTAAAAGCTTTCGATAACGAAAGTTATCTGACGCACTCCGCAATACCGAGCATCTCTTCTTATCCTCCGTAGAACTTGTTATAGTTCAGAATTCCTAAAACAAGTTGTTTATCACATCTCTTTGTTCTTTGTAATCCATTTACGTGCACCCACGACAGAGATCAATCATGCCGCTCCTAGGTGTCTTAAAAGCTTACTACACTTTAAAAGCTTCTGAATATTTTGTTATGCTGCAATTTCGTCGCCTTACATTTAATTTCGCGCCACATATAAAGCTAGCGCAATAAGACTCGTAAGAAAAATATCTTATTCGCTCTGTAACTCCCTACAAAGCTGTTGGTAGAAACGTCGCAGCCATAAATATGCGATAGTATTTCGTTTGTTTGCGGGATGTTGCGAGTGGTTGTGCAAACAAGGTTTATTTTTCGGCTGCTTTAAATAGTGTAGTTTGCATGTAAAATTTGAACTAGCTGGCACCCTCACAGCGAGGGGGCCACCCCGGCGCGCTTCCCTCTATGTGGCAACACTCGTCTTTGATACACGCCTTTTGATGTCTGCTTCCGCGACACAATGCCTATGTTTACCTTCGCTCCTGAAACAACTTTGCTTTACCCTCAAAAAATGGACTTTTTAACGAGATATACATACGACAGTTGTTGAATTTCATACGAGCATTTACGGGTTGTGGCATCGTGAATGAGATGATGCCTGATACTGTGTTTGTATTTTAATTAGCAAAATAAGATATTGAGTGAAGATGTTTCAAATGTTTGCTTACTGCCGTAATATAACATGGAAGTTGCAGATACCGTTTTCGGCTAAGCTCGCTAAAATACGTTTCTTGCTGCTACCCACTAGGCGAAGTATGCTTTGAGCCTCACAAACACACCCTTACTGGCATTAAAAACGTTTTTAAGTAGCTACCAATTTAACGACTCACACTTAGCTCTCGACAGAATTTAGAAACAAATGGAGTAGTTCGTAGAGATAATTGCTGTACTTAAGTAGTAAATACTGCCAACACCCCAGCACCGCTCGACGGCCGGCCACGCACGCCTGCCTCCCAGTAATCGAGCTATAAAAAACTTTTACTATCTCATTTCACGGGCCGCCTTTGAAACAAATGACCTATTTCATGACAGAGATCTTGGGCTTATATCTCAAAAGGAGTTATCGGAGGAGCATCACAGAAAGTCTATTTATGGAAAATGTTGTTGCTATCGCTCGTTCGTTTGACTGTAATTAAATTTCCTTCTCTTATATCGGACGGCGAGTGCTGAAATAAGCGAATCTCTTCAGTAAAAGCAAACAAGTTTGCGAGTCAGCACCGGCCGTCTCGTCATCAGATAAGAGTTGCCGACTTCGTGAAACTAAATTTGCATTTCCCACCAAAGAAGACTAAGGAAAACAGATAAAATAGTTTTAATGGGATCTGTTGGGTAATTTTGTTTCCATTTACATTTGAAATTTTCAAAACAAAGATAACTAAAATATAACGGTTACCTTTGTTTTAAAGAGAGTCGATGGGTTTGAAAAGATAAGTGCTTTTAGGGGAATACTTAATTTTTAAACTAAAATAGGTCTGCTAGACTCCCGTCGCAAAAACTATCGTTGTTTTTCTATAAATTGCGTGTTAGCAATGTACTTACTTACGCCCAGAAAAGTACAAGTAGTCAGTAAGCAGTGTTTTTTTCTAGTTATTTGAATAGATTCTTGGTGAAAATTTTGTGAAAATTGATGGCGAATATTTTGAACTTGATTTTGACATTCAACAATCGTAAACACGGAATCAAAAAGTATTTAGTATTTTTATTAAATAATACTAGTCTACTAGGTCCCTATATTGCCTCAAGTTTTACTTTAGGAGTCTCCGAGGCCTATATCAGTAGTAATGTAAAGAAAACGTTTGTCAGTGCTCAGGTTGAAGTTTAAAATTCTATATTCTTTCAACTGCATTGCAGCTTATACAATTACATGAAAGTAGCAGATTGTGGTTCAAACTGGTCTACGATAAGATATCTAACTCCGGTTGACATTTGTATGCAAACTGTTTATTGTTGCATGCTGTGTAACTAGATCGACAACCACACTGGAAAACTTCACTTTCTTTTCATTTTAAACTGACGGTACATTTATTACAATATCTTACATGACAACATTGATAGATAAAAGCCCAGACACATTAAGTGTCTCAGTCGGGTTCTAGTATTATACTTTACCACATTTTTATTGTTAACAAGCCATGCCCCGTGGCTTTGCTCGCGTTGATGAAATTAGAAAGTAGCCTGTGTCAATTCAAAACCTACATTCTAAATTTTATCAAAATCGGTTTATTCGTTACGGAGATACGTGGTAACAAACATTCACACACACAAACATTCCTATTTATAACATTAGTAGCATATTAAAAATATTATTAGATAGTAGTTCTACGGTCTCATAAATATTGTATGATGAAAAAATATTTTGTAAGGGTACGTTATTAAGGGTATATTACGTTCTTTATTTTATTACCCATCTCGAAGCCCGTCTTGATGTAGTGATTTTTTAAATCAATTACTTTATAGGATACCGATCGGACTCTTAATTATGTTAAAATAAAAAAAATACAAATATATATATTACTATCGTTACACTTGCTTTGGTGCAGTGATCAAATAATGCAGTCCTAATCCTCCTTTTTGCTAAGCCGTTGTCGAGTAAAATTTACCAGCAGTTGCAGTCACATAAATTGCTTTTGTCCAATTATAATAAAACTCGAGGAGACATCCAAAATACCCCTATTTATTATTGCAAGCTATCTAGCGGGCCACTCACCGCAGTGCTATGTTGACTTTTCTCCTAGTAAGCTATTAAAATAGATGCTTTCCTAACCGATTTCAAACACGCTTTCGGACACTGTTTTGTAGAATTTCATTAACACTTATAAAACGGAACTTGGTTGTTCAACAGCAACAACAAGTTTTCTTCCCAAGGTAAATTTGTGTTTCTGGTTCTGGTTGTGATTATGTGAGTGATTTGAACCACGACACAAGTAATCGAACTTAGTGTGGGGCTGTGAGTGCGACAGCCTTTATGTTTAAACAATTAATCTTGCTTCATGAAACCAGTCTTACAAAAATACTGAATGCGAAAGTTCGTTGTCTTGATCTTGAATAAAATTTGATTTTTTGTCTCGGCGATAGATAATTTTATGAATAAAGTACTCAATTGAAGGATTACCTGTTATTCAGAATAGAATATTTTTACTGTAAAAACTGTGTACAAAGAACATAAAATGTAGTAAATAGTTTCAACAGTCTGCCCGTTTCGGGCGTACATATATATTTTTAATATATTTTTTGGAAAACAAGTAGTATGTAAAGAAATCACGCATACTTTAGAAAAATCGAAAATATTAGAAAAAGTATTTTTACGCTCACTTCCCACACTAAATTCAGAGACTAGTATCGTAAGTGCCGTTTAAAAATCCCATCACATACACGATCGCATCTAATAATTAAAACTCATCGCTTTATCTTCGAAACCCTTGATCAGATTAAATGATTTATTTAAATACGTATTATTGAGGTTAACTCGAAAACGAATGGTCAGATCTTGATAAAATTTAAATGGGAACTCATGGAAAGTACTAGCTTTAAAAAAAACATATTAAAAATAAAAAAATACAGATAAAACATTAAAAATTTACAATAACCGTTCTACAAACTGATATAATTTATATTAGAAATTATGCATGCAATTGATGTATGATTGAATATGAGGAGGCTCCCAATGGGCTCATATTGTCACACGCGGACTCCTGTTGTGTCGCTGACCCGATTCTTTCTTTGCATTCTTTATTTTCTGTCCAGTCCATTCAGCGTTGTTTTAAAACGAGCAACAGGAACTAAACTGGTTAACACACATGGGCGGCTCTGTAATGGCTTTCTCTTTATTGTTGGTGGTTAACTGGGGCATTCATATGTTCAGGTGGGAAAAAATAATATCAATATCTTATAGGATAAGGGATAAAATTCAATTATAGTTCTGTAAACACACACGAAGCTGTATAACACAATCTCAAGACAAGTTTTCTCCCCCAAGGAAAATTTGTGTTTGTAGTTCTGGGAATGATGTAAATGTTTCCTGCTACACGTTTCATGTCTACGAACTTAGTTTGGGGTTGTGAATGTGGTAGCATTGAGATTTTTTATTAGAGAAAATTTTGTCGAGTACGTACCTACGAGTAAGCTTTCTTTGTAAACTACTGTGTCTATTTTGGTAAGATAGTAACTTTCAAAAGATATATTGAATTGTATGATTATTTCTGATCATTTATATACGTACACACCTAATAGATAAAAAAAAAAAAATTTGTTCACCTATCTATCAAGCAACAACCGACGCCGACGAGACGCGCTAAAAATAGAGGGTAACTACTGTAATTATTTTAATTGAACTCTTTTTTAATTTTAATTTATTATAGAGCTGGTATGCTAAATGCTCATGTAGATAGATATCTTAATTAATATATTCTGTTTTACGAGAAGAAAAATGGTTACAATACCTTCAGATTTTCATTTTATTATTCTGATATCGCACTCCCTTGAACATTTATTTTGATATAATTCCCTGGAACATTTACTGAACATCTCAAAATATTGATGCCAAGTAACATGAATACTTTTAAATACTCATTAAACAAGAGTTTAACCATTGGGCGTATTTACTTACTCTACATCAGTTGAAAAGGCAGCATTTCCAACAAAACCAAAAACATATGTTTGAATAATTAATTTCAACATTTTTAATCAAATAAACTTTTAGGCTGCTTCTGGTGAATTTCATTAAAGCCTTCGAATAAATATTCAAACATTTCAATTAATACTTTTGTAAATAAATTCATGTTCATCCAATGTCGGATAGTCTGGAAGCCGTATGTGAAAAAGCTACGTTCGATATTAAAAATTAGGTATTCGTTCGGTAGTGGATGGTAGTAAAGTTTTATCGAGTGAGCAGAGTGAGGATGCAGGAGTAGGTCGCGGGCCGGGCATGCCTTTGTTCCGGCTGCCGCTGTAAATTATCTGCATTCCGCTCTCCTTCATAACTCTGTATCGGAACCGACTGTATGTCTGAAAACAAAACGTGACCATTCTTTTTTTCTACGTGAGCGGAGCTTCATTGTGCTCCGTAGTTTTTGAAATTAAATTTTTCCGAGTGCCTACTATCAACCGCCACGGGCTCCAATTTCGCTCGCTCTGTTTTTCTATATTCCCCGTTAGATTTTTCTACAGAGATATTTAATAAAATGTGATTTTCATCATAGGCTCTATAAAATGTCATATGAAAAGTTTGAAAATGTATTACATTTTGTGGGCCGTAAAACATTTTACTACGGGCACAGGTGCTGCGTGAAAAACTGCAATTCTGTGTGATCGTAAATGGGCTTTTATGTGACGGATTCAGGGGTTTCAAGTGGGCTAAACACGAGTTAACCGAGTGCTTATGTACGTGGGTCTGTGAGGCCGGTCTTTCGGCTAATTCGCGCGGCCGCAGCTGACTGTGTTATAAAGAGTTTGTCGGTGATCCGCAAACGGGTCGCTGCTCCATCTGGGTCGTGAGCTCGTGATGGATTGATGTCAGCGGAACGCACAGCTGAGGCCAAATGCATTCACTCACGATTTGGAAAACCATCTTGTTAATAATTCACTGCTAATAATCTGGTCTACCCTAACATCAGATTCACTGTATTGCTTGTATTTGGAGTTCTAATTTCAGCAAAATTATAATCAGTTGATGAGTTTTTTCTGCCGTTGTAAATTACCCTTTGCAGTGCAGTAAATCCTGCCGAGCGCGTGTTTGCCCAGCCGCTGCTATCAATTAAATTGTTAATGCATCAGACTGAATGTTTTAATGCCAACCAATTAATGAAAATTTGGTATCTACTACCTTCCGCCTCTGCATAGTAGAATCGTCGTAACTTATGCTCTAACTCTACCAGGTAGAATTTATAAATATTCATTTTTTAGACGTTATTTTCTGTTCTATTGTTGCAGGTATCTGGAATGAGCCAAAATAAAAAGCAGCATTACCGACCACCCGATCGAATGTCTAGGTAAGAAAAATATATTACTTATCCATATAAATGTATATCTATATTTACAAAGACCACACGATACTTCGATATAACATCATAAATTAAAAATTAAGTTCAGAACGCTGAGTTATGACGAACTTTCCACAACAATTTACTCAGGCCGCAAACATGATTGCATATTAGTTACAGCTATAAACTCGATATGATATAAATCGAGTTATACTAATGAGATTTCAGCACACAACACATTACGTAGAGGTTCACAGTTACACACGACCAGCATAATGTTAGGTTCGCGTGTCACGTCGAATTATCAGCCGATTTTACGCGATATTACGCTACGACCCGAGTGAAAGCCGGTAACAAAACTTGTAGTAATCCACTTAAAACTTCATATTCCTGATATATCGTCACACAGAGCACGTGCTGTTTTTATTTATGGCGTGTTGTGCTGTTTGCGACTCGTAAGTGTTTCGCAAGTGTTACAAATTCCAACACTAATTTGATAAATCTGCTAATGTCATAATTTTCAATGAAATGTTAACTAAATGGTTTATTTTTCAGATAGAAAACATTAATAAGAATATTGATGCGGCCGGAGTAGATTCATAATGTTGAATTAGTTTGTAGTCAATGGCTCTACTGCGTTATCCAATTGATACCCAACTGAACTGGCAAGCTATACTAAAATGGTATTGCCAAATAGTATTGATATAACCTATCCCTTTTTCATGTAATTGAGTTACTAGACTAGCAAATCACTCGCCTGATGGCAAGTGTCACGCTTGCCCATTATAGTTATGTGCTTCCCAGAGTTATGAATTTTTGTAGGTCAAAATCTTGTGCGGCAAAAAACTGCGCTCGTCACCCTGAGATACTAGATGTTAAATCTCTATAAGCCCTGTAATTATTTAAGCCATACATAAAACTTGTGAAGAAGAATATTTTAGCAACAAACTAGCTAGTATACGTAGACATAGGTAACGCTTTGCTCTGCACAGACAATGTATATTATTCGAACAATCTATGATTCTTGGAATGACCAGTTCACGCTAAAGGCAAGACAGCCGTACATTATTGATGACCGCCTGACAACTTGTTTGTGATTTAACTATTTTCCCGGCTCAGCGCTCGCTGAGACAGATCGCCTCACCGCTCGGTGCCGCTCAACTCTAATAAATTTCCTCCATGGCCCATTGTCTACCTCTCGTCATTGATGTCGCAATTTAGACGCTATAGCACGCTCAGCCACTCGAATAATCTCAACTGGCCATCTGTCAAGTTCTTTCTTAAATAGATCGTTGATTAAATTGTTAAATTGCGCCGTTTATCCGGTGATGAGGTGAGAGAAACGAGATGGCGTTTGTGTTTAGTTTAACTATAAGTCGGAGTTTTAGATGTGAGATATTTCAACTGGCATAATAATCTATTGTGGAAGTTGTAAATTACGTAAACGTTCGAGAGAAACTATATGTTATTTTATGAAAACTACGTTCGAAGGTTTAATAAGTAAGCCATCACTTTTTCATCAAAATTTTAGCTAAAATGTGTGTGAAATTGTGCTTTTGCTTCTGTATTCCAAGTCCTAAGTATTTAAACTTTTCTCGCTTGTATTGTTTACCTTAACGAGATGACTTGAAAATGTTATATAAGAATTCAAGAAGAATTCAAGACAATTAGAATAAACATGAAGTTTCAGCAATTTCAAGTAAGTTACAGTTAATTGTTGTACAAGAAATTATCTATTCTTAATATTTTATTGAATGAAGAATATGCCCAGGATTGACAGATAGGTTATTTTTTTACTTGATTAACGCGGGCGATGCCGTCGTCATGGCTAGTATCTTATACACATAGGCTACTGTTTAACTTGAAGAACGCGAGCGAAGCCGCGGGGCACGCCTATTTATTAATAAATAGGGGTTTCAGTTACGAATCACTGCGGGATCGTGCTAACTTTATTCAGTTGTACAGGTCTTTATATCGTCTGATATCGATTTTCAGGATAACAGAAGTTATAAATAAACGAAACACGACGCGACGCTACTTGCCCCTTTATAGAGCTATTTATAGATTTACAGAACCTATACATTTCCAGTATGTTACAATTAGTAACTAGGTAACATCCAGATCATACAAAGATATCAAAACAAAGTCTTGAGGGGTATTGTCAATGCACCGTTGTACATTAGAAATGACGATCTTTATCGGGACCTAAACGTGGAACTCGTCGCTAGTGTTATAAGACGACTCGCCGAAGCTCATGAACAAAGACTTCATCACCATGTGAATGTAGAGGCAATCTAGCTTCTCGATAACAAAGACTTAGTGATAATACTCAAGAGAACTAAACCTTTTGAGTTAGTGTAGTGATGTGACAGTGTAATGTAGTGAGTGATATTTACAAAGAACACAAGAACAAAGTGTCTTCCCGATAATAGAGACAGTAAGAAAAGTGTTATTGGACACATTCTTAGTATACTTTACTTAGCAGTTTAGGTAAATAACTTATTATTAGTTTTAAGTCTAGATCGTAATTCTAGTGGTGTACCAAAAGAAATAAGTACGCCGTAATAACGAAAAAAATTGGTTCCAAAATTAGCTGCTGAACAGATGTTGGCGACATATCAATGGTCTATAAATGGCGATAACTTTTCTTTCCAACATCCAACTGCAATAAAGAAGGTTTATATATCGCTTCAGACGAAGTTGATCGCTACGTACCCATCACCTAGGTGCATTGGGCTACCTGCCCTATGATAGGTATTTTTCATGCCCGAAACTAGGCGGAAAATTCCAAAAAATCCAAGTCGCAAATCCCATCCGGTTAGTAAACAGATCTGATAACACTCACAATAGTTTTCAGACTCAAATATCATTTTTATTGATATTGCTATCTGTCCGCGTAGTACCTACTAGTACATCGCGTTTTAATTTAGAAAGTCTACCGAATTGACTTATTATATCGTATAAAAATCGTCTGTCATTGACCCGTGATAGAATATTTGAAGAATTTTACTCTCCGGATGGAAAGTGATGATGCGGCCGATGATGTGACATGCTTGCCTAAAAGATTTACTCTTGATTTGAAGATTCCCTTCGGAAAAGAAAGTCGCAGGTTATGAGTTCCACCCTTTCGCTGTACGGATGATGAAGTAAAATAACTATTACAAACATATTTTATATAATTAAACGCAAGCAAAGCTTAAAAATACCGAATTCAACGCTTATATTTTGGTTTTGGCTGAATCGAATCGAAAATCAATTTATATGGGACCACCTCTGAAGTATCTACCAAACAAAACCAAGAAATCATCAAAATCGATTTATAATTGGCGGATATATCGCGTAACATACATACAAAAAAAAACCATACAGTCGAATTGAGAACCTCCTTTTATGAAGTCGGTTGAAAATACATTTATTTCTTTGGACCTTTATTTATATGGTAGCTGGCTGAATTTTTCGCATGTGTTGTGTTATCTATACCTGATACATATTATATAAACTATTAAATAAAAACAACAATTTAGTGAGATATATAAAAATGTAAGGAACTAAAAAAAAAGAAACTTGGAGTGATAAGGGTGTCACTCTTTGAATAAGATTAATACAATCCGGCCAAGTGTTGCGCTCGCGCGATTGGTGTTAGTAGTTCTACGACTTTCTTCTGAATGTTATATTTCTGTAATCCTACTAATATTATAAATCCGAAAGTTTGTGTGTAAGTGTGTAAGTGTGTAAATATGTTTGTTCCCTCTTCACGCTTTAACGGCTGAACGGATTTGGATGAAATTTGGAATGTACATAGATTATACCTAGGATTAACACATAGGCTACTTTTTAACTTGATAGTAGCGGGCGAAGCCGCGGGGCACGGCTAGTATTTAATAAAGTTAATTCTATACAATCTGTAATTAATAGTAACCGTATCGCCGCGCCGCGCCGCCTTTCGTAATACGCACGCTACCGACAGTTGACACTTGACATCTTAAACTTAAAAGAGATAAATATTATACTTATCCTATAATAATTTATTTGAAAAATCATAATACAGAATTTACAATAGCCGTACCTTGAAAGACATTCGATGTATGATGTTCCTTGAGGCTTCTGGTAATGTGTGTGTGATGTGAATGTTTACGGCACCCACGATACAAGTCTTTGAACTAAGTATGGGTGCTGTGAGTGTGAAAGCGTTTTTTTGTTGTATTTTACAAATTACCCTGTATCTAATCACACATTAAAATCAATGGTTGAAGAATGTATATTTATTGTATATTATTCAAAAGTTTTTTCTGAAATGGATTAAGAAAAATAGATTCATCACCCAACCATCTAACTAATAATAAATTAAGACCTACTCGGCCGTATTTAGCGGTGGAAAAATGCGGAAAAGGAGGCCCGGAAACGTCTCTACGTAATGGATGGGCTTCCAGGGTCCCAGAGGCGAACTATTGGTAACCCTTATAAATTCGATCACGGACAAACGGAAACAAGACAGTTACGTGTTGCTTCATCAAATATTCTAAATTACATTGTGTACAAGTTATCGAACTTACTGTGGGGCTGTGAATGTGAAAGCGTTTATGTACCGATAGCTTGGTAGAATTAATCATTATCTTTTTTTTATGCCTGATAGGCAAGCATTTGACCACAATCTTACCGGATTGAAAGTGATGATGCGGCCGAAGATGTAGCATGCTTGCCTAGAAGGTACCTATTCACTCTTGACTTGAAGACTCCCAGATTATACCGTTCGGGGTACAAAGACGAGGACAATGAGTTCCCCTCCTTCGCAGTACGGATGATAAACGTAGAAGCGAAAAAATGATCACAATCTATACTTAATTATATAATTATCTCAAGTAACAAGGTAAAAACTTAGTTCAGTACAACCCAGTTGGTACAGTGGGCCGGGCGGTTCACCGTTCTGGATTTGATTCCCGGCTGCAATACAATTTTCCTTCCCAAGAGATATTTGCGCTTTTGGTTCTTTGATTGTGTTTGATTTAAATGTTTACGATACTGTGAGCGTGAAAGTGTTATTATTTGTAACTATAAATTTCTAACGGGTATACAACGCTTTACATTGTATTATCTTAAATTGTTATTGTGACACAAATTGTGCGAGCATATTTTATAGAGAAATAAGCATATTTATTTCTTCAGTGATAGGAAAACACTTCGTGACATATGCTCTCATAAAAACATAAACATAAACGCTTTCACACCCACACTTAGTCCGTTTTTTTAAACACCGACGTCCAACTCTATTGCGTAATTCCGCTCCATACAAAGGTTGTCTGGAAGAGATCGATTTTAGCGATAAGACCGCCTATTGTTACACTTTTTTTTTTGTAAATAATAATTTAGTTTTGTTTTTTGTCTTAATTAAGGTGTTCAATAAAGAGTTTATCTATCTATCTATCTAAGTTCCATGACTTGTGTCGCGGGTGCCGGAAACATTCACATCACACCCAGAACAAGAAACAAAAATTTCCTTTAGAAAGACAACTTGTATTCCCGCCTGGAATCGAACCCGATACGATTAGAAGGCGGACGCGCACCTAACTAAGCCAACGGGCAGTTCAATATACAGTTAATGTTGAAAATGTATGTAACGCAAAAAAAAGATATAAAAAGCAACGACATGAAAAGTTATTTCAATACTTGTTCGAAAAGTATCGATGCTTTCGAGGGTAGTTAACATCGCGCCGCTTGAATTAAAGTTTATTATACGACCCTCGTGGTTTTTCTTTACCGATGTGACAACCGAGTCCACTTTACCGTCTTTATAGTAATATACAGTCTATAAATAACAGTTTTTTAAACTACACTGTCCCGAAACGACAGGATCGCAGCGTTGCGCAGCGCCTCGTAAAATGCAAAATCCTTGAGAGCCTGCGTATTCCAGGTCTAGTGTGTTTACCAGCTTCGATCACATCGTGAGCCATCAGGTGAGATAGTGGTCAAACACTAGCCTGCCACAAATAAAAAAAAAAAAAAATGCAAACCAACGCCAGTTGACACTTGACACCTTAGACTTAACAAAAAAGATAAATAAAACAGAATCTTCAATTGGAGTACCAAGAAAGACGTTGGTCTCTATGATTGAAATGATGTCCCAAGTGGTTTTTGTTATTTTACAAATAACCCTATTTATCGAATTAATAAAATAAATTATTACATTGCTGCAAATTTCGTATTCTGACCTCTCCATATATACCTTTACATGTAATACAAAACACTATTTACCTCGGATTCCGTTAACCTTTAGAACCTGTTTACCGCGCACTGACATTCACCTAACGTTTTATTATATCTGAGAGATATAACTTACCATTTTATTATTTCACAGGGCGTGGGCGTGAGATGGCACGCGCGGGCATGCTGCATAGGGGTGGAAAAAATGGAGCCGAGTAAGTTTCTACCCTAAATACATGGCTTTATAATTACTGAAACAACTTGCGTGTATGACGAGACCTGGCTGTTAAATCGAGCGTGTAATTCATGGCTGTAATACAAGAAATGACACGCAACCGGTGAAAGTATTAGATAATAACGTCGTTACAATCTTATGATATTTTAATTACAAAAATTAATTAATCTTTTCAGTACAGAAGGAACAAAATTATTTATTGAGGAAAAGTATGTGAAAGCATTTATGTTTTTGTTTCCGATTTCCTTTCTACTAATCCTATAATAAACGTGAAGTTTTAATGTTCAACTCCAAAATACACATTTACATATAGATGCTTCATGCAGTGGGATACTTTTTTCTCAAAAAAGTAAGGCAATCTTATTATTAAAATTTCACGAGAATCGGTTGAGAAATACGGCCTGTAGAGGATCAGGAGGATCCTCGCTCCGTCAATAAGTCGCAAATCTATTTCTATAAAGATTAAAAGAAAAAAAAAACTTGAGAGGTGTCAAGGGATGGAACGAAATTCAATTTCCGTCTAGCCCCCTTTCGCAACGCGCGATAAGGAACTTTCGTTCCAAAATTAAAAGAAACATGCAAAAACCAACATCACGCGGTGTTCCCAGGTGGTCATCCATCCAAGTACTGACCGCGCCCGACGTTACTTAACTTCGGTGATCGGACGAGAACGTGGTATGGCTTATAACTATAGCAAAAAGTATCGTTACAACTTTTGGTCTTAATTTTTTCCGTCTAGCCCCCTTTCGCAACGCGCAATAAGGAACTTTCATTCCAATAAAACTGAACCTTATATTTATATCTCAAGCATAATTATTTCCTATTAACATTGTGACAACATTAACCCTTGTCTGTCGAAAATGTAGTAGTCAACATTTTTAGTTAAACGTCCAATAATCTTCACGGTGACATCGGCCATTATTCTCCCTAATATCTCAATTCATTTTGTCCGCGTTTAGTCAAGGCCGTTATAATAGCTTATTTCACAGAATTATCCGCCTATAACGTCGCGACTTTCCTTGACAGACATGATTTAGCACTTTGTGTAATTGACGTCATATACTTTATGTGCCTCTTGTTCGACTCTCGTATTCGCTCACACTTATGATCAGTTATCTTGTTTTGGACATTTTTTTTAAAGTAAAAGTCGGTATTTCGACTTCACAAAAAAGAGGAGGTACTCAAGTTGACTGTATTTTTTTATGTGTTTACCTAACTTCGTTCCACATTGAATTTATTTTTTGTTAGAAAGATTTTGCTTTCCAATAGTCCCATTTAAATTTGATCAAGATCTGATCTGTAGTTCTTGAAATATCTTCAATAATGCGTGTTTAGTACATCTAATCTGATCAAAGTTCAAAAGATAAAGCGGTGAAGTCGGTTGTTTTTAAGCTTTGCTTGCGTTTAATTATTTATGCTTTGCTTACGATTAAATTATTGACTTTCGTTTTGATCTCTGTTTCCTACTGTACGAGAGTACACGTGTCACAGCGTACGAGAACATTCCTCCACTGCTATAAATAAGGCTTCGTAAATATAGGAGAACGTCGGTCTCACGATTGCCCTTATCACAAAGTACTTAAGGGCGCGGTGGCTAGGGCGGAGAGCGCTTGAGCGGGCGGCAGGTGCAAGCCTGATAGAGCAATTACTTATTTTAATATTTTTAATGCCAACCTCCGTAGTCCGCTCGTCTCTTTTCATCCTCTGACAAAGTTGCGGGTATTATTCAGGTGATATAAACAAGACGTTAAATCTTACCAGATGTAATAAAATTAGGAGACACAATAATCTCTAATAATTTCTACTTCTTTTAATTCTTTTTAAATTAATGCCAGTTATTATTGTAAGTAATAGAGATAGTGTGTATACAATGTGAAATATCGTCTATGGAGTTAGTGTTTTTATTGTC
The DNA here is from genome assembly GCA_948107665.1 of Lomographa bimaculata. Lineage (NCBI taxonomy): Eukaryota > Metazoa > Arthropoda > Insecta > Lepidoptera > Geometridae > Lomographa > Lomographa bimaculata. Next base: position 13,759,114 of record OX403587.1, on the reverse strand, counting down.
TTTAAGATCGCATTCAAACGCAAACGCATTCACACTCACAGTCCCACACTAAGTTCAAATACTTGTATCGTGGGTGCCGGAAACGTTTACATCATACACACATTACACCCAGAACCAGAAGCACAAATATCCCTTTGGAAGGAATTTGTGCTCCTGCCGGGAATCGAACCCAGGACCCACGGCGCAGAGGGCGGGCACCTGTCCACTGCGCCAACTGGGTCGTCAAATTGATTGGTTGATTTTGAAGTTTCGACACTTTACATATTGTAAGCTAATAAAACTAGCTTATAATAAAGCTAGTTCGTTAACCATGCCCTTTTTACCATCTAACAACAAGACAAACTATCAAGCGTCATCCATTTATGGTCGACATACCTCCAGTTCGCTCAAAGCGTTTCGCTTCTACGTTCAACATCCGTACGAAGAATTGAAACGATAAAATCTGGGATTCAAGTTTCGAGTAACTAAGTATTCAAGTCTCGAGTGAATAGTTATCTTCTAGGCAAGCTTGTCAGCCGCATCATTACTTTCCATCAGGTGAGATAATGATCAAGTGCCTGTTCAACATAAAAAAACACAGAAAGACTTGTGTTTTTAGTCACAGAAGACTAGACACAGACAATTATTGTAATCATACTTGGGCTGCCAGATATATCAATAATTATACGCTGCCCAATAATCGCCTTTACTACAATTGAAAGACCATATATATATCCCCATAGCATGTATAATTTAGTATACATTCACAGTTTCCTTTGTGGAGAGACGGTGCATCTCATTATGTCAGGGCTATCTGTCTTGTCACTTCAAGTCGAAGTTCGCAGACGAGTCCCCTGGGAGTCTCCTGACTCCTTGACTACGGTACCTATTAGTTAGGAACCCCAAGAACATCATTATGTATTTAGGATACGTGCTATCTATTTAGAGCTAACATATGACTTACACGTAGAACTTTACAAGGAATCGATTGTAAACTTTTTTCATTCCTATCTTGCATCTTTCAATTTACTAAAAAAGTAGGTAATGCGATCAATTACGTATTTTTGTTCCGTAATCATTGTTCAACTACACCAATAAATCGTTCGATGTGAACAGTCATGTGAACGCGATAACTATTTATTATACATGTGAAAAAACGAATGTAGAACAAATGATTCCCCGAGCGTCTGCCTGTCAGAAGCTTATAATTTTTAAACCAAAAATGCAAACCTCTTTTTTCTGTTTATTATTATACATGTGGATACACTGCCAGAAATTTCAAAAATAGCTTACAAAATTAAGAACTAACAATAAAAAAACAAAAAATATGTTTTGTTTTAAAAATATTTTATGAATTGCCCGTTGCCAAAATTGGTTACACGCTAAGTGCCTTCTGAGCTGCGGGTTCCGGGTTCTATTCCCGAGGGGAACACAAATTTTATCTCTGACAAAAAAATTGTGTAACCGGCATACAAGTCTTCGAATTTAGTGCAGAGCTGCGAGTGTGAAAGCGTCTTTTTGCTTATTTATTCACTACATGTGCCCCGCGTCTTTTCCTATTCTTCGCCGTAGACTGCATACCAAATTTAAATTTTAAATCAGTCCCTATACGTTACAAATAATTTTATCATGCTGCGTTTTATTTATGCAGCTACACAGTTTACGCAATCACATACAAACAGACTCAAACTTATAATGTAAGTCTAATGTAATGAATATTGTTGACTATTAAACCATACCAGATTCCTAAATTTCCACCGAATGTTCTCCATTCAGGAGCAGTAGAGGTGATGCAGAACTTGCACGGGGTACTTACGTCTGATACTAGTTCAACTTTGTCAATGCACGAGTATTAAGCCGTGGTTCCATGTACCTAGTGGTGTCCGGTGCACTCCCCCAACCGCTGGCGCTGCCCGCATTTTCTCACCTCGCTTCTCTCAACCGTCTAGACTAACTTTATATTGTTAGCGGCAACTTTGCTTTCTACTCGACTGAACTTTATTTGTAAATCGCATACCGTTCTCAACTTGCAAGGGCAACGATTTCAGAGATTCAATTATTTAAAGTTTCATTAAACTCATCTGCTACCCTTACCTGAATGACATAACTTCATTAATATAGAATGATAACATGTAACAGTTTACGTAGCAGGTAAATGGAAGCAGCCATTTACTTAACTTTATGTTTATGCACCCTTTCTTATATGAGAACGTTGAAGATTTACGAGCGAATTTCTAGTTTTGATAGTCACGGATGCGTAGAAATATTTTAATATGAAATGAAGCTATGGTGGTACCCACACACGGGTTGAGGCATGTTGTTACAGCCACATCACCCAAGGGAAACCGCGAATAATAATATGTAGGCAGGCGTACCCGGGGGAACATGATATTTGATTTCATCTACCTGTGTGCCTTCAAGACCCTGATACCATAGTAGAAATAAATAAGTATGTTATCTTCATAGAGTGGTACAAAACGCGACTTGTATGTATGCACGGCCGTACGCACGTGCCTTAGCACGTTCTACTATGCTGATACTTTGTTTTAACTGTAACAACATTAACTTATGGGAAATGTTTCGTATTGGAACGAAAGTTCCTTATTGCGCGTTGCGAAAGGGGGCTAGACGGAAAAAATTAAGACCAAAAGTTGTAACGACACTTTTTGCTATAGTTGTGAGCCATAACACGTTCTCGTCCGATCACCGAAGTTAAGCAACGTCGGGCGCGGACAGTACTTGGATGGGTGACCGCCTGGGATGATGTTGGTTTTTGCATGTTTCTTTTAATTTTGGAACGAAAGTTCCTTATCGCGCGTTGCGAAAGGGGGCTAGACGGAAATTAAACTTCGTTCCATCCGGGTGTCACTTGACACCTCTCAAGTTTTTTGTAGCAAAATATATTTATTGATCTTGTAGTTTGAGACTAGCCCTAATTAATAGCCGAAGTTTTTAAGTAAATATTGATTTCCAACTCAAACAAACTATGGAGCCTGTGGCAGTCTTTCATCCCGACATATAAAATGGCTTTAAATAAACATTATGACGCAGTCATAAGTAACACATGACTCGTGTTCTAAATAGTTAAGACTTTCTCGAAATAGGTTTAGTGCTTGTGCAACCTGAATATTATTATATGTTATTATGAGGTTAACAATGTCGTAAAACTATCAACTGTTATATGCTTATTATAAATTTGGTTCAATCCTTTGTTTTATGTAAATATTTTTTCCAACCAGGTGCATTATCGTCTTGAATGGAACTACAAAATGAGTATTGCCACTTGTTTCAAATTGTAAAAAGCTATAGGGCCCTTAGAAGAAATGTTTTTCATATATTTTTCATTGCATTTCCCTTTTTACTATATCCCGTTCAAGCAAACACCACCAACGCTCACTGAAGTGTTATTGAGCAGAATTTTTACGACGTCTTATTTATTTGTGGGCGGCAAACTCTTCAAGAAAGTATTCATGGACCATCAACGGGCCATTGCGGGTATAACAGGATTGTGTTATTTACGATTCAGAGGTCCGTCATAAATCAGTATCTGCTTTTATGCTGGGAGGAAACTACTCATAACTTTGATTGGCCTCTTCAGCCGCAAGGTCCACCTCGCACGGCCTGTTGTTGGTCAATGTGGTTCAGCTGCCATTGTCTGGCCAATTGCATTCATTGCACAAATCATACTAGAAATGTGTAATGGGATGTTGCTACTACAATATGATACAAACTATTAAATTTTCTATGGTTGATGGGAGTTATAACATCAACCAAAATTATCATATGCACTCACGTGACTTATTTCCGCGGCGGAGCGAACAAATAACTCACTCATTTATAATTTTCCCCGTTATATGTTTTCATCATCATTCCAAAGGAATGAGACATTTAATTTATCAAATTTTCCTAAAGAGCTTACGAAATTAAATTCTACGAGATACTTATTGAGAAACCTTCATAAGAAGACGCTTGTACAAATTGAATTCCTACAAAAAAATTATTATACCCACTCTATGTAACCTCGAGGTATCTCCCTCTCAAAAGATGTCGCTCCAGAGGTTTGCTCAGTTGCTTTTCAGCGAATTCCTAAACCACCGAAGCAATGTTTTTGTGTGCGTCACAATAAGAAACGCAAAACAATTTACAATCCTGAACATTAATAAAACTGAATAAATTTCCATGAGGCTTTGTCATAGGCCCGCGATTCTTAAAGGAAAGCCTTGTTACGGCTACTTTTACTGATCGTTTAGAAGTGGGTCAGTGTCCCGTAAAAGTTTCCGCGAATGTGGACCACAGCCGCATTACCGCGGCCGATCAAAGCGGCTGGCTCTCGGCATGATGACCCTTATCCGGAGAACTCTTGGAAATCATGCGTTTGTTTATCCCCTCATCCCGTATCCGCGACATGATTATAATATCCTCTCTCTCTAATTTCGAGCATCACTTGACGCGTCTGACGCTCGGTGACGTACCGTTTTATCTGAGAACGGGTGAGGATCCGGTTTTAGTATAATTTGGTTTGAGCTGGATGCAATGCGCCACAGGGAGCGCTAGCTGCATAATTGTTTTCAGTGCTTGGCGAGCTCAGTTACAGATCGCCTGCGCATTAAATCGGCTAAAACTTACTGTAATCCAGTTATGCAACGTCGCCTCTAACATTAACATAAGCATAAAACATAAACGCTTTCACACTCACAGCCCCACACTAAGTTCGATAACTTGTGTTGTGGGTGCCGGAAACATTCACATCACACACAGTCACAACCAGAACCAGAAACACAAGCTTTCCTTGAGGAGAAAGCTTGTGCTTCCGCCGGGAATCGAACCCGATACCCCTGCTTAGAAGGCGAATGCTCACCCAACTTATCCAGCGGGCAGTTTAACACCTAGTGGATAATTTATAATGGAAAGCTACAGAAAGGACGTTCTGCTGAAAAATTAAAACAATCTTCTAATTACGACGCTAAAGATCCCTGTCATCTTTTTGTAATACACATATTTGCACCATAGCTACCGCTTTAACTAGTTAGTTATACATTGTTTTTATCAGATTTAGACTTAACTCAGCTGACTACTTAATAAAATATTCATCACACTCGAATCTGAAACGTCTATTTAATGTCACACATATAGAAACTCGCGGCTTCACGCGGGTTAATGAATTAAAAAATATGTTGAGCCGATTTCGAATTTTTTTTTTTTAGTTTGAAAGATGTTGCTTTCTAATTGATCCCATTTAAATTTGATCAAGATCTGATCAGTAGTTCTTGAAATATCGTCAATAATGCCTATTTTCTTTTGTGACGAATAATGCGTACTTTGACGATGTTCTCGTTTACCCGACTTCAAAAGTTACCTCATAACTTCTTTCCTTGTGAGCCGATTTTGATGATTCTTTTTTTATTTGAAAGCTGGTGCTTTTTATGTAGTTCTATCGAAATTTGATCAAGGTCTGATCTCTGGTTTTTTAGTTATAGTCAATAATGCGTGTTTATACATTAAATCTGATCAAGGTTCCGATGATACAGCGGTGAAGTCGGTTTTCAAAGCTTTGCTTGAGTTTAATTAAAAAAAAATACAGTTGACTAGAGTACCTCCTCCTTTTTTGGGAAGTCGGTACAAAATATGTGTTAATCCTAAGGTATAACCTATGTACGTTCCAAATTTCATCCAAATCCGTTCAGCCGTTACAGCGTGAAGACAAAACAAACATACTTACACACACGGTTTTGCATTTATTATATTAGTGTAATGGTTACGGGATAGAAACAAGCACTATGCCAAGACTAACTACTCTCTTTATACAGGCTGAACCCCTACACTAACAATACAGTCTCCTACAAAGTTAGCTTTTACGGCGCCAATACTTGATTCGATTCCCGATAGTAGCACAAGGGAAATTATTTTTATAGGTTGTAGGATTTTTTTTTTATTTTTGTTCCCGATAGCTAAGCATTTGACCACTTTCTCACCTGATGGAAAGTGACGAAGTGGTCGAAGATGAAGCATGCTTGCCTAGAAGATACCAGATTTATAAGATATATTTAGGTATAATATTATACACTATTAGAAAAAAAAACTAATAGTTAATATTACACTTCAAAACCTAAATTTAGTATCGGTGTAGGTGTGTTTGTACCTATCGTACTTACGTGAGTGTAAAAGTAAGAGTGTGCAATATAAATAACCAAAATGGAAATCTAGAAATAATAAATGTTGGCCAATTTTAGTTGATGTGACCATAATAGACAATACACAAAGTCAATTCAAAATTTGAGAAAGAATTTTCGTCCCCAACTGATAGGGTACAAATTCCTATACTGTAGCATAAAAGCGTACCAACAGAATGTTCGCAATTCTGTGATAAAAGTAAATAATACACGCATAGGACCCATTTCAACAATTTGCTTAGGACCCGATATTGTGTTGTCCTGACCGCAATATCCTCCCAAATGTTATCTAGGTATAAAACGTCGGAGAAAAGCATTTTAATACATTTATATTTTTTACCTACGAGTACATATATTGAGCCATTTTAACACTTTGGGGAGAGACTCTTATGAAAGGTTGGTCTAATGTAATAACATTTGTAGATATTGGATAAACTGTTCAATTCGTCGTTTCATAAACGACATACTATTTATAATAATATTCTCAATGTGACGACGTACGTACGACGAGACGGCGTATATTAATATCATAATATTCTTTGATAAGCTAGTAGCAGCTTATCTAAAGAATATTATGATATTAATGAAAAAAAAAAAATATGCTCAATAAAAAACAGAATGTTTTACTTTCTTATGCTAAATAAACAAGCTGATCTCAAGTGATGATGCGGCCTAAAATGTAGCATGCTTGCCTATAAGATTGAAGTCTTGAAAACTTCCAGATTATAACACATGCTTGCTAGTGGCGTCAGGATTTTTCAGGCCGCTTGAAGGCATACGAGTTGAATACTCTTGTCTTATGACTAACAACCGGGACTTAACGTGATTTCCATGCTTCGGAGCAAGCATTCTTAAATTATAGTTCCTATGGTTTAAAAAACAATAAACTCAGATAAAAAATTATTTACACATAAAATCATACACTAAATTACAAATTGGAATAAGTTCCTTGTTAAAAACTTTTTTAAAGATAAGCTTATAGAATTCCGCCATATTGGATTTAAAGTGACGTCACTTTTTTTTCGAGTTATTCTCAGCAAGCCCTTTCATTTGATATCCATATTGTAAGAGAGCTTTAAAAATTACTTGTCCGCTGTTTTGGGTGTTCCGCCATGTTGAATTTACAATGACGTCACACAATTAAACCATGCATAGTCATCCAAACTAAACGTGAATACAAAATGTCAGCTCAATCGGTTGAAGATATCTGCTTCAAAATTGAGTTGCAAGATTCCACCCGGCAATGCAAACATTGCAAATTAAATAAAAGTGTGTAAACATTGTGATCGTCTACTTGTATAAGTATCCGACTATCTGTAAAGGCTGAATATACTGAGATAAACAATATATACAGATAGTCTTTACCTTGGAATATAATAAGGGTATGTTATCTTCAATATGCTTCACAAAAAATAAACAGATCGAAAAATACTCAAATACTCAAATACTCATTTATTCATAAACATTTGTTTACACGTCATATTATAAGGTCTAAAATGAGATTTTATTAAAAATACAATTATAAAATGAAAAATGTCACATTTAAAAATTACGAAATAAAAATTAAAAGATAATAATAATAATTTTCATAAAGAACATGTCAATACATTTTATGTCAATGTATAAAATTATTTAATTTTCATAAAGTCATGTGTGCTATAGAATGTTTCTAGAAATCTGCAGACAATTTTATTTCACTTGCTAGGAACTATAAAACGTGTTCGAAATCATTGCAGTACTATATAGATTAGCCCCAGGGCATGGTCTAAAACAGAGCATAAAATCCATAATGGCGAACAATCACAGTTTCACGTTTCACGAACGTTTCCCATTTAGCTGATTGCACTAGTAAAGTGAAATCCGATGCTTTGTCGTATTTTCTACCGACTTCACAAAAAAGGAGGTACTCAAGTCGACTGTATTTTTTTTTGTTTTTTTTTTATGATTGTTCCCTCATAGCTTCTTTCCATGTGAACTGATTTCAATATATTTTTTGTTTGATAGCTGTTGCTTCCAATTGGTCCCATTTAAGTATTACGACGACGACCAAATCGTCAACAAAATAATTAAACGCAAGCAAAGCTTGAAAAAAACCGACTCACCTCTTTGTCTTCGGAAATTTGATGATATTAGATGCTAAACACGCATTATTGACGATATCTCTAGAACTGCTGATCAGATCTTGATCAAATTTATATGGGACTAAAAATTTCGTAATCGGTTCACGTGGAAAGCATATCTCCGAAATTATGAAAAATTTCTAAAAACTGAATCCAAAAGTTCTATATAATTATCGAACCTACTTACAAAATTGGAATGCGACCTGTCGAGGAGAAAACCCGATGTCGTCAATATTGATTAAAATATTGTATTGTATGTGTGACTCAACGAGAAACTAAAATCACAAGACCCGGTGTTCCACAGCTGTTTCGTCATGGCCCGTTTCCATTCCCATCATTGGCTTATTTCCTTCCCACGACTGGGATTTTAAACTTTTTATCACTGGGAAGTAAGTTTAGCTAGATCATAATATAATCCACCACCGGCGCAGTGCGGCTGATGAAACATGTTTTTGAATTTGGAATTCTTGGACATGACATGACATTCATATCTTCCTAGTATTTTCTTTCGGCGTTATTGAGAGTTTTCGTGAGTTTGACACATTATCATACTCGTATTATACTAATATTATAAATCCGAAAGTGTAAGTGTGTTATTGTGTGTGTGTGTAAGTATGTTTATTCACTCTTCACGGTGTAACGGCTGAACGGATTTGGAAGTAATTTGGAATGTACATAGCTTATACCTAGGATTAACACATAGGCTCCTTTTTATTTTGATAAGCGCGAGCGGAGCCGCAGGGCTCGGCTAGTAACTTATAAATGAGACGTCTTGACTCAGGACTCTTGCGACCTAGGCTTCGGGGATGTCTGATCCCCATCATCAGGCGAGTTCACGACGGCAAGGTCGGTGCTCACTGAACTTGAGTGAGTTGTTCAGAAGTTATTAGAGTTAACACAATCCGTGTATAACTTGGTAATGAGTCGAGCTATATCATAAATATTATTAATTAGAGGTGCAGGCCAAGCGGGATTTGAACCTAGGTCCGTAAGATTTATAGTCGCACGCGTTATCGCTGTATGCGCTGTTCCATACAGCAGGTGCATGTGACCCACTGTTTGTTTGTATCGCGGACCAAGATTTTTATTCTATAATTTTTTTTTATTTTTCTACAAAATTAAACTCTCTTGTGTAGGTTTCAAACAGTTTCAATTCAAAATAAATGTATAAGATAATATCCACTCGGTGGCAAAGCTGTTATTTAAAATAATTATCGTCCCACGCAATACCGACGGTGCTAATCATAAACGTAAATTACAAATTTAATTTACGGAACCATAAAAGCGCAATAAATGTCTGAATACCCTATTTTCGGGTTTCAAGGGACTGGACAATTTGTTTAGGACGTTAGCTATCAAGTAAATAATCCGCATACTGTGATGTTGCCTCACTTGTTACATATGTTATCGCAGTGGAAAAACAAGAAAAGCTCGTGCCTTAGAAGCAGTTTTAAATTATGTTTGAAACGATCATAGTGGGAGATCGAGTTTCACCCAAGGTATACTATTTTTCAACCGACTTCATGAAAAGGAGGTTCTCAATTCGACTGTGTTTTTTTGTATGTATGTTACGCGATTTCTCCGCTAAATGAATCGATTTTGATGTTTTTTTTTGTTTGGTAGATTATACTTCAGAGGTATTCCCATAAAAATATATCGAAATCGATCCAAATAAAACCTAAATATAAGCGTTAAAGTCGGTTTGTTTAAGCTTTGCTTGCGTTTAATTATGTTTTTTACCCATCAAGCTACAATCTTTGTATAAACGACACAAAACATTAATGTGTACTTCTGTATGTAACAATAATTGTGTATGTAATTATTATTATTGTTGGGGTTCTAAGTAACTCAAGTATGAATATTTGGTTAAGGGCTGTCAGTAATTGGGCGGATAAGTAACCACTCTATTCTTTTATCTAAATTTTGTAGTACTTGCCGTATGTAAAGTCCAAATAATGTTAAGTAATTATGTTCTTGTTGTTTTTTTTAGTATAAAAAGTTATGTGTGTAAGTAAGTAGCGTGCGAAAATCAGGTCGTAAGTAAAAACTATAGAGAGACCTTGGTAAAATTACATTATATACTTGATAAAATTTTTATTACACAGCAGCCATACTTAAAGTTTATTTTTTTATATTGCATTTGTAACGGTTTTTTAATTTGAATATGTAATACTGAAATTGTATACATTTTGCACATCAAAACAATTGCACATCAAAACACTGCAAAACAATTGAAAGCGCTAAAATAGCACCTTAAAATTTCGTATAACACGAAGTCTTGTCTATCATGTATTCTGTGGTCTCTAGTCCCCCATACCCACACCTGTCAATTTCCATAATGGAACGATGTCGGCATTCGCTGACCAGCTGTTATTAAAAGCTATAACTAATAGATACCTACATGTCTGTAAGCTTTTAAGGCTTTTCGCCCACTAAGCGGCATCCAACCGCGTTTTCCGTTGCGTTTCGTGCTGTACTGAGTGCAATAAATCGGGCGGATTGCCTCCTAACTAGAACGATGGTTCACTCCGCGTTCACAGGATCCGCGTTTCCCGCTCCGCCTAGTGTGTTAACAGTCTTATAAAGCTGCCGCGGAAAACGACGAAATTGGCTCGAACATACAAACGCAAAATGGCAATGTTATCAATTCAATTTGCCTACTGGATTAATTCAATTGCTTGATTAAACACAACATGTGGAAATTTAGTTCATGGCATATCGGAACTAATGGGAACAAGGCGTTAAATTAAACGCTGGGCACAGAATACTTAATAGTACATGCGGGTTAAGTTTCATTTTTTTGAGGAAATGTAACTTACCCCAATTTAATTTATATGGAACAATGTGTTGTAGACTAAAGTACTGTACTTGTAAGTTATAGTAACGTGCAGGCGCTACCTCTTTATTTTAACTTACTTTCAAAATAGGAAATAGTTCTCAATTCGTTACATTTTTTATTCAATTATATTATTATTATTGTTACGACCTGATTAAGAGTTCCAGAGATAAAAAAAAAGTGGCGAAGTTGTTTTTTTTAACCTATGCTTGCGTATAAATTATAATGTATCATATCTCATTTATATTTACAGTAAAATAATTATGAGCTTCTGGTTTGAGATTCTTTATTTTTAAAAGAAAATGGTGCGCTTAAATTTAAAGTACAAAGTACTATATCTTGTATGATGTACACATGTCATGCAGACTCACAGTTATGTAAAAACTTAGAATATTGTAAGCTAAACGAGGTAGGCGTTAGCTATACAAAACTAATTGCAAATAAGTAGACAAAGAGGGTAGAAAAATGTTAACTGCATAGTGGTCATAGAATATGGAAATTACAGATAGATCGTTACATATGCTTCCTTAGCTTTTTTAAAGCGTTAACATATTTGGTTTCCATTATAATGTTGAGTAGTTTATTGAATATATGAGCGCCTTCGTGTGAAATAAACAAAATACAAAGTGAAAAACGTGATTTTCGCTTTCAATTCAAAAGTCCATTAGAAGTTCTAGTAAAGTTTTTACCACTTTACTAGGGCATGAATTGACTGTGACTGGACTTTAACTGTGACTCGTAACTAGGACTATTTTTACGAAATATGTAATACCTACACTTGAAACACTTTATTACTTGACACTAGCTAAATGCACAACAATTGCGAAGCCAAAAAAAAGCGTAATATAGGTAACCGTAAAACATAAATTTCAAATACACTATAAGAAATAATAGATAAGTTTTCTACACTTTTAATGCTCAGCAATATCGTAATGTTAAAAGTGTACGAAATCGGTATCGCAATGGGCATAGTTCATAGATTATTGTTATTTTATATTACGAAAGGATCGGGCCGATGTAGAAAGTCCCGAGGAAGGTCGGCAGTCGACTGCAGCGGACGAAAGTGAAGGTTTCTCTTGGGCCTCCCAGCCTCCCACAAACACCCTCGGCGGATGCGGACGTAAGGGAAAGTACTTGAAAGGGAATTCAAATGTGGTATTGGCTGAAAGGGGAATAATAATCTTAGTTTACTTTCCTTATTGGATCAGACAAGGTCAAAGCATTGTTTTTAGTATCAATCCACGCTAACTCTACCTAATAAGCGCCTAAGTAAGAAAACGTTAGTATGTATTAGTAAGTAAATACATACGTTGGATATCCTATCCATGGTTAAATAAGACAAGTGTGTCTCATTTTAGATAGTGATATTTTACACAAGTGGCATAATCAAATTTTCGTAAATGCTCCCAATGCTCTAACTGGAAAAAGGCTGCACCAATTTTCACCAAACATTGCTAAGAACAAGTCACCTTTTAAACATACAAAAAAACTCAATCAAAATCGGTCCAGCCGTATGGAAGCTACGATGCCAAAGATCGACACACAGAGACAATAATTGAAACGCAAGCAAAGCTTAAAATTATTAAACGCAAGCAAAGCTTAAAGAAACGACTTCACCGCTTTATCTTCGGAACATTGATCAGATTTAATGTACTAAACACGCATTATTGACGATAACTCAAAAACTACTGATTCAGATCTTGATCAAATTTAAATGGGACCACATGGAAAGCACCAGCTTTCAAATAAAACATAAATTTTATATATCAAACAAAAAAACATCAAAATCGATTCATAATTGGCGGCGCTATCGCGTAACATACATACAAAAAAAATACAGTCGAATTGAGAACCTCCTTTTTTGAAGTCGGTTGAAATACAAGGAAAAAACAATTGCTGTGCGTCTGGCGTATAGTATTGTAACTTTGTAAGTAACTTACGCACAGATGTACGGAGCCGCGACGTAAAACAGGCTCTCTACGTAACGAGCCTCTTAAGCCCGCTCCTGCAGATATTGTGATATTTGTAAGCACGTTGTTTATGAACGTAACACTACTGTCATAGAGCTTATCTTAAGAGTACCTAAGATCTGCCTGCTCTTCAGAACTACTCATTAACTTAGGTGAACGTTCGCCTTCTAAGCAGGGGTATCGGGTTCGATTCCCGGTAGGAACACAATTTTTCTCCCCAAGGAAAATTTGTGTTTCTGGTTCTGGTTGTGATTGTGTGTGTGATGTGAATGTTTCCAGCACCCACAACACAAGTCATCGAACTTAGTGTGGGGCAGTGAGTGTGAAAGCGTTTATGTTTATCTTGATTTGAGGTTCACAATTCGACTGTATGCTTTTTTTTGTATGTTACGCGATAAATCCGCCAATTATGAATCGATTTTGTTGTTTTTTTTTTTGTTTGGTAGATTATACTTCGGACGTGGTCCCGAATAAATTGTATCGAAGTCGATCAAGCCAAAACCAAAATATAAGCGATGAAGTCGATTTTTATTAAATTTTAAATTTGCGATCAAATTATTTTCATGTTGAGATGTATACTGACAGTGCTAGAGATGTAGTATACAGTTTCAGATGTCTAATTTGTATATTTATACATAAATAAAAAAGTTTTGTAAATAATAAAGAAAAGTTTGACAATTTTACCAACACAAGTTGCACTTATACCTAAAGTGAACTTTACTTTTTAACCGATTTCAAAAAAGGAGGAAGGTCACAAAGTGCATTTTTTTGAAGAGGCACGTTGAGCACTTTTTTGGGTAAACAAAAAGTCGGTTTTTTTAAGCTCTGCTTGCGTTTAATTTATTTGCAAACACGTTTAAAAACAAGGCTGTCGAAACCATAGGCACTGTTTTCCATCACACACAACATGTCACAGCGCTAACTAAACGCATCCGCGCGTTTCTCTCCCCTTGAACGCATGCTATGTTGGAGCTGCTTTGTTTCACGGCGACATCCGTGTACATTGTAAACGTTTATTTGTTATTTTTGAACGTGTTTTTAAATAATTTAAACGCAAGCAGAGCTTAAAAATCCTACTTCGTCGCTTTTTCTTTAGAACCCTTGATCAGATTAAATGAATTAAATGCGTATTATTGACGATATAACTAAAAAAAATTATAAAATCTGACCAGTAGATTTTGATCAAATTCAAATCGGACCACATCAGTAGCAGCAACTAAATAAAAAAAGAATAATCAAAACTCGGTTCACCTAAAAAATGGTTCTGAGGTAAATAAAACACATAACAAAAATACAGTTGAATTGAGAACCTTTTTTTAAGTCGGTTAAATAGTAGTGTTCATAATCTTTTTAATACATTTAGACGAGCAATTCTTGTATAATCTGAATCTCGGAAACGGCTCCAAAGATTTTCATGAAATTTTGTATGCAGGGGGTTTCGAATTTTAGAATTTTAAAATAGCATTTTTAGAAAACGTCATTTCAAATCATAAAAAACCGAGCAAAGCTCGATCATCCAGGTACAAGGTATTTATAAGTGCAACTTGAGTTGTGTCCTACTAAAGAGTTGGTCAAATTGTCACGTCAAATAGTTCAGATTAGACATCTGAAACTGGCTATCACTAACTGGCTATCTAGCACTGTTAGTGAGTATAGGTAAGCCTGGTAGTGGTTTTCATAGAAGACAATTCAGAAGAATTTATAATGATCCTTAGAATAACTTACTCTAAGAATCATAGTTGTAGTTATATCACACTATCACATCACATCACACTAATATTATAAAGGCGAAAGTTTGTGAGTGTGTTTGTATGTTTGTTACTTTTTCATGCTCAAACGGCTGAACCAATTTTTAATAAATTAACAATAATCTTATCAGCATCACACAATTATATTCTATAGTAAAGCATTTTGTTGCTAACTGTACTTGACAAGTTCTAGAAAATGTGGGACAAATTAAGACTTACATTTAGTTTGGGACGAATATGGATTTTTTTGGAATGTAGGACTAAATCGAAATTTAGCCTGGAGGTGGCTTACACCCTGGATTAACACATAGGCTACTTTTTATCCCGGAGCTCCCGCGGCACCGGGACTTACGCGGGTAAAACAGGGCGCAGTATGTAGATTATAAAAAAAGGAAACAATTATTAGTTTATTCCGTAGAGCAAATTGTTACCGAGCCCAAAGGGCCTATCGTTGGTTGAACAGACTTCGGCAACACCCACAAGCGGTTTCCGAACGACTGGATTTAATCTACTACTCATTTAGAGAGACGGTTATCAAAACGATTTCCATTGAATAATATAACAAGCCATACTATGAAGTGATGTATATACTAATAATTTTCTGTTTTAGAAACAGATTAATGTAAAGTCAAAGTATTAAATGTTTAATTATATTGTTAACTGCATCGAAATGGATAATAAATACTATTTCGATGGTTAACTGTCTTTCTTTTCTATATATACAAGTATATTCACTTATACTTAGTCTGATCTATTGCCGCCAGCATGATGGGAACGCTACCCACTGGTAGTGGGCTTGAGCAATTGAGTTACCTATAAGCTCGATGACTTGTAGGTAACTTGGGTCTTTGCATATAGACGTATAAAATTTTTGTTTAGTTTTAGGAAATATAGTCTGATCTAGTGCAATATAATTGTGTATATAACTTGTCTTCATTTAAATTGTGTCACTTTGTATTAGGTAAATTAACCAAATTTTATGCCGAAATTAATATTCCTTTTGAAATTTAGAGTTTCTGGAATGCTAAAGATAAATTATCAGCTATATATTTAGTTTCGTTACTCCACGTTTACTGTTAGCAAGCCAAATCAGTAATTTTGTTGTTACTCATCATTCTGGCAAAAATCTTCAGGGGCGTATCAAATTACGCCATGCCACAATATTATTATTATTTTTAGATCAGAAGGCAAAAATATCTTGACTCGAAACGTCTTGAGTTCCATTAGCACCTGGCCGAAGCAATGTGATAAATCTAATTTAAACGTTGACGTCGTCGTCAATTACACTCTCGAGACGAATCTAGGATGGGGTATATTTCTTTACTGCGTGACACCTGCGCGTGTCATCGTTCCTTCTCATAATATTTACAACGCATTCGCACTCTCTAATATCCATTTTATATATCTTTTACGATTAACGATCTTCAAAGAATATGCTACGGAAGAATCTGCAAACATCTCCGTTCGATATAAAATTTATAATTTATAGCACTCCAGTGTCCTGTTTCAATAAATTGCATTAAAATACGTTAATGCAAACGTAATACCTAAATAATATTCAGACATCAATATCCGTTTATTTTCGACACATTTAATTAAAACTAATTATAGGATCCGGTCGAACGGTTCGCACGAGACTCTAGCTGGTTTTGGTGAGGGGAGAAATTGGCATTTTGCGTCGTCTTCCCTCTTACCCCGACGTCCCCTCGCACAGATAATTAACTGCAGATAGCTACACCCTACCAGTGTGGGATCAATTTTATCTACCGCTTTTTATAGAGCGTTGAGTAGAGCAGGCCGGGGCGGTCTCGGCAACGCATTGGGGTTCAACAATTTGTAAGGGTGGCTAGGTAAACGACCGTGATTATATTGATTTTCAGATGACATCTCTTTTCTTTAGCAACCCTTCAAATTGAAGTTTAATTGAATAACGTTTCATTTATAACAGAGATTGCAATTTCTGTCAGAGTGATAAAATTTACCAAGATTTTTAACTTCATAAATGAGGTTTAAATTTTTGAAAGCAGTTTTTTACAGATATTGAGTAAGTAAATAGAAAATGCTACGTCAGCGATAGAATAGATTTAAACTATTTGATGCTCAGTCCATAAATAAAAACCATATCGATCTAAGCGATAAAGCTGCAACATACAGTCACACTAGTTTTCAGTCTAAAATGGACGTTCTGCGAATAAACTATAACTGCCTATTACATATTTCGATAGATATCTGGAATAGTGGAATATTCTCCGTCAAAACATTTCGCGTGGTAGCACTTTGAAGTTTCGTATTCATATTCAAATTCCATTGGGGTAATATCTTTTGATATGTTGCTCTATAACGCTTAATTTGCATATTTATGGTGTTTCGAATTTTGTTTCTGCTTCATAGGAAGAGTGGTTTTGTATCGCTGGCCCCCTTCTGTATTGTTTGTGGAATTAACGCAACACAGCATTGTTGAAGCCAGACGTATAAATCAAGCGGCTAATGCTGCGGCATCCGGCGCGTCTGAGAGGAGTATGCGCGAGGCGACACCAACCTCTGTTTCACTGTGCTCTGCATAACTTCTTCCTCCCTCCGGCTCCGAGCAGCTATGGTAACGACAGGGAAGAAGGGTCCCAAAGATTTATTAATCCGACGGAATTACTTCTCTTTACGTGCGATTTACTCTGTTTTTCCTTCGGGAACAAAAATTGCCTTTACTGCTAAAGTTATGTTCTAATAACTGACAAATCACGCGTGAGAGATACGTGTTGCTTTTGTTGCACGATGTTTATCAAGTGAAAGTGTGGGAATAAAACGCACAAACGCACTTAGTTCTCAAGGAACAATTATCTAGATCTAGCGATTGCGATTCGTATCTATTATATATTGCAACTGTCTGTGCGTAATAAATAATCGCAGTCCTATAGTGCCGATCATTGTTATTATATCAACGAACACGATATACGAGCAAGTATATACCTACTTGCCTATCGTACCTCCACGCAATTGCGTCTACATATAAATGCGTAGTTAATGTATCTATTATATTATGCTGTCTTACTATGGTTTCCGGTAACGTACCGAAAACTAATTCCTCCTCCTATTGTGGGCTATTGCCACTTGTAAGTTTGAACACAGTTGCGCATGCCTATTGCAAGTTTGGGACGCTCGGGTAATTGAGGAAGTGAGGGACCCTCGATCTTATTAACTGTTATTTGGTTATTGTCTTGCTCGACGGTGTTTCTACGAGTACGTATTAGGATACATTTTGGGTGTCATATCCACAATGTTCACTATGTAGTGATATAAATAAACAATTTACCTACATTTGCATAATCGCAAAGTTATTCCCCACATATTTGTTAAAACCCAAACTTTATCAAGCTGAAAATACCTACTTCGGATGCAAGTTCGTTATGAAATTAACCCGGGTACATACGAGCCCAGTTCATGTAGGAAGTTCAAAAACAAAGTTTGTCTTTTCGGGAAAGCGAACGAGACCGTGGTAAAGTTTTCGTGAGCAAAAAGCATAGTTTTTCATTGTCGCGTCGTCGTCGTCGTCTGGTCGCAGCTTGATCGATACGCTGTGAATGCAGTTTTATACGAAATCTTTCATTGCGGATTCCTTAATTTCTACATATGAGTTTATAACTTAAAATGGATGAGGTTCTAAATTTGCTGTCAGTATTGTTTATTTTTGTTTTTCGAAGACGTGAAAAATGCAAAGTAATATATTTCAAATTCATAAATATTGTTAATAAAAAAATTGGGTAAAGATATTATAAAATATTTTGCCCGTATCAGTAAAATATTTTGTGTATCAGAAATAACGAAGGAAATTTTCACTCGAAGCGGGATTCGAACCCGCGTCTGCTAAAAACCGGCGTTATAAAATTTGCGAAACATCTTAAACGGTTCACAGCACACTAAATAAGATGCCTTGTGTCATGGGGCCATGGGTGCCGAATATACACATCTCATACACACAATCACACCCAGAACCAGAAACATACATTTCCCTTAGGAAGAAAACTTGTGTTCCCACCGGGAATCGAGCCCGATTCCCGTCGCTTCGAAGGCAGAAGGGCACCCAACTAAGCCGACGGGCAGTAAAATCTTAATATTTACATTACAATTTTATGGACGCAATAAGGATGCAACAAGCGGAATCGAGGCCATTTTCATGGCATTATTTGATTAACCATTAATTACCTTGAGCAGTAATAATACCATAAAAAAATTAATCTAATTTGCGTTACATTGTAAATTCGGTCATTATGGAAATTAAAGATAATTTAATATAGGAATTTGTAGACCATCAAAATTTAATTAAAACTAGTTAAATGTTGTAGGTACCTCACTTGCCAGCCCATACCCTATTAGGAAAATTTGCTAGACCGCTTTTCAGTACCGATACAGAATGTAAATTAAATTTGTGTGCAAGTCTGTGCACCTAAGCCATCTTTTGTCATAATAATATTATATTCGATGATATAGTTCAACCATTATCTCTGTTGAATACATAATGTCAATAAATCATTTATGGGTGTCCTTAATTAGGCATCGTCGTAAAACACGGACTATCAAACCCGGCAGCTTAATAACATCAAGGAGTCAGATTGGGTCAACTGGAATGGATCAAAGATAAGCTCGCGAGAGGTAGCTTAATGCCTTAATGAAGATTCCTCAGAGACTGGCAGGAGGTTGCGAGTGACGAGACCCAGGTAACGACTTAATTAACGCGCAATCAGCGCCAGTCTGCAGATACTCTACCTACACTATAACCACAGCTTTTATGCCACACTGAAATTCCGCATAGCCGATAAAATAGTAATCAAATGAACAAACTAGCTGGACACTAATGAAGCAGAAAAGAACAAAACCAATTTGCATTCAGATGCAAATGTTGATTCTGTGTGCTTTTATTTACTAAGAAGTGATGAGGAAAAATAAAAAGGGGACTTGAACTTGATAGATTAGGTGTAAGTGGGTATGTACACTCGATTTTGTTACTGTTGAACACATCGCTCCCCAGAGTTGAAAAGTTCAATATTGACTCGCAAAATTGCTTTAAGTCGCTGCAGACGATAATAGTGGGCTGAATTGTCAACCTTATTATGTTGGCGTGAAGTGTGGAATTGCTTCCGGAGGCGTCTGCGAGGTGTTGTTACAGCTCGCCGCGCTTATTGGCATGTCCTCAAAGCTTCCTTCCGGCGACAACGAAGACGCCAAGGATTTTCCGCTAAAAGCCAACCGTCCAATAACATTTATTTATAGAGCAGCGGTTAGCGCTATCTAATGGGCGTCCTTTTATTTTAAAATTACAGTACATTTTTCACATTCCGTGAAACTTTATAGAATGTGAAAAATACGGCAAAATAATGTCTTTATTTTTACAAATATTTTGTTTTATGGAGCCATTCATCAACACTTTCTGATAAAAGGAAATAATCTACGTTTAGTTTACAATGTCCATGTTGATGAAACACTAACGAGATTGCAGAAAATATTATGATGGAGCAGTTCAAACTTGATTTAGTTTTAGCTTGACTTCGAAGAATCCATATCCTACTCCTTCAGAAACAGTACCTACTTACTTGATGTGTCGAACCCACTTAGTAAGTAAAAGAAGGGAAATATTAATAAACAGGGCTTGAAAATGTAAAAAAAAATATATTTCAGCAATTTCAAAAAATACGTGAGATCTTTAGCTCACAAAGCCTCTAGTATAGATTTATAATCCAACTAGCCGTGCCCTGCGGCTGCGCCCGCTATTATTAAATTAAAATCCTAGGTATAATACAAATTTCATCCAAATCTGTTCAGCCGTTAAAGCGTGAACAAACATACTTACACACTTGCACATTTACTCACTTACACATACTTTCGGATTTATAATATCAGTAGTAGTAGGATATTGTGCCAATTCAGGTAAAATCCGGGCAGAGGCTAGGTACATACACATCAAGCAACGTTGGTATTACCTATACAAAAAGTCCGGATAAGTTTGCCGATATGGGCTCGACGCAGATAGAAATGTTCCGTGTCGTCGTAACAAAGTTGTTCTGTTTTGCGAGCAGTCAAGCGCGTAAAATTAATGGCAGAATCTGATGAAACAACCGATAGGAATAAACTTTTCTTACATCATTAGCGTTTAGAGTATCATATTGAACATTTTCCGAGTTTCAATGTCCCAAGTTTTAACAGCCACAATTTTAATCTTAACTTAGAATAACCTAGTCAATACTGAAGGGTTTTAATCGTTTTCACATTAATAACGTGAAAATTTTATAGATCACGAAAGTTCAAAATCGTATTGTAAACATATTTTCAACCGACTTCAAAAAGGAGGTTCTCAAAAGCCAAAACCACTACCAGAACTAGAAATAACTAAAAAATCCTGGAAATATGTGCCTCTCTTTCTGGTTTGATTTAAAAAAAAACCCTTATTACTAAATGCCACACTATTTGTTGGTGATTGCTAATTAAAGTCGTCACTAATAGACCAAGAATATTAGCACAACACATTTTTGTCAGTGTATGAACAACTATTAAGTCGCCTTCTTCACAATCCAATATAAAGATTTTTACGATAGGCAAGCATTTAACCACTATCTCACCATAGAAAGTGAAGATGCGGCCGAAGATATAGCATGCTTTATTAGAAGATACCTATTCACTCTTACTCTTAGCCTACTCGTATCACGTTCAAACACGGGTATTTGTATACGGAACCGGAGGAAATAACATTCTAGTACGACCATAAGCTTCGATAGGATGCACCTTTCCCAGACATTGAGTTGATTGAGCCATTCGCACGTCCCAATTTTCATACAAGGATTTCCCGAATATTGCCCAAATCCCGCCCAGTTGTAGTACGGTCACGTACCGTTATTATAACGTAGATTTATATTACATTGTTAATATAACCACAGCTTGCAGATCGTAAAGCACGTATCGTTAAATTAAAACGGATGAATTATGCAATCTATAATTATAACTTACTATTGCACCACGTAGCGTCTCCTCATAAAATAATTACGTAGTAGATGATAACATTTGAAACTATGTTATAACTTATTATATTGTTTATCTATATCGCAATCCGTTAGTAATAACTTAATAAAATAATGTGTTATTAAGTACTTACATGCTTTTGTTAGATATTTTTATTTTATTTAGAAAAGATTCGAGCACGTCGTCACTTGGCTTATGGTTAGCGACACGTTGCGCATTACAGTTATATGTCACCCAAACTTTTGAACTTTAATAGTTCAAAATCCTACACAGCAAATATGTATGCCTTGTTATTCTACTAGAAACAGCAATGTTTTATTGCTAGCCATGAATGTCTGGCAATGGTATAGTCCTAGTCCTACCACAACAAGGATATGTTTTGAAAATATGCACACCTAGCGGTCTCAATAACATTTCACTTTACACTATTAGACTGATGACACTAATATTATAAATCCGAATGTTTGTGCTTAAGTGTGTAAATGTGTATAAGTAATAATTTGTCAAAATCTCACGCAAATTTTACTTCAAAAAAGGAGGATGTTCGACTGTATGTTTTTTTATGTATGTTAACCGATTTGTCCCCCATTTGTGGACCGATTCTCAAAATTATTTTTTTTGTTTGGTAGAGACTTATCGAAGTCGATCAAGCCGAAACCAAATATAAGCGGTGAAGCCGGTTTTTTTAAGCTTTGCTTACGTTTACATTATGAACTATTAAATAAAAATTAAAACGGGAATTAGCGTGACTTACGCGTTGTCGATGTCTAGATCGACAATTGTTTCGTCTTGGAATGTATATAAGCTGGTGGTTATACTTAGAATTAACACATAGGATACTTTTTAACTTGATAAACGCGCGCGAATCGCGGAAAACGGCAAATGTAATATAAATCTGTTCTACTACGAGTAGTTTTGTTAAGGGATCACTTTTATCGCTTTGCGATTTGTACATGTACATAGTTTTACAACATTTACAGGATAAATGCAGTGGTAAACTACACCGAACTATCCAAACTTCAAACCGTTTAATTGGCCAAGTTCCGGCACTTTAAAAACTGAATTACGTTTAAACTGAAAACTCGGAACTATTCGCAAGTTGCCGTCTCACGGCAGCAGCGAGGTTCGGAAGTGAATTCCACTTGTTTAGCTCGACAACATCTCATTAACTGAACCTACGCATTGTTTTTTTGAACTGCCCTTTGACTTAGTTGTGTGAGATTTCGCCTTCTAAGCAATGAGTTCGATTCCCGGCGGAAACACAAGTTTTCTCCCCAAGGAAAATTTGTGCTTCTGGTTCTGATTGTGTGATGTAAATGTTTCCGGCACCCACGACACAAGTCTGTCAGTTTTTCCAGCTGTTTAAAAAATTGTTCAAAAACTACGCGTGTGCTACGCTAGCCCATCTGTCATCATCGCTCCATCCATTCATGTATTCACCGTCCCTGATTGATCTTCGAGTGCTTTCCGCGAGTCGTACCGCTGACGTATAAGGACGTCATTGTCATTGTGTAGAACGCACCAAGCATCGATAAGGACCAAGGAACAGTAAAGAGACATGCATTTGAGTCCATTAGATTCAAAATGTAGCTCATGACTATATTCCAGCCTCTGTGGTGTCGAATCTTCTTTTACACCTTTACCCGCTTATGACCATGCTTCCTTTTATTACCCGAATTTGGCGAAGCAAAAAGGAGCTTAATGATTATCACCAAATTGTGTATATTTGTTTGTTCCCTCACAGCGTCAAAACTAATAAACCGGTTGTAACGTAAAAAGTATCGTCGAAACCTTTTAAATTTAACTTGTGCCATAGGCTATTTTTAGGATTATTAAAAAAAAACAAAATGGCGTTCATAGTTTTCCCTTAAATAGTAAAAAAAATCTAAAACCATCGTCATGGGTATCAAATGAAAGAGCTCCAAAATACTATTTCACAAATTATAACACATGTGTTTCTGATTCTGGTTGTGATTGTGTATATTATGTGTGATGTGAATGTTCCGGCACACACAACACAAATCATAACTCACTGAAGATTGTGAAAGCGTTAAAACAATATAGTAATATAATAAACTATAACATAAAACATTATTTGGTTTTAAACTATAAGAAGCTATTTCGTCGGTTTACGTCGTTAGTTTTTAAACTGATAAAAGTTTCGTAAGTAATGCATTAATAATTGTTTTGATGGACCGTCGAGTTCATCGAAAGTTATGTCGAAAGAAAGATTAGTTTAGGCTTATCTTATATACTAGTGGAGAGCACCGATATCTGGCTATAAGAAGCCCGTTTAACGTCATCTCAGAAACAAATAACAACCAAAATTGACGGTTTAAAGTGTCATGAGATAGATTACCTCTCCCACATAATCCTATCTCTGGCGTAGTGGTTCTTCTACTGTTCTTCTATACCGCGGGTATCTCAGACATCATTTTCTTTACCAAGGAAAATTTGTGTTTCCGTATCTGTGCGTAGATTTTGCAATGAGTTATGTGAATGTTTCCTGCACTACTACTAGTCTAAAACATATTGAACTACGCGTTTGAACGCACTTGTAATTCCCAACAGTTGATTTGTAAAAAGCCAGTCGTAGTTGCCCATACTGTTGTTAGCACCGCTAAGGCAACAGGGTATGCGGGGTCGACGCCCCGGGTGGGGGTGTGCCGGGGTTGCTTTGCACTTCCGCTTCACTGCACTCATTTCCGCATAAATAGTACCCGCCGACGTATCAAGATGTAGGCCTATGGAGTTACGGCGACTCCTAAAAATATGAACTTGTATTTTTAGGAAAACAGTAGTTATCTTGCTTCAGCGTAATGTGCGAGGCTGCGTTATGAGTACAAATAGTGAAATTAGATTTTGTATTACAACCGCACGATAAAATGTATCCCATAAACATTATATCTTCGCAACATAAAACATACCTCATACTTCCTTCCATCGTTCGAAAGCTTAAAGACCGAAAACAACTTACAAAAGGATAATTCAATTTTTCAAAAACTTAGTAGAGTTAGGTACCAGTTTGTCAGAAGTTAACGCAAGTTTCAAAGAACAACACAAGCATTTTAAGTACGAGACCGATACAAAAATAAATTACGTCCAGGCAACACGCGACCAACTAATCAGCGCAAACCAGCTTTCGTTTAAAGGAGAAACGCAATTTGAAGTTCCCCTTAAAAGTTTAGAAAGCGAAAGAGTGTGGGTGAAATAAAACAAAGGCACGCGCCCGCCGTGCCACTCATGCTGAGTGCTCTGCTTTGTGGCAAGCTGGCGATACAATGCGATACGTAGCGACGCGACGCGATACTACATACAGCTATAGACTGAGCATTGAGCATTTATAAGTACAGCTTCACGTCTGCTGTTCCTCCAATAAGGAAGCTGTATTGTGTCACCGACAGAGCCCTTACACCCGGTAACTACAGCGAACTATTCAATAAGAAACCGCAAAAGCGTCGCTTAGCACGACTGCCAATAATTTGCTTTTGGGGACGTAGGTATCGCAGGAGACAATATCGTGTCTTCCTGGTAAAGAATCAGTGTAGATATCGAAATTATTATAAATGCGATATGAAAAGATCTTTTTTGGAGATCATTTGTGTTTTATATTGCGATTTCTCTTCACTATATTATTATTGAAGGTTTAAAGGTTGAATTCCGTTGGAGTGCAATTGGACCGATGACTTGTTTTTCTATTTTTAAGAAAAATGGAGTATTCCTTGGTATGTGGCGTCCTTATGCCGCGCTGTGCGGAGAGATCATTAGTGAGGTGATCACTAATGAACCTCTCCGTAGAGGACACAGATCGCCGCAGGAGATAAAGTACTCCAGCGAGATTGACGCGGGTCCTTCAAATATTGGATTTTCTTTGAAGAAGTCAAGAGGATAGAAAAATTCTCACTGAAATATTTCTAGATTAACAACATTGTTCGAGGTTTAAATTATAACTTTACTATTAGACCAGTTTGCCAGTCTTTTCTACGATAATAACCATAATTTATTTAACACACTATTTATAACAAATGTTCAATCCCAGAACAGAACTTTTATTGCGTCTATTACCGAGAAAAAGTGCACCCTGGTGCCAAGTAAAAATTGCAAAATAAACTTCTCAAACATAGTGCTCCTCCAATATGTTGAAATAGTCTGCTCATTGCTTCAGAAAATATTTTTATGCGTTGTGAAGCTTGCATTTTTAAAGCTGAATACGTTGCAGTTTATTGAACAAATATAAAGAGCTGCGCTCACTGGGTTCGGTCTAGTGCGGCCGGGGTGAGAGCTTATCGAAAGTAGGAGCAAGAGCGCTCTTCTTTCATAAGGGTTGCTTTGTGCTCCGTCAACAGCCACTTTGTGGCATTGAGGACACCGCTGGCTTTAAAATACTCTATAATGAATCCGTGTACATTCACCTTACAACGTGATTGAACTCGAAGAAATATTCCGAGTTCCGTTTGTTTCACAATATTAGAGAAACGGTTGTTGTTATCGTTCGGGCTGCGGTTGTTTCCTAATGCTAATAATGAAACAAAATTGAGGCAAAAGGCCCTTTCAATTCCTGACCTTTATGAAATACCTACTCAATAATATTGTAGCTAAATTAAAGTGGGTTGATATTTAGATCTCCCACTTCGCCACCTACTCATTTTTATGTTTCCAAAGATAAAACATTAAACAATTACTTAGGGGGTAACCGCGGATCTACATGAGCTGTAGATCCAAATGGACGGAGGGAATAAAACAAACTAAAATTAGAATTGTTTTTCATTAAATTACTAATTGTATCAATCAGTCATCTCGGGTCTGAAGATGATGAGGCTAGAAATCAAGAATTAAACTACGAGCATGTTATCCAGAGGCTCACATATATAGCTACATCCATAGTAAAACCGTTACCACATCTATTTGTCTGGTAATCTTGTCATATAGAACGTTTAAAGGAAGTGTTCTCAAGGTGTTCAGTGCGGCTCTCGTGATCGGCACAGAGGAAATGAGTACAATTTAACATCATCTTGGAAAGAGAGCGGCGAGCGAGGCCAGCGTTTGTTACACCAACTTATTTACTATGACAATCCAACTAGAAAACCAGCGAGGAAATTGCACGGTTGCAAATTGGGCTCGCTCGACTACTTTACCGCTCCAGTTTTTGCATGAACTTTTATGACTCGGCTTAATGTTACTTTTCGCTTAACCTAAACAGGTACTCGTGGTTATGACTGGGATCCATTAAAAAGTACCTCGCTTTTAGGCCTTCAGGAAAATAATTTTGAAGGAAAAATAAACTGGACGCTTTTAAAATTTTCTACAAAGTAAACAACATTAACGAAGTATTCGCGCACCAATGGGTTTCAGAATGCTGTTACTAGTTTCTTTAACTTTTTTTTGCTAAATGCATTTTTATGATTTTTACCTTCAAATTTCGTTAATTATTTTGTATAGCTAGAGAAGGATACTGATATTGAACTTAAACCTAAATGAAAATGTATAACATCGTTTCAGAATTAATTGTAACGGTTTGTTATTGTTTATGTTTATATTGATTGCGATTTCTGACAGTAGGTATGTATGTACCAGTATAATATCTACTACTTTTTTTTTTTAATACCAGCACCACTAAAACTACGGGCCAATTGCCTATATTTTCTAAAACTAAACTAAAACTATGTACAGCAAAGTACTAAGTTACCTACAAGACATCGAGCTTATAGATAACTCAAGTGCTCTACTACTTAATCCTTATTTGCACTAAGGTCGTCAGGTTGATCAGTACAGCTACAAACATAGCATAACTTACCAAGATTGTAGTCCTTTAATTACTAAATGGACAATTTCAACTTCAAGGAAAGCCGCATAATTTCTCGTTGACTTTGCCCATACGTCGTCGTAAAACATACATTTGGGAATAATGGATAAGTTCTAAATCTTCACTAGTTTAAATATTTTACATTTGAAGCTTCTTTAAATAGATCAAGAATGAGTAAAATTAGTTTTCGCAATGATAATTATGCACCATATGAACAGTGATTATACGAGTAGTAGTATAGTACTCGTAATTTTTAGGAAGAAAGACACTGAATTCCACAGCACACTAGGTAGTGTGGCATTCAGATATCATCTAAATCTTTGGAAAAATATTTAAGATGAAACTATCATAGACTAGACTTAAGTTTTTTGCTCTATCAAGCATTATTATTATTTATTTTTACACAGAATGCAATTGTTACATGTATATGCAGGCGACATATTCACATAGTAGATTACACTTCAGAAATCCTTCCTGGTGTCCTTGTGTCTGGTAGAATATGTGAACTGTTGTATAGTCCTGATTCAGGACCAGAAGAGTCCACACGAGAACTAAGCAATAGCTAATTCATGGTTGTATCGTTCCAGCGGGTGCGACGACGTGCAGCGTTCGCTGGAGCTGCTGGATCAGGTGTTGAGTGAATACGACGAGGGCGAGCCGCGGTCCCTGGAGCCGCGCCCCCCGCCCACGCCGGCCACCCCCGCGACCCCCGCCACACCGGCCACGGATGACGACTCGCCGCTCGCGGGACATACCTCCGAGGACGATGGATACATGAGCATGAACGGGAGAAGGTATGGAGTACTCAACAGTCTATATAGATTTCTACTCGCAGTACAAGGCAAGGTTTACCCACCATTGCAGCAGGAAGATAGTCAAAGATAGGAATTTGAACTGCCTGTTGGCATAGTTGGGTGAGCGTTCGCCTTCTAAGCAAGGGTATTAATTAAGTTTCGATTCCCGGCGGAAACAGGTTTTCTCCCCATTGAAAATTTGTGTTTCTGGTACTGGTTGTGATTGTGTGTGTGATGTGAATGTTAAAAATATTGACAGAAGTGGGTTCCTTTTTCATAATTGCTGAGTTATATCTTCACTTATACGAGTATCTCTTCTTGTTTTTGTATAACTTTGACGCCTATGTCGGTCTGGTGCTTCATTTTGTTTTTGATTGCTTGTTTTTTCGGGATGGTGCATATTTTATTTTTATTCAGATATAATATACGTTGCAAGTATATATTCAGAAGCATTTAGTGAGGTATTGAGTAAATAACAGATGTAATCTTATTGAAAAGACTTGGTTAAAGACTATGGGCTCCAAATGGCTCCAATAGGGGTTAATCCCAAAAAAATTATTGATACTTGCTTATCATTTCACAAAGAGTCAATTTTCGGTTACCGACGTAAGGTCGCAAGCCTATCGGTATTCTACCGTTTACATTTTAGAGAGTGTGCGCAGGAATTATACGAGTTAATTCCCCCGTGCCCGTTTTACCATTGA
This sequence comes from Lomographa bimaculata, assembly GCA_948107665.1. NCBI lineage: Eukaryota > Metazoa > Arthropoda > Insecta > Lepidoptera > Geometridae > Lomographa > Lomographa bimaculata. The sequence goes on along the minus strand of OX403587.1, from coordinate 13,729,988 downwards.
CAACAAGGCAAACTCTCAAACGTCATCCATATATGATTGACATACCTCCAGTTCGCTCGAAGCGTTTTGCATCTACGTTTATCATCCAAACAGCGAAGGAGTGGAACTCATTGCCCTCGTCTTTGTTCCCTGAAGTTTAGGCAAGCATGCTACATCTTCGGCTACATCATCGCTTTCCATCAGGTGAGATTGGAGGCAAATGCTTGCCTATTGAGCATAAAAAAAATCAAGGTAGCCCATAATGGTCGAGCTTGTTTTTCTCCCGTTCCAGAGCGAAGTTCGCGTTGGGTTTCCGTCCGACAGAGGAGCGCGAGGAGCCTTCGCCCCCAGCGCCTCCGTCACCCCATTCCCCTCCGCCGCCTGAAGAGGCGCAGCGCATCATTTCCGATCTACTCCCCAAGTAAGTTACTAACGTCACCACATCATAAGCTGTTTAATGCAGTTTCAATGCTACAAACTGGATATGTACCATGTATTCTTTTATATTTTTTTGAGTGCTCTATTTTTCAGCACAGTCACAACCGCTATCATTACGAGAAGAGTTATCGTGGCAACTAATAATATGATTTTAACATCTATAATTTAGAATATTTATATACAGAGCAATAATTCTTTGACATCAATGCTCTGATAAATGTTCCAGTCAGATATAGTATTTATATGACTGGTAATAATAACGTTCATTTTGCATACAGACATAATAAAGACTCTATATTTAACACTTTTGTGAATTCGACCACATAATATTTGAATAGAAAATTGCGATAACGGAGTAAAAATCTGTCCATTAAAAGGTTAAGTCGCAAGTAAAGAATGACATTTAAAAATGTATAGTGTCTCTTATTTTAAGTGGCTGCACATACATCGCCGCTGCATTGCTATTGGCTATTTTCAAGGAGAACTGTTACTCCTTAACACTATTGAAATATGTAGTTCTAGAAGGCTTATAACTCTAACTTTACCTTAAAAGCATTGTTCATAGCTCCAGGATTGCAAAAATAACTGTCATCGAATTTACTTGTTATCTACTGTAGTCTATTTGAGAAGATCCAAATGCAATCTGATAAAAATAAATATATTATGTATGACTGACAATTAAAGCGTCGAATAAGGAGATAGAGGTGCACGTTTACTTAAATAAAATCTGTAGATGTGTTAGTACCAAACTGTAAAGATAACGGACTATAAATATATCCCAGAAACATAGAATTATAGGACCTTAGAACATTATTTTATTAATGTATTTTTTTTGCTAGTATATTATAATTACTTAGATGTCCAAACTACGCGCCAATTGCCTATATTTCCTTAAACTAAACTAAATCTATATACAGCAAAGACCTAAGTTACCTACGAAAGTAAAGAGGGTAAATGTTAGGGCATTTTCTAATGCTCGCCTTGATAGCATTGAAGAATCATAAAGTCGTACATATCACTCTCAAGACCCAGATTTTATTCTAAGCCGAGCGTGCTTGCAAACTTTGACCACATCATCACTTACCAACAGTTGAAATAGTTGTCTAACGCTATTCTATCTAATATAAAAACAGAACACAACCCTTTGAAACTCGACCCTAGTACCTTTTGTGAAATTAAGAATCTTAAAAAATATTTCAGAGTGTCTCCTGCCAATTCAGCAAAACGAACAACTTCTGTTGAACAACGCGAGGCCGAAGAGAGGTTAGACTCCATCATCAGTATCAACGGAATTACTACAGCTACGCAAACCACTTTTGTAAGTATAAAATTTGACGCGGTTTGTGACAACTATAGTCAATCTAATTTCCTTTAGTTAGAACCTAGGAGTTACTGGAGTAACTGGAGCTTTTTGATTCTGAAGTCACGATATTTTTGTATGCCATTTAGTATGCCCTGCTACATGTAACTTGGGGCCTTTTATCAATATCCAATGCATCCTTACACCGTTGTTAGCGATTTCTATGTATCTACTGATATATATTTTGCAGACCCTTTAACCATAAAAAAGATTTATACCACTTTTATAGACCAATATCACAAATGTACCATTTTCTCATTTCAGCCAAAAACAAAACACCAACGTCCATACGGCTGGGAGAAAGAAGACAGCAATAACTTTCAATTACAACAACCACCGGTACCACCATGTCGATTCGCATCTCTCCAGCATGGCGCCAGACCTCCACAACCAGACTCAGCGGCCTGGCTGCCTCCACGCCACGCTCCTACCGGCCTCACCAAATCTCCCAGCATGGAAAACCCCCCAGTGTTTCCCTTCATGGGCTTCTCCAGCGAATTCAACGACAAGCCCTACAATGAACACCCTGTCACGATATACCCCGGACCTAAATACAGCAGGCAGTCGCACTCTCCGACCTACAACGCCCAGAAGATATCACCATGCAACACCAAAAGTTCAGAAAGAAAGAACAGTGCCATGCGCGACTGCAGATCGGACGGGGAGATGTTATCACCTAAGAGCAAGCTACCTCCGCGGACTCTCGCCGGTTCTATGGAGAGACATAGAGAAGTGTGTAGAGGATCCACGGAGGACGTGACGGGGGGCTCGAAGAGAAGTTCGAGTAAAAGCAACGAGGACGAGCACTTCTCGGATGATTCGCTCGAGGAGTCATTCCCGCCGCCGCCGCCTGCAGTTACCACGCCTTCGAAACGCAATTCCATCGCATGGGAAGTGTCACTCGATGGTGATGATCCCTTACTCACTCCAGGCAGCACAAAGGTAATTCTACACGCTGATATTTTAAGGAGTTTTGTAATCCTAGGTGCAGTCCTACAGGTAAAATTTTGATATCCTGTAGCTCTGTAGATTAAAGCAGTATGTTCCTTCAGAATCGGATATGGCAGTTCACACAATTTCAATTTGCCATAATCGTACATATTATTAAAATCAACTTTGTTGAACTTCGCTTAACCTAGCTTTATCCTATATTAAAGAATAAAATACATCTGGAATATTTTTTTGCCATTTCCAGGTCATCGGTAGGAGAAGGAGAAAATCAGGAGACCAATCACATTCGAGCACAAGTTCCATACCACAGCGGATCGACGACGACTGGGGCGAGGACTACTGGCCTCCACCACCGCCCATTGCCCAGTGCGAACCCCTCGCGTCCCCCTCATCAGACCTCGAATCGGAGCAACGACGCGCGCAGGACCTTGCATGTGGCACCTACGTCATACGAAAGGGCAAAAACCGAAAGCAGCTACCTGCATTCAATAAAAACGCCACAAATAAACAATCTAACACCAGCAATCTACTCCACAGTCACAGCTTGAACAGAAGTTTAGACACAGATAAATCAATAGACGGTTCCAGCATATCGATAAGCGGATCCGGGTCCGTAGGTTCGTACAACTCCAGACCTAGTTCGGACCTCAGCCTACCGCAGTCCCGGTACAGCGTCGACCTAAACTCGAGACTGAGTCGCGAGCTCAATACTCCTAACTCTCGATACAGCATCGATCTCTGCACGCCCAACTCTAGACTGAGCAAGGATATGACGTCACCCAAATCCCGTTTGAGTCTAGATCTTAACAATAGCCAGGACAGATATGTAGCTCAGGAGTACTTTAGTCATAGTCCTAAAAGTAGAAAATTACCTAGTGAAAAGAGCATTCATTCGTCCAAAACGAGCGTGGTGCAGAACAAGCTCTCACCGCAGAACCGATTTACGGATTTCAAGAAGTATTCTTCGACTTTCGATAATATACAGTCGTTAATTAAGGAAGGTAAGGTTGAGGAGGCTCCGACTGAATGCAACGAGACGGTAAACGAACTGACCACAGTGCCTCCGAATATGGTGCGAGTAGTGTCGTTGCCGAGCCTCGGCGCGGATGAGAGTAACAGCGCGAGTCGACAAGCGCTCATCACCACCGTGGAAGAGGAGGAGGACCAAGAAAGCGGCGAACCCGGATCCAGCGGCGATACCTCCCCCCTTCGCAAGATCGAGAACAACATCACCGCGATACTCAACCAAGGGCGGGACCAAAAACATTTTACTCCATATTTACCTAAAGACTGGAATATTCATAAGGACGAGTACTGTGATGAAGTATCTAAGGATATATTAGAAAACAGTTTCCGTTATAGTTCTAGGGAGAGACAAAAGAGGCACGACATTCAGAAATCATCGAGTCATAATGAGATTCAGAATCAAAGATCGATCGACCGCCGCGACAGGTCGAGGAGGTCGAACAGTATGCATAAGTCGACGAGTGCAAAGGACGTGCCTGTCGGGTTGATGAGGCAGCCGTCCTCTTCGGATTCTGCTGTATCCAGTGGAGGAGATTTTCCATTAAATGTTCAGATAGTGGAGCACTCGTTCCGTCATCCACCATTGCCTCCTTCACCAATTCTTGGACATGATTTAGGACCCTTACCACAAACGCCGGAGTCACCTACCTTCCCACCTCTTCCGCCGTCGCCGGTGCAAGAAGTCGAGGATGAATACACAGAAATAATGCAACCCACTGACAAACGGCACGTTAAGAAGGCTGATACTTTGCCCACACCTACGCTGGAGTCCAAACGAAGGTATAAGTTTAAACGTAGGAAAAATATTTCGCGTATCTAACTAGTAATATTTTTGTTATCTGAGATAAACAATAATTTGTCCACTACCTGAAGTTACGTGATAATGCGGTTGCCGATGAACCACGTTTATATAAAAGAACTTAATCACTCTCGACTTGACTCCAAAATTCTGCTAAATATGGGACACAGACTCTGGCAAGGAGTTTCAATCCATTCCGGTGCACAATAAGAACGTAGTAGAATAGCGCTTAAAGCACGTTATTTGGTTTACGAAATTGATTGAAAATTTATTTCTAAAACCAATTATAATAAGTGTCGCAATGCAATTCGTATGATCTCATAGGTCTGATAGAATGGGGTTTCCCATTCTATCTAAATCGTGTAATTCCATACATTAAAATTCACTTATTTCAAATTTCTGAAATTAACAATCAAATTCATAACGTCTTATATGTATACCCAAATGTGAAAATATGTTTCTTTCTTTTGCAGACCTTCCGAACCCCCCGCAGTACCTCCACATCGTGACACCACAAATAGCCTTAAAACGAGATCTATGGAAACCAGCTACAACAAAAACAGAAGAAGTAGTAACTTTAAAAGCGGTTCCACCGACAGAAGAACTTTACCCACAGGTACTTTATACTGAATATTACAATTCTATAATACAAGTACTCGATTAGGTACCTTCTATACGAGCAAAGCCGTTATTGTCAGGCCAGCTAATAGATAGGGTTACGTTAAAGAGTATATAAACTGATTTTTTTGTCTGTGCGTTACATATAGGTAACTATGTACCTATTTCGAAAATAAAAATAAAACAATTTCGCATGAATAAAAATCGAAAACGAAAATTTTGCTTTGTCACATTTAAAAAAATCTACCTATAATAATAGATATCTTTAACGAAACATTATATTGGAGCTAACATCGTAGTTATTTATATAACGCGTGCCTGTAGGCTAGGTTTGGTGCGCGTCCGCCTTCTATCCGATTCCTTGTGGAAACACAAGTTTTCTCACCATAGGACATTTGTGTTTCTGGTTCTTGGAGTTTGTGTGTGGCAATGACCGGATGTGAATGTGTCCGGCACCAACGACACAAGTCATTAAAATAAGTGTGGGGCTGTGAGTGTGTATGCGTTAAGTATGTTTGTTTTAAATGACAATGTGGTTTAGCGCTACAATATTGACTGAGCTTTGGAGGCTATGTATTGCATTTTCAAATAGAATGTTTTGAGATTTTGTTTAATTATTCCACTTGCTTCCTCTTAGTACCCAGTAGAGGATCCAAGTACACTTACTATAACTTTTCCACTTCACTTAAATCCCCAGCGCAGGGGAGTTAAGAATACTTCATACAAACTTAATATTCATCTCAAATCCCTGCGCATTCAATTATTCTGTTCCCATTCAAAACTTGTAGTTGCTACAGTGATATACAGCCATCTAGGCGTTAAAAATGTTACCTTTACCGGAATTTCATACCCTTGGTAAGATTATGAATCCGCAATAGCTGCACGCCGGTTATCAGACGAATGGGAGTGAGTTAAATATCTTTCACGGACTATAAAAAACAAACAAACGTATTCACGCTCACAGCTCCACATTAACTTGAAAGACTGGTATCGTGGGTGCCGAAAATTTACATATCACTCACACACAATCACACCCAGGACCAGAAGCACAAACAACTTACATGGAAGGAATCTTTTTCTCTTTCTGGGAGTGGCGTTGCGCAAAATGTTTTGCCTACTGCGCTAACTGAGCAATACACGCCGAAAACATCGTCAGCAATATGGTGCACTTTCTTACGAAGTCATTGCATTGCAGTAGGTACTCTGCAATGGTTCACTGTCGAAATGTATATCTTAATATTACATTGTTTTATAATTATACCAGTGTCGCTCCTCGATGCACTCGTCATCACATCTACACTACATGCACATAATATAACTTTATTTGATAATGTACCAACAATAACAATTCGGCATAGAATATTATAAATTGTTACCATAATAATAAATATTTTAGTAAAAAAAAAATTGTTATATATTATGAGGTATTCAAGAAATAATTTTCAAGTAAAAATAAAACTATGGAAATATTTATAAATAAACAATCCCCAATCTCCATAATAATATGTTGTAAGTTATGCTTGTACAGTGCTTTGAGAAGATATCTAGAGCCCTTTAATGGTCAGGCTGACAAACAAACAGCGTTAGTGTAGTCACTTAAGAACCCTACAATTTATATTTTTATCAAACATATCAGCTTATTTGGAAACATGGTATTTACAGACATTGGAGCTAGTGGAGCCCGTCGACGAACGCTACAACGTCAGAATCGGGAAGCTTCCGGCGGGCGAGGCCCACTACAAACGTCAGCGAGCCTACCCGAGACGCCGGTCTTCGCGAGAGGCTGCGACGTGCCGCGAACGCCTCCGAGGAATTCTACAGGCCCTCCAAGGAATAACACCATGAATTCAATACAGTCAATAGGTTAGTAATGTTTGTTAATTAACGTTGCATCGCAGTGTCAGCACCGCGATGGTAGACTGAGGTCTACTGTATTCTTTAACAAGCCTAAAGGAGACGGCCACTAGGAGGCAGACATCTCACAGGACCTCCACAGCACCACCGTGTAAAAACGATATGAAATCCATACAGTGTATATGTACGTTTGAGATGTTAATAAATTAACGCGAGGTCAGACTGATACTGAGAAACTTCAGCGATATCCCTTGACGGGTTTTTGCGGGTTGTATCCCAAAGAATTTCACAGACCCACCTAAAAATTACACTTAAGTCAATAATGCGCTAAAACGCAATCCAAATTAACCAAAACTACAGGGCTTCATCATCTATGAGATTCACTATCTTCCAAGCAGGCCCAAGTGATACTTATCACAAAGAGAAGTTTACTCTCATCTTGTCACTGACCAAAAGTCACATGAACTCCAAATTATTTGCATTTATACGAGTAGCCATTGAAGTGTTCCACTGTCCCCCACATAAGTCCGTCATCAGATTAGCTCGATTGTACCAAATCATTGTATTGTCATCCTGATTAAATACATTTGTAAAGTTTCAAATCGATCCGAAAACTTGAAGTAGTTAAAATCGGCTTCCAAGATTTGTTTACCTATCGATTACATAGGAACATAACTTCAATAGAGAATATGCATATTTTTTATGCTTTTAATCTATGGTTTACGTGATTATATTATATAATTACGCAAGAAAAGCTTAAAAAACCGACTTGACCGCTTTACCTTCGGAACCTTGATCAGATTTAACGTATCAAATACGCATTATTGACTATAACTCAAAAACTAGATATCAGATCTTGATCAAATTTCAATGAGACCATATGAAAAGCACCAGCTTTCAAATAAAAAAATAATCATTAAAATCGGCCCACAACGAAAGAAGTTATGAGGTAACTTTTAAAGTCGGTTAAACGAGAACATCGTCAAAATAGGCATTATTGACGATATTTCAAGAACCACTGATCAGATCTTGATCAAATTTAAATGGGTCCAATTATAAAAGCAACATCTTTCAAACTAAAAAAAAAAATTTGAAATCGGCTCACGTGGAGAGAAGGTATTTATATTTAAAAAAAATACAGTCGACTTGAGTACCTCCTCCTTTTTTGGGAAGTCTTTAAAAATAAGCTAGCAAGTAACTCCCCAATTTTTTTGCGCAGAGGCTCATTGTAAAATATTGTAAGTTTTCAAATACATTTTATTACAAGTCCAACCAGATAAGTTGCATACATTTAGCACAGACAGCCACAAAATATGAATTGAATTAAAGTTACAAACATTTGTTTCATCTAGGTAAGTATGATGGGTACAGCTGGTCTTAAAATAGGTTTAGGAGTTAAATATTTATTATAAGTATAAACATTCGTGTAAAAACCCGGCGTTAACCGCTGATACCTATTAGTGGTTAGCAGTTAATTAGATATCAAATTATTTGGTTTATTCATTTACTAATAAGATTAAGTTTCCAGTAGGTATGTATGCAACTCTAAAATGCGAGTTTCCTTTACATTGTTTTTAATATTATTCCTACGTTAAGATTAAATTCTTTATTACTGTCCTTGGCTGCAGATGCCGCCAACATTAGACATTTATTTAAATAAAATGTGCTTTGAGGCACATCAGCGAGAAAACAAACTTGCAGAATTGCATTTGTTAGGCCTGAAGAACACATATCGAGAAACAAGGACGAAGGCAGGGTGTTCTAGTCCTTTTCAGATCGCATATTAGAGTGCCGGTGATGATTTTAGCAGGAATTGACTGTAGTCAAATCGTTTCGCCAGTTCTCAGTCCAGTGAATGTACGACAGTGACTAATCTCTTACCCGCTCCATTGTTTGTCATTAGGTAGCAGTGCAACTCTGGGCGGCTACGGGCGGGGATCAGTTATGGGTGCTACTGGCGTTTGCACCGGTGCTGACTTACTGCGGCTGGGCGGCCCACCGAGAGGCTGGTATCCAAGACAACGGCACAGGTCAGTACACATGATAATAGACCTTATGACATGCGAAGGATTGCGTTTTGAATGGCCAAACGGTATCGGCTGCACCGGGCGCTGCACCTACGGCATCAACATGGATGGTGATGATACTAAACCTTACAACTCGGAGGTTGATCGCACTGAATTGCCTGCCCAGGGTTTGGTATTCTAGTTAACAGTGCCGGTTAGCAGTTACCGGGTATATATTAGTTTCTATATGGCCGACATACTCACCTTTACAGATACGAGTACGTACGGCTATTCATCAACAAGGGTGACAAAAATTGGTTGTTTGCAAGACCAATGTGCGGCTTGTCCCGCACTTGAACCACTACATCTGATGCTAGTTACATCAAATGTAGTGGCTCAAGTTATTCCATTTTTACTCGCCCTTATAATCTGTACTTCATTTTAGTACCTATACATCCCGCAGTCTACCTTACTTAATGCTACAGCCCCCAAAATGCCAAGAAATATGTCGGTTCTTATGTATCATACCTTTTTTCAAGACGTAAAAAAAATGCATATGATGTAGCGCCCATCGAGATAGAAAACAAACCAACTTTACCTGCGAAATCCTTGGTAGCACCGCATAAATTTATTATTAAAGTATTTATGAAGATACTCATTGAGAACATAGAAGATCATACTTAGTATCATGCTATGGAAAGACGAACTTCTTGGACGAGCATTTCATGTAATTCACCATGTAGGTACAATATATGTGAGGTGCTGGGTCCACCGTGTTGTAGTTGTAGAGCGAGGTTTTCGGTGGATATGCCTAGGACTTATGAACATCGGTTTACCTCAACTTTCTCTGCAGTTGCCGTATGTACTTGTAGGTACTTTCTCTGCCTATAGCCTTTTAAGAACCCACTATTATCTAACCATAATTACTAATATTATAAATCAGTAAGATTGTGTATGTTGTAAGGTGTTAGCGTGAGTGATACATGCTTTCTGATTGGGTTTTGGGAAATTTGGTACCTTTGTAGAATAGTTAAGACTCTAGAGTAGTATATGTAGATAATTGTTTGTCCTGCTTAACGCGGGCGAAGCCTAGTGATACAGCTAGTTGTACCTACTGGTGGTATTATATATGCCAGCTCTAGATTATCATAGTTCCCGTTGAAATGAAATGAAAGTCATTTATTTGGCACTAAGGATAAGATAAACAAACAAAAAACATGAAATAGACAATAAAAAACAGCTTACAAAGGTAATTAGGCATAAGTAAAAAAAAGTGCCAAAAGGGTCGTGACTCAGCATTATTGCCAAGTGTAACACTAGGCGCTAATTTTCAATTGGATTGCCAGCACAGCTAATATGGATTATGATATATATACCTGTGTAGAAATATATCTTAAATACATAGGTGGCAGTAGTCACTCCTCAGACTGAGTCACAGCATTAAAATAGTATGTATAAACATAATTATTGAACTGTGACCTTCTGGAAAATGTAGTGAGTTAAAGAGAGTTTTTTTACAACGTATCATTTTAATAATAGTGTAAGCGGATATTAAAATAATAATAACAATATAACACATAACATCAATCTAGATTTAACTTTAATAAGTAGTACTTAGTAGTATAGACGAGGAAATAATGTTCCATGTTTTCCTCATTTATTTTACCTTTAAAAATTTAATTTCAGAACATTTTCCTTGCTGACCATGTTAACTAACTGTTTTTATACAAAGGTATTAAGTGGCTCCTAACACATACTTAAAAATCTACATTGTTCTTCTACTATGTATATAGTTACCATTTATTTATTTCATCTTTAACTATCAGTACCTTACACTGTGATAGAAGTTGAGCAAAATTTCTGATCACGTCGCATTAAAAGAACGAAAAGAAAAATAATGCATCTACTGATGTCAGCTTCTCAAACAAAATCCAAACAATGTAGTAGTTTATTGTCGATGCATTTTTATTAGAATTGACATGAAAAATAGCCGTGCCCTGCGGCTTCGCCCGCTATTATCAAGTTAAAAAGTAGCCTGTGTTAATCCTAGGTATAAGCTATGTACATTCCAAATTTCATCCAAATCCATTCAGCCGGTAAAGCGTGAAACAAGCATATTTACACACTTACCAAAACTTTCGGATTTTTAATATTAGTAGGATAGATAAGAGCATATTCTCCCTTCCATATTACCAAATGTATGGATAAACAATAGGGGTGATGCCTGGGTAAATCTGATGATTATCAAAAAATATAGGACACCTATATACCAATTTTTTACAAATCAATAGAAATTCATAAAGATAAAGAGCGTCAAAGTTCGGGAGTGGGGGCTCGTGACGTCACTCTTTAGTAAAATGTGTACTGAGTCGTGACGTTCGCGCGGAATCTCAACGCACTAAATCTTCGTAATTTTTCAACCGACTTCAAAAAAGGAGGTCCTCAATTCGAATGTATGTTTTTTTTATATGTATGTTACGTACTAATATCTCCGCAAATTATGAAACGATTTTGATAATTTTTTTTTTTGTTTGGTAGATGATTATTGTTTATTTGATACACAAGCAAAGCTTAAAAAACCTCATCGCTTATATTTCGGTTTTGGCTTGACCGATTTCGATAAAATTTATATGGGACCACCTCTGAAGTACACTCTACCAAACAAAAAATCATTAAAATCGATTCGCGGAGATATCGCGTCACATACATACAAAAAAAAAACTTACAGTCGAATTGAGAACCTCATTTTTTTAAAGTCGGTTGAAAAGTATGTGTCCAATATTTTTCGATAATCTAACTTACTGACTAAATATTTTTTTCAGGCATCTAGCCTTCTTCTGCTTATAACCAAGACACTTAGTCCAAAGCAACTGCGATGCGGCATCAATACCTACTTTATAACCAAAACCATTTAATATATCCACTTATAACTTTCTCATCTAACTCTGCAACGCAGTAACCTGTAACATTCGCTTGGCAGGCCGGCTTCCATCGAGCACCTGGACAGACTAACCGCCTCGGCCAAGGCTGCCGACCACCCAGTAGGACCCCCTTGGGAGGGCCCTGGCACGCGCAAGCCACTGACCCTGCCCCCGAACCTGACACCTAAGTTCTTCCAGAAGTCGCCGCGTGAAGCGCTGCGAAGAGTCACCAGCTTACTAATACGGAAGGGTAAGTCATTAACTTTTTAACTTAGCTTCTTTCCTAGAGCTCTGCTTTGTTTAAAGCTGTCGAATCTATCAGATGTTAACAACATGCCAAAGACCTTGTCTGAGAGTAGTGAATCAGAAACAGAACAATGAATAATTAAACGCAAACAAAGCTTAAAAAACCGACTTCACCGCTTTATTTTCGGAACTTTGATCAGATTAGATGTACTAAACACGCATCATTGACGATATTTCAAGAACTACTGATCAGATCTTGATTAAATTTAAATAGGACCAATAATTGGAAAGCAATCAAACAAATTCAAAATCGGTTCACGTGAAAAAAAGATATGAGGTAACACTCATAAAAAAAATACATTCGACTTGAGTACCTCCTCCTTTTTTGTGAAGTCAGTAGAAAATGGATACTAAACGTGTCAATAGAAAGTGAAATGTGATGTGCAGAAGAAACCTACTTGTACCTTTAATTGTTCTTAACGATTTTAATACAAATGGTTTTGAAGTGTTGATACTAAGTACTGGGTAACATATTAACATATCGGCTTATTTTTTTTTATTTGAGGCGCATTTTCTCGAAATTGGAATAAAACCATTAAAAATCAAAGATCGCCACGCGCGACCTAGCGTAACCGCCACGATGTAATTCACGCAATATACACCTTTACGTGCAAAGGTGTAAGGGGAATAATTGGCTGTGGTTAAAAAAGGTGCTCGCATTGACGTATACCAGCCCCTGTCAAAGTCTTATGCTCATCTACGTACCTAAATAGCAGGGACTGGATCTTAAGGATACATTTTAGGAATAGCGAACACGCTACTCCAGAAGATGAAGTGATGAACTGGTGAAACATGAGTATGGTTTCGGATTCTGCGGTCAAACCGAGGTAGTCTAATCAGTTTTCCTCATAGATTGAGCCTCAGAAAATCGGAAATCTTTGGTCGGCTGAAAACGACGTTTTCTAAAATTGAAACCCAGCTAGATCGCTTTATCGTCCCCGAAACCCCCTGCATTCAAAATCGTTGGAGCCATTTCCAAGATCCTGATTACACACATATATATATACAAGAATTGCTCGTTTAAAGGTATTAGATTTATATATACTATCACTTAAACTGATAAAGATACTTAAATATCTTTTGTTTTTAATAATTTAACGGTTCGTTGACTCTAATTATAATAATTAGTTATAATTACGTTTATTTAGATAAATTGCTTGCGAGACGAACCTTTAAACTATCCATACTCGATAATTATCCAATTAATTGATAAACAACGTTCAGCTGAATCTTAAATTAAGTGTGACCTTATCATCGTGCCCCAATCAATCACAAACTGTTTACTTATTATCCATTACGTCATAAATGTTATCTTTGTACCTATATTATGTAAATATTTTTTTATTGTTGTATTCCGGTACATAATCATATCTAGAATGAGTATAATAATAAAACTTACTTCTCTTACTATTTCTATGTATCAGGGAAAGATAGTAACAAAATATAAATGGACACATTCTTAGTTCATATCATGCTTTACATAGCTATTCAGGCAATTAAATATTCTTTGGATTAGTTCAATATGTAGTTATATAGTAAGAAAATTAAGTCATTGTAAATGTGACTGAACTCCTCCTGCTGCAGCTGAACCGATTTTGAGGAAATATTTGTTTGTGTTCAGGTAGATTCAAGAGTGGTTTATATTTACAATCAAACAATGTTTTTTTATATAAGCGGACGAAGCCGCGGGGGGACAACTAGTATATTAGATAATTCCCTTTTAATTGCTGGTAATATATACACTATATCTATGTTTATAATGAAACATTAAAATCACAGAGAATGACTCGAAAAATCAGCTCAAAGTTAACCTGAACTGTTGCCGTTATAATGTAGTAGTAGGTACCACATATAGAAATAAAAATACCTAAACAATGTAAAATCAAACATCTAAATTGATACTTCACAAGGCATTCTAGGCTTGAATTATTTGAATTTTTAACCGTCATTGATCACATAGTTTAGGTAATATGTCGGGACTTAATCGCGCTAAAAAACTATTTATTTACCTCGACGTTTCGGCCAAGTTGCATTGGCCATGGTATCGAGAAGACTGTCAGTCTTCTCGAGACCATGGCTTAAAAATTACAATCATTGATCACATCCTCAACAATTGCAAAATTGGTCAAGCCCATCAGAAAATAAAATCTATTTTATTTTTACAAATTTGCAAGACATTTTGTTATACACGTGTGTTTAAAGTTTTATAAAATTATTTAGTTGTATTAAATCTCAGCTCATTTTTTTTGTATTATCAGCATTTTGCATACTTTCCCTCACGAATATTTTTTGTAGGCAATATTATTCTCGGTATATACATTCGATGAGCATAAGTACTTTTCGGTTGCACACATTAATTTGAATTAACACGTTTGATAATGGATAAAAAATGTTATCATGCAGCTAATATACTCGTAAGGTATTTAGAAAGCTTACATTCAAATGGGTTGCGGCCAAGGATATGTCTAGTAAAGAGAAGGAGCTTATCCTCCTCTCCTCCTCCATGTCCATCTTAACCAGCGTGTTCCAGTCATGTGTCACTAATAAGACGACCCAATTGGTGCAGCGGGCAAGTATCTGCCCTCTGCGTAGTGGGTCCTGGGTTCGATTCCAGGCAGAGGCACAATTTTCCTTCTCAAGGGGTATTTGTGCTTCTGATTCTGGGTGTGATTATGTGTGTGATGTATTTCCGACATCTATACGATACAAGTCTTTAAACTAAGTGTGGGGCTGTAAGTGTGAATGCCTTTGTTTGTTCATTTAAAATATCACGATCAGATAGAAGGATAGTGACGTCATCTGCCGACCGTTTGGCTAGAGTTCATTTGAATTTTAAAATGCCGTTGTACGGCTTTGTTTTCACAAGTCAACTGTTTCCAGTTTAGCTCCGATTATTCATAAACCTGCGCGACTATGACTAACGTCCGTTTTTTTTTACCGAGCGAAGCGAGATCTCTAAGTTGATTTGGGTTGTTCAGCACTTTGTCCGTCCGTCCGTCTGTCAGAGGCATCTAGCGTCTAAACCATATAAGCGAATGTCTTTAAATTCTCATAGAATATGTAAAACTACGGCCTAAAGCCAGAAATGACATTTAAAATCATATAAATGAAAATATTAAGGGGGCGTGACTCCCAGACACGTAGAGTACGAAACCGGTTTAAAAAATATCTATGTTGGAAAATAACGGTTTAGTAGGCCATCAAAGTCACTGTTTTAAGACCTATTTTGTCCCGGGGTCTATCTCAAAAAAGGGCTCATATTGAACGCTGAAACTTACGTATACTTAATATCTGTTATATCCTGTACTTGAACAACAAATACAGAAATCAAGCAATTAGTATACAGAAAAAAAGTTGTAAGCAAGTAACTTCGAATTTTTTTCTCTATGAGGCAAAATGTAGGCGCGAAATCTCAGATCAGCGAGAACGACTTTAGTTTCTTAGCATTCTGTAACGAATATTTAACAAGCATCCTCAGACTAAACAAAAAATTATCTAGTGGCATTCAACAGACCGTTAAAATATGCAAACAAAGATATATCCATATAATTATAACATCATTGGATATATCTATAGATGACACGTCTTGCGCCACTTTTTACCAGCCATAATCGATTAAAATTTGAGGAAGTCTTGTTGTTCCTTCTTGAATGAATAAACGAGTTATTTGTTGGTAAACTGCGACTTGCACGACTTGGTGATGTTAATAAATGTTCTCATAAGTCATTGTGCCTTAAAGATATTAAAAATAAATCTTAGATTAACTTTCGTTATCTGCATGGTGGTAAAAATAAAAAACAGGGTGTGTAAAGACACACGATAGAAATCAAACTTTTGTATAACAGGAAACATTTTAATTATACATCACAGTGCTTACCCCCACCTCTTTTCGTCACACAAAAAGGTTTAGGATCAGAAATTCAAAGCCAAAAAAAATTCACTTCCGTAATTTATGTAATTGTATCCACGAAAAATGTTTGAAACATCTTCCACGGGCTGCCAATAGATGGCGCTAGCAGTACACAGAATAACAACTAAGATGTCGTCGTGGTGTCGACGCAGCGCTAAACGTGCCGCGATGGCTTTTCGTTATCACTCATATTTCCAATAACAAGCTAACTAGTTAGCTAGATATGCAATTTTATTTATTATGTTTTTATCTGCAATAGCTTCACTATTTATTTTTTTATAATTATCATACAAACTGACTCATGCTTTACAATAATTATGGGTTGGAATGTAATATTCTGAACACATCGTAGAACATTATTATAAACATACTAGCCACGCCCCGCGGCTTTGTCCGCTATTATCAAGTTAAAAAGTGCCTATGTGTTAATCCTAGGTATAAGCTATGTACATTTAAAATTTCATGCAAATCCGTTCAAGCGTTAAAGCGTGAAGAGGGAACAAACATACTTACACACATACCCATCAGTATGATTAGGTACTTCTGTAATACCTTAATTATTGTTCAAAAATGTTTATTAGATAATTCTCAAACATTAGGACTAAGAAATTGATTCAAGATGTCAGCAACAGTAATTATAATTACAACTGTGAGATACAGTATCACACTAGGCAACCCTGGGTTTGATATTCAGTTTCTGCCAATTTAAATTAATATTATTAATTAAACGCAAGCAAAGCTAAAAAAAACCATCAAAATCGATTCATAATTGGCGGAGATATCGCGTACTGTCGAATTGAGAATCCTTTTTTGAAGTCGGTTGATAATAATAAAAGATAGGTTTAGTCTTCAAAATGAGATATTATAGGCAAAGCCGCGAGTACAGTTCGTTATTTTATTATTGACTGTCAGATACACTGGGGTTAATGAGACCTATTCCTGTAGTCACTGAGGAAGTTTTATTAATAATATTATTTCATTTATAATGAGTTCAGCTTCATCAGACGATAATAACACTGGTCATTTACCTTCATAAATGTACAATTAAATGACCATTTTTATATTAAAACATGTTCAAAAGTCAATTAATTGTAAGCTATTAAAATTTTACTTGACGCTGTATAATTAATGAACTAAAAGAAAAACTAATGATGTCTTATAAAAATATTTTTGACTTTTTCTTTTTTTGGCACCAAGCTACGCTCCTTACTTGTTGACAGTACCTTTGTCTGTAAATAAGTGTAATCAATCCATCAAGATAGGAAACAAACCTACGATTACTTCAGCTATAAAGTCTGCCTTATTATACTGTGTCTTTCTCTATTTCAATTACTGATATCGAATTCATTTAAATTCGAAATTCTTTCAAACATATGAGTCAAACAAAGTGCTAATTTATTCGTAGCTCACATTACTCCATGCAAACTACTTGAATGAAACTTGTCTGTGGGCATAGGATCCTGTTATTATTCCGATATGTTAGTCCAACCGTCATACGAAGCATGTGGTAACAATAAAGGCGTTAACAATCGCTCACGGGGACCTAAAAAGTTCGGCTGCACATTAGTGAATAGCATACAATGGCGATTCTGTTACCTGCGACATCAGTATGTGCATAATAGTATGGCGAGTGCAGTGATTCAGAGATTCCACGCAACGTGGCGCGTTCACCCTACACGACTGTCGCTGACGCCGCCAGATGAGTCACACCGCCAAACGCGACGCCAATACACCCATATTCTATCATTAATAAACCAGAGAAAGCAGATAATGACTGCCTACATTAATTTATAACTCATCACAATAATTTATTCCCGGAGAGCTGTCGCCGTTTGATTTGTGTCCCTCCGATTGTTCGTTGAACCTACGTACGTCCGGGACGAGAGATAATGTTTCCTGAGATGTTGATGGAAATAATTTCAGAGTACACTGTTAAATAGAAAGAGCGTGATCAAAACCGGTCTGGCCAAAGAAGGCAACGGGGCAGGCTTTTGAGGCCAAGAGCGCAGCGGGTCGCTCGACTCGGCCTGCGCCCGCCTCGGCAATGCCCCACATACAAGTTCAGACAACCTCGCCATTATCATCTTAACCAGTTAACCACTCGTTTCGCTACACCAAATTGCACGTCTATACTCATTAAACAATGATATAGAATTTCACGACTCATTAGCTTAACGAGAAGTTTGTTGCAGTCTTTCTGTCTGGTCTCGTTCTGACTGACTGATGGTGATTATCCAACATAATTCCTTTGCATATTTTTAAAACTGTTTATCCAGTTGCTAAATTTGTGTATTGGGTGAGATATTTTTTACTACATATTTTGGAGAATGGCCAACGATTCATTCATTTTAAAAGCAATTGAAAATACTGGTAGTGGTTTATTATTTAATATTTCAGCATCCTAAATAATAATGAAGCATATTTGTTAAAGCAAATAGAATTGAAGAGACATCGAATTAATTCAGGGAAGCACCTACTAACTATAGCAACCCAAAAATTTAGTTATATCGTTACTTTCCATCAGGTGAGATAGTTTTCAAAAGGTTGCCTATCGAGTATAAAAAAAAACTTTACATGAAAATAAGTTGCTAGTTGCATAAGGTAACGATGGAGCCTAGCTCGCCTTAAACTTGCGTCTCTTATCGGTTCGTATCACTGATAGCGCCACCCGATAATTTTGATACGGCGCTCGTATCGAGACGATAACCACTGATCCGCCGAACCCAATATTTGCGGGCTGAAAAAATACCGATAATAATGAAATATAAAACAAGTCAATTAAATATGACTAATCGATATAGTTGCCAACCTGAGTTTTACAGAATAATAGCTATATTATCTAAAGAATTGCTGCTCTACATAAAACAATTGTAAGCGTGTAAATTGTTTTATTTTTGTGTTATAGTACGACGAACTCCTCTCTAATCATAAAATTAGTCCATATGATATACGTATAATGCAGAACCGGTTTATTATAATGTAGAACCGGATTTTTATTGCTTTCACAGTGGGTAAGTATGAGACTTTCTAGACATTTAAATTTTTTGTCTTAGCAGTCTATACTAGGTGCATTATATAATACATTTGACGTACATAACCGCTACAGTTTACTTTACTTTCAAACTAGTAATCATTTAGATTATAATTAGAGAGAAAAATAAACGCTATCACACTCACAGCCCCACACTCAGTTCGATGTCGTGGGTGCCGGAAACATTAACATCACAGCCAGAACCAGAAACACAAATTTCCAATGGGAAAATTACTTGTGTTTCTACCGGGAATCGAACCCGATACTCGTTGCTTAGAAGGCGATTACGCGCCCAGCTAAGCAAACGGGCAGTTCAGAGTTATATACGAAATAACGTTTGTAGCAGGACTTGAAACTGCGGCTCTAGGGCGTCATTACAAGCGATCAAGTCCTATCCTCATAATTTTATGGGGACATAACTATTTAGATCAAAATATACTACAAAAATATACTCGTTTTGCTGGGTACTCAATTGCTTGCGTTGCGAGATCCTTTCTGTAAAGTTTGAAGGCGCGCTCTGCATGCAAATGCGCTCTACATCCGTCGTACTCATAGTAACAATACACGTTTTAGTATCCGGTGTTGCTGGTTAAAACTCCTATTAACTCTTTTACTCTTTCAAAGCATTGATTCATAGAAACGATAGTCGCAACTCTTCTTTCTTTGAGCTTTAATTGCTTCCCACGGAGCTATGGATTTGTCGAAGTGAAATGTCAAAGCTAGCCGAGTTTTAATTAAATCTGTTTTATGTCTCTTAAAGACGTAAAGTGATCCGTTACAGAATTCGCTTCCCATATACCCAATATACGAAAACGAGGTCTTTGATGTAATAAAGCGGCTAAATAAGTGTTATGTAAGTAGTTTTGGTGCAGCAAAACGTCAACAATTTATGATTTATATATCAGCAATACATAATAATAACCAAAATATTTGCTTATACAGACATAAGTAGATGTTACCGTCTTTTTAAGTGATTTTAAACTAAACACATATTTTAATATTTTAAACATATGTATATGTATCTACCCTAAAAACGACTTAAATTAGTAGCTTGTATTTTGGCGTTATTACATGATGATCATCGTTGAGATGGTCCTCATAAAAAGGATGCTCGCCTCGTAAAAAGATCTTTTATACTATGTTCCTTACTATAGATTATTTAAATAATAATAACCTCATGTTATCCACCTAAGGTTTGCGACATCTAAATATTACAATTGCTTTTTTTTTCAATAATTAACGCTGCCCCATTTATGTACAAAAACATTGATGTAGCTAATGTCATACATCTAAAACGTTATTAGTAAACTTTGATAAATACATGTATAATGAGGTGCACTTATATAGCTTAACTTTCATAGCCTGCTAGAAATTGTAAAATGAATTCTTCGACAAAATGAAACATTATGTTAAAATTTTGAATCCATAGAAGATCGTTCACCATAAGTTCCCCGATCTTAGGTACATCTATGTAGTGAAAACACTGGTCTCCACTCTCCAGTGATAGTGATAGATTAGTGACTTACGACCGCATTCTCAAACTTAAACTAATCAATGTTAATTGACTCTAAAATATGCATGTTACTTTATTGACTTTGATTGGACCTGTTTGTGATCTTTTACTGCCCCAAAACTAGGTCGACACTGTAAGTTGTAAAAAAAAGCTATTATGAATTTCACTTCTCGTTTATTCAACCAGAAAATCGACAGAATATAATTATTTGAGTACTAAGAATTCGATAGAATCTAGAACAGACAAATAGTATGAGATACTAGCTGCGTCCCACGTTTTCATTCTCGTTGACGATGATATAAATATTCTACGTGTTATTCCAGGTATCCAATATCTATGTAAGTTTTTAAGCTACCATGGTCACTTTCACTATAAATTTTTGTATCATAACAAACGAAATACATGGTAAATATCTCATTATTGATACAAACATTTATCCAATATCTATGTCCAATATTTCAGTTTAACCCGCTCAGTAGTTTTGTCTTTTTAGTGCAACAAACATCCAAACATACATACAAACATTTTAACATCGAAATGTTCACATTGATATTGCAGTAGGTGTAACTGTTTATTATATATTCTATTACTCAAGTAGATTCATAAAGTAATAACCTGACCATCGTGAATCATACTTTCATTAAGACATGATTAAGGTTTTTAATTGTCTTAACAACGAGTAAGCACAGTTTTAGTATGTACCTGTGAGAATACATAATTACATATAAGTCTATCAAAAATATTTTCCAGTACTTTATTTTGAAGTATTTATCATAATTATTTTGTGTAAAATATCATGTAGCATACTAAGAAAGATAACACTGACTCATTGACCGACGATTGTAGGGTTGGTGTCAATATCACGCTTTATTATGATATAAACAATGTGTATTTATGTTTGAAACAAAGTGTACTGTAACTGCACGTATTTGGATGTAAGTTGGTATAAATATAGTCTACGCCATTGCATAAAACAGGTGTTATATTCCGATTTAAAATCCCTATCAGCGGGAAAAATCTCGTGGCACAATACTAGTTACTTAAATTAAATAAATATTCGTTAGAAATGATCTATCTCACCTCTATCCGTCTTTGTGTACAAATCAATCTTTCCCAGAATGCCCTTGCCACTTGTATAGTGCTTATGTACTTATTAACGCTTACGTCATTTCACCCATGATGAGTCAGTTCGGTTCTCGGTATCCATAGAACCGATCTCAGGTAAAGAAGTATCTGTTGAATTTCAATCAGCGTCGCCTTGCCTCGGCCTCAACCTTGGGCCCACGTGCCTGCCACTTTAATCAATGGGTATTTATATCTACCGACCATGTTCAACCATTGAATTAGACGCTACAACTACAACTAGAAGTGACTGCATCGTATGCCAATGCAACAATTGTTTCAATAAGAAATTTCAGTAATTTAAAATTAATGATTTTATTAATATAGCTACCTAAAATTATTATTTATTCTAACTCCAAAAACTGACTTCACCGAAGATATTCACCGTCTCCGGAACTATTGATTAAATCTTGCGAATTTAAGTGTAAGATGTGTGTTAAACGACCTGCGAAAAGGATTTAACGACTATTTATTACTAGTTAGTTGTTTTTCAAAATACTAAACAAATTTAAACGATTTATATACTACGAGTATATAGAACAAGTTTCTAGTAGTTGCCATAAAAGCGGATTAGGGTTCTGTGGAGATTTGACTCCTTATCTCTGTTGCGATCGGTTTCAATTCGAAAATGACAAAGTCCTAAGACAAGGTTAATTTTGCTTTATTCAAATATAAGCTGATAGCAACAGAGATAGGGTAATAAGGGGCCTAATGTCGATTAAGGCAATAAAGCATAGGTCGTTTCCAGTTTATGTATATCGCAATGTACCTGTTCTGGATGTAAAATAATATATTGCTGTTACCGTATCTAACTACCTATAATTCAGCCATTTTCGCTGCCTAACTGCCAAAGGCAAAAGTCTGATTCAATTTCGCACCCTCTTACAAATCTCAGTCAGCCCCCTAACTGCACACACCCTTTGTGTTAACCGTTCATCGATAAATGACCTATAGATAGATACGTGCCTATAAGCTGTGAATGGTACAGATTTTTTTATGGGTAATGGATAAAGAAGTAATGCCAGTTTTATGATACAAGCTGGAGTGTAAAAGTAATGTAATATAATGTGCAGGTACTTCTCTAGCTGTAAAACACGCTTATACTACTTATAATTAGTAATTGATATTAGATAGATGGAAAAACTCTTTATTGAACACCTTAATTGTGACTAAATAGAACAGAAAATAATTACTCAAAAAAATTGTGTAACAATAGGCAGTCTTATCGCTAAAAGCGATCTCTTCAACCTTTGGATGAATAGGAATTACGCAGTAAAGTTAGACATCGGTTTTTTAAGAAAACAACATTTTGAAGAGTCATAAAATAATAATTTATTATAACATACTTCATTATAAATAGTGATAAATGACAAATTAAATACATTATTATAAGTACCTATGTACAATGATTATAAAATCGTGCCCTGTGTCTCAACACCAAACGGCAAAAATATGTAACCACTGCCGAGGTCCATATTTTCGCCGTTCGCCCTGCTCTGCCGAAGTTGCCGCGACGCCAACCCCTATCTGTGTAGAACCAACAAAGAAGTCTCTTTTCTCTATGCTGTCATTCTATAGCTGTAAGCTATTGATTTTTCGGATGCATAGCATCTCGTAAAGTTGCCGTTAGTGAGTCCGTTCTCACAAACGCCAACTTTACGAAATACAACTTTACCAAAGGATCCCCTGTAAACTAGTCAATATCCTGCGAGAAATGGTTTGACCCAACGCATGCGCAGTATTGCGCAAGCTTGAGGATACAGGGTTGAGTTAAAACAAAATGGTCGCTGACATGAGGAAATCGTGTAATACAAGTCCTTTTATGTGAGAGTTATTTGCATATTCAATAAAGATATTTATGGATTTGTATTAATTGAATACAAGCAACTGGATAGGTGACGGTGTATTGTATTAATAGCATCTCAATGCTGAAAACCAGCGTGTAGTTTTTAACTCGACATAACACTGACATATTAATTTTGTTTTAAATAGTATCTATGTATTACAAATTTTATTTTTACCCTACTTAAAAAAGGTTCTCAATTCGTCACATTTTTTTGTATATTACATTGAGTTCCGAAAATAAACTGCTTAAATAGCTTTCTTAAAGGTTAAGTAAAGTTTTATAAAACCGACTTTAAATTATATTGTCAATTAAATGTACTTATATTTTTTTCTGTATATCAAGTAAAATATACCTAAATAGTGTATGCCAGTACGGTAACCAATACAAAATGAATAGGTATCTAGTCAGTGAGTAATACTAACTGAGTAGGTACCTACTCAGTAAGCTACATAACCACATACTGTTATCTTTAGTATTATCCTACCTTCTTTTTAAATTTCAATTATTAAAATTGTATATAGAAACTACAGATGTTTTCAAATTAAATCTTAGTCCACCTAGCTGTTTTACGTTAGTACAGTGTACATACAGATTATTTAAACGGTCCGCGTTCAATTAATGTACTAGAAACAAGTTTGTATTAAACGTTTAAAAATCGAACATGACGAAATGTGAGCGTGAGTTTATTTACACATTACGAAGTGCAGACAAGCTTCACGGGCCTTCTGTGTATTAATAAAACTAACCGAGACGCTCTCTGTCGCACAGTTTTGTTTTGTCATTCGCCCTTCTTCAGAAAATGTTTATTTTGGGAGTCAACAATGCACAAGCAATTATTCATTCACGTCTAATTTTGTGCAGCCAGAATTGCATAGCCATTTCGTGTACAGTTTCATCTAAATACTCGGCCGGCATTGGTCTGTTACTATGGGTAATCATTGAAAGCCAACCGTAGTCAAACTTCTAACTACTCTAACATCTTACTACTCAGATCGTAATTTGTCATTAAATAAAAAAAACGGTTTGTATTTTACTTACCTACGGTTAATATTAATTGGAAGCTATGCCTCTGCATATTGGATGCTAATTATCACGTGCATTATTTGATTAGTTTGTTCTTCTTTGCTAGTCTAGTTCTTTTTTATCTAGGTACATTAAATTTTACCCATTCCTCTGATAATATAAAATTGTAAATTTAAGATTATATGGAATATAGGAATTACAAGATATTTTAGCCGCATACAAGCAGACGCCAAGAAATAGTCAGGGTCGCAAACGTCGGAGACGACGCGGACGACATCATCATCATTACAAATTTATGATATTATAAATAGTTGTATGATACATAAGAATTTTCTTCATTCCTTCTATTTTATTTTTACTATAAGTAAACTATGTAATTTACTATCACAGCCGATTTCGCTCCCAAACAGGGAGCGTGAGAGACTTCTTTGCTGTAGGTGTACTTATCAATCTGGCCCAAGTGCGGGATAGTGGACAACATTTAAGTCCATTAATTTTATAGTGGTTTCCCCCGCAAATGTTTTCCTTTACACATTATTACAGCAAGTGCAAATATGCAAATTCCACACTACGAAATATCATACTACTGGTATAACATTTTAGAAGTTAAACAAACTACTAGGTACGGCCTACTGCTACTGATTCAATCTCTTTTCTAATAATTACGTAGGTAACAATTCGCCGCGATTTGGCTCGTGGAATCTATCTATCGTGCGCATAATATAGATCCACTAATTCATAATAAAATGATTATGAATATATAATCTACTGACCAAAATATTTCCAGTGGTATTTAAGTTATTCAACGGTTTCTAACACCCCTGACAACGTGTAGAAACATGCAAGATACACGACCTTTCCAGTCGAGTAACCTAAAAGCTTCATAAACCTTTTTATGGATATGACTTCGTCGACAACCATCGGCACCATATGGCAAAGTACAGTCGTGTAGAAAACTCGTAAGTCAACCGAAAAGGCCAAATATCTAAAAATAACATGTTTACGTAACGTGTTCGTTGGCTCTGCTTATTTTAGAGCTTTCAATTCAAATTAGAAAAGTTGCATCACGTGGCCTGTATTCATAAACTGTCCCCAAGTGCCGTTTGATCTTCGTTCAGGTGCTTCTCTTCTATTGAGAAGTCTTGAGTCTTGACTCAAGATTCGAGTTTTAGCTAATCATCCTTCAATTTTCTTCTTGAGTAGATAATAATACCTAGATTTTGACCTGATTTGATATGTCCACAGAGATAGTAAGTTACTTAAATGGCTTTTGGATTGATTCTCAATGAAATACTTGAGTGCTGAGACCATTTATTAAGAATAAGCCTTGATTTGACACTAAGTATTAGTTTATTGATAAAACTTGAGTCAAAGTTTGCTGTGTATGTTGGATAAGAGTTCGCCTTCTAAGCAACGGGTATCGGCTTCGATTCTCGGTGGAAACACAAGTTTTCTACCCATAAGCGTGTTTGATTTGAATGTTTACGGCACCCACGACACAAGTCATCGAACTTATAGTGGGACTGTGAGTGTGAAAGCGTTTATGTCATGTTAAAGTTCAGATTAGCGCTACTAGTCTAGTGACAGATTTGCAATTCAAGTAATGAGTGTAGTTTATTAATTAAAGAGTTACTTAAGCATGTCCCATCTTCGGCCGCATCGTCACTTTCCATCGGGTGATATGCTTGCATATCCAGCATAAAAAAAACATTTTAAACTAGTTTAGAGTTTGAGTTTGATTTAATAATACGGGCCTTTGCTCCGAACATAATCTGTTAGCATTTTATTATTTGATATTCTAGTTCATTTCGAAAGCGTTCCAATTTGTTTTTTTGCTCGATTTCACTTAGCAAAATGTCATCGAGGTCAAACTAGAAAACTGTGTTTGTTTTAATTATTTGTATCCATTTAGAGGTGTCGTGCGTGACATTACTAAGCTTAACCTTAGTGGTATCCTTTCGTATCACACGCTTCAGTTCGGCCTCGCTGTAATCCTATATGGCAGGGCGCCACGCTCGACTTATGGCGTGATTACTCCTTTGTGACAACTGTCAATAACACACTACATCTGTCATATAATAGATCTATACGCGTTCTGGAAAGTACTTTTAGCTGAATAACGTAATTTCTACATGCTCTCCGGGTCAATAGCTGATTAACAGTGGATTGTTATCTCTAGCTATCTAGAAAGTCATTGGAAATGCTTTGTTTAGCCGTTTCTATGTATGTTAATGATTTCTTAACCTTTAAGTGGATATTTCGCGCTGTTCCGTTTAAGAAAGATATGATATCTGTATATTTTAAGTATAATGAGCACGAACTTGATAATAACAAATGAGTCATAACGTTAGTCATGTAACAGTACAGTTCGAATTAATGTAAATAAATTCATAAAGCATATATTTAATTGTGTAAAGAGTTTATAGAGATATATAAATTAATGTAGAACTGCCCGCTGGCGTAGATATTTACATGTTTGCCTTCTATATAAGATGCGGGTGCCGCGTTCGATTCTCGGTGGGAATTTATGGCTCTGGTTTTGGTTGTAGTTATGTGTGATATGAATATTTGCGGTACCTAACAAAGGCTTTTTGAGCAAACTCTTCAAGCTTAGTGCGGAGCCTTCACATTCACAAACGTGAAAGTTTCTGAAAAAAAAAATAAGGCTCTATCAAGTTTAATATTGATTGTCTGGAAGAGATCGGTGCTTAGCAATAAGGCTGCGGATTTAACCGTTATGTTTTTACTATGTTCTATTGTAATTATATTTTTTTTTTATTTATCTTGGGGTGAAATAAAAAGTTTAAGTAAGTTTTTTTCATTAAAAGGTATATAAGGAAGCATCCGATGATTATGCTCAGTCAAGATCAAAAATGTACATAAACTATATATATTGAATTTATAGGTATAAACTATATTTTCACTTGTTAAGGCAATCGTATACTTAAATAATTAAAAAACATAAACAGACCCAGACTTACCACGGCAGCACTAATTAATACTAACTGAGCACAAAATAGAAATATGTATTTAGGAACGGTCCTCAATCCAAATGTTATTAAGAATATGCCAGATAAACAATATTTTTTGTTAACTTAAATGTATTTATGTAAGGTTTAAATAACCAGCTTACCATTCTTACCAGCTAACATCTTTGATTTGAGGTAATTTGGTTTAGAAGCTATTAAGCCATTCTAACTGATGGACAGCTGGACAGTGTCCAAGTTAACTTAGGCACCTTGTTTCAATTATAGGAACTGCCCCTTAGCTTTGTTGGGTGGGCGTTCGCCGTCTAAGCAGGGGTATTGGGTTCGATTCCCGGCGGTAACACAAGTTTTCTTCCCAAGGAAAGTTGGGATTCCGATTCTGGTTGTGATTGCGCGTGTGTCCACACACGTGAATGTTTCCGGCACCCACGAAACAAGTCATCGATGATTTATGTTTATGCGTTAAGTAACACCGTATATTATGTTTCTCTCGTGCAAACTCGTGTTTTATCCACATAAGACAATAACCATGAGTTTATGCTGACTTTATTTTTTATTAGTCTAACCACCCACGGCTGCTATTGTTGACATAATTACTTCACAGTATTGTGTCTCTACGAGTAATATATATATTTTTAAACTCGTCTCGGCTGAGGCGCAGATATCGCCTGTGTCCGTCACCCACATACCACATACCTGCCTGGTTACACTTGTGCACACAGATGTCTCACGTATTTCACCTTCGAAATAGAGAAAACCAGCGTTTTATTCTAAAGCTTATAAGGTTGAAAGTCGTTGTTAATGTAACTAGAAAATACTAAATTGGATCTTGTAAGAAACTGTGTTCTAAGTCTGATTATAGACTCAAAATTACATTGGGGTTCTCATATCAATGTTTTTTTACGCTAGACAGGCAAGCATTTGACTATTATCTCACCTGATGGAAAGTGAAGATGCGGTCGAAGATGTAACATGCTTGCATAGAAAATACCTATACCCTCTAGACTTGAAGTCACCCAGATTGTACCGTTCGGGAAACAAAGACGGGCAATGAGTTTCAGTCCTTCGCTGTACCGAACGATATCTGGCAGTCTTCAAGCCAAGCGTGAATATATATATTATACGCAAGCATGCTACATCTTCGGCTACATCATCGCCTTCCTTCAGGTAAGATTGTGGTCAAATGAAATATCGAGCATAAAAAAATATATTAAAGTACAGTATGCTATGTAATAATATATATGTATCTGTTCATGAATGAATTTAAAATCTAAAAATACTATGTAAGTAATCATATATTATAGTTGAAATAATACAGTTGGAAATCCGACTATAGCAACAGAATGCGGAAAAATGTGAACAAAATAATTAAAACTTTTTCCTCCTATAACATAAACCTTTTCCTATAACACATTTTAAAGTTGAACTATCCCGGCATCATTAAAATAAAAATTATATTGAGTAAGTAGACAAGAACAACAAAACGACTTAATTTAAAATAACTAATCGTTAGCGCCGAACTGAGATCTCGCGCCTACATTTTGCCGCATTGAGAAAAACTTTTCAGGTTATATGCTTATAATGTTTTTTTTTTTAAATAAGTGTTCTAGAATTTCTGTATTTGTTGTTCAAGTACTGGATATAACGGATATTATAACTAAGTTTCATCGTTCAGTGTGAAGCCATTTTTAGGATATACCCCGGGAACAAAATAAGTCTAAAAACAGTGACTTTGGTGGCCTGCCTAATCATTATTTTCCAACATCGTTTTTTTTTAAACCGGTTTAGTACTCTACTTGTAAAGCCTACTTCAATTATAACCCACAATAAAAATATTTTGCTCCCCACTTACGTGTATGGGACGCCCCTTATTATTTTTATTTATGTATATCATTTTAAATGTAATTTCTGGCTTTGGGCATAGTTTTATATATTCTATGAGAATTTGAAGTCATTCGCTTGTATGGTTTAGTCGCTAGATGCCTCTGACAGACGGACGGACAAAGTGCTGAACGACCGACAAGTCAACTTAGAGATCTCGCTTTGCTCGATCAATAACGAACAAAAGAGGCACAAATGTTTTGGTAGAATTGACTTGCACAGCGCATCAACAATTAGCACACATTTATAAATACTTATGTATTTGAGATACAAACTTCCCTTAAGTATTTCTAACTTTCCTGTTTACTAAACGATTTTCTGCGAAAATTATAGTTAAATGATCATCTGCGTTTTGTTTTTTTTTATATGCTTGCTAAATTTAGGCTCGTTTATTTTGTAAATTAATGTGACGTCACCATATAAATTATGTATCATATGAAATATAGCTTCGGAGTAGGAAAACTTACTCTCGTCTCTCGGTTGTAATAAATTAATATAAATAAATCGATAATATTGATATAACATAATTATCGATAACTATTAGGCTTTTTGAGGCTTTAAAGACTATAAAGAAAGCTGTGCCTCCGGGTTTATCAAGTTAAAAATTAACCTATGTGTTAATCCTAGGTATAAGCTATGTATATTCCCAAATTTTATTTAAATCCGTTCAGCCGTTACAGCGTGAAGACGAAACAAACTTACTTACACATATATACACAAACTTTTGAATTATAATATAGGGTAATAATACAGGAAAAAGAAATAACTATGTATATGCAGCACAGGAAAAATAATTAGTAAGAATGTAGAGTGGGACTCAGTCGTATTTTTTCCTATAAGGTAATGAATATTTACATATGATGTGTAGTTTAAAACCACAATATAGTCCAACACCGTATATCTATATATTTTAGCTGTTTGAAGTTATTTATTAGTCACAATGACTGTATATGATATGTATTATATGCTGTATTTACACATAAATGTAGGTTTGATTAATTCCTAGCCAATTTCCTTATTAATTTATAGCATAAATAGCATGCTTGATTCACGTAGCATTGGCTTTTACCATTAGTAATATTTAATTAAATACTATATATAATTAATTTGAGTTACTTATAAGCTCGATGCCTTGGTTAACTTAGGTATAGATGAAAATAGTATAAGTTTAGTTTTAGGAAATAAAGTCAATTGGCCGTTGATAGTAACCATACCCAAAATATGTCATTGTTGTGAATCTTGTCCAAAATTAAAAAAAAAAATTGAGATAGTGCCTATCTATAATAATAAAAAAAATGTACTTGACAACCTCTTTAAATAACTAAACCACGTATAATGAAATCGTAATTACACCGAGCAGTTTCCCGAAGTTAGTATAACAATATGCCAGTCAACACTCGCCAAGACTATGAATAGAAATTTAATTTAAATAATAATAACGCTTTCACACTCACAGCCCCACACTAAATACGATGACATGTGTCGTGAGTGTCGAATACATTCACATCATACACAATCACCCAGAACCAGAAACACAAATATAATATCCTTTGGGTAGAAGACAACTTAATTGTTTCCACATGGAATCGAACCCGATACCCGTTGCTAAGGCGATCGCGCACACAACTAAGCCTACAGGCAGTTCAATGAACATAAATTAACGAAATTTGTCAAATATATGAAACATTTGGTAGAGAAGCGTTCAGTTTTAGTTTGCTAGAGCTCTACCACAGAATACTTATATAGTGATATTATATTGACAAACGAATCATAATACTCGTTAATTAATCAATGATATGATAGACTAGCCGTGTCTCGCGGCCTTGACCGCGTTTATCAAGTTAAAAAGTAGCCTATGAGTTAATCCTATGTATAAGGTATTTACATTCCAAATTTCATACAAATCCGTTCAGCCGTTACAGCGTGAAGAGAAAACAAACACACTTATACATAAACTTTCGGATTTATAATATTAGTTTATTAGTGTATATCAGCCCATTGCAGTGCCCGTTTTTCTTGTAAAATAAATAAATAGCACTATTAAAAAGATTTAGGAAAAATAAGTAAATCAAACTATTCAAGCAAAAAGTATCGCTAATATATCAGGTATCTCCTCGACCCCATAGTAAAAGTTTCGTTTAAATAACGACCGCATGGTCACTCAGTTAATATATTAATTCTATGGCGCGACGATGACGGTTGGTTGCGATTTAAGGCCGCGAAGTCAACGCCTTTGCCAAGGTCGGCCCGTCCGCCTTCAGCGTCAAACGATTCTAAACTTCAAGATGCAACGTATCGAAACCGACTTCAAAAAACGAGCAGGTTCCTGATTTGTTGTGAATGTGATTATCGCCATGAATATGCAAACAAAGCCTCCCTTTGGCAAAAATATAATTCAATATTTTTTATAAGATCAACTAGACTCTCAAACAAAAAGAGATAATCAGTTCACGTACCTACATAATGTAACATACCCCAAAAGGAATATTCAGTAGAATTGAGAACCACCCTATTTGGGAAGTTGGTTGAAAACCAGTTGATGAGGCATGAGGTTAATTTTCTCCTTTACTAAACAAGTCACGGTACCTGTTGCTGTTTATTTTGTCCGTGGATTTTATCCACTACAACCATTTGATGGCCTCCCCGCTTCTCTTGCAAGCTTCTTCTCTCCTCTCTGTCTTCCTCTCTAATGAAGACACAACTCTTTCATGGACTGTTCCATTCCTCTTTCTCTTTCTCAAAATAATTTCGACTCATAGTTACAGTCTTTGAATTATTGGTTCTACGAGCAATACAGTATAGCTTGCTCATTGGCACTTCAATATTGGCTTAAGCTGACTGTACTTTACCCTACTCTACCTAAGAATAAGTCCCAGAATTCTTCAAACAAATTATTGAAATAGCTTTTTATAATATTGATTATGACTCGCATATTTACAAGCCGTAAAAAGAACTGGTTGGTATATGTAATCGACAAAAACATCGTGGGTACAGAAACCCGATATAAAAGCCTCAAGAAATAGCTGGCTAAAGTGTTTTAATTGATTTTATTACAATATCTGTCGTTTTTCAAAAATATATTATACTAGCCGTGCCCCGTGGCTTTGCCCGCGTTAATTACGTAATAATTGAACCGCAAGCAAAGCTTAAAAACACCGACTTCATCGCTTATACTTCGGTTTAGGCTGCACCGATTTTGATAAAATTTATATGGGACCACCTCTGACGTATATTCTACCAAACAAAAAAATAATCATCAAAATCGATTCACAATTGGCAGAGATATCGCGTATCATACATACAAAAAAAAATGACGAATTGAGAACCTCCTTTTTTGAAGTCGGTTGAAAAACCCATGTGTTAATCCTAGGTATAAGCTTGAAGAGAAAACAAACATACACGCGTACACATTTACACGCAAACTTTAAATGTATGCTTTACTGGATATAAGTGTGATTATGACAGATATACGAGTACATAGGTTCTACAGTAACAGTTATCCTCTACCGGTCTATGTCAACGTTTATCAGGACAGCTTGATTTGAGCGGTGCATAAAGATCACGGAATACCAGTAATAGATATTACCAATTACCGTAATAGTATTTTCTAGTAACAATCATAAATTACAATAAGGTACATACTCGTACATACCAAATGCAGGCTACACCCTTTTAGTACTACACCCCATTACCTAATGGTGGGTTTATCACATGAAGCGTAGGCGTGGTACTATAACGTTCGAAATTAAGTACGATATGTTTATGACCAGACTCATTAGTACTGTATGCTAGATAAAACAACCACGTCATGTTCTACCATTCCGATGGTGTTACATCATTCTATAAACATAGCATAACCAGCCATCTGTCGGTATATTATTGACGATATTAGTAACGAATACATAAATGAATAAACGCGGTATTGAGTTATTCGATCGTTTCTCATGCAATATGAAACAAGTGCCTTTAAATCCACTACTCTACTAGATTCGATGGCTATCGGCGCCGACAAAAGGGATTGCGTTAGGAAAGGATCGGTCGAAATCTGGAATAGCTATGGGTTGGGTGCCAACTGCCATGAGGTTTGCGGTCAACATTGTAGAGGAAAGTCGATGTAAATTCGCGAGCAGTGTGCGCGGGTGAACGATCGCTATGGAACCGGTCGGACGGGCGGATGGTCGGACGGCGACAGGCGTGGAGGCAAAAAGGATCCACCCGGGAATGCACCGCGCCGGTCTCGGTCCTCTCGGAAACATGGACCGTTTAGGTGCAATAATACCGGTATATAAATAGCGGTTGCACAAATCAGACCGATTGACTATTTGCTCCAGGAATGATGCGATGATGACACATTACCGAGTTGATTTTTTATTATTATAATTCTCCTTTTTCCCGTTCTCTATCTACACATATTTCCGGTGCATACATGTTACTAGTCCACTCTACGCTTATCGACGTGATATCCCGACAGGATACTAGAGAGCTTCATTATAAACATTGAGTTTCATATCGCATCCGAAACGTTACAGGAATTGGTCGAATTTTGTCTGCAACTGCTGCTATAGAATCACCGACAACGTTTTGCTTTTACGATGTTGTTTTAGGGTTCCGTATTCCATATGCAAAGAGAAACATTATTAGCTTACGCCACCGCGCGCGCTGAGTCTATATGTCAGCCTTTAAAGGGTTCTTTTATTATAATTTATTTTTATTAAGGCGCTTTTGATAGATAGCTTCCTAAAATGTTCACAATATAAACAATACAAACACATATATTTAAAAAACACGTAAGACATAGAAGCAACATGTTTTTTGTTTATGCTCTATCCTCAACACCACACAAAAATACATACGTAAAAATATGACATACCTCACTTGAGCTTCAAACTTTTAGTGCGAGTATGTGTGCGAGTTCGACTCACACTTTACTTTGTCTTAGTGAAAACTGGCCCCTATAAAACTACCACCAGATGAAATAGATCCATTTATGTATTGTGCTATTAAGGGTGTGATACCAAAATGTCTCCTAAAACGCGTGACTTTGTAACCGTTTTACTTTGAGTACATAATAAAACCAGATAAATAAAACATTCGTCGGACTCTATGTGATATTATAAATGATGCCTTCATCTTAGAATATTTACCACATTTATAAATATAAAATAAAAAATAACAAATCTCATGCCAATAACATCGATTTGTATTTTTGTAACCATTTCGTTCCGCCATTTAAGATCAAATCACTGTGAAAGTAATTTCATATTACGTATAATTACTAGACGAATAATTTCTTCAGCTTGTTTTATTATTTTTTTCGGGCGTGATTTCACGAAATTTGTATAAAAACATACAATATCAAAGATTGCCACGCATGACCTTGCGTAACCGCCGCGATATAATTTACGCAACTTGCGTCTCTATGAGCGATAGAATAAGGGGGATATTTGCCTATGGTTAAAAAAGGTGCTCGCATTGACGCTTATTGCCTGTTAAAGTGATAAACTGGCTCATACAAGCATAAGAATCGTGTACAATATAGTTTTTTCTTATAATTTTGGCTTCGCAATCTTGATAATTTAGCCAGTGTCAAGTAATAATATATTTCAAGTGTTTTTACATTATAAGTCCAAGTCACAAGTCACAGTAAAAGTCAAGTACAAGAGTCAAGGTCCAGTCATAGTCAAGTAATGCCCTAGTAAAGTGGTAGAAACTTTACTAGAACTTCTATTGGAGTTTTGGTGCGAAGGCAAAAATCACGTTTTACAACTTTTTATGAGTTGCCTACACTTATGCACGTTTACCAAGTATTGATGGTTAATAATCCACCATTATTACACATTACCACTCGAAGAATCTCAGGTTTTGAAAAATTATACAAGATCAACATCGCCATTTTTTCACTTTCGCGGCAAAACTCAATGTTCAATATTGATAATTAGAAATTCAACTTGGTAAAAAATTTAATGCGAGAAAACAAATGAAGATCGACAAAACAATCGAAATTCAATGAAAATCGATTGCTCATATGACGCGTATTACCAAAATGTAAACGTTTTCCTATGTATAACCCTAAGCCATATCTACTGATATCAGACGATTATGAGTGGGTTGGTAAGTCGACATAATAAATTCCGTTAAGTGCTCATGTAGACCCGTTATCGAAGCCTTCCCTATCAGTTTGACAATAGATATAATGAAGTCACTACACATATCGAAATTGCATCACTTTACCTATAATTTTTACAGTGTTCATTCTCAAATTTCTGCTCAATCGTTATTAGTAGAATACTATATTATTATACTAATCAACGTTGAGCAGGTTTCAAAGGGAGGTACACTAGATGTGGTGAACTGGTACCGGACCATTTATCGAATGTTATCACACAAAATTACCAATTTCGATTTTTTCGACATTCCTTTGGGTTTTTCCTATACCAACTACTAAATTAAGGCGATCAAATATATACAATAAACTATACAGTAAAGTACCTATTTGTGAGATGGCGGGAGAGCACTGATATCCTACACACAGGGCAACCTAGTTAGGAGTTAGGGTTTGTCCATGTACTCAACAAATATCTGATCAGCATATTTTTTTTATGAACCACCTGTATAAGCCAAGTTATAATATAAGATGCTGTGTTGACACACAATAGTGTTCCTACTATTACTATTGCTAGTTATAAGTACATCGAGTGTTACTAATTAGTTAAGTTTTTCTCCAAATAAAAAGATTTTTTCTTTTTCATTTAAAACCAAACAAAATCTTATTTTTGAGTTCTTGTGGGGCTAACGCACTGCAATTAATGTTTATAAGTGTACAAATATATAAATAAAATATAAGATTAGTTAGATATGATTACTTAGTATAATATTAACAGTACATGAACTATGATAATTATTTATTCGTATTATATACTCTACTGTGGTATCATATAGGCATGAAGGTGGTTTTCCGGTTTAAGTTCCGAACATATTTTTCCTTTTTATATAATAAAGTATTTGTCATCAAAGTAATCAAGAGAACTTGTTATAAATTTAATCGTAGACATTATTTAAAAAGTGACTATACGTACTTACTTATTTTATACTTATAAAAATTAATTTCTTTTATTACTATACTACCTATTTATAGTAGTAGGCCTCATCGGGCGTTGATTATGTAAAAAAGTTGCATGTGCATATTCCTAATTCCATCGAAATCCGTTCGTACGTTGAAGTGTGAAAGAGAAGTAAAACACTATCATATCATCATAGGTATAGCCCAGAATAAGGCTGCCTTTGCCAAAAAGAACGGTTATTCGTCTGTGAGTAACCGATTTTTCCACCCCCGTCAAAAATGAGGGGTGTTTTAAATCTGTGTCTGT
The DNA here is from genome assembly GCA_948107665.1 of Lomographa bimaculata. Taxonomy (NCBI): domain Eukaryota; kingdom Metazoa; phylum Arthropoda; class Insecta; order Lepidoptera; family Geometridae; genus Lomographa; species Lomographa bimaculata. The sequence continues at coordinate 13,693,050 of OX403587.1, read as the reverse complement.
GGCATTGTAACTCCCAAATGGCTGTACTGATTTTCATTTATATTTTTAAGGGCGACCTAATTGGGAATGTTCATATATATTTGGTGGAAATCGGTGCAGCCGCTTTCCAGATAGTGAGATTAGCGTCGGGGATATTTTCAAATTTTTGATTTTATTATATGTTCTCATATTAGCTCGTGTTTAACCAATCTCTGACTCTCGGGTAAATGATGATGTAGGTAATAAACACACTAAATCCAGAAAAGAAAGAAGCTCACGAGTGTAGCTGCCGGAACACTGTTTGGTGCTTGGCGATTGATTGTCTCTATTGTAGTTAATTACTAAACTATCGCTAAATAGAAAAACCATAGCTTATAATTTGAGCATAAGTTAACAAAACTATGAGTCTTAGTCTCTTTAGTAACAATAAATTTCGTTTGTCGCAGGCAACAACGGGAAGGAGAAAGAAAATTCTCGAAACAAGGAAGCCACGTCTCCAGCAGCCCGCTCCGCCAACGGTAAGCGCCATCCACAGCAACACGTTGCTCATTCTGTTTATTTGTTTCTGAAATCATCCGATTTACTTTCGAGGAGACGGAGTTGCTATGACGATAATTGTAGATAAGGGCTTGAATGGGTGCTTAATAATGGTGCGTTCAATCGGGAAGAGGGTGCTTCAGTTGGGAGAGGGGTGCGAGCGAGGAGGGTGCGCACATGTCCCGGGGGGCACGAGCTTCGCGCACGCGCGCTTTCAGCCCCCGCGCCCCTCCCACACCCCTCTCTGCAGGGGCGACAACACCCCATCCTACCGCATTTTTGCGGAAATTGGAATCCTCCCTAAATTATTCGACTATATTCCAATTCGTACACGCTTTCGCGACATTACCGAACACCAACGGAGAATTCAGTTGGATATCGTTATTGCCCGAACGCGCGAACGCCATGAAATGGAGACGAATGGCTCAATTTTATCGCGCTGTTAACAGTTTTATGGAAATTCAAAGGAAACTCACATTATAATCAAAAGATATAGCTTTGTTTTGTTCTAGAATTCAGTACGTATAAGGTATCATAATCGATCTTTTTGTCGACATTTTAAATTATTTATACTTATTTTAAGCCGAGTTTCAAGCATAATATTTAATAAAAATCAGGTCAATACAATTTTCCTGCCGGTTTGAGCAAAACCACACCTCTCCTAACTTTTAGTAACGTTCCTCATACAAAAAAATCCACATACTTAACAAAACCAAAATTCTTGTACTTTAATTTAGCACTATCTAGTCTATAATAGCTTCAATACAAAAAAAAACTCAAGATAATAATGGGTTTTAAACAAAACATTTCAAAACTAACCCTTCAACAAAGGCGTTTGGGAATATGATAAAACAATGTTGAAACAGAATGTCACCATGTCGTTGTACGTGACATATCAATGGACCGGGCTTAGATAATTATACATCCGTCTCCAAGACTGCCTATTCGACGCCTATCTTGTCCAAACACAATAGTACATACAATTATAGACCTACCCACAAAGTTGTTAGTTACTAATGTTGCGCATTGCTATGGAAACCATTAATATTTTTATCCAGATTATGCTTAAGAACTACTATCTACTATATTACAAACACTCGAGTGTCTGTACCTAATTCCTACACACCCTAGTTCGAAACCAGCTCGTCTGCGCCCCCGCGAAACTTCCAAATTAAACATCCTCAACGAAATGGAAGAATCACATTTTTTTTAGATATGTGTCATTCACCAACTATCACAGGTTTAGGCTTTCTCTCAGAGGGGTGAGAAGAAGTCCCGAATCTCGGAAGTAGGGACGAAGCTGATTGTCATTAGCGTGGTAGTGAGAGACTGCCGCACAGTACTTTAGGCCCATCCGATTCAAGATAGATATGAGATGCCATATGAGGCAGAGGAGACGGTAGGCAATATGCACCCAAAAACAAAAAAGTGTAAATCGCTTAAAATATTCTTTGGCGTGTACCGTAAGTAGTAACAGTTTGAAACCGAATGCCATAACACTGGGAAGTTCATCTCTTTTGTGCCAGCTACTGGCATATACCTATCAAGTTTTTGCATGTCAGTTAGTATTAAGATTTACTAGCACCGCCTTTTCGATAGTCTTCCTAATATCTGTTATTTCAGAAGTTGTGGTAAAGTAGTTTTGCTCTCACCTGTTGCTAGTGACATAAAGTTATATAAACAAACTATACTAAGAATGTACTCGTACATAAAATCAATAATACAACTGGCGACATCTTTAAAAATCAATAGTTCTTTCTCAATAGTGATTTTTAATACATAATGAATAATGTAATTATGATTTAGTAACTAAAGCATCATCACGTCGAACACACTATGACGTCATCAGTAACAACGACCTTTCTATTGTGGAGTAAACAGCTTAAATGGTTTGCTTCTTAAAGTCTATTACGACAACGGTTGGATGAGCCAAGTGTCATGGTATTCCTTAATTGATGTTCCTACTTGTTTTTATCAGCGGTAAAGATAGCATCGACCCTTTGTTGGACTCAGTTGTGTAAAGAAACTTAGTAATGCTTTGTTACGAAAACATTAGACGCAATTTATTGCAGTCGTCTTTTATTGTTTGTTGGTAATTAGTGTTATTGCTCATCAGCACAATTACGCTGCAGCTTTGTCTTTTAACAAAGTAATAGATCGAAATAGTTTTACTGCATCGTATGTCATTGTTACGTTATCCAAGGGCACTCTGATATGAGCTGGTGTAATCAATGTTACAATATAACACCTATATTAATAGCTTTTCTTTAAACCACTATCCGATTTCATGTTTATTCCTAGCTGCCAGCTGGTAAACATCGCCGTTTGCACAATTTGGAACTGTTCCAGTGTTCAGCATAACAACATGAACTACTAGGTCTGCAAATACTTTTCCAGTAAATATTCAATTCCAGGGTCTCCTGAGGCTTTCCCGGTAATAAGCCATATAGACCATCAATATGAAATGTTCTACATATATACCCACTAGTACTTATCGGTAATCTTTGCTGACCGAGAGAGAACCTAAACACCAACTTACATAATAAATTGTTGTATGTATATATTTATTTAAGCTTATTATATATTTAGAGGTTTTCCTACTTGTTCCAGTTTTGATTCTTATTTGGGATCGAATTTTAAATTACAATAAAACGGGACTGGGCGTGGCTTACTCGTTGTCGATGTCTAGATCGAAATTATTGGTTTCATTCGGAAGCCTTCTGCGTGAGTTTTAATCAGTTTTTTTAGTATCGGTACTCATTTTAGGAACCTAAGCTAGATACATTAAAATATTTTGAAAGTTACTTCGGATAAAGCAAGAAATAAGAAAATATTGACTCTACAAAACTTTTATTTGTAAGATAAAGATACATTAATTGCTAGATAGAAATCATTAATTTCTAACACGATTCCTCCAGGACCTATAGGTAAATTCAATTGAAGGGAATACCTATCTTGCTTTATTTATTTATTTAAATAAAAACTTCATGCAAAAATACTATGTACATAGGAGCACTTAATGCTACAGCATTTTCTGCCAGTCATCCTGCTATTTCAGGAGATATATCGGCGTATTGTTGGTTCTAAAGTTAAATTATTCGACTTATGAGCTCATTTGCTGCATAGCTAATATCGCATTGAGTCTGACTAGGTATACTAGGTGTTTTACCTACTTGTAATTAGGCATAGAGTAGTTGAAATCACCTTCCTTGATCCAATAGTAATGGCATCACACTTAACATTCCATCACATCATATTTCAGATGATAACGCGCCAATACACATCAGCAGGTAACTCTATTTACCTGTCTCTCTTAACCGACTTTGATGAAATGTGATAAAATGATACCTTCTTGAGGACATTGAGGATTGGGACTATTTACTCTGATTTATCATAATAATCATCTGTAACGCGGGCAAAGTTGCAGAGAACGCCCTAATTGGTTATAATTTATAAACGACGTAATAATAAATACGAGTAAAATATTTTCTTTGAGCTGTTTATTGAGGATGAGGCTTTGTCATCGTAACTAGTCGACTGGTGCTAAGGTTAACGAACTAGCCACACAACATACCTACAGTTTGTATACAATTAATAATTCATAGTGTAATGGCGGCTGACCGTGAACACATTTGGCGAGTCTTTTTTCTCACTTGTTACCTACTCGATCAATTGTTCTTATAATTTAACGGATGTCTCAACTGAATAACCATTTGAATTCACTTCAATTCAAGACCATTATCTTATAAGATCACAATCACAACACAACATAGTACAAGCGTTATCAATAAAGAGATAGATTCAAGATCGGCTAGTGATATTTCAAGATGGAATAGGCCAAGCATCGTGGTTGCCTTACTAGCGGAACGATTTTGTGCAAATAATATTTATTTGGTTCAATGTGGAACCGTCAAGCCCCTGTAAATTTATATTCCGTGTTTTCTTGATAGCTTTAAATCTCGTTATCATATAAATTTCCTTATATTATATTGAATAACACATTGTTATAAACACTCGTTGCTCACACTGCTACGTTAGCGTCGATGTTTCTACGTATGTTTTCATTTGCATGTGCAGTTTTAGTTTAAAATCTGTCGAGAGAGTTTATCATTTAACTGAGCACAAAATGATTTATGATACTTGGTAAATATAGTAACCAACCAGCAATATATCCCGATGGGTAAGGTTCACACTTCCCATATTTCGTGTAGATCGCTACGATAGGTATAATTATAATAACTACAGTCGTAGGTCGAATGCTGACAGCAGACTCTATGACCTGTGGTCTCTCAGCTCATATCTTCATCGTTAATAATAACAAGAAATTGTATTTATAGTCTCTAAGCGTTATGCAAACCAGTTTCGTAATATACAAATAGATTTTGTCTTTGCGTCTTCTTTCAGATTTATTTATCTTTTGAGCTCTTGATATAAGAAAACTCTTATCAGCTTATCTCCCAGGATGCTTACAATATGTCAACCTGCAACTTAAGGAAAAATTACTTATTAGTTATTTGATCTTGGTAAAAAATATCATCAGAAAGGTGCCTACTTTTTCAAAGATAATTGCATAGAGATCATGGTAAAGATGTCATTTCTTAATCGGCTAATTTTAAATCAATAACTAACTAACTTATCTATTAATCGGCTAATTTTAACAGATGGCGACCACACCTGTAAGGTACTAGTTATTTTTTATCCTCCAAACATGTTCTACAAGACATACAGGTAGGTACAGCGATTTTAACGATGCCTACACATGAAGAGCATGATGTAAAACATAGGTAGGGTGAAAATCACTGTAGTGCGCGTAAGCACGTAAAACTCACTATCTTGCATCAATCATGTACAAAGACACTTTAGTTAGAGTCCTTTTAGTTTTAACATCCTATTATTAAATCTAACTAAAAGTTAATGTTTATTTCATAAACAGTAGCATTATGTTCATGGATTTATTTCGGTTTTGTATCTCGTTCTGTCGTGCCAATATTGCATCATTTGCAAGGTACCCACCCATTGATTTCTGTGTATATCGATCATGGTTATGTTTTAAAAAAAAATATTAATAAAATGTTTTAGAGAAAACAACTGAAAAAGTGTTTTCAGTTCAGGCGCGTGTTCGAAATGTAAGGAGATCTCTGTCGGAAGATTGCCTGAAACATACGCAGCAGGTTTGATAGTCATTGATGGAGAGGCCAGTCACCAGGCCAGTTGAACCAGTAGACAAAGTGTGCCATCGGACGACCGGCGGCGAGTCCTACCCGTTGGACAGGTCCGTTACTCCGAGAAAGTGGACTATAGTCTACTACTACTGCGCACACGCATCCTATCCGATCTCCACATCTGACGTCAAATGTAACACTTATCCATCATTCACAAAAATGATAAAATGATTTCACCTTTAAAAATCCAATTAGTTTTACATTTCGCACAAACGGTAAATATTGTTACCACGCGGCTTCGTTCCCCTCTCGTTGCTAATTAGTGCATTCGAGTTAAAATTGCTCTTGTTCGAAGCGACTGCGCCGATGCATACGGTAGGTAGCTAGCTATCATATCACAGACTCGGAACGCTCAAATTGTTTAATAATACTGTAATTATGTTTATAAACTGTAAGTTAATAATAACTGAAATATTGTAGTTATTGTACGACAATAGTGGGATGTTGGCGATAAGGAGCAGGAAGGGCAATGAGGAGACAGTTCATCGCTCGAAGAACAATGACCGATGAGAATGGCACGGATGGTCATTTATTGGAATTAAATCTTAATGGAATGCGAAATAAATACAATGAGAAAAAAGAGTTGGTTATCTAGGATAGAGCTATCGTATTACCGACTCAGGCGACCTGGCGGCGCCGGAGCTGACCGCGGGACTTGTGGCTAGACACACTCGCATTACAATAACTCGAAGTGTATAATATGCAAATAACATCACCTACTTACCGCAAAATACCCACAGAATATGTGGAAGTACCTACGTAGAATAGGTAGTATATATCTTTGATATAGGTAAACCTTGGTTCTACGAATTGCATCAGAATTGCAGTCTACTATGATGGCAATCATAAACATGAAAATGTCGCCTCCGATCACCCAGGCGATCGTAATGGGATAGAATATATATGACTCAACATTTTTCTAAATGTAGTGTCAAATATCCGCATGCCGCCCGCATAATCTCAGCGCGCCTCGCTGATTTACGCTCATTGTCAAATGAATTTGAGAAAGCATTTTGGTAGATGAATCGAAATGTGGCTGGAGCTGGAAGCGGGAGGCTGCGGGCCGGCGATCAATACAGGGGCCGGCGCGGGCCGGGCGCCGCCGCCGTGCGTGCCGCCGCCGCCCGCCCGCGCCGCTGCGAAAGCGAACGCACCGCTCCGACCTCGCTGCCCTTCACTAAGTGTCGACGACCCCTACAACGCCCCCAACCCCTCGCGACACCCCTTCCCACATCTCCAGCTCAATCTTCCTGCCTGACCTGATTTATTAAAAACTCCAATGTCACCTTACCCTCACTAAGCTCGCATTAGTCACTCGTTGAATCATGAAATCGTAAGAATTTTATTCGTAAGCTCCTGATTCAGAGCTCCGAAACAAACTTTAATCACTTCCACTATAAATTCGTCATATCGTTGTCATTTCCAAATAATCTTTTGCTAGTCAAATCGCGTTTACCCGGAACCGAACCGTGATTAGGACTTCCGCAGCTATCTAGATGGCATAGTTAGCCGACACATCCGCTAGGCGAACGTTAGCAGTAGCACATTCGAAAAACCGGATCGATTTCCTCTTCGTTAGTATTCCGACAGTGCCAGCTGCCACCAGGGCGAGAATCCGGTGTAAAATCACGTTTTTACAACAATGCGGGCTTGTACAAATATTAAGCATGGACATAATAGCAACCACTTGACAATAATTATTATTTTACTGCAAAAATAGAAACCAATACCAAGTTGTACTCGCCCGCACTATATTCATTCACACCTACTAATCAAACCCTCTTACAAATTGTACCGAATGCACTAACATGAAATAAAAAAGTACATATTATTTAATGGTCAGGACAGACTTTTATAAAATTGTCAGATAGGTACCTACGACAGGTGCATTTATCCTAGGAACATAAATGTTCCGCATGCCCTGTAGTTATTTTTAAATATATTTAGCGTACTATTTTCAGGTACATACTTACTTATTATGTAGCCATCAACAAAAATAAATGATCGATTAATATTGATGAAAATCAGTCGCACATGGCATAGACAGCGCGTGGTGAAAGATTGCGATCTTTGCGGGGAGCCTAGCCAATGAACTTGAATAGGCAGACCTCCACTGACTTGAGCCGGCTATAATTAAATCGCTTCAGCTTTGAGATCATTATAACAACACGACATTATTATAGGCAGCATAATATTCCACTTCTTCGTGTTGACCTTTGATTATTTAGTATTGTTCTGTAATTGATAGGTAGAGGTACGTACGGTTTTCATCATCAGTTGATAACGGTGTATTTTGAAAAAACAATAATTCCTTCCTGCTAAAAAGTTACTACTTAGTCCCTAATTAATAACTATATAAGTGCCATACTCAGTTTTGTTACTATCTTTTTGTCGTTGCCATAAGCCAGACGCGACACAGGGAATCGGTGTAATAACGTCGCTGCCGCAAGCCTTATTTTGCACCTTGGTCATGAGCATACATACTATTTTCCAGTAATTATTAGATAGTAGAACAGTAATGTGATCTTTACATTTTCATCTAAACAGTGTTCATAGTCTGCTAACATTGGGGCGATGCAAGTTGATCTCTTACTAGGATTTAGGATGAACTAAATGTTAAATTTTCCGCTGCCGGCATCGGGTGTCGGGAGTCGACAACCCACGTGTTCTCGATTCAATACTATTTTCGGCAGCGTGCATGGCATTTGGACCGCGCACTGGAAACCACCTACTTACCCCGGTTTATTTTGGGATGCCCCACTAACGATGTGCTTTTCCTTCCTCAGCTAAATATGCTTCGTACAAATTTATATAAATATATATTCGTGCCTATATCATAACAATGGGTGGTGGTAGGTAGTGTGAATATCTAATACAAGTACTTACATCGATGTTTTTAGTCTAAGAGCGTTACGTGCTATCCTAAAAACATAATATGATGTGAAGTCGGTTCTGGTTAAAAAAAAAATATTACTAGTTACTTATTATTTATTCTGCGGTATTACCAAATTCTAATGGAAATCTTTCACGGTCTCTTGAGTTTTAAATTAATTCAAGTCTCTATCTAGTATGTCTAGTAAAAAATGCAGCTAATTAGGTTTAGCTGAACACTCAAGTGAACGGACTTGAGTAGACTTAAGTTTTTTTAATCGTAGCATGGAATTGAGCCAAACGTAACGGTAACCTAACACAGTAAATCTTCTAAGATAATATACGTGTTTATGAGCTTGTCATAAAACAAAATACACGTCATTAAATTTACTACAAGATAAGACTTTCCAATGACCATTTCGATCGGCGCGGCGCCCGCTGGTGAACCGCATTTTTTATTTGATCATTTAATGCCATTTGCCTACAACTTTACTTCAGCGTCGTTGGCATCGCTGGCGCTTGATGGGATATCTCATTCGTGTTTCTGTCATAGATAAGTACTATAACTTACAGAGATAATCCTTGCATGAATGCCTATTAATATGTACCTACCCATATCACTATTATCATCATCTAAATTCACATAAAGTTAGATCCCGTGCCTATCTTATTTTTATAAATAATGACCGGGTCGATTGCGTAAAAGCGGGATAGAACGCGAACTGGGGATGTTCTGGGAGTCCCGCCGAAAGAAAACCGGGGGGGCGCGGGGCGGCCGTTGCCGCTGTATCGACCGCCACCGCTCCAGCCGCGATGCCAACGCCGCCGCGCCGCGCTCGGTCGCGTACACTTGACATTCGCGCTGCCTCACCCCCGCGAACGGGTTCACGACCCCTGCCTTACAACATTACACCTAACACAAGATAGTAATACCTCAGCAAACTAATTATTTTTATTTATCATTCAGACTTTTCATTACAATAGATTAGGATTATTATTGGAAAGTATAAAACAGTAATTGGATGTCGACTTCGTTAAAATAATGAGAGTTCACGGGCAATTTTAATAAATGGATGGCGTTAAGCTATTCGCTAGGTATAGCAGTAGATAAAACAAATCTCCTATGTCACACAATGGTTGTGCCAAGTGGGTTGTCTCATGGGGGATAAACGGAATGGCTATTTCATGTATACATCAATTATTATTTATGGAATGAAATCTAATCTTCTTACGGCGACTGTCTACTTTCTAAATAAGCCAGGCTGATTTATTGCTTTGCGTATAATTCTAGTTACTTATATTTAAACCAAAACTTTACGATGTAAAATTGATTTTGTTGCATAGACTTTAAACATGCCCTGTGAACAATTCCTGATTTTATAAGTAGGTATAGTTGATTTAGAATGTGGCCTGTTGACTACATATTGACCATTATGATCAGCATCCGGGCTTTATCTTGGTTAAGCGAGTTCTTGGCTCTCTATATTTTTTTTCCACTTTTTATGTTTCTATCTTCACTGATACTGGATTATATTACAAGAATAGCCGTTAGCGTGCCACTTCATTCATTTTCATTCATTAGCAATTAGTCGGAAATGCAGTAAAATTTAGATATTAATATTTTCCATTTGTTCACAGGAGAGGACCACCCAGGCCAGAAACAACGCAAAGGATTTTTCAGAAGCCTTTGGAAGAAGTCCCGCCATTACTCCTTGGAACACCCGTGAAGAGATAAACTCAGACTTGGCCTTCTATAATGTCCAGTCCAGTCACTCGTTGCTTACCATAACAACTTCACTGTGACGAACGTACACCACCCGATACTGAGTTTTGACTCTTCATTAGTTCGACTAGGCAGTAACTCAATTTTTAATCGCACAACTTTACACGCGAAACGTATTTGATAACAATATTTACTACCTTGTATTCGTTGATTATGACAAAAACTTAGGAAGTAGTTTGTTTATACGTGACAAGAAAACCTTTATAAAATAGGCAAATTCCAAAATGTTAAGAATTTCCTCGCTTTATATGGAGTTTGATGAAGGATTGCAGGATACAAAATAATTGTGGAAGTAGCTAGTGTAAAAATGCTGATCGACGACTTTGCGTTATCATAATGCGGTATTTATAATTATTTGTTGGATGGAAGAATATTATATCAAAGCATAATTTATTTGTAAGCTGATAAGTATACATATTTAATTTAAAACTAATTTTCTTTGTTATAAATAGAAATGTGTAGAAATGTAGATAACCACGTAGATTACTTTGTTAAATTGATAACAATTATTACCATTTCATTATACATATACCTGTTTTATATTTTCTAATTGATTGAATTGGGATTATAACACAACGCGCAAGATAAGTAGATAGTGGTTATTTTTTACGCAATAGCTGCTTACGGAATACTTTCTCAAAGATAGCTCTTATCTATTTTGTTTTAAGTTTTCGGTGCGATGTAGTTCTTAGGTTGAAAGCACCGCAACCATAAGAATGTCATTGTTTTCATTAACCTGTATAAATCTAAGCTGTATAGAACTGAGATTTACCTTTCTCAATTTACCTACTTATTAGTTTCTTCGATAACGAAAATTGGCCCTAGTGTGTTGTAACATAAAGAACCAAATCACTTGATAGGCTATTGCTGCAAGTTTAACATTTGATACCAATCCTTGTATTCGAGTGTACTTAACTCTTACTATTGTAGATTTATTAAAATGAAAATAAATAATGTTCATTAGCAATACCTGTTGGTTTTCATTACGCCCTCCCCAGGACCCAGGATTCAGGAAGGAAACACGATAATATAATACAAATCATTTTATTATTAGATAGACACAGTTCCCATCGCTTATCAGAAACAATGTACAAAGCTAGAGTAGTAATATCAAATATAAACAATATGCACCCTTCGTTTACTGCAAGCCTTGTTTGAGGATACAGGGTAAATTGAGCGCTTCTATTTCTGCAGCTAAGAGTTAGAATAGAACAGAATGCAAATGTTTATTATTATTGACTACACAAGATTACAGATGCGGCATAATTAAACAAGAAAGCATAGCAGAAAATGTAGGCAGACGGGCGTGTGTTCCCCGCCTCCGTCGCCGCCTCGCGATATATCGGACACAATCACACGATGGTTCCAGTGGGACTAGAGATTTTTAATAAAATTGTAATACTTGGGTTACAGTGTCTTTCATTTTGTAACAAGCCCTTACACAAAATGCTTATTTATAATTATATAATATATATGCTGTATAATGTTGTTACAGTAATTTCATTACGTGGATATCATACCGTCTCGTCAAGCATCTGTATGGGATACAAACTATCTTTTATATGACCTGCAGTGGTCCGCGACGCGATCTCAAGGTGTTTACTGTTCTTACGCGAGGTAAACAAATAGACACAAGATGCTTGAGAAGAAACCTAAAATCTCTATACACATAACGCTTTAAGACCTGCCCGCGAAGCTAGATATGCTTCACTACGGTCGACGAAAGCAAATTTTTAAAATACATTTTAAATACAGTAACAATTACTTTGAGGAAGCGGTGAGCGTAAAAAAGGGTCCAGAAACCGCAAAGTAATCGTATCTGCACGAAGTTACTAAACGCCTCACACCGACGACGCCATAGTTTATCAAATATCAAAACAAATGAACGGTCCTTATCACTTTATAGAATATACAAAATGCAGTTACTTATTTCCCTGTGGAAAAAATATCTTATAGTATTCTTAGATCACGGCGCGCTTCGATCTGAAAATAAAGAAACACTGTTGGATGATAGTGTACAAGGTATGTATGGAGGGTCACAATTATATACTGCGGTGTCTGCACGAGCTTTGGTTTTAGCCGTGAAAAGTTAAGTAACAGACAAATGAGTTACTTTCGTAAAGTGTGTGATTATGAATTTATATTTTCAAAATCATTATTAGGGTCGATACCTCTGCGTTCAGCGCCAAGCCTTGCATTCACACACCGTTCGTCGTGCTCAGGAAACATGACAAACGCTTTCACACTCACAGCCGCACATTAAGTTTGATAACTTGTGTCATGGGTGCCGGAAACATTCACATCACACACAAAAAAAACTTGTGTTCCCGCCGGGAATCGAACCTGATACCCCCTACTTAGAAGTTCACCACGCATACGTTCACCCAACTAAGCCAACGGGCAGTTAAAAATACACATTTGTGGCTGTACCGTGTAGTAAGTACCGAACCAGATAAATATCTGGTTCGTTACTTAAAACGCGCTTCTTGACTGTCAGGCATGGTTGCCTGACAGTCAAAAAGCGCGTTTTTTAGTGTTCCGAAAACTCTCAAACGCGCTCAGTGTTTAAAACATCATAAGCCTAAAGACAAGATAGTTTGGATTGAGTTTCGATATTTTTTTAACACCTACACTCATATTTTTTTTTTAGTAAGAGCCGATATGCTTATCTAATATCAGTGTCGAGCATGTGACGCATGTGGTGACGTCATCCGTGATAGTCATAAAAACGATCATCTCGATTTGAGCGTGTCTCGAAATTATCCTTTTCAACTAAGTATGAGTACTTAATTATAAATCAAAACATGAAGTATAAGATATAGGACTCACCTTTAATAACCACAGGTAATTAAATAGTCTCCTAACTTCTCCACTACGGATGCGGCTTGCTGGGGTTGAATGGGCTCCTCGTACAGAGAGATAACGACGGCTGAAACAATAAAGTAGTTTATAGCCTCCACGCCAGACAGAATTTAATGGTACACCCATGCGGTGGCGTCACGCTATTTGAATGTCAAAACAAATTATGTTAAGACCTAAATATTATGTTTGATGGGGCCTTTAAATTGATTAGATGCTTTAATTGATTACATAATACACGTACTACCTACTATTGGTAATTGTATACCACAGCATAGACCAAACAAATTCAAATTACTTTACTACATACTGAGCAGCAGACACTCCTCAGACAGGGGCCTGTCACGTCACGCGAGGTTATTCGCGATTGACCTAAACCAATGCGAGTATGGAATACCTGGACTACGGACTACGCACCGCACAAATGGATCTACCAATATATGCATTTGGAGTCAAGTTAAGCTTGTTGGTTAACAGGCTATATCAAACAACTTTTATTTTTACCGACTTCACAAAAAAGGAGGAGGTACTCAATTCGTCTGTATTTTTTTTTGGGTGTTACCTAATATCTTCTACGTGAACCAATTGTAATATTTTTTACTGGTGCCCATTGCTCCGATTTAAATTTGATCAGTAGCTTTCGAGTTATCGTCAGTAATGCGTGTTTAATACATTTAATCTGATCAAGCTTTGCTTGCATTTAATTATTTATTTAGTAAATTAATTTATTTGAATTTAGCAAAAATAAATGCAAGGGACAATCCCGTCTCGCTAAAAACTTCATACGGTGACAATAGGGGAACGTCATCAGTCATCTGGTACACTGATAAATTGTTGCAAGCAAATGTACGCTGTGTAGGAACTTAGTAGTGAGTAATGGAGACTTAAATTGTTTTAGTTTGTTTATAATCATATACATGTATCTGTTTGTATTGGTTAATCCGTACACTTATTTCGTGAAGTTAAGTGTTATACCCGATGTTCATTTTATTTGTAGGTCAAATAACTGCACTATTCAACAACAAAATCAGTATTCCGGTTACAAGTGGTTAAGACTCCTCTAAACGTTCGACGTTAATTAAGAGGGCCATTAAATCTGGTACCAATTTATCGATATTAGAAATAAAAGTATAGCTTCGTGACCACGAAAGCGGTACTGGCATTGGCATACGTACGACCTCCCGGGGTCATCGTGCCAGCACGTGGTCATTACTTAGCTATAAACATGTTTGTGATTTGTTTTCGCAGTCGCTTACGTTTTCGTTGTCTTGATGTGCCCTTAAAGCTAGTAATAATTTGATTCTACAAAAACCTAAGTAAATAAACTGCAATAAATAATTGACAGAAAAAAAATTTAAATAATAATACCAATAATTCTTGGTACTTGTTATTATGTGCTAGCTCTACCTTATTTATTGATCTAATTTGACTCCTGAGTGTCCGCTAAGGCTTTTGAAAATTATTGAAAATACGTTGCAAAGAACAATGGCGACGTCCCATACATTATGTGTTTGGCAACTGCAAGCTACGTTCATTTGAGATACTTTTAGTCAATGATTACATATGCTATAAGTAGTAATATACAACTAGTATTTACTGTGCAGAAGTTGGGAGAAAATAATTGATAAAGGTAATAATTGTGTATTAGTTAGTTATTGAATTATATATGTACCTAGGTTAGTTTAGTACCTACATAATACTTTTGCATTTACAATTATATTGTAAGCTCCTATATGCTTCAATTTGTATCGTAAAAATGTTTGTTAAAATAGGTTAAATTACCATGAAACAAATAAACTATTTGTAATATAGATGTAACGAGTTAGGTGTAATGAAACATACTATTCGTAATGCAGAATGCAGCTTGGTTAGAGTATATTCTTTTCTTAGGAATGCAGCGTACTGAGTTTTGAAACTGCGTTAAGTTAAATAATAAGCTACTTGTTAAAATATTTTACATTTGAATCCCTACTTCTAAAAATATACGGGTCCTATAAAATAATTAACGAAAAAATAACATTTAAATCATAATTATATTAATGAACGGGGACTATTTTCATTTATGGGTCACGAGTCGCTGTTGTTCTTTGTCGATCAAAATTTCGTTTTTCACGGCCCGCGGCGGCTTCACAATAGTTGCCCGCGTCTTTCTTTGTGATTGTGGTAAAAAATTCTATATATTATCAGTTATTTATATTAGTGAATATTGTGGATAAATTACCAAGAGCTGGACGAGTGCTCGAGTACAGGAAACCAGATTCGTGCAAAATTGGCGTCATTTTGTAAAGACTTTCGCTATTTGACAAATTCCTGTCACCAGATCTCCGCCTATACGTGTGCCTGTTACATAAGATAATGTGGGTTTATACCAATCGGCTTACCTTGTTGTGTCTTCATGCAGTGCACGCCAACCTTGCCGAGTTTTGCGCGTATGATGCGGTCTGTGCCACTGAGGTAGATGTACCGTGAGCCTGCTATCGTCACACCGCCGCTCGTTAACAGTGATTCATTCTCGAAACCGGCGACTATCTTTGCAACTTCATCTTTTGATATCTGTCAACAAAGAAAAATCTATATTAAGGCGTGCATCGAGGTAAGGTTATAGCTATTGGAAATGGACATTTTGATAGATATATAGCTTCGAAAAATTATGTGTCAAGCACTGACATGGCTAACAGTTTTTCTATTTGTATGGTTAAATACCCTTTAGTACTCATTGAAGAAACGCACGCACTTATTCCGCAGCTGATCTTGAAAGCCAGTTAAGGCCTAGAGTTTTTACCACCTTCGTTTTTATATTATAAATTATCAACAGATGAGATATAAATCAAATACTCATTTTAATGTTTGAAAACCTAAGTTTTATTAGGAAATTGGAACTGCCCGTTGGCTAAGTTGGGTGAGCGTTTGCCTTCTAAGCAGGGGTATCGGGTTCGATTCCCGGCGGGAACACAACCACAAGTTTTCTCCCCAAGGAAAATTTGTGTTTCTAGTTCTGGTTGTGATTGTGTCTGTGATGTGAATGTTTCCGGCACCCACGACACAATTCATTGAACTTAGTGTGGGGCTGTGAGTGTGAAAGCGTTTATGTTTTATATTTTTTTTTATAAATTTCAAATTATCCTAGTCTGATACGATTAAAGTCAATTGGTAAAATATTGTTTTTTTTTTTGCCATCATTATTTTCGTCGCGATAAGAGTTTAATGTCCCAGTTCACTTAGTGTTATAGGCATTTTAGGGAAATCGTTCACCTTATCTATAATATGCACTCGCCATTAAAAAATAATATTTAAGGTTATTTTGAACTTTTGTTGACATCAGACAGTTCCGATCTTTGGGTTTCTGTTTTCATTCATGTGCAAAATGAATCAAAGTTCTGAATGCTTTCATGGATGAACCAACAATATTGGATTTCGGGGTTCGGCAACAATCACTCGAGTGAGCATTCACCCGAGTGAACTGTCAGATATCATACCCTCAACTTAACAGCCTATATGTGAGATTTTGGTATCGTCGAGTAGCTGTGCAAACGATATTGTTTTTCGGATTGATTAGAAATATTTCCAGTAAAATAACAGCTAATAACATTTTATACATATATCAAGGTGAAGAAGACAGTGCGGTAATAGGCAACCATGACTTTAACCATCAGGTGAGCCACTGGCTCGTCTCGTCTCTCAGTAACTTAAAAAAAGTATTCCGTATTTTATTACTTTTTCCAATTATAAAATGTTTAGGTAGTTACCGATTCATGATATATGATTTTTATAAAACTTTTGAGTTTGATTTTTACATCTTTTTACCCCTTTTATCACCGAGTCCATTTGAACACATTGTGTGTCAAATGGACTCAGTGATTTCCGCAGAGCCTCATGGTTTTCGAGACTAAACGAATAAAGTTATATGGATAAAAGTTACTGCATTCGGTGTGTTGGATCTGTCACTTATTTCAAACCCAACCTATGGGGTGCATGGTGTCTGGCATATACACCTACTAAACATTATTTTATTAGTTTTCAAATATCAGTATCAGTCAAAAATATACCAAAATAATAGGGCATAATGTAAAAAAAGAGTAAGTGTAATTAATAGGTGTAACCCATGCATTAATAGAAGGGGAAAAGAGGAAGTATGATGATCTTGGCAAGATGGTAAACACATCCAACCACATCATTACTAACCATCTTCATAATAATTCTCATTAAAGTTGATAAATCCCCATTAACCATACTGTAAATTTCGTTCAACTGTAATTATACTTGTCTATAACATTCAAAGGAATACCTCTTATTACCAGTCGCTTGTATGTATATAAAAACGAAAAAAAATCACAATTCACTGATTAATGAAATTCTCAAGAACTTCTTGACCTACGAATCTGACATTTGGCCGTTTTTTTTGTAAATTTAATAAAATATGTATTAATTTGTTTTAAAGGGATGGATTAAGGAGGTTAAACAGAGGGTGAAAGTTTATATTAATGTAGTTTGCTTAGGAAGCTGGTGTACTGAAAATTTATATTCAAGTAATTTTTAATGGTATAATGTCCTAAGGACTGTAAGCCATCTATTATACCCATTTGAACTGCTCGTTGGCTTAGTTGGGTGGCGTTCGCCTTCTAAGCAGGGGTATTGGGTTCGATTCCTGATTGAAACACAAGTTTTCTCCCCAAGGAAAAAATGTGTTTCAGGTTCTGGTTGTGATGTGAATGTTTCCGGCACCCACGAAACAAGTCATCGAACTTAGTGTGGGGCTGTCAGTGTGAAAGCGTTTATGTTGTTTATTAGTTTTTATTTATTTATAGTGCACGACGCACGAGCTAACTAACGACGGCGCTTATAGTTTGATACATTGTAATAAATGTACGCGCATGGTGAACATACTATTTTTCATCAGTCAACCATTACACATTGGTAATCAATATTTATAATTTATAATATTCTATAAAATGCACTTCCATGGCTAACAACTTTTGTATTTCCAGCCTTTTTTTATGTTTTTTAGTAACCAATACTTAGTCAGTTTTTATAATAATATATTTGGGTTTCTTAGCTATGACTTCCTTGATTTCATAAAATGAGATTTTTGTCTGTATTTTTTAAACATAGGACAATTTTGAAAAACCCTTACATCCCTTGGAATATTGTACATAATGCTTCTTTACACTACACTTTCCGATTATTGTGCCTTAAGCGTAATTAAAAATTAATAAAATACTGCTGTAATAAGAAACATATCAAAGATTTATAGTGAAAGTTTGGTCATAATAACTTATTAGACAGGGGTTAGGGAGTTAATTAAGAGTCGGATAAAATACTAAATTCTCAAGTTTACAGATCTATCTATACCTACCTTACGCCTCACCATCTGGTATTTTAGTGAAGTATAAAACTTGAAAATACACATTATATGGCTAATGCTCTAGTAGTATTGTAACAAAGTAACACTCTGATAACCGTGGTGGAAAATATTGCTTGGAAACAAGTCCAAGAAACACAAAATTCAAGAACTCACAAGTGATCAGCCAAAACAGCTGATGGATCGAACAGCCCAGGTAAACATGGAGGCTTAAGACTCCAGTAATAAACATAGGGATTTTTGGAAGGGATGGGGCATTGCTACTATTTTTTGTCGTAAAGTGATAAATAGCAACTGTAGACACAGTAGGGTGAAATTTGGAGTATCTATAAATTTCTGGCAAAAATGCTTATTTAATTCAAAGTCAAAAAGTGATTGGTGTTGGTCTCCACGGGAAAAAATACTTGTTTCGTAATGTAATTTAGCTAATTCTGCACAAAAGCATTGCAAAAGTAATTTGCAAATTTATATTACAATGTAGAGCGGTTTGCTCTGAGATAAAAAGACTCCTTAAATTTGAACAAGATATGTGGAAAATGTAGTCTACACTATGCTGTGATATAACGATCTGAGTCATCGCTCTGACATGACCTTGACACAAGGCTAATCAACAATTAAATAAGTATTATGATAACAGCAACGACAATTGATTTAAATCCAAATGTTTTTATAATACTTGGTCACACTTAGTTTATCTTATATTATTAATATTGGCAATGGTGAAAAGCGACTATAAAGAACATAAGAAATACATCGCTAAGCATATATGTATTGATTTAAAATCATAATTTATTCATAATAATTTTAAGATATTTTTTTCCATGGTAGTAGTAGTTTTTCTTAATTAGTTAAAATGTCTTAGCAATGGTAAGATATAAAACAAGATGATAAAAAATTTTGAAATTAACAAAAAACCAACCGCAATTTTACTGTCTTCACTTTCACGTACTTCACTCATCAAAGCAGACGAAGACTAGCAGTTCACAGTTATGGTGATTATTCTTATCTAGGCTCTGTAATTGTGGTTTCATGATAGGCCAAATGAGATTTATTTAGATTAGAAAGGTGTTAAATTATTTGTTAAATCTCCTATTTATGGTAAAAAGTTCAGATTATTTGTAAAAAGAAATGAACCCAAAAAATCCAAATCATGATTTTTCAAAATAAATAAAAAAATGTCATAAACAAAATATCATGAAACTGTTAACAATGTACAGTAATGTGTATCACCTATTCCTTACACAGTTGCCATCTTTTCTGTCATGAGTTGTGTATACATATTATGTAACGCCTGTAGTAGTCAACCCAGAACTGACATTCGTCATAAAAGGTTAGATTAGCAGGTAATATTTTTTTTATTAGATTCAAATTAATATTTATAAAATAATTGAAAAATCAGGTTACAGGTATAAATTGAATATAACACACTATGATCCTCAGCTCAAGATGATGATATTGTGTTCAAATTCATTAAAAACAAAAAAGATCTTTTAACAGTTCTATAAACATTTAAAAAAAGTTTAATTTAGACCAAAATATTTAGAAAAATATTGAAAATGTCTATTTACATGTGATTCAAAGAGGCACTCATGAAAGAGTCTTAAAACCTAGTAATAAAAAAAACCGGTCAAGTGTGAAACGGACTCACACACGAAGGGTTCCCGTACAATTATCAATAGAAACGGCAAAAACAAGTAAAAAATATCACATTTGTTGTATTGGAGTCTCATACAACAAACTACACCCCATATGTTTTAATTTAATTTACTTATTTATAAAGTAAACATTTAACAAAATATTCAAGCGTCTACCTGTTGCCATTATCAATATCGAGCAAAAACAAGTAAAAAATAATACCGTTTGTTGTATGGGAGCCAGCTTAAATATTGTTATAGCAGCAGCAGAAAAATCATCAACATCATCTGTGAAAATTTTATTCTCATGAACTGTAATACCGTCTAACTATCTGGGGTCGGGTCTATATTAGGTTCTTGAGATACAGCCTGGTGACAGATAGACAGCGGAGTCTTAGTGATAATTGATAACCCAAAGGGTAAAACGGACCGTTTTACCCTTTGGGTACGGAACCCTAAATCCCACAATCATTTGCAGTTTTATTATTATTCTGAATATGATATCATTATGCTTATCAATGTCAAGGTCATGTCAGGGTATTGACTCCAAAAGGTTACAGTGTAGACACAACAGCTTGTTTATATATGGTCTACCAAAGATTACCAAAACAAATATGGAATTGCTACTCCATATTAGCTGTTATAATCTTCTTCGGTAGTTGGCTTCTTCTTTTCTTGCTTCAGAACTTGTATTTTTTTATACACTGGTCTGGCGCAATAGAAATAGCTGGAAGAGCTGGTCTGGAGCAATGGAACTAGAGAGCAATGGAAACAGCTGGAAGGCTCCTTTTTCATAAGGTGCTCCAGTTTAGGTAATTATAATATTAACAATGACGAAAAGTATGCTTAACCCAAGTGAGCTTCATTTTGAACAATCAGATGTAACCCTATGATGCCTTGCTAGAATTACCGAAAAAGCAATTAGTTGTCTTTCCATAGTCATGTTTCTGGATATATGTTTAATTCTAATAATCTACTAATCTACTAATATTATAAATCTGAAAGTTTGTGTGTAAGTATGTTTGTTTGTTCCCTCTCCACACTTTAATGGATGAACTGATTTGGATGAAATTTGGAATGTACATAGCTTATACCTAGGATTAACATATAGGCTACTTATTAACTTGATAATAGCGAGAGAACTTGCGGGGCATGGCTAGTTTTATATATATTATGGGATGTCTTACTGATAACTATCACTGGAGAAACTGAAGTTAATTTTTTGCCATTTACTTTGACCAGCCTCACTTCTCTTTAGTATGATAGCAATTTTCATTTTTTATAATAATAATGTTAATCTGTAACTCAACTGACTAATGAGTCTCACAGGACAGTTCTACACATAAAATATACTGTTCTTATTTTATTTAAAGCCACATAGATAAGTATTTGGCTGCTATCTTGCCTTTATATTTATTTGAATATTATATTTTGAATAGTATATGATTGAGATTTTTTTTAAATATATAAAAAATTACTTGCAACTGTATGTCCCTTCATTTTCAAGTTTATAGTCACTGTTCTGTAACAATGCACTGTAACAATCATGTTTTTATTTATTAATCTGTTATACCTTTAGTAAGTATAAATCTATGTTACTTGGTCATGTTTTTTAAAATCACCAAACATAGTTAAAATCTACCTAGATAAAAGCAATAAGTTGTAGTGGAGCATCTAATACAAAGTGAGAGAGACACTAAGTCACAAACACAGGTATAAGTCTCAACCTATAACACTGTAAATATGTAAATTTGTTAGGCAGATAGATGGGTTTATTTTTTATCCCTTTATCAATGTAGATGGCAGATCTACATCCAACAGGTCATCTGGATCCAGCTGGCTAAAGCAATAAGCCTAAAATGCTATGCTTATCAGCTAAAATATACATATAAACACTTTCACACTCACAGCCCCACACTAATTTCGACAACTTGTATCATGGGTGCCGGATACATCCACATCTCAAATACAATTACATTTGAAACTAAACATATTAAAGTGGCAGGTAACATTTTTGATAATGCATGATAGAATTATATACATGTATAAAGAGAAAACATAGAATAATAAAATGGCAAACAAACAATTTTAATTTTATAGATATTTTCAGATAAAACAATAAATCTAAGTAATGGAATAATGAAGTTGTGTCAGCAGAATGTTACTTGCCTCTACTCAATCAATCAAGATAATTGACATAGAACAAACATGGAGCGAGACATGAACATATATAAATTATGGAATATTATAATTAATTAGTGTATAGAGAAAATATACAAAACTTACTGTGGCCCGCGGCTTCGCCCGCTTCAGTCAAAATTTGTATGAAACCATAATGAGCAGTAATATACATAACAAATTTTATCCAAATACGTTCAACCGTTGCACCAGTGAAGAGGCCACAGATATACACACAAACTTACGTATTAATGATAATAGTTTAATTAGGTGCAGATCATTATACGCAATATTTACTATAAATTGAGGAAAAAATTCAAGCATTTTACGTTGTAAAATATGTACGATATTTAAACTTGAGGAAGGGTTAAAAAAGAAACGATGGAACTTTTAGGACTTGCCTTCAAGTAAGAAAACAGATTTCTGTACCGGTAACATCATCAAAATTATTGAAATTCAGATAAATTGTGAAATTATGGTCAACGGGTTTTAATAATTATTTATAATTTATACCATAGGCTCCCATCCTCTGAATTTGAAAGTAAGGACAAATCGGTAAAAACCATTTTTCTAATTTGAATTGGTTGCCACCGCATGTCGCCATCTTGTCAAACTTGCCGGCAAGACAATTCGTCATCCAATCAGCCTATACGCACGTTTATCACAGTATATTTCACTTGAAAGCACAATATAAAACGTATTTATGAAAATCACATCTACGTAGAACTAGAACAATACGGAGAAACTTACTTCGAAGCCGTCCGACTTGGCCCAGACATTTCCATCGTGACCGGCAATCGCAGCTTTTGTAACACATCTGGATGCCATTAACTGTTTATCGACGTAATCTTGCCAGCTCATTTTGATTGAGTTCGACTAAAAATAAAACTACACTTGAATATCACAATCTCCTCGTCACCGCGAGCAAACGCTCCACACGAACAAAAAGCACTGCCGTTTCAAAATGGCAGCGTAATCATAGACACCACCGGAAGTCCGTTATCACTAAAGTAGTAGGTAGTCTATGACTTATATCATAGACAATTTTAATGTCAACTAACGATTTTAGCTGGTTGACAGATGCTAAGCGCGGACTAAAGGTTTTGTATTCACACCCCAGCATTGTGGTGATAAATATTTCGTCGCTGTTAAGTCAACACTAAATTACTAACGTATTTAGCAAAGTAGACTTAATTGCATAAACCTGAAGCTGGACTTGCGGTACATTTTTTTTTATTTTATTTACAAAATTTATTGGTATTATTAGCGTAGTAATAATGATATATTTAATTAAAGATGTGCTTGTAATTATTTTTATATATGGATTAGATAAATAACACCGTTATAAAAAAAAACATGTGAAATAACGAAATAAAATATGTTATGCGTAAATATATATTATAGCAAATCACTAAGAAAGTTTGAACTACATTAACCATATCAATCCTCTTTATTGCCATTACCCTTCCTTAGACAACGGGCTGATCCGCTCTAAATGTGGCTGCATACCAGCATCATTACCAGGCTATACCGTAGTTCAGCATTTATCCTGTGTAGAGCACCGCTAAACATTCGACAAAATAACTAGCTTGTAGATGTTAGTTATATTTCCTAAAATTAAACTACAATTAAACACATCTATAAAGTAACCAAGTAACCTACAATTCATCGAGCGTAAACCCAAAAAACCCAAGTGCTAAACCAAGTTGCATCCCACACTAAAGTCTGTCACATCTTCCATGGAGTTAAAGTAATGCCGTCGGGTCTTTTACCAACTTCACGTATCAGACCATTCGGTTCGAGAATGGCTGAAACATTGACTCTGTTAAAAGCCCGGTGGATGATATCATTGAGGCTGGCGTGGCGGAAAATTTGGCCAGCACTTTTCTGGTACGAGAGGAAGTACTGACCGAGCAGGTCAACAGCAGTACCACTCTGACAGCTATAGTCAACATAGCACCTTGGCCCAAACATAAGCATAATTTAGCGAGACGGAAAGTTGATAGATCTATAAGTGTACCAGTATTAAAAGAGGGGATGGCTTGCAACCAAAGCCCTGACTTACATACAGAAAGAAACTGCTAGAACTCGAGCACGCACTGTGACGCTATTACATCATATTAAAATCCGTGCTTGTTCACAGAGTGGCTGATCTCAAAGTCTCTGTGAGGATAAAATCGCTGGGAACCCGGTATTTGGGCATGCCATCTCCGAGGCGCTTCTGGCCTCAGTCAGGTTTGCTATTTCTAAAGAACCCAAAGTATGTGAAAGTACTTTATCGACTAATTTGGAAGTACCGTGAGCTGAGGACAATAAAGCTGATAACGCAACACTAGAAATTTTACGTTTACCTAAGCTTCTTCGTCTTACAGGTAAAGAAACTTGCGACCAAGCCCTGCCATACATGTCAATATTCAAAACCGATTTAAGAGTATTATTAACAATGCTTTCTAAGGGCGCTCTCCATAGCGGACAATATCTTAACGAATACGTAAATTTTGGTACAAAGATACAGAATCTAATAATCGTAAAAGCCATATGATATTTAATATTGAGCAATCCGTCAGAAGTGTTTTTAAAATTTTGAATTATTTCTTCTGCAAATGGTGAAATCATCTAATAGCAGTGAACTCAAAATGCTAAGGGAACACTTGTCTACTAGTTTTATATTGTAAGCCAACGAGTTTTTTTTTTAAACCGGTAATATGTCATGAACAGTTATCGCAAACAAAAAGTTCACATTTAGAAAAAAATACTTGAAGCCCAATCATTTTGATCAATTAGTAATTTTAAATCACTTAAGACAGTATTCACATTACCTCCCTAAATTCCGTCATTCAAGTACCAAACATTTAGTCTGGATTGGAGACGTTGAATTATCCGATTGACAGCTAAAGAAAAGATAGCTGGGCCGCAAGGGTCACCCTGCGGACAGCCAACGGAAGACAAAAGAACATCGTTTTTGTATATTAATTTTGACGGTTATCCATAAAATTGCCAAATAAAATTTAATAACTCTTAAATTTTATCGTCAACTGCCGCAGAAGGGTGCTTCTATCAAGAGAATTAAAAGCATTTTTAGCATCCACCTTTAGTAACACCTCTCCACAATTTTGATTTAAAAATGTCCTAAGTGAGTAGATGGCAGCCTCACATCCACCCCGCGAAACAAAACCAAGCTGTATAGGTTGAAAAGATTGCTTAAAGAAGCAAACAAGTATAATTGTTTAAAAAGTACTTACGTTGGTATTTCAAAGGTTTTTTTTGGAACGAAAGTTCCTTATCGCGCGTTGCGAAAGGGGGCTAGACGGAAAAATTAAGACTAAAAGTTGTAACGACACTTTTTGCTATAGTTGTAAGCCATACCACGTTCTCGTCCGATCACCGAAGTTAAGCAAAGTCGGGCGCGGTCAGTACTTGGATGGGTGACCGCCTGGGAACACCGCATGATGTTGGTTTTTGCACGTTTCTTTTAATTTTAGAACGAAAGTTCTTTATCGCGTGTTGCAAAAGGGGGCTAGACGGAAATTGAACTTCGTCCCTTGACACCTCTCAAGTTTTTTCATATTAAAGATTTATTTAGATAATATAATAATAAGAATGTATTGTGTTTTATATGGTAATTCAGAGCTTCGAAGTATAACAACACAGTCACAAAGATCTTTTTATTGGATGCGTGGCTGTATGTGTAGTGTGGAACATTTATGGCAGAACCACACTGGGAACACCACGTACGCTCATCTAGACTCGTTCCAATAAGTTATGAGCAGATGTTTAGAGCTACGCCACGCCACTAAATCACGCCACCTGGCACGACATGACGTACGTGATACCGACCCAGCAATCCCAGATATATAGTGTAGCTTTATAGGACGTCTCAGACATCTAACACGGTGATTTCGCAAAATGATTATATTTATCTCTGTTCTGATTCTATAAAGTCGCTAAAAGATCGTTTTTATTAATGATAGGCTTGCGTTTGATTTTAGTATTTGTTATTACTTCAAGATTATGAACGTCATCATATTAATATGTTTAGCAATATCGAGCTTCATTAACATAAACGTAAATAATCTATCTATCATATATAACAGGGGCTAATTTATCGATTTTTACGTTAATATATATCGCCGAATATATAATTTCATTCACAAAAACATTACATTTCACTATCTTTCATCAAAATAGTTTGTCGTTCTTTCTGTTATATCCACAATCCAATCATCTTTAAGGAAAGTTGACCATCAGGTGCCGTCAAGGACAGTTGAACAATGATTGACATAAAAATTTGTGAACTTATGTCGCAATTTAGTTAAGCTGATAGCGTACGTTTGGCTATTTTAAATGGTTTGGATAGGTGAGCCCGTTCTTGAGTTATAAAATTACAACGAAAAGTGGCATTGATTTTTATATATATAGAATATAGATAGATTGATAGATAATAATATAATGCATAACCTAAATTCCCATTTGTCATTTTGTAATTTTTTAGAACTTTTATGTTGTACGTCGGATTGCTTTGGTCAGGTATGCACACCAACCTCACGCAATTAAGATGACTCTGGCTCTCAGACGCGTAGAAAAATATTTACTCTACCCGCTCAGACATGAGGGTCCCGTGTCGTGTCGTCGTCGCGTCGGTGTAGTGTAGTTCTCGTTTCGTTATGCTGGACCGTGGATATCTGTTTCATCTGATTTGTTGTGTTGTCTGTGTGCAAGAATTAAAAAATTTCGTGCGAAATTTGAGAGACGTACATCCGGTAATTTCATTTCTTAATTATTGAATAATTTTTTTCTCGTTGTCGAGATAATACTATTCATTACAAATAGTAAGATAATTTGTATAAAAATATAAAAAAGATATTCATATACGAAAAAATCACGATATTTCGAAATTCCAATACCCGTTTATAATAGCTTTTGGTATCTTAACTTGACCTTGCGAGTTCTTTTCCGTTCAGCTACCGCGATTGGAACATGTCCTATTCACCTGAAAGAAGGTAAGTTCAGTTCTTACGCTGTTTTAATCGTGTTTTAATGAAAGATAATGTAATTTACTTTGTAGGCAAGTGCCGAATTACTCCCAGTAAAGTTATTTCAGGCCAAAATTCATGTATTTGCGGAAATATTTCTTTTTGATGTCTCTGTCGCCGATTGCCAACATGGCGCTGGTAGGAGTTCAATATTACAAGATCCTTGCTGCACGTGTTTTTTTCGTGTTATATTAATTCCCGTCTAAATAACCATATCTGCACAGTTTAAATTAATTAATCCGCATCAGTTGTAACACAATGGATTCGGACAGCAAGAGGTAAAATGAATTTGCGTTTTGACAGGCGCATCTCAACGCAAATTTGTAATGATTTTTGCAAAGATTTTTCTGCCGATTCATACTTTACTCACTCACTAATTTCTTTTGAAGCAGTGTTAATGTATGTATGCTACTCTCGGCTATATGTCAATAACGTTTTTGTACTGTAAATCTGATGGTACTATTTCAGATCAGAAGATTGGCCGGAGGATAAAAATGGGCCATCAAAAGAGCAGGGAAGCTATAGCGATGGAGCTCCTGCGGAGACCGAAACGTTGGATACCAACTGGCATCAAGTCGTGGAAAGCTTTGATGACATGAATTTGAAGGAAGAGTTGCTGAGAGGAATTTATGCTTACGGTTTCGAAAAACCGTCCGCGATCCAACAGCGTGCCATTATGCCATGCATTCAAGGACGCGATGTGATCGCTCAGGCCCAGTCTGGTACTGGCAAGACTGCTACTTTCTCTATTTCGATCCTCCAGCAAATCGATACTAGCATTCGAGAATGCCAAGCTCTTATTCTGGCCCCTACCAGAGAGTTGGCTCAACAGATCCAGAAGGTATGCAGTGGTGACAGAATTGTTTTACGAGTGTGTGATTAATGCTTCAGTTTGTTGATGTAATAACTGTGTGAAACAATAATTTTAGGTGGTTATAGCTCTCGGTGATCACTTGAATGCTAAATGTCATGCGTGCATCGGTGGCACCAATGTTCGTGAGGATATACGTCAGTTGGAAAGTGGTGTACATGTGGTGGTGGGGACCCCTGGTCGTGTCTACGACATGATTACCCGCCGCGCACTGCGCGCTAACACTATCAAGCTGTTTGTGCTTGATGAAGCTGACGAAATGTTGTCGAGAGGGTAAGTCGGCTTCATTAATTTCTTTAGAATACTTGGATTACCTGTACATATCCCCACATGGAGTTCATAATCTATTTACAACTAACTACAATAATTATTGCTAGCTACCTAAATAATATAATGAAATATAGTAACTATTAAATATGGTAGCTGGTAAATACCAAGGTTTGAACAAACATTCAGTATGGCCAGTAATAAAATCTTTGAATATAGACTTTTCAGTTGATTCTATTAAACCATGTTTGGTACTATCAGGCGATATGCAAAATCCTGACTATCTAGAGCAAATGTATATAAATTTGGTTTAACAATGAGTATTATTTACATTACAGATTCAAAGATCAGATCCATGATGTATTCAAGATGTTGTCTGCCGATGTGCAAGTTATCTTGCTGTCTGCTACTATGCCTGATGATGTGTTGGAAGTCTCGCGTTGCTTCATGAGAGACCCTGTGCGCATTCTTGTGCAAAAGGAGGAAGTAAGTATCCTAATATACTGCCATAATTCTAAATGTTATCTCAATACCAAAATATCATCAGAGCAAGATTGACAATGATACTTAAACTTAGTAGTCTGCCATTTGGTTGCTGCTAGACCCAGATGTTTCCTTTGTTGAACAGAATTAAAAGGTATTTGGTAAATAAACACTGTCATTAAGGTTCGAAACTGGTTTGAATATTATGTTAACCAAAAGGTTTTTGACAATATTTTGTTAGGAGTGTAATCAAACGCTTAAATTAGCTGGGTTGGTAGGTAGATAGTCGAGAGCAATTGGAAATTCATTCAGTTAATGTGGGTGTGACTTGCAAATAATCTCCTTCAAGCTTCTAACTACCCTCATTGCCATCTTCAATCATCAACGTCACATTATTGGTTTTCTATTGTTTAGATTTTTTAGAGTGTAATAAGGAATTACATGAGTTAGTCCCCCATGCCTTTAATATATTACAATAAAACAACATTATATTATAACAAAACAACACGCTTAACATATCAAATGTCATACATTTATAGTTGACATACCTTCAGTTTGCCCAAAGCATTTTGCTTTTATGTTTATCACTTGTATAGCTAAGTTCATTGCCTGCATCATTTCCTGTTAATGTAATCTGAAGTCTTTAAGAAGCGAGTAGGTATCATCTAGGCAAGCATGCGGCATCATCAACCGTATCATCAATTTCCGTCAGGTGAGATAGTGGCCAAAAGGTTGACTATTCACCATTATAATATTTAACCATATCTGGCAACCACATTTTGAATTAATCAGTGAAAAGGTGTACAATCTCTTTGTAAGTCAATGATCACACGCTTGAAGTGAGTTCTATTTAAAATCTGTGTAAAATGTACGTGCTAAACATGCTATTCTATTATATTGTGTTTAGTAAATAGTTTATCCAATTCACATGATCATCTACAAGTCCAGATATAACACCAGAATAAGATCTCCATTTGAGACAAATAGATTATGATTTCTGACATGAACAAATGTTGCATGGAATATCCATGTAATTTAAATACAGGAATTTTTTTTGTAATCCTTATTATAACTATATAATTATACCTGTTGCATTACCTATTTGAATGCTTTTTAATTAAATTGAAAATAGCAAAATACTTGCTATAAATAGAGAATGTAATACTGCACTACCATGATTTTTCCTCCACCTTCTCGGATGACTGGCAGAAAATGCTGTATTAGCATTCAGTTCTCTATGTACAGCTCAATTGTGTGAGAAATATTATAAAAAGAAAAAAAATTAATGAAACTTATTTGTGACGTACATAACTTTATTTAAATGCTTTTTATTTATAATAAGTGATTAAAATTGCATGGAACATTCAAAATGCAAAACACTTGCTATTGGCTAACCAGATTTGCGAAGTCCGGTCTTCAATCAGTTTATCCCATTCACATTATTTTGATGTCAATGATTAGTTAACCTTTCTTTTCTGGCACCTGTGATTGGATTGTGGATGTCACAGAAATAGTGTCAAAATAACTGTGTTTAAAATTGCTTGAAACTGCTTTAATATTTTCAAATATCTAATACCTTTGAACGCGCAATTATTGTGTATATATATAATCTGAATCTCGGAAACGGCTCCAACGATTGTCATGTAATTGGTTTTGGCGATAAATTGATCTAGTTAGGTTTATCGGGATTAGCACTAAATATAATAAATTAACTTTGTCGTTAGAAGAAACAAAAAGTAACGCCTAATTCAATTAATTAGCTAGGTTTCATTTACTAGAAAACATTTGAGGTAATTTATTTTTATATAAAACGTAATGTTAAAAACATTACATGTTATTACATACACGTGTAAATTTTGTGAAGGCAAGTTATTTTTGGCAATGTTAGAGAATTTATTAAAAGTTTAGAAAAAATATGAATGTTTCCTAATATTATTGATACTTGATTTGACTTCTAATGAGGTTGACAGTAAAAATATTATAGTGTACACTTCAAGGCTTGAAGACTTGCAGATATGATTAATTGCTTTTTATTACTGGGCCAATTGCATTGAATATGTGCCAATAGAATTATTATGCCTATGATTGTGCAACAATTAAATCTAATACTGAATATTTATTTTCTGCTCTTTGAACTCTATACAAAATAGTTCTGAGGATGACACAACAAAACCAATACATAATTTAATGATTTTGTAATTATCAGGCATATGTCATCATGACTGATAATACCTAGTTATTGAATCACCCTTCTACTTTATATATGGCAACTCAGACGCTGCCGAACTATGAATCACCCTTATTCTGGTACATAAATGTATCTGATTAACATCAATGGTCCAAATGTAATAAGTGATGTTATTGTAGGTAGTTATTTGAAGTTATAAAGTGACGAAATGCACTAGTCTCTAAAGGTTAAGCCAGTGTTATCTATCAATCTTGTAAGGAAGGATAAAGCTTGTAACCTTGATTAAATTTAACAGTTTTAATGATAAGTTGAAAATTATACTCTACTTCCCAGTGAATATTTTATCTTTATATCCCTAGTTCACCTGCATAATCATTATATTATATGTAAAACTAGCTGTGCCCCGCGGTTTCGCCTGCTATTATCAAGATGTAAAAAGTAGCCTGTGTGTTACTTCTAGGTAAAAGCTATGTACATTAGATTTATAATATTAGTCGGATTATGTAAAATTACAGGCCATAAAGAAATGGGATCTTTAGACTAATGTGCACAGTGCATGGAATTTAGACTGTTCTAAATTATGATTGACACTGTAATAGGCAAGCATAACACTTTTATTCAAAGTCTATTCTTTTGGTTGCATAAAAAATAAACTCCCAGACTCTCAATGTCCCCTTATATCACATTTTTTTATGCTCGATAAGCAAGCATTTGGCCACAATCTCACCTGATGGAAAGTGATGGTGCAAGCTTGCCTAGAAGATACCTATTCACTCTTGACTTGAAGACGCCCAGATCTAACTGTTCGGGGAACAAAGACGAGGACAAGTTTCATTCTTTCGCAGTGCGGATATTCTTATTATAGTATGTTTATAAAATAATCATGTATTCATTCCTTATTTGCTTTTGTTATAGCTTACGCTGGAAGGTATCAAACAGTTTTATATCTCAATTGAATTGGAAGATTGGAAGTTGGAGACTCTGTGTGACTTGTATGACACACTCTCCATTGCTCAGGCTGTCATTTTCTGCAACACCCGCCGCAAGGTAATTATTTTATTTAGCTGTTCTTTGTACCTAATATTACAAATTATGTACTTACTTTTTATACTTTTTGAAATAAATAAATAATAATACATTTTTATTTTTTAAAATCTATAAAGGCTGAATAACTGTCCTATAGCAGAACTTAAAAACTAGTCCTTTGTTTGGGTAGGTACTGATTTTAGCTACTAACTTTTGCAGCAATAAGTGTATATTGCTATGCTGGAAAAGAGTTAGTTCATTCAAGGGTATAGGGTGGTATAATACTGGTCAAGGAGTAAAGGAGGGTTGATGTCAGCGGCTGGTCATAAATTTCCGAGCTTGAAATTATATGGGAAATGGAATTTTTAGTATCCAATGAAGATGTTATGATAATAATGCATTGAAGATAATGCATTATTATTCGAGATATACCTGTATTATGTGACTTTTAGACAATATGATCTCATCAAACCGATCGTAATTATTGGTAATGGATTTCTTGCAAATCATCTCAACTATTTGTGACAATTTTAGACAAAATATTTGAAAGCTTACAAAATCTTCCAGAATCTGCATTCAATAATAAAAAAATATAATTTTTATTGCATTTCTCATATCACGCATGGTAGCATCTACTACCATCATGATTCGGGAAAAACCCGCGTACGTCACGTCTGAGTCACATTTAGGCCATTGTATTTGTGATATGCTAATTGACAGCAGCATAGGTTAATTTTCAGACTTTTTGATAAAGTTTTCCTATATTTGACACCTGAATGGTTGAGAAATTTTGTGAAGTTGTGATTATATTTATTATTGACGACGCATATGGCGCAGTGGGCAGGTCTTTGCCTTCTGCGCCGTGGTTCGTGGGTCCGATTCCCGACAATTTTCTTTCCCAAAGGATATTTGTGGTTCAGGATGTAATCTCACCCTGGTCACCACAGGCACAGACACAGTGTGTGTCTGATGTAAATGTTTCTGGCACTCAAACGCAAATGGTTCAAAGAATTTGTATGTTACAAAGTCTTTAAACTTAGTGTGGGGCTGTGAGTGTGAAATGCGTTTGCGTTTGTTAATACAGGAAGAGATCTTAGTTCACAGGTTGGCTTTTTGTATCATCTCAATATTATATGGTTATTACTGTGTGAGCTCAGCATGTGTGCTCACATCTAGATTATGTAGCATTTTATTATAAGTGTTGATTGAAAGGTAAACAACGGTGGTTCCTCTTCTAGTTCTAACGTACCTACGCTAGATCTGGAATCACGCCTGGCATTCAAGCTCTGCTGTAACATTCTGATGCATTTAATTTAAAAGGAGAGCAGCCGAATCAAAAGTACTCATTGCTTTCAGGTGGACTGGCTCACCGAGTCAATGCACGAGCGCGACTTCACCGTGTCAGCCATGCACGGTGACATGGACCAGCGTGAGCGTGAGGTCATCATGAGGCAGTTCCGTACCGGGTCCTCCCGTGTCCTCATCACCACTGATCTGCTGGCGCGAGGCATCGACGTGCAGCAAGTCTCTTGCGTCATCAACTACGATCTGCCAACTAACCGCGAAAACTACATTCATAGGTATGTGCACTGTTTTTAACCCCAACTTGTTCAATACTCGCGATATTTTGGCTAGGCTCAACTCGTGTGATTTTGCAAATCTTGTTTAAGATGATCCCATCAAACGCAATCCATATACATGAAAGATACCAATATAACTGGTTCTCACACTTTAAAAATAAATTAAATAGTGAACAGTTGTTGGTCTTACCAATCCACAGCACACAAACTTAAAAGAAATATTCATGTAGTCACGTGTAATCGTATATGAAGCATGCAAATGTCCATGTATGTCCATGCATTTCCCTGCTAACTGACTAACAGGGGTGCTTAACACCATTTTGTATGTGGCATTATGTCCATATTTTTTTCATGTCCGTGCCACAGCAGTAATTTCATACGGGGAGAAGGGTACAGTTAAATGTCTTTGTGACATCTTGTGTGGAAAATGGCAATGCCATGTTAGTCTTGCTATGTTAGTCCACAAGTACTGACAATTGGTATAATTATTTTTTTCATCTCTTTGTACATACATGTCAATAGGTTGTCCTTAAAAAATTGTATTCGTAAAAATAATACCTTTCATATCAAAATAAATATTTGAAAATGCAATCAGGTATCGCCAATTTAAAATGTGGTAATTTTGACATTCACATATATTTATATCTCACGTCACAGTGTCCGTCTGGCGTTGTAACTGTTACATGGATGTACTAATT
Organism: Lomographa bimaculata; assembly: GCA_948107665.1. NCBI lineage: Eukaryota > Metazoa > Arthropoda > Insecta > Lepidoptera > Geometridae > Lomographa > Lomographa bimaculata. The sequence continues at coordinate 13,658,482 of OX403587.1, read as the reverse complement.
AAAATGAAAGGATAAGCAGTACAGCTGTTTACCATATGACAGTGGATTTGACCAAGTCTTAATCTTAATAAGTCACAGCTAGCCACTAACACAGTAGTTCGTTCAGTCATAGCTTATTCGTTTTTTCTAGAGAATATAAAAAAATTTGGTATTTATCACTCAAATAGTGTCCAATGGTGTTGGAGCTATCCTGACGAGTCAGTCCCTTACTTGGCATACCATCTTAGACCATGTCAATTGGGTGGTCAAGTTTTAGTTAATAAAATCAGAATATATCAAGAAGTCATTCTGCAGTTTACTTTGAAGTTGGTCGATTGATCATCTGCATAATAATGTAGCGCAGCTTTTGTCTGCCCAAACTAACTATCTGTCACACTCTGAAAGAAAATTAAGAGTAATGGTCCATTCAAAGACTTCAGTGAGTAACTGCAGTGTTTTCAATGTTTCTCAACGGGTAAAGGAATTCATGAATTTAAAAAAGTATATCACCTGAAAAACGTTTGCTGTTTTTTTACTGTTAAACAACTTTTGATGGATTTAATCGCGTATTTTAGCATATCTTAATGCAAGATATATGTAAAATCCATCAAGTATGTTAGTGTTTTGCTTTAGACAAAATGGAGTGTAATCGAGTTGTGTCCTCCTTCCAGAATCGGACGAGGTGGGCGTTTCGGTCGTAAAGGAATCGCCATCAACTTCGTCACCGAAGCCGATAAGAGGGCGCTGAAGGATATCGAGGAGTTCTACCATACAAGTATCTCGGAAATGCCCAGCGATGTGGCCAACCTCATCTAAGGCCCACGATTTCCCGGTTTATACTTTGTGTCCTGCGTTCTATTGCGATATTTATAAGGTGTGTGTTAGGAGGTGCCTCCTAATTCCCCTGTGCCGAATTTTTTTTATTTGGAACTCATTTCATTTGGACCGATATTCGTTTTAGTTTAATTAATGTTTACATTATACTTTAATAGACGTATCGATATAAGTTTAATATACATAGTTAGGAGTAAGACCGGCTCGGCCGGATGGCCCCCGTTCCGCGCAGGCCTCTGTGCCACCTGCACAGAGGTCTCATCGGGTACTGGAGAGGCTATTTCAATCACAAAACCACTAGAAGAAAACGATGTATTGTGTAACATTTCCAGCTGTACATAATATGGTAACTGTTTTTGTAATACGGTAAATAAATATAATTAAATATCTTAATTGTATTGTTATTGAAATTGGATATTGTAGCGCTCCACTCCCGATCGGAACCTTAATTTCTCGACGCCGTACTGAATTATGTAAATTTTGTTTTGCAGAAGACCTACCTACTGAGCCTGTGAAACGCACTATGGACACAACTATGTGGAAATAATAAATCAAAATTTTCCTCTATTCAATATTTTCTTTTGACAGGTCCTTATTGAATCCTGTATTCCCAATATACATTGCTTTTTGCATTTTACATAATTTTTAAATATTGTTTTCTACATGGTTTTTATGTTCATTTCGATTTATTTATATTTTTGGAATAAATTTTGTTCGAAATACTATCATTGACTTTTGTCAAAACTGGTAATTAAGGTTCCTATTTAACGTAAATATTAGCCACAGGAACTTAATATCCAAAACATGATTTAAACTATCTAAATATTGGATTAATCATATTATTCGTAATATTTAAATGTTAGTATTATAGTTGTAAGTAGTGATGCGAAGTGCAAGCATCGGTCGCGTGCGGCGCCGTAGCTTGCGCTCCGCATTACGTTCGTAAGGACCGGCCGCTTCATTACTCACCACGCATGCTTCATGTAGGATCCAAATTAAATGCTGTGAATCGTTTTAGTAACAGTGATATAATGAGGTAATAATATAATTATCAATAGTATATAACGTATCTTCAAATGATTAACTCTTAATAAATTAATATCACATTTCTGGTAATGTTCATTTTCACTAACATACAATGAAATATCACTTTCAGCAGATATCATAAAAATGCAAACAGGAGTATCAGTAAAAGGACTGAGATTGGGAAAAATATGTAAATGGATACCCTCGGGTGACACATCGATATTAGAACTGAAATCTCATCTTCATCATTTTGTAAGCCGTCTTTTGTAGGCACTTCTACTATGACTAATTCGTCACTGAAGAAAGTTATGTTGAATTCACATTCAGTCTTATTCACACAAGTCTTAGAATGTGAGTCATTAACATACTGGAATGTAGGCTTATGGATGTCAAAGATTGCATGAATTCCATTTCTTTTGTCATTATCACTGTAGAATATATAATAATAATAACCATCTACTAGAACTTCATGAATAACTTTGAGTGTTGTTGTCTTTTCCAAGTAGTTTGTGCTATTGCATTGTTTTGAGTATGGAAAATGGTCATTCATGAATATATTGTCACGATAACATTCATGCAAATTATTTTCAAAACTGGATACCGAAGCGTCTTGTGTTTTCTCTGAATTATTTAATGCATTTCCTCCGTGGTTGACCCCCGTGTCTAAGATAGTATTCGGGTTATGCAACTTCGCGTCTCTTTTTTGTCTTTTCACCCTATCTGTGTCTAATAATGTGGTTTGATTTGATAACGTAGTGTAACTTCCATCTGTTGCTAAAACTTCCTCTGTCATATTCTCAATGCCTTCTGTAAGATCATAGTTGTTTTGAGGGTCGATGTGAGGTTGATTCCTGCTTTTCGGGTCCTCCAAGGTTACTAGAACACTTCCTTGAGTTTCAACTATCGGTGGATCCTTTTTATATTTGTAGTCTTCGAGTATTCCGCATGTATTTAAAATCCTGTCGCCCTTGACGACTAATATTTTCGAGCCCTCGTATCTAGAACAAGCTTTCAGTTCGACAGTCGCTCCTTTCAAAAGATAAAATCCCCAATACTCGAGTGTGTCGTCCGGTAGAGTCATTGATTTTTTTAGTCTGATATGTTTTCTTTGATCTGATAACTCAGGTACTCCCTTCATTTGGAATGCATTGAATGATGTATTCATCCTCAATGAATGTTTTTCACAAAATATTGACGATTGCCCCTTGTGTATTTGAATAACATCAGAGTCTGATATTTTATACATTACGTCGGCGTATTTGATATTTCTAAGATACAGTGGCAAAACGATGAGCATTGTTGGTAGAATGGTTGTCAAAAAACAAAATGTTATAACTCTTCGGGAACCATGCATCTTATCGCCATCTGAAAAAAAAAGATTTATTCTAGCGGTATTCTATAAGTTTATAGTTATAGTCAGCAGTAAACGATCTGGTTCGTAGAGAGACTACTACTTTCACCCTATTGGTCATGTGTGCATGTACGCAGTCAGAATAAGAATATTGCTGATATCATTATCCTAAGTGCACAATAGGATGTCGCGATCGTCGTTCTCCGTGTATGTAATTTTTTAGTATCCCAGTAGGTATATCAAATATGGCGCAATTTGTATAAAAAAATATTATCTTACAATTTTTTTTTGTGGAAGTTATGAGTGTCGTGGGATAAACAATGATGAAGAAAATGAATTGGTAGCATCGTAGCATATACGCACAGCGTATTCTTAAAAAAATACATTACTGGTAAGTAATATCTGGTTATATTATGCGAAAGTTACAATTACTACACAATCATTAAAATTACATATAGATGTTGATTTTGCCACACCTCGGATTTTAGCTCTTCGATCCTCGACAGCAGGAACGCTGTTTTAAAATGATAGATAATAATACAAATTTTGTATTATGTACCTAAGTACTTCGTTGAAAAAACTTACAAGTAGGTAGGTGCGTACTTAATGAATAGATCCCTTAATTTTCACAAGTTAGTATTCCAGCAGCGTTCGTCTCTTCGTGTCACAATGGACTCTTTTTTTTTAGGTAAGTATTAAGTACCTGCTGTGTGGCGTCATTATAGGCACTGGACAATTATAGCTTGAACATCGCACGCATAGAACACAACGCTACGGCACTGGATGGACTTAAATTTGATAAAAATATTCAGGGAATCTCGTATGTGGAATTGGGATACCCGTCCCACGTTTGGGAATAAAACTACAGGCGTTTGTGAAATCTGTAATGCTATGCTTTACCTACACGATATATTTAATAGGAATACAATTACATTCCACATGTTGAGATGTTCAATAAACTTGGCCGACTCGGTGGGTTCGATAAAGTAAATAAAAGTACAAACATATTATGTACAAGTTACATTAAAAGTATAGAAATAAAATATTTATATATTAAATTGAAATAAATTAGATCCGCAGCGGGTAAATAATAGGATTTGCACTCTAAAATAATAATAAGCCAAGTACCTTGATGCGAATTAACATAAGATTATAAGCATGATATTGTAGCCTCAAAAATGGAATACCTCTTTCCATCACAGGTCCATTACAACTATTAGAACACTTAAGAGCCTCTTATAAAAAGGCAACAGAGCGATCTAAAATGACAAATTAGACAAGATAAACTCGGCATGTATGCATTCAAGTGATTGATTAGGTAGGGTTTCGCCTTGTCGTGTCGCCGGAACAGATAATGGTAAATTTCTAGCTTCAAGGTCTGACTCCTATGTCTGTTCTCATTTCTAGAAAAAATGCGTTCACAGTACAACGACTGATTGGATCCCGCTCGAATTGCCTTGGACTCATTATACAGAGAAGTATGGACTGGATGTAGGTAGTATCTACGACAATCATCGTAGGTATTTACAGTAATTATAAATCCAAAACGTTAAAAACTGCTCGGGTGAATTTTTGTATAGGTACTTATCTATTTGTTTAAATTATAGAGCGCATCGTTTCCATATTAAAATTTAACAATTATGATAAAATAGGTGAATGATAAATTAGTCTACCAACATGTTATTTTTCATCACACTACTCCATTCTGCCGCTTTAACTATCCTCAACACTTCATCACTCGACTCCACTCCGATACTAGATCTGAACAAAATTGTTTTAAAAGTTCTAAAGATCAAAACGACTAAACATTTTTTTTAAACATTGAGAATTATTGTCCTGTCGCTTTGCCGCAGTGCGTTTTCTCCATATTATGTATAAGTTCTGTATTGAGAAATTGCGTTCAAATAAACATGACAAACCAGTGATGATTTTTTTTTCAAAATTGTTACACTTCGCTCGCGACTCTTCTGTCAGTTCTACTTTGTTTCTGGTAAATAAGTCAATTGTGAATATTCTGAGTTAAGTCGTATAATTTTCAGCACTTCGATATATCTGTCCTAGCAGAAATAGCTACACACGCTTTGCCATAATAAGTGTCCTTATTTTTTTACATAAAAATCTTCATTACGGCAGGATTTAAAAATATTTGAGGTTCGCTTCTGTTTTTGCTGGTTTTAAAACATGTTCCGAAATTTTTTTAAAAAACAAACACGTAGATATTAATCAGTACTTTATTTATATGTATGATATATAAATATTTAATTCTGCTCTCACTTCACTGCGCATCGTATCTTCCGCTTATGTTATTGCAAAAACTAGGTTAAAAGGTAGGCTAATAGAGTTGTAAAAACAATTTGCGCTCTCTTCGCTCGGACTCCTTATAACCGCCGCCGACGCAAAAAGATGAGTGTTTAAGGAGGGGGGAATAAGTTTAACGGAAATACCGGTGTACCTATCTGTCTGTGGCATAGTAGCTACAAAACGGCTAGACAGATTTTTCTTTGTTTGAAAGGCTACTTGATCGAGAATGTTCTTAGCTATGTTTGGTGAAAATGGATGCGTTTTCCAGAGAGATCTACGAAGGTATTTACAAAATTTTGATTTTGCCACTTGTTAACGTAAATCCTACAACAAATATGCAATACTTTAGGGCGCTTCGCTAAAACCCCTTATTTTTGGTTCTTTTAGTGTTGTTATGTACCAGGATTAACATTATTATCACAGATTATTATAATAATAAATAAATGGCTGCTATTACAATAAGAGAGTAGAGGTCGACATTTTTTCTGAAATTGTTTTTTTTTTATAATTCGCTCAACTTTTATTAGGCAAACCAAAAGGACGGAACACCCTACCTTTGTTCTTGTTTGGCTTCTTGTAGTCAAGAGTGAACAAGTATTTTTAAGGCAAGCAGGGCCCACCGTTGACCGCATAGTCACTTTCAATCAGGTGGGATGGCTGTAAAATGCTTGCCTATTGCTAAAAAAAATGATTTTATTTAAATAATTATAAGTAGTTCATCATCATCTCAGCTTGGACACATTGTATAATCTGAGCCTGCGTGTCTAGTAGGTACCTACGAGCAAAGAACTAAGACGCATTATTGACTGAGCGAAGCGAGGTTTTTAAGTTGACTTGATATACGACTAGCACTTTGTCCGTTTCACCGTCAAAATATTTATTAAAGGTTTTGAAGCATACTATGACATAATATATTTGTTAGGTATAAGCGTTCTCATTGCGTCGGATATCGGATTCATTTCCCGATGGAAAAACACAAGACACAAGTCGTCGAACGTTGTAAAAGGCTGTGAGTGCAAAAGCGTTTATATATAATTTTACATATATCCTGTACTTTTACATTAACATACTGTACATTAGTATTGCGCCGTGTGCTTGAAAGAAAGTAATAAACTACTCTAAAAACTCATCAAAATAATAACCTCCAGCTGCATTCCACATTGAATAAATATTTATTTTTTATACGTACTTAGTTAATTATTTTTTAATCGTTTTTTATTGTGCCTATGTAGGTATAGCATCCGGCAAAAAGCTATTAAATAAATGCACTCTCTCACGGCTCATAGATACCGTTCCTTGCCTTCATTATGGAAAAATATTATGATCTTAATGAACAGAAATAGCTATTGTAAATATTAAATGCATTGCTTACCATTTTCTTTGGTTGGAACGTAAGAATACTGATAATTTGTGGTATAGTAAGTCGTACTTGCTGATCTTTGAAATTCACGAGTCATATTGAACAATTTTTAAAACAAGAAAGAAAGCTAAAGATATAAATAACAACGCAGACGGTATAAAAATTCTTGTACCAGAATTCACTCAGACTCAGTGGACACTAAAGATATTATGCTTATCATATTATCAGTTGAATGGGTGTGGTATGGACAAATAAATAAGAATCCGTCGTGTTTATTCGTAATGATTAAATTAAAACAGAACGTAATCTAAATTAGACTGTATCGAATCGGAATAGAGTTTATTGTTACGGTAGGTACAAAAAAATGTATTTTTATTTTATGCTAATAACAACTGTTAACAACTGTTCGACGGACGCACGTTACGCGTGTAGAAACGCTTTGGAAAAACTGGTATTACTGGATTTGATTAGCGTAATATATCCGGATTCCGGATAGTATATATTCTTCTTTTATACCTATGTAGATAAACGCCATAATTAGGTGACTGATGTAAGACTTATATACTGCCGTCATAAGGAAAAAAGACGTAACTGATATTTTTGTCAAAATTGTGTTATATGCATCAGAAATGTCTTTGCTATTTAGTATAATAATATGTTATGACTTGTAGCAGATTCGTCTTAATTGAAAGTAAGATTTAGTACGTTGCGTTTGAATACTTTAAAATAAAAAATAATAGTAGATGCGTCTATTTTTCCTGATTCCAATAGTGTATAAAACTCAATTTTAACAACAATGCAGTTACGTCTATTATCATTATGACGGCAGTATACCTACCTAAACCGCTTCAGGAACTTGTTTGAACTGATGTTACATCTTAAAATGCTGGAATGGACAAAAAAGTAAGCGATTTAAGAAATTCAACTGTAGTTTAAGGTGTTAAGTGTGTAAAGATTGAGAATACCGACTTGAAATTTGAAAAAGTAATAATAATTTGATAATTGATAGTTTTGGCTTCGCGCGACTTTAAATATATAAGCCAAATTAGCCATATTTTTAACCGACATCTAACAAAGAAGGCTCGGCATAGTTCCCAATTCGTCGAAATCTTTTTTTATGTATGTAGGTACCCCGATTACTCTAAGACGCCTGCTGGCCTACCATGAACTTTATAAGTCTGCCGAGTTCCGGACAGTTCATTTATTGGATCGATATTTGTCCTGCTAAAATTTGTATTAGATAAGATAAATTACTCTGTGATGCTCGAAGCAGTTCAAAACAGTTCAGCAATTGTATGTTCATGGTAAGTAGGTACACATTTTAGCAGGACAAATATCGATCCAATAAATGAACAGCCTGGAACTTGGCAGGCTTAAAAAGTTCGTGATAAGCCTGCTGGACCGATTCGAGAAATGATTTTTCTATTTCAAAGGGTATACTTTCCAGGTGGTCCCATTGGCACCAAGTAAGAATCTGATGATGTGATCCCAGAAAAATCGAAGGCATCTTTCAAATATATAGGTACGCATGTGTTTTATATATTTTGTAAAATTATTTAAGTAATAGCTGACCCGCCCGGGTAAAAAAAATACACATTAATGCTTTCACACTCTCGGCCCCACACTAAAACTACTATGACTTGTGTCGTGGGGCCGTAAAAATTAACACCACACACACACAACATTCACACCTTACCTAAAACCAGAAACACAAACATCCCGAGGGGACAAAACTTGTGTTCCGCAGTAACTGTTACTCAATCTGTGACCCACCGCTTTTATCCTCAAATAAATTAAACGATTTTTCCCAGATTATTAGTCCAAATTATATGCAGTAAAGGGCAAATTGTATCTACATAAACTACGTAAGACGATGAAATAGTTTTTATTTTTATAAGGATGAATATTGAATGCCTCAAAAGTCCAACAAAACAGGAGCCGCTATAAATTTTTTTTTTTCATATTTATAGCGAAGAAAAGTATTTTTTCTGAGCTATATATACATGTTAGATTAGATATATGCTATCGCAGACTTTATTGTAAAACTCATGAAGGCCAACATTTTTGTCATACATTGTTTTAACCTATGTCTAACCGTTTTTAGTCAGCGTACGCCTATAAAGCGGCCAGTTAGCAATTTTTTCTCCGAATTGTCTAACGATTATTTTAAACTGGAAACTAACTTTAATCCCTATAAAACAAAGCCTATGACACTCACTAATAGTGTAGCTATCTATTCGTAAAAGTATTTTTAAAATCGTAGATGAGAGATTACCTTTCAGTAACAAACAAACAAACAAAATTTACCTCCTTATAATATTAGTATAGATATAGATTTGCGTCTGGTACGCATCATCTTATTTTGCTAAGCTGATGACGTAAAATATAAGTCCTTAACTATTAGGAGTTAGTGGATAACTCTTTAAATATTACAGGCTCGCATAGACCGCTACTTATGTTGAACTAAACTGATGTCGGTTTTTAAAGCATTGCTTGCGTTTAACAGATTCTCGTACCTCACAGAATAAGTCGCTTACTCTCAGGTTAGATGCGGTCAAACGTTTGCATATGAATAAAATAATAAAAATAGTTAGTACCTACAAGTCTGGGCACATCTATTTTAAATGAAATAATGCACTAACGAGTTGTTTATCCGCAATCGAGTACCCAGACTGCTACTCATAATCGTTTGCTCTGGGCTAAATAAGAGTAGTCGAGTTTGTTCTATCATTCATAGCCTGTGGTTCAACTGACTTTATATTTTAAACCTAATTGGAGTATTATGAATAGTAATTGGATACTAATAATTGGAGTATTTTGTGATCTCTTCAAAGCGTCCGACTGCGTGGACCATAAAACGCTTATAAGCAAATTAAACCATTACGGTATACGTGGGAATGCTCTTGATTCATATTTATCGGGTAGACAACAAAAATTAGGCGTTAATGGTGTGACATCTGATGGGTCTACAGTTAAAATTGGCGTGCCTCAAGGTTCAATATTAGGACCCCTTCTATTTTTAGTAAATATAAATGACTAGCCGTGCCCCGCGGCTTCGCCCGCTATTATCAAGTTAAAAAGTAGCCTATGTGTTAATCCTAGGTATAATCTATGTACATTTCAAATTTCATCCAAATCTGTTCAGCCGTTAAAGCGTGAAGAGGGAACAAACATACTTACACACTTACACACAAACTTTCGGATTTATAATATTAGTAGGATTTACCTTATTTGAAAACTACGCTAGCATAAGATATTGTATTATTTGCTGATAACACGTCATTTATTTTTAAAACTAATAAGAAAGACTAAAAATTAGGAATTAAATGTAGTAAATTATGAATTAGATCTAGTCTCGAAATGGTTTGCTGCTAAAAACGTATTGTTAAATGCTAGTAAAACTAGAAAACCACAAATTAGATCTTCTAAAGAAAACATTTTTTTAGGTCCTCATTTTGATGTGCTTGCAGGTCGCTTGAGTTCCGTTTGTATTTGTATTTGTGAAATTAGACAATTAACTGATATAGCGACAAGGCTGGTTTAATTTGCTTATTTTCATAGTTTGATGAGTTACGGAATCTTACTAAGGGGATCCGCTGCCGATGTTGAAAATATTTTTATTCTACAAAGGAGAGTGGTTGACATAATTTGTGATAGGCAATTACGCAACTCTAGTTTGCGCGCGGTCTGACAAGCTCTTGGCTTGTTTTTTATGATTGTTCATAATTGCATATTCCTTAAATAAATAAATGTTCGCAGAATGTACTTGTCTACGACTCGGTACAAGATCACACAAACACGTAAAGTAGGTTACACTATAACTAGGTATATCATGAGATATTTATTTGTTTACAAAATGTAACAAAATTTATTATTATTTCTATGCGAAAGGCGCGAACACTGCGAAACGACGACGACGAGCACGCGTGTTGGCTTCGCCGGCTAGGTCGGGCTCTGTGAGTTATCATAGTTTTCGTGCTGAGGCTCGTGCGTACGGGCGTGGACACATACAAGCCTTGTTTGGTACCACTCTTTGAAGATAACATACTACTTCTTATGTTTGTACTATGTTGACGCTTTTCTTCATTTTCATGACGTGCTCTCCATATTCTTCAAGATAATTGTCGCTTTCTCTTTGGCATTTAAGATTAATGGGTCCAAAATCGAAGTTTTAAAGCTTTCAAGGTTTTCTAAATATTTTGGCCTATAAATTGCAAATGTATTTTTACGCAACTGCGTTTACCGCGCTACGCTTAGTAGGATTGTAATAAATCTTAGTTTAATTCTTTTTTCTTTCGCTTATGCAACCTAGTTCCTATATATGTACTATCATACGTTGGGATTGGGAAGTATCCTATTGTACCAATAAAATTGTACTTACCTACTTATAGAGTTCCACGCATTCACTAAAAGTACCTTATAAATTTAATTTAGAACTTCTTTAGGAATTTTGATAAAGTATCGCACCGATTACGATTCTGCCATCGCGCTGGTTCTTATTAGAAATTTTGGTGCGAAAACCAAACTCGCATTTTTCAAGTCATATGTTCTGCACTCATGCAAGTTTACTAAAATTATTAACCCACAATTTTTTACATTAACGCTTGAAGAATACTTTGGAAATTAATACAAAATCTACAACACCATTTTATCACTTCGCGGCAAAATTATATTTTGTTCAAAGATAATGTAATCACTCCGTTTATTGTGATTGTGATATCTTTGGCAGAATTAGGCATCCTGTCAAACAAACAAAATACATCACTGTCTACTGTGTCTACAATGGTGTCACAACCGTAGGTTTGTTTCCTATCTCGATGGGTGTCACACCATAAAATTATTGTCAATGTCACACATAACGTGGTTCCTAAACGGAGTGATTACAATATGTTTGGTGGTTCCATCGAGATAGGAAACAAACTTAAGGCTAGTAAGCTACAAATTCCTTGCGTGTTTCTTACTCAAACTCAGTATGTCAATGTCATTGATTAATTATCAAATTTGAATACAGAGCCTTGTGTACGTTAGGTTCGTAAGAAAGTTAGGTGGAGTTTTGCCGTTGCTGATTTTGTATAATTTTCTGAAACCTGTGATTCTTCGAGTGTTGATGTGTAATAATGGTGGACTATAAACCGCTTATACTTAGTAAACGTGCATAAGTGTAGACAAATGATACCAAGTTGAAAAACGTAATTTTTGCCTTCGCTCCAAAACTCCAATAGAAGTTCTAGTAAAATTTCTACCACTTTACTAGGGCATGACTTGACTATGACTGGACCTCGACTCTTTTACTTGACTTTGACTGTGACTTGTGACTAGGAATTTTAATGTGATATAAACTTAAAATATATTATTACTTGAAATTGGCTAAATGCACAAGATTGCGAAGCGAAAATTGATATAAGAAAAAATGAAAGTTAGGTTTTGACCAATTGCTAAGACCCAATCGTAAAATAAAGCCAAATGTACTAGCAATACTCATGATATACTGTTACGTACTAAGTATAAGGTTAACCCTACTAGTTCCAACCCTATGCCGAACAGCTGAATAACAGCATTGCACTAGCAGGACTTACGCACTACCGGCTGCTGACAGATCCAATGTAACCTCTATTCGCAATGGAAGAGCACATTGCAGTGCAGTCCCACGCGGAACTTAGTTATTCAAAGTTTTGGATAGCGCTAGATGTATACAGGTTGCTTACCGTCAGACAAGCATTTTACCACTATCTCACCTGAGGAAAAGTGATGATGCGGCCAAAGATGTAGCATGCTTGAGTAGAAGATACATATTTACTCTTGACTTGAAGACTCCTAGATTACATCTTTGGGATTTTATAAAGACGCGGTTAATGAATTCTACTCCTTTGCAGTACAGGTAATAAACGTTTTAAACTCACTGGAGGTATGTCAAACATAATATATTACATAATATATTATTATTATTATGGATGAATTTGTTATTAGATGGTATAACGGGCATGAGGGAGTTAACTCATGTACTTTCTACGTATACTATCTAAAGTCTTCTCGAGACCATGGCCAATGCAACTTGGCCGAAACGTCGAGGTAAATAAAAATAGTTTTTTAGCGCGATTAAGTCCCGAGATATTACCTAAACTATGTATACTATCTAAAATTGAAAAGGTAGAATACCGTTCTTCTTCTTCTTCTTCTTCTTTATATTTTGGCTTTTTATCGTTGGGTGACGATTTTCTGCCAGTGTCAAAGTGTGACCAGTGTATGGTATAATAAAAACTGTACAGTGATTTGTATGTTACTTCCGGTTTAGAGACCTGAAAATAGGACAACACAAACATGTATGTTAAATAGAATTAGTCTACAATAGAGGAGGTAAGTAGGTTAAAGGTTAAGCATGATTTGGAGAAGGAGAATAAGCTGAGGTGTTTAAAGCATAAATATACTTGTATATGTAAATAAAAAGTATAACAAGAAAAGTTTTATAAACGAATATTGTTTTGTTTGATAAACTTACATAGAACATATATAAAAGGAGAGAAGGCGTATGATAGTAGAGATTTGAAATTGATAGGTCGAGGCATGTCTTTAGGAAGTGAATCATAAAAAGAGTTAGAAAGTTTAGGGCAATTGAAAAACATATGATCCAAAGTTCCTTCATCAAGTCCACATTCACATAGCGAGTGGTCCCTGACCCTGATCTTGGCTAGAAAAACTGGAGTACAAACATGGCCTAGCCGGCAGCGAACAATGGTAGAGGTAACCCATTTATCAGCTTTTTTAAATTTAAAAAACCATGGTGTTGCAGGAATATCTGGTTGAATGTCGCTGAAATGTCTACCTTTGATGAGTTTAGTTTGGTTCCAAATGACGCGCCAGTTTTCGAACATATATCTTTTAGACAGGTTCCGTAAATCACGTGAGAAGCGTTTGGGGTAAGATTCCATACCAGTTTCTACAGCTTGTTTAGCATAAAAATCTGCATTTTCGTTGCCAACTATACCACTATGGCCCGGTATCCAGGCTAAAACTACATCAAGACCTAAAGTTTGGCATCTGAATAAAATCTCTTTTATTTTCAAATTTGTATGTAACATATCTTTAGATCTGAATGGGAATTTATTGATGTCCTGTAGACAGCTTAAGGAGTCCGAAAAAGTTATAGATTTATTTAATTTGTGGGATTCTACATATTTAATTGCTTCCAAAAGAGCAACAGATTCTCCAGAGTAAACAGATGTATGTTCTGGGCATTTAAAATTTAATACTACACCAAATTTGGGGATCCATACGGCCGAACCAACAGGTCCATCATCTGTTAATTTTGATGCATCTGTATAAATAGGAGTCCAGCCGCGCCATTGGTGGTTCAAAATAGCACGGAATGTTTTATCAGCTCCAGGAGAGTCTTTATCTATGCCAAAATGTAATATTACATTTGGTCTAAAAGTCAAACATTCATATGGCACACTAAAAAGGGGGTGAATAGGAAGTTGAAATAGAGAGGTGGAAATGTCAGGATGTTTATTATAAGAATTCAATAGTAAAGGGGTTTTTTATGGCGCCAGTAGTCAGAACTCAGGACAAGATTAGACAGAGAGTAGAGTTTGTGAAGAATAAGATGGTTAGAAAATTGAGCAGCTTGAAAGAAAAAGCGATCAGCAAGATATTGCCGTCTTAGGGAAAGGGGTGGTTCTACACATTCCACTTGTAGAGCATTAGTAGGAGAGGATTTCATGGCTCCCATTATAATGCGTTGGCACTTGTATTGAATAGAGTCTAATGACTTCATTGAAATTTTACTACAGGGTTCTAAAAGAAATGTTGCATAGTCAAAGTGACTCCTAATGATGGCATTGTATAAAATTTTCTGGCTGAAGGGATGTGATCCCCACCAAACTCCAGAAAGAGCTCGAAGAATATTAATGCTAGATTCACATTTATTCTTTATATAATCAATATGAGGGGCACCTGTTAACTTAGAATCTAAAATGAGGCCTAAAAATTTTGCATCGTTGTTAACTGATATCCTTTGGTCTTTAATATAGATCTGAATATCTGGAATTGTTCTTTTTCGAGAGAAGACTACTACATTGCATTTATCTGAGGATAAAGATAGATCATGATCAGTCAGCCATTCATTGAGGAAATAAAGAGCGGAATTGAGGCAGGAAGAAGATTCAGAGATAGATTTAGAAGAGTGGTACAGAGCTATATCATCAGCATATTCCAAAATATCACAGAAAGAATTGACACTTTGGTGAAGATCAAATGTATACAAACTATACAGCAAAGGGCTAAGAACCGAACCTTGGGGAAGGCCTTTCCATATTAGTCTAGGGGATGAAATAAAATTTTGGAATCTTACAGATATAAGTCTGCCCGTCAACATACTGAAAATGACATGAGATATCCTCGCTGGTAATCTCAGCTGTTGCAACTTGTGCCTGAGAAGTGGAAGATGGACATTGTCATATGCAGCAGAAATATCTAAGAAAACTCCAACCACATGTTCATTTCTAGAAAATGCCAGTCTAATATCTGTAGTGAAAACACTAAGACTGTGAATGGTCCCAAAACCTTTTCTAAACCCAAATTGAGTCTTAGATAGATATTCGTGATGTTCCACAATCCATTCTAATCTGTTTTTGAGGAGATGTTCTAAAATTTTGATGATGGCTGAAGATAAAGCTATAGGTCGATATGACGATGCCAAGGAGGGGTTTTTCCCGGGTTTTAAAATTGGAATTATAATTTGGTGTTTCCAACTTTCTGGAAACTTACAGTGTTCAAAAATTTTGTTCATAATATTTAAAAAATACTGTTTGGTGGGGGAGGATGAGTGGCATATAAATGAATATGGTATTCCATCTATTCCTGGAGCTGAATCAGAAAGATGATCAAGCGCAGCATCCAGTTCATCCATAGAAAAGGGACCATCCATATTTGAGAAAGGGAGATTTGAAGGGGGATTTAGATTTAAGTCTGCAGAGGGAACAGAAGGAGGGGCTAATTTGTCAATGAATTCTTCTAACCAAGAGGTATCATTAGAGTTTGTATTGTTATCATCACTCTTAGAGTTCCGGAATGCTTTAATTTTTTTCCAGACAGCTGAAGGAGGAGAACGGGGAGAAAGACTTTCACAATATCGCATCCATCCAGATCTTTTCTTTTTCATCAAGAGTCTTCTGGATCGAGCTAACACTTTTTTGAAAAGTATGAAGTTTTCATAACTTATGTTCATAGAGAAATAGTCTTCAGCTTCATTTCGTTCTTTAGTAATAGAAGTACATTCAGGGTCCCACCAAGGGGGAGAAGAGATTTTAAAATTAGGGTTTTTTTTTTTAATGGAATTATAGCATCAGCTGTTTCAATAATAGTCTTTACAAAGTCTGAGTATTGTAGTAAAAAATTATCATCTTGAATTGGAGGGAGAGCGTGAATTTTCGAATCAAGAGTGGAAGAGTACTTTTCCCAGTCAGCATTAGCAAGTTTGTATTTTAATAAAGGGGGGAGAGGTTGAGAGACAGGTGATTTAATAGAAGTAGAGATAAGAATAGGGAAGTGATCACTGCCAAACGAGTTTGGAAGAACAGCCCAGGACCATTGTATAGCTAAAGAAGGAGAGGTTAAAGAAAGATCTACAGCGCTAGGGTTTTGAAGAGGAGACACCTGACGGGTCGGTGATCCATCATTAAGCAGACATAAATTAAAGTCGTCTAATAGATACAGAAGATTTGATGAAAAGTAATCTGTAGAAAGACAACCCCACATAGGATGGTGACAATTAAAATCACCAAGAATGACAAGAGGAGAAGGGAGTGAAGCGAAAATTGGTGAGAGTTCTGAAATAATAGCGGCATTAGGGTGAGGGATATATATAGAGAGGAAAGATATATTTAAGGTTCTCACAGCAACAGCATTAAATCTATCGCTATGAGAGGGGAGAGGAAGTAAGGAGTAGGTAATGGTTTTTTTTATGAGGAGGGCACAACCTCCCCACCCGTCGTCACGGTCATCCCGGAGGCAGGCATAGCCAGGAAGCCTAAAATTGGTTTCCGGCTTGAGCCATGTCTCCGAAACAGCCGCAACGACGGGTTTATATTTGTTTATAAGGTAAATGAGGTCAGTCTTTTTCGCTCGGACACTCCTCACATTCCATTGGAGGATGTGATCCATTTTGGTTGTTGACAACTGAAGATATTTGTTGCAGAATTTGCAGGATGTTGTACGGTAGGGCATCATCAAAACGTGTGATCATGTTTAATAATATGGAAGACATAAGTTCAAGTAAGTTATCATTTGGGGAGGGTTGAGAGGAGCTTAGGGCACATCCGTTAGGCATAGAAGACGAGGGAGTGGAGGTTATGTTGTCGTGGGCTTGTCTATCATATGATTTGCCAAGATTTGGAGAGGGACGGCGAGGGATAAAAATGGTTTTTTTATTTGAGGGTCTGGATGTATTCTTTGGAGCTGTAGCATCCATGTGGACATTGGAGGGAGGAGGGCTATTAACTTTAGCTATATCTGAGTATAGACGGCGGTTGACTGTTGGAACTCTTTTGGCTGCTTCATTGTAGTCAATGTTTTCTTCTGATACAATTGTCTTGATCAATTTTTGTCTTCCTTGTTCAGGGCATTTTTTGTCTGTGGCAAAGTGATTCGCAAAGCAGTATAGGCATGTAGCCTTAGGCTCTGGAACAACACAGGTAGAGCCAATGTGCTCTTGAGCACAACGGAAGCAGCGGGGCTTGGATCTACACATTATTTGGGTATGGCCAAAGCGACAGCAAGCTAGACATTGTATGGTAGGAAGTTGGTAAGTTTCTACAGGAACAGCTGCACTAAAACAATACACTTTTTTGGGTAGAAGTTTTCCTTTAACTGTTATGGTAACTGTTTGGGTGGGGACCCATACCGGGTTTCCATCCACAAACGTTTTTCTGTTTAGCCTTCTGGCTTTAATAATTGGACCACAACCAGGGGGACATTCCAGAGAATTCACCAGTTCTTCCATTGACCACTCAGTCGGTATGTTTCTAATAATACCCATACGGGTAATGTGGAACACCGGTATTTTGACTTCAAACTTATTTGGGGCTAAAAGGGGACTCTCCATAAATCTATTAGCGTCAGACGCGGATCTAAATTCAATGGCAGCCTTGTTTCTTCCAATTGATTTAATGCCATCATTGGCAATTCCACATACTTTATTGTTGTACAGAAGTTGGGCAAGCTTTAACAACCTAAAAGAGGTACCAGCAGCTGGGTCAGAGACCACTCGCATTACGTGAACTATGAACGGACCTAGGTCTGTCTCTTCATATCTAAGGTCTTTGGTTTCGGAATATTGCGGGACAACGTATACATGTTGTTCAGACGTCGCAGGATTCACGGTTGTTTTTTTCGGAATAGTTACTTCATCATTATTCTCCTGACGAGGGCGTTTTCTACCCTCCGGAGTTCTATCTACTACCATGACGTCCCGATCATCGGGTGGATCGGCATCCAGTTGATCGCTCATCTTTCCGAAGAAAAATGAGCGACCCCCGGGGCTCCCTCACTTACCAATAACCCAGGACAGCACAATTATCAAAATCACACAAAACAAATGGAAACTAAACCAGTTTTCTTTACAAAAACTTAAAAAAAATTACGAGCGCATACACTAACCAACACACTTGAGTTGACAGTCCAATACCGTTCTTGCTTGCTAGTATAAAAAGGTTTAATTTTTTTTCTATATGGCACCAGTTACTGGCTTTTATAACTTTAGAAACAGGAAATCGGCAAGCGGTGGTGTATTTTCAACGTTGCATCTGGCATGTTTACCACTCTCAACAATATTATCATAACTTACCAACAGGCAAAACAGTGATTTTGAAATACCTAAAAGAATTCCACGAGGGACAGCAATGCCTTCCTCTCTCTCTCTGAGATTTAAGTAAAGCATAAAACCAAAATATTTTGGCTACCATTTTTTATGCGGCGATGATGAATAATATCTAGGGCCGGCGGACTAAAGAACATAAGTCAAAAATTGCCTCTTTTGCTATAAGTGATCAATGTGATTATTTTAAATCCACTCATGGCTGGACAAAAGCACATAAGTCTGGTAGGCATATAAACTGAGCAACATCAAATACGACCTTTTCAACCAGTATTTTAAGCATCAACTACGGATTGAATAAAAAACTTAATTGTACTTATGTGTTAAAGAACTCCGCAAGACTCGCTCGCCACCAGCCACTTATTCGGACTTATGTTATTAGGAACAGCTCGGAATGTTGAGAGGGTCTTGTTTACGTCGCGTTAATTTTAACAAGAGGGTACTTTGGTAAGCTGATTTATTGCGTAAACAATAAGGGTATTCTTTGTACACTTGAGCTAAAATAGTTTAACGTTTTAGTCACATACTGTTACTTTGAACAACGGGTTGTGTTATTGCGTATTATAAAAAGTTACCTTACAATGATTAGAGGAAAAATAATTGTACAACTTTCTTTACAAAAAGGGAAGCAAGACCATCAACTTCTAGTGGACTAGTCGGTGTAAACTCGACATTTTGTTCAGAATTGGACCGCGATATAAGCAGTGACGATTCTTTGGTAGATCCACTTTTTCAATTACCGGAAAATCAAAGTAATTCTTCAACATCAAGTGAATCACAGTTAGAAACACCGGCATCTATTGATGAAGTTCCTAATAAAAGTCTACGTGTTTTAAAAATGGAAAAGAAACTTAAGCGCAACACGGGTAAGTCCTATAAAACATTAAAAGGCAAAAATGTTTCTGAAAGAAAAATGAAAGAGTTGAGTTCCTGTAGAATGAAGTGTCAAGAGCGCATTTTAATTTGTGATAGATTCAAAAAGATATTTACCATCGCACCTAACTATACAACAACTGTATAATTTATTCAAAGAGAGTCGTGAAAATTTTCCATCAATAAAAATTTACAGCCAAGAATTTAAAATAATAAATTTGGCTTTTAAGAAACCGAGGGCTGATACTTGCTTTACCTGCGATAAATTTAAAATGAAAATACAGTGTACAGAAGAAGAGCAAGCAAAAAACATCTTCACTAACGAACACAACTACCACAAAACGTTAGCCGATCAGGCCTATTCAGAAAAAGCGTTAGATACTAGTATATGCAAAGATGATGATAATGTTCAAGTATATACTTTCGATTTGCAACAGTGTCTGCCGACGCCAGCACTTACATCATCTGTTGCATTCTATAAACGCCAATTGTGGACGTATAACTTAACTATTCATAACAACAAGACTGGCAAAGCAGTATGTGGTACGAAACTGTTGCTGCACGAGGAGCAAATCAGATAGCATCTTGTTTATTTAAGCATTTGCAACGATATGTACCAAGTAATACCAAACACATAATTTTTTATTCGGATACATGGGCTGGCCAGAATAGAAATTCACATGTGACTGCAATGTTTACTTGGGCCCTACAAAACACACAAGTAGAAACAATTGACCACAAGTTTATGATTCCCGGACATAGCCATTTGGAAGTGGATACAGATCACGGTATTATAGAGAAAAAAAAGAAAAAGACTAATTTACAGATATTTCACCCGCATGACTGGAATCAACTTATAAAACCAGCAGCCCAAAGTTTGAAATATACGAAATGATCTCAACAGATTTATTGGATTTTTCTTCCCTTTTAAAAGGACCTTTGGTTTTGAGAAATAAAGATACGGATGGAAACCAATTCAAATGGCTAGAGAAAAGATGGTTACGGTATGAGAAAACTTTTGGTCTGATCTTGTACAAAAATGTATTAGATAGAGAGGCACTCTTTTAATCTTACAACATGAAACGAAGAAGTACTGAAATACCGGAACACATTCCTGTGATTACTGATGATCCATTACCAATATCTGCAGAAAAAAAACGTGACTTATTATCCCTATTTTCATTGATATCTGAAGTCTTTCAAGATTTCTACAGAAATCTGCCTACTCAGGCTGATTTACGAAATACAGATCCTGACATTATGGAAGAAGAACAAGAAAATGATTTTTAATAGTTAGATAGGATGTTGAACTTTTTCACATAAGTCAATAGCAGGGCTAATTACAGTAAGTAAGTCAGTAGGTTCTAATCACTTAAGTATACTTGTGTCATAGAATCGTTAAAAAAATGTTTGTCCCTTTTCACATAAGTCATCTAAAACTCGGATAATGCATATTTTTCCAAAAAATGCTAATTCATTGTGTCCCTAGCTTGTAATTTAGACATAATATAAAATAAAATATATGACAATAAAGTGCACAGTTTTATTAACAAGTTTTTTTTGTTTCCTGAAAAGTTGATATATTTGACATATGTGCTTAAGTCTGCCGACCCTAGATATTATGTTCAGTTACTTTGTTTTTTTTTAAAGATAATTTTGTGGTAACTTGTTTTCTGTCCTGGTATTATTTTTAGTCACGTAGTGTTAATAAGGGCGGCCAATAAAAAATTGCATAAAATAGAAGAAGAAGATAAAAATTCAGCTAAGAAGTTACTTCTATGCAAACTGAAATACTGTTTATTAATTGTTAATTAGATTACAATCATGAATGATATTTTGAGACCAGAGCTGATATGGATCGAAGGAAGATGTTACAGGATAAATGATTCCGCAACAGAAGTTACTGCGTTCCAAGAACACGATTTGTACGAGAACGGTAAACCTTTGTCGAAATCTCTTGTATAGAGAGTTTACCAAAGTGAATACAACCCATTTTTATCACTGGTATCTAGGTTTCTGAGTTCAGTTACCTACCTTTGATTATAAGTTTTCAATGGAATGATCCCTAATTTCTGAAGAAGTAATGCATACATCGTCCTGTCAGCCAGCACCCAAAAACCACACTCCGTTATTTTAAGGAGCTGGGGTGGATGGGGTAGTTCCTGGCAGGGGGAAATGCACAATACACCCCAAGCGGGACGTCAGTGCAGGCCTTAACACTCCTATATTGAATAAGAATAAGAATAATTGTCCTGTCATATACTGTCAGTGCTTGCGCAGTAGCAATCATACAAGGGATGGGTTGTAACTGGGACTAGGTGTACCTAGTCTTAACCGCTTCTTATAAAAATACGTGAACCTAACAATTATAGTGTAAGGTTTGGGGGCCTACCAAAGATTTTAATATCACAAATTTCTTACCCAAACAAAGTACGATTACGTTATCGTTATCCTATCGGAACGGCAATTTTCATGTGGAGGTCCTAAAACAACTTTTTATCTTTTTTTTATCTTAATAGGCAAGCATTTGTCTACTATCTCACCTGATGGAAAGTGATGATCCGTGAATGTAACATCTATTAAATCACAGATAACGCAGCCAAAAATTTATCAACTTAAATCTACCCATATGAATTAACAAAACACTATCAACGTCAGATATATTGAAGTAAAAGCCTATTCTAAGCTAAATGTGTGTCTGTCTGAGTGATGCTGCAAAGGCTGCACACAGCCAGCAGCCAGAACAGAAAAGATCTCTAGATTTTTTTTTTTTCTAGATGTCATATATAATGATGATCAAGTGGAAGATGAAGATGATGACTTCGAAGTGACAATGATTGATAATTCTCGATATGCCACAAACTTTCACGTCTCAAAGTAAGTATAGAATAGATATATTGTAATACAGAAAAATAACATCTAACAGTGTTATGTAACAGTGTATCGACTCGTAAAACATTTATTGTAGAGAAATATATTATAGTTATCTAATATTTGTTTATAATATATATATATATATATATATATATATTTTCAATTTTTATCCTTTGAACATACACAAAATAATTTTCAAATTCAAATTATCTATATATCCAGCAGTGGAATTCTTGTGGCTGAGATGACGATGATGAAATTATATATTGGACTTTTATATTCTACGTAATTACTGTCTAAGTTTGTATTCAAGCTATCTACAGTCATATACACTGGTGCACATATGTCATGAGTTACTCAGTAGCCTAGAATCTGTACTCTAGAACGATATTGCTAACTTAGCCTATAAGTACACCATCGTGAAATATTGTACATTCTTTGGAAATAAAGATTTATTTATTTATTAGTTTGATTGGTATCTGAGCCAACTAACTTTATACTGGTGTAATTATGTACTTTATACGAGTAAACATATTGGGCCTTCACGATACAGGCTTGCCTAGTGTGAAGACCATAGATATATCTAAAACGGAGTGACAACATTATCTTTGGATATATCCACGAAATTGTAAGCTGTCATCAGCAATTGGCAAAATTTTATAATTATTGTGCACTGATTATTTAAATTGTTTGCAAAATTAACTACCTTCATTTTCGCATATTTCATTTAATTAACCACTAAACGCTGCAAAATAAACATTTTTAATTTTCGTAAACGCTTTCACACTCACAGCCCCACACTAAGTTCAATGACTTGTGTCGTAGGTCTTGGAAACATTCACATTACACACACATAGTCAATTTTTCAGTATAGAACTAGAAACACAAGTTTTCCTTACTTGTGTAAAATCTTGAGTTCCCGCTGGGAATCGACCTGGATATCCCTACTTAGAATGTGAACAGTCAACTTACTCAGCTAACAGTCAATTCAATAAGACAATACAAATCTTAACTTTTAACCTTCTAATTATTATCCCTTGGTTTACAGACATTACATTGGCTCAATTATTGGCAAAAAAGGTACTATCAAGATGAGGTTAGAAAGGGACACAAAAACAAACATCAAAATACCAAAACAAGGTGACGCCGGAGACATTTATATACTTGGCCCTACTGCATCTGTAAGCAAAATATAAAATATATTAATGAATTCTTCATTAAAACTAGAATATATGATGTTTTATCATCATCATGTGAACGGCAAAGAAATGGAACTCCCTGCCTGAGTCGGTATTACCTGACAAGTACAATGTGGGAGTCTTCAAGTCCCAAGTGAATAAGTATTTTCTAAGCAAGCGTGATCCAGGTGAGATAAAAAAAAACACTCTCCCTCAAAGCCCCACACTACTTTCAATGACTTGAACTAAGAAATAGATAGATAGTGGTCAAATGCCTTTACTCAAAAAAATAAAATATAAAATCCTGTAAGTACTGCTAGTGATGTGTCACCAATTTATTAAATAAGATATTATTCTTAAAAGCATAATTAAACGCATGATACCATGTCAAAGCAATGCTACATATTTGGCCGCATATAGCTTTTCACCATCTGAGATAGTCCTTAAATGCTTGCCTAACATTAGTAAAAACAAAACATAACCATACTGCAGCTTAAAACAGTGATGGGACTATCAGTGGCATATGTAAAAAAATTATACAGTCCCTTATGTCATGACTGCCTGAGGGAGAATGAAACTGTGGAGACACGTAATGTTACACTGTGAGGCCACAAAATAAATACGAGCCATAATTGGGATACATGAACATTCCAATGTAATAGAGTCAATATCATGCACACATATTTACCACTGGAACAATTGTGCCAGCGATCCAAAGCTGCACACCGATATATAAAGGAGTTGGGGTGGACGTCAGTGCAGGCCTTATTGCCCCCAGTTAGAATTAGAATTAGTGGTGGTACATTTTATATTAATAGACTGGCTGTGACGGCGACTGTTGGTCCGCATTGGTATTCCATTCTTCATCACAGAGGTAATAATTTTTTTTAATTTCCAGTGTGGCTTATTAACACACAGTATAATTGTATTATGCTGTAAGTTGATTGTTAGTAATCAGTGACAACTGTTATATATACTTATGTCGATACACTTAGTTTTATGACATTATAGAAACATTTTTTTTATTTTCAGAATGTGAAAACAGCTAGAAGAAGAATAAACATGATAGTGATGTCGTCTAGAATGAAACAGAAGCCAACACATTTCAACTCAATACCAATGAATGGTCCAGAGATTGTTAAAAATTTTACGCTTTTCAAAGTAAGTATCCGTTGAACTCAACAACATCTACAAAAACATCAACAATTAAAAATTTTTTTTTTAATTGGTCCTATTTAAAGGAGATCAAGAACTGATTTTGTGGACTACTTTGACGATGTCCTCATTTAACCGAGTTCAAAAGTTACCACAAAACTTATTTCGTTGTGAGCCGATTTTGATGATTATTTTTTTATCTGAAAGCTGGTGCTTTTCATGTGGTCGCATTGAAATTTGATCAAGATCTGATCTCTATGAGTTATCGTCAATAATTCGTGTTTAATACATTAAATCTGATCAAGGTTCCGAAGATAAAGCAGAAAAGTCGGTTTTTTTAAGCTTTCCTTGCGTGTTCATCATGTATTGTGTTCTTTTAGGAAAGAGTGCTAAATGAATGTTCAGGCAGAGGTATTGAAGAATCTCTCTTCATAAGGCCCGAGAAGCTACATTTAACGTTAGGTGTTTTGTGCTTAATGGACAATGAGGAGAGACTGGTTGCCTCCAAGCTGCTCACAGAGGCTAAAGATACTATCGTTATGTAAGTCATTGTCAAATAACATATATACAATCTTTTACTTAGTTTCACCTGTTGGTTTGTAATCAAATCTTGCAAGCTAAATTAGACTTCCCGATGTCCGATTGGACTCAAATTTGGTGAACTTATGTATCTTCGGTGACAGTACAATGATATGGTACCATAGAGCTGGTCTGATGATTGAGACGGAAGATGGCCATAGGAACTTCTGAACTAATCAAGATAAACCCATCGAGTTTGGGCTCGATAGATTCGTTCAGACAAGTTCTCTGGTTATATAACTTTTTAGTTGTTTTTTATTTACAACTGATAAAAGCTTGACCCGATTACACGAAGCAAAAAAGGGTTATGATTTTAGCAGCTTGTATGTTCTCCGGGTGTCATGGTAGGTAATTCATAAACTGGTGAACCAAATCACGGGTTAGATTCCCGGCAGTCGACAATTTGCCTTCCCCTGGGACATTTGTGCTTCTGGTTGTGGTGCGATTGTGTGTGATGTATTTTCCGGCACTCATAATACAAGTCGTTGAATTGAATGTGGAGCTGTAAGTGTGAATACGTTTGTTGCTGTTGTAAGATTCACATTTCTATATAGATAGATATCTAAGTAAGTTGTATTTACGTCTATTGTTATGTTATTGGTGAAAGGAGTGTCAATAACGGTTTTCCAAGCCGGTGGTAGTATCCATCCACGATCACGGTTGAAATTGGGGTAGCGACTGATCTCGATAGCTTCCCCGTACCTTACGTGGGATAAAATGTTTATCCCTCGCCAGTACGGAAACCTTATCAAATCTCAAATAATGCCCCGAGTCCTGGATGTGGGCGTGCTCTGCTACCGCCGAACGTACGGTAACCACATTTTTGACATTCCTTATGTGCTCCGAAATCCTGGTTGATACGTTGCGACGCGTCTCGCCGATGTAACATTTTCCACAGTCACAGGGGATCCTGTAGACACCCGGACCGTTCAGTGGCTCTCTGTCTTTGGTATTGTTATGTTTTTACACCAGCGACCTCATTATATAAAATTATCCCTCTCTCCGTCCAAAGGTTGACTGGAAGAGATCGCTTTTAGCGATAAGTCCGTCCATTGTAGTTTTTTAAGATTACCCCTGTAACTAACTGTATTTGGTGTACAATTAAGAATTTTCTATTCTATTTATAATGTTTCAGGCCAATACTTCGCGATCACCTGCCGCTAAGGATTCGTTTGAAGGGTCTGTCGTACATGAACGACGATCCGTCTCAGATAGACGTTCTGTACGGACGCGTGAGCGAGGAGGGCTTGGCTGGCTCAGGGTTGCTGCAGAAATTAGCAGACTCCTTGGTGGAACACTTCTATAAAGCAGGTACAGTCAATCGACATATTACTAAAAAGATTCAATGTTATAACAGTATCTGACGACCCAGTTGGCGCAATGGACAGGTGTCCGCCCTATGTTTCGTGGGTCCTGGATTCGATTCCCGGCAGCAGCACAAATTCCTTTCCAAGGGATATTTGTGCTTCTGGTTCTGGGTGCAATGTGTGTGTAATATGAATGTTTCCGGCACCCACGATACAATTCTTGAACTTAGTGTGGGGGATGTGAGTGTAAAAGCGTTTGTTTGTTTGTTTGTATAGGTACCTACTGATAAATTCAAAATATAAAAAAATGCTTTGGTAAAATTATTTATACATTTTCACCATAGACTAAAAAGGCTTGTCCCTCAGTCTGAAGCGGTCTAACTGTCTATCTAGTAAAATTTAGATGTAAATGTGATTTTTAACCGACTTCAAAAAAGGAGGAGGTTCTATGTTCGACAGTATATTTTTTTTTAGAACATACATAAAAAAATTGTGGACCGATTCTGACGAATTGTCGACCCCATCTGTGGACCGATTCTCAAAAATATTTTCTTGTTTGGTAGATTATACTTCAGAGGTGGTCCCATATAAATTTAATCGAAATCGGTCAAGCCAAAACTAAAATATAAAGAAGCCAAAATATAAGAAGCGGTGAAGTCGGTTTTTAAGCTTTGCTTACGTCAGTTATTTGTTATAATGTGTATTTTAGTGCAATAAACAGATTTTTTTTATAACATAAACGCTTTCACACTCACAGCCCTACACTAAGTTCGATAACTTTTCGGTGCCGGAAACTTTCACATCACACACACAATCAGAAACAGAACCAGAATCACAAATTTTCCTTGAGGAGAAAACTTGTGTTCCCGCCGGGAATCGAACCCGATAGCCCTGCTTAAAAGAACGCTCACCCAACGGGTAGTTCAATCAATGTACTGCTTTAAACAAGTAAAAAGTAAAATACAATGATATGGCACCATGGAGCTAGTCTGAAGACGGTGACGAAAGATGGCCATAGGATCTTCTGAACTAAACAAGATTTGACAAGTTCTCTGGTTATAAAACTTTTTAGTCCTTTTTTTTAGAAATAGTAAAAGCTTGATTTTAAAAAATACTTTTAAAGTACTACTTTTTTATTTGTTTTATGCCCGATAGGCAAGTATTTGACCACAACCTCACTTGATGGAAAGTGATGATGAGGCCGAAGATGTAACATGCTTGCCTAGAAGGTACCTATTCACTCTTGACTTGAAAACTCCCACATTATACCGTTCGGGGAACTAAGACGCGGGCAATGAGTTCCACTCCTTCGCAGTACGGATGATGAATGTAGAAGCTATAACTGCTTGTTAAGACTATGGTCAAAACCTTTATGAAATAGGTTCTTCTACAGTATTTATAATTATAATTTTATTTCAGGTTTCATGAACAGAGACCACGGAAGAGAAAACCTTAAACTACACGTTACTTTGATCAACTCCAAATATCGAAGTAAATCTAACATAGAAGAATCTTCGAACTCTAGAACAAGGGAAACTTTCGACGGCTCTGAACTCCTAAAGAAGTTTGCAGATTTCGACTTTGGCGTTATGGAATTGAAGGAGATACACCTTTCTCAGAGGCATTGTGTTGGTGCCGATGGATACTACCAGCCGACCTGTATTATTTTGTGTAAATAAATGAAAGTTAAATCTATTTACTATCTTTTTATTACCCGTCTACGGATAATCAAAAACGAGGCATATGATTTAGCACCATATTATTATGTGTGTAGACAAGATTATGTATATTCTTTCGGGGTCTTCGTAAAAGAGTGACCAAAACAAATAAAAAATTATAAATTCTACGAAATTGGCAAGAGTTCTAAAATACCAATTTAAAAATGATAAAAAGTTATTTATTCAGGAAAAACAGTGTTTGGTACATATTGATTAGATACAATATTTATGTGAGTAATAATTGCAATATTATGTACCTTTGTGATTCTCTGTCCCCAGCACTAGGTCTCCTAAGAGCCTGAATAGCTGGGTTACAGCAACGCTCTCCGGTTACAAACTATAGCATATTGTTAGGTATCCTTTACAGTATAAAAATACACAAAAGGTACATTTATTTATCTAATACCTTTAAACGAGCAATTCTTGTATATATTTATTGTACCTATATACATAACAATATATACATATATTGTTATGTATATAGGAATCTGAATCTCGGAAACGGCTCCAACGATTTTCATGAAATTAAGTATGTCGGGGGCGATAAATCGATCTAGCTAGGTTTCATTTTTAGAAAACGTCGTTTTAACGAGCAAAGCTCGGTCATCCAGGTACAAGGGGTTCAGACTCGAAGCCTTAGGAGTAGCCAGTGTGTTTGAATGCTACTAATAAAAGAGAAAAACAAGATACTCGTCGGATTTTAGGCACCAGCCCGCACAGAGAAGCTATAGTATTAGAATGCAGTGCCGTATGGCTTTTTGTCAAGTTCATCCGACTGAGGTACCTGCTTTAAAACGCTTTCCACTCTCTGAAAATCTATCAGGTAGGAATTTAAAAATTTCTAGCATTTTCCATAAATTTCACTGAATATAATTCCGGAATTCGAAAATACACTTAGGAGCCCTTCATTTTCGTAAGGATGATTTTGGCGATGTTTGCCTTAGAATATGTAAGAATGGGTTTTACCCATCGAAATATTCATAAATGTACCTATATTATTCCGATGGTTTTACCCATCTCTCCTAAGATAGGGCTTGTAGAATTTGTTAAATCTCCCCTCTCCCTCGGGACCCTTACATGGCTACCAGAATACCAATATCAATGTTTGAAAATACCCCCGACGACTTATCTGGGAGCAACTGCATAGATTTTTACCGAAAGATAGATATGAACATACCGATAAAACAAGCTAACGCTCTATTTAAAAAAATCTGTTCAACTGTGCTAATACCTACGAAGCTTTTTTAAGTCATTGAGGAGCAAGTCGCTTGCCTGACGGTAAGCGTCATGCTTGCCTGTTACAGTTTAGCGATATTCACCCTGAGATATCAGATATTAAACCTCATTATTGGGGACTTCGATCAAAGACTAGTATTTTTATAGGAATGTTTGTCAGAACTCTTATCACATAATAATTATATCTGAAACTTGGTTGTTGGATTCTGTTTCAAGCTCAGAACCATTTCCTGATAATTATGTAGTTTTTCGCCGGGATAGGAACTACTACGCGACGTGCCAGTCTCGCGGCGGGGGGGTGCGATAGCGGTGCGGAGTGACCTGACTGTTTTGCCGCGCACTGAATACCACTCGACAGCTGAAGATTTATGGCTCACCGTCTCATTTAATTCATCTAATAATAGGCGAATGGTGAACCTACACATAAATGTAATCTACTTATGTAAACAAAATCAAGGCTATTCTTTTTCTGATCAATTAAATAATTTCCTATCAAAATTAAGTGAATTAGTAATTAATAATCCGAATGATAAGTTCTTATGTGTAGGGGATTATAATATGAGTAGCATTATATGGTCCCAAGATTCCTTCGATGATTGGATGTGTCCGTCAAATTTTACTACCTCGGATGAAATTACTCTAATTGATGATTTAAGCACTCTTAACCTTAATCAGTATAACGGTTGTTTGAATAAATATGGTAAAATTCTTGACCTAGTTTTATCAAATGAATCTGTCATTGTAACTGAGTGCGACGACCCACTTGTACCTATTGATCCTTATCATAGCTCTATTCTTGTTAACGTTCAGTTTATAGAAGTACCCCTTTTAAAAATTAATTCTTATAAAAAATTTGCCTACAATAGAGGTGATTATATTTCTCTAAACAAAGAACTTTCTGAAGTAGGTAGAGTGGATGACTGAACTGTCTATGTTGGCGATGGATGATGCAGTTAATTCTTTTTATAATATCTTTCAGTCGCTTCAAAGTAAATATATCCCAATTAGTAATGTAAAACGTACAACTTTCCCAAAATGGTACTCCTCGGCGCTGAAGAAGGTACTCAAGGAAAAACATAAGTATTTAAGAAATTTTAAATCTATAGTAATACCGCTGACCTCCTCACCTTTAAATGCCTACGAGAAAGAGCGAACCGATTAGAACAGGTATGCTATCAACATTATTTATCTTCTGTTGAGGATTCTGTTAAAAATGACCCCAAGAATTTCTGGTCATACATAAAAACACGTTCCAAATCTAATAGTCTGCCAAATCACATGAAATATAATAATATCGTAGCTAATACTGGTGAGGCTATATGTAACTCGTTTTCGTCGTACTTTTTCTCAACTTTTCTGTCTACCAGTACTTCTGGCCAACGGAGTCATGACGCAACTATTTTCTTACCATCTCAACAAGTTTTATCAGATATAGGTTCAATTATTATAAATGAGTCAGAAATCGAAAAATTTCTTATTAACCTTGATCCGTCCAAATCAGCGGGGCCAGACAATGTTCATTCTATTGTACTTAAAAAATGTGCCAAGAGCTTAGTGGTTCCCATTTGCATTTTATTTCGCAGATCCATGTTTGAATGTACTTTCCCAAGCATCTGGAAAACCGCATACATAACACCTGTGCACAAAAAAGGGTCTAAAACTGATATTACTAATTACAGACCGATCTCCAAGCTGTGTATAATAGCCAAAGTATTTGAAAGGGTGGTTTATAATCAGGTATACTCAGCGCTTAAGCAATCATTCAGTCCTCACCAACATGGATTCTTGAAAGGACGATCAACTGTGTCTAATCTTGTATTGTTTAATGAGTATTTGACTACTGCTATGGATTCTAGTGACGAGGTACACGTGGGGTACACAGATTACAGTAAAGCGTTTGATAGAATAGATCATATCATCCTGGCCAAAAAACTCCAGAACATAGGCATCCATGGAGACTTATTGAGGTGGTTTTCGTCATACATTAACATGAGATCTCAAGCTGTCGTTGTAAACAACTATATATCTGGCTGGGTGAAGATCCCAAGTGGTGTTCCACAAGGTTCTCTACTTGGACCATTGCTTTTGCTATATTTGTAAATGATATCTCGGATTGCTTTCATAATTCTCAATTGCTATGCTTCGCTGACGACATGAAAATATTCAGTAAAGTATCTACTGTGACAGACATGCAGGCACTCCAAGATGACTTATCGCGACTAGATGACTATTGTTTGACTAATAAACTAGATCTGAATGCCTCTAAGTGCACTATCACGCCTTTAGTAGAAAACTTAATACTTTAACTCCTACATATTCTTTAAAAGGTCAGTCACTTAAAATTACAAATTCCGTTCGTGATCTGGGTGTTATCCATGATAAAAAGCTTTTATTTGACGAGCATGTGTCTCACATAGTGTCAAAAGCCTCGAAAGCGTTAGGTTTCATTATGAGAAGCTCTGTTGGTTTCAAAAAAAATAAAACTTTAAAGATTCTCTACTGTACTTTTGTTCGCAGCATTTTAGAGTATGCGTCTCAGATATGGAACCCGCGTTATGACAAATACATCACACGAATTGAGCGAATACAGATGAAGTTCGTTAAATTTTTATGTTTTCGACTGCATATTCCTTATAGGTCTGATAATTACCTACAACTTTGCAAACGATTCCATCTATTACCTCTAAGATTGAGACGTGACATATCTGATATAACATTTCTATTAAAAATAGCATCAAATAAAATAGACTGTTCTGACCTGGTCAGTAGTCTACATCTGAATGTTCCCTCATTTTTTGTTAGATATAACCTTCCTCTCAGTACCCCAGTAGTTAATACCAATTATCGTCAAAAATCTTACTTATGCAGAGCGAGTAAACACTTTAATAACATATGTAGACATAATATTACGTTAGACCTGTTTTGCACAAGCGTGAACTCGGCGAGGCGGCTGCTTAGTAGCGACTTCTTTGATAATTAGACTCAATTGTTTAAATTATTTACAATATTCTGATTATTGTCTTCATTTGGATGTATACTTACTCAATTTCGAAATTTTGTTACGTCTTTTCAATTTTTTCTTTGTGTATCAATGCGTTAATGTTATGTTTGCGTTAAGTAGTAAAATTTATTGTTTCTAGCCGTGAGGACCATTAATTGGCTTCGGCTGTTGTTCTTCCTTATAAATGAATAAATAAATAAATTATAAGCCCTGTTATGAACACTATTTCAAGCTACACAGTGTAGCTTCGTAGCTTTGACATACTTGGGTATAAAACTTTTAATACCCAATGTTTTCAACGTCAGGTGTTAAAAGATCGGTCTTTCGGGACATGCTAGTTTAAATAAATGAGCTGTATTTACTCATCACGACTTATTTAACCAACGTGAGCAGAATGAACAGTGGCCAATGAGTACGTAGAGTTAATAAGGCGTTATCGTTAACAGTAACACCGGACGGGAAGCGTCAGATAAGCCTCTATAGCCGCTCAGAGAAGACTTAATCCGACTTTCAGCTTATTTCACTTCCGTTTCAACGATCCTGGATAGTTGCGGAGATTAGAGGTTCTTATGAATGTGTTTCAGAGCGTTGATGCGGTATTTAAAGTGGAGATGTTGGTTTTTCGTGATCCTATTGTGTTATTAACCCTCGCAGATTAATTATAATTATCTTTCCAAAACTAAATACGGCAGGATTTGAACCATGTAATAACTCAATGTATTTAACATAAAAACAACAACCGGCGATGTTAATAAGATGTGCAAGCAAAGCCATGCGAGAATGAGTTTATTTTACTTCCGTTTAGACGGTCATATTGGGTAGTTACGGAGCTACAAAAGTGATTGATGTGACTTTAAAAAAATATTCGTTCTCGTAGGTGAATTCTAAAATGATGATTAATGATTTTCAGACAATACATGGCGATTAAAAAAGAAAATACAAAAGAAAATTGCTTCCCCACAGAGTTTCTTGGTGTTCTCTTTTTTTACCGACTTCAAAAAAGGTTATCAAATCGACTGTATTTTTTTTTGCATGTATGTTACGCGATCCGCCAATTAAGAATCGATTTTGGCGATTCTTTTTTGTTTTGTATAGTAGACTTCAGAGGTGGTCACATATATCTTATATATAAAATTCTCGTGTCACAGTTTTCGTTGCCATACTCCTCCGAAACGGCTTGACCGATTTTGATGAAATTTTTTGTGCTTATATATATGAGAATCGGCCAACATCTATTTTTCATCATCATCATCATCATCACTTTTCATCATTATCAACGCGGGTGAAACCGCGGGGCGCAGCTAGTATTTTATAGAAATTGATTAAGCACTCTTTGAGAAAATCAACAAAAACAAAATATAAGCGATGAAGTAGGTGTTTATAAGCTTTGCTTGCGTTTAAATTACCTTTTTGGTCTAGTGGGTATAACCTCATTTTTCAGAATCGTGTGTAACGCGTATTTTTTAAAGACTACTAGCCGTGCCCTACGGCTTCACCCGCGTCAGTTTAGTTAAAAAGTACCTAGCCTATGTGTGATTCCGGAACCTAAACTATCTACATTCAAAATTTCATCAGAATCGGTTTATTCGTTACGGAGTTACATGGTTACGTAACAAACATTCACACACACATACAAACTTTAACTTTTTATAATACATGTTTGATTTTAAATTAAGTTTAATTACATAGTAGCATATTAGTTTTAATTACATACCTATTAATTGAATTGTTTTTTATATGATTGTCTTGACAGGTGACAATGTAATTTTTTTGTTTTTATGCGGTGAATACAATGTTGACAATGACATTGAATTATCTATCCATGCCGTTGAAAAGGCTTTATTTAATAATGAAAAGTCTCTAATATATGTGTACGATCTTAAATGAGTATTACCATTTAAGGTCTTACACATATTTATATTTTATATTATTTTTATGCACTTCATTGTGGGAACAAGTGCGCTTACGTGCAGTTCTATGTGAAAGGCCACAGATCTCTAAAATTTCTAGCTCTGAAGCGCGAGTCAGACAAGATCAGCTTATTTATATATTATTATTTCAGCGGGGCTGCATTGAGTTTTTTTATGTGTGTTACCTCATTACTTCTTTCCATGTGAACCGATTTTGATAAATTTTTTTTTTTGTTTGAAAGATGTTGCTTTTTAATTGGTCCCATTAAAATTTGATCAAGATCTGATCAGTAGTTCTTGAAATCTCGTCATTAATGCGTGTTTAGTACATCTAATCTGATCAAAGTTCAGAAAATAAAGCGGTGAAGTCGGGTTTTTTACCGACTTCACAAAAAAGGAGGAGTTACTCAAGTCGATTGTATTTTATTTGAAAGCTGGTGCTTTCCATGTGAACCCATTCAAATTTGGTCAAGATCTGATCTCTAGTTTTTGAGTTATTGTCAATAATGCGTGTTTAATACGTTAAATATGATTAAGGTTCCGAAGATAAAGCGGTGAAGTCGAAGAGGTCGTTTTTTTATTAAGCTTTGCTTGCGTTTAATTATTTATACATCAAAAGCTCAAAGCAATGAAAAATGGGCAAATAATACATAACAGGATCAGTATAATTTGCAACATTTTCACACATTGAGATATGTTTTACGGGAGTGATACCGAATGTCTCCAAAAATGCGTGACTTTGTCACTGTTTTACTTGGCAATCATAAAAGATCCTGATAAATAAAAATACTCGTCGTAATCTGTAGGATATGATAAATGGCTGCATCATCTCAGATTATTGATAACATTTAAATATAAAGGAAGAAAAAATATCTAATGACATGCAAATTGCAAACCTTATTAATTTTTCTTTTTGAAACCATTTTGTTCTGTCATTTTATATCAGAACACTTTGAAAGTTATTTAATATACGTATATTACTAGACGAATTACTTATTGAGTTTTTTTCGATGCGCATTTCTACGAAATTTTAATAAAACGATAAAAAATCAAAGATTGACCAGTGACGGGTGACCCTGCATAATCGCTATAACATAAGTTATGCAATATGCGCTTTTAAGAACAAAACAGTAAGGGGCATAATTGGCTGTAGTTGCCTCTTAATGAAATGTTATAATTATAAGTCGTAATATTGAAGATTTATCGAATGAAGAGATGTCTCGTGCCCTACTTTGGACTTGTTTTGGAACAGGCCCCACGGGCGTCGTTAGTAAAAAAATTGTGCCGCTACGTCGTTTCGTAGCTCCTCGTAGCACTTGGCAAGCTAGGAAGTGGCGTACGGGCGGGAAGGGGCGGGCGGGCTCCGTCAGTAGGGGCGCATTGCCTACGTAATGCGCCCGCCCTCCGCGCTTGAACGCGACTGACAGTGAACGTTCACGTGTTGTTTCTAACCAGGGATTACAAATACGTAAGTTTTTTATTGTTGAATGATTGTTCCTCGATAGAAAAAAAAAAAAAATTCATGTTATGTCAAAAAATACAGATCTACTTGATCTATTGGCGAGCTTTAGGTAACGGCCTTGTATATTAGATAATTGTTATTTTTTTTAACTATAATATTTATAATATATAATAACTATAAATATTAGTGACAATAAAGTTGCAGGTTATTTGATTAATACTAGTTCAAATTTGGCAACAATTCGTTGAAATTATAACATAATTATGTTATATTTGCTATACTTGGTGATTTAAAAACACATAGTATATCTAGATTTATTTATTATATTAACTGTGAAGATATAGATTTTTTGAAGATGTAGTTTATTTTTGATACTAGATAGATAAGATAGATAGAAAACTCTTTATTGAACACCATATTTGTGACAAAACACAATAGAAAATAATTACTTACAAAATAAGCGTAACATTTTTATGATTAAAACGTTTATTTATATAATAAATAGTATATATTCTTTTGTAACAATAACAATAGTATCAACTGTACAGTCATATTCAGTAGAGTAACAAAATTTTAACAGCAGCGGTAGGAAATTAATGTTTTGTTTCTACTATGGTTTTGTTTAACACTTAAACTTTATAGACAACGGTCTATAACAGCATAATAACTTAACTCAACGGACTTTACGGCTTTCGCACGATTAAAATGCTCTGAACTTTAATAAGAACAATCCTAATTCGGGGCCGGCTCCCTTTATTATAAATATAACGCGCAACAATCATTAGCATCCACTGAAAACCCTATAAGTTAAAAAGTGGGAGAAATACGACGGCAGCCGCATTGTTTGGGTACCGTGCCGAAACGGTGAAAGAGAAACCTTTTGGTGAGATTTTGTACCACTGGTTGTATGTTGTACCAAATGAATGCAAGCTGAAATACTTAAATAAACTGTGGATACTTTTTACGTTTAGCGGCGCGGTAAATGAGGTTCGTCTCTCTGTTTCTTTTTATTGCCGTTATTTCTATACATACACATATTTCGCTCTCTTGATCTGTCAAGATCCGCCACTGCCGCTTGCAGTGAATGCAACTCTGAAATTAACCCTTTAAGTAGACGTATTTTTTCTAAGACTATAACCAAATCAAATCAAATCAAAATCGTTTATTCACTTGGGCCCCAAAGGGGCACTCATGAAAGTTAATGACTCTACCGCCAGATTCACAATTTACAGACGTGGAACTAGTAGGTACCTAAGTTCTATCATACAACCGATTCTTCAGCACCTCTTACTGTCACCTCTGTGCCTTTAACTGATACTACAAACAGTTAGCTTTTACTCTGTGGTGATAAAGTGTGGGTGGTTTAACTCGGTGAATAGATAATAGTGATATTATGCCAAAAAACGGCGATAAATATCAAGGGAAATGCAAACCGCCTTTACCGCCGTGATGAATGCGCAAATACTCTAAAATACTTATCAACTCTAATATTTTTCAAAGGTTTGTTTGTTAGTAACAAACAGAGAAACTAACAAAAAACAAAGTCAGTAGTTCCGAATATTACTCCTAAGAGTAATTTTCGGAACTACTGACTACGATTACGAAAAATCTTTTACTAATAGAAAACTATAAGTACGTTTATCTCTGGGAGTTATTTGGCTTTTTTTACTCCGATAAAATTGATCTTACGATAAGAAATCTGTGAATTCAATAGGGAAAAATAGGCAATCGCGTCTGCTTTATCCCTGCATATGTACCTACCTATGCCAATTGCCATACGCAGTATCCCTATCTAGTGTGTGCCTATGTCATAATTATTTAAGAGATTTTTTTTTTTTTTATTTGTGACAGGCTAGTGTTTGACCTCTATCTCACCTGATGGTTAGTGACGATGTGATCGAAGCTGGTAAACACACTAGACCTGGAATACGCAGGCTCTCAAGGATAACTGCCGGAACACCGTATTTGGCTTGGCGGCAGACTTTCAACTTGATGGTGGTAAGCTACTTTGGTAGCAAGCCAGGCGAGCAACTCACAAAATGCTCTACCACCTCTCAAATGTCACCTGATTAGCACCACCCGGGGACCACGTATAGGGAGTCAGACTTAAGGGGTATCCTCCTACGGACGTGGGTGACTCAGCCCCCAGATTACAGTGGACGAGCGAACCCGGGAAGAGTTAGCTAGCCAATGGAATAAATCTTGATTTAAACTGACTTTTTGGATTAGTTGGATGCGCGTTCGCCTTTTAAGATATCGGGTTCGGTTCTCGGAACACAAGTTTTCTCTCAAGGAAAATTTGTGTTCCTGGTTCTGGTTGTGATTTTATGTGTGATGTAAATGTTTCTGACACCAACGACACAAGTCATTGACTTAGTGTAAAAGTGAAAGTGTGAGTGTGAAAGCGTTTATGTTTATTGAAAACGGGTATCTCGATAATACGAATAAACCTGTTAATAGTTAAGTACGACGTTGGGTTTATTTTTTATATACCTAAGTCTGTGATGCTTTGTAGTAAATAATTGATAAACATAGGTACCTAAAATATGTTTATTTGCCGTCATAAAGCTATACGAATTTAATCTCTAAACTTATGTTTGTTAAAAACTTATAGGTACGGAACCTTCTAGCTTATTTTCGATATAAACTTGTACGGTTTTATTCTTTTGCTGTTCCTGCCAGAGAGGGGTAAGAGCTTAGTCATAATCATAAAGAGAGTTGAGCTTGAGTCTCGTTCCTATTTTTGTAGTTCCCCAGACGTCATTTGTGAAGATTTCTTGCGGTTGCTGTTCGTTTCTAAAAAGATACTTTTTTACCCGAATGCGCGACGCAATGGAGAGTAGGTAATGTGTTTATTAGCCTATAATATAATATTTGTTCCTTTGTGGCATTTTATAGAACTAATGCGTGGGCTTGTTTTGATGATTTTTACGTCAATCGACTACAATTTTTTTTAAATTAAATTCGTCGTACTGTTTTAAATTCGTATCGTTGATTAAGTATTTGAAAATCATTTTTAGTTTTCTTTTACCACTTTTCATTTCGAATGACCGTTTAGGATCTAGAACGATTTCAGGTTAGCAACCATTATCATTTAAATTTTTCAATATAACAAAGCTGTGATATTTTTGTTATTTTACACGAAAATTTGGAAAATAAATAAAAAAGGAGGCTACTGGAAACCAGCGCACTGCTTGGATAGGCATATTTATGCGGAGTTGTTAAAAAAACTTCAAAATACTCGTAGTTTATTTACACCCAAAGATGTTCTCATAAAAAATAATGTCTAATTACCAGTTTCCCAAAATTACAGCCATCTCGAGAGGAACCTGCGAAGAACGGCGCATTTTTTCCCTTTTTTCAAACATCCCTTTTATAGCAAGCTGAGTTGTTAGAAGCTTTTTTTAACTTGCAATGTTTTTATGATAGGTTGTTAGGTTTGTTAGGTCAAATCTTGCTAGCTAAATTACAAATATTTCTGTGTACAAAAAACGAGCCTGTTGACGTTCCCAAATAATATATTCACAAGGTAAACAATAAACAGCGACATGAAGTAGGTGCCTACACCAAAATGTCTCCTGTCGTACACTTGATGCCGCCCAAACTTAATAATATCGCCCTGACACGCGAGGGAGGGCGGGCCCTTCAAGGCTTCGAGGGAACTCGCACAATTCTACTACTTGTTTTATAGTTTCATTATTACACTTAACTCTGCCGGGTTCTTGGTTTATAAAAATCTTGCCGGCAACTTAAGCCTTTCTTAAATTTCTTCCTTTCTATGTTATTTTTATTCCACCAAAATCATAATAAAAGTATTAAGGCGAGCCTTTCCAAGAACTGTAGGCATATTGTGTTGCGAAATCGCGGCAATCAATTTCGGGAGGAGTGAAAACATTTGATTTCGGAATTAGAGGGAGAGATTTTTAAAAATTCGTATTATGACGGCCGTTTTCAATCACATTTTCTACAAGGTTTCTGCTGGTACATTGGTTTCATTGTACTAAACCTAACATAACTCAGATAAAATGCATTTTTAACACAATTTAGACACATCGTTGCCATTTTTTTCTACGCAGCGAAATGTAACAAATCGTGTATCGGATGGCCGAGAAGTAATGACCACATTCTGTATAATTACAAAACGCCGTTTTTCAGGGTAGCCCCCGCCCCCGCCTTAACATAATGACTAAGTTAATTAAATTACTCAATTGAACTTACTATTAAACAGAATCTCAGATTATAAAATGTTCAATTTTTTTTTTATAAATGGGCTTAAAATTATTATGTCATTAACAGTTAAATATAAAACGAATATGTAAATAAATGAACTTTCCGTAGTATAAAAAAAAATAGTAGTATTTAAAGCTGAAACTTACGTAGTACCTTTGACCTACGTAAGTTTCAGCTTTAAATGTGTACCTGTTTTAGAGATAGACCCGGGACAAAATAGGTCCAAATACACACAATCACACACATTTTTTTATTTATGTATCCGTAACTATATGTTGGCATGACATTTATCCCAAATCGCCGACGTAAGTTCCAATAAATATAGGTACAAAACAAGTTATACAAACGTTACAAATACCAAATCTTAACTTATTCAAAATATTGAATTAGGACCCAAGGTAATCCAGTCGAATGCCGCCCTGTGAAGTACCACACATGTACACATACTCAGATACTTTTAGTAGCGATGGCTGTATTTATAGTATTTTTAATATATAATCTAAATCCTTTTCTGTCTGTACTAATTTGTTATGTTAATATAGAGTTGAGGATGTAGTAAAAATAAACTATAACTTTGCTGTCCTACCAAATTGTTATTTTCCAATATAGTTTTTATTTA
This sequence comes from Lomographa bimaculata, assembly GCA_948107665.1. NCBI lineage: Eukaryota > Metazoa > Arthropoda > Insecta > Lepidoptera > Geometridae > Lomographa > Lomographa bimaculata. The sequence continues at coordinate 13,617,620 of OX403587.1, read as the reverse complement.
AAACGGTTATCTCTCTTTTTGCATAGTTATATATATATATATATATATATACAACAGTGCAAATATATGCAACAGTGTAGATAAATGGCTTTCCACTTACGCGTATACGAACGTGTATGGGTACCCCCTTAATATTTTCATTTATTGTAATTTTTTACTTTGGGCCACAGTTACACACTCAGGCCACACACTACATATTTTCTAAGAATTTAAATTAATCGGTCGGTCAAAATATATAATATATATACTTGCTTAGATAACATATCTATACAAAAAGACCAAATTGAAGTCATAAATCATTCGAAGAAGGTGCTCAGAAAATTCAGAAACCCAAAAAATCATATATCTGAGTGCTTAGGGTGGTGTTACAAATTAATGCCTGTAAAGGGTGTTCGGTGCGGGTCGGATGATGAATGGCCTACCCCTCGCCATCGATCCACCACCTACTGAAGGGACAACTAAGACAGGCGATGTAAATTGGCTGTGGTGACAACCCTAATGATTAGTACTTACTGCTATTATATCTTTTACACATATATATGTGTAGAATATATAATAGGAGTAAGTATAGGTATAAAGTACTGCCTATTTACTAATGATTTCACAAAAAGGAGGAGGTACTCAAGTCGACTGGTTTTTTTTATATGTGTTACCTCATAGCTTCGTTCCACGTGAACCGAATTTGATTTTTTTTTTGTTTGATACATTTTGCTTTCCATTTCCCATTTAAATTTGATCGAGATCTGATCAGTAGTTCTTGAAATATCTTCAATAATGCGTGCATCTATTCTGATCGAAGATAAAGCGGTGAAGTCGGTTTATTTAAGCTTTGTTTGCTTTAATTATTGTTATTGAGAGACACCTGATGGTAAGCGTCAGTCTTGCTTATTACAGTTCAGTGCTACCCAAAGTTATGAAATGGGTTATGTTAGGCTTTTTTAAATTGAATTTCTATCATTTGATGATGTGAACTTTTACGTGGGTTTTTTGTTAATTCTTTCATATTATTATACAATACAATACAATACAAAACTCTTTATTGTATAACCAGTTTACAAAGTGTACAACTAAACAATTTTTAGAAATTATAGATTTTTTGTGGTAATACAATCGGCGGTCTTATCGCGTATAGCAATTTCTTCCAGACAACCTTAGTTTGGGCATATATGTAACTGGAATGTGTTAGGTGGGGTACACTAGTCAAGGAAAAATAAAAAAAAAGTACAAGAACCTATCAAAACAATTATATACTAAATATACATACATATATACGTAATGTAAAATACTCAATATAAGTAGGTAGTAGCACATAAATAAAAATAATAATAATAAAATTTACGCAATAATGTTCAGCAGTTTTAACTGTTTTAGGATATATAGTAATTTTTTACCACAGTCTTAATTTTTTTTATTATTTAGGTATATATAATTTAAGATTAGGTTTTGGGCTTTGATTTAATAAATTCAATTTGAAATGGGTTTAGTTGTCGCAGTGGGCATGTCTCTACCCTCTGGACTAAGCGCGGCGGTGTGAGTGTGAATGTGTGTATTTTTGTTTGTGTATGTGGTAATTTGAAATAGATAGGTATATAATTGACTAGATAAAAAATATTCAGCAACTTCGTGCATGTCGATGGCAACACTTACACCTTTTTTGCACAATACTCGGCGACGCAAACAGCACTCGGCCTAACTTCGTACTTCGTATTCAGCAACGAAGGTAATTCTTGACATTAGTTCGGGTAAAAATTAACGCAAGCAAAGCTTAAAAAAACCGACTTCACCGCTTTATCTTCGGAACTTTGACCAGATTAGGTGTATAAAACAAGCATTATTGACGATATTTCAAGATATTTTTTAGATCAAATTTATTTGGGACCAATTAAGAAAGCAACATGTTTCAAACAAAAATATTTCAATATCGATTTACGTGGAAGGAAGTTATGAGGTAACACACAAAAAAAGAGAAATACAGTCTTGAGTACCTCCTCCTTTTTTGTGAAGTCGGTAGAAAATGCTATGTTTTATGACTAAGATGTTAACTAACACTCGCAATATTTTTAGACTGTAAAACGCGAAGCTTCTCCTATCTTCAAAGTAACGACTCTAATCAATATTTGTTAATTAATCTGATGTGGGTGACGCGAGCGTGGGTTTTGATTGATAAGCTTTTGATAGATAATTTCACTAGAAATCCGTTAATTTTAGGGTAAAACTAAATATAGATTTTGTGGTTTTCAGTATGATATTGAAAATATTTGAATTGTCTTTTGGCTTAGGTTCTCAGCAGGGGTCGATCATCGAGTTCGATTCCCGGCAGGAACACAAGTTTTCTCCACAAGAAAAAAAAATGTGTTTCTGGTTCTGGTCGTGATTGTGTGTGGGGCTGTGAGTGTGAAAGCGTTTATTTATTATTTATATTTAAACGTGACCAAAGCGTTACCAAAACCTTATTTAGTAATTATGATTTGTTCCCAGAATCATCACAGCACAGGTAAAGTTTTATAACAAGGATAAAAATCAAAATAAAATAACTCGTAAAAGATATCGGAAAATTGTTACAGAAGGAAGGGATGGTGCTAGCTTAACCCGGATAAAGTGGGTTTGGGTTACATAATGTTTTATTAATAGATGTTGTGACTATAAGGGTAATATTTCTTTTTATTTTCCGAGAGTTGCTACCTTCTTTTTAGAATCAGTTTTAAGCATTATGAAAACTTAGGAACGCCGCGTGTTTATAACCTAAGTTTATTTTTTTATAAACACAATTGGACACAAAGTAGTGTTTTATTTTACTGCCTACACTCAAATAAACAATATTTATTTATTTTATTCTTTAGGCGTAAGAATTGTAGACACTTATCAAGTGTACATGTATAAAACTGTTTATATACTTAAATAGCGGTAAGTAAAACTTAAATACTTAATTGGCTTAGTTGGGTGCGCTTTCGCTTTATAAGCAGGTGTATCGGGTTCGATTCCCGGCGAGATCACAAGTTTTCTCCGCAAGGATTTTTTTTGGTTTTGGTTGTGATTGTGTGTGTGGTGTGAATGTTTCCGGTACCCGCGAAACGAGTCATCGAACTTCAAATTCAAATTCAAATGTTTATACTGTGAGTTTTAACGTCATAAGTAACTAAAATTTTGTTAGAATCACCATTACCATTCTCATCATCACCATCAGCTCAATTTGGTCCCAGAGGGACGGGCGGCATTCTATTTCTTAAAAGATAGTCTTTAGACTTTAATTGTACTTACACCTCCGTTTCATAGATTTATTAAATATCCTCTCCATCTGGTGGAGATCGTTGTTAGCGATAAGATCGCCGATTGAATATTGAAGTGTAACAAGAAAGAGTTACTTATATCTAGGCCACCACACTGGATAGTGTTTTATACCTAGATATATATCTAGATTAACCGTACAGTATGAGTATTTACGAAAAAGTAGTTACGTCAGTATAGCAATTGTAACTTTTAAACTTTCGCATTAACACATAGTTTAGGTAATATCTCGAAACATTACCTTTTTCGGCGATTATGTCCCGACATATAAACTATGTGAATAAAGCCATATTTTAAAATGTGCCCCTCTACCAAATTTGTCAAACGATCGGGTGTCAAATGTATGAAATTTTATGTGGATGGTGCACCGATGTAATAGTTTTACTCTATTTATGTAAGTATACCGTCCTTCCATTCAAAATTCGTACCCGAGTATTGTCTGTATAAACTCGATTTAAACCATTTCTGACTTCGACGGAGCCCGCTTATTTCTACTTTATTACCCCGTTTTCTGATTAACGACGATCACTGGATCGGAAAATTCACTGCGGCGCCCTGACAATGAGTTTCTGTCGGAATTTGTTTCCAAACTTGAGTTTGTAGAAGCACTTCGAGCGATGTTGCGGAGCGTGGCGCCCGAGAGCCTATTCACGTTATGAAAACGCCCCTGACCGCACAAACAAATTACGATTCAGTAGAGAATCTTTACACAAACTCCCTTATTTTATTATTCCTTCTGTTTATGACTTTGTAAGCGTGGTTCCAAGGCTGACTGGCATAATACATATTTATTATTAAGGTGACTTCCCCTCTCGCGATATTTATCTTAAATTGGAATGTCGAGGAATATCTGAGGTTTTCGAATTATGTCTCCGTTTCAATAGGTTAACTAGCGAGTGGAGCTGAATCTCGCAAACTACGCAAGTATTCTAAACTTAACAAAGGGTTTATATTTGTGGTCGAGACTTGGCCCATGGGGACCGGGTGCATTACAAATTTTCAAGGATTTGTCTTGGTGTTCAGGTTGACTGATTAAGTCGGCGCATGACCAAAATGCTGGATGGTACTTGGGGCAGAGGATAAGCCTTGCGAATAAATTAATACAGTGTGGTAATGCAGCAAGTATTTTGGGCACTTTGTCGAAATTAAAGATCGTCTAAACTATCTTTAACCTCTTTTTTCTTTTCTTTTTATAACTTAAACATTTATATTGTAAAACTTGGTCTTATTTAATAAAAGTCTTATATCGAATATTTTAGAGAATTACAGAGCATAATAAAATTGTGAACCAAGCAAAAAAAATACATACGTACATATTCAAACAAAAGCTGCTTTAAGTGTTTACTTTTAAGGTGTTAACTTCAATAAGTGTCGAAATATTAATATTTTCCTCGAAGGTTGTCTACTGATAAGTAAACTCTGCCACATCCCAGATTGCCTTGTAAATGTGTTTGTGGAGCACGCTTACCCTTTATTGTATTATGTCTTAATATTATGTTTGTACGAAAGTGCTAAGTAGAACCTAACTTTATAGCAACCATCCCTGGAGAAAATGTGTTCATGTTTACAGAAAATATCAAGTTTATGTTCGAGCTATAAAGCAGAATAATGCTAAGATTGTGTGACGTTCAGAGACTTGAGTTCAAAGGCATTTAATACAGCTCACCGGATTCGACAAAGGTGACTATTATTGGAATGAAAAGATATCTACGACACAGTAGGTGCTAGATGCTTATTATTCGCACACCTACGTTTACAGGGTTATTTTTACAATATCAGAAAGCTCTTTGACCCTGAGCTCATATAGTTCTACGTCTGAATTTTTTTTATGCCTGATAGGCAAGCATTTGACCACAATCTCACCTGATGGAAAATGATGTGGCCGAAGATGTAGCATGCTTGCCTAGAAGGTACCTATTCACTCTTGACTTGAAGACTCCCAGATTGTACCGTTCGGGGAACAAAGACGAATGTCATCCATTGATGGTTGATATACCTCCAGTTCGCTCGAAGCGTTTCGCTTCTACGTTTGTCATCTGTACTGCGAAGGAGTGGAATTCATTGCCCGCGTCTTTGTTCCCCGAACGGTATAATCTGAGAGTCTAATAGGTATCTTCTAGGCAAGCATGCTACATCTTCGGCCGCATCATCATTTTCCATGGTGTTAGTGGACAAATGCTTGCCTATCGAGCATAAAAAACTAAGGGTTGCACTCAAGGAGTGCCGGCAGAAGTGAAAACTTGAACATTAACGTTGTAAACATCAGGAGCAGGCATACATTTTCGCCGCGCGGTAGAAACAGAGGGAGATATTACTTCCTCTCCTCCCTCCGTCTTATGAAATTTCGATCAGGTTACGTGTCCTGACGCGAGTTTAACATATTTTACTCATCCCAAAAAAGTGCACATCACCGCTAAAGAAGTTTTCACTTCAAAAATCTTTGTTAATTAACATAAACATAAATAGTTTCACACTCACAGCTCACACTACGTTCGATGACTTGTGTCGTGGGTTCCGGAAACATTCGCATCACACACACACAATCACAACCAGAACCAGAAACACAAATTTTCCTTGGGGTGAAAACTTGTGCTCCCGCCGGGAATCAAACCGACACCCCTGCTTAGAAGGCAAACGCCAGCCAACTAAGCCAACGAGCAGTTCATTAAGATTAATTTTAGCGGAACAGTATCGCATAATCAATCAACGACAATGTTTACGAGCAGAAAACAAAAAACAAAAGCGCGTCGTTAAAATAAAATAGATTGACGTTTATTATCGCTGTAAGCGGGAAGCGGGCGCTAAATGTCCGCTCATTATTTTTAAAGATGCTAAATAACCTCATTTATTTTGAGACAAGCGGAATGAGGTGATAGCTACGAAGACATAATACAAAATACCTTGGCCTACAGAAGTAGTTGACGACCCAGAATGAGCACTTGACTTTCTTGTTGTGGCATCACAATGGAAAGCTGGCTGTTTGTTTTCATTTGTTCTTATTGTGAGATATGTAGGGCGGTGTTCTGTTCAACATGAATATGGACTACTTTGTGAGATTGTTAGGAGGGAAACTATGTTAAAACAGAGATACGAGAAATACTGACGTTATCTTTGTTTAGTTTATAATTATCTACGTGAATATTTCTCATGTTTAAATTTTATACAGGTGTGAGTGCGTGGTATGTAAATGTGTGAATAAAGGCTGTGAGTATGAACACAAAATATATTTTGTATTTAACGCATTAATAACCAGAAGCAGAGCATAAGAACCAAAATCATAAATGTCCCTTGGGAAGTAAAATTTTACTCAGAGGGCAAAAACTTGCCCATTGCGTCAGCAGGGTCGTCAAAGATTTTTACGTCATCTTTCTTAAGTTAATAAAAGTTTAAATATATAGACTACAAGCCGTGCCCCGCGGCTTCGCCCGCTATTATCAATTTAAAAAGTAGCCTATGTGTTAATCCTAGGTATAAGCTATGTACATTCGAAATTTCATCCAAATCCGTTCAGCCGTTAAAGTGTGAAGAGGGAACAAACATACTTACACACTTACACACAAACTTTCAGATTTATAATATTAGTAGGATACTCTCATCAAAATAGTACAACAAAGTACGGGTGAGATGGTGATTAAACGCTAGAAAAAAATTAAGTAAAATACATTTTCTAAAACAAGCTTTTAGTAGCCAAAGATATTTGACACTTAAAGTAGGTTGTCATAATTGAATGGGTGCACAACATTTTATATCTGTGCTGCTGACCATTACGGCGTTCCCTAGTCAGGACCAAACAGAAGTACAGAAACTGTGCCACTGTAAAACTTAAAACAGGCTATCGTAATTAAATGCGTACAAAAAAATCGTGTCTGTGCTGTTGACCGCTTAAGACTTCCTTTATCTGAAGCTAACCAAGTTGATTAAGGTCATTTTTACCATAGAAATGCATTGTCATCTGAACTAAACCAACATGTAAACATTTAACTACGTGGGATTAAACAAAGTGGTTCTAATTCAGCTTGCAGGGTTATACCATAAACAAACTAACATAGAAATATTGCAAGTTGAATTAAATGCGTACAAAAAAATTCGTGTCTGTGCTGATGACCGATGAAGAGCCCTTTAACTGAAGCTAATCAAGTTGATTAAGGTAATTTTTACCATAGAAATGCATTATCATCTGAACTAAACCAACATGTAAGCATTTAACTACGTGGGATAAAAAAAAGTGGTTTAATTCAGCTTGCAGGGTTCTACCATAAACAAACTAACATAGAAATATTGCAAGTTGAATAAAAGCTTATAAAAAAGTTTATAGTTGGTAATCGAAAACTATACTCGGTAAAAGCGGCTTACACAATTATTCCCAATCTTCAATTGCCAAGCTTATCCTAACGAAGGTTCCACAGTGAACAAGCAATAATCGAATTAGAGCGAGTTCCCGATTGTCTTTGTTCGCAAACTCTTACCTTTAAAGGTAGGTATATAATTTAAAGTTATTGCTTCGTCGGAAGGGCCGTAACTTTTTGCTACGGAGCAGTTTGTACAATGCTTCTGGAAGTTATCCCTTACCTTAGCATGTTTCTTGTACGCCACATAATAAAGATCACGTCACGTTTCAATATATAATATGCATCTTTTATACCTTTGCATAGAGCATTATAAAACGTTACTGTAGTTATCTACGTGTGTGTTTCGGGCACCCACTATACAAGTTTTTGAACTTTGTGCTGTCAATGTGCATTTTTTTTATCGAAACCAGCGGATAATAAAACAATATTGACTGAAGGTCCGCTGGCGTAGTTGGGTGAGCGTCCGCCTTCTAAGTTTTTTTTTGTTCGTTTAATTGGTTTCAATTCGAACATGCTTGACAATTCTCATTTACAAACTATTTCATTAATTAAAGTGTTCACTACATTTTTTTACACAAAAGCAATAACCATTATCACAAAGTAAGTCACGCTAATACCCGTTTTATTTTTAATTTAATAGTTCATTATAACAAACTAATTGTCTTTGAATGTAAGAGTCTGAATATTTTAACTATAAACATAGCTTGTCAATTTCGTGGACCTAAGTTTGTCCACAATCTATTTATGTAAAAAATAATTTATTAATGATTTTATTTAGCTTCTCGCTTAAGAACTACCTTACCAATTTTATTAATCTTTTTAAAAGTTTTCTAATACTTTGAAGTAGATTCTATGGTACGGGAAGGCAAACTGAAAGAAATGCGCAGAAAATTGGATACTTACTTTAAAAAAACTTAACGACATAAACATAAACACATTTATGTTCCGAGTTTCTTGCTAGGTTTTTCTCGAGATGGCTGTAATTTTGCGAATCTGGCAGTAGAGTCATTAATTTTTATGAATGCCTCTTTGGGGCTCATGTGAATAAACGATTTTGATTTGATTTGATATGGTAGAAAAAGGTAAAATGTTTTATTTCTTTACGTGATGGCATGGCAACGCAAGCCGGGTATAGTATAGTAAGTCCTAGTGACTGTTCATTGTTGGCGCGACATCCAGTCTAACTGAGATCAGCGCCATTTCGTCTGTCTCTATAGGTATCTGCTGTTTTACTGCATATAATGAAAAGGACAGCTCACTGACGTAGTTGCTTGCGCGCCTACCTTCTAAGCAGTGGCTATAGGGTTGGATTCCCGATGGGAACACAATTATTCTCCTTAAGGGAATTTGTGTTCAGGGTGTGATTTTGTGTGTGATGTGAATGTTTCGGGCACCTAAGGCTCAAGTCTTCGGAATTAGTATGAGGCTGTGAGCGTGATTGCGTAAGTTTATAAACTGATTGTCGATATGTGTGACTGTTTGCGTGCCTTTTTAGTTTAAACTTTTTAGGTTTGAGTTTGATCTATCTATTTACAACAACGAAGTTGACTGGAAGAGTTTGCTCTTAGCGATAAGTCCGCCCATTGTATATCATTATTTTTAACATGTTTGTGTTTTAACTTCATTTGTTGCAATAAAGTGTTTTGTATTATTAATATAGGAAAACCACAGCTATCTACGAGCCAATTGCCTATATTTCCTAAAACTAATTGTTTTGTATTGTATTGTATCTCTTATTTATTTTATTTTTATACGATTTCACACTCACAGTTCGACAATAAGTTCGACGATTTGTGTCGGTGCGGTACCGGAAACATTGGTATGACACACACAATCACAACCAGAATCAGAAACAATTTTTCCTTGGGATAAGAACTTCTTATCCCAAGAAAATTCTTCTTAAAAAATGTAATTTAGCGTATTACTAAACCGATTACTAAAATAAATTGTTTTTCTTTTATAACCTTGATTTATAACGACTGAACTCAAGCAGTTATTTTGTGACTGGATACTTTTAAATAGCCTTACAAGTCCTATTTCTAAAATATTTATAACTTTTGTGTTTGCAAAATAAATAAAGATATACTTTTGAGATATAATTCTACGTAAATTATTACTAATTATGTAGGTACTTAAATTTAACTTCAAAGGGCCTTTTTGCCCGAGCTCAGAGTATCGTTATCAGTCAAATAGCTTATTTTCTCACAAAATAGGCCTTTAACGTATGTTAAATTAACAATGTTTACTATGACGTAATATAAATTACAAAATTACTGGTACGTGTATGGAGATAATTGTGCGTGTTTTCATAAAATTGAAAGTATATATAACTAGTGGTTCTCCGCGGCTTCGCCCGTGTTCATTTTTGAAATATCATTAAACCCCAGTTCCATTACAAAAAGTACGAGAAAATTATTTTTGCTTTAGAAAATGAGATTCTGCTATTCGGGGCGGAGATAAATACAACAAATCAAAGATCATTAAAATCGGTCTATTCGTTCTCGTGTTATAAGTGTTGTAACAAACCCGACTTTGATTTACATAGATAAGGACACGCACGAATGGTGCCTTCGCCCGTGGTGATCAATATAAAAAGTAACTTTTGTGTTATTCCTGGGTACCTGTAAGACAACAAAACAATAATACACATTTTCACATAAACTTTCGCATTTATTATAACATTAGTGATAAACATAAACGCTTTCACCCTCACAACCCCAAAGTAGGTTCGATGGCATGTGTCGTGGGTGCCAAAAACAACAACACAAACACCAGAACTAGAAACAAAAAAATCCCTTGGAAAGATAATTTGTTACCATCGGGAATTAAAGCGAACGCACGTTCCTAAGTACGCCAGCGTGCAGTCTCATATTAAGTTATCAAATTAAGTATTTGTAGAGTTTGTGTTGTTACGACCCAGTTGGCGCAGCGGACAGGTGTCCGCCCTCTGCGCCGCGGGTCCTGGGTTCGATTCCTGGCAGGAGCACAAATTTATTTAAAACCCAAAAACTGATCAAATTTCCGGAGCCAATCTTGGTTTTTAAGGAACTGACAAAACCAAACTGGAAATGAAAAACAAAAAAAATGCCAAAATCTGCTCCTACCATGTACAAACATAAGTACCAACCCATAAGACAATTGGCAAAGTCAAAATTTTGAAAATACCTCCCACGCTCTCTGGAAATCGGCTGCACCAATTTTCACTAAACATAGCTCTAAGACCAATCTCGATGAAGTCATCCTTTCATAAAAAAACTAAATCAACATCGATCTTGCCGTTTGGGAGCTACGATGCCACAAACACACACACACACACATAGCGGTCAAACTTATACACCCTCTATTTACATCGGGGGTAAAAATAGTATATGTTTATATTTATTCAAATTAAGCTTCACCTCTTTTTGGATGTCGGCTGAAATAGTTGTTATATTGACCGTTTTTCATGTTGTTTTTGCGTGAATATAGTTTACAAGCTATCCCCGCGGCTTTGCACGCATAGTATCGTGTTATTTCTGGTATGTACTTATATCCAAATTGCAGTAGTTTCAGCATTATTGAATATCAAACATCCATCATAAATTAAAATTTTTTGCATGTTTATAAATGTATATAATATAAGGCATATTATAAACCACGAATATTAGGCATTAGGAAAGGATTAGGAATTAGGATAGGATTATGTTTCAAATTTGGAGCCACACAATATCTTACAAATATAAGTATATACACATAAGTGGTGAAATATGGTAAATTTTTATAGTTTTTAAACTTATACCTGGAATTCATTTAAATAATTTAATGCATTTCTCGATTGCTGGAAATACTAATTTCACGTACGCAATCAAACGTAAGCGATGAAATTTTACCCCCTGCGGGCAATCGATCCCAATAGATATGTATATAACATAAGGACCCTGGTAGCATTATTAGGGAGCTTATTTTTATCCCCGACTACGAGGAGATTTGTAAGCATATCGTTCATATTATTCTTTCTTTAATAAAATACTTCTTTACGCTTTTACTCGATCGCTATTTTCGATCCAGAAAAAAATACACTGCGTCAATTCCGAATCCGGAATCGATCTCTTTCTGTAAAATACACACAGAAACTAGAATATAAAATCTTGTATAAACCGAGCTACGAGCTCGTAGACACGCTACGAAAAACATAAAACATAACATAAACGCTTTCACACTCACAGCCCCACACTAAGTTCGAAGACTTGTGTCGTGGGTGCCGGAAATAATCACATCACATACACAATCACAACTAGAACCAAAAAATACAAATTTCCCTAGGGGAGAAAACGTGTGTTTCCGCCGGAAATCGAACCCGATACCCCTGCTTAGAAGGCGAACGCTCACCCAACCGAGCCAACGGACAGTTAAAAAAAAATCGGTAAAAAAGATAAACCCGAAGGAAAATTAGTGTTTTTGATTCTAGGCGTGTAGTTATATATATTGTGTGTTAGATTGAATGTTTCCAACCATATAAGTCTGTAACTTATTGTGGTCTGTGTATATTCAATCCAGATACATATAAACTGCGACAATACGGAATCCCGAATCGATTTCTTCCTATAAAATACACACAGAATAAAAATATTCATTCAGATATGCCAGAACACGCAAATATACGTCGAGCGAGTCCATCCGATACAGATCTAAGATTCAACTACACAACCCCTACCCGTATAGCGTTACAAATAAATGTATAAGTTATACAATAATACGTATGTGTTTGTTTTTATTTATGATATATAACTTCAAATCCAGGCCACGACTGTATGCCATTACATGGAAAATGTAAGTTTTTGTTATGGTACTAATGGAACGATTGGGAGAGATCGTTCTTAGCGATAACTCCGATGTGGTGTGTTAGGTTAACAATAGCTTTTTGTATTAGTTTAGTGTAGATTTTTATTATTGAGTGGGTTACATGATGACAGACTTTATTCGAATATGTAACGTCTGAACTGATTTTAATTAAATGGTTCGTAGATAATCTACAATTCCTTACACTGGAATAGTATAAAAGTAATACTTTTTAACGCAGGTTAAACCACGGAGCACAACCGGTATTACTTTTAGTGTAGGTATAATTATATTTGTTTCCTGTGGTGGTAGGGCATGATGGTAGTTTTTGATGCGCATCTGGCTATACCACAAAAAGCATAGCCTTAGCTTACCTACAAAAAAAGAGGAATCTATCGCTAAACTCTATTTCGTACTATTCTCGAGAACTATTCCCATTCTACCTATGTCCTAGCGTGCTTACGACCGTATCTTCCGGGGCGGTATGATTATGGTGAGATGTTAGACAATCTAAAGTAATATTTTTTCTCTATATTAGTCCATATTAGATTACCTTAAAATTATCCTGTGATGCAATGTTCTGAGATAAAGGTAAACTTTAGTAGAACTTTTAAATTTTTTTTAAGTACAATGATACAGCAATTGTCTATATACATCTTTTTTTATATGATATACTTGATAGGCAAGCAATTGACCACTATCTCACCTGATGAAAAGTGATGACGCGGCCGAAGATGTAGCATGCTTGCCTAGAAGATACCTATTCACTATTTCTCTTCCATCTACAAACATATTAATTACATTAATATTTTGAAATTATAAAATAAAATAATATTTATTGCCAAAATTACACATAGAACATAACTGGGTAGGTACAATAATAATGAATAACAATATAAATCAACTTGCTATTTCTAATATGCATAGCTTGGCAATTGGGAAACACTCAGCACTGTTCTGCGCAAACTACGTTTACGCAGGGCTGGTTTACAGTGCACCCCATATTGCTCGAGCTCGAGTGTTGGTCGAGTTGGAAAAAATAAGATCAGCGGGCAGCAGAAAATACAATTTAGAGAGTTTTTTTAAATTCAAAACAAGAAACTACTTTTTTACTTACTATTATGATAATCGCAATGCTTTTACAAATCCTACAACTTTAATGATGAATTTTTCATTTCCATTACAATTAGAGGTAATTATGATATTATATTTGGATATAATAGTAATAATCATATTATAACGATATGAGGACTGATCATATCGATATTCGCACTATGTCAAAGTGTGTGAACTATTGATACACTAAATTCTGCAAAGTGTAGTTTATACCGGCACATGAGAAGTATAAATGCATTTTATTTAATATCAAAATGTAATATATGGCCTACACGAGTCGGGCGATGTGAAACGGTATCGCTTTGCGTCGTAATATTACGCTTCCACCAACGTCAAATGTTACATTACACAAAAATGTGGTCTTCTATTATCCTTTATATTCAAGTTAAAAGCTCGTTAGAGCATCAAGCGACTATTATCTCCACTCTGCCGAGGAATTATACTGAAGCTACGTCAGCTAAGTGTACTATTACTGTTGTTAGAGAGTCATTTGAGATAAATAAAGTGGTTTCTTGTTCAGAGAACTCTTACTCTATTTGAATCTCTCAGAAATACGTTTTAAATACTATATTAATAATACTATATATTAATAATTTATACTTGAAAAGATTTAATTATTTACTAGGTGTTCCGGCGGTTTTGCCCGCGTTTATTTTCAAAACCCCAATTCCGAAACATCATCAAAACCCCAATTCCGTTACAAAATGTTAGAGATAATGATTCTGTTTCGTAATTTTTTTTCGATATTTTAATAGTTATTCTGCTATTCGGGGCCTGGTTCTGCAGTTCCGACTCCCTTATCAGATCAGCTCCATTTCATAATAATATTGCGTTATCATCCGATTTGCATGCAAAATTTTAGATCAATCGGAATCTGGAAAGAATGTCAAGTGTAACTAGCAAGACTTGATCACAGAAAGACAACGGGACAGGAGAAACCAAATAAAAGCTTGTAATAAGAGTGTTACAATCTCGTAAACGCTCTACGAAAATATATTTACAAAATGTTGTGGCATTAAAATAACGTCAACGTTCAATGAATTACGAGAATCTGATGTTTGAGGTGAGTTAGGTATGTTAGGTACTTAACTCGGCTCTAGAGCAATTTGTGTTGACAAACATTATCAAAGATTTTAATATGAAAAATGGATTAGACCGCAATTGGCAGACTTATACATATTTAGTTTTTTATTTGCTTAGTTCATTACTCAAAAAAAAATTGTTTAATTTATTTTGGTGGGGAATTGAATTATTTTATGAAAATTCTATACATATCAATGGATATTATCAGATAAATTGCCTATTGAAATATTTAAATTATACATAAGGGGTGCGGATAGTATGCTAATTTCGCTCCCGATTGCGAAGTAGGGGTCGGATTGAGAATATAGAGAATCCTGGCATTGATTGTGCCACAGAGCAGAGAGCCCCGGGGGTGTATAGTTTTTTACAATCTTTAGTAATGACAGTTGTTCGGCTAGTTACTAAATAAAACTTTGAAATAAGCCTACATAAAACACTTCAACTATCATAGCTTTCCATAGAACTACAGTTATAATTTACGGGATATGTAATATGTACTTTCTTATTTGTCACCCCTCGATATTTTGATGCAGTTTTATGCACTATAATCGCGGGAAGATTGGTGAAGTGCTTTTAAATAACCACTTACGGACAGATGAAGTGACCCTCTTTCTCAGTCAGTACCACTGACCCCTGGGAGCTCTCAAATAAGAACGTACACGGTACGATTTCCTTTTATAATTGTAATAGCTTTAGTAAAGCCTAAATTACTTGTCCAAACAAACGACCCGGTGTATGAACTGCAGACTCTTCATGATAGCTATGAACATCGGTTGGTGCTTAGCGACAGATGGTAATGATGAAGGTAGAACTACGAAATTAACATTGGTAGACTTTCTATCAAAACGAAATATTCACAATTTAAACTTTTCCCAAAAACAAAGTTCTCCTATAGTCCGTGTAAAACGTCACAATGAAGTACCTTCTATCACAGTACCTTCACAATCAAGCGATAAATGAAACTGATTTGTACGAGATAGGAATAAAGAAAATCCCCAGGCGTTGGCAAGAGAAGGCCACTTTTGTTCCCGCAAATAAAGACGTGCCTACATCTCGTTATTATGTAAACCTAGTCAAATAAGGAATAATAAGAATGTTCTTTGAAATTGCTGTACTACATTTCTGGAATCAACTTGTTTTGAATTTTTGATGTCAAATCAATAAAGGCATATTAATTAGTTTGATAAAGAACATACATATTTCAGGATAAAAGTAGCCATAAAATCTGAGACTGAATCCATTAGTCCATTTGGCGTGATAAAGTATTAACAGATATAGGTAACTTAAACTTGAAAATATAATTTAGTGTATTATATTTATTCTTATATTTTTGTACTATGGTTATTACAAAATTTAGATCATTCAATCATTTTATGAAGAATTCATATAGGCTTGATATATATTTTTACTTTGTTATAAACGGAATGGTTCTTTGGTACGCTAACGTCGTACGCTTATAAAACTAATAAATATATTATGTTTTACAGTGCCATCTACGTTAAAAGAAAGTAAATAGGTGATTTACGTAAGTCTTAACACCTGGGTAGAATATATTCTTTTCTATGGCTTTAAGCTTCGATGTTGATAAAGGCTGACTTAAAAGTGAAACCGGCGACATCTGTGAGTTTTTCTCCGAATTCGGACAAGTCACAACTACTCTTATATAAAACCACGATAGTAGCGACATCTACGCAGTTTCCTATTTTTCTTTCTACAATGCTTGAGGGTTCAAGCTTGTAATGGAAGCCTTATAAATTAAGTTCTCGAGTGAACCGTAGAGGGCGTCCAAGGCAGCATCAGGTTTCTAGGGGTTTGTGAATGAAGCCCCTAAAGAGTCAAGAAATGCTACGACAGGAATTTTGATCGTTTTGTGGGAACATAAACTTTTACAACTGCTCAAAACATTGCTATTAAACATTTTATTGAAAAGTTCGATTTATTGCTGTCGTATCATTTTATTTCTGCAGATAGATATTTATACATTGCAGAAATGCTAGATTTATCGATCTAAATACTGAAAATATCGAAATATATTTCGATGACTGAAAACGAATTTGTTAATGTACGTCGACGTAAAGCTCGCTTTTAAAGGTATTGGTACTTGTTCTTGCTTCCTAACTATATATAGTATACCTATAGTAGGATTAATATACCGATAGTAGGTAGAATCTACGTCGTATAGTGCTGTGTTAGAACACGCACAAACAAATTCAGTGCCAATTTCTTCCGACTTGCGCATTGGTGATCCAGACACGGAAACAACACAATTACTTAAATTCGTAGAAAACTATGTGATTTCTGGCAACACGAACTGTAATTCCTAGACATAGTTCTGCCGGACTGTTTATAAATGTCACAAGAATCCATACAAACTGTTCAAGGATACAATTTGTTTATAACATTAAAATTACCGTGATGCCTATAATATATGAACTTTTTAAAATTGTCATAAGAACCGATTCAGAATTACAAAACTATATTGCTATTTAAAATATGGGTAATTATCGTCGCCGACTCGGCTACAAAATTGTGGTACTGGAGCCGTTTAATGAATCAATTTGTGGTCCTAGTTGACGTTTCAAAGCGACGTGACGCATGACGTGAATTGTACAAAATGAACAAAAGTATAGCGTAAAACAATCTAAAAATACTGTTTTATCTGTTACTTGAATATTTACTATGCAAAGCCGGCCGAACCTGCAGCCGGCGGGCTAGGGCGGGCGGGGGTGCGTGCGACCGCCACGCCACGCGATCATTTTGCAGCGAAAGGCGGGCGGGAAGCACGTCAGTCGTCTCGCGAGCCCGCACACTACTATAACCTCGTTAACTCAAGTGACGTATATAAAGCCTACATAGAAAACTAGTGACGCCTGCAACTACCAGACTCAATAGGCACGGATTCGAAACCTGCATTCAGTGCCACGATTTAACCTTGCCCGCTGCATTTATTATTCAGTGACTGCGCTGTAACATTAGCCAGGATGGCGCCCTGTAAAGGTATGTTTAACTTATATTATTACTTAATACTTGATACGTGCTGTATTTGCCTTTTGTGTTATGCTGTTTGAATTTCAACACCTGTGGAACGAAATAGCAGCGGGTTTACTTAGCGATTGGTAATGCAAAATTCTAGGAGGAATACAATGTAGCGGCAATGCATTATGAAATCAATGCGCTCGTTGCAGGTCTAAAGTAGATAGCTGTAGGTAAGCTTTTACTACACAGTACATAGAGATACATGAATCAAGAATTTGGAGAAAACGGTTCCGGATGCATTTACGTCACACAAAAACGCTGTATGTATCTTACTTCAAACTGTCTATGTTCTTGCTGTAGCTATTATAACACATTAGTATTTAGGTTATGGTACACGCTGAATGTGGCATAATGAAAAGTAACTAGAACGTGTGAAAAACCGGCGACACCGATGGTGATACAAGAAAAACGCAGTTTTTTTTTGGCAAGATCTCAACTCGCCATCAAATATCTTGAGATGCCTGTTCAAGTGCAAGTCTAAAAACTAGCTGCTTGTACTCAAAACCCATAAAACGGCTTTTTTAATTTATTAAAAATAAAACAAAAAAAATTTCAACGTTACACTTTACGTATTATTTATAAATAAAAAACAAAGTATACTCTTTTACCACATGTGTTATATATTTTTGAAATTGTATTTCGGAGCTCTTTATAATACACTTGACGGTATTTTTAAATGTTTAACCGACTCCAAAAAAGAAGGTTCTCAATTCTATTATAAAATTTTATTTTATGCGTGTTTATCATTACTTTTTTCTGGATGAACCGATTTAGATGATTCTTTATTTATTTGAAAAGTTATGGCGTCAAGTTGGTAGCACATAAAAATTGTCACGATCTAATTAAGGGTACCGGCGATAATGCGGTGAAGTCGGTTGATTGAAGCTTTTCTTGCGTTAATTTTTTTTTGCTTTATACAGTAACATGGACTCACTTTATAAAAAAACTAGCTGTCCCGGCGACCTTCGTTCCGCCTAACAGTCAATGAATGTGCATATTTATCGGTTCAGCCGTTCTTGAGTTATAAGTGGAGTAACTAACACGACTTTCTTTTATATATATAGATATATAGCCTATGACGCCCGCGCCCGGAGAGTTGAGACGAATTCAACGATACCTTATATATGTTATTATAGGTTTAATAGTTTCGACGCTTTGATGGAACAAAATAACATAACCGATACACATAAATGCGGTGCTAAAATCATAGGCAACTCATAACCACCGTAGTCGGGTAGAAATAAGGTAGTTTGCATGTCAGTAATGCATTAATCAGTCGTTTTATAAAGAAAATGTAAACGTACTTAGTAAATGTGCTAGTGAGTTATAGTGGAAAGGCCCAGTAGCAGGCGAACGTTCTATTTATGGTCGGAACGGTTCATTTACCGTCGGCCACTTTATTGCCAGTGATTGCCTGAACTTCACTCGATGCGTGGAGGTCTCGACACGCGCTGATACAAGGGTTTATGGCGCGATTAAAGCATTAAGGGGAATCAGTGGACGATTTCGAGTCTGTATTAATTAACTAAGGTGAATCTTTAGGAATTAAATATGATAATACTGCAGATTTGTTATTTTTTTAAACGCTTTCACACTCACAGCCCCACACTCAGTTCGATGACTTGTGTCGTGGGTGCCGGAAACATATACATCACACACACACAATCACAACCAGATCCAGAAACACTTGAGAAACCTTGTGTTCCCGTAGGGAATCGAACCCGATACCCATGCTTAGAAGGCGAGCAGTTCAAATTATATATAAAACATAGTGGTAATTTTGAAATATGAATCACATAAATTAAACTCAAATAAAAATAACTTAGGTGCATCGAACAAGTCGACGAAAATAATCTAAATTAATCAAATACTCAAAGTTAGATTATCTATAGAATATCGTAACTAAAAGATCCAACCTGTCCAAAATTCGATAATGATTGAAGATGTTAAGCCTCTGAATAAAGAACGAAAGATATAACCCTGATTAGAGGTCAAATAATAAGGTGAATACTACGAATAAGAATGAATAGGCCCAAAGATCAACGTTATTGAAGTAAGGCTATCAATTCACAACCGCCGCGCCGGTCGTTTTTACAACATTTTACTTTAATTTCAAGTAAAGTAATACTCAATTTAAAGTTTCGTCACAAAACCTTCGGCTTAAGAAGATATACAAATTTATTTAGCCAAAGGTGTAAAAAATCTGAGGATCTGTTTACGCCATACATATAGATGTAAGATATGAACATAATTAGGTATAGATCACAGCTCTCATTATCATAGTTAAGCGATTAATCGCAAAAACTCTTTTTAAGTGAGAACTATATAGTATATTAGAATAAAAAAAGGTTTCTACTTATCTACCCACTTCGCAAAAAAGGAGAAGGTACTCGAGTCGATTGAATTTTTTTAAACATTTTATTTGTTTTACCTCATAACTTCTTTCCACGTGAACCGATTTTTTTTTTGTTTGAAAGATGTGTTGCTTTTCAATTGGTCCCATTTAAATTTAATCAAGATCTGATATGATCAGTATTTCTTGAAATATCGTCAATAATGCGTGTTAGTACATCTAATTTGATCAAAGTTCCGAAGATAAAGTGGTGAAGTCAGTTTTTTTAAGCTTTGCTTGCGTTTAATTATTTAGGTATTTCAATTATTCTAACAATGTAGTACACAATACCTTTTTATCTTTTTTATAGTCGGTATAATAACTATATTAGAGTTTTAAAAGACCTAACTTTGAAAAATTATTCAGTTGAAAAAACTTTCACCAATCACGTTTCTGAATTTTATTTATTGAGATTATGTTTTCAAATAAATATTGTCCAAACATGAAAGTTTTATCTTTTGTTGTTATTGACTTACATGACTTAATCCCCCCATGCCCTTTTTACCATCTAACAACAAGACAAACTATTAAACGTCATCCATTTATGGTCGACATACCTCCAGTTCGCTAAAAGCGTTTTGCTTCTACATTCATCATCCGTAGCGAAGGAGTGGAACTCATTGCCTGCGTCTTTGTTCCCCGAACGGTTATAATCTGGGAGTCTTCAAGTCAAGAGTGAATAGGTACCTTCTAGGCAAGCATGTCACACCTTCGGCCGCATCATCAATTTCCATCTGGTGAGATAGGGATCAAATGCTTGCCTATTGCACATAAAAAAAAATACGACTATTTCTTAGGGGCCCAAAAATTTCTACAGCGTCTTAATCGTAAGCTTCACAACTGTTTAAACGGCACTCATGTGGTGGTGAACTCTAGCCTTTGTTGATAGTTGCACCCTAGAGATTAATGAAACTAAACCCAAACATATTCGGATCAAGTACGAACCTATTCATTGCTTGGCAGTTTTTGTGCGAGGTACGACAATGTCGCCTGACTAGAAAAAATAAAGGTAAATTAGAAACGGTGAGGCGAAGTCGTTGCCGAAAAAATAAGATAGGATAAGAGTATTCTAAAATAGTTTTTTCGTGGAATTGAAGGCCTGGATTAAAATGAAAAAAAAGTGATTATCGTCATTTGCCTGCCTATCAGCCAACATATAAACCATGAGTTGATGATGAGTTGTTATTTGACGTCAATCCTCCTTGTAGGAATACTATTGTTTAAATGCAGTACCTTGTTCGATAAAGGATACCAAATGCAGGACAGATGGGCTTGGCCAAGTTAAGCGTTATGTAAATAAAAGTAAAAAGTATCTCTATTTTTTATTTTATTTTACCAAGCCTGGTGACGCAATATAAATATATTTTACAATACGACATAATACAAT
The DNA here is from genome assembly GCA_948107665.1 of Lomographa bimaculata. NCBI lineage: Eukaryota > Metazoa > Arthropoda > Insecta > Lepidoptera > Geometridae > Lomographa > Lomographa bimaculata. The sequence goes on along the minus strand of OX403587.1, from coordinate 13,596,154 downwards.
TACATTACATTACAATACAATATGTATTTATTTATATATATATATGTTATAAGTATAAATATATATTATTATAAATATATTTAGTTAATCACAACACCGACCTACGTTCTTATATATTATTTTTCTCTTTTTTCATCCAAAGGTTGATTGGAAAAGATCGCTTTTAGCGATAAGTCCGCCCATTGTACTTAGATATAAATAATATGATTGTTTTTTATGTAATTTTATTTGGTGCAATAAAGTGTTTTGTATTGTATTGTATCTTCAAAGACCAGCCATCTGTTCTTTGAAGATGGACCATACTGTTAAAGATTTAAATTTAGATAAAGACACTAGCGGCACTGCATTTATTACGACCTAATTTCAACTGCATAATTCAGGTACAAGCAATCAACGCAGGTCGCACGGTACGCAGGCAACGAATCGCTATTTTCATAGTAGGTATCTATAGTAAAATATGCGACCTCCCTACCAACCAGTCCATTCAGGATGGTACCCCTTGGGAATCCGACTCGTAAAAATAATTTTCTGTTATTGACATAGGTCCTAAAGTGTAACGATGGCGTGGGTAGTACGTATTACGTATAAGACGGTCTTAGGCATTACTTTAACATAAGGGTTCGCGTGACGATGGCTAACAAAAGGCAATACTTGACATTGTTGTAGTGAGCTATAAAAGGCTTATAGTTTAGACCTCCGTTGTTAAATAACCTTAGTTAAAAAGAAGATTGTCGTTTTAACTATTGTAGTAATTCGTTGGAAGCTAAAAGATAATAAAAAATCGTTTAAACAACTTTAAACAAAGTTTCGGTACAGGACAGGACAGCAAGCCAGGCGTGGACGAGAAACATCATGAGTTAATTCCCCCATGCCTATTTTAACATCTAACAAAAAGACAATCTGCCAAAAATCGAAATCCATTTATGGTTGACATACCTCCAGTTCACTTGAAGCATTTCGGTTTATCATTCGTTTTGCGAAGAAGTGGAATTCATTGCCCGCGTCTTTGTTCCCCGAACGGTATAATCTGGGAGACTTCCAAGTCAAGAGTGAATAAGTATCTTGTAGGCAAGCATATGCTACATCTTCGGCCGCATGTTCACTTTTCATAATGATATATAATAACCCAAATCCGTTCAGCCGTTAAAGCGTGAAGAGGGAACAAACATACACACAGACACACTTTCGGATTTATAATATTAGTAGGATGACTTATTATGTACTTACTAAATGAAGATAATATGGTATTAGGAGTAAATGTGTTTTTTCTACAACTTTATCTTATCTTGTCTCAGAGCTGTTAGCTTCCGAATCGGACGAAAATATATAGTTTGTGGTATACACTGTCCTTAAAACAAAAAAAAAAACTAAAGTTTGCAGCTAGCTACTATATATTTGTATCGTATTGGCAACACCAGAAATGTGTTTTAACGCCAAACTTGAGTATAGTCCAATTAAAAGTTAAGGTCAGAAAAAGGGAAAACTGCTAACAGAAACTGGCAGCTTTGAGTAGTCATAGTACTTTTCTTTTCGTTAATTATTTTGGCTGTGAGGAATAAATGGGCAACCACTATTTCTGCAGTCCACATTGCATATTGTCTTTTTGTTGTTTGACTTTGACAAAACACAAAACGAAGAGGTGAACAGTTCGATCTGTACTCCTGAGTTCCGTCCCTCAAAAGAAAAATAAGGGAACCTCATAGGATGACATTGTTGAATTGTTGAAAGTTGAAAATTATTTATAAGGTAGTTTTTAGTGAAAGATCAGTCGAAGCCGGTCGAAATTTTAGATAAAACCTGACCTCAAAAATAAGATTTTAAATTTTTTCTTAGGTCTTTGCTGTATATATAGTTGATGTATATATAGTTTTAAAAATATAGACAACTGTCTCATAGACCAATAATTGATAAGAATTTAAAAACAACTGAACAGTGCTGTCTTTTTTTTAGTCCTATAATATTTGAAAATAAAAAGGCTTTCTGTTTGTTTACAACGAAACTAAAATACATACAAGAAAAGCTTACTACAAAGTAAGCCTACTGCAAAGTAAGCTTTTTTGTACGTAATTTTAGTTTTATTTAAGAAAATATAGCACGAAATGCTACATTTTCTTAAACGTGCTATAAAATATCTAAAACAAAACGATTTTGTTTGAAGTAGAGGCTGATTATTCTCTTTTACTAATTCATTGGAGCTTTGAAATATGCCTTATGATCGTGTTATCGGATTTCCATCGCTTTAACTTATCAAAGTAATATGAAAATGTTCAGACGATAAAGCCGCCTTTATTTAGCTTTGCCAATTTCAGCAGCTATTCTGAGAATCGGTACATTTATCAGTGTATAAATTAAGAGGATGTCGAGACTTGAGACTGTTCTGGCGTCAGGCAGGCGGGAATCGGCTGGCTTTGTCTAGTCGTCTCGACTGGTGCAGGTTTATAGGAGACACAAAACCACACCATACAATGGCTATTACGTACATATGTGTTTATATTATAACTATGTTTTTGTAGTCCCCATAAATATTGCCTTTGTCAGATAGCTGCAGACTAACCATCACACAAATAAATCCGAAAGTTTGTGTCTAAATGTGTAAGTGTGTAAGCACGTTTGTTTTCTCTTCACACTGTAACGGCCGAACGGATTTGGATGAAATTTGGAATATTCGTAACTTATACCTAGAAATAACAAATAGTTAACTTGATAAACGCGGTAAGTTGCGGGGGACGGCTAGTGTATCATAAAATGACATAATGCACTAAAATACCAAAACTTTTAAGTGATCCCAAAAGTTAAAAATAGAAAACTGATCTTAGTAGGTACGCTATTATACCTCTATATCTACTTATAAAAAGAGGTATAATAGCGTACATTAATTAATTATTCAATTCCATAGGCGGTCATTTAAGCTATATTTTCCAGACAGTCTTCAAAAAGTATAAGAGTTTTTCAAAAGAAAACTCTGTACTAATAATTTCAATATTTCATTTGCAATTTTGATAATTTTGCGATTGTCATATTCTATCGTGGCGTAACTTTGTTACCGTACACACCTTATTGTACACCCGAAATGGGTAAACTGTTGTACTTTTATACTTTTATTTTCCATCGAATGTACACAGTTAACGCAATAAAATTATATTCTATTCTAATTAACGTTTCTATTTGTTATAACAACTCCAACCCATTTAGTATAATACTCACTCAAGCGCAGCGCGCAGAATCCGTGGAGTGCATTTTTTAATGAATTGTGGTAAAATCTTTACAGTTAGATGTTTTAAGTATTTTTTGCCACTACCTACATTATATTATTATACCTTTTTTATATAAACAAAACAACAATTTTCCTCTGATACTAATATCTACGAGCCAATTGCCTAAATTTCCTAAAACTAAACTAAAACGATATACAGCAAAGACCTACAGCGAGGGAGTGGAACTCATTGCCTGCATCTTTGTTTCCCGAACGGTACAATCTGGGTGTCTTCAAGCCTAGAGTGAATAGGTATCTTCTAGGCAAGCATGTTACATCTTCGGCCGCATCTTCACTTTCCATCAGGTGAGATAGTGGTCAAATGCTTGCCTATCTCATCATTAAAAAAACCTAAGTTACCTACAAGACAACGAGCAAGTGGTCAAGCCCAATACAGTGGGTAGCGTTCCCATCATGCTGGCGGCATTGCCTCTCTGAATTGCAATGCTAATATACGTTGAGCCAAATAAGTGCCAGCACTTTGATTGTCGCCTCAACTAGGCGCTCTGATAGATTTTTGAAAATAGAATGAGCTCCCGGTCCCCACGGACCCAGTGTCTCGACACCAAACGCCTTATTATACCTTGTCTGTCATTATCGGTGTTGTTTTTACATAATGAAATTTATAACCTTAACTTTAATGTTTTATGGGAGCCGCCGTGAATTTACATATTGTACCGTGACTAAACGTATCACATGACTTTCAAGCGAACTCGGCGATCTTCATAAGACCTCGACCTACAGCAAATTAAATATTTATGAACTAATTTTTTTTTAATTTTTCATGACTTTGAATTCATAGTCCTTCAGTCTAAATATTAATCAAAAAATTACAAATTCTAAATTTTATAATAGAAGTCCTAGTCACAAGTCACAGTCAAAGTCAAATCGTCAGTCATAGTCAAGTCATATCCTAGTAAAGTGGTAGAAACTTTACTAGAACTTCGATTGTAGTTTTGGAGCGAAGGCGAAAATCACGTTTTACAACTTTATATGATTTGCCTACACTTATGCACGTTTACTAAGTATTAACGGTCCATCATTATTACACACTAGAAGAATCACAGGTTTTGGAAAATTATACAAAGTCAACAACGCCATTTTTTAACTTTCGCGGCTAAACTCCTTTGTGAGCTTTGTCACGAAACACAACATATTAAATGTCAAAACAAACGTTAAACCATCGAGATAGGAAACAAACCTACGGTTTGCAAAGCTACAACATTCTTGCGTTAAACAAATGTAAAAAAAAAAACACCAAAATCGAGTTGTTTCTATGTTGCCACTAAAGAGTTCCACTATCCGTTTAACATAACCATCATCAGAAAAGCTCCAAGACACCAAATTATGGCTTTGTCGTCCAAATGTAGTTTGTATTGTGTAATATAGACACATAGTTTCACTTCGATACGATAATTAGAGGTACCTTAAAATTGGCTTCTGCGATTTTTTTACATATGTTTTTAGTTATAAGTAAAGCTGAAATACACGCACAGTTAATCACTTAGGCATCTACATAGATGTATTTGATAATTATTATAGGTAAATAATCTTGATCGTAACTCCTTTCAAATTAATACAGAATATTTGTTCAAAACGATATGCGCCGTAGCCTTAGCTTTGTTTGTTATGTTTGTATATTATTGCGTCGATGAATCTAACTAATTGAAAACCAATTTATATTCATTGGAATCGTCAAATGCCCAACTCCTGTCAGCAAAGTATATAGCTATATCTATGAAGTTTCTGTGGTTCTTCTTAATAACTGAATCTGGTGACCACGGTAAAGCTTTCAATATTCGACATCCATTCAGAAAATAATAGAGGTGCGGACCGGTATGTGTTCCTGAGGACCTTTATTTTCTTTATGTCGTATCCCTCGGCTGACCCTTCGATATTAACGGATATCAATAAGTCTACTTTTAATATTTATGTAGGAAACGGAGCTTTATGATAGTTGTTTTCGGTTTGTGATATGAAAAATAGGACAGTTTTACGATTGTTGTTGTTGTTTGTTTGTTGAAATTATTGTAGCTGTTTAGGGGCAAGAGTATATTCGAAACTCGAAGAATGAAAGACGCCCTGGATTAGTTTGGTTTATCTCTCTTTATTAATTTATATTATCTCTCTATATCATGTTCTACGTTTATCTAGCCATCAGAGATAATTTATTGGGCCTTAGAAATTTTGTCGAATGAGTACATAAACATGTTCATCTAACCTAACCTAACCAACTCACCAGCTATTTAGCAATTTTTGTCTTTATTTCAACCATTTTGTTATACCTATGTTTATCTATTAAGAAGTAAGATAAAAGCAATTCGTTCACCTGATAGTAAGCATCACGCTTGCCACCGGAACTTTGAATAACAATATTTTGCGCCATGCGCTTCTCTCACTGAGACATACCTAAGCTGTGAGGTACCATATGCCCAATAATTGCGCTGGCATCTTCACCCTTTCAACTGTATGCAATAGCGCTCCTCTGCAACTCTTTGGCAAAAGGAAGGCATCGCCCCAAGTGGATTCGCAAAAACCTTCACCTCAATTTTTGACGGAGTTTCTGTGTTTTCGGCCTTTTGTTCCGCAGGAGATATATTTTTCCACCCCAGGGGAAGTTAACCTACTAACCAAACCTATTCAACTACTGGAGACAAAACTCCTTGGGAAACCGGCTTCCAGAATCAAAATAGTGTAGACAATCGTATATCGACTTGTTCTGTGCCTGTGTAGACCGGGATGCCTCTACTTGTAGAATCATTCCATTATTCAATGCGAGCTGTGCCGGTGAAGATGCCTAAAGGCCATGACTAAACTGTCAATACATATTAATATATGTCATTATTGCATTTTGTTTTTAATAATACTAGTACTCAATATTGTGAGGAATATAGGCTAACATAACTAGCTCCGTGCGAAGTAGAGGATGGTATAATAACACCTCGAACATTGTGATTCTTTGTCGCCAATTTCCTCACAATGTTTTTTCTTCGCCTATTATACCAAGTGAAACTATTGCACAAACATCGTAAAAGTTGTTGTTGTGGGTCCGAGTGGAATTCAAACCAGGATGCGTAGGATTTAATGCCACACAAGCAAGTCAATGTCACTGAGACAAATTTGTTTGCTTAGTATGATATAGTATAGGTAGTAATGATGTAGATGTATATACGTTGGCAATTATTAGATTGAACATTTAACTCTATTACAAGGTTTTCTTTAGTTTTTTCCTGTCCCTTTGTCTATCTGTCACTCTGTAATCAAATCTCACAAGCTAAATTTGACCCTCTTCCCGATGTCCAACTGGACTCAAATTTGGTGTACTTATGTATCTTCAGTGGAGCTGGTCTAATGATGGAGACGGAAGATGGCCATAATACCTTCTGAACTAAACAAGATAACCTGGGCTCGTTTGATTCGTCTTGACAAGTTTTCTGGCTTATTCTGGTTATATAACATGTTAGTCTTTTTTATTTACAACTGGTAAATAATTTAAAAAGCTTTTCTAAGTATTACTTGATCCATTATTAACCCGTGATGTTCCTGTAATTTAACCATCTCTACATACAAGAGAAAGATAATAATTATTACTGTTCCGCCTGCTAGATTCGATTTGTAAACACATTGCAGAGTCTCTGTCACCGACGTAAGGTCGCAAACCTATTGGTATTCTATCGGTTACATTTTGGCGAATGTGCGCAGGAATTACACGAGTTAATTCCCCCATGCCCGTTTTACCATCTAACAAAAAGACAATCTGGCATACGTCATACATTTATGGTTGACATACCTCCGGTTCGCTAGAAGCGTTTTGCTTCTCCGTTTGTTATCCGTACTGCGAAGGAGTGGCATTCATTGCCCGCGTCTTTGTTCCCCGAACGGTATAGTCTAGAAGTCTTCAAGTCAAGAGTGAATAGGTATCTTCTAGGCAAGCATGCTACATAAAAAAAACATAAAGCAACTGTAGGATATCTTTACATCTAGAAAAAAGTATGTGCTCTTTTATTTTCTATTAAATTTATTAACGCTGCTCCAGTGCTAAATAGAGCGTCCTTTAATGTAATTTAGAGCTGCGTCAGCGTAGACTAAGGAATGTTATTAAATCCAGTTGCAAGATGGGCACTATTATTTTTAATGATAATTGGATGATAAGCGCATGGAAATGTTTTGGATTTCTAATCTAATACGATAAGAGATCCAAGACATTTCTATTTCCAGAAAAGTGTTGCTATTTTCGATTGTGACAACACTATTTTTTAATAGATTTTTAATGTATAAAAAAAATGCACTTCAAAATTTACACACATCTACACACAAGAACACACACACATTACTAACAGATCTATATCTATAAGTAACTATATATACATAACATAAAACGCTTTCACACTCACAGCCCCACACTAAGTTCAATGACTTGTGTCGTGAGTGCCGGAAACATACACATCACACACACAATCACAACCAGAACCAGAAACACAAATTTTCCTTGGGGAGAAAACTTATGTTCCCGGCGGGAATCGAACCCGATACCCCTGCTTAGAAGGCGAACGCTCACCCAACTTAGCCAACGGGCAGTTTCAATTATTATTGTAAATATAATAAAAATAGACATAAATCAATGTCACCATTGGGAGAAGCCACTGGCATCTGAAATACAGCGTACCTACTCACTAGTTCAATATTTTATTAACATTTTATTCGTCACGTAAATATGTATAATAGTTATGTATTACGTTTATTTATTCTATATCATAGTTCAATTTAGGTATATTATTGTTTATGTTTGTTTATTGTATTTTCTATATTATTATATTTATACAAAACACCGACGACGTTCAATTTCATTGGTTACTCCTCTGCATCCAAAGGATGTCTGGAAGAGATCGCTCTTAGCGATAAGACCGCCTGTTGTTACACTTATTTTCTAGATTATTATTCCTTGTCATGTATTTGTTAATGTGTTCAATAAAGTGTTTATCTATCTATCTATCTATCTAGTTCAAAAACCTATGGATCAAATACACAATGTCAAAAATTATGTCAATAAATAACATTTTTACTTTACTTACTATTGTTATAGTGGATTCAGTGTCTATCAGTTAAACCTATCAATATAAAAAAAATATGTTTCTTATACCAGAGATTGGCACAAAAGACATTTCTCCGAATTTGAGAGTTTTGAGTGGGTTGGTTTATAAATATAGGTTGTTTATAGGCCCGTGGTTGTGCCACGTAGTTTGGGCTATCCATCATTTTGGTAATCATTAACACGTGGGTCGGCAGAGGGCGCGTCGGGCGTCGGGTCACGCCACGCATCGTGAGTCGGCCTCGGAAACTCGTTATACACGAAATAAGGAAACTGGCAAAAACTGAAAAGTTATGAAACAAGTTTCCCAACGCGAGAAATATAATTAACTTAGAAACGAATCTGTACTTTCTGTACCACTCACTGGATTTACCTACTTATCTGTTTGTTCATTTTATTTTATGAACTTCGGGCTTTGAGGTAATTTATTTTATGTTCTCATAAACTTTTTTTAAAAGCGTTTATGCGAAAGCTACGGGCCAAATGCCTATATTTCCTAAAACTATATACAGCAAAGAACTAAGTTACCTATAAGACTAGAAAAAAAAACATTTAAGTTTTTCATTATTTTTCACTTTCCATCAGGTGAGATAGTGGTCAAATGCTTGCCTATTCAACAAAAAAAATAAAAATAATATGCCCGTTGACTTAGTTAGATTACATAGCAGGGGTATCGGGTTCAATTCCCGGCGGGAACACCAGTGTTGTCCCCAATGGAAATATTTGTATCTGGTTCTCGTTGTGATTGTGAGTGTGATGTGAATGTTTCCGACACAAGTCATCGAACTTAGTGTGCCTGTGAGTGTGAAAATACTATGATGACCAAATTTAAGGTCATGTTATGACCATTATTACACTAATTCTAGACCTTAAAGCGTATTATATAAGGTAGTATTACTTAGAATTATCGATTAATTTACTGTACGTAGCCTTGGCCTGCGCTTGGCCAGTTTTAAGTGCCTTAGTGGATTAGTTGCAATTTTAACTGCTCGCTGGCTTAGTTGGGTGAGCGTTTGCCTTTTAAGTAGTATCGGTATTCAATTCCCGATTGAAACAAAACTTATTTCTCAAAGACAATTTGGGTTTCTGTTTCTGGGTGTGATTGTGTGTGATGTAAATGTTTCCGGCACCCACGACATAATTCATCGAACTTAGTGTGGGACTAATAGTATGAAAGCGTTTATATTTAATATTTAAATACTTACTACGATTTTATACGAATGTACGGATATCGGCGTTTTGATATATAATCAATAGGAATGAGTTTCAAAAAACTCGGTTTACTTCATACATTCCACTTATATTATAAATGCGAAAATTTGTGTGTGAAAGTTTGTTACCACGTATCTCCGTAACGAATAAACCGATTTTAATGAATGTAGATAGTTTAGTTTTCGGAATACCACATAGGCTTCTTTTAACTTAATAAAGGCACAACTAGTTAGACAATTAACTCAAAATTCGACATATCGCGAATTAGTTATAGAAAAAGATGACATAGTGGGATTAGATAAATAATGAAACGAAATTTATTGAAAGTTATTAGTAGACATTTTGAAGCAAGTCGGCATTCAGCAAATAAACCTACAGATATGTAATTTTAGGCTAAAAGCAAGTGCCTACTAAAAGATGTAGCGCCCTCATACCGAGCATGAGGTTCATTGTTTATTACTTCAGATCTGAACATTCCTCAAAACAACATTATTTATGTACACAAAGCAATTCTACCCTCCGTGCAAGAAACTCTACTAGACTTGAGATGTATGGGGCGCTAGCTTCAAAATATACGGTTAGGTAATTTTATTTATCTCAGATCCCTTGGCCTGGCGATTGATGGCGGTTTCTGGTCCCGATATACTGTGAGACAGGGTTGTATATCCTAGACATATCCTACTCTATACCGTTGACTTGATCAACAACATGTTTACCCTTATTTGAATGTAAATCATCTTTCGTACCAGCCTTTTTGTTATTGGAAGGTTGTTTGAAAGTTTATTTTTCGGCTGCGGACCCATAGACATACTCGTGACATGATCATAAAAATATATACGAGTTTAAAAAACGAATAACCGACTTCAATCGCCGATATCTCCGAAACTCTTCATCAGATCTTAATCGAATTATAATGGAAACAGCTAAAACGTATGCCCTTTTAATCAAAACAATAATTTTCCAAATCGGTCAGTAAGTAACGGAGCGCTGAGATAAAATACATATAAAAAAAGATGCTGACGAATTCAGAACCTCCACCATTTTTTTGGAGTCGGTTGAATATAAAAAAAATATTTTCGCAATTGTAATAATTTAAAAGCAACGAAAGCTTCAAAAAAAAGGACTTCAATGCATTATTTTTCAACCCTTTACCAGATTTAATGATAAAGGTACCTCAAAAACCATTTGTAAAATCTTGATTAAATTTAAATGGGGCTACATGGAAAGCATCAGCATTCAAATAAAAAAAGAATCATTAAAATCAGTTTACCTACAAATCAAATACAGTCGAATTGAGAACCTCGTCCTTTTTTTGAAGTTGGTTAAAAAGACTCAAAGAGGCCTTCAAGAAGTTCCTTCTCTAGCTACTAAAATGTAATCTCTCACCAAAGTCAAACAAATGAGTGTCGATTATATGACATTCCAATGTTAAATTTGCTAACGGGCTTTCAATAGAGCAGACGATCTCTACAACAGAAAGCAGCAAGGAAATATTTACAGACGTGGCTTACAGTATCAACAACCCTATTGTATTCCTGCGTGCGTTGAGAATACTTCAGTATAAATATTTGATACAAATGGCTCGACCTCAGACGGAACCTTGTGAATCGATAGAACGCGCCACGCCACATGACACCACATGTCCCACATACGGAATGAAAATAAAAGGGCCGTTTAACGTACATCTTCATTGAAAGTGTCAGTTATTATAAAATATTACAGTCCTTTTTTACTTCGCGCTGAGGGACTTAGTGTAATCGCGAATTGAGTCGATGTGAGAGAATACTACATTCGGCTCTAGGTAAGACATGTTATTGAACATTATGTTTTAACTTTTAAAGGTACTTTTGGGTAGGTACAGCGTACGTTGAACTGTTTAGTTGGGTGATCGTTCGGCTTCTGAGCAGGGCTTTTTTAGCGGGTTCGATTCCCGGTGCGAACACAAATTTTCTCTCTAAGGAAAAAGTGTTTGTGTTGTGTATAGTATGTAACTCTTGATAAATCTTTATTTGCTTGTCTTACAACGTGTATACCTTAGGGGTTAGCAGCCAAACAACTTGTTTGTATAGGAACAACTATAACTACATTCAGTAGTACAGTCTCCGTGTTACACTACACTATTTTCTAGCTTCCTATAAACTGATTGAGTAATCAGTAGTAACTGAGAAGCTAATATATTAAAATACTATACCTTGCAATCAGGCGAACGACTTGTTTGTGGTCAAAAGCTAGCCTACCTGAGACAAAAAAGTAAGTGAAAACACTCATATACATAATATGTGGTAAAGTTTGTGCTGTTCGTCGTAGAATATTAATAGGGAAGTGCGTATCTACGAGGCCTACGGGCTACGACTGCGCTACGAAGCTACGTATTTGTGCTACGGAAGGCGTATCACTGAGTATTAACCTGGCAGTTTGATCGATAAAAGAAATTTTCATTGCCTTACTGGACGCTCGCTCTTCGTGGAACTTGTGGATCGTAAACTGTATAAACTGCCGTGTAGCTCGTTTTTATGCCAAATAACAAAACAAATATTTATGTAACAGAAATAATACAACGTTCGTAATACTATAGTGTTACAAGCCAATATTTTGTTCTGTTTATAGCTTGCCTTTAAAATAACTTATGTGGCTTTATATGTTACTAGCCGTGCCCCGCGGCTTCGCCCGCTACTATCAAATTAAAAAGTAGCCTATGTGTTAATCCTAGGTATAATCTACGTACATTCCGAATTTCATCCAAATCCGTACATACGTTAAAGCGTGAAGAGGGAACAAACATTACACACAAACTTTCGGATTTATAATATTAGTAGGATTTGGGTTCCGTAACTAAAAGGTGCAATCGGAAAATTAATAATAAGCCTAAGCCGTCTGTCTATTTGTCCTTACTTTTATACAGCTTTATCTTTTCAACCGTTAAAAGTAGGTGGCTGAAATGTTCGCAGAATATATTAATAATAAGACAGATACCCAGAAATAAAGAAGAAAAATAATGGCTAGGGACAATAAGCCTGTTTAACAAGCTTTTATTTAGTTTCAAATGTCCCGTTGTCTGTCGGTCGGTCTGTAACCAAATCTTGCAAGCTAAATTAAACCCACTTCCCTATATCTGATTGGATTCTAATTTGGTGTAATTATGTATCTTCTGTGACAATACAGTAATATGGTACCATGGAGCTAGTCTGATGATGGAAGATGGCCATAGGAACTTCTGAACTAAACAAGAGAAACCCATCGAGTTTGGACTCGCTTGATTCGCCTTGCCAAGTTCTTTGGTTTTGTAACTTTTAAGTCTTTTTTTATTACAACTTAAAACTTTTTGAAGTATTACTTGTTTGTAATTGGTCTATCATCAAAGTGGTAATAGGTGCATAAATAAAATGTGTGCGCAATAATTGTCAGGTGATACGGAACCCTTGGTTTTGCGATTAGAGCACTTTGCTGGTTTTTTCATATGCCACAATAAGTTTAATTAAAACAGATATGAGTATTCACAAGTAAGTATATATTTTGATCTTATGTAGATTATTTATGCACTGGTTATGATAAATACCTTCTTTGTTCGGCTTATTTCAGTCTAAGGGGAGCAGAATATCCGCTTTTCTTAGCCACGTTTATAAAGCCTATTTGCGTTACGTAAAAGGTCACCTGTAAATAAATTCCCTTTTGATTGATATGAACAGCGTTGACCCGTAGGACCGTGTTAGGGATTGATTTCAATTTCTCTTTCCGATTCAACGACCCTCTGTCGATTCAATTAAGTCGAGCACGTACGTGCTGCTTATAGAACACAAATAATCAAATATGATATGTATAACAACTTCACTAGCTGTCCCGCCCTGGTTTCGCCCGGGTGGACGATATTGCAAATAGACGAAATCTTCTTCGCTAAACTTTCTTAGCTTACATTCCTGCTAAGTTTCAGCTTGATAGGGCAAGTAGTTTTCATGATTAGTCTGTGAATCTGTGAATTTCGCTTGTATATAGACGATGTATATGGATTTTTATTGCATTTTTGTCATTAATCAGTTAGGCAAAAGTAGTCACGTGTTTTTTTTTTGGTGCCATCAGAAGGATTACAGTGTGTTTAGCTTTCTCGTGATATTTAGATTATGTTACTGACATTTTGTTATTAGTTACAAAATTTAAGTAAATATATAGAAAACAGGGTGCTTGCTAGTTTTTATTAACAAGTTAATTATTTTGGTGCCTACATTGTAAAGATCTTTAATAGAGACAGGTAAAAAGTGTTATAGGCCTCATTCTTAGTAAAGTACTCTACTTAGCAGTTTATGTCAATATTAAATTACTTATTAGTCTTAATAGACTATAGATCGTAATTCCAATGATGTACTAATCGTAATAGGTATGATGTACTAATCGTAATAGGTATAGGGAATTTGTAAAAAAAATTAAAGGAGTAAAATGAAATAAAACTTGCGTGTAAAGTACATCACACTACAACAAATGTACCTAAACCTACATTTAAAATCATTCTGTTGTGATATTTATTTACGGCTAAGCTTTCGAACATAATATGTAAAAATATTTCGCACGGATATAGTTTAGTCCTATAAAGGTATACCTTTTAATCACTTGCCAACCTTTTTAGTACTACAAGATACTTTCATCATTGTCCTTTTTTGCCATTGGAGATAACCATAATATTTTTTATCACAGTAAACATGTAAAATCCACATAATTAAATGGTGTCTTGGTTGTGAAAATACATAAACTATTATTAATTTTCTATTTTTATGTTTACAGCTATTGTTATTCCATCTAGATACAAATAGTATCAATGATTATTCACTCGCAAACTCTCGGATGTATAATATTAGTAGATTATTAAATTACATATAAAAAATGTTCTTACACGTTTCTAAAAGCAATATTTTAAACTGAAATAAACGTTCTTTACTCTTAAGCCACTTACAAAACATTGCGACTAGTCCAAACGAAAAAAATGTGTATTTTCCTAATTTTTGACAAGCTTAATAACAATATTCCTCGGTGCTACGAGCTGGAATGGCCATTCCGTCCAGAATTTAGCCTAAACAAAGACCGTTACGGCTCACAAATTAACAATTATAAAGCAGAATTGCTTTATTCAGGCATCATAATCGAGATTATTAGAGATACAAGGTCTACTCTGCATTATGTCAGGGACAAAAAACTGTTTCACATTTTTCGAGGCGATTTGAAATGTGATTTTTTAAACTGAAATGTAGTGATGTTTTTTAGTATCTACTGGGAATACCTACTTTACTGGTACGTAGGCAAGGATTAATTATCTACAACGAGTTTTAACTCTAAATCTATTTATAGTACAGGGGATAAATATATTTAAAATCTAATAATTATCTGAGGGTGACAAGCACAATGCACTAAAAAAAGCCGCGCAGGGTCTAGCAGACATAAATAGTTATATATAAATTCGTAATACAGTTAAATTTGAATATAGTTAGTTAAATTTTGTACTAGCTGCTACCCGCAGCTTCGTCCGCGTAGTATACATTTCAAAGCATTTATTTAAATGCTCTACTTTACTCTTTAATTATTATTATATATATTTTTGCAAACACAGTGATCACACACACGCAAATACACTTTCCTAGGTAGCCTAGTAGCTCTATTCCAGGTTTGTAGCTATCTAGCACCAAATTTTATTGAAATCCTATTAACTGCTACAGAGAAACCTCAAACAACTCCATAAACAAACCCTATCACACAAGTAGTGTATTGATTCTCGGAATCAAAAGTACCCTATGTCCTATTTGAGAACCATAGCTATCTACTTACCAAGTTATATCGAAATCCGAGTGAAAACTACAGAGAAAACACATTTCAAACAACTCAATAACATAGGTTACCTGCTATCCTATTAGAACTGGACTTACATACAACTTAATAAACTCACTCTATCTTCAAACTGCAACGATTTTCGAAATCAAAAGTCGTATTCGAGGATCATAGCTATCTACTCACCAAATCAGAAATTTAATATCGAACAATTAACAAATTTGCCCTTTCCCAGGAACTGCACTGATTTTTGGGATAAAAAGTAGCCTATATCTGATTCCAGGATCTACGCTATCTACCTACCAAATACAATTCAAATCCAAAGTACAGTTACAGAGATACAGTCTTCCAAACGTTTTTTGCTCACACACAAACTTTCGGATTTTTAGCTAGGACTATTATTTATACGTAAACTAGTCTTTGATCTTTATTTATGATGTTTAATTATAAATAACAATGGATTATTAAAGTAGTCATTAAATAATAAATCATTAACGCTTTCACTACTTTCCCCACACTAAGTTCGATGACGTCGTGGGTGTCGGAATTACAATTACAAAAGAACCGGAAACACAACTTTCCTTCGGGGAGAAATCTTGTGTTCCCGCCGGGAATCGAACCTGCTTAGAGAGCGAACGCTCACCCAATCAAGCCAACGTGACGGGCAGTTCAAGCCAATAAAGCTATGATTAATAAATTGATCCACCCGTTTGAGAACTACGAATCGATCAAGTAAGAAAAACACAAGATAGACAAAGAGAAACAAACAATAATTGTCTTTTTAGTGAGTCTTTGAGTGTATAAAAAATAAATTATATTTTACAACATTTTCAATATCATTTAGTCAATTTATCTATTCATCTAAGCGAAGCCAGGTCAGGCGAAGCCAGGTACACTATTTTATACATCCGAAAGTTTGTGTGTAAATGTGTAAGTATGTTTGTTTTCCCTTCACGCTGTAACGGCTGATCGGATTAGGATGGGATTTAGGATGTACATAGTTAAAATAAAAAATCTATCAGAGCGCCTGGTTGAAGCGACGCGTGATCAAAATGCTGGCACTTATTTGGCTCAACGTATTAGCATTGCAATTCAGAGAGGCAATACCGCCAGCATGATGGGAACGCTACCCACTGGACTACCAGCGGGTAGTGCTCAAGCCCACTAGGGATTGAGCACTTGAGTTACCTATAGGCTCGATATCTTGTAGGTAACTTGGTTCTTTGCTGTATATTATTTTAGTTTAGTTTAAGGAAATATAGGTAATTGGCCCGTAGGTATAAGGTTACGTAGAAAAATAGATAATTCTAACATAGCTTATACCTAGGTTTAACACATAGGCCACATTAACAAATAGGGCTAATTTAACTTGTTAAATGCTGGCGAAGCCGCGGTGCACGGCTAGAATTTATATATTATTATGTATTCATATGTGGTAGTGGTATATATAGTCCTTATATTCTGTACAAAAAACCGTTATTTTTATATTTTTTTGTTTCATTGCAAACTTATTCCATTAATCAAATAATTAATTCCATTTTGCCGTACAAAAGGCGAGATCAGAAGATCGTTGAAGAAAATAAGATCGTGTTTATAACTCACAGAGAATTTCTAAAGAACCATTTAGATACCGGGCTTGGTTTGAGGCTGAATTAAATTAAACTCTCTACTTATCTACGGAGTTTTCACACTAAAGATATTTAAATGGCACTTATTACATCCAATCTAAAATTGGACCAGCTCAGTGGTTCTCAAGTACCTACCGCCAACTTACTCTTGGTTAGGTTTACACGATAATTTCTAAACGGAACCGCTTGATTTAGAAATCATTACTAATGTAATGTTTCTGAATTCCTTACTTACCAGTGGAAAGTTTAAATCAGTAATAAAACAGGCATTAATTAAGAAAGTTTATTTCAAACGAATGGCTATACTAATGACAAGGATGCATGGAGGCTAACTGCACAAGCACTTTATCGCGAATACATAAAATACATATACCAAGGTAAATCAAATTCTTTTATTAAGAATGTTATAAAAACAAAAAGTGCACCGCCAAGTTTTTTGCCAGGTTTTTCTCGAGAAGGGCTGTAATTTTACGAATCAAGCTGTCGAGTCATTAACTTTCATGACTGCTTCTTTGTACCCATGTGAATAAATGCTTGATTTTGACCTATATTGATTTTTATGTACGTTTGTTAAAAATATAATGTATGTAATATACAATAAAATGTAATATACAAATGTATGTAATATACAACTAAACGTGCGCCGTGATTTCAACCGCGTCGCAGTAAAATGTAGTTTATATACTATTTCTAGATCTTGATTATTTTAACCAAAACTTCGCAAGTGTTTCATAGACGTGGGAACATTAAACGCTAAACGCTTTCACACTCACAGTCCCACACTAAGTTCGATAACTTACATTGCGGGTGACGGAAATATTCGCATCACATACACAATCACAACCAGAACCAAATTTCCCTTGGGGAGAAAACATATGTTGCTGCCGGGAATCGAACCCTGTACCCCTGCTTCAACGGCGAACGCTAACCCAACTAAGCCAACGGGCTGTTCATTCAACGTTACCTGTAAATGTGATCACACAAAACACATATATATTTAAATCGTTTTCTCGAAGGTACGTACTCAAATATCAAATACCTATCATAAAACGGCTTCACTCATGTTGAAGAATTTGTTAAAATTATCTCCTGCTTTCTTAAACCAACTGAAACAGGGAATATACCTTTTTTAACGTGCATTGGGTAATGGAAATAGTCAGTTGCTATATATTCTTTTCTTAACTCTTAATTTTTTTTTTCTTTAAATCAACATAAAAAACAAGTATAAATTAATTACGTTAAACTTTGAGATAATAATCCTCTAAATTCCATGTTGAAAATGTTTTGTATACCTTATTCTATATATGCGTATATATTTTTATAAAAAAGGCAATTGGCCCGTAGATAGATAAATTTATTTTTATTGATGTTTGATGTTATATGTAATGTTATGGTTGCTAATTGCCTGAAATAAAAATATAATACACTATTATAAGATCTACTGACTAGAAAATTTCCAAGCAAATAGCATCAGCTTTCTCAGCTCTCTGTTTGACAATCTCTGGAATGAGCATTCTAAAAGCCAATTTGCTCTTAACATCGTTTATGGAATACACGTAGCATTCAGGCCCGCAATAATTTCTCTGTAGCTGTAACTAATGGCATTTTTAGTTAAAATTCGGTCGGTTGTTCGGTATTGAGGTCAGGCATTAAGGCAAGGCGGTGTTTCTAATCATCCCCTTCCTTTTCACCCCACACAATGGCGTTCTGGCTTTTAGGCTGTGTTTTGATTACTCAGTAACGGGAATGTGCTCGCATCGTAGCAGGCACGTACTTTCTTTGTCGGATTATGGTAAATATGCCTTTGTTTTGTGTTTGGGAAACAGGTGCTACTAATGGCATAATCGTTGTTGTGTATATTTATGTTTTTTGTTATACCTACTAGTATATAAGACAAAACGCTCGCGATGAGAAGCCTCTAGCAATCTTACATATATATCACAGAAGAGGGTTTTTTTTTACGTACAATATATATAATAGCTATACCCGACATGCGTCGCAATGCCTCGTAATGAAAAAAGCATTTTACCTCTTTCATGTTTATTGTTGCCTAGTACTTTAATCATATCCGAGTGACGTATTCCTGTTCATGAGAAATGTTTCTTTTTGCATATTTTTTTCGTGAATTAATAGTTATTCAGCTTAAAACCATTCTTGAATCTACCTGAAAACCAAACTTTCATCAAAATCTGTCCAGCCATCAGAAGGAGTTCAGTCACATAACGCCTACAGAAAAATAATATATAAAGGTAATAAGTAGAATTCTTTATATAAGAATGAAGACGTGGGACTGCAATGCGCCTTTTTCCCTCATACTTAAAGTGCTATGTCTCATAATTTTACTCATGTATCATTACTCATTTATACTCATTTATCCCACTGGCAATTTGATCTTCCAGCGGGTACCGGGTCTTGGTATTCGGCTGTTTGGCAAAGAGGTGTTACCGCCCAGACAAACTCACCTGTTTATTTGACTTGTTGTTGACGGAGTTTCATCTTGCCGGTTCAAGGGAGGAATTTCATTTCCTTCATACCCTAGGGAGTTTAATCTCC
Source organism: Lomographa bimaculata (assembly GCA_948107665.1). NCBI lineage: Eukaryota > Metazoa > Arthropoda > Insecta > Lepidoptera > Geometridae > Lomographa > Lomographa bimaculata. Next base: position 13,576,614 of record OX403587.1, on the reverse strand, counting down.
CTATAGGCGTTCCCTTATCTGCAACCTGGGGACACGGTCTCTAAAAAATTAGGCACTCCCAAATGTGCTATAACTAAAACTAACGATTATCTTTATTCAATATTGAGCGAAGCCACAATAGGTATCAGATGTCTGAGATTAACAATATCGCTGTCTTGGAGGCACCGAGCGATGGCACTATTTTTCTTTGTCTTTTATTTATAGGTCCGCTATTTTTATCCCGCCTACCGAGCTGTTTGTATCTACTCCATGTCGATAAACTTATACTTACATGAATGCCTTTATGGGACGTGCGATCACCTGAAACAAAAGGAGAATATTACGATTTGCCTGGTGTAGGTTTTGTATATAAAATAAAAAACTCAGAAAAATAAATAAGTTGAATTTAAAACTATTTTATCCTGGGAACATTGTACTTTTCTAGAATGGACATACTCGTATTTAGTTTCAAAAATATGAATTTTAAATTATCGTCTGTGTATTTATTTCTCAAACAGTATTAAAAAATTAAGATTTCCTTTGAGCAGTTCATTTAAATATTACTAAATCTAAATTCTAAAAAAACACAACGGAAATTCAAAATGTTTAATACTTACCTACCCGGAAAACAAATTACGAATTTGAAATAGAAACTAACACTGTAAATATTTACTTACCAAAATAGTGTCTTACCACATCTAGCTTAATTTAAAACTTATTACGTTACATTTGCATTATTTATAATAATAATAATTTAAATAAGTTTATATATTACATCCATTGGCGAAACTGGTATACTTTCAATGAACCTATATTTGAAAGCGTTGGTGCAAATACTGGCGAGTAGGTATAGTATAATTGCGTTTATATAATACTAGCCATACGCCGCGGCTTCACCCGCGTTAATTAAGTTAAAAAGGCCTATGACCCTGAACTATCTACATTCTAAATTTCATCAACATCGGTTTATTTGTTACAGAGTTATGTGGTAACAAACATTCACACACACACAAACATTCGCATTTATAATATTAGTAGGATTCGTTTAGCACATAATAATTTAAACAACATTTTACCATAGAATGGTATTATACATTTAGGCGGAAATGGGAGCGGCCTACAATATCCAGCCCATTGCACAATACTACCGTGGAATTAGAACATAAAATCAAATGATTATTATATAAAAGCCTTAACCGTTTATACGATATTACCTATCTACGTGCGAATGTTTTTAAAACGAAACATTCCGTTCATATATATAACGTTACTTTGTAGGTATATCAACATATACAAGATGAACTAAGTACTATTAAAATACTTATAAGTAAAACTCGACTACGAATAATGATATAAGTTATCCTGGTTATATATGTAAAATGTAATAAATGTTGTATGAGACAAAAAAATTAACACATTGTCGTTTAGCAGTACATCCGAGGCTTACTACTAGAAAACGAGAAAATTCTTTACCCGTGTTTCTATGACTTGTCACACGTAGGGTGACGGAACCATTAGAAGAACATTTAAAAACGTTTTGCAAAGCTCCTATGCAATAAATAGATTCTCGTTATTTTTGGTTGTATCATTAAATAGATATGTGACGCAATACAATACAAACACTTTATTGTATACCTACAAATATAAACAATGACAAATAAAATATTACAATCATCGTGGTAATGGGCGGTCTTATCGCTTAACGCGATCTCTTTCAGACAACCTTTGGATGGACAGTAACAGAAGAAGGAATAGACGCACCAACTTGATAGATTGTTTTTTCAATAAATTACAAATACAAAATACAAAATATTTATTGACATGAATTATTAATAAGGTACAAATTAAAGAGTGAAACCCTGCCTCTTGCTTTAGTTTCAAACTGTGTTGCAAAAGGCAGTGTCTTCCCCGTAATGTAGGAACAGGTATTCATGTTATTTAACACTATAATTGGAACATTAACTAAATTTTTATACAGATCTAAAGTAATAAACAGCATGTAATTTTAAGACAAAAAAAATCCTATATTTAACAACATCTACATATTTTCAGTGCAGCCTGTGTGTGACAGTGAGCGTGTATGGGATGGGTGTGCAAGTATTTTTTATGTTATGTGTGAGTGAATTTAATCGTGTGTATGTGTTTACATGTGTGTATTTGTGTGTGTATTTAATGCTATCAATAATTAAGTGACCTTAACCAAAAGTTTTTCTGTGCTTTCATAATCAAGAGTTTTAAGCCACTCGTTGATTTTAGTTTTTAATTTATATGAGTTGAGCATTTTAATTTTTGATTTAGTATTAAGAATATTATACAAAATAGGTGCTAGATGCGTGAAGTGTCTCCACGCAAGTGCACTATTGTGCCTTGGTACAGGACATTTGTCCAATCTTTTATTAGTGACAGGTAGATATGGTACTGTTTCTACGTGAAATCGTCTGATACATTGGGTAATAAATATTTTTCTTACGGTAGGGACATTACATTTCTCATACAGTTCAGTTGTTGGATGCTTGAAGGGCAGTGACATAGTTACTTTAAGCAAAGCACGTTGAGCACGTTCCACTTGTATCATGTATGTTTTCGCGGCTCCCCCCCATGAGCAGATACAATAGGCAATTATACATTCTCCAAGCGCTTTGTATGTTTGTAGAAGAAGTTTTTGATTTGCGACAGTTCGTAATGTTTTAAATACGTGTATCAACCTCCTTATTCGTTTAGATACATTGCTAATGTGTTCCTTCCAAGTTAATTTTTGGTCAATTGTTACACCTAAATATTTGATTGACTCTACGCGATCCAGAGAGTTACAAGTGCAAGCGGTGCGTATGTAAGCATTGCGGTTGCAAGGATATGTATGGGCAAGAATTTTAAAATTAGGTGGCAATTTATTTCTTTCAGTCTTTTTGAAACAAATATACTTTGTTTTGCCAGTATTTAGGGTTAAGAGATTATCTTCTAGCCATGAGGTGACTCTAGATAGCCCTTCCTCAGCCAACTTACGCACATTAGACCAAGAGGAACTATGAAAAATTAAAACCGTGTCGTCTGCAAACATGAGTATGTCGGCATTCTCCAGTTTCATTTTACAAAGCTCATTTATGTAAGCTAAAAATAATGTCGGTCCGAGTGTGCTTCCCTGAGGAACTCCGTAACTACAGATTGCATCGTCGCTCTCACAGTTACCTAATTTTACTTGCTGCCTTCGTTCAGTGAGATAGTCCTTAAACCAGTCATGAATGCTTCCTCTTACCCCGACACCCTCCAGACGTGCTAAAAGTATTGGGATAGATACCGTATCGAAGGCTTTCTGTAAGTCCAGAAAAACTCCGACACACTTATCGCCCCGATCTAAATATTTAGTAATCAGTGTTGTTAATTGCAAAACTGCATCATCGGTGGACTTTTTAGCTCGAAATCCATATTGATTATCTGCCAATATACCTTCTTTTTCCAAATATGACATTAGCCGCTTGTTTGCAATTTTTTCTACAACTTTGGATAGTGTCGGTAGTAAGGAAATTGGCCTGTAATTAGAGGGTAATTGTTTATCACCTGATTTAAAGATTGGACATACCATAGCATGCTTAAATACAGCGGGAAATTTACCCTTGGTAAAACTTAAGTTACATAGATGTGCTATTGGTTCATTATAAAATTAATTATAAATATGCTATAATTACGAAAATATCGGAAAAGTGCCCTTGGTGCTAATTATGAACGGTTTGGAGCTAATTCTGAAAGAAATGAAATATTTAATAAAATACAATCTTAGACTTACTAATTTATTTGAACAAAATAATGAAAATCAAATGGGGGTTCCGTATTACATAAAAGACGTCGCGGACAGAAGCTAGTTTACAAAATCAAGTTAGAATTTAAGGTTAATATTTTACTACTTAACCCTGTTTATAATATCTAAGTTGAAAGCTATTTTAATTACATATTTATGTTAAATTAACAGCTTGTTAAGTTAACATAATTGGTTAACTTCACGAAGAACCCTAAAAATATATCACAACAACTGAAACATTGGCAAAGCCATGCGTTCATAATAAGGTTTGATAGCTCCAACTATGAACCAGTAAAATTCTTAGTTCACAACACAGATTTAGATATTAGGTGTTCACAATTATAATGTTTGTAATAATAATGATCAGGTCAAATAAAAACCATGCGTTCATAATAAGGTTTGATATCTCTAATTACGAACCAGCAAAATTCTTAGTTCACAACACAGATTTAGATATTAGGGGTTCACAATTATAATATTTGTAATAATAATAGTAATGTTTGTAATAGTAATGAACAGGTCAAATAAAAACCATGCGTTCATAATAATGTTTGATAGCTCTAACTATGAACCACTAAAATTCTTAGTTCACAACACAGATTTAGATATTAGGTGTTCACAATTATAATGTTTGTAATAATAATGAACAGATCAAATAAAAACCATGCGTTCATAATAAGGTTTGATAGCTCTAACAAAGAACCAGTAAAATTCTTAGTTCACAACACAGATTTAGATATTAGGGGTTCACAATTATAATATTTGTAATAATAATAGTAATGTTTGTAATAGTAATGAACAGGTCAAATAAAAACCATGCGTTCATAATAATGTTTGATAGCTCTAACTATGAACCACTAAAATTCTTAGTTCACAACACAGATTTAGATATTAGGTGTTCACAATTATAATGTTTGTAATAATAATGAACAGATCAAATAAAAACCATGCGTTCATAATAAGGTTTGATAGCTCTAACAAAGAACCAGTAAAATTCTTAGTTCACAACTCAGATTTAGATATTAGGTGTTCACAATTATAATGTTTGTAATAATAATAATCAGGTCATAAAAAAAACACAGCAATTAATGTTTTTTGTGTAAAACCCTTCGTTCATTTATTGGTATATAGAATTATGTTTGCAAAACGAATACAAAAAAAAACATGAATAAAAAATGAAACATATAATCTACAACATCAAAGCAAATATGACGAACATCTATAAAGCAAATACCTCAGTTACCTATAAGGCTATATATATAGTCCACATGGTCATTTGTATCAAAGGCAAGTTTTTTTTGTACGGTTTCGCCCGGTTCATTTCAGTATCAATTTTACCATTAGCAGATAAACAAACTTATAAGTAACTAAAGTGCTATCCTCCCACTACCAGTGGATAGCGTTCTCTGCATCCAAGTTTAAGATAGCTACGAGTGCGGTATTTTGGAGTAAATAAGCTACTCTGGAGTTTCCTAAGTAGGTTTTAAATGTAGAAACATTTGCGAATCGCTGTTTGGTATTATGACTTTACCAAGGGCTGGTTGGTATCAATAATTACTCTTCAAACTTATCATGTCCAGTTGATTTAATCTCTTTTGTTCCATTTTAATCCAAAGCTCGTTAAACTAATGAATCACAGTACGAAACATAAAGCTTTCCATTTGTCTCCGTTAATTGTCAATCACTTTGCCCTACAAACGGCTTTCAGTGATTAGTAGGAGGTACATAGTATACTTCCGGTTCCACATCGTGACTTTTGCTCTATATTGAAGGCACATTGTAGTTGAGCGTAGGTTCAAACAGATGCAGTGTTTGAAATAAACAGAAAGAGTCTATTATTTAATTATTATTTTTTTCAGTCGTTATTTAATTCTTTTTGGTTCTATAATATCTTTTACTTAATGTGAGTGTGAATGCGTTTGTTTGTTTGTTTGTTTGTTAATGTATATATACAAAGACACAATTAATTATTTTTATTTATAATATTGTTTTTTTTTGTTGCCGTGTTCGTGGTGTTGCGCATTTCAAATGCATACAGTCTTTTGCAACTTACTTAATATCTTTCATTATATATATATATATATATAATTCTTATCATTAATAAGAGTATGTTAGCAGTTTTTCCTTATTGATGTATAGTTTTTGTGTTTGTATGCATTTATTTATTTTTTATGTTATAATTTTATTTATATCTTAGACTTGCTGTACGTCACCCTACGCAGGTCGGAGCTGAAAATCAGCGCTGAGGCTCTGTCTTCAGCATTATGCTGAGCTTGCAGACCTTTTCCGGCAAACTGGAATAACAATAACGTTCTTCGCATTCGGTTTATCATTGGTAGTTAAGTTAAGTTTGTCGGAATAAATGATTATTCTATTCTATTCTAAATACGGTGTTGAAAAAAGTACACAGTCAAATTATAGTGATTTTTTATTAGTTAATGTGCAAAATTAACAATTCAAATTAAGTTACTGAAGCCAGTCGCAATATATTATTTTACCAAGCCTTTATTAAGTTACACTACGTTCTGTCCCGTTATCTGTCGGTCTGTAATCATATCTTGCAAGCTGAATTAGACCCACTTTCCGATGTCCGATTGGACTCAAATTTGGTGTACTTATGTATCTTTGGTGATAATAATTATATTATATGTTCAGCCAGCCTCATGGTACCAAATCTGATAATGGAGACGGAAGCTGGCCATAGGAACTTCTGAACGAAGCAAGATAAACCCATCGAGTTTGGGATCGATTGATTTGTCTTGACAAGTTCTCTAGTTATATATCTTTTTAGTCCTTTTTTATTAACGTCTGGTAAAAGCTGATTTTAAAAATCTTTTAAAAGTTTGTTTAATCTAAGATTAATATTCTTGTGATAGTAAATAGGCTGCGTTATAATTGCATTGTTTTTAAAGACTATATTGTATAGAAAGTTTGAAACACGTTTTTAAACTCTTACAACAGTCTCGCATTCTCTAGCAATTCAAAATTTGTTTCTAGCTAGGGTAACGGAAACTTCTATGTTACACACACAGGCTTATCAAAAACAAATTGTTTAGGTAATATCTCGGGACTTAATCGCGCTAAAAAACTATTTACTACAGTCTTCTCGAGACCATGGCCAATGCAACTTGGCCAAAACGTCGAGGTAAATAAAAATAGTTTTTTTGGAGTCCCGAGATATTACCTAAACTATGTGTTCGAAACACGAAAGTTAAAAAATTACAAAAACAATTTTTTTTTCATAACGATGAGAATTGTGCTTCTGTGAGAATCAAACCCATCACCCGCGGCTAAAAAGCTCAAGGTGAAACCTTACACAGCAGATATAGTTTCGATGTTATGGTTCGTATTGGTAACATATACGCCGGAATTTGTTTTATTTCAGACAAAAATAGTCTAGTATGTTGACCGCCCTCAGAGGCCTGTTTGTGTCTATTTATTGCTGAGTCTGAGCCGCAATTTCGTTCAAATGTACGACCCCTGTCTCATCGCAGTAAACCGTAACTTAGTTCGTCGACAAGTTAGTACCCACCCCATCTCGCGTGGCATTTTGCTTAATTAAGGTGGTTTTATTGTTATATAGAGAACTTGGCAGGTACTTGAGGATGTACTGTGGCAGTGAAATATTCTCCGAATCAGGCTATAAATCAAATTTCAATCTTTGCAACTTGATGTGTTCGTTCCCAGACTATGAAATGATTGTACACTAATATTATAAATTCGAAAGTTAGTAGTTGTGACCCTGAATAAATAATGTTTAAAATTAAGTATCTGAGTTTTAGATAAAATTTGGTATCTAGGTATTATAGCCTCTGGAATGGGATACAGACTATTTTTTATTCCGATTAATGCAGGCTATGCCGCGGAATAGAGCTTATATTTACAGCTCTACTGGTCTAACATTATTGTTACATAAATCCTTTTTTTTTAAACCCCTCTCATTTTGCTTCAGATAATAATGAGGATCAACCAGGCAAGTGACAACGGGAACGTGACCTTTACCCCACCAGAGGCGAGCGAGGCTTTCAATGAGAATAGGAGCTGGCGCACATCAAATCCGGAACCCGACCCCTACGAGAATAGAACCAACAATTCTCACTTGAATTCCAACTGCAACGCTATTTATAGCTCTGCGGAAACGACTGAGGCGTTTATAAACTACAGTACTGAAATTGGAAACTCCAAGCTCAATGTAGAGTTCGTTGTGTGCAATAGACAGTACAGAATTAACGCTCAGAACAAAATACATAGTACTCCTAAAGTGAACAATCTGGAGGAAGGTAATGAAAGTGCAGTTGTCAGGAGTAATAGCTATCTAAGTAAGTGGTCAAATAAATAAGTCAATGTACTAAACATTCAAAACCTCGATCAGTACTTTTTGAGTCATTGTCAATAATGTGTGTTTAATACATTTAATGTGATTGATCAAGGTTTCGAATGTGATTGATCAAGGTTCCGAAGATAAGGCGTTGAAGTCGGTTTTCTTTAAGCTTTGCTTGCGTTTAATTATTTCAATCACCTATCTAAGGACATTGGGTTTTTAAGACGAATATAATGATACCTAAACTCTCGAAAACCATCCAGCCGTTTGGAAACACAAGGAAATAAAGAAATATACAATTGTAATAAAGGTACGCGCGAAAAACGAAACCCTTCCTTGACGGTTGGGTAACAAACAAATAAACGTACTCTCTAAATTCAAAGAATTCTGTCGTGGGTGACGAAAACATTTACGTATCACACACACATAGTGTCACCCAGAACAAAAGGACAAATGTCCCTTGAGAAGGAAAATTGTGCTCCTACCGGGAATCAAACCCAGAGGGCAGAGATTTGCCCACTGCGCCAACTGGGTGTCAATTATACTCTACTATAAAGCAATAAGTACCTACACTGAGAAACATTCAACAATTTCAATTTCATTTTCAAATATAATTGAATATGTTATTTGAGATACCATATTATACTCGTAGAATTTACTTATTTGTATATTATAACGACTAGGCGCCATTTGCATTGTAACTTATTGTTAAAATATTCTTTAATGGCATAATGATACGCTTTTCTACGCAAATTTAGCAATTTTAAAGGTAACTATGTAATTTATTGATCAATTTGTTATAGCCAATTTGCTACGAAGTTTATTTTTGGATTTGGAATTGATATTTTTATTTATGTGAAAAGACCGCGCTCGGCGATTTTGTCCTGATTAATCGGGATAAAGATTCCCATTTGTTTTACTATCAACAATTCAAATTTCATCCGATAAAAAAGATACTTCGTATCTAACCTCTACAGCCGTCTATGAGACCAGATTTATGTAATTGATTTAGATGGAGGAATAATTGTACTTGCACGTAACCAGTTTCAATGAAGAAATTATTTATTAATTTTAGTACGTAGCTGGTTTTTATAAAACAACCACACTTACAAACTTTGAGATTTATGATTTGTGATACAATAGTTGTAAACAATCAATTTTTATTCCAACCTACGACAAATTGCCTTTATTTCCTGAAGCAAAATTATATACATTTATATAACAAAGACCTACAAGTGCTCAAGCCCACTACCAGTGGGTAGCGTTCCAATAATGCTGGCGGCATTGCCTCCATGAATTACTATTCTAATACTTTAGCCAATTAAGTACCAGCATTTTGACCACATGTCGCATCAACCAGGCGCTCTGGTAAATATTTTTGTAGTGTAATTATATATTAGAAAATGTATTATTTATTGATACATCTAACTTTAATTACCTATTTGTTCGGAGCCTTGTAGGTAACTTAGGTGTTTGCTGTGTAGATGTATTTAGTTTTAGTTTTAGGAAATATAGGCAATTAACTCGTAGATATTAATAATATGGTAATTATGCTCTGGGAAAAAATAAAATCCTACAATGGCAATTTACTTTAATTTCAGGCGAGTCCAATGTATACTCCGATGATACACCTATTGAAGACGACCGAGTGTTTGATCATTCAGACACAGATGAGATGTCCGAGAAGGGTGTTCACCCAGTCCCTAGAGGAATCGTAAATCCGAACTACCCCGGCTTCCAGCACCTGGCACACACTTTACAGGTAAACAAACCTTCTCCCCCCTGAAGCCTTAAAAGTACTTAATCTAGGACAACAGGGAAGCCCGCTTCCGGTTACTAACGTAAGGGAGTTATGGGCGTGTTTTGAAAAACTAGTTATATTTTCCTTGACTTTAGTATTGCGTTGCGCGGTAATTAAAATAAAACATGATATAATTATTTTACAAGAGAATACTTATCCATTTTAAACAAATGCATGTCGCTGCTACGCTGACAAGTTAATAGAGTCATTCGTAATTAAAAATACGTATGTACAAAATCGTATTGCAAATTAATTAAAACACATAGCAAGTATATATGTTTATTTGTTTTTGAATGTATTTTCATCGGACTAGAAGTACAGAATTACTAATCAAGAAGTCAATAACGACTTCCTGCCAGTATGGGCAATCATTGCGGCTTCATTAATTTCTACAAATTTTAAAAGACTACATAAATAGTTATCATTACACTATAAATGTCATAAAAACGCATAGAGCTTAATTTATTTAAAGAAAGTACCTTAGTAATAATAAATAAAAATATTTCTTGCAGGATTACTCTTCAAACATAGAAAATTTTTACCATTCAGAAAATGACATGACTGATGACGACGTTGACGTAGAAATTACTGAATTGACTTACGAACCTGAAGAAAATCAAAACTTAAGGACAACAACATGTAGTAACGTGAACAACAATAATATACATAAGGATAAAGTGGTTACTCCACTTAACGATTCGTATCAGAAAACTAAAACAGTAGATAGCAATATTCAAAATGATATTCCAGATCTTTTGAAGACCATATCAAATAACAATAATAATAACAATGTCAATAAAGTTGATACATTCAGCTACGATTTGTCTTGCACTGATACAGATATCGAAAATAACTTTAACACGAAAGATATAATTGGTGACTTTAACAAAGAAGTTGAAGATGAAATTAAGCTACTTTTAAATTATAATATAAATATTCAAGAAGATTTGGAAGAATTACGAAAAGATATCAAAGACACGTTTGCAAAGCCTATAGAAAATACTATCAATAATATCAGCGATGTTGTAAATCAAGTTATAAAACAATTGGTCGAAACTAAAACTGATACCAATGAAGATACAGAAAACATAAGCCAAAATCTTCAAATTGATGAAGATAGCAGTAAAATAAAAAAAGAAAATGAAAAGAATACAAGAACGGAAATGAATCTAAGTAGGCCTACGTTTTTGTTTATTGGTAATAACACCAGTCACACAATAGATGACGCTATTTTATCAGATGGAAAAGATGAAATAAATATAAGCGAATATGATCCTGATAAGTTAAGTCAAAACGTTGAAAATACGATTAAGCAATTAAGCACAGAATTAAGGAAGATCATTCCGAAATTGGACGAAATGCGAGAGCGAGACAGAATATGGTCGGACCGGCAAAAAGAAAACGTATCAGTAAAAGATGGAAATTCCAATGAAATTGGACATTCATCTAGTAGTTACAATTTAATCAGCACAGTAGATACCCATACAAAAACAGAAGTTAGTAGAAGTTATAGGTATAATGACAGTCATACAACCACAAGGAATACTCCTCTGAAATCTCCAGCGTAAGTATATTTACTTTTATACTTATCAGAAGCTGCATTTAAAGTATTGTTATGTCATATAATATACTACCTCTTAACTCATTAAAGATACCAAAATCAAAATCGTTTATTCACATGGGCCCCAAAGAGGCACTCATGAAAGTTGATGACTCTACTGCCAGATTCGCAAAATTACAGCCATCTCGAGAAGAACCTGGCAAGAAACTCGGCGGCACATATAGTTTTTTTTTTGAAAATCGTTCTTAAACAATAATACACAGTTATTTTTCATTACTTTGTAGCGACTACATATTATAGTAGCTATACCTATAATATGTAGTCGCTACAAAGCGCTTGTGCAGTTTGGCTCCAAGTATCCTTGTCATTAATTTAGTCAGTCGTTTAATAATAAGTTTTTTTCTTAATAAAATTAAAGCCCGTTTTATTACTGATTAGAACTTTCCCAGTAGTAATTCAGTTACAATCTTACGAAATTTAATTTTAAAGTCTAACCCCATTTGCCATAAAAGATTAATTATTTTTGCTTAATATAAATCATATTTAGGTTTATTTCAATTATATAAATATAAATTGTTAATGTACAGTTTCATTCACAATTTGAACGCCTAATCATTTTTCATGTAGTCTCAAATGCTTAAACTTCACACCCAGCTCGTTTAAAATAGAAGTGAAGATGACGTATTTAACAACAACAATGGTATATTTAGCGGGTGAGGCAGAGCAAGCATAGTAACACTTTATAGTACCTACCTACTGGGCTGCGGTATTCTGCTTTACAAAACATTTAATCCTATGTTTTTTACTCAATCTTGACCATAGTGGTGTATTTTTCAGGTTTAGTGATATTAAAACAATGCGGGACCGACAAAAAGAGGTGAAGTCTACTAAGGAATGCTATCATAGTGCTCAAAGCAACATATCCGTCCGTAAAAATGATAGCAGTAAAGATATTGACTTAGGTAAGTCCGTAAATATTAAGTCGAAGAACTCTAAGGGTTTAATTCTATAATCATCATTTAAACTGCAAAAGAGTCCTCTGAACGTAATTAACTACTTATATATTATATTTGAACATTTAATTAAAATATACCTAACTAATTAGTGGATTGTTTGTAAAATTTATACGGCTAGACTTAAATAATTAAGTAACTACAGAGAAGTTATTTTTGTTTTTGATCCAAAACTCCATTAGAAGTTAAGAAGTTATAGTACCTAAAGTTTCAACACTTTACTAAGGCATGATTTGACTATGACTGGACCCTGACTCTTTTACTTGACTTTAACTGGTGACTAGGGCTAGTATTATGAACTATATAAATAAACTTAAAAATACTTGTTACCTATATGTATATAGTTGATACTTGCTAAATTCACATAGCAAAGCCAAAATTAAAGAAAAGATTGTCATTTGGCGCGAATACATTTTATTTTGATTGATTTTTTTTCTTTTTATTTTGGCTTCGCAATCTTATGCATTAAGCCAGTGTCAAGTTATGCTTTATTCAAATGTATTTCATATAAAAACTCCTAGTCACAAGTCACAGTCAAAGTCAAGTATAAGAGTCAAGGTCCAGTCATAGTCAAGTCATTTTTTTATGCAATATAGGCAAGCATTTGACCACTATCTCACCTGATGGAAAGTGACGATGCAGCCGAAGATGTGACATGCTTGCCTAGAAGATACCTATTCACTCTTGACTTGAAGACTCCCAGATTATACCCCTCGGGGAAAATGACGCAGGCAATGAATTCCACTACTTCGTGTTTGGCTTATGTCCTAGTAAAGTGGCAGATACTTTACTAGAACTTCTATTAGAGTTTTGGAGCGAAGGCGAAAATCACGTTTTTAACTTTGAATAATTTATTACACTTATGCAACGTTTACTAAGTATTACTGTGTAATAATGGTGGATTATCCACGATTTTTACACATTAACACTCAAAGAATCGCAGGTTTTGGAAAATTATACAAAATCAACAACGTTAATTTTTCACTTTCGCGGCAAAAAACCATTTTGACTTTATTCATGACTATTTTTAATTTAAATTTAAGTTCTTGATTGTATACATTTATAAAACCTCATTAGTAAAAGGATCGTGGTGTCATCGTTATGATTAAATTGCTGAAAAATATAAGCTAAACAAAAATCACTGTGCGGTCACGAACTATTATGGAAACATAATATAACATGCGAAGAATCACGAGATTTAAAAAAAAAACAAAATTACAAAAAAAACCATAGATGTGTGCAATATTGCCGTTAAAAATCTTTTAATTTTGCGGACTCTACAATTAATTAATCTGGCAGGTTCCGGTTTATTACCAAACCTGAACAAGTCAAAATAACTACCAAATGTAAAAAGTAAACTTGCTTTTACGCAATATGGCGCCTGGTGGTAGCCATATTGAATTTTGATTACAGTCATGTCCTTTATTACATTCGCAAGATTAAAACAAATCGATTAAAATAATAATCATCAAAATAGGCCGACGCGTTTGGTCTCTACAACACTGTGGCGTTGTAAGGAACAAACATACGCACATAGGCATTATCCTCCTTTGGGCCGCGAAGTCTGGTAAAAAATAAAATCTGTTTAACGTTTCAATTCTCGCGTGATATACTACATATATCTATTTTTCTGTTAGGTTTTAACTTGTCTAATAGTCCACTAGCTGTGCCTTGCAGATTAGCCCGCGGTAATCAAGTTAAAAAGTCTGTGTTAATCCTAGGTGTAAGCTATGTAGGTAAGATACATTCCAAAGTTCATCCATATTTCAGCCATTACTGTGTGAAGAAAAACAAACACATTATAAATTTACACCCAAACATTCGCATATATAATATTAGTGTGAATATTAGTGTTCGTAATGATTTGTACCTACTAATTTCTACAGATAAAATCGACGTTGATCTAGCTTATGCAAACATTATTTAAATTTTCAGGAAGTTTCGACGTTTACAATATTGAGACGGCTCTACCAAAACTAGACATAGATGCTATTGAGAACCATCTTAGGGCAGCGAAGGAAGCCGAACGGAGGGTAAGCACCTATCCACTTACGTAATCATTAAATAATATCCACCTAAATGTAATACCTAAATAGTTTTAAAACATAACATTAAATGGGTTAGTATACTTAGGCATTATTAAGCATTTATCGTCTATTGTCGAGCAAGAAATTGAGAGATAGAGATAAAACAATAAGTACTATCCCGTTGAAATCGAAGAATCTAGTTCCTACCTTTGATACAATATATTAAACGATGTCAGAGAAAATTAATTAATTATTGAAGTTGTTTTAGTGTAACTTTTAGTATAAATTACTAAGTACCTAAATAATGCTTGTAAAACCACTAATAAACCCAATAATTAATATCTACGTACTTAAAATTATCACTAAATAAAATGATTTGAATTTCCGCGCTGCTTCAAGTAAAGTAACGGTAAACGCACATTCGCTTGATCCACGTCTGCCACGGCCATGTGTAACAGTTATTGTAATTATCAATACCTACTCAGGTGGTACGGTTTTCTACTATGATTCAGCATGGCAGCAGACAGCCAGTCTCTCCGCTGCATTGACAATACCAACAATTTCGCAACGCGCGCGGTCGGCATTTGTTTCAACTAAAATTACAAGTTACTTTGTGCCAATTTGTGCTGATTAAGTTTTGAAATTAAAACATAGTGCCGTGTAAGTTAAATCTTATAACAAAGTGATGGCGTCACTGCCTTATATCCCAGAACAAAGACATTACAAAAAAGATACTAGGTTTCTTTTGGATTTATATACGATTACTTACGATAATCATGAATCTGTTGACAATGTTTGCTGTCTCGTAAGTACCTATCTTGTAAGACTCCTATTAATTACAATAAATAGTTAAAATAAAATACTAAAGTCAAGAATTTTATGGAGAACAAGTCAGTGGAATAGGTACCCAGTCCTTTATTTATTACACGTTTTATTGGCCTGGATACCGTAGTCTTTTTGGCTAAATAAATCTGGTTTTTAAGATTCGCCACAGATAAGTAATAAATCAAAAAGAAATGGGGCATCTCTCGACCTTGCCCTAAATGTCAAGAAAATGACAGCCTGACAGGATCGACAGGACACGACAGCTGCCATTTTTTTATGTTTTTATTTTGCTTTCATCAACCAAAACCGTGCCATATTATTGCCAAAATACAGAAGACTGATTAGTTTTTAATATGTTCGAGAGCTTAGTTAGCAATATTAAAAGGAAGTTTAGCAAAACATCCGAAGAAAACCGAGAAAATATTGCTAAAGCAGAAAAACCAGGGATCAAACGTGGATTGCACCTGTTCAAGTTGAAACTCTCGAAGCCCGAGGCTGTGAACCCACCTGTTGTTTTTCCAGATGATACAGCATTAAGTCCAAGGGCCGTTAGCACCGCGGACAGTGCTCACACAGAAATTGAATGGCCTAATTTGATAGACAATAATCCTAACATTTTAGATAAGTTCACAAGAATTGTTTCTGTTACAACTGATAATCCAGATAAAAAAGTTAGTTATAAGTTTTTACATAGTTTAAACTATCTAGTTCTCTTTTTAATTTTATACTAACAACATCAACGGTGTTTATAGAAACGCAATGACAGAGAAGAAATCAGAAAAAGGTTGGCAATGGGTGCCGAAGCAGAGGAGTATTATAGCTTGGGACACACAGACCGGCCTGGAAAGAAACCCAGCCTTCATTCACGACTTCAAAGTGGTAATATATCAATAACCTTACATCATTGATCATTATTTCTATACATGTGGTATTTTTGTCATATTGGCGGTCCTCAGACTAAACATTATATCTAGTGGTTATGGGTGTTTGTCAATGTAAATACACTTTCTCATATCATTGTGCTAATAAATGTATATTGTATGTATTCTATTTGTTTCATGCAATCACTATTGCCAACTTTGTGTGGTGTGGTCATACAGGGATGAATCTACAAATATGTTTTATGAACGAGACAGCGTCAGACAATGAGTCTCAGGCGTCAGATTTGGACCGAAATGTTAATTATAGTACAAAAAGTCTGTCTCGGTCAAGTATTTTCAGCAAGAACAGTTATAATTCTAATCACCCGTACCAGACGAGGCCTCTCTCGGTCAATATAACTAAACATGACAAAATAAGCACAGTACAGAGTGGTAAGTACATCCTGGGCATTGTTTAATGTTTTAGTGTGCGTAATTAAATTTGTCACAACACTGTATTCACTGGCCAATTTCATTATTTTAATATAAACAAAGACTGACCTTCATGTTACCTATTCTTTACTAAAATCTTGCTCAAAAAAATTCAAGGATTGCTTTTTTGTGATTATGCATTGTTAGTATAAAATACCTATATACAATGTCAGAGTAATATTGCTTAAATCACTGTTTAATATATAATTATCTATTTCTTTATGCTTATTGTAATATTTGCTTGTGTTATTTACTACTTTTTTCACAAGAATAAAATTTTATATATTTACATTGTAGGTGCAAAGTTGCGGCCATCATCTCTGACTAAGAACTCAAAGTCTCGGTCAACCCATTCTCTGGGCCACATTGAGTTGAAAGAGTCAGATTTCTATGCCCTACAAGCCACTCTTCAGACTGAGGCAAGAATTGCACTGGCTCAGGCAAAGGAGATGGCCCGTATACAAATGGAGGTAAACATTATAATAAATATACAGCCAGAAAGATAGGAAATGCCTGTTCTGTAGTATAGAGATCAGTCTCTGGACATCACTGCACTTAACTGATGTGCCAGGTTTGTTTCCTGGCAGAAATTTGTGATAACAGCAGCTCCATATTCTTTGTACTTGTGCAGGCCTGTGCATCTGACAGTGTTAATTATAATATTAGGAGGGCCTAGTGATTATGCATGCATTTATCATCTTAAAAATAGGTCAGCCTTATTCAAGGCTGTATGCCATCTTCACTCAAAACATCTATATCCCTGCTCCCTAACATCTATATCTATATGCCTTTTATTAGTTTAAAATTGTCCATCCAAAAAAACCAAATTTATATATCTGCATGCTATTTTATGGTTAAGCTATAAATATTAAGATAGGCACAGGGGATAGTTCAGAACCGTTTATCCTATCATAAGATACTGCAGGTAAGAAGTGTTCATAGCTAGATCATTATGTATTATTGTTAGAACTGGCTGTTGGCTTAAGTGCACATCCGCCTTATAAGCAGTAGTATCGGGTTCGATTCCCGGTGGGGACACAGGTTTTCTCCCCAAGGAAAATATCTTTCTGTTTCTGGGTGTGATTGTTTGTGATGTGAATATTTCCAGCACCAACGACACTAGTAAGTGAACTTAACGTGGGGCTGTGAGTGTGAAAATATTTATGTTTTACAGCGCGAGCGGCGTGCGCGAGCCGTTTCGCCGGTGACGGAGATGCTGCGCCGCAGTATGCAGAAAGCGAATGCTCCGCTTGCGCCTGACAGACGTCGCGTCTCGCGTCAGCTCCTCACCGACATGAACATCGCGCAATTGCAGGTAAATATCAACTGAGAATACATTTTGTTTTGCCTCGAAAGTTAATAAATGGCGTTGTTAATTTAGTATAATTTTCCAAAACATTGATTCTTTGAGTTAATGTGTAATAATGGTCGATTATTAACCGTTAACAGGTTGTGAACGTGCATGAGTGTAGCCAAATTATACAAAGATGAAAAACGTGATTTTCGCCTTCACTACTAAACTCCAATAGAAGTTCTAGTAAAGTTTCTACCACTTTACTAGGGCATGACTTGGCTGACTGGACCTTGACTCTGTTACATGACTTAGACTGTGACCCGTGACTGGACTTTTAATATGAAATATATTTGAAATAATTATAACTTACATTGGCTGCACAAGATAGCAAAGCCAAAATAAAAAGAATAAAATCACATGTTTCTGTTTCGATACTATTCTAAAATCTTGGTAGAAATAACGAAGACTTTGGAGATTAATTCGGTATTTGTTTTATTTCGAGAGATGCGTACAGTCGTCCGGTTACTCCGGTTTGTCCGGTTAAAATAATCTTTTGTTAATTTGTAAGCTGGTTTTATTTTATTTATTTATTTTGTGTGAGACTGACGAGCTAGTTGCTCGACGGTAGGCGTCACGCTTACCTATTACAGTGCCTTCCCTTCTGTATCAGAAGTCCAACTGAGAAGTTTAATTGGTTGTACAAATGATATAAGTTTGTGCCACTTCCAGAGTTTTAAATTTCGATTGAAAATCCAGCGTCTCAAAGAATTAAATCCGATGATGAATAATGATGATACATCGAACCCACAATAATACTCTTTTGGTGCATCGCAATATAATAGCGTAGGAGTAACGAGCGTGGGAAAATGCACAAAGGACGAGACGACCTCGAAAGGATTTTGACCTATGCTTATTCGTACATTCTCTAGAACAATCGAAAAATTAAAAAGCTGTGTAAAGGTTGTCGAACTCTATGTACCCAAATTAAAATGTCAGAAAAATATTATGTGTAATTACAAGCTTTTATTTAATTTGCAATGTATGCATCTTTGTTCGGGTGGAATCTTGCAATCCATTTTGAAGCAGATATCTTCAACCGTTTGAGCTGAAATTTTGTATTCACGTTTAGTTTGAATGACAATGCATGGTAAGCTGAGTGACGTCATTCTAAATCCAACATGGCGGAACACCCGAAATGACGGACAAGTAATTTCTAATGCACTCCTACAATACGGTTATTAAAGGACTTGCTGAGAATAACACGAAAAATATAGTAACGTCATTTTAAATCCAATATGGCGGACTTCTAAAAGCTTGTCTTTAAAAAGTTTTTAACAAGTAACTTATTAATTTTATAAACACAATTAAATGCGCACCACATGATCAGCTTGTTAAGAGTATCTCTCACCTCGGCATAAGTCAGTAAAGAGGTCGCTCGAGACGAGGCGGGTTTTGATCTAGTTCCGGGTGATATGAGTTCAAGTAATGCTTGCGTCTCGGTTTGTTGTAAATTTAATATATATGATTTATTCCTACCTATACACCTTCACTTGCGTTAGTTAAGTCTGCTGCCCTGGGTTCTATTTCCGGCAAAGTACAATTTTTGTTCCCAAAGGACATTTGTATATCTGGTTCCGAGTGTGATTGTGTGATATGTAAATGTTCCCATATTACAAGTATTAGAACTTTCTGTGAATCTGTTGTTGTTTTTTTACTAGTGTGGTGTGTTGACTATTATCCGATTCCGATCCACCCCCGCATAATTGTGCACTAATTATAATTCTTACGTTATTTATATTTACGACAACAGCATTGTACCCGATTTCTCCTCCACTTTCGCATTGCTTAACAACAGCTATTAAAATATAATAATGCATTAATTCTGCAATGTAATTCATTAAAATATAGACTAGTAGTCTTGTATTATCAGTTATAAATGTTGCTCTAGACTCAATAAATTATTTTGTTCGGTTGTATGACATCGCAGCGCGCATATTTTCCAACATCTCATATGATTCGTTATAAAAACTTGAAACTGTAGTGGTAGATCTTGCAGAGTGCGCCTGGGGCAGATATTCCACCAAGCGATAGTATTCAAACATTACTGTTTCGGATTGAAAGGCAACGTTTCCAGTGAAATTAGAACTGCCAGTTGACTTAGCTAGGTGAGTTCACCTTCTAAGCAGGAGTAACGGGTTCTATTCCCGGCGGGAACACAAGTTTTCTCCCTAAGAAAAATTTCTGTTTCTGGTTCTAGGTGTGATTGTATGTGTAACGCGAATGTTTCCAGCACCCACGACACAATTCATCGAACTTCATGTGCGACTGTGAGAGTGTGAAAGCATTTATGTTTTAAAAATTACCGGGCCTAAGGAGCTTAACAATTAATATCTCAGGGCGACGAGCGCAGTGCTTTGACGCGCTGGATGTTTATATCCTACTAATATTATAAATCCGAAAGTTTGCGTGTAAGTGTGTTTGTTCCCTCTTCACGCTTTAACGGCTGAACGGATTTGGATGAAATTTGGAATTTACATAGATTATACATAGGATTAACACATAGGTTACTTTGTAACCTGATAATAGCGGGCGAAGCCGCGGGCACGGCTAGTATTATTATACAAGTTCAAAAATCTCAGGGTGACATTGAACTGTATTGAGCAAGCGTGACGCGCCATCAAGCGACTTGCTTGTTACGTTTCTCAATTATAGGTATATATATTTAAGCTGTTCACTTTAAAAACGTTAAAAAACTTATTTTTCACCAACTCGATTATAGGTGCAATATATCATAACACTGGTTTTTATAACGTTAATTGCGCTATCGCACGACCTTGCCACCGTCTGGTCCTTGAAGTGGCTAGAAATGCTTGATTAATATTGAAGCACCTTGTTATAGTTAAACCTCTTGTAACACTAATACCTTTATTTGAGACTTACATATTACAAGTAAATATCTAATGTTACAGCATAGTTATATACAGGGTCATTTGGAAAATATCTGAAAGCTCCTAGAAACTGATTCTTCTATCTCTTAGATTATTTAGTTTTACGGATTTTTTCTGAATGCTATATTTTCCGTAATAATTAAGAAATTATATGAAATATATTTTTTGGCACTATGATCAAGATAAACAAATTTAAAATAGACAACAAAAACAGCTTATTAAGCAACATAAAAAAGACATTAAAAGACAGCGATGCCAATGGTAATGGTATGTATGTACCTATCTCAAAATGGCTGTAGTAGTATGACGGGTAAAAATAAACTTCCCATCGTACTACTGGACCTGTTGGTAGTAACAGAGGAAGATTTAATTTCCCGTGCTACTACTGGTAGTAAGACTGGTAGTAACACAGGCAATAAAGGAATTAAACATATAAAAAAAATGCCAAACGGTCGTGATTCAGCATTTTTGCCAAGTGTAACACTAGGCGCTGATAATCAAGAATGGTAAGATGTTGTATTTTATACAATCTATATTTAATAGTTGTTTAAACTACACTGTCCCGCAAAGAACGCCCTCGTAATATGCACGCCAACGTCAAAGACTCTTGATATAGGGTTCAGAAAAGATAAATAATATGTTTAAAAATCTCAAAACAGAATTTGCAATAGCTTTACCAATAAATACGTTGGTCTCAATGGTTGGAAAAAGTCCCAACAGGGTTCTTGTATTTTATCAATTACACTGTATAAGAGTACTAAAAAAGGAATTTTAGAATTTCGCACTCATGGAGTCCAACGCGGATAAAGTCGCGGGCAAAGCTAATCTCGTACTTATATAAAATGTTATTTTGTTATTGTGACATAGATTTAACCTGTTTACTTGTTTTGTGACCGACTTGCTTCTTAGCGTGTGGTGACTCAAGCGTTCAAGATTAACAATGGATTTATGCTTAAATCACAATGACCATTGTGTAAGATATTGTTTAAGATTCTCGGTTTGTCGTAACTTGCGAAAGTAGATTGATTTCGATTTTGTAGCGAGAGTTGGCAGAGGTATCTACACTAATACTATAAAGAGGTAAGGTTTGTGTGTGAGGTTGTTTTGGAGGTAATCTTCTGAACTAATTCTGATTCATAAAATTCTCTGGAAGCTATATTATCGCTGAATTTACTATGTTCTATGTTTTTCTCATAAACGACGAATTACTCGCTGGCATAGCTGCGCGTTTGCCTTTTAAGCAGCGAATATCGGGTTCGATTCCCGTTGGGAACACAAGTGTCTTTCCCGAGGGATGTAATAGGTAACATGCCCACAAAATCTCATCTGGTTGCAAAAATACAGCATCCTTACTGAAGAATTAGAATCATCTACATAATCGAAAGTACGAACTACATAGAAAGTAATTAAGACTGGTTAATTGACCGGCAAAACTCATTCTATAAACCCACGGAAGGCCTATACTAAATGTTCAAATAGAGAGTTATGTATATAACATCTCGTCATACTCGACGGCTCGCCGCAGATAATGATCAACCCATAATTTGTTCAACTTAACATACTACAACACTTTCTCTATTCCATTACAGGTGATAGTGAACGAGTTGCATTCACAAATAGAATCGCTGAACGACTCGCTAGTAAAGTTGCTAATGGCGCGTGACGAGCTACACATGGGCCAAGACTCGATGTTAGTCGACATAGAGGACCTCACTCGCTACTTGTAAGTATCGATTGTGCGTTTGATAGTAAATTACTACTAATACAATCACTAAATGATTCGATCGAAAAACTGCTAATGTCGAGTGACGAGCTACACTTGACAAGGCAAGACTTGATGTTAGTTGACATAGAGGACCTCTCTCGCTACACTTGTAAGTATATATTGTGCGTTTGATAGTTTATTACTACTAATTCATTCTCTAAACGACTCGCTTAATACACTGCTAATGGTTAGTGACGAGCTGCACAGCCGACGAGGCAAGTTCAATGTTCGTTGACACAGCTCACTCGCTACTTGTAAATATCTTTTCTGCGTTTGATAGTAAATTACTACTAATACAATCACTAAATCATTCGATCGAAAAACTGCTAATGGCGAGTGACGAGCTACACTTGACAAGGCAAGACTTGATGTAAGTTGACATAGAGGACCTCACTCGCTACTTGGTTATTTTGTGGGTTTGCTAATAAATTACTACTAATACATTCTCTAAACGACTCGCTCAATAAACTGCAAATGGTTAGTGACGAGCTGCACAGCCGACGAGGCAAGTTTAGATGTTGGTTGACACTTCACTCGCTACTTGTAGTATATATTTATGTGCGTTTGATAGCAATGTATTATGCCAAGGACCCCCTTGTGAGTATACCTATAATACTTCTGCAGAAGATTTGACCTGGTTGATAGAAAAAAAACCAAAACATTAGTCTTACTAAAATCCGAGCCTTTATTTAAAAAAAGGTGCTCTTGTACACCTTGCTGTAGTGAAATGACTCTGTAAACGACTCTCTATACCAAAAATTCTCTAAAATAAATTTATATGCGTCAAACTCATGTCACATAATTTTAGAGAATGCATGGAACTAATATGTGTATTATTGTGTATTCGATAACAGATTGGCGAAATTATAATTACACGCTAACCGGAACGTCAGGCGCTCAAAGGACTCCTTATAAACGCAATATGGACAAGAAATAATTGCTCCCAAACAATATTTAAATTTCGAGAATTTCAAAGCAAAACACCAAATGATATAAAATTATTTTATTAAGAGATAAAGTTTAAAAGTGTAAGACAGAATCGCGCCAACAGAGCGCTATCTTTATCTTATATTTCAACAGTAAATTTGTACATACAGGAAAATTCCAACCACCATCATTGTCGAAGAAAAGGCACCCAAACCACTCGTAATAGCAGACGAAAGTGACGAAGACGAATAACAAATTAGTAAACAAACTATCTCGTTTTGTATGTAACTAATATATGCTATTTAATTTCAATATTCCGAATATATTTAAGGAATTTGTATTGTAAAAACATGTAGATTTGATATTCAGCTAAGTATATATTTGAGTATATGACATATTATATTTCAGCTGGTATTTAGAATGCGCGTGACTTCGCATTTGAATTTAATCATTGTTATCTACTATATCGTCATTCAATCAGAGCCAGTTTCAAGTAATACAATGTATAATGTATATAAGCTCATTGTTAATTACCGCTTTTAGAATTAAATCGTATCATCAAGGCGGATCCACCAGTGAAGCGGCCTGTAAGATTTAGATTCAGCGGCTATTCGTTGTTTGAAAGACAAATGACACACCTTAAATAAGTAAACATGATTGATCTTAGAATATCGTTACCTATTTACACCAGAAACATTCAATTTAAAATACTCGTAATACTGATTTCAGGCGCCTCACTCAAAATTCGCCGGTACTTTTTACGTTCGTCAATACATAGAGCATGTTAATATCAGATTTAAGTGTTAAGATTCAAGTGTTAATGTTTAATTAAAATACAATATTAAATATCAAGATAATTCATAATCCGTTTTTTTTTATAACTTAGGTAAAATATCAATAAAAAATCTGTAAAAAAGTTAATCGGGTCATCACTCGTACTAGGATTAAAGACGGCAATATTTTGCGATATATCATGCAAATTGATCGCGTTAAGAAATGCCTCTTCTTCCGATGCTGCTTTTTAGTTTGTTTTACTCGTGGAACCGCCTTAAGTAAGAATCATGCCTGTGGCGCTTTAAAATCCGTTTTTTAAATATAGCGAATCGATGCAACTAATAGTGTTATTACTTTTTACAGGGGCGTGAAGGAACAAACGAAGAAAACTAAAGGAACAGTCAAGACAGGTATGAAGAGGCTCACATCTCTAGTGCACAAGTAACTACTCCATTTATCTATATGTCTAATGTTACGTTTCTTCTATTGTTTATACGTTGACGTTTGATATTACAATAAACGCTGTGGGAGCTGGTTGAGAGTACTATATTTTATTGTTATATGCCAAAGAAACATGGATAGAAAGGAATTAATTAACAATGTTACTTATAAAACCCTCTTAATTTTTAATCAATTGCATAGTTACAATTTAACAAAAATTTCACTCATAAACGCGATTTAGCGTTAAGTTATGCTTAAATAATTGACAAAATTAAACACCGCCAATGCCTAGTTTAAAACTTGCTAAGAGGCAAGATGGCGGGACTTATATCTTTCAATAAAAAATGTGTCAAAACTTGTTACGTGACGCGCCAATTAGTTTACTTCGACAACCGTTGAATGTTACCTGTCTTTTATTTTCATTACAACAGATTAATAAAACCAAATTTTTGATAGCTGTATTCGTATAATTTCATTTTTAGTCGACTGTTTTGGTTATAATCTGTGGCGATCGTGTAAATTTCGATTCTCTGTGCGTTTCTCAACTAAGCGGCGCTAACTAATTTTATGAGTGAAAAAAAGTTAATCCTTGATTATGGGCTTAAGAGCTGCTTAACTAAGAGGTGGCTAAACATTGCTTAGCGACATTTTTATAAGTAAGACTGTAAGAGATTCGAAGATTGCCCAATTCCTAACAACTAAATCTAGTCACATTAACATTTTTACCTTAATTCACAAGTGCATAATATTGTATCACGGTCTTACCATAATGTAATACATGCTACTTTGACTAAAATAAAAATAATAGTTCGGTACCAGGTTTGATTCCCAATGGAAATACAAATGTTCTATCCAAGATAAATTTGTGTTTCTGATTCTGGGTTTGTTTGTCTGTTTGATGTGAATGTAACCAGCACCAACGAAACAAATTTTCGAACTTAGTGTGGGGTTGGAAGTGCGATGATCCTTTTATTACGGCGAAACGCTGCCACACACAAATACAGGCATCATAATTGAGGTGTTCTTGAAATGTGTTCTTAATTAATAAAGGAAATACGTCCTTGTCCCGCTCTCATAGCGTTTAAATTATAGCTATTCATACATTTCTCTGTGTATACTTATTAGTGCAGCATAATTATTGGACAATTGTAAAACTCCAACGGTTTATGATGAAAAATAGTTTTCCGCGCCATTTTATTGGCTTTACCCACAAGATCTCGTTATGGTTACTACATTTAAACATATGGATTCTGTAATTAATATACGTTAATTGAAGATTTGTTATACGTTTATGGGAATTATTACGGTTTCTATATGTGTATATAAATTACTAATGTGCTTATGAATTTCTTTACAAGATTACATAGTTAAGATTTTTTTCATTTCCACTCATACTAATAAATAAATCCAAATCCCGTATAATGCGTTCATAAATCTTAGGGTTTCACTTCCTTTACATCAAACGGCGGCGTCTTATTAACTATTCCCTTGTCTGTAATTTCTGTAAGTCACGTGACTTTTAAGGCACCCTAAAACATGATATTTTGCAATGATGTTCTGAGTCGTCCATCTGGGATAGATGGACTCAGAACATCGTTGCAATAGATATAGATCAATGTGTAACTTTAGACGTTTAAAAAATTTACGTCTCACGTGGTTTAACCACTTAAAATATTTATTTTTTTTAAACTTGAAACAAATATGCAAATGTAATGTTCATAATCTTCTTCTTCTAATGTATAAAAATCTCGTCGACCTACCGACTTCACAAAAAAGGAGGAGGTACTTAAGTCGATTGTATTTTTTTTTAAATATAACTTCGTTACACGTGAACCGATTTCAAAATTATTTATTTAGTTTCAAAGATGATAAATTTGATCAAGATGCTTAGTTCTTGAAATATCGTCAATAATGCGTGTTTAATACATGAAATCTGATCAAGGTTCCGAAGATGAAGTGGTGAAGTCGGTTTTTTTAAGCTTTGCTTGCGTTTAATTATCTAAATGTGGCATTGCAACGCATGCCCGGTACAGCTAGATAACTTTTCTTTTTAACCAACAAACTCCCACAAACACTTTTTCTTTAAACTGTCACTGTCACTGTCACATTGCGCGGATGCGCGGGAAGTTGGAATATATTCCCGCCATTGTTTATCTGTATTTTTGGCATTGCCCCATTACATACCCTATAGTTTCTGAACGCATTTTATAGGAACAGTCATGAGTGTAGATAAAGTTATGTATGCAACTCCACATAATTAGGTACTGAAACACACGTGTGTTAATAATATTGCACTCCTGTTTTTATATCTCTCATTATGTGCATTACGCAACTACATAATATACTTTTACATACATTCGTTTAAATATTATATTACTTATTATGTTCTTCTTAGTTCTTATATTTTGATGGTTATCTTCAATATTAATCTGTATACTTGCGGTTCTATTATACACAATTTATTATCTATGTAAATATAAGCGGTATCGGTATTGTTAATCTGTGAAAAAATAATCTTTTTCTCTTAAATAATTGTATTGTATTGATCAATATGTATTAAATTGTATGTATATTTAAGATACATATTTCTGCTTTAAAATAGATGTACCTTGTAACCCACCTAGAGATATATTTTGCTATTATTCGCAGATTAGAGAAAATATTTTTTCATAATAGTCGCTCATATATGTATAGTCGGAATGTGCCTTCGGGCGAAAGGAATATTAATAAATTAAATCTGAGAAAGACATCAAAAACTAATACTAATGATCGAGAATTAATGTAATCCTATCCTAACTAAAACTAAAATAAAGACTTTTATCCTAGTCGGCGCAACGTCAGTGTAAATAAACCAATGTTATTATCAATATATTATATCCTTACATGAAGTGAAATGCTGTCCTGACCAAATGTCGACACGAGATATATGATATAATGTTTTTAAGCGATTTCTGATGTAATGGAACAAAACGTTAATTAAACTATGTATAAATAGTTAATGATCAAACGGACAAGTGAGTTTCGACATTAAAATAATGCAAACGGCTTTGACATGGCAGCAACGTGTATTGAAATTGGCGTCAAGTCAAGCAGGAAAGCATAATAGAGAGAATGTAATACAGTATACATAGTTTAAGTATCGGTTTTATCGTCGTTAACAACATATATATCAGTCTATATGAAAATATATGTGTATCTATATCTGCACTTATCTCAGCCTACTTTTAATTGTAAAACATCTAACAATAAAATATAACAATTAGGCAACAGCAGCATTATTACTCATATAATCTGTAGAAAAATCTGTTTCTTTATTATTCAAAGAGTTAATGTAACGAGTCTCGAGACGAAATTGAACCATATTCCTTCGCCCGAAGGTTAGTTAAATTCACTGTTTATATACTAGTGTAATCACAATATATGTAGGCATGCACGTGCCACGGATCACGGTAATGTTATGATCTACCAGCAGCTTGGTTATACTACTAAATACTAATGCAATTTAAATAGTACAATTTATCTAAAGGAACTTATTACTTAACAATAATGTATAAGGTTCTATCTGAAACTGTGCAGTACATTTATATATCTATACAAAATCTTTTAAAATATCTAATGAAAACGGGTCACTCACTCTAGTTCAAGGAAATTTGTTCTGTGGAATTGGAATTTTGTTTTATTATTTTTACATTAGATCTTAAAGTACGCAGGTCCTTTTATAGCTTACTATTCTGACCTTTAAGGTATGATCTACATTTCTGTGTTTTCAAATATGTATATAAAATAACATTACTACCTACATGGGTACATGAGTAGGTCCCTGCGGTAGTGGAGCGCGCGGGAGGATTATGTTAGGTAGTCGAGCAATGCGGGAGGAGAATGTTAGGTAGTGGAGCAATGCGGGGGTAGTAGAGCAATGCGGGAGGTATGTGTTAGGTAGTGGAGCAATGCGGGAGGTATGTGTTAGGTAGTGGAGCAGTGCGGGAGGATTATGTTAGGTAGTGGAGCAATGCGGGAGGAGTTTGTTAGGTAGTGGAGCAATGCGGGAGGAGTGTGTTAGGTAGTGGAGCGGTGCGGGTGGATTATGTTAGATAGTGGAGCAATGCAGGAGGAGTATGTTAGTGGGGTGCGGAAGAAGCATGCTGACGTTACGTGAATTGTTCGTGGCGAGCACCCTCCCGCACCGCTCCACTACCACAAGAACCTACTCAGTTGTGCGCTACCCCTGTAAAATATGTCATCATCATCATCCACAGCCTTTTTTCGTCCCACTGCTGGGCTATTATATAGGCCTCACGTTTTTTTAACCATTTACCACGGTCCTGCGCTAATCTTATCCAAGTTTGACCCGCGATTTTAGTTATATCGTCTACAGAATCGTCGGCCGAAGCTTCGTTTGGGCTTTCTCGGCCTAGCTGTCTTATATTTACAATATAAAACAATAAATGTGGGATTATTGTTAAGTAATAGGTATGTTTTTTAGTATACATATAAACTCTAAACAGGTAGCTATGGGCAGGTATATTCTTAAAATATATTTCAATAATAGTAAATGCCTAAGTGCGCAAATATGTTCTACATTCTAGACAGGCTCAAGATAAATTACTAAATCATGTTATTAGTAAATTTAAAAATAGGTGAAAATATAATTTTTTTATTGGAACGGTTTCCTTTAGAAAATATTGTGTTACTTGATATTACTCGTATATACGAGACCGTGACTTTTTTAGGATATTACTTGATATTTGATTTAAAGGTTTGTGTGTATATCTTGATATTATTGTGCCTACAATATTAATTTGTATAAATTGTTCGCTATTGAGGCGTTATTCACTGATTATATTATACACGATTTCTGTAATATTCATGGTAATTTAATAAATAAAGTATTTCATTGTATTAGTTCAGTTTATGAACGCAGGATGATTGTAACTGTTCTCTTTAGTATTTCAATTTGCTACTTTTTGTTATATAAACGAATTAGTATCTGAGATCTCAACCTAAATTCCCTAACTGTACAACACATACAAACATACATATGTTATTTTTATTATATTTTTTGTCTAAGTACCTTTCCTTATTATTGTGTGTTACTTTAGGCGTGCTAGGTTAATTATATTGTAGTTACC
Organism: Lomographa bimaculata; assembly: GCA_948107665.1. NCBI lineage: Eukaryota > Metazoa > Arthropoda > Insecta > Lepidoptera > Geometridae > Lomographa > Lomographa bimaculata. The sequence goes on along the minus strand of OX403587.1, from coordinate 13,546,664 downwards.
ATTATTTTTAGTTAACACGTGATACGGCAAATGTTAGTTTCTGAGCTAAACATGATCATTTGCTCAATTTTAGTAATGAATATAATAATTATGTATATTTGAGTTTGAACACTTCTTTATTTGATCCCAGTGATAGCCATTTAATTGCCCGATGATTACTAGTCGGTAAATCCGACAAAACCGTCGCGAGTCTCAATCGATTATTAAACCAATATGTTTGATACAGCTCGACGTACGTGACGAGAGTGTAGAAAACATATACACTTAACTATTATTAATATAATAAAATAAATCTGTGTTGTCCGGATTAAACCGAATGGCTCGCAACTTGTTTTGACCGAAATAATTATAGCACCAATAACTATACTATAACTAAGTCTACGTTATTGCTGTACTGACGGTATTGGGTAATCATTAAATCGGTAATAAACTCAATTTAGTTCCCGAACTAACATTGGCTGTATCAAATGTTCTCGAATTTTAAGTTGGCGCTCTTATTCATAAACAAAATATTAGTTTATTGTTTTTCAAATAGCTGTTATTGGAAACGCTTATTCATTAAATGTTGGATACTTGTTTTAAGTAAGCCCTTGATCTAAATATACCTATATCACAACAGCGAAACGGATATAAAAACTTATTCCAAAATATCTATCCAAAGCTCGTTTATCGTTTTTGGTGGTATCTTCTATTAACTAAATCTCGTATAACCACGTAAGTGGTAACTATTAAAAATCTGTTGTTTAACTTTAGTATTAAAATTATTGCCTTGTTTGTATCCGAAACACGAAAACACCAATACTTTTACATGACATTATATACAGGTATATTGTAAGAATTTTATTATCTCCATATAACATCAACATTATTATTAGGTATCTATTAAATGGACAAGGCAGCAACGTTTTTATAGTGGATATTTAATTTACATTCGGCGTTTGTTTCAAAAATCAATCGTTGACATGCAAAAAGCAGGGCCCATTATTTTCTTATTATGTTACGCGATGTTCGAATTACTGTTAAACTGAAATGTTTAATTTCTTTTTTGTAGATTTTTGTATAACTTCTTTTCGCAATAGGTACAATGTAAGTTTTAGATTGTCTTTTGTTTTATACATACTAAGTTAACTTTTTAAAGTTCAATCTTTTTCGATATTTAGGTATTGTGTGTATCATAAAAGCAATCGTAAAATGAGTAGTATTTACATTATATTTCAATTGAGGTTAAATGTTTACATTTTTAATTCAGATCCAAATATGGGAAGTCAATGAGGGTCGTGGAACGACTTATTCGCAATAAGACTATATAACCGGTAACTGACGTTTTCTCTAAAAGACATGTCACAACTATTAAGCAAACAAATAAAAGTAATTGAAAGTTTAATTTTATTATTAATTTTCGTGTTTGATAATAATGTACTTTCATAAAATAAAGTTTAATATGCATTCTATAAAAAAAATATTCCTGCGTATTTTTTTACTATGAAGTCGTTTAACGAACCATTGATTATTTAAGGATCTGGTCATTTTGCATACGAATGTACCGTTATTTGATTTCGACTACTTTTAAATATATTTTAATAGTTATTCATTCTACCGATTACAGAAAAGCTGGATCGCGTGATGCGATTCAAAAATGTCAAATGCAAAAATATACTACTTTACAAAGTCTGTTATTTCTCCAAGCATTGACGATAATGCAAATTCTGTGTGTACAGTTGCAGCTGCTTATAACTATCTCTATGTCATGTCATTTACTCTATAGATATATTTGTAATGTTGAAATGCAGTGCAATAGGTTGTATAATGGCGAGCTATCAGAAAGTACAAAATAATAATAAATCCTTTAATGTCTAGTTACATTCTGCACTTTTGGAATTTTACTAAGTTAAATATTCACTATCGAAAACCAAATATTTGTAAACAGCTAGTTACTAACCTAAATATAAATCCATGTACTTATCGTAAAAGCAAAGAGAAAAATCTGATCAAAAAACGGGAGTAACAAAAAATTTTTGTGATATAGAAATTGTTTTGTAAATATTTCGAATTTGTAGAATTTAATTGGACATAATTTCATCTCTTTATATTTAATAATCTGTGTACACCACAAAACCAATGTAACACTTATATCTATACGATGTAGTTTAGCTAAGATGCGATACTGTTATTCTCATATTCTGGCTATGATAAGCTTCTTGTGCTTGTTGACATAATCATACCGACATGTGATAAATACCTACTACATATTGAATTATTCTAAATAAACGAGAAAGTGTTTAAATGGACTTTTGATTTACCCATATCTGTTTGTGATTAATATCTACTACATAAATGATTATATATCTTACCACAATGTATTATAGATACATTGTGGTAAGTAAGTATATATAGCCATGCCCCGCGGCTTCGCTCGCTATTATCAAGTTAAAAAGTAGCCTATGTGCTAATCCTAGGTATAAGCTACATTCCTAATTTCATCCAAATCCGTTCAGCTGTTAAAGCGTGAAGAGGGAACAAACATACCTAAACACTTAACCAGAAACTTTCGGATTTATTCAAATTCAAATTGTTTATTTCGGAACAACAAAGGATCCATACAATATTGTTAGTAAAAAATTATAAAATAAGGCCTACAACCTTCTTTATAATATTAGTAGGATCATTAATCAAGGGGTCTAGAACGAGTTTTAATGATATGAAAAGTTTGCATTTTATTTCCTTTTCTTCCATACATTATAGTGAATATAAAATAAAACGGTCGGAAAATCAGTTTTCGCTATCGATCATAACTCGTACTAGACTCTTAAGTATTATGTAAGTATTGTAAAATTAGCCTAAATCATCAAAATCGGTGTTACGTGTCCCTACCATTACAATGATTATTTAGGGCTGTTTCTAATGTTTCAGAAACATCAGCCGCTTACGCTACCTATGAAACTCTGTACAATAACTGCTCGAACCAAATATCTAGAGTCAGAACTTCGTTCCTAGTTTAGTCTGGACTATAATTGGCATAACACATTCCAGAATTTTAAATCTTTGGTTCAATAAATCCGATACAGCTACGAGTACAACCATTTTTACACGAAAAGGTAAAAATTTCCAAAATAAAACTAATGTAGGAAGTAACGTTGCAAATATTTGGCGGTAAAATGACTTGGAAAAATATGTTTTATGTTGTCTTATTTAAAATAATCTTTTTCCAAGTCTATCCAAAGCACCAGGAAACTGGTAATCAAAGTATTGTTTTTCTATGTATTTTACACTTATCTTACGACGTAATCATATAAAAATGTGTAACAACATGTACATACTCTTGTACAAAATGTAAGGGTTCGTTGTGCTACTATGCAAGATATTTCACAATAAGATCTTCATGCCCTTTTAATTACGTACAGAGTCGAAGTTCGAAGATTCTAAATAGTACCAAGAATTTTGGTCTTTTGGCAAGCTTACATTCTGATGAAATCTGTAATGGTTAGGTATTTTCTATTGACCGCCTGGCTAGCTATCATTGTAGGTATCCTAGTACAGTCATAGTTGATCACCTAAGTCAGCTACTGTTTCGTTGAGATAGTATTTAATAACGCTAGAGAAGCTGTGGGACAAAACGAGTGTTTAAAAAAACCTGGGGTCGGTTATTTTCATACAATGCAAGTAATCTTTTCGGCTTCCTATATGTGATATTTTAAACAAACGCCACAGCTCCACACTGAGTCATATGCCGCGAGTGTTTCATACATTTAATACTAGATCACACCCAGAATTAGACTCATATTTGTCGTCTGGTAAGGAAATTGTGCTCCTTCTGGGAATCGAAACCAAAACCCGCGCAATCGAAAAAGCCACTTTGCCAATAGGGTTGACATGATTAAATATCTATTGCAACGAAACGAGTTTTTTGGGTTTGTACGCAAGGGTGGTGGTACTATTAAACCCTGGGTCAGACTATGTAGTTTTATCCAGGTTTGACCCATTATTTTTGTTCAGCATTATATTATCTTCTTTATGACGTTATAGCATAATGTATTGTTATGGTTATGTATATGATATACCACTATAATATTACCTGCTGGCAAATGATGATGCGACAGAAAATGTACCACGCTTGCCTAAAAAATACTTATTCACTTTAGACTTAAAGACTTCCAGATTATATAACGTTGAGGGAACAAAGACGGGCAATGAGTTCCACTCCCTAGCCGCTTTCGCTTCTACTCTTGTATATTAAAATAAATAGATAAACTCTATTATTTCGGCGGGAATTGATAAAACAATGGACCAAATTAGCTTCGCGTCAGTTCCCACAGTTCAGTGACAATCCAGCGTTGACCCCAAATTGCGTCCCACCTGCACACCCAGGTGCGTGGGCGCAATTTATGCCATCATTTTCGAATAGCGGGGACATGGATACCTACTTTTCATAGGTTATAAAGAAGGTTACATAAACATGATAAAAAGGATGTACCAGCTCTTTTCTTGCCAAGTTCTTCTCGAGAAAGCTGTAATTTTGAGAATCTGTTTACTCATGTGTGAATGCGATACGAAGAAGATACGAGTACAAATTTGATTTTTAATTTTGTTAGAGTGAAACAATTTTTCAGCATTGGTGTATGTTTGATCAAAGTATAAATACAAATTAACGTTGAATAAACCGTTTTAAGGAAACCCACATATATGTACTAGCTTCGCTCTCTATTATCAAGTCAAAAAGTAGCCTATGTGTTAATCCTAGATATAATCGATGTACATTCAAAATTTTATCTAAATCCGTTCAGCCGTTAAATTGTGAAGAGGGAACAAACGTACTTACACACAAACTTTTAGGATTAATAATATGAGTAGGATATATGTATATATATTTAATCCTCAGTACGGAAGACAATAGTTATCCAAAAGGTAGGCGAAAATACTCATTAGCAATAGTACCGACGACTTAAGGTAGCAAACCTATCGGTAGGTATTCTATAGATATCTTTTATGTTTTCGAGTGTGCGCAGGAATTACAATACAATATACAATACAATTACTCTTTATTGACACCTTAAAAGAATTGTTACAAAAAAAATTACAGTTTTACATGAAAGGCTACGATGGGCGGAATTACATTAGTAAACATAAACATAAACACTTTCACACTCACAGCCCCACACTAAGTTCGATGACTTGTGTCGTGGGTGCCGGAAACATTCACATCACACACACAATCACAACCAGAACCAGAAACACAAATTTTCCTTGGGGAGAAAACGTGTGTTCCCGCCGGGAATCGAACCCGATACCCCTGCTTAGAAGGCGAACGCCACCCATCTAAGCCAACGGGCAGTTCAGTAACTCCTCTATGCTCTTTTTACCATCTAATGACTAGACAAACTATCCTTCGAACACTCCACTTTCATCATCCGTACAGCGAAGGAGTGGACTCATTGCCAGAGTCTTTGATCCTCGAACGGTGTGATTGTGACGGGAGTCTTCAAGTGCAGAGTGAGTAGGTATCTTTTAGGCCAGCATCATTCATCTTCGGCTACATCGTTATTATCCATCGGTGAAACAGCGGTCAAATAGACGAGTGCCTACTAAGCATAATAAATACTGGAGCCTCGTTCGTGGAACGGCAACAAATTGAAAATTTTGTGTGTATTTATGTTTGCTTTCTCTTAACGCGCAATTTGGAATGTACATACCTAGCTAATTATACCTAGGATTAACACATGGGCTACTTTTTAACTTGATAAAAGCGGGTGAATCCGCAAGAAACGGCTAGTATAAAAATGCAATTCTTTTGTTTAGCCCTTAAATAATTATTGCGATCTCTCCCTTTACAAGGTGGAATGAATCAATAATTTATTTTGGTAGTTACCTGCCACCAAAATAAATTATTGATTCATTTTATTTATTCAATGGCCGTTTTTTCCTCCAGCGAAAGATAATTTCGACGCTTATACTAATTCATTATTTATATCTTACCCTTCGCGTTTCTATATAATATCCCTATAAATAAATATATCCTAATTCATTACAAATCCATTTCTTTATCTAAATCGATACTATAGACGCAATTATTTACGTCTATAGTTCGTTTTAATTGTGTGAATAGACATTTGCAATCTTATCTTTTTATGGGTTATTTGCTATTTCGGCCAATTTCCTGTGGGAATTAACTGAATTAGGGGTTTAGGGGTATTCTATTATGAATACACAGTGATCTTTATGTACTTTGTTTTGATTAGGCTATCGTCTTAAGCATAAAAACAAGCTTTGGGTGGGTTATATTGTAACCTTTCGATGTCTTTGGTAGTTATTTGCAAATAGCGCCAAAAGATCTCTGTTGCAATTCTTCTCATTTATCTTGATCTCTCATCTTGTGAGGTTGAAATAAGTAAATTTCAAAGGCAATACATCAAAAAATGAAAATTTAAATTTTTTTATGCGTTAAATCGATTGTTTGCCTTTATACATTACCGAAATATAAAATTGATTTCATACAAACGTTACATTTCATATAAAAACAAATAATTGAAAATGCGACCAGGTTCGAGCAAATTTAAATGCGGCCTATTCGACATTATTTCTAAGACGATGGCTGTCGTAAACGAAAGTTGACCAATTATAGACACCAAAAATATTTGAAAATGACGACACGAATCAGTTCAGCCAATAGCGTGTGTTTTGCTATTTTTAATTTCCCATACATTTTTATCACATTTTATCATTTAAATTCCTAATTTAAAAGCATTTAGATTAGAAAATGCTAATAAAGGTGTAATTCTGAAGGTATAAAATTAAAAAAAAAATACTTAAACTATGTTTAAAACTTTAAATATAGATTTTAAATATAGGTTAAGTATTCTTTTTTTTATTTTATATTGTAGCTACGTGTACAATTAGAGTAATAACAACTAAGTTGATAGATTCACTGTGCCGGGCGATGGTATCATGATGAGGAGCATGCAAATCACATCGCTACCAGCATGCGGGCGAGCTGCCGTCTACAACCGCACCACATCATTCAGAGAATGTAGGGGAAATATTGATCCAGTGTTTTTATTGATAGTTAATTATTATATATATATAGCGACTGAAAGATAACTCACACATTTTGATATAATGTATTATGTGATACTTAGTCGCGTTGGAGGCTGTCAAAAATGTATGTAACGTTGTCCCGAGCTTGACCTTAGGAGTTGTTCTTTGAGGCTGGGAAGGTTTTCATAATATATTAAAATTATACTATTTATCTTATTATTGGGGAGTTAAAGGAGGGTTATGATGGTTTTTCTTCTAACTTCAAGTGGTGTTCATCGAGGTAACGGTGAATTGCTTTATTCTACACGACATTGTAAGTGACGACGTTTCTTTAACGTTTGATTTTGATAGCTATTCAACATTTAGTCGCTATCTCATGGTTAAACGGCCAATATAACTTTAACCGGGGTTTGCTGACTACTTAGGTCGTCTTCTAATAATTAAATTGTTAATGAATGAGACATTCGTTCGGACACTGTCTTTTCCTAACAAGGAAAGTATATGCTTTGGATTTGGATAAAATTTGGAATGTACATAGATTATACCTAGGATTAAAACATAGGCTACTTTTTAACTTGATAATAGCGGGCGAAGCTGCGGGGCACGGCTAGTTTTCACTCTATGCTAATCTCAGGAACGATGAATCGGCTTTTGTTCTTTCTGGTATGTATAACTAACTAAAATAGAATAACTCTATACTGACACCAAGACAAATCGTACAAATGAGAAGCAACATTGAAGCAACTAAAAAAAGGCACAATGGACATGATTCCCTACATGCTTCTCCTTTCAGACAACTATTTACGAAAAGTTTAAATTAAATATTATATGATTTGTGAAGGACCAGATAGTGCAACTCTCCCCTGCTTGGAGTTCAATGTCAGGCAAGTCTGGGGTCGACGCCGCGGTCGGCGATACGGGCGTGTTGATGTACGCGCCGATTTTATTGCTTTACTGTTTACCTACCAGTCCTACAATCTGTGTATAGATTATATACACGTACACTATTCTACTATTTTCTATAAAAAGTCACAGTAGGACTAGAAAACCGTTTAATTACCTTTAGTCTTGAGTTATATTTATAGTGAAGACTTATGAATTCTGAAGGTACACACACAAAACATTAAGTATATCGCTCGTGCTAATCTCTCAATGTCTCTTCTTTTTGTTTTAGTTGATATTATTTTTTTTTTTTTTATTACGCAATGCTGATTGATAAACATTCGTTTTGTCTATATATAGCTTACGTGTATGCTTATTTTATGTATCTTTTTTTTTTATTCAAGATAGGCAAACGTTTGACCGCCATCTCACCTGATGGTAAGTGACGATGCGGTCGACGATGGAGCACGTTTGCCCAGAAGATGTCTATTCACTCGTGACTCAAAGACTCCCATATTGTATTTATCAGGGAACACAGACTCAGGTAAGGAAGCAGTTACTTATGATTTACTTACCATTACTTAAGATTTATTTACCGTCGCCTATCATCAGGTGACATAGTGGTTAAAAGTTTCTCAATAATGGGTAAAAAACAAAAAAGACTATGAAAAACGCCGCTTCATGCTGCTCTAAACAGTGCCTAGTTAAGCCTGAAGATATACATAGGGTAGATGTTATTGTAAACATACTTGTCAAGCAAAAAATAAAGCACAAAAACTGTAATTTGAAAAATTTTGCACGCATCAATTTGGCTATGAATTATAATCCGTGTAGGGTGCAACACAATGCAGCCCATCAACCGAAAAATGATTAACTAGCGATTACGGCGATGAACGCGCACTGGCTTCTCCGGCGTAGAGCCAGAAAGGGCAAGACGTGACGCTATTTTAATAACGTACATACATATCAGAAGACAATGAAATTACTGTTGTTATATGTACACGTAGGCAATACCGTAATGTTTATTGTACTGTGACATCTATTAAGCTCTATAAATTATGTTTGAAGAAACGCAGTTTATTATTTTTTACCGACTTCACAAAAAAGGAGATACTCAAGTCGACTGTATTTTTTTATGTTTGTTACCTCATATCTTCGTTCCACGTGAACCAATTTCAATTTTTTTTTGTTTGAAAGATGTTGCTTTCCAATTGGTCCCATTTAAATTTGATCAAGATCTGATCAGCAGTTTTTGAGTTATCATCAATAATGCGTCGTAGTAGTAGTACATCTAATCTGATCAAAGTTGCGAAGATAAAGCGGTGATGTTGTTTTTTTTTAAGGTTTGCTTGCGTTTAATTATGTTTAGTCATATTGATGTACTGAATTATTATTATAGGAAGAGGTTTTGAATTTAATAATGATTCGAAACATACTCTAGTTTTTACAATTTTTTTTCTAAAAATATAATAAATTAAGTACGCATGTTTCCCCATGTTGCCTAAACAGCTAAGGTAAATAACTAAGGCACGGTTGTATTAGAAATTATGTACTTATGTGATTTGTATCTAGTACCATAGAATAATTAATAATACTACGCTATTACTAAGGGACTTGATATAAAAAGCTCCCGAGGCGCGAGTACAGAGCGCGCGCCTGCCGCGCGCCCTACGCCCGCGGCAGGGAGTTACAGAGCCTATACAAAACGACGGCAGCGTGGGGAGCGGGCGGGGGGAGCGTCGCGGCCGCGCGCCCTGGCCGCTTTATATATTATTATCAAGTCCCTTACAGTTTCTTTAATACATACTCAATGGGTCTTGATATACAAAGAGCCCGAGACGCGCGCCCCGGGTGCTGTGAAGATAAAATGTATGACGCCTGAGGGACTTGATACACAAAGCGCCCTGTATGCGCGCCTCGGGTGCTTTGTATATTTTGTTACACTAGAGCCTATACAAAACGTCGGCAGCGCGAGGGGAAAAATCGTGGGCGCGCGCCTGCTGCTCGGCCGCGCCTCCCGGTCGCTTTGTATATCAAGACCCAGTAAGTTAGAAAGCTTTATATACTAATATTCTTTATGTCCTTAAAAAATCCTTACCATGAACATGACAAATGATCATCCATGTAATTATATATTTTAATTGATTTTAGTTTTTATGATTCTATATTTTTCTTAAGATTTTTTTTTTATTTTTTTTATTATTTCATGACCATGGATGCATAGTCCTTCAGTCGAAATATTAAACAAATATTAACAATTTCTATTCTTCATAATAAAAGTCTTAGTCACAGTCAAAGTCAAGTAGTCAGTCATAGTCAAGTCATGCCCTAGTAAAGTGGTAGAAACTTTACTAGAACTTCTATTGAAGTTTTGGAGCGAAGGCGAAAATCACGTTTTTCAACTTTGTATGACTTGCCTACACTTATGCACATTTACTAAGTATTAACGGTTAATAATCCACCATTATTACACATTAACACTCGAAGAATCACAGGTATTGGAAAATTACACAAAATCAACAACGCCATTTTTTCACTTTCGCGGCAAAACACTCTCTTAAGATTTTTTTTTTTATTGTTTCATGACCATGGATGCATAGTCCTTCAGTCGAAATATTAAACAAATATTATCAATTTCTATTTTTCATAATAAAAGTCTTAGTCACAAGTCACAGTCAAGTCAAGTAGTCAGTCATAGTCAAGTCATGCCCTAGTAAAGTGGTAGAAACTTTACTAGAACTTCTATTGGAGTTTTGGAGCGAAGGCGAAAATCACGTTTTTCAACTTTGTATGACTTGCCTACACTTATGCACATTTACTAAGTATTAACGGTTAATAATCCACCATTATTACACATTAACACTCGAAGAATCACAGGTTTTGGAAAATTACACAAAATCAACAACGCCATTTTTTCACTTTCGCGGCAAAACTCCTCTTATGATTTTACCAGATTAGTCCTGCCAGATTAAAAGAAGTACCACAAAATAATCCAATAAAAATATTCAATAGACCTTGGAAACTCTGGATACATATTAAGTCTACGGGCGTACAGTTTCACCGGTGAGTGAGCAGCGCTGGGCGATGCGCGGGCGCACGTGCCGCGACATATGGCCGCGCCATACTGTTTGTTTGCCAATCATAACGGACATATTTCATCAGATAACGGCCCATCCAGGTTGCCTCAATCTAAAACAATGTGTAACAATTAAAATGTCGTCACGATACCCTAAAATTAATCTTGAGCATTGGACATGCCTTTCGACGTAGCCATCTCGTTAAGAGTAACAGATATTTATGATGTGCCATTAATAATCCGCAGATGGAATTAGCTGAGGCTGCGGCTTTGCGGAGGAGGCTAAGCATTGCTTTGTAGGCTAAGCAGATTTGGGAGTACCATCGACGTAGAGCCTGTCGATCGACGATTTGAAACTGTCTTATATTAAGACAGTTTCAAATTTAGAAAGTTTTAGAAATCCATAATTTGTTACATCAACTATAAATCAGGCAAATATTTTTTTGCGAGAAATGGGGGTCCCATTTTAGTAATATAATCTCAGTCAAAATTCAAAATCATTTATTCACTCGGACCCCAAAGACGCACTCATAAGAGTTAATGATTCTACTGCCAGATTCACAAAATTAAAGCCATCCCAAAAAGAACCTGGCAAGAAACTCGGTAACACAATTTTTCTATATTTTTTTTTAAACAGTCGTATATGACTAATACAGGACTTATATTAATCTAGGTATAACTGTAGTTGCCAGAAAGCGCTTGAGCAGTTTGCCTCCAGTACTTTACTAAATGGTTTTTTTTTAATCATTATTTTTAAACGTTTTTAATTTGATAGTGTGAAAAGGCTTACTTATAATATATACGTTGGTATTTGAATATAATGATATATTCGTATCACGACCCTTGCATTTCTAGAATTTTTTATAGTACCAGGATTCCAATTTTACACAGAAATTAATTTCTGTTAACTTTCATTATTTAAAGACGTATCGCTCGCCTATTTATAAGCTAGATTTAGTCATAGCTGTAGCTTTAGGAACAAAAATTAAACTTGTTAGTGCCAACAATCGCTTACTTAACTAATAACAAAGTGTTCATATTATTAGTAGCACCTGGATGACCGAGCTTTGATCGTTTTTTTTTTCTTGGTAGAAGATGTTTTCTGAAAATGAAACTTAGATCGATTTATCGCCCCTGAAATCCCCTGCATACTAAATTTCATGAAAATTGCAAGAGCCGTTTCTGAGATTCAGATTATATATACATACTGCAACCCCTGCAGCGCCATCTGCCCGGCTAATTTGTGAATCTAAACCATCCAGGGCGCCACCCAAAAAAAAATTCAAATCGGTCCAGCCGTTTAGGAGGAGTTCAGTGACATACACACGTACAGTAAAATTTATACAAGAATTGCTTACTCGTTTGAAGGTATTAGATTTATTGTACATATACATTTATGTGAGTAAAATAATACATGTTTATATAATATATTTAAATACAGAAGAACGTTATTTAAAATATAATTAAAATGCACAACTTGTCTTAAAATTTTTTTTCGCTCTTTTGTTTCTTTAAAATTTTCAGTCCGTGAGGGTGAAACCTACCCTACTATCGCAAAGTCCCCCTGTTTAATTCAATGAGAGGGATTGCACCAAGAACCTGCAATTTGGCGGAGGCACGAGCGAAACGGCGCGGCGCGGGCGCATGTGCTGCCATATGGCGATCCGTCGCTGTTTCGAAGGGGATTCTACAAATCCCTATAACGTACTTACGACGAAGATGTAGTGGTGATCGCTGGAATCTCTTCGACATTTTTAAAATTAATATATTTCATGTAAATTGGATGTGCTGTGTAATTTTGTACTGAGACACTTTACCAGTTTCGCAATATTAAATTACATAAAATAATGCATTATGCACAAGCTATATATGCTCTTTTTAAAGTATAGCAGTATATTGTTATTATAACTATTGTGAGTAGTATTCCTTTTAATTAAGTTCCGGTGTCACTCAAGTTTTGTTTAATTTCATCAACCTTAATAATTTAATGTATGTTTATGTAATTTTAGTTTGATATGGTCACGTTTATAAATATGTAAAGAAATTTACTTAAACGTTGTGTTATTATGACACATAAAATGTACTTGACTAAACACAAAATACGTCTTTAGAAAGAGACTATCGGAAAACTTTGTTTTTCATAATCGGAAATCACGAATTACACTCATAAAATATATTTGTTTACTAGAGAGAACAATCAACGATATGCCTAATGTTTTTACTAAGAATTTTGCAGCGAAAGTAATCCGTTAATTTGTCACTTATCTCTATGGTACTAACATAATATGTTTTGTACATAGGAATGTGTTTTGGTTTTGGCTTGATCGATTTCGATGCCTCTACTAAACAAAAACAAAAAACATCAAAATCGATTCATAAATTCGAAAGTTTGTGTGTAAGTATGTTTGTTACCTTTTCACGCTTTAACGACTATCTATAATAGACTGTGAATCGTTTCACTGTCTCATCCAGTAGCAGTAGACCAACGGCAGAGGTAAAAAATCTAACTCACATTTTTTTACATGAGTTAGTTCTTGTAAGTTTGAATTAATAACGTTATAAAAACTCTTGTGGTTTTATTTTACATGTGGCCCTAGTAGAAAGTTTTTAGGATACAAAAAAGCAAACACCTTTCGTAGACTGAATGTCGTTGATGTCTTTTGTATGGGCGATCACTCGTAGCACCCGTATGATGCTACGACCGCACGCGCGTAGGCATTAGACATTTGATTGTATTATATGTGTATTGCATTGTATCCAAAGAAGCTTTTAAACGGAAAACTCGAAATTATTTTGTCAAAAAGGTTCACAGTTGCCTCAGTTGACCTTGCAATAGTAACTACACATCATCGAAATACTTTTTATGGTTACATATTATTTATATTTTTATGTTAGTATCTGTGTAAGTTCTATACAACCATATAGTCCTTAAAACATGTATATACATATATATTAACATTATGTATATTATTTTCATGTATTCTTATATTTATCAACCTTTTTCTATTATTATCCTTTTTTTAAATATATTTACTGCACCGCCACCCTTTTCTCTGCACCTCCAGGATGACTGGCAGACGATGCTATTCAAAGTATTAAATTAATATATTACAGTCCCAGTAATATACTTATTAAATGATATATTAAATTGGTAAAATTTGTGTGTGTGTAAATATAATAAATCCAAAAGTTTGTGTGTGAAAAAGGAGATTTTTTAAACGAGGTATCTCTGGAACGCTTAATTGATTTCGATGAATGTTTGTACCAAGAGAATAGAAAAAAACAATACGACTTACTGTCAAACGTCAATAATTTTTGATTTACATATTTTCCGTTTACTCGAAACGTTTCGATTCTACATTCATCATCCTTACAGAGAAGTCTTCAAGTTAAGAGTAAATAGGAATTCTATTGGTGTGACATCTTCGGTCACATCATAATTTTTTATCAGTTGGGGTAGTGATCAGACAATTGCCTAAAATATTTTCGCAACTCATTATAGTAAAACATATACATCATTGCTATAATTTCGAATCCAGTGTCAAATACTTATATTATTAATATAATTGCAAGTCGAACACATAGTACCTAGTACTGTGTTTTCATCTACTTATCAAAGTAAATAAACACGAACTAAAAAAAAACAGCTATCCCACCAACAGCCCCTCCACTAAGTTCGAAGATTTGTATCGTGGGTGCTGGGAACATTCACATCGCTAACCAGAACACAAATTTCCCTTGGATAGAAAACTTGTATTTTAGGAATCGAATCCGATGCGCAATCAACTCCGCTAGCAGGTAGTTTTAAAGAACCAGCACTAAAGAAGAACAAAATCTGATGATAAATATAATGTATGCTATAATTTAATTTTTATTACGATTCATACGGGCATAGTAATCGGGTGCAACTATAATATACATTAAATACAAACCATTTAAATCGTGGGAAAAATAATTAAAAAACACATTAGGAGTGTAAGACGGTTAGCCCGCATCCTTGAAATGACGCCTAACGTTTTATTGCAACATGCCTTGACTCTGTGAACCCCCTAAGTGTATTCCCTTGTAAGAAACACGTGTGTTAATAGCTTTTGTAGAATATCTCATTTATATTCATTGAATGAAGAGGTTTAATGACTATATTGTGTTTACTTCTAAATGCTCATATTTTTAAATAAAAATATTGAAGAATTTGAATAGCGGTGAGAATAGAGAATATGCATTATATTTTATGCTTTTAATCGATCAATTACTATAATACAGAGCCGGAAATAAAATTTAATTAAAACATTTAATATCAAAATATATTTATTTGAAATGCGAGCATGTTCGAACAATTTTAAACATGGACATTTTAACGTTCTTTCTGTAACATTCACAATCCAATAAAACTGCCGTCAAAGTAAGATGACCAATTGTTTTCATCAATAATGTGTGAAATGACGTCACGAATCGGTTTAACCAATAGTGTGAGTTTTGCTATTTTGAATTTCCCATGCATTTTTATCACTCTTTATCATTGAAAAATCCTAATTCAAAAGCATTTTAATAAGTTAGTAATGTTTTTCTATTTACGATTGTAAATGGACTGTAAATATAGGCACACGACCATATCATCACTTATCAGTAGGTAAAATACATAAAAGTCTAACCCTAACCAATCAAAGAAAAAAACAAACTATTATAGACTTAGTATTTTACAATTGTAATTTCATTTTTACGCTAGTATATTTACTCTTTTGGAGGAAATGAAAAAAATGAAAGTCATGACATATTTTCGGAATAGTTCATCGATTCTTAACAATCACTAAAATATCTCCTTGACATTCCACCACCAGTTTGAAGGTAACAGCTTAAGCTGCGGTTAACCGCTGTTACCGCACTTGGTAAACTCAAGCTAACAAAATTTGCATAAAATTCTGATATCTCGCAGCATACGTTGAATATCTCACTGTACAATGTTCAATTTGCAGCCCACTCCTCGCGCACAATTACTCTCATTTAAAAGGCTGTAAGATTTTATCGTGACGGCATTGTCTAACTACCAGTTGGGATTAGAATGCTAGCACCTGTTTCGTTAATGTTTTTTTTACACGTTCCATGAAACCAGTAACAGATCTCGCGCTGCATGGCTTCTATTTAAACAGTAGGTCAATACACCAGTTTTTGCACATTTTATCCTGCACATTGCAGCATCTGGTAGATATAGATTTTTTTAATGAGGCAGCCCATTTGTAGACTTTTAAATTATTTCAATCATTATGATTTTTAATGCTCAAATAGTAAACGCGATGTTTGAGTTTACAGGCAAAGTATTAAAATATTCTTAGCTTTTGTCCAAAAATTCCAGGTTTTAGGCATTTTATTTTTTAATATTATTCGTTCCTTCTGTTGGACACAGGTTTGTACCCAGTACATTTCTATGTGTGTTTCATGTGTAGCATCCTGTATTACTTTATCTCTTACCAGCAGGTAAAATAGAGGTCAAATTAGGCTTATTAGGTTAGGCTATTGAACAACTGAAATTTGTTTATTTTATGACGTGTCTAAGTGCATATTTGTTATGTAATTTATGCACTTAGATACGTTTACTTACTATTAATTTATATACATGTATACTTATGACTACTATAGAGGTGGGTCAGGTGTACGTAACTCGCACCTTTGAACTGTAAAAAGGTTTAAATACCTCCATACGTAATAGATAGCAAGATGTCTGCGAACCAGTCTTTAGCGGACCTGCAGCGGATTACAGGAATGATACCTTGCTACTAGTAATGACCCTTACTACCTTACTCTTAATGTATATGTTTTTCCATTGCCATATTTTTTTTTCCTTTTCAATTTAATAATATCAATATTATTTTTGCAATACTTAGGAATTTTTCAATTGAACAATCAACTATTTGGTAAAATATCGACCCTAATATGAGTTGTTGATACACTATATTCAGTTTGTAAGCAAACTTGTAGCTGTTATCTAATATAATATTATAAGATCTTAAAGTTTAAATTATCGTGATTATTAGGTACACATTATGTTTCAATGTTATGTCCGGCTTAAAACACGTAAAAATGACGACTTCTGCTAAATTTAATAAAACATTATTTATCAGATCAAATTGTGAATTTAAATTCTAAAATCCACCTGAACACACACAAAAAAAACATCAAAATCATTCCAGCCGTATAAGAGGAATTCAGTCTCATATACACGTACAGAAGAATTATTTATACAAAGATATCATAGTATAATATAGTAAGACATTTTGTATCATAGTACAGTCTAGTAGTGTCCACAAAATGACATATGTACCTATATAAATGTTTTAGACAGACCACGCGAAACTATGGCTTTTAATGTATTTACCAATTATTATTATAAGTTCCGTTCGTTCAGCTTTGCCAACTAGCCAAACCAAGAACTTAATCAGCTCGAACATTTATACAACAATAGATAAATCATTCATTTCATAAATATCTGCATAATATTTCAATTTATACATCAAGAAGCGCAGTGCACAAATACAATTTATACACACTTTTACTTTTGGTGAAAACGAGTACTAATTTCTCGTGAGTTTGTAACTGTTTTTCGGAGTCCCGTGGTAGGGAGCGGGCGTGCAAACCGTCAATTAAGGATGGACGCAGGACATGCGACGTCCAGCACCGGCCCGCGCCTAGATACCACTTACCGGCTAACCCATTTATACGCCGATGCGCTGGAAAACAGGACTAAATGAATTAATGCAAATTTATACTATAAAAATTGTCGCAGGTGCGCGTGGACGAGTTCCAGCCATCGTCGGATACGATTTAACGCGCTTGCGCCGCGCGAAAGTTTTATTTATAGCGAACGTTTTATACCGATTACATACAACTACAGCTTGTAATTTGGTAAGAAGTATCCAAATTATACTTTTCCTGAGAGATTAGTAAACGTTTTGATTTTTGGTTAATTGCATCACCAACTCCATTTAGAGTTTTGCCGCGAAAGTGAAAAAATGGCGTTGTTGATTTTGTATGGTTTTTTAAAGTCTGTGATTCTTCGAGTGTTAGTGTGTAATAATGGTGAATTATTAACCGTTAATACTTAGTAAACGTGCATAAGTGTAGGCAAATCATACAAAGTTGAAAACATGATTTTTGCCTTCGCTCCAAAACTCCTAAAGAAGTTCTAGTAAAGTTTCTACCACTTTACTAGGGCATGACTTGACCATAGTCATAACTGGACCTGACCCTTTTACTTGACTTTGACTATGATTTGTGACTAGGACTTTTAAGACGAAATACACTTGAAATATAATATATTATTACTTGACACTGGCTAAATGCACAAGATTGCGAAGCCAAAATTAAAAAAAAAGCTCAATTCAGAAAACAGTTACGTTTTTAATAGTAGTGTTGTATTAAAATAAATTATGCGCTTCTTAAAATACATAATAATATATTCAATTGTATATCAATATATGTTTTTTCAACGTATTAGCATTGAAATTCGGAAAGGCAATGCCGCAAGTATGATGGGAACGCTACCCACTGGTAGTGAGCTTGAGCACTTGAGTTACCTATAAGCTCGATGATTTGTAGGTGGCTAGGGTTTTTGCTGTATAGAATATATCATTTTAGTTTAGTTTTAGGAAAAATAGGCAATTGGCCCGTAGATAGCCTCAGTAAAAGTGTCCTGGTATAGAAAGGGTACATTCAAATAAATATATGTTTACAAAAATAATATGCTGCTCCTGATTTGTTTTTAAATGTTATTTCTAGCTAGTGGAATCTATTCATATTCTGCCATAAGATGCTAACTGCATACATAGTTTTTCTTATCTGTGGATAATAAATCGACAATCAAATCTCTATGTGACAGTCGTTAAGTTTAATTAACTTTTTGTTACAGTAGTTACGATTTATGGTTTTCTCCCTAAACTTTTTTTGTAATCGGTATAGACAAACTTTTGGCCACTATCTCACCTGATGGTAAGTGACGATTTAACATACTGATTTATAGGTTGTAATTAAATATAACAGCATTCTATCGATTGAATTTCTGAGAACTGCGCTGAAAATAATCACAGTTTAATTCTGAAAAACTATTAAACGTTGCCGATTTATGGTGAAAAATATATATTTTCAGAAACGTTCCGCTTCTACGTTTATCATCCGTACATTTTTCGCGTCTTTGTTTCCTCAACGGTATATGGTAGTCTTCTAAGCCTGAGTAAATATATGTCTAGGCAAGCATACCACATCTTCGGTCGCATCATAGCTTAACATCAGGTGAGATAGTGGTCAAATACATAAAAAAAATATGTGTTTAATTAATTAAGCAAACGATAACTTACTACATTATTTTGTTTAAATACCAACATGGCAAGAAAAAAAAATGTTTACGCCTTATATTCGTAAACGACAATAAAATATACTATAAACTTAGTTCAAATGTAAATATTAAATATCGTCGCTTCCGAAAGGCTGTAAAAATAATTGAAATCGTAAAATTTTTATCTTCCCTGATATGAATCCACCGTCAAAGAAACATTGAAAGAAATGAAGCATTTAACATTTGTAGGTTATTTTTGAAGCTCGTCAAGGAGATATAAAAGTTTTGATGTCTTCTTTAGATGATTCTAATATGTTGGTAAAATTTTTTTGGTTTCTAAATATCATGCTCAATTTCTTATAATTGTACTTAACAATTACATTGTTGTTGTATTTTCGTTGTTATTATCGTAACAATTACATTATTGTTGTATTTGCATACAACAAAAAGAAATCGAGCATGATATTTAGAAATTAAAAATATCTATTAAAAAAAGATAATAGACATAATGAACCGTTGGCTAAGTTGGGTGAGCGTTCGCCTTCTAAGCAGGGGTATCGGGTTCGATTCCCGGCGGGAACACAAGTTTTCTCCCCAAGGAAAATTTGTGTTTCTGGTTCTGGTTGTGATTGTGTGTGTGTGATGTGAATGTTTCCGGCACCCACGACACAAGTCATTGAACTTAGTGTGGGGCTGTGAGTGTGAAAGCGTTTATGTTTATGGTTTATATACAATAAACATATATTACAAATTTGTAATAGATGTTACTATTTTTTACAGCTAGTTTTACAACTAGCTGTAAAAAAAATCCTTGCTCGAAAATCACCGATTATCTTGATTTTCACTAGATATATTCAGGTCATATGAGAATGGTATTGGCAATTAGAGTCATTTACTTTCTTAAGTGCCTATATAGGGCACATGT
The DNA here is from genome assembly GCA_948107665.1 of Lomographa bimaculata. Taxonomy (NCBI): domain Eukaryota; kingdom Metazoa; phylum Arthropoda; class Insecta; order Lepidoptera; family Geometridae; genus Lomographa; species Lomographa bimaculata. The sequence goes on along the minus strand of OX403587.1, from coordinate 13,526,429 downwards.
GAATATAAAAATTGTACTGATTTCCAAAAAAAGTCACCGGAAAACAGTCTTCCATTGCAGCTGGTGTTTGTGACAACAAATTTCACATAACATCTACAATTACTTAAGGGTTTTGTTGGCACCACGCCTGCCGACGTAATTATAGGTGGACACTTGGACAGTCATACTTGGCGGCCGTGACAAGCTAACTACTCATCGGAAGACACCTTTACGTATGTTACTCATCGATGTACAAAAAAGAATCAATACATAAATCGTTCTGCAAAAGTTTATTATGGTCTCCTTTACGTAAGGTAAGAAAATCAAAAATCGAATCAAAGAAACGATGGCGAAACAGTTGGCGCAGTGGACAGGTCTCCGCCCTCTGCGCCGTGGGTCCTGGGTTCGATTCTCGGCAGGAGCGAAAATTCCTACCCTAGGGATATTTGTGCTTCTGGTTCTGTGTGTAATGTGTGTGTGATGCGAATGTTTCCGGCACCCAAGATACAAGTCTTTGAACTTATTGTGGGGCTGTGAGTTTGAATGCGATTTTTTTTTGTTGTAATGAGGAGAGTGTGGTATACTAAAGCGTTAATCTAGATAAAGTTCAGCCACCATAAGTTGACATGTGATATTAGAACTAAGCTGCTTTCTGGTGGACAAATGTAACGCTTTATTAGAACTAAGATGCGAAAATTATTCTGTATATTTTACTTCTAATAATTATTTGTCTGCTTGTGTATGTTCCTATTATAAATTTATCTGCAGAGATTGTATATTAGTTGATACGAGTTTGCCTATACTATATTAATTAAAAACTGATGTTTTTTTTATAGATGTTATTTAGGTTTTGTCCTTCTTCGACGAATTTAAAGAAATCATACTAAACCACGTAATTCTTTTTAAAATACTTACTTTCATTTATTGGACCGTAATAGCTGTTTTGAACTAAAGCGGGAAATACTTCTTAATGTCCTTTTTGAATGATTATTCATTGACCTAATTTCCAAGCATATGAAATGAAAACAAAGAAATTTCTATTATAAAATAAAGAAATAAACAGTAGAGTCATTAACTTTCATGGATGCCTCTTTGGGGCTCATGTGAATATAATATAATTTTGATTATGAGTTTTGACAATTGTAATAAAAATAATGTCTGTCACACGTAATATTAAAACCATCGTATTTTAATTATTTTTTTTATTTTTTTTTTCATCATTCTAAATCTACGGGCCAATTGCCTATATTTCCTAAAACTAAACTAAAACTATGTACAGCAAAGTACTAAGTTACCTACAAGACATCGAGCTTATAGGTAACTCAAGTGCTCAAGCCCACTAGCATTAGGCTACTATCGTATTTTCATTGATCAAAAAGTCATATAAACTACTGATGTGATATATAAATAAGCGCAATCAAAGATATGGCGCCGGCTAGTTCAACCATCGTAAAATCTTGAACATTATTTAATTTTAGAATATAATATCTGTCCCGTAGGCAATTCACAACATTAATATGAGAGCTTGGCTATACAGCTTTGGTTTTGCATATCTTACTGTATGTTTAAATAGAATCGTAAAAGGTTTACGACGCTCCCTCACTATAATTGGCAATGAAACACGTCACTTAATAACCAGTTAAATGCTACTTAAAATTGTGAGGCTCATCAATACGTTGTCGTTTCGATCTGTTCAAAGTTACAAGGACTACGATGATTGTGTTTATCTGCTAATATATAAAATTTTCGTGTCATGGTCGGTGTTTGTGTTGTTTAATCGAGATTTCGGTATTTTTACCGACTTCACAAATAAGGAGGAGGTACTCAAGTCGACTGATTTTTTTGTATAAATAATATCCAAAAAGTTTTTAATGTATTAAAGTACTGGGCAACCAGAAACATGAAAGAAGTAAAACACTTTTTCTTTACGTGGCATTACGCATGCCGGGTACAGCTAGTAATCTATATTATATATATACTAGCAAAACCGGTAATTAAATTAATTAATTTAAAACATATTATTTATCGAATTGTGAATCTAAACATTTCTTAAATCCACTTAAACACACACATAAAATTTTCAGCCGTTTAGGAGGAGTCGGTCACAAGCACACGTACAGAAGAATAATATATACAGATATATTATGTATTTCATTCATTTACTTCTTATCATACAATTTGTAGAAAATAACTAACATAAACCAATTTCTTTTAATAATATTTACGGGCTTATTGCCTTTTAAAATTCTGAGGCAGTTAGACGACTGGTTAGATGTGATTTCATGGGAAGTATCAAGTACTAGAAATATTTTATAGTGCAATAAATTACAACGATAATTTATCAACGACTCTTCGAGTACGCTAATACCGACCATAATTTCTGATATTTTTAACTAAATGAAACTTTAAGATTCCTAAAGGATATACAGATGCTTCAACTTAATGAAGAATAAATAGAAATTGCCTATTTGCTAATGAATATAAAAAAACTCGTAATATACGTGTTTATAATAATCTTCTACTTCAGCTTTAGGTCCGAACCCTAAGGCTTGTAAATTATTAATGAAATGAAAGGATAAAGATACGTTACAATGTACTTTGTCATATTCTATAGTTAAGTGGTTGGACTATTGGGTGATACGACAATTACTTAAAATTCATGCTACGAAAAGGTTCTAGCAAGTTTACAGGTTAGTTTGGATCTGGTTCTACAGCAGGCGACAACACAATGTGTGCGCGCGACCTTTTACTTGTAATTATTAGGCGCGTGCTCCATAACCTTACGTGAAGCCTTCAAGCAACAATCCGTTCATTCATTCAAACCTTCTTGTCATGAAAACAAGGTCTATATTCCTTTAAAAATTAACTCCAGCAACGTGCACGCACGAAGCGTCTGCATTACGTATATGTAAACGGCTATATTTAACGCACTCGCCTTCTGATTAGCATTTTTTGTGTTTGATTTTAATCGGACGAGTCAAGTGTTTTATTTTAACGCTTAGAGACTATGACATCGTTCTAATGAGCAGCTGAAACTGAGTGCAGTTAGCAACGCGTATTTCTATCGCAATTTTATGACATGAGAGGCTTCTATCCTTATCTATGTCTGTCACACGGCTGTCCCTGTTTAGTGTAGATGAAAACGATATACCTACGTTGAATAAAACTTGGCCGTAACCCGTTGGCTTAGTTGGGTGGCATTCGACCTTTTAAGCAGGGGTACCGGGTTCGATTTCCGGCAGGAACACAAGTGTTTTCCCCATGGGAAATTTGTATTTCTGGTTCTTGTTATGATTGTGTGTGTGATGTGAATTTTTCCGGCAACCACGACACAGGTCATCTAACTTAATGTGAGGCTGTGAGTGTAAAAGCGTGTAAAGCGTTTTTTAAAAAATACTTATGTTGTTGAAATAATACTGTTGCAATAGCATTATAATATGCTACATAAAGTAAACTTTCTTGACAGGCGATCATTCGTTTTTTTATGCTCGATAGGCAAGCATTTGACCAATATTCCCCTTTGATGTAAAGTGATGTAGAACGATGATGTATATAGCATGCTTGCTTAGAAGAATCCTACTCACTTGAAGACTCCCAGATTATACCGTTCGGGGAACAAAGACGCGAGCAGTGAGTTCCACTCCTTCGCAGAACACACTCTTGTCTTGTAGGAATAAAACTGCTCTGTTTTTTGGTATTTTTTTAAACCCATGTAGTTGAGCGGCTACTCTAACGGCAAATTGTTAGGTGAGATAGTGGTCAAACACTAGCCTGTCACAAATAAAAAAAAAAAAAAAATTCTATAATTTCCTGACCTAAATTAAAAATAATTATGAGAACACAAGAATTAAGCTTGTAGGTAACACAAATGCTCAAGTCTATCAGGGTGTGAGTGCTCCTTATTTATTTCGGTTCTTACTCTTGACTCATCCGTAATATATATGGTACAATGAATCGGTCTGGTCAGAAACAAATCACTGATTTAATACATCAAATAAAAGTTCATTGTAATACACCTTACCGATATATCTAGATGTGGCTAGCTGGTTATCTTGCGTTGGTCGAGATAAAAAAAAATTCGACCAGTCATTCTGAGCTTAGCGTGCTTACCATCCTCGACCACATCGTCACTTACCATCAGTTGAGATAGTGATCAAACGCTAGCCTTTAAAAGTTTAAAAAAATATATATAAACACTTACCTTGTGTGTAGATTTTTTTAAACCTATATTAAAACAAATCTAAGCCAAAGACTTTTAGTTTCTAACGTACTTACAGACTCAAATCTCACTAATATTATAAATCCGAAAGTTTGTGTGTAAGTGTGTAATTATCTTTGTTCCCTCTTCATGCTTCAACGGCTGAACGGATTTGGATAAAATTTGGATTGAACATAGCTTATATCTAGGATTAACATAAACTACTTTTTAACTTGAAAATAGTAGGCGAAGCCGCGGGGCACGGCTAGTGTATAATAAAAGAGTGTGATAGGTAATAGAAACGATTACACAAACAGCAGCAATAGGATATTTTCTAGGTTTGTGCCGAGGTACAAAATGTACCAAATCCTACTTTATATTTATTCTTTTTAAAAGAGAGAATTTATCGAGCCATCTAGAAACGTATAAAGTTAAATAAAGACACTACAAAAGAAGTTTACATTAGGTTACTGATATTAACTAATTAAATACCCTTTCCTGAATGAAGTTGACATAAATACGACACCACACACATCCAGCCATATTTGAATAGCGTGTTGGGGCTGAAGGGATTAATGTCTACAATTAAATCGGTGCTCTTCGACGGAGGTCCGCTTAGTTGCTAAACTTGTTTTAAGTTGCGGTCGAGGCTCCGAAATTATGGTCAATCTGTTCATTTATCCTTGTGAGCTTCTCCAGATTGAGCGCGTTTCAAGATCGATATATCATACTAATGTTATAAATCCGAAAGTTTGTATGTAATGTTTGTTCCCTCTTCACGGCTGAACGGATTTGGATGAAATTTGAATTGTACACAGCTTATACCTAGGTTTAACACATATGTTAATTTTTAACTTTATCAGCGCGGGCTAAGCCACGGGGCACGGCTAGAGTGAGAATACGCAGAATGTGCACTTTATTGAAAAAAACCGTGCACTTATTATTTTTGGTAATTGAGTGTACGAAACAAGCAAGTACTTCGCTTAGGCACTCGCTTGCCTGATGGTAAGTGTCATGATTGCAGTTCAGTGCCATCCAGAGTTTTGAACTTGAGACAAAATTCTGCTTGGCAAACCACTGCGTTCGTCACCCTGAGATATCAGATGTTAAATCTCTGTAAGCCCCTTAATTACAGTGGAAACATTGCCCTTCAATCCGAAATACAGCAATGTTAGCACACATTTAATTTTTTTCTTTATGCAATGTACATGAAACGCTGTAATTTTTATATAGAGTAGGTATGCAGACCAAAAACTTGTAGGCTGGTCAAACGAATGAAACAAATGAATAAAGATTTGGCAAAACGAAGTCTCACACAGATAAAGTGCCTACATTTTTTGTTATCATACATATTATAAGCCTACAAAGCATTTCAAAGCACAAGCAGTACCGTAACTTATTCATAATTACAAAAAAGCGAGAGTAGATTCGTACTTACGGAGTGAATTATCGCCAACCGTTCCTCAGATTGGAATCAATTAACTGGAGGCGACGCGCTCCCGGTCCCGCTCGGCCTTCGCGCCACCTGCCTGCATGCTCCCCGCTGGTCGACACCCACCATAGTTAACTGACCTCCCTCGTCCTTCGAACTCCTTCAAAAGCAAGATCATAAAGCAGCACTCCTGCGTGCTATCAGAGGCAAACTTTTACTGGTACTCACTTCTTACTGAAGATCATCAACTAGCTTTACTTGAGCTGCTTGCTCTCCCGCTCAGGCTATACCGCTAGCTCATGGAGGGGTAACCACATCATAAAGTAGAGTCTTTCTTTATTTGTTCTTGCTGGCCACTTATCAAAGAAGCGTGATTGCTCATTCATTATCCGCCAGCAAAATCGCGGCACCTTTGCTGGTTAATTGCGATAACCCAATTTTTTGTAAACGGAATTCGTGTTGCCGCCTGTGACAGCGGTGAGCTGTTCATTTCGATTGTTTTGGGGCTCTACATCGTCATTATTTTCAAATTTATCTGATTTCGCATGATCGCATGTGGGTTTAAAGTCGTAAGTAAATTATAATTATATTTTTAGTATTAAATAGTTATTTGTAGAAAGAGCAAAAAATAATAATAGACAAGTAAATCTTAAAACTCTTCTAGATTTTTAAGTATTTTCATAATACATTTTATGTTTTTATAAATTGTATTTATGTTGTACTTACCGTGTCGTCGCTTGCCATCATGTGAAATCGCGGTCCAATGCTTACCTATTGATAATAAGAAAAATACTTTTACATAGTCAAGAAGTTTAAACATTAATTATTTAAATCTTTTTTAGAAATCAATTATATTATTATGACATCAATGTTCATACTTAGATTTATAAGAATAATTTAATTTATTTTAATACATAATGAAAATGCAATAGAAATTCAATAGATAAATATGTATCTATTTGCATGCTAGATATTAATTAGCTTAACATGTGGCTCATCTCAAATGTAACATCCTTATACCGTGTTAAAAGCAAATAAATGATTATGATTACAAATGTAGGATTTCAAGCATGCTCTTCTTTGCCGCCCGACCATATAAATGTGATAGCTTTTTACAACTACGATAACGTTCACATAGAACGGAAACGTAGGGGTAAAAAACTAGCCTACTTGCGAAAAAAAAGAGATTTTTAAAAGATTCCAACTGGTGTATATGTATAACACTGCAAGATCATCACGGTGAAGTATGCCAGTATACAGCACACTGCACTTACCATTACTGAATGATTGCGCAGCTGACATGAGCCGCCGGCGAGCATTGAGCCCGAAGGACGTAAAGTATGATTTACCAACAGTAGTTAAAACACTCATTAAGACTTACATGGACGACGACCACAGACCACGCCGCGGGGCACGACTTAACTCGCTCATACTCCCACTAACTGCTACATAAACTGCGGCCAGACATCTTCACTGAGCGTGCACAGACTGCGATGATAAAAAAACCTTTTATAACCGCTCTCGCGATATTTATAATATTTATGCGATTTTTATGGACTGATTTTCATGTTGATTGAATGGGATTTCAATATTATAATAATTCCGTGTCTTGAGACCCTGAATTTTCATTTAATATTATTACTTGCTCGTGTTAATTAAACGAAACTTGCTGTTTTATATTATTTTATATTTACATAAAAACACTCTATTTTTAGCACTTGAAGTTACAACTTATTTTAATTTTTATGTTAATAAACACTCTTCTGTATGTCTCGTGCATGAAAGTTATTTACGGGCCATTAGCCTATATTTCCTATTACTAAACTAAGACTATGTAAATCAGTACAGCTGACAACTTTAAATACATCATCGGCGTCTGTTTACCGTTGAATCAATTTGTATACTAAAGGACTATAATTATAAGCAAATAATATTTTATTTGCATTATGACTTATTTACAAAGTAACTCATCAGTATCTGAACCAACTAACTAATTAAGAAAAAAAATACTAACATTATAATTCTATATATCTACGACTAAAATCATCAGATCTTCGAACAGAAACTACTTAGAGTTACTACGTATTCTTCAAGGAATACATGCTCAAAAGTGTTACAGCAAAATATCGTAGACGTATTTATATATAGAAAACAATTTATATTTAGAACCATTTGTACTTTGGTTTGTTTCTGAAAGGAATATTTGACACAAATCTACAGCCACTAAAGACTCACATCATTCACTAAAAAGAAAGAGATCTACGGTGGAAGTAAAACATTTAGGTAATTACGATTAATATTGTTTTAATTAATATTTAATGTCTTGTGTTTGAACACCGCCCAAAACAGTACCTATTTTACTACCGAAAAAATTCTAAACGGTTACCAAAATGGATAAATGGTCACCTAATTACGTTTCCTAAAATATTATGAAATAAATCCATTTTTTCGTATTATAAATATTTCTGTAATAATTATTAAAAAAAAAACCTCAACAGTAGGTTGAGGTTTTTTTTTAATAATTATTCCGATTCGGTTGTCACAGGAAATTTAATTTTAGGCAACATAATTTGGTGACCATTTATCCATTTTGGTAATCGTTTAGAATTTTTGGTGGCCGTCTAAATTATACCCATATTTAATTACGAGTATAAGTTTTATTAATCAATACAAAACGCAAAACAAACGTAAACGCATGCACACTCACAGTCCTATACTAAGGTCATATTAGGCACACCTAGAACCAAAAGCACAAATGCCTCTTTTTAAGGTATTGTATTTCTGCCGGAAATTAAACCCAGGACTCGTGGTACAGAGAGCAAAGATTCGCCCACTGCGCCAACTGGGTACTCATACGTCTTGCGTACCTACTGTACCATCGCGTCATCTTCGTACTGTGATACAAATAGCTGATCAGAGCGCCTGGTTGAGGCGACGCGTGATCAAAATGCTGGTACTTATTTGGCTCAACGTATAGCATTGCAATTCGGAAAGGCAATGCCGCCAGTATGATGGGAACGCTACGCACTGGTAATGAATAATACGGCTTGAGCACTTCAAGTGCCTATAAGCTCGATGCCTTGTAGGTAACTTGAATCTTCGCTGTATAGATGTAATTTTAGTTAAGTTTTAGGAAATATAGGCAATTAGCCCGTAGATGGTAAAATAAACTAATTTAAAATGTTCAATGCGTGTGCATTCGCGAACAATCCAAGTCCAATACTTGAAGGTATAAACATGGCTAATTATACATCCCCGTTAATAGCCCTACAAGTGGGGTGTCTGAAATATGTAAATGGGACAATTGATAGATAAATACACATTTCATGCAGCCGATAGCATAAATACAGAAATCCTTGTAGGGATAACGTTATAAAAACGTAATGCGACGGACTTAATGCACCTTTCCAATCAATTACCAATAAATAGCGTATAAGATAGGCTAGGAGGACGATTGTGGCGACGAATTCCGCGCTACACTGCCTGAAGCGTGCGCCTACTTTTTGCATTGGCAGGTGCAAGCGCATATGCTATTAAATTGTCAAAGAACACGTACGCATGCCTGTATACAGCCTTTGATAGCTTCCAATAATCAAAAGTGTACTCTTTGTTCTGTGGAACGGTTAAACAGAGCACATCCAGGCGCTCATTCAAGTTGCGATAGCTACTGAACCACCGCAAGCGATCTGTATGTTGAAACAATTAATAAAAAAATATAAAACATTAAGAGGGCACAGCTTTTGTGGAAAGCGTGTAGTTATTACACAATTACGGAGGCAGTAATCGAAAACCGCAGAGGAGCAGTTTGCGGCCTCGGAGCTCCGACTGGCTTTGAGCGGGAACATGTGGGAGCTCAATGTGAACGCGCGGTAAGAACATACAGCAAACAGTGCAGACGCTATTATGTATGATCTTATAGCTCGGTGATAGATTAATTAAAGTTATCGCTTACATTTTGGAGAGTGTGCTCAGGAATAACATGATATAATTCCTCCATGTCATCTAACAACAAGACAAGCGTCATCTATGTATAAACATACCTCCAGTTCGCTACGTTTATCATCCGTACAGCAAAGGAATGGAACTTATTGACTGCGGCTTTGTTTCCTGAACGGTACAATTTGGGTATCTTCAAGTCTAGAGTTAATAGGTACCTTCTTATATGCAAGCATGTTCACTCTTCGGCCGCATCGTCACTTTCCATCAAGTGTCATATATATAGTGTGCTCATATGCGATTCATGCGTTATCTCCTGCCAAATTATGTCTCTCGATGTAAAAAGTTCCACTTCCTTTACATGAGAGACGAGAGGCCGCTGATATTTATTTTCTTTCAAATATAGCCAATAGTTCGATTGACTGTCCGGAGCTTCTCGGTGAGCTAGGGCTGTGAGCACTCACGGCGTACATACGCAAACCTAACATTTAAATATTCCTTGAGTAAGATGCAAATACCGTCAAAACATCTTCCTAATTAGAGCTTGTAAGTGTTACAACAAACTCGCTAATGAAATAGCTTAAGATATTTTTGTTACCCCAGCGTCTATGTTTAAGCGGATTTACAACGATCGTTTTTTTTTTCTTCTATCAAATAATTATTATTTCCCAACAAACTTTGTCGTATGAACATTTTTGTCTTAACCGATGATTTCATGCAATTTGTATTGAACACTTGCTTTTTAAAAAAATACTATTGTATTCGTACTTTCAATTATTATTGACTAACACACTTATATTTAATTTTACATTTATATTTAATGTGTGTTTTATGCTAATTACTTAACTTATCAGTGAAAACTTTTGAGTGGTCTATAGTTTATTAGATATTTATTATTGCATGTATCCAGCTGTTAGTTTTACATTAAATAAAAAATAAAAATGCTTGCTTATCCAGCATAAAAAAAATATATAATTTAATATGTACAAAAATATTGTTTTTGAGAATAATAAATAATCCGACGTTCAGGTTTATATTTGCTGGATATTACCAGTCGATTCATCGAAATTCTATTTAGTAGGTTATATTGAGTTGGCTGTTGGCCTGTAAGGACCGGGAGCTCATTTGGTTGAGGCGATGCGTGATCAAAATGTATAGTGATAGTTTTTATTTGGCTCAACGTATTAGCATTGAAATTCAGAGAGGCAATGCCTCCGGCATGATGGGAACACTACCCACTGGTAGTGACACACATAACAAATTTTAACGGCGAAAATATGGAAACCTCGGCAGTGGTTACATATTTGAGCTGTTTGGTGTTGAGACACTGGGTCCGTGGGGACCGGGAGCTCATTCTATTTTCAAAAATCTTTCAGAGCGCCTGGTTAAGGCGACGCGTGATCAAAATGTTGGCACTTATTTGGCTCAACGTATTAGCATTGCAATTCAGAGAGGCAATGCCGCCAGCTTGATGGGAACGCTACCCACTGGTAGTGGGCTTGAGCACTTGAGTTACCTATAAGCTCGACGTCTTGTAGGTAACTTAGTTCTTTACTGTATATAGTTTTAGTTTAGTTTTAGGAAATATAGGCAATCGGTCCGAAGATAGTCCAAACTATGGTATCCAAAAAAAAAAAATTTAACAGCATATATCTTATTTGGAATTTAACGATTTTACTCACGGTTGGTTACTCACATTGCGAGACTAGTTTCGGAGCAGTCGGTGCTCCTTAGCATTATTTCATGATTACTTATATACACATTTATATAAACAAAGATTAAAATGTGAGTGCCCGTTGTAAATGATACATCTTGTGAGGGCGGGCTCGTGCTTGCACAGTGCTTACCGCACAATGCGTTTCCGCAGCTTTGTACGTACAAACTACTCGTATTTACGGTTTCAGTAAAGAATGGTTTCAGATGCGCGACGCATGCCATATGACTGGTAATGATATAACTCCGCTCCCATTTAGTAATTATATAATTGAATGCATTGTTGCAAGATTGTTGCCGCCAATTTAAACTGTCGCTCGATGAAGACATTTTTTTTTATGTTTAGAGACCGCCTGATTTTTAATTTTTGTATAGCAAATCCTAAAAAAGATATAATTATGTGGTGAATGAATAGGATCTATACAAAGAAACAAGACGACTTGCAATGCTTTTCATATGAGATAATTAAACGCAAGAAAAGCTTAAAAAAACCGACTTCACCGCTTTATCATCGGAACCTTGATCAGATTTAATGTATAAACACGCATTATTGACTATAACTCAAAAACTACTAGAGATACTAAGACTTAATCAACATTCAAATAAAAAAAGAATCATCAAAATCGGCTCACAACGAAAGTAGTTATGAGGTAACTTTTGAAGTCGAGTAAACCAAAACATCGTCAAAGTACGCATTATTCGTCACAAAATAGACATTATTGACGATATTTCAAGAACTACTGATCAGATCTTGATCAAATTTAAATGGGTCCAATTAGAAAGCAACATCTTTCAAACTTAAAAAAAAAATCGAATCGGCTCACGTGGAGAGAAGTTTTTTTTTTTTTTTAATCAATTTTATTTAGAGGACCTTCATTTTGACAATACGACGGTCCTATTGTATGTTCTTATGGAGAGAAGTTATGAGGTAACACACATAAATAAATAAAAAAAATCCTCCTTTTTTGGGAAGTCGGTAAAAAGTGAAATATAGTCTTTGGTACCAACGTCGTAAAGAGGTGGTGTAGAATGATATAACAATCATCTACGGATCATTACACTATACTCTGTATGATACTCCAATAAGTAGTCAATTTAATTGAGTACATGGATATGCCCTAACTCCTTACTAGGTTGCCCTGTGTGTAGGAAATCAGTGTTCCCCGTCTCCGTCTGAGTAGGCACCTAATATACTCTGGTTTTAAATATGTTAACTTCTATTTTAAAACTTCTATCTCACTTGTAACGACTGATTTGATATAATGTTTTCATCTCTGACTTGTACTTAGTTTCAAATACTGTATGGGAACCTATTATTTATTCAGAATTGTTTATAAGTATGTTATGTTATTTTATTGTGTATTTATTTATTTGTTATACGTGTATATAAATATATATTGTTATAAATATATGTAGTTAATCACAACACCAACCTACGTTCTTATATTTTTTTATCTTTTGCCATCTAAAGGTTAACTGGAAGAGATCGGTTTTAGCGATAAGTCCGCCCATTGTACTTAAATATAAATGATATGATTGTTTTTTTATGTTACTTTATTTGGTGCAATAAAGTGTTTTGTATTGTATTGTATTGTTCTTCTCTTGTACAAGAGAAGAACAATACAATATAGAACATCCAGAAGTCCTATTGTTTTCATATTTGCTGTATATATCTACTACCCAATATGCAACTTACTAAGGTTCGGGTTTCCGTAGTAGACTCCTCTTCAATCATTTATAGTAGTGTGGTAAATCGATCGATCGTAACCGATGCATCGTTGAGTATGGCCAATACTCGCATGTTTGAAGACAACCCGCTAGTCCACACAACAAACAAATAACATTTGTTACCGACTTCCCAAAAAAGGAGTGTATTTTTTTTTGTGTGTGTGTTACCTCATAACTTCTCTCCACGTAAGTCGATTTCGAAAAATTTTATTTAGTTTGAAAGATATTGCTTTCTTATTGATCCCATTTAAATTTGATCAAGATCTGATCTGTAGTTCTTGAAATATCGTCAATAAAGCCTATTTTGTGGACTACTTTGACGATGTTCTCGTTTAACCGACTTCAAAAGTTACCTCATAACTTCTTTCGTTGTCAGCCGATTTTGATGGTAATTTTTTTATTTGAAAGCTATTGCTTTTCATGTGGTTCCATTGAAATTTGATCAAGATCTGATCTCTAGTATTTGAGTTATCGTCAATAATGCGTGCGTAATTAAATCTGATCAAGATTCCGAAGATAAGGCGGTGAAGTCGGTTTTTTTTAAGCTTTTCTTGCGTTTAATTATTACTCCTTTCCTCCTGAACTTATAATTTATTGAGTATCTAAACAAACACACACAGGCGTAGGTGTCAAACATACAAATCCCTTCTTTTAGTCAACCATTTTATGTTTTAAGACGCTATGTAAATTTTTGAGCCTTTAAGAACTGGTAATATTCAGTAAAAACAAAATATAAAGTTTTCATATTTAGACAAAAGATATGCTTGAGAATGTAATCAAAATAAATTAAATTTGAAATATGATTGTTGAAAGTTTGCTCGATAAAAATATATTTTTACCAGTCGTTCAATCGCTGATTCTATAAATGATAAAACATGTTTTTACTGCATCTTACAATTTAAATTCCCAAATATTTAATTTTATATTAAATGGTATAGTTCTCACGCAAAACGAGTTTTTAAGATTTATTGCTATGTTATCAATTTGTCTATCTTTTTAATTAAAGGTGAGTAAATTGGGCTTCAAATAACGATAACATAGCCAAGGTATGTGTATAGGTAACATACTTTAATACAAAAGTACATATAATTAAAAAAATAATTTATTGCTAAATATTCAGAACAATTAATTATATGGTACACAAAACAAAATACATACATCCTACTAATATTATAAATCCGAAAGTTTGTGTGTAAGTACGTTTGTTTCCTCTTCACGCTTTAACGGCTGAACGGATTTGGATGAAATTTTACAGGATTAACTCATAGGCTACTTTTTAACTTGATAATAGCGGGCGAAGCCGCGGGGCACGGCTAGTAAGAAATATTTGGCAATTGGAATATGTTCAGCGCTAAGAATGCAAAAACTAAGGGTTTGTGCAGGGCTGAATATCTATATTATTAAAGAAGTAGAGCAAGGTTACATGTCTGTAAAGTTAGATTGGGGATACAGAGAATAAACTAATCTTCGTACCGTAGGCCACGGACGCTTCTAACGGAATCGAACTCGCACACATGATACTAGAAGATCCTTATTATGATTTTTAAACGACTTCGAAAAAAGAGATGGTTCTAAATTGACCGGTTTTTTATTTATGTTACCCCATAACTTCTTTCTAGGTGAACCGATCTTTATGATTCTTTTTTTTTATTTAATATCTGGTGCTTATCGTGTGAATTTTACTTACTTTGACTAGTTTTTTTAATTATCCTCTATAATTCCTATATAATTCATTTTATCTGATCAAAGGTCCCGAAGATGAAGCGGTGATAAGATGAAGACTAAAGATAAGTCGTTTATTTAAGCTTTTTTGGTTTACATTATTTACTTCTATCATGATCGAACTCTGTCATGATCAGTGTTTTGTTAAAAGTTTTTCTGATTGTGAAAGTAACTGTTTTGAATTGAAAACAGTTGGTCGTTGTCGGGGCACGCGCGGTCTCCAATAAATCCGTTAAGGGTGCACATGCCGCCGCGCGGTGAATCTTGTCGTCCAAGACAGGAGTGAGGGTGCCTAGGGATGACTTACTGTCGATAAATTGAAATTTATCGATAAAATTTTATTTGAAATATAAAATGTGCAATACACGTAACGGTAAAACTGACATTATTATCTTAATATTATGTACCTTATTAAAATTCAAATTAAACTTTTTTTGGGGGCTTTGAAATTTTGATCTGCAACCTTTTTGTGTGACGAAAAGTAGTGGGGATAAACACTGTGATGAATAATAGAAACATTTTCATGTAATACGAAAGTTTCAATTCTATCTTGAGTCTTTACGACACACCCTGTTTATTTTATTTATCTATAAAAAAAACAATGATATCAATTATTTATAAATTCCATTTAAATACATAAAAATTTTATGGAATTTGAAGTGAAAACTTTTCATTTTTGATAACTCTTTCTTAAATTGTGCTTAGCAATGAAGCAGTCGAAGGGAAGTAAGCAAAGATCTTGAATTGGGACCAGCCTATGGAATTCTTCTGTTCACGTATTAGATAATAAACGTTTCTTTAACACATTCGCTTGCCTGTTTATATAGACGCATCAATGTCACAAAATCGAGTTTTGCTAGTAATTGATAATTATGGATTAAATCTAAAAATAATACTGTTTTTATATATCTAAATGCCTAAGCAATATAATAAGCAAGCAAACATTATATGTTGTTATCATCGTGTAGTGAATATGTATAAGGGAAGTCGCATGTTATTTAAGCGACGATGGCACTGCAGTCAATAGAAGTGACATAGATGTGGCCGTCACATAGATAGATCGGGTCGTCGCAGTTTCGCCTTCATATCACTAGTACCATGAAATACCTAGAATTAACACAAACATCTACGGGCCAATTGCCTATATTTCCTAAAACTAAACTAAAACTATGTACAGCAAAGTACAAGAATATGAAGTAGTATTCCTAGTACGAGTACCATTAAGTAATACTACTTTGTATCTCTAGTGCGATTAAATAAAACAAAATTCGCTATAAAATTCCTGTTTATACGAAGTGCTTGAGGTTTGTATTAGAATGAAACCCATGGTGAAAGATAAAATTCTCTAAGCGCCAGTCATTCTTGGTCTAGCATATTTACCACCTTTGTTTTCATTTATTTTTAACCGACTTCAAAAAAGAAGTTCTCAATTCGTTGAAATCTTTTTTATGTATGATACTCCTCAGAACTCCGTCATTTATTAACCGATTTAGAAAATTATTGTTTTGTTCGATTCTAGTAGGCCTCATTAATTTCATCAAGATCTGATGAAAATTTTCGGAGATATTTGCGACTGAAGTCAGTTACTCGTTTGTTAAATATTAGTTTACGGGCTAATAGGATAATGCCAATTTTTACACAGTGCATATAATTACTTCATATCGTAGATCTTCATACTTTTGAGAAGTCCAAGAAGTCGACATCGACTTTGCTCATCCCTACCCCGCAGCCACCTGCCACCCGCACCCCCACGCTATATTTTATTCCACTTAATCGTCCTTTCCGTTATATTACCTGTTTTTTATCCCTGCTTAAAGCAAATATTCTCGTTTCTATAAACTACAAAGTCCAATCGCGCTATTAACTATAATAGACACTTTTAATTGAGATTCTATAAAAGGTTTCGCGAACTGTTGTCCTTATAAGGGATAAGCATTCATCATGGAAGCCGTGGGTCTCATCTGCCCAATTAATAAAAGTTGACTGTAAGGAATGGCGAACGGCGACCGCGACAGCCGCCTTGTCGGTACCGGTTCTGGCGCAGCTGAGCCGACCCGCCCTTCCACTGTTTTATTTTGATTTACTTATCTATCAACCACTTGCATACTTTAAAGATGCGGTTAAAGATTTGCATGGTTATTATCGTGATTACTCCGAGCCCTTCAAATAGCCGACGACTTTGATTCGCTATTGAGTAAACGGTTCACGTAATGCGAACAAATCAGGAATCTCCAAGCACAGAAGTCTTGATTCATACTTTGAATTTAGATTCCAAAAATTCGAATTTCGAACAAAGAAAGAAAACAAAAACGAAAACGGTAACAGAAAAAGGAGTTGTAAAAAGCTGTGCGGACGCGTGCCGCGGCGACATGTGCACGCGCCGAGGATCCGCGCTAACGGGCCGTGACGCCTCCCCTCACCCCTCACCCCTCGCCCCGCCGGCCGCTCGAGCCTCGCGCGCGCCACGCGCTACCCGTTATGTTTACAGCCCTCGTCGACTTGCATTTACTAACCCTCTAACGCTCACTATGTAGACCAAAATTAGGTGCTTGAACTTGATCGCTGTGACAGATTTAATGGGTTTGTAAATAACTGTTTTACACTTTTCATTTACTGTAGGATTCACCTTTGCTCAAACCCTTGGCAGTGGCTTGCGATGCAGATTATATTACTTATTCTTTATATTATAATCATCAAAAATCATGCTAATAGACATTGACCAAAATTAGGTACGTGTAAGAGTAAAACCGATTTTATAGAAGACATACGTTTATAAAATTAATATTTAAACGCAAGCAAAGCTTTAAAAAACCGTCTTCGTCCGCTTTCTTATCCGGAACCCTTGATCTTGTTAATTTTTATATGGAACCAACTTGACTCTACACTTTCAACAAAATGAAATCCAAATCGATTTAGCCCTCTTCGAATAATCGAATAACATACATGAATAATTGAAACGCAAGCAAAGCTTAAAAAACCGACTTCATCGCTTATATTTCGGTTTTGGCTTGACCGATTTCGATAAAATTTATATGGGACCACCTCTGAAGTATACTCTACCAAACAAAAAAAAACATCAAAATCGATTCATAATTGGCGGAAATATCACGTAACATACATGCAAAAAAAATACTTACAGTCGAATTGAGAACCTCCTTTTTTGAAGTCAGTCGAAAATATATACGTATATTGTAAAGGATTGAGAACCTTCTCTTTTTTAAGTCGGTTAAAAAATCACTTAACTATAATAGTGATATATTACCATTATATATTAACTTAATTAAATTAACTATAATTAAGCACCTTTGAAGTATTTGTCGGACGTTTAGCCGTAGCAGCTCAATCTGGTCATATAATTATGGTATATTTCTTTTTCCTTTTTCTTTTCTTTATTTGAGATGGTAGTAAAAAGTTTGCCTACTTTAAATTAATAATTGAAACGCAAACAATACTTTAAAAAATCGATTGTATTTCGGTTTTGGCTTGACCGATTTCGATAAAATGTATATAGGACCACCTATGAAGTATAAGTACTCTACCAAACAAAAAAAAATCATCAAAATCGATTCATTGTTGGAGATATCGCGTACATAAAAAAAAATACAGTCGAATTGAGAACCTCCTTTTTTGTAGTCGGTTGAAAAGAGCTGTAGGATTCGAAAGCGCAACAATTTATTAGAAGGCAGGCTTTATACGACGGCGCTATCACGGCTTTAAAATTCGTATCAATTCTTCATGTGTAAAAAAGTGTCGTTTTCCATCTGGTATACCTTGTGCGTATCCCTCTGTCAACACTGAAGCACCTCCCCACTGAAGCCTTAGACGCCGTGTAAAGTTACGTAGTAACCAAACCAGATTAGTCGCTTAATTGACTCGCCCGAGATTGTTATTACAATCGTTTAATCTACCATTAAGGTTGGAGACTTTTAGCCCTTTGTAAAATGCCATTAAGAATGTATGAAGAAAGTAACTACCATATATAAACAGAAAAAACGATTAATATTTAAAATCCTACTAATATTATAAATCCGAAAGTTTGTGTGTACGTGTGTAAGTATGTTTGTTCCCTCTTCACGCCTTAACGGCTGAACGGATTTGGATGAAATTTGGAACGTACATAGATTATACCTAGGATTAACACATACTTTTTAGATTGATAATAGCGGGCGAAGCCGCGGGGCACGGCTAGTTACTATATACATCAATGGCCCGTTGGTTTATCTGGGAGAGAATTTGCCTTTTAAGCAGGCTAACATAAATTTCCTCCTCAAGGAAAATGTGTGTTTCTGGTTCTGGCTGTGTTTGTGTGTGTGATGAAAATGTTTCCGGTTGTCATATTTACATAACATATATTAATATAATAAAATATGATGTGCAGATATAGGGAATAGAGTATAAAGCGTTTACCTAAATTATCTAATCTAGTTGTCGGATATTATTGTAGAGACCAAGTATTTCCGCTTTCTCGCTTATATCCCACACTTAATTTAAAGTATTGTTGATAAAGTATTGTAGAAGCAAACATGATTGTTTGCTTCTACGTTCATCATCCGTAAAGCGGAGGAGTGGAATTCATTGCCTGCGTCATTGTTCCCTGAGGGGTATAATCTGGAATTTTTCAAGTCAAGAGTGAATAGGTATCTTCTAGGCAAACATGTCACCTCTTCGGCCGCATCATCACTTTCCATCAGGTGAGATAGTGGTCAAATGCTTGCCTATTAAAAAAAAACAAAAAGAAACATATACGCATACACAATTACATTCAGGACTAGAAGTATAAATATAAGTTGGAGGGAATAATTGTGCTCCTACTGGAAATCGAATGCTGTTAGAAGGATTTTTCTGGAAATGGAAATCGACACGTAAAATTTTCTATTACAGCACAATGTTATTTGATTCCGGTTTTACAGTTTGATTACGTTAAAAAAAACTTAAACGTCATCTAGACAAAATAAACGAAGGCGGAAGTTTATATATGTTTTAGCAAAATGTATGAGAATAGTGTTATATAAAGCTAGGTATTTTCCTAACACTATTTTAAACAATTTTATACTCTTAACAGTTTTCTATCTCATACATTTATATAAATCATTTTAATCATTATGATTTTTAAACGGTTCGAAATATAAATTAGAATTAAAGCATAAAAAAGTATAATGCGATAAAATGAGTTTTAATTCATTTTGTTTTATTCATAACAAGTCCATTAAATTCAGTTGGGTGGGCGTACTGCTTCTAAACATCAGGTTCAATTCCCGGTGGGAACACAAGTTTTCTCCCCAAGGAACATTTGTGTTTCTGGTGATGGTTGTGTTTGTGTGTGTGATGAGAAAGTTTCCGGCACCCACGAATCAAGTCATCGAACATAGTGTGGGGCTGTGAGTGTGAATGCGTTTATGTTTAAATAGAAGCATGAAATGCACGGCTTTACTACTTTTGTGTTTATTTTATTAAAATTTACAACGTGAAATAAAATCATACACTTCTAAAATGGTAAATATTCAGCAATTGCATAAGTTTGTCACGAGCTAATAAATCTGACAAAATCATAACCAGATTTTATACGGTTTCGAACTTTCTAAACGTAACATAAATAGAGATTCGTTTCAATTTATGAAAGGCTTCTAAGTTGGTATCTAAGCAACGCCCCGCCCAGCGCTAGATGGCGGCCAATAGCGCGCGCGGGGCGGGCCGTACCAACAAACAAATCTAAGCTCACACATTACACGCTCTGTGATTTACGCAATCCTCAAATCTGACTAAAATAACCGACTACTATACCTAAAGAACATCCAAGACCTAACCGGTCTAGCAGCAGCTAACTTCTACGATACATAATAATGCGAGTATTTTAATGTCACGCGAACAGCAACCACTTATTTAAGAGCATTAATACTTAAAAGCCATTTTTCAGTACGTCCTCTGCTCCGTTGACGTAAACGCAACCAACAATTAACTGGAGCATGCGAGGATGCGACGCGAGCCACCTGTCAAGTAGCCGTTTCATCAAATCATTTCTTTATAGTGCAGCCTCCGTCCAACCTCTTTTTTGTTGCAGAGTTTTGAAAAAAGTACGTTATTGTGGAGTGGTAGTCGGGTAGGTCGGGGCGCGCGAGCCTCGTTTCAGTCAGGTGCCAGGCGCCACTCGAGTCGCACCGCGTTCTGGTGCTTTCGCTCCCGCAAAGCCTTCGCGCCGGCGCACGTAGCGTTTGCCGCCTCGCGATTCAATCTATCATATTCTATACAATGAATATTTGCGGTAATACTGACAATACAATAGAATAGTGCATCGTAGCAGTGAGTGATCGCAACTCCGTAGCGCCGTAGACTTCCCGCCCAAGGTAAGCCGCCCTAGCAAACTTATTTGTATAGCTTGAATTACTTTACGTAAATAAAGTTTTCAAGTGATTTGTTTATGATTTAGATAGTTTGGCCGTGTTCATTTATGAATGATCATGTTAATAATAAATGTAGGAATGTGAGCGTAATTTGGTAATTTTTCTACGCTAACTTCTTGTAGGATTTATATAAATAAATCCTCGTTTGATTATATGTATGTTGGATTGAAATATTGATATTTTTTGTTCTTAAAACACGTTTAAGCCGTACCCTCCTTTATATTAATATCCTTGAAACATTATGTGTAATACTCGTGATAGTTTTAACTTTCAAATTATGTTTTTTGTTAATAAGTAGGTATATTCGTTATAGTTGTAAATTTATTTTAATAGCGTTATTATGGTGGCTTTCTGTGTTTTTGATATTTTTTTTGTATTTTCCATTGTATATTGCCTACTTATCGTTTGGAAATCTTTCTCGAAACAATGTTTCTACTGATTACCCCGTTAATAAGCAAAAATAAGAAAGCTCAGTTCGTTACCATATAGGTTAAAAACCATTATTGAGCCTCTTGGTTAAACCTAAGAAGAGCTTATGAATTCGTAGCGGATGTTTTTTTTTATTACCGATCACTCTGAGATTTCTGACTGATTTACTTTGATTTACATTTTTCAAATTAATATGTTTTCAAATACCTTTACTGTTCGCGTTTCTTGTTCACTTTGTATTACTATTTACAATTAGGATTTGTTAATGTGGTTCCTGTAATAATCATAGGTATGGTTTAGTTTGGGTACTGCATTGTATTTAGAATTATACGATTCTTTTATTTCGAACCAATATACAGTATATTGGTTCGAATTAAAATATTCATATATAATAATACTTATCTAATTTTAAATATGTGCATTGGAATAGGAGCTTGGTGGCTGTAACACAGGTATGACCTAGCACGGCCATTAGATTAGTGTACCTACCAATATTAAAAAAATAGAAATAAATAAATGTTATTTTATCCGTAAAGCCAAGCCACGGAGTGATTCCAAAATCATTTCATACGGATTGAAATAGAAAAATATATAAATGCGATTTTACTGGGTTTATTTTGTAGAGCACCTTAAGCCAATAATTAATACAAATTAAATGTTAAACTGTAACAGTTGAGTTAGGTACATTCGTACACGATGAATATTTATTCAAAGAATTGCATAGCAGTGTAAATTAAATTTTACCTCCAAGAATACTTGGTAGCAATAAATAAACACGAGAAAACCAAATTTGAACATGTGTTTTGTATTCATATTACAGTATGTACCTACAATGATTCGAGTAGGTAATCATCAGGACACTTGTGACTACATATTGCAAAAAATGCGAAATGTTTTTCTTATTTCAATGTAAGACAGAGAGACTGGAACTACCGCTCTTGCACGAAAAAAAGGCTCTGTTTTACATTTTTCAATTTTGCCTTAGAGGTAAGTGAACAAGAATTGGTACTCGTTGGTCGTAAAATAATAATTTAAACCCTTGCTTGGGTTTAAATTATTATTTTCCGATAAGCTTTAAAAAAACCGACTTCGCCGCTTCATTTTCGGAACTCTTGATGAGATTAAATGAATGAAATACGCATTATTGAAGATAACTCAAAAACTATTGGTCAAATTTGTGACCAAATTTAAATGGAACCACATGGAAAGTACTAGCTTTCAAACAAAAAATAATAATCAAAAATGGTTCATCCAGAAATAAGTTATGATGGTAACACATAAAAAATACAGTCAACCTTCTCCTTTTTTGTGAAGTCGATTAAAAAATAAATTAAAACATTTTTTTGTCTTTTTTTACACGACTGTGCCTACCAAAAATAGTTTTTGATTATTTACACTTGTACATTTACTAAACTAAAAATATTTTTATGGAAGTAATTTGATAGCTCCAATAATTACGGTGTTGATTTTACTAACCCAAGGTTACCTATCTGGAACCAAAGTCGAAAATTATTTTTCTTTTTTCACTTACCGTAGAAAAAAAGTTTTTCGATTTTCTTTCCTTCATGGAACTTATGAATAATGCATTAATAATTCTTGAAACGTACAATAATCAGAAGGTGATTTCATATTTTACTTTATTGCATAATTATTATTTATATGCAAAAAAGTCTGAAATATAAAACGACAGACACAAAATATGTCTTAGTAAAGTAATTTATAGAATTATATAGGGGTTTACCATTGTTTTTTTTAAATCTCCCATTAAGGTTTCATTTTCGCGAATTACTCTTGAGTCATATAAAATAAAAAGGGGCTGCTTTTATTTCTAATGTTTTGTGACAAAAATTAAATGCTATTAATTTCTATATATATTTTGGGATTCGATATTTTTTATATTGCCATATAGGTATATTATTGCCATCTAAATCGTTCACATAAGTTGGGCTATGTTTGGATATTAGGAACTGGATGTGAAAAATACTGAAGTATGAATTTTATATGATAATTTCATTCAAAACGACTTGTAAAATATGCAACATTTTACATTACTTATCGAGGTTGAGAGGTTTGGAGGATTTGAGGGGTTTTTATTGAGGAATAACACATAGAGTACTGTTTATACAGAACCGTAAATTAAGTGCATGTCGAAAGTTTAAAGGCTATATAAGTAAATAATAAAAATATATATTTTTTCTAGACAAACTTGTATAAAATTTTAGCCGTGCCACGCGGCTTCACCCGCTATGATCAAGTTAAAAATTAGGCTATGTGTTAATCCTAGGTATATCCTATATACATTCCAAATTTCATCCAAATCCGTTCAGCCGTTAAAGCGTGAAAAATGAACAAACATACTTACACACAAACTTTCGGATTTATAATATTAGTAGGATGTACATATTGAGTATTCTAGTAAGAGTTTTTTTATTTATTTCAAAGTAAACATTAAAATTAGAAATATTTGAGAAAAAATTAATGCCTAATACCATCAACTCACAATTAATAGTTATTTTGATTTGATTTAATGGATAAATCATGTTATTAAACCTGGAAACAACATGGGAAGGTGTGAAAGACATGATGAACACGGCGGGCGCTGATAATGTGTGTAAGGAAACATGGAAATGATAATATTACCAGGATACATATAATAGTAATTATAATATAGTGTCAATCTAACAATTGTAATATGGCTACCAATTGACGAGAATTCGCTGTCACGGAAGATGTGTGCATTATTTTTACATACAATAGTAAAAGGAGACTGAGATTTTGGAGGATTTAGGCTTTGAATAAAAAATATTACGAAGAATTGGTTTCATTTGATTGGTGTGTTGGTTTTTTTATCGTACAGGGACAGCCCAGCTTGTATCGATCAGAATTCGATTGCGCGTGCAAAACTATATGTTGCAAATATAGTTCGCAATCGAGTTTCGAACGACTCGAGTGACATTTCATAAAAGATTTATCTTATATATAAAAATGAATTGATGTTCGTTAGTCTCGCTAAAACTCGAGAATGGCTGGACCGATTTGGCTAATTTTGATCTTGAAATATTTGTGGAAGTTCAGGGAAGGTTTAAACGGTGAGAAAATATAAAGAAATTGCAATAACATTAGTAAAAAAAGTAGTATTTTATTTTCCCATACAAACTGTTCGTACCTGTCAAACAGGAGATGTTTCTGAATATTTGACCACAGACAATTGGCGGTATGAAGTTCGCCGGGTCAACTAGTTTCTTAATATTTCCTTACCTTTTAATTTAGATAACTGTATAATATATACTTACTTTTTAATGAACCGTCGGTGTATTGTAAATGTTTTGCTTAATTTTATAAAAATTATCGTTGTGGAATGATTCAGTCCCTTGGGAGTTATAATTCTTATCAAAACCTTTAAACATGTTTTCGGAATTCAAGCGAAGTACAATATGAGACTATAAAATGTTATTATATTATTAGAAAAAAGTTTATTATTAAAGATGAACATTTGACCATTATCTCTTAACTAATTAAAATATAGCTAAGCTAAAATGGTTCAATTTTATCGAAAAATTATCTCTGACCCGATGACACCGATTTCCAGAAACAGCATTGTTGCTGTTTTAATTATTTTTTTTAGATAATCTAGAGGTACTAAAATATGTTCATTTATTATATTTCTCAAACTATATACATTTTAATGTCATACTTAGATTTTCCGCATAAACATAGTGCTTCCGTAAAACATATATGTGATAATTCGAAAATGTGATTTTTTGTACGCGAAATTTGAAGCCCCCATCACAAAGCGGCTAAAGTACTAACAATGTTGTAAGTAATTATTACAAACCAGTGATTATATCATAAACTATTCTGTTTTACTGTACAGGGAAAACGAGCACACATATACTGTAAGAACACGTTACAAGGATTGTAAAAAAAACATATCCAACACACCATAATTCATATATTCGAAGAAACAAAAGCTTTGCCAACATACATTGCAATGACATAAATATAACTACTACTATCTAGGATTGTGGTATAGTAATTCAATGCTGATTGATTTTCTAAACACTTGTTAGAATTCCCATACTATCGCAGAAAGGATAAAGTAGATGCTTCGGCTTGCGACGTTGTAGGTAATTGCTACGCGGCGTCTATAATAAAGACGTTTGCTTTATTGAAACAAGAAATTGCGTTAGTACGAACTAACTTACACATACATACAAGACAACTAATCAACAGTTATAGCTACAATCAATTGCTCACAATTGTAAGAAAAGAAAATGAAAAGAACAACACGAATGAGATCCTTATCACGAATGGAAGCCTACCATTAGTTAGCCCCAATGCATTATTGTAATTAGGAAATTCAGCAAATCATTGCTCGAAGCATTATTTATAATTTACAAAGACAATATTTTCAGCCTACGACTCACCTACTTCTCTTTAATCCCTAATGGAATTAATGTTGTCGGTCGAACGCATATTAGATGAAACTCACACATGCGACTATTATTAAGGTAAATATGTAATGTAACGTGTGTCAGCGGGTCTAATGAAGATTGTTTTAGTCGTCACGTGCATTATTAATGCGCGTACGCAGCGGGCGCCGCGGTAGCCGTCCATTATCCTGATTCTTCATTTGCTTGATTGAGCTTTTAATACGATTCGCTGTCAACAAACAAGCGGTCGGTATAATCGCGTAGTGAGTGCCGCTACGTAACGTAGGTACAGTCGCAAACAGAATGGCCACTAATGACATCGGTCACGTCAAACTGAGCCGTGATATCGCCACTTCCACTGATCACCGATATAATCTGCCATCAAATCTTGATAGGTACGAAAGGTGTTTATTGCTTGTTAACCTTATTTTCCGGGGTTATTTTATTGACCCAGATGTTCAATATAATATACGAGCTAAGTAATAAAAATATATGCAAGATTTTCTATTGTTGTATGTTTGCATAAAGTCTGCAACTTGAGTACAATACTTTTTGACACAAAGTAAATTATTAATTACTATTATTTAGTTGGTACCTATTAAAGAGTAAAGTAGTTACAAACATTAGAGAAATAGTCATCATTATCATGAAACTAAATGAAGAAACTATTTTATTCACACATCACAACTATGCACAACAATAAAAATACAACAATATATATATCTATAGCAACTTAATACTGATCCGGGACAACCGCGTCAGTTTTTTGACTACTGTGATCTATATACCTAATAATTAGTAATTAAAAATAACATTAACAAGATCCAACATAAGTGTAAAATTACACTTTTTGTTAAAATCCATCGCTTATGAAGAAGTACTCGTGTATCTGAAATACCGCATTCATATCGCAATGTATTCTGATATTATTGTCTCATAATGCAAAGGTCAAACATGAAAGCTTTTTTAAAATCAACTTAGAGGTCTGAATTCATCAACGCGAGTTAACGCACGGTTGCTTAACTCTCCGGTCACAATTGTCATTGACTGTTGCATATGATGACGTTTCATTTTGACAGCTGTTTAAAATTTAATCGCTAATAGCTTAGTCCGAGTTCACCAGACTGAACTCGGACTAAGCTGACGTTAGATTTCAAAGTTTCATCATAGTTTCTTGGTTGCAGAATGTCTCGCCACGTACTGCTCTCCCGCCTAGCGGAGCAGTTCCAGGCGTCATCTCCGCCGCCGCCCGCCCACCGGTTCCCCTCACCAGACCGCAGCCTATCTCCACACTCTCCACCATCACCTTCACCACCGCGCTCGCCCGATGTACTATCCCACCACAGACTTGATCTCCTCGGGGATATAGAGATAGCTGGTCGGGCGTTGAAGCAGTATGCTCGAGCTACAGGTACATTCTTATTTTTATTTTTCTTAATAGTTCTGTTGATGGTATACAGATCGGGTGATAGAGTTACCCACGAGTACCAGTTTGTGTCTGTGAACAAAAAGAAGTAATCTTGTACACAAGTACTTTTTCTTTTTATATACATACTCGTATATTATTTGTTTAATCGCATGATCGATTGTATAGATCCACACTAATAAATACTTATTACAAATTCGATCGTCTGTTTTTCACTTGTCTTCTTTTTTTTTATTTAAGTATAGGCAAACATTTAAATACTATTTCATTATTATTATTAAGATGATGATCCATGTTTGCGTGGAAGATGCCTTTCGGCAAAGCTCTGAAGATTTTTGAAGTGAAAACTTCTTTAGCGGCGTTGTGACCTTTTAAGGGATGGGTAAAAAAATTTAAACTCCTGTGACCTGATCGAAAATTCGTAAGACGAAGGAGAGGAAGTAATATCCCCCTCTCTTTCTACCGCGCGGCGAAAATGTATGCCTGCTCCTGCTGTTTACAACGTTAATGTTCAAGTTTTCAAGCTTCTGTCGGCACTCCCGGAGTGCAACTCGTTGTTTTTTTTTTTTATATGCAAGGAGTTTGTATATTTTGCGAACATATCTACTCCAAAAGTGCTTGTAGAGCAAGTATTAGGCATCCTTTGATTTTTGTGAGATACTCTAACGTAGTACCTTCATTCTAATTTTCATTACCTTTTACTAGGTATACAAGAATAGGAAGAAATTATTAAAATTTTACATCTACATAATTCTTATATTGACAGAGCTGGGAGCTTTGATGTACTGCAGCGGTCTGGGCGCGCTTTACAGCGGCGCTGGCGTTTGGCCACTGCTGATGCCCAGGACCTCGCCTCCATACCCACGAGTACTGGATCATTCTCGACATACACCACCAAGAGAAGGTACCTCCAAAATTCTTCTTCTTGTTCATTATAAATCTAGGATAATATAGCAATACAAGTCAAAATTAAAAAAATAAAGCAGCTTATACTGGTTGCTGATATATAGATAAATGCACAATAATATTATTATTTATATGAAGACAATTATTATACTTGTAGATAATAAATCCTTCGAATAAACTTACCGTCATGTATCTCAACTGAGCTTTTTATATCTAGGTATGAGTACCTTCCCATCTCTGACTAGTATTTTAGTCAAAGAAGACAGACATTATTTTGAGCATATTATAAGTTCCAATGCAAATTCCGTCGTATATCCTTCTCAAAGAATCAATTACAATTATCAAACTACTTCAACTAATACTTATTCCAAATTATTATTCAAGAAGCTAAAAACAACACACAAAATCCAAACTAAATACCCACAACTCCAACAGCACCACAAAATTGGCAATTCAAATGTCCCTTATCGCTAATTGCTTACGAATTTCAAGAATCCACAAAATGTTAATACGTTTGACATTACAAAACGTTCGCCTCGGCCTCCTTACTTGCTTCTCCTGAATACACTCATTAGAATAGCTATCAGTGTAAGGCACCGATTAATAACTCGGTGCGCTAATATGTCGTCGTCGTTTATAAGTCGTTTACCTCGCCAACAGGGTTAAGGGGCTGTCGCTTTTCACAAAATGATAAGGTATCAGCATTGGTTTCGACGCTGAAACTGATGAGAGTGCTCTTGAGCTGATGCTGAAGACAAATAATATGTTTAGAAAAACAGTTTTTTCATAATGTTAGTTACACTTAACACAACAGAGTTCAAAATAATGCCTCCAGATACAGAATAATTAACCAGATAGTTTTTTGTATTGTTTTCAAACCTGAAGGTATGTTCTTAATACCCGACTGCGAGGTGCAAAAGAGGTTAATGCGTTTATTAATTCCATATTTAAAGACTTAGTGTTAGTAATCTTGACTGTGCCGTGGCAGTCTTTATAGTTATAAAAAAAGCATAAATGGGTAAATTAAAAAAATCATTCACATTCTACTACAATTAAAAGTATGTAAAGGTTGAATTATTTTGGACTACATAGGATGATGAAACATGATTCTTTACTGTACTTTTTATGGACCCGGTGCAGTATTACAATAAATTTACTCCTTATTCAGCGAATTACGTCAAATCAGGCAAAAGGTAGCTAAGTTGAAGCAACAGAAGCACAAACGTAGGGTAGCACTCAGTTCTTCACCACTTCACTCCAATTGGGGTTTTTCTCGGAGAAAGGCGTTGTCGATAATCGTGTATCACTATTGAGATAGGAAAAACTCCAATAAGCTCTCCAAGCGCCAAGGTTCGGTACAGTTAGGGACATATTCGATGCATGAAGTACTTACGACTCTCTTCCACGTAAGCACTTACCAACATCATATTAACATGAGAAAAAAAACAACAACAAACAAAAAATTTCGTTTGAAAAACTAAATCGAATTATATTTCCGAACCTCCACTACTTAAATCGCGAGTTTCCTTTGATCTAAGGAAAAGTAACATGAGTAAGCACCAAGTACTTAAGTAAGCGACATACCGGCTTCATGTCGCTTCACATTCTTTAAGTTATTCTAATTGGTTGTTATCCGTACCGGTTACGCTCAACCTCATAGATAACGAGTTCCGAAACTCCTTGAGTAAGTACTTGATTTTTAAACAAATTATATTTGCATATTATCGCGTTGAGGAAAGTAGTTCTAACTGCCTGTCAAAATGGCTATAGGTGTTTCGTAAAAAAAATCGAGGGAAACAACGTTTACAATTTTACTGGGAAACTAGTTACATGAATATATTTTTTGACTTACTATTTTAACGCTCACTTATCCCGGGGTTCTACAATATTTGGTATTCTTGGCCAATTACTGTCCAATAGTAGGTATGCATCTAATACCATTTTATAGGGGTTTTCTACGTAATATTTTTGGCGTTCTTAAAGAGGCTATGTGGCAGCATTTAAAGAAGGAATCATATATTTCACAACATCTCAGGATTATCTTTTGTTTACAACGTTACTAAGTTGATGATGTGGTCTTAGAAAGCGTAGGTATATTGCAAACGGTAAAATTCTTCTACTTTCTAAAATCAAGCAGCTTTTCCTCATCATCCCAAGATAAATGTATTAACGTTGTAAACAAAGGACCTTTGCCAGTCTCAACTTTATAAAGTTGAGGCTGTAGAGATAGATGCTAGTAAAGCGGAGTTATATTGCAAAAGGCAAAATACCCCTGCGTTCTAACATCAAGCGGCTTTTTTTCACCATCTCAGGAGAATCTTTTATTTACAACGTTACTGACTTGATACTGAAGAAACGTTTGAAAGCGGAGTTATATTGCAAACGGCAAAATACCCCTACGTTCTAACATCAAGCGGCTTTTTTTTTCACCACCTCGGGAGAATCTTTTATTTACAACATTACCGACTTGATGCTGAAGAAACGTCAGAAAGCGGAGTTATATTACAAACGGCAAGATACCTCTACTTTCTAACATCAAGCGGCTTTTTTTCACCACCTCAGGAGAATCTTTTATTTACAACATTGCTGACTTGATACTGAAGAAACGTTAGTAAGCGGAGTTATATTGCAAAGGGCAAGATACCTCTACTTTCTAATATCAAGCGGCTTTTTTTCACCATCTCAGGAGTATTTTTTATTTACAACGTTACTGACTTGATACTGAAGAAACGTCAGAAAGCGGAGTTATATTACAAACGGCAAGATACCTCTACTTTCTAACATCAAGCAATTTTTTTTCACCGTCTCAGCAGAATCTTTTATTTACAACATTACTGACTTGATGCTGAAGAAACGTTAGAAAGCGGAGTTATATTGCAAACGGCAAGATACCTCTACTTTCCAACATCAAGCGGCTTTTTTTCACCATCTCAGGAGTATTTTTTATTTACAACGTTACTGACTTGATGCTGTGAAAATGTTACAAAGCGGAGTTATAATGTAAACGGCAAGACTCCTCTACTTTCTAATACCAAGCGGCTTTTTTTCACCATCTCAGGAGAATTTTTTATTTACAACGTTACTGACTTGATGCTGTAGAAATGTTAGAAAGCGGAGTTATATTGCAAACGGCAAGATACCTCTACTTTCTAATTTCAAGCGGCTTTTTTTTCAGCATCTCAGGAGAATCTTTTATTTACAACGTTACTGACTTGATGCTGTACAAATGTTAGAAAGCGGAGGTATATTGCAAATGGCAAAATTTCTAACATCAAGCGACTTTTCCTCTCCATTTCATGATTATTCGTAGGTGTTGCACTGCGAAGGGGAACTAAACTGTATATTTCAAAGTAAACATTGACGTAACCGTTGGCAAACAAAGTCGCACCTGTACAGATTTCATAAGTCATTTTACAGACGACCGATTTGACTCGTCCGACTTTAAAATTTACCGATATAAAGGCGTGAAGAACACTCGCGAGATACTCTTTCGACATTATGTTTTTTGTTTGATATATCACTTGTTGATACAATGTTTGACATTGTTATAAAGTGCATCTGCATCGCAATGTCAAAAAGTCTCACTAATTATGCATAGAACCTATATAAAACAGACTTTGTACTTAGTTGGGAAAATAAGGCCCTCTAGTTAATTTTCATATTATTTGACTAGTCTAGACTGTCTACATAATAATTAAACTTACTTTATAACTAAACTCAAGTAATTCCACTTGGGCGATATTGACTGCCTTGGGCTTAGTTGGGTGCGCGTTCGCCTTCTAAGCAGCAAACGAGGGTTCGATTCGCGGTGGGAACATAAGCTTTTTCCCCAAGGGAAATTTGTGTTTTCAGTTCTGGATTGATAATTGATTTTAATTTTACTTTAGATAACACAACTATCCTTATCATATTATTTTCTATCTACGGGCCAATTGCCTATATTTCCTAAAACTAAACTAAAAATAAGTACAGTAAAGAACTAAATTACCTACAAGATATAACTTATAGGTAACTCAAGTGCTCAAGCCCACTACCGGTGGGTAGCGTTTTCATCTTGCTGGCGGCATTGCCTCTCTGAATTGCAATGCTAATACGTTGAGCCAAATAACTGCCAGCATTTTGATCACGCGTCGCCTCAACCAGGCGCTCTGACAGATTTTTTTTTACACAACTTATTTTCTATATATATAGAGCCACGTAGAGCGGTACAGCTAATACAGTACCTTGTCCACCAAACCGCGTCACCCAACGTTTCCTTTTTTATAAAAAGAACGGCAATCGTAGTTGATCAAAAATATTATAATTAGTAAGTAGGTATGTAGGTAGGTCATAGATAGGTACGATTAACTATTTTTGTGCAGGTATTGTTTGTGACAGTAGTTAATGTTTTATGTTACATTTTTCTAATATACATTTTGTACAATTTTACGAATTTGTGCATTTGCAATCTTTTCCATAACTAAAACTGTACATTAAAAAAGACATACAACTATATAAATATCTTTTTGCAGAGGATGAAGAAGAATTACCCCTGAACCTCTCCACGAAGAACCGTCAGATCTGGTCTCCGGGAAGTGCATGCGAACGTGAAATGGGCGATCTACGCGAGTCGCCGTTACTGAAATGGGAACCCCGGGAGGATAATGAAGCCCCACTCGAGCTGGTGAAGCGATGCCGCAGCAGTCCCGACGCTGACCCACCATCGAGCCCCTCCCCCCGGCGCTGCCCTTCTGCCCCCGTGCACCAAACATACCCCCTCCCACCGCCCTCGTCAGACATAAACTTCTCACTACTAATCAAGAACGAAAACAAGCACGAGAAATCATTCCAGGTAACTATTCCATTTAAGTATTATCAGGTTCTATAATCGCAATCTGCCCACTGGCCGATAGCGACATCCGACGACAAGGCCGGGATAACTGTACAGTTTCCGTTCAAAACGCTTTAAAATAGCAAACCAGTACTCGTTTTAGCCTCTTTAACAAATCAAATAGCAAAAACTGCCCCTGTCTTAATAAGTACTGGCTGCGTCCGAACGGGTCGCGGTCGCACGGAGCCTCGACTCGTCTTCTCGCCATTTTTGTGCCTTTCGTTTTTTCTACAGCCGCCGTTATAAAAATCCCCATCGGTTTTAATCAAAATTCCATCTTTTAATATCACGGCGCGGCACTTTATAATTGGACGAATAATTACGCAGCGCTGTGTCATACGCCGATAAAAATGTTGTCGCTCGATATTTACCACACTTATCTTTAAATTAACTCGACTTGGTTACCGATTGATATACCCTTACGTTCTATCATTTATTTTAGCATCAATGTTAATTGGAATCTAAATGAAATTTACACCTAGGTACACAAAGCGCCCGGCGTATAATATAAATGAATGTATTTGGATAATTATTGCAACAATATAACGCGTAATTAACTCATAAGTCTCGAGATACAAAGCTATGAAAACGCAAGTGGCGGAAAGGCGCATGCCGGCCACGCGCCGCGCCGCTCGCGCGCCGCCTGCTGCCGTGAAGCCTTGCACAATAAAATGCAGGCGAAAGCTCGCACAAAGTAGCGCCCGCACTTCCTCTGTCCCATCATTATTTATGAATGAATGACGCTCGTTAAATTACTTAGTTATTTTACAGACATAACTCCCATAAGAAATTCACCTTAGCCCGATACTTCAATAAATCCACAAAAAAATATACGACTAGCAGTAAAACATAATAGCTATCAACTCAGTAAAAAATTACAATCGGGCTTTTTTATTTCGACTGAAGCGGTATCATAAAAAATCACCTCCCTGCGCGGGACAAACCGATAACCATATGTGGATGGTCATACCCTAGCACCTGTGTTGTTTATAAGAGAGTGCATCGGAGCTTATAAAAAGGCGACCAAAAAAGTAGCGGTTTTTGTGAAGCGCGAGTGGAGGCAGCTGCCCCGCCAACTGTCACAGCGAAGCGGCCGCGGATTTGTGGATTATCATACCGCATACTTAACGACTAACCGACCGACTAATAAAAACCAGTGAACTTTCTTTAAATGCACTTTATTTATTAACAATCAATTACATTATTCATACCATACTGGTAACTTTACGGTAATTCATATTAAAGCTCGTATGGAAAGGTGGTTTATGTTGTATCATTTCTAATTAGTATATATTTAAGGTGTTTTTTATAGACCGCCTTGTGCGACTGTGCCTTAGATATTTTTAAAAAGCGGTATTTATAAATTTTATACGAATATTCATTTAATTTATTTAATCATGTTATATTGTATACACTAATCGAATGAACTACGTGTCAACCGATCGTGTTAAATCTGACAGATATGTACTTATAATAGGTTGACAGTCACATTTCTAACAAACATTACTCAACATGAAAACAGATCAGACAGTACACAAGTTGTGAAACAAACCACATTAAAGAGGCCGTGACTAACGTCGTTAATCTGTGTTTCGTTAAAGTACCTCTTTCAAAACCGAGGCGCTGCATTCCAAAAACATCTGATCAAATAAATCTAAAATCATTGTGACATGTACCAACCGCTCCTACTTGGAAATCTTTTGTTTTCTTTAGTCAGAGCACTTTGTTTGCCATGTTCTGATATTATAACGTCTTTAAATAATATTAATTCTTAGTTTCCGCTGCCAAAGCCATTTTCATCTTAATATATAAAAAAAAACTGTCGTTAGTCTCGCAAAAACCCAAAAATGGCTTTTTAGCTGTTTTTTTTTGTTGTGTTCGTAATTGTCTGTACATGGTATGTATGTAATACTTTTTTTAGAAAATTCACCCGCAAATTAAGTGAAAATTGCACACAAGCGAAGCTGTTCGTTAGTGTAAAATAAAAATATATATAAACAGGAAAAACCGGATAAAATTGGAAATATATAAACACGTGTCTGTAAAACCTCCTCTTTCATACACAGTATACCACTATCACTTGATGGAAAGCGATAATGCGGTCAAAGATGTAGCATGCTTGCCTAGAAGATCCTAGAACTTTTATTTCTGCATTAAAACAAAGTAGCATTTAAAAACCATAAAAGAAACTAAAAAACGTTAGTCTATCGATCTATGCGAGTTTCATTATAAATTTAAATGAAAAATACAAAATAACAACAGGCAGAAAGAATCTAATTACTGAGTAAAATTTATATTGAAATCAAAGAAAACTGTGGAAAGGGGTAATAAAGTCGTGGCCTCCTGTTATTAGTTTATTACTAGCTGTCATACATTATAGGGTAGGTAGGTGATGGACGTTGACAGACGGTCCACTTCTAATTATACTACAATCTACCTTTGACTCAACAATTTTCCCAGGACTCCAATGCAATTAAGGTATTTTCTTCAGCGTCTTTATTGATTGGTTGATTGAACGTAGTATCGCATCACGCAATTACATCCAATCCATTGTTAGTTGTTATATTTCTTGCAATCGGTAAATACGCAAATTAATCATCAATAAAATCACATTTATAAATACTGACTATGAAACATTTTCTAATTTTGCGTTTCTAGTTTCTATATAGGAATGCCTAAAAGCTTTTCTACGGCATAATTTAAGCCATAGAAGAATTAAAGAGGCTGCTATTTTTTTATGAACTCATAAATGACTTAAAGCTCATTAACTTTTAATGAGCTTCTTCAACTCATTTAAAAAAAATGGTCTGTTAAGAGAGTGAGGTTCGTCTGATCCTATTTTAGTTCAAGTTCTAACGAATCTTTATCGGATAATGATTAAATTTATATAGGACCTTACAGAAAGTACATACACCATTGACATGTTAATGTTTTATAGCACTAATGTTAACAAAAAACAAATTCAATTGCTAGTCAGAACTAAAGTAGTAAACTTATAAAAATATTGCTTAAGGAGGGGTTCGAATCCTCGGCCGGGTAATAATAATAGGGTGTCATGCCCTTCTTCTTATACTAGTACGTCCTCATACGATGTTAATAATAAAGAAATGATAATTTCGTCACTTAAAGCAGGGCTTGGTTAGCTCAGCGGTTATAGCAACATAGTATGATATCTTAGGCAAAGTTAAAACCTTGCCAGTAGAAATATTTTTCGTTCCAATTTCTTCTAAATTTACTAATAAACACTTAATAACTAAACAGGCGAATTTAAAGCATCCTTTTTTTTATAATTGGCAATGTAAGATATCGATGCATATGTTGAACGTAAAGTGTACTGTATTGATTTTCTCAATTAGATACACTGCCATTTTTATCTCTAACACTACCGTTTCTTCCGCAGTGCAAGCAATGTGGCAAGTGTTTCAAGAGGTCGAGCACGCTATCGACGCACTTGCTGATCCACTCCGACACCAGGCCCTATCCCTGCCAGTACTGTGGGAAGCGCTTCCACCAGAAGTCTGATATGAAGAAACACACCTATATACATACCGGTATGTATACTATTTTCAACTAACAATTTCATGTGTCTAAAATTTCAAGGAATTTTTATCATACATTTTAAGTTCGTAGAAAACCAAATGGATATGGCGCAGAATGCCTAATTCTCAAAATGGCAAATTAGTCTTTAAATGACCAATTCTCAAAATGGCGTATTCTACAAATGCCATTCTCAAAATGAACATTTACTTAAATTAGGAATAATAACGAAATGTTTGCAGTATCAAAACAAACAAACGCATTCACACTCACAGCACCACACTAAGTTCAAAGACTTGTATCGTGGGTGCCGGAAACATTCACATCACACACACTACACCCAGAACCAGAAGCACAAATATCCCTTGGGAAGGAATTTGTGCTTCTGCCGGGAATCGAACCCAGGACCCACGGGGCAGAGGGCGGACACCTGTCCACTGCGCCAACTGGGTCGTCAAATTCAAAAATCGCATCAGTTGTATGATTCCTAAAAGTTCATAAATTTTCTTATAATATTATTTCTGATTCCTGAATATCAAGCCATGATATTTCAATTATTTAACAAAATGTGGAACCGAAACTTATTCTACCAACTCTACATACGAAAGGCCATTATCACTAGAATATTTAAAACAGTTATTTGATGAGATACCGAGCAGTTACAAAAGAAATTATCTACAATTCAAAACAGCTAGCGTGAAACTCGAATTATTATGACAATTGTTTCACAAACTTTCACGAGTGTCAACGGGGCCCACCCTCGTCTAATACGAAAACTTTAACCAACCCTGTCATTTTCTATCGTAACTTTGTCACTTGAATCTTTTTGAGGCATTAATTATACATTTAATCAGGTACCCAGTCCAGTAATGTTACGAAAAAGTTATGCAGATACGAATTTCAACAACTGCTTTCTAATATTATTGTTACTACGAAAATCGAATCTGATCAAAGTTATGATCTAGCCCAATATTCGCAAGTGTTTAATTTTTTTTTTTAATATAGTTTTTGGAATAAAATAAATATACAAATGTTTTAAATTTGACTAAAAGTTAAATAGTATGTTAAGTTGAATAGCATGTGAACCTAAGAATGTGTCTAAAACCACCCTTCTTACTGTCTGTTATGAAGATATGGAATTTGTGTGCATGTGGTCTTTGTTGATGGCACTAACACCTACACTAATAAAAAACAAAAAATAAATCTCATAATGTTTAGTTCTCTTGAGTCGTCTAGTTATCATTATGTCTGTGTTGTTGATAAGCTGGATTGCCTCAACTTTCACATGGCTTAACATAGTTGAATTAAAAATAAACAAACCAATATACCTTGTTCTATACCTACTATATATGTACATAAAAAAGCATGAGAACTGTGCAAAGAACCCTTAACAGGTATGCCAGCAGACAGCTGCTGAAGACGTTAACCGAGTTTATGCTCTGACTCATTAAGCGGCCCTAGTAGGCCCATATAACCGAAGGACAGACTAGACACTTTTGCCGGGAGACAAGTTCATTAAATTGAAAACGTACGATCGACCAATAAAAGCAATCGAGCGA
Organism: Lomographa bimaculata; assembly: GCA_948107665.1. NCBI lineage: Eukaryota > Metazoa > Arthropoda > Insecta > Lepidoptera > Geometridae > Lomographa > Lomographa bimaculata. The sequence continues at coordinate 13,488,163 of OX403587.1, read as the reverse complement.
CACATCGGAGACGATATCTCGGAATTAAACATTTAAATGCTGTGCAATTACCTTTTCGACGGCAAATCGCGGCCGGTCCTCTACGCGTTAATGAATTTTCAATGAGCAAAAAGTGCGGTACAGAAGCCAGTGGCGACTCCCAGGGGCGTCTCGCCTTGCCTGAGTCCGCGAACCTTTGTGTTTGTTTATTATTCTGTATTATATTCCCATCAATATTTAAATGATTCTTCTTCAATATTATTTTAAAACGGTACTAGATTTTAATATATCTAGTCAGAAAATATAGGTACGTACCTACTTGCGAATTAGCTCTGATGTTTTCCTTCAATAAAATGTTGTTATCAGAATATAAATAACATAAACAAGATATTGTGTCAGAAGGACTAAGTAGATCAATGATTTTCCTTATACGCATAATACATTAAAAAAGTATATATACGAACTACAAATAAAAACCTATCGATTAACATTACTCCTGTGGCAGGTTTATCTTTTAAAGAAGGAATCGATAAAAACTTACTGAAGTTTCTCAGAATAAATCTCAAAAAAATTACAATCATAAAAGCTTGCAAACGCGGTCAAAATAATAGACTGAAAAGAAAAATAAATCGTTTTTTAACGGTCCGACTGCTCCCAGTAAACTCGACGAGACGAATTATTATAGTAGCTAAAAAATGTGGCGGACATATTTGTCTTGGCCGGAGACATCTCGTCACGTCTCCGGGCCGTTCCGAATGATTTACAGCGACCGTACATGGCGCTCGTCCTCCCGATAAATGCCTCATCATCAATATTCCAAAATGCGGCTCGGCTGCAATTAGCTGCGCAGCCTTCGCAGGCCTTCACGTACGCCGCGATCACGGCACAACACAAAAACTTTACCTGGATCCTGTTCTATCTATAAAACGACATTTGCACGTATAATTTCTTTTTCAATCTTCGAACACGAATAGATAAGCAATATTTTCGCCGCGGCATTTTGATACCAAGATTATCGAGCCCCGGCGAACAATTATCGTTAAAGTTAATAAATACTGGTCTACGAGGCGATACTGCATACTAAATCAGTTCGGAAGCCGATTTTAATAAATAAACAGTCGATGATATGACAAGTATTGGTCCACTTACACAAGCTTTAATTACCCGGTCGACGCGATATCTAGGTATTATTTATGAATTACGTAAAGACGAAATCGAAGTAGCGAAGGCGGCCCCGGAATTACTGGTCATTAATAGAGGTGGAACTTGTGACTTTCATGTTGTGGCATCCACGCGTACAATCTATTTCAATTTGTATTTTTTTTTTTGCTCTATTTACACTTAAATAGGATTAAAGCTGTAACGCATAATTATAAATTATAATAAAATATTAGGTAGGTTGCTTGCTTGCTTGTCGTATGTCTATACGACAAAAACATTGGACACAAGGACTGTCCACTAGTCTTAGTGGACAGTCCTTGTGTACAATTTTTTTAGGCCACCTGAAAGCATCCGACATGTCTTAACGACTGTTGTCCCAATTGTTAGTCGTTAGACAACAGGCCTGTCAAATAGCGCTGGAATAAGATGTTGTTTTACTATTTTTACCCAGAGCGTTATAAGTCTAACTCTCCATGTACTTAGTAGTATAGGTAGAACAATCTCAAAGCATAGATCACCAGGTCTTTCCAGTCGTAGCAACATCTAAATAGCTATCTGTTTTGATGCAGGTGAGAAGCCGCACAAGTGTGTTGTGTGCTCAAAGGCGTTCAGTCAGAGCTCGAATCTGATTACCCACATGAGAAAGCACACCGGGTACAAGCCCTTCTCGTGCGGTCTCTGTGAGAAAGCGTTTCAGCGCAAGGTGGATCTGCGAAGGCATCGCGACTCGCAACACGGCGACGCCGACGCACCAGCACCGCCACCCCTTCAACTCCCGCACCGGTACAGATTCTACGACGATCCCCCCACGCCCCTAGCACCCCTCATCACTAATTGAACTTTCTAAATACGGTATTAATTGAATACCTAAAATCGATTCACGTGCCCTATCAATCGAATACCAAAATCGATTCACGTTAGCACTACTATCAAATTATTATAGTCGGTGTTCGCCACCACGACAAATAAAATACGTTTAATTTGAAATTTACTACAATTAAGTTAAACGTTGTGTAAACAATTAAATTTTTGTTGGTGAAAAATCACAAAACTTTGTACAAATTACGGTCGGTGTTTAAAAAATTAGATGTGAATATTTTTTGTGGCCAAAGATTGCGATTCAATTTTCATTTTGCTGGCCAGAATATTTTTATTGATCACAAAATTAAAAGGTTGTAATGAAATGCCTATGAACACTATAATTAATGTAAATATTGTTACCTTATAGCAACTAAGGAAAGTGTTAAAATTGTCTTTGTATTAAACTAACGAATATAGTTACGGTACGTTTTATAGATGTTAATAAAGGTATTCAATAGGTATACCAATTGGTTAACGAATCCGTCCAATGAGTCAGTGATAAAAATTGCGTTATTATGATAAATAATGTTTATAGTGCCTTTTGATGAGGGAATCTGTACCCAAATAACTACGTAGATGAGTTTATGTCAAACAGCGTAACTATCACTAAATTAATTAAAACACCAATACCTACCTTTGTTACCTGGCAGCAATTTTTTAGTGTTGTAAAAATGGCTTGTATTGTATATGCTGAATATTTTTATAGTCTTATAAAAACCAAAGTAAAGTGTCTTATTTAGTCGAGTGTGAAACGCTTTATTTATTTAGAGTAGAGTTAATTGTGTGTGAATAATTATAATTTCTTTACATATTTATTTGTTCACATGATGTGTGTTGATACATGCCACGTTTCTTTGTAACCTACTTATGTCTCTGATGTGTTTATTTTTTCTATTATTTTTATAACGTCTTATTTAATCATGAATAAACAAATGGGCGGTATATTCTGATATAAAGGATATTTTGATGCATCTTGAATCCGGAATATGTAATTACCATAATACCAATTCTGGTAAAGAAACTTACCTAATTTTAGATAAACCATTATAATAATGAGGCTTCGATATGTAATTATAAATATTTTTGAATAGTACTACTTTATTATGTTCTATCGATACCAATATAGCACTCTTGATGATAGATGGTCAACCATACTTAAGTATAAGAAAAATATTACCATTGATAAAAAAAAATTGTTACCGATCCATTTTGTTACCGTCGATCATTGAACATGTTAGAACTACACAATCAACAAACACTTTTCTTCTATTTTATGTTGTATATTGTTAAATAAGAGAATCACCATAAAAAGCTCTTAAATAAATTAAATTTAGGAACTTATCATTCCGTCCATATTATATATTAAATTGTGTTGTATGAAATGTGTTTAAGGATGTAATGAGTTATGCTAGTTCATAATTAGGCTAAAAATGTGTCTTAAAATCTACAAAGCATGCATGTTGTACGCCCACTAACGAAGAGGCTATTGTATTGTATGTACCTATATTATCTATTTGTATGAGACTGCACCAGACTAAAATTAAATCACCATTTCTATAATTAGGTTCACAAAGTGATTGCATCGGGAGATACTATTAATTAATATTTACTTTGTATTGATAAGGGAATGTTTATACGAACCTACATAAATGTGGTGTCACAATATAAGCGATGCTACTTAAGATAGCCACAAGGAGTTTTAACGGCTAGAACACCAAAGAGAGCGAAGCGATAACTTCGATATTATCTAAAACCGTTAAGTTGGCGTTAGTAAACGACTGATTGTATGGAGCATTTACCGAGCTATAAGATATTGTATTTAGATTAGTTTGCCAAATTACCAATCAGGCGGTGAGACCGTCCGTCGTTATGTACTTAAAATCAGTAAGCCTTATAACCAGTACTTTCCATACGGATGTATTTTATTATCGGATTGTAAAATGGAAGTGTCAAGTCAATTCTGTAAGTTCGATTGTAAGTTGTAATTTATTTAGGCCAGTTCAATATAAATACATATTTATTAAAGTATCATCAGTTTTTTATTTTGTTTCCTAAGTCATCGCAACAAGGGTAAAGAGGGGATACCTGTAAATTGTAGAATATATTGTAGAATGATGGAGATATGTAAATTAGGAAGGGATTTTTCCATGATTGAGATTATACCAGAACGGAGACAGAAAAAAGGGCATACGATGCAATGGGAGAAATTAAAAGAGTTTTATCTTCGTAGAGGAAGTAGTAGTAGTAGCACAGAATAAAATAATACTTCTATATACACTTTAATACGTAGATAATCAAATGGAAACATAGGTACCTATATATTTGAGCATTAAACTTACAAATATACCTTGTTAAGGTAAAAAATTGTGTAGCCTATCATATACATAAAGGCTTTTACACTCATAACCCCACGCTATGTTCGATGACTTGTGTCGTGGATGCCGGAAACATACACACACAATCACAACCAGAACCAGCAACACACGTTTACCTTATAATATTATATTATAAGGTAAACGTGTGTTATAATATTATATTATACGTATTCCAGGTCTTGTGTGTTTACCAGCTTCGATCACATCGTCACTTACCATCAGGTGAGATAGTGGTCAAACACTAGCCTGTCACAAATAAATAAATAAACCTTAGGGAGAAAACCCGCTGGGAATCGAACCCGATACCTCTGCTTGAAAGCGCTAGGCCTAAGCCAACGGTTCTATCGTAAGTTCTATTATATTACAAATTTATTATTATTCGGTTACTTTTAGCATATAGACATACTATAGACTTAACCATTAACCTACTAGTAGATTTAGAGACAATCTGCATTTGATCGGTACATTTTATGATTAAATTAGATGGAATATATTTATTCAAAGTTATTACAATTTTAACCATATGGATAAAATGTTCATAAGCCTCAGTTTTTATATGACAAGATCTTTCAATGTTATAAAGTAAATGGCAATAAAGAAAATAATGCTCGCTGTTTGTACGAGACAATAAAAATTATTACTTAATATTTAATTGATTTACCCCTTAAATTGTTAACATATCGGGTCAAACGTTTGCCTGTCATGAATATAAAAAAGGTAATCTTATCTCAATTTATATTAAGTGCCAATTTCGAGTAAGTAAATTCGATTGTCGCTTTCAACACTACGCTCTAAACAAACAATTACCTGATATGGAATATTTACCACTTACGAACATTGGTAGGGTTATTGTATAAGATATCGTAGAGGCGACATATTCATTAATCTCTTTCAGGAGCTATAGAAAAATAATGACAAATGGTAGACAGCTAACGTTCAATAAAAACGAACTGCATCTCCACCGCCGCACCTCGTCATATGCTCGCCAATGCCAGTCGACACTTGTCTCTTTAGACTTAACATAGTAGATATATTAATTTATTAGACAAATAATAAAATAGAATTTGCATTAGCCGTACTACGAAAAACGTTGATCGCTATGGTTGGAATGATGTCCCAAAACATTTCTGTCATCTAATGGATGTAGATAATTGATCGAGCGAAACAAGATGTCTAAGTTAACTTGGATAGTTCAGCACTTTGTCCGTCCATCCGTCCGTACGTCTGTCAGAAGCATCTAGCATCTTAACCATACAAATAACTTCAAATTCCCAGAGATATAAATGCCATTTTTTCATGGCACCCATACAGAAGGGGGCATCGATACACGTAGGCAAGAAGCAAAATCATCGGTTAAAAAAAAACTATTTTGAAAAATAATAATTTGGTTGGCCGCGAAAGTCACTGTTTTAGACCCATTTTGTGCCGGCGTCTATCTGAAAACCAGCTTCACTTTTTAAGCTGAAACTTACGTATAATATCCGTTATATGATGTACTTGAACATAAATACATAAATCAAACAATAATTTTAAAAATAAAAAAGTATGAATTAGCCTCCAGAGCTTTTCTCTATTATTTAAAATGTATATAGACGCGAGATCTCAGTTCGGCGCGAACGACTAGTATATAGAGAAGTAGGTAGTCGCTGGAGACAGAAGTGACGCTTACCGTTAAACGATTTGCTTGTCTCTTTGCTTAATAGCAAAAAAACAGAAACACACGCAAGATCACAAGACTAAATCAGGAAAGTGGCAGGCACTTGTGAAATAAAATCATAATTATTTAATTGACGCCATTTTGTTTTTTCAATAAAAAAACCTAGACTATGATACTTGGAGATTTGAGAAGAAATCAATGATACCCTATAATCCCTATACCTATTAATATGTTTGGACTCATGAGAAAACAAACATAAATACATAGATACATATACATACATCCCAGCCGCCAAAAAGCTGGGAATCCTCGCAAAGGTGAGACGGTACTTCACACCAGGACAGTTGCTTAATTTGTATCAAGCACAAGTCCGCTCATGTATGGAGTACTGTTCTCATCTTTGGGATGGTTCAGCTAAGAACCAGCTTGAGGCTCTTGAAACCATTGAGCGAAGAGCCAAGAGGCTCTTTAACAGCGAGCAGCTGGCCGATGAAAGGCTTCAAAGCTTGGGACATCGTCGCAAGGTTTGCTAGTCTCTCGGTATTTTATCGGATACATTTCGGAGAATGTGCCAAGGAATTACACGATCTAGTTCCCCCATCCCCATTCTATCATCGAACAAGCAGGCAATCAGCTAATCGACACCGGTATATGGTAGATATTCCACAATTGCGAACAAAGCGTTTTGCTTCTACATTTATTATGCGAACCGCAAAGGAGTGGAACACTTTGCCTGAGTCGGTGTTTCCTGATGAGTACAATATGGGAGTCTTCAAGTCGCGAGTGAATAGGTATCTTCTAGGCAAGTTTGCTCCATCGTCGACCACATCATCGCTTACCATCAGGTGAGATAGTGGTCAAACGCTTGTCTATACGGAATAAAAAAAAAAAACATACAATGCTAAAATCATAGCTCTAATTTTTGCTTCGCTGTAGCCGGGTAAAAAGCTGAATGCTACTTCTAGAAATAAACATTATACGTCAAAGTATAACTATACTAATATGCCACTCACATCGAGAATGAATCGTGTTGGTAACGTTTTCATTAATTTCGAATGTAATGTAATAAGAAATCAAAATATCTCGTCGCGTGATCGCCACTCGTATCAACTAGGCTATAGCACAGCTAAAAGAATTTTGTAATTTTGTCCAACTACTAACCAATTATTTCAATTGCTTCGTTATTATCACTATGACAAGATAGTGACTGGTAATGTAAATTAGAGAAGCTATATCACTTCGAACACATTCGGCTTTATACGTTTGTAAATAATAATAAAAATACAAAATTTACAAACTAAGCTTCCACGCTCACAGCCCCGCACTAAGTCCGAAGACTTATATTTTGTGTAGGTTTTATCATTTTGTAATTATTGTTAGTTTCTATTCAGTGACAATACAATGATATGGAGCTGGTCTGATGATGGAGACGGAATATGGCCATAAGAACTTCTGAACAAGATAAACCCATCGAGTTTGAGCTTGTTTGATTCGTCTTGACAAGATCTCTGGTTATATTTTAGTCTTTTTTTATTTACAACTTGTTAAAGCTTTATATTAAAAAACTTTTTAAAAATATTACTTGTTGATAAATAAACGCATTCACGTTTTAGACTCAATAATATTGTTACGTATAGGTATTGTTGATTATCATTTACTTGAATTGCAATATCATACAGTACCTATTAATACACAGTATTTGAATTAGATTTGTCATAGTTTGTGTCACTCACGGCATTCAGTTAGATTCCGTCCCTTAAGTTCAGCCTAAAATGTTTTTTTATTTATGCTTAAAAAATATTCGCACAAGTCACGGCAACTTGTTTAGGTACATAGAAATATTACTTTATATTTACCTAAGTGCCTACTAACGCGACACCGATGACACCCCTGTGCGAAGCCTTAGTATACTGCAATACCCCTTTTGCGTCCACCAATACGATTTTGTAATGCAATTAGGGAAGTGGCAAACAGTGGACATCGGAATCCTTACAAAATGCTGCACTTGCATGGAACTGGAGCACTGTAATAAGATTTAATGCCTGGTAGAGCTGCTGTTGATAGTGCATATTATTATACTATATATTACGCCTTTTATGTATTATGTGCCTATATATGCGTAATAAAATGTAAGAAGCAAATAAATTTATACTTAAATTCATAGCAATATATATAAACAATAGTTTCAAAAAACTAAAAAACACGCTTTATATTGAAAATCAAACTAAAAAATAGAAAATAAATTTTAATAAATTTGAATTAAGAATTGTGTAAAAAAATGTAATACACACTAGATAATATAATGGATAGGTACCTTCTAGGCAAGCATGTTCCATTTTCGGCCGCATCATTACTTTCGGTTAGGTGAGATAGCGGTCAAATGCTTGCCTATATAGCATAAAAAAATGCTGACTAATGATGTTTTTGATGATATGGTATGATTCTATCCATTTACTATTTCTTGAAATATTGTATGCCCTGTGAGGCAAAACATAGCGCACAATACTACCTTTGTTATGATCTACATGTTATGACCTACATTTATTATTCTTAGATTCATGCACTCTTTAAAATGTTGTTTTCTTAAACACCGACATCCAACTCTATTGCGTAATTCCACTCCATCCAAAGGTTGTCTGGAAGAGATCGCTTTTAGCAATAAGACCGCCATTTGTTACACTTTTTTTTTTAAATAATAATTTCGTTTGGTTTTTTGTCTTAATTAAGGTGTTCAATAAAGAGTTCATCTCTCTATCTACATGCATCATGTTTACATTTAATAAGCAATTTTTATTAAAACTTAGACAATTATACAAGTTTTATTAAATGTACTCAAGAGTCTATGCCTGCCAGCAGTAGGTAAAAGTCTTCCTTCGACCAAATTTAACACGTTTTTAGTTGATACTTTAAGATAATCAAGAGTTTGAGCTATTTCAGCTAGTGTAATAATGATGTGGTTGAGTCGCTAGGCCATAAGAATGTTACCAGAATGCTATTTATTCGATAGCGACAGTTTTCTTTTCTGCTTAAGAGAGGTAAATTACGATATGAGGCCACCTATAGCGTGTAATGTACCTAAGTTGTGGGAGTACGTAAGGGCAGTAAGTACTGTCATAGCGAGCTTAGCATCAATGCGTACACATGGTGTAGGTATACCTACTTATGTATTCGGTAAGATATACAATATACTTGCCTACAGTTCTTAAAATTATCACGCTATGATGTATTAAATGTATCGTTTTTTTTTTTCAGATAATGTAATATATTCAACAATGGGCTGTGATTGTGTGTGTGATGTAAATGTTTCCGGCACCCACGACACAAGTCATGGAACTTAGTTAGGGGCTGTGATTGTTAAAGCGTTTATTATTATTAATGCCCAGCTTTGCTAGCATTAGTTAAAATTAACTTAATTATTGAACTATCTCCCTGCCAAATTTCATCAAAATCTGTTAAGCCGTTAAGTTGTGTGGTGGTAGGTCTCTTTTGCAGAGTCCTGGGGCAGTACCACAATATTGCCAGACATTCAACCGCCAAGCAGTAGTGTGCAAACATTACTGTATTTCGGATTGAAGAGCAATGTTTCCAGTGAAATTACAGACTTAAAGAGATTTAACATCTAATACTTTAGGGGGACGAGCGCAGTACCTTGCCGCGCAGAAGTTCGAAGTTCGAAATATATAGGTATGTTCAAAACTCTAGGTGGCACTATACTGTAATGGGCAAGCGTGACGCTTACCATCAGGCGAGCGACGTGCTCGTCTAGTATCATAAAAAAACTGTTTTGGCATGATTGAGGTTAAAACCTTTGAGATGTAAAATATGTAAGTAGGCAAAAACAAAAAATAATTCTTAGGTTAAAACAAAAATTCGAATAATTAAACGCAAGCAAAGCTTAAAAAAACCGACTTTACCGCTTTATCTTCGGAACCTTGATCAGACTCAACGTATTAAACACGCATTATTGACAATAACTCAAAAACTAGTAATCAGATCTTGACCAAATTTAAACCACAAGGAAAGCACCAGCTTTCAAATAAAAAAAATATCATCAAAATCGGCTCACAACGAAAGAAGTTATGAGGTAACTTTTGAAGGCGGGTAAAAACGAGAACATCGTCAATGTAGTCCACAGAATACGCATCATTGACGATAGTTCAAGAACTACTGATCAGATCTTGATCAAATTTAAATGGGACCAATTGGAAAGCAATATCTTTCAAAATCTTCGAAATCGGTTCACGTGGAAAGAAGTTATGAGGTAACACATATAAAAAAAAAATAGAGTCGACTTGAGTACCTCTTCCTTTTTTGTGAAGTCGGTAAAAAGGATTTAGCTAGACTTTTAATAGCCTGAGCAACGGCTATCGGGTTAATTTCTAGTGGAAACACAAATTTTCTTTCTAAAGGAAACTTGTATTTCTGGTTCTGGGTGTGAGTGTGATGTGATTGATTCCGACACCCATGACATTAGTCTTTGAACTTAGGATTACATGTGTGAAAGCATTTAACGCAGGTGAAGTCGAGGGGCGCAGCTTGTTTATTATAAAAGTAAAATTGCAACAATTATGTGATGTCATCTAGTACTCTGCAGAGATGTAGGTACTCAATAATAACCCTAATCTAGTTCTTAAATATGTAGGTATATAGGTAGCTTTATTGTATTAATTGGTGTATGGACTATTCAAATTAATATTTAAACGCAGGCAAAGCTTAAAAAACCGACTTCACCGATTATTTTTGGAACCTTGATCAGATTTAATGTATTAAACACGCATAATTGGCGATAAACGATATTGATAAAATTTAAATGGGACCACATGGAAAGCACCAGCTTTGAAATAAAAAAATAATCATCAAAATCGGCTCACAACAAAAGAAGTTATGAAATAACTTTTGAAGTCGGTTAAAAACGTTAACATCATCAATGTAGACCACAGAATACGCATTATTAGGAAAGCTCAAAAACTACAAGATAGATCTTGATCAAATTTAAATGGGACCACATGGAAGGCACCAGCTTTCAAATAAAAAAATAATCATCAAAATCAGCTCACAACAAATGAAGTTATGAGGTACGCATAAAAAAATAACAAAAAATAAATGCTGTGCAATGAGAATGCAATTGAGAACCTCCTCATTTTTTTGAAGTTGGTTAAAAATACAAGAGACGAAGTTCTAATATTTACTAACAGCTGTATAGATTAAAACCAGATTTTAGCCTCAAATTGATGACTGTTTATATTGTCGTTTTAATTTAGTTATGATTATAAAAATAAATCATACACTTCATAAATAAAAATTTTAGTGTGCCGGATGAGTGTGGTATTAAAATTTAATTTGTATTATAGCTTTAGTTCCAACATATTGTGTATAAATTCCATTTAAACAGATATTATAGAGAAACTATTAAATCTGCCGCCATTAATTTGAGTTGTGAACTATGGACCAACTGATAAGTTATCAGGCCCTAGCAGCCATGTTTGTTTTGTCACTTTTAATTGAAAACAATATTATCAGTGATTATGCTATATAACAATAAATGTATATGTAACAAAAAAAAACAATAACACATGTTTTTTGGGGTTAAAATAAATGTAATTATTTTTTTCAAATATACATACATGCATGTTTGATTACATCAAACTTACAATATGTATTAAGATTCATTATTATTATCATCAGTCTCAGGTATTGACCCACTACTGGGTATGAGCCTCTTCTACGGTCAAATCTCTGTTCCATGCTGTTTACACCCAGGTCCTTCTAGAGACCACTTCAATAATGTTACGATTATTACATGAATATAAATAACATTGACTTTTTACATAATAAACCCATAAGACATCAATTACTATGAATGATAATACTTGTGGGTAGGGTTTGTTGATACTTAGTAATAAAAAAATAATATGAACATACTGAATTTTTTCATAGAGATTTAAACAATGAGACACATTTTAACTAAAGAAAAACCATATATTAAAGTTTAAAGTGCGTGTGACACTTATCACAGTCACCGAATAAACAAGTTCATAAAACAATGATAAAACCACATTAATCATCCCAGTTGACTTGGTGACAGTCGTGCCACACAAATGTGCCTTTTTGGGACTGTGGCGCCTCCAGGGCGAGGTATAGAGGAGCCCGGGCCCCTCGCTCCGGGGTAAAGTCGCCCATGCCTTTCGTCATGTCAGTCTTTACAAACCCCGGATGAACACAGTTGATGGAGATATTCTTTCCTTGTTCATTGAACTCTCTCTGCTGTACAAACGTCAATGCTGACATTGCCACTTTCGACACTTTATAATCACTGTAGTGTCCCGCAAAAGAAATAAAAGGAGTTTTGCCATTTTTAGCTGCCTGAAGAAAGTCATTCACAAACAGTCGAATCTCTTCAATCTTTAGATCGTCTTTCACTAAAGTATCTAGCCACATCTGCTTTCTTATATTAGACAGTAGCCCCCAATCACTGCTAATATTGATGATCCGCGCATCGTTTTTTAAAAGAGGGTATAACGTTTTTGAAACAGACAATAAGCTGGTGAAGTTCGTATCTATTAGCTTCTTGGAGTCTTCGTAAGATGAAACTGATTTATCGAAGTCCAGGACACCGGCATTGTTTACCAAAACGTCTATCCCCGAGTGATGTTTTTTTATATATTCGGCGAGTGCTTGGACACTGTGCTCGCTGGTGACGTCTAGGATATGGAAAAGTGGTTTTAGGCCGAGTTCCTCTAGTCTTTTGACCGCCAAGCGTCCCCTTTCTTCGTTTCTAGATGTAAGATACACAGCACCATCGAATTTTGAACATAGACCTTTCACGATCTCAAAGCCGATTCCCCTGTTGGCGCCAGTTACTATAGCTACTTTGGTTTCCATTTTGTACGTAAAATATATAGAAAAAAATAATATACAGCTATAAATTTACAACGTTAAAACAAATATTTACTTTAGCTCTGAAAATACGACATTTTCTATTTTTTTGTTGCCCGGCTGATATTGACATTCAAAAATTACAAAATGACAGTACTGAATTGACATGACAATAATAACAAATCTACGTTCCGCTGAGAACTATTAGTTCTCTGAGGCGATTTTGTCGTTTTACTTATGAGGAGCGTTTACGGTGATTCGTTTTACGTACCTTTACTAGTTGTGCCCCGAACCATTGCCCGCGTTAATATAGTTAAAATTATATGTTATTCCTGGCTATAAGCTATGCGAATATCTACCAAATCCGTTCAAGTGATGCTGTTTGCCGAACAGCCGAATTGCTGCAATGTGCATGTAGGACTTGTTTTTATGCTTCATAGGCATGTATTTGACCAGTAACTAAACTGTAGGAAAGCGATGACATGGCCGAAAATGCAGAATGCCTATCTTGAAGATCTATTCACTCTACGACTTCAAAATTCCTAGATTGCATAGGGAACAAAGACGGGCATGAGTTCCACTCCTTCGCCGTACAGATGATTTACGTAGAAGCTTAACGCTTCAAGCGAACTGGTATGACAACCATACCAAGAACATTCTTATTCAGTTTTTGGTAGTGTAGATACGTTTGTCAATCCACAATTAAATTTTTAAAAGGGCATATAGAATGATTTATGTAATCCCTACGGGCTGTCTGAAATTGATACGATAGAATACCGACTTACTTCATCGATAGACTTGCGGCCACACTCGCTTCGGCGAAGACGGAGACTTTGCAATTTGGATTTGACTAGCTTACTATCGCCAATGAGTCTTTTAAAATGGGTGAGTTGCCAGTGTATTGCAAGACAGTGGTATTGTTGGGCAAATGAGACAACTCTTTAGAAGAGAAGTCTGCAGTCTGCAGAAGACTGTAGTCGTACATTTAGATTGTCTTAACTTTCATTCAAAGGTCTCATATGTTTTTGCCTGGATGGGCCAATTTTAATATGCTACGCGTTGACTGAAGGGGGAAGACAAGAAATAAATACACATTTTCTTAAATCATAATATCTATTGTAAATCTGATTTAGTAGCTTAGCAAATTAATCGGTGTAACAATATCACTAGGTATTATACCGCCATCATTATCTTCCATAGATAATTAAATAAAAAGAACATTAAATTTATTGTCCCGACTTTTTACATTCAAGATTGTGTGCTAACTAGACAAGTACCTATAGTTTATTGTATTTTACATTATCTATATGTTTACTTGTGTACATTTAGATATTAGTTCATTTTAATTATTGTTATAATATATGGGTATTTCATAGTCTTACATCACAATTATGTACCTAAGTCAGTGAAGGTGCATTATAATAAAGCTATATTTAAATAAAACCCATGCATGTCGCAGGTTTTGAGATGATTTCGCTAATAGATTCATGACAAAGACGAAGTAGTTCAATCGTCCTGCAGAGAAGACTGGATTAAAATAATGTAGGTCAAAATTAGCTACGGCGGCGCCAGCCAGGAAGTATATTAATCCTGCTATTCTGTTTCAAACATCGTCTATTATGATAGTAAATTTTAAAAAGAAAAGAAAATTATTGCTTGAGGCAGGTATTGAACTAGCGGCCATAGGGTCTCATGCCTTATTGCTCTAACCGCTGAGCTACTCAAGCCCTGCCTAATGCGACTTATGGGATGTGTGACGCCATCTGCCGAAAAAATTTGAAACTACTACGATCAACGAGTCTAAAATTGCACTTAACTACACGTTGTGTTGTTAACGTCTCCCCAAATCAATTGATTTTGTTTTTATAGCCATGCTAGGCAGGTACAAATTAGTATATTTTGGAAAGGAAAAACATCGCTTGAAGCGTGGATTGAACCCGCAGCCATAGTGTATCATACCCTTTTGCTCCAATCATCACTATATCCATCAAGCATTATATTACTTTTCTGTCTAGCATGGCTACATTTTTATGATATAAGAAGCCATTTCATAAATCACGGTCTAGATTATCTACGTACCAAATTCCATGCAAAAACGTCACACAGAAGGTGGAAGGCCAGTGGACACAGAACTAACCGTCGCTTACCTACATATTAGTAATCCACCACAACGAAAACACATTCCAAGGGGGAAAATATATTTTAAATCAGTTCATATTTTCCTTGATATATATGTATAAATGGAGTAACAGACAAGACGATTTTTGTCACAACAAACGTACATTATCCAATTTCAATATAACAGATTCAAACGGTGTGTTCCAAGCAAACAATATTTTTAATTAATTGCCAAACATCAGCGAATAAATACTCGATAAAGACATATGATTGGCTAACGCTATTTACTCATAACATAATTACATTTATAAAATAGTATAAGGATTTAAATAATTAATTTTTTTTAAACATTAAGGTGTCTATTCTTGAGAAATCTAAGTCGTAATCGTTTTTAAAAGGTAAACGAGGGCATAGACGCTAGCTTAGTCATTAGGTAGCTTCTCTACCGGTTACTGTTAAAAAGGACTTACTATGCACGAGTAACAAACGTCATTATAGTGGCCATCAATACACTACCGATAATCTTTCAAAGAATTCATTCATTCAATCAAACACTCGAGTAATTAATAGGTAATACACCCCATACTAAAATTAATCAGGATCATACAAAAGTATTGACAGCACAGGAAATTAGCGATACCTTTCAATTAGAATCGTCATTAAACAGTTATCAAATTTCCCTTTTAATTCATTTATGGACTTCTATAGCCATTTTATGTTCTAATTTTTCATTTGAAGACTTCATAAATAAAAAGTGTTTATCTTCATTACTATTTCTCATCATATATCATCTAGTAAACTAAGACGATGCTGCGATTTCAAGTCATGTCCTTTATCATGTATTCACAAATCTAATTTAACCGTGTCAAAGCTATACACAGAAAATAGTTCAAATTGTCATGCAAAATTAAACACAATAATCAACATTATACTTTGGTCTGAACACAGCAAATTTATATCTAGTCTAACGGGAATACTGAGGGACACGTCAAATCAACATTAATAGGTAACGCAGCCATTTTGGGCACATTACTGACCAACGATTTTTTAATGCTATATGGACAAACATTTAACCACTATTGAGATATTGACCTACTTGACCGTACCTGATTGAAAGTGACGATGCGGCGGCAGATGTGACATGCTTGTCTAGAAGATACCCACTATAAATCTTGACTTAAAAACTCCCAAATTATACCCCTCGGGAACAAAGATGCATGTAATACGTTCCACTCCTTCGCTGTACGGATGATGAATATAGAAGCGAAACGCTTCAAGCGAACTGATGGTATGTCTACCATAAATGGATAACGTTTGACAGTTTGTATTAGGTAAGTATTTAGTTCAGTTTATATATAGATAGTTATGTTTGTTAAATTAAGGTCGCTTAAGATTATATGCCGGTTATCTTCAAGTTGCTATAGTATTATAATCTCTAGTATAGCATTAATTGTGACAGTCATACCTTATTGATATTTCCCAATATTCCCGTTATATGTGATATAAATAATAAACCACTGGAATTTAGATATTATTAAAAGTAACAATACACCATGTTTCCTCACTAAACGCTACAGACTAACAAATGTTACCATATTGTGTGGGTCCAAAAAAACTTCTTTTGCCTTTCTCACTCACGTAAACACAAATCTCAACAGTCAATAAATGCAATAGAGAACATTCTGTGCACACACACTAATGTACTAATTATCTTACAACTCAAACTATTACAGCTATATTTTGCAAAAGATCTTTGTTCTTCTCGTCTGACAATTTTTCAACTTATACACACGGACCTGAAAAAATACGGACGTAAACTCGTCAATGGTGGGTGAAGCTTGCAAATGGCCGCCCACTATACCTATGTCTTCTATGGACTACACGCACTGTCACATACCTAACTGGGTGTATAACTGTCGCCGATAGCCGGACCTTGATGTTTTTGTGTAAGTGTAACTCGCGTTTACCTAAGTAGGGTAGTTTTAACGCTTTCACACTCAAATACCCACACTAACACTTGCGTTGTGTTCAACCAGGATAAGAAACACACGTTTCCTTTGGGGTAAAATACTGGTGCTTCCACCGAGAATCGACCCCGCTGCTTATCGGGCGCACCAAACTACGCAAGCCAGTTCAAATGCTTCTTACATGCTTCATACATTTCCTGTGCAAAATTACCTCGGTATTTATTTCAGGTGCGTACTCATACATTATGCTAATTTGGATTTGTCAGCTTATTCATAGTAATATTTCAGTATAATATTATTAATCAATTTTGACTGCAGCGTAGATTTTCCTTATAAATGTGTAAGCAGCGAAGAATCCTATAGTTCCCGTTAGAAGCCAGAATGTTAAAACCATGAGACCTGGAAAGAATACATTTTATAATAATAATTGAAACGCAAGCAAAGCTTATCCAAACCGACTTCACCGCTTATATTTTGGTTTTGGCTTGATCGATTTCGATAAAATTTATATGGCACCACCTCTGAAGTATAATCTATCAAACAAAACAAAAATCATCAAAATAGATTTATAATTGGGGTAATTATCGGGTACAAAAAAAATTGGGAACCACTTTTTTGAAGACGGTTGAAAAACCGACTTCTACTTTCCGCGGCTAAATCGGTTAAAATGTAAAGATTGTATCCGTATATAATACAGTCACGTCATACAAACAAACATGAATGATTTAAAAACAAAACTACTGAATCCATTTTGAAGAAATTTCTATGTGATCAATTTTAAAGTCTATCTCAAAATAATTTCCTAGTTCGGTAAATCAAGTAAGTAATATTAAAAAAATACTATAGTATTGTGAACCACTATTTATTTTGAAGTCGGTTAAAAATAAATGTAACTTTACCTGTGTATCCAATGTAGAGCAAAGTGGGTATAAACTCCGTTATTTCCAGTTTCGTAAAGAAATAAAAAATGGAATATATTAAAATATATACAGCGGATCCGCCAGACACTATGAAACTCTTCCACCACCAATGATAATCCTGAAATATAAATAAAATATAAAATATTAACTAAACCGTTCTATAGGTTCTATGGTAAAGAAATTGTAGTAAATTAAATCAAAATCGTTTATTCACATGGGCCCCAAAGCGGCACTCATGAAAGTTATTGATTCTACTGCCAGATTCTAACCCCATTTGCCATAAGATATTTATTCGTTTTGCTTAAGCTAAATGCACGCACTGTAATTTTATGCTTATATCTAGTATTAAGATTGTGTGCGTCGCTTCTAAATTTATATTTATCAATATTTTTGCGAACATGCATAATATTTTCAATAATGTAAAGCGAAGGCATGGTAAGTATGCCTGTTTTTTTTAAAGAATTCCTTGAGAGATAAAAAGTTAAATGTGAATTTATTGTAAACTCACGATATAAATCGTGTTAGTGTTGTATGTTAGTGTGCGGTGAAGTGAGAAAGCGTTTATGTTTATAATTGTTTTGTTTACCTCTCCACAAAGTTGGAAGTAAACCAGAACGATGGATATCTGGGACACAGATATCACGAGAATGCAAAACACTAGGAACAAGAATCCAAACAGATAGTAGAACTGATTCTCCCACAGCGCGTTAAATATGAAGAACAGTTCTATGAATACCGCACCGAAAGGCAGTACGCCGGCCATCAGAACACTGGAAAGAAAATTATTTCGTTGTATTTCGTTGTTGTTTGTAGTTCGCTATATTTGTCGTTTTTTTTTTATTATTCAAGATAGGTAATCTTTTGACCAATATCTGACCTCATGGTAAGCGACGACGCGACGTGGTCGACGATGGAGCAAGCTTGCCTAGAAGATTCACTTCCTATTTACTCTCGACTTGAAGACTCGGTGTTTCCTGATGAGTACAATATGGTGTACTCATCACCGACTCGGGTAAGGAGTTCCATTCCTTTGCTTAGTGCGCATTTGTGGAATGTCCACCATATAGCGGTGTCGCTTAGCAGTTTGTCTGCTTGTCCGATGATAGAACGGGGATAGAGGAACTAGATCGTGCAGTACCTTAGCACACTCTCCGAAATGTATCTGTCTCGTTTAAGTCAAACAAGAAATACTTAAAAAAGTTTACAAAATCAAGCTTTTATTAGTTGTAGAACCAGAGAACTTGTCGAGGCGAATCAAACGAGCCCAAACTCGTTGGGGTTACTTCGTTAAAACGAAGCAACCCCATCGAGTTTGAACTTTTCTTTAATAAATTAAAGAGTTCCATGGCCTCTTTCTGGTTCCATCATCAGACCCAGGATAACATCGAATCATCTAGGACCAAAGAATTTGTCAATACTAATCAAACGAGTCATCTGGTTGCGTCTTTTTATAGTGGCCATGGCCACCTTCTGGTTTCATCATCAATCCCTAGATATCAAATAGGATTAGAGTACTTTTCATGAAGAATCTAAAGAGCCCAAACTCGATAGGGTTTTTTTAAACAGTCCTCATGGCCCCCTTCTGGCTTAAGCATCAGACCCTGGACATTATCTAGGACTAGAGTATTTGTCAAGGCGAATCAAACGAGCCCAATCTCGATGAGGTTGTTTCATTTTATTACAGAGTTCCTATGGCCTCCTTCCGGCTCAATCATCAGACCCTGGATATCCAGGATAATATTATGTAGGACTAGAGTAATTGTCAAGACGAATCAAACGAGCCTAAATTTAATGGGGTTGAATCATTTTATGAAAGAGTTCCCATGGCTACCATCTATTTTCATCATCAGATCAGTTCCATGACATAATAATATTTCATTGTCATCTGATTTACATATTCATGAAAATTTCAGCTAAATCAGAAATAGGTCAATCTAAAATGTATCACGGTTCACGGATTTTCACGTCCCTATGAGGCCTGATATTTTTCAACCGACTTCAAAAAAGGAGGTTCTCAATTCGACTGTAAGTTTTTTTTTGTATGTATGTTACGCGATATCTCCGCCAATTATGAATCGATTTTGATGTTTTTTTTTGTTTCGTAGAGTATACTTCAGAGGTGGTCCCATATAAATGTTATCGAAATCGGTCAAGCCAAAACCGAAATATAAGCGATGAAGTCGTTTTTAAGCTTTGCTTGCGTTTCTTTTAATTTATTAAAGCTCATTAAAGTGGAGATCATTCAACTTAAAATGATTACTGCAAAAGTCTTACCATACAAGAATATTCATGTACCACACTTGCTCAGGAACCTTCCTCGGTATAAAATTTGTCCTCACAGGATGCTGGAACGGTTGCTTTCGACACCCAAAGTAATAGCCCAAATACACTAGAGGCAGGGATATGCAGAACCACAAACAGAGTAAAGCCATCATGGTCGAGAATGGGACAGCACCACTGGAATGTTTGCCCATGATGAAGAAGTTTAGAAAGAAGCAGGTGCCGAAGACGATCGCTGGGTAAAGTGTGGCCGTGAGGAATGCCGCTTGTTTCCATTGTTTCCCTTTCATGGTGTTGTATAGTCTTGCGGAATAGTAGCCGGCGATGAGGCCCATGAATACGTAGAGGAAGATGGCGGCCGTCATCAGCGCCCCGCGGCTCGCCGGTGATAGCATGCCCAGCATCGCAATAACTGGAGACAATGGAGACGGTGATTACTTTTAATCAATAGAAAAATAAAAATGTTTGTTTATATAGGGCCATAAGCACTCATAATTATTTTATTAATGACTCTTAATTGCTTTCGTAAGTGACATTATTTGACCACTATCTCACCTGTTGTTGAAGTGACGATGCGGTCGACGATGGAGCAAGCTTGCCTAGGTAATTAAACGTAAGCAAAGCTTAAAAAAACCGACTTCACCTTCGGAACCTTGATCCGATTAAATGTATTAAACATGCATTATGGACTATAACTCACAAAGTAATGATCAGATCTTGATCAAATTTATACACAAAAAAAAAATGAGTACCTCCTCGTTTTTGTGAAGTCGGTAGACTCCAAGATTGTATTAGCCATGCTAGGCAGAACTATAGTAGTATAAATATATAGAAATTAATCGGAAGATGACGTCACACGTCACCGTAAGACGTTAATAATAAGGAAAGGTTAATTTCGTCGCTTCAGGCAGGGCTTGAGTAGCTCAGCGGTTAGAGCAATAGGGCATGACACTCTATGGCCGCGGGTTCAAATCCCGCCTCATGCGATAATTTTTCCTTTCTAAATGTATCTCCAAGATTGTACTTATCTGGTCCCTTGTTAATAAAAGATATGTACCGAAATTGAGTTTCAGAGTAACGTCATACCATGTCATAACTCAAGGTGGTCAGTTACTGGTATGGATACATACATTCCAAAAAGTAGGAGTCCATTGAAGTGGAATCCATTTAGCGGAAAATAAACACGCCTGTGTCTTAGTGGCATTAAACTTGACCAGATAGGCATCGCACCAAACGAAGACAGCCTCTTTGGGGCCTATGTGAATAGACAATTTTTATTCCATGAAATTGATATAAGAACTCACAGATTGTGATCAGCGCCATTAGGAACACCTGTATCCCGCTGCCGGCTACGGCCGCGAATAGCATCCGTCTCGGCGGCGGACGGAAAACGTCCCCATGAACCAGCTTCCAACCAGTCTCTTCCATCATGTCGTCCATACCCTCGTCAGAGTTGTATCGCGCGATGTCGCGTCGCAGAGTACGCACCATTATCATCGTTAATATGCCTGGAAATTTGTTGCAGTTTTTTACCAAGGCTCAATCAATCACACTTTTATTCACATATATTTAGAGGATACAATATAGATTCTGAAGCCTATGGTTCCCGATGCTGACTATCGAGAACCAGCATCTCCCATTCATTAAACTATCTAGTTACGCCAAGGGTTAGTTTATAGCTATTTACAATATATAAACGTCCTATGTGTTGTTGTGTGTGCGTATGTTTAATGTCTTGGTTGTGTTTTTCTTAATAGTTAAAATAAAAACTTTTCAAAATGTAATGTTGTTATTTACCCAATGTCAGTTTAACAACTTTATATAGGTTTCAGATTAATGTTAGGTGTGTCCTGTCACTTTTTTTCCACACAACTCTTTTTGTCATTGAAGTATGTAATTTACAGTCATTTCCACGCCTTTAGTGGCCGAAATATGCTTGTCATACCATCAAATATTAATTTCCATAGTAATACTTATAATATAAAATAAAATCACTATAAATTATATGACTATTAATAACAATGTGCCAATGTCTATACTCATTGGAATAGTAAATATTTGTCTACAACGTCATCTCACCTGATAAGAAAAACAGCACAACAATGGAGTTGATAATAGAGAACCAATGTATCTTTACATCTTTCATGCCTAAGTAAATGTCCCATCTCGAGGCCCAACTTATATCAGACTCGCTCCACTCCACAGAGTAAGTGAAGTACAACTTAGTGCCTGTATCTTCATTTACTAATTGAGCCTTGGAATCAGTTTGGAACTGGCAGGAATCATCCACGAATGTCAAATCGTCTTTGTCAACGGACAATGTTTCCACTTCGAAACCTACGACCCTATAAGAGTCTCTGAAAGTAAAATAAATGTAGTAGTTTTATTGAACAAACACTTTCACAACCACAGTAAGTTTTGAAGACATTTTCAGTAGAACCATTTTACAAACTTCCCTTGGGGAGAAAATTTGTGATCCTATCCATGAAAAAACATTGTTAGGAAACTGCTTGTACAAGAATCACAACATACAATTACATGTGCAATCCACCAGCCTGCACTTCTCCAGGGTGGTGCATTATGGCCTATACCATGGGTCGGCAACCTGCAGCTCGCGAGCCACATGCGGCTCTTTGGACGTGAAGCTACGGCTCTTTAGTACGCAAATATTATTATTAAAAAAACGTTCTGAATCGCCACTATTGACAAGCCTCCAAAGGTAGCAAAAATGTACATTTATAAGGTTGAAACAAGTAAATTATGGAATGATTAGGTAGGTATAACGCGTGCATAGCGTTTTCCATACGATACTCATAGTACAGTAGGTATTATTGTAGCCAAGAAAAAAAAATGTGGCTCAATAAAACTTTGAAATTTTGTAAATTGTAATTTTTTACTCTTCCGACTTAAAAGGTTGCCGACCCCTGGCCAATACTCTATCTCAGTGAGAGAAGCCCCGAGTGATCATGATAAATCTAAACTTACGTAAGTTATAGATACAGTACTCACTGGGTGTTTCTATCACATTGATCTTATTCACACTTGTGTATTGCATACCGCATAAATAGAACTGGCATTTGTTACTATGCCAAGTAAAGAAAAACTAGTTATTTACCTCTTCCACTTTTATGGTTGCCTAGTACTTTAATACAATAATAAAAACTTTATGACTAATTATTATTACCTCTTTCAATTTTAAGTTTCAGTAAATTAAAAAAAAAAAATTATCTGATAAGATTGTGCATGTAAACCATTTTTGTATCTACCTGACACACAAAAAATTTCATTAAAATCGGTCCAGCGGTTTAGGAGGAGCTCCTCAGTCACATACTTACATAC
This sequence comes from Lomographa bimaculata, assembly GCA_948107665.1. Lineage (NCBI taxonomy): Eukaryota > Metazoa > Arthropoda > Insecta > Lepidoptera > Geometridae > Lomographa > Lomographa bimaculata. The sequence goes on along the minus strand of OX403587.1, from coordinate 13,464,630 downwards.
ATACAGAAAAATCATATATATGTATAAAGATATAAAAATCATTTATTTATGATCGACTGGTTGACAGTCAATACACATCATAAACCAGGTGGTATATAATAAATTTTAAAAAAAGTTAGATAAGGCTATAGAGATGTAAAATTTTCACACTAGTGTGCTTCAGTAATATATGAATTTTAGAAATTTGCACTTTAAATGGTCCATTGTGGACAAAATCTACATTAGAATTGGACTGTTTGATACAAGTTTCAATAAACCAGGTTACTCCTATATTCATAGTTTCAACTAAAATTAAGTATTACTAGTGTGCTTTGGTAGTGAACAAAGTCTATATCAGAATTGGACTGTTTAATACAAGTTTCCATAAATAAACCAAGTTACTCATGTAGTTTCAACTGAAATACTTACTAGTGCTGTAGTAATGTATGAATTTAAAAAAAATATATTAATGGTCCAATGTGGACAAAGTCTATATCAGAATTTTTTTTTTTTTTTCAAATGCTTTGCCTTACTACGGGCCAATTGCCTATATTTCCTAAAACTAAACTAAAACTATGTACAGCAAAGAACTAAGTTACCTACAAGACATCGAGCTTATAGGTAACTCAAGTGCTCAAGCCCACTACCAGTGGGTAGCGTTCCCATCATGCTGGCGGCATTGCCTCTCTGAATTGCAATGCTAATACGTTGAGCCAAATAAGTGCCAGCATTTTGATCACGCGTTGCTTCAACCAGGCGCTCTGATAGAATTGAACTGTTTAATACAAGTTTTAATAAACTAACTAACTTCTGTAGTTTCATCTGAAATTCTTACTAGTGTGCTTTGGTAGATAACGAAGTCTAAATCAGAATTACACTGTTTAATACAAGTTACTATAAACCAAGTTACTCCTATAGTTTCAACTGACATACTTACTGAGAATGCTTGTGATATTTGAGCAACAATTTCAAATGATTGTTGATGAAGGCCTTGCCTTTGGACATGAAACCAAGACGATAGCCCTGCTCCACATTAATTTCTGATGTTTCACTGTTGAACACTCTTGTGGCCACTGGTAAATTATCTACCAATCTGGAACACATTTTAATTTGAATAATAAATAAACAAAACACTTTTATTGTGGGATAGCTTGTGTTGTAGGTGCAGGAATTCACATCACATACAATACATCTAAAACACAAATTTTACTTGGGGAGAAAACTTGTGATTCTATTCCACCAAGAATCGAGCCTGCTCCATACCCGGTGCTTCAAAGGTGAATGCGCCCCAAACTAAGCCAAGAAACAGTTCTTTATGTGAAACTAGCGGTGCCTCCCAGCTTCACCTGTGTTTATCAAGTTAAAAAGAAGCCTATGTATTATTCGTAAGTATAAGCTATGCACATTCAAATTTTCATGTAAATCCATTCATCCACAACATAATGAAGGAAAAACAAACATACACAATTATTGATAGGCTAATAATTAACTTGATTAATGTAGGTGAAGTCGTGGAGCATAGCTAGTATCTCATAAATAGATGTTACGAAGTTGTCTTGATTGTCCATAGGTGGCAGTGATAGTGATAGGACATACCATAATCAGAATGGCATGCGTAGATAATTCCGAAAGAAAAATGCAGATGCTACTTCTTTATATGGAATCACAGTGATCAAGATAAAATGTAAAAGGTTATGAAAACTTTATATTATTACTTACAGATGAACAAAATATTCATGTTCTATGCGGCTTGCTACCTTCTCTGACTCCTCCACACTCCAATTGATGGGATTATTTTTATGATGGCAAAGTAGCCTGCATTTGATGTTTTCAGCCATGTGCACTTCATAGGGAGTATTTACTATTCTATCTCCACGTAGCACTTCTCCAAGATTCTCAGATTTATATACAAACGTTCCATTTTTCGGTAGACACAACGGTAATGAATAATATTCGTAAGGTAGCTGTGTATGTATACTTGTCATTTTAACAGCTTTGACTTCAATTTTCTGACCTTTTTTGAACTCCACTGGAGCGACTCCAGGCACGTAAAATCCATGGCAAATTAGAATATAGCAGCAGAACAATAATAACTGTAATGAACTCTGAAATTATTTAAACAACACTGTTTAATGAACAGATACTTTTCTAGGGTATGCGTGAGCGACAATTTTTGCTACTAACTTGATACATTTTGAAATCTCCCATTACGTCGAGTATACGAACTAAACCATTATAATTTTAACAGTATATGTAGCTTTACAACCAAAATTCTTCAAAATTAATGAATATTGAAAAAACTTGATTTACATGACCACAGGCGAAGAATATTGGCATAACTAGAAATGAAAAGGCATTGACAATGACAATCAGGAAAATGACGATGACAAATTGACAATCGTTGACAGTTGAATAAAAAATATTTTTTATTTTCTCGGACTCATTTTGCTTCCGCCTCGGAAGAAGTAATGGGCGAACTTTCGAGCCAAGATCGTTAACACATTTTGCGGAGCAGCAAACGCGTTTGCGGTGAAGAAGGAGCTTTTGGAAAAACAAACCTTAATGTCGTAGTTTATAGAAAATAAGCTTGCAGTCTCTGCTTTCGTTCATTGCCATTTCGTTTATTGTAATGGTGGAGGGAAATAGCCGTTTTCAATCAATATTATGAGGACATTGATATTTCCAAAGGCGAAAGTTCGTATGTGCATAATTATATTTGTAATCACTCCACGTCACCGCGTCGTTTTAAATTTAACGACGTGGAGTTATTACAAATAGATAGAGGAGATTTAAACCTTAAATTGAAGTGGTGGATTAACTTCATCATTGTTTTTTTTGCAATAAAAATCATTTGGTTCTATTTTATCACTGAAAGGCTAGCGTTTGGCTACTATCTCACCTATTGATAAGTAATGATATTGGTAAACGGAACAACGTTTAGTAGCTATTATTCATCCCGCTAAATGTGTTTTTAATTCTTTGCGAAGTCAAGTCCTTGTTGACCCGACGATGGTAATTTGGTTAACATACAGTACTTTAGTCTTTTGTGATTCCTGACAACTAATTTGCTAAAGGTTATAATTTCTGAGTAAAATAAAGGCCGATTAAGATTGTCTATAAACAAATCATTTTGCGAAGATTTGCTTTGCAACATTTTTTTGTTAGTGTCACGCATTCTCGGGGCTTGGGATGCAATTGGAGTATTTCGTGACCTCTCCAAAGCGTTCGACTACGTGGATCATAAAACGCTTATTAGCAAATTAAACCATTACGGTATACGTCGAACGTGCTTTTGATTTGTTAGATTCATATTTATCGGGTAGGCAACAAAAAGTAGGCATTAATGGTGTGGCATCTGACGGGTCTACAGTTAAAACGAGCACCTCGAGGTTTAATCAAGGGTCCCAATACCCTTTCTATTTTTAGTATATTATATTAATGATTTACCTTATATGACAACTACGCTAGCATTAGATATTGTCTTATTTGCTGATGACTCGTCACTTATTTTTAAAAATAATAGGAAATACATGAAATTAAATGAAGTTAATTATGAATTAGATCTAGTCTCGAAATGGTTTGCTGCTAATAACTTATTGTTACATGCTATCAAAACCAAATGTATTAAGTTTTCCCTTCCTAACTGTTTTCTTAGGTCTGACTATGGACTTAAAACTGCAGTAGAGTCCTCACGTTGATGTGCTTGTAGGTCGCTTGAGTTCCGCTGCTTTTGGGAGCCGAAAACCGACTGATGTAGCGACGGCAAGACTGGTTTACTTTGCATATTTTCATAGTTTGATGAGTTACGGAATCTTGCTATGGGGATCTGCTGCTGATGTTGAAACTATTTCAACTCGGGTTCGGTACTATTTCAACAGGTTCGAGTCTATGATATGGGTCCGCGCGTACATCTTAATAAATATTATGCATGTTCACAAGAATATTGATAAATATAAATTAAGAAGCGACGCACACAAAATTAATACAGCGCATTTAGATTAAGCAAAACAAATAAATCTTTTATGGGAAATGAGGTTAGATTATACACTAAAATTGTAACTGGACACTTGGAAAGTTCAAATCTGTAATAAAACGGGCATTAATTAAGAAAGTTTACTAAAAAACGATTGACTTCATTAATGACAAGGATACATGGAGGCAAACTTCACAGGCGCTTCTAGCGACTACATAATATAGATATCTATATATCGACACGTATATTTATTTATTTAGGTTAATATAATTATGTATTAGTGTTAAGAAATGATTTAAAAAATATGTGAAAAAGAAAATGCGCTGCCGAGTTTCTTGCCAGGTTCTTCTCGAGATGGCTATAATTTTGGGAATCTGGTATTATTAGTCATTAACTTTCACGAGTGCCTCTTTGGGGCCTATGTGAATAAATGATTTTGATTTTTGATTTTTAAACGGGTAGTTATGACATTAAAATGTTAACAATTAAAACTATTTGTTTTATAAAAGGCACGAATTGATTTTAGTTACCGCGGCGCGGCGGCGTGTCCCTTGAAAGTGAGGAAACTGCGTGTATGTGACATCAGTTCTATTTTGTCTGCGGAAAAGACATTCGAATTCGGAGAAACCGCGCGCGAACCGCAACGAAAAAATCGTCTGAAACCGCCATTGTCGTAAAATCGCGTTTGTATCCGCCTGAAATGTAAAAACCCTTACCTCCACTTTCACCTCGTTTGCCAATCCGCTAATAATGCAATTCTATGTCATTCGCTTACTAAGAAAATAGGCATATGGAATTAGCACATATTATTACATAGGTGGAGGTTTTTAGGATATAAAAATCGCTGTTTTTAACCTAAGTTTTAAACAAACAAACCACGACCATATTTTTTAGAGTTGCCAAGTTATAAAAAAGTTCCAAAACGTAAGGAGTTTCGAAATGACGTTAGTGCAATGGTACGGCGGATTTATAGTTATGGTACGGCGCGGCGCGGAGCAGCGTTCCCTGCGGCGGCCCCTGAGGCCCGATTGCATATATCCAAACTAAATACTTGTTTAACTGTTTGACTTGTTAAAGTAGACTGTCTTAGTATCTGGTACCGAAATACAGCCATATACTTAGAGAGATTTTTTGCCAAGCACTTTGTTTTCCAGCAGCTATCTTTGAGGGTCAGTTATGCTCTAGCCCTTTGTGGAAAATGCCTAGTACTTCCCTTCATTCCCAGGGTGAAGGAAAGGGTTGTGTGGGGCTCGAACCTACTTAAGACTCTCCATGAGCAGTCCCTCGCCAAGGTGAGGCAAGAAAGGGTCGAGCAGACACTATTTTGCCCCCGCGGTGGTAAGCCCGGGTGAAAACCGGGCCACTCTGCACCCATGAAGGCCCTTGCTCACCAAGGCCAACTCTCAGACGCGTGGGGCCTTGCAAGCTGGTGGAGAGCCCCTGGCTCTCAACCAGTGATCCCACTACAGAGGAGGCGGATGAACTGCCTCCTCCGCCTCCTCGTACGTCTGCGCCGGAGTGGGTCAGATCGGGGGTTGACCACTCTGGCTCGCTCCGCCTCCTCCACCATCTGATCATGACCTCTAGCTGCCAAGCATGGCGTCTTCCACACTCGGCAGAGAGAGATCTTTACCTATGGTCGCTAAAACCTCATGCCGCTGCGAGCCCCATGCTGCACACACCTCCAACGTTTTGAGCGCCGTATCCTTCAACACCCCACATACGTGACAGGCCGGGGTCGGCTCCCGTTTCGCAATTTGGTGTCCCCAAGGGTTATTATTTTGAGCCTGGATTACATCAGGACGCTATTTAGTACAGTGAGAAGGACAGTAAACGGCTTGGACAGTAGTCATTCTCACTCGCTAATCATCACTTACTTGTACTCGTCCCTTCGCTAAACAATGTCCTAATGTAAACCAGGCATTATTATTGTCTATATTATAATTTATTTATAACATCATTAAAATTTTTGGGAATTTAAGCAGTGGTATATTGGCAACGCTTGCGCTACCAGCTGCCTGCTGCCCACGATCCACGATACTGGCTACTGCCCATTGCCGCTACTAAGCACTAGTGCACTACTCGTTTGTTTTTTGTAAATGCCTTTACATTTGTGGAGTGAAAATTGAAATTTTGGTTTAAGAGGTTTGAAACGATCGCTTGTAGAGTTGCAGTGAAATGATAAAATCTACTCTTTATGTGATCCATTTGTTTTTTGATTAAATCCAAAATAACTACAGTGCATACTACATACAAATTCTCGCAGTTCGCGACAAAACAGCAATATGGTTCAGGTAAGCTTATTTTGTATTTTGGAAATCAAAAGTCCTTTTGATTGCCATATTGTGAAGTTTCCTGAGATTAGAACGATGAGAATAACAAAAATTAAAAACCACGCTCGGTGGTTTTTACAAAGATAACCTTATTCGTTCCTATAATGCATGGTCTTGAGTCCGGCTTTACCTGTGTATATGAATAATATTTATGTCAGCGAGAAATAAGCAAGTAACACGAACGGACAGACAAACTAACTCAAAATACAAGGCCTACACAAGGTAAAATCTCGTAAATTTTTACCTGACTACGGCGAAACAAAAAGATGGGATATGATTTTAGCAGTGTATTAATGTATGTACAATTTGTTGTTTGTGGCAATCCAAGTGTATGTTAGATCATTTGACCACAGTTCATATACCTATATTTATTATTTCAGGCTTCAGATGAAATGGAGCAGCCTGACCTGCCACAAGCTGTTCAGCTGTTTAAGGAGATGAATTCGAATGTGCAGCAAGTATCACAATTAGTGGACAATATGTTGGTACGTGTTAAAAGTGGAGAAATATCAACAGACAAAGGCCTGAGTTTTCTAGAAATGAAATATCAAATGCTACTCAGTTATCTTATTAACCTCACATATATTGTTCTAAGAAAATGTTCAGGTGAAAGAATAGAATCAGATCCATCTATAGACAGACTCATTGAAATAAGAACAGTCTTGGAAAAGATTCGCCCAATTGACTCAAAATTGAAATATCAAATAGACAAGTTAGTCAAAACTGCAGTAGTTGGAGTGACCTCAGAAGATGACCCTCAGACATATCATGCAAATCCAGACAACTTAGTCAGTAGGATTGACGATTCAGAGGAGGAATCAAGTGGAGCTTCCGATGAGGACAAAAGCAAAGTGAACAAATCCAACATATATGTACCCCCAAAATTGGCAGCTGTACATTTCGATGAAACTACCTCTAGGATTGACAGTGAAAAGAAGAATAAAGAAAAAACTAAAAAGCAATTCTTAAACTCCAGCGTTATGAGGGAACTGAGAGACGAATACTCGGAAGCACCATTAGAAGTGACTACAGGGAACCATGTGAAACATTCAATATCTAAATATGAACAAGAAAAGACTGAGTATGAAGAAAATTATCTCACAAGATTGCCCGTCACAAAAGCTGAGAAAAATCGCAGGAGAAAACTAACTACTGTTGGGATGCTGGCAGATGAAATCACCGGTAGCAGTAATAAAAACACTTCACGTAAACACAAACTGAAATCAAAGAAAGGGAAAGGTTTTAAGAGGAGGCGTACTCATTAAACTTACAGCTAATAAGTGTGAATCAGCCTGGTAGCCTCAAAGTTATTAGTAAAGAAACTGACGGCTGGTTTGTTTAAATTCTTTATTTGTAAATATCTTGAAAAAGTCCTAACTATATGTACTATTCTATGAATAGAATTAGGATTTATACTCTGAAGATCCATTCCACTACAATTGCAATGAAAACTATTATAAATCATTGCACAAAATAAAACCTTTTGTAAAGCACCTATGGTAAAACAGTGTGAAAACGAATTATAAACTGATTGTAAAGATGTTATAAATGTTGGTTGATTTTTTGCTATTTTATACTCAGAGTTTACTATCAAGCTTATAAGTCCAATTTGAATTTTCTTTACCATACAATAATAAAAATACATAATTGTAATGTAATTTATTTTTGATTAAAGGAGGTCTTTTTATTTTTAATTTGTATGTTAAGGCCTAATGATTGATATTAAAAATTATGATATATTGATTTGGTTTTGAATATGTTTCTTTGTTATCATGAATAGATCGTTTTTGTATCTATTAATATTTATATATTAATCAGTTTTGAATACTGCCTATAGATATAATTCTATAGAGCTAGTCTAATATAATTAATAAGGCAGGTACTTTGTCTAAGTACATTTTGTAATAATTATTTCTATTGATTTGAACCATTAAGTTTTTGTTTCTAAGTACTGTTTCATTTTAAGTTTTCCTTTGTTACATTTCTTTTCGTTTGTATGTTTTGATTTGTAAAAGGTGAGATTAATAAAAGTGTTTGGATTATTTGTTACTTTCATTGGTGTTTAACGATTTAGTGTACATAGGGGGGAAGTCTTGAAGACACGTGGAAGGATCAAAAGATTGGTAGCGGAAGTGTCTCATCGTGCGAATATGACCGATGGGAGTGTGAGTGTCGAGACACTGGTAGACACCTCGTGGAGGCGCCGTGCCGTGGTTGTGAGTCAGGTCGGAGCGGATTACTCTGTTCATCAGCCAAATAGGTGACGCCATCGTCAACTGAAACACAATACATTATTATTACCTACAAGTTGCAATGCAATACTACCTACATCTATATTTGTTTATACAATAATTAAATAGTTATATTTATATATATGTAATGTTAATTAGCGGAATTGTCACTAGTTCATATCTAATTCCTTGAAAGTATGACTTATGGATTCCCGGAAAGTTATGTTTTCAAACCAAAATCATACCACTATCTTTGAAATAACTTAGCATAGTTTTTTTTTTAAATTGAAGTTTTTTTTTGTTTCGTCGGGTTTTGTATTTGTCGCGTAAGTACTTACGTATTGTATTTGGACGATTTTATAATCTCATAACATTAGTTGAAAGTCGGTTTAGTAGAAGATAAAATTAAATGGAATTAAAAAAAAATAAAAAATTGTAATTAAAAAGCAAGCAAAGCTTAAAAAAACCGACTTCAACGCTTACATTTCGGTTTTGGCTTGACCGATTTCGATATTTTTTTATGGGGCCACATGTAAAGTATACTCTACCAAATAAAAAAAAATCATCAGTCGATTCATAATTGGCGGAGATATCACGTAGCATACATACAAAAAAATTGCTTAGTCGAATTGAGAACCTCCTTTTTAGAAGTCGGTTGAAAAGCCGAAAGTTATTTTTCTCTCTGTCAATAAGATCTTTTATTTTTAACACACAATAATTATACTATTTATGTCGTTAGTTCTATTTAAAAGCCTTTTTAGAAGCAAGCTACCTATACGAAAGAGATAATTCAGAATATGAGCTGTGCTGTGTAGATATTTGTTGAATATAGACAATGGCGGTATGATGCCAGCGGTTTAATTTCGTTAAAATATATAGGTTTGCATTGACCCGACGCGGTCGAAGATGTTACTATATTTTATTTACTTTTGACTAAAAACTCCTTCAATGTACATGAAAGACTCAGACAAGGAGTACCAATACGTGGCGGCGCGCATTAAAAAAACACGTTTGTACATCATCATCATCAGCCTACATTTGTCGACTGGTGAACATAGGCCTCTCCTAATGAAAGCCCGGTCTTCGTCCCTACTTTGTATCCACTGAGCTCCACCGAACAAAAATACATTTATTTTTTTAGTCGACATCGCTCCATGGAAATTTGAGTACTGTTAGCAAAATAATTTTGGGATTGGGAATATGGGGTCTGGTAGGTGACGCGATCGACATTCGTTGTGTTCTTGAAGGTTCAGATTAACAATTTGACCTGGTAGGTGGCGCTGCAATCAACATTATTTTGAAGAGTTTCGATTCTGGATTCTGGATGTTTTAGAAAAAAAAGGTGGCATGATAAATGTTAGTACCTTTACGTATGCGGCTTTTATTTTTAAATTTTTTATTCTCAAATTCTACACAAGCTTTTGATCACTATCTCACCTTATGGAAAGCGACGATGTATTCGAAGATTGAGCATGCTTTCCTAGAAGATGTATAGATGGCGAGAAGCAGTGCATCAGATAAAATGTGGCTGGGGGAATTAAACCTAGGTATCATCTGATGCACACTCTCCGAAATATACTTACCTAACCGGTAAAATACAAACCTATATAATTTGAATATTACGGAACTAAAAGCAATATTCTGACAAATGTAATATCCGAAAAGCACTTTAAAGACGATTAATGAAAATTAATACTTATATTTTTAGAATAGAAAACTATCAAGGGAGAGCCAGTCGGTTGAGAATATACATAGTCAAACCCTGATTGCAAATGTTATTTATTACCAACCTACCTACTAATTATTGCATAGGTATTGTAGTCGTGTCTAACGCGAATGTGACAACAAAGTAGCAAAGTAGGTTGATTGGTAGCTATGTAATACCTACTCAATTACTCGCTATTGGGACCGCATTTCACCGCACTGGGTGAATTTTTAATCAATTAATAACTAAAAAATCAAGCTTACATAGTAATTATGTATATAAACTGTAAATGACCGACACAGTTAAGTTTTAAAATAGTTTATATTTTTCATGAATAAAATTATCTCTTATATTATATATTACTAGCCTTGCATCGCGGCTTCAACCGCATTTATCAAGTTAAAAAGAAGACTTTCGGATTTATAATATGTGACTTTCGGATTTATAATATAATCCGAAAGTTTGTGCGACATGGTATAACATAAACATAAACGCTTTCACACTTACAGCCCACACTAAGTTCGATGACTTGTGTCGTGGGTGCCGGAAACATTCACATCACACACACAATCACAACCAGAACAAGAAACACAAATTTTCTTTGGGGAAAAAACTTGTGTTCCCGCCGGGAATCGAACCCGATACCCCTTCTTAGAAGGCGAACGCTCACCCAACTTAGCCAACGGGCATGATTGGTAAGTTTGTAATCAAGTTCTAAATTACTCATTATTTTCTTATCTTGTCATTTAATATACTTGTTTATTATAATATTATATTATTATTACCTTACCTTTACCGTACCTTTAAAAGTCAGAAATAGTGACAACCCTGCGTATTCGGCTAGAGTAGGCATTTGAATCTCCTACGGGCCTCGAGTTGTCATACTTTTTTTTTTTCTACTATGTTAGTACCTACCATAAATAAATAACATTTTGAGATTAGGTAAGAACTTATTGTTTACCGGTTTTGTCACGGATGGATAGGGATTTCTGTAATCGTCCTGCTGTGTGGACAAATAGTCCATAATTCCGTAATTTGGAGCAAGTTGCGCTAAATCAGCCTCTCGCATCAGTCTGTTCCTTCCAGGAGTACTGTAAAATATTTTTAAACATATAAGCACACAGTTAATTAGTTACTAATAAGTTTCTAATATATTGAGTTAGCAGCACCTATTATCTTATACCTAACTAAATGATACTATAAAATACTTCCTATAATATTTGCTATAAATTAAGTATAAGTATACTTAGATATATAATACACATTAGATATATATAGTACCCGGATGACCGAGCTTTGCTTGGCTGAAATCACGGATAAAACGACGTTTTTTAAAATTTAAACCTAGCTAGATCGATTTATGGCCCCCGAAACCCCCTGCATACAAAATTTCATGAAAATCGTTGGAGCCGTTTCTGAGAATTGCTCGTTTAAAGGTATTAGATAGATTATGTACCTAATTAATATATATATAATGATTTATACTTATTAAGTATACCTACTATTTGGGACATCATGTTAAGAACTGGTACCTAGGTTTATACGATTACACAATCCTTCTACTTATATAAATGCGAAGGATTAAATCATTATTACTTAAAAAAAGACGTGTGGCACTCGGGGACTGCCGCGGTTAAGCTATTTTAGCATAGCATAGCATTTTTTATCAACTTATGCAATTATAATTATTTATTTATTTTATTTATGCAGTATTTTTTTCCTGCCACCTAGAGGCGAGTTGCTGAACTAAAGAGACAAGCGTGATATTTCAAAAAAGTCATTAAAAGTTCTGCTATTCATCGATATATGGCAAAACTAAAAAGTATCACCGCTGTGCCGGTCGGAGTGGGGGGTGTTAGGTTATTTTCGTTACGGAATTTCTGGATTCGGATCCACGCTCAAGGCCCGCGATAGAAGCTATGCAATAGCTTAAAACTCACACTAGTGTGCCCTTATACTCGTAAGTAAGGATGTATAATTACTTACTCAGTGCAAGGATACGAGGTGAAATTAACGAGTGACTTGAAAGAATACACGGGATCCGTTTTGGTGAACACTTCAGCCAGCATGTGACGTGTCTCGGTCATCCGCACTCCTTGGTCCTCGGTTCCCCATCGCAGGTAAGTACTAACGTGGTTACCGAGCTGGTCGCGATACGCGTAGTTATCCTTGGTCTCCGCGTGAATGGAATAATCCCAATTCTCTACTTTAGTGTATGGGCTGTAACAATTTTTTGAAAATAATATCTGCTGAGGCTTTTTAGCCATAGGCGATTTGAAGTATAGTTTCGATGCAATCGGCATTTTCGCTAAATAATAAGTGGATTCAAAGAAATTAAATCGCAAGGAGTTATCAAATACAACCAAGTTAAGATGAGTTTTCGTTACTCTGTAAAATAACCACACAACAGTTGTCACTGTGGCATTAGCAACGTCAAAAAGGTACTAAAAAGAGTTCTAAATAGTGATTACATTATCTTTGGTCCTACATAAGTTGTTCGAACTCGTGCCGAGGATATAATGAAATTGAAAGCATATTAATTTACCTATGCTAGTTTAGACAAAGTAAGGACAAGCAATACTTTAATTAGTGCTAGTAGATAAAGAGACATTATACTTAACTTATACTATAAACCGTATAAGTGAATCCCTATGTAATACATTTAAGTATTACATAAACATAAACGCTTTCACACTGACAGCCCCACACTAAGTTCAATGACTTGTGTCGTGGGTGCCGGAAACATTCACATCACACACAATCATAACCAGAACCAGAAACACAAATTTTCCTCAAAAACTTGTATTCCCGCCGGGAATCGAACCCGATACTCCTGCTTAGAAGGCGAACGCTCACCCAACTTAACCAACGGGCATGAATGGTAAGTTTGTAATTAAGTTCTAAATTACTCATTATTTTCTTATCTTGTCATTTAATATACTGGTTTATTATGTGCTGGAAGAAAGTATTCAACAATAAATTAAACGCAAGCAAAGCTTAAAAAAACGGACTTCATCGCTTACATTTCGGTTCTGGCTAGACCGATTTCAATAAAATTCTCCTCCTCAGAAAAATACTCTACCAAACAAAAAAAGAACTATCAAAATCGATTCATAATTGGCGGAGATATCGCGTAACATACATACAAAAAAAACATACAGTCGAATTGAGAACCTCCTTCTTTGAAGTCGTTTGAAAAGAATAAGGCATTCTTCAGAAAAACTGTTGTAAGAACTTGGTGTAATGGTGTTATAATTGTCTTAAGTTTATCTACAAAATCAATTGTAACTTTGCATTAATAAATCGATTATATTCAATATAGTTTTAAGCTTTCAAATAATATGACTAGTAAAAAAAAGGTTTTAGAATTTGAGAATACTAAACTTGGCAGCGGTAAGTTGGCAGTAGCGGTAGGTAGTACTATTTTGTCTGAAAGAAAATAATAGCTTCAAGAAATCCTTTTTTATTCAGCGATAATTAAACGCAAGCAAAGGTTAAAAACCGATTACAACGCTTATATTTTGGTTTTGACTGGATCGATTTCGATAAAATGTAGGTATATGGGACCACATCTGAAGTATAATAAACTTGACTCTAGATTGTTGACCAATTTAAATGATTTATTGCATTCTGTAAGTGTAAAAGATGATATAATATAAATGTTTATAGTTACATTACAGGCCTTTTTGGGCACAGCAACGGTTTAGAGAGGACGCTTTAAAGTCATGGTATAATCTACCAAACACTAAAAAACCACCAAAATCGATTCATAATTGGCGGAGTTATAGCGTAAAATACATACAAAAAACATACAGACGAATTGACGAACCACCTTTTTTGAAGTCGGTTGAAAACCTACTTTAGATAAAGATATGTAAGATTTAATCACTATTTTTGATTGTTACTTGGGAGGGCTAACTAAAGTATGAGAATAAATAGGGAACCATTGACATCACACACACAACATTCACATCACAACCAGAACCAGAATCATAAATTTCCCGTGGGTTGAAAAATTGTGTTCTCACCGGGAATCTAACCCGCTGCCTTGAAGGCGAACGCGCGCCTAACTACGCTAGCGTGCAGTTCATAGTTCAAAGAAGATCCGTCCGGCGCGGCGGCGTCACCCGGTTAAAATATACGTGCACCATCTTCGACCAAACGTCACTTTCCATCAGGTGAGATCGAGGTCAAATGCTTGCCTATCGAGAAAAAAAAAACAGAACTGCTTTCACATTCAGAGACCCACACTAAGTTATGACTTGAGTCGTGGGGCCGTAAACAATCAGGTCACACACACAACATTCACATCACATCCAGAACCAGAAACAAATTTCCCGTCGGCAGAAAACTTGTGTTCCAACCGAGAATCGAACCCGCCTGTTTTGAAGGCGACTAACTTGAAACTGGCTAAATGCACAATATTGCAAAGCCAAATTTAAAAGAAACATTTTTGAATAAGGATACCTATTTGTAGGTTACCTTAATTCACTTCCATTCAGTTTCTCCTATCCGATTTTATTTATTTTTCCGTTACCTATAGACCTCTTATATCATGTATACCTATTACAACATATTATACTTGTTTCTATATCCATAGTAAATTTTCATTAAATGTTGTTTTAAGTTATTATAGATTACTAGTGATTTGTGAATCTAAACCATCCAGGGCGTCACCCAAACGCATACAAAATAATTCATTCAAATCGGTCCAGCCATTTAGGAGGAGTTCAGTGACATACACACGTACAGTAGAATTATATATACAAAGATATAGTTTTAATTTAGTAATAACGTTATTTAACAATAATTGAACATTAAATTACTATTAATATGTTTTTGTGAATGCCGTATAAATAAAACACACGTTAGAAAATAAATATATAATCGTATAATTATGAAATCATACACGAGACTTAGCAATGCTATTGGGATGTTTGCTAGTTGGAGACATAGACGTACCCGGAGCGAACTTGGTTCTCCATCGCAATTCTTCTTCCTTCACGCGAATACTCTCCTCGGCACAAGCTACAAACGCCTCGAAGAACTCATAGAATGTTAATTCCACATTCAAATCCATTATTTTGCCATTAACGACCATGTGTGGGAATATATATGAGAATATGCTAATAATCGATTTGCTGGTTAAATTTCCAAAGTTGAAAAGTTTCAGTATTCCCCGAGATCGGTCTCCGATTGTGGCTCCTTGTTTTGGCGCGGTGTCTTCTACAGCATAGAAAAATCAAAATTTAAAGCCTTCACATCCGCAAAGAGGCTCTGATGAAAGTTAATGACTCTACTGCCAAAGACTAGACTACTAGAAAGATACATATAAAGTACCTACGATACGATTTGGGAAGAAATTACATATTAGGCCATTGACTTTTTTAATCTATGATAGGCTAGCAAGTGACCACTATTTCACCATTTTCACGTGATGGTAAGTTATGATGTGGTAATCACGCTACGCCTTGAGTGACTGGTTGACAAGGATAGCTGCCGAAAAACAATGTTTGGTGATTATGACTTTCCTACTTGAGGGTGGAGAACTACGTCTTTAGCTTGATAGGTACAGGGTATCAAGCTAGGCGAATCCAAGAAAATGCCCTCTCACTATTTAATCAAAATGGTAATTAACTAGTCGTTCGCGCCCAACTGAGAACTCGCGCCTATATTTTGCCCCATAGAGAAAATCTTTTGAGGTTAATTGCTTATAACTTTTTTTTATAGAATAATTGTTTGATTTCTGTATTTGTTATTTAAGTAAAGGATATAACGGATAATATACGTAAGTTTCATTGTGAAGCCGTTTTTGAGATAGACCCCGGGACAAAATAGGTCTAAAAACAGTGACTTTGGTGGCCTACCAAATCGTAATTTTCCAACATAGATTTTTTTTAAACCAGTTTCGTACTTTACTTTTCAAGCCCTTTTCAACGATACCCCACAAGGGTAGATAAAAAAATAAAAAATACTTTGTTCCTTACTTACATGTATAGGAACCCCCTTTTTATAATTTTAAATGTAATTTTTGTTATTTGAGCCGTAGTTTTACATATTCTATGAGAATTTGTAGTTATTCGCTTATATGGTTTAGACCCTAGATGCCTCTGACAGACGGACGGACAAAGTGCTGAACGACCCAAGACAACTCGCCTCGCTCGATCGACAATTACGTACATTTAATAATATATAATAATAAAACTAACTACATAGATCAGCTGATATACCATGCACAAACAGCACTATCATAGAACTTTAAACACACGGACAATATCTTTCACCATTCACCCGCAAAGAGTTCACAGCCATGATTAAGTTCCAAGAGAGCGTTGATCGCTGAAAGGTACCTACTTTGGGGGCTGAGTCACCCACTCCGTAGGAGGATACCCCTTAAGTCTGACTCCTTACACGTGGTCCCCGGGTGGTGCTAATCAGGTGACATTTGGAGGTGGTAGAGCATTTTGTGAGTTGCTCGCCTGGCTTGCTACCAAAGTAGCTTACCACCATCAAGTTGAAAGTCTGCCGCCAAGCCAAATACGGTGTTCCGGCAGTTATCCTTGAGAGCCTGCGTATTCCAGGTCTAGTGTGTTTATCAGCTTCGATCACATCGTCACTTGCCATCAGGTGAGATAGTGGTCAAACACTAGCCTGTCACAAATAAAAAAAAAAAAAAAAAATGTACGCCACTATAATGTATTCATATTATAGAAAAGATTTCTATATACGGGTCTAAGCTATATTCCCTAAAACTAAACTATGCATATACATCTATATACAGCAAAGTTACGCTTATAACTGTTTTAATTTAAACTCATAAACATAATATATATTTTCCTTTACAATTTGAGATATGGGAAATACGAGGATTATATATTACAACTATATTTGAGGAAGTAAACAATAGGTATGTATTTTGGTACCTACCTACTAGGTAGAGTAATATCATACAGGTAATGAGAGTTGCCACCCGTAGCTACTACATTATACTCTCACAACGATTGACAGTGAGTTTAATATTAAGTATATACTTAGTATGATATTATTGGTACTTGATATTATTATTATAATTTTTTTTATGATAACTACTATAATTATTTTTACTGAAACGCTGACTCATCAAGGAGTCCTTTTATAGTTATGAGGAAGTCACATTAATTAAATCTTGTCATTTTTTGTTACTCAATATATTACATGTTCATATCACTTAATAATTATTATATATCTACTACTCATCGAAAGATTATCGTTATTATTAATGTACAACTACGATGTATACGCGTATCAGCATTACAATCAGAGAGGCAATGCCGCCAGCGTGATGGGAACGCACACTGGTAGTGTGCTTGAGCACTTGAGTTACCTATAAGCTCGATGTCTTGTGTCACAAAGTGTGTAACTTAGGTCTTTGCTGTACTATATAGTTTTAGTTTAGTTTGAGGAAATAATATAGGCAATTGGCCCGTAGTTTGAATATGGATATACTGTGTACCAGTTTATATTATAATATTGTATGTTGACCTGAAATATTAGAAATTATTTGACTTGTAAATTGACATATTACCAATAAATAGATTTTTTATTATTTCATAGTTTATATGAGGAAATAGGGTGTATTCGCGCTTTTATTGAAAAATCGCCAAACAAATAAATCTGCGATCGCTGAACATAGTATGTATATTAGCATCAGGACTAAACCACTGGATCGAACTGCACGACCCGAAAATCATATGTACCGAACGACATTACTATGAGGGTAGTTCGGGAAGCTATCGAAATTAAAATATATCCGAATTTCAATCGTGAAGATGGTTTTAAGTTGTCGTCATCGTGGAATCCGGTTCTGATAAAGTGTTCGCGACACGATTTATCATCAGACATATCCGAGGATATTGTTAGTGTTGTGTGTCGGACCATGGACTTAGAAAAATAAGTGCGGGTAGTTGCAAATACTGCTCGCTAATCAAGACGATGACACCCGCCACCTTAGTCTCTCGTGACCACGGCCGATGCAACCCTGCCGAAACGTCGAGGTTAATAATGCTATTTTGAAAATAAAAACGCGAACAGACCCGGTTTTTCCATATACTTATACACGATTGAAGTTCGCGAAAGTTTAAAAATTCTATTTCATAGTGTTTTCATGTGCTAAAAAAGTAAATAGATAACAAAATTTCGCTTATTACGTTCACACTATAGGATCTACGCAAATTATATTACTTAGGCATCTCACATTCTAAATGATTTTGGGATTTATCCAATTTAGACACTAACTAAAATTACTCTTACAGCGTCTATATAAGTTTGACACTTGTCTTCCTAATTGCTAAGTCTTGGATTACGAACACTAAGTTACATGTCATTTAACATAATATGTGACCCGACTTAGGTAGGTATACCTACCTAAGTATAACCGACTTTAACCAGAACCTAGATCAGGGATGGTGAACGTTATAAAACAAACAATGTTCCAATGAAGTACCATCTATGAATCTTGACGTTTTGAATTGATGAAATCGACGTAGTAACATAAAAGATGACGCTGAAAATCTGCTTTTGTTGAATGAATAACCGAATCAAACTCTATAGAGAGAGGTGTTCTTGGAAGCACCTTCCTATACAGATTCGTTAATTATTGGAGTGCTCTTTCAATCAAAATATACACCGGAGGAGTGTCCGAATTATATTGTCGCGTGCCACATTTAATTTTGGCAGGCGTGCCATTGGTTTGCCATCCCTGTCCTAGATATTCCCGCAGTCTTCTAAACACCTCTTACCGGTTATGTAATTGAATTTATCCCCGAACACGTATAGGTTTTTGGCAATCTGTATGGTATTTTCAGGGGCTTCGACGAGAGCAGGCTGTTGTTGGTCGAAATCGGGTGGACAGCGCACTGCGCATAGGAACATGCGCACAGTGTGGGGTTCCCCGATCTCACGGTACAGGTCATATGCAGCTTTCAAAGGCACAAAGGAGCCGTAGCCGTTAGTTAGTCGCCCTAAAAATAAATAAATAAAAGTTTTCACACTCATAGCCAACACTAAGTTCGATGACTTGTGTAGAGGGTGCCGGAAACGTTCACATCACACACACACAGGATCCAGAACCAGTAATACAAATTTTACTTAGGGAGAATAGTTGTGTTCCCACCAGGAGTCGAACCCCATACCCCAGCTTAGAATGCAAACGCGCACCGAACTAAGCTTATAGGCAGTGGAAAAGCCCGATTTTTATTTTAGATGTACCACTATAACATTTGTCGCCTGATTGAGGACTGGACGTCATTCCTACTAATCGAGATCTACGGCCTCATGTGCCCTGAACACAGTACTTAGGTTATTACAGTTGGTAGTATTAAAGTTTCCTATACAAATATTATGGGCACAGTATTATTTAGTATACCTTCCCGCATAAACAGCACATATACCTACGAACGGCGGTACATAGCATTTTGCAAGAAGCAGCAAGATAAACCAAATTTATACCTACTTATATATAATACATGTCACATTTTTTAACAAACGCTTTGTCACTCCCACAGCCCCATACTTAGTTCAAATATATTCGAGAGTGCAGGAAACATTACGCACACATCACCATCACAGCCATACAAGACACGCGTAAAGAGCAAAGTTTGTCCACTGTGCCAGCAGGGTCGTCAATTATTTGACATAGCTGGAAAACGGCAGATTTTCAGGAAATATAGATAGGGACAACATAGCCATCCGTCCTGATTGTTAGTTTTAAGACATCAGCCGTCAAACCATGTCGGATGCCTTCAGGCAGCTTGTAAAATCCTTATACCTTGACTATCCTAGTCCATACGATAAGCCGAAGAAACCAGAGAACCCGATAAGAAAATAAATCATTACAAATAAAAAGCAATGATTATCAGGTAGAAAAACGAAAAAACCATCGTATCCATCCAACCCTTTGCGAGCTAAGATGCCATGCACAATGCATACACAGACATACAAAAGGCTATCTCTTACCAGAGCTGTTTATAGGCATAGTAGCTTAGGGGCCGTCTCCACGAGCGAGAGAATCGCGGCGATATTATCGTATCGTGCCACACATTTATATACACTCTCGCGGCGATCATCGCCGTGTAGACACGTTCTACGATAGCGTATTTTATTTTATTGTATTTGGGTGGCTTACAGCTATCATTACAAAATAAATATAACTTAAAAGAGCCATTAACAAGCCTCCACAGGAATAAAAAAAGTACATTTATACAATTGAAATAAGTAAATTACGGGATGATTAGTATATCGCGTATAATAGGTAGAACGCGTACATAACGTTTTCTATACGATACTCGTAATTCGGTAGGTATACATTAAGGATTATCTAATCATTATTAATAAATGCATGGTTAATCGAAGATGGTCGACTACTATAAAGGTTATGGTAGTGGAGTGGCTGGTCTTAACTAGCTTATTAAAAGCAAGCGCCGATCTGATAAAAATGTTTTTTTGTGGTAATTTGTGCGTGTGGATGGTGTGTGGAGCAACTTGCTGGGTCTAGCGTGTTTGGGTGGAACGTATAAACTTAGTTTAGCTACTAAGTCGGAACAATAAATATTTTATTGCACAATCTTCATCAGCATCCTTATATCAGATATATTAGTGTATAGAAATACGTGGCACGACGATCATATCGCCGCGATTCTCTCGCTCGTGGAGAAGGCCTCTTAGGCCGCCTTGAAAGCATACTTTATTTGGTGAGATGTCCGTTCCAGCTGGTAAATTCCTGATATGTTGGTAGGTATACATTAATTTAGTACTTCGTTTTCCTTGTTTACATTAACTATTTTCCTGCATTTTTGCAAACACTGGCGGTGTTTTAACAGGATGAAATTTGAAATATTTGAAGAAGTGTTTGGGGAAGTTACAAACTATAATAATTTATGCTTTAAGTACATAATGAGATCATATCTATCACTGCTACCCGGAGTCACAACTGAATATAAATTGACGCTTTAATCCGAAAATAACTTGTTTATATCTTTCAACTGTTTACAATTAAAGAGAGAGGTTATTTTAAGTTTATTTTATATTTTTACCGACCTCCCAAAAAAGGAGGAGGTACTCAAGTCGACTGTATTTTTTTTATTTGTTTTATCTCATTACTTCTCTCCAAGTGAGCCGATTTCGAAATTTTTTAGTTTGATAGATTTTTCTTTCTAATTGGTCCCATTTAAATTTGATCAAGATCTGATCAGTATTTCTTGAAATATCGTCAATAATGTCTATTTTGTGACGAATAATGCGTACTTTGACGATGTTCTCGTTTACCCGACTTCAAAAGTTACCTCATAACTTCTTTTGTTGTGAGCCGATTTTGATGATTCTTTTAAAGCTGGTGCTTTTCTTGTGGTCCCATTGAAATTTGATCACGATCTGATTTCTAGTGTTTGAGTTATCGCCAATAATGCGTGTGCAATACATTAAATATGATCAAGTTTCCGAAGATAAAGCGGTGAAGTCGGCTTTTTTAAGCTTTGCTTGCGTTTAATTATTTTAAGTTTATTTTATATTTTTAGTTCAGTTGCTTACTTCTGGACCGATCTTGATGAATGTAGGTTATATAACTTACAAAATTTATAAGTTGAAACCGCGGGACGCAGCTTGTAAATTATATAGCTTACAAGCTGCGTCCCGCGGTTATCGATAATGAAGATGAAAAATACTGTTTCAGTAGCGTTGGCTTGCTTGAGTAACAAACATACATACAAACATACAATTGACGTAGCTGGTTGCATATCTGCCTTCTAAGCAGCGGGTTACGGGTTCAATTCCGAAACACACGTTTTCTCACTAAAGGTTAGGTGTACTTCTGGTTCTGGGTGAGATTTTTGTGAGTTATGATGTTACCGGAATCCACGATACAAGTCTTCAAACTTAGGGTTGTGAGTGTGAAATGTTTTGTCTAAATGCTACATAATTAACCTTTACACCGTCCGACGCTTGGCACAACATCATTTTCCATGAACGTTCTGAAGGCACCTGCTAAAATTGTATCCGGCTTCACACCAGGGAGATGCCTAGGTGCGTACAATTTCATTGAAACAGAAATCAAACTATGCAAAAACTGCCAATAATATATCTTTTCAAAAGGATCATGCGGGTTGCGTGAAAGCCATTCTGGGTTCCCATGAAACATTCTATCAACATCAACTAGATTCAAGCCTTTTTCATGCAAATTGCAATCGTTGTATAATTGCCACAAATACAAGCGTATCATTACAGGATGAAAGTTAATTTCCTCTTCGACATTGCAGATCGTCGAATACTGGAAGTAAATGTGTTCCAAATAATTCTCATAACACTTCAGCGCCCTGTGCATCGTTATTTCCTCGAATTCAAACAAATCTTCTGATGGCGCATCGCCAGGGACGCGTGGAGAAATGAATACTTTTCCTTTCAACCATTTATTATTTTCTATGTAGTCGTTGATCATCTTTATTCTTATTTCTTGTTGCTTATCGATGTTATTAAACGCTTTTTTAATATGGTAGTGGAGAGGGACAGTAGTGTCACATATATCAATCTTAAGAGGTGACTGTGGTCGCTTGTAGTCCGAATTATCTTCATCAACAGTCATTGAGCCTAGATTGTCGTCTACAAATAATTGTTTGTGTTGCAAGATACGACCACCATTGGTAACGAATTTGCCGACTCCGTGTTTTTTATTATTTTTGAATTCTCCTTTATAATGGGATCCTAAACCGAATCCTAGGTTAAGGACACCGTATCCGTTTCTTTGTCCTTTATGCCATTGACCACGGTAGGCGCCGATCGATGGTAATGACATTGAATTATTGTAATAAGCGTTCCAAATGTACATGCCATAGCCGGACATGACTCCATTTTTCCAATGTCCTCTATAGAACTGCAATTACAAGATAACCAAATAACTACTAACCTTATATAAAATTAACAATAATGTCTTCTAAGTAAACGCTTACGTCGTGGTTGGGCCAAATCATTATTCCCTTGCCTTCTCTGATGTATTTATCCCATTCACCTCTGTAACCACTTTCAGCGTTATATTCTCTTGATCCATATCCATCTCGTACATTCTAGACAAACGTATCATTAAAATACTTAAAAGTTTCTAAAATAAGAAATAGTTATAAGAATGGTGAAGGAAAGATCGTGAGAAAACAGGCATGTTCAAAAATCAAACACTCGAGAATGTTCTACCAACCAAATACTACCCCCATTTGATATGTAGCACAATTACAAAAGTGGAAATGGAAAATTTATCATTAAAGTTATAATGTTAAGGGATGTCAAAGAACAACGGTGACACGTGACCCAGTTGAATTTAAATGAAAATAATCCTCGTTCATTATTGTCATTGTGATTATTTTTTCGGTAATTATGATGTTTGTGAGTATTACAAAAGAATCCGCGACAGCATGTATCTAACATGTATATTTAGCTCAGAAAAAGTACTTTTCTTGGTTAAAATCTAAAAAATTCAGCTTGTGTTTTGTTGCCTTTTTTAAGGATTCAGTATTAATCCTTATCAAAATAAACAATTTCATCGTCTTACGTGTTGATACAATTTGTCTTTTACTGCATATAATTTGGACATATAGTCTAGGAGAAATCATAATATTTATTTGTGGGTGAAAACGGGATTTAAAACACACATGACTTTATCAGGGGGTGGTTCAAAAGCCGGGGGCCGCTTATGAATTACCTACCACCACTTATGAAGTTGCTCCTTTAGCGCCACCCGAGAGCCACGTATGGGACAACTAGGGACTTACGGACGCGAGCAGACATGGACCCTCAAAACGTGTTTGGATGAAAAACTTACAAGTATCCAATCACCATCGTACGAGTTGTCAAATGACGAATAATAGATGACACCCTTCCCGTGCTTTGTTCCGCAGTACCACCCTCCTGCATAAGAACTGTTTTTCCGGGAGTCCACGTAGAGACCTCGGCCGTGGCGAAGGTTGCCGAGAAAGTCTCCCTGGTACCACGTATCGTCTTTCCAGGCGATAAGGCCTTTCCCGTTCATTTTATTATCTTTAAATAGACCCTGAAAAGTTTACAAACAATATTGACGGTATGAGTAATAATAATTATAATATCATTATATGTATAAGTTAGCGGTGAGGACTTCTTTGCTACCTTAAGATTATCCAGATAGTATTTGATGCTATTAATGTATAGTTATGTATTATAGACAACTTTTTACTTGTGGATATAGAACCATTCTATGACCATTGGAGCAGCAAAATGCGACTTATTACGTGGAGTTGATTTCCTTTTGTCCCGCTGTAAACGTCATTGTTTAAAATAAATAGCTACTTCTTTCATAACTACTTAATTAATTTAATATGTATGTATGTTATTTTTTTTATTTGATAGACCAGATTTTGACCATGGTTATGGATTATCTCGCCTGGTGGTTAGTATCCTTAAAGTTTATAAAATACGTAATGTTTTTTAGAAGGGATTACCCTTGTAGATGTAAAAAGGGGTCGCCGAAATCGGCTTACCGGAAATAATATGGAAAAATAAGTACTTTGAATGATTTATTGACTATCGTTCTATATTAGAAACGATATAGTCGAAGACATACCAGCAAAGGTTAGGTAGAAGGGCTTGTAGGTATTCATTACGAATAGAGAAAGCGCTTTTTTACCCGACTGACAAGAATGGTTATGTTTTTAGCGCGTAACTAGTATGTATGTATGTTTGTAAATTTTCATATTACCTCGTATCTTTGAAACGGCTGGATGGATTTCGACAGTTAAGGTATCGTTAGATTCGTCTCAAAAACTCAAGTGTCACGTTAAAGGAGGTGTTTAAAAAAATGTCGGAGTTTTGGCGCTAAATTGTATTTTTTTTACCAAACCTGTCGAACAGGGCATTAAAATTAAGGAATTAAGAGGAGATTTACAAATACATATATGAATCATGTTTAAATTTCATTTGCAATAATAAATTGGCAATCAATGCATTCAAATGGTAGCATTGCTTATGAGTTCATGAACTTACTTACGTTAGCATTTCGTACATTCCTTAAAAGTATGTCGTTGTAGTAATCATATTGAGTCTGATTTTTCATACTTTTAAGAAATGTTATTGTTTGTTGTACATACATACATACCTACATATAGTCACGCCACTTTCCCATTGGGGTAGGCAGAAACCATCTCTCCACCAGGTACGATCCTGACACACATCTTTCGCTTCTCCTACATTCATGAGTCTTTTCATACATGCTCGTTGGTTGCGGGTACTTTTGACCTGGCCTTTCTTTAAAACGTTTGTTTGTTGTTGTCGGTTTAATTGGTTGAAATCACTGATTCTCGTGGTATGCTTATGGCTTTTTAAAAGTATATAGTACCTCTTAAAATACCATCAGTGATTAAAGCTGGTTTCATTTTGTAATGCGACGCATTAACAACCGGTTTTGTATCACCTCACCCTATCTTAATTCCTATACCGAGTGTGAGCGAGTCTAAGAGGTACGAACCAAGTACACAGTCCCATCGCTCCATTGAAAACGACCCTCGCCGTTCATGCATTTCATTGAAATGTTCCCCTCGTACATGTTACCGTTTTTAAAACGAATTATTGCTCTCTCGTCAGGTGACGACCACCAGGAATGCAGCATAGGGTCATTCTAGGAATCGAAATAAATATTAATAAGAGAACCTACATGTCTGAGCAATCGTTAAACAATGTATCTACATAATACTAGTCGTTTGCGCCGAACTAAGATCTCGCGCCTACATTTTGCATAATAGAGAAAATCTATTGTGGTAAATTGCCTATAACTTTTTTTCTTACCAATAGTTGTTTGACTTCAGTATTTGTTGTTCAAGTACAGGATATAACTAATATTATACGTAAATTTCAGCTTTACATGTGAAGCTGTTTTTGAGATAGACCCTGGGACAAAATAGGTCTAAAAACAGTGACTTTGGTGGCCTACCTATACATAAATATTACATTAGAATTTGTCATGCATTCTGTATAAACATAGTTACAGTCATTTAGTAATGTTACTGCCTAGGATTTGTCACTATACACACAACCTGTATATCCTGTATATATATATATCCTATATATCCTGTATCCTGTATATCGGGTATAAGTTAAGCTAAGTACACACGCGTTGAGAATGGACCCAGTATTATCGAAAGATCAAAAGATGATAGAGAATACGATCACCCGCCCGCCACTTCAGTTTCTCGTGACCACGGCCGCGGCCGGTGCAACCCAGCCGAAACGTCGAGGTTAGTCAAAATAATGTTATTTTGAAAATTAAACCGCAAAAATACCCCTGCCGCAGGGCCAATCTAGGAAACCCCCTGCTTGGCTATAAACATCACAATTAAGGGTCATCCTCACTTTTACACCCAAGATCGCCCCTGGGCAGGTGTGTGGTTGCCCGCTTAAGTCACCATTTGTAACTCAAGAACGGCTGAACCGATTTTTATGATTTGGTTGTTGGAAAAAAAATATCCATACATTTTGTGTAGGACGGCTATTGATGATATCATAAGAAGGGATTGTTGATTTTTTGGATACGGTTACGTCAAGAATCAAGAATAAGTTATTGGTGAACTGACAAATTATAATGTTATGCAATTTTTTTACATTTGTTTACTCATATCGGGCATTCAATATTTAGGCACAACAATGGATAAAACAATGTTATATTCACGTCTGTCATACTTGGTAAAGTACAAGGAAAACATACACATGAAATAGTTAAAACACGTCTCCACGTGGCATTGCAACGCATGCCAGGTGCAGCTAGATCATCTAATTGGAAGCAAGCATTATTGTAGAGTTCTTACCTGTGCATCTTGGCATAGGGTCATTTTTGATCGGCTCTTCATTCTGCTGGATCTAGCTAAAAAGAAAGAGTAGGATCTTTAACAATTATATAATCCAACTAAGTAACTACCTAATGTTATAAAAAAGCTAAAGTTTGATTAATCTGATTGTCCTTTTATCAAGCACGGCGTGTAACTGGTCTTACAATGAGTTTAGGGACGGGTAAAATAAATGAATCAATCAAATAAAATTTTAGTGTCAGCGTGGGAGTGTGAGTGCGTAATGAATCCGAGAAGTGCGATCCCGAGACATTTGTAATATTTTTTTTTTTTATTGTTTATATTTTACTACAAATTACTGATGCAAATTACAGCGTTTAGGCAAGTACCCTGTAGGTTTTTAAATATTGGTAAGATTGGCATTTTTTAATTTGTTAACGTGATATTTAGCTTACCTTGCTGGTTCAAAATTTCTAGGCTCTATCATATAATAATAAAAAAATACGTAAAGCCGCCGAGAAAACTGAGTACCTATTCGAGACATAGTAAATATAGATATTTTTCAATTTATGTATTTAATACATAAACTATATGTAATATATACCGTAATAGACTGCCTCTTTGGGGCCCATCTGAATAAACGATTTTGATTTGATTTTTGATAGTGGGTACAAATGGCAAAAAGTTGTATTTCATTGACATTGAAAAAAGAGATGGTAATGCACCGCGTAAAAAGTTGTTAAAAAAAGCTAAGTTCAAAACGCAGATCACTCGTACTCCGTATTTTGTCAAGCTTGCCCTATACTAGCGCTCAGTGGCGGTTACGTGTGATACTCTGCATGAAATGCACATTCCAAGGACAAACAAATATAACGCTCGTCAGCTGCAAAACCGCTTTACAAATACCATTGTGCAAGAACAAGCGCAATTTATCTCATCTTTTTCTATTCTTTGTAAAAAAGGAAATAGAAATAACAAAAGATGGCTACAAAAATATAGGCTGGTATATCATCCAAATCTGCTGAAATCAAGCACAATCAGGCGCCTCAAAAGGCACCACACTCTCGAATTAAAACAATAGTGAATTGTTCTTAGTATCTTGCTTATTAGAGTCTTGCTCTCGACACGCCAATAATGAAAGCACCACGCTTGCTTATAACCAAAGGGACGATCGCAGATAAAATAATAAAAAAAAAATTACAATCGAACCCTTGACTATACTTACAAGAAGTTACTGCCTTTTTTCGCTTTCTAGATACATTAGCTTCACTTGGCAATTTGCTGAGATCCCAGTTACCAGGCGTACTCTCCTCTTTTTTTACTGGAGCAATTATTTCCCAGGACTCTACAATGCTTTCCAACATGGACTCAAACATAAAAGTGACTAGTTCAGTCCTGATTGAGCCAATTGCACGAGGTGAATTCAAAAAAGCTGTCTCGTTGATCTTCCCCATTGATTGGGCACGGGCTGTAGATATATCAGGTTCTGTTTCATCTGACGGTCGCGTGACTACGAGCGAGCTGTCGCGTCGAGTCAACGTTCTTTGGGAATCTACGTAAAACATTATAAGTTGTTTATTTATAAATGTATAAAACTAAGTAAATTAAAATTACAATTCTTTGTGATCAGCAGTTTCACTCAGTTTCATTAAAGACGTCAAAATTGATAATGACTTTGATATTTGGGAATTTGTGAATAGAGTATTTTATCTATTCTGCATGGAAAAGAATTTACTCTACTCCAGCACGCGGAAAAAATATAACTTTATAACTATAAATTTAAGAGCTTACAAATCAAAGTATAAGTAGGCTCTTAACTTAGCAAAGAAATCATGATTCGAAATTTTTTACTAGTTAAGACCTGGCTTGCTTACCAATCTCGACCACACCATTACTTTTATGGATTTGTATTTATTTTTATGCTCGATAAGCAAGCATTTGACTGCAATCTCACCTGATGGAAAGCGATGATCTAGCATACTTGCCTAGAAGATACCATTCACTCTTCACTTAATCGACCGAAGCGAGATCTCTAATTTGACTTGGGTGGACTTAGTCGGTCCGTCCGTCTGTCAGATGAATTTAGCGTCTAAACTATAGCAGCGAATAGTTACAAATTCTCAGAGAATATTTAAAGTTATGCTCCTAGGCAAAAAATCGCAATTAAATAATATAAATAAACACAAATAATTGGGGGGTATTTTTTTTTATTAATAGTCAGATATATATCTGCTTGGTGTTAATATCTCAAACATATCTAAGACCCATCCCCTACCCGTGCAATACATACCCCATTTACTCCCCAGAGTAAGATTGACATTACTTTTCTATTCCATTTCGTGGAAACTAAGTTCCCTCATTGTGAAATTATTCACCCGTGTAATACTGGTCGGGTTAGCTTAGTAAGTAAATAAAACGCTGGATTTACATGTTTATCTTGTGTATTTTCATAAGAAACTTAAATTTGTTTTTGATCAGGCCATTTCCAGTGCGATCGTGGTGAATTCGATGGCGTCCATTGTCACTCTCCCAGGGAAAAGGAGAGTGTGTTAACGCATTGTTAAACATAGAATGGTGACCTGATGGAACAAAAATAAATCATATTAGGCATGAGTAAAGCAATGTTAGGCATTATTTAAGAAATATAATGCTCTTTATTTAAAACCTATTTCTTTCACCAATATGAGGCATTTCATGAACTGCGGATGAGCTTCTTTGTTACATTTCAATATAAAGGAGTCTTCAAATCTGAAATTAATAGTTTTCTTCTGGACAAGCATGCTAAATCTTCGAAGGCATCGCCACTTTATCGATATAAAGTGTCGATACCCGATCGCTGGTGAGGTAGTAGTCAAATGCCTGCTTATCTATTGACATTTAAAAAGGAAGTACCTGGATGACCGAGCTTTGCTCGGTTTTTATTTTTTTCGTTTTCTAAAAATGAAACATAGCTAGATCGATTTATCGCCACCGAAACCCCCTGCATACTAAATTTCATTTCAATCGTTGGAGCCATTTCCGAGATTCAGATACATATATACAAGAATTGCTCGTTTATAGGTATTAGATAGATTACTTCACAAAAGAAGATGACTTCCACTGAGAGCAACCTAAAGTCATTCGGCGAGTACTTATTTTGGAAATCAAGTTTAAATATGTTTATTTACATGGACCCCAAAAAGACGCTCATGAAAGTTCATGGCCAGATTCGTAAATTTTGAGCAGTTTATGCCGACTGTGTTTCTTTATTTAACTTTATTATTGATTGTTGTCAAAATGCGTACTTTTTTTAAAAAATGCACATTAGTACACAAAAATCGCTCGAATACTGTTGTTAAATATGTTTTGTGTCCATAATAACAGTTATTATAGAGCTCGCCTTCGCTTCGTTCGTCTAACATAAACGGACACTCGCATTTCAATAGGTACCATTTTAACTTCTAATGATGCAGTTGCATAAATATTGGGCAGTCAAATATGCAATAATAAATGAAATTAGTTTGTTCACTTGATTGTCTAAACACAAAACAAACGCTTTGAGTTACTTAGTATTATTTCTAGTACAGTACTGAATCTGTGATTAAGACAGTTGCACTAAATTCTATATAGGTAGACACCTACTTAGTCACGCTTGACTACACAAACTTTTACAGATTATCAAACAGGTAATACTTTAAAATGATTTTTAAAATCAAGCTTTTACCAGTTGTAAATAAAAAGGACTAAAAATGTATATAACCAGAGAATTTGTCAAGATGAATCACACGAGCCTTAACTCGATGGGTTTTTCTTGTTTAGTTCAAAAGTTCTTATAGCATCTTCAGTCTCCATCATAGGGCCAGCTCCATAGTACCGTATCGATGTATTGTCACCGAAGATACATAAGTACACCAAATTTGAGTCCAATCGACATCAGGAAGTGGGTCTAATTTAGCTTGCAATATTTGATTACAGACCGACAGATAACGGGACATGTTAAACTAAACAAAAGCTTGTAATGAATTACCCCGCTTAAATATTTTCCACGGCTTCCAAGAATGGCGTTGCCACAAGCTTTCGTCACGATGCAGATCCTCCGTAGAACCGTCCAATGTTACCAAGGGTAACTCCTGGCTGCCTCGAGATGAGGTCTCGTCTCCCCAACATGAAAATATGAGATACAAGGCGGAGAACAACAAGATCTGAGGTAGAAAAAAATACAAGGTAAATAGAATTCAATCTACGTACTACGCATAGTTTTCTTCCTATAGCCGAGGCCATATAAATAGATTTCTGGATTTTATCGATTATTGATTAAGCGAAGCAAGATCTTTAAGTTGTCTTGGGTGTCGTGAGACCTTGTAGAGATCTCGCTTCGCTTGATCAAAAAGTTAAATACAAAAAGTTTATCACTCTTAAAAATAAATTTAGGCGCGAGATCTCAATTCTGCGCGAACTACTAGTTACGTTAATTCCCTATTACATAATTTCCACACCAACACAAAATGATAATGAGTCAGGTGTGTACTCATACGAGTAAATTTTAGGACAAGAGGCTTTTATTATATCGTGCTCTGTTTCATAGAATGAGCATTCGTTGATCTAATAAAGCAGTGCTACGCTATTGCGTAGCACATCGTAGCACCTATCAAGCTAGGTAAATATAGTTCGGGCATGTTTCGGGCACTCGGCTAATTCAGATTCAAAATTGTTTATTCACATGGGCCCCAAAGAAGCACTCGTGAAAGTTAATGATTCTACTACATCTAATGTTTTATGATAGGAATAGTTTGCATGTAGTTATGATAGGATAATATATTTTACAAAATATGGTGTCTGGTTGTCGCCATATTGAATTTCCATTACTGTTATGTCTTTAGATTAAGACAACAGTATTATTATTATTTTATTTTATTTACTCGTAAGATTAAGACAAATCAATTGTATAAGTTATTAAAATCGGCCCACACGTTAACACAAGGAACAAACATACATAGGCTGATCAACACATAACTCTCCTTTGCGTTGCGCATTCGCGTAATAAATAAATTAGTTTAGTTCTCTCGAAAGAGATTATTAGGAACAAACTTTCCGACTCGAAATCTTTGAGCACGACACTGTTTTTTTAAGCAAACATATAGACAAGTTAAATGTACCTTTGAGCTCATTTTTTTTTATAAGTAACACTTGATTTGATACGTCCGTACGCTATACGCGTGAATGATTACTACTCGGGTTTATATCGAATATTTACAAATGACTGCATTTAATTTAGGACGGACATGTAGGTGTTTCACGCATTATTACCAATGTTAGGACATCAGTGAGCCGCGCCGCAGCTATTTCACTGACCCAGATCATTCGTGTGTAAATTAATAATAACAAGCTATAATTATGATTGTAATTTGTAGGTAGTATCGTTGGCGTAGTTAGTAGTTTATGTTAGCATTGTAATTAGTTTTAATAAGTGCATATACATTATCAACTAATCTAGAACAACGTACTATTTCATGACTTCGCGGCTACCTTTTATTGGTCTATATGTGCCTAATACGAGCCTTTAGCCTGGCTTGAGACCTTTACCAGTAAGTTATTTTTTACCTGTAATTCCATATAGCTTCTTTCCTTTTAATGTAATTTAATATATATTGTTTATTATAAAATCAAATAATGTAATAGATAATATTGCTGGTAAATTAAAAATAATTTATCAAAACATTACATTTAATATCAAAATAAATATTATAAATGCAAATCAGGCTCAGGCAATTTTGAACACAGCCTTTTTGGCGTTTTTTCTTTGACTTCCACGACCCAATCATAGCTGCCGTGAAGGGAATTTGACCAATCATTTATATTTAAAAAATGTGAACAGACATCATAAATCAGTCTAGTTAATAGCGTGCGTATTAATATTTTGATGCATTTTTGTCACTTTTTATTCATTAAAATATTTTAAATAAGAAAATATTGTTAGGTTAGTGTAAATCATGTTTAATACGTGTACTACATTCTAAAGCTATAAAAAAATAATATTTTACACATATTTATTTTTGTAATTCAAATTCCTTATAGTTCATTTACTAGCATTTTGATGATTTTGATTGCCATATTCGATTTTTGACATTGTTGCGGATACGGACAGAGCGACAAAGTATCGTATCTATTGGAACACCCTAAGTAGATACCTACATAAAGATTTAACTAGGACGTTGCACTACCTCGCTTCCCTCGATAAATTTTATAATTACCGGCCATATTTTTATTTATGATTTAATTAATGCCACGTGGTCGCGCCATTTTCCGATTTATCCAACATTTATTTTGTATTTTCGTAATAAAATTAATGGCCAGATATAATTGGATCATGATACTTAGTATTTATCAATAAATGAACTGTACTTTCCTATCCTACCTTTAGACACGGTACCTACTTACTATGGGTATTTAATAAGATATGATATTAGGCTTATATTATTCTTGTTACGAGTAAGTACATCTGAGAGGGTTTGGATGTTTTTGTATACATCGAACCTTAGATAAAATTCCTATCCCTATTAAAGTTGAACGTTGTCTGTTACATTCTCTTCACACTAAAAAAATTGCACGTTCTTTAATAAGAGCAAAGATGGAGTTTTGCCGCGAAAGTGAAAATGGCGTTGTTGTTTTTGTATAATTTACCGAAATCTGTGATTCTTCGAGTGTTAATGTGTAAAAATGGTGGATAATTAACCGATAATACTGAGTGTAAGTAAATCATACAAAGTTAAAAACGCAATTTTCGCTTTCGCTTCAAAACTCCAATATAAGTTCTAGTAAAGTTTCTACCACTTTACTGGACCGAAGTTAAATATTACTTGACTTTGACTGTGACTAGAACTTAAATTAAATATTTTATAACTTCACACTGGTTAAATGCACAAGATAGCGGAGCCAAAATAAAAAAAAAACTTGCAGTAAATGACAAGCAAGGATTTTGTAGCTAAAGTGGCCGTGTCCGTAGGCTTGTTTCCCATCTCGATAGTGACAAGCACGCAAGCATTGACAGATTTTTTTAATGCAAGATACAAGGATTTTGTACAAACCGTAGTTAGGTACTTAGGATCACGATGGCTAGATACGCAAGCATTTGACCATTATCTCACCTGATGGAAAGTGAACAAGGCGCAACCTATAGAGTATATTCGTTTCTATGCTACCTATTATTGTTTTGATTAGACATCGTTTGAAGTACGGTATTTCAACATGCTTGAAATATTCCTAATGTGGGTGTAAGCTTTTTTCCTATTGATACAGAACTACCCATAAAATTACTAGTGGCTCTGTGAGCGACGCGTAAGAAAGCAATTTTGCCCAAGCTGAAACGGAGACGCTCTGCTCACTCGGTCAATGAATAGTATACTTACGCGAGACTACCTAATATGTGCCTTGTAATACAATTTAGTTATATTATGCTGTCGTAACATATATGGGGGAAAGACATTTATTCGACTATGAATTTTAAACATCTTTATTCAAACAAATTCTAAAACATCAGCAACTACAAACAATAAACACTTCGTGACAGATAAAACTAATAGTATTTTGTTACATTTCTATAATACCTGTGAACTTTATAATCATAATTAATCTATGTATAATTCGTCATGTAGGCAAGTATAGATCTTTCATTCTAAATATGCACGCACCTCCATAAACATTTTCATACATTTGACACTCGATAGTTTGACAAATTTGGTGGAGGGGCGTGCACATTTAGAATGAAAGATCTCTACTCATATGTATAAATAACAGTCCTAGTAATCTACTTTTTATTTAACAAAACTGTGCCATACCTACTTACTTTAGAAGTTTTTTACTTACATGCAAATACCTCTTTAAATGCCATTTGTGGCTTTATAAGTGCGTATGATTAGCTTAATTTTACATAACAAATTGGCTAGAGCTAGGATATATAATACATGTATATGGGGCATAGAAATCACTTGTCCTACTTGTAGATACAAAAAATCTATATGTGAATGCAGACTGAAAAAATTACAAATGTTACTAAGGGATGGTTTTTTAATAATGTCTTTCTAAAGGATAAAACGGATAAGTTAGTCACGCATCATCTCAATTAGCCACTTATCAACTAGGCCACGTATCAGAACCGAATCGTCCGCGCGCTCTTTTACCCGCTAGCCTGCTTCCGAATACGGAATAACTATTATTTAATATGTGCCATCGACTTGATACAGGCTAGCGATTGGTAGCATGCGATAAGGAGATGGCTGCGTGAGTGACATAAATAGTTATGCTTAATTATACTACAAAATATAGAGAGTTTAAAATTAGCAATAATAAATTATTACTCTTTAATTTCCATATCATCCATGTTTATCTGCTTCTCATAAATGGCAAAGTATTCGACAAAATTGTTAAACAACTATCACTATATAGGGATCCAGTAGGAGATTTGATAGTTTGAGGCAACTTAAACATGCAGTTTGTGAACAAAGATTATACCTGAAACCAGTTGATAGCGCATGAGGCTCATTTACCAGCGGAGGGGTAAATGACGGCGAGGTAAATGTATGCTTTTAATTGGCCGATGTATATTTGCGAATGGACGATCTATGCTTTTGATTAGCCGATGCGACATTTGTCATCGTCAGTAGATAGCGTTAAGTAATCATAACTACTAAATAGTTGCTTCAAAAGGCATGTTGTTATAGTCAGGGGGGATATATACTATATGGGAAATATAACTGGTTATTTTGTGGATACAGAATCTAAAGTCAGTTTTTGCAAACGATCAAAACTCGTACTAGACCCTATTTACATAACATTAAATTGTATTTTAAGGCAAAAGTGTAAAGATAACTTTTAGCTACTATACTCGACTCTTCCATTCAAATAACAATACTTCTCCTTTTTTATCATATAAGTACATTAAGTATTCTAAGTTATTTAGAGGCCTCTCTTTGTATTACGATGCTAGTTACATTTACCTATTAACAATAACTATCCGACATTATCGAAACGTCTCATATCACAGATTAATTGTTTGGCTGTAATTAACCACCTCTTTCCATTTCACATCTTGAACATACCTACTAACAATAGAACGCCAGCGCCAGACTTAGGTAATGTTCGGCGCTTTCTATCGAGAAAGCGAACGAAACTTTGAAATAGTGGTTCATAGGGAGATATAGAATATATGGCACCAATTGAATACGCGATTATCTTAATGCTGGTTATACACTATACTGTAAATGTGTGTTATAACATAATAGTAGACGTGTGTGACGAACGCTGCAGTCTACCAGGGGGTCTATTCCGGGCATCGATTATTTATACATCGACGTCGAAATTGAACGATTTTCTTTGCTTATGAACTATCGAATCGACTGAACTTTCAACGGATTGATTGTCGTATCGACGTCGCATCAAATCGTAGTTTGACGACCAGAATAGACCTACAGAAGTATGTCCTACAAACGCCGCATCACTGAACCTTCATATAAGTCGCATGTTGCCAGCGCAC
Source organism: Lomographa bimaculata (assembly GCA_948107665.1). NCBI lineage: Eukaryota > Metazoa > Arthropoda > Insecta > Lepidoptera > Geometridae > Lomographa > Lomographa bimaculata. Next base: position 13,428,078 of record OX403587.1, on the reverse strand, counting down.
TAGCCGCGTAATTTTGAGACACACCTTTACGTTTTTTCTGTAAATCCTCGTAGGAACGTTTTAACAATTGATTCACGAATCAGCAATATCAAAACTGACTTAGATCGCCATAATGTTTAATGGACCACTTTGCGACTTGTGTGTTCCAAATAAAAAAAGGTTTAAAATATATTATTTACGTAATTTTGGCCCAGAAACCTCTGAATAAACGGTGCACATTCATAAACAATCTTACACTACTATAAATTCCTTCTTTTTTTGGAGTCTGTATAATATAATAGAATAAGATTCAGTGTTTACAATTGTGAATAAAGTCAAAACATTCAAAACATTCTGTAAATTACAAATGTTGCTTTTGCTTTTTTTGGTGTGTATTTTACCTCATGTCTCCCTGATACTTTAACTGATTGGGTGATTCATTTTTGTTTGAAAGGGTTGATTACCCAGCTCGTCTCTCAAATTTGTCTCATAATTAAATCAAGATTCAATAAAGAGTTTCAAAGATTAGGGATAAAGACGAATTGTAGATAAAAATTAAGCAGTATTTCTTATCCTAAGTACAGTTACGGATTACAAATTTTATTATTTTTATTTAATAAATAATATTTAATGCAAAATTTGTAACGAATATTTGTCAAGATATAAGATGCGAAACTTAAATGAATTGAATAAATTCGTTTGTGTTACGATTGAGGTATATGATAATAAATAATATTATAAACACGAACACACTTTTAAATGTTAGTACACCAAAAGAGCGACAAAACAATAAGGCAAGTATTGAAAGCATATTTTATATTATAATGAAGAAATGAGAAAATTGCTATCAATAGTGTGAGAATAATTTTAACATTGACTAGATAAAAATAGTTGAATAATATAATATTTCTTCATAGACTAGGCGGACAGTTAGGCAAGAAATGTACGATTTTTCAAATCGTTGCTCTTATTTGAACGTGTATCTACTTAGCTCTTTACAGAATTGCACAGCATGTTTCATAAACTTACCCCCACGGGTGCTTGCTGCTGTATAGTTTTTTTTTATTCATACCACCTATAATAAGTTACGGTCTACATCATCTATATGCACAAGTTAATAAAGACCCATTCATTACAATCGAATTCTCCTGCAACTTCGATGTTTGATTTCAAGTAATAATATTAATCGTAATTTCCATCACATATTGGTAAAATAAATAAAGATTGAGAAACAAGTCACAAACTAGCACTACACTTCATATTGTTAGTGCGTTAATAAGCCGAACACATGACTTACATCTAAAACTACTCCACTATGTTTCTACGCTTCTAGAGTAACGATCTATAATTTCACCAATACGAGAAAATAAGTAAACATTGGGGCTGCGCACCATTACAACATCTACAACGATCACTCACACTACCAAACTAAACTTAATAACTTTCGTTGTATGGAATTGCTCTGCACAACGTTATCTAGGATATTGTGGCATGGCCTTCATACTAAACAGCGTTTAAACGGTGTGTTTCAACCGTTTCACCTTTTAGACTCTGTTTAACGTTTAGCTGCTGTTCTAAGCCGGAAGATGGCGCACTGTGTCTCAACGATGGCAGGACGCAACGGGTAACCAAATAAACTGTATAGAAACAGTGCCTTCTTTTGTTTAGTTCTTAAGCCTAATTGCCTATTACAGTTTGTTTATCTTTCCGCTAAGTTTAGATACGGCAGTGACTCGATTTAGCTGGCGCGATATAGGGCGCCAAAGCCACAGAGATCCTGTGTTTTCTTTTCACTCCACGTTTAGATACCTTACTAGAACCAAGAGTTGGCGCGCAGTGTGTCGACGAAGCTGGCTATATGCTGATGGATAAAACCACGATCCTCTCAAACCAGTGCCGTTCTTTTTTTGTCACGCGTTTTAGCTTATCTCCTTTTGTTAATTGAAATATAGGGGTCTATTTAAGTCATTCCTCATCTCACTATGGCACGTTTAGATCCTCCTCTTGAGCTAGACGCCGCCGGCTTCGGCGAAAATAGCGCGCAAATAAAGCCATAAGGATCCTGTACCCAACACTTCCGTTCTTCGTTTGTTTTTCTCACTGGTACTGGTTTTTAAACAGCGCCGCTTTTTTTATTTCGTTCTTAAACCTAAGTACCTATTAAAATTATCTTCATCTCATCGCACTTTTAGATGCTGTTCTTGGGCCAGAAAGCGGGCGCGTATTGTTTCGACGAAGCTGGGCGGATGCAGGGGAACAATGCAAATGGATCATATCACAAAACAGTGCCATTGCTATTTTTCCAATAGCACAAACAAATTTCTTATGTATTTTAGACCTACCTGCCTATTACAATCTCTCGTCACACCGCGCGTTTAGATACAGCCAGGTGTTGTCGCGCAGAGTTTCGCGAAGCTGTCGAAAATGTGCCGCAATTCTGTTCATTTCTTTAATTAGCCTATACGTGCCTATCATAGAGTCTCTGTCTCGCCGCACGTTTAGATACTGTTTTTAAGCCAGGAACTAGCGCGCAGTGTCTCGACGAAGCTGGCACGGCGTTTCGCATGCGATCGCATGCAGGGCTCCAGAGCCACGAGGAGCCAGTGTCACGAATCGTGTAACAGTCGCTGGTAGTGCGGGAACACTTCGTACGGAGGCACGTGAAGGCCGAACTCTAAGGCCACTAGGACCGCGAATTCGAACCGCATTAGGTCTTTACGGTTCACGCGGAATGTTGTTTCGATGCGCTGGAAGAAATGTGACAGATATTATTGTTATAGGCAATTAAAACACAGCGTTTATATTTCCATCCAATGGTTGTCTGAAATAGATCACTCTTAGCAACAAGACCGCCCACTGATTCTATATAAGTTTATCTGTAAGCTGTATTTATCTTTTGGTGTCAATAAAGAGTTATTGAATTGTAGACCATGACTGTATTAATGGCTCCATTTTTTGCTTCTGCTAAAATTATGGACTGAATAGGATATAATAAGTATAGCTGTCATTGGATCCAATAAATTATGGATCGATTGGAATAAAAGGTGCCATTGGATCCAGCTATGGGAGTTACTATGTGATTTTAAGTGGAATGGAGACAGGGATCGTATACACGGTGAGATTGGCAACTAATTATGTAACTCAAAATCTAGGCCATATGAGCGTTCAAGGTTATCTAGTTTAGGGCCTTTAGGAAAATACTACACATGGTTTTTAATAAATATAAACGCTTTCACACTCACAGCTCCACACTAAGTTCGATGACTTGCGTCGTGTCGACCAGAAACACAAAAATTCGGGAATTGATCCTCTGCTTAGAAGGTGAACGCGCACCCAACTAAGCCGACGGGCAATTCTACAAATATGTATTTATGAAAACTATCTCATCGTTGTTCCCGGGACGTTATAACCTGCCTTTAGACTTCAAGCTATTTCAACTTAAGTGAGTACCATAGTTGTTAAAGTTGAAAAAGCGACTAAAACGTAAGTTGAAAAGCGACTAAAAAGTAATATAACCAGAGAACTTGTCAAGACGAATCGAGCCCTAACTCGATAGGTTTATTTAGTCGAGTTCAGAAGTTCCTACGGCCATCTTTCGTCTTCATCATCAGACAAGCCCCATGGTACCATATCATTGTATTGTCACCGAAGATACATCAGTACACCAAATTTGAGACCAACCGGACATCGGAAAGTGTGTCTAATATAGCATGCAAGATTTGATTATAGACCGATAAAGGGACAGGTGAAACAAAATAAAAGCTTGTAAATAGAGTTTGCTTGTAATTAGTAAAGATACTTACATCAATAAGGGACTTCAACATATCTCCCTTGACGTCGTTCATTTTGGAAGCGAGCAGCAGACATGCGCCCGCGCAAAGCTTCCTGTTGTCCTTGTTGATGAGGTTCGCCAGAATGAGCTTTTCAAAGTACACGTAGGCCTGTGCGACGGGGAGCAGATCGATGCCGCCGTTGTCGTATTTTGATATCTTACGCATTTCTTTTTTGATACTGCAGATAAACAGAAAAATATAGCGTTAAAAAGTATTACAGCCAATCCCTTTTAAGTGAGAACGTGGAAGTGAGAATATGCATATATTTTTTTTGTCTTTAATCGATTGTTTATGTTAATCCGAATAAAAATATCATTATATTAAAATATCAAATCAGGTTCGGGCAATATAAGCCTTCTTTCTGTGCCATCAGTCCGGTACCGAATGATTTCCGTGAAGGATAGGATAGGCCATTGACACCAAATACGTGGACGACTTTACAAATCAGTCTAGGCAATAGCGTGCGTTTTCTACCTACAAATAAACATAGTAAAATGTATAAGAACTTACCTCCTTAACTTGCTCAAAGTAAGCTTTATGTGAGGAAATTTTTCCCTAAACTTGTCATTGAGTTCTTTCTTCAGGTCTTGCGGACGAACGTAGTCGATGATCGACGTCATATATGATGTAAACGTGAGAAGGGTTCTGTGCTTCCCGGCGATTAGTTCCGGGTCGTCTAGTACGTTCGGACAGTAGTAAATCTGTGTGTGTTTAGTGTAATTTATTTATTATATTTAGAATAAGGATACATTGCAGAATATCAGCGTAAGTTATTTTGTGCTATTAAAACTACAAACAAAAAAGTTATTACGACTAAAAAGCAAGACTTCGGCTTATTTATATATAAAACTAAAAAAAATAACATATCTAAACCACCGTGACACTTAGGACATTGGGTCTATTGGGGAAAACTAGCGCATTACCCCCCAACCACTCAAAAAATCCTGTCGGTCAATGCGCCAAAGATCCTGCATACACGTACCATATTTAGTTGTTGTTGCAAATTGACTGTCAAATATGTTTATTTTTTACAATAACCACTCAAAAATACTCACAACACTTGGAACGATCCAATATGAATAAATATTTGTACATTTGATTGATAAAATCACTTGCTATTCTCTAAGATTGTTTATATAGGTACTTATAGAACTAATATCGTAAGCGTTAAGCATTTACATGTAATCTGAACTGCCCGTTGGTTAAGTTGTGTGAGCGTTCGCCTTCTAAGCAGGGGTATCGGGTTCGATTCCCGGCGGGAACACAAGTTTTCTCCCCAAGGAAAATTTGTGTTTTTGGTTCTGGTTGTGATTGTGTGTGTGATGTGTATGTTTCTGGCACCCACGACACAAGTCGTCGAACTTTGTGTGGGGCTGTGAGTGTGAAAGCATTTAATTAATTAATTAATTTAATTTAAAATCATTTAGCAAAGGTTCATTATGTTTATTCTAATGATCCCTTAACAAAGGTAACTCAATCAGAATCTGCTTCTTATATACTTATAACACATTGCCAACCTTGGCGATGTGTTATAATTACCACCCGGTAGAGTAGAACCATTTTAAATGTGTACACATTGCCCTTCCACCAAATTTGTCAAACGATCGAGTGTCAAACATATGACTTTTTTTGTGTAGGGGCGTGCACATTTAGAACGGTTCTACTTAACTTTTTTTACTCTGATAGATTATTATTTAACCAACATACTGTAATATTAGAACCCAATTGGTTTAACGACTTTCTCATCTGCTAAGTTTCACTTACGTATTTTTGTGACAGCAACGCTTCGTCCCAATCGAAAGTTTTTGCATCAACAGACGAGTGAGGCGGCGACGAAGCCATTGTGTGTTTCTGAGACGATTCGTACGAAAAGCACCTAAAATAGAATATTATTTAACAAAAAGCTTTAATTTTTAGTCTAAGCATGCTCGTGAAACTTTTTTATAAAGCGTACACATGCATTTATTGCGTCAGTATAAGGTAAAATTAAATATAGTTTAGTTTTTTTTGCAAATGTTATTGAACAGTTTTGCACCTACTTATTTCGTTATATTTCGATAATAATTATCAAAAATTAAGTATGAAAATTATGAAATTCTGAATTTAGCCAGAAATAAAATTATTTACAATACTATTAATAGGATCCAGATCATTTATACTAAAATTTTTAGTTAAAATTCGACAGTCGACAGTTAACTCATAAATAAAATGTTGTAGGTACTACACACAATTAAAAGCCCAAAAGTCGCAACTTCAGCGGATTTGGGTTGTATCTCAGGACAGATCTAGGCAGTGAGCTAAGCAGCTTCTTAAAAATATTAATGTTAATGGTATTCACAATGTCTACATAAAATGTTCAATAAGTTGCTCATAAAAGATGGGAGTTATCAGATAAAAGTATCATCAGAGGTGCTCTTTTATGTGTATAACTCCATTTAGCACAATCATGCACGAGAACAGGTAAGCAGATTAGTAAGTAGGGAAGTTACTAATTATTTGGCTGTATGATGTACATATTAAGCTGAAGCTTGCGTATAATATCCGTTATATCCTGTACTTGACCAACAAACACACCAACAATACAGAATTCAAATAATTATATTAAAGAAAAAAGTTAGAAAAAATTAACCTCAAAAGTTTTTCTCTATTAGGCAAAATGTAGGCGCGAGCGTAGTGGTTTCTTTTTTTTATATTTGATAGGCTAGCATTTGACCACTATCTCACCTGATGGAAAGCGATGATGTGGCCGAAGATAAAAATATAAAAAGCGATGATGTGGTGTCTAGTTAAATAAATGTTAAAGTATAGTATTTATCTTCTTTTGTTATTAAGTCTAAGGTCAAGTGTTAACTGGTGTTGGTTTACATATTACGAGGTGCGGCGATGTCGTTCTTGCGGACGGTATAGTTAAAACAACTATTAATTATAGATTATATAGAATACCTACACCGTATTAATTATCACGGAAAATTAAGCATTCAGAAGCAGGTAGCGCTATACAGCCAAATAACCTTCAACAAGCAGAATAAGATTTTAATGAAAATTGGAATGACCTACATAGGTTGAATGATTCAACTAAGTTACTACAAGTGATGCATACATAATGCGTGATACAGTGTTTCGTGTAATATCTGAAGTAGGGTAGTTGTTAATTTATAATAAAACAGCATATAACTATACACCTTCACATGATCTAAACACAAGAACAATATCATACCACCAAATTACCACAGTTAACATTATAATAATAAGTGAAAATCCTAGAGTAGTCCTAACCCATCACATAAAACTCTACAATTTTTATTATGCCTTTATTAGCAGATTTTATAGCATTAACCAATCTAAATTGCATAGCATAATAGTCATATATTTTACAATGTTTACCATTTTTTATCCTTGCGCCTCGTCAATAACTTAGTCCTGAAATTCAAATTTGTTAGTAATGAAATGGTTGTGAATATTACACACACGAAACTCAAAACCATATGAAACAATAACAAATAAGTATACCTCACGAGTATGTTTGTGAATTGCGAGTGAGAAAAGCATTTGGTATATGTGAAGTTTGTTTAATATAATAATCTTTTCAAGTTTATTAGTATTGTAATTGGTTTCCATTAATTCGCTGACAACACCTATGTCAATCTGTTTGAATAATTGTTTTATATATTTATTTTTTAATAATATTAGCCTACTAAGCATATTTCAAAGAAATGCATTATCGCAACTGTAAAAAACCGCAAAATTGCCTCACAAGATTCTTTTTTTTTTCAATAATTTCGCTAACGACTATTATTTGACATTTTGCACTTTTTGCACACACATTATTTTGACTAACGTTTCGGCAGGGTTGCATCGGCGGTGGTCACGAGAGATTAATACAATTTAAGAGAAAGGAAATATAAATTACTACTAATTCATACATTAACTTCTGATAAGTTCTGAAAAGTTATTATTTATGATAAACACAGTTTTTTTTTTAATAATTACTTTACAACTTTTCATTCAAATTAAGCAGCACACAACAACACCTACTTTTCATTGCTATTCACTGTTACTACAAAGCTATAGTGATCATTGAAACCCACATGATATTATTATAGATGATGTCAGGCCAGGATAAATAATTTCAATTGGAACCAATAACATTGATAAGATTATTTACCAACTTAAGTATTTATCTGCCACACCAAGTGTTCATTGTATTTTATGCGAGTCTGTGCTCTACTCTATCTAAATATTTAGTCAAACTGAGTGCACTTCATATTGCAGTCAACTAAATACTGATAGTCCTAATGTTTGCTCATACATGATTGCTTGTTGATGATGTTGACATAAGGCATGAGTGACAGAATAGAAAGAGCACATTTGTTTAAGACAAATACAAAATTAGAACACATGCACGACAAACAGTTTATGGAAAGAATAATGCATTGTTTAAAAGTTTTACCTGGCTATCACATGCGGATGACGGTTAGTTATTTTGGCCTTTTCAATGTAGTCTCCATCATACATCTTTTTGTATTGTTCCATTGGACATACTCGAGACGGAACAAGCAGTTTTGAATATGAAATATCTTGACCCTGTTCTCCTCTTTCTATGCCTAGGAGATCAAAGGGGTCCATGCCGTTGTCTGTGATTGCTGAAAGAGGCCTCGGGCCTGAAGTGTTGCGCCTGCGGACTCCATCTTTTCTATGATCAGCTCTGTAAAGGAAAAATTATATACCATTGATAAAATGTATTTTACTTTGGAATTGAATACACACAGTGCTCTATAACTTATGTATTTGACCATGGTTCTTCTCTTTTCCAATATTTCTATATAATATGTAGTACCTCAATGACCAAACTTTGCTTGTTAAAACAACATTTTCTAAAAATGAAAACTAGCTAGATCGATTTATCTCCCCCGAAAACTGCTTCATACTAAATTTTATGAAAATCATTGGAGCCAGTCCGAGATGCAGACTATATATATATATATACTAGCTGTCCCGGCGACCTTCGTTCCGCCTAACAGTCAATGAATGTGCATATTTAGGAAGCCATACCCGGCATGCGTTACAATGTCACGTGACTATATTATTACAACCTTCATGTTTATGTTTGCCTAGTACTTTACCAAATCCGAGTGACGTATGAGAAAATGGAAAGCATGTCGAAATGTAAAAAAAAATTTAAAGAATTGTACGTTCTTAAAAAGTATCCTATGTCCTTCTCCTGGCTTTAAACTACCTCCCTCCCAATTTTCAGCTAAATCGGTTCAGCCGTTCTTGAGTTATAAGTGGAGTAACTAACACGACTTTCTTTTATATATATAGATATTAATCACAATTTGTTCACATATTTTGGTTTAAAGTATGTAATATATATTTATGTCCTAATTTAAATATTGATATGCCTAGTTGCTGCACGCTTAACTGAGATACTGACCTAACACATTTTAATACCTGTTGGGTTACACCTTATAATGACTTTTTTAATGCTTATTATGTATACAAGCATCAAATAATTAATGTATGTTTTCTCACCGTGAGGACCGCACAGTTTTGGAGTATGGTATTGTGCTAAAGACAACGCAGGGCACACCCTGTGATGGAGCAAATGCAAGCCTCTCATCTTTGAATGAAACTCCTTTAGTCGGCCGCACTAATCGCAACTCTTTGGTGAGGATCTGATTCTCTGGTATACAGACAGAACTAGTCCTGAAGCGGCCTGGAAATAAATGTGATCATTTTAATTATTCATACTTATTGCACCTTATCGAAGATTAGGATCAACTTTATAAGATTTATACTTATAGCTCTAAACTAATTATGGTTTACTCCCTAATTATTCACAACATTTTTTATGTCAAATGCATACACAGACAATTGATAGTTCTATTTATTATTAACTTTAATGGTCTACAACTTTGTAATTTTGTCACGTAATAGGGATCATGCATATTTTTTTTGTATGCTTTTCCCCGAAATTGTTCAACTTTATACACGAGTATATGTGTGTGTGTAGCTCACATTATGACAAACAAAATATGAAAGACCTAGTAAGGAAATGTAAAAAAGTAAGGAGGATGGTCCATAAGGTTTGGGTTCTTCAATTTACACATTCAAGAGCTTAAAAACCCTCCAGTGGTCAATGGACCAGTCAAACAGTGCCTCTAGCTGCACAATGAATTCATAATTGTAAATAATTTATTCACATGGGCCCCACAGAGGCACTCATGAAATTTAATGACTCTACTGCCAGATTCGCAAAATTACAACCATCTCGAGAAGAACCTGGCGACAAACTCGGCAGCTCATTTTTTTACTTAAAATACTAATACAGGAACTATATTAACCTAGGTATAGCTACATTATGTTGACACCAGAAAGTGCTTGTGCAATTTGCCTCCATGCATCCTTGTCATTAATGTAGTCAGTAATTTTATAATCAGATTGAATCCAAATTCAAGTTTACTATGAACTAGAGTTAACTGCATCTTTCCTCAATGCCATAGTAATAGTAAGACTTAGCTTGTAGTCTCAACCCTTTAGCTATAGTAAACCAACACTTACAGAAAAAAATTTAAGACCTATCACCATTCTTATCTTTTTCTATTGTCATTGCTGGACAGGGGTTACACCTCTATTATATGAAGTAAGTCTTATAATACCAGGTAAGCTTTTTAGTTAAGCTTGATAATATGTATATGATGAAAGGATGTTTAGGAAATACACACATTAAAACAAATATGAACCCACACCCATGATAACCACCTAATCAGGTGTATGTATATGTGTGGTGTACGTATCTTGTTAGCAGAGTGCCTACTAGCTATAACTCAGCCAGTTCACATCTGCTTGTATTATGTCACCCTTATTTTAAGAGGTAGCAAACTAGCCCAATTCTTGACTCTAGTTGGTAGACTGGAGTGTTAAGAAAGTGAAGCAATGTGATTAGTTATCAGTTTGAAGATGAGAATAATTGATCTCCTACTAAGCTAAGGTGATAATAAAAATATAAAAAATTAAGATAGGATGTCTTACCAAAGTTCAAGCTTTCAGAGCTGCTCTTGTCATCTGCAGTAATTCCAGAGATGGTAACTATATGACCTTTTTTAACCCGGGTAGAAGAGTGCTTTTCTTTGTAAGAGTCTGTAGTCCCTGACGAACACCTGTGATTGTGACACATAGATTATCAACAGATGCTTGATGAAGTTATCACACATACACATAATATTACTGACATAATATTTTACCTCTCTCTAAAACTGGCATTGACAATCTTCACAGGAGTAATGGTCGATGCTGGTTCCGAGTCTGAGCTTACAGAGTGGTTGTCCGAACCAACTCGTACGGGACTCGCTTGTGCACCTTTACGACTGTTTCGCTGAACACTTCCCTTATCTTTAATTATATCTACATCTTTACTTTCAAAATCAGTCGTATCATTCACAATCTGTGCCGATTCTTTATACTTGCCGTCTAATGAGATATTTGATAAAAATGTTACTGCAGCTAATCGCCTTCTGGCTTTCTCGTATTTGTGTCGGCTGGCGGACATTATGTAACTTTGTTAGCAGTATTTTAAATCCAGGTAATGAAGTTAGTTTTGAAAGTCATCTACGGATTAATATTCGTTCGTTGTATTTAGTATTGTTGAAAATTAAAAGAATAATGTTTTCACAAATATCCCCAAAGCCTTGACTTGAAAGTTGAAATATGAACAGCTGACTGATTGACGTTTGACAATTCATAACATAAGCTAAATTTGACATGCGATACATAACCTCGTTCTCCACCGCAATCGAAACGCTCGCAATCGCCTCAGACAAATAGAGCTGGACATGTTTTAAACTCAAGCTAAAACCTATAAGTACATATTCTGTAATATCTTGGTAAAGCACGTTTGGGATACATTTGCCTACTCACACGCACTTCTACAAGAAATCAAAACGTCTCTACAAACGCACGCTTCAGTAAAACGTGCACACAAACAAAAGATCACATTCAAATATTTACGGCTCTGTTTAGTTTGTCCATGCACCATGGTGCACAGTATTCTCAATGTTAAACAATCAGATCAAATCAGGAATTTAGCGCTCCAAAACTCAATTGTATTCGTGCCACTAAAAAGTTACGTTATCTGCCAGAAAATCTTATATTTTAGGTTTTTTTGTTGTTTGCTGGTAATATTGTAAGGTGTGTTTTGATTTCTCGCATGAGTGCACGGAAGGAGTAGCTATTTACGGTACTAGCTTGTTTTTTTTCTTTTAATATTGGCTTCGCAATCTTGTGCATTTACCCAGTGTCAAGTAATAATATATTTCAAGAAGAGTATTTTATATTAAAAGTCCTAGTCACAAATGACAACTAAGTCAAGGTCCAGTCATAGTCAAGTCTTGCCCTAGTAAAGTGGTAGAAACTTTACTAGAACTTCTATTGGAGTTTTGGGGCGAAAGCGAAAATCACGTTTTTCAACTTTGTATGATTTGCCTACACTTTTGCACGTTTACTAAGTATTTACGGTTAATAGTCCACCATTATTACACATTAATAATCGAAGAATCACAGGTTTGGAAAATTATACAAAATCAACAACGCCATTTTTTTAATTTCGTTACAAAACTCACTTTCATTCTAGCTTGATTTTAAAACATGCCCATTTCTATTTTGTCTGAGTTTGCGGACGAATTCCGGAAAAGCTGAAGAGTACGGGTATTCTTTTCAATGCCCTAGACTGTCAAACTACAAAGTTTCAATAGTCAAATAATTACAAGTGCTAACTGTCAAGTCAAGCTGACAGAATTGTTAGACTTGGAAGGCAAACGAAACGAAAAATATTATTTTGTTTTCATTTTTCAATCAATTATAGAAGCAATTATTGCTCAAATGGAACCTAATCTTCCCGTCTCATCAAACTCTTCAAGAGCTACTAGGTTTATGATGGAAGGGGTTGGAGCCCGAGTGATAAGAGGGCCTGATTGGAAATGGGGCAAACAGGTACATTGTTTATTTTTATAAAATCTCTATCAAGCGGTAAAAAGTTTTTTCCAACGCTGTTGTAGTTCACTTACTCATCGCTCTGAGAGAAAATATTCTAAGTTTGCTAAATTCTATTAAGTTAAGCGATATTTAATAAGATTTCCTGCTATTAAACTATTATTGAATACACCCTCCGAAATCAGCTAAAATCTTCTTGAGTTTAATTCGAGCAATCAACCAGGCACAAAAGTATTAAGTTACAATAATATAGCTTTACTTCATCATATTATAAAAAATTATCCCACAAAGTATCCATATACCATAAATCACTAACAGGAAAGTGTAAATAAAACCTTTTAACTAATATATACTCCAATGCGAATGCTTGCCACCCTTTTGTTTTTTTTAGGATGGAGGGGAGGGTCATGTGGGTACAGTAAGAAATTTTGAATCACCTGAAGAAGTGGTGGTTGTGTGGGATAATGGAACAGCTGCCAACTACAGATGTTCAGGGGCATATGATTTGCGCATATTAGACAGTGCACCTACTGGCATCAAGCATGAAGGAACAATGTGTGATACATGTAGGCAGCAACCCATATTTGGTAAGCAATATCTTGTATAAAAATATTGTCCTATTATTTCTGTATTACATTTTAAAAATACCTAAACATACGATAATTTGTTTCTCTACACCTAAATAAGAATATATAACAAACCTCCTGATGCAAGACTATACAACACTAACTCCTAACATAACTTGTTAAAAAACATTTTTTTTTCACAAAAACTCTTATGTCATTTTTTTACAATAAAAATTCATGTAACTGATATCTGATTTTGTATACATAATGAAAATGTTGGACATATATTTTCAGGCATTCGTTGGAAATGTGCTGAATGCAGTAACTACGATCTGTGCTCAGTATGCTACCATGGAGATAAGCACAATCTGAGGCACCGGTTCTACCGCATCAGTGCTCCTGGTACTCAGCGCTTCCTTGTAGAGCCACGAAGAAAAAGCAAGAAACAAGCTGTGAGAGGAATATTCCCTGGGGCTAGAGTCGTCAGAGGAGTGAGTCTTCTTGTTACATTTTCAACTGAATTTCCAAAAATTAAGGAGGTTCAGAATTTAACCGGACTGTTATTAAATATTCGTTTTTTTATGAGTATGTTGAACATGTTTTTATTCAATTGACACAGTTTTTTACCATAAAAAAAGATAAAATCTTCAAATATTAAACATGCCTTGTAAAACTTGTCAAAACGCAATCTTAATAGTTGTTTACTATGATTTTCATTTGATCAGCAATAACTAGTGACTCATGTGTGAGCTCAGATCTAATGTCATTGTCCATTGCATACATAGTGAACAAGTGCTAACGTTGCAGAGCCAAAACAATGATTTCTATGCATTTAAATGATATGAAACAACTAGATAGGAACCTTCAATGACTTCTGAAGTTCTGACCCCTTATTACATATCTTTGTTGTGATCGGTTTCAATTCAAAATAAAACTCTTTAAAAATAAGATTAATTTTTGCTTAATTGAAATAGAAATCACTTGCAGAAAAGATAAGTAATAAGGAGTCTGGACAACTAAAATTCATAAAGATTATAAAGGGGATTTGAACTTTTTGATTTGAAAGATTAGAATCATTAAGAGTTTATGAAAAAGTAAATTCTTTTTTTTGTTTAGAAATTTTGGAAAGAAATATATTATTCTTATTTCTTCTTTTATATTTACTACTTTAGTTCTGTCTAGCATAGCTATTTTATAAACAAAATTTAATTTATCAACAAAATTTATCAAATATGCATATTATATAACTTTTTGAATAGTAATTGATGTTGTGTACGGCTTGAAACACGTCTAAAATTTTGACTTACTTTGTAATTTTCATAATACTCACGATAGTTTTAATTTTTGAATAGTCACAAAAAATACATTCTACATAATATAAAACATATTATAGTTGTTAATGTGATTGGCTTTTATGCATGTATTAAAAATAAAATGTTCTGAGATCCACACTAAGTTTGATGACTTGTGTTGTAGCCGGAAACATTTACATTACACATACAATCACCCAGTAACAAATTTTCTTTGGAGAGAAAACTTGAGTTCCTGCCGGGAACAACCCTACTCCTGCTTAGAAGATGAATGTGTACCTAAATAAGCCAATGGGTCGTTCATATATTATACTGTAATCAGATCTATTTTCCTTTATAATCAAGTACAATGTTGCTTTAAATGTTACATTTGATTGCTATTCTTAGCATGCCATAAATGTCTAGCATATTATTACACACATAATATTGTATAACTCTATGATATAGTTCATATAGTGTACCCAAAAACTAGGAACCTGTTATGTATCTACCTATGAGTTAGAAAAAACCAGCCTGCAAATGGCTACCTGGCTCAGTGCTTCAGTGCTGAGTTAATTACACATTATCGGGAGTATATAATAGTTGCAATGAGAGAATTTAGACATTTAGACAAAAGTGCAAATAAAGTGATAATAGTTATATAAATAGTATAGTAAATAAAAAAAAACACTATATGAATAAAATTTTTTTTTATAACCTTAAATGCATTCACACTTACAGCCCCACACTAAGTTCAAAGACTGGTATCGTAGGTGCTGGAAACATTTACATCACACACACAAATACACCCAGAACCAGAAGCACAAATATGCCTTGGGAAGGAATTTGTGCTCCTGCCAGGAATCGAACCCAGGACCCACAACACAGAGGGCAGAGACCTGCCCACTGCGCCAACTTGGTTGTCAAACATATTATCATTTGTTTATTAAATATTGTTGAAACTGGCAGGCATGTAGTAGCATCTACATTGTATGAATATTTCAGGTGGACTGGCAGTGGGAAGACCAAGATGGGGGCAATGGTAGAAGAGGGAAAGTCAATGAGGTCCAAGACTGGTCTGCAGCCAGCCCTCGTTCTGCTGCCTATGTGGTTTGGGACAATGGAGCCAAGAATCTCTATAGAGTTGGTTTTGAGGGAATGGCTGATTTGAAGGTGATTTTATTACTCCTTAGAGCTAAAACAGATGATAGGTAATACTTTTACAAGATTTTTAACAAAAAGGACTAAAAAGTTAAATTTGATTTGTCTTGCCAAGTTTTCTGTTATATAACAGAGAACTTGTCAAGGCAAATCAAACGAGCCCACTTCTAAATCAAACCTTGCAGGGTACTGTACCCTGTAGACCTAGAATCATAAAATTTGGCAAAAAGCAATGTCTTACTAATGGAAAAAATCTGAAAAAAGTTATTTTTTTTATTTCAAAGTAGGAAAAAAAATATGGTTAAATAAAATTGTTTTAAACCTACAACATGTTTATGGAGCACTTTTCCGGTTTTATTGTTTATATTCATTAAATAATATGTTGTTGTTGATTTTGTAGGTATATTCATTCATAAAATAAATATTAGTAATCAGAAAATAAAACGTGTTTTATAGTATTATTGTCATGGGAATATAAGTTTATGTACTTACATTGAACACTTGTCCAATTATATTAGAATATAGATAGCTAGTTGTTTGCGCCGAACTGAGATCTCGCGCCTATATTTTGCCCCATAGAGAAAAACTTTAAAGGATAATTGCTTATAACTTTTGATTGTGACTAATGTTTGATTTTCATATGTGTTGTTCAAGAACAGGATATAAAGAATATTATACGTAAATTTCAGCGTTCAGTGTGAAGCCGTATTTTAGATATACCCTGGGACAAAATAGGTCTAAAAACAGTGACTTTGGTGGCCTACCAAATCGTTATTTTCCAACATACATTTTTTAAAACCCGATTTCATACTATACTTGTCAAGCTCTTTTCAACGATATCCCACAAGGGTAGCTAAAAAAATAATTGCTCCCCACTCACATGTATGGCAGCCCTCTTAATATACATTTTTTTCATTTATTTAATTTTAAATATCATTTCTGGCGTTGTGCTGTAGTTTTACATATTTTATGAGAATTTGAAGTCTTTCCCTTATATGGTTTAGACGCTAGATACCTCTGACAGACGGACGGACGGGACGGATAGACGGACAAAGTGCTGAAAGACCTATTATTAAAACATATTAGAATCAATTACGTTGTACTGCTCTACCACTCCTGTTCTATTGAGTTCTATTATTTTTGTCATAGTTAAACAATTTAGTTATTTGACTTTCAGGTTGTAAATGACGTCAAAGGCCAGAATGTGTACAGAGAGCACCTACCTCTCTTAGGCGAGTTGGGCCCGGGTCGCACAGGACCTCACGGCTTACAGGTTCATGATCAGGTATGTATGATGTTCGACCATATAATATGAATGATTTCTATCTACGAAATCTAATGATCTAAGAAAAAAGATAAAAGCTCCTCCAGCTTGTATCATTTTTTTTTTATAAATTAAATTTCCTCCTATTGTCCAAACGGTTGGATGGATTTTGACAGTTCGTTGAACGAACACTTACCGCACGCGGCCGCCGCATTTTGTTTGAACACGCCTTAAAATGTCCTAAAGGCTGAGCCAACGCCATCCATTTGATTTAGGTACGTCCTGTGTATCGTAGCTATAACCTGACGCTATCGCACTAGCCTGATTCTGGATAAAGAATGGAGGAGGTTTTAGTTCGTCTGTATTTTTTATCTGTTTTACCTCAAAACTAGGTGAACCGATTTTGATGATTGTTTTTTATTTGCCGGTGCTTCCCATTTGGTTCCATTAAAATTGATTAAGATCTGACCTGTAATTTTTGAGTTATAATCAATAATGCGTACGTAAGTCACGCTAATTCCCGTTTTAATTTTAATTTAAATGCGTACGTAATTAATTTAATCTGATCAAGGGTTCCGGACATAAATCGATGAAGTCGGATTTTTTAAGCTTAGCCTGCATTTAAATTATCAAATTGATTCTGAGGTGAACTCTGCAGAGCTCTGACCAAATAGGACGTTACTCATGTCGAATAAATCAGTCATCTGTATACTGATTGCTACGATTTGAGTGTCGTTTGAGTTGGTATCCAAGAATGTTTTGTCAAAGTGTGTTCGTAGTACATACCATTGCTATTAAAAATCATTTATGCACATGGGCCCCAAAGATTCGCATAATTACAGCCATCTCGAGTTGAAAAATGAAACTGGCAAGAAACTCGGCGGCGCATTTGTTCATGAATTTTTTTAAACACTCTTAAATGATTAATACAAGAATTATTGCAGTTTGCCTCCATGCATTCTTGTCATGAATGAAGTCATTATTTATTATGCGAACCGCAATGGAATGGAACACCTTACCTGAATCGGTGTTTCCTAATAGGTACAATATGGGAGTCTTCAAGTCGCGAGTAAATAGGTGTCTTCTAGGCAAGCGTGCTCCATCGTCGACCACATCATTGCTTACCATCAAGTGAGATAGTGGTCAAAGGCTTGTCTATAATGAATAAAAAAAAAGTAATTCATTCTTATAATAAGCTTTCTATGAACCAATTGATATCAAATGATCAACGAGAACTAAGTGGCAACCCACTGAGAGAGAGTGAGAAAGTAAAGTGACCCTATCAACGCGTCTTTAACCATAAAACACTAACACTCACTTGTTCTATCACAGGTTAACGTAGACCTAGATTTGGAGATTGTGCAATCACTTCAGCACGGGCATGGTGGATGGACGGACGGAATGTTCGAGTGCCTCGGTACGACTGGAACCGTAGTTGGAATTGATGAGGACCACGATATAGTCGTCACCTACCCCAGCGGCAACAGGTGGACGTTCAACCCAGCTGTGCTAACAAAGGTATTATGCATTTATTTGGTCTTGAAAACCAGTCATTCTAGTACTTTTGTGCCTTACTTAGTTTCCTTAGTGCCTGGCTTTCCTCGTGGTTCATTTTCAAGGGGAAATGGAGCAAAAAATCGCACAGTTTGTTCCTTCGTCTTATTCTCTTCCAATGCAGCATTGATATTGCTGTGGAACATCGGAAACACGTAGGAACTTGTATTCGGATTAAAAAGTCAAACATTCGTTCGTCTTAAAATGGTGTAGTTATTCAATATACTTAATACTAGCCGTGCCCCGCGGCTTCGCCCGCTATTATCAAGTTAAAAAGTAGCCTATGTGTTAATCCTATGTATAATCTATGTACATACCAAATTTCATCCAAATCCGTTCAGCCATTAAAGCGTGAAGAGGGAACAAACATACTTACACACTTACACACAAACTTTCGGATTTATAATATTAGTAGGATAATTCTTGACTAATGGACTTATTATTTTCTTTTTAGTTTTAATTTCATGTTCATTAAGCGCATTCCCGAAAATATATTGATAGATCGATAGCTGGGAGTGTACGGGCCGATCTATTATATTTTTTTTTTTATTTACAAAAATAGATAATATTAACGATGCCTTGACTGACCCCTCGTGTCTGTATGTAGGTTTGCAGCGGCAATCTGAGCGCGTCTGCGTCGACTGTGGGCGGCGTGGGGGCGGCGGGCGGCGGGTTCGCAGTGGGAGACCTCGTGCAGGTGTGCTCCGACCAGGACAGAGTCAAGACTCTGCAGCGAGGACACGGCGAGTGGGCTGAGGCGATGGCACCTGTGAGTATTATTTAGGTGGAGTTCGAATCAATCTAAATGTGCACAGTGCCTCTCCACAAGAAATTTGATACATTTGACCCTCGATCGCTTGATAAATTTGGTGGAGGGGCGTTCACATTTAAAATGGTTCTACTCTAAATCTATCGCTTTATAACGGCGAGTTAACATGATATAAACAAATTTCAGCTCCTGCACAAAATCGGACGTGCTATTTACTCGCCTCTTATTAGAAAGAGACTAAGTTATAGAATCGGAGCCAAGTCTCATTATCTCCTCATACCTAAATAAACTAGTGGCTCTGCGAGCTGAAGACCTAGTGTTTTTTTCGGAATGGCGGTTTTTTTTTTTACTTTTTTAACCTCCATGGGCAAAGACTAAATTGACTGCTTATACCATACCTCCTCTTTTGCCTACGATATACCAAATTTTGGGAGCGCGACGCTAGTACTGTCAGTCCAAGTTTGTGATTCGACACGGAACGCGTCAACAAAACTGCAAAATAATGTTAGAATTATGCCGAGTTGTGCAGTATAATGGTGCGGGAAGACCTCCAATTAATCTAGCTTCACAAAGGCTGAAATAAAATTATAGCACATTTCGCAGGAAAGCTTACTTTTGTAGTAATAATTGAATAACTAAAACAAAAACCATAACGTAAATATTTATTTCTCGCCGTCCCGCTCTGCACGATGTAGTTTTACATAGCGCCTTCTCGTTTCTTCCCTCACAGAGATGTCCACGCATAATCGAAAACTTGCCGTATACGATAGTCTGCGTATTATAAATATTGTTACCGCGAAGTTATGGCCGTAGTGGATATATATTCTTCGCAGTATATTATTACGTATAATAATTTTAATTGTATATTATTATATTAGTCAATAAAAATCAATTGCCAGATGTATGAAAGATTACCACTTCAAATCGGTTTAAAACATTTTTTTGTGTTGTAATCGTAATTGTCAGGTCAAGGTTTGAATAAAAGAAACATTGTGGAAAGTCACCATAAATTGCGCCAGTGCGAAGCTGAGGCGGGTCGCTAGTTAATAATATTAGTTTGATAATGTTTTCTGCTTTTCTCCACACAGTTTTATATTTTCAGACTCTCGGCAAGATAGGCCGCGTTCAGCAAATCTACCACGATAACGATTTGAAGGTGGAAGTTTGCAACACCTCGTGGACCTACAATCCCAATGCTGTTACCAAAGTTGCGTCGTCCGACGGCAGTATACCGGGAAACTCTTCAGGTACTAGATGATTGTATTTTTTTTATAATATGTAGGCAAACATTTGACCACTATGTCACCTGATGGAAAGTGGTGATGTGGTTGAAGATGGAGTATGCTTGCCTAGAATATGTGTTCACTCGAGATTTAAAGACTTCTAGATTGTACTTATTGGGTAACACACTCGTGCAAATAGTTCCTCTCCTCAGTATGTATAATAAATGTGGAAGCAAAACGATATATATATGACATTTGATATAATAGTAAGGCTTTTATTTTGCCTCAGGGTAGCCTGATTTTGAGGGTGCGTCCTCGGGTGACGGATTAGGGAATGCGCGTTGGTATATAGATGAAACTCCCCATGGTATGATGGGAGTAAAATAGTGTAAGACTATTGTGAAGTCCGCCTTAGGCAATACTATCTTTCCATTGCCAGACATTCAAGTATTTCAGTTTTTTTTTTGATGAATGGGCAATGTTTCCCTTTCTCTGGGTATAAAAAGTTTAGCATCAAATATCTCAGGGTGGCTAGTGCTTTGCCGTCCAGGATTGTTGAACTATTTAAGTTCAAAACTCTGAGTGGCACTAAACTGCAATAGGCATATATCGTTCATCATCCGTACAGCGAAGGAGCGGAACTCATTGCCTGCGTCATTGTTCCCTGAGGGGTATAATCTGGGAGTCTTCAAATCAAGAGTGAATAGGTATCTTCTAGGCAAGCATGTCACATCTTCGACCGCATCATCACTTTCCATCAGGTGAGATAGTGGTCAAATGCTTGCCTATTCTGCATAAAAAAAAAAGGCAAGCGCGACGCTTACCATCAGCCGAGCATCTTAATTGTCTTCTTTTTTAATAAAGTAAAAGTCCCTTTTCGTTGTCGTTGCCTTACGAGTGCTGTAATAAACTGACTTGTGACACCTAACTACAAATAATATTAATACGCTTGTATAACTTCCTCAGGAGAACGTCTATCAGCACTTCTGAAGAAACTGTTTGAAAGCCACGTGACCGGCGACGCTAATGAAGAGTTAGTGAAGGCAGCCGCCAACGGTGACGCGGCCCGATGTGCCGAGATACTCGCGCGGACGGACGGCGCTCAGGCGGACGTTAACGGGTTCTATGGCGGACATACCGCTCTGCAGGTAATTACTAACACACTTAAGGACATATTAATTAAATACATAGATGTTATTAAGGCCAAATGACTGGTAAAGATAACTCTTTAACTTGGGCTATTTCACTAACGTGAAGGCAGCTGCGAACGGAGACGCAGTGCCCTGTGCTGAGATACTCGTGCGGACAGACGGAGCAAAGGCGGACGTTAACGGGTTCTATGGTGGACATACCGCTCGGCAAATATTTTCTACTTGTTAAACAATAGCAGTGCCCCGCGGCTTCGCCCGCACGAAAGTTGTTATTCCGGAACCTACACTATTTACTTTCTAAATTTCATTAGAATCGGTTTTTTCGTTACGGAGATACGTGGTAACAAACATTCACATACACACACAAACATTCGCATTTATAATATTAGTAGGAAGTAGGATTTAAAAACTAAGAGAGATGTTATCAAGGGTACATTGCCTGTACTATATTTATTTCTTTTAAAGTATAAGACCCTTATAAAGAACAATAAGCAATTTTAGATCGAATTTAGAATCTAATTTTTTGGGGTATATTTGTTTTTTTGCTATCATAGGTCCTATGTAGACGTGAAATGTATGCAATAAATTGTCAAAAAACTTATTTAGAATGTAACCGATTTAACTTACGGTTCTTCACATTGTTACGAGACTAGTTTCGGAGCGTCGGTGCTCGATTCAATCGAGTTTGCGCGTTGACCGTCTGCGTCTCGGCGTGTACACAATCTTAAATATGTCCAATACGAAACTTCAATCAAACAATAACGCCGCCGAGTTTCTTGCCAGGTTCTTCTCGAGATGGCTGTAATTTTGCGAATCTGGCAGTAGAATCATTAACTTTCATGAGTGCCTCTTTGGGGTCCATGTGAATAAAAGATTTTGATTTTTTATTTTGAATATAAACGTCGACGTTTCATTTACCAGGCTGCCGCACAAAACGGTCACGTAGAAGTGATCCGTACATTAGTGGAGGCCGGTGCGGAGGCGGACGCAGAGGACCGAGATGGCGACCGAGCGGCGCATCACGCGGCCTTCGGTGACGAGCCCGCGGCCTTGCGGGCGCTGGCGGCCGCCGGCGCCGACCTCAACGCAAGGAACCGCCGGAGACAAACTCCCCTGCACATCGCCGTCAATAAAGGCCACTTGGGTGTCGTCCGGACGTTGCTACAACTGGCTGTGCATCCTAGTTTGCAGGTATGTTGATAAAGATAAAGATAATTTATTTGTAAAACATGCGTTTGCATGTGGAATGCTTACTTGCAGGTTGTTGTACAATTTAGTTGGTGTCGATACATGTTTTGCCCAAGAGTAGGCGTACAAATATGGTGTTGGCCATATGCCTAGTCATGACTGGTTCAGTCGACTACTTCGGAGAGTGCTGAATTCATCAGCATATAAATAAACGCTATAACCCTTTCACACTCACAGTCCCACACCAAGTTCGATTACTTGTACCGTGGTTGCCGGAAACATTCCCACCACACACACAATCACAACCAAGCAGTAGTATGTACACATTACTATGTTTCGGATTTAATGGCAATGTTTCCAGTGAAATTACAGGACTTAAAGAGATTTAACATCTAATATCTCAGGGTGACGAGCGCAGTGCTCTGCCGCGCAGAAGTTCGGATAATATATATTCAAAATAAAAAATAGACAACAACTAGAACCTTAAACAAACATTCCCTTGGGGAGAAAACTTGTGATTTCATCGGGAACCAAAAGACTTGTATCGTGGGTGCCGGAAACATTTACATACCTATCACAAACACAATCACACCCAGCACCAGAAGCAAAAATCTCGCTTGGGAAGGAAAGTGGTGCTCCTGTCGGGAATCGAATTCAGGACCCACGACGCAGAGGGCCTTGTCCTCCGCGACCGTGCCAAATAATTCGTCAGAAGAAGAAAAAATAATGAAATGAAATACAGGATTAATGCCATTGCAATAAAATATAATAATAAATAAATACATAATTAGAAAATACATTTAAATAAATTACAATGTCAAAAAAAATTAAGAAATTAAATGTCAAACTTGTCCCAAATATTATTCCATGTCCATTGTGTCGCGCCACTGACTCTATCAACAATAAATAAGCGCAAACAAAGCTTAAAAAAACCGAATTCACCGCTTTATCTTCGGAACTTTGATCAGATTAGATGTACTAAACACGGATTATTGAAGATATTTCAAGAACTACTGGTCAGATCTCGATCAAATTTAAATGGAACCAATTGGAAAGCAACATCTATCAAACAAAAAAAAAATCTAAATCGGTTTACATGGAACTAAGTTATGAGGTAAAACACATTTAAAAAAATACAGTCGACTTGAATACCTCCTCCTTTTTTTGTGAAGTAGGTAGAAATGAAGATGTTTGTAATGGCATGATTATGAATTCAAATCTCGCTCTAAACGAACATGATTTACGGTTTCGTGATAGCGCGCCTGTTTCTTGTGTGTGGGCAGACGACCTACATAACAAAGAAGAACTACAATTGGTTACTTTAATAGTTTGTATCAGAAAAACCTTCATTAGGTATAGCACTGGCTAATGTATTGCATGAAAGAACACCGCTGTTCCATTGAACTTAATACAAACGTGTAGGTTTAAAAATCTGACATGAACTAAAATATTCTCCATGACTTTATTCCACTTCCTGTACTTATGTTATCCTACTGATGTCATATTTTACATAACACATCGATCTTTGTTCACATTGCACCATTGAGATAAGAGACAAACTAACGATTTGAAGCTACAAGAACCTTGCATTGTACACTCTTTTTACCAGACTACGGCGACAACAAAAAAAATAGGGTTATGATTAAAGCACCGTATGTATCTATGTATGTAAGTATGTTAATTTGTTCCCTCACAGAGCCTAAACCTATAAACCGATTATAACGTATGGTCGAATTCGTTTCAATTTAAAATGCGTGATGGTGGTCAAAAGTTTGCCTATCATGAATTTAAAAAAATCTACAGTTTTCATAGGCTAAATATTTTTATTTCAAAAATTAAAATGGTGTTCATCGTATTCCATGAACAAACAATACGTTATAATTTTCGTGTATCATGATGATATTAGGATACTTACAATATTATGAAATATTTATCTTTTATAAAAAACAAAATGACGTAAAAATAAGCATGATGCTTTTTTGTTCTATAAAAACCCGGCAATCGTTTGGTTGACAAACGATTTCCGGGTTTTATAAAACAAATCACATAAGCTACTGTCAACTGTCGCAATTCTGTCACCAAAAGAACTACCGATGTGTTGTTAAAAAATACTCGACTTTCTGTCATCCTACCGGTTCTGTTGAAAAGGAAGAGATTTTGCGTTCTCAGAAAAAAAATTCTACTACAAAACTAAAAAAAAATACTACTGTCAAGAACGGAAGAAAAAAGGAGAAGAAAAGAGAGATAAACAACTGCCCTTTTTAAAGGTTTGTTATAAGCAATGGCACATAATTTGAAACTTTAATACACGTGTTAAGCATCATGCTTATTAAAATAACACAAATACAAAACCTTCAAATGAAACCATATAACATACCAATATGTTATAAGATAATGAAACGCAATCAAAGCTTAACCGACGTTTTTTATACTTCAGTTTTGACTGGATCGATTTTGATAAAATTTATACGGGACCATGTCTGAAGTATAATCTACCAAACAAAAAATAAAACATCAAAATCGATTAATAATTGGCGGAGATATCGCGTAACATACATACAATTAAAAAACATACTGTCGAATTGAGAACCTGCTTTTTTTAAAGTCGGTCGAGAAATTGTTAATCACTATTAGTTATAACAATAGTATGATCACTAAAACAATGCCGGACAACGAAATCTGTGTATCAAAGGGTGTTTCAATAAATAGCATTTGCAAGGTTTTGTATGCATGTCTTACCAAACTGCTAAAAAGCACTGTTTGGTAAGTGACGTCCATTATCCCACGCCCTGGCATACTGGAATTGTTTCTGTGATACCTCATTCTCCTATCTCATTCGTTTCGTTATCACTCAACTTACTCTTATAGTAATTACATTACGAACAAACTCCTTCATATGGATAATAATTTATTACGCCCAAATTAAGTTTTGTGGACGAGAGAGCCATGTTGTTGTAAATACTAACTAATGGCAAAAGCGCTTTGAAAGTTGGCAACGTCACAGACAGTTCTTTATTAATTCAGTTTTCATAGCTTTTTAATGGATTCGAAGGAGTACGGGAATAATACGCAACATCAAAGAGCACACGACTAATCGCTCAAAAGAGAAAACAAACAATATCACAAAGTTAAATCTTGCTATAATGCCACAATAACAACAAACGTAAAAGAATGACGGGAAAATATACCATTGTAACAATATTATTACTGAACTGGGGACCTACTCTTATTCAAGCAGTTCATTGTTTCTCTAAATTTGGTATAAAGAGACTTATTTTCATTAGAAAACACAAAAGCTCCTTATCGAACGTACAGATTTACTTGACATGCTAATAAGTAGAAACAAGACCGAACCTTACTTTCCAGGAGATAATTACTGCCTCTAAATAGGATAAATTAGGATATTAGCGAAGTGTAAAGGGAGCGGATTCACGGATACTGCCGCTAATATATTTTTACATTAGCTGTTTACGATCTGTTCCGCCATAATTTGTATTTGGCTGCGAAGTCGTTAACTGGGATTGAATTAATTTAACGACCCGGGGTGGTGCAGCCACCGAACGGAATGTTTGCTCACAAATATTTTTCCTAAAATGGAGAGAGCACTCAAATTGAGAGCGCTTGAACTATTGAAGAAATCATAAGTACTCACCTTCAATATTTGTTCAGATGTTCTCGAACTCGTAGCGAAACTGGCTCCCGCTAACTAGTTACAGAACTCCAAGCATTGTTTTCTCAAGTCAGTAATACATCAAAGGTGCCTTCGGAAACGTTGTTTGTGTACAGATAGTTACAGCTCGCTGGTGCACATTCTATTAAACGAACTGTTTTAAAGAAATCGATTTTTCCAAGTGCATATAAATGGAGCGATTAGGGTTAACGTTATTAAAGACCGTTATTAGCGGAACATTTATTACATAGTCCAAAGTGGAGTACTTAGGAGCGTAGCTCTTGAACTATCGGAGAAGTCTTAACTACGCTATTTGTTTATCCAGTTCGCGTGGTATTTCCCGGGTTCGTATCTCTCGGACTTTTAATCTAGACGAGTCGAGTTTCAGTCGTTAATGAGTGTAGCGTCGCTCTCAGACATGCGGTCGCCATAATTGCCAAACTTTGCTCGGGCCGAAGCCGCGCACCCCTCCACTCCACTTGTCGCGCGCCATTGTTCTCATGGTAACGCGTGTGTTAGATGCCTTTACCGAAATCTACTTCAAACTTGAAGGATTATATTGTCTAGTTAATGCGAAGGATTCTAAAATTAGGTGTATTTAGCGTTGAAAGTTTTCATTAACAACGTGGGCGTCCTTTCTTGTCTTGTATTGTTTCAAGTATTTCGTTGATGGCCTTTTGAATAATGCAGCTGCGCTGCTATAGTTTTTGTTTTATGGAGGTGCCCGTGGGTAGACTTTGTAAGCACAAAATAAATGTAGTTCAAAATATGTATTTATTTTTTGTAAACGTAGTATAGCAAAATTTGTAATTAATGTTTTCGTAGGAGCGATCTGAGTGTTAAAGATATGAAGGATGTCCGGTTCGCATGCAATCCGTTAAAATTTATATTAACACTTATTATTATGCGTACCGCAAATTAATGGAACTCCTTATGTCTTTTTTCTGATAATTATTTTATTTTATTAAATAATAAACAACATTATTTTGTAATTCTATTTGTATTGTATTTGTTAACTAGCAGGGGAACCAAGTGCAGGTGAAGTCAGCTTGAGCTAGATTTAATAACACCTTTACCCCTTATGTTTATGAGATTATTTTTTTATGTATAATATATGTTTCTACAAAATAAAACTATCACTATAAGGTGAGCCTAATCCATACGCAAACGGATGCTATCTTTTCGTTTGACAAAATCTTATAAGATTATACTTGAATGTCGTGTTAAACTGCTTCATCTACTTGTCTTTATCGCCCATCAAATCTGACCCCTTTATATCTGTTTCATAATAGGCGAATTAATAGATCCGACGGAATTGTTCGGGTGGCGTTCACGGTGTGAACTTGCCTCTTATCTCTGTTTAATTATGTCTTCGCTGAACTATCCGGGATAGCCGGCGCCATATTGAGGCGCAATTGGGCGTAAAGCTATTTAAATCTGAATAGGGCATTGTGAAGGCGCGTCACCTTGATTCAGGCGTGCTTAATAAAGTTAGAGTGCCGGAGCTCGCGGACACCCACTTTGGCCCGCCTTACCCGGCTGCCTTCGCTTCGGGCGCCTCTCCAATCGTCTTGTCTTGTACCTACTAAATACCCCGTCTCCTAGTTGTACCTCTTTACACTTCACTTCCTATTATGTGCAGTGGACCAGAACTATTTCTATTGGACACAAAGGCAATGCGATTGCTTTGACTGATTAAGCATAAAACGTAATCGTTCAAGGCTAAATAGATGTTACTGTACTTTAAAAATAAACTGGCCAAGTATGCGGCGGGATGCGCTCTATTTGGGTTCCAGACTATATCCAAATACTGTTTTTGAAAAAAAAAAGAAAGTATAAGTGTATTTTGGTTACGGCTTAGTTAAGGAAATTGATCGTAGATCGGCGTTTTAGTATTTGTTGAACTAATGCAGTACTTATGCAGTTCAATTTCCTACGAAGTTTAGTTTTTGAGATATAGACCCTAATAAAACTGACCATTAAGTGATAAGTGACGCATCGCTATTTATTTTATTTTGCTGACAATTAAAAATACAAGACGGAAAACTAAACAACCATAAATTATTAATACAAAGGTCGCAAAATGGCTTCTCTTTAATTTAAAACAGAAAGAAATTACCTACCCTTCATAATCACTTGTGTTCTTGTGTGTTATATTTTTTTGGTACTTTGAAGCTCTTTCATTTAACGCCAACCATCTTGATGCTTGATGGTTTTTATTAGTTTACATTTTTCGGTCGCTACATTATGGAGTACCATAGACGTCATGTTGTTTTTTTTTAAAGCAAGCCTATGTACGCCCTTAGAGCTGAAACTAATTCAATGATGACCTATTTCAATCGGTTTAATCATTCGGAAAAATAAATTATTTTTAACTTACTGATGAACAGCAGATAGATAGCGGTTTAAATTTTTAACTTACTGATAGACAGCAGAGTAACAGTAATAAAACTCTAATTTTACTTTGAGTACGGAAACCAAAAAAAGTAAGCGTAGTAATGGCTGACAAGTTTTCTTTGGTTTATAGTGATTTTTCCTACACCTTTTGAAATTTGTGTGTATGTATCAACACGATTATATTAACCTACATGCATTACTCATGAAAATCTGATTAACCGATTGGCGTGATTGATTCACAAACAAACAAACATCAAAATATTTATTATTTATTGTATAAGTCAGAGGTTCTCCTTTGCTGAATTTTACTGGATAAATGACATATTGTTTACGAGTAGGCACGCATAAAAGAAAAATAGGATCCATAAGAATCAACAAAGGATATTAGGTAATTGAGTTTCGGGACGCGCGTCTTCGGAATTACATACGCTGCAGATTTGTTATGTGTACTCAATATAACGTCGCTTTGTTACGGCGCAGAAGACGGTGTCAGAAGTCAGCAGAGCCGCCTGTTACGTAAATATCGGCTGGGCGTGTTGCGAATAGGACGGAATACACGATGAGGGGAGGCGGCTGTGTCCCGTTTATACTATATATTATACCTAACTAAATGTATTCAGCAACGAGTTAAAATAAGTTTATGTACGAAAAACGTGACGCACATTCAATGCCAGTCACAAAGGACTCGGGAGCCTTTTAGTTAACATAATAAACGAATGGTAAGAAGTCGATTCCCATTATAAACCCCGATGCCGTCACTACTCCTTCGTTGTGGAACGGTCAATATTGCTTAAGTCCTCATTAAAATCTAATTTGCGTTGAACTTCAAGCGAGACTCGCCTATTAGAGCTTTTCTTTTTCAGTGCTTGCTTTGGTGAGAAAGTTTTTTCCTCTTTTTCTGCGATAAGGGTCTGTTACTAACTATCGGCAATGGCTACATTTTAACATAGCTGAATGAGTCTACTTTCATTCTGTAAAATATTTAACAACCGATGCAGCGTTCGTTTAATAACTTTTAAGGGAGACCGTTCACCACGAAGCGGAAATTCGCAGCCCTTCCATTTCTGGTTATACGTCGATTTATATTCTGCGCCCACTCGCCGCCTGAGAAATCTCATGTTGGAGGTGCTCTTTCAATTTGAATCGGAACACTCCGATCGGGGAATAATGTATTTCGGTATCGACCCTCCGTTCGGAACGGATCCTCCTGTTTATCGCCGCTCTCATTTATTCGGGCGTCGTCGCGCCTTTATTTTTTCAACACAAACTCGGTGTCGCGCTGTTTATCCGTCGCGAGATACTATTAGCAGGGTTTTTGTTTTGAGAGGCAGCCAGATTGCGTCGCTCTGGCTAAAGGATAATTGAATTGTCACACTACAACAATTGTCCCTCCAAAATCTAGTTTTCGGTTGTGTTTATTTTGTTTAGTTTGTTTTGGACCTTTCTTGGAGAAACCGAATCTTTGTAGTTACGAAAATATACCCGGATATCTATGTCACTTGACCACTTTAACATTGTTTAATTACATTTGACTTCTGATTACCTTTGCCTAATTATTCCTTACCGTTGAATATGTGTGTTAAAATAAACTATAAAATCAAGCCTATAAAATCAAAGTCAACGTGCAGTTTTGCAGTAAAACTTCGTGGAGAGCGTGTTTTCAAAGTGCGCTGCGTGGATAGCATTCTCGACATTGAATGCAGGTAAAAGACCACTTTACAAAAGTCGACATTTACAAAGCGTCCTGGGATTCAAGTTTCTCTGAGCGACTGATCGCAAAGAACTCCACGTTGCCGGCTAGTCGCCTTTATCGAACAATTGCCCGATGCATTCACCCATAGTTTTCTATTGAAAGAATAGGAATAGTTTGAGGTCCCTGCCAACAATGTAAACGAATAAGTACAACTCCGGCCACTTATAGGGGCACGTAACCAAAAACATGGTTTGATCGTTACCTCATCTAGAATTCAGGTCGCGACGCGGATATCCTGCGGACCCTTAACCCGCGCCCTATTTCTCCTATTCCGAGGACTATTTACGTCGTTTTGTTTGATAATCTGCTATTGTTTCGTTTGGGCTGCGCGGCATCCCTGCGAGAGTTATGCGAGCTATCTATAGGGAACGTGAACTGCGTGCGAATATGTAATGAATAAATAATGTAAACTCAGACTTAAATGATACCTCCGATACCGTCTCTCAAAGATATGTTGTGAGTTTTGCTACTACTTGACACAATCATAAATCTACTATAATGTCCAAGTTTATGATAATGTCCTTAGTTGTTACTCGTCCATACGATTCATGAAGCCATTTCATTTCCGTTTATATGCCTATTTGTATTCTCTCTTCCTTTACGGTTAGAGAAATCTCTATACAGAGATGCTCTTTCAATTTGAATCGAAACGGCTGAATTGGGGAAATAATTTATTTTGGAAAACGACTTTTTATCCTGAACGCCCCCTCCATATCTTACGTTAGTAGCTAGTGTTGTTCTTGTGTAAGTTGTTTTGTGTCCTTTTTTCGTTGAATTTGATGAGACATCTGGTGAATACAATAGTTTTATTGTTAGATATAAGGAAGTCAAACCTCTATATTTCCTTTGTCCGTATCGTGGACCTGTGCCTGTGTCATATACACACAACATTCAGGTAATAAATACTGTTTTAACTGTACAACAGAGCAGAATACCAATTTAATTCGCACAGACTCAAGGGTCTAATTCCAAATTAAATGTGAGCTGAAATGTAGTTTATATTTTGCGATATCTGATCTTAATTATCTTTACTCAACTTGATACTGTTAATCCTCTGAAGTGCTGTTTATTTATTTAACTCCCTTTATGGATCTTTGCGGTCGAAATTGTTGTTTTTACACTACGCCTTCGGGGCTTTACGCTGATAAAACATAGTACCTATGTTTACCTCCGTATGTAATTTTTATATACTATATAATTTCAAAATATATAACGAATATTAAACTTAAACATAGGTAAATGCTTTTCACTTTCACTGCCCCACACTAAGTTAGATCACACCCAGAATCACAAACTCAGATTTCTCATGGGGAAAAAACTTTTATTCCCACCGAGAATCGAACTCGATATCCAGATTCTAAGTGCCCGGATGCTAAGAGGGTGGAAAACGAAAGTAGGCCAACGGAAAGTTCAATATTATAAACAATACGAAATATAAACTATCGGTAATGAAGTTATAAGGAAAACGCAATAGAAAATATAATTGTATCCTAAAAAGGTCTATTGATACCACGAATAGACCAAAGTAGGGGATAGAAAGACTAATCCGCCTTGTTCCATTTATCTGAATTGCCAGATTCCGGGGCCTTAGAGAAGTCGGATTACCTACAGATAGAAAACAATTTACAGATACGACGCGTCTCGCTTGTGTGTGTGTAATCATGTAGACCCCTATAAGCAGCGGGGCTGCGAGCGCGTTCGGAGTTGCTGACATTGCATTAAAACGTGGAGCGTGACCGTCTCCGAGTTTCCCGGTCTCGACTTAGGTTTGTTCCTCGCCTCGACTCAACCGTCTTATTGAAATCTAATTTTCGTTAATCCCCGGAACGAGACCGAGCGGCGAGCCCGAGTCGAGACATCGCCAATAATATTTTCGTTGTTATTTGCTCTAAGGAATGCATTCCAACCCCTTTAATATACTGAAAGTCTAGGTTAATGGTTCGAAATGGAATAGGTATTTTATCGTTTCTGTTGTGAATATAATGTTACTTTAACTCGAATCGCTGGCGGCGAATTTCCCTCTTTTCTTTTAATGATTTTCGTAATCTCTACTAACTTTTACAGATAAAAAAGCTTGTATTCAGCGAACTCGCACCGGGCAGAAAGACATAAACTTTAAAGGGGAATCACTTTCGGCTCTTTTTTACGAAAACCGACCCCTTTTTCCACCCGCAGTGGGAAAGCGTCGACCTAACACTCTTTTGTATTTTTTTCTGAGGAACAAAGCTTTAATGCCAAAATTATTCTTAAAGTACCTCTCGCTCGTTGTTTTGAAGCATTTATGTGGCGTGATTTGGTTACTTGCTGCAGTTTTTATTATATGTTTAATTATATATGAAATGCACTATTGCATACCTGCATAGTAGTAGCAAAAACTAATTTATTTCAATATTTGTCGTTTCCGAGAACATTTCAGCATTGCACGCAAGACATTACCTTAACCATTAATTGGGATTATGTACTAATAGGAGTTAAGCTAAGTAGAAATAATCGAGTTTAAAGCCCAAGATCATTGGAAACGTGTAAATTCCACGTACTTATAGCCAGAACCTATACCGCTTATTACGCACAAGGCATTACTGTTTATATTTTGATACAGAAGTACGATTCTGTTGAGCTTTACGCGAAGAAAAATAAATCTCCATTTTCAATTTGAATTTTCAATGCTGTTTAAGTATTTTCTAAGCTGTCGAGCAAGTTTGCAGAAGTTTTAAATCGATCGCTTTAATCTGCTTGGCTGGTGCGCGAGTACGTCTCCGCCAGGACGTATGACAGGCGCTTAATTTAGCCAGGGCTCCGTTGCGTACTCGGGCGGTCTTGCGGGCGGGCGGCGGCGGCGGCGGCGGCGGCGTTACACTCTGATTTATGTTATTTGCACGTAAAGCGGAATTAATGGCTTTATTACTCTTCACTGTTTGCTGATCTCGGAAGCCGAGCTCAGTCCGCGTCCACAACTCCGTTTGAACAACCAAAAGCGCTTTTGAATGAGCACATCGACAAACACGAAATGGTTTTCTCCTTGTGAGTGTATGGAAACGTATACCGTTTGCTGAGCATTGCGAGATTTAGTGTAGCTTAATCTTAATGTGTTTGTGAGTGGAATACGAGTTTAATTTGCGGCAAATGCTTGGTTAAAGGGTACAAGTTTTAGTGACGCAGTAAAATTATCCGTTTAGAACAGCATACTTGTTGTGAAATGTGGTAATACGAAATACAACTATATATATATTTGCCATGTTTAAGTAGTTGTAGTACGTCAAAAGAGATAAAATAAAAACCCGACTTTTAATAATACTATTAAACGCTCTCTAATTAAACTTAACGATATTTTTAAACCAATTAAAATGACCTACATCTATATCATTACACTAATATTATAAATCCGAAATTTAGTGTCTGTGTTTGTCCGTCTGCTGTCTACTGTGTCGTCTTTCCACAGTAACGGCTGAATGGTTTTGGAATTCAGGATTAATAAATAAGCTTAACAATTTTATCCTGATTCACCATTATCATCATTTACGAACGGAAGCAAAACCGTGAGGCAGAGCTAGAATGTTATAATAAAATGAATTTTGCTGAAATGTTCATCTGACACATATCGCAATAAAATTTTTTTTTATTTATTTTTCGTCTTCAGTGTTACTTCCATGGATATCATTGATCAGAGTAATTTAAAAAACTCTGCTTAGGGTTTACAATGTACATTTATTTTATGTAAATTGTTGAAAGTGATATTATTTAACTGGTAATCAATCGCCTTAATTTTTCTTATGACGCTTCGCCTGTACAAGTATTATTGATCTTTAGTTATTAAAATACTAGTCTGAGGCAAAGTCATATTATATCAATTTGACAGTGAGCGAAGCGAGGAGGACAGAGTAAGTTCACCTCACTCGATCGGCTCACGCGTTGTGGTCACCAACGAGTAAGCCGATCGAGCGAAGCGAGCGTACCGCGGCAAAAGAAGAAATAATTAATCATTAAACGTTCCCCGGCCGCGGGGTTCCTTATTCGATTATGAGATTGACAATATAACAGGCGTTTACAATTTAAATACATACGTTAAAATCATAACTCTCCTTTTTTTGTTTGCTGTAGTCATTTAAAAATCACTATAAACAAAATCTGGACTAGGTTTATATTATTTTATGCAATTAATATCGCTTGGAATCCATTGTGCAGACATGTTAAGCACCCGTACCAATCACTTAACACTTGCATGAGCATTAACAATTTATGAAGGGAGTATAATTCTCCCACACATACCCTTTCGAGTGTGCAAATGTGTATGGTTATATCAGGGCTGTAAGTTAGGCCAAGTTTCATTATAAAACGTCATAATTCATGTGTGAGTAATATCCCGTGCGGCACACATAGCGGAGCGGCGGCGCAGCCCCCAGGTGAAAAATTTGAGCGCGGCCTCGTTGTGCCGCGAGCTTAGTGTTTTATCTCGGCTTAGCGTTACGAGGATTTGTGGCTCGCTAAGTAAGGTTTTATGTCCCTGGAACGGCTGCAACTTGGTTCCCCTGATAAAAATCTATCTTCTACGCTACCTCACTTTATGTGTAGTTCGTGTAACGTTGTCGACAAGCTAAGCTGGTAAATTCGTAGGTGTTAGTTTATTTCTTCCAAATGAACATAAAACTCGCAAGCTGCGTCTGAGCTGCAGGTGATTTCCTGCACAATCCCAGTAGCGCCGGAATCACTAGTCGTAAATAACGCGTCGCAATGCTGCTTCCTTTCTTCTGCTCTGCAAAGATAACCTTCGGATTGTTGGCTGCGATAATATATCATACAACTTTCCGTCTGAGCTTGCGTAGGTATTGTCATCCCTATTTTCTTTCGCCGTCGCTTTTTGAAACTCACGCTCCTTATTGTTTCGTACGTTGGAATTCTTGTTTTTCGACACAGTCATGCGACACGACATGACAAATTTTTGGCTTCAAATAGAAGGCGTCGGAGGGACGGCTATGCGGTAACAAAACCTAACGTCCCGCACAAAATTCGGTAGGACGTGTTATAGGGCGGAATTGAAGTGGAATGCAGCCCACGTGCCTTTCAGTGTTGTGCCGGCGACGTCGGTTAGAGAACTCGCAGCCAGCAAACCATGCCAGCAGCTGTTAGAGTACGTACGGAATGTGGGAATTGTCTACGGTTACGTTTCACATCGCTCGAATAATTTATACGTGTGCACTTGTGCTGTACGTAGCGCAGGTGTGATATACACGAAATACTGTTTTATTGCCTGCCTTGTCAAACTATTTATGGGCGTGCAAATTGTAAATGTATGTGCATGCTCACACGTTACACGTTAGTTCTTTAACCCTATATAGTAGCGGCTCGCAGCACAGCGCGGTTTGATCTGCAAACAGCTTACTTTATTGGTCTGCGGGCTCAGCATTCATGAATTGAAACGATGCAATGTGGGAGTGTTCGGATCTGTAAAGCCACATATTGGAAAAGATCGCGACAGAAGCACGGCAAACGAAACATACGTCGTCCGCTCTTTGATCTGGAAATTGAACATGTCATTCAAAAGTCGTGAAAGTTCCCTGTGAAATCTATAGGAGCCGTACAAGGTACAGGTATTGCTTTTAGAGAGTTTAGTTGCCGAACGTAGCTCCTCATTTTAAACTCCCAACCTAGGATTTTACGCTATAGCTTTAAATTGCAATGCAAACATTCTAAGTTTAGAAAATGGCATTTTTGTGTTTATATATTAGGTACTTAAATTCAATTTCCATAATCAGCGAATATAATAAATGCTCGTATCATCAAAAGATTTCCGTGTTTATTCCTCGGCGCCACGTTTGTTTAGACTCCATGAGGGCGGGAGCAGTAAAACAAAATAATCAGATTCATCAGCCTTTTGTCTTGGTGCCGGCTGTTAGCCCGTCGGACGAATTGTCTGTGTCGATTGTTTGCTTCGTTAGTCGACTCTATCTCCACCCGCACACACACGTTGCTGAAACGAACTTTGATCCTGTTTCGTTGTACCTATAGTTATGGATAGATTTGTTATCTTTGAGGAAAGATTTTTGTCTGACAATGGTATCAAAATTCATACTAATATTTATAACCAAAAAAAGTAGTTAATACTTTTAAATATTTTAAGCTTCGATTGGCGAAACTAGTGTCCGGACTACCTGCAGCGAACCACGCGGCTTACCAGTACTTCACCCGATAGAAAAGACTATCTTTCTGAGACCAGTTGATTACACTGAGATCACAAAATCATCAAAAATCTTAAAAATAAAATAAGCTATGGAATAGATCAGCTACCAGCTTTGATTAAACAATGTATGGATTTACTCACCTTACCTTTTTGCATATTTCTCTGAGGGCACATTTGCTAATCTCTTAAAAAAAACTATAATAAAACCCGGACATACGAAAAATACAAAAACTGATCCTAGCAACTACCGCCCCATTGCTCTTTTGACAACGTCATATTCAAAATGAAAAAGACAAGATAATGAACAAGTCAATATACAAAAAAAAAAAAAACCGACCGCAAAAATGTGATGCTAGGAAATGATTGTTGGGGGTCCCGATATATTATAAGTTAAAACAGTAATACAAACGTGATATGATACATATATTTTTGAAATAGCTTTTTTCACTAGCTTTCACTGGATACCTATATTGCAATGCTAAGTAAAAATAACAATCCTCCTTTTTTCAAAATTTATATAGTCTGACATACCAAAATTCTGGCGTATTCAACGACACCTCATATATATTAATAACTGTCCAACCGTTTGGGCTGTAGGTCGTGCCAAAGAAATTGACATACATACATACAACCCTTCTTGTGACACAATCTGGTAAAAAAGTAGAACTTTCAGAATCGCCTACATGAGCATATAAGATACTAGTAAAATTCTTATTCTAACTTAAGTAATAAGTTGTATACGTTAAAAAGGCTGCTGCTTCATAGTTTATTCAACACCCTTATTGCAGCAAACTATAGTAGGTAAGCAGTATGTACATTGTACATGTATTAGCTCTGCTAGTGCGCCAGCTGGGTTTTGCAGTTTCGTCTCGAGTGAATTTATGAATGCTTTCAGCGCTTTCATCGTCCGCCACCTGACCTGCCGAACACATTACCTCGGACAAATGTACCGTGTCCATGTTTATATGGTACGCTTACTCTCTCTGCCTTCTGATAGCTTTATGGCCGCTGTTTATTTGGATAAACCTCCCCTGACACAGTATAAATTAAATCATCCTAGTTCTGGCATTACGCTACATAGATTTCCCTTATGTCCTGCCAAACGCAGTGGTTAGCGATGGCTTTATTGGTTGCCATTCTGTATGGGTATTATTGCATCAATGGTGATGTAGTGCAGCTTCAGCTGGATAAATGTTATGCGCAATCGATGTTATTCATAATGACCCTTTGCTATGTGTTAAACGATACGTGCTTTTGACTGTTTGGGCAGGCACTTCATTATAGTTATTTATTACTGCAGCTCAGTTATAAATTACTTTAAAAGTATAATAATCTTATCTCTCTCGTTTACGCTTTAACTTATTCTGTAAGTCTACTTTTAATACAATATCTCTTCAGAAATGTATGTTCTTGTTTTAGTTTGAGAATTGATCGCGGAATCGACAGAATGAAGTCTATTTTCTTTAAAATCTGGAATCTTTCTTGAAGTTTCTTTTTAATTGCAATAGAATCTTAGCTCGGTCTGCCAGCGGGGATTCTTATAGAAAAACTTTTTTAATATCGAACGTTACTGACTGTCGTACCGATCAGAAACACCTATTTCAGTCAGTGGAAACAAAAGGTTTTATATAAAAGAATCGCAAGTAGAATTGTGTTCCGGACCGGCTGCGGATAAAATTTATAGCGAAATGTAATGCCGTCCGTGGGGACACTCCTCTGCTGGCTATGTTCGGCCCCTTTTCCCTTCTCGCGACACTATCTCGCAGTTTACGTTCCGACCGTGCTTTCTATTAAATAAATTAACGTCAAACGCGCCGGACAAACATTTCCTTTAAATTAGCTGCATTTCTTTGGTCTCGTGCTCGCACACTACAAGGAGTTTGCTCAGCCGAGACGTGGCGTTATTTCTACTGAGACCGTAATCATAAGTTTTAATGATAGAAATAAACATTTGTACATTAAAATGAAATTAAAGTTTATTTTAGCTGGAATTGCAAAAAACGGAACGTGTTATTTACTTGCTTTTATGTAGAAGAAGGTAAATAAATATACAGATCAGAACCTACGTCGCATTAACTCGGTAAGCGATAAATGATAGAACTATTCCATTACTTTTTTATATTTTTACGTACTTCAAATATTTTATGTTTGCTATTGTCAGATAATTAACGATATTAGTAGTTCGGAAGATACAATCTTGAAAAAATAAATAGTTCGGAAGATACAATCTTGAATAGAAGAGATTCACGAATCATTATATCTGCAAGTATATGTTGCCCAAGTATGAAAAGCTTACCTTCTCTCTTTACTATCTAGTTTTTAGTTAATAGTAGTTCTTCGTTAGATCAAAACTA
Organism: Lomographa bimaculata; assembly: GCA_948107665.1. NCBI lineage: Eukaryota > Metazoa > Arthropoda > Insecta > Lepidoptera > Geometridae > Lomographa > Lomographa bimaculata. The sequence continues at coordinate 13,388,764 of OX403587.1, read as the reverse complement.
TTGTATAGCCTCTTTTTATGACTAATGTAAAACAACACAGAGATAGAAACGGTATTTATAAAAGAGCTGAATTTTTCTAGTAGGAATTCTAAAGAACGGGATTTTCATAAAATAAATACACAAGTGCCCTCCTGCAAGATGGGATAGAACAGCAGAGTATTATTCTAGCTGTACAAACACAGGCGGTGCGTGAAACAAGAGGCAGTACAAAAGCGACTGTGGAACTATCGTGGTTCGTGCCGGCCAGATTTAGTTTATAGAGATACGTTCCACTTTAATGTTCAACCTCTTGGTACGGCACGTTGGCTACACTGCTATGCAGCTACGATAACGTTTTATGTTGCTTCTTGCTACTTACCTAGCCTCCAACCTGCTGCAAACATTTCGTGCATATAGCAAACGACCTTTGTTGTCTCCGTAGCGATCATTATAATCCGCCTTCTTGTGGACTACCCATGAATTTTAATTGCCTTATATTCGCGTCTCTACCTTTTTGCTATAACACAGAACAAGTAATGTCATTTATTACGTTGCCGTAAAGCTCGAGAGAAATATAGGGAAAAAGATAAGGCACGAGCGCTTTATTATTTCTTTTTGTTCATACATAAACATTAGTTTCAGAAATAATGTGTCATGTTTTACGACTGGGTACAAATTTTATGAATGCTGTATGTGCCGTTGTTTAGGGAGGCTAGGTATAGTAAGTTAGTTTCCATTAGTGTTTCGGCAAGTAGAAGACCCGAGTTAAGTGAGGGTGAAGTTGTTTTAAGTATTCCCCTATCGACGAGGTCGGACCCTGGCTCGGCTGTGGGCAGACGGGAAGCAGCGCCCGCCTCGGGAAACGTAGTCGAGATGCCACAAAAACTTCGCCCTCGCTTTATTATTACTACGATGCTAATTAAAATAGCTACGAATAGATTACGGGCAGCTTCTGGCGGCGGTGCTTAATGCGCTAGCTTTACGACGTCACGCTTTATGCTCTCTCATTAGCGCCCGTCTCTTAACTCACTCCTCGTTTTTATGGATACACATTTTCCTTCATCTTCTATTTTCCCTTTTTCGTCTGATTAGTTTTTGCCAGTTCCAGAATTATTTTCATGTTACTTTTAACGCAAACTACCCACAAAGTATATTCAGATGGACTTATGGTTTCGAAAAGTTAGCTCGTGAAGTTGTATAAGCTTCCGTTTATTGTGGTCGTTACAAAGTTAATTTGCAAAGTTAAACACGAACAACGTCGCCGGAATAGGTGGATCGGTTCGTTATTTCATTGCAATACAATTGCAGCGAACGAACCGTATTTCAAATTATATTTCCGATAATTGTGTAAGTGGGGGTGGGGCCGGTCGGACACCGGACGCAGTATAACAATAAAATAATTCCGTTTCATAGGCGGGTGTTAATGGCGCGGCCGCTCGTTAGCCGCGTGAGGATTAGGTACCTATTGTTAATGTTTTAATTTGTATCCGGCCAGGCCTTTGAGCACTCCCCGCTCCTCATGTCCTCAACCTGAGGTTTATTCTTCTACATGCGCATACAAATGTTTATCACAAGCGTTTAAAATGTATTAATACTTAATGTTAATTCGAAAATGTCCGAGTAATTTTTACAGATTTTCAGACAAAGCAATAAAATTTTTGCATTAGTGTTATAAGGTTTTTTACCGACTTCCCAAAATAATTTGTATGAGTTAACTCATACATTCTCTCCTCGTGAGCCGATTTAAAAAAAAAAAAGTACTTTGAAAGATGTTGCTTTCTAATTTTTGCTGTTGCTTTTAAATGGGACCACCCATTTAAATTTGATCAAGATCTGATCAGTAGTTCTTGAAATATCGTCAATAATGCCTATTTTGTGGACTACTTTGAAGGTGTTCTCGTTTACCCGACTTCAAAGTTACCTCATAACTTCTTTCGTTGTGAGCCGATTTTGATGATTATTTTTTATTTGAATGCTGGTGCTTTTCATGTGGTCCCATTGAAATTTGATCAACATCTGGTATCTAGTTTTTGAGTTATAGTCAATAATGCGCGTTTAATATTTAATCTGATCAAGGTTCCGAAGTTAAAGCGGTGAAGTCGGTTTTTTTAAGCTTTGCTTGCGTTTAATTATTATAGAAAAAAATTCAAGCTTTTGTGTAATATCCAGGTAGTAGTGATAACAAGGGTAGATAATTTCTCGGTTCTATTAATAGATGGAAGAGTTGGGAAATAAACTACCTCCTATAAAAAAAATATCCCAATCACAATTGTAAGCGTTTAGGAGTTCCTAAAAGACCTTCTGGCTTTGTCATCAACGAAGTTACACGGGTACCCATGTCAAAATCCAGCTCAACCAGATGCCAGCTAAAGTGCTTGAAAAATCATTTAAGTCCATATTTCGAACCGGAAAGACAAAACTATTTCAAATCAAAGTAAAAAAAGCTTGTCTAAGTTCAGTAATAACGTTCAAATTCTGTATAGTTTGTGGTAATAGTTACGTAATATTCTTCGAAAATATTTTCAGGCCTTGTAATATCTCGCAGGAGAATTTATGAATTTACTAAAGGAGGCTTCAATGTTCGCTCCTCTTATTAGCAAGGTCGTTAGGTAATTAGAGGGCTACGGTTGACGATAACTTTAATAATTGAATGTTGGGGGACATATTTATTTGCTCAGTGGTATTGACAGAGTACGACCTCAGTTCTGCGTGTTGGGAGCAGTTTTGGACTCTCGTAACTTTGCCTTTTCGCAATTTTCGTTGGAAGCTGCCGCCGACCGACCCCATCGCCGCAAACTCACACCCTATTGTGTCCATTACTACCCTTTACAACTAGTTTTTACCTGACTCGCTACTCTCGAAAGGTCGCCTTACTTTAAATACATTGTATTCAGTTTATGTAACAGGTCACATAAGTGTGAGCATTTAAAACCGCAGGGGAAATACGATGTGCTGTATAAATAGACACATTTCGAAAAATGAACTGTACTTAGATAGAGTTAGAGACTGTAGATAGAGTTAAGTATCTATTTTTTAGTTCATACTTCTTCTATGCTCTCCAATTTTCCTCGACATCAGCTCCACGTATTAAAAAAGATACAAAGCATTTAAGCATTTCATTTGTTACGTCATTGATAAAGTGGCTAGTCTGATCTCAGATAATTATACTACTTTCAATATTTTAGATAAATTAAAGTAAGTAGTCTGAGGTTTACCTGATTGAAATAGTGACTATAACATTTCAGTATTACCATTTATTTCAGAAAGCTCTCAGTTATCTGGAATTGATCGTCTCCAACCTGCTTATTCTCATTTGTAAGTCAGCAGCTATGAAATAGAGAACGGGGGCCCGTTTCCGAGAACCGTGGCCTTTGTGCTTTACTGCCGGTTTGTTTATTTCACGGGGCCGCGGCCGCCTCGTAAACACTCAAAGACCGATACACTAAATTTAAGCTGGCCTTCTTTATTTTCTCTTTTGCAATTTGTTTTCACGCCCGAAAATAATGATCATATTTTCTTAAAAATTATTTGATGTGAAAGTTTTGCTTAAACAAAAGACGCTATTTACACATAAATTATATACTCCGTGACAATGCTTTGCCACGAATGAAAATGCTTCGTAAATAACTACAAGAGCGCTAGCGTACGAGTATCTCTAGCACAAGTACCTACTCTAAGGTGTTGCGACTTGCGAGCGTGTGTTTAAACTGTGAGCCGAAGTGATATAAAAGCACTTACGATCTTAAAAGGTTTCACCGTCGTGCGCAGCGGCGGCTACCGAATGATCGCCGGCTGAGATAACTACCGGTGAAGTTCACGTCCCGAGCACACCTCGCACTACTTAATTTACTGCTGCGGTAACGCCACGAGCACGCTCCATATCCACTGTGTTATTGCCAACTTGAAAGCAAGAATGGCTTCACATTTCCTTCATATCTCCTAAATTTAAGCGTCTACCCACTCTTACAGTACATTATTCTTCTCTTTTTATATAGCTCGTTCAAGGAGAGTTTTTGTACCAACTCAGCTGAAGACGCTCTAAAGTTTTGTACAAATATTTTCACAGTTTGGTTTCTCGTTTACGACGCAGTTGAAGCTTTGTAAATAACGTAGAGTGGAGTTCGTGTCTTTTTGAATAGCAAAAGAAATTGCGGATGTAGATTTCTATAAAATCAGTAATCATATGAATACTGTTCAGCGATATTTTTTAGACATTTCATGGTATTCTGAAGTATAGATTAAACAATATCGCTGGGTTCTAGAAAGATTACAACCATAAGCGAAGCTCTGACTCGCATTAAAATTATGATTTTATATGAAGTTATATTTAATGGTAATATGATCAGATTTTCATAAAACCAATAACTCTATCGTCGTTTATATTTCAGCTCTGGATTGGTATTAAATAGGTGGGTGTTGATTATTCTGTTAATTAAACTAAGATTAAATTAGCAAAAGATCAAGGCGGTTAGTCGTATATGCATTATGCACTGAAGCTAGCATACGCTTTAAAACGGATTCCTATAACTAATATGGATAATATTATGGCCTTAAACAGAATGTAAAACTATTTTAGTGATGAATACGTTATTATTGGTTGAATAGAATAGAATAGAATAGAAAATTCTTTATTGTAACCAAATACAGTTAGTTACAGGGGTAATCTTAAAAAAACTAAAGTACAATGGGCGGACTTATCGCTAAAAGCGATCTCTTCCAGTCAACCTTTGGATGTAGAAAGGGATAATTTTATATAATGAAGTGAATACTCATCATCGATGAACGAAGATGAGCAGGTTGGACATCAGGTTTGGACATCAGCTGGACTTTATTATTTTGATGAACTTTGTCAGAAGTACACAGAGTAAAAGATTATAATTAAATTATTTATGACTTGTGTTTGAAAACTATCGCGAGTGTTATTATTCATATATATTTAATAAGCGACTGTGACTCGCTGCTTATTTTTTTGGATTTGCTGACTAGTTCCGACTAGTGAACGTTTGACGGGTGTGCGCGAAAAAGCGACGCAAACGTTGCGATCGGCCTCCCAGATATATAAATATATATCCTCCAGTACATTCTAGGCAAGCATGCTACATCTTCGGCCACATCATCACTTTCCATCAGGTGAGATTGTGGTCAAATGCTTGCCTATCAAAAAAAAATGCCTCAAACAAAAAAAATCAAAGCCTATAAACAAAAAAAAAAATTATGGGCATCTTATACTCCCGAAATCAGTGGGAAAATCCGGCATAATTTTTTTTTGTAATAATAATCGTTTGATTTTTATATTTGCTGTTCAAGTTCAGAATATAACACATAGTATATTTAAGTATCAGCTTTAAATATGTATAGTGTAGCCGTCTTTGAGATAGACCCCGTGACAAAATAGATCTAAAAACGGTGACTTTGTTGGCCTACCAAATTGTTAAACAACATGCTCTACAATAAAAAAAGTCCTTGACTTCACGAAATGACCGACATTATGGATATCGCTGAAAGATTATAGTTTGGGTTTCGATTAAAGTCAGATTCAGAAAAGATTCCAAACTCTGGACGCAGCTCCCCGCATATTATAGCAATCTAGGTCTAGGCTATTCTTTATTGTTTACAAATTGTTAACATGATGTTGTGCTGCTCCAATTTGTGGAAAAATAGACGAAATACTTTGACTACTAATATAAGTAATTAATATAGATTGTACAATTTATTGACTGTTAAAATCGAAATTTGGCGACTGCTCCATGAAGTGTCGTGCCTGAAAGTAATAGGTACGTAACGTAAATATAAAAAATAATATTTCATATTGATGACTGATAAAAATCCTGAAAGCAAGCAAATGTCGACGTAAGCCAATCGATAGCCGATGTGGAAGCCAGATGCTCGACACTTTTATTACTACAGGCCCCACGAGCAAACGTTTTGTCACTCTTCGAGAGGCTTACATCGCAAAGAGGAAAACGTATTTTTCATGCTCTTTTCACGCGAATGCATTTTATGATTTCACCGCTTGGTTTCAATAGTTGTAATAATTTGGTATAGAGAAAAAATTATTTTATAATTTTATATTTTCTATCTAATGTGCCAGACTTCGCCTGCGTGGACAACAACTACGTCGATAATTCATCTCTGTCAGAATAAAAGAATGTATATAAATAATAGGGTAATAAATATTCGGGTCTTAGTATTTTCGGAGATTACCTCCCTCATTCAAAATTTAAAACAAATTATCTCTTTATATTATTAGTGTAGACTACTACAGTATGATTATAAAGCTTATGCGGCCGAGTCAGATAAACGTTTTGTCGGTCGTCTCAGTTACCGGGAAAGTCAAACTGAGAGAAATGAAAACATTCTCAGAATAAATAGACATTAGATAATATTAACAGACATTAAAAATTGGACAAACTTTAGCATTAAAAAATCTAAATGGGGCTTAAATCTTTGACTTAATTACTTTTAAAAACTGGTACAACTTGGTAATAGAAGCAATTAGAAACTTACTTGACGCTGCCGGTCTGCCGTATTCGCCTCGGGCGCACGAATCGTGACCGGGATGAGCCATTACGTGCTTTCGCGGAACTTTTCCTTTTAAAAGTCGTCTCTTACTCTTTTAAACTTATTATATTGGATAATTCGGCCGAAAATATGAATATGATGGCCGCAACTTTAGTAATTTTGGTGAGGCACCCGAGAAAAATTCTGTCGATTACGCGATGAAAAATGATCTTCTACGGCGTTTAAGCAAGATTAAGGCTTTATGAGAATTCGCTTTATTATGATGTTAGCTTATCCAGTGCCGGCTCACTCAACAACAAATATCCCTGGAGAGGTTTATTAACAAATCTTTATGAAGATTATTGTTAAAATTATACCATAGCCGAACAGGCAAACTATTACGCCGTTTGAAAATGTAAATGTATTTTTGTTTCCACAAAATAGCAAATGTTGCAAATGTTGCAAATGTTGCAAATGTTAATTTTGGAATTAGAAATATGTGTAACACCGACGCTGGCTAACTGCGGAGCTCCGTAGTCCGTACCTACTTGTATTGGCAATTATGCAAAGCGTCTTCCTTGTTGCGGCGCGCAGGAGCGGGCGGGCGCGGCTCGCGGGGCCCAGCGGCAGGCGGCAGGGCGGACGCTGTCGCGCTCTTTCCTCACTCGCAGCGAAATAACGACCTCAATTTGCATAACAATGCTCGTCACCCCTTATTCCCCACCAGCGGCTTTCGTAGGCTACGCGGCTATGTCCCATCGGACTCGACACCTTTTTTAACTTACAGTATCTTTCCAGAGCGTGGCGTGTGTAATATCTAATTGACTATGATTCTATCATAGCCAATTACAAACCTAAAGATTAAATAGCAAGCAACAGTTTGAATCATATAGTTTCGTGCAATGGCCGTTACTCGGAGACAAAACTCAGTTTAACTTTTGATTTAGCGTTGGTGCATTGTGACTTAGGACGAAGCTCGGGCCGAGGTACTGCGCTCATGCCGCACCCGCCCGTTGTCCGCTGCGCACCTAACTTCTTGCTCGAACTTTCTGTTTAATTGAATCGAAGTTTTCGGCTTTTTGTGGCGAGCGTGCCAGCCACGCACGTACCCAAACTTTCTTTATTAAATTATTGGAAGTTCAGAAACGTTCGCCTTTGAACGCGTATTCCGAAACAAATTGGGGATAGTACCGAGTTACAGAAAAGTATTTATCCTCAACGGAGTCGAAGTAAAAGTGAAATTTAAAGCTCTCCTTAAATAAATAATGACCGGGGAGTCGTATCGAGTCTGTTGTGGAAATAACGGACAAAAGAGCTGTTACGACAATCGGTAAAGACAATTGAGAATCCGTGGAGTAAACAGTTCATAAAGATGTACGATTTCGTTCGCTAACGACCGAGGCATTGGACGCAGCATTGTTTTGCGGCGTAGCTTTATCTGGTGCGGAACGAGTTGTCGTTTTCGTAATTTATAGATCTCTCTCCGCCCCGGGCCCAGCTCTCCGCGGCCAAGGATCCTGGTTCGCCCGTCTGAATGCTATTAACGGTCACGTAATAGACTGCTGACTCCTCACGTCCCGGATTCAAATTTGAGTAAATATGTCGCCGTCGGCCTCCTATTGTATTGCGTCGTTGTTTACATTTACTTGGGGTTATTTTGAATTCGGACGTGAACGCTCCCTTGTTATCTCGGCTGTTTGTGTGCATTGTTGAGGTCATTTCATATTCATGTTCTGCTCTCTACTTTTTTTAGTTTTCACATTTGCTAACTGAAGTATTTTCTGTCTTTTAATTATTAATCCTGCGGTGACATAACATACAAGATTAATAAAGGCTTTGAAATTACCTCAAAAGAAGGAAGAAATGATATAGGTAGGTAATAATAATACAGAGTGTAATATTCCCATCGTGGTTTTCCTGGTTTAGGGATGCTATAACATATTGTGTTAGATATATATCCTATTGAATAAAAGCTGGGTGGATAGACATAACGTCTATTACGTACATATGTATATACACGTATATGGCTTTCATGGATCCGATAGTGGCGGATATTGGAGATTTACCTAAGTGTGACGAGATCCGGCGAGGACTTTGTGCCAAGCTCTCGCGGGGCCTCGCTCACAATGGCTGTTGGTACTTTAAGTAATAGTTCTCTTCCCTAACGTCGTTCATCTTATGAATTATCCCTTAAGAGCTGCGCGTTTCCTCACATTTCCAAAATGAGATATTATATTGAACAATGATTTCTGAGTAATCTAGCTCAGGGTTAACAGTGTTGAGATTCGATAAGATGTTGATTAAACATCGAACAATTGATTGAATAATATCTTTAATTTAACTACCCACATACGAGTTAATGGTATGGTAACGTCTCTATTTCAGTGTATTTGAGCCCCTTTGTTATAGGATTAAAGTAGATATCGTATAATATTACGAGTGCCGTCGAGTGTATCACATTCCTTTTAAAACCCACATTTGGTTCGTGTGTGTAGCGAGTTTAATATTACTTAATTGTGTTGTGAAAATCTCCATACAAATTCGAGTACTTGTTTTTTAATAACTTACAAAGCGCAAACTCTTGTTATGTACTCCAAATAGTGTATATAAACGGGTTCACATTTTTTGTATAATGACATTCCTATTCCTTTAGGTATACCATTGGAATTACGATCTAGCCTTTAGACTAATAAGTAATTTAATTTGGACTAAAGCTGCTAAAAAGAGTAATAAACTATAAGAATGTGTCCAATAACACTTTTCTTACTGTCTCTATCAAAGGGAAGACACTTTGTCTTGTGTTCTTTGTGAATATAGCACTCAATATAATAAATACACTGTCACATTACTACACTAACTCAAATGGTTTAGTTCTCTTTATATTAGTCTTCTCACTAAGTCTATCTTGTCGAGGAGCTTAATTGCCTCAACATTCACATTGGTGATGCTTAAACATAAAAAAAAAAATTGTCGAGCTAAGCGAGATCTCTAAATTAACTTGGGTCGTTTAGCACTTTGTCCATCAGTCCGTCCGTCATCTAGCGTCTAAATCATATTAGTGAATTACTTCAAATTATCATAGAATATGTAAAACTACGGCCCAAAGCCAGAAATGCCATTAAAAATTATATAAATGAAAATATAAAGGGGGCTTCCGTACATGTAAGTAGGGAGCTAATTTTTTTATTCTACCCTTTTAGGTTATAGTTGAAAAGAGCTTGACAAGTAGAGTACGAAACCGGTTTTAAAAACCCTATGTTGGAAAATAACGGTTTGGTAGGCCACAAAACTCACTGTTTTAGACCTATTTTGTCCAGGGGTCTATCTCAAAAAACGGCTTCACACTGAACGCTGAAACTAGCGTATAATATCCGTTATATCCTGTACTTGAACAACAAATACAGAAATCAAATAATTATTGTATAGAAAAAAAAGTTATGAGCAAGTAACCTCAAAAGATTTTCTCTATGAGGCAAAATGTAGGCGCGAGATCTCAGTTCGAGTCTCAGTGGTCTCTGAGCGAATGACTAGTTAAATACACTTCTAAATAACCGTTTCGAACCATGTATTTGCGAAAAAATATACTTATTCATTATGAACATCTTAGTGTTTACTTTACGTATAGCTTAAATAAAAATAACTGTGATCTTACAAGAACAACATTGGCCCTGTTAAAAGGTTAAAACGCTACAGAGAGAGGTATAGTTAAGGCCGGGTAAGTGCAGCCGGCAGGTACGGTCGCCCGATGACAGTACTACGGCTCCCGGAGGACCCCTCCTGCGATCCTCGTAAATTGCGAATATTAGATTATAAGTACGGAGTGCGGCGAGCGGCGCGGGTGCCATCACCCGAATATCGAACTCGTGCGCTGGTTAACATAGCGCCACAGCGCACCGTGATCTGAATCTGCTTTTTGGACTATTCCCCGAGGGGTCGTTTGCACTTCGAGCGCTGCCGACTCCGCTTAAATATTCGTTACGTTGACTGATTGTAATACATTCTCTGTTTATGATATGACACACAAACAACCCCTAGCGGGATTTCGTTTCGTAATAACATCAGTATTTTGAATGGAACATTGATGCATTGTTGTGTTGAATAAAAAAAGAAACTCTAGCAACGAAAGTGAAGCTCGTCGACGGGAATGAGAGCTCTATAAAAAGCAGTGTAATTTAGCTCGGAAAGAGCGTAATGTTTCGAAATGCCCTCTTACGGCTATAACGACACCGGCACGGCGCAGCTGACGGCGCGGCGTTGCGCCGTGTTGGTTTTCCCATTGCTCGCGCCCGTTACGACTTCATTAGACAGCGTCTCCTAACGGCCATTGTCAGCCGAACACACTAGATGCATAAACCGTAAAAGGAGACAACTTCCTTTATTAAATTTGCCATACCTGGCAACAAAATTTAGTAGTGAAAAGATCGCATTAAGTTATAGTTACCGTCGTTTATAATACCTTTAACTATCCGAAGTTGAACAGTTATAGTTAAAGTTTAATAAATTATTTCCGTGTAGAAAGGTTCTTCCTTTTAGTCTTCACTTCTAATTATAATTTATTTAAATAATAATATAAATTATAATACGACATTCTGTCGCTTATACGGTTTGTCGACAGCAACATCTCTTTATGGTCCCACATTGTCGATTTATTGGAACGACTCTCGAAGTCTCAAAAGGTTCTTCGTTAAATTAGGAATCCCTTAAAGCTTGAAATCTCCTTATTATTTAGCCATCAAACGTTTCTTCAACAAGAGAGGGAAAATAATTATTGTTCTACGTTTTAAGTACCGTTGCCGGTATCAAGTCGTCCTTTTTCACTCGCTTTATTTATTACACTGAGTAATGAGACTTGAAGGGAAACTTTTAAGATTTTAACGAAATTAAAGCTAGTTATTTAGGCCCCGAAGAAAGGTAACTAACGAAGTTAATAAATCGTTGTATTTTTTGTGAGTTGATATTAAAATGTATGTACCTACGTTTGCTGTCACTATTTGTGAATCGTTCATTAATTAAATTTATGCTTTGTTTCGTCCAGGTTTATCTGGATAGTAAATAGCCTATGTACTATTTCAGCAATCTAGGTTGACACACCGAAATTCTTATTAATCCTTGTTATCTGTGGTTGAAATGCCCCTTATTAAATTACCTCTCATATGAAAATTTTTATCGAAGTTATACTATTGGCATGTAGTATGACTATTTTACAATAGTTCGCAAAATAATGAGACGCAGAAAGTATAACTTCTTTCGAGAGTACAGAACATACACGAATTAATTCAAATTCTATTAAAGAAGTGATGTATATAACTGCTAATATACTAGATAGTGAGGCTAAATATCTGTAATTGGTTGAATCGAATCAAGCGTGGGCGCCGCCGCGCCGCCTGCTGCCGGCTCCTCGGCCTTTGTGTGCTGGCTCGGGTAATTACTCGGGGACCGAGGGATGCCTCAACGGATGCCTCCACTCAATTAATGCCAGATACATTCAAATACTATCACACAAAAACAAAATGCACTTGCCTACGTCTACAAGAACTACCGTAAAAGGGTAGTTAATGTGTGTTAGATCCGTTAATATATAAATCTTTACTTGATTGAACAATTGCATAAATTATATGTCTAACTTGATATTATATGCAAGTATGGGTTGATCAAATTGTATAATTTATAACGGCCTTTAGGTGTATTTTAAGAAAGTACATATATAGTTGTAGACATAATGGTCAAACGTTCATCTATCTTTCTATGTATAATCTGAATCTCGGAAACAGCTCCAACGATTTTTATGAAATTTAGTATGAAGAGGATTTCGGGGGCGATAAATCGATCTAGTTAGGTTTCATTTTTAGAAAACGTCGTTTTAACGAGCAAAGCTCGGTCATCCAAATACTCAGAGATAAAACCTGATGGTATGTGATGATGTGGTCGGTGATGGTTAACACGTCAAGCCTAGTCAATATTAGTGCTCGCTTAAAAAGACGAAACATACTTAAATTTAATTCATTTTCACGATACAAATGGTGGTCGAAGTTAGACTGAATTATAATTCAACTTAAACGTACGAGATGCAATGCTTATCAGTACTGCATTTCAGCCGGTTTCTCAGAACGTCTGGCTCTACTCAGCGGTTTTATTACTTAGATGTTTATAGTAACAACTTGGCTCTTAACACCGTCATGCATAACTACCTAGAATAACTGGCTCGGAAGACTGCCGGAATAATATTTTTTGTGATTATAGCGACAGATTATTCTACTTGGGGAGGGTGGTGAACTACGACTGTATTTTGGAACCAGTAGAAAAAGCCCTAACACAATGGAAAAATAGTAAAAATGATGCTTTACACTATTTAAATTCCAACCATTAAAAACGTTTAAACTATATGCCAAAACCAGGCTTCCTAGGCTTCAAGATCTGCTAAGTGCAATTATCTTGTTTCTTTAAATCAAATCAAATCAAAATATTTTTATTGTCATTCTATAGTTACAGTTATAAATGCCTTGTTAAAAGACCCCAAGTTTTGCATCGTAGTTATTTATTCTGCGGTTCCTTTTTAAATTTTGCAATGCATGGCGCATTGTTATATTTAAAAAGTGTAATATCAAATGATTCAATTTTGATTTCAATAATTCCGAATCAAAAATGTTTTCTATCAAACGAGTTTGCGAACAACTTTGGTTCACTTTCATATTACACCGTTCCACTCAAAAATACTTCTGATTTGAAAGAGAAAAAGAAATCTCTCTGAAATAAATGATCAGCGTTTGCGAGACATTAGTCACAGGACTATTGCAATAAAACACCGTCAAATATCCCACATATCACCGTCAATACGTAATTTACGATTCTCACGTTTCTTTGTAACGTAACAACTGAAAGTTATCGTCATATCTGAGTTTCCCAACTCGCAAAGACAAATTGGAGTGGAGGCGGGAATAAAGTTTTACGATATGCGTGGTTATCAGAAGCGTGCGCCGAAGCTTCGCAGTTATACGCCGCACTTTATGTTTCTACAGCGCCTGAGCTCTCTTGATTGCCAATCAACGCAATACCATATTCATAGTGACACAAATAAACATGCTCTCAAACAAAATTATGCGTTATTTTCTTGTTATGTTTTTCGTAGCTAGAGTACTTTTTTGTTAAGCTCCAAGGTTATTCCAGTTTACAGCCATGGTGTATTGCATGGTTTCATATAAGTGTATACGGAAATTATAAAATAATACGCATTTAAACTGTTATGGTGCTATACCTATAGACAATATGCCTATACTGCCTTGTTGCCTATACTGCCTTGTTGGCTTTGTTAGGTGCGCGTTCGCCTTCTAAGCAAGGGTATCAGGTTCGATTCCTGGCAGGAACACAAGTTTTCTCCTGAAGGAAAATTTGTGTTTCTGGTTCTGGTTGTTATTGTGTGTGTGATGTGAATGTTTCCGGCAATCACGAAACATTTTATCGAACTTAGTGTGGAGCTGTGAGTATAAAAGCGTTTATGTTTATATTTTATTATAAAAATAGAAATAAAGTAAAACTTCTATTAGCTAATAATATGTAGCTCGACATGTTTGCATAGAAAATTTATTATTTAAAACACGATGAATCGAGATAGCTTTAGCGCTTAAGTTCTGTACCAGTTATTGATGAAAACATTATATCTATTTAGCCTATGTACGAGCCTTATAGACCTATTGTTGAGTGTAGGTTTTTCACTCTGTCGTCTGCTGTCACGATCATATGGGATCCTCTACAAGACTTCAATTTAAACTCATCTGACGATCATTGGTGTAAAAACTTAGCCTACATATTTATTGCTACGGTTAAATTTGGTAAAAACTTCTCTAAACACAAAGGTTATTTAAAATATTAATTCCTGTGTGACACACTTGAATTGAACACACGCTATTTTCATTATACAAATATTCAATTCGTTTATAAAAATACTACATTATGTATACATTAAATTATGGTAGGTACATTAAAACAAAACATAACAAAATCGTATTGCTACAGTAACTCTTAACCAAATGAAATAATGATAACCAAATTTTATGATCAAGTAGATACTCGTATTTAATCGCAATCATCACTATTAAAATACTTAAACAAAGTTAATGTAAATAATTATCTAGGGAGCTTACTCACTGTATCACCATGTTCCTTCATGGGACTTGTGTTTATCTACGACGTGGCTTACATCTCGCGCTTCCTACACCTGTATGTATTAAATACCTCTCGTTGCTCCTTGTTATCTTTCCCCCTCACTGTAAATTACGGTCTTTGTATGTGCGTAGAGTTTCAAGTCTTACAAGTCATGAAATTTTGTATTAATGTATCCATTACTGGCAGTAAACATAAACGCTTCCACACTCACAGCCCCACACTACGTTTGATGACTTGTGTCGTGGGTGCCGGAAACATTCACATCACACAAACAATCACAACCAGAACCAGAAACACAAATTTTCCACGGGGAGGAAACTTGTGTCCCCGCCGGGAATCGAGCCCGTTACCCCTGCTTAGAAGACGAACGCTCCGTCAACTAACCCAACGGGCTGTGAGTGTGAAAGCTTTTATGATTATTACTGGCAATGTACTATTTCTGGGTTCGTTTGGCGTTCAGTTATTTCAATGCATTTCAAGTTGACGTTGTCTAACATTTTTAGTTTTATATATTAGTAGCCGTGCCCCGAGGCTTCGCCCGCAATTATCAAGTTAAAAAGTAGCCTATGTGTTGATCCTAGGTATAATCAATGTACATTCCAAATTTCATCCAAATCCGTTCATCCGTTAAAGCATGAAGAAGGAAAAAACATTCTTACACACACACTTACACACAAATTTTCGAATTTATAATATTAGTAGGATTATTATACATTAAAAATCAAAACGTGAGAATTTCCCGCAAAATCGAAACGTGAGAATTCCCCCGCGATTAAAAACTAAACTCATGTAACAACCAAATACAGCTATGCCAGAAATTAACTAAGTACAACCGTATACTCAAACCCGCTACCAGTATGTAGTCCGTTACATTTTCAACTTATGATATAAAAATCATTCCGACAGGCCGTTTTAGTTACGCATCAGACTATTCAGAATATTGCGTTAGAAAAAACACCGGCGGTGTCGTGGCGGGAAATTTGGCTTGCACTTTTGGAACACGGCATACCGTCCTGGTCAATAACAACACTGGACGCGATGGACAACATAACACCCTGCATCTAAACGTTAGCTGCGAGACGAAAACCAGGCGGATCTAATTTAATGATATTTTACAGAAAGGCGGAGAATTCGTGTGTAATTTTTACCCGACTGCCTAGGAAGGGTTATGATTTTTGCGCGTATCTTGTATGTACGTATGTATATTTTTAAATTTCTTTATTACCGGCTGAATGAATTTCGTCAGTTAAAGTATCATTATATTCTTAAAACCTAAGTGTCTTAGATAGGTGTTTGAAAAAATAACAAAATGGTGGATTTTTGGCGCGAAATAGTAATACGTTAATAAAAAAATAACTAAACATAATACATACTGACTTGTTTATGTATTTTTGCCAGTATGAAAGATCTGCAAGTAACATTATGATTGAACTTTTATGGGGGGTGGGAGAGGGGGGGAAGCCTACCACTTCCTTTCCTTCCCAGAGTGAAGGAAAGGGGTATGTGGGGCTCAAACCTACTATGGCAAGGGGCAAGATATGGCAAGATATGGTCGCGCTAGTAGTCACTATATTGCGCCGGGTGGTAGGCCCGGATGCAAACCGGGTCACTGCGCCCAGACGTGTGGGGCTGTGCAAGCCGGGGAGAGGTCCTCTGACTCTCCACTAGAGAAAAAAACACCATGCTTTAACTAAAGTTAAGGATTTTACGGGTATGAAATTGTTTTCGTTTTTACGATATCCCCTGATTTTCCTAAGAAAAACATTCACGTAAATCGATATCGATACAGAAGATACGGTTGGTACTCTTTCAACATCAGCTTACATCGGCTCCGAAGTTCAAAGCGTTGTTTGCAAAGTTGCAACGGAAGTATCTTTAAAAATTCTTTTTATATGCGGCAACCTGGGAAAAGTTCCACTTTGTTTCGCCCGCTCGTCGTACCGTGTCTAAGTAAGAACTAGTCGAGCGGTCGGAAAGATCCAGGGACGCTTTTAAGACGTTTCCATAATAAATGTCAAATGCGACTAGTTCCACTTGAGGAATGTTAGAATTTGTTGAGTGGAATCCGGTACCGCCCTTCAGTTTGATGTTGCGTGAATTAAAAATTTAAAATATGTTTCCAACAAAGGCGTAGGTGAGGATATAAAGTTCTTCATTCAATTTCTGGTCGAATATTTCCGAAACAATCTTACGTTGTATATTTTTTACAACCTGGGATAAATAAACGCGTTTAGACTTACAGCCCCTCACTAATTTCACAGTTTGCATCGTGTTGACGTAAACATTCACATCACACACACAATCACACACAGAACGAGAAGTTCGAATATCCCTTGAAAAGAAAAATTGTGCTTCTGCTTGGAATTGAATGGAAGACTCAGGGCGTAAGAGTAAATTCCTTCCTAAGGGATATTTGTGCTTCTGGTTCTGGGTGTATTTGTGTGTGTGTGATGTATTTCCAGCACCCTCGATACAAGTCTTTGAACTTAGTGTGGGGCCAAGACTTGCCCACTGTGCCACTGGATCGACGATGTAGTTTGCTTGAAAAAAGATAAATACTTATTCTTTTACACTAGATTTGAAGACTTCCTATTATGATAGGAGAACAAAAAAAAGTTGACATTAAAGTCTTTAAATGAACATAACTAATCTTACGTATCCAGAATACTGTCCTCGAAGAGTATAGAAATGTATTCCTTCTGCAATACTAATAAAAATATTAAATCTGCATTTTTTTATCCGTTTTGAAGCACCTCTGCAGTTGGATTGAATTCCCCATCATTTCTCACCGTTAAAAGTATCACATATTACACAAAACCAATTTTCAGGTAACGGATGTACTTAACGTATGTCGGGTGATCCTTTGTCGGATATTCATCTCGGTTGTACGTGAATTCTTATGAAACAAGCCGCTCTTGGCACGACAGGAAAATGTCCATGATTAGTGATGGTAGTTCTCGAATTATCATTTAATCGATAAAAAAAACATCATTTCTTCCGTAAATTACGTGCTGTTTTGTTAATGCTAAAAACATTTGTCAAAATTGTCAGGAATAAGTTTTATATATATTATATAGATTTATATCACTTCTTTATAAAAAATCATAGCTATAGCGACTAGGTACCTTTGCCGACCAGTAGAACTAATTATAAGAAATAATAAGAAAACTTGCCATTTAAATAACAATAATCCTACAAACATTTTGTCCCATTCCAGGCACTTTTGTCTATGCCGTATAAGAAGTGACAAAATTCGCAGACAAAACCTAAATAGATCATTTCAAAATTATACATCGACATTCGACATATACATTTTTCGGAAACAATTTTTAGGTTTTGTAAGTCTGTAGGTGCCAAAATAAAAAAAAAAAACGGATGAACCAATTTTCCCCAAACATAGCTAAGAAGTGAACTATCGATCTAGACACTTTCCAAACGAAAAGACTTTATCAAAATCGGTTCAGTTGTTTATGAGCTACGATGCCACAGAGACTCACACGTTGTGTATTTACACACGTTAAACTTATAACATTCTTCAGAATTAAATAACCTTAGCGTAAAATCGGATAACATCAAAATACCAGGCATATATCTGCTGTAATAATTTAAAAGTATTTGTATCATGAAAACTTCCATACGATAAGACCGTTGATATCGATATGAAAATCGATAAACTAAACTGACGCAGAATATCTTCCTTATTTCTTTGCGTACGTCCCGCGCCCCGCTTCGCATCCCTTCTACGCCACGAGCACGAAAACCGACTCGGTGAAGTCGGTGAGCGTACAGATAAAACGTATGTTCATTTTATTTCCACATTTGTCAGCGTTCGTTTTGTGCCCACTAACATAAATTGGACGCGGAGGGAAACCTCGCAGGTGAATGTAAAATAGCCCGGTTTTCCCAAGATAATACAGCTGAAATTTTACGACACCATTATGCGATTTATTGGTTGTGTCACATTCGGAAAGAATATTTCACAAAATATTTTGATGGAAAACCTACGTCACAGTGCGGCACGCGTGAGTTTATTGTTGCTGTGTAATATAAATGTTGGCTAAGGCATGGAATGTAATAAACATTACCTAATCCACTTATTTAGGAAACAATATTTCCAAATTATTGTATTTACTTTAATCTGGCTTCCACAGGTCGCCTTTCACGAAATATTTAATATGGTCTGTATGTTATTAATTTTAAATAAACAAAATAGTGTTGTCAGCGATCAATATATGTTTGGTTACTGCCGTAAAAATCTTATAGCATGGCGGATTCAATGTTATTTAATAATAACATTGAATCCGCCATGCTATAGGATTTTCCTGTTTTGTTCAACATGTTATAAGATAAGATTTAGTTTATTCAGTCTAATGACTGCGAACTAGAAATATAACTAACTAGCCATGTCCCGCGTCTTCGCCCGCTATAATCAAGTTAAAAAGTAGCCTATGTGTTAATCCTAGGTATAATCTATGTACATTCCAAAATTCATCCAAATCCGTTCAGCCGTTAAAGCCTGAAAAGAAAACAAACATACTTACACACAAACTTTCGGATTTATAATATTAGTAGGACTTACCTCCTTATTTATTACAAGTAACCATTTCTCGATGTTGACAAAATGTATACCTGAGCAATGATATATTGTTGTTTAACACTCCCGGATCTTTTGTTTTGGTTGTTGTAACGGGCTTGCTAAATCTTAAGCGGTTTAACATAGTTACGTAGAACTTATGTACTTAGCTAGTAATACTGTTTTTTATATGTTATTAATAAGATTTATATCCATTAGATTCCTTACCTTAAAATTTACAATTTGTAAGTAGAATTGTAAGTGTCTCAGTACGGAAGAGACTAGTTAACCACAACATAGGGTAACCGAGTGTCGATACTAGAAACTATTATCACTTTCCATCAGGTGAGATTGTGTTCAAATGCTTGCCTATGAGGCATAAAGAAAAAGAAAGCCTGTTTTGTTCAACATGTTATTAAACGTGCTGATTGTCTAATTAACTTCGTACACATTGGTTTTTAAAAAATTGATTGTTTATGATGCGGTTTATAATGTCGAGCATATATAAAACCATTTTTTACTCGAAAACAAATTAAACTTTAATAAAGGAAATTTATGTATTATATAATAATTTATCTGTGAATTAAAAAACTTCTACTATTAAGATGGTTCATTGACAATAAGTATGATCGCCAGTTCGGCATGTATTATTCTGCATGTTATATTTAAAAAAATAATATAAAATACACGGTACCTGTCTATTCTTTTAGTATTCTCGTGTCAAACATAGTCTGAGCATGTTTCCTTTGATGCCAGCTCGTAGCGCTACAAAAGTGCTACAGCATGGTACTACTTTCGCGAGTCGTGCTACGAAAAGCTACGTTACGTTACGTATGTAGCTCGTAGATTTATTTTTCTACTAACTTAACTCAATGCTATGTTCAAATGCTGTTCGCAAAAAGTAAAACGTGACTTAAATTGCTACAGTTGCGAATTTTATGTTGGTACATAAATTGTAATGTGCCATGATGTGTTATTTTCGATGTTGTCATTTAAAACGATATAATAATGTTTATAGTTCTCTATGTTCAAATGCCTACATATCTGGCATAAAAAAGGGGTATTCATATTTAGAGTTACCGTATATTTTAACGTAGGTGTTTATAGGTTTATAGTGTTAGTGTTAATCAGCTTGTGGCTGCCATTGAACCATGTCATACTGTCTTGTCTGCACTAATTAGTTTAATTGATACACATAGGGAATTACACTTGCTAATTATCTGTTGATATGTTTTGCCACTTGACGCTTGTCTTACTCAATATTGCCGCCTAGGCGTCTAGAAAAAGCCGTTTGATCCTATATACGCGCCTTTGTTATTTAAAGCTTTCCAATACCTACAGTGACGTGAAAGCATTGATCTTCATTAAAGGTATACCAATCAGCGACTGGCATGATTTGATTAATGACGCGTGATCTCGACATTAAATACCAGTAGGCCAGTGATCCAATACGAATGACTGACTCCGCTTTTTAGATTAATCACGTTTATTCAATATTCATGATTCCAACAACATGACCAAAAGTGTGACTGCGTTTCTCTATTCTACGTTATAAGTGGTTCCTGACGTATGATCCCACGTCATGGTCGTCCGTCGAATACCGATCGCCCATTGTCCTGCTCTAATGACTGACACAGGCGTTCAATTAAACGTGCCAATTAGCCACGAGATAGCCACGTTGCTCGCAGACTGACTGCCTCGTTTTGTTCGACATACTCCACGTAAATGTCAGTAAACGGCTATAATGTTCGTGTTAACACCATCATGCCCATTAATCGTCATTGTCGTTAATTTAAACTGAGTTGACTATGTATACATTGAGAAAAGTTTATTTAAGTCAAGTAACTTACACAACCTATATTAAACACAGTGTTGTGTAAATAAAAGAGCTCTAAGTAAAGATAGTGGTTATAAATATTGTATGTGTTAGTTATCTCTCAATTGAATGCTGCAGTCCCGTTTTGGTGACGGCCTGTAATTAGCTAATGAAATTCGCGCACGGCTCTGTTCTACTTCATAAATATTTTCCTTATTGCCTGTTACCACGACCTGTCGATAAATTTATGGAAGGGCCGACGTCACCTGAAATTTTATGGTTTCTTTTGGCTCCCTATATTTGATCGAGCAGATTCGAGGTATCCAGAGTTAGCACGGGTAATTCGTTCGTCTGTCTGTCACAGACAAATATAGTCTGGACTAATTAGTTAAGATACCTTACCTGAGTCTGTGTTCCATGATAAATACAATATGGGAGTCTTTAAGTCGCGAGTGAATAGGCATCTTCTAGGCAAACGTGCTCCGGGGGCTCCCCCATAAGCGCAGAGAACCTCCACGTGGTGCCCTTGGAAACTGTCTGAACCCGGTAACGCAGGTGTTCAGACAGGCTAATACTCTGCCTCACAGTTATCAAGTGCGGGAACTGTGAACTGTGACGGGATGTCTAAATTGCGGGATTCATCGGGGAGGTTCGTAAAAGGCCCTTCTCAGGGCCCCTCCTCCGATCTCACTACGGATGTTCTAGGAACTACCGTAGAAGAAAAAGGCCCTTCTCAGGGCCACTCCTACCCTTCAGGGGACCTCGTAGAGTCTTCAATGGAGGGTGCGGGAGTGTCTTCGGAGTTTTCTGAAGTAGACGGGGAGAGCAGTTGCCGAAAGCGGCCGTCTTCTGCGTGCTTCGTGCCCGGGCATTTAGACTCGGACACGGAGACCGAAGGGACAATGGCCGCAAAGGTTCATACTGCTAAGAGAGGAGGGAAGAGGACTTCAAAAGCGGGTTCTTCTAGGAAGGACTTCATCAGAAGTTCCCCGACGTTGTCGGAAGGGGAGCTGGAGGAGCTCTTTCGAACCAGACGGTTCAAGAGGGTGCCAGCTGCTTCCGTCGCTGGTTTTGTGACTGGTACGGAAAGTGAGTCCGATGCTGGTGCAATTAACGGTGACATCAGCACGTTGAACGCCCAGGATCTGAGGACACGTGCAGCTGAAGATCTATCCTGCATATTGGAGGTTGCCAAGAAGTCTGGCAACCTCAAAGGCGAGTTTGTGGGTCGTCTAAAGAGATCTGCATCAAATCTGAGGGAGGTAGTTGATGCCCTAGCTAGCAGGAGCGAGGCCGAAGAGACGCGGCGGCTAAGGGCGGAGAACTCCCGCTTGCGTCTCGAGGTCGAATCGCGTAAGGCGGAGGTAAAGGCGCTGCGTCGCGGCTTCACCGAAGCTAAATCAGAGGCTGCTGCGGCCGCCACAGCGGCAGCCGTCGCTGAGAAGCAGGCACTCCCCGCCTTTCAGCTGGGTGGAGATATATTGGAGGAGCTGAGACGGTCTTTGACCGTTACTTTCGGGCAAATGCTCAATGCCCGACTCGCAGGGGTTGAGGACCGGCTTCTGCCTGCCCCGACGGTCCGTCCACCTCTAAAGGCGGACGTCAGAAACGCTAGAAAGGCAGTGGCAGCCACCGCGCCAACCAAGCCGGCTCCTGAGCAGACTCGCGATCCCAACCACAAGGTGGGCAAGCGGGCTGGAAAGGCGAAACAAACTGTTGCCTATGGAGGTACCGGCTGCAGCTCCTGCTACCTCTGAAGCGGCCTCCTCCGCTGTCCCTCAGGCGGAAACCTGGGCGACGGTGGTGAGGAAGGGCAAAGGGAGAGGCAAGGGGAAGGGGAAGTCCTCCCTTCCTCATGTCACTCTTGCGGTTGCTCCCGCGGCGCATGCCTCATCCGCGAAGGCTAAACCAGCAGCCTCTACTGCCATTAAGGCTAAAGCGGTGCTGAGACCTCCAAAGTCTGCGGCTGTAGTTATGTCCCTCTTGCCTGAGGCCGCGGAGAAGGGGGTCACCTACAGTGCCGTGATGGACGTGGCACAGGGGAAGATCGATCTCCAGGAGCTGGGGATCGACCGGCTCCGCTTCCGCCAGACGGCCACAGGAGCCAGGATGTTGGAGATACCTGGCTCCCAAAATCATGAGAAGGCGGACAGGCTCGCGGAGAAACTCCGCGGTGTCCTGTCTGAAGTGGCCAAAATCGCCAGGCCCGTTAAAACCGCTGACCTGCGGATTACGGGCCTGGATGATGCGGCTACGAAAGATAAAGTGGTAGCGGCGGTCGCCAAGGCTGGTGGCTGCGATGAACGTCTGGTGAAGTCCGGAGAAATTCGTCCCGGCTTAAGCGGCGTTGGCTCCGCCCTTATATCTTGCCCGATTTCAGCAGCCAAAGTGCTGCTGGAAAAGGGTAGACTTCTAGTGGGGTGGAGCTCAGTGCGCGTGGTGGCGCTGGCGGCTCGTCCCATGCGCTGTTTCAGGTGCATGGGGCTGGGTCATACTCGCACCCAGTGTCCCGCGTCCGCTGACAGAGGAGACCTGTGTTTCCGATGTGGAGGCACAGGCCATCAGGCGGCCAACTGCGGGAGGGCTGAGCCGCGCTGCGCGATATGTGCGGAGTCAGGGCGGCCTTCAGGGCATGTTATGGGGGCACGCAATTGCGCCCCCCCAAAGACGAAAGGGAAGGCCTCTAGGACCCAGGCCCTCCCGGCAGCTACTAGCCAAGCTACCCCCGAGGTTGCACGCCAGTCGGAGTGCGAGGAGGTTGTGATGTCTGACTAATGGATCAGGCCCGACATCACAACTTCCTCCAGACTAATTTAAACCACTGTGCTAGGGCTCAAGATCTGCTTATGCAGACCCTGGCGCAGTGGAAAATAGACATCGCGGTTGCGGCGGAGCCGTATTATGTTCCCTCGCATTCCTGTTGGGCTGGGGATCTCAACGACTCCGTTGCCATTGTTAGGCGGGCGGGTGATAGTCCACCCATCTCAATTAAAGAGAAGGGTCCGGGGTATGTGGTGGCAAAGTGGGGGGAGTATGCTGTCGTTGGCGCGTACTTCTCCCCCAACAAAACCGTTGCAGAACTGGAGGCCTTCCTGGACCTCCTGGCCGCAGCCGTAAGAAGGCAAGTGCCACTGCTGGTTCTCCTTCTTGGGGACCTTAACGCCAAGGCCCAGGATTGGGGTAATCCCTCCACTGACTCTCGCGGTGTGATTGTCAGAGAGTGGACGGTTGCCTCAGGACTGACCCTGCTGAATAGAGGATCGGTTCACACGTGCGTGCGGTGGAACGGGGGGTCCGTGGTGGACGTATCGTTTGCCACCCCGTCCGTCGCGGCACGTGTCAGGGCCTGGAGGGTCATGTCGGAGGTGGAGACTCTCTCGGATCATAAATATATAAGGTTCGAGATTTTCGCCTCCGACAGCCAGACGGGATCCCAGAGCGAAGTGCGGGCGGATTTTCCGCGCTGGACGGTAAGCCGCCTCGATGCTGAACTGGCGAAAGAGGCGGCAATTGTCCAGTTGTGGCTTGCTGCTCCCACGCATCCGGATGTGGACGTTGCGGCGGGCCGTTTCCGCGAAGCGGTGACGGCCGTTTGCGACACGGCTATGCCAAGGTCTCGGCGTCGTCCCGAACATCTAGCGGTGTACTGGTGGTGCTCGGAGATTGGATCTCCGAGCCGTCTGCTCTGGGGCTCGGCGGCCCTACACCCGCTGCAGGAAACGGCGTCGGGGCCGGACCGACGAGCAGATGTCGGCCGAGGAGCTGGCTGTTGAGTTCCGGCTTTATAGCGTATACCGCGAAGCCAAGCGGGAGCTGCAGTTGGCCATCGGTCGGGCCAAGTCCCAAGCCTGGGACGAAGCCCTGGAGGGGCTAAATAGGGACCCTTGGGGGTGTCCGTACAGGGCTGTCCGGAAAAAGTTCCGGGGCCAAACTGCCCCCATCGCGGAGTCCCTAGAGCCAGATTTTCTGGGCAGGGTGCTGGAAGGGCTCTTCCCCGGAAGCAGCCCTGACCACGTACCCCCCATAATGGCGCCTAACCCCCGGAAGAGCTAGACCTGACCTCTATCCCGCCTCTGTCAGAGGTGGAGATGGAGACTGCGGTCGGCCGTCTGAGGGGGAAAACGACGGCGCCGGGCCCAGATGGAATTCCAGGGCGGGTCCTACAAATCGCCTTAGGGGAAATGGGCGACTGGCTTCGGGAACTGTTCGACGCATGCCTCACGTCAGGACGGTTCCCGAAGCTGTGGAAAGACGGCCGATTGTGCCTGTTACGGAAGGAGGGTCGACCTGTTGACTCGCCTTCCGGATACAGACCTATAGTGTTGCTGGATGATACGGGTAAGCTGCTGGAGAGAGTAGTAGCTTCCCGTGTCATCCGGCATCTAGAGGGGTCTGGGCCTGGATTGTCCGAGGCCCAGTACGGGCTCAGAGCGGGGCGGTCTACAATAGACGCCCTGCTCTGGCTTAAGGGGTGGACGCAGGATGCGGTCAGGGAGGGGGAAAAGGCGTTGGCCGTTTCACTTGATATAGCCAACGCCTTCAACAGCCTCCCGCATGGAACAATACAGGAGGCGCTCCGCTATCATGGAGTGCCTCTGTATCTGCGGAGGCTGTTGGCCGACTACCTCCAGGATCGCGAGATCCTTGTGGTAGGACGTGACGGTATGAGGCGCCGTCGCGTCGCCTGCGGGGTTCCACAGGGGTCAGTGTTGGGTCCGCTCCTGTGGAACATAGGCTACGACTGGGTGCTTCGTGGCACGCTTCCCGCAAACATGCGGGTCGCGTGCTACGCGGATGACACCCTTGTCGTAGCCAGGGGGAGGGACCTCAGAGAAGCGGTGCGGTTGGCTACGGTGGGTACATCTATCGTCGTTGACCGTATACGCGCTCTGGGGCTGGAGGTTGCCCTCTCCAAAACCGAGGCCCTATTGTTCCATGGGCCTCGGGGGGGACCCCCTCCAGGAACGGGGATTGAATTGGACGGGGTCTTGGTGCGGGTGGGGACCCAGATGAAATATCTGGGTCTCATTCTGGACGGGAGGTGGGCTTTCGAAGTCCACTTCTCCCAGCTGGCCCCGAGAGTTGTGGGGGCTGCTGCTGCATTGGGGAGGTTGCTGCCGAACGTAGGCGGTCCGAACGCGGTATGCCGTCGGCTTTACTCCGGAGTAATCCGGAGTATGGCTCTGTACGGGGCGCCGGTCTGGGTGGACGCCCTCAACCGCGGAAACAAGACCCTGCTGCGACGTCCGCAGCGGGTCATTGCGACGAGGGCGATACGCGGTTACCGGACGGTGTCCTGGACGGCAGCGTGCGTGCTTACGGGTGATCCCCCCTGGGAACTCCAAGCGGAGATCCTCGCCGAAGTTTACCACTTCGTAGCGGCGAGGAGGGCTCGAGGAGACCCCCCAGCGTGGGAAGAGGTCACCCGCATGCGGTGGCGGGCGCGGGCTGCCCTGTTGCGGCGGTGGACGGAGGACCTGGCTCCACCGGTCCCCGGGCAGTGGACGGTGGAGGCCATCCGCCCGGTCCTTCGGAGGTGGGTGCGGCGGCGTTTTGGGTCGCTTACCTTCCGATTGGTGCAGGTGCTTTCCGGACATGGATGTTTTGGAAAGTACCTGCACCAAATCGCGAGACGGGAGCCGACCCCGGCCTGCCACGAATGTGGAGCGCTGGAGGATACGGCGCTCCACACGCTGGAGGTGTGTGCCGCATGGGGCCCTCAGCGGCACACGCTTTCAGCTACCATAGGCGGAGATCTCTCCCTGCCGCGCGTGGTAGACGCCATGCTCGGCAGTGAGAGATTGTGGCAGGCGGTGGTCTCCTTCTGCGAAGCGGTGATGGTGCAGAAGGAGGCCGCGGAACGGGCCAGAGAGGTTGATCCCCTTTCTGACCCGATCCGTCGCAGACGGATGGGGGGGAGGAGGAGGCAGTTCGCCCGCCTCCTCTCTCCTCCTCTGTAGTGGGGTCACTGGTGGAGAGTCAGGGAGCTCTCCACTGGCTTGCACGGCCCCACAAGTCTGAGGGGTGGCCTTGGTGAGCAAGGTCACCCCTACATGGGCACAGTGGCCCGGTTTGTATTCGGGCCTACCGCCGGGGCAAGATAGTGACTGCTAGCGCGACCCTATCTTGCCCCACCTCGGCGAGGGACTGCTCACGGGGGGGTTTTTAGTGGGTTCGAGCCCCACATACCCCCTTCCTTCACCCCAGGGAAGGAAGGGAAGTGCAAGGCATTTCCCCCCCCACAAAAAAAAAAAAAAGGCAAACGTGCTCCATCGTCGACCGTCGATCGTTACCATCAGGTAAGATGGCGGTCAAACGATTGCCTATCTTGAATAAAAAAAAAAGATAAGCTTACTTTCCGGATTAACGTAGCCTACGTTAATCAGGAAAGTAAGCATATGGTATCTTATCGTAGCTGGTTATCGAACAAAATTCTGATTCGTCGTGATTTAATGATGCAGCAATTTTGATGTTAAAGTCGTTATCTGGTTAGTTTACAAATTGTATAGTTAATGAACAACAAACAACAAGCTCCTAAACATCAAGGTAGGCTGTTACGGCAGTTAAGCTTTAGTTAGAGCATAACCCTGTCAGAATTTCTGGGTCGGGGTTCGATTCGTGTCACATTATCGGCACCTGTGCGCCGGCCGCAGGGTTAGCTCGGGAAAAACTATGCCCGCCCTGTAATCTCGTCGCCGGCCCGCCTGTATTCACCTAATAAATACTTTCCTTCTCGCACATTCCCTGCGAAAGTTCGCAAACCGTTATTGAAAATGCGAACCCGAATATTTTACCAACATTCATATTCGATTATTACATGCTCCGGGTTAAGCAGATTTGCCGCTTTATGGGATTTCGGTATCTTTGCATGTATGAGTAAATAGTTAAATTAATCCCTTGCCTGTTTGATTTCGTTTTCTCGCAATATTGGAAGGTCGGAAATTTGTTACAATTGTATTTGATTGCTCCGTGGTTCTGTTTACCTGACTATGACTAGTACAAAGGAATTTTGTGATTTTATTAGCGTAATGTATGTACATATTACAAAAATGTTTAATTTACACATATCCATTTTTTTAAATGCATTTGAAAAATACACGTGTCAATAAAGTATGATATACATACCAATTTATTTTTGTTTCTAAATCGCCTCGGAAGCCAGGTATTTTTTTTAATGTACGATAGGCAAGCGTTTGACCACAATCTCACCTGATGGAAAGCGATGATGCGGCCGAAGATGTAGCATGCATGCCTAGAAGGTACCTATTCACTCTGGACTTGAAGACTCCCAGATTATACTGTTCGGGAACAAAGATGAAGGCAATGAGTTCCACTCCTTAGCTAAAAAAGAAAGTAAAAGTACAATATAATTTTTTATCATTTTTGTTGTTTGTTATGCACTATCAAATGTGTTAATATCTTCTGGTGGTTTTAAACTTTAAAACATACACGAACAGTGTATATTTTATAGCGATGTTATGAAAGTTTGAACGGTTTCTGATGGAATTTATTTTATTTACCTGCATGATGTATTGCCGACCTCTGTTGGCTGCATATATCGCATGATTAATGGGTAACTCTACTAGGCTTATCAATATCCATAAAATGCAATTTCATTGAGATTTATGTTTGTGATAAATCGTTCGTTCAATATCAGGAATATAAGTTTAGGGTAGAGACAAAGAAAATGTTTATAATTTTACTTGATTGTGTATCTACGTCTACCAAGTTACTACTATTACTGTGGAAAACTCGGAAGGTTTGTATGTGTCGACAAAATATGAAAATGTATGTGGGAAGGTATTCGAGGACCCGAAAGAGAATTAACATTTTGCTCTTAAGCGAATTAACTTAGACATTCATAGGCTGTTTACTTTGAAGACGTGTTTTTGAGAATGTTGTTTTCCAACGTTTTGTATATGTTTATGTCGCGGCAGCCTGTATACATGGTAAATAACACATCCTTTCCGCTAAAAGTATCTATAAACTTCATTGCCGTCAAATACTAGTAGAACGAATATATTATATCCACACGATCTTATTGCTGGTGAGTTTGTCACTGTTTTTAATGAATTTGGATGATTTTTATTGAAATATGAAATACATGTTAAACATACACAACATTCGAAAATGCCGGGACTTTATCGGCATCGTTCGCCCTCTTTACAAAATATCCAATCATATTTAGGCATAATTGTAGATAAAGTTCGCCAAGGACTCATTGAATTTTCGTTTGAGATCTAAAATCGATCGCGAACTATTTGCATACACTGTACGTTTCCGAAAAAACCATCTGTGGTCCACGGTTAACACAGGATTTTAAGACACCCATTATAAATCTAACATTCTGCAAACGAAACAAAAAGTGAAATCTGTTATGTTCAGTCGGCGTTATAATAGAATTCCAAGAGACACACTTACATACCGGTACGTTTCTAGATTCGGGAATAAAGTACGTGACTGAGTTGCGCACAAGTTGCAGAAGCGAGCGCAGCGCTCAGCACTAAATCTCGCAGAGTACATTAACGTTTTCCGATATCTAAAGCGCAGTGCTCACAGAGCCACCGGTCCAGTTGAATAACAAAGAACTGCGTGGCTTGGGTATCGAGCGCTAATGGACTGGAGGATTTATACAGCTCCCTAGGACGATGTCGCCGTTATGTATACGGCTTTGTATGAGACGTCTTTGAGGTTTGAATTTATTCATGGCCTGTTTATAACGGTAGTGCGCTTGTCTTATTCTCATAAATAACCTGTCTAATCCTCGCCATCATGTGTGCATGCCTGTGTATCAGTCTGAACTGGCACGACGCAGGGCTTATTTCCGCACAATCAATCAAGGCGCCTGATGAGGGTGCACTCTGTTCGCGCAAACTGTGCACTATTCAGTTCATTGCGACGATATTGAAACTGGCATTCGGCTATTACACGATTCATATGTAAAATTTTGGACGCTCAACAAACACCTTTATCTTGTGTCGAATTTACATAAATTTGAAAGTCCACCGGACGTCCCTTGTTGGCAAATTTCCACGCAGCGAGGACCGACGGACGTGTATTTCGTTTTGGCTCATATTTTCAACTTCTCTTACCGAAATTATGGTAAATGCCAGTTGTTTCTTGTTTTGCAAATAAAAAGTTGATATTATTCTATTTGCTTGATTTACCAAGCATTTGCTAAGTACTGAAGGCAGACAGTTTTTTTTTAAATATTAACATAATCGTACACTTGGCCACTTATAAAAACCTGAAATTCGTTGTCTGACGCTTTTCGTAGATGTTATATATAGATATATTTTACTTACTGAGTAACTTGTGTTTATCTAGAAAAAAAAGTAGCTTATGGCTTCCTCAGTGAATTATGTCAAGTTTACATACCATAATAATTATTTTCGATATTGTTATACTAGCTTTACCGTGCAGCTTGGCTCGCGTTAATCACGATAAAAAGCATATATGCCTATATCACATTTACATATACAAAATAAATAGAGTAACTATACAACGAGTATCACATCATAAAGGACATCATCAGTGAGTGTATAAACAAATGAATGAGTGAAGAAACCAATTAGTTGTATGCAACTATGACATTTCCCCAATTCTTACAAGTATGTCCTATTTTTTAACCGACTTATAAAAAAGATGAAGTTCTCAATTTATGTTGTATATTTTATGCTTTCCTCTGAACTCCGTATTCGACTGTAATCCGATTGGAAATTATTTTTATTGGAAAGAAAATAATTTTCAGATTCATTCAATAGAATCAGTTTAGTAGTTGTTTTCTAATAAAAATGACCGGACAAAACAATTGTATCATCCTAGTAAACTAAATTCACTTTTTAGTGTATTTATTTTTTGTTAATGAAGTCGGTTAAATATTTTTTATACTCTGTTATTATGATTTAAAAATACGTTAATCGTTTTAAAATGGTTTATTTAATCCTTGACATCATCTGAATGTTAGATTCAAGTACTTATACACTTCTATTTAATGTAAAATTTCATTACTTTGATCCCAATAACTGAAATTTTGACATATAACCACGAAAATACATTATTACCATGCGGTTTAGTTACCTACGTATCATGGTCGCCATTCATATTTACTTTATATCTGCCGTGGTCTGTGATGAAGATAGCTCTCAGCCTTATCAAAAGTTTAACGTCGGAAACAACTACTAAAACTAATCAAATTTACCCACTTCAGTTGCGCTAATTTCGTTCCATTTAGTTTAGTTAGCTCTCACTAATCTGCGGCTTTGATGAGAGTCGATGTGAGCGGGCAAGCTGCGGCTCGGGAGCCGAGCTCGCCGCGCTCCCGCTGATGCTGGGCTATATGGCCCGTGAATAATCCTCCCGTAATACTTCGCTTAATGGCTTGGAATTAAACAATTAGTTGTTTTCTTTCTGCCTCGTCAATGATGAAGCCGCATTGTTATGACTTTGAACACCGACTGAATCAACAAGCGGCGCCTAATAAATATTGATGATGGCTATGGGCTTGGTGCTTAATGTAAAATCTATGGTAGGAATGCTCATAGGAACTCTATGTGAATTCTATTGATCGTCGCGTCGATGCTCTCGTTATGTTATAAAAGCTAACCTGGATTGTGTGTGTATATTGAAATGCCACATGGTCCGATTTACGAATCTTTGTTATGACACAATTTGGAAAAAGAGGCACTTAATTACTTATACCGTTTATACAGACGTATTTAACACCATCATATCGTCCAGTGTAATGCCGTATGACATAACTGAAACAGCCACATGTGTGACATCACTTAAATAGCTTAGAACATAAATATGTTATATCTGTTAAACATGCTTATGTCCACTTCCATTATTTTCTCAAAATTTTATATGACACGTAACAGGTTGGTTATTAAAAAATCATATTGGAGCGTCGCAACTCAGATTCCGACCCACTCCTTTTCACCGGAGGGTTGCTTTTATTACGCGTATTAATTCTTCTGATAAGCCTCCTCTTTGTTCATCCACAATAATGGGATGTTTTGATGTTTTAATCAAGGTTAAAGAAATTTTAACGTCGGATATTGTTGTTGCCGTGACTGGCTCTTCGTTTAACTCTTACAGTAATGACAACGTCTTATCTTTTGCTCCTTTATTTTTTCATCTTTTATGAATTTTTGGTACTGATTCAGTACAGTTACTGATCCAGACCTCGCTGTAATTATGTATAATTTAGATTGTGAATAAAAATTGTTTTTATATTAGAAATTTAAATATAAAACAGCGCGAAACAGAAAATAAAATTTGGAATGGAATATTTGATTCTTAAACTCAAGCTGGTGGATGGTTTTAGTTTACGCCCATTCAAATAGTATAGCGCGAAAATTTTATAGTATCATAAAACTTGTGATTGGGGTTTGCACGTGTTATAGCTTTAAATTAAAATATCTTGACGAGTCTGTTATGAAGGCGTCAATTCCGCCATAATACTGGATGTTTATGTTGGCAGCCGGGGCCAGTGCGGCTGCAGCTCTTGTGCACCTGCGAATATTGCCGCTTAAATCAAATCTTATTTCACCTCAACACTTATACCTCCGCTTCGCCGTGGCGTGTTTACTCGCAATCTCGCTATCTCAACCACTTCTATTTAAAACGTTTGTTGCTGACAGCTTGCGGCGTCTTCATTCTACTTTTTTTTAGAACAAAACAAGGAACTGCGATAAAGGAAAGCTGATGTTTCTCAGCGTTCATTATTTCCTGGAGAAAATGTAAACCTGTAGGCGACTTGAGCCAAATTAGTATTGTTCACAGTTATAAATCTGTTTATAGTATAGCTACGGCAGATTACAGCATATAGAACTATCAACAATCAAATAATTAGCATCGGCATGTAATGCGGCGGCTGCACAACGACATGAATTACCAGTGGTAATGGCCATCTATATGCCAATACGATTAATATTTAATGCTGCTGTTCTGCACGAAATTACCCCGTGTCTGTGGTTGAGCTGCGCTGAATTACTACCATCTGAATGGTGTCGGAGGCTTTGCCGGCATTATGTACCTGCGATTATGGTTTCACTTACGGAAGTCTTTACTCAGTTGAGCTTTTAAAACGGGAGATCTGTCTGCTGCTGTTATATATAATTACTAGCCGTGCCCTGCGGCTCGCCCGCTATTATTAGGTTAAAAAGTAGCCTATGTGTTAATCCTATGTATAATCTATGTACATTCCAAATTTCATCCAAATCCGTTCAGCCGTTAAAGCGTGAAGAGGGAACAAACATACTTACACACTTACACACAAACTTTCGGATTTATAATATTAGTAGGATATATATGAAAAAACATGATCATTATGTTATAGTTTTAAATACTGTCTGAACATTTTTTCTCTTTATTTTAATGTTTAGTTTAAAATCACTATCAAAAATAAATTGTTTGTAGATCTACTCACATTGTATTGTAATAGCAGTGAGAATGAGACTGAATCCCACAACACAGGTTTTCCTAGTGTGGGAGACAGTGGTCACCTCTTTTAAACAAAAAGGCATTGCAAATGCATACATACCTAACAGTTTTGTAATGTATCTGTTGAATTAAGCTTCAGTTTTTGATGATGAATAAAAAAAAATATGAATTATAATATATCAAAATACAATATATCAAAACTATATCGCCTTCTGAGCAGGGGTATCGGGTTCGATTCCCGGCGGGAACACAAGTTTTCTCCCAAAGGAAAAATTTGTGTTTCTTGTCGGCACCCACGACACAAGTCATCGAACTTAGTGTGGGGCTGTGAGTGTGAAAGCGTTTATGTTTATGTTTTATTTTTATATATTATATATACAAATATATATATATCATAATACAATGTATCAAAACTCAGCGCCGTTCTAATTTTATGTTGAATGAGATGTTCATTAGGCGTTATATGATTTGTATTGCTCTCACCGTTTTTTGAAAATGAGAATTACTCATCTTACGACCCCTTGCAAATTAATTGCGGAATGACAGAGCACAACGGGCGGGTCTCTTAATGCACGTTCACAAAGCAAAACGGCTTGGGCGGCACCGTAGCGGCACGCAGCGGCGGTGATTATGATAATGACGCGGTGGCCGCGCTTTTTGCGGCGCTCGTCCTATATTACGGATCTCGACACCATTTTCTGATTTCGCCTGTCTGCACGACAGCGCATCGCATCGCATCGCGTCGCATCGCTTCCGATCTCGCCGTTACTAAACCGCTCCGAGACGCTTATAAATTATGCAAGCCGCTATAATCCACGCCCTAAACGCCTTCTCCGCTGGCTCAATTATTCATTCGAGCGGTTTGATGTTTTAGAAAATTGTCGCGATACTCGAGACGGGCGATGCTTTATAATTCAGCAGCTGAAATGTCGTCGCAGCTGCCACCGGATTCCAGTCTTGAGGCTTGTCTCCCGGATTAGTTTATGGACCCGTAGATTGGAAATTCGTTTAATTAAAACTTTCACTCGTGAACAGTTGATCGAGATCGTGTTTTGTTTCAGGACTCTGAAGGGGACACGCCGCTCCATGACGCCATCTCGAAGAAGCGCGACGACATGCTGACGCTGCTGCTCGAGCACGGAGCGGACATGACTCTGACTAATAACAACGGTTTCAACGCGCTACACCACGCTGCGTTGCGAGGAAATCCAAGGTACGAAACATTATCAAAAGCGATTTACAAAACTTCGCGTGACGCGAAATTTCATTGCGCCATATGTAAGCGCTATTTACTCATAATGCCATTTATCGAAATAAATAAAAACTAATTGCCGCACGTACTTAAGAATGGCTCAACCCATTTGGCTGTTTTTTTTTGTAATGTTTGTAATTGTCAAGGCAAGTTTTGTATGAAAAAACATTTATGATAATCCTTCGAAAATTGCACCCGTGCGAAGCCACGCTCCGGCTTATATATACTTACCACGTGTGTCCATTACATAAAAAGTAGCAACGTCTCTGATTAAATTATATTTCCAAATATCATTAAGTCGTCAGATGGCTACGGCATGATTACGTTAAAGTATATGTTAATAGGACACGAGTGTGAAGATAATATTGCGGGCCCACTTATCTGCACGAAAGCATTACGTCGTAGACTTTGTCTGAAATAAACATAACGTCGCTGGTTGGTCGACATTATCCCTACGAAAATGGGTAGTTATGAGCGAGGCTGCCTTACAATAAACTACTTACACGTCTAATATTGCTGTCCGAGAACATGTGCGGCCGCTTCACTTGATGTTTTTATTATTTAAGTCGTAGAGTGTTTCCAGCTGCTTAAAATGTGACACTTGATACTTAGTGTTATATGTTCCGAGTGCAAAGAAACACCAGTGTTCTTAAATTAAAAATTATATGTTCTACGTAGTTCGTAGTAAAATGCTACGCGCTCCGTAGCATTTTTCTACGAACTTCTAAAGAGCTCACTTTAATATTCAAGACTATCTCACATAGTCGTAGAAGTATTA
Organism: Lomographa bimaculata; assembly: GCA_948107665.1. NCBI lineage: Eukaryota > Metazoa > Arthropoda > Insecta > Lepidoptera > Geometridae > Lomographa > Lomographa bimaculata. The sequence goes on along the minus strand of OX403587.1, from coordinate 13,353,258 downwards.
GAAAGTATTCTAGGATGCTCCTTGCTGTAAGAGGTAAGTTCCTCTGCCTGAACACCGCTACAGGATTAAAAGAAGTATAGGAAGGAGACTTGAACATTTTAAAATATAGTGCCAACTTCAACTAAAATTAAGATTAATCTGAAATGCAAGCCGATAAAAATAATCAGATCATAAAAGCATTATATGAACGAGTGGCCGGATTGAACATTGTTAAATTATTTCAATTTAAAGGTCAAATGCCTGATCTGTCAACTTCTAATGTCTGCTATTTGTGTGTGTGTTGATGTGAGTAAGGCTACGGGTTTGTGAGTATGTTTGAAACAACGTATATCCGTAACTGCTGGACGGATTCGGATTTAAATGTAGCTATCTCCTGGTATAGGACATAGGCTATTTATCCCTAACAAAGCACTAGGGCACAGCTAGTTAAAATATAAAGATTACATATAGAGCATATTACCTGATGCGGCTCATGTACTGCCAAAAAAAATCACCCATAAAGTCTGGTCAAATAAAAACGTCTTTGGATAGGAAAAGTTGGGTAATGTATTATGGATCGGTAAGAGTTGGAATAATGAATCTCCGACGGCGAATCGTGCGTGAAGCGGTTTATTTGTGGAGGGTCCGAGGAGGCGACGGTCGCGAGCTGCCGAGGAGTAGCCGCCCACATTTATTCAAGTCACGTGAACCGTCCCAGGGAAATAATACGAAATGTGCCTACGTGACCAGTTCATTATGCGGCGGCGCAGAGCGGGCCACTCGCGGTCACCTTCTCTTACTTTTCCCTCCGTGCACCTTTTCTTTACCCGCATTACAAACATCTGAACGTGTGACGCCGCGAGAACCACACGACAAATCTTTACATAAATCTCGCCTCGTGAGTCGTGAGTGACCCTCGCTGAGGTTGTGGCACTCACAAGCCGACAAATCTTTGTGTAGGTATCTAGTTTTCTTACGCATTTCTTCTACGTGTATTTGTGTGATGTAGGCCCGTTTACTCCTCCACTTTTCTAAATCTTCTCGACATAATAGGACCATCAAACTCATCAAAGTTATTTATGGGGCAGTCGCGGGTTTTGTGATACTACGTGAACACAACTTTCGCCGATAACTTTAAGGAATGAGCTTTTAAGATTGTTGTTTAACGGTAGGAAATCGAATAGAAGATTGTCGTAAAACGTTCCCGATTTTATCGCAGAATGAGAAGTCGCGAGCGACTTTTCCCATTCGACAAAAACGTTCGTTTCCCCCTGGAGATGTAAAATCGTTTTATTTTATTACTTCCACCAGTATATCGTTATATCAGCCGCAACCGTCCTCATTGGTTTGATAAGTTTTTAATAAAACAAGAAACTGATTTAATGCAGTGCAATATAAAAAATCGTACTTAGCCAAACTCATATAAAATTGCAGCCGAAAATATATGTTTAATGGATGCCGTAAATTTAATGAAAGACACGTTAATTACAATCTGTAGTCTAGTCAGGCATTAACGAAATGAAGGAGTGCGATAAGATTCAGCTGTTATCAAAATTTAATTAGGCGACTGCGATTCGCGACACTCCACAGAAGGAAACTTCACTAATGAAATTAAACAAGCGATCTCGTGATGCGGAGGTCGCGGCCGAAGTCTGACGACGACGACACCCTCGCTTTGCGGCGTCGCGGCGTGCGGCAGCGGCGCGGCGGTGCGACATTACGTCTGATTAGGAACAGTTATCATTCGAGCTTATCGTAACAACCCCCCTAACGAGCCCTTGTAAAACTTCCATTGCGACTCCTTGATACGTTACCGGAACTCGATAAGCTTCCATTTGATCGTTCTCGTAAATTACAATTTTATTAACACTTCTATAGACATAATTTTGACGTACATATGCTCGATTATTTTCTCCATACATTAATGAGGAATTATATTGAACTCTTTTGTTCCTTCCTTAATATATGGGGCTGCATTATTTGGAACGTGTAAATGGCTTTTGTTCGGTTTAATAATAAATCAAATGGCTATTGTATGTAATCCGAACTTTCGTCCGGATATTTTTGTTTGCTATATGTGTGATTTCGATGAAGTCGTTTATTTGTTGTTTATCGCGTATCAAATTTGAATTTGAATATCATTTGTTATCTTTTTCATATCATTACTGAATTCGACTGGAATGTATAATTATTCGTTTAATTTCCATACTCAATAGATCTGAAATTATAGTCATGAATGTGTACTTATTGTATCCAATCTGCGTTTATTGTGAAAGCCGGCAATCAGCGTCTGAACAGCTGGCGGGTTGTAGCGCGCGCTTCGATAAGCGCATTCGCGGCCGCATTAATCGTGAGCTTAAATATTTTAACGCGTCGTAACATTGATTTATTCGGAGCGTAATCTCCACTCGCGGCTTGTTTGTTCTTCGGCTCGAGACGTATAGGTTAGATTAGGCGCCGCGCCCTCAATTCGCCCGAGCTCCCGGACTCTTTCCTTTACCGACACTCGCCAATATTAATTGCCCCCGTTTTATCATTGCTGAATAACGATTCGCCTCATTCGTTTCGGCCGTCAATGTTGCGATAGTTGTAGAGCTATTTAGACACTGAACTGTGTTGGCTAATACCCGAACAGAATACAGAATGGAGTATTCGTAGAAGATTTATATGGTCGTTGTGCAGTGTTAATTGCAGTGAACGTAGCTATGTGCGATGGTATCGCACCGCCCGAACTGGAAATGTATGCGGCGCTACGTCGACTGCTTCTCTAGTCACAGACATGAGAACAATGTGTGCACAACAAACACATGAAACACGAACCGTGCGACACCCTATTTCGTATATCTACATAGATCTGTTTGTATCCAGTAAATGGTTAAATAAAATGTGGGAAGGTTCAGCCGAAACATTAATGTCTCATACATAAAAGACTCTCTGTTCTGGAGCAGATAGCAAATAGGCTCTCTGACGAACGGTTTTGTTTAACTGAATCGAAACATCGGACGGAGTGACATTGAAAACCTATTGGCACAGATATCGACGGCGTCCGTCACATGAGCGGCCGGCAGCGGGGCACATTTCAGTATGGCAGATTTATGAGAACCGACCGCTCGCTGGTTATAGAGAAACGGGGAGGCTTATAACTAGGAGGGTTGTGGAGAAGGGTCGGGCGGTCGCGGGAGGCTCTGTTATTGTGCGACGTTTGATTTACGCACGTACCGCTATCACCCTTTTGTTAGGCTGAATACCGACTGCTGTGCCAGTTCCGCAAGCTCGATGCAGCTGTAGCAACATATCTGGTCTGCAACAGTTTTTATGACTTTGGTGCCGCTTTATTACTTTTGACAAACGAGAATGGGCAATTGAGCAGTTTTTTTTTCCAAATAGTTATGAATTTGAAATGGAATTCTGTACGTAAAGTGCATCTTTCCCCAAAAAGCGTCAGTATATACTCTCGTGGTTATTCTGACATTTTATTTATTCAAATAGGTCGTTGAATAGAGTCGGCGTAGTTGATTGCACGTCGAGAGCGGGTGTGATTCGGGCGGGCGGGCGCTGCGGCGGTTGGCTCGTCGTTACCCGCAATTAGCGGCTCTACACACGCGGATAATCCGCGCCCGCGCCGCGCCCGCCTCGACGATTGCACTACGGATTCACCGAATAAATTCATTTGTACGCAAATTGTATCGGCGCTTGCAATTAAAACTTTGTTGGCGCTTCGAGCGAAGATAAATAACACTAATACATTCTGCTTATTGCGGAGAACTTGCCGGATACAGAGGATATATTAATGTTGTTCCTAATTTGTTTGGGCGGATTAACCTCGTTGCCCTTTCAACTTATACACAACAATAGTCCCTTTGTCCCTGAATAACCGTTTAAACTTGCCGGGTTAATAAAAGCACGCAAAAATATTATGTAATGAGTTTCAATGAGAGTCTTTATTTAATAAGTTTTCGAAGTCCTATTGCCAATGCAATTTCATATATGGTAATTCTGTCGCTGATTTTTTGACTTCTGTACACGAAGTTACAAACGGAACGTCGACTTCCGTTTTGTCTGTACATCCTCATATCAGCCTCACCTTATTGAGATGTATGGATGTTTTGGTGTTCGAGTTACAACTTTTGATTTACTTTGTTGTTGTTTGTACGAAACGTGTCTGAATTATCATTATCGTCCATACGTGCTAAATATATATATCGCTTTCTTCTAAGCCATTAATTTAACGGAATCTTTTCTCTACTGCTTTTGAAAATCGAAATCAAAACTAAGTAATATAAGTCGCAAGAGAAGATAAATTCTACCTGCAGAGCTAGAAAAAAATTGATGCAGTTATTATGCGTATATATATATCTATAATAACAGGCGTTTGAAGCATAATTTTAGATGTTGGATTTTTTTATAATTGACAGAAAAGCAGTGTTCTGCTGTCAGATTACTACTAGATACTATTATATATTAGCAGTTTTTTTAGTTATATGACTTCAATATTTGTATTAGATTCGATTAGCTGATAATAATACATACCCGGTGATATATAATATGTTATAAAATTTTCATTTTAACTCGTTTTAGTTACATTTTCTGAACTGCTTATACGATGAGCAAGCATCGACTGTAAATTACAAATTATCGTATCAGTTGTAAATGACATATTGGTTTAAAATATCATATTTATTACTGAATATCCAAATTAATCACTCTATTCTCTTAAGTTACACTTAGTTTCAGCATCATCAATATAACCGCCTCTACGATGGTAATTCATCTTAGTTGTATGCCGCGATAGCATCAGGTCTTTCTCACCGCGTTTGAGAAATGTGTAAATACTTGTATACTGTGCAATGCACGTAATGTTATGAATACTCCTACAATTTATATATTCTCTGGTGACGGTGCCGCAAAATGAACCCCTGTAGTAAATATAGCAGCCAAAACACAGAGCCAACTTTGCATGTCAGGTTTTGCCGCGCATCCCGTCTCTTTGTGCTTCTCCATTGTTCCACTAGCTAATGTTGTTAGTGCACTTTTTCAGCGAGTACGCTAATTTAAATACCTCTCCTTCCTTTTGTGAAGAGACTCGTCTTCCGTTTTCCGCGAGTCCCTTTGCGTTAGATACGTCCGCGTTGGGAGACTGCATTTAAATGAGACACTTAATCACTAGAGTTGGCCTCCCGTTTCTTAGAGCCGTTTGTTCTCTTCATTCATTACATGGTTAACTGAAGATTTATCGGTACACGAGAGTTTCTCTCGATTGCTGTGAGTGATAGCATAGCTCCCGAATTTTTATTAGACATTAAAGAACCGTGGGGTGTAGCGATCAAGTTTGTGAAGTTCGAAAAAATAGATTGACTCTGGCGTAGTTGCGAAGAGACCGGGGACACCCACTCGGAATTGTGTAAATATGAGTAGGGTAATAAACTCCCGCCGAGTGACGTGCTCGGATTTAGCTGTTATAGTTCTGTTCTGTACGTGCGTCTCCCTACTGTAGAGGAAGCGCCTCGTGCTCGCCTCGCTCACATAACAAACTTTCCTATCCTTTGAGACGTTTGTTATTTTAGTTTAGCAAGTTTTATGCGCTAAAAGTTGGCTATTCATTTAGAGTAGTTGTGATTGAGTCGTATCCGTGTTTGCGACTGAAGTTTATTTTTTCGGAACGTGGAAGTTTTTGATATATGACGCACAAATAAAACTTAAATTGTATCTTATTTCGCAGAAACAAATCCTGGTCGCTGCTTGTACGTTATATAGATTTTGTACTTTTCAGACTCAGATTGTTGTAAAAAAATATATTACTGATAGAATTTTGGCGAATTGTAAGTTTCAGAACAGTACAATCAATTCACTCGTAACAAAAACAAATCAAACATTAAAGTGAAAAGACGTTTTTCTTTTTGTGTCGCTTAATTAAAACGAAATTTGTTTCTTATTTCGCAGAAACAAAGCTCGTCTTTACTAATAGATTTAAAGTGCTAGTCTGAAACAACAATTAATAAATACCCTAGAGATTGTTGTAAAATATCTATTAGGTATCCATATTATGTTGACTATTTATGCATTAGTGCTTTGTTAGTTATTTAGCAATGCTAAGTTTCTACTAAGTTATGTTCGGCTGTACTTGGAATAGTTTTTTTTTTGGGAAAGTGCGGGACTAGAACCCCTCTTATTTTTTATATTGTTGTTATTTATAATGATTATGCACTATATCATGGCCCTTATAACGTTAAACACAACGCAAACGCGTTTCACTCTTACAGCTGCGCACTAAGTTGACGAAGACTTGTGCCGTGGTTGCCAGTTCACAACACGCAATCACAACCAAAAGTCCAAAGTTCAGAAAAGTTTGTTGGGTGCATAGGTCTTTAAAAACGGGGTGTTTTTGTATATCCATCTTCCGATATTGAAATTATGATTTTGTGATTACAAGCGATCTACATATTACAACATATCGAGATACGTAATAACGTACGATCTTGTTTTGATCAAAGTTTTCTAATCTAAGATTACAAATCTAATACTTCTAGATATTTCCTTCATATGATTGCGTTCATATAAATTATTTATTTGCGAATCCCATCGTGTATTGTTTAAAACGTTTTAAAAAGTACGGTTATTTATACAGATGTTTAGTCACTAACAATAGTTAATTAAATTATGACTGATAGATATTGTTGCTTGGCAATAAGGACAACGATTTGTGTCAATTGTGCCCGGTAGTTGTTATCCTACTAATATTATAAATTCGAACGTTTGTTTGTAAGTGTGTATGTTTGTTCCCTCTTCACGCTTAACGGCTGAACGGATTTGGATGAAACTTGGAATGTATATAGATTATACCTAGGATTAACCCATAAGCTACTTTTTAACTTGATAATAGCGGGCAAAGCTGCGGGGTACGGCTAGTATATTATAAGGTAAAGTTAAGTTTAGATGTAAGATGTGAATGTTTTTAAACTTGGTTCTGTGCTAGGCCCAGCCAGGGTACATGTAAATAATTATAATTAAGTGTTATTGTAATGTTTACATGTGTGAAATAAATAAATAAAGTAACTCTTGGCCCTAAAGATCCATGATGAAATAGTAAAAATGTGTGTAAAGAAAAGCTCTTATCTTCAATTTATATAATACCATGTGGTGTATGTGTATCGCGTCGTGAACCAATTGACTGGGAATGAAATTAGAAACCGCAAATAAAATTTTCCATACAAAAAATTGTCATCAGTTAACGTTCAAAAGACCGTCCGCAGTCTATCGCAGTTTATGTCGCACATAATTTCCTATACTAAACTCGGGATCACAGCGTCAGCGAGTCTCCAAATATCCAGTAACATTTGATGCATGGCACTTCTCACTGCTCTATAATGAAATATTAGCGACCAGACCCAACCAGTTCCACTTAAATGCTTTAAGCGCAACTAAATTTCATTATGAACACGTTTTCTGTCAGCAGGTTTTGTCGTATTTATTAATTTCCTGTAGAAGGCCGCAGGATCAAAGTGTCTCGGCGCGAACTCGATCGGAGCCTATGATGCATGGCCTCTAGGATTCGATAGTATTTACGAGGAGAAAATGATACAGTTAATATTCGGCAAGTTTAGAAATGGGGCTGCGAGTGTGAAAGCGTTTATATAAATTTAATCGCGAGAAAAACAATTCGATTTGTCCTCGAAGTATTTCGTCGTTTGAGTTAGTAAATACAATTGTCTACTTTGATCATGTACAACCTGAAACTAACCTGTAGGTCTATTCTGGTCGTAAAATACGATTGTTCGAATTGACGCGACGTCGATACGACAGTCGATTGGTTGAAATTTCAGTTGATTCGATGGTTCATAAGAAAAGAAAATCGGTCGTATTCGAGGTCGATTTAAATATAATCTATGCCCGGAATAAACCCCCAGGATTAAAATTTCATGTATTTAAAAACGCTGCGGACTAAAGCTAGTATATACAGGCGCAAAAGAAACGAGTTGCCAAAAATATTAATAAACGCGATGTACCTGTATTTAAAGTACCTAAAGTATGAAAATTCTACTATTAAAGTTTAAGTGAGAATTAAACATTATAATATTATTAAATTACGGCTATCACTCACGTCATTTGATCGATATTGTCATAAGTTGATAAGAAGAGCATCGTACATGCTCGAAACCTAGGTCGATAATATCGATCAAATGACGTGAGTGATAACCGTAATTTAATAATAGTATGAAAATTCGTTGCTTTGTGCACATTTAATGTTTTGTTTTCGGTACATATAGGCAATAACTTGTTTTAATGGTGTATATTTTTAAGCGACGACCGTATTGTGTTTATAATCGAAACCCACATACCAAACTTATTAAATTGTATTATTATTATCAGCGGTATTCTTAACGCAACTGCGAGTCTTCGACATATATATATTTTGCTCACAAATTACTCCAAGGTTGTGTGAACCGCATTTTGTCGACATATCTACCCAAAGTTTTACTCTCTGCAGTTTTCGTCGCATGTATTAATTTCCTACACTATACTAATCTGGGATCACGGAGTTCGGTGCCAAACGTAGTCTATGATACATGGAGGTCCGCACAGCTCGTGGCTCCTAATGAAATATTCGCGGCCAGACTGAAACAGACGCTCCCATCAATCTCAGGTGATTCTACACTGGACGCCAACCGCTGGCTCCTAAAGCAGAAGCTTTAGAGGTGGGAATTGAATATGGTGGGAATTCAAAATAGACGTAACTATCCCAACATAAGTAGGTATAATAAAGCTTAACGGGGAAACTGAGTAAACTTTGCACTTTTAGAAGAACTTTTGTAAGAAGCTATTTCCTCCAGAACTAAGGAATTCAAGTGATTAAAACTTGAAATAATTACAGGCACAGAGAGCATCTTCTCACGCCCGACACCGGGGTTTATAACATTCAGCTAAAAGCGATGCAAACTATAAAATACGCTGGTGCTAGAAGCATATTTCATGCTTTGACATTCCCGTAGGGCATGCCGCGTTAGAACAGTATCAGGCGAGGAGTAACTGGTGTGTGACTTTTCAAACATACATGTGTTGATATAATGTTCGCGAAATCACCCCTTTTGAAACTGTATACAGTTCTGTTATATGTATAGCTATTTAGTCGAAGTTTGCGTTACTGATAGTGCTATCCCGCTCGAGTTTATCACGGGCGATATAAATCATCATCAGTAACGAATGGCACCTTCCAGCCGGTCACGCGTACACCATAACTTTGTTGTAACGTTATTACGTCAGACGCGAAAACAGTAACTGAAGAACGTGACCGCAATGGCAACAATCAATTGGATTTTGTTTTATTACCAGCGATATACTAACAGTTTCTTGTAGCGGCACAGTGATTTCTTCATGTATTGTTTCCTACGTAGAATATTAAAACTATTAATAATTAAAGTATTTCTAAATGTACTTATATAATTAAAAGACGTGCTAGAGTCGTCGAAAGCTTCTGGTGCATTTCGCGGTTTTTAATCTTACTTTAGTAACATCGTGATAAAATCCGACGTTGTGAGGCATTTTCTCATGCTCGCCTATCTGTCTATCTAGTACTGAATGATGTTCCGGCAGCTACCCTTGAGATCCAGTCATTCTAAGACTAGCGAGCTATCAACCTCGACAATATAATTCCTTATATCCTTATCCTATCTTATTAGCCATACAACATGAACTTACTTGTAAATCCATGCAGTCTGCTATAAGTCAACCCTTTTAAAAATATCAGTCTAATATTTATGTTATTTTTATATGCTTGACATAGACTATCTTTAGAGGACTATTTCACCTGATGGAAATCGACGATGTGGCCGAAAATGCAATAGCCTAGAAGATACCTATTCATTCTAGACTTGAATGCAGTCAACTAAAAAAGAAGCGAGCGATGAGTTCCACGTCTACGCTGTACAGATAATGCACGTAGAAGCGATACGCTTCAAGTGAATTGGATGTATGTCAACCATAAAGGGATGATGTTTCTCTTTTCAAAAAAAGGGGCACGAAGAAATTAACTCTTGTAATTCCTGTGTGCACTCTCCGAAATATAAGCAATAGAATACCGATAGGCTTCCTTTCTTACGTCGGTTAATGAGACTTTTCAAATTTGACTCGATTAGCTAACTATTGCCAACGAGTCTCTTGGATCGCCGCCGGTCAAAAGATCCCAGTAGTAAAATCTACAGTAATCTTTATAGTTGATGCCTGATAATAATAGTTCCAACAAATAAGGTTAATTTTAGCTTAATTCGAATTAAAACCGATCGCATCAGAGACTACCTGTCTATAAGAGAGTCTGTTCCCTGTCAACGGAACCCTTTTTTGGTGGAGGCCGTTCGTGTAGATTGACTACGGGTAGATGTAGATTTAAAGTAAGCTGTTTTAAATTTTCTTTCAAAATATAAATGTTATTACTACTTAATTTCTGCGAGCCAAGGAATCATAAACTCAATTCATAATGCAGTGCATTTGTGCGACAGATGAATAAAAGTTTCAGCGAGCGCGTCACAGTTCCGCGGCACGCCACCAAGTCATACAGCTCTTGGATAAATCGTTCTCGTCCTTACCTCAGCTTTCCTTTATGTAATCCGTGTAATAAGGGCGGGGATACAAAGAGGTTCACAAAAGCTCTTGGCATGCAGAGCGGAGCATGACTCGGGCGTTATTTTACCATCAGTCAAGATGACAGTTGTATTTTTCGCGGCCAGCGGCCGACGCTCAGGCGCCTCCGCATCGTTTATCATCTTCTCCAGCATCGTGTCCGAGCCCTTAGTTATTTATGAATGCTGAGATAGGAGATGAGCGATACTTCATTCACTTTAAGAGCTTATTGTAAAATTATAAATAAGACGATCAAGTTAGCGAGTCGTCTCGATGTTGGATTCTGAGGCATACCTACTACGTTTATTTATTCTCAATGTTTGTAAAGTTCTGTATCGATTCACAAGAGTCACAGAACGTGAGATGTTGTTGTTGTCGCCGAGATTTATTGGCGTGTCAGTAGCGCGGTGGTATATTGTAGGTAGTGAGGAGCGAGGCGGTGCGGTGCCGATGCAGCCGGATGGCGCGCGCGGCGTCAGCAGTACGTGCGCCCGCCCGTACTGCGCCGCTCTCGACTCGTTCCACGTTTATTATCGAGTGATTGCCTTCCCGCGTGATCCGAATTGCCAACTATCTTTTTGAACGGATACGAATTTCTACCCGAGATTAGTCGCCTTTATTTTTATTTTACGGGACGCTTCGTGATTGCGAGTCGAGAGATACGTAATTCGGCTACGAATATCCAAGGTACCTTTCTCAAATTAGACTCGTTTCAATTTATTTCCTGTTATTTGTAAAAGCATTTCGATTTATACGACGACCGCCATATTTCTTGCTAGGCTTTTGGGAAACAACGAGAGCGCTTTCTATTGGCTGTCCATAATAAATTATGATAAACGTTAAAAGGCACAAGTATTCATATGAGTTCATAAGAGTTGGTATGTAAGGTTCGTTTTATGTACGTCGCACACAGAGCTCTCGTCGACACTTTGACAGTTAGTAGGGGCAAGTCTGAAATATCGGCGTGCGCGGCTTAATCGCTCAGCGTGCGATATTGGCGTTACATCATGTTGTCAGCGGAGAGAAAAATTGCCGCGTTCCATCCCGCCGCCCCGCGCGTGCTACCCCGCCCGCCCGCCGATGTCGACAGGGCGTTTATATTACTCGGGGATTTATTGTAGTTTTACGAACATACTTTTTTATTTTCATAGAAATAAAATACAATCTTAGGTACAAATTGGATCTTCCTATCGCAGAGTAGAGACACTCGCATCGGAAAACCTCCTCATGTACGTAATAAAATATCATACACGGCGAAGAATCCCTAAAATTTGTCTGTTTTATAACATTTACCTCTTTTAAAACGTTTTAACCTCGTGTATAGCAACCATCTTAAATCAGAACTTCCGACCTTTCAGTTTAAACACGTTGAAATAGCTAACACAACTGCGCATTGTCGTCAGCGCCTGGCGACCCCCTGTTTCCAATTACACAGTTCGTTACTTTTGGAAAGAACGAAAATGAGAGGAAAATACTAACGCTATGGGTGGCCGCGAAGCGAAAGCCACAAATTCATTGAAATTATTAAGTTATATTTATTTTGATAATTTATTGGCTTTTATGGTTTTATTGGTTAGAACTTCACATAAGAATTTATAATGTTATTGACAGTTTTTATAGAGCTCAATTCATACAGAAAACAGAGCATCATTGAATAGGAGTACGTGAAGACCACATCACCACTTACCATCAGATGAAAAGTGGTGTAACGCTAGCTTATAAAACGAACAAAAAGGAAAGCAATTTTCTGTATATAGAAGGCAGAAGATTATGGTTATATATATTATTATATATAAATAAACACAGAAGTTAATTTAAATTCCTACAGGTTTATTACACAACTAACAAGAGTTACGTCAATTAGTTCTAGTAACTTCCTAAAGCATACATTAGTCTGCGCATTTTTCTTGCAAGGCAAGCATTTGACGACATATCTCAACTGATGGAACGCGATGATGCGTCCGAAGATGTAGCATGCTTACCTAGAAGATACCTATTCACTCTCGAAGTCTCCCTGATTATATCGTTCAGGGAACAAATACGCAGGCAATGTTCCACTCCTTCGCAGTACGGATGATAAACGTAAAAGCGAAACGCTTCGAGCGAACTGTAGTTATGTCAACCATAAATAGATGACGTTTGTCTTGTTGTTAGATGGTAAAACGGGCATTGGGGATTTAATACGTATTATTCCTGCTTACACTCTCCGAAATGTAAACGATAGAAAACCGATAGGCAGCAAGCCTATCGGTTACCTTTGAATAGATACTGAAGTTTTTGATTGGAGCTATTTTAACCGGCGATGACGTCTATTGATTCATAACGGTCGAATCGCGATTAATGTAGTCTCGCACTGTCGGAGTCTATTCAATAACAGGTGCGCACCTGCTAGATTTACGAGCTCCGCAAATTCATTGTTATTCTCAACCGGCGAATTTGCCTCTTCAATACCCACCTCTTATAATTTAATTAAAAGCACTCATCATGATGAGCACTTCCTCAACGCAGACAGTTTTTATTTTATCATGAGACGTAGACGTTCTTATGTAAATATGTCGGGATAAAAGATGTTTTTGTCGTATAGGGATAAACAATAAATGTTAACTTTTGTAGCGCTAGCCTCGTTCTGTGACTGCATTTAATTGGATCATTGCCATGTATGGGCCGTAAATGGTAATGAAAGTATATTACAAAATCATTTATATAAATCTGTCTGTATAAATCTGTATCGTTTATATAAAACTGAGCTCAAGAATTATCCTACTAATATTATAAATGCGGAAGTTTGTGTGTATGTGTGCGTGAATGTATGTTACCACGTATCTCCGTAATAAATAAACCGATTTTGATGAAATTTAGAATGTAGTTAGTGTAGGTTCCGGGATAACACATAGGCTACTTTTTAACTTAGTTAACGCGGGGGAAGCCACGGCGCAGGGCTATTATGAATTATTTCCCCCTTGCATATTTTAAGCATCGGATTACAAGATAAACTGACAGATACAATAATACCTATTGATTACCAATACAGGGTTGACATCTCTATATTGGTGTATCCTATTATAATCATAATCATAAGTCAATTAAAATATAAAATTACATGAAAATTACAAAAAAAAATCGGATAAAAACCTGATGAAGAATTACAAAGAAAAATAGAATTATGTCACTGTTATATTTCTACATTATATATGTAGTTTTGCTTTTCCATTCATCATTTAAACTGCGATGGAGTGGCACTCATTACCAATGTCTTAGTTCCCCGAACGGTATGATTAGAGAGTTTTTAAAGTTTAGAGTGAAATGGTATCTTATCTTTGACATCAGCTGGCCTATGTAGCTTGTAAAAAGCCTTAAATCCATCCCTTATGTAAAACCATTCAACCGTATACAATCCTCGAAACATCAATGTAATTTTGATTTACCAACTTACATTTACCAGCGTTAATGATTTCCACTAGATTTAATGTGAAAATTTGTAAAGCCCTCGAGGCTATAGAGATAAATCGCAGTGTAGGTAATTGTACTAGTAGATCGTGGTCGGGCGTTCGGCATGGTCCACGTGGCACAAGATTGCGGAGGCGGTGTTTGCTCTTTGGCGGAGGCCACAGCGGGCGCACGGTTCAGCGAGCCGAGCCGGCCGTCCTCCGGTCGCATCTCCGCATCTCCCAAATTGAAATATCCCGCTTTGCTGGTCACCCGGCTCGCCTTCAACTAGCTCTTCAATACGGTCACCGGGCCGCTGCTGCCTGCGGCCATTCTCGTCGCTCATATAAGTACATATGAACTTACGCAGCTGATCACAATTGTCTCTTGCTTTTTGACTACCGCGATGTTTGTTCTGTTGTCGGCCTGCCTTTATATTTTTATATCAAATTTAATTATATATTAAAATTCGCGTGGATTATGCTACTTGTCGTTAGGACATATTGAAAACGTCCGAAAGGCCCAGTATGACTAGATCGTTTAGGTACACGTGGACCACTTACCCGATGGTTCCGCATTATGTTCGGTTGCATGGCCGGTACTTTATTCAAAGTACTTCTATAAAATAAATAGAAAATTCTGCACAAACAGGTTTTATTATGTGAGAGCCAGTGGTTTAGGCATTCTCAACCACATCTTCACTTTCCATCAGTGGTAAGGGAAGATGTGGTAAAAAGAAAGTGGATGTATATGGCTAAATACAAAAATGCGAGTAATAGCGAAAAAATATCGCAAAGAAGCCGATGTTGTTGATATTGTACTGTGATGGATGTAATTGTATATTATTTGGGGGCTGAGTCACCCACGTCCGTAGGAGGATACCCCTTAAGTCTGACTCCCTACACGTGGTCCCCGGGTGGTGCTAATCAGGTGACATTTGAGAGGTGGTAGAGCATTTTGTGAGTTGCTCGCCTGGCTTGCTACCAAAGTAGCTTACCACCATCAAGTTGAAAGTCTGCCGCCAAGCCAAATACGGTGTTCCGGCAGTTATCCTTGAGAGCCTGCGTATTCCAGGTCTAGTGTGTTTACCAGCTTCGATCACATCGTCACTTACCATCAGGTGAGATAGTGGTCAAACACTAGCCTGTCACAAATAAAAAAAAAAAAAAATTACATTAAGTGAACTGTGATAGTTTCACAATCTTATATCTAATCTATCTAATACCTTTAAACGAGCAATTCTTGTATATATATATAATCTGAATCTCGGAAACGGCTCCAACGATTTTCATCACATTTAGTATCCAGAGGTTTCAGGGGCGATAAATCGGTCTAGCTAAGTTTTATTTTTAGAAACCGTCGTTTTAACGAGCAAAGCTCGGTCATCCAGGTACTGTTAGCTATACAAGAGACCTTTAGTCTTTAAGGGTAAATTTCGAAGGAAAATGAAAGAAATGTTTTAATGAGCGCTTTTCTTTAGTTAGCCGTCTAACTAAACTAAGGAAATTATTATGTGAAGAAAGTTTACACTTGATGTGCCCGTTGGCTTAGTTGGGTGTTTGCTTTCTAAGCAGGGGTATCGTGTTCGATTCTTGGCGGGAACATAAGTTTTCTCCCCCAGGGAAAATTTGGGTTTCTGGTTCTGGTTGTGATTGTGTGTGATATTAATGTTTCCGGCATCCACGACACAAGTTATCGAACTTAGTGTGGGGCTGAGAGTGTGAAAGCGTTTATGTTTATGTTTTATGTTTTACTTGGTTTGTTTAAGTTTTCATCTACACTGCGTTCATTTTTTGCTTTTTCTCGTAGTTTAGGACTATGGTTAAGACCACACGTTCTAGAAAAAATATTAAGTGTTCAGTGTCTTATAATTTTCTTCTTTAAAGTAACTCGCATTTGTACGAATGCGTATTACAGATCTGTAAATCTAACTCAACATCTGCTCAAGATTTTAAGGTATAGCAAGTTGGTCATATTCCTGGCCATATTTCGCCAAAAATTATATATTGCAATGGTTTTGGAACGATTCAATTTCCGTGCGCAGACAGCAGCTGAATTTACGTGCGCAGATTTACATGCCAACGGAATTATTTGCAAATGGCACCTCCAGCGATTCATCTATATTTTATGATTCGAACCGAGCGCACTTTAAGGTTTCCTTCATCGGAATTAAATTATCACGTCGTATTTATTGAAGAACAGGTTTTATTTCGCAATGTATGAAGGAAAAGAAATTCTATAATTTTTGAAACTTCTTTTGGGACGGGTTGATTTTATGAAACAAAAAGTGTTACGACTGTAAAAAGTTAACTCTTCTATAAGTTTCACTTCGACCGCGTGTGAGTTCATACTCATTTATTTTTTGTTATTAGTAACGTATATTCGTACTTATTGTATTAATTCTTATCATACAAATTAGAAAAAAAAACAATAATTGCATATCATATGCATACTACATAGTAGACTGAGCGCTAAAGAGAAAGAGTATTAATATTAGTCACGACTTCGAATTATTTTTGTGACTCCTAGTTTTGGATTTTTATGTTTAAAATTGATTTCAAGTTATAACCAGAAGAGAAATAGCTACGCATATTTTTATATATTAACAGCCATTTTTTTACCATAATACAACACATTTTTATAAATTTATTTTTCTATGTTTAATATGAGTTGAGAAAATTGCTAAGCGTGAGAAGTTTTCCTTGGTGCAATAAATCCCCGTTTTGCATTGGTTCATGCAAAGTAATACGTCAACGTATTAAAAAAAGTAAAGTAGATTTCCAAAATAAAAGTTAAATCTAAAAATGATTGAGTACTACTCAGCCAAAAGTCTACGGCCTTGGTAGAAATAAATACTCTCATAACCGGTGAAATATTCACGCAGAACCCACTCTCCGAGAAAAGGGCAATAATCGGGAAAGAAAAAAGAAAGTGTGCCAAAAATAAACAACAATAAAAGAAATGTATTTGAAGCGTGCACACATTGTTTAAATCGATAACCTTTGTAGAGGTGGTTGCCTTACGGAGCCCCTTTGCAGGTAATCCTGCCCACTTGGAGTTATTGCCGGCGAGGGAAGGAAAGATTACCTCGGCGGGAGATAAGGAGGTCGCCGGGGCTTCGAGTGCGATTGTCCCCGAGTCAGGCGTCGAATTGTGTCAAGTGAAGCGGCAAATTGAACGGCCGAGCCTTCTGCGCGTCCCGCTCACTAATCGTGACATAAACTGCCGACGCCCGAACGTTTAATTACGCAAAACGCTTTCTTCGACATATACTCTGCCGGCCGTGGCTAATGGCTGCCTTGACTCTGATTATATCACCTAAAATAGATAGCTATTTAAATTTTCTCATCAAACTTTCACTATAATTTGATTCTAATTAAAAATATATATATATATTATTTGTGTACAGGTATATACAGTGTACGCCGGTGTATCGGCCTTTTCGCTTATTTTCCTCCGATTATTCTACAAATATTGTGGTTATGTATTGAAAACATAGCCTATGACACTCAAGGTAAGTCTTAACCAATTAGGATCGGATCAGTTATTTCAATGATCATTTTCACTCCTGCCAGGTAACTGAAAAAATTAAACATAAAACAACTGTAAGTAAATTAATAAAACATTTTACTATTTGGAAATGAATAAATAAAATATACATTCAGGGGTAACATAGGAGGACTTGCAGAGTTGCTTCGCCTCGTCCTATTCAGAAAAACACCGTCTTAATTTATTTATTAAATTAATTTGCACAAATCAGTGTTCATGGAATGGCCTAATTCCAAATAGCATTCTCTATTAGCCTTCCTGGCGATGCGATGGCGAAAAAAGCGGCGGGTGTGCGGCAAAAACAAAATAACCGAATTTATTAGCAAAGTTTTAAATTATCGTTAATATTATCTTAAGTATCGTTCGTACAATAAGCACGTTTTTGCGACACAGATTCGACACAGATATAATTATATTTGAAAGGTGAAGTATGAACTTGACCTTTCAAATATTATATCTGTGTCACATGTGTAGATAAATAGAAAAAAGTAGCTCTTGTACTTAAGAGTATCTATAAATTAATCAATTTCTTTGTCAATTATCAACGTAGTCGTTATTGTTTGGTTGAGTAACAAATATCCACATTTTCGGAGTTTTATAGTAAATAAATGATAATTATAGACAATTTACCGCCAAAGTGTAAAAACATATTTTCAATAACTCGTGATTCTTTAGATGTAAATTAATAATAGCGGTGGAATAACCATAATAGTTCGTGAACGGGTATGAGTTTAGGGAAATCACACTAAGTTGAATAACCTGATATTTGCGTTTTCGCTCCAAAACTCTTCCTAATAAAGTTCCTATCACTTTAAGGCATGAGTGGACCATGACTTTTACTGAGTTTGTCTGTGACTAATGACTAGTACTATTTGTGTAAACTTTAAATATTATTTATAACTTGACACTAACTAACATAGATTGCGGAGCCAAAACTGTAAAAAAATAACAAATGGTACGAGGCTACGATTTTTTCTCTTTTGTAGAACGATACGTAGCAGCCGTAGCACCGTTTACGCAAAATATTGTTAGCTACGAGTACAAACACAGTTACATATTATCTTTGTAAATCTTTTTAAGTTTGTTCGTTCCTAGTTGAAATTCACTCAAATTATGTTTTTTACATAGATTATTTATAGATACCTAGATTAGTTTCACTCTTAAACTAATTTTGACTTGTTGAGCACAAATGCGTTCACACTCAGTGCCGGAAACATTAATATTACACACAGTCACACTAGAACCAAATACACCAATTTACTCTGGTAAAAAAAAAAAACACTCCGGGAATCGAACTGCTTATTTAGAATACGAACACGCACCCAACTTAGCCAATTTGCAGTTCAACCAAAATCAGAACCAGAACACAATTAAATTATTGGGTAAACTATCAGTGTGTTCTAAATTATCTCTGAATCCTGCCTTAATAACGTCAATATTCTTGATAGAAGCAGGATGAACGATAATATTGACAAATCTTGAGTGATGCTAATGATAGGGGCACGTCAAAATTTCATCTCCCAATTACGATTCTGCAACTTGAAGATCGTTCTGCCTCTCAACCGTCAGCTTTTGTCATCGACAGGTTTATCATTACATCACAATAATAAATGTGAAAGTTTGAGTGTGTGTGTTGGTCCTCTTATTATAATAATCTAAATATCCATTCTTATTAGTCACGTTGTAAATGAACGAACTTCGTTAACTACATTTGGATTGCCGTTTGGTACAAAAAGACATAATTCAATAATTTTGAGTGACGCTAATGATGAGCGCTAGTAGCAGTGTCACGTAGCGTCTTTCCAATTACGCTCCTGCGAGCCGAGAGTCACGCTGCGCTCCATTCGTTAGCTGTACGTGCCGTCGACAGCTGGCCGTCCAGGCTACATGGGTACTTGTTGATACCTCACAATTTTTGCCCTTTTCACATATTATTCTATCTCTATCTACTCGATCATACAATGTCTGCAGCAACTGGATACAGAGAGTTCGGGATATATTAGACCATTCAGCGGTGGAACAATAAATCTATAACGAATTAAATCTATACCTATGTGTCTAGCATAAAGGTCTATAACCAACTCCCTAAGAGAATAAAAGAACTTCGTATGAATATGTTTAAATCTGCTCTAAAAAATTGGTTGGCTGAAAATGTTTTCTGTAGTTTGAAAGAATATTGAAATTTTTGACATAGCATGAATTTATTATCTTTGACATTTTTGTAGTGTTCTTTATATTTCACTGACTAATTATAAATATTGTAGCTTATTCATCATAAATTCCAAATATCACTAAATAAAAAAAAAATGTATGGTTTGTATACTCATATTTTGTGACATTTGACGCCCGAGATGAGTCAACTGTAATAACATTACCTGCAATAAGAACTCGCAAATACTAACACTACAGATTTTGCCAATAAAGAATTGTCTTATTTTAATTCAACTTTTTCTAATATCGATATAAAGTCTTACAAGCCTTATAATGGGGGTATTTAATTAATTTTGACACACATTCCGGTTACCGACATCTATATATAATTATAATCATTCAGTTTCACATCAAGTGTTCCTTAAGCAAAAACTAATAATATTCTAGCAAATATTTGTAATGCTCTCAACGGATCCCTATAACCCAAAATGTACGTAATCGTCATAATTTCTCCTTCATAGCTACATTTGCTGAGTGAAAGACGATGAATGTGTCTGTATTTATACATTTAGGTAATGCCGCGATTAAGAAACAACGCTGAGATCATCAATCTTCGCAAGGATTCTGCTCAGATTATTAGCTCCACTGTGTTATTATGGAATGAGGATGTGAAGTTGAAGGTACTCATATTGTATATATATATTTATCCGTATTATTTGCGTATCTGCGATCGCTCTTAAAGCATTAAAGGAAACATCGTAAATAAAATAATCTCGTATATACTGAGGAATGGTTTTTTTAATGTCATAGTATATTAGATTTAGACAAAATTAGCATATTATATTTATGTACTTGTTGACTACACAATTTGATATCTAGTATCATTTGGCCGCAACTAATAAGTTCCATCTCTTCCTTTATTAGAAAACAGACGAAGTCACGAAACTGAGACCATAGAAGATAAAAAAAAACAGTAAATAACTACGAGTGCTTTCAAAATTGTATTGTTTTACTGATACATTTTGCAAGGTTAGGCACGGGTTCACATCGACAGTTTCTCAATTTAAATCAAGCTCTAGTCCGATCGCATAAGTGGAGTACCGCGGCCAGCTTGAAGCTCTTGAATCCATTGACCGACGAGACAAAAGACCCCTTTCGCGATTGTAAGCTAATCGAGCCCAAACTTCAGTCTAATTCTTTGACATACAAAGTTGATAGCCTAACGGTGTTCTGTTGTTTAATTTTCGAAGAACTTAGAAGGAAATTACTCGAGTTAATGTCTGCATGCTTAAACACGTTAGAAGTTACTTATATCTTTATTCTCCATACATTAGTATGGGAGAAAACTTTGTTAAACATTGTCAAAGTCAAAAAACGTAGAAAAGCGCCAAACAAAATATCGAATATTGTAGCAAAACAGTCCACGCGGAGTTTTGTGATAAGACAGAACTTTCTTCTTCTCGCAAATTACACCCTGAATTTAGTTGATAGAGAAACTTTGTCGAAATGAAATCACTTCACGGAATCTCTATATGTATTTGCTTGTTTTTCTAGCTAGAACATTTATAGAAGCTTTGAACATTGTGAATGTTTAAGAAGGCTCTACAACCATTTGTAGCCATATGCAATGAATATTAAACTCACTGTCAGAAACTTGAAACGATTGCCTATTAATAAGTAGTCTTCATAAAATTATCAATTAAAAAGCAACTTAATCTTCGATTTTTTTTTATCTCAGATATCTAAGCTAATATATAAGTGACTATATTTATCTAATGCATCATTTATCAATAATTATTAATTAGGTACTATTTTAACAATCAACGTGCAACCTACGCTGCTCAATTTGCAAGAATCTGTATATAAGTCAGGTTTTAAGTTTTAAATTGCAAAATATTTTTTTAACCTTCCAAATTCCATCGCGTTTGAGAAATTCTTACAAAAGAAATGAAATAACAGGACTAATGCGTTTTATTTCCAATGACAGTCATGCCCAAAGAGCCGTACATACTTGTAGGTAATTCGAAATAAAAGACAATTAGAAAATGTTTTTCTTTTTCTTTTCCTCGATGTGGGGCTACGATAGCACTCCAAATTAATTGGAGTTTTCATGTTTCTGTATTGCTATCTAACTGCTTCACGTTTTAAATTAAAATGTCTAATGCCATTGAACATATTTTAGTAGGTGGATGCGGCAAAGCGTTACACTGAATGACTTTAATAGAGAGATATCCAGTAGCGGTCTAGAGCTAACGTGTTACGTGAGTGCAATGCGGCTGCTGATAGAGCTACTTCCATTATGATATTGCCCTCGGAGTGAATTTGTTTTCATATCTAGGTAATATAAAAGCAGATTTTCCCATGTTGCATCGCTGCGTGAATTGCGAGCATTAACTGAACTAATTCTGCATCTGTAATCTTGGATGCAAAGTTTAGGCCCTATGCTTTAATTGGATTTCAGATTAGATTATCTTGTTACCTTGTTAGTCTTGTGGCGAACGCGTAAATTAATTACGAGAATACGCGTGCTATAATCTAAAAAGATTAAAGTGTGTGCGGTATTGTAGTTGTTTGGTTTTTATTTAGAGGCATGTAATATAGACTGAGGTCTATGTAAGTCGTATTGTCGTTTAGATGCAAATTAAAGCGTGGTAGGTTAACTTGTCAATCAGGTGCATAATTGACGGTGTGGCACTTGCCGCGAGCATCGCCATTCATTCGGGCGGGTCGCTGACGCAGCGGCCACTTGACGCGCCGCACGTGCCGATGGTCGCCACTCGCCGCGCCGCCGCGATACTATCGCATGCAAGTTGCTGATCACATGCCTGACGCCTATACAGACGTGGAGCTATTACATAACGTGAAAATTATACTCCTTTTATGTCGGGCACTGTTCTAATCGTGTGAAAAAGATAATGTGAGCCAATTTTGAACGAAGTGGATGGATATAGACTTGATTACCAATATGTAAATTAACTGAAGGTAGGTATATTCCACTTGGCTATGGTCGCGTTATTATTCCAGGTCACTATCTACATATATGCATTCCAAATTTCAGTCTAATCGGTTCAATAGTTTTAAAGAGTAATAAATACCCAAAGTTTTACGTTTAGATAGTATTAGGATTAGGATATTAGTTCATCCAATATATAGGCATACTTATATACGATCAATGAGCTTTTTATAGAAACTATAATTATCCTGATTTTGTATTAATGATCCGCCTTCATATATAGGGATACTTTCAACGCGAGTTAATAAGTATTTAAGTAACTTCCCTATCTCCGAATCCCTGTACCAAAATGAATCCAATTATGAAAGTACGCTGCAACAAAACATCGACCCTTGTTTCGGGGTAATTCCGGCGCGGCGCTCGTTGGGCTGACGCGGCGCGACAATTATTTTCATATAACATAATTCCGGGGCGGCGCTCGTTGCGTGTTGTCTGGGGACGCGTGATTTGGTCCGAACGAGTCCGGCCCGGCTCGCTCGGCCGACCTCGACCTGCTCTCCGAAACTCCACACTACACCGGAAACTCGTATTAATGTAAATTGTAACCTGTCCTGGTACTGCCTTAAAACAACACACCCTCGTCATAACACGCTTATATCTCTGAAGTTTTCTAATTATGACCGAAGTTTCTGGTTAATTCATATTTAGGTGTAATGCTCTTGACAACACAAATGTACGGGCATGCGTGTACGTCTCTTAACAAAAGGTATAAAGATCGAGTCATGGTACACGTATCTAGGAGCGTGGAAACATTTTCTCAAAAGTATGATGCGGAAACTGTAAGGACTCTTTTCTCGTTACTATTATCCTCTTTCGTTTTTCTTGCAGGTAAGGCGTTCTCTAATGTGTTTTACTTGGGCTTCCTTCGTCGACATTATGTAAGTACCTACCTACGTAGATATTTTCGAATTTGCATAGCTGAGATAGGTTTTGAGCTTTTATTTTATTTATCATTTTGTTTTGAACATTTTTGCTTTTGGAATTGTGTATAGATATCAACCTTAATACTTACCATTATAATTACCAATGTTGATTCGAATACGTTTCGCTATTATTAATTGGTCACAGGTCCTTAGATCATTAGAACAAATCTTTGGTTCATTAATGACTTAACTAAAGGACTGTATGCTTCCAAATATTATTATAGTTACTTTTCATTGTAGAATTTAACATAAGAAAGAACATGTCTTTTAGGCAGATTAAATTACACATAACTTGTAATTTTTTCTTGTCTTAAATCTTGAATTGCCTTAGAGTCTTTAGCTTGGTATGATATTTTTTTAGCCCAGCAATAATAATTGTTTAGCATAGACTGTTGATACTATTAGTGTTTGTTGATGACAAAATAAAACGACATATATCTATATATATATATATATATATCAAACAACAGCTATACATCAGTAGAGATTTGTTCTTTGTGGCTGCAAAAAACCGATGACATACTGGACAAATCGACATGTGAGCGACAGCAATTAAATACCATTGAACTTTTCAAGTGTCATTTCGTAAAAGTACTGGCGGTTTAAAGTTGTATAAAGTGAAGGATTGGCGTTTGTTTGCGTCGTCGTTTCTCACGATCGCCCGGTGTTCGCTCGAAACTTCTGGGAACGGAGACATTTGATTTTAAGCCTCGCGGACTATAAGTGTTATTTCTTCGGAAGAAGTATTATTCTGCGAGAGCAGCGCAGCTCCTTCGTCTCGAATGCTCCATTTAGTTCCAAAGTTTTTCTCGTTTATCACCGCTGGGCTCTCAGAAGCGGAGATTTTTCCTTTAGATTTGTTGTCACGCCAGACCTTTTTAATGTACCTTTCTTATCGTTACACGATTAAGAACGAAACTTGCTCGTGATACATTTGAACTTTTATAGTAAACTTCAAATGTTACCATGTATTACGTGCGTACTTTCAAGCGTGATTACTGCGTCACTAATAACAAAAATTACCACGTTGTCACATAATATTGCTGTTGCCCACCCTGGCATAAACAAAGAGAGAATAACAGGCAGAGACACGTGTGTCATTTAATCCTCCATCACACGACACGGAGCAAGCTTATTATCACGGCGTCCGCGTCCAGTTGAGTCGGTGAAGCGAGCGGTTCGTTAATTAAGCGCCTGAGACTGGCCAATAATAAAAAGAGGGTAGATTACCGTCGGCTCAAGTGTGGCCGAGGTTGGCTGTGGGCCGAACAGGTGCAAGTGCCGGTAAGCTGGCGCTGGCAACGAGTTCGCCCACCTCCGCCGCTCGCCGACTGCTGCGCTTAGATAAAAGGATTAACAGACTTTCTACTCCCTTCTTCATTGAAGCACCCGCTTACAAATTACTCGGCGCTTACGCAGTGAATGTAATGAAGGAAAGAAAACATGACTCGGGATACATTTTGCTAAACCAGTGCCTAGTACTCAACGTATATATACAGTCAGCCATTTATTAAAGTAATTGCTGCTTTTTGTTATTATCAGATTAAATAAAACAATTTGTAGAGAACGAAATTGAATTTGTATCAGATAAATGCAATTATCATTTATCATTCGTTTCGATTAAATTAACAATTTATGCTATCATTAAATTTTGTATACAAGAGTTTCTGATAAAAAGCATTACAATTTGAATGACACAAATAGTGATTGTTTACGATACAGATTTATTTGAGTCAGCAAGTTGAGAAACATTTCTAATGCTAATGATTACCTACTTAGAGGTTCTTTAAGTTACGGGGAGACCGATCAAATTCTTCGAGACAAAGTTATTGTATTGACTTTCCGCTGGCTTTAATTAACTCTCGCTTATTCGAGTCTAAAAGATAAGCACTTCAAAGATTTCAATTTATCTATTCACATCCTACTAATATTATAAATGTAAAAGTTTGTGTGTGTGTGTGTGAATGTTTGTTACCAAGTATCTCCGTAACGAATAAACCGATTTTAATGAAATTTGGAATGTAGATAGTTTAAGTCCTAAACTATCTTTGAAGTGCTTACTTTTAACTTAATTAACGCGGGCGAAGCCGCGGAGCACTGCTAGTTATGAATAAATGTTATCGTAGTTCAGTTGGCTATAAGCTTATGTTAGTAGATTTGAATCTTATTTTGTAATTATCAAAGTCTACTTAATGTATTTTATAAAAAAACAGAACCTCCATAAAAAATATATGTTACAAAGTAGATCAAAGTATGAGTTAAACCAAAGTACGAGCCAAAAATCATGAATTAATTCCCATCTTCGCTTAACTAATGTTGTACTTATTCGGTAGCCCTTCCTTTCCTTCCCAGGGATGAAAGAAAGGGATGTGTAGAGACGTTTCTGGAAGTCGCGTAAGATGATATATCAATCAAATATCTACTAGACGAGAGACAAGATTTCAATGGACAGGTTGTGACGGTAGGGACAGCAGGCAAGGCGTGATTGTTTCCCACAACGGCTCAGCGACGCGCCATAATGACGAGACAAGCCCTCCGCCTGACACTCCTCACTCGACGCCGAACGGGCCCCGACGACCCTCGCTCAGATTGGAAAATGCCTCCGCAACTTTTCTACTTACACAAAAAGTTAACGTGAAAACTTTGTTAATGTTC
Source organism: Lomographa bimaculata (assembly GCA_948107665.1). NCBI lineage: Eukaryota > Metazoa > Arthropoda > Insecta > Lepidoptera > Geometridae > Lomographa > Lomographa bimaculata. The sequence goes on along the minus strand of OX403587.1, from coordinate 13,326,951 downwards.
CAATGGCTTAAGGGGTATTTTTTATTGTAACTGGTGGAGTTTGTACGATTAATATAATCCGTTCTACCTGTTTACATTTTTGCATCGAATTTTACTCTTTTTAAAACGACCGTAAGATGCAGATATTTTTAATGCAACATGACGGGCATTTGTTACATGACATATCGCGAGCTATCGACGAAATGCTACAAAAAGAAGACTGTAAACCGAATAATTATGCCATAAAAAATCTATGTAGCGTGCCGTACATTGAAAGCGGCACGCACTGCGACGATCGCGATCAAGGTCGTATTGTCAATTCACGGTAACGTATTGTTTTTCCCGTTTATATGATGAAAAATTTTCATAAAAGTATAGTTAAAATGATTTGTGATGTAGAAAATGTCTGAGTTTCGAGCAAATGGCGCTGTAAAAATGTTGGTGAATCGGGATAGGCAGGCTCGCGTAAACAGCTCGGTAAATCACGGGAATTGTGCGCCGCAGCTCCACTTGGACAATATTTGTGCCAATAAAATCCTCCCTTACAAAGCTGTTGTTGTCAACGGAAAGCCGCCTGACCCTGTTTTAGTCCGTCACCGTTTGTGTCGCCACGGCTAGTGAAGCCGGTGCTAATAGAAATGTTTCTGTCTACCTTCTGCTAAAATCAGGATAATGTTATTGTTTACTTTCCTTGCGAAAACTTGTTCTTTTTATTTTCCCTTTTATGAAACAACGTCAATTAGAAAAATCTGCGCCTAAAATCAATTTACAGCGGTAGCAAATAAGCATGTACTGGACACGCAAAATTGTGTTGTTTGGACAAGTCTGCATCGCCATGTTTCCATGTTCGCGGAGCCGCGGTCCCGCGCGTGCTGTTGCACCGTAACGATGCATTTGCATCTATGTTAATAAGTCACCAGCTGGGTACCTTATTATTCAGAGAGTATTGCGTAGCCATATACCTTGGCATATGATACTCCGTACTAACGCAACCATAACAGTTATAATATCGTATTTTAAAGAAAATGTTCCCTTGTTTATTTTCTTAAAATAACGAGACCGGTGCACGTTTGGAGACCGCTTAGCTTCTCAATAAGTTGAAAACTATCAGCGGCAGCTCTCGTGGGTGAGTAACTAATAAAGTAAGTTCGAGAGGAAAAGTAAACTAATATCGGGTTGTTCTGGGCGACGACGCGGCGCGCCGACCGTGCAGCGCTGCCCGTCATCTTCGCAACAGATTTATTACTTTTAATATGAGCACTCCATCCGACGTCTGAGTATGGTTCTCGTTTCGGTCGCTTCTCATAATATTATGAAAATTGTCGTCCAATAGGGCTCCTCTTTTAAAAGTGCCAGCTCTAAAAACTGACTGACAGCTAGTTCATCGTTTACTCGGCGCGTTAATAAAAACACTAAAGTAATCATTAGCACTTTTGCCATCTTTCTCACTTCAAAAGTCGTTTTATAAAGTTCCTTAAAATTTGCGAAAAAGTTTCTGTACAAATTAAGAGCAAATTTTACTCCGTCCGTTTAGCCATCAGTAATTTCGAAGTTCTAATGAATTTTCTTCTCTGACATTGAAAAATGAATTTCGACCCCTTGGTAGCGCGCCGGGACATCTGTAGAGCACGAATCTAAATCGATGCGCGAAACCGAGGACGATGCCGCCCGACCACACCATTTAAATATGCAAATGGCTTTGCATGTTTTAGATTGCTCTAATATAAACCTCAAATCTTATTTTAGAAATTTAAATTCGAGTATCTGTACCTACTGCGGCTATCGCCTGAACGCGGGTCGTTGTTAAATATAAGACGGATTGTGGACGTTCAATGTTTAATAAGAAATATATTGTATCGTGCTTCGTAGATGGCGAGGAGGGTCTTCCCAATCCCCGCACTCCTCATTACCCCTAACGGTGGCCCATTAAGCGCACGGGCCGAAGTGCTCCGGACCGTAGTTAATCCACGTCCTCATTCACTGTTATTTCGAAGGTCTGATCTAATCTAAACAGGGCTTAGGCTCCTACAACGCCAGTATTTCGCGCGACTCATCCCTTTTATGTATTTGACTATCCTCGTATCCTGCCCCGCCGCGCCGCCGGTCGGTTGACGTTTGCCTTAGCTATAAAAGGAAATAACACTTCCGAAACTTCCGATGTGATTTCGTGTTAATGTTTTTGTGTGAATATTAATTTTCTCGGGCTTTGCGGAAACATTGATGAATTATTCACATTAACTCTGAAAATTGCGTCCTTACATTGAGCGGTTGTATATTGCTGAGAACTGTACAAAACTTCATAAAATACGGCTCGTAACGTTAATGCTGACGCGGCAACGGCAGCGGCCGGCGCTGGCGAAGGCCGAAGTGGAAGGGTCAATTTGAAAGCTATTATACGGCGGCGGTTAGAGGTCTACTTCCGGCGGCTGCACTAAGCTGGCGTGTTCCAATCCCCCCATCCAATTTCGGCCTTTCTGTAGCGCTATTCATCCTGAGGACGTTTACAGTAAGTAATCACATTCGTACGTGCACTGTAAATTCTACGTTTCAACCAATAAAACTTGTTTTTCCTCTTTTTTAATACAAATTTCTTTATTTGCATGAACATGGTATTCTCAGGTAGTGGAAGTGTTAAATATTGCTTCATAATTATTTATTTATATTTCCCAATTGCGGTATGCAAGAATTAACCTAAACATTGATGTTGACCAGAGATCACAAACACTTTAATAATACATGAGGTATATATACATAAACTTTAACATTCAGAAGTGATTTAATAAATAATAATAACATCACTCTGAAAACTCCAATTATTTTACAACTTTCTTTAAATACGTAACCACAATAAATAAATTCATTATACACTTTACTATTGATAAAATTACATGAACTTGTCTGACATATATTCAGTTTCTTAAAAAAGCATTAAAAATGCATGTCATATGAAACAGTTACAGTTTTCTGTAAATATGACGTAAGCCGATTTTTGAATACCTCATAATTCTTTGCCGTGCTCGGAGAAAATTTACGAATTTAGATTGAGTATTTATGGGTTCCATATCCGATATTCATTTATAGCCGGGTCGGATCCACATCCGATCCCTCTGAGCTACGAAAAGTTGAAAATGGTTATTCCTTCATTCCGATTGGCAAATTTTCATTCCGACATACGAGTACCTACGTACAACCTACGTGAGAATTGAGAAATATGAGATGTACGGTATGGTGCATTTTACTTTGTTTATCGTACCGCTAACTTAAGACGTAACTTTAGACGTAACTTTAGACGTAACTTTTGTAACATTTGTTAATATCTTTGGTTGAAAATTATAACATATATTCACCAATGTGTTTTACAAAGAAGAACGCCCGTATCCTTGCAATTTTGTTTGTTAGTGCAAAACACGTCTAAAACAGTCGTTAAGTATCTGTGAAACTTGGAGCTGCATCGTTCTAGCCGGCACTAGCGGGAGAGAGTACATTGTAGCGGGGCAGCAAACGAGGAGTTATGACGCCGGCGGAGGATTACGTGAGTGGATGTCGTAATAAAGCTTGCGATGAAGCCGTTATCCGAAGATAAACGTAAATATCTCCGGCCGTTGATGTCGGCCGGTCGCTTGCCCTCGCACTGGGTGCGCCTCGATCCACGGGGTGTACCGTCACCACTACCGTATATATATATATATATTTGATTCCATCCCTTATAATTAATAAACCCTTGATAACATTTACTGCAACTGTCTCCACAGCGTCTGACTTCATTTACAAATAAGCTACTTGTTAAAAACTTTTTTAAAACTAGCTTTTAGAAGGCCGCTTTATTGGATTGACATCACTTTATTTTTCGTGTTATTCTCAGCAGTCCCTTTCATTTGATACCCATATTGTAGGAGCGCATTAAAAATAACTTGACGCCATTTTGGGTGCTCCGCCATGTTGGATTTAGAATGACGTCACACAGCTAAACAAATTTTAGCTGAATCGGTTAAAGATAACTGATTTAAAATTCAGTTTCCACCTAGATAAACATACATACATTTCAAGTTTAATAAAAGCTTGTAAAAAGAGGCTCAAAGAAGATTCTGAAACAAACCACATTAAGTATAAATATATAGTAGACAAAAATAATTCAGCCATGTCTACAGTAAATAAAAATAACTTCACTGTCGGTCACTCATTTCACAAACACATCTCAGTCGTGTATCATACGTATCTCATCAGACTAGAAGGTCTAGGACTGGTAGCACTCAAAGACGATAGCATCTTATTGAGAAAGCTGGCACGAGGCGCTAGCTTAGGTGCAAAGATCCTTTGTGTTCCATAACGTATGTATACTCGTGCAGGCTCTTATCTCCTAAATTAATTACATAAATCTTGTTTGCACACGTCTTAAGCTTATGACGCGTTGCCATAATTCAACTGGAGCTGGGGTTTGCACTGCTAATGAAGGACGTTTACAATGCGACACGTAGATTTGCATTAACGTATTACTTCGGATAATGGCTAACAATATGGTATGTGTTTGCACTGCACATTATCTTAATAATTGGTTAATCAATTCGCCATTGTACGAAAGTTCAACTGTATCAAAAACTAGGTTAACTAATTAAGTTATCCTGGACCGAAGTACCGATGGACTGAGGTACCTGTAAGTACCTTTTACTGCTATAGGGTTATTGTTTGTTTGTGAGCTAACAAGTTTTCTCAGTGATACCTACAAATGATACAACCAACGTATTTGATGAAATTATTCGCGTGCAAGGATTACTAATTTGTAGTTTGTTGTTTCGGAACTAGTCAACTACAAAGTAAGTCGGCATTTCTACGTCTTTAGCCGTATATAACATTGAAACAATATATGTCACGATAGTTTTAACTTTCAAATCTTCTACCGTGTCCTTAACTGGAACTTCAAAAACTATAGTCAGTGTTTTTTAAATTATGTCTTACTCAGAAAGGTCCGAAGTTAATTAAAAAGTACCTGGATGACCGACATTTTCTAAAAATGAAACCTAGCTAGATCGATTTATCGCCCCTGAAACCCCCTGCATACAAAATTTCATTAAAATCGTTGGAGCCGTTTCCGAGATCCTGATTACACATATATACAAGAATTGCTCGTTTAAAGGTATTAGATAATAATTGTCAAATAGTCACAAACAGCCTTAAGAATAAAACAAATAATATTATTGAATAACAAGTAATAACGGTGAAATATAGTGCACTTTTCTTGTGCTCTACCCATACATGGCGACAGTCATGATTTCCCAGGGTAGTTCCAACGGACGCTCGACGCACTACGTGAATAGACTTTACTTTGACTCCTAACAATACAAAATAACCAGGTTATTTTAACCCGACCTCAGAAAATTGGTTCGTAATTCAAGAGCCGATTTAATTTTGCTTAATTTGACCGCTATGTGTGCGTGTGTGACTGTATGGGACACCGTAGATCGTAAACGGGTGAACCAATTTGAATGTGGTTTTTTTTTATTCGAAAAGTGACTTGATCGAGATTGTTCTTATTCCTGTCTATGTTTGGTAAAAATCGGTGCAGCCGTTTTCCAGATAGAGCGTCGGGGGTGTTTTAAAAATTTTGATTTAGTCACTTGTCAAATGTTTATACATAATAATCTTTTTATGGTATTGTTTTATTTGAAGCGTATGTTTTATTTTTATTTTAAATATATTTATGTACACCTGTTACTCAAAGGTTTTTTGGTCGATTTATTTATTTCTTCTTTGATATGCCAGGCCGCGAGGTGGTCCCACAAGTGTGCCGATTGAAGTCGATTTTAATTTGAATGAATTTCGTTTTTTATATTTTTTATATTATATATTACCCCACATACCGGGTGCCTGGCAAGTAATGTTAAAATCCGCATGTATTAGAGAAGGCCATCATGGCTACTTAAAAAAAAATCTGCAGTAGTCTCAGTTGATATATTTACTCACAATATTCGTTATTACGACTACAAATTTATTAATAAGCAATTTATTTTCCCTGAGAATAAACTTGAATATTTGGCTCTGCGATAGCATTACAAAATATATCTCGCTGTAACTGTCTTTTTTAATATCTAATAATAAAAATTGGAGTTATCGATTTTGACGAAGTTTCTGAAAATTTAAATACCTGTAGCATAAAACCGACCCATAGTTTAATAACATGCCTACTTTATGCAATTTCTAAAATTATAATAAACTTATTTCTTATTGTCAAATACTAAGTTATTGCGAAACATTAGTTTCACTAACCTTATTTATTATTCTAATAAAAAAATAACGGTTAGATTGTTTTTTTTTGTATTACGACAAGATACGTGTAATCATCCAGTTCGTTTTAAGTTACGTATAATAAGTAAAGTAAAATTTTACACGAATATAAGTAATTCGTGTAATGATTACTAAGAAATTGCTAAATTCGTAGGTTGCCGTGGCGAGGGGACTTGTTGAGAGTTCATTCCTCCTAGAAGTACGCTACAATGTGCCTCTTTGTCTTAATCAAAAACACAAAGACGTCGTATTTCTATAGTTAGGGTCTACACTGTCTGATGAACTGTCTGGTATCCCCGCTCTCCTGGCCATGATTTCCCTGGGCGTCTTCTGTCGAGAGTCGGTTCTACTTGAAGAGATGACGAAATGTACTGGGGCGAGGCACTGGCGATCCTCTTATTTAGAATCTTATGACGATCATTATTTAAATGTTAATAAAACGTTTACTGAGATGTTGTTTCAACATTCTGGTTTTTGTTTTCTTAGAATCCTGTTGTTTGTTATTATTGTTACTTATAATTTATTTATACCTATAGTGAAAGTCTGGTAATATTCTATATCTGGCTAGATGCTATTAAAATACTCGTTTGGCATTTATTCACAAACATTTATTAATATATCTAAATATTTTATTAGCGTCATAATCTTTGTCCTAAAGTCGTAAAATTCATGTTAAGCCATGTCGGATGCCTTCAGGTGGTACGAGAAATCTTGACACTGGGACCAGTCTATACGACAAGAAAGCAAGGAAATTATAAATGACCTGTACCTACCCCATATTTTATGCTATAGTGCTAACGATATTCAAGATTATATAACGTGAATATTGACATTAAATTCAATCACAGTTCGTATCAAAGCGTTCTGTCTCGGCAGTCCAAAGAGAGTAAATGAAGAGTTCCTCACGAGTCGTTCAAATATTCTGCGAGCGCACTGCTGCAGCCGAGCGCAAAGACGCGATGTGGGCCGCCGCCGCACCTCTGTCTACGATCGCGTTCACACCAGCACGACACGATTCTATGCTCACTGGCGTATCTAGCTGTGAATATGCTTCTCATTCTCTCGCTACAAATGCAAATTACTTGTGTAACTTCGGAGTCGGGATCCAAGGGGGCAGAAACAGGTTAGGTAGTGAATTCGGATATTAATAATATTAATCTGGGTGCAGATACTATCTACATCTGTGTTGATTGAGATTGAGGCGTTTTTCTCGCTTAACATTATTGCATTACATACGATCTCATAGTTGTATGTGATCATATTCTCGTTTTTACTAAATAACTTTACTCCTTCCAAAGATTTTTTATCGATAAACATCGGAGCTAAAAAGCATGTCGCATCACTATTGAGTGAGGAAAAAACTGCGTCTATGAAGTATTGATAATTTTTTGGCTATGATTACACCTCGATAATTATTGAACTTGATTGCTTGCTATTGTCAAAAGTAAAATAAATGGTTAAAAACAGTGTATAAGCTGTTTTTTATACTGTGAATATTTTCAACTCTGCCCGCAAGCTTTTAATTTATATATATAATAAATTGATGCTATACGTATAGGAGACTTCACTAATAATAACCTTCTTTTACAGTAAATTGCATTAGCTTTGCTACATTTATTTATTGAACTATACTGAAGCCATGATACTTTTGTCGGTAGAGGAATGTATCGTATCGCCTTAATGTGAGCAAGTTCCACGTGAACCCGTAGCACCCGCGCGGCGATAATCAGCTTTTGTGCGCGGTAATTGGGTGTCTGAGCTGCCAACCGAAGCATTTATTCCCGATAAATTGAAAACTGCTTTGTGCCTTGAATCAGATGAAGCTGTGGGCGCCGCTTTTCTTTTCTTTTTATAGATTTTATAGACTAAAATATCAACATGAGCGGAGAAGTTAGTTAAAATCTGACAGTTGCGATATGCTGTTAAAAGATACTTTTTTAACACTTCAAACCGTCAGATTTCATTTAAACTTTGTAGACTTATAGGACCGGTGACAATACAAAAATATGTATTTTTTATTTATTTTTAAAATGTGTTTTTTATTTTTTTAAACTATTATATATATTTTTTTATTCATTATAGGAAAGCATTTGACCACTATCTCCCTGATGGAAAGTGACGATGGACATGCTTGCCTAGAAGGTACCTATTCACTCAAGACTTGAAGACACCCAGATTGTACCGCTCAGGGAACAAAGACGCAGGCAATGAGTTCCACTTCTTCGCTGTATTCATGTTCTTCGCCCCCATATTGTACTTATTAGAAATACCGACTCGGGCAAGGATTTCCATTCCTTTGCGTTCGCACAATTAATGTGGAAGCAAAACGCTTCGTCCGTATTTGTGGAATTCCATGTTCCATCGTACTTTCTCAAAAATGTATGTTGTTGTATTAACAGGGTAACAACTTTTCGCCGGTGTTCTGTTGAAGCTCTAAAACTTTTCAGAGAATTTTCGGAAAGATGAAATAAGCCTGAATCTTAGAAACATGCCTGGATATTAGACACATTTAATTTAATAACCTTGGCGTCGACACAATTAGATAACGCGTGTACGTTTAAAATCTTTACCTTGGTTCATGGCTTTTATAAATAAATAAATAAATTACAAACGCTTTCACACAGCCCCACACTAAGTTCGATGAATTGTGTCGTGAGTGCCGGAAATCCCATGTACAATCACAACCAGAACCAGAGACACACATTTATTTCCCTTAGGAAGAAAACTTGTGTTTAAGTCGGAAATCAAACCCGATACCCCTGCTTAGAAGGCGAACGCACACCCAACAATGCCAACGGGCAGTTCATATAGACTTGAACTGTGCGCTGGTGGCGACTACCTCAAGAAACATAAAAGCCTATGAATCAGTTTTTTCTAACTTCAAAGCTGAATGTACCTTTCATTATCAGACCAACTTTTTTTTAATTTTTTACCTGACTACTAATTTCTTCTGTGGTCGAGCTAACTACCAAAAAAATATATAAATATTAAAGTATGCGACTTGACCGCGTGGTTGAGTTCCGGTCAGCCGAAATAACAACCAACTCAAAAGAAGTCATTGTTTAGTTAATTGTATATAAGCCGCAAGAAAAGCGTGGTAAAATAACGGATGCTTGTCGGTTTTAACCTGGACCTTGGGCATGATACCTCGGGATTTATTGTTAATTAAGCTCGTATCAATATCTACTCGTAACAATCGATTCCTCAGAAATAATGATATCCATATTAATCATCTTAATTAACCTAAGCGACACTGCTATATGGTACGCATTCCACAAATTCGGACTAAGCGTTTTGCTTCCACATTAATAATATAATCGGAACCCTTGCTTGAATGGAATTCCGTGTCTGAGTCTTTTTTCTGATTGGTACTGTATCTCTTTGTTTCTTGATCGTCTACAAGTTGCGAGTGAATAGACGTCTTATAAGCAAGCGTGCTACATCGTCGACCGCATCGCCAGTTAACATCAGTCAGTTGTCACATGTTGGCCTATCTCAGATAAAATGGCATTTTGTGAGTCATTATATGTAAGAATCTTGCTAATAAAGCTGTCATGCAAAAGCATGTTGATGGCATTAGACCGAGATATCTAAACAGACGCACGTCTAACGCACGCGATAAGGCTGGCTGTACCCATAGAACCGGCTTCCATAGCATGTTCTTACGGGTCGACCTCTACATCTTTTAAAGCAAATTTCAAAGCCTGGCTGTTCGATTACAGGTTCAATATAGAACCTGTAAAATATTAAAGAAATATTATTCTTATTTATTTTGTGCTTCACAAAATTTGTACATTTAGCTAAGTAGCATAGTATCACATACGTATTATTTAATTTGTGATGATTGTGCACTTGTCTTAGAGTAATAGAAAAAAATCTGTATAAATTATGAGTGCATCTCGATATAACTTAAGACAGCATTTACACGAACGCACACCTCATCGTCACCTATTTTAATTTCAGTCATTCATTATATCGACTTAATTGTGAAATGATATAAAAATTGCGATAGGACCGCTCCTTCGCTAGGTATAATAGTCTCACTAATGAAAATATTGCGTCGTTAGAGATATCCTCCCTCGCAATTGTAAGGTCCTTAACGGAGTATCTACGCGCTGGAACGGCGTCATTTACATATTTTAATAAAATAATATCGCAACTGAATCGTAACTGAGAACTTGATTTAAGTTCTTACCGCGATGAATGTAAATTCGCCGCCGCCGCCGCAATTCCAGATTTCAATTCTGGAATTAATGGCAGCCGACGTCGTCGTGGGCCGAACCTCGTCTAATATTTGCGTTACTTCCGGGGACTTCTCTTAAGAATGGAATAAATTAGTGCCAATAAGCTTCGAAATCGGAAGATATATTATCACAATCGATGGCGTGCTGACAAATCGACAATGTTTATAGTAAATGTTGGCTAGGATACGCGGGCTTAGTGATTTTTAAGCATATTCAGGAGGCATTGCACGCCGTCACTTGGCCCTGCTAAGCGTGCATTAATATTGTCAATAGTTGGAGTTAGTGGAAGTGAAGTACGTGTTCCGCCTGCCGCTATCTACGGCGCAGCTCGCGCGGTGAATTCGAATGGCCTCTCACACCGCGCCCGCCCCGCGCCGCCCGCCCTCGCCCGGGCCACCTTGCGCCCTCCACCCCGTAACGCCCCATAAACTCGCGTCTTAATTTTAACTTTATTTCTTACCGCTACTGTGTTTCAAGAAAATTAAGTGTGAAAATACCACTGAAGGATTCGCGGGGCTTTATCATGGTTTTTTATGTCCCTTACCCGGTATGGAATTGATATTCGTTTAATCATAATTACGAAGCTTATGTTCATATTGCGTCCTTAATACTTGAAATACATTGTTTTAATTAAAATTCCACGTTATTGTAAAATATATCCGTTGAAATTTTTGTTTTTATTTTCTCGAAGGCTAGCTTTTGTGCATATTACACCTTGTTATTTTGTTTATTGTGAAACATACCTTACAACCTATTCTGATACCTACCAAATATACAAAAAAAAAAACATTAAAATCGGTCGAGCCATCTCGGAGGAGTTCGACCGCAAACACCGTGATACGGGATTTTTATATATTAGATAAATTTGAATCGTTGATCGTAACAAGATGTAAAAAATTACCTAAAATCGATACATTCTTAGGATTTATTTCATATCGTTATGTTTATATCGCTATTCATTCAAATTAGCTTCTCGTATAAATTTATACATTTCCAGCAAATTGTCGATACCATTAATGGGTGTTCTCTAACAATAATATTAAAATATCGCTAGAATTATATTCCAATCAGCGAGGTATGTTGCAGTAATTTAAATTTTGAACGTAGCTATGAATTATCACTTCGCCCCCGCAACCGCAGTTATTCGACAACAACGATATAATAGGAATAGATTGCCAATTCCGGTGGTTACGTATCTGTTTATTTCGAGTTTACATCAACTTGGAGCTTTGGTATTTTCTCAAAGGTAGAAGTTTTCTCAGGGAGCGTGCAATTTCAAAGTTATACAAGAGGCCGGTCATACGAACGATAGAGTTGCTGGAGCAACTTAGTTGCGGGATCCCATCCGTTCGAATGAGGCTCTCGACCCGCACGACTGTGATTATTGGGGCAATCGAGGCGCCAACCCGAACCCAAAATGGACGCGCGCGATCCAAATAAATATCGGCTAGTCCACCGCTGGACATCGCTTCTCTTCGTTATTCAGCACTCGTGGATTACTTTTATTTTTCATTTAATATCATCCATTATTTATTCGGACTAACAAAATGCCACTCCGCTCCACGGCTATTGTTCTCAAACGATTGAATGTCCATACTTTGAATCAAGTGGGTTCCACCAAACATAACCAATGCTATACTCAGTGTTAGTTAAAACATAATTGGAACAGATATTTAGATATGGTAAAATTTATCTAGCTTAGATTATATGATTATAATAAATACAAATGCGAAAGAAAGAACTCCAGTACAAAAAAATATGTATTTTCCCATACGGTATTTAGGTTCCATACTGATCGTATCTACTCGTAGCAGCATACATCACATTTAAAACCCCAGTCCCGTACGCTGCCGTCGCCTCCGGACTCCTTTCGAGCTGAGAATTTCTAATAAGCAACCCCTCGCGTACACCCTGCGCCAAATTTTCACGAGTTCATTAGGTAACTCCACTCTTTATTGTTTATTTTAGTTCCGAGACCTTTTTATCTTATCCCTTTTGTGTTTCCTTCCTGCTTGTTGTGTTTGTTAGTTAGTTGGAAAAATAAATACTCAAAAAACATCTCCGGACGCTATTCCTGGGCTCTTTTATTTGGCACCTTACCTTGGACACACTTTGAATATAATTCTTTTACACGACATTCTATGTATGTATTTATGTATGTTTTGTAAGTTATATCACACGCCTAAGCTAATAAATCGATAGATATCATTGAATAATTGTATCTATTGCTTAAACAAATATATTTAACTAGTATTTATTTTTACCGAGTTCCCAAAAAAGAATGAGGTACTCAAGTCGACTGTATTTTTTTATGTGTGTGTTACCTCATTACTTCTTTCCATGTAAACCGATTTCGAAATTTTATTTTTAGTTTGCAATATGTTGCTTTCCAATTGATCACATTTAAATTTGATTAAGATCAGATCAGTAGTTCTTGAAATATCGTCAATAAGGCGTATTCTGTGGACTACATTGACGATGTTCTCGTATTTAACCGACTTCAAAAGTTACCTCATAACTTCTTTCGTTGTGAGCTGATTTTGATAATTTATTTTATTTGAAAGCTGGTGCTTTTCATGTGGTTTCATTGAAATTTGATCAAGATCTGATCAGTAATTCTTGAAATATCATCAATAATGCGTGTTTAGTACATCTTATCTGATCAAAGTCCCGAAGATAAAGCGGTGAAGTCTGTTTTTAACCGACTTCCCAAAAAAGGAGGAGGTACTCGACTGTATTTTTTTTTTATGTGTGTTACCACATAAATTCTCTCCACGTGAGCCGATTTCGAAATTTTTTTTTAGTTTGAAAGTTATTGCTTTCTAATTGGTACTTTTAAATTTGATCAAGATCTGATCAGTAGTTCGTGAAATATCGTCAATAATGCCTATTTTGTGGACTACTTTGACGATGTTCTCGTTTAACCGACTTCAAAAGTTACCTCATAACTTCTTTCGTTGTGAGCCGATTTTGATGATTCTTTTTTTATTTGAAAGCTGGTGCTTTTCATGTAGTCACATTGAAATTTGATCAAGATATGATCTCTGGTTTTTGAGTTATAGTTAATAATGCGTATTAATATATTAAATCTGATCGAGGTTCCGATAATAAAGCGGTGAAGTCGTTTTTTTAAGCTTGCTTGCGTTTAATTATTTTAAGCTTTGCTTGCGTTTAATTATGAAATACGTTTAGTTCATCTGCTTCAGTAAACGCTGACATTCAAATTATGATTAAACCTTTTCACGCTTTCAATGTTTAATTTAATTTCTGTTAACGAATTTAAATAGGAATTAAATTTTAATCAATTTTCCAAAATGTTGAATAAGACTTTATTTATTTAGCGTAATACCATATTCACTAGTTTATATATTTGGCTGGGTAACTTTCACAATGCCTAGTCAAACGAACAATAATTGGTAACTTGGTTGATTTCTAAAGTGGAGACTTTATTTCCTGTAATTATATAATCAGACCCGGTTAGTATTTGACAATAAAGTAACTTTATACTTAAGACTAGTTTTAACAATATCAATTGTAGTAATTAAACGCAAGCAAAGCTTAAAAAATCAACTGACTTCACCGCTTTATCTTCGAAACCTTGATCAGAATTAATGTAAACACGCATTTTAGACGATTACTCAAAAACTAGTTATCAGATCTTGATCAAATTTTAGTGGGACCACATGGAAAGCACCAGCTTTCAAATAAATCATCAAATAAGGCTCACAACGAAAGAAGTTATGAGGTAACACATTAAAAATGTGAGAACCTTCTCCTTTTTTTTGAGGTCGATTAAAAAGGTATATCAAGCACATTTCCGTAACTATACAATAACATATATAAGTTATTTCCTTACAAATAACTTAACATTTCGTTATTGCTATTGCATATAGGTATGTAACATAATAATTTAACCAAAGTATAACAAAAGTGAACACGCAAGATTCTTGATACGAGTAAAACAGCTGTTAAGCGTCAATTAAATTAATTAAAACAAGATAAAGTTACCAATGTAAGTGGCTGTAAATAAACGTACACCAGTTGGTGCAGACTGCCCCTTTAATTATGAAAATGTATGCAAAGCACATGAAAGTTTGTGCAATTATGGCATGGCCGCGGCACCGTGCGGCTGCCGGCTGCGCCGCGTCCACACGGCCACAACCGCACCACGACAAAATATACGTCGAAATCATACCTGTAAAAATACCATAAATAAATAAATCCCACGCTAAAACCACAGTATATTAGATATAGATATCAGCAAAACTGTAAATTACACTAATATTATAAATCCGTAAGTTTGTGTGTGAATGTTTAAGTATGTTTGTTTTTTCCTCTTCACGCTGTAACGGCTGAACGATTAGAATAAAATTTAGAATGTACATAGCTTATAGGTATATAATTAAAACATACTTTTTAACTTGATGAATGTTTTTTTTTATGATAGATAGGTAAGCGGCCGCTATCTCACCTGATGAAATGTGACGATGCGGCCGAAGATGAAGCATGCTCACCTAAAAAAACGTAAACGGGGCACGGCTAGTCTTTTATAAACAAACAGCGCCTTATTTCATATGTTAATAAATTTGACGATACGCGCGCCTTAAATACCTTCTTACATACATAGGACTTTAATCACTCTGCTTGTATTCTAGCTTTGCTCTGCCGCCGGCTGCGTAATTCAGGATTTAAAGCCTTACAAATTATACAATTTTCCTATTCGAGACTACCTACATTCCAAAGGAGACAAAGATATCTAGTCTTCCAAATCGGTTCAATAGTTACAGGCATATCTCAAGAGGTACATATATATACCTCTTTTCAACCGACTTCAAAAAAGGAGGATCTCAATTCGACTATGTTTTTTTGTATGTATGTTACGCGTTATCTCCGCTGATTATGAACCGATCTTGATGTTTTTTTTTGTTTGGTAGATTATACTTCAGAGGTGGTCCCATAAATTATCATTTTTATCGAGATCGGTTCAGCGAAAACCAAAATATAAGCGGTAAGGCGGTTTTTTTAAGCTTTCCTTGCGTTTAATTATTACTCTTTCTTATTGAACGGATTTCTGCACAAAGTATTTCAAATAGAAGAGATACACATCTCTTCTATATAAAGCATTTTGTGCAGACGTTAATAAGGTGCCGTTTTCTTGCTTATGTTAAAACATTACATAAATAGGGAGCGTGAAAATATTTCAATCAAAAATATAACATAAGACGGCTGTAATCATTCTACACCTAGCGTGGTTATATCATCCTCGATCAGTTACCATCAGATGAAATAGTGGTCTATCGCTAGCCTATCAGAGATAAAAAAAGTCAAATTAAAGTTATGGATGTTAATGAGGGGGCAGTCTCATCGTCACACCAGTGTGGAACAGATGTATTTTTTTCCTCCGTATCATACCGTCTGGTGTTACTAACAATACCTAACTTCATAGTAACAATAATTATCATACTAAGTGATATAGTTAGGTCAAGGCGTTTTTTATTTTATTTTAGTTTCACATACTTTGTGCATTTTATCAGTGTCAAGTACGTATGAAATAATTGAAGTTTTCGTTTTTAACACTAATCCTAGTCATCAGGCAAAATAATTCCCCTCTAAGATTTTTTTTTTTTCTTGTTACGATGTACGATCTAGCCTTAAGACTAATAGGTAATTTGATTTTGACCTAAACTGCTAAGTAGAGTAGTATATTAAGAATGTGTCCAATAACACTTTTCTTACTGTCTCTATTATCGGGAAGACACTTTGTTCTTGTGTTCTTTGTTAATAGCACTCATTATATTACACTATACTACCCTTTAAGATTGTAGAAACTTTATTAGACTTTTTTCTATTGGAGTTTTGCACCGAAAACGAAGTTCAACATTTTATGATTTATCATCACTCGTACATGTTCACAACTATTATGGACTAATAATGCACCATTATTACACATTAAATTCGAAGATTCACACGATTACAAAATAACACAAAACCGACAACACCGTTCTTTTTTAATTTAGAGGCAATACTCTAATCATATATTTATTTGGTGAATAAGTTAAAAAAGCACGTTTTCGTTCGTCAACATAAATATATCAATAACAAAATAATAGGTAGATATTTTTAATAATCAAAAAATTACTAATCAATATAAAATATCATGAACATGACTTTGAAAAGGGTCCTAGTTACAGCCCACAAGAGATACGAATAGGTAGCATGCAACTTTGCGGGGATCTCATATTTCGCTCTTGATCCTTTTGAATGAACATAAGGATTTTGCCTACTTTAAACTCATGAAAAACCCGTGAATGTGTTTTAATTTAAAAAAGAACTGACCTAAAACATTTTACTATCCAACTTATTTTCCTAGTGCATTTTAACCTCTACCGCCGCCCAGTAGCTTATACTGCTATTCAATTACCTACGAAGTTCTGAGAGAAATTTTCAAGACGACCTTGTTAGAATTTTCATATTTACTCGAATAAAAATTTTCTTGGTAGAAGTACGTAACAATTTTTTTTATACTTGAATCGTATACGATTACGTCAATTTTAGTACAGCTTAATAACAAGATGAGACTGATGATCACACATCTACTGAAAATCACAAAAGCAAAAGATTTCCCTTGCCTCCAAGTTCTAAACAAGAATTTGGGTCAAACTTCGCATGAAAGTATGTTTTCTGTACATTCTTCTTCTGTTTATATCCCCCATACATGTGATGTCGTTGTTTGTGCTCCTAAAGAGCGTGCGCGCGGGATAAACTAAGCTCCTTTACAAAATAAGGCAGCAATAAAACGCCGTGGTCGAGGGTTATTTACAGCGGGTCAATTATGTGGCAATAAAGTTTTTAGTGTTGCACAAATTGTCGATTTGGTTTCGGTGACGGATGGCCGCGCGACTGGCGCCAGCAAATGAGCACGCGATAAAATTATCGTTAGCGGTAACGACATGAATAAATGCAAAAGGGTGGTCTGCCGACCGCTGCTCGCGAGACGAGACGAACCCGCCTCAGCCGTCTCGGCACTCGTTAGGGCTCTTGTGACGACTGCACGTTGCACATAAGCACGGCGCAGCCTTTGCGTCGCGCGCCGTATGCCGCTTCGCAATCATTTGTATTGAGTCCGAATTTTCAAATTTTGTTGGACTGTGTATCACTTTTACTCAGTTTGATAACGTTCAACCCACCTGTACAAATAATAAAATCTGGTTTGGTCGCCATTCAAACATGTCAGTATTTACTATCATGTTTTCATTGCACATCATGTGCATTGTACATAAATATGAAATGTTCACTCGACTATCCTTAAAATCCACAAGCGCTGGTGGCTGTACTACTGTAACCATTTCAAAACCTGGCACCTCCTTAATTTTCTTTATACAGAACCTCGCCTTCATGCGCGTCCACGCCACGTGCGCTATAATATACTCGTGTAATGTCACATGTTTTATATTCCGGTAAGCACTTCTATTCAGATATAAGGTTCACTTTTAAGGAGGTTAATCATTTTATTCATCACACGGCTTTTCGCTTATGAACTGAAAATGTTGCTTTTATTAAGATGACGGCTTTCATGAACCGCTCTTTTAAATATAGTCTATAATAATAATATGTTAATATTCAAATGTAATTGTACCAAAAGGCCTCTTAGCGTTGGCTACGGCTCCGCTAATGTCTTACAAAGATCCGGGCACAGACCCGTGAGATGCAATATATATATTAATAATATTAAATTTTTCCTCATAATTTTATACATTGTAACGTACCTTTTTAACTTAATTAAAATAAAACATGTATAAATATAGTAGGGCATCTGTTACTGGAATAGGCTCGTCGCCTGTGGTTCAGCGTCGCCCTCCCCTAAATAATTCCCCTATATTTCAAACTAATCTCTATGATCTAGTACTATTAAGGAACAAATTCTTCAATTTGTTCAAAGGAATTCTAACACTACATTACAGGTAAACAATTGTGTCTGTAAATTATTATTGCACTAACGGACAACAATTTACAAAATTTTACAAAATAACAAATATAATATACCTTAGTGTAACATACATTATTTAGATTGGTGTAATAGTTATAAACAAGGCTATTCGACAAAGACGTATTTGGCTATAAAGTGCAGTTAACTGAATAGTACTTAAGTTATAATCATTTCTGTGTGAGCCATGTGTATGTAGGGGATGTGAATTATAATTGATGCTTTTATACATTTACAACTAAACATAATTATTATTTATGTAAACATATTATGTATATATACGTAATCACAGCATACTCTGTCATAAATTATAATAATAAATCATGTAAATAAGTAGTCTATGTGTTAATTTTAGGTATACCTATGTACATTCTAAATTTCGTCCAAATCCGTTCAGCCGTTATAGCGTGAAAAGAAAACAAACATACTCAAACATTTCACACGAACTTTCGGATTTATAATTTTACTAACCGTGCCCCGCGGCTTCGCCCGCTATTATCAAGTTAAAAAGTAGCCTATATGTTAAACCTAGGTATGATCTATGTATATTTCAAATTTCATCCAAATCCGTTCAGCCGTTAAAGCGTGAAGAGGGAACAAACATACTTAGGTACACACTTACACAGAAACATTCGGATTTATAATATTAGTAGGATAGTGTGATTAGCTATTAGTATGACTTGATATTGATCTACATTATAGTTCGCGTAACCGTTGACTGATTTGAAACACATATTAAGCCTATAATGATTGGATAAGTTACGGCTTATGTTTTTCAGATATATAAATAGGCATATCCCTCGACGATCACTTTCCTAAACCTTGTGCCAAAACTTCTGACCCGCCCTAAGACAAATGTAAACAAATGACTCATCGAAGTTTCCACTAGTTTAGGCTATTTACCCACTCGGCAGTTACTATGCATATTGTTGTAAAATTTCAGTATACGTTTTTAGATATACCTATGGGTACTCGTGAACTATAACTTCTGTAAATAATTGACAATTCTATAAGCAGAACTTAAGATTAAGTTGTTAAATATACTAAATTTATTTTACACATTTTCGTTAATAAGACCTTTAATGCGATCTTATAAGAACTTACTGAACTTTTAAGTTAGAATAGTTGCTAACCATCTTGAAGTCTTTATTGATCCTGAATAGTCATTCGAAATAAAAAATGATTTATGAAACCTTCAAATACCTAAAATCATACCCCATTTAACAAAGCTTGGTTACATATTTTTTTTATTTTTCACGTTATGTCGTCTAGTATAAGCGTCACTTGCAGCATTCGTAATTTAGCTTACAGTAAAAAATATTTCGTTTAGCACGAAACGGTGTTCCGGATTATATGATATATACATAACGTACTTACATAATTTACTACCCTCGATCACATCATCATTTACCAACAAATGAGACATTAATCTAAACGCTACCGTTTCATATGAATAAAAAAATTGCGGCTCTAGATTCTCTAGTTCCGTGACATATTCCTTTCCCAACTGAGCTTTGCAAGTACTTTCCAAGGTACAAATTTAGTAAATTATTTTTATTTCTGACATTAATTTCAAATGCGTTAATTTATGTAGCGGAGTAATAATATATTTGGTACCCCAGAAGCCCTGTTCGATGATTACAAATAAATAGATCATTGTCATCAGTTTATGAGCCACCCCACGAGTGCTTGCGAGGTTCAGGCCTCCCGCTCGCGGTCGGCGATGGCAGATAGCACCATACACTCTGCCATAAGCCCATAAATAGCAGCACTGTGTAGCCAAAAAGCGCGCATTACACGCACTCCCTCGTATAAAACCAGTACCACGTTAACCATCGCTATAAATATCAGCAAACCAGCGGTAAAATTATTGCACACACGAGGATTTCCAGCAAAAGTAGAATATTTATTCAGCAAGAGATTTTTGCCGCTAGCTTTCATGAATTTGTTAGCATATTCCTCTATATTATATAAATAAAGCTTATTATAATATAAACAAGTAATATAGCGAGGCCGAAACTAGTGTTTGCTTTGATTTATGTAGGTGCAGGGCGGGAGCTAGGCGGGCGGTAATTTTAAACGTCACGCATTATGATGAATACTCGCAATTTTCTCCGGGAACGCCAGCCTCGATAGTCATGTGGCTCTCGATTTTTTTAGCTGAAATTCTCTACGATACTAACCTTCCTTACACACAATTCCTTTTTAACCGACTTCACAAAAAGAAGGGAGTTCTCAATTCGATTGTATTTGTTTTTCTTTTTTATATGTATTACCTTCTAGCTTTTTTCTAAATAAACCGATTTCGATGTTATTTTTTATTAAATGCTGGTGCTTTCCATGTGGTCCCATTTGAATTTGATCAAGATTTGATCAGTATTGCTATATTACCTTATCTCAATATTTGTTACTAGATGTGCCCCATGCCGTTCATGATAGTCAGAATTAAAGATCTTTCCTATTAACGATTCTCGATGAATACGGATTAAGATATTTATGAATCTGCATTAAACAATGATTATATCATAAAGATTTATAGATTCTGACTAATTCGCCTTCCGTTGGTCATATTAATGATACGAATGTATCCTCGCGTGTCTCGAAAACGCCAACCAAGTCGGTAACCGTCGCATGTCACATCCCGGCATCCGTAACAGTGGCGTAGACTATGTAATAGTTGATACCGCCACCCCAAAGCAGAGGCTCGTCACAGATGTGGCAGCAGTTAGTACGTCAGTAAGTTCACAATCGCAGAGTCATCGCGAGTAGCCTACGCCAATGTCGCTACGCTACGCCGCTGCCATAAATCAGTCTGCGCCCTTTGATGGATGATGCAACCTCCGCGAAAAAATATAACTTCTCTATCTGTGCCGTTTTACCCTTACTGGGTACGTTTATCTAGTCATCGATATGAATTAAGTTAGTGTTGCGAATGTTTACATTCACAGCCACACATTGCTACTGAGAGGTGGAAGATATAAAATATTGACGCTTTGTGCGATAACAATGAAATCCTATTATTAGGGTGTTGAAAAGTAAAGGAATCCTAAATAAAAATAAGCTTCCAGAAGTGATAGTAAACAGGGCCGTCATGAGGCGGGGTGTGCGAAATAGTAAAAGTGTTGCTACCCAAACATATTACAATACGAATATTTTTTGTGACTGAAAGCTATAGAAGTAGGATTTTTAAAATTTAAAACAACAACGCTTGGTAGGTGCATGCGCAACTACAAGCTATGAGTAAATATTTGAGCTATTTGTTATCCGGCCCTTTCCCACATTTACAGGAAAAATCGACCAATACATTGACTAAGTAACTTTGGATGGTTAACTTTATAGTTAAATTTAACTTTATAAGGCAATTTAGAAATCACGACATTATAAATAATTAGGTCACAAAAGCAATGAACTTGATTCTTATAATAAGGCGTTGTTAGAACTATGCGATTATTCATATGGGCGCATCACGGAGTTTCTATCATCAATCACAAACACAGACGACACGGTTGGTCGTCTGTGTTTGTGATCAACGTCAAACTGTCACCGATTAATTATACATTTATCGTCAACCATCAGTTACAATAATTCTACTCAACAACTGGATTATATTTCTAAAGGTATTTCAAAGTTCGAACTCTTCACGCACTGTACATATTAGACAAACATTATTTTTCGAGAACAGAAGCGAGGCGCATTATATCGCATATCACGCTCATTCCCACTAGGAAAACAAATTACTGATTTTCTTCTCTCACCACAGCACAGCAAAAGCTAATAAACTATTAACACTAATATGAGCAATAGTAACAAAAGCTGATTTTATAATTGAAATTAATCATGGACTCGTAATTATGTAAAGTATAATCTCGCGCACTACCCGGAGCGGGCCCCGGCGCGCGGCGGGCGCCTCGCGGGCGCCCATTCTCTAACTTTTATTATTTTTGTAGCGCTCGCGCTGTTTTTATTGCCGCGAATGACTTCGCCTTCTTCATCCTAGTTTTACATAGATACAATGCTTTAGCACTTAGCAAAACAAAGCTTAACGACTTTCACGGCGAAATGTCATTCTACCAATTTTTGAAGACTTGGCTTACACCTTTATTCACGCTTTATACTTTTTTGTGGTTTTTCGATGTCTGAATTTTTAGAGCAATCTTTAATGCTTTGAAACCTCTTATTGCGAGACTGGGTTTGGCAAAACATCGCAAAAAGATCGGTACATTAATCAATAAATTCAATAATTACATTATCCGAAGCCGAATGGTATTATGATGTATGTCAGAATAGACTGGCGATTTAAAAACAATATACAAAAAAATCACTTCCTCGCAAAGTTTGCTCTAGTTCTCTATTCTAGTGAATGTAATTTGAAGCATATTTTTGTGTCATGTGTAACGCGTGTTTTATATAGTCTATCTTTGATTTTAAATTAAGTTTTAACTATTGCATAGTTTATATACGTTTTTATTCGCTGAATAGACCAGCATTAGTACACAAATACAGCATAGGTACCTTCTAGGCAAGCATGCTACATCTTCGGCCGCGTCATCACTTTCCACCAGGTGAGATTGTGGTCAAATGCTTGCTGATAGGGCATAAAAAAGAAAAAAACCATTGCCAGCGTAGAAAAACTATTTCACTTGGAACAAGATAGGACATTCTCTGAGCTGACGGCTAATCTTCAGTAGTGGAAAGGCACCTGAAGAAGATTAGCTAAATAAGATGTTAACTTTGACATTGGTCTGGAGAGGACTAAATCATTGTCTGGTCAGCCTGTCCTCTTATAGTAAAAGGTTTTTAGTAAAAATTGTTTTCTATCTGGACCCAGGTTCAAACATTATTTAGATTATAACTTAAATAACGGATTCTGTAACGAATTAGGTACATGACTAGCTGTCCCGTCTCGGCTTCGCCAGGTGTTCAGAATACGACGATAAAACAAAAAAAAACATTTTGGTCCTATTATGTTTTAGATATTGTGATATCTGTCTAAAACAAAACTTTATTAAAATGAAAAGTAGCAAGTGACATAGAATGAACATTATCTTGAGGAAATCGGATAAGTATAGCTCAGCAGATTAACGCAAACTAAACTCACAAAGAAACTACCTATTTTATCAGACATATAGATGTTGCTTCCTATATTTTTATTGAAAGCGGTTGCGGTTTGTTTATGAATTAGTTTTGCAACGGGCAGTGGCTTAGTGGGTATTGAAAATTCACAGCTGCTCCTTAGGGCAGTGCGCGCAGCAGCGGCTGCGGTCCAACGCGTGACGTCACGTCCGCCCGCCCCCGCTGCGCCGCACTACCGCGCTCGCGCTTCATTAGCATACATTACATTCACCATTACGCCCATGGCTGCTTGTGGCTTTCAGCTATGTTTCTGATGATACACCCATGTCCATCTTATTTGCCCTCCCACGTGCCGGCCGCACTCTTTGTTTTTTATAACCGATTCGCATGCGGCTAAAATTATTATTGGATTCCTCTCCACGGCCGACCGTCCCATCCTCCACAAAATTGTAACAAATACTCTGTACGCATCTCTCGTGTTTCTTTTTATTTGAGTCTTATGAAACGAAAACAAGCATATATCTGGAGGGTAATGGGTATATGTATCAACAATTTATTAGTGAGGAAAACGAAAGCAACTGCTCGCAAGTGGAACTGGCGCGTCGCGTCGCGCGCACTGTGCGCCCCGCGGCGTGCTCCCATCTGATTTATAGAGCTCGTGCCGCCCATAACCCTTGTGACAGTACATTGGTATACTGACAACGTGTGATCTGTTTATGAATGACATAACATGCCTAATGACTAGTGGTGCCAGAAAATCTAGTTATTATTTATTAAATACTGTTGAGCTTGACACACATCGCATGTTGCAGTTTATTTTTAATTTTGTATCTAATTATTCTAATTTCTTAGTAAGAATATTAGGACATGTTACTTACTTACTTTATGTTAGCTCCATCTGAGGCCACGTTAGTTTTTTCCTACTTTTAAGTTCTAGTTTTGTTTCACCTAAAATCTGGGGGTGGAAGGTTAAGAAGGTTAATTAAATATAAAATGTATTGCAACTAGTATTATAATAAGCATGTATTACAGTTTTGACAGTTGTTTATAATTAATATAAAGCATAAGTCCGTTAAAGTTTATTTATGGTACTAGCCTCATCTTTACTTTTTTATTGGTAGTCTCATCTTTAGGAATGGTTCAGTTAAATATTAAATTGAGCCTTTATACACCATTGAGCGAAAATACTCATAGCAATGTACAGCTAGTCTATACTCACGGCAGCTAGTTTTTCAGTATTTCATTAGATAAATTTCGAAGAGCGTTCCAAGGAATTACACGACCTAATTCTCCACCCTTATTCTAATATTAGACAAACTGTTAAGCAACAGCGCAATATGGTAGACAATCCACAAACGTGGACGAAGCGTTTTGCTCCCACATTCCTTGCGCAAACCGCAAAAGAATGGAACTTCTCGCTAGAGTCTGAATGTCTTGGATAAAAGAACTATTATTTATTATGCGGCTTGCAGGTGCTGAGACACGAAGCAGGAGCCTTCGTGGGATAGTCACTATATGATATGGGAATAACGCACGATTACTATGACAATTTCGGTCGTGTTCGCGAACTATAATTAACATTCTTTAAATATCGTACAATCAATATAAGTAGAAACGATGCTTGTTTTTTAAATTTATTTTGAAAAGATAAGTGGCCAAATGCTTTGTTCCACTTAGCTTAATCCTTACTTAATATTATAAATGCGAAAGTAACTCTGTCTGTCTTTCTGTCTGTTACGCTTTCACGCAAAACTACTGAACCGATTTAAACGAAATTTGGTACACAGATAGTCTAGAGCCTGAGAAAAGACATAGGCTACTTTTTAACCCCGAATTCTGGCTGGTCCGGGACTTACGCGGGCAAAGCCGCGGGGCGCAGCTAGTGTAATAAAATAGCTAATATTCAATTAATGAAAAATGCTAAGCGTTACTATCGATTCCCGACAATTATATGATTCTCGGTGTGTCACATTTACTCGTATGTCTAATAAAAAGTACTAACATAAGTCTCCATAGCCCAGGCCACAAAAACAACTAATTTGCATAGCAATGCAACTTCATCATAACCAATTCGAATGGTTCTGCCAGATATCGAATCACTGCACCGCTTTTGTTTTTAAAACTTTATAGACTGTATATTCATTGTCGTAATTAAATCACTCCGCGAGATGGGATTACAATACGGCGCGCTGGTTAATTTTTAATAAGTGATTGTAATTGCATAACATAGCGTTGTGACGCAAAATTCAGTGCCGCGCCATACCGGCCGTCGGCCATCCGGCCGCCCGCCGTCGGTCAGCGCGCAGAGCTAATATTTGCATATCGCGATTGATGCAAACCAATCAATACTGCAAATAATGAACATGTTTTATTAAAACTACAAATAGGATTAAATGTGGCGCCCGTATTTTGACTATTGCTTAATGAAAATCAAGTTAACATTGTTCCTACAAGCCCTTATTTAACACTGAATAGCAATCATAATATATTTTTATTCATAACTTTACTGATTAATTCACTAGTAAGAGTTATTGATTGTACTACATACTGGGTTGTCTGGAAGAGATCGCTCTGAGCGATAAGACTGCCCTTTGTATAAGATTTTTTTCTTATATTCTATTGTAATTCGGTGTTCAATAAAGCGGTATCTATCTATCTATCTACATATTCATATTCCAACCTTATCTATTTTCACTAATCTTATTCAAATTCAAGCTAAATCTAAATCTTATCTTGGCAACATCATTAAATACACAACAGAGAGATACAGTCGTATTATCTCGCAACGTCTCATAACAATAGTCTTTAGGGGCCAAACAATTACATTCTGCGACTATCTGTGTTGCCTCGAAGGTTATTAGAGCGGCGGAAGGCAATATTCGGCTCTCATCGGAGTCATAAATATTTTTTATAAGCAAGGAGGTAGCGGTCGCACAAACAACAGCATACAAAACCGTCGCAATCAAAATAACACATCGGTGGTGCGCCTCGTCCAAATTGCTTTGTCAGTGTGCTCGCTCTGATTGCTCCATTCTGGTCCCAGAGCAGAGCACATTATTCGCTTTTTGCTTCCTTATCATTGACACTGAGAGTCTGCCGTGCTATATTACTGTGTGCTCACAGTAATTTCAGCCAAAATATTCGCATACAAGAGATACTGCGCTGGATTGCTGGTGTAAGCTCCGTAGTTGTTCAGTAAGCTAATTATGTTGCTTTAGCTGATGGGCACGTAGAAGCAGAATACGGTCTTGCTCCCCCCCTTTGTCACCCCGTTGTCGCCCGCTCTGACTAATTTAATTTCATCTAGTTGCTTAACAATTCCACCAGCTAAAACGTCTAAGTAGACGGGTCACGCCGCCGCCGGATTTAGTTTATTACGAGTTCTATTAAGTGAGTAATTAATCTGACTGGCTCCAAAGTGGTTAAAACTAGAAACGCAAGCGTTTAGTTCATACTGCACCTAACTTTCAACTACATCTATTAAATTTAGAGCATCGCTACTGAAACTGTTTCTCGGCTTGGGCGAATTTCAGAAAGTGTGGTCTGAATTTCAGCAGTTATTCAAGTTGTTGATAATAAATGTAAACTTCTACATAACCATTTGCGGATTTACAAATAATACACATAATTTAGGTATGTGTATGAGTGTGTGAAAATGTTTGAAACAATGTATCTCTATAACGAATGGATTAAGTTGAAATTTGTCACGTATATATTCTAACGGGAATGTAGACTTTGCAAGGACATTAGATTTTTATCCCGTTAACGCAAGCGGAACCGCCTAGCAGAGCAAGTTTACATTATACAGGACACATTAATCAAAGAGACTAGATTTAATTAAGTGGTTGTGATATCAGATTATTTTTTTTTATACAAGATAGGCTTTTTTTTTTATTTGTGACAGGCTAGTGTTTGACCACTATCTCACCTGATGGTAACACAGATAAGCTGAAGATTCCCGAATGCAATATTCATAACTCTATGTTTGATTTCCTTTACCTAAATGTTGTCAAGATTACGCAATGGCCAGTTATCTTCATTTTAATAAATTCGAGTTCTAACAACAATTAGGTACTTGTTTTTGGCGTGTCCATATTAAGGCCTTTAGAGTTGCTAGACAGCAACTAGAGAGTGATGCCTCTAAACATTTTGAAGCATGCTGCTGCCATGGAATTTAACAAACACCTTAACTATTTTTTTTAACGCTTTCACACTCACAGCTCCACACTAAGTTCAATGACTTGTATCGTGGGTGCCGGAAACATTCACACCACACACAACATGACACCCAGAACCAGAAGCACGTATACCCTTGGGAAGGAATTTATGCTCCTGCCGGGAATCGAACCCAGGACCCACGGCGCAGAGGGCGGAGAGCTGTCCACTGCGCCAACTAGGTCGTCGACTATCAGGGAGAGGAACGCATTGCAGCCCCACGCGGAACTTGTTGTTCGACCGAAGCGAGACCTCGGCAAGTAGATAATCTATACTAAATGACTAATTTGATAATACATAAAAGCAATAGCAGGAAGTTAATGAAGAACGAAAGCAAAAAGGACTGTCTGGAACAAGCTGGAGGAGGCCTATCCCTGAGGAGTTCTAATCAATGAAAACGAAGAAAGTAATGAGAGTGATTAAATGGAAATTCGTTCGCAAGACACAAACAAGAACATATTCTGAGAAGTCAAATATATTTTTTTGAGAACAAAATTTATCACTAATTTTATTAGATAAATAAACGCTTTCACACTCACATCCCCACACTTAGTTCGATGACTTTTGTCGTGGGTGCCGGAAACATTCACATAACTCACACACACAATCACAACCAGAACCAGAAACTCAAATTTTCCTTGAAGAGAAAACTTTGTTTTTACGCCGGGAATCGAGCCCGATAGCTTAGAAGCAACTGGCAATTCATTTGATAGATTTGAGTTAGATTTTTGGTTCATCAATTAATTTAGGTATAATGTTTTTAGATGGAAATAAACTTGCTTTATTTATTATATCATTATTTTCATTATATCGTAGTCAGCATAATTTCTAGTAACTAGAAAACCTACCAACTAGAAATAATCGTGACCAGCTATCGCAGCTCTACAGTTCTTAAATCGAAATCCTTCCGATAACAGGTATTGAGGTCATTACAGCCCCAACAGTTCGAGTTAGCGAAGCTACCTAAAGCTCACAAATTGGCTTGGCTTACTTTCATTGCCGGTTTCTAAACTGCAATAGAACTTTTACTGTATAGAACTAATACCATCGAGTCGAGAATACGCACGTTTCCATATACTTACTACCACTCTTTCGCTGTATGGATGATGAACGTAGAAGCGATACGCTTTGAGCGAATTTA
This sequence comes from Lomographa bimaculata, assembly GCA_948107665.1. NCBI lineage: Eukaryota > Metazoa > Arthropoda > Insecta > Lepidoptera > Geometridae > Lomographa > Lomographa bimaculata. Next base: position 13,298,036 of record OX403587.1, on the reverse strand, counting down.
AGGTATGGCGAGAACGGGAGGTACGAATTATCTTAATACATATCTGTAATAACCCTCTGTGCACGAAATTTATAAATGGTCGTATTTCGACACCCAATTCATATCATTTTGAAATAATTCAGTAAAAGCACTGTTTTGTGAAACAGCTATGCCATCAGTTTAGATGTATTTAATTTAAGCTTAGTTTAGAAAAAAAAATAAACCATATAGCAAGGTATCTCTAAAACATTTTTCATTTTAGTAGGCATACAAAGTACTGGGTACGTTTGGCTGTTTTAACAGCTTTTGCCAACTCCTAGCGTAACATCAAAACTTGCATGAAACATGTGACGCCAGAATACCTACATTGCGCCAAACGGATACCGGACGTGCCACGCCGCCGCCGCCGGTGGCATAGTGTGGTTTCGGCTTAATGGATGCTTTTGTCCAGTACTGCCAAGTTCTATTTTTCACCGAACACTAGACCCATTTTCCATTCACATTGAACGGAAATCGCCTCTTTTTAGACAATTCGAGTGCGACGTTTTATAATATTCTCCATGGGTTTGTAGAAACAATTTCATTTGGCTCATGGTCCTTTCAGCTTGTATGTAACAATGAGTTTAATCCTATTAAACCGGACACACATTGTGCCAGAATTGTAGCGTGGCGGCTTTGGTCTGTCGCCGGTCGCATCGGCTCTCTGCATCTAGTAACCGGAACCGGACCTTAAACAGAATTAAACATGGTTTAATTTCGTTACTATGGCTGCGTTTAAAAAGCTCCGCCTAGTCGAAACACAACTATACCAGGAGGATATAAAATAGCGAGGGAAGCGATGCGGGCGTCGGACGAAGCGATTATGCAGTCGAGAATAATGGGCGCCGGACCACATGCACGTTTTTGTTTGTGGTCTGTGACGCGATTTATACACGAATTACTACCGTCGCCGAAGTGAGCACCATTCACAATAATTGCTTTGAACAAGATTCAACCGCACGTGTCTTTTGTTTTCAATAACATGGCAACTTTATAGGCATATAGTCATAAGGCATATAAAATAGTACGTACTTAGTTGAATGTATGTATTTCATAATAGATATTATATTAACTCATGTTTAATGTTCAGATATAAATAATAGTTTAAACATTATTATGCTAAATAAATAATCATTAGTTACACAAATTGCTATAGTTATCTTTAGTTTTACTTTACTGTTACTAATTAACGCTATAGGTATACTTAACCTGTAATCTACGAGTTTTTGACTAATTTGTCTAATGTAACATTTGATATTCGTATTGGGTCTTCACGATACAGGCTTGGCTAGTGTGAAGGCCATAGATATCCTTGAATTTGTAAGCATCATCAGCGGTTAGCAAAATTTATAATAATTGTGCAGAAACGAATTAAATTGTTTGTAAACTTTAACCACTAACCGCTGCAAAATAAACATTTTTAATTAATTTTTTTTTTTTCATCTTTATTTTTGTAATTATAATCAAACACATGAAAAAAAAACATCCATCAAAATAAAAATGAATCAATCAATTGCCATTCATTTACGCTTAACATACCTAAAGTTCACTCGAAGCGTTTGGCACTAATAGTATGTTGGTGGTGTTCTGGATCTTCGGAAAATACCTTTTTGCTAAAGGACTGGTCATCTAGGCATTTAGATGCGCGGGAAGTGTTTTTTTTTCTCTCCTCTCCTTCCCAGGGGAGTTTTATCTCCTTACTGGCGTTTTTATATCCGCCACCTAAGAACGAGGCCTCTAGGAAATCGGAGTACCCCGTGGTATAGCTCATAAGTTATATCGGCCTCATAGTTGTCTGTTTTTAAGAATGTCTTTGAGAAGCCATTATTAATATGAGATATAAATTTAATAAATAGTTCTTGAATAATAGATAACATGTATTTTGAATAATGGATAATATGTATTTCAAATAATATAATATTTTATTCTTCAAAAAATCTTAGATATTACACTTATTCTAGGACACTTAGGAATTGGTTCACGACGTCAACAACAGTAATTATTACAGTGACCACTGTATCTCACACTAGGCAATCCTGTGTTGTGAGATTCAGGTTCTTCCCACTAAAATTACTTAACGTAAGCAAGAACATAAGAAATGAATTAATTTAATATAATAGTGGGTAGGTTGGATTTTATTTTCAATTAACTATAAATAGAGTGTACTTAGTTAATGGGCAATGAAATAATAAATAGTTTACATAATACATTCCTAAGTGTCCTAGAATAAGTGTAATATCTAAGATTTTTTGAAGAATAAAATATTATTATATTATATTATGTATTTCAAATACGCAACAACGCTAAACATGTAACTCGACATTTGTTAATAATACCGAGATTCACTATAAATAATTATAAGCTAAGATGTGATTAAATCTCATAGGATTTTAGAGACCTTCTAGTGATTATACTGTTACTACAGTGCCAATAAAACTTAGTGAGCCGTTATCTTAACCAAACGAGCAATACCGTTAGGATTGTGATTGTACCTACTACCACTCAGCTTCCGCATCTACATTACCGGGGCTGCAAACTACTAACTTCTATTATTGCCCGACTTGCTTTGTTTCACATCTAAATGTTTTCTTAGTATCAGTAGGTAGAATAAGCTCAGTCCAGACCTTTGGTGAGTGTAACTTTTAATAGCCTTATCAGTGCTCGGGCAGACCGCGGCTTCCACCTCGTCTCCCCTGGTTCCGAAGCCGGGCCTCCATCAACCCTTATTAACGGTTACAAAGACGCACGACCCGACCTTCTTAGAATTTTCTTTCTACTGCCTTCCAATTTACTAGATTGAGTTTAAATTTCTTGAAATTTCACAGAATCAGATTAAGTAACGTAAGATTTTATTGATAACTAGCTGACCCGCCCGGCGTTGCCCGGGTAAACAAAAGCTTACATATAAATGCTTTCTCACTCACAGCCCCACTGTAAAAGTACTATAAGTTGTGTCGTGGGGCCGTAAACAATTAACACCACACACACAACATTCACGTCATACCCAGAACCAGAAACATAAACTGCCCGTGGGGAAAAAACTTTTGTTATTGTGTTCCCACCGAGATTCGAACCCGCTGCTTTAAAGACGAACGCGCACTCATCTACGCCAGTGGGTAGTTCAAAGTTTAAAGATTCCCCACCCTGCGTCGCCCGGTTAAAAAATCTACACATAAACACTTCCACATTCACAGCCCCACACTAAGTTCAGTGACTTGTAGCGTGGGGCCGTAAACATCCAAGATTCACAACATATTAAAAACCAGGAACACAAATTTCCCGTAGGGAGAAAACTTCTGTTACCACCGCGAATCGATCCCGCTGCTTTGAAGGCAAACGCGTACCCATTTACGCGAGTAGATAGTTCAAAAGATGACCCGCCCGGCGTCGCCCGGTTAAAAAATATACAAATAAACACACTTCCACATTCACAGCCCCACACTAAGTTCAATGACTTGTATCGGGGGGCCGTAAACATCCAAGATTCACAAAGTATTCACAACATACTCAAAACCAGGAACACAAATTCCCGTGGGAAAACACCTGTGTTCCCACCGGGCATCAAACCCGGTGCTTTAAAGGCAAACGCCCACCTAACTACGCTAGCGGGCAGTTCAAAGTTCAATGATAAGACTAAACAAAAAAAAACAGTCGAATTTATATCCCCCTTCTTATGTTAGTCGGTTCAAAACATAGACGTATGCCGGATTACGCAGTAACTGTTCCATTCTGTGATCCACCGTTTTCACCCTCAAATAAACTTAACGATTTCTCCTAGACTATAGGTCCAAATTATATGCAGTAAAGAGCAAATTAAATCTACGTGAACTACGTAAGCCGATGAAATAGGTTTTTTTGATAAGGATTAATATTAAATACTTAAAAAAAGCCAACGAAATAGAAGCCGCTATTTTTTAATGAGCAGGAATTCGTAGTACGTTTCTGTACATTTCTGACCCGTCTCGTTCACGGGCGGGCTCCCGTGAAACTAATTTCACGATTTCTCACAGACTATGTATCCAAATCATATGCAGTAAAAAGCAAAATGTATCTACATGAACTACGTAAGACGATGAAATAGTTTATTTTGATAAAGATTAATACTGAATGTCTCAAAAAGCCAACTAAACATAGGCCGCTTTTTTTTCAGATTTTTTACAAAGAAAAGTATTTTTTCTTAGCTATACATACATGTTAGATATATGCTGTCGCGGACTTTTTTGTAAAACTCATGAAGGCCAACATTTTTGCCATACATTATATTCAACTATGTCTTACCGTTTAGTCAGCGTACGCCGATAAAGCGGAAAGTTAGCAAATTTTTCTCCGACTTGTCTTACGAATATTATTATTTCGAACTGATAACTAACTTCTATCCCGACAAAACATAGCCTATGGCACTCAGTGATAGTGTAGCTATCTATTGGTGAAAGAATTTTCAGAATCGGATCAGTAGTTTCAGAGATTACCTTTTACATACAAACAAACAAACAAACAAACAAACAAACAAACTTTACCTCTTTATAATATTAGTATAGATTTACGAGTGTATTACCTTTATTAACAATTGAATTCATAATTTCTTATTCATAGTAATAGAGAAGATATATTGAAATATATTGAGATATATTGAATACTATTTCAATATATAATTTACATTAAACAAGCTGTGCCCCACAGCTTCGCCCGCGTTTCTCAAGTTCAAAAGTAGCCTGTGTGCTTATCCTAGATATAAGCTATGTATATCCAAATTTCATCCAAATCCGTTCAGCCGTTACAGCGTAAAAATAATACTTACACACTTACTTACATAGTACCGAAATGCACTATCGAATCGAAGCCAACCGTATGCACGGTTAATGCGAGCATTGCAAGATTTGTACGCCTGGTCGTGCAAAGACCACTTAACGGCATCTGTAAAAGAGTTGACTGCCGTTAAATCTGCCATAAACAATAAAATTTGCATTTATTGGTCGTCCTTAGTGTCGTAAATTCACAGTGAGCGAGCTGCAAACGACATTTTGAGTGAATATATCTGGTACTATAATCGCAGGAATAGTGGCGTTTCGTAAGTTCGCCGATGCGCATTAATTGAAATCACCAGTCAATTGAAGTCGGTGACGGCGGCGAGCGGCGCGATGTCGCTGCTCTGTGCACGCCAATTATTGTCATTTGTTCAGCCATCCACTCGTGTACACCCTTCGGACAGCGCCCTGCCTCTCGGTGCCCGGTGCCCGTCTGTGAGCACAAAACATTTCCAAATAAATGATTCCGTGCCAACACAATATTCACCAAAAGTTTTGTTTATATCTCTGATTGCCTAGAGTTTGATTCATGTCGATGTTCAGACTACTATCTTGCATGTTGGTAAGTGATCGTATGGTTGAGAGTGATAAACACGCTAGGCCCAGAATAAATAAAACATAAATACTTTCACACTCACAGCCCCACACTAAGTTCGATAACTTGTGTTCACATCACAAACACAATCACATCCAGAACAAGAAACAAAATTATCTTTGGGGAGAAAACTTGTGTTTCCGCTGGGAATCGAACTGATACCCCCTGCTTAGAAAGCGAACTCTCAATCAACTAAGCCAATGGGCAGTTCAAATGGTGCTCAATAATAGCTGCCGGAACACTATTTAGTGATCGGCGACAGATTTTTCTTCATTAGGATGGTAAACAACGAGTGTAATGCGGTAAACAGCAGGCGAGCAAATGACCTACAGCCATTGATTTCATCACAGAAACTAAGCTAGGCCCGTCGTAGGATTCAAACCATGATCTACCCATCGGTATCCGCTCTCTCTACGACTGTGCTATCATCGCTTTTGATTTGTAAATCCTCAAATAAAAAGTCTGATTCTAAAACTTGCAGATAAAGAAATCCAAAAAGCTTAGAGTAACGAACTTTCATGGTTGAAAAGAAATTACGATACGATAATTTTCAAAGCCTTGCGCGTTCTAGAGATCCAATTATAATTTACGAACGAATGAATACTAGTTCCTCTCGAAGCTTTCCTTCTTTGCGTTTTTTCCACAATACTTCCAGCTTTGTGTAACAGTGAAATATTTAATGCAATTCAACATTAAGAAATTCGGTGACTACTAAAACAACTTGAGTGGAATTCCATGCAAACAAGAAACAAACTTTGCACTCTCGACGTCATGTAAGTAGGTGTGTAAGTCCAATAATTCAAGGGAGCGGGTGGCCGTAATGTTGGAAATTTTCAGAGCGCCTCGAAAACTTGGATCTTCCGGGTCCAGTGGACTAGCAACGCTCACTGAATTGTTATCTTTATGGCCCATGGCGCGCCGACCAGGGAGAGTTATATTTTTACAAACAACTTGCTGTTCTTTAAAGAATACACTTTAAAAAATCAGATAAGCTAAAAAATTTATCACGTACGAAATGTTCTCTTGAACAATAAAAGGTTCCAAAGGTTGACTGGAAGAGATCGCTCTTAGCGATAAGTCCTCACATTTTACTTTAGGTGTGTGTTTTTTTTAAACACCCCTGTAACTTAACATTATTTGGTGTAAAATAAAGAATGTTCTATTCTAGTCTATTCTAAATTGTTTATTCACATGGGCCCCAAAGAGGTACTCATTAAAGTTTATTGTTGCCAGATTCCCAAAATTATAGCAGTCTCAGTAAAACCTCGAAGAACATTGCGCGTGTGCAATATATAATAATACTTTGAACTCTTGTTCTTTCTGTCTCTGTGGTTCTTAAAGAAAAGCTTAATATGATACTTTGTGTATAACTTGAACAGTAAGTATATCTGTCCGTATACTCATTTATTAGTAATCGGGTTTATACTTCAAATTATTTGCAAAAATATAGCGTACTTATTATTATAATGAAGATTCAAGTGATACTAGTCAAGTTTACAATATTCCTACACTTTATCAAGTTAAACTGTGTGCAAAATTTCGTAAATGTACTGGCAAACTTCAACAATTCAAATCTCGATGCACACGGGGAGCCTGCCAAGTTCTCAACAAAGACACTGAACAACCAAATGTCTACCTATCTACTGAACATCAATAAAGTTTGCAAATAGGTATTTCTGCTGCGATGTAAACGCTTGTTATCGATATTATTATATACATATTTGTTGTACCCGGCATGCGTTGCTATGCCACGTAGAAATAGTATTTTACCACTTTCACGTATATACTCGCCTAGTACTTTAAAACCAAACTAAACATTTTTTGGATATTGTTCATACAAAAACTCTGAAATCACGATAAAATAATAAAACGCAAGCAAAGCTTATGGGACCACATGAAAAGCACCAGCTTTCAAATAAAAAAAAATCATCAAAATCGGCTCACAACGAAAGAAGTTATGAGGTAACTTTTGAAGTCGGTAAACGAGAACATCGTCAAAGTAATCCACAAAATAGGCATGATTGACGATATTTCAAGAACTACTGATCATATTCGGCTCACGTGGAGAGAAGTTATGAGGTAGCACATAAAAAAACAACAGTAAGCCGGTAAAAAATAGTGGGTAGGCGTAGGAGGGTGAAAAATACTTTACGACCTACTCTTATACCTACCAAATATACAAAAAAAAATTAATGTTCGAAAACAAACAACACGAGATATTTATATATTAAATTTTATGCAAGTAATAATTTATAAAGATTTTTAAAATCAAGTTTTAACCAGTTGTAAATAAAAAAGACTAAAAAGTTATACCACCAGAATACTTGTCAAGACGAATCAAATGAGCCTAAACTCGATGGGTTTATCTTATTTAGTTCAGAAGTTCCTATGGCCATCTTCCGACCAGCTCCATGGCTCCATCTAAGTACAAGAAATTTGAGCCCAACCGGACATCGGGAAGTGCTTGCAAGATTTGATTACAGACAGACAGATAAACAACGGGACAGGTGAAACTAAATAAAAGCTTGTAAAATACCATCGACTAAAATGAATCGCACGTTTATTACTCCAATATAAATTTCCGCCGATACGACTGCAATAATGGAACATTTCCATAAGTTGTATACCGTATCGAAAGCGAAACGGAAGACATGTATCGGTAAAGGGATAAAGTAATGAAGTTCGTCGGCGCGGGCGCGGGTTGCCTGTGGCACAATGGAGCTATGGCGGCGACGGAACCGGATAGCGCCTATTGCCGGCACTCGGAGGCGATAAGAGTTGCCGAGGCGGCCGTTCCCGCGCGCCGCTGCCGTCGCCTTTTCCTGATTTATGTACGACGTGTCTCCTTTTTAATGAGTCCGTAAGAAGATATCTGCCTGGGAACCACAATAAATTTTCCAGCTGTGACTCGCCGAAATTCTACCGTCGATATCTGCAAACAAACCTAGTCCCATTTCGTTAATCTGCCGAAGCGCAGAACGTATCGCGTATATAAGTCGCGCTTATCTCGGGTAACGGCCGCCTATCTAGTTGATCTGCCAGTTTTATTTATGGCCATGTTTTCCTTTACGCGCTCCTTCCAATTTGTGGAGAGTGAAAGGGATTGTTATGTGGTTGCCATGTTTCATAGCAATAAACATGTGTATCCGTAATAACGTCATTAATATTTTGCTCCGGTCTAATTGATTTAGCATGTCAAATCAATAGGCTGTGTGTAGTACTGTTAACTTTCTTGTCGACTGATTGCTTGTTCAACTAAATCTTTAACCTTACTATGGCAGGCACGATGTGCTAAGGTAGTTAAGTCATTCTATGTGTTGAGAGAATTCGGGGGTTTGAATTAACCAAATCTGATCTAGCGGAGAACGCTCGGCTTATACGCCCAGGGATGCTGGTTTGAACACACTCTCGAAATGTTTTCTAATAAGTTAGGTTTTTGTGGAAATTTCTAGAAAAAAAGATAGCCTGAATTATGTCTTTATTATGTTTCATTTTACCTTGAATACATATTATGGCGATAGGAATATCGTTCCAACCGGTTGTCCTACGACCCCTCTTTTCAACCGACTTCAAAAAAGCGTTACGCGATATCTCCGCCGATTGTGAATGGATTTCGTTTTTTTTTTGTTTGGTAGACTATACTTCAGATGTCTCACATAAATTTTATCGAAATCGGTGTAGCCAAAACCAAAATATAAGCGGTGAAGTCAGTTTTTTAAGCTTTGCTTTCGTATAATTATTTATTTGTAAAACAATCGGCTTCTGAATTTAATTTCAACCTAGCATAGCCGAATCTCTTTGCGTCGCCGTTAGGAACACAGTACAAAAACGATACATTTTATGCAGTGAGTAGGATCTAGGTCCCCAGGTTCAAATCCTGCTCCTAAAAAATATTTCATGTTAACTAACCTAATTTAATACTGAAAATAATCTTCTTACTATAAAGCCTCTAATATTGCAATTCAATTAATCGCTTTTCATTTCAGTTATCGAATTGTCGGTGTAGGGGTATAAAAAGAGATTAAGTGCATGGTCAAGAACCTATCTGATGTGATAAATACGGGCCTGCCAGGCCCGCGTTAAAAGCTGTAAAAGTGATTATGATTTAGTCATATAATCCCGTTAAATCGTTTAGTGAACAAAAATGTCCTGGGACGGCTGAAAACGGCTGAGGGCGAGAGCGAGAGCTGAGGGGGGGTATTCGGGTACGAGTTAAAATACAGACCGGTGGTTGCGTGCCCCCTCGTTACGGCCACCGGGCGTCCGCGCTCGTTCTGTGTAAGTAGTGCGTTCATCCTGTTAAATTTATTGCCGCTTTTATATCAGCCGTTACAGGGAGACCCCCTTCCGTCCGTATCGGGTGCGGGCCCAGCTTACTGAACTCGCAATTACGCTTTACCGGCTTTGACTCTAACGGAGGCGACTTTTGCCGTCCATCGAATTGTAATGGAATTAGCGTTCCACTGCTCTTTTAATTTGTCCTCTATCTTTGTTCAAAACGAATCCTCCACCTGAATCGTTTGCTCGTTTCGTAAAGTGTTTTAAACGAATACAGCTGTCTGCTGTATCTACGGATATACTCTAAGAGCAAAGGTAAAAACTTAATGAACGCTTCAAATAAGGGCTTTGAATCATTCATTCTTGAATACAAGCAAATCAGTATTTTTTTCTCTCAAATTAGTTAAATTCTCTAAAGTATTGCGCTTGTTTGAGCTGATTATGTAAAGTTTAGGATTTAATTTAAATAACTTTTTACATTGATTAAGTTACTAGTTACCATTACTTAAAACAGAGTAGTAAAGTTTTTTTAGCACACGAATTCATGTGAAGGATACTTTTATGCAAAATAGAGATAAAACCAATTGGCAGGTCATATTTTATTTTTAAATATGACCGTTTAACGATACTAACATTCTGACAATTAATGATAGGTAACTTCACTAGGATAAGCCTCACAAAATAGACCAAGCCCATGTTATAACCGTTATGACCGTTCGTTACGTTCTACGCGTAGCACCACAGCTACGGTCGTAGCGGGGCCGTAGAATCATAATTCTCTACTGGTATGAAACAACTAGCGGGCATGTCTATTATTAAAACGTTTTTAAAATTACTTAATTATCTTAGATATAGTTTACTAAAGATGTACCTTGATGCAATTTTAAAAAAAGGTTTCCAAAAACACTGTTTTACACTGGAGCCGTAATTTTCCCATTATAGATATAATAACCAGTTTACTGCTAGTACCCTTGTTCCCGTCACGAAAACACAATGCCTGTTGAAGCAAACATTTGAAAGTTTTGATTGGTCGTACCGCAATTATTGCTAGAGCGAGATATTTGCGAGATCTAGGTATATCATAGCTAGATCTCGCATTGGCCAATCACAAGCAGCGACGGAAGAATACGAAGTTAAATGTATTAACTTCGTATTCTTCCCTCGCTTTTTGTGTTTTGAAGTTAATTTAGACTCTGCGCTACAACTGGTTTGAAGTTTTTGTCCTAAACACAAATAAACAAACAAACGCATCCACACTCACAGCCCCAAACTAAGTTCAATGACTTGTATCGTGGGTGCCGGAAACATTCACATCACACATACATTACACCCAGAACCAGAAGCACAAATATCCCTTGGGAAGGAATTTTTGCTCCTGCCGGGAATCGAACCCAGGACCCACAGCGCAGAGGGCGGACACTTGTCCACTGCGCCAACTGGGTCGTCATCCTAAAATATTATCATAGAAAAAACTCCATCATCCAATATCTACATTTTCCAAAACCAAACTCCCGTACTAGTAGCTGTTAAACAGTTCACTATTTACCTGCAGGCTCCATCATCAGATCCACTCAATGTTAGAAAATTATTTTATTGTCATCCGAATTACATACATTGATTTCAAATCGATGCGAAAATAAACTTCTTCGATTTGATTACATGCATTACATTACATGACGTTACAAACAAGTGAAGCTATTATAAGGCGTGTAAAAACTGTACCAAGTTTTTAAAGAGACGACACCTGTACTACGGCAGTGCACTATGCAGTCGGGAAATGGCACGACGGCTCATCTAACATGCATGCCCTCGCACTCGCCGACGCCCGCTGCATGCCCCGCATGTCATTAGCATAGCAAGGTACTTTACAAAACCTATGTATCTGATTAACACTAAGTATATCAGATTAGGATCAGGAATATTAAACAAATACGGCTGTGAAGTATTAAATCAATTAGTGCCAAAAGTTTCGTGACTCTTCTCGGTGCAGGAGCACTTAGAGTAAGATAATTAAACATAGAAAACACTAATCGGTGTAACTACGTCAATTCATATCAAGTTCTATTCAAAGGTGATGTATATTAACTTCCTTTTGCATTTAATTAAATCTTTAATCAATTGGCTCAGAGTTACAAACACAACTTTATGACCTTTTTTAAAAATAGTGCTAGTATACGGCATACTATATACTACGGACGAACGCATTCGACTCGAACTGAAGGATTTAAGTCCTAAAGAAAACTGGCAATTCTTGACTGCGCAAAAATTTTATATCGGTACTTTGCATTGTTAGCAACAAGCACCAGCGTCGGCTGGATACAACGCGTTTGGGTTGAACCAATTTTATGAGCTTATTGAAAGATAGTCTTCGACGCACAACCCTAAGTGATGAGATCCGGCCCAAACCCGGCCTTCATAACGTTTGTAATACCGTTTTACGACCGGCTTAGGACGTAACTTATACATATTTTGAATAATTTTACGCGATGCTTAGAAAAGAATTACTGTACCCGGACCGCCGAGATAAACTGACAACTTTGAAAACTTACTCGAAATAGCAGCTCTTATTATTAGATACGGCACAGTGATTATTCTCTTTAAAATATTTCAATATGTTGGTTACACACTGATAATCTTCAAGATATATATTTAAATTATATCTTCGTGAAAATTAACACTGAAAATTACACAAAAGCTTTAACAATGAGCATTGAGCATAACATTGTGTTGGTTGATACCTGCGCTATATTCAGCGAGCGAAAACAGGCATTATCAGTACAAATCTTAACGAAGTAACCCAAAGTGGACCACTACGCATAAACGTAGGCAGCCGTAGCGATATAAACTCTAATACATGTTTCGCGTGCTTCCCTCGTTGGCTAATAAAAAGTAATATTTTTGTAACAATTCTGTTTTTCTGTGTCGGTACGTACGTGTATTTGTGTCTATTGGTGGAATTCGAGCGGGTCAGCACACGTGTTCCGAACATACAATCAGCCGTTAGGGCACGCCGTGACACCCCTAAAACGATTTGATTAAAGTCATAAAACTCGAGGTAGGTAGCTGGCGGTGCGCGGTGGACGCGGTAGAAAACTGGAAGTTATGTGCTGTTACCGTGAAGCGGCGCCTGGCCTACCTCCTGCCCCACCGGCTCCACCTTAATAACACAGGTCACTGGTTTCACGGAAAAGTTTTTAAATAAATTACCTGAAAAATCTATGATGTCAAATCTATGATGTTTTAAAAAGGTCATAATTGGCGGAGATATCGCGTAACGTACATACAAAAAAAACATAGAGTTGAATTGAGAACCTCCTAGTTTAGGTAATATCTCGGGACTTAATCGCGCTAGAAAACTATTTTTATTTTTTAGCGCGATTAAGTCCCGAGATATTACCTAAACTATGTGATAAAATCGCGAAAGTTTAAAAAAAAAATGAGAACCTCCTTTTTTGAAGTCGGTCGAAACATGAAAACAAACAAAGAAAAAAATTACTAGCTATTAATTAGAAACGTTTTTAATCACTAGCCAATATGACTCAAGCCAATATGACTCAATTCAGAGACGAAGTAATAATTTGTACTACAAATACCAATCACTTTATTTTTACCCATCTCGTGATCGTTTCTTATAAGAACAAATATAAATGTAGCATGCGAGCAAAGACGGAGCAGATAAAAGTGCAGTTTGATGCAGGAACTTGCTGTTTCCTAAAGTAAATACCCCGATGTTGTGCTTCCCGTATTGGATGTTGTTACCAAGTATCGAATCCCTGAGCTTACGGTGGTAGCGCGTGCACGTCAAACTTTGCTAACCGCCCGCCCTTAAGAAAGTTGGTAAAGTTGCCTCCTTCGAAGATGTGCTGGGGGGCCTGTCCACACTAGCGCTTGTTTGAATACTCTTATGTACTTAGACACGAATACCTACCAGTGGACGGCACCTACTTGAATAAACTTGTTGCATGATTACATTAATATATGTATATTAATGCCATTTAAAAAATGTCTATGATAACATTAGTTGTATCAAGGAAATTGTATATGATTATATAGTTTAATTCATAATTGTAACTGTCTCTCGGGTACTATACACATAGCACATTAACAATACAAAAGCAATTTTTAACAAAAAACTTAAACAAAACGTGAGGTATCCACTAGTCTGAAGAAGTCCTTACATTACCCTCGCGACTCACGCTCACGACTCTCCCGATCTCGTGTAACTCTAATCCTGCAGATGATGCTGGATTTACCAGCTTTATATTACCTCCGCTATAAGTTACGTGATAAATGTTACATTCTGCTAGAGAAAATCGCTTTAATTGCGAATGGCAATGTGCTTTTATCAAAAATTAATTGCAGAAACGTTATCGCAAATGTCACATTGGAAAGTGCGCTCATAGAGCTACGTAAGGTGAAGGCCAAAAGCATAGTTGTGTATTATTGTGCTTAAATATTAACTCAGCGAGGCTGACAATGACACACATCTGTGTCTAGTCTATCATCAAACAGCTAAGACCTGAATATAACAGCTTGAAGATTCCATCTTTCGCTTTCGCAAGAAGCTTCACATTTTATATTTTAGTAACAGAAATCTAAAAGCGCACCCAACGCTACTCAACAGTGCGGAAGCTATAACTCAAGCCGCAGCTCACAATAAGATTCTAACTGTAATGATATTTTAAATGTCTCCGTGGCTGTATAATGTAGTAAGTTTGATGTATTCGCGTCTTGCAAGCGAGCGCGCGTGAATGGCGCTCGCGTCGCATTATCAGCCGTCACTTCGCTCGACAGGTGTCGCCGTCAGCCAACTCGAGAGTAAATTACTAGCTTCCAACTCGCTGAATCAACTCCACTCCCTAATCGATTTTCGATCCGCTACCAAGAGCTCCATATAAACGAGGACCGCAAAAACTTTAACCCACTTATTTGCCCTTCGTTAGTGGCAAATTCGAAATTAAATTCATGTGCACGCCTCTAACAAATTTACTAATCCGACCCTAATTTAATTACACAATTGTGTCAATACGCCATAATATACTACGCGACAAGGGTGATATTATCATAACCTGTAAATTCCTTCAGCCGGCAACCGTGGAATTTTGTTATCTACGGATTAAATGCGAATACTTAGATAAACGCGTACGTGTACATGTTCTGTATATTATGTAGTTGTCGGTTTGTGTATGGTGAGCAGCGACATCTTGCATGCAGAGTGCGATCTACGAGCTCGTTTTCGTATTTAAATAGGGAAATAGGAAACAGACGCGGTGAGTCGACGAATCACTGGTGCCGTGGTATTGTTTTAATTAAAGTAATTGGAGAAGGCACGTCGAGAGCCGCCCGCTCGGTTGGCATGATCTGTACCTTGAGGATTTACACCAATTTAATGCTGAACTCAGCCAGCCGTCAATTAACGCTGTGAATCCTCTTCGATCGTATAAACAAGTATGAACCCAACTCTCCGCTTAATGAATGCATTTTGTTCGCTTGCATTCGAAGCGATCCTAGAATCAATAATACGTTTCGTATTCTCCGGGAAATAGAATGGAAATGAGAATATTAATATTTCGTTTGCCATTGCCAACTAATCCTCGATGCCGAGCGGCTCGTTCGATGCGACGAATGCAACCGTAGAATATGAAAAAAGAAATGAAAGAAACTGACACTAACAAAAAGGAACCAAAGATAAACGGAAGCGGACCCGCTCATAGAGAAAAGTAGACGCTCGTGCGACTGAAAACTTTGCGGACAGTCACTCTTTAGCTATTCTTTGTAGATACGCGAATCTTTGCTAACAAGAAAATGTACTTTTTCCTTTGAACATTAGTTATCTGTACTGTCTTTGTGTGCAACGGCGATTTATCAAACTTTTGATTTAGAGTTCGAGATATTTAAGACTATAAAAAGACGAAATAGTTGCACAATAAAATGATGTGTGTCGAATGTTCTCTGTTGCTAACATAACTACAATCTGTAGTTACTATAAACTTAATAGATGAAGAAAGTCTCTTATAAAGTCGAAAGTCAATCACTTATCTAGTGACTAAGATCAAAAAGTGACTCATCATTATATATCATAAGAAAAATATGTTATTAATTATTATGAATAATTAAGAATTGGATATAAGAATCTTAGTCCTGACATACTGATTCACTGACTGACTGACTTAGAGACAACGCTCAGCCTAAACCGCTGGTCGTAGAGACTTGACATTTGGAGGGATTTTCATTTGCTTTAATACGTAAAGGTGTACTTGGAAAGAATTTTTGAAAATTCTACCCATGAGAGGGTTAAATGGGATGTATACGTTTGTATAAAAGTTCTTTGTTTTTGAACTTGAGTAGTTAATTTAATATCAAAAATTATGTTTACAATAATTTTGCCAGGGGTGCATTAAGGTGGTGCAATGGGGAATATAAGTTCACATGGAACGTTTTTTATTTATGAAGTTAAAGTGATGTTAATTGTATCTGAGTTATAAATTGAAAGGTTATTTTTTTTATTATTGATTACACATACAGTAAATTAGAACTAACTACTCTAACGCGTAGTTGACTATTCTAATCACACTAATATTATAAATTCGAAAGTTTGCGAGTAAGTATGTTTGTTTTATCTTTACGCTGTAACAGCTAGACCGATTTGGCTGAAATTTACAATGTACATAGCTTATACTCAGGATTAACACATAGGAATTTTTTTAAATTTAATTAACGCGGACACACGGCTAGTTATAGATATTCAAAGGTAGTTTTAATTCTACGTAATTTAACAATGACAGTCAATGTAAGGTCCTCGTCAAATATAATATACGAGTATATCTACCTCCGGTCGTTGTATTTGTTCCTATTTACCGACTTCACAAAAAGAAGGTTTTTTTTATGTGTGTTACCTCATAATTTCGTTCCACGTGAACCGATTTTGAAATTTTGTTTTTGTTTGAAATATGTTGCTTTCACATTGATCCCATTCAAATTTGATCAAGATCTGATCAGTAGTTCTTGAAATATCTTCAATAATGCGTGTTCAGTACATCTAATCTGATCAAAGTTACGAAGATTCAGCGGTGAAGTCGGTTTTTTTAAGCTTTGCTTGCGTTTAATTATTCGTAATAAGTGCGGTTGGTATAATGTGTAATCGTACAAGTGGAAAAGTAAGAATGTTGAATATTTTTTACTTGCTCGTAAACCCAATCTAATTCAGAATAAAATTAGGCATGAATTAACTACAACTATACGTGTCAAAATTGTGACTGTTCAATATATTTCAAGTTATACCCAGAACAGAGAGCACCGTGAAACTTTGTGAGTAACTTTTCTGTTTATATTTAAATGTCAATCTAAATACACCTATTGAAATCATTTGGAAAAAAATATTTAGCAACCATCGATTTAGTGTTTAGTAACCCCTTTTTAAATAAGCATAGCAGAAACTCTACCTAGTAAGAATACACATAAGCCCCTTTATCGTATAATGTTTGCTTTAACGGAGGCTTGATGATACTCGACAAGTACCGCCACCCTTCAGTTAAGTCGGCGTCGTTTGCCTGTAATCAAGCAAATGTTCTATTTCGGTAGAAAAGCTCGGATTAACCCCTTCCTTCGCCGAGAGCGCGTTTGTACAACTTTCTTTAAAGTAATTAAAGGTTCAAGCTATTTGAACTTCCAAATGAA
This sequence comes from Lomographa bimaculata, assembly GCA_948107665.1. Taxonomy (NCBI): domain Eukaryota; kingdom Metazoa; phylum Arthropoda; class Insecta; order Lepidoptera; family Geometridae; genus Lomographa; species Lomographa bimaculata. The sequence continues at coordinate 13,280,663 of OX403587.1, read as the reverse complement.
AATTCATAATCTATTTATCAACTAAGGTATCTTTAGCCTACCTTTCATTATATTCGAGCTACTCTTAAAGTGTACTTTTAGCTAAAATCATTTGATACCAAGCTTAATTTTAGTTGTTTTTATTTGGTTTCTCAGTCTTATTTTTCAACTATTTATAGCAACTACAACAGAGGTACTGCACTAAGTCGGCTTCGTAAATAGTATATACTGTATACCTTCGAATATTGTGGCTCCTGAACATGCAGTTTTCGTATCAATGATTTTCTTTGCGGTTTTATGAGCGATCGTATATGCTTACGAAAACTTTAAAGAAGTTGCGAGTAAAAGCTTGCACGAGAGATCTAACCTGCTGCCTCAACTGCATACAGTTATTGTTTTACAAAGGTATTAGTGCAAATTATAGTTTCCTTGCTGAGCCCCGCGGTTTAATTCTGGGCCAAAAAAGTGTCGCAGTTGTAGGTTACAAACATTATGAATAAACACCACCGGCACAACAAATAAAGCAATTCGTACAATAAAAAAACCAATAAGCTTCAAGCGCGAATTTTTACTTTTTTTTAGCCTAGAATTTATTTACGATTGCTTCACATTAAAAAAATATTTATATAGCTATTCCAACTTAAAATTGTATGTTTATATTTTTATTTCTCATATAACCCGTATCGTCGCTATCCATCAGGTGCCAAATGATTTCTCATAACGCATAAAAAAGTAATAAATTATGTATTTACTTACAGATATGAAAACAAAACTTGAATTAAAGCACGTCAGTCATACATAACACTTATATTCTTCATAACAACTTTTCACCAACGAGATTATTTATGAGCACGAGCGTCGGTAACGGCAACAAGACGCATCGAAGAAGAAACCGTGAATAATGCAAAGGCCCCGCGAATCGGATCATATTTTTTCAGAGGAAATGTGGAATCGCGAAGTGGCAAAACAGAATTTAATATTCGTAAAAGGGTTGACGTCGGTATTGGGGCAGCGCGGCAGTTGACGCGTGCCTGGTCTACGAGTTTTTTTGGCCACTTTCCAGAATCGATATCTTCGGATACACAGGCGGTCGCGCGTTTTGCACTAATCTCGCCGTAACCCCGTCGTGCATTATGTGGAAACAGTCCAACATGTAGGTCGCCCGATATCTACGTTTCCGTTTTACTGGCCAAACGCTTTGATAAACTTAATTTAGTGATTGCTACGAGCGTGTTTACGTAAGTGTATGTTACCGGACCAAGTCTGAGTCAAACTAAAATAGCAATGTACTCTTACTACTTACAATTCATCCGTAATTTTATGTACAATGCGACTAGCCAGTCATATAATCCTTAAAGTTATGGGTGAATTGTAGTCAGCTGACTATCGAGATGAAGGGGGTTGTAGATTTGATTCTGTCATCGAGTTGTATATGTTTGTTTGATCTGCAAATATTTGCTCAGAGTCTGGGTGTTTGTGGGGAACGAACCCCATATATGGGAATGCTAGCTTAGGAATTACATTAACGAGTTGATAGAGGGCTCGTGATCATATGATTGTAAGGTGATGATGATTTTTGAGGACTATTTTTACGGTTAAGTTTATTCATTTAGTCGTATCAAATTGTAATCTATGTAGAAGTTTTCAAAATTATATGAACAGCAAATACTACGTGATTTCGTTTAGCACAAAAAAAATGCAATCCAGGTTGCGGTATCTACTTTTCTCTCAACCAGAGATGTGTAATGTTTTTATGTTATTCTTTGTTTATGTTTGAATATGAAATTGATCCTGTATTAATATAAACCTTTTTGTTCTTAAAAAGTATTTCACCACTAATTTTAACCACCAGTAGTCAAATGACACCAAATCCCAATTGACCACGAGTATTCAAACGGAACTATATATTCACCTCTTGATGTATATTGAGACGAAATATATCCCATCACTCCATCATCAATCAATCAATTTGAAGACCCAGATGGTGCAGTAGGCAGGCCTCTCTCTGCCCTCTGCGCTGTGGGTTCGATTCCCGGCAGGAGGTTCCAAGTGATGTCCTCGGGGAAGAAAATTTCCCCGAGGACATCACTTGGAACACAATGTTTTGAAAGTTTCGAACTAACAATTTTGTTGGCCCGCAAAACCATAGTTTTAATAAAACTAACAAACTAAACTTCAAAGTTTTGATGAACTTAGTTTAACATTAATATTTTTATTTTACAATTTAGTAAGAATAAGACTGCAAAATTAGAAATAGCATTTGTGTTACTTTACATAAAGATAACAATTGTATTTATATAAGCTTACTATTTTATATTATTCGTATATAACTAACTTATATGTATGGTAGGGTAAAATCTAAGTAACGTATATATATTATACAAAAAATGTTTCTGCTTATGTCCTTTATAGACTTCTAAACTATCCAACCGGTTTCATTTTAAGCCAATAATGCGAAGATGGTTTTAGACTACTAAAACAATGCATTAAGCCTGTTATGAATCCGATTTTCGACTTTGACGTTTTTGACAAAAAAATTACCGTATTTTGACGTTTGTCGGACTTAGCAACCTTAAACGTAAAAGAGGTATAACGCTTTTTTTCTCTACGTGGCATTGCAACGCAAGCCGGGTAAGTAATAATAGGTTTAATGAGTAGCTATTATGTTGTCGATGGTTTCAGTTCGGGGCTAACCACTACATACATATTTGTATGCTCAAAATTTTTATACCTATTTGTATTAGTTGGCCTAACTGCTTGTATAGTGCGTGATGTGATAACAATCGTTTCGAATTAACAATGCGCGTAAATTAGTAGTTACAGCAGTTTCGACAACAATTTGTGATAAATTAGATATTATTACCCCTAACTCAAAAAAAAGGGTGTACTATGTATGAGATCTATGCCTGTGTGTGCGTGGCTGTGTGTTTCGAAATTCCCAAACTGATGGCCCGATTATAATACGGCTTTTTTATATTTAGTTTTATTGATATGGATGTATTAGATATGCTTGTTGAACCAGTGCAGCGTTTTCCACATATAAAATTTGACTTTTATAAATTTTAACATATAATTATATAAACAATTAATATTATTAATTAATTATATAAATAATTTATATTATTAATTAATTATATGAACATATAAATTTTAACATTGACACTTGAATGTTTATTTAATTTATAAACATTAAAAAAAATTACCATAGTGTAACTAAGCAAATTAATTCGATTTCAACGCGGCCGGCGAGGTTTCACGAAAAGTATCATTATCTCTCTCATAATATCACACCGAAATGAAAACGCTCGAAGACACGTGAATGAATAATACATGAAAAATAAATCTTTTTGGAGACGTTTCTTTTCTGAGTAGAATTTACAGTAGGTAAATATTACCTATCTACTACGAGATCAACAAAGTGAGGTGCGTAAGAACCTTGAACTCAATGGGATAAGCATTCGCGTCAGTGTTATGTGTCCTTTGATGTGAACAAAGAGAGATTTTTCTTTGTCCTTTTGGTGATTGATATGCAACAGTAAAATGTGGTGATATAACGATCGTTTTTAATAGAATGAACGCTGTTAGTGCGGAGATGGCGGCAGAGGCGGCCCGGGCGGAGTGGGCGCAGTCGGGTGCGAAGCGATGCGGCGTGCTCGAGAGCTCGGTTCATTTAAAGGCACTTGTCTGTAATTGCAGAGCGACTAAGACTTTATCCCGCCTGAACGGCAACGTTACCGAATAAAAAAGTTTTAATGGCATGCCTTTGTCGAGCCACGTGGCCTTTTGTTAAACTAACTCGTTTCGGCCTATTTTATATACTTCCAAGGTATTCTTAATTTGCAGTAAGAGGATCTCTAAACTCTGAGCTTTTGGAGCTTCTTAGGAATCCTATTGGTCGCGCTGCAGCTGTGAAAATGTGTTTGGATGGTTTTTACAAGGTTTTATTTGACTCGCTATTCTGTTTAAAAATTTTATCCAAGTTAAAAGCATTTCTAAACGAGATAATTACTTCAAACTCTCACAAAATATGTAATGATCTAGACCAACTCCGAAAATGATACATAAAAGTGGATTTACGAGCATAACATGGATTCCATTAAATTTTATAGGATTACTTGATTATATATCTTTACACTATAATATCCTTTCTTAAGTGGGATGTTGCTTCTTGCCACATTTTATGATTCTAAGTCATGAAGGGCTCCATAAGTTTTGATATAACTTATATGTTTTAATTGCGTTCTTTTATAAGCTTGATTTATTTCTAAAAAGAGCGGTCCTGACAGAGAGAAGGACAAAAAGGATCCTTGAAGGGTTCCTTTATCCTCTTGGAGGACGGCACTTTAAAACACAATATTAATAAAATTAAGGACAGCTTTTTGAAAGTCATATCTCTATTAGTTTAACTGAGTTCGGTCTTGCTGATTAAGCACATAAATTAAATAAATACGAAAAAAGGTTTTAAGCAATTAACTGCAACTATTATCGCTTGCCAATACATTTTATTGTTAATATACATACATTAGACATTTCTATTTGAGAACGCCACAGCTGTGTCATCACTTCCTACTGGTAAGACAGTAGACAAATGCTTGCCTTACAAGCATAAAAAAATAAATTAAAATTAACATGTTACTAGTTACTTTCTGTAAACGCATAACAAAACTTGTAGATAGAAGTTGCAATTTTCAACTAAACGCAATAAATATCTTTGGGTGGCGGTGCTTGACCCACTTCCTGTTACATGCCGAAACGCCTGCGATTTAATCGTGCCCTGCCCCGCTCCTTCCGCCGAGACCTCGCACGCTTCACTTCTTTGCCCCATAATTATTAAATCCATTCCGGCCGAGCCAAGAAAGCGCCGCGCCCGAATTGAAAACGTCATGCCACTTCACACCCATAACAATTTAGCCTGAATGATACTCTGACCGGACTGACGAAATTTGTGACGAACAATTTGTCAACTATTGTATTGGATGCGTAGGATTTATATTTACTGATAGTGTGCCTAAAACTTGCTCTCACGTTAGATGCAGTCTTAATCTCTTTGGCGACCAATATGCTACCGTTTCTCGCTTTTGGTTGAGTTCACACCGTGGCAGCGGGGCGCTGGCGTCGCATGAAAGTCGAGCGGAAATTGCGCGTCGCGTGCGCCGAGCACGCGGACCGCCCGCCCTCGCCCGCGCCGCCTAGCGCCTGTTCGTGACGTGCACTCCATTCGCCAGCTATTTTATTTCGCATTCGCTACATCCCCGTTGCATCTCCGAAATCTTTTACACCGCTACGTATCTCGTAGTATTTATTTTGCTTTTCCATTTCGCTGTAAGTGGAAATAGATATGCCAAGAGCAGACCCTCACACACTAGTTCGAAAGAGTAAACGCTTATACGAGCTCGCACGAACGAGATACATTTGAAAAATGTCGTAGTAAATACGAGAATCTCACGTAAATGAAGAAATAAAAAAGGAAATGGATGAGCTCTGTACGTTTCAAAGCACAATAACAGTCTGAAGGGTGAAACGTATTAATTTATTGCTAAGACAAAGATGCCTCGAAACTGTCTGGGGTCTGGCAGTGCAATTCTAGTTCCAAAGAGCAGTTTCCATTGTTTCCTCCATAAAGATGTCATGAGTGCGGAGCGAGTGTGTCTCAATATCAAGTAGATACGAGCCCGTGTTGTTTTGTCTGTATCGTGTCCGTAATAAAGCAGCCGAGCGTACGCTCAAATATTTTTGTGAAACTTTCATGAATATATTAGCCATAAATGTGACTAAAGGAATCTATTTCTCATAGCGAATGGTCGTTCCGCACTCCGCTACCTCGCTCACGGCTATTCGTACGAGCCCATGCCTCTTCGACGTTTATGATATTAGTAACATATCTATGGTATTTGGTTTTAGTGTACATTATTGGAAACTAAACGTTGGATATGTATACAGTAATGATCTAACCCAAAGTTGACCGTTATCGAATTACTACATTTGGTTTATTTAATGATATCTAACAAAATTCGATGATGTCCCTAGTCTCCATAACCTGCGTAAGACTCGCAGTACGTACACACTTATCTTACCCGTTCGGCTCAGAGGCTTGAGCGCTCGTAAAAATACAACTTATACCGTTATATTTTTACGACATCAACGAATGTCAAGTTTTCGAAGACCTGCCCTTCCCACCCCTTACGATCACCCCCTTGCCTGTAAGTAAAGCGTTAGCTGTGATAACCACATGTTGTTTGATTTTCATTAGTTTATATGTGGGAACAAATCTATTTTAGCTAATTAGACATAATATAATTCGTTTTCTTGCTGTGAGTCGCGGGTATGGAGTTATTTTCCTAACAGGAGTTAGGAAAAGAACTCCATACCCGCGACGTTGAAGTACAGATGCTTACCCACGGGGCTCACCCTGTAGTAGCATAGCATCTATATCATCCAAAAGGGAATCCCGACTCACTCCATCGTCTTGTTTGACAGCATAGGCATCCTTACCCATGCTTCCCAACGAACTCTGCTGAATGGTACACATGAGTAACCCTCTGGTGCCAAATAATTTGAGAGAAGTAGTTTGATGCACCGACTCATTGCTAGAGTAGCAACGTTCTCCAAACGCCAACAGTATGAGTAGAATTATAATAATTTTATCAGATCAGGCGCTATCATATACAACATCATCATATTATTATGTATATAACAAAGCCCCGTGATAATTAAACGCAAGCAAAGCTTAAAAAACCAACCTCACCGCTTATTTTTTGGTTATGGCTTGATCGATTTCGATAAAATTTATATGGGACCACCTCTGAAGTATAATCTACCAAACAAAAAAAATCTAAATCGATTCATAATTGGCGGAAATATCACGTAACATACCATACAACAAAAAAACGAAATAAGTCGTTTTTTTTGAGCTTTGCTTGCGTTTCAATTATTTGTGCTCTAAATTATTTTAAAATAAATTCGAACAATCTGGAGTTTACATTATTTATTACAGGAAAAAAACGAATAAGGCTAATTACACAATTGATGTGCAATAGCTATTTTTAGGTGCAGAATATCGTTTGGTTTTGATAAGAATCGATCAGGGACTGGGGCGGGCGGGTCGCGTGCACGAACCCCATAGCAGGGCGGCGGGCGGCGGGCGCTGCCTTCCGGCGAAACGCAAGGAATGTTGCCGATAGATTAACTTCTGATCTCTTTTCCGATATTATAGCACAACGCTTATGTAAGGAATTCTAAGCGCTTCAATCTGGTTAAAGGCCAACTAAGACCCTTCCAACAATGTTCCCGGAATCTCTCGAGATATATTCCTCATCTTAATATATCTCGCGCGATGTAAATCTAAAGTGCTGCGGTGCGGCGCGCTGACGAAATTAACCAGCTTTGTCGGAACTTGTGCTACGGAACATTATCTACATCTCTAACACGTAGCTTCAAATTCTTAGACCAGAAGTGAATTATCATAGTATACTTAATCCATAATAATACCCATTATAATCCATAATAGCATTTATAACTTTAACGAAATTCGAGAAAGTATTTAGAGATTTTTGTTGTTATACAGATAACCAGATAGCCAGAAGCATACTTTCGTGCAAGCAGTCGAAATTTGCCTCTTGCTTCATCAACTTGTTTATATAATACTCGTAGTTGCACTACACCAGAAGTACCCTTCACGAACGGTTAACGTACAGTACGAGGACAAGAGTGCGGTCGCCTCCCGCACAGCGGTGCCTGCTCCCGCGTCTCCGCTCACCGATCTGTTGAAACCAAATGCGCCTTGTGTGGCGAAGCCATAATCTTTGCCACTGACTTTGAACTGTTTAATAGTCGTCTTACGTGTCGCGTAGACTAATTAGCAGTTCAGGGTATTCCTGTTTCAGGGATTTTAATACATCCAACTAAAAGCATTTGACAAAGCTAAATTCCTAATTTCTAACGTTTTACAACTGGGACCGATGGAACATTCCTATCCAAAGCACAGTAGTTCAAAATTCTACCTCATAGTCACTCACAAATAAACGCACAAATTTAAAAAATAATAACAATGTGTGTGTAATTCCTATTTGAGATATTCTTTCCTCTGTTATAGACGGCTTGTCTGGTGTTGTTTTTCATGAAAATCGTTAATATATAATTTGATGGTGAATATGATTCAAAACAAGGTAAGTAAAAAGCTTAAGTGAGGTCTCAGTTTTAGGCAAACATCTCGTTATCTCGTATTTGAATTTAATAACTGATACGGTCCTTCTCATTAATTCGTTGGAAGACTCAATAGTAGGAATATGAATACGTAAACTGAAGTATCCGCGAGTGAGTGTTTTTACGAGTATTCAGTCTAGTGTCCTCTTCCCTACTTATTTTTGCCGCCCCTTTTTCGATATCGTTACTATCAGAACTCGCTTCAACTCTCACTCGATTTTTTTGCGATTGACGATGCTTAGTTACCCCTTATGTCCTAAGTTCAGTTGTCTTACGACTTTTACATTTATGATCAATGGATTTCAGATCGACTATTGAAAACCTTTGTCAATAATAAATGTATTGAACTTATATCAGTACCGAAATAACGAGTCCTCTAACAAAAGTAAAAAATATATAGAATCAAAAGTGTAAGATAAAGTATTTAGAGATTTTTCACAGTTGTGCCTTTGCACACTTTTCACAAAACATAGAATTAAAATGGAAATAACTTTTTATTTCCATTTTAATTTTACATTTTGTTCTGAATTTAATATTATACCTATAAATATATAAATACTTAAATAAATGTATAAATACTTGGTATCTTAAAATAGACTTTTTTGTATAATACCATATACATCCTATCCTACTAATATTATAAATCCGAAAGTTTGTGTGTAAGTGTGTAAGTATGTTTGTTCCCTCTTCACGCTTTAACGGCTGAACGGATTTGGATGAAATTTGGAATGTTCATAGATTATACCTAGGATTAACACATAGGCTACTTTTTAACTTGATAATAGCGGGCGAAGCCGCGGGGTACGGTTAGTATTAAATATTTTGTAAAATGAAACATATTTTTACCGAATATGTGCACTACCATATCGAAATATCGATACACCCAGGTTAACTGGAAGAAAATGCTTTGTAGCATTATGTTCGCCTATGTACCTACAATACTAACAAACAAACAAACAAACAAACAAACGCATTCACACTCACAGTACTACTGTGTACTGTGTGTGTAGTAATACTGTTTGTGCAATAAAGAATTTTCTATCTATCTATCTATACCTTAGCCGTTAAAGTGCAAAGTCAACAATTTATTAATAACGAGAAGTTCTTATGTTTATCTTTGTAACATAAACGTTTTTTGTTCCAGGTATTCCGACTACACACTATCACGCAACTTTAACGTATGTTTGAAATTCTCTACTTTCCTTCCATATATTATCGTTAATATGCTACAAGAATGTTGACAAACACGTAGCTTAATAGGACCGCGTGATCAACGCTAACCAAGATTAATGTCGTCAATTAAAATTGACAAGCAGGCGGGTGACGTAATGTGAAGCGCATACTTACCTTACAAACGATCAGGCTCAATACAACACAGCGAAACAGCTTCGCCAAGCATTAAGACGCTATGCAACTTTTTGAGCTTCTAACAATTAGTATTATTTAGTCGACAAAAGATAAAACTTTAATATTTGGATATAAATCTTGAGGATATTAATCTAATTAAATAAAAACCTGGAACATGATAGGTAAAACTTTTTCCATATAATTATTTACCGAAATTGGGTCAACGCCAATATCGTTCACTCATCGACTCTAGAATCTTTTTTTTCCCAAATCATTGGAATAATTTAAATACCAAAATAAGTGGGAACCAATTTAATTTTAAATTGTATAAGTTCTCACGGAAATCCATTTTATCATTTATCGTTTACCCGAGATAAAGCTACTCTGATCTATATTTTTATCACTTTCTACAGAATGTCGAGTAAATCGTACGTCAGTTATTTGCACTACCGGATAATAAATTGTTGGGTATCGTATTAAACACTAAAGTAACTGCTAGAACTCATCGGAAGTCGAATGTCATTGCGTGTGATTGTGTGTGTGATATGTAAATGTTTCCAGATCCCGCGATACAAGTCTTGGAACTTAGTGTGGGGCTGTGAGTGTGGAACGTTTGTTTGTTGTTTTGATCTATGAAATGATGGGGAAAGAGTACGCCGTTCGCTTGTCATATTAAAAAAAACGAAAATACTGATAATTTCACAATTTTAAGAAAGTCGGTTATACTACGTTTTTTTCATGCAAAATAGGCAAGCATTTGTATTAATGTTTGACCATTATCTCACCTGATGGAAAGTAACGATGCTTGCCTAGAAAATACCTATACCATATTCTAGACTTGAAGGCTCCTAGATTATACCGTTCTGACATAAAAACGAGTGCAACCAGTTCCACTCCTTCGCTGTACGGATGATGAATGTAAAAGCGAAACTGGAGGTATGTCAACTATAAATGTATGACGTTTGACAGTTTGTCTTGTTGTTAGATGATAAAAAGGGTATAGAGAAATTAATTTATGTAATTTCTGTGCAAACTCTACAAAATGTAAACGATAGAATAGCTATAGTCCTGCACTAATGGAGGGGCCAATCTTCAGAAACTCCACAACTTGTTATACTGTCTAAGTATATGTGGTAATGCGGAGCGCATACTTATGCTAGTAACGCTCAGGTAGGTAGAGCAAGGGAACGCTGCGGCTTGTTTGCGTACAAGTGAATTCCATTAGATCCATCGTGTGTACGCCGCCGCAGCCTCCGCGCTTCATTCATATCCCATTAGCTGATCAATTCACAAGTGCAATACTCATTTACTTATATGAGCACAGTCTGCTGAATACAGCTTATGTATTATGAACGTACGAATTAATTTGTAATTCCGTTACTGAATACCAAAATAGACTGAATCTGTTTCTGACAGCGTTGTCCGACTCTGACATGGTAACATTTGATTTTAAATTAAGATAATCACTATCGCCGAGTTGAATTAAATCATTATGACAGTCGTTTGCTAACTCTGCTCGTATTTTGTTCTCTTTATTCATGTGCTTAGTACGCAATACACGCAAACACGGAGGTAACATTTCATGTAAATGTTATATGAGATATTAATTGTTGTATAATATAGTGAAACCAACCCTCTAACCGAGGGTAGCGGTTTCGAAACCTACGACGAGCTTGAGCTTCTAGTGAAGGTAACATCGTGATGAAATTCAATGTGGCAGGGCATTTTTTTCGTGCTCGCCTGGCTTGCTACCCTGTACTGAAATACAATTGTAGTTCACCCTCAAGTAGAAAATCTGTCGCCGTTATCACTTAATGATGGACCGGCAGCTATCCTTGAAAGTAAGTCACTCTAAACTTATCGTGTTTATTATCATCAACCACATCATCACTTACTATCAGCAAGAGAGTAGTCAAACACTAGCCTATCAAATAAAAAAAATAAAAAAACATACATAAAAAATATTCCGGCAAGCGCGTTATGAAAGGACCGTTAGTCTATGTAATTATAATAACTCGACAAACTCATTTAATGTTCCATAAATGTGGTTCGCTATTTAAAAGTGTGTTCAACTGTGTCGGGTTGTTGCGGGTGGCGGCGCAACAATAATTAAATTTTCCCGTCGCCGAGTGCGCCGCGGAGTATGTCGTTTCATCAACCTCCGCACTAACTCGCGAGAATGCCGTCGCCACCTGAAATATTTCATTCAGACTTACAGCTGTGCTTCAATCTGCAGGAAATTAAAATGAACACTTTCCTATGCGCTTTAAACGTTTTATTTCACAAATATGTGAGATATTCGGGAAATGTGTTAATAAAAACGTGCTACACGTAACTGCAATTTTATTATCTTATTAAACTTGTATTCATGCGACTGTCGACGCGCCCGAAATATCTTTTCTGTGCTTCATTTACGAGATTTAGATATGTACAAAAATTGAGTTTTTTTTTGGGAATTATTTCAAATTCTCGAGAACTCGACGCTGACTAAACAAACATATAACACAACAACAAATCCACGTTCGCTGAATTTACATATCCAATAACAGACGAGAACGACATGATTGTTTGACACCTCGGCTCAAGGCTGCAGGCGCTGGCCACTACACCGACACAGACATACAAGTACCTACGTTGTTACTCGACGGTAACGTTGCCTTTTTCAGTCAGGAAAAACAAGGAAAACAACCGCATAATTCTCTCACATTCAAAAAAATAAACACTTACAGCTATTGTTTGCGAATACCCTCGGTGCGTGCGAAACTGCGTGACCTCCCCGGCCGGGCCCTCCGGCTAAAACAATATGAACCTCCGCTTTTGAATTTATATGAATATATCTAGTGCTAATGTAATTGCGTACTTAATGTCCGTTTTAAAATTATTTGTTTGTGTGAGATTTATTCCTTATTGCAAGGATTCTGAACAAGTTTTATAGCATTGTTAGGTTAGTAAAAAAATCTTAAACATTTCGGTTTTAGAAATTTAAAAGAATTCTATGTTCAGATCTTGATAGTTGAAAAATTTACTACAAATTATGAACCTTCATTGCTACCTCTTGGGCTGATTAACACCATTAGATCGGCCGCAGCCAAAACAAAAAAAAGTAAAGCCATTTAGTTAAGCGGCATTTAAAGAAAAACGCGCAGTGAAAGTCGCTTGATTCCCTGAACGATGCTCCCTCCAGCCACCCATTGAGAACACTTGCTCTCGCAGGGACGAGGGCGCGCTGCCATTTTCTATTTTAAGATTGTAATTTTATACTGCCTCTCCGACTACCGCCTCTGTCGTTATAACCAATTTACCCTTTTATGGCGCGCTGATTTCAGACTCGGAATGTGGAGATTATCATCCTTTGTAAATGAATACAGATCTTCATCCTATTTATTTTGAAAATGTATATGATAAACGTACATCATATCGTTTTGCAATCACACTAACTTTCAATTTCCGCGGTGAAAACATCACACGACAACGAGAGATCATTCAGAATCCTACGCACTTCACCCGGCGCTGGCAATATCCCATTACTCGTTTTATACCTACCTAATTTTCCGAAATGAATATTTTATTTCATACTTATCGAAGTATTGGCGGTGTACACTGGCGGTGTCGAGTTGCGAGCGGCGATGATTGGCCTGGTTTCTTCGCCGCCTTATTTCCATCTTATTACCGGCAGCGAAGCGATATTAAAGCGAGCGCAGTGGCGCCGCCGCCGCCAGCGCCGCGCGCCGCTCGCCCGCCCTTCCGAGCGCGCGTCTCCGCCCTGTCTTTGCGTCCGTGAATTAGGTTAATGGCCTGCCAGGTGATTTCCTTCTAAGCCGTATTTCGGGTAAAGCACCATTGCCTCGACACGCCAATGTCGCTGTTACAGCTCCCCAAATGTAAAACTTTTCTACGCCCTTCAAACTGTTATTTTTTCTCGACACCCGCCTTTAGAGCCAATTACAACTGTAACTCGTCTACTGTAACTTGTGCGGTTTACTTAAAGTTGGCCTTTGATGTTTTCGTGAAAGTACGGCAAGGATCGGTACAGCAGATTGTAGTTTCTAGTTTCATTGAGTTGTTACTATATTTTGCTGTACTTACTATGAGATATATATATATATTTTTTTACAAAAGCATTCACACTCACAGCCCCACACTAAGTTCAAAGACTTGTATCGTGGGTGCCGGTAGGTCTCCAATAAGAATTGTCTCTCAAGGATAGATGCCGGACACTGTTTGTGCCGGTAGATTTATTCCACATAAATGTGGTAATATACGACTGTTTTACTCAGCGCTAGAGTGGCGAGCTAGCGAATTTAGCACTATAACTGCAATAACCATGGAAATATGCAAATAGCGCTTCATAAACATCGTTATTATTTGCTGTAGTTAAATACTAGATGCAAATGATAAGAAGCAACAAAATTAGCTCACTGAAATATTACCTGCAAGGGTAGTGTTTCGATGCGAGTGGTCCCGCGGGAGCTTTTGATTTACGAGATAAAGTCGCACCACAGAGGTGGTAGGCGGCTGCGGCCGCGCCGCCGCCGGGCGGTTGCCGCGCGACGGAGCCGCGGTTGCACCGGATGCCTCAAGCGTTTTTGTGCACCACCCTCCCTGGCCCTCTTAACAGATACACTTCCCGACATAACAAAACACTGAATTTGGAGACACAGTGTCTTGTTTTTGCGAACAAACTATAAACAAGGACAGTGACCATGTTTCGGTATCGGATGTTTGCTCTACTCTTATCGTAACTTACGTAAGTTTGGGTTTCCGTATTTAGCAGAATGAATTTTAGAACCAAAAACTTTCGCGATGAACATGAGAATATCAATTCTGTACTTGCAATTTTTATGCTATTAAACAAATTTGTGGACAAAATAATAAGACCTACTTAATACGTATACACGTATTAATCGAAAAGTACATTCTCCATTTCTGTTAGTTGCCAAAGTATTTTTATAAATAGAAACTGGATACCATGAATTTATTCAAGTAGATCTATTCTAAACTCGCTTTACCAATTTATTTACACTACAAGGACATAAACTTACGTGCTTAGTTAGATATACAAAAATTACATCTAATAGATTATGCGCTATTTTCAGTAAGAGACAATTTTAAAAGGAAATAATGAAGTCCTTTACATAATGGTAAGATAGATAGATATAGATATATTGATATGCTCTTTATTATACACTTAAAAATAATAAAGAACACAAATACGAATGACAGTAAATAATTATATAAGTGTAACAATAGGCTTATCGCTGAGAACGATCCTCTCTCTTCCAGTCAACCTATGGATGGAGAGAAATAACGCAATGTAATAGGACGTCGTTCTCCGTTCAATAAAGTTCAGAACAGTGATTAAAAAACATAAAATATATAAATTATACATTTACATACACTTAAAAATATACTATATTATTATAATATAATACTACATATTTTTAAATGTACAATAGGTACATATTACATACATATACGAATAATAAAAGTAATGTGACAAAAAAAACAAAAAGTGAGAGAGCAAAATAAAAAGGAATGAGCTTGGGCAACAGTAACACTAAAACTAACAAGAAGGTAAGCGTCACGCCTTTCTTTAATAAGTGCAATGATTACGTATGCTGCCATGCTATACCTGAAAGCTGTGGTACAAGGGTACTAACCCATGTGAACTCGTAAATATGTGCTACCACGTGAATAAAATGTAAGTGCTAGTAGAGCTCGCGCCCTCTAAGGGTTCCTTATAATTACTCGTTATACATACTTGTATTGTATGTAAACCCAATGGCATTTCTATAACTGGATCGAACGTTTCAGATTTAACAAGACGTGTACTTATTTTGGTTTTGTGGGTTTTTCTTCCATTTTTTGGGCGCTTGCTTAGTTACTGTATAAATATAAAGGTACATTGTGTTATATTATGAGTATTTATGTTGTATTTCGTTAGGCTTGGTACTATTGTATTCGTTCATAAATCGATTTTAATACGCGATATTGATATTAATACGTGTAAGCAAAGCAAGAAAAAAAAACTATAAAAGAAAAAATGTGTTTGTCTAGTGTACCATACATATATGTCGTTAGTTTACATAGGTTAAATACTAACAATTAGATGGCCCGTAAGTAAAACTAACAATGTTTTTATATTAAAATAAGTAAGCCCCGCGGCTTCGGTTTAGTAGTTACGGAGATACGTGGTACCAAACATTTACACACACACACTTTCGCATTTATAATATTAGTAGGATTAATACATTGATTTTGTAATGAATAACAGACACAACGACCTAAAATTATAAAGTATTACAACAAGTTGTTTGTTAGTTAATACACTGAAAGACACCTAGGAGTATCTTACCGGGATGCCCATAAACGTTCCTATAGCGTTCACCGAAGTTTAATTTAAATTAACTATTAGTTCATTTTTTATTTATTTTTTAGTTAGCTAGATTTTTATATTCCTATGCTGTTTATGAATAAAAATGCTCCAAACAAAACGTTGGCTTGTATAAAATGTTATTTTTCAAATCCCCGCAGGTCATTGTAGTCCATCGAGTCTGCAGTGATACGGCTACGTCGAGCACTATGTTTTTGCAATAGGGAATGTATTTCTAGCTTTTGTTTTTAGACGATCACTATTTGTACCCCTATTGTATTTGTTTTTACTGTGCTTTTCACTGTGGTGAAAATGCTAACAAGCTAAGAAATAAATGAAACGCATCTATCATCGCTTATATTTCGGTTTTGGTTTGACCGATTTCGATAAAACCTCTAAAGTATACTCTACCAAACAAAAATATACCATCAAAATCGATTCATAATTAGCGGAGATATACATACAAAAAAAACGCGAAACTTACATACAAAAAAATCATACAGTCGAATTGAGAACCTCCTTTTTTGAAGTCGGTTGATTATTATTTAAAATCAAACTTTACTTAATAAAGATTTTTCGTAGAGATTAACAGCTGATTTATACATAAAAGCTGTCATGAATTCACCATGCGTGTAGTATGTTTGTTATTTTATAAATAACACACGTCGGTGAAACCATTAGGTCGTATCTATACCGGGTAATTTGTAAAATACAAGACACCTCTTAGAACATCAATTCAACCATAGAGACAGACGTCTTTCGAGGTCTACGATCAAATATTTTAGAATGTATCTTTGTTAAATCTTAGATGACAAGTGTTAACTGGCATTGGCATGCGTATTAAAAGGCTAGTCGCGGCGATGCCGTTCTTTACGGGACAGTATAGTTTAAACACCATTAATTATAGATTATATAATATATATATAACGGTATTTATACATATATAAATATATATATATATTTATATATATATGTATAAATACCGTTCTCAGTTGTCGATTCCAAACTACCCCCTGCAGGATTGTGCAATACTTACCAATGACAGTATATGACTGTATATACAGTCATATGACTGATAAACTATTATGGAAAATAATAGCATTTAGTACAAAGTCATAGAACTAAATAAGCCAAGAGTACAAGAATCAGGTTCTGAGAGCTTTCTGGTATTTTACAAATTACCCTGTATATTAGGAGATACAATATAATTCTGAAAGTAAAGCTTCGTGTTTCTTCATTTAGTTGAGATTGTTCGGGCCTCTGACGCAAATAATTATAAATTTAATGCGTTGCAGCACCGACCTAATCGGGTGGTTGCGGTTTCAAATCCTACGATTGTCGACTTTCGGTCTATATCGTAATGAAATCAATGGTTGGGCATTTTCTTTAATTTTTATGACAAAGCAAATAATACATACAAGACACGCGAGAAAAACATAACCCCTTCTTGGCATTCGGGTAAAAATATGATGTGCAAAAAATCATGCCCACAGACAAATATAGATACCTAAATATAGCCTTAAAACGACAACTCTACTAAATACCAATCACACAAAGGTAAATTTGAAAATTCGATTATAGTTAGGTAACGGAACAAAGCAATTATTTATTTAATTTCGATTAAATCATACACTCACTACAAAATAACTTTCATATTTTAAACATTGGCATGCAATGAACAGCACGCGTTGTTAATTAAGAATATCGGATTTGTGTGTCGGTCCAATACACAGGCCTGTAACCGAACGACGTCAATTTTAACGAACTTTTATTATTCTGTTATTAAATTAAAGAGCTTTTTATGAAAACTGTTGGCAAGGAGGCAGTTACTGCGGCCTTTTAGCGGTTCGTCGAGTAATCTTGTAATAATATCAGGGCACGCCGCGCATTAAGATCTTTCCCTCGCGTGCAAACTCCGAAAACCTTCGTAGTTTCAATCGATACTGCGAAACAGAGGCACAAACGTCTTTATCTACAACCTTGTGAAAGCTTCTTTTCCCCGAGGGTACCGCTTCATAAAAAAATGCAAACCTTCTAAAACGTCTTACCTGCCCAAATGAGGGATGGACTGGGACGTAATTTACGTTCTGCTTAATAAATTCTTACCTTAAGTTTTCTTTTTTGGAATAAAAGTGTTTGCAATTGGTTTTAGGAAAATAATGAGCTAAATATGTTTGTGTGTATACAGATAGATGCGGATAGCGATTTTGTTTTATACTATTTAGAGAAGACATAATGAGCAGTAGTTTCAGCTTATGCTCGTAGAGAAAAAGGTAACATGCAAAATAATAAATATATAACATTCCCAAAGTAGTGACAATAATCTACAGAAAAAAAACGTAACTTTTATTTTTTATGCTCGGTAGACAAGCGTTTGACCACAATCTCACCTGTTGGAAAGTGATGATGGAACCGACGATGTAGCATGCTTGCCTAGAAGATACCTATTCACTCTTGACTTTAAGACACCCAGATTATACCGTTCGGGGAACAAAGACGAGGGCAATGAGTTCCACTCTTTCGCTGCACGGATTATAAACGTAGAAGCGAAACGCTTCGAGCGACTTGGAGGTATATGATCAATAAAACGGATGACGTTTGACAGTTTGTTTTGTTAGATGGTAAAACGGGCATGGGAGAATTAACTCGTATAATTCTTGCACGTAGAATACCGATAGGCTTGCAACCTTACTTCGGTGACCGAGGCTCTGCATGCTCTGCAACACACAAACATGTAGTGATTACAGTACTTAGACGCCGTTATTTTTATATAAATTCATTAACACTCGTATAACACCAATATTAGGTTCCTATTAAAACAGTTTGTCCTGTGCGTGCCTGGGCAAACATGCCCGACGCACGAAATAAAACGAGCCAATTCCAAATGTTTTATTCGATGAACAAATAATTGACTTTGACTCTACTTTTATCTTTTACCGAATCAATTTAACCATTCCAAAGATATCACAAGGTAACTTTGAAATGATTAAATGGATTTTTTTTATTCACATACTGTTGTTAAAGCTATACTCAGACGACAATTAAACGCAAGCAAAGCTTAAAAAAAACTTTATTTTGATTGGATCGATTCCGATAAAACTTATATGGGACCACCTCTGAAGTATAATGTAACAAAAAAAACATCAAAATCGATTAATAATTGGCGGAGATATCGCGTAACATACATACAAAAAAAACTTATCATCGAATTGAGAACCTCCTTTTTTGAAGTCGGTTGAAAATGAGTTGGCTACATCGCATACATGACAATACCAGTGTTTTAAATACCAATCCTCCTGCATATTGTGCGCTATTGGAATGATTTTATACGTTTTATATACAATTTAATAAGGTTTATTTTTGCAATTTTTTTTTATAATTTGTTTTTTTTATTTTGGTTAGTTTTGAAACAATTAGCCATATATGGAGTCGCCCGCCTACTGAGCAGTGGGTATCGGGTTCGATAACCGGTGGAAACACAAGTTTTCTCCGCTACAGAAATTTATGTTTCTGGTTCTGGGTGTTCCAGCGCCCACGATACAAGCTTTTGGTTCTTGCCAAACTTCATGGTTTAGGTAAATGGGAAGATTACATTTATTTTAGTGACAAAATATGAGACATAAATAGTAGAATTATTAGTATGTTGACCTTGAAGCTTGACTATTTTACAGCTCCAAAATTCAACTAATATCAAATGCTTTAATAAACAATTAATATCAAATACTTAAATATATGGTAGTAGCTGTAGGTACCCGACATGCGTTGTATGCCACAAAAAGATAATGTAGGTATGTAATGTGGTGGCGCGAGTAAAATCGCTGGCGTGTAAATAGCCCACCATTTACGTATTAATATTTTTAATGATAGCGGTAAATTATTTTGAACATTGGCAAAAATCAGTAGGGATACACGAATCAATTTACAGTGTTTATTTAAGCCCACGTACCTTAGACTGCTTCGAAACCGCCTCCGGAGCTCCCCAAGAAAGGAACTACAGCAAACTGTATGTATGCCTAAGCGCACACACACAATTCCACGTCGCGCCGGCCGGCGATTTTGAATCCGAACAAATCCGAAAATGTACGAGGCACGGAACACTAAATCACATCACAGTTCAAGCGGTCGATCACAATAGACACGATGAAGTTTTTATTTTAAGTCCTGGTTAATTAGATGATAATTATTTAATTAGTTTTCTACGTCACAAAATTCAATAGCGGAGCGTTTTTTTTGTCAACCACACGGACCAGGTGACACACACGACTAGAAGATTCTATTTTAAGTCTGTGAAGTTAGTCGCGAGTGCAAAAAATGTCACTCGATACAACTAGCGCCATCTCTAGGATCGTCCTTGAACGATCTCTAACAGTGGTCAGCAGAGAGCCTAATACACTGCAAATGTATTCAAATATCCAAAGATTCTTGCCAATATGAATATTAGGTATATAAAGTGAAGTATTTATTCACAGATGTATAATTTACATTTATTTTTTATATTATAAAAGGCAAAGACGCTTCACCATAATGTATTTAATGTATTTACCAAGTACCAGACGTAATACTGTTCAAATTATAAAAATAAAGTTCCATACAAAATACATAAGAAAATTTATATGTTTTATTAATATCTTTTTCGTGATTTAGATTTTTATTCTGCTATTCGGGGCGAAGAAAAAAAACATCAAATTTAAGATCATAAAAATCGGTCCAACCGTTCTCGAGTTATAAATGGTGTAACTAACCCGACTTGATTTTTCATGTAGATATTTAAGTGTTTGATATTAATCGATTTTTTATTAATTTTATGGAGTTTCTGAGACTGCTAGACAGAACGAGTGTAGTGTCGTGTTATTATTTTTTTAAATTAACTAATTTATATAATTTACTTAGATTCCTCCACGACTTTGTCTTTGTGTGCTGAATTCGTCTCAACTCTCCGAGTATCATAGGATGAATTCGTTTAATAAAAAAATGGCGTCCAAGATAATCCAAAAAGTAGAGACAAATAAAATTTAAACGAATAAATACCACTGGGATGGGAATCAAACGAAAGAGCTCCAAAATACTATTTCAAACATATAACACGATTGGTGATTGATTTGTGTGACTACGTGTGTTTTTGAAAATGTTTTCAACCAACTATATGGACGTTAATACAATGAATTTTTTAATCTACCTTTCGTAATTCATATTTTTAAGTTAAACGAAGAAAGCGTGAAATACACATTGAAATTTGGAGACTCTGGTTTTTTTTTCATCTTATTGAAGAATATGATAGCAGAAAGAAGTTTGAAACATCCTTGTATTAATGTCCATATAGTTTGTTAAAACAATGTCCATAAACACATGTAGGTACGCAATTGTATTTATTAAAATTATCGATACTTCAATTATCTAAAGAGTTAAATTATAATTTAGTCATGTTTCTCTTTCATTTATTTGGATTAAATCCTCAAATTTAAATTGTCAAAACATAAAAATGTACCATTTGTCGTCGTAACTGTATATGACTAGATTTAAGCGGATATTCGTTTATTTTTGCCGGCTTAAAAAACACATAACGTCTTAAAACTATTACAATTCCTTAGCTTTTGCTGCTTTCTACATTAGAAGATAACGATTTTGTCCTAGGCGAATAGAGATATAATATATTTAATTTATAGAAGTTGCATAGTCGCACCATCAATATCTTTCACATTTTAATAGTTGTGTCTATAAACGATTAATGGAACATAGAAACAATGCGCTCTAACACACTGCAGGAAGGAACAAGTCATCAAAACACGAGTGGTTGCCGCATTTAATGGTCTGGGGCGGTACAAATAATGTACAGCAATGCAATAAATTCATATATACGAGTATATCTGTCATGTATAATCTGAATTAGAAAAATCATAGATTCGATCGTTGCGTAAAATCAAAATATTGCCGCTCAACATTGGGAATCGTGCTTCAATAAATACATATATAGATACAATTTAACTTGTCATTCGGCCTGAAGTGGTATCTTGTGCCTTCATTTTACCTAGACAAAATCTTGTGAGGTTAATTGCTTATAACTTTTTGACTTAATAATATTTGCTTGATTTTTGTATTTGTTGTAATTTTCATAGTGAAAACAACGTGTTTAAAAGCGAACAACTCAACGTAATAACAAGAATAGATTAATTTTAAATAAAGGCTTGCTTTACTTATCATCCTAAAATAATTGCTCGATATAAATTCATGAACAAAAGCTTATTACTTAGCTAAAATATAATACTGCTTTTTATTGCCGGAGGATATTAAGTTCCGTTTGACTTATGCCAGAAATGAGCAAAACTAAATCCTAACTGACAACTTAAGCACTTCATGATTTTATCAGTATTTATTCATCGAAGCAATATATTCGAAACGCCAAATAAAGGTTTTAAATAAGGTTGTTATGGATTATATTCCAATAGTAGAGGTCAGGCGACCGCCAAAATAAAAATAAAAGTAACATACAAGTACAAAAATTTTCAAAAAAATCTTAATTTAATATGATCTCTTAAAAGAGGAAATGTTGGTCTGTGACAAATTACTTACCGATTTTATCTATAAAAGCAGCAAAATGTCTTGTTCGCTAACTTTCAGTGCAATGTTGCCGGACCAACGCGCGGGTAGATAATCTTCAGATTTATTTCTAAAGTAAATACGTCGATTTTATGATTCTTACCACTGCCTTTTTTCTAATTTGATTGCTGACTGGGTATTGTGAGATTTTTTTATTGGTTTCGACGAAACGTGCAACTCACTCGCCTGATGGTAACGCCATTACAGTTCAATGGCAACCAGAGTCTTGTACTTAAGTCAAAATCCTCGGCAAAGCACTGCGTTCGTCACCTTGAGATTTTAGATGTTGTGTGTTGTGTAAATCTCTTTAAGCCCTGTAAAAAGCCCTGCCCTAAAGGAGTTTTTAATTAATAAAAGCTATTACACAATCCAGGAATACCTCAAAGACAAAATATAACTATTGCATATTTAATTTTTTTTAAATTTGACTGCTAACTAAATACTATAAAATAATTAAATACTTATCATTACTGACTAATTTAATATTAACTTACATGTACAAATTAATAAATATTTGACATTTTTTATATAGCACTAACACCTATAACAATACATAATTATGACATCTTATTATGATTTAAATTGATGCATTATGACAAATACAATAACAATACATAATTATGACATCTTATTATGATTTAAATTGATACATTATGATTAATGAAGCATGTCGTCCTCCTCTGCTCTAAATTGTTGTGCCCAACAGGGTCTCTAATGTAATGTCATTTATTTCTACCACCTAGCTACATTTAGAGAATGTAATAAAGATTTGAATTTGAATTTAATTACACTGGAGTATCTAACGGTTAAAAACATGTATTATCTTTTCCAAAAGATTTCCTGCTTCCGAGTAATTCATACAATAGCGAAACGCGAAAGCATAATATATACATCACTAAAAGAAAAACACGTACATTTGTAGTGATTTACTAATTAATGGATGTTGTACTGTCGGACACTCGCATTAGTGTTTCGGCTCACTAAGTGTATTTAATTAATTACACCTGCGAGACTTGCCTACTCTACACGAACGTAATAATACTACACGGTTTTATCTTGTTTCGTTTGTAAACTATTGTATCACCGTAATTAACTGCTTTGTTAAAAGTAAACTAACTGTTTGAAATCTTTATGCTAATTTTATATGTTCGATGTGTCCCAGGACTTAAGAAGTATTCCAGGACTTTACCTTACTATCTGACTGCAAACATTCCATCCAAATCCGTTAAGCCTTTTTGATTCGTAAAGCCATTTTAGAGATAGTTTGTGCCAAATATACACATAATATAAAACTCACACATATTTCTACAAGTTTAAAATAAGTTAACACAATTTAGTAAACGTTAAAATAAAATTACTTTTTAAAATATTACACAAATCTAAAATATTTGTTTTTTTTTACTTAAAACTACATAATGTTCTAAATGAATTAAGTCAATATTAAAACCTATAAAATATAAATGTATGTCAATATGTAGTATTTCATTCACAGATTTATCATAAATTTCAGATCCGTAACTAGGTATATGGCAATTTTGCTAGAGCATATACCCATTCTATGCGAGGCATGCGCGTTTATCACACCTGACCACATCATCTCTTACCAAGGATAATACAAAATCGTAAAGATTGTAATGAATGGCTTGTAAAATGAGCTATGAATCATAATACACTACATTTAATGTGTCCTGTAACTTCACCAGCGTGATTAACGACAAACGAACCCTCTTCCCTTCGTCATATCTCGCTACCAAATTTCATTAAAATGAGCACCGTTTTGGGGTGTTTGATAAATAAACAAACACACTGTTGGATAAAATTATAAGTATGAAATAAGAATACAGTGATATTTATTTGTAAAATGATTTGTTGCAAATTCAATAGTGGCTGAGTCAATACAAAATGACTGCATGCCTGGCGCCAGAGAATATTATATATACGATAATAATATACGATTAAATTATTAATCTTGAGCAATTCATAATTTTGGCAATATTTGCGACATGGTATGATTACTAGCTGTAACCCGGATATTCGCAGGGCTCTCGGCAAAGATACAGGATATAGATTTTTTTTTAATCTGATAAAATGTATATAAGTGACCTGCCAAAGTTTTTACTGCCTTTGCACCGAATTTCATTCAAATAACAGCTAAACGGCTGACAAAGATACCTTTCGCATTAACATGATACTTGTGATAAAGTTAAGGTATGGATTAAAGTGCTTTGTAAAATAGCTCTGATAAAGTCCCTATAGGTAAAATAGGACTCTAATTACCTTATTTTGATGAAATTTGGTTCTGCATAATTAAAACGCAAGCAAAGCTTAAAAACCGACTTCATCGCATGTATTTCGGTTTTGGCTTGACCGATTTCGATAAAATTTATATGGGACCATCTCTTAAGTATACTCTACAAAACAAAAAGAAAACATCAAAATCAATTCACAATTGGCGGAGATATCGAGTACCAAATATACATATAGAATAAATACAGTCTAATTGAGAACCTCCTTTTTTGAAGTCGTTTGAAAAGAGGATTCTAACAATAACGGACCATAACCGTATTGTATAAAAGGTTTTATTTCACACACTTACATTGTTCTGAAACTTAGTGATAATTTACCATTATTAACATCGTGCATTTGAAACGATTGCTCTGCGTCCCTTTTTTTTGCTCAAACGCAAGCACTAGACCTCACTATAAGTGATGGTGCGACCGAAGATGTAGCATGCTTACCTAGAAGACTCGGAAGGTTATGCAACTAACTTGATGTTCTGTAAGATCCGCGTTTTAGATATATTTATAATGTTATATATATATATATATATATAAATATATGATGTTGAAAATATTTATAAAAAATTAAATTTATAATCAAGCAGATATATAAAAATGTATTATATTATATACATAACTGTAAATAAACTTATAAAAAAAGTGCATTTATTGTCCCGACAAGGTTTCATTAAATCCGATTGTGATTTTTATTGTAGTAACTTCATGATTGGCATTGAATTTTCTCAGAAGAATTAAGTAGTAAGCAACGTAAAGTACTATTCATTTTAAGCGGTATTATTATTTTTATTTGGTTTTTTATTGTCTTGAATTGTATAAATGTAATTTTTGTATTTATTACTCTCAGGTGAAGAAATGATAGACTTTGACTTGCGAACCTGAGGCAATCAGTGGATGTTCTTCTTTTTACATAGTTTTAAAAAATATTAATTTAGAGTATTTCTTCGCCATGTTAAAAACAGTTCATTTTATGTTTCCCTTGTAGATTTTAAACTAAGCATATTATATATTATATAGTTTTGGTGAGCTAGCTTTGTGTCAATTTACATTTTTGGTGTAAAATTTTTAGGCTTAGAAGTTTGAAATCTTTGGTTTGCCTATTACTCATTGTACTGCCGATACTTTAAAATAAAGTAATATTTTTCTGGTTGATTGAAGCTGATATCTTGATGCTGGTCTTCTTTGGAAAGTGAAGAAAGCGATGCAGATGTCAACTACAGCTGGTTGAAGGGGACCAAATGATACGAAATGACAATTTGACCCGAAGTCAACCAGCTAAAGCGAACAACGCCACCACTTTCCACGATGGCTTCTTCGTCAATCTTCTGATTTCTTGCTTCATCTTTACAAACTTCTTGATATCTGGCTTTCTTCAATCTGGCCTAGTAATAAAGAAAACATAACAACAATCCAAAAACATCGTACAAACATTAAACGATCGGAAACGTCGATGCCGTAGACCGCGTCAGCATTCCTTAGTCGTCTTATATTTAGATTGATGTAAAATTTAGCACGTATAGAGTGGAACAGATGGGTCCAAAAATAACTCAGTCGTGAGTTGGTGCGAGGGCGTGCGGAGCGCGGTGGCGGCGGCGGCGGCGGTGGCGGCGCCTCCACATATAGGGCTGGTGAGCGGTCTCTGCAATCAGACGCAGTGTAAGCTTACCCGCCGAGAGCCGCGAGGAGCACGCGGCGTGCCGGCGTGCCGACATTGACGCGCCGCATGTAACCGTACACGCCGACTCGCTATTTTCGTCTCGTCCGGTGCACTAATTCGGGCAGGGTTAACGCGGCGGCCTCCCTGATCTCTGCCGGTCGTTACACACTTCCGTCTTCATTCTCCGGTTTAACACTCGAATAAATTCCGAACGGCCGTTTCTAAAAGACGAACACATCACAGCTAAAGTTTTTCTAAGTAGCCGCGGTATTTTTTGAGGGGAAGTCGGCATGCGGAAGCTATGTCTCGATGACCCCGACGTCATCGACCTGACGTAAGAATTGGATGAGGGGTTCGTTGACACCTAACAGATTTGACCTTGCATCTGGTCTCGTTTGACCCAAAAATAATTCTGAAACGAGTATTAGGACTCTACAAACTGCAACCGGAAACGGGCCAAAATTTCGAGAGAGTTTTCATTTATGAAAAAGGAGAGGGACCCTAGACGGCCAGGTGAGTAACGCGGCGGCACCTCAGGTCGCCGCTCTACGTCCGCGAATGCATTCCGACCGACGACGACGCGACATCGCGAACCTACTAACCCCGCGTAGCGAGGGGCCCTGCGCCCCGCGACCCTCCGTATCCGTACACCCTCCCTCCCCTCTTCCGGTCCATCCAAAAAGCTTCGAAAATACTCGACGTCTAACTATGGCATAAATCGGGACAAAATAGATACATTTTACAATTTCTGCGGTTGTAAAAATGTCATTAGATAGTTATGATATTTAGTCATGAAGGTGTAATTAGGGGTAGTAAGTATGGCGATTCGTGATGAAAGACGCGTATCGGGCGCGCGGGGCGGGCGGTTGAAACACACGGGCGGCTAGGGCGGGCGGGACTCGCGTCTCGACTGAGAGGCGCGCAGCATCGCGCCGCCGCGGCTCTCCCCGCGCCCGCCCGGTTCTCCTCGCCCGCAGGCGCCGCTGCCGCCGCCGCCGCTGCTGCCGAGCCGCACTGTCTGCTACGTCTACAGGATCACCCTCTGCGCGCAGAACAGACCCACCCTTAGCACATCCGGCTAGGCTGACTCTAAGCGTCACCTTGTTGCGAGATAAAACTAAGTCCGCTAGCGCCAAAAATAAGTAATATTTATTTTCATTTTCTTCTACGTCATCTGAATGCGTCCTTAGATAAATAGTTGTTCTTAGCTTACGGTTTAAATGAGCGAACGAAAACAAATTTAATAAAACATTCTGTTTTTTTTTTGAGTACCTAAATTGTTTAGTTGTATACTTTGTAAACTGTTTATACAATAAAGAGTTTTGTATTGTATTGTATTGTAAATTCAAATATCTCGTAGGGCCTCGTAGGGCACTTGATTGCTTGCGAGAGTTTCGCTAGGCGTTCCTCGCCCGCTGATCCTCGCACTAACCGCTAACATAAAATTCACAAACATGCTAATAAGTATATTATTTGTTATAGACATCATTTTACGATCAGGTTGGTTAAGTTTTCAATCAAAATATTATGACTACTATCTAACCTTTGGGGGAACCAAAAATTAGGGTTATGATATTACAGATGTATGTTTATAGTTATGTATATTTTTGGTCCCTCCATACTAGAACAACGATTACAACATATACAGCTATCTTTAAATTCTCTAGGAATTACGATTAATTAGTAAAGTAAAAATAATAAGAAAAATTTACTTATCGTCAAGAAACGCAAGCTAATGTAAAGAATGAAGACATTTATTTCTAACACATCGTTATAATCAGAAAAAACTATGTCTTTATATGGCAATATACTCGTCGACATCATCAATCATACTTTTTCATAAGCCAAAGAAGAGACGCAATATTTTCAGCTTTGATATGTCATAGAAGGCACACGGAACTGTGCCTATTTTTCACAATTGGATCATTTTTTTCCTGAAGTCTGATAGAGGATGTTTTGGACACATTCTGCTATTTGATTTTATATATTTCTTGTTTAATCTAATTTGAAATGTTTCGTAGTATTCGCTATTACTAGATATTAAGTGCTTTTGCCGCTATCTCATCTGATGGAAAGAAAAAATATTTAACGGACCCCGCGGGATGAGATGGGATGAACCTATTTATTTTTTCTTTTGTCCTTTTTTAGTAATGGCAAGCAGTTTAACATTAAATAATACCCTCTTAAAGGTTGATCATTAGATATTTTCTAATGGTTTAATGAAACCGTGGGTCGTAATTAATATAAATTTCATGAAATCTATTCAAAAAGTAAATTTACCACATATATTATTTTCTTGTCGTGTGCCTTAGGCTTAAAGTTTCGTCTTCAATTATCATATTAGTAAGTTCTATATAAATCATTATTTATTTATGCTATAAGTCTGTATTTTCATACAGTATATAAATATTTACACCACTAATATAACCATCAATATACACGAAACAGTAGTGATGTTTCTTGTTACTAGTCAACATGAATTGATGATTTAATATTACTTTAAGGTATAGGTCTTCTAGGCTTCTACTTAAAGGTCTCGATGTAGGTGATATGTAAATAGTTATAAACTGAATCTTATCCAAATCTGTTCTGCAGTTACAAAAATACGTCGTATGCATTAATTTCAGTGTCATATATAGATACCCACCCGCACTAACACTTTCATATACTCACAAGCTTTCAGATATATAATATTAGTAAGGATTACTGATCGGCTTAGTTGCCAGTGGCGCCTCCACTAGCAGTATTATGCTATGCTTCCCGTTTCTGTTCCACAATATACATCAATCATAATATAAATTGCTTTTCCTGTGCCGTTACCATAACTATGCACAAAGCTAATGTGATCGCCGTACGTGGCATACGTAATATTCGAATTTTTCATTCGGATTTGAAATGGTTATCGTGCTGAATGGAATAGGTTCGCAGTGATCGATCAGATAGTATCGCAGCGATATCTATCGTCCCATGTTAGTTTCAGTGATTATTTCAACACGAACGCAATTAGAGAGGAGTGGTGAGCCTCCTCCTGTTTGTTTTAATTACGGCGAAATACCCGCCGCCGCGCCGATCCGCCCGCGCTCCCCCGTTCTATCCACTTTTTATTGCAAATTGCAAAGCCCATTAATGATAAAAAACAAACTGATTTCTCGATTCGAAATTACAAAGCCACGTGAAGCTTAACTCCGATCAATTAAAACCAATTCCAATAGAGCCTGCCAATCTAAATGCCGCTTTCAATTCGGGTGTAAGTCTGCGCTGCTACGACGCGGCGGCGCCGCGAGCCGCGCGGGGTCTACGCGGGTGTAGACTGTAGAGCCCATTGGTTTATACAATACTTGTCGTGTCGCGCGGTTTCACCCTTGTTAATTAAGTTAAAAAGTAGCCTATGTGTTAATCCTGAGTGCTAAGTAGGTACATTGTACTGGCAGTAGAGTCACTTTCATGAGTGCCTCTTTGGGGCCCATGTGGGGCCCAAATCAGTTTAGTCGTTACAACGTAAAGATACAGAAACAAAACGTATACACAAACTTTCGGATCCATTATTTCAGTGTGATTATAATAGAGTTAACTACAATGTTACAGTAGTTATTTATAATTAACTGTAATGACTTATTAATAAAATGACCATTCCTTTTATTACTTAGATACAATGTACATTACTTTAACTTCATAAATAAAATTGTTCCATTGAATGCACCCCTGATAACATAATTTTTCTATTTTAAATGAACTACTCAAATCACCATCGCTATATGTTCTAAAAAAGTCAAAGTACTTTCATACAAACGTTTTTACCACATGAATTTCCAAAAATCCATTCTTAGTACACCCCTACGTACTAAGACAAATGTACCTTCCAAATGTCAAGTCTCTACGACCAGCGGCTATGGCTGTGTGTTGACTCTAAGGCAGTCAGTCAGTCTGTGAATCAGTATGTCAGGACATAGATTCTTATAGTATTAGATATAGTAGAACAATTAATTAATCAGGTTTATATATATTATTTTTTTATCAACTTGATATTCACAAGATTGTATTAAAATACCTAACTATTACACTAGGTATATAATAATTTCTTTATTTATATCATCTATGTCATCTATTGAAAATATTCCGTTTTTAGCAGTTCCCATAAAAAGTACTTTGCTTCTTATAACGCGTGAAAATAGTTCAAATTATACAGCCGTCATATATAAACTTGGTATATTACTATAATTTAGTTTTTAACCTTCAATAATAGTGCGCGGTAATGGTTGATACGATGACTTATTCTTGAACTAGTGTGCATATCCTAACAATTACGTATGTTTGTAATGGTTGCCTAGAAAATACCGTTTTAAGCTATAAGACCACCTATAGAAATAGCCTATGCTAATTCTCAAGGTCTTTTAAATATTTTTCCTGTATTCTTCGAGTACAATTGAAATCAAATTCAAAATCGTTTATTCACTTTGGCCCCAAAGAAGCACTCATGAAAGTTAATGACTCTACTGCCAGATTCGCAAAATAACAGCCATCTCAAGAAGAACCTGGCAAGAAACTCGGCGGCGCATTTTTTAAAGCACTCTTTAACTGAATTATATTAACCTTGGTATTTATATATTATGTAGTCGCCAGAAAGCGCTTGTGCAGTTTGCCTCCATGCATCCTTGTCATTAATGTACTCACTCAAGAGTATCAAGAGTTATCTATCTGTCTATCTAAGTATGTTACGACGTATGTATAATCAAAACGTGAAAGAGCTTCATGTAAGGATCAGTTGAGGTTTGACATGATATCGATCGCGCCGTATTGAAGAGCGCGTAGATAAACCTTGTTAGAGTTCGCTCAGTGTTATCCGCTAGCATTTCCACTCGCAGAGAAACACATTTCCTGCTCCATTGTTTCCTAATTTCTCGAAGTTCTCTCCACTCAGCGCTCCTTCGCACTCCTTTTGTTTCTCTAGTTCCTTCCGGACGATGATCCGGAATAGTCGTGTTTGTTTTATGGATACGCTACATAGCCCGTTTTAATACGTCTTAAAATAGAATACTGATTAAAAAGTATTTAAATTAATCTTCTAGTCCTATATATTATGATATAAGTTTATATTTATACCGCTTTATTTTTAAAATAAGAGAAAGCTCTCAGACCGTGATTCTTGTTTTAACCTTAGCTTACTTAGTTCTACGACATTCTTCTGAATGCTATATTTTCCGTAATACTTCATTATTGTAATGTATTCCATACAATCTATAAGTTTTAACTACACTGTCCTGCAAAGAACGGTATTGCGCGCCGCGTCTTGTAATATGCACTTGACTCCTTTGACTTCTGTTAAATTGAAGATGTTCCAGTTCGCTCGAAGCGTTTTGCTTCTACGTTTATCATCCGTACAGCGAAGGAGTGGAACTCATTGCCTGCGTTTTCGTTCCCTGAACAGTATAATCTGAGTGTCTTCAAGTGTAGAGTAAATAGGTACTACATGTAAATTCTAGACAAGCATGTTCTATCTTCGGTGGCATCGTCACTTTCCATCAGGTGAGATAGCAGTCAAATGCTTGCCTATCTAGTATAAAAAAAAGATAAATAATATATTTTACAAAGTATTTGAAAAATCATAAAACAGAACTTATAATAGTAGTGCCACGAAAGACGTTGGTCTCAACGGTAGGAATGATGTCACAAGAGGTTTATAGTATTTTACAAATTACCTGTATCCATACAATATCTAACGCCGCGCGCAGATTATACTGCAAATTTATTATTGTATAATAAGTATGATACGTGTAGGAAATTAATGTCGTTAAGAAATCTAACATATACAACAATTCATAAAAAGTTAGTCAGATAAAAGAGTTAGTTAGTTAATTATTGCTCTGGTCCTCCATTCATGCTTTAAATATAATAATAATTTTCTTTAAATGTTAGAATTTTGACATTCACAGACATACAGTTTCAGTGTGTAAAATTTTGCAATTGATTTTAAATATCTTTATTAAATTATGATGACAATGACACGTGTATCGGCGGCAGATATCAACATTTCGATTCTGTTGCTCGTTAGCAAATTTTAAAATTCCCAATTCCAAAAAAACATTTTAAACTAGCAATGACCGCAATTTTATAAAAAAAACGGTGTTAGTAAAATGTATAAATTAGTTACCTACTATTAATTTACTGTTGTCCCTGTGTCTCATATACAAAATGAAGACTTATTTTCTACGCGCCTGATGGTTGCATGAATATTTGACTTTAGTGTCGCCACGGTAAATAAAAAAGTAATCTGCATGAGCAATACAAGAAAAAACGTAGATAACATAAATTCAAGGTCTGGTATCTGTATCCTTTCAGCGAAGACTATTCAAATATGTGCATATTTAAGGTTACAATTTTGAAATCCAATCCGAGCTGGAACGTTTAAAAGAGTACATCGTAATCTAGTTAGGGAGGTCTCCGACGGAGAGATCATCGGTTTAGGAGCTAGTGGCCTACGCCGGATGACTGAGGGGCGTTTAACGGGCTAATTATCAAACGGCTAATGAAGTTTGTATTCAGCGGGCGGCAGAGGGCGGGCGGCTGTGAGGTGCTACGTGCGCCGACTGCCAATCCGCCCCACCTGATAACACCCCGGGCTCCACAGAAAAATTGCAGAGAAAAAGTTTCATCGCACGGGAACGTGAATGAAATGAAGAATTGCGCCGCTTTCGGGATTATTCCCAACATAAAATATCTTGAGAAACCTTCTCGTTCTGTTTCAATTCTTCAAGACAAATGTAATGAAGCTGAAAAATCTTTTCTTTGATAATTGTATCGTTCATACGTGGAACAGTCGACTTCGGTGTTTTTTTTATGATTGATAGGCAAGCTTTTTAATTTTGACCACCATCTCACATAACGAGAAGCGATGATGAGGCTGAAGATGTAGCATACCTGCCTAGAAGATTTACTCTTGACTTGAAGACTTCCAGATTATACCGTTCAGGAAACAAAGACGCGAGCAGTGAGTTCCACTCCCTCGCAGTACCTACGGATGATGAACGTAGGCGAAACGCTTGGAGTGAGCTGGAGGAACTATTAATGGATGACGTTTTACTTTTTGTCATGTTGTTAGATGGTAAAACCGGGCTTGGGGAAATTAACTTGAATAATTCCTGCGCACTCTCTTCGAAATGCGATAGAAAACCGATAGACTCGCTACCTTATGTCGGTGACCGAGACTCAACAATTTTGAATCTACCAGCTTACTATCGCCAATGAGTCTTTTGGCTCGTCGGTCAATGGATTCCAGAGCTTCAAGCTGGTACTCGGCAGACTTTGGCTTCTTCTGTTATTTTTTTCCCCTACACCTTTAAGTCCTGTTGGTAAATGATGTTGTGGTAGTTGTGGCCCAGAATGGGATGTCCAATAGGGAATATTATTATGCATGAGATTGAAACATAGGTTAAGAGGTTTTTTAACATTAAAGTTTTTATAGGAAGGCTTTGAAATTCTAATCCGCAACCCTTTTGTGTGACGAAAGTGGTGGGGGTAATTAAAATGTTTTTACGACTCACACTATTTTCTACCGACTTCACAAAAAAGGAGGAGGTACTCAATTCGATTGTATTTTTTACTTCTTTCCACGTAAACCGATTTCGAAATTATTATTTTTGACATCTGTTGCCTTCCCTTTTGTCCCATTGATCCCAAGATCTGATCAGTAGTTTTTGAGTTGTCGTCAATAATGCGTGCTTAATACATTTAATCTGATCAAGGTTCCGAATATAAAACAGGAAGTTGGTTTTTTAAGCGTTGCGTTTAATTATTTTTAAAATAATTTTAGCTACAGAAGAATTGCACCTACGATATTATCTTATTTAAATGGTTTTAAAAGTAAAAATAGGAATTATAAAAGTGGAAAAATAATTGATGTCGCCAGTTTACTCATTTTAGATGTTAATGGTTGGTCAACTTTCCTTAACTGCTGCTATGATTATAATTGTCACAGACAGAACGTCAAAATGGCTGCGTCTAAAATATCTTGAATCATTTTCAAATATTTACTTTATATTAAATTTAATGTTTTTATTATAGAATTTATATTTTCGTCAATGTATTAGCGTAAACAATCGAATAGATACTTATTACATATCGTGCAATCTCTACCCTTATAACCTCCTTCACTATTGTGCCAACCTTATCTAAAGCATGTCATTATTTTATGGGTTAATTTACCTGAAATAAATGGACTTTATTTTATTTTTTATTATTGTCTTCGTTGTCAACGTCGTCTATCATACATTTTTGTTTCTTGTTTATTAACACAGACCCGCACTAAGTTTGATGACTTGTGGGTGCCGGAAATATTCACATCAAACACGCAATCACATCCAGAACCAGAAACACAAATTTTCCTCGGGGAGAAAACTTGTGTTCCGACCGGGAATCAACCCGATCTCCCTGCTTTGAAGGCGAACGCTCACCCTACTGAGCCCAAGGGCAGTTTAAATATCTGCTGAAGTTCAACATTAAAATTTCTGGGTGGCATTGAACAGGAATCGGAAAGCGTGACGCTTACCATTAAGCGAGTGACATCACGGTTCTCAGTTATTTAAAATATATATATACAGACAAGACTTATAGAATAATAGCCGTGCCCTGCGGCTTCACCCGCTATTATCAAGTTAAAAATATGTGTTAATCCTAGGTATAATCTATGTACATTCCAAATTTCATCCAAATCCGTTCAGCCGTTAAAGCGTGAAGAGGGAACAAACATACTTACACACACACTTACACAAAAACTTTCGGATTTAAAATATTAGTAGGAATTTCGAGAGGGAGTAGTCATTTTTTGTCCGACTTCGCGTCACTAATGAGGTTAATGTGTTTATCAGCCTATATATACTGACTGTTAAACTTACTATGATCTGCATTAGAATTTATTGGACTTCTTTTTTGCAGTTGGGTTTTTGTTTTATTTTTAATTACCCGTTTTTATAAGGTACTCGATAGTAAGATTTTGGTAGGTTACGAGTTACGAGTAGTGTCTGTCGCTTCGTACCTTCCAAGCAGATAGGCCGATTTAAATATATATTTTTTACTTATGGTTGGTTTATCATAAAGACACTGGTTTCCTTTGGATACACATTATCTGAGAACATTTTATTTGTGTTACCTTGTTTAGTCCCTATAGCGCCATTTCATTTCAAACTCTTCGCTGACAATAGTTTGCTCCTTGAAAGTTCTTGAAAAGTCGCTTACGCTTAGTGGCCGCCATAATGCACCGATAAAATTTGAATAAGTAAATTTGCTCTGAGTCTAAGTTCTGAATAAAACTATACAGATAACAGGTAACAATATTGGCTGAAGAAAGTTGTGTTGTAATTCAGTTAAGTCTCGAAAGCGCCGTTGCATTGTCTCCAGCTCGTTCCAGCCAATAGCTCGTCCCGCGAGACCTATCGGAGGAGACACTTACGCGTAACGACCGCCATCATGCACCAGCAAAATATAACTAACTCAATTTTCTTCGTGTCCAACTTAAATAAACGGTTTGTTGTCTGCTTCAATATCTTAATAATATCTTCCAAGTGGCGTTGTTTCGTAGCGAAGCACCTACGAAATAGAGCGTTTTACAGTTTTCTCTTTGTTATTTGAGAAGATGCTCACAGTAACTGCTATATGTGTGAAGAGTTGGTATAATTTTAAGATGAACCCTTCGTTCGTGTTTAATTTAATTATTTTATTAAATTCGATTATGCTCTTCGAATGGAGGAGGTGATAAACTTTAATACACATTTAATAACTACAATAGCTATACCCGGCATGTATTGCAATTCCACGTAAAGATATAAATAATTTTACCTCCTTCACGTTCATGTTTGCTTAGCACTTAACCAAATCCTAGTGACGTATTCCAGTCCATAAACATTATTTTTCATAAATTTTTCGTTTCTATACCATTCTTGAATTCACCTTAATACACAGAATAATTGCATCAAAATCAGTCAGCCGTTAAGGAGGAGTTCAATTACGTGCACGTACAGAAGAATTATATATTTAAAGTAGAATTAACAGAATAGAAAGGACTACATGTCTACTAAAGCAGGCAAAAGTGCAGCTTATACGCCATATATACAATTTAAAGTGGATCAATAACCAAAAGGGTAATCATTTTTTCTGTTTTGTTAGAAGGTTGTTTTTTTATAGTGGTAAGGTATATGTTTAATATTCAACTTGAGTAATAGTGTGACGGGCTGTTCATAATAATGGCGTGTCAGTAAGCTCAGGAAGAGTAACGAGTGGAGGCCGCCAGAGACGCCACAACCGCGCCGCACCGCCGCGCCGCGGGCTCCCCGCCTCATCCAGGTGTAATTGTCATTTATCACCCGAAAGATAACAATGCTCCAATCAAAATTCTCCATGCGCATCGTTGAAAAATTACCAACCCTTATCTTTGGCGGCCGTAACGTATATTCCGCCTTTTAACTCGTAAAAAATATGTGTAATTACGGACGTATTTCTGCTGGGAACATTTTGTTGGGCAATAAGTCTCGGCTAATTGTTTGAAAAGATAATTTGGTGTCGGTTTATTGTGCGACGGGTCCAGGCGGCGCGTTACTGATGCCGCCCGGAGGCCGGCACATATGCCACTAATTACCTTATTCCTTTATTTAACATTCGCCAACTAATATCCTCCTGACCGTTTCTATTTACCGACCTGCCTACCGTTTTTGTTTGTTTCGATGTTAATTGAGTAATTTTCGTCTCGGCTTTTATGTCATTTTTTATGATATTGTTGATGTCTTCATTAGCTTATTATGTCCCATAAATCTACTCGTAGAGAATCGAAATGGTTCCTGATGATTAAACCCAAAAGTAACAGTCTTTCATATTCAACATTAGCCAAGAGATGGGATATCTACGGGCCAATAGCCTATATTTCCTATACATATATTCAACAAAAACGTGTAAGATACCTACGAGGAATCCAGCTGATAGGTAACTCAAGTGCTCAAACCCACTACCAGTGTGTAGCGTTCCTATCATGCCACGGCATTGCCTCTCTGAATTGCAATGCTAATACGTTAAGTACAAAAACATCGTCCTGTTTTTAGAAGATTTTTAATAAATTATAATATTTTTCTAGGCTATATAGGGATGTTACTAACTTTATATACCAATAAAACATTTCTTGTAAAACTCGTAGCTTGTAGCTATATAATATTACTATTTTTATATCTTATTTGTATGAAAATGTATGTTTTAACTAATAAGAAAGCAAGCGTCCAAGGTATTTCCTGGCTTTGCTGTTTCCCAATTTTTTTGTAATCTTCCTAAGGTTTAGTATCAAAAAAATCATGTACTCAAAACAGAGCAAAGAAAAAAGTGACTCTCCGAAAATATTATTAAAAAGCTTGTAGAAATAAAATGTTGTATAAAAAATACAAAGAAACATTGTATTAATTTGAGACTGCTAGAGCAACTTATCTTGATCTGATTACGGTAAATACCTATAAAACGCCTATAAAGTTTATAAAATTTTGCGCAATATAGAATGCAGATATTCACCGATCCTACAATTATAAGGGTTTACTTACTGGTCTATATTTATTTCTGTAATATACAACCAAATAAATACATTCACACTCACAGCCCCACATTAAGTTCAGAGACATGTATAGTGTAACAGAAGCACAAATGTTTCTTGAAAAGAAAGACTGTGTTCCTGCCGGGAATCGAATTCAGGATCAACGACGCAGAAAGATAGTATATTTCCTTTTTTTGTTTTCCTTCAACACAAGCTGGAGACCTTTTTAACTTGTTTTGATCTGTTATCAAGATGCAATGAGCCATTTGCATTTATAATTGGTATGTAAATGTTATTTTATTATATTGTGTGGCTGTGTTGTAGTTGTTTTTTGTTATGATGTCTGTACACAGCTTTTTTTTTCTCTTTCGTAAGTTTGTTTTCATTTTTTAGTTTTTTTTCTTTCTTTATATCTTTTCAGGGTTTCGTACCCAAAGGGTAAAACGGGACACTATTACTAAGACTCCGCTGTCCGTCCGTCTGTCTGTCCGTCTGTCACCAGGCTGTATCTCATGAATCCTGATAGTTAGACTGTTGAAATTTTCACAGATGATATATTTCTATTGCCGCTATAACAACAAATACTAAAAAATAGAATAAAATAAATATTTAAGGGGGCTCCCATACAACAAACGTAATTGTTTTGTTCGATATTGATAACGGCAACAGGTAGACGCTTGAAATATTCGCAGAATATTTTATAATTTATATTAACTTTATAAATAAATAATAAAATTAAAATATAACTAATATTTTATTTTTTGCCCATACAACAGACATTATTTTTTTGCCGTTTTTATAGATAATGGTAAGGAACACTTCGTGCGCGAGTCCGACTCTCACTTGGCCGGTTTTTTATATTATTATTTTTCTTGATAACATTATGCTTCTAAAAATATACATGAAAAATTGGTATCAAGGTAATAAATAACTAAATAAAATATTTAGATCAAAGTTATATCATTTGTCATAAGTGTGATTATAAAGCTTAATATGTGCATCCCAGTGCCATCTAGTGATGGTGGCTAAAAGTATTTCCTTTGGGTCGTGTAGAGATAGTTCCGGGATTTCACGTACGTGTCGTATTGGAGTCATTCTCCCTTCTCTAGAATCTTTCATTCCGCTTCTTATGTTTTTAACGATTCCACGAAAAAAGAGGAGGTACTCCATTCGACTGTTTTTTTTATGTGTGTTACCTCATAACTTCTTACGTGAACCGATTTTGATATTTTTTTGTTTGAAAGCTGTTGCTTTCCCATTAATCCCGTTTAAATTTGATCAAGATATGATCAGTAGTTTTTGAGTTATCGTCAATAATACGTTTAATCTGGTCAACGTTTCAAAGAGAAAGCGGTGAAGTTGGTTATTTTAAGGTTGCCTTGCGTTTAATTATTGAAGTTATACTGTTTTGGCGCGTTTGGGAAAATGATGCGATTGAATTTTTACGATGCGCGCGCACACCGACTCCTAAAAGCGACACCATGAAGTTGGTTGGTAATTGTCTCTCAAGTTCACGTGAGAACTTACTCCTTATTACGTATCTCAGTTGCGAGCAGTTTCAATTTGAATTAAATAAAAATGAACCATATTTGTTCGAAGTTTTGTCGTTTTTGAATTGAAACCGTTCCAACAGAGATAGGTAATAGGGGGTTTGATAACTAATTATATGTAGTCAATGTCTCATTTCACAAACGAAAGAGTACTGACATTTGTTTTGTTACCTTGGTTTATTCGAAATTTAACTATATAAGCACGTTTTTTTTTGTGTCTTATTTTATTTATTACATGACTGCCAAGGAAGGGTTATATTTATCAAACACTTATCGTATCTTGTAATAATATTGGAAACAACAATCTATGCATTCATAAATTTAACTATAACCTTTTTTTTCTGAAAGATTTATAGTCATCGAGATATGATGGAAAATGACGATGCGGTCGATGGTGTTGCATGCTTGACTAGACGATGAACACAAGACAAGTAATCGTGTAGTTTTCTAAATATTGTTCGATTGTTTGTAGCTGTATGCACATGCTTGCGTCGTAATTATGGCGTGACTGAGTAACACACATACTTACAAACATCTTGTAAAATACTAAAAAGCTCATGGCACATCATTCCAATCATTGAGGCCAACTTTCTTGGTACGGCTATTGTAGATAATGATTTATGATTTTCTTTAATACATTTTGAAATATAGTATTTATTTTCTCTGTCTATGGTGTCAAGTGTCAACTGGCGTTAACTTGCATATTGCGAGGCGACGCTGTTCTTTGCGGGACGGTGTAGTTTGAACAACTATTAACTAGTCGTTCCCGCCGAACTGAAATCTCGCGCCTACATTTTGCCTCATAGAGAAAAACTTTTGAGGTTACTTGCTTATAACTTTTTCTATAAAATAATTGTTTGATTCTGTATTTGTTGTAACCAGGACCAAGTACTGGATCAGAGCGCCTGGTTGAAGCGACGCGTGATCAAAATGCTGGCACCTATTGGCTCAACGTATTAGCATCGCAATGCAGAGAGGCAATGCCGCCAGCATGATGGGAACGCTACCCACTGTATTGGGCTTGAGCACTTGAGTTACCTATAAGCTCGATGTCTTGTAGGTAACTTAGTACTTTGCTGTACATAGTTTTAGTTTAGTTTTAGGAAATATAGGCAATTGGCCCGTAGATTTAGAAGTACTGGATATAACGGATATTATACTTAAGTCTCAGCGTTCAGTGTGAAGCCGTTTTTGAGATAGACCCCGGGACAAAATAGGTCTAAAAACAGTGACTACCAAATCGTTATTTTCCAACATAGATTTTATTTAAAACCGGTTTCGTTCTCTACTTTCACGACCTTTACACTGACACACAAACTTTCGGATTTATAATATTATTATGATTCCATGGCAAAGATAAATTAATAATCACCTGACTAGAAATGAACTAGCAACTATGTATCTGAAATAGCACAAATAGTGCTGACGTAAACCGAGTAAAAATAATATGAAATGAAATTTAACAATTTCCAACAGATATAATTAATGATCAGATACGTCTGGCAAGAAATGTTGACTAAGGCTCACATCAAGAGACGTTAGTGGCCTCTGGCAGTGCGCCAGGGATCCGTCTGGTGGTTATTTTCACACGTCATCCGCGAATAACAACATCTGCGCCGTGTATCTATAACATTCGTGGGGCATTGCCGTTGAAAGAAAAAAAAAACCGATTAAACATTGATGAAAGTATATATCGGATAATAGATCTCATCTCTAACTATATAATTGGCCGCGACTATAAGTACGCTGCCAATGCGTGCAGCGGAATGTTTTTGCAACTTAAGTATGTTTTTGTTTTATGCTCGCATTTGACCACTATTTCACCTGATCGACAGTGATTATGCGGCCGAAGTGTCATGCTTGCCTAGAAGATACCTATTCAGTGAGAACTTCCAGATTATAAACCTCGGGGAACAATAACGCAGGCAATGAGTTCCACTCATTCACTGTACGGATGTTTAACGTAGATGCAAAACGCTTTGAGCAAACTGGAGGTATGTCAACCATAAATGAAAGACGTTTGACAGTTTGTTTGTTTGATGGTAAAGGGGGCTTGGTGGAATTAACTCATGATGAAAGTATATATCGAATCATATATCGATCTCATTTATCTAACTACACAATTGGCCGCGACTATAGCGCTGCCAATGCCAGTGTAGCGGAGTGTTTTTGCAACTTTACTAAATTACAAACAAAATCAAAATTAAAATCGTTTATACACATGGGCTCACTCATGAAAGTTAATTATTTTACTGCCAGATTCACAAAATTACAGCCATCTCGAGAAGAACCTGGCAAGAAACTCGGCGGCGCATTTTTTTTCATTCATTTTTTCAAATGTCTATAACTTAAGTTTTAAAGGTTTTTATGTGTTTTAAGATGCGGTTTGTTTTAGTTTAAGTAATGCAATTTTCATTTGTTAGCTTCGGTTATATATTGTGTTGTTTTACTTATAATATTGTAAGCTGATCACCAAGGTCAACAACAGGACTGATTTTATTGAGTTTATGATATTTCACGGTGGGCGGCTATACATTTTCTTTGGGATTAAGTTCAAATTTAATTTGCCCTTGGTGGGCGGTATGTTTAAGGAATTTTGTACCGCCGCGCGCAGTCTTGTAACTAGGATCAGTTACTAGATGGCGTTATTAATATAAGCTGTTTATGTATCTCAATTTAGTTCCATTTGTACTACTAACTAGATGGCGTTAGCATGCAAGTTAGTACAAATGGAACTAAATTAAGATACATAAACAGCTTATATTAATAACGCCATCTAGTAACTGATCCTAGTTACAAGACAGCGCGCGGCGGTACAAAATTCCTTAAACAAAATTTATACTATACATATATGTATAGTACACATTTGAACTGCCCGTTGGCTTAGTAGGGTAGCCATTCGCCTTCTAAGCATCAGCTTATTTATCGGGTTCGATCCCGGTGGCAACACAAGTTTTCACCCCAAGGAAAGTTTGTGTATCTGGTTCTAATTGTGATCGTGTGTGATGTGAATGTTTCCGGCACCCAAGTGAAAGCGTTTGAGTTTAGGTTTTGTTTGTTTGTACACGTACTAAGTCACCACACATACCTGTACATAAATCATAGGTACGAGGTATGGTACTGGGTACTAGTGGGTACCTATATAGTTCTAGGGAACCTAAAATACTATTTAGTATTAAATTCTTATGCAGAGTTATAAATTA
Organism: Lomographa bimaculata; assembly: GCA_948107665.1. Taxonomy (NCBI): domain Eukaryota; kingdom Metazoa; phylum Arthropoda; class Insecta; order Lepidoptera; family Geometridae; genus Lomographa; species Lomographa bimaculata. Next base: position 13,237,907 of record OX403587.1, on the reverse strand, counting down.
AACAAAGAATATTTCAATAAGTTTTATTAGGAACACAATTATGTACATAATATGTCAAACATAGTTAATTTACTTATTTGTATTCTTTAAAGAAAGTACTTTAAAGGTATAATGATATGGCGGGGTTTGAATCCGCGGCCAGAGGGTGTCATGCCCTATTGCTCTAACCGCTGAGCTACTCAAGCCCTTACGGGGAAGATTCAAGCGATATTTTTTCCTTTCTATATTTCTATATAAATGTATCAATATAGTTCTACCTAGCATGGCTAATGCTATATAAACAAAAATTACTTTTAATGTATAAATTACTTACACAAAAATATAAAAAAGCGGATAAACATTATCCTAGTATTCCTGATTAGTATTGTCATCGGAATATCAATGAAATATTAATTTCTATAATTGACAGTTTTCTGTAAAAATAAATTAATATTACAAAAAACCACCGATAGATTGCCATTTCAAACTGTGGTGTATGGAAGATACCATAGCATGGTATAAAGTCGATTAGTGACTTCTTAGTATTAACCAGCGCCAAGCCATAAATAAAAAACTTCATATTTCCCCAAATTTCGAAATGTTTAATACTACGACCCAGTTGGCGCAGTGGACAGGTGTACGCCCGCTGCGCCGTGGGTCCTGGGTTCGATTCCCGGCAGGAGCACAAATTCCTTCCCAAGGGATATTTGTGCTTCTGGTTCTGGGTGTAATGTGTGTGTGATGTGAATGTTTCCGGCACCCACGATACAAGTCTTTGAACTTAGTTTGGGGCTGTGAGTGTGAATGCGTTTGTTTGTTTGTTTGTTTGCGTACATCTATTTTAGTTTTACAGAATTCTTAAAAAAACATAAAAGGAACATTTAATAGAGGATAAGACCGACTGCGCGAAACGCTATCAAAATTTCATGTATTTGGTGTAATGCTTTTTCTTTTTAACCAACTTAAAAAACAGAGGAGATTCACAATTCGTCGGAATTAAGAACTCATCTCAGGTCTCAGGGGCAGAAAAATAGTAAATCCACTACAGATTATATAGGCAAACCTAATTAAACGACTTGCCTAAATAGAGTATACTTGTAGTCAATTTGTCATAGTTGTCACACAAATATTATAAATCCGAAAGTTTGTATGTAAATGTGTCAGTGTGTAAGTATGTTTGTTCTCTCTTCTGAGACTAGCTTATACTCAGGATAAGCACATTCCTGAGTAACGGCTAGTTTACTGTGATGTAAGGAGACATTACATTACTAATACATTTTACGTATGTATGTGTGTGTGAGTGGGGGTCAATTTATTTTTTATCTTGATTAACACGGGCGTAGCCGCGAGTCACAACTTGTAGGTAAACTAAGAGTGCAACACGTTAGTACAGGGTTATGGAGAGTTGCTCTACTTCCATCAACGTGGTATCTATCGAGGTCAGGGGCCATCAATTAAGCCCCAAAATTAGTTCAGCAAATTTAATTTAACCAAGTCGATTCGACCGAAAATGCTTGCTTTAATCAACAGGCTTGATAGAGTTGTTACCTAAACTTTCGTCCAATCAATATTCATGTTCGAAATCGTATTCATTTAGAAATATCATTTTGTGTAAACAGTACTCGTCGATAAACAAAACTATCATTGATGAGGAAATATATCATTATTCGCTGCTCACTTTAAAATTAATATAATGCTGATCACATCGTTTAATACGGTAGCAAAAAGGATTATATATGCATGTTTGTAATACAATAATTGATGTATAAACACCAATAACCTTGCAAATGTATTTTTTCACATCATACATCCAGATAACAAGCTTCACAGAATCGCTCATCCATTCATGCTCAAACAACGGCACCTATCTCCAAACCGAATTGCATGCGAGTAACTCTATTAAAATGGCCTTTGTCTAGCTTTCATTATCCCCTGTCTAGTTTAAAATTCTTTTGTCGATAGCAGTTGCATGGATGCATGAATAAATTGTTTTTGAGAGTCGAACGTTCTGTACAAACTGGTAGGTCAAGATCCCTTTCTCATAGAACAGTCCTTTGTTCAATAGTAAAAGGCGTGCACTATTAAAGGGCTCGGTATCGGGTAGATTCTGGATTCATATGTACGTATTTATTATTTAATCTATGGTGTTCGTAGAGCCGGGTGTATGGTTGCATTTGCATGGGAGCGGGAAGTAGTCGGTCAATGTTCGACATACGCTTAATAGTTGTGGTATAATAACGATGCGGCGTTTCTGGTGTGAAACGTTATGTTACTATTCTTTTGATATAATTATTGTCATTTTTTGTTGTCATTTCTGAAGAGCGTCTGATTTAAATGATCCGCTAGTTACGGTTCCGCCCAATTTCTGTCAGCCTGACGCAAAATTTATATACTTAAGATACCTATTTGTAGCCTTTATTTATTTATTCAAACAAAATCTATAGCTTTTAAAATTAATACTTATAAAACTTATGGTGAAACTTATAGCCAATAACGGATTTACATTTTGTAGGTTATTCATTTGAAAAGAAATATGACAATCGCTTAAACGAGTAAAAAGGTAAAACAAGTTAAAAGTTATTTCTAACAAAAAAAAATGCTGTTAGGTACGCTTGACCAGCTTTTTCGTAAGTATTAATTTTAAATATCCCGATATTCCTATTTATTCTCGGATAAAATATAAATAAAGAGAGTGGTAACATCTTTTTTCGTATAAGAGACATTTAAGCTTTGGATGTAATTTCAAGTGATAATCCGATACTATAAGACTAAAGATAATTCTGTTCTTAATACAAAAGAACCGATAGTTATTTTTAGCTCCTAATTTTAACCTCTGTATAATGTAAGTATATATACTTAATTAAGGTTATACAATTATGCATATTTTCAGCCATATAGTTTATTATTGCTTCTTGTTCTGGGTGTAATGTGTGTGTGATGTGAATGTTTCCGGCACCCGCGATACAAGTCTTTAAACTTAGTGTGGGGCTGTGAGTGTGAATGTGTTTGTTGTTTGTTTGTATAGTTAAAACGTTGCGGAAGTACTGCATGCCACATTTCGAACCAGAAGACAGCCAATTGTCGTATAATGAGGACAGCACTGGTTCGTGTTGTATGAGCACTCCGAGTTACTTAGGGTTGCTTGCAACCTAAAAAATCTAGCATTCATAAAAAAGACGTTCCGTTTATGTAAAACATTATTAACTTCAGAAGCTATTTCTAGCCTTACTAGCGTGTTCACCACATTCGGCCACATCAAATGAGATAGCCTAAGAAAAAAAACTAACCTTTACAATCTTAATAAAATTAAAAATTACACTAAAAACTAAATTAAAACTAACCAAAAAGATCTACAACTAGATATAAATAAATATGTACAAAACATAACATCACATCTAATAGACCACTGCCAGTTGGCAAAGTACTCAAAATGCTGGCAGCATTGCCACGTTGAATGGCAATGCTCAATCTCTGTCTAAAATATATGCCAGCATTTTGGTCACGAGTTGCTTCGACCAAACGCCCTGATAATTCTTTGAAGATGTTATGTATAATATTTATATTAATTTAATGCAGGTACAACATACGAGTATATAAGTCTGGAACTAGTCAGCAACAAGTGGCTACTATAGGTAGGTACACACAAAAATAATACAACATAGTTAAAATAAAAATAAATACAAATAGGTATAACAAAAGATACGTATATTAATTTTGCACCATAGCGTAAGCTTAGAAAACATGCGTGGTAATATCTTCTTTAATTTAATTCGTTAATCGTTTACTTCGTTCGATTGTAACAAAAACTCTCGTGCGGGAAATTGGCGTGTTCTTACACCCCAAAAACTAAGGGCATGTGGCATAAACCAGCGCAGTACATTAAAACCGAATCCCTTCTGGAACATTATCCTCTATCTAGTGGCTAGACACTATTCACATGTTTAGCAATAAATCGAATACAGCACGAGTGTTGGCAACCCTATGAGAGGCATGGACCATGCTTCTGACTCCTGATTGTAATGCGTACGCGCTGTCATTGCTTCAGTCAGCGCTCGTCACTACTCCGGCGCCCCTCGCTACTTAAAACAATGAGCGGAACCTATCTAATGCCTCGCCTCTTTCTTTTGGCATTCTCGGACAATTTATTGCCTGACTAGAACTAAAACGAACATGCACTGACATGAGCATGAACTGCTTGGTATTTTAAACAAACAAAACAGTATCTACGACGACATCACGCCTTTCATAAAACTCTATCAAAAAATCTCATAAGCGTGATATGCTTTAAACCGTTTTGTAACTGCTTCTATATAAATAACAAGCTAACTACAAAAACAACGTATGAAACAAAATATTAACTTACTCGAAATGCCTGTATAAGATCTTGTGACAGTATCCATCATAAACGTAAACATACATAAACGCTTCCACACTCACAGCCCCAATGTATAAAGAATTTGAAATTAAGTCCAAAATATTCTAACGGTCATAATCTTACAAAATTGCATGTTTTGTGTATTTAAGATACAAGTTATTTCTTACAAATATTTCAGTCAATTATTAAGATGCTGTGTTTAGTAATGGATTTTTCAAAAATTCAAATAGGTAGATAGGTAAAGAGATGTGCAATAATTATTTCGTCACTCGTTACCTGTTTCAAAATAACTCTCATCCAAAATAGTAATGTTCCTTCTAAATCAAATGCAGTCATTTATCTATTACAGCTTGTTATCAGTAGTAAGGACACCGATCCAGTTCTTGGAATGGTTATATTCATATATACACGTGTGTATTTAGTTTCACAATTGGCATTGGCTCTAGGCACTGATGACCATGAAATTACAATACTTAATGATTCCAGATACAAAAATGCACGCTCTACATAATTTCACAACACAAAGATGTCTCAAAAATAAAGAAAGTTCTACAACTTTCTAAGTAAATCTTTGGAATATCTAGATATTCCAAAGATTTACTTGCGTTTCTCCAGAAAGTAGCGTTTTATTAGTGAACACTTCATATACTTATAACTTACCAGCTGATACAATCACAAGTCACGTATCTGTTCGTCATAATAATAATACAGATACTATGAAACCTGTTATAGTTTTTAAAAGGGGTGAAATATTTAATCTGAGCAGCTTAACTATTTGATATGTTGACATGTTACTTTTCAAAGGATATATTAATAAAAAATATGTAAAAGTAATATATGTATTGTTTAAGTAAGTTAAATAATGTAATTACACAATGTAATAACTAATGAATGCGTTTTGTTAATATAATTTCATGGTGGTAATGTAAATTTAGAGCTCGTTTGGCGTACTACCCTGCGCCTGAATGCAGTCGTAGTCCACCACAAGTAGTAAAACCTGAAATAATCACTAAAAAATAATTCTGGCAGCTATCCTTAAGAAACAGTTACTCTAGATATAGCTTGGTTACCATCCTCTTGCATATCATCAATTACTATTATTTGAACTAGTAGCCAACTCTGGCCTATGAAAGATAAAACAATGTGTTTTGTTAGTTTAGAAAAAAAATACCTGCGATTTCATGGCTAAATATCTGGACAATCTTTTGTAGTTCATTTATGTGCAGTATAAAGTAGTATTATTACAAAATAATATTATTTTGTTGAATGTTTAAAACTTACACATTAATCGAAACTTTAGTATCCATTCCCTTTACGAGATCTCTACACAGAATTACTTCTTAGATAGAGTTACTAATACTCTGCTTTTTTATTGAAATTTGGAAATTGTCATCCTACCGGGAATAGAACCCAAATTCCACGACCGTTGACTTACCAACTACGCCAATAGGATCGTCATCATCGGAATGTTTGAATTTTTCGTATCAATAGTTGAACAAGACAAATAACAATTTGAATACTATCCATGGCAATAGTCGTCATAGGTTCAAAGAACAATATCTGCTGTTTTGGACAATATGGCCATTACGGCATTGTCTCGGCAGCGGGCCCGCTCACCCGCGACCGAGCTCATAATCAGATGCACCAGATGTGGCGCAGGCGCGGCCCCGACACTGACTTTATTTTTTTGTCTCTTATTTCTTACCCGCCTTTTTTCGCTAGCCGACTATAGTCTTTGCCAAATGAGTACGTTTTTGTACTTCAACCGGCAAACGGAGCACATGTTGGAACATGACTGATATGAATGTAATTTGCTTAACAAATTCTTACAATATACGCTCGCTGTAGTCATGTTATCACAAACAGAGATCAAACTTAATACTACGAGCTATATCGATTTTGATCGAAATAATTCCCTAGACTAACTTTTACGAGTTGATTTCCCTAAACTAAACATTCTCAGCATGAGAAACTAGTGTTGATTAGTTTCGATAAAGTTAACTAGAAGTTAGTTCCGAATTTTGAAACTCTTGATCAAGTGATAAGTTTCTGAATTCTCAACCAACGAGATGCAATGCATATCATACGCAACTTCAGTTTATACAATAAGTAGTAATAATGCTGTAAGACTTAACTGATCATAAAATGTATGACAGAAATGTAATGTTAATAAAGGATCAGTAAGATTAATTTCAAACAGGCGCGATGACTTTGTTATGAACCTTTAAATACATATCAAAATATATTTTTTTAATAACATATCTCCAACTAACACTCCGTACTTGATATTAATAAGAAATCGTTGAGACTTCTTACAAATGGGCGCAAAGTGTTCGTCTACGAATTCTTTATGAACATTTTAATACACACCGAAATTCATTTTGTGTTAATTATCTATAAATAAAACACGGCTGCCTTAATATGAACTTAACTAATTATCAAAAATCAGTTAACATCAATATATAAATATGAATCTCCAATTCGATACCATCACATAATATTAAAATACCTTATTCGAAACTGAATCATCGAACATTTCGTTTCATTGACCTGTGACTTACTGCTTTACTAATTTACATTCTCCATTCTTACAGTATCTAGAGTAATTAATGAATAGTAAAGTACATCGTACGATTTGGATTCTTTCTAAACATCGCTGCAAAGGAATCTTAATTAAATTCGTAGCTCGCTGTTAAGTATTTTGCAATTAAACGAACTTTTTAAAGTACAATGCTAGAACAGCATGATTAAAAGATTAGAAATAACTGAAGCTCGCTGTATAAGATATTTCATGCTATTTGCGCGTTTTAAAAGCATTTTATTTTAGTTCCAACGAGAGCAGGCTCGATTTTCTCTAGACATGGCTAATTTAAAATTGTGAGTGTAGTTCCAGGCGGTCGGTCGGGCGGCGGCGCACACTCGCACGTTTATTTATGTAGCCTCTCCGAACTGTTACCTACGCCAGATGTTATTTTACGACAACTCACCAACGAACAAACTATTTGTGTTTTTCTTACTAATTCCGGATTTTTATTACCGCGCTAGCGAGAAATCACTAATGGAATGACTAACACTTAGGGCAGGGCTGCTAGAGTATACAATATAACTAAGGCTCTAGGCAGCTAGCGAAATATTACTATTATGTGGGTACCTACTTAAATCAGCATAATAATCATCGTTCAAGTCACTTTATAGTAAGTTCTTCAACTTGGATTCTTCAATTTTATCATTTTCGTTCATCTTGATTCACATTATTACAACTAAAAACACAGTTAACACTTTCGTTCAACTAAATAATCATCTGCACTAAAGTCCTCTATGAATTTGGATCTCGCGTGGTGTTGAATGTCAAACTGAAGTGTTATTCCAGACTCGCGGACACGCCCGCGCAGCTCCATACTTCTTTACATTCCATACGATTATAAGCACTATGGGAAGTAAGGAAGCACGGAACTCGCGCAAGGCTTTTTGAATCTTCGGTCTTGAGTCCATTCTTGATTTTCGGAACTGGCAATCCTAAATGTTGAAGTGGATCCTTGAAGTACCTGTATAAACACACCGTGATGTATGGCTGTGACGCCATCGCATCCCTTGAAGGAAGCGTTCACGAGCACTGGGTTGCCGCGGGCAGCCTCCGGCGCCGCCCGCGGCTCGACGTGGGGGTGGCGAGCGACGCGGCGTGGTGGCAGCTCGCCGAGCACTGGCGGCGCGATCGATGCGCACGCGCAGACCAGCTCTAAAAATGGAGTCAACCGTCGGAGTTAGCTTACGACTCGCGAGTACCATCCATTCCAAATTTGTATTTTCCCGAAATAGCCCGGTCGGCTCGCGTCCATCGGATCGGTTACCCGGCCGTGCACCGACCTGCAGCGCGGCGACCGCACGGGGTGCAGGCTGATTCCGCGGGCACGGCGCGCGGCGAGGACTCGTCCCTCGAGCTTATGTAAGGAACACCGTGAACCGCGCCGCGTGACGACCGCTTCGAAAATAAACGTACACGCGGAGTCCGCGGCGGAGCGCGGCGCGGACGCCACATGTGCGCTCGCCGCCGCCGCGCCGCCCGTCCCGATCCGATGGTCGCGCGCTGGAGGGGAGGCTATTATTAGTCGCACACCATCCACCACTGTCACCTCCCGCGGGGTAGTCGAGCTATACATAGTTCCGATCACGGGTTCTGGCAATCCACGCCGTTCACTGACCTCCTCTGAAACAGCATCCAAATACATACACATCTAATAAATATTCAGTTAACACCGTGTAAATATTGAAACTACCTACTGGCACTAATTAATTTCAGTTAATTCAAGTTAGTTTTGGCAGATGTCAAAATAGAGCGGTCCAATAACTACAAATTATCAGAACGCGTTAATGCACGCATTTACTGAAATAATCAGAAGGCTGTTTGTGTGTATTGTGTATTAAAGGGTAGGTGCAATAGACGGCAAATGTGTGTGTCGTATAAGCTTGTACCCGGCAGTGGCGCGGGATTTCTCGCCGCCCGCCCGTAAAAGCTCGCGGAACGTTTGCTCAGTCAATAAAAGAATTTTGGCAAACTTTCGTAGACAAACAAGTGGGACGACAGCCAACTCATCTTTTGTCTGCTTAAAAGCAACACACTTTTGTTAGCGTTTCGATACCACGCTGTATCAGCAAATGGAAACAATGTTTCATATTTTGCGCTTCTGTTGTAACAAGATTACATGCTCTTCTCTTGCCATGATAAATTGACAACACTGGATTGCTAAGCTTTTTAATCATTTGAATTCTATATATAAATAGAATGATGTAAATGTTCGCGACAAATTATAACTTATTAATAATTGACTGTAACTGTTGATTTATATCTAATCCAGCAGTAGTTTACGCCAAACACTTTCAGTAAAAAAATATTTAATGTAAGGTTAATGGAATTTTCAGATTAAGGCATTACTCTCAGAATACAGAAAGGCATTACTAAACGATATCTATTATCGATTCATGAGAGGAAGAGAGCTAATGTACAATAATTCTCTATATTTCGTAAAGGCATATATGATGAATGTAGACTTACACAATCCTTATGAACAAACCCCTTTTCGCCGTTAGTGTCCGGAACAGTAATTTAACGATTTCAAAGTCCTAACCTATTAGACATAATTGTCATGTCGTTTACATTTCGGAGGGTGTGCATTATTGCTCTGTGTGCACAGAATTATACGAATTAATTTCCCCATGCCCTCTTTTACTATTTAAAAACAATATAAACGTCATCCATTTTCGGTTGACATATTTCCAATTTGCTGTTGACATACTTCCAATTCGCTGTTGACATACTTCCAATTCCAAAAAGCGTTTCGCCTCTACGTTTATCATTCATACTGTGAAGGAGTACACAGAATTGCACAAATTAATTTCCCCATGCCCGTTTTACCATCTACAACAATGGAAACGTCATCCATTTTCAGTTGACATAATTCCAATTCGCTGTTGACATACTTCCAATTCCAAAAAGTGTTTCGCTTCTACGTTTATAATTCGTACTGCGAAGGAGTATAACTCATTGCCCTCGCCTGTGTTCCTGAACAGTATAATCTGTTAAGTCGAGAGTAAATAGGTATCTTCTAGGCAGGCATAATACATCTTCGGTAGCAGCATCAATTTCCATCAGGTGATATACCTAGTGGTCAAATGCTTGCCTACCGAACATAAAAAAAAATGTTGGGCTACAGCATAAAATAGAAATTGCCGAAAAAATAGGTTACCAATTATTGTTATGACTCGTAACAAATACTACAATTCTAGATCTTGACTAATAACTGAGGTTGTATGTTGCCTCGGGGTACCCTAATCCCCTAGAGCCTGTCAGCGTGCGTGCGAGACAGGAGAGCGCCCGTTTTTGGAAAGTAATACTCTCCAGAATAAAAGAGAAATGAAATATCTGTCGCTAATCCCAAAGCCGGATATAGAAAGTCCTTTAACAAATACTGTAGTTGAATACTTCTTGCGGGTCCGTTTTGGTTGATACCAGCATTACCACTCAGTGGCCGAACAATAGTATAGCAAATATGACTAGTCCCGGTTGATCTTCGGTCGTCTTGCCCTGGCATATAAGACATAAGACATTTTTATTTATTCTAAAAAGGCAAACGTTTATACACTATGATGCGACGCTGGTCGTAAGCGCCGGTTTGATGCTTACCTAGAAGATCTATTTACTAGGCAAGGAGTTGTTGACGTTACCTTGAGGCTCGCTTGAGAAAGCAAAACGCTTTTTCCGCATTTGTGGAATGTCTGCCATATACCGGTGTAGCTTAGAAGTTTGTCGGTTTGCCCGTTGATAGAATGGAGAAGGGTAAACTACATTATTTAGTTTCTTGAGTTCTCTACATTAAGTCTTATGGAAAGTAGCACATGCAGTGCTACACAGGACTTAATTATTCATAGTTCCGGGACTTCCGTGTGTTACTGCAGATGTTATAGGCAGGCGTGGTGCTTACTATAAGGCGAACGACCGATTTGTCTCCTCTGTTAATAGTATAAAAAATATGTTACACAACATATAATAGATTTATCTCCTTATTAAATATACACACGAGGTATCCATACATATAACGGGTTAACGTATACGAATGAAATTGTATATGTATATAGTGTAACCTTGGAAATCAATAGCCTTTTTTCCTGAATAAGTATACCCTAGTAATGGAGTATTTAATGTAATTTAATTAAATCAAAGCTTCTCTAAAGTTGATACGGAAATAAGCTTTTTAATAAGCTCGACAGAAAATTTCTCGGGCGTCGTTATTAAAATTACGATTTAATTATGATACGAAACTCATAATATTAGTTAAAGAGGGTATTTACATTATCACGTTGTCAGGATCTGATGAGAGAAAATTGACTATATATATATATATATATATATATATGTATGTATTGGAATAAAGTAAGTATAGAGACTCGGACTGACAATTTTCAGCGTGCTCAGATTCGCACTCGCACTATAATGTTACTTTTCGTAAAAAGTTCAATAAATAAACTTTTCGTTTTCTATCCTCTCTGAAAATTTTACTAAGTAGAAAGTGTCGGGCAAATTTATAGTAGAGTCTGCAACATCCTCGTACTTTACTCAATGAATCTTCAACTAATTATACCTACAAAGCTACGGAGCAAACAACATCGATAGTCGTAGAAATATGCATACAATAGCCTTGTTTAAAAACGAGACAGCTTAAAACAAAATAGTGTTATTTGTACTATTCAAAGTAATATTACAGCGAATTTACTCGAGCCAATGATACGACTTCAATTTAATTTTGGCAGAGAAGTAAGAGTCAGCAATGTATGAATACTGCGCATAACCGCATATTGCGGACGATAGCAAACATTTACTTTGCAGTAAATTACCATAAGGCGGTATCTATTAGGATTATATCAGATCAGCTCGGAAGATGGTCTACTGAGTAAAGAAAAGCGGCGAGACTGTCCGCAGAGCAGCCGACCATCCGACCGTCCAAAGAGCGCCTGTTGAATATTAATGCGACATTGTTATTGGCCACTAGTGCCCGCTGCTGCCCCAATCGCACATTTCCATAACTTACTATTCTGGATCCGTGGGGAATCAGCTCACTTTGTTCGAATATGATCACTAGGGCCACTCATATTCCGGCCTGTAAATTCAGTTGCGTCGTGACAATACGTTACATTATTCATTAAGGAATATTTGAGTGGTAAACCACGGCTTGTGCTCTCGAACAGTTATACATTCTCGAGTGAAATCACGCGTTTTCGTTAGAAAGAATCGTCTCTAAAAGAGACTTTCAGTTGACTATCATTCTTTATTTTTCGTAGGCACACATGATTAATATAGATATTGATAATAGATACAGATCCCAAACTAGACCTCGCACTAAAAGCTCGACGCAGGCAATCTGCATCGTAATGTCGAGCAAATTGTGAGGGTGAAAACCGGCCTCCTATCAACCCTAGTGTAAAGCTATAACGGGGTGATGATTCACGGATTTATAGATCTCTTACTCTTGTCTAATCTGCGGTGTGCGCATAGAGACATCTCAGAATGTGTTGCATACTGCAATCTTGTATTATACCTACGAGTACGTCTGTTTTAAATAATGTTTTGTCAATGTCAACAATGGCTTGGTAAATAAAAGATGCCAGTATAAATGCTAACGATAAATACACTCCAATGACGTATTTGAAATGAATTGGAATAGAATCAAAATACAATAGGTTTCTTCAGATACAATTTAATATTTATAATATTAGTCGCATTCTTCTCTTTTCCTAACACATAAATTAGTAAGTACTCCTTTATGCGAGTAGAGCGTAGCGCCTACTTTTTAGGTACATTTAATTATAAAAAACTCAAGCGTAATTGTCGGCTTTACATTTTTTTTTACATACATAACATACGTGAGAAATAGATATAAAACTTGATTGGCTTGAGCGTTAAGCCTTAGACAGACGGATAGATAGACGGACCAAGTAAACTGAACACCTAATACGACTTAGATACATCGTTACGCTACGATAATTTTATAATTATCTTATTATGACAAATTAGGTTTTAATTTCATGTATATAGTTTTTTTAATACCTAAACATAATCGCATTGCTCTACATAACTTCAGCAAAAACCTCAAACTCTATAAAATCATACGATTACCTGCACAATTAGATAAAAAACTCAGCTTTGAAATACAAGCAGAGACATTATAGAAAGTTGCGGAAAAGGGTACTTAGAAAGATAAATTAATTTATTGAAACTTATCGCAGGCTATTTAAGTTTGCCAGCGTAGTAGTCGAGAAACTGGTAGAATATCTACAATCAAGCTTAATCATTTTTAAAAGTGGAAGATAATTGTAGTTTCACCACAGAAATCTTAATAATCACTTTCTAAAAATTTAAATCTATGACGAATTATTCCTTTCTAGTATAAATATTATTGTTTATGTATTCATTGTCTTTTATTGCGGACGTACCGAAATTTCTAACTATTCTTTCATCGTCCCTTTTATATGAACAAATCTTATATAAAATGTAAGTTGGTAAGCAATCGAACACGGTGCCGCTGCAGCACTGGTGTGAAAATCGAGTAATTGGCAAAATCTCAATCGTCCAAACGAATATAATAAACCTAAATGAATTTCGGTCTATCGTGTATTAACTTTTTAATGCAAAACCGCTGGTTCGATCTTGATGAAGTTTTGTAGGAATAGTTTAAATCATGGTGAAAGACAGAGGGCAACTTTTATCATAATTAACGCGGGCAAAGATACTAGTATTTCAGAGTGCGTTCAAGAATGATATCCGCTGACCTGACGATTATAACATTCAGTGTCAAAAATGGGGAATTTTGGAATGATACACGTAAGTAATTTACTTAGTGGTTTTTATCCAAAATATCGGGAATGGTTACGATGACGCAAGCTTCTTTTAAAAGCTAAAGAATTCTTGTTACAAAAGTATTCAGCTTTAGGTCTAGGGTTCGTGTTTATTACTGAGCCAATCGCTACAGAATAAATCAATACAATTCACGCAACGTTAACGTCAAATGAAGACAAAATTATACTGAATTAATGTTGCGTGACACAACAATTAGTGACTCGATTTTTAATACTCGACTCACGGACATTGTTTAGTTCTATAATGATAGGTCGTACATTACAGCGAAGCAGCAGTGTAAACCAATGATGTCAACAAAGATGAATCTCATCATAATTAATTGAACATCGCGTCTCGTCAATCGCCTTGTAAGATTTGGGACGGAAAACCAAGTCTGACTTGGTATTGTGAAATAGTATTGTAACAATGCCCGGCGCACCATCCATTATTATGCATACTTACTTGTTATTCCATGAAATTAAAATATGGTAGAGCGAAAACAAGACCCAATTTCAAGTATTCCTAAAGTGAAGTACTTGCAAATATCTGGAGTATTCCTGTGTTCATTCGGATCACTTGTCTTCCATATCACAAAATAAATCCATTATTGAGTTGAATGTTTGCATGCATGGTGGATCACGAGTTCTATTGCAGTTTATGTGAGGAAACGCGAGCGCGCGGCGCGCCGACTCTAACTGCTGGCGAACGTAGGACGAGCGAGCGCCCGCGCCGCGCTCCCGCCTGCGCCCGCCTCTCGCGACGTTTGACCTTATTTAATTAGTTCGTTCGTTTTTACTCTTTCAATGTAACTGAGCATATTAAAATGTGTAACCGCTTAATTTATTGTTGCCATACACACAGTTAAAATTACTACAGTCGAGCGCAGACACTCAACGGTCTCTGAACGTTTAACCATCCGCGATGCTTTGCTACGCGACCCATGAACATCATAGATTTAAGTTACTAATATTAAACTAGAAATGGAAAGACTGGTACTACTATTACGCACTATACATTGGATGTTATCGGTAACAGCGATGTCTTTATTCGTATTTTACTTGCACATAAACCTTGTAAGAAGTGTTTATTGGTGAAGCGAACGCGATATCTTGAGCTATTTCTGTTTAGAGTTCAGCCACCTCGACACTGTCGATGGTTTCTGCAACACAGTCGTATAATGTTATAGACGCTTGCATTCCATGATTTCAGTCGCTAAAATTATTGCATTTCATGAGCTGAAAGTGTCAGATTTCCTTATGGATCACCGGGAGAGACCATTCATCCTTCCACATTTGGGCATGATAGCATTGAGTCATGTTACGGAGTAAATTATACGTTTCACATTTAAAAATAGTCTGAAGTAGGCAACCTTTGCGAGATACAGAGTTGATCATTAGCTATAGTTAGATTACGTATCTCGGCACGCATCAAAAGTTTTGAATGTGGGTCCACTGTCTCTGCAGGGGAGTTATTGAGAAAAAATGTGAAACATGTTGGGCATTGACGTGGAGTGGAGGCCACGGAGACATGGGGGCTCCGCGCGACGTGGGGGTGTTCCCCGGGGCCTGTCACTGGAAAAAACTTGGTGATTTACCGACCGAGAAATGTTGTGTATTTTAGAAACTATTTTTCTGAAAATAATAACTAAAACTGTTTTGTTTTAAGTATACAACGACACTCATTTATATATATAATTAATGAAATGTCACCTTTCCACATGATTTTCACAAAGTGTTAGCGCTTTCAATAAGATAACTTTGCAAGCGGGACTGATTCCGATTTGAAGGGTTTTGGAAGTTGATATGGCAATTACTGAGACATAGAATGGTTACCATCCTCTAGCATATCATCACTTTTTTTTATGCTTGATAGGCAAGCATTTGATCACTTTCTTACCTGATGGAAGACGATGATGCGGCCGAAGATGTAGCATGCTTAGAAGAAACCTATTCATTCTTGACTTGAACACTCCAGTGTACTTTGCAGTAAACTTGCAGGTCTTCGACATGTTATCAGGTAAACGTCATGTCTCCTCTATTACTGGTATTCTATTACTAATCTAATAAACCTAAATACCTTAGAAACAAAATGCATATAATGCTTATATAAAACCTAGTTACTTTGTATAAATGAAAAATCGGCGGCGCGGTTTCAATGTCAGCCAATATTTTTACATGTGTATATACTCGTATTATGTTATCAATGAAATACTTCTTCTTCGAATGTAAATTACAGACCACCAAACAACGTAAAAATTTAAAAACCTTTTTAAAAAAAAATAACCACTGACATGAAAAAGTAAATAAATAGTAGTCGATAAACTAAATAAATCAATCTTACAGCACATTTACTGTTTATCGACACTTTAAAAGAAATGGTACGGAAAATAATAATTTCATTAAGATTACAATGGGCCGTCTTATCAATTAAAGCGATATCTTCCAGACAACTTTGGATGGACAATAGCTTTATGTTCACAATAAATAACAATATAGCGTATTATATCTAAATATAGATATCCTACACGAATATTCTTATTATGTTTTTTTTCTTTCCTGAGCTACCTGTTGCTTTTGTTTTTGCAACAATATTCTTACCAGTTCTTTTTTTTACTATCTATGTTACATAATATACGTAATATATTCACATTGCCTATACTATAATATATACTATATTATGTTACATAATATAGGGGTCCGGTAGCGAAATTAAATCTCGCAAGCACTTATGGAGAAACACCGATCAGGCAAAGAAGTAAAAGTGAAAAAAATTACTCAAACAGTTTATATTTTTCAACAGCGCAATGAAGATAATGCTGGGCAAGCTGCCTCGACCGTGGATAGTGGACGATGCGAAGGACGACGGCTACACAGCGCTACACCTGGCTGCTTTGAACAACCACGCAGAGGTCGCAGAGCTTTTAGTCCGTGGCGGTGCCCGCCCCGACTTGCAGAACGCGAACCTGCAAACCGCCCTGCATCTTGCTGTAGAGAGACAACACACGCAAATAGTCCGATTGCTGGTAGCGCATGGAGCGGATCTCAATATTTGCGATAAGGTAACACCAAACACCGACACACAGCTTTGCAAGAAGTTAATGCTATGTTCTCAAGAACTTAACAGGTCGCCACATTTTTACCCGTTTTAAGTTTTACAGTTAGCGATCGCTACACTTACCCCTTGAGGCGTAATTGTGGGCAGTATTTGCATACAATCCCGCATATTTACATATCAAACAACAGGTGTGAAAGTGTTCAAACGCCACCGTTATCGGAGATAAGATAAGAAGTCAACCCCTTGTACGTGTATAACTTTATCGTAATCTTATTTATTGCTAACTATTAATGGACGAAATCTGACGGAATACCGTGAGTGACGCCAAATATTACAAATTCTACTCAAATACTTCTCACTGTACGGTACTGGAATTCGAGTAAATTATACACAAGGATATATACGTGACAATGTTATTAGCCCATAACATGAATGCGTTTATTTGGCTCGATGATAAAAGTAGCTCAAAACAGCTCTCTCTCTCTCACTCGTCTCACCGCTAAAAAACAACAATTACGCAAATTCATCCCACATTAACTAGTACAAATAGAAATAACATAAATTTATTTCCTTATAAATTATGAGTAAATAGGAATTTGATCTATTTTCTGTAGCGCGTGCTAATATGGACGTTATTGTAATTAAAATTCGTTCGACAATTTTATTGACCTGCAACAAGTTAAGTAACTCGCAGAATTGTTAGCTATTTTAGTTTAGTTCAGTTTATAATAAAAATGTTTACATTAACGAGCTCTACATTTCACTTAACCCAACTGTACCCAACATACTCTGGAAACTTACTCAAAATCTCCTCAATAATTGCAAACGAATCATCAAAATCTATTAACGTGTCGGAGAGAAATAGCATTTTAATAAAACAAAGCATTCAGTCAAATTGAGAACCTCATCCATATATTGGAATTCTAATAAAAAACATAATTTGACTCGATAACCAGGATGGCGACACTCCATTACACGAGGCGCTCCGTCACCACACCCTTCAGCAACTACGGCGCTTACAAGACGCTCGCGACGCCTCCCTGCTAACAGGGCTAGCTCACGCGCACGACAAGAAATCCTCGGCCTCCATCGCGTGCTTCCTCGCCGCGCACGGCGCAGATCTCTCAATCAAGAACAAGAAGGGTCAGTAATAAACATTTTTTTGTCACGCATGCTCATTCCAATTCAGTGCTACCGAGTAAATTTTACTTCAACAGTTCAAAATTCTACGTAGCAATGTACTGCGCTCTTGCCCCTGAAATATCAAATGTGAAATATCAAATGTGAAATATCTTTGTCTATAATATCATTGGAAACATTGGAAGTACAGTAAAGTCTGCACATCACAGTTTGGTGGTTGAATTTTTGGCAATGATGTGGTAATGCCCTAGGTGGACCGCAAGAGAGTTCAATTCATATTTTTTTATGTCCTATACATGCAAACAAACCTGATGTAAGCAATCACCGTTGCCTACGGTCATCAGCAACCCCTGTTGCTACATTGCACTCATTAAAATACTTATCCGATTGTTGAAGTGACGTTTGTTGTTACTCCTTTTTGAAAACCTCGGCCGGAAGCGGAGAAGGTCATTCTATATCTTGCAGGTATTTGACAACCATATATTTACAAAATACGGATGAGCCCTTTTGCGACTCCAGTTCTTGCATTTAACAACTGCAGCGCCGCAGCGCTTGGAAGACATACTCCCTTGGTTACAACTCTGTTTCCAGCTTAAATATTTGCCAATGAATATGGCCTCTATTTCTATAATAATTATTTGAACAAGTCCATCAACAAACTGTTTTATCAATAAATTTCAACATCTACTGTTTAGAAATACGTCACAACGCGAATTAATTTGTGTGTGATTAAAGCTTTAATTGTTCACCAACCCGTTTCAGGCCAAACTCCACTTGATCTCTGCCCTGATCCCAATCTGTGCAAGACTCTGACGTCATGTCGTAAAGAAGGCTCCACACTGGGGGGAGAAACTTCACCCGAGGGTGAAGCGTCCTCTCTACCTACCACAAGCGGAATAAACGTGACACCGGCGACTGCATCTCAGCCAGAGCCACCGGTGGAACCTCCCAGCGACCCCACGGCCGACGAGTGTCTGGTCTGCTCTGACGCAAAGCGAGATACCCTGTTTCGGCCGTGTGGACATATTTGCTGCTGCAACGTTTGCGCTGCCAGGGTAACTTTATTTTTATTAAGCCTTTAATTTTTTTTTATGTCTATGTGTATATTTTTTGTATTTGATGGAATTTTTAGGTATCTAATCTATTTGCTGTAATCACAAATGATCATGTTAGTAAAGGCATCTCGATCATCGACGTAAGTTCGCCAGCCTGTGGTCGGCATTCTAACTGGAGAGTATGTACAAGAATTACAGTCTCAACTTGGACTTATCCAATGCCTCTTTTACCATCTAAAGAAGACACGCACTCACTCGAGAGTTGAAGAATAGGGGCGTCTGCTAGATATGCCAAAAAGATACCATTCTTTAGCTGCATCATAGCTTGCAACGACAAATCACCGATGAAGATTGAAGATGAACGTTCGTCTGAACGCGTTTGCAGGTGAAGAAGTGTCTGTTATGCCGCGCGTGCGTGACGTCCCGCGGGCGCGTGGGCGAGTGCGTGGTTTGCTCGTCGGCGCCCGCCACCGTGGTGTTCCGGCCGTGCGGCGACGTGTGCGCCTGCGCCGCGTGCGCGCCGCTCATGCGCAAGTGTGTCGAGTGCCGCACGCCGCTGCAGCCCGCGCCGCCGCCCGCGCCTCCCGCGCCGCCCGCGCCGCCCGCGCCGCCGCTCGCGCCGCCCGCGCCGCCCGCACCCGCCGCGCCGCCGCTCATCGCTGCCGCCGCGCAGAAGATCGATCGTGAGTGCTTATGTTGTTGAGCCTGTTCCTCGTTAGCTCATTGCTTCTGAACTGCCAGTTAGCTTAGTAGATCGAGCGTTTAAATTCTAATAAGGGAAATTTGTGTTTCTGTAATAAAACGGGCATTAATTAAGAAAGCTTACTACAAAACCACAGACTATATTAATGACAAGGATGCATGGAGGCAAACTGCACAGGCTCTTTCTAGCGACTACCATAATAACACCTAGGTTAAGAAAATTATGTATTAGAAATTAAGAATGTATTTTTAAAAAAATGAATGAAAAAAAATGCGCCGCCTAGTTTCTTGCCAGGTTCTTCTCGAGATGGCTGTAATTTTGCGAATCTGGCAATAGATTAATTAACTTTCATGAGTGCCTCTTTGGGAATGCCCATGTGAATAAACGATTTTGATTTTGATTTTTGATTTTGGTTCTGGTTGTGACGATGATTTGTGTCGTAGATGTCGAAAACATTCACATCACATACACAATCACACCAGGAACACCAATTTCCTTGAGAAGAAATCTTGTGCTCCCACAGGGAATCGAACCCAATACCCTTGTTTTGAAGGCGGACGCGCTCGTAACTAACCCAATGGGCAGTTCCGCATAAACTGTTATTACGGTTAAGTCTTTTGAGAAATAAATACCTTTTTACTTCAACTTCACTTCAGTTAATTTCAGTTCACTTCTGTTTACTTCACTTCACTTCAGTTTACTTCACTTCAGTTGACTTCAGTTGACTTCAGTTGACTTCACTATACATGTTCCAGTGGACAAAGAGAGCGGCAGCAACCTGGCGCAGGTGCAGGTGAACAAGGGTCAGCCAGGCCCGGCGCCGAGCGCGCCGCACTATATGAACAACGGGTCGCGGTTCGCGCACAACGCGCCCGCAGACGTGCAGAAACTGCAACAACAGCTGCAGGACATCAAGGAACAGGTGCCTACACTTACTACAATTAAACGCAAGCATAGCTTAAATAATTGAACGCAAGCAAAGCTTTAAAAAAAACAACTTTACCGCTTTATCTTCGGCACTTTGATCAGATTAGATGTACTAAACACGCATTATTGGCGATATTTCAAGAACTACTAATCAGATCTTGATTAAATTTAAATGGGACCAATTTAAAAGCAACAACTCTCAAACAAAATAAAAATAAAATATAAAACACATACAGTCGACTCGAGTACCTCCTCCTTTTTTGTGAAGTCGGTAAAAACCGATTTCACCGCTTATATTTTGGTTTTTGTTTACTTTCTTAAAAAGCGCTTATTCAATTTCGATTAAATTTATATGGGACCACCTCTGAAGTGTGATCTACCAAACAAAAAAAGAATAATCAAAATCGATACACAGTTGGTGGAATTATCGCGTGATATAAATAGTACATACATACAAAAAAACAACATTCACTCGAATTGAGAACCTCCTTTTTTATAGTCGGTTGAAAATGCGCCGCACTGAGATCTCGCGCCTACATTTTGCCTAATAGTCTAATAGAGAAAACTTTTGAGGTTAATTGCTTATAACTTTTTTCTCTAAATGATTTGTTTGATTTCTGTATTTGTTGTTCAAGTACAGGTTGTAACGGATATTATAAGTAAGTTTCAGCTATAAATATTAAGCCGTTTTTGAGATAGACCCCGAGACAAAATTGGTCTAAAAACAGTGACTTTGGTGGCCTACAAAATTGTTATTTTCTAACATAGATTTTTTTTATAATCGGCTTCTTCTTCTACTTAAAGAGCTCATTTGAACGATGCCCCACAAGAGGAGATAAAAAATTAAAAATATTTTGCTCCCCACTTACGTGTATGGGTAATTTCATTATTAATATATATTTTTATTACCATTTCTGGATTCGGGCCACAGCTTTACAAATCCTCTGAGACTTTGAAATTATTCGCTTGTATGGTTTAGACGCTAGATTCCTTTGACAGACGGACGGACGGACAAATAGACGTACAAAGTGCTGAACCGCCCAAGTCAACTTAGAGATCTCGCTTCGCTTGATCAACTAGCTTATTTTTAGCCGGATTCATAAAAAGTGGAGGTTCTCAATTTGATTGTATTTTTTTTTCACAACCAGACGCCAACTACACGATCGATGTGGCATTTCTAGCAACTAACTGTGTGTCATAATTTCCCTGGTGTTTTCTAGTGACACAAGCGCTTTTATCTTCCAGACGATGTGCCCGATCTGCCTGGACCGGCTGAAGAACATGATCTTCCTGTGCGGACACGGCATGTGTCAGATGTGCGGAGATCGCATCACCGTGTGCCCCATCTGCCGCAAGCAAGTCGAGAAGCGAATCCTGCTCTACTGAACTAAATTTTGGCTCAACTTCTCATACACCTTTGATGACGGTAGTTGACAATTTTTAATATCCTAATAAGTACAGGTTATTTCTAGGCTTGCACTTAATACGTTCTAAATAAAGACTTAATATTGCAAAAACAATTTTACGCATACGCCATTCTACAATGCCTATGCAGGTGTTCATTTGGAGCAGAAACATGAGTTGCTCAACTATCGACTTTGGGAGTTTGGAATCTAGCTCTATGGACATAACTAAATAAAGTATAGCCAGTAACATAGTCGCTTCTTTTCGACGCTTGCTACATCTTTATTAACCAAAAAGCCTTTATTAAACGTTACTCAAGTTGGCTAAGCGTCTAATTCTTATTTTCATTGAGAGATAGGACAAGACTGACGTCCCACTAAAGACGTTTTGTGAAAATGTTTTATGTAATTTATAGAAAAATTACAGCAATTATCCAACGTTTGAAAGCTCTGGAGGAGATCCAAATACAATATGAATTTATTGCTCGACTAGTATTGCAATGCATTATCGCATTTTACGTTCATAGCGTCAAGAATCTACCGATTTTAGATTAGTTGAATTCAGTTAATCTAAAAACTTCTCACGCGTGTTATTTTAAAGTTGATATTTACATACAAATAATACAATATATTTCGAGGATCCCTTGTAACTCCCTTTTCAGTATCTTCTAATTTTATCTACATTAATACGCGTACGTAATTGTTATTAAAGGAAGATATTATTGAGATCCATAACGTTTATGTATGAATAATCGTTTAAATTTACTGTTATTGCATGATTTTGTACCAAAGGCTGATTCAGTCTGGCTCCTAATCACTATTGATTTATATTAAGGATAGAAACTATAAGATTTGGAAATGAATATAATATATAGATATAAAAGTAGTAAAATATATGAAATGAATATATAATGTAATATTAGGTATCTGTAAGTTATATGTTATATTATGGCAATAAACTGATTTGATTTGAGAAACTCAACCGTGACGCGAACTAAATTCTGTAACATAATCTTTTACAAGTCGATTGGTTTTTTTTTTTGTTTTTTTATATCTTCTTTCCACGTGAACCGATTTCGATATTTTTTTATTTGAGAGATGTTGCTTTCTAATTGGTCCCATCTTGATCAAATTTAATCAAGATCTGATCAGTAGTTTTTCTACTGACTTCACAAAAAAAGAGGAGGTACTCAAGTCAACTGTATTTTTTGTTTGTTCCCTCATATCTTCTATCTTTTTAAAGCTTTGCTTGCGTTTAATTATGTTATAGAATATATTTATGCTTGGTAACAAATTACGGGGTTTTAAATATGATGTGAGAAAAAACAATATAGAGGCGCACTTAGCATTATCATTTTCCTTACATTTTCTAAAGGTAAAACAATATAGCTCAATATGATTGTTGATATATTAATATATAAGAAAATATGTTTATATAGTAAAAGGTAGATGATTTTAATTAAATATTTATTCGAATATAGCTTTAAAATTAAGTATGTAATCATTAATTATAAGAAATCAGGTATTGTTATTCACTAGTTACATTTGGCCTTGTCGATTGTTGTATTTGTTTTTCTTTAACTAAAGTTATTGTTAGTTGTGAGTTTTAACTCTGATTTGTATGACCGAATTACATTTCTAATTCCAATGCATTTATGAGGAATGAAGGATAAATTTCGTAAGCAGTAGTTTTCGATGTGCGTGCTCTACAGATGCAGTTTTCGTTATAGGAAGTTATATTTTTCTTGTGCCTATTACTTATACCGTAATTTAAGCAATCTTGTTAAGATTTATTGAACTACCCGCATTTTATATTTTATTAATACTTATTAAAAAAAAATATAATGTAAATCACTAAATCTTTTAATTTACCACATAAATACAATACAGTGCATATACGTCACAAGATTTAAAAAAAAATAAGGTCACCGAGTACCGACATGGTTTCAGGCCGAATATTCTGGAGTCAATGTATGAGGGACGGCGTCCTTTTGCGGTGTCTCTTGGGGCATTTCCTTAGCTTTTCCGGCGTCGATAGAGAGGACTTCAGTGCGGTCATGGATGAGGTCCCTCGTGAGGTCGTTGACCCTGAATGCGAGGTTGAAGTCCTTCGCCAACTCGCTCTCCTCGCATCTCTTCAAGTTCTTGTAGTAGACCGTCGATACTCCTTCGAGGTCTGGCGACGTAGCGCAGTACACAGGCGTGCTGGCAGCTTGACTCTGGAGTCATTATTTAATAAAATTAGTATCGCTTTTCAACGTGAATACGTAACCAGTATTTTGGGTTATTTTCCTTCGGCAAGGGGAGAGATATTAAAGTTTTTTTTTTTTTTTAAATAAACGAATCTTGCCAAGCACTCAACGGTCTTGACTCTCTTACCTATTGGTAAGTGATGATGTAATCTAGTATGGTAAACACGTATAATCTGGAATAAAGGACAGCTGCCGAAATACCACTTAGAACTTGGCGACTGACTTTACTTGGGTAACTACCGCTGTCTTTTGTTACAAGGTCATAAGGCTAGCGCAAATATGTAATGTAATAAACTTTTGCGTGTCTCTAAAGGGACAAACTGCACCCGTTATTTCTGGCTCTGGTTGTGATTGTGTGACCCACACAAGTCATTGACTTAGTGTAGTGTTGTGACTGTCAATGCGTTTGTTTACGTCCAACGTGCGCTTACAATAGTTTTACTGAAAGGCAGCATCGTGGTATAGAGCATCTCATACGGCCACCAGTTGCGGCACAGGCTCGTCTTGACAAAGGACCCGGGGTGCGCCGCAAACACTCGCTTGGGCGTCTTCATCCAGCGGTAGCCGAGGTAGTGCATGGCCAGCACTCCGCACAGCTTTGAAATATTGTACGCCTTGATCGATGTATACACATGGCTGGGCAGCGACACCGTCTCTTCAGTCGGGACCATTCGGTCGCGGGTCGACCAACTCACATTCCTGGAACATAAAAAAAATAGCTATTATATTATAGAAATGGTTGAGCCAACTGAGCAACTTCGCTTGCTATTAAAAAAACTTATGCGAATTGTCCAGCCTTACCTACGCTGGACAATACGCATTACGTTTCAAATACACACTTCACGCTTGTATGAGTGAGTGTTTGGTGGATGTCTTTCTTGGGCCCGCGCGCATGATTTGAGGGCCCGAATTCGTGGTCCCCGTATGGCCACAGATATGGGGGCATCCATTCTTTACGTGAGGTGATTTTGACGTTTTTTCGACCCCCTCTCTCCCTTTGTGAGAATTCGTGAGATGTTGCTCGAATAATGGTAGATTATTAACCGTGGATTATTAACGGTGGATTATTAATTAATTTTACTTAGTAAACGTGCATAAGTGTAAGCAAATGATACCAAGTTGATAAACGTGATTTTCGCCTTCGCTCCAAAACTCCAATAGAAGTTCTAGTAAAGTTTGTACCACTTTACTAGGGCATGACTGGACCTTGACTCCTTTACTTGACTTTGATTGTGACTTGAGACTAGAATATTTCATATGCAATACATTTGAAAGAAATTGTTACTTGACACTGGCTAAATGTACCAGACCGCGAAGCCAGAATTTAATAAAAATCCAAAGACATATCTATCTAAGACAAATGCGTTGAGAATAATAACAAAGAAAGTTCCCATCTCAAGACGCTGAGTTATTCATAGATGCAAATAATCGCGTCAGATATTTTCCCGCTCCAGTAGTTTTATAGTGTTAACAGCGGAGTATTAACAAACGGGAAAAAAACCTTTCAATACAAAACATTCCCAATCGTTAATAGTGTTAACAAAACATTCCCAAACGATGGGTATTAACGAGTAAGAAGTACCCGTTTTCCTGGTGCCCTATTGTGTGAGTGAAGATAAGTTTATAATACCTGTGGGATTCCGACGAGACAAAAACGACACGCGCGTTGTGCGCCAGAATGCTTTCTATGTTCGTCAGCAGGAGGAACTGACTCAGATAGTTCACCTGGAACGTGGTCTCCAACAGGTCTTCCGTGAGCGTCCAGGGCAAACCGAATACTGCAGCGTTTAATATTACTATATCTATTTTCCTGCAAAAGACATATGTGCAGTTGATCAAAATAATCCACGAAACTAGTGTTTCAAAATACCTAACAACAGCTCATAAATCGTAACCCTTTAATAAATCACGTAGAATTAAAAGGAAATCATCATTAGATGCCTACTTTTCT
This sequence comes from Lomographa bimaculata, assembly GCA_948107665.1. NCBI lineage: Eukaryota > Metazoa > Arthropoda > Insecta > Lepidoptera > Geometridae > Lomographa > Lomographa bimaculata. The sequence continues at coordinate 13,211,683 of OX403587.1, read as the reverse complement.
ATATTGAATGATGCGCTGAAGCGAGCAGTCTATAATATATTTCTACTATGCCCATACTGCCAAGTGAAGTTTGGATAACTATTGATTTAATTGTTGCAAGTTTTTGTGTAAAGGAAACTATACATTCATTCTGTATAAGAGCTTTAAGTAACTTAAAATGTGTTAACGTAAGTTCCCTATATACGAAAAGTCAAGATGATAAGGCTTGCTACGGTGGTAACGTAACTACTTTTCGCACTAGATACTATACGAGTCAAGATAAGGGTCAACTAGTTTTTTTTTTGCATACTTTTTACGTTTGTTACAACATGGGAATACGATCTAGCCTTAAAACTAATAAGTAAACCTACTTCGTGGAATAGTCATAATAGTATACTAAGAATGTGTGTAGTAACTCATTGTCAACATTAAAGGGGAGTGATATCATAATATAACAGTCATTTGCTGAATAAGAACGCATAAAAAAAGTTGGTTGTCTGTAATGCCGATAATTTTGCGTGATAACATCATAAGACGAACGCTTAGGCCGATCGTGCCTCTCTATCGCTTGAACCGCGCTCTCGCTTGCACGCTCAGGCTCAGGCGGAACGTGACACTTTTTCGTGCGTGCAGCCGATGTTCATCGATTTATAAGACGTTATCACGTCAAAAACCCACTGTACTACGAATGAAAATAAAAATCTAATATAAGCAAAAATAAATTAGCCAAAAAATATGGTTTTCTTTAGAGAATAATAACAAACTTTTCATGTTTCAAGAGCTCTTCGTAACATTTCCTCACGGATCGTAGTGAGGCTAGGTTCGTCTCATAGAGTTTGAGTCTATCTGGATTCTTGCAGTTGTTCTTTATGAGGCCGGCGGCATATGCGTTGCGACACAGCATGAGTACATTGGCGCCGCGCGCGCTCAGACACCGCGTCATCTCCAGCCCTATGCCACTGTTAGCCCCCGTGATTAGGCATGTCTTGTTCGTGAGGTCCAAATCCTTTGTTATCTTCAATGAGCAAACGAAAATAAGTAACGAATATTAGTCACTATCTATCACACTAACAGTCGTTTGCAGCTAACCAGGTGGCCTAGGTACTACAACTTCTTAATTATATAAGTAGATAGCAGTCTTCTTGAATAACTATTAAGCACATTAAAATTCCAATCTCTGAGACAGGGCCATGCGTGCATTCGTACTCGTATGTGCGTATGTAGCAATCTACAATATTTCTAACATTCATTTTTATTCTCTTGAACACACAACACTTGGTAACTCTATTTACCACGTTAAGGTGACCCCATGATACGGAATTTCAATTATAATATTATAGTAGGTACCTATAGCAAGGAGGTCTTAAGCTCTAACAGTAGTTTAAGGAGGTCCCGGTAAATCTGTAAGTTCTTATTTAAGTGTCTATAAAAAGAGTTCCTAATGTGTAGTTCTTGTAGTTCAATATAGTGTTACGCCCATCGAAAGTTCCAGAAAGAGGTTCTAGAATACTCCAGATGAGCGTGCGCATATAATAAATAAGTTGTAAATAAACAAAACCTCAAAACAAGTTGGTCCGTGGATTGCCGAGTACACATACTTCTGTGTCATATTTACACCGCAGTTTAGGACATTCTTGGCTTGTGTTAGCGTGCTGCTATGTCGAATAAGTATACGATTAGCCAAAGAAGCGCTGAAAGAATAAAACAGTCTGATTTTCCAACGGGCTATAACAAAAATGTTTATTCACTTGTTGTTTAGAGCCTGTTTCACCACCTGGAGCATCACTAACCTCGAAGACTTGTCACGGGTGCCGGAAACATTCACAATCACACCCAGAAGCACAAATATCACATGATAAGGAAATTGTGTTTCTTCTAGAAATCGAACCAATTACCCGACTTGAAGTCCAGAGACTAAACTCCAAAGGCAGAAGGGCAGTTGTTAATACTGTGCCATCCCTTAAGCTCAAATTGATGAGCTAGGCCGTTCAAATGGCCTTCGTGTGCCAGATTGCCCCAAATTCAATTCAATCTAAAGACTAAGTAACAACAGTAATTATTGTTACTGTGTGAACATATTTTTTACTATCTTCCCAGACACAGTTGACTTTTAAGCTACTGGTCCAAACTACCCAATCCACCTTTACCTACAGACAGCCCATATTTAGCTCAGTGTGTTTTTTTTCCTTTCTAAATTTAAAATTATTTTCTGTGGAAGAAATTAAGACTTCTGATAAGGCCATTGATAATATTATTATTTATGCCCTAAGATCTTTTTTTTAATGTTTTAACGGTTAGGGTGTCGTAAAGGGGGCACTGAGGAAAAAGGACTTAGAAAAATTTCGCTTATAATTTAGGCTAGGGCAGTCATCAATAGGTACGACGACGAGCGAAGCGAGGAGGAGTGGTTAGGTTCTCTGACCGTTTTAACGCCAGATAGTCGATATTATGCAGGTCCTGGGCTCGATTCCCGGCAGGAGCACAATTTTCCATCCAAAGGGACACTTTTGCTTCTAGTTCTGGGTGTGGATGTAGGTGTGATATGTAAATGTTTCGGAACCCACGATACCAGATTATGAACGTAGTGTGGGGCTGTGAGCGTGATTGCGTTTCCTGTTTTTTTTTAAATAACTGTAAATAGGCTTAGTTTAACTAACAACACCTGGAACTGGTTTTACTAACAAATCACAACAATGTAGGGTACACACCCTACATGTGATTAAACTATTATTAGTATATATTTTATATCTTTTCAGATTAGTACTCATATTTTATATCATTTCAAATGCTAATTATTTATTTAAAAACAGGTCTTAGGCATTCTTAAGTTCGGTAGATTTAGAATACATTTAAATAATAATTAACTCTGAAACAGTACGAAGACTAATGTTTTCAGAACTACGAAAGGTGTGTCAATCTAAGGGTGTAATACATCCTCACTACCCTTAGATCGACACTTTTTTCATCAGTACCATCTTGTAGAAAAATCTTACCAAATTACAAGTTTCGACATGATATGCATGAATTAATACACTATAAAACTACTTATAACGAAAAAATCACAGATTTATAAAGTTATAATGACAAGAATAAAAATCAATTTGACTTAAAGTTGGGTAATGGTTATTTAATACAAAAGTTTTTTTTCTTTTATCACAAATACAAATAAGGTTGTAATATTGAAGAAGGAGACAAATGATGAAAAAAGGATACAATTAATGTATAAACATCACTTTTTTACTTTTTTCATATATTATTCTTACAATTATATCAAAGATTTCGAATCGGAACTTATATGGTATTTAATTTAAATATTTGAATTTGGTATTACAAATACCAATATGATAATACCTATGTATAATAATTAACTATGCTTGTAAAAGGCGGCTTAGTTTAAACTCTTAGAATGAGATCCATGTAACACTTACTTTGCAAATAAACGTATAAGTATGAGTACGTATGAGTACAACAGTTTTTTCTTGTCGGATCTAGCTAGGTTTCAATTTAAGAAAACGTCGTTTTATCCGTGTTTTCAGCCGAGCAAAGCCGGCTGCAAACGGCCAGCTGTCATCCGCGTACTGTAACATAAAAAATGATAAAAATGCTGGCACTTATATTATAACTTGATACTGGCTAAATGGACAAGACTGCGAAACTAAACTAAAGAAAAAGGTAATTTTAACCAAGCAAGGATGTCTGTAGAGCCAAAACATATCGATATTATTGTATCGGTATTCGATAAAACGCGTCGTTAAGATTTTGTAAAAATACTGAAAAAGTAATTTGTAAATAAACATGTTCGTTTATATTCAATTATGTGAAGTCTGAAATAATTTTTGTTTAACGTTAGCAAAAATATCGCTAATTTTTCGACATAGATCACCAAATCCAAAGATATAAGAAGGGGTTGAGTTGAGTATAGTACTTCTATACATCTGTGGTACTACTTGTATACTCTTTGGAGTATAGTTTGTTTACGTTTTCAGTTTTCAGTATTAATATTTATTCCTTGTTAAAGTTGTGATAGCATTATTAATTATCCCTGAGCGGCTAAAAGCCACGAAATAAGATTTACATTCGATTTTGAATGTAAAAGCATGGAGAAAGGAAGCAAGCGGCGTTATTCATCCAGCTCGGACAGTGCTGAAGAAACTCGCAAAAAAGATCTAAAAGAGCGAGATGAATTCGCTACAAGATTGAAAAAACGGGATGAAGAGAGAGTCAAAAAAATTGCAGAAGCTTCGAGCAAGAAGTCCTACGAGGAAGCAGCCAAGCGCCTCAAGATTGAAGCTGAGGATAGGGACAAAATTTTGCCAAAACTACGAATACAATCTCGTCGCAAATACTTGGAGAAAAGGAAAGATGACAAAGTTGTAGAGTTGGAGGCTGATATAGCTGACGATGAATATCTCTTTGATGAGAGGATGTAAGTAGCACTATATGGTTACGACTCTTAAACTCCTTAATTACTATGGGTACCTACCTAGATACTGGCAGGCTCATGATGTCTAGTTCTGTATGTACGTGATATTAGAATTATATTTATTGTAGCAGTCAATTACATATATTTTATAATATTGTGGTTTGACTATGAATTATTATTTAATACTACTATTTTTATGTTTTTATTTCTAGATTGACAAAACGAGAGAAAGAAGAAAGAGAACACAAGAAAACAATTTTAAAATTGGCTAAAGAACATGAAAAGGCGAGGGAACTTGAAAATGTTCAGAGGTATCACATGCCACAAGACTTGGGGAAGGGAGAAAAAGGTAAGAACAATTTTGTTAAGAATATGTATAGTATAAGTTGTTATAATAATATATAGAGCAAAAGTAAACAACTTATGCATATAAATTACGTAGGCATCTAGTAAGTTCTTTTGCTAAAAAAATTTTTTTTGCTTTGTTTTGGAAAATGTACGCTATAGATAATTAATAGAGATCTCTGAAATGTCTTTGTTTAGCAAATTGTCCCTCTGATAAAGGCTAATTTGACAATTTAAATTCGATTATGGTTTCTCCATATGGTATAATTGAGACTCACCATTATCTTTTGCTCCTTATTACATTTATGAGTCTATTCAAACATTCTCGTTACTACTTACTTTAGACCTGACATTTCTTGAAAACATTTTGTACTTGTTCTAGATACTTCCTAGTGGCATAGACATACCATACCACAACCATACCATCTTGCCCGTTCACACTCACCTTATATATCTACTTTATCAATCTATTTTCCTCTATCTTCTGCTACGCTCAAATAAAACATTACACTGTATTTAAAAACTTGAGTTTGAGGTCTATCTCATAAATATAGTTAAAGTAGTAACTAATAATGTTTTCACTGACATACACCTATTAAATAGTTTTATTTTCCTTTGCAGGTGATTATATTGAAGTGGATGATCTTGAAAAGTTACCACATTCTGAACAAAAGAAATGGGAACAAGATCAAATAAGATCTGCATTCTTTAAATTTGGTGCCAAGGATGCTAAAGGCCATGAAGAGTATGAGCTTTTGTTAGATGAACAAATAGATTTCATACAAGCTCTGCAACTGGAAGGCAGCAAAGAAAAGAAGGAAGATGAAGAAATAAGTGAATATCGCAAGATTAGGTTGACCATCGAAGAAACTAAGAAATCTCTACCTGTTTACCCATTCAAAGAGTCCCTGATTGAAGCTATAAGAAACTATCAAATATTGATTGTTGAAGGCGAAACAGGCTCTGGAAAAACCACACAAATACCTCAGTACCTTCATGAAGCTGGTTTCACTGATGACAATAAGAAAATTGGGTGCACACAACCAAGACGAGTGGCGGCAATGTCAGTAGCAGCTAGAGTGGCTCAGGAGATGAATGTCAAACTCGGAAATGAGGTTGGTTACAGCATCCGGTTTGAAGATTGCACATCTGATAGAACTGTTATCAAATATATGACTGACGGTACACTTCACAGAGAATTTTTATCTGAACCTGATTTGGCATCATATAGTGTTATGATCATTGATGAAGCTCATGAACGTACATTGCACACTGATATTCTTTTCGGACTTGTTAAAGATATCACCCATTTCCGTCCAGATTTGAAATTGCTCATATCAAGTGCTACTCTAGATGCTGAGAAGTTTTCTAGTTTCTTTGATGATGCACCTATTTTTAGAATTCCAGGTAGAAGATTCCCTGTCGATATTTACTACACTAAGGCACCAGAAGCAGATTATGTGGATGCATGTGTGGTATCAGTTTTACAGATTCATGCCACCCAGCCTTTAGGAGATATTTTAGTTTTTCTGACCGGCCAGGAAGAAATTGAAACTTGTGTAGAAATGTTGCAAGAAAGAACTAAAAAGATCGGTAAAAAACTAAAAGAACTTATAATTTTGCCAGTATATGCTAACTTGCCTAGTGACATGCAAGCTAAGATATTTGAACAGACACCTGAAGGGGCTCGTAAAGTTGTTCTCGCCACTAATATAGCTGAGACTTCATTGACTATTGATAATATAATTTATGTCATTGATCCAGGATTCGCTAAACAAAACAACTTCAATTCTAAAACAGGAATGGAGAGTTTAATAGTAGTGCCTATATCAAAAGCTTCTGCCAATCAAAGAGCCGGTAGAGCAGGCAGAGTTGCACCAGGCAAATGCTTCAGGTTGTATACTGCCTGGGCATATAAATATGAGTTAGAAGACAACACCACTCCAGAAATACAAAGAATAAACTTGGGCAATGCGGTTCTCACATTAAAAGCCTTGGGTATCAATGACTTGATTCATTTTGACTTCCTGGATCCTCCACCTCATGAGACGCTAGTTCTAGCTCTGGAACAACTGTATGCTCTTGGTGCTCTGAATCATCATGGAGAGTTGACTAAAGCTGGAAGGAGGATGGCAGAATTCCCTACAGATCCTATGCTGGCTAAAATGCTTTTAGCTAGTGAAAAGTAAGTCTTTTTAGATAATTGTTACGACAATGATTACCCAATTTTGTATAATGTTTAATAATAGTAACACAACTCAATGTTCCAGGTACAAATGCTCTGAAGAAATTGTAACAATAGCTGCAATGTTGTCGGTAAACAGTTCAATCTTCTATAGACCAAAAGACAAGATCATTCATGCTGACACAGCTAGAAAGAACTTTTTCCACCCCAAGGGAGACCATTTAACTTTGATGAATATCTACAACCAATGGGTAGAATCCGATTACTCTGTACAATGGTGCTATGAAAACTTTGTACAATACAGATCAATGAAAAGGTCCAGAGATGTGCGCGAGCAACTCGTTGGTCTCATGGAGAGAGTTGAGATAGACATGGTTTCCGGCATTGCTGATGACACGAAAATCAGAAAAGCAATCACTTCTGGATTCTTTTACCATATTGCTAAGTTTTCAAAAGGTGGCCACTATAAAACTGTGAAACATAACCAAGTAAGTAACATCTACATCTAATATGGTGAAGCTATTAAAATAATCACAACTTGAATGAATTGGATGCTAGGACCGATGAAATCAGAACATGACATAGAAGCTCTACTGATTGAAAAGCAGAAGTTGGTATGAATTACATTATTCAGACAACTTGGTTGATTGTGTAGGTACTTATCTATATTTGTTTTTGTTTCAGACTGTGATGATCCATCCTAATAGTGCTTTGTTTGAAGAACTCCCTCGTTGGGTGATATACCATGAGCTTGTATTCACATCCAAAGAATTCATGAGGCAGGTCACAGAAATAGAAAGCAAGTGGCTGCTAGAAGTAGCTCCTCATTACTACAAGTCTAAAGAATTGGAAGATTCAACCAATAAGAAAATGCCTAAAACAGTTGGAAAGTCTGCAAATAGCCAATAAAAGAGTATTCACCAAATATGTTTTATTTCAACAAAATATAAGTAATACTAATTTTAATAATAAATAGCAACTAGAAAGAACAAAAGAGATCTATTATAATTAAACTAAAATCACTATTCAGAAGTCTGAACATCTGCCCTTACGTTCCCAGTCTCCATATCGAGTAGGCTCTGGGCCCCTTGGTCCCCCCACCTCTCCCGTGTCGGGGTTGGTGTTGTTGGGCCAAGCTGGTAATGGGTCATTTTCCTGATTAGGATGCATCATTGGCTGTTCCCCTAAATCGTCAATATCTGTCGTCTCTCGCAATTTCTTTCTAAACTCTTCCAACCTTTTCGATTCAGCTTTCTTAGGCTCAATGGCATCTTTAACATCAGCACTAGTTTCTTGTGAATAATTACAAGATCTGACTAAATTATTTAGCGGAATGTCTGCAACAAAAAAGCAATTTATAAACTGTCAAATTACTTACAATTATTAGATATATTTAATAAATTATAATTAGTCTATTCTACAAATCAAAATGTTTTATTTTCCACTCACTTTGTTGGTATATAGCCCTCAAAAAATTACTGCGTAGCATTTTCGTAGCTTTAATTTGTTTTGCGAGATAATTGAGATGCTTGAGTAGGAGGAAGAGATGGTCAAACGCTGAGCTGAACTAATCAAAAACAAAATTCTCTTATTGAAATTTAAATTATTTTATATTCCTTCCTTTCTTTCGGGTTTAAAAAATCTTGGGCCACCCTTATTTACACTACGTGACAAAAAATAATACCAGGACAAAAAAACAAGTTCCCACAAAATAATCTTAAAAAAAACAAACTAAATTCAGGGTAATTGGTAGAATACCAGTAACCTTTAGGGACATCATTCCAACCATTGAGATAAATAAATGATATCTTTCCTGGTACGGCTGTTTTTTTATTTTTCAAATAATTTTATTCTACATCATTTATTTTCTCTGTTAATTCTAAGGTGTCATGTGTCAATAAGCGTTGGCGTGTAATCATTCAACGCGTTTCACTTCTACGTTTATCATCTGACCCCCTATTACCTATCTTTGTTGCAAACGGTTTCAATACAAACATGATAAAACTCCTAAGAAATAAGGTTCACTTTTGCTTAATTCAAATAGAAACCGCGTGCAACAAAGATACGTCTGACCCCCTATTACGTATCTTTGTTGCACGCGGTTTCAATTAAAATTAAGCAAAAATGAACCTTATTTCTTAGGAGTTTTGTCAATTTAGTATTGAAACCGTTTGCAACAAAGATAGGTAATCGGGGGGCTGACCCCCTATTACGTATCTTTGTTGCACGCGATTTCTATTTGAATTAAGCAAAAATGAACCTTATTTTTTAGGAGATTTGTCAATTTAGTATTGAAACCGTTTGCAACAAAGATAGGTAGGTCGGTAACTCATCGTCTTTGTTCCCCGAAGAGGAACAATTCTAGGAATCTTCAAGTCAAGAATTAAATAGGTATCTTCTAAGCAAACATGCTATATCTTCCACCGCATCATCACTTGTCCCTAGGTGAGATAGTAGTCAAGTGCTTGCCTAATTGAATAACCATTCCCTCTGTCAGGCAGAACAAGTTCTGCTAGTGCAGAGCTGTTATTTGGATGTTCAGCATAGGGTTGGAACCGCCGCTAGTGGAATTACACGAAGTCTTCTTACGGTCCTCTTAACGGAGTTTTATCTCTGCTGCCTTAATATACTTAATAAATAATTCATTAATTCATCTCATGAATAAAATAAAAAAATCCCACATAACCTGGAGCATTTTACTTTCCAACGGGCATTCCCCTATCCACCACATACAATGCATTAGGGCAGACACATTTGTATGGGAGCGTGTTTTCTTTGAACGTGTTTAACTTTTTGTCTATGTGTGGACTGAGTTTCTGTTTTTTTACTTTATTCTTACTACGTAACAGTATATGAGCCTTCCTACCAGTCTTTTATCTCTACGATAGGGTCTTAGTAACTGACCCCCTATTACGTATCTTTGTTGCACGCGGTTTCAATTAAAATTAAGCAAAAATGAACCTTATTTCTTAGGAGTTTTGTCAATTTAGTATTGAAACCGTTTGCAACAAAGATAGGTAATCGGGGGGCTGGTCATGGTAAAACTTTGTTTGTGTGCTATACGTACACAAGGCATTTGTACGTATAGCACACTAACAACAAGTATTTGATAGTTGACATTTTGATAATGACATATTGCTGAGTTTGAATAAGAAATACGAAAATGTTGTCTTAATATCAGTGACATTGATCTTTGATTAAATTAACGATATCAAGTGTCACTGTCAGGTATTTTTCACAAACTAAAAAACCTATGAATGTTTAAGGAGTATTCACATGACAACGGACGGATTATGGGCGGTAGAGGAGAAATAAACGTGATACGATATGAACCCAGTTATCCTTGAGAGCCTGCGTATTCCAGGTCTAGTGTGTTTACCAGCTTCGATCACATCGTCACTTACCATCAGGTGAGATAGTGGTCAAACACTAGCCTGTCACAAATAAAAAAAAAAAAAAACCCTTTCTTTTTATTAGTATGACAGGAATAATCATCAAGATAGGAAACAAACCTAGTTTAGCTACAAAAATTCTTGGGAATAATATACCTACATGCCAAATTAAACAATTACTTTTTCACAGCCCCACAATAATATTATTATGTTCGAGGTCTTGTATCGTAGGTGCATGCCGTGCCGGCAACAATCACAAACCGGTATGGTATCGGGATTCAATTCTTGGTTACGACTTTCTCACCAACAAGGGAAACGATTTGTTTTTGGCTATGAGTGAATCGTATGTGTGTAATGTCCATTTGCCCAGCACATGCGATACAAGTATTCGAACTTAGTCTGGGGCTATGAGAGTTAAAGAGTTTGTGTTTGAGTGTGTTTAAAGAACTGAGAATCGATATTCAACAACGGAAGGCGACATAGAAGAACATAGTTAAGCCCGTGGAGTTGCGGTTCGCATTTACCACGTAATAGAATCGCTAGGTCGTGCGTTCAAAACTGAATTCAATATTTAAAAACAAATATGCAAACTTTATAATTTTGTTCCTTAACTTAAAAAATAAAAATTTTGAAGAGACTTCTTATGGGAGGGCTTTGATATTCTGATCCGCAACCTTTTTTGTGTGACGTAAAGTGGTGAATAATTAAAATGTTTTCTTGTAATACAAAAGTTTCGCTTCTATCGTGTGGTTTAACGACAAACCCAGTTGTTTTTATCCACAAAGTGATGAGATGGAAAGCACAGACCCCCTATTACGTATCTTTGTTGCACGCGGTTTCAATTAAAATTAAGCAAAAATGAACCTTATTTCTTAGGAGTTTTGTCAATTTAGTATTGAAACAAAGATATAATCGGGGGGCAGGAGACCAGTAGATTTAATAAAATATAATTAATCAACATAACAAGAAATACTTAATGACGCTCATCGCTGGCTAAATGCACAAGGTTTTGGAGCCAATTTAAGCAAAACCTAAAATTAAAAAAACCACAAGAATTGAAGTTGAAGTTGATTGAACATACAAGTGGAATGAAATGTTGGCAAAACTTTATAAAAAATATTCTTACTCGCTACTAGAAACCCCTGTAAATTATTATAAATCTTATAAAATGGCTAAGAGTTCTTTTGAATATGTTAAGAAATTTGAGCCTGACGATTCATTACTACCCCTTACCTGGATTGTTATTAGACTTGACGGCAAGTGTTTTCATAGGTTTTCTGATGAACACCAATTTCAAAAACCAAATGATCTGAGAGCTTTGAAATTAATGAACTACGCTGCCTATGCAGTCATGAAAGAATTTAATGATCTTCTTATTGGCTTTGGTCAAAGCGATGAATATTCCTTTATATTTAGGAAAGAGTGCAACCTCTACAAAAGACGCGCGGCTAAATTGCTAACTTCAATAAATAGCAAGTTTTCAGCCTCGTACGTCTTTTACTGGAATAAGTTCTTCGGAGAACAAAAACTTAAATATCCTCCTACTTTTGATGGCCGAATAGTTTTGTATCCATCCGATGAATCTCTAATGGACTATTTGAAATGGAGACAGGCAGATGTACACATTAACAACTTGTATAACACCACCTTTTGGACCTTAGTGTTAAAAGGAAATCTCAGTCCAGCCCAGGTATTTTAAAAATTTAATATTAACGCTTTCATACTCACATCCCCACTCTGAATTCGATACCATGTGTCGTGTGTGCTGGGAACATTCACATCACACAGACCAGAACCAGAAACATAAGTTTCCCCTAGGGAGAAAACTTGTGTTCCGACCAGGAATCAAACCCAATGCCTGCTGCTTAGAAGGCGGAGCTGCACCCATCTAAGCAAACGAGCAATTCTTACTGGTAAAAATTTTTTCTATAGTTAAATTAATTAATTGTTTATTAATTATTAAATTAATGTCTTTTTACAGGCTGAAAAGCGTTTATGTGGAACTTTATCAGCAGATAAAAATGAAATATTGTTTCAAGAATTCAAAATGAATTATAATAATGAACCTGAAATATTCAAGAGAGGAACAATACTGTTACGTAAGAATATAGTGACCAATGATATACAAAAAAGTGTGATAGTAGATGTTCACGAAGACATGCTAAGGAACGACTTCTGGAAAGAACACCAGAAAATGCTTCAAGAGAAGGCCTCCAAACTCAAACTAGTGTATGAAGGACCAAACACTGATTTAATCAATGAACAAATAAATAACTGTGTATGTGATTGATCTATAAATATTTTTTAATTTGAATATATTTTATTAAGGATATAACTAGAAACCAAGGCAGGATACATATTACATATCTTTACCCTTTTTGAACATTATATCATAGTAAAATGCACAATACACCTCCAGTGGGACGTCAGTGTAGGCCTTATTGCCTCCAGTTAGAATCATGGTAAAAAAGGTTTTTATCATGTAAAAAGAATAAACACTTTCACATTCACAGCCCACACAAGTTCGATGACTTGTGTCATGAGTCAAACATTCATATCACATGCATACATTCACACCCAGAAAGAAAGTTGTTCTCTTCAGTAACTCTCAAGATAATGATAAATTATTTACGTAAGAATCATCAAAATTAACCCACACATTTGATCGCTATGGGTGCCACAAAGGAACAAACATACATAGGCCTTTTAACACATTACCCACAATTGCCGACGCAGTCAGGTAAAAAGGAATGGGCAATGCCTGGGTCACTAAGCTCAGGTATAGACCACTTTATAAAAAATAATTCAATGTACCTATGTCATCATTTATTAAACTATCTTATGTACTGACGACCCAGTTGGCGCAGTGGACAGGTGTTCGCCCTGTGCGCCGTGGGTCCTGGGTTCGGTTCCCGGCAGGAGCACAAATTCCTTACCAAGGGATATTTGTGCTTCTGGTTCTGAGTGAGGTAATGTGTGTGTGTGATGTGAATGTTTCTGGCACCCACTATACAAGTCTTTGAACATAGAGTGGGGCTGTGAGTGTGAATGCGTTAGTATTGCATTTATTTTGAGCTTATTGCAAAAACGAGCAAGAAAATCAAACTTCAACATTGAATAAGATTTTATTAGATAAATAGGCAGGTATACATTAATATGGAATAAATATAAATTATAGACTACTAGAATCCAAACCGTTACATTAAATTACTCTACATAGTTATCCTATATACATTGAAAGGTGTCCAGCAAGTAATAAACAACATTGTTTTAGTCAATCATTTAAATGTCTATGGGCTGGAATAACTTTCCCACCTATTTATATCAATACTGATTTTGTGCAGTGTCATTAAACTTCTGACTGCTATCACTTGAACTGATAAACTTTGTTTGACATAAAATAACATCTATTTATTATTAATATTGAACTCGCCAATTTCGCAATAAGTATTTCAAATAATCAATAATTCCTAATAAGATAACAAAATGTGAAATCTACAATTCTAATCAATTTCATATTTTATTTAATAAGGTAATTTTTCTGAAAGTACTTTAGCATTAACACAAATAGTCAATTTATTCAAACCCAAAATAATAATTGAAATAATAAAACTATTTTCTGTGGTGATTACAAGACTTTAAGCAACTTACCCTAATTTATTATACAGTACAACCCTAAACAATAAGTGTATATTTTTTCATCTATAACTTTACAATAATTGTTTATAGTTTTACTAACTTTCAACAATATATTTATTATATATAAACTGTAAATTAAGTTGTACTGCTATGCGGCAGATGTTTGATTGATATCTATTAAAATCTATGGTTATTAACATAGCATTTAACAAGATCTATGTACAAGCGAAGTTTTGTTGGAACAATTTTATTACTTTTGTACATGATAGTGACATTATTAAATATTTAGTGTTTAAAAGATTGGAATGTAATTGTCGATCTTGGCACGGTGTTTCTGTGCAACACACTCGCTGATCCAAACAATGTTTCTGCACTCCTGCTCCTTCAGCTTCAGGTATGAGTAGAAAACTCCAAAGTGGAATTGTTGGAGGAAGGCAAATACATTTAGATTCACCTGAAATAAAAAAAAACAATATATATACACTAATTTCATACATCAGAAAGTTTAGAAGTATGTTTGAAAATGGTTGTTTGATTTTGATGTGGTGTATATATAGTTTACATCATCCCTACTTACTTTACTTTTAAAATAAATACAGAAGAGGTACCATAAAAATCAGCCTAAGTTGAGATGATGGTCAAAAGTTTGTCTATCTTGAATTTTGAAGTATTTAATTTTGATGATAGGTACTACGATATTTTGATGATCGGTTACTACTCATAATATGACAATATTATTCTGGTAAAGTCACGGAGCGGATAAAAATTATTTACATCAAAATGTGGAGGTAAATAAGAATTGTTATTAGCTACCTAAGAATATTTTTTCAGTATCAACATGGGTGAAATCATATGAAGTATTATTATTATTATTACTGTTTATTGACTAACAGCTTTAAGCTGATATGTTTATATCACTTTTATCAAGTTTTAAAATGTTAATAAAGTTTATTTTAAATGAGTTGACTGAGGTAGCACTAATCCCTGTAATTGTGTCTTGTGGTTGCTAATATTCTATAAATTATCACCTCATGTTCAAAGAACTTGTCCTCCAAAGTCTTGTCTCCAACATTGTTACCAGCTCCTTCAAAGAGTGCCGAATATTCCGAGTAGTACTCTGCCACGGCCTTCACTTGCTCATAGTCATCAGCACGGGCCAGGGCGGCCAGACCATCAGGGTTCAGCTTGCCGCAGAGAGGGTACAGCTTGGCACGGTCATCCTTGGACAACTCAGTGCCGAAAGAGTTTATTGTAATGATGATAGCACGGCGATCAGCCTCAAACTGAAATAAATTAAAGTCATAGTGTTATAGGACAATGTAGTCAGCTTCTAAGTCAAGGTATATAAATTTTAAAAAATATCAACTTTGTCCCATCACACTAACATAATAAAATCGAAAGTTTGTGAGTGTGTTTGTTACTTCTTGGAAATAGCTGACTTTAGTAGACTGAATATGGTTTGGAAATAGCTGACACCTTGGACATAAGCTCCTTTTTATCCCGGATTTTCCGCATGTCTGGGACTTACGTGGGTAAAACCGCTGCATGCAGCAAGTATATTATAATTGTTACATATGATATTATGAGTCATATGTCAAAGAGAATATAATCAGACTCAATATACATATTATTTATGTTTGTAAATAAACCACAATGGATTCAATTTCAATCATCAACAAAACTTGTGGGCAACAGCTAATCTCACTAATATTATAAAAGCGAAAGTTTGTGTGTATGTTTGTGTTTTCTTCATGCTGTAATGGCTGAATATCTAAAGGCTAAAGGATTCATATGACATTTGGAATATACACAGCTTATAACTGGTTTTAACACATCGGCTACTTTTAAACTTGATGAATGCAAGCCAAGGCTGAAGCCACGGGTAGCTAGTATTTAATAAGAATTCTTATCTGATACAAATAATTAAAACAAAGAAAATAATGTTATTGTACAACTCACAGCTAATATTTCACACATCACATCAGCAGTAGTGCCTCCTATTTGCTTGCAGAACTCATAGAAAGCTTCCAGGTACGCCTTATACAGGGTGTTACGAATGATCTCAATGTTCATCTCATCCAAATCCTGCTCACTGATACAATCAACAAAGAATGGAGCTAACGGTGTGTCAACCAACACAGCATTGTACAGCTCAGCGGGTGTGGCTGCTACATGGATGGCTTCCATCTGCTCAAAAGATCCCAGCGGGTGGCACTTGGGAATCAGCTCGGAAATGGGCCTCTGGTGCAGGGTACCAGTGATCAAAAGAATAATGTTATCAATCATGTAACTGTATGTAATGAAATCCAAGAAGGTGGAAAGTGGCTCAACAGAGTGGTTCCTAAGATGTTGGAACTCAATAACCAGTTTCTCGCGGAGCTTGTCGTCAATGGTAGAGACAGACAAGGGGCTGGGCTCGTTTGCGAGAAACGTGCCATAATCCGTCCCTTGGAGGTGGAGCTTCAAATCTGTCAAATTAAAATGACGAAATATTATATTTCATGAACCTTTAACGCCTTAATTATGATTAAAAAGTTACTATGGGACATTACCTTCAAGAGTTTCGCATTGCACCAAGTTGAGATAATCAGCTTGCTTGAGTATCCCACATTTGAACCCTCGGCACAGGCCCTCCAAATAACCACCGTCAATGTTAAACAAGCACCCCTTCATGTTGCTAATGAAGCTTTGACAACCAATAACTTTAAACAAAGTATTTTTGGGTAAACTTCGCAATCAAAAGCACTGTAAAACCCCGGAGAGCCTTTTTGAAGGGAATCAATTGAAAGAGATGACCATTGATCATATGATCCAACCATCGACAACTTTGTTGTCATTTGTGTTGTGGCACCTACATTTTTGAGCATGCAGCCGTGTTCCGACGTAAAAATTATGCCTCGGATTTTTTTTGCGAACGATTCTTGAAACCATCTTGTTAATCTTTCCTTAAATGTTATAATTATGCTAACAGTGGCGGATTTACACATTTGCCGCAAGTAGGCTACTCAAATTTTACCGCCCTTTCCGACCTGTACAATCCTAGTACAAAATCATATTAATTACAATATTTTTCTCAATTAAATATTACGATTCCCAAGTCATAAAGTTACAATTTCATTAAGAAAGTTGGTGTAATTAGGACGATAGTGTGGGCTCTATATTACACCACATTTGCCCCAATTAGCATGAATGTGTACTAGGTAAAAAAAAGATGGTCCCAAATTTGCCGCCCTTAAAATCTGCCGCACTAGGCACCAGCCTACTCAGCCTGCTGATAAATCCGCCACTGTATGCTAACATCTCAGAAAATTCAGCAAGGGTATACTAAACGCTTATACATTTATTAACTTATACTTAGAATAGACATTGTAATGGGCTCAACAAACAATTTCGAAATAGTTTAATATTTTATTTTTAAAGCAATACAAGTCGTGGCTGTGTGGATGTAATTTGTCTATGGGTGACACGACAAAGTCGACCGAGTCAACTAGTTATTATACAGAAATGACTGTATAATAACTAGTTGACCCCCGGGCTCCGACTTCTTCCGGGTGAACTAATAATCCTACTATCGTACTAATATTATAAATCCGAAAGTTTGTGTGTAAGTGTGTGTAAGTATGTTTGTTCCCTCTTCACGCTTTAACTGCTGAATGGATTTTGTTGAAATTTGGAACGTACATAGAATATACCTAGGATTAACACATAGGCTACTTTTTAGCTTGATAATAGCGGGCGAAGCCGCGGGGCACAGCTAATATAATATACGCAAGAATAAAACAGTCAAAATATTTAATTAAGTTTTTCCTATGTTCTAGGAAAACTCGTCAATTTTCGAAATAAAAAGAAGCCTATAAGGGACAGTGGTGTATATTGCATACACAATTTCATCAAAATAGGTTTAACATGAAGGTACAAACAAATACTTAGGTACATTTATGCATATTGGTATAGATATAAATAGGTAAAATGTATATTATACGGCTAATAAATCTACGTGCAAAATTTCATCAAAATCAGTACAGCCATCAGTTTTTTTTTATTCAAGATAGGTAAGCTTTTGACTGCTATCTCACCTATAGGTAAGCGACGATGCATGTGGTCGACGATGGAGCAAGCTTGCCTGGAAGATACCTATTCACTCGAGACATGAAGACTCCCATATTGTACTTTTCAGGAAACACCGACATGGAAAAGGAGTTCAATTACTTTGCGGTTCTCACAATGAATGTGAAAGTAAAACGCTACGTCCGCATTTGTTGAATGTCTACCACATAGCGGGGTCACTTAGTAGTATGTCTGCTTGTCCGATGATAGAACGGGGATCTAGGAACTAGATCATGTAGTTCCTTGGCACACTCTCCGAAATGTAATGAAACCGACAAAACGAGAGATTCGAGCCTACATATAAACAAACAAACAGACATCGTCCCGATTTAAAATGTTGGTATGAAGAATGATTGTCATGTTTGACACATGACAATCGATTGTCGTTTGTTGTCATATCACTTAATTTTGTGTGTTGTATTTGTGCTCCAGAAATAAAATAAAAGCAACTTTAATTCACAGTATTGTACCTTATTTTTTAGAAATGGATAGTATGGCTAATAATTCTATCCGCCAAAGAATAAATAAGATATTTGACAACCATATAATAGCAGACAGCAGTGATGCTCTTATTTCTGTCTCCGGATTATGTTCTTCAAACTCTGCATACACTCGAAGAGTTCTGTTGAACGAAATTGAAAAAAGAGATATGCTCGTTAACAAAACCGTATTGGTAGAGTATAATAAAGTGAAAGATAAACTGCAAGTCTTGTTCAACTCACTTTCGTCTCTAGATTCTGCGGTAAAAGACATGTCGAACCGATTGAATGAATCCAAGACCAAAACTCACCATTTGATTACCCAGACTACAAAGTTAAAAGATGAGAGAAAGAAAACCGAGAAGAAGCTAATTTGGGTAAATGCATTTGTCGATTGTTTTCAGCTACCTCCAGAGAAAATCGAATATCTCTGCAATGTTTCTGTGAGGACTCCTCTTACATCAGATTTCTTTGGAACTTTATCTCAAATAGAAAGATTACATGATAATTGCAAAACACTTGTTAAGTGCTGGTATCAGACTTCTGCATTCGACATTATGGAGACTGTTGGCCTACAACAAGAAGTAGCTATCGAAAAACTATACCACTGGACAATAGGCGCTTGCCTAAGCACTGATTCTCCAAATAATCCACTCATATCGACAGCATTGGCGAAATTTCAGAACAGGCAAGTTCTGTTCTCCAATATCATTGATGAATATTGTTCAGCCAGAAAGGCTACTATTGTTCAACTATTCATAGATGCCTTAACTAAAGGAACAGATAGTGGTTCGAAGCCTATTGAGTTTTATGCTAATGATCCCAAACGATACATAGGAGATATTCTTACATGGGTGTATCAAGTGATACCAGTTGAAAAAGAAAACTTGACTACATTATTCAAGCATTGTGAAATACCAGACAAGAACCAGCAAATTCTAGATGCTTTGACTAGCATAATGGAAGCTATATGTCCCCTATTGAATGTCAGGGCTGAACTAATACTGAAACCAGATAAGGACCCATTGGTTCTCTGGGCAATCACTAATTTGATGATCTATTACAAAGATATAATACAATCTACAATAGGGAAAGGTCATCTAACCAACACTCTGGAAGAGTTGTTAAGGAAAAGTGAAGCTGTATTCCTTATAACATTGGATAGTAAGATTCAAAAGGAACTAAGTCATGGAGTTAAAGCACCACCCATTGATTTAAATCCATCTATAGTTGTCACAGATCTCGTCAGTTTTCTAAGAGACTTACTAGCTATAATGAATAATACCAACAACTTGAACACATCTGATAGAAAGGTGGTAGTGACCCATATTTTAGACCCTCTTTTGCATGCCATTAATGAAACTGCATGCCACTTGAGCTCAACAGACATGTCAGTATACATGTTGAACTGTATATATCACATTCAGTGTACATTATCACTATACACTATCATGGATGAATACAATGAAAGGTTGCAGGCGCAATCTGATGCTCAAATAGATACATTGACATCTGAACAGGCTAGTTTCCTAGTGGCTAACTTAAACTTAGGCCCGATTTACACAATCCTTCAAGAGAAGATCAGTGGACCGTTATCTGCAATTCCTGGCATGGACACATCAACATTGAAAACATTCCTAAACAAGTTTGACATGTTTCTCGTGTCACCTGATGCTTACATTCTTCCACAGCTAAATCTACTTCTGAGCCACTCGCATAAACTGGTTATTAGGAAGCGAGCCTTTGAGGTAATATTAGCAATATATGCTCAGCTATACCAGGCTGTTCATGATTCAAATAATGGATATGCTGAGCCTCACACAATCATGAAGAGAACACCTGAAGAAGTTAATAAACTACTTATGTAACAAATAAGATTGACTACGGTTGAAATATGTAGATTATTGTTAGTAAAAATATATCAAAAAATTTGAAGAAGTTTATAAGCTAATTATTAAAAAAATATATAGATTGAATAGAGTTCAAATATGTAAATTATGTTTATTAAAATTATGTCCAATCATTTACAGTAATTAATAAACGAATTATGTAACAAATAAGATTCTATGAATTTGAAATATGCAAACCATTGTCAGTAAAATTATGCCAAAAAAAACTGCAGAATAAGAATAAAGTTTCAAACTTGCAAGAGAAACAG
The DNA here is from genome assembly GCA_948107665.1 of Lomographa bimaculata. Lineage (NCBI taxonomy): Eukaryota > Metazoa > Arthropoda > Insecta > Lepidoptera > Geometridae > Lomographa > Lomographa bimaculata. The sequence continues at coordinate 13,190,976 of OX403587.1, read as the reverse complement.
AGTGCAGATATTATTTTTTTCATTCTGTATATCATAATTATATAACAACACTATGATTTATTTATGAAGAATGTAAATGTTTATAATGTATCATATTATATTAATTAAACTTTAATAAATGGTGTTATTTAATAAAAATATTATGTAGCGTGCTTTATTGTATACATTTCTGAAACTAGTTTGAGCTAGCCTAAGCCTCAATCTATTTATAAATAATTATTCTGTATGTATATATGTGACTGAACTCCTAAACGGCTGACCATTTAGATTCACAATTTAATCCGATAAATAATGTAAGAAACACCCATGTGAAGCCAGGGAGGTTCGCTGGTATCATTTAATTAATGTAATAATCAATGAAACAAATGAAAAGAATTTTTATTGCCAAATAAAAATTATGTAAATTAAAATATGAACAGAAAGGGTCCTACAAAATAAGACATGGCGCGCGACATGGCGGCTGACTTATATGCGATAGAGATGGCGGGATGACTCTGATTCTCTCATGAAAGGAGGGTCAACCATAGCCCAGGATCGCGAAAAGAGGAAAGGGAGGCATTTGCCCTACAGCGAGACCTTAGGCTTATAATAATAATAAAATATTAAGGCATAAAAAAATAGCACTTATAATATTTTTTGCCTACCCATCCATACAGAAAGATGCAGTTTTTAAAGCAGCATATTACTATGTTGGAAAATAATGATTTGAAACTTAAAATTAAAATGACTTAGCTGTAAAGACCTATATTATTATAATCCAAGTGTCTATAAAACAACTTTATGTCCAAAGTTGTTCCATACTTCATTATTTTGTATTATTTACCAAAACTTGTGATTCTTCGAGTATCAATATATAGGTAATAATGGTGGATTATTAACCGTTAATTGTTCTTGAACGTTCATGAGTGTAGGCAAGTAATTCAAAGTCCAAAATATATAAATATGCTTTTTGTTATTGGAGTCTTCAAGTCGAGAGTGAATAGGTATTTTCTAGGCAAGCGTGCTCCATCGTCGACCGCATCGTCACTTAACATCAGGTGAGTGATCAAATGTTTGCCTATCACAGATAATAAAAAAATCGGTTTCTACCAGTCATGCCCTAGTAGGGCATGACTTAACTGCAAAGAGCATATAAATAAAGGTAACTGATTTAATGATTGTCTATAAAATCGGTTTACGGACTATAATTTTACGTTATATTGTACGACCAATAATGGACGGCCTGATAATGTACGGTCAATAAATTCGCAACCAGTATTCCGTGACATGGCAACTGGTTGCGTAAATTCAAATATTAGTTGCGTTTTCCTGGCTGTGTATTATCGGCTGTACAAATCCGGTGCGTGTTGTTATTTTTCATCGCCTGCGGCCTGTATTGCACTACCTGATAATTGGAAGCCAAATACATGAATTATTGGTTGTACATTATCGATGCGGACCGATTTTGTACAGGCAATAATTGGCGACTCGAGAATGCACAGATTGATATTTCGAATCAATGTCCATGAATTATCATGGTGTGCTTTATTGGCTGTGCAAAATCGGGCCTATCGGGTCGTACATTATACTCCCCTTAGTGTGATCGTGCCTCTGTATCGCTTGTTCCGCGCTCTCGCTTGCACGGTCAGGCTCAGGCGGAACGTGACACTTTTTCGTGCGTGCAGCCTGTGTTCATCGATTTATAAGATGTTATCACGTCAAAAAAAAACATAGTTATTGGTAATTTGGAACCGTTGGATTCAGAACGTAATTATCTACCTAGTTGCATTCTCAGAATAATAAACTGAGGCTTAGATCTCGAGATATTCAGTCTAAAAACAGTTAAACTGACACTCAATAATTAAACATGAAAAATTACCACCAAAAGCACTTAAGGCGGATATGTTTGGCCTTACTTGCCGTGCCCTGACCGCTGAAAGCTCACGATTTCGAAACTATGAAACCAGTGAAACCTAAGGAACCCTAATTGGAGCGCAAGACGAAACCGTAGTAATTTAACTGTTAGTACTTAATTCCTTTTTTAGGCGTGAATACTAATGAAAATATACAAGAATTTCATCGCACGTGGTGGGAAATGAGAATAATATATTAATGTTTATAGTCACGTTATTATAAACCCTACTATAAATAATATTCGAAATTTTAAAATTCCCGCTAGTTCAGTTTTTATTTTAATGGTCAAAAAATAGAAGGCGTTTTAAATATATAAAAATTGAAGGCAAGAAACGTATGTAAAAAGTTGCTCACTGCAATTTCTATTAAATTGACATATTTTTGGGGTAAAGTACGTATATTCTTTTCCATGGTTTACGGAACAAAATATATGACATTTTAGAAATTTAGACAGTGACAACTAAAAAGTCGCATAATCGAACATCAATTTCACATGTGAACTGTGAAAATGAAATAATTTAACAAAAATACAATTTAAAAAGTTTATCGTTTTCATAAGAAATCAAATAAAATGTCCTCACGCCAAATAACGGAGAAATCGCTATCTATGTTAAGGTCTTTACCTAGAATAACACTTGCTAATATCCGTGATAACCCGGGTTCCAAAAAGACCGTAAGAGAATATTTTTGTGTATGAAACAGAGTAATCCTGTTGAATAATCCAGCTTGTTTAACGAAAGTATTTAACGTTACAGCAAAAACGCGGACGGGCGCAACATGGAGGAGATAAACACGGCTCCGGTAATAAAGGATCAGGACAAAGACAAAACTACATGCGACTAGGTTATGAAACTGGCAACAATCCTTTTTATTTGAGAGTACCTCAAGAACATTATTACAGAGGACACCAGTAAGTACACATATTGCTAAGTAGGTATACTTACACAGTACATGGACTCTCTTATTAGCGAGCTATCTATATCTCCATTGCTTTATCTACCTTCATTGAGTTCTATGTTACTAGAGGCTGGCCATTTTTTGTTTCTATGGTTATATATTATATGTCATCATTTTGAATGGTTTCAGCCTAAGGCGGGAGTATCCACCAATGTCCCTGAATCAGCTGCAAAGTATGATTGAGAGAGACCGTATTGATACATCACAACCAATAGATATTGCAACTCTTGTGAAATCTGGTTTATACACATTTCATCCAGATCAAAAACAATTTGGTATTAACCTCACTGATGATGGAGCTGATATATTTGCATCTAGGATTAACATTGAAGTTCAATGGGCAAGTGAACAAGTCATTGCAGCAATTGAGAAGAATGGTGGAGTCATTACCACAGCTTACTATGATCCCCATAGCTTGATTTTGTTAAAAAATCCAAAGAAATTCTTTGAGAGTGGTCAGGCTATCCCAAGGAGAATGATTCCTCCACCAGATGCCATTGAATACTACTCAAATGCGGAAACGCGTGGGTATTTGGCTGACCCGGAGAAAATATCACAGGAAAGATTAAAATTGGCCCAGAAGTATGGATATGAACTTCCCGAGCTGGAGAAAGATCCATCTTACGACATGCTGTGCCAGAGAAAGGATCCAAGGCAAATATTTTATGGCTTGGAGCCTGGTTGGGTTGTCAATTTGAAAGATAAATGTATTCTCAAACCTAAAGATGAAGAGTTACTGCAATATTATGCCTCATAATTATCTTTTTATTAGAATTAGATGTAGTGTCATAAGTGTTTTCAAATAAATTATGCTATTCAATGAATTATATAATTATTTTATCTATTTGAGTCTAGAGTCAAAACTTGATTGAGGAACTGTGCATCTAATGACTACCTTATTTTTCTTATCCTGTCTTGTTGTCAATAGACAAGTAAATAGACCATGTTATTAGCAGCAAGCCTTTATTTCATTATATAAACTCAGTTTTACTTAGATGATTCATACATAATTATTACAAAATGAAGCTAAGTAAGTGTATAAAATGAAATATTGAAATTTCAGTATTCTTATGCATTTAATATCTGTAGTGGTCAGGTTTGTAAGGGCCTTCAACAGGCACTCCAATATATTTAGCTTGTTTGCTGGTCAACTTGGTCAATTTCACACCGAGGTGGTCCAAATGTAGGATTGCAACTTCTTCGTCTAATTTCTTAGGCAAGGTGTGAACTCCAATAGGATACTGGTTAGCTCTTGTCCACAGTTCAATCTGTGCCAGCACTTGGTTAGTGAAAGAGTTAGACATAACAAATGAAGAGTGGCCAGTAGCACATCCTAAGTTGACCAATCGTCCAGCTGCCAGCACGATGATGTGGTTTCCATTATCCAATTCATAGCGATCTACTTGTGGCTTGATGTTCACTTTCTTAGCATTATTTTCTAACCAAGCAACATCAACTTCACAGTCAAAATGACCAATGTTGCACACAATAACATCATCTTTCATTTTAAGAAAGTGGTCTCTGGTGATGATATCAATGTTGCCAGTTGTCGTAACGAAGATTTGACCAACTTCAGAGGCTTCATCCATAGTGGTGACTTGGAATCCTTCCATGGCAGCCTGGAGTGCGTTAATAGGATCAATCTCAGTGACAATAACTCTGCCACCGAATCCCTTGAACGCCTGTGCGCATCCTTTACCGACATCTCCATATCCAGCAACAACACAGACTTTACCAGCAACCATTATGTCCGTTGCCCTCTTAATACCGTCAAGCAGAGACTCTCTGCATCCATACAGATTGTCAAACTTGCTCTTAGTAACAGAGTCGTTTACATTGATTGCCGGCACCTTAAGAGTGCCCTCTCGGAACATTTTGTACAAATTGTGTACACCAGTCGTTGTCTCTTCAGAGATACCCTTTATATTCTCCAATAGCTGAGGGAATTTTGTGTGTACCAAGTTTGTTAAGTCGCCTCCGTCATCCAGGATCATGTTGAGGGGCTGAAAAATATAAGTAAATTGTTACGAACTGTATAAACATTTTTGATGATATTAGCATTACGTTAGTTAAATCCAGTCCAGATTGTCACTGAATAACTTGAAAAGAGAAAGCCTTGACCAGCAGCATGAAAAAAATGTCTGTGTATATATAAATTAAATGGTACCTTTCCATCAGGGAAGATGAGTGTCTGTTCAATGCACCAAATGTATTCTTCCTCTGTTTCGCCCTTCCAGGCATATATAGGGATATCTCGGGCGACTAAGGCCGCGGCGGCTTCATCTTGTGTACTGTAGATGTTACTGCTGGACCACTGCACCTGTGACCAAAATTCAATCATTTCTTCACATTTGTATCACATCAACAATTTTTATCACATTACTGGGGATTCATTACTATTTATTTGTGATTGTTTAATTGCAAGATTTGTTAGTATTATACATAAGAATTTATACAACTTCACATTAACTTAGTGTGAAACAGCTGTACCTCTGTGCATCAAATATCTTATATACTGAAACTTTATTGATCGAGCGAAGCAAGATCTCTAAGTTGACTTGGGTCATTCAGCACTTTGTCCGTCCGTCCGTCTGTCAGAGGCATCTAGCGCCTAAACTATATAAGCGAATGACTTCAAATTCTCGTAGAATATATAAAACTACGGCCCAAATCCAGAGCGACATTTAAAATTATATAAATGAAATTTTTAGGAGGGCTCCTCCCATACCTGTAAGTAGGGAGCAAAATATTTTTTATTTATCTCTGCCCTACGAAACCGGTTTAAAAAAAAATACTATGTTAGAATATAGCGAATTGGTAGGCCACAAATATCACTGTTTTTAGACTTATTTTGTCCTGGGGTCTATATCAAAATTGGCTTTACATTGAACGCTGAAACTAACGTATAATATCCGTTATATCCTGTACTTGAACAACAAATACAGAAATCAAACAATTATTATATAGAAAAAAGTTATAAGCAAGTAAACTCAAAAGTTTTTCTCTATTAGGCAAAATGTAGGCGCGAGATCTCAGTTCGGCGAGAACGACTAGTTCATAGATCTGGATAAAATATGTAATTTAAAATCCTACTAATATTATAAATGGGAAAGTTTGTGTGTAAGTATATTTGTTCCCTCTTCACACTTTAACGGCTGAATGGATTTGGATGAAATTTGGAATGTACATAGATTATACCTAGGATTAACACATAGGCTACTTTTTAACTTGATAATAGCGGGCGCAGCTAGTTATGTATAAAGTTTTAATTTAGTATTTGGAAATATGCGGCTATTGACCCTTGATATAAAATATGTCAAATACATTTAGATATAACATTATGTTAGTCTCTACCTATGCCCTTTTTGTAAGTTAAGGGCACACATATCAAGTCGGAAAAGGAACGCCACCGTCTCAACTCGAGCCGATCAGTTATGTTTCATTAAGTTTAATATGAAACTCCCTACTACAACGCATACTAATCGGAATCGTAAGGTAATCGCCTCGCCTCGGGACAAGCTCACGAACCGTGGTACGATGCGTAGTCAACTTGCAGTTCCCATGCTTACGGCTCGTCGTCCCTGCGCTTACGTCTCTTCGTCAACCATGGCCCCTCTCACCCCTCCCGTGGCAGAACTGATTAAACTTGTGTCGTCTAGCCGTCAACCAGCGAATGGCAAGCCTTAAGCGCGGCGTCGTCGCCTAGCCGTAGCAGAGTCGACGTTCCGGAGGTGCTGATCCGCTTTGGTTACGTGCTTACGTTAAGTTGACGCCTGGTTGACGGCGAGGCGAAAGGCGAAACGTTGACGATCCCTTTCAGAGTTGATATGTGTGCTATGACCTTAAACCTGCTATTAATGCAAGTTTCATCAGATGAGATCAGGGTCAAATGGTTGCCTATTTACCATTAAAAAAGGTATAAATAAGACTCATATATAAACAGTGAATATGATAACTATTTGTTGGTGAATACAGCTTATTTCAAAGTATTGCACAAGCATATTATATCATGTTGACTATGAAAGGTCAGATGTCAGTGATAACAGGGATAAACACTCTACTGTAAGAATAATTCTGTATGTTTACAAAATATTTTAAGTTATTAGAACATATTGAAAAATAACATTGCTTTGACATCAGAAAATCTAGATGATGTAAGAGTTGCAATTATGCCCAGTTCTGAAGAAACTCAACAAAATCAGTTCAGGAGCTTACAAGTCATGGTTGAATTAAGAAACTTACAAGCCCTTTTGAACCTTGAAAAATTGCATTCATCTTGAAGCAATTTGCCTATTTTTAATCATGGACTTTCTGCAGTTGTATGAGAGTTTCTTAGCATGCAGATTTTCTCCATTAAGAATTTCATTAGGCAATCTGTTTCGTAATTCTGTCAAATTATATTGAGAACCTGCAGCATCAAAAAAAAATTGTATCCTCTAAATCAATTGTAATCTTTTATTCACATGGGCCCCAAAGAGGCACTCAAAAGTTAATGACCCTACTACCAGATACGCAAAATTGATGACGAATCAGCAGATACCTATTGATATTAATGTCCAAGATAAAAACAGTGTTACTAGGTACACTTCTTTGCAGCGAAATCCTTACAAGGAAAATAAATATAACTTATTTTCCTTGAAAGGCAATGTAAGTTAGTACAATGTTATTTCCTGTAAGATGTATATTAGATTATTAAGTGTTTGATGAATGGTTTTTTACGTCACCATTATAATAACAATGACATTTTTGAATGGCTCAATAAGTGATAGTCATCATATGAGTTACTATTCTTCTTGATTTAATCAGTAAGGTATTATGTTTTCATAACAACTAACAATGTACCTACATAACGACCCAGTTGGCGCAGTGGACAGGTCTCCGCCCTCTGCGCCGTGGGTCCTGGGTTCGATTCCCGGCAGCAGCACAAATTCCTTCCCAAGGGATATTTGTGCTTCAAGCTCTGGGTGTATTTGTGTGTGTGATGTGAATGTTTCCGGTACCCACGATACAAGTCTTTGAACTAAGTGTGGGGCTGTGAGAGTGAAAACTTTTTTTTTAAAAATAATTTCGAACTTAAGCAGAATTCATTGGTGCAAGTTACATTAAACAACTTTGCAGCATTCAGAAATAGTGTTAAAACATAGAGTAAGCAGGGTACCTAGTAATTTGCTGTGGATTAATGGAAGATTAACACAAACATGTTTTACTACTTTGTTTGGGTTATATAACCATAAATTCACTGATTTTGAATATATATACAAAAAATCTCCCATTTAAATTTTATGGTGGCATTCAAACCTGTTGGCGCACACTCATAATTATATAAAAGGTAAAAAAATATATAGCATTATAAAAACAGGCATAAGCACCAAATGACATAACTTTGTTCTATGGTTCAAGTCTTTTATTCTAGCAAATCATCATCCATATGGAGGTTCATGATCCAAATCGCGGGTGGTCTGATTTATAACGAACCATGTGCCTACTGGACAAATCGGGAATTTTTCAGAATGATACCTAATTGACTGACCATAATAATGTTTATCTGCAGCTTCAATAAGTAAGGAACCTTGCATGTTTGCACCTTAATACCTCATCTTAAATTACCACCTCATAATTATGACATTCATCAAACTATATTTAAAAATCCACAAGTCATGCAAGTATAAATAATATTCTTTAAAACAATGTTATCTCTGTGACGGATGGACATATTTGAATAAATTTTGTATGTATGATAATCTAAACTCTGGTTGAAATAAAATGATCATATATCAAAGTGAAATGTTAGCCTATTTAATTAACTATGACTTCTAAATCATAACAGTTTGAGTAATATCAAATCTAACAAGTAGTAAATGGATACAACTGACAGCAGATAAGGATTTTTTTTTACTTATCTATTTAAAACACGGCAAAGCTTAGTCTGTCTATCAATATGGATAAGATTTATCTCACTCGCTATTATGGATACAGGTCATAAACTTGTAAAATTCTTATGAGCAACAGGCGCCTTAGACTGGCTATATCTAGTTTAGGGCCCATAGAGAATAACAATACTACAATACTGATAACATGTTCTATGAGATTACTATTAGGCATTGTTCTATACATGTATAATCGGCAACATTTGAATTTATTTAATTAAATATAATAGGCATAAAGTTTATAGAATACTTAGTATTAACAATTAATCATAAACATTAATAAATTAACGCTTTCACACTCACAGCCCCGCACTTAGTTCGATAACTTGTGGGTGCTTCCAACATTATGTTTAGTAGATACCTAACATAAAACATTCAATTCTCAATAATCCCAACATAATGTTTAGGAGATATCTAACATAAAACATTCAATTCTCAATAATCCCAACATAATGTTTAGGAGATATCTAACATAAAACATTCAATTCTCAATAATCTCAACATAATGTTTAGGAGATATCACATAAAACATTCAATTCTCAATAATCCCAACATAATGTTTAGGAGATATCTAACATAAAACATTCAATTCTCAATAATCCCAACATAATGTTTAGGAGATATCTAACATAAAACATTCAATTCAGAGTGTATCTTGTGTCTGCATTCTGAAGGCCTGTGTTCTGTTCAGTGATAAATGATTATTTATTTCCTTATTATGTATCTATTTATCATTTTATGTCAATTACTAAATATTAAATAGACTTAATAATTAAAAAAACTGTTGTGTAGGTACACATTAAAATGTTAATGATACAAAAATTTGGCTTGTTGCCAGGGACATTCCCAGTGTGAATCACAATAGTAAAAACAATAATCTGGTTCACATGAGATTAAGAGTTTATTGTAAATCACATTTGCCAGTATTCAATGAGTAAAGATACTTACTTCAGCACCCAATTCAATAAGTGTTTCAATGAGTACCGCAGTTTGTACTGTCATATGTAGACTACCAGCTATCCTAGCACCCTTGAGGATCTTCTCTGGAGCATACTTGCGGCGACATGACATTAAACCGGGCATTTCCTTCTCGGCCAGCATGATCTCATTGCGACCCAGCTCAGCGAGCTTCTCATTAGCTGTGGAGTTACAGTGTCATCTCAGTATTATGTTTGCAGTTCTCTCTTTAATTAATACATGGGTGTGTGTGAAAATGTTTAAGAAGATACATCATTAACAGATGGGCTTAACATATGTTATCTTATCAAGGAAATGATTTTGACATAGATAATTTGAATCCATAAGAGATTGTAGTGAAATGTCTATCAATTAATATCATCAACATTTACGTTATGATAATTTTAATTGGATACAGATAGGAAGGTACAATAAAGTAACAATCACTACTGATAGGAAGAAAATCACTATTCGAATTTTACTACAGCATTTCACAGTGAAGATAAAAATACTACAGTATTCTGATGTCGAAAGCGACTCGCTTTGCGCTCAAAATATCTGTGTGGTACTGTTTTTTTATAGCTTTTATTGCACAATCAGTGACAATATAATCTTCCATAATGTGCTCATAACATCAAATAGTATTCTTAGTATTTACTAGAGTAGTATCTTCAATATTACCGAGAGATTCCCGGTACAAATAGAAGACGCATGGTGGAAATAACCTCAACACGACATAGTAAATATTGGTTGTGATTTCTAAAAGCGATAAAAAATCTAGCTGTTTAATATAGGTAAGTTACATATTACACAATAATATCTATACAATTATGAAAGTGATGCAATTTACTTACCGATTTTGAATGGGGGCTTCATGGTAATTTGATTGTACTTTCAGACGTAGCTAATATATTACACAATACAAAGTAAACTTCTATTTATAGTCGGTATACGTAGGGTCATAAAAAGCTAAAAGAACAATAATTTCCGCTACGTAATTGAACTAACAAAATTATTTGATTTCAAACTACCGCTCCTCACGCTGGCTATTTAATTTTGCAAGAAACTATAGAGAGAGGATCAAATCAAGAGACAACACGATTGAAGTTCAAGTTCAGTGTTGCCATGTTTGAATGTGCTTTTAATCTACGTCTATACCTATTTATTTATTTAATGCCACCAAGACACAGGCGTGTTTATTCTCCGCTAAACGAAGTCCTTTTAGAACAGACTCCAACTTTCCGTAATATATCCCTATCAGCAACAACTATCCATCTCGAGTTACTCGGTATGACTTCAAAGCTAAATTTTGGGACTTTCGTCGAGTCAAAAACCTAGCAAAGGTGAGACGGTACTTCACACCGGGACAGTTGCTCAATTTGTATCAAGCACAAGTCCGTTTATTAATGGAGTTCTTATCTTTGGGACGGTTCAGCTTGTACCAGCTTAAGGCTCTTGACACCATTGAGCGTAGAGCCAAGACACTTATTGGTAGCGAGCAGCTAATTCAAAGCTTCAGAGCTTGGTCATCGCCGCATGGTAGGTAACTAGTCTCCCGGTTTTTTATCGTATAAGCTGCACGCGTTTAGTCGTAGAATATCCAATTCGAAAATTTGTCCAGTGGTCGCGGAACGTCCAATACGCGAAATGTAAATACGCGGAATATCCAATAGCCGGATCGTCCGATTCGCAGAATGTCCAACATTCACGGTAATATACAAAATGGTTCCGTTTGAGGTACGTAACCTTGTATAAGTTATTTATTGCTGATGTGATTAGCTATATCGCCACATCTACTTAACATTAACTAATGGTGTTTATTTATTGCGACCTGAAAGAGATGCCACGACTTTATATAACGGGGCAATATTTATTTTTATTATACTATTGGAAACATCATAAATACCTATTTGTTTCCTTCCTTATATAATTTTATGCAATAATTGCATTTGTGATAAAATTATCTGTTATATTTTTTGTCTTCATTTGAGTTACTAAAACAAAACGCAGCATTTTGATAAAATATGTGAAAAAAAAATGTTTATGCGTAGGTATATGTAACTGTACGTATGTTTCTCTTTGAAGCCATATTTGCTAAACGAATTAATATAGAAATTTTAGAGTAGAGTTTGTTTATAGTCTAATTTTCATCTTCATCAAGTAGTGTCACCATCCAGCACCAAAGAGAAGCCATGGTGGACAAACTAAGCGTTACCTTGAAAACTGTATCCGGATGGGGTACGTAACTTGGTTAAGTTCAATGCTGCAAAATACAGGCGTGTTTATTTTATACATTAAAAACGGCCCCTTCCTACTGTCTCCAACTTTCGCCGTATCGATGATGTATCGATTCCAATAAGCACTAAGCTTGAGCTTTTAGGCGTTACGTCTAATTTTAACTTAGGGTCGTACAGAGAATCCAAAGCAAAGAAGCTTGACATTCTATCGAAGGTTAGGCGGTACTTCACACCAGATCAACTGCTTAACTTGTACCAAGTACAAGACTGGTCATGTATGGAGTACTGTCGAGCCACCTTTAGGACGGATCGGCGAGATTTCAACTGGAGGCTTTGGAATCTATCGAACGAAGAGCTAATAGACTCATTAATAACTATGCTTAAGTACAGTCTCGACAGTTAAGCCAGTACAGCCGAAAGTTAGCAAGCCTATCTTCTATTTTTTTTATTGCATTACGGAGTGTTCAAGAGAATTGCACGATCTAATTCCAGCATCACCGTTCTACTACTGAACTTCTAGGCAGACGGCAATGCGGCTTCGTCTAATGGTTAAAATACCTATCAAAAATGGAACGCCCTGTCGTCTACTGTTTTCCAAAATGTATATATGGGGTTGTTCAAGACGAGTCAATAGGTATTTACTGAGCAAGCGTGATCTATCTTCGACGAATACGTCGCTTTCCATCAGGTGAGATTTTGGTCAAACGCTGGCTTAGTCACAAATAAAGATAAAAAATAAACATCATTATCATCACAGTGGATGTAACCGCATGGCGGTAAGAAATAAAGCAAATATCAATAACTACAAACTTATACAAGGTTCCGTAGCCCAAACGAAACAATTGTGTAAGTTACCGTGAATGATGGACATTCTGCGAATCGGACGATCCAAATATTGGACATTCCAGGAATTGGACACTCCGCGTATTGGAATTTCGAGTATTTTGACGTTCCAGGAATTTGACATTCCGCGAATTGGACGTTCCGCGACCACTGGACGTTTTGCGCGACTAAACGGCTGCACGATCTTTTTTCCCCTTTCCATGTTCTATCATCGGACAAGCGGACAAACTGCTAAGCGACACTGCTATTTGGTAGACATTCCACAAATGCGCACAAAGCGTTTTGCTTCCACATTCATTGTGCGACCCGCAAAGGAATGGAACACCTTGCCTGAGTTAGTGTTTCCTGATGAGTGCAATATGGGAGTCTTTAAATCGGTATCTTCTAGGCAAGCTTGCTCCACCGTCGACCACATCGTCGCTTACCATCAGGTGAGATATTTTTTGTCAGTTTCTTTTTTTAAAGGTATGTCTTCAATGTTTTAATACCGTCATTGGTAAGTAGCTCAAAATCCTGCAGGGGTGGTTTAGAAGCGACAACTGAGCAGATTTTTTTTTTTAATTCCTAGATGGTATTAGCTGTAGATCTGTTGATTCTGCTAATACCAAATAAGGTTTTTTTTACCTACACCAACCTAGGTAGCTAAGTATTTATTACTATTCTCATCACATTTTAGTACAATTTCGGTAAAAAAAAAAAAAAAATCTACTCATGTTTCGTTTCCAAACCACCCCCTGCAGGATTGTGCACTACTTACCAATGACGTATATTTTAAGGGACGTCATTTTACAATAAAAACAGCGGTTAACCTCTAAATGTTTAATTACCATAGATCAGTTTACAGGATAGAACACATAGTCAATTATGGAAACAGATACAAGGCGTAACAAAATAACTGAAAATAATTTTTCACGCAGGAAAAGTGGGTGGTATTCATTGACTCGATGCCTTTGATTCTAATCAGAACCTTTCATGGCATGGCACTAGTCCTCACACATTCTCCTATCACACTTAACAAGTACATTAACTTTTGTAATTCAGAATTGACCAAGGTACAAACAGAATTTTCTACAAAACATCTATTTATGAAAACATAAATAGTCACAAAGACAAGGGCACACTTCATGTAAAAATCTTGCATAATTCGCGCAGACATCATCCCTGTCAGTGATGCTCAGACTAGCAGACACTCATGATACAACTTCTATGATACATTCATCTCCTCACGAAGCTCATAAAACAAACTTAAACGTGGTTAACCATTATAGATTTTAGCTTAATATCCATTGCGAAACGATTTTCCGCAACTGTTGATTTCACACCGATAACAACGCAAATGTTTATATTTAGTTAATACACGTAAAGGCACTGATTGACGACTAAAGTTAAAAGTGAGATATAAGTTTTTGTAACCAAATAGCATGGAATATCGCTACTTAGTCGGAGAAACATAAAAACAGCTGTCGAGTTATATATTGTTAGTACACTTATCTGATGAGTATTTCGTGTTGTTAGTACATAGAATCGCGAAATTAAGAGTAATATTAGAGGAAGAGGATATTGCTACGTATGTATAATACTAAACAATTACACTGAGTTTTCCGCTACTAAGTAGGATATGTATTCCAAGCTGGGCCATTCGTTTAATTAAACTGTCTATATCGTTTCAATGTTTCAGTTCTTTTGCTCTCCATAAACTTACATGAATGTTTAGAATTCTAAACATTCAATTATATTGTCGGTCATGTGTCTTACGAATAACTTACGACTACTTAGTAAGAACATCCCTATCTAAAACAATATTGTGTAGATATGTTATCCCAAAACTAAAACGATATTGTTACAACTTAAGTTTTGACCTGACACTTTACTTTGCCAGTGGTAAAGTATGGAGAGCTCGACCCTTTATATTGAGGGCTAAAGTTGTTACATACCGGATATCTCAAAATTTGTGAGATGTTATAACAGATGTTTGCGTGTCTGGAATTATAAATAGTAGGAGAGCCCGGGACGCTAAATCGGTTGTTACTAAAGCGTCATGGGGACCTATTGGATTGGATTAGGTGCAAGTTTATGACAAGTATGCTATTTTGTGTGTTCCATGTAATTGTCAGATTATAATTTAGGACGATTAGGACATCAAGCTGCACCGTCTGTATAAAAATTTGACGCGCTCGAATATTTCTATGGATCTTTTTCTTTTTACTAATCTGATCGGCTGCCCTCTACGCACGCCCCTATATTAAGGGTTCATATATGGTGAGGGTACATTACAGGGTGCAAGGTTTCCCCTATATGGTGGTCTGACGCGCTTGAGTAAAACGCAAAATCCCCGCTTGGGCTCCCCTACTATCAGTACCATTTTAGACCTTAATCTTAGTACAGTTCTATATAAATTTAAATGAACTGAAGAGTGTTTAATATCTGTACATTCTACGTTCATTTGAATTCTTGTAGAAATACAAATCGGATGTGGTCTTTGCGACCGTAGACTGCGATGGAGTACTGGAGTACCTTATTTTAGAAGCAAACATCCATTGAGATTAGTGTAAGAGTATATAGATAAAATCTTGCCAACGTTATCCTTTTACAAAATGGCACATCTAAAGTAAAAATGGTTCTCTACGTGTAGAACAATCGTTGATATGGCGGACATGTTGACCAAAACGATCATTCATCAGGGCCACTTATACAAACATATTTTTTGATAATATCTATCTACAATGTTGCTCTTATCATTTTAGACATTTTTATGTTGATTAGATTGAGATTCTACTTTAATTATTGCAATATATTTTTTTACTGTTTACTGGAAATTGTAAGCAAAAATAAAGTTTCTGGAACACTCTTCATTGTCACATTAATTTCAAAGTGTTCGGAAAATATTATAAAAGAAAAGGAATTCATTTAATTACATTATATACAAAATTGTAATAGTGAGATCTAAAGGCAATTAACTCCCTATACACATCACCGAAAGCAGCAATGACATTAGAACTGTATATAACTAATAAAATATAAAAATACAACTTAGTCATAACATTCAGAAAGAAATTTGGAACAAAGTAAATAAAAGTTAATAAGAACACTTAACAACAAGCACTAATAAGTACTATCGGGAAAGTCTTTTCTATCTTGAGCAACTTTTCACTGCATTTGTGATGAATATAGCAGTTTACACCAATATGGCGGCCTTCGATCTCTAGCAACGTTGAAAACGAGCAATCTTAAACATTACACCAAACTCTCATTTGGCTTGAGACATGTCTAAGTTTTATAAAATACATCTCGCTTACGCACCGACTTTCATGTGCATCCATAACCGCTCAAAAAGCCTTTCATATATCTCTTACAAAAACGTAATAATAATTTATAAAATTCACAATCCCTTGCACGTGTGCATGCCTAAAGTAACATTCATCATCTGTCATACTGGCTCACATTCAAAATATCACGTTTACCTCAAATAAGTAAAGATACCACAGCCACTGTCTGTATTTATAATACCGAATAGGAAAATGCTAATATTAAAGATATTATATTTATGGAAATATAATGGTCAGGCATAATTATACTAAATTACGATAACTCTGCGCTAAGTGCACAGTTCGCAGCTCAAACCACTATGTGGTTTATTTAAAATAGCCTTACAAAATAATGATTGCCTCATATAACAAAGAAGTTAGGTAGCTCAATTTTATGAATTAATAAAGTACCAAATAAGTTGGGATGCCTCATACTTATTATTAAATGATTATTAATATCATTTGTCTACTCGATCCTTTTATTAATGAACTATGATGAACTGTGCTTCATATTTCAGTGTAAGGATCATACTGAAGCAGCTATATCAAATTGCATGTTAGCTAAAGGTTTGACGAATATTAAAATTGAGTAGAAGTGTTACTACGATGTCTTTGAATGAAGGCAACAACATCTCAAGAGCTTTAAACTAATGCACCTAACGACTTGATTAATGGACACAATAATAATATGCCTGCCAATACAGTAACTGATTTTACCAGCAGCAAGTTGTTTGGAACCGCGTTATTACTCTGTGGCTGCGCGATCAGTCAAATCTGAAAAAGAAACGTAATCATATGAAATTATTGACGGGCTTCAAATTGCATATTATAGTTAATACTCGGAACATTTAACTAAAAATAATAACATTATATCAACACGTCATCACGTCAGACTCATCATTTAAAAGTAGTATACATAATATAATAACTTTATAAACTATTATCTATTTTTGTTGGCTTGTTGTTGTATCACGTCTAGGTGATCTCGTGGTTAATATTCTGACAAAGAAGTTGTAATTAACCAAATTCAAAATCACTCAATTCGACTGCTTTTTTTTATGTATTTTACGCGATATCTCCATATGCGATATATCCGCCAATTATGAATCGATTTTGATGTTTTTTTTTGTTTGGTAGATTATACTTCAGAGGTATTTTTATCGAAGTTAAGCTAAAACCAAAATATATGCGGTGAAGCCGGTTTTTTAAGCAACGCTTAAAACGCTTAAAAAACGTTAATTGCTTGGCTAATGTAGTCATAATATGTATAGTCTGACAAGGATTTTGTTACATTTGAATGATATTTAAAGGAGTGCATTATTGTAAAATAGTAATTGCCAGCTATTAAAATCTCGTTTATAAGAACTAGATTTATAAGAAAACAACAAGTAAATCTACGCGACTTTCTGACGGAATGGAAATTTGGGAATGGCGTCTATGCCTGCATGCTGAACCGCGAAAGAAAATTAAGAACCATAAGATTGGCTATTTAGAATATTAACTAAAAGACAATGTACGTCATAACAAGCACTTCTGGCGAATATAACAATAGAAACACTAACTCTGTTGTTTGTGAACTGACCAGCTTGTGAGCGGCGGCTGCTGCTTCAGATGTCCTTGGTATCGCTGTAGGTATATACTGACCAGCTTGTGAGCGGCGGCTGCTGCTTGACATGTCCTTGGTGCGCTGTAAGTACATACTGACCAGCTATGAAGCGGTGCCTGCTGCTTGAGATGTCCTTGGTGTCGCTGTACATACATACTGACCAGCTTGTGAGCGGCCCCTGATGCTTGAGATGTCGCTGTAGGTACATACTGACCAGCGTGTGAGCGGCGCTTGCTACTTGAGATGTCCTTGGTGCGCTGTAAGTACATACTGACCAGCTCGTGAGCGGCGGCTGCTGCTTGAGCTTGCGGATCTCCTTGCTGGCCCAGTTGGCGAGCGCCTTGGTGCGCTGCGTGCGCGAGCGGCGCGCCGCCTGCAGCAGGTCGAGCAGCGGCCGCGTCTCCAGCAGCGGCAGCACGCGCGCGCCGAACACGGAGCACAGGTCGCCCGCCAGCCCCGCCACCACCGACATCTGCCCGTCCGTGCGCTCCGGCTCGCACGCCACGCTCGACATGAAGTTCACGATGGCCGGCACGTGCGGCTCCACGAGCGTCACGTCGGTTACCAGCTGGGGGCGACGGGTGTCGGTGTTAGTGGTTAGGTCGCGTGTGGACGAAGAGGGGCGGTGTGTATGTACTAGGGCTGTCATCCCGGAAATCTCGTTCTCGAAAATTTCGAGCCTCGACGACTTCTTGGTATTTTCGATACTGGAGCCTGATAATTTTGGTCTCTGGTTTAACGAGACATATGAGACTTAAGTCACATAATGAACAGTATTAAATGATCTACTAAATCTTTAGTCATTTTTATTTTGGTTATATGGACATGGCGATACTGTACCTATACACGATACCCAGCGTTTCAAAATGCGCTTTTTGAACGCTGTCAGCGAGCTGACGTCCGTTCCGGATTACAAATTTTAATGAAGTGCTCACACCGTAATTGATCTGAACATTGCTACAATTACTTAATACCTATTCCCCCGACTAGCGTAGAAACAGAAACAGCTTTTTCTCACGCGGGTTACTTTTGTAATACTAGTCGTTCTCGCCGAACTGAGATCTCGCGCCTACATTTTGCCTAATAGAGAAAAACTTTTGAAGTAAATTGCTCATGACTTTTTCTATATAATAATTGTTTGATTTCTGTATTTGTTGTTAAAGTACAGGATATAACGGTTATTTTTAAATTGTTATCGAGTTACGAAACGAGCAAGTCGCTCGCCTCATGGATGCCTCGCCGATGGGATGGTTTAAATGTGAAGCCGCTTTTATCAGATAGACCCCGGGTCAAAATAGGTCTAAGAACAGTGACTTTGATGGTTTACCAAATTGTTATTTTCCAACATACTTTTTTTTAAACATCTATTTGTATAGATTTTTTTTTCTCAAAAACTATTTTTTTTTATATTTTAGTCTCGGGGCAATCTGATTGAATTCAACAGGCAGAGAGCCAATGTTCATCTTCACATCGAGAAGAAATACAAAGAATTAGACAATTTAATAACGGTAATAATTACTTCGCCCGAAGCTCCTTTCAGTCCCTGAATGATGCCCGTGTAAGCCTCGAGAACGCTCTCGCGAAGTTCGCCCAAGTACTCCACCATATCATAGTCATTGGTATCGACTCGCGCATTGCTGGCCTGAAAATTAACGTAGAGTTTTTGATAATTTGACCCGTATTTTACATTACTTACTAATGAAGTGCCTTTAAACTTTACCTGCAGCAACATTTGCATGACGATTTCAAGATATTTGGAAAAGTCAGGGCCAATACTGAGCGCAATATCGCCGAATACGGACAATATCTGCGGCTTCACCGAGCGGTGGATCGACGGATCACCTAAGTTCTCTAACAGCAGCAAAATGATCTCATCACAATAGGGCAGCACCTTAAACAAAAGATAACCAATAAAATTACTCATCATATTCTCACTTAAGCTACGAATTCATACACAAGTTTACAGCTTACTGACCTTGTTTTTCAATGCTCGACAAATATCACCAGTGAGACCGACAGCTGCGATGCAAACTTGATATTCCTGATGGTTTTTAAGGCCCACATACAAATACCTCTTAAAGGCATCCATGTATTTCAAGAAACCTTCGCCCAAGACCTCTACAAGAGTGGAGACAGCCATGAGGGCATCCTCCTGTACTCCGCCAGCCTTGCCAGCGTTCCCGGCGAACATAGTCAATAGAGCCGTCATGATGGCGTCGGATATCTGAGGCGCATCCTCTGGTGTCACTTTACGGAGTACAGACTGTAGAGTCGCACACAACAAACTCTGCAAGTCGTTGAACTGCGAGCGGTCCGCCTGGCTCGATATGTGATTCTCCATTTGCAACACCTGTTGCAGACGCTCCAATATAACCATAGTGGTCTTCTGAACGGTGACATAACAATCTGTGGGGGAGTTCTTCACCATCTCCATGAGAGCTTCGTAGGCAGCGGATCTGAGATTGTGCTGGGCTGCGTCCTGACGATCTGTGGTCTCCAGAAGTCTCTGGATAATGAAATCGAAGTAGCTGGACATGCAGTAAGTCCTTGGTTGGTTAGAGTCGCCGCAGTCGGCCGCCTCGTAAGCTGCTTCGGCCAATCCGGTGAACGCCCAGCACACGTTGGCTGCTACGCGAGGCTCCGCCTTTAATCCGTTGACGAGACTCTCCAATAGCGGATTTAAATATGTCTCATTGATAGCGGCCTCGGGCACGATTTCACAAATCCTGCCGAAGGTCCAGGCGGCCGTGTCGCGTACGGCGACGCTGGAATCGTACATCGCTGCGATCAAAGTCATCATTGCTTCCTCTACCAAAGGCTTGAGAGTATTGGCCTCCAAACCACCCAGGATAGACCCGAAAGCCATCAAGGCGGCCTCCCGAAATCTCCAGTTTTCGTTTTTAATGTTTGATTGAATGAAAGGTAACACGTGAGGAACAATTTCGTCCTCGCAGCAATTCGAGAGGAGCATGAGGCAGACTGAGGCAGCTTTAGAGGGGTTCCACTCCAACTCGTCATCCGTGTCATCTTGTTTGGTTAACTTCTGCATTAGAACAGGAGCCAGGTACTGGAGTGCTCCTCTTGCATAGAACCTTGAAGTCCGAACAGGTGGACGGCCTGATAACATGTTATTGACATGAGAATCCTATCTGATTACTGATAAGACAGTTATTAGTAAAAAAATATTGTATTGATAATAATGTCTGTTGACATATCGACTGTGCATGAATATAATAAATGAAGATAAGAGCGAGATTACATTATTATAAAATAAATTACCTGAATCGGAAGCCTCTGCTTCCTCAATAGCCAAGTCAATTTCTTCATCACTGACATTGGACCAGAATTCAATGCCTTGTAGTGAAATCTCATCCACATCTGACTTCATAGCCTCTAAGGTTATTGGGAATAAAGCCTGCCCCATGTATGGTTCCATGTGTTGATAGTAAAGTGATAGGATTTTCACCTGTAAAATAAGGATAAGGTTTAATCAAAGTTGAGGGGCAGTTTGCAAAAAATTATTATGACAACTCTAATGTAATTCATAAGTCTGTTCATTTTTATTTTAAGACATTATTTAGGAGCTGATGCAGTCAATGACTATATTATAAGTCAGTGGTGGCACCACAGTAGTAGCAGTAAGACAAGTAGTTTTAGCTGTAAATTGGTCACCAAAAAGTCGAAAATTACAAATACATTAAACTTGTAATGGAAAGCTAGGCTATGCTATTTTAGAAACGGAAGAAAGAGTTTGAAGCGCCTGGTACCTACTCCAGGCCGTTAATTTTTCATGTTACTCCACATTATTTTGTGGTGGTAGGGTATTTTCTACTACTCATTTAGCTACCCCGTATTGGCATCATTACTACTATCGAGTAGAAAAACTGATGTTAAGTAGTAAACGCGACCCTGTTGCCTCATAGCCATGAGTTCTGGCAGGAGTTAAATTTTCCTTTCCAAGGGATGTTTGTGCTTTTGGTTCTAGGTGTGATGTAAATGTTTACAGTACCAACAATAAGTCTTTACGAGAGTGTGAACATGTTTGTTTTGCATTTTAAACAGCGTTCTAATATGTATATATCTTTGAGAGCTAGTTTCAATTTAACAATTATGGTAGTGTCCTAATGCTATATCAGATATATCAAAGTAATACAGCTGTGCTAGA
This sequence comes from Lomographa bimaculata, assembly GCA_948107665.1. Taxonomy (NCBI): domain Eukaryota; kingdom Metazoa; phylum Arthropoda; class Insecta; order Lepidoptera; family Geometridae; genus Lomographa; species Lomographa bimaculata. Next base: position 13,169,086 of record OX403587.1, on the reverse strand, counting down.
TGATGCCATATAACATTTTAAACCGATTGATGAAGAGGCATGGAACTGTAATAATTTTTTTTTATTATGTACGATAGGCAAGCGTTTGACCACAATATCATCTGATGGAAAGCGACAATGCCGTCATGTCATATCACAACATATTTTCATCATCATACTGAAAATTATTAATTTTACCAGTTTCTAAAACTATTGTACCGCAAGGATCGGTGTTAGGACCAATACTATTTGGGCTCTTCCTCACAGACTTGAGGCAAACTGTACAATCACCACTATCACTTTTTGCAGATGATACCAAAATTATGGGAAATCCACTGCTGAGCCACAATATTATCCAGAAAGATCTTGACCAGATTTATCAATGGACTCAAGACTGGCTCATTACCTTGAATGAAACAAAATGTACTGTTCTGCATGTAGGTAGTAAAAACCCAAAAATACCATACTTCATTAACCAGAGCCCACTAGAAGTGGTTGACAGTCAAAAGGACCTGGGAGTTACCATTACTGCCAATCTCAAATGGGAAACCCACATAGTACAAATAACTAAAAAAACAAACAGCATTCTCTATATAATACGCAAAGCATTCCTATACATTGATAAAGAACTGTTTTTGAAACTGTATAAAACCTATGTGCGACCATTGCTGGAATATGCATTTCAGATATGGAATCCCTACTTCAAAAAGGACATTGATTTACTGGAGAGAGTACAGCGAAGAGCTACTAAAATGATCCCAGGTCTCAAAAATCACCCCTATGAATATAGACTCCAACAACTTGGTTTAACAACCTTGGAACAGCGCAGACAAAGGGGTGACCTAATAGAGACATACAAGATTTTAACCGAGCATTATAACATAGACCTCTCCAGTAAACTCTTTCAGTTGGATACAAACAAGGTACTGAGAGGGCATTCCAGGAAACTGATCAAACATGCAAGTGCAAGCAATCCCCGAAAACACTTCCTGCCGAACCGCATAGCTAGAGTGTGGAATATGCTACCAGAGACAGTGATAAGTGCTCCCTCAATAAACTCTTTCAAAAATAGATTGGACAAACATTTCAAAAAAAAAAGTGCACAAAAGTGTTATACACGTATCAGCTTAATAAGCTGCTCAGTGTATCAACAATAATAATAATAATAATAATAATAATAATATTTCTAAAAAAGTATGTAAGGATACTTACTAAGCATTGAAGTGCAGCAACACTAATCCTCATGTCACTGGATTGTGTAGCCTCACATACAACTTCCATAATAAAGTTCCTTTCATTTTCTTTATCGAAGTTGGCCTTAGTAAACTCTAGTGAATTTAACAGGGCCTGGGTGGCTGCAAGCCTCACATGGTTGCTGGGTTCTGTGGACCTCATCCCATGAATGATGGCAGTGAGGATTGGATTGCTTTGCTCAGTTAAAACTTCAGCATCAATTTCTTGACAAATGTAACCTGAAATTTAAAATATAATAATTAAATTAATAAAAAAATTATGAGGAAATGCACAGCCATTATTCTGAGCACTTTTCAGTATTCTGGGCACTTATTCATCGGCTAGAGCTTTACAAAAATGTTAAGTACTATTTGTTTTTATTTTGTCATAAATCCTACTAATATTATAAATCCGAAAGTTTGTGTGTAAGTATGTTTGTTCCATATTCATGCTTGAACGGCTGAAGGATTTCGATGAAATTTGGAATATGCATAGATTATACCTAGGATTAATACATAGGCTACTTTTTAACTTGATAATAGCGGGCAAAGCCGTGGGGCACGGCAAGTATGTATATAATTATCTAATATATAAAATTCTCGTGTCACAGTTTTCGTTGCCATACTCCTCCGAAACGGCTTGACCGATTTTGATGAAATTTTTTGTGCTTATCCGGTATCTATGAGAATCGGCCAACATCTATTTTTCATCATCATCATCACTTTTCATCATTATCAACGCGGGTGAAACCGCAGGGCGCAGCTAGTTTAATATAAATCTCTGTATCGTCAGTCATATGGAACTGCCCTTAGCATACTATCATGATTCATGTATTGTTCACTGAAACTATTGTGTTGGTTTTATCTGCAATATGTTGTTGAATTTTCAGCATATATTGTGCAGTATGTTTGAAAATAAAATTTTCCTTAAGTTATTTTTATGCTGATGATTGATGCGGCAGAACATGCTTGCCCACAAGGTTCACTCTAGACTTGAAGACACCCAGGTTGTACCGTTCAGGGAACAAAGATGCAGGCAATGAGTTCCACTCTTATGATGTAAGGATGATAAATGTCTCAACTGTTTTGTACGCATTGAATCAAACCAAAATGGCATCACCCCATTGGGACACGGCCATCAAGCTCGAGTTCAATCGTCCTATCATAGCCTCTTTTTGTGACTGGCCTAGTACCACTCCAGCTCGTGCATTGGATATATATGTATATATCTTACGAAAACAGTGCAATCATCTGCGTACCCAAAGATACCGGGCTTAAGCAGATCCTTTATGTATCGCAAAAAGAGCAAAAGAACCGACCCTTGTGTGTGTGCCCCACATATTCACATAAATCACATATTTACCTGATGTTGTGCTTATTGGTCTTTATACATATGTAGTCTCTGTCAGTTGGGTTACTTATTTGTTTAGGTGATGATGGTGACTTAGTCTAGTTGTGCATAATTTTAAGTGTTGTTAAATTTCTTTATTTATTTTTTTTTATTTAAGGATACTATGCAATTTTTCATTTCTTATAATAGATGATTTAAAAGATAAGTGAATGTTGTTTGTTTGTTATATAAATAAATAATTTTACCAATAGCTTCTAAAGTCGCCTCCTTCTTGAGTTCCGTAGAGTTAGCGTTTACAACATTGTCTACAAGTTTTTGTATTAGGTCGTTCCATTGTCCTACTGGCAATTCTGCTACAGCTACGTAAGCTACACATTGTGCCGCTGAGCTAGGTCGACTATTTTCTGTACCTATTGCAGTAAGAATCTGAAAAAAAAAAACTTAGTAGTTTCTTCAAAACTAAAATAATGACATAAAAATAACTTTCACATACATGCACACACACAATCACAACCATCATAAAAGCAAAGACATGATAAAATATTAATAATAGCAGATGGAGAAATTATCTACTTGAAGCAGTATTTTGGATGGCACTATGGTTAGAGGAGTTGAACTCTTAACCCTACAGCTACAGGTTCAAATCAAAAAAATACCTATCAGACAAAAGAAAAATTAATTGTAATAATATGTGTTACTTTAGGTGTAGTTCAAGTTCTACAATAGTGGACAATCTGTAACAAAAATTATGGTAGACTTTGTGTAATGAGTAATCAGTATATTAAAACACTTTCATGGTCACAGCAACACACTAAGTTAGATAACTTGTTGTGGGTGCCGGAAACATTCACATCACACAAACAATCACAATCAGAACCGGAAACAAATTTGTCTTGGGGAGAAATCTGTGTTTCTGCCTGATTGCTTAGGCACACCTAACTTAGCTAACGGGCAGTTTGTTTAACAACATATTACAATGTTTTATTAAATTGCAGATGCTGTTAAGCAGTACCATGAGAACTGATCATGTAGGCTTACATTATTTTTGATATAAGTTCTTATATCTTCAGGTAGGGCCAGCCACCGCTGTTGGTATTGTAGCTTAAGTGTGTTGTCCTTGGAAGTGAGATGGTTCTTTAGCTGTAATCCAGCTGCCATTCTGGCAACCTGGCTGTTACCCCCCTGTGCCAGCACTTCTGACAACATCTTGATAAACGTAGTGAAGTTGGTGACCGCTGCATGGTCCAAGTACTGTTCTGCCGCTTCCAATTCATTTCGATCTGGAAATATTCAATAGAATACATCGATATTGTTAGCAGAAGTATGTGTGTTCATAACAATGTTTGTAACAAGTAGTTGTTCATATTGCTAACAACACAGTAATAGGGCTTCCGTGGACCGAAACACCTCGGGTACAGTCATATCATAACCTTAAAAATTTACATGGATTGACTTGACTGTCAACAAGTTTAGCTATAATGTATTTTACAATAATAATAAGATAATCCTTGTTGAGCCTTATGATTTGTACAGCGCAATCACGTCTTGTTTTTGGACACTACTGGATGCAGCGAACGAGCTAGAAGTTTCCGAAATGACAGATTCAACGGAGAAAGCTTAATTTACCGAGCCGTAGCAAAACATTTCAATAGCAATCCCGGGATATATTAAAATATTTGTTATCCGGTCTCCTAAAGAGAAAAATGTTTTCAGATTTGTAACAGGATTCAGATAAAAGTCGGTTGACATTTAACGCCATCATCAATGTTCACAAAAATTTATCAAATAAATGCTACTTACCTGGTGATATAGTCTTTTCCAATATTTGTATAAGAGCTAGTGTTGTTTCTGAATGCATTGTGTTAACTATTCTTAAAATATACTTTGGCTAAAACAATAAAACTGTGAGACGAAAAATTACAAAACCGGCACACGACGGAAGAACATTCCACATTCAATGAAAATGTCGCTGCAGTGTTACCATTCCAAAGAAATAATTCAAATATTAGACCATAGATAAATAAGATATTTATACCTACGATAATTTTTAGGGACTTAATACACAAAGCGGCCAGGGCGCGCGGCCGAGCGACGGCCGCGCGCCCTCGACGCTTCCCCCTATATACTGCCGTTGTTTTGTATAGGCTCAGGCTTACTAGGCTGTCACAAAATACAAAGCGGACAGAGCCCGCGAACAGAGCGCGCAGCGGGCGCGCGTAAAGGGCGTGCGGCGGGCACGCGCCTGGAGCGTTCAATACATCAAGTCCCTTATGGTTATGTAACATCTATTGTAATAGGCTATCAATAATTCGATGCTTGGCCCTCTATTCCCGAACTTTGTTGCGATCGGTTTCTATTTAAATTAATTATAATGCTAGGTGCGCACCAACTCAACGAAAGCAAACGACGCGCACTGTAGGAAAATCAACATTTAATTACAGATTTCAACAAGGATTTTAAATATATAACATCTAAATTTGTAGCTAAGAAAAGCGCTTTGACTTGCATTTTATGCAGTTCATTTACGCGGCCTGTTAGTACGGTTCCTGTGTTATTAAAAACAATAAATTATTGTTTGTCGTGATTATTCTCTACTACGGATCTTCGACGTAAGTATAAGAATATTTTGTTAAACTAATGATAATACAATTTGTAAATAATATTATTCCTCTTAGACAAGTGAACAAAACGTCAATGTTTTTGAAGAAGATTTGAGTTTTATGGCGTTAAAGTTAGATATATTCCACATTCCGGAAAAGTATATTTATATTGTAGCTTAGACTTAACTTTCACAATCTCTGACGCGTTTTTGCGATACTCATATTTTTTTACATTTTTCCTTATGACTGTTGAAATTACAAGGATGTACATTTTTAAGGCAAAAAATACGGATATTTTTATTTTGACAGACAATTTGCTCTTAATGAACGCTCTTCACGGTGCACGGTGCAGTGGCATAAAGCACTTGCCTTGACCAGTCTCTGCTAAGACTTCAAAGTTATGACAAAGGACAGAACAACAAGCGAAGGCGAGTGGAACTCACCACACTGGTAGTCGCCTTCACTCGGGTAGAGTATATTCTTTTCAATGCCTTCACTAGCCAAGCGTAAGGAACCACCATTAACTCCCTCTCATCACTTACACGGACAACCAATGTTTTTTTTGTATAGTACGCGCCACGAAAGATGAGACTAGACAAGCCACGTAGTTTAACTTGATTTCGTAATAAATATTGTTATTTTTATATATATTATTGCTAATTTGCTATACACCTAATTCTGAATGTCATTGAAAATGCCTGAATAGATATACACATTATGGATAGCTATTTCGTCCCAACTACTGTAGCTCGTCAAGTCTCATCTTTCGTGGCGCGTACTATACCTGGCGGCAAGGCATACAAGTACAAGTAACAACTTATAATTCACTAGCTGTGCCCCGCGACTTTGCCCGCTATTATCAAGTTAAAAAGTAGCCTATGTGTTAATCCTAGGTATAATCTATGTACATTCCAAATTTCATCCAAATTCGTTCAGCCGTTAAAGCGTGAAGAGGGAACAAACATACTTACTCACAAACTTTCGGATTTATAATATTAGTTGGATTAGGAAGGATTCGGAGGCTCGGCAGCGAGAGATCGTGGCAGGCGGTGGTCTCCTTCTGCGAAGCGGTGATGGCGCAGAAGGAGGCCGCGGAACGGGCCAGAGAGGTCGATCCCCTTTCTGACCCGATCCGTCGCAGACGGATGGGGGGGAGAAGGCGGCAGTTCGCCCGCCTCCTCTCTCCTCCTCTGTAGTGGGGTCACTGGTGGAGAGTCAGGGAGCTCTCCACTGGCTTGCACGGCCCCACAAGTCTGAGGGGTGGCTTTGGTGAGCAAGGTCACCCCTACATCTTGCCCCACCTCGGCGAGGGACTACTCACGGGGGGGTTTTTAGTGGGTTCGAGCCCCACATACCCCCTTCCTTCACCCCTGGGAAGGAAGGGAAGTGCAAGGCATTTTTCCCCTACAAAAAAAAAAAAAAAAGGAAGCATTCGGAGAGACATGTTTTCTGCGACACTTCCCTAATATACCTTATTTAATTATAGAAACATATACAACGATAACATATATTTATTCCAAGACCTAGTTTTACAATTTAAATATTCAAGTTATAAAAAAAGGGTTAAAGATGGTTTAGACGATCTTTAATGTTCAGCAAAGTTCCCAAAATGCTTGCTGCATTACCACGCTGTATAGCAAGGCTTATCCTCTGCCCCAAATAATAGATTAGAAGGTCCACAATTTCGCCTATGTCGTGTTGCGTGGAAAGAGTGTAAAACAAGCAAAGCTGAATAAAAATTTTTTGAGACATTTAGTCAACATTGACATTTGACAGTGACATATGCATTACAAGTACGCGATTGTCAAATCCCAATTTCTTTTTCAAGTTGTGTAGGTCTTGTGTGTGACGGTTCGGCAGAAATTCTTTGCCAAAATGGTACATAAATCTCTATCAATATTCTCAATCGATCGACTAAAGTAATAGAATTCTTGTTATTTGTGTTAGGAGTTTGTGTCAATATAGGTTTGTGAAAATATTTTATGGCGCCGGTAACAAAATTGTTTCGTGTTTCAGTCGCTCGTTATCCCGGAGAAGTTTCAGCATATCCTGCGTATTATGAACACAAACATCGATGGCAAAAGGAAAGTTATGTTTGCCATGACTGCTATCAAGGGAGTCGGTCGTAGATATTCCAATATCGTGCTGAAGAAAGCTGACATCGATCTGGACAAACGTGCTGGTGAATGTACTGAAGAAGAGGTAAGCTATTTAGTTCACGTAAATCCTGTTCTTGACCTGGGTCTCTAAGCAGCTCGTCACTGTTTGTAACTTCGGTGTACCGATATTCAGATATAATGAAAATATTGGTTTGTTGATATCAAAGAAACTGTTTTAATTACTGTGTATATTTAGTCATCTAAATAGAGAATCGGAAACAGCATAAATCTATCCCATTGCTGTGCCTAAATCCCAAATGACAAGTATAGTAATAAGAACAGCAATAATGTGATCCTTTATTTTGTTTTAGGTTGAAAAGATTGTGACTATCATGTCCAACCCTAGGCAATACAAAATCCCAGATTGGTTCCTCAACAGACAAAAGGATATTGTTGATGGTAAATACAGCCAGCTGACCTCTTCCAACTTGGACTCCAAACTTCGTGAGGACTTGGAGAGGCTGAAGAAAATCCGTGCCCACAGAGGCATGCGTCACTACTGGGGCCTGCGTGTGCGTGGTCAGCACACCAAGACTACTGGTAGGAGAGGAAGAACTGTCGGTGTATCCAAGAAGAAGTAAACTATAAAATAAAAACAAAATTTCTCAAGACATGTTTTATTTATTTATAAACATCCTTATAAATAACAATGCACAGGTCAACAGAATAAACTAAATCTAAAGCTTAATATTACAATAGATTGTTCAAATTTCTTTCTGTAGTTCTTGGTCTAAAGGGAATTAATAATTAACTTGATTCTTATATATCACTTTCTTACTACTGAAATTAACATTGGAGGCTGCAACTAGGTATCACTGACTTATTTGTGCATAAATCGCATGCATGTAAGGATAAGTGTAGGTAGGAATCAATTTCATGGATTAGCAATGAACATAGTTGCCTTCGCACCATACTCAATCATACAATACTATAAAAAACATTAGCTTGTGATGTTTTAATTACATAATTTAATGGAATATAAATTACAATTACAAATATTATACAATAGAATATATTAAATTATTCATATTGTGCAATAAGTACCATCATATAAACACCAGCTAAAAGAGCAAGGATTTCCTTGATAGATTGAGATAGTTTATTAGACCCTTCTAATAGTTCGGGAATCACAGATACAGTAGCAATGTAGATAAAACCTCCAGCAGTGAAAGGTAGGATAAGAGAAGAAACAAGCCCTTCACTGGCTCCTCTTAAATAGATAGAAAGCATGGTTCCAGAGATAGCACCAAAAGCTGTCAATAGCTGCAGGAACATTGCCTTCTTTCTAGAGCATCCAGACTGAACAAGAATAGCAAAATCTCCAATTTCATGGGGAATCTCGTGCAATAAGATTGTCACTGTAGTGATATATCCAATGTTTTGTCCTGCTATAAAGGATGCACCGATTGCCAAGCCATCTGTGAAGTTATGTAGGAAATCCGCAGCCAAGTTGAGGTATCCAGCGATTTTAATGTCTTCTTTCTTCTCTTTGTTTTTCTTCTTTGACTTCTCGTCTGTCTTTTTGTCGGTTCCATGGGAGTGTCCATGACCACCACTGAACAGACGGACTGTTTTTTCGACAATCAAGAAAATAATTATTCCTCCGAGCACGCCGAGGCCGACTGTGATGTCGTGAGGTGCGTGGTCTCCGCCGTCGTGCGAGTGGCTGTGACTGTGCCCGTGGTCGTCTCCGCTACTCGATATAAGCGCGTGGGGGATCAGGTGCAGAAACGCATCGCCGAGAAGGCCACCCGAAGCGAAAGACAACAAAATCTTCAACAGCGGCTGTTTCTCAATACTACCGTCAACGGGAATGAAGAACAGGATCAAGAACGGCACTATACTTATAAACACTGTGGAACTAAGTGCACTAACATATAAGTTGTAGTCTGGCTCGACAACTTTGTCTTTTTTGTGTTGCTCGTTCGCAGCTTTCGAATATTTAAAGGCGGCCGGTTCTTCGCCTCCATGAGAATGTGAATGACTGTGAGCTAGAGCAGCGATCACTAGAGAGACCAAAGTTAAGCTAAGCAGAAGTTTTTTCTCCGGCCGAATCATAGTTATATTGTTCAATATACAGAAATACTAATTCAATTCACAATAGTCAGAATAATTGTTGAGTACACATTGGTACACATCACTGAATGAACTGAAATGTCTGACTTGACATTGATGAGACGTACAAGGGGGAAGGGTTGACACATGTTTGATAACGCTTTTTCTTTGTCTCTTTTGTTCACCTACAATCCTAGTCACACTATCTCATTTAGATGCTTAATAAAATGAATCCGAACCGTGAAACACTAAGGTAAATGACATTTTGACGTTTGCTGACGTTAACACGTCAAAATGTTGCCAGGTTGTTGCTACTTGCCAGCATTGAATTGAATTGACAAAAGAATATAATAATATTTTGATACGAAAAATGGGGCCGATTTTATAGGCTGCATTTTAGTTTTATAACTCATTAATAGGTAATATACTAACTAAACAGTATTTCAGAAGTTACACTTAAAAATCAAAATAGATATATTTGAACGTGGTGTACACTATTATTAGTTTTCAACTGGCTGTATAGCCGATTGAGTGACTTACAATCAACGCACAGCACAGCCTAAACCAGAGGTGATAGAAACGAGACATTTGAAAAGTAGCTTCCTTTTATAGTCATCCCGGGTTAAAAAGTAGCATACATGAATTAATCCAGGGTGTCAGCTACCTCCATAACAGATTCAAAATTGCTCCAGCCGATTGAGCGTGAAGAAGTAACAAACATACAAACATACTCACAAATTTTTGCCTTTATAATATTAGTGTGATGGGACGGACACTATGAAAGGATGTCTTCTACCGAAAAGCCTACTGCCGGAGTCACATCTGACTAGTTAAGTGTTAATAAAACGATGAAGAAATATTCATTACTTATTTATGGAAGTTCCTTGGTGTGAGTATGTACCTATTCTAAAACTAGATAGAGAATAGAATAGAATTCATTTATTTTCATTCAGAAAAATAACATTATTGAAGAATGACATGTGCACAGTGCATGGACTCGTCAAACATTTTCATTCATTGAAGACAACAAATTTAACAATGTTAAAGGTGTATCTGTCTTCTTCCGGACTCAAATATTATTCAAGGTCAGGAAAAAACAATGGCCAAAAAATAATTATATTATTATTATTAGAATTAGTTAGAACCAGTATGTCATCTTGATGTTTCCGTCAGAATCCCGCTGAGTTTCTACTACGCTCGTCTGCCGCACCAGTTTCCGCATAGAACTGCGGCGTCTTAGCGGCAGCTCGGGTACCTCGTCTTCTACGAGAGGAGCCTGAGTCAATTCCAATTGGTCCAGGTTTTCATATGATTCTGCGCTTGCTGCTTGCCTAATGAAATAGCAAAATGTATATATATGTATAGGATTACAGACATCTATTTTTATAAAATTTACGGTGTGTTATTATACAATATAATACTTAAGTCTTTTGTAATATTTATAGTTTTTAAACTTTCTAGTAGGAGATACATACACCATTATAAACGGCGTTAATGGCAGGTCTCCCGAACATTAGAGTTACTTATATTTAGAAAGGTGATAGAAATTACCTCGGCACACCACAAGACCAGCAGTCCGCGTAAGTCCAGTCCTTCCCGAAGATTTCGCCTTCTTCAGCTGTCTGTGGTAGAGAAGTGTGCAAGGTCTCGGGTAGGCGGAGCGCACTTATCCCTCCCACGACGGACACGGCACCCATCACCACTAGTGGCAGGACCAGATTGCTCGAACCCTGGGTATAAGTATTTTTTTTTATAAATGAAAACTTAACCATATAACTTCACCGCCAAGAGCGCAAAAAAGCATATTTCGTCCTTAATAAAGAAAAATAAGGCATTATACCTGCAACACGTGGATAAGCAAAATTTTAGAAATCCCCCTAACTCCCTTCTGGAAATCGGCTGCACCAATTTTCACCAATCATAGCTAAGAATACTCTCCATCAAGTAGCTTTTCAAAAAAATCCAATTGGTTCAGCCGTTTGAGAGCAAAGATCCCACAGATAGGACACACAGATATACACGCTAAACTTATAACACCTCGGTTCTTGCATCGGAGGTTTAAAAAGAAATATCATGGTGTTATATATGTATATGATTACTGTGTCAAAATCCAAAGATCATAGGCATCTTCTGGGCAAACGTGCTCCATCGTCGCCTGCATCGTTACTTACCATCAGGTGAGATGGTGGTCAAACATTTACCCTATATTGAATTTAAAAAAAGACATGGATTAGGAACTTCATTCCCCAATTATGATGTAACATAGATACTACAAAAAATAATGTAAAAAAAGGTAATGTAAAGTAGGCAATATTCAGACGAGTTGAAAATGTTCTCTTTTTGAAAGTCAGATAAATATTGTGTTATTTTATGAATAAAGTTGTTACGACTACTTTTACTCTTAGGTAAAATAATAATTAATCCGTATATATAATTATAGCAATCAATAACAACTAGAATCAATCGCTAGGAAAATAAAAAAAAACATCAGACTGGAGTTGTACCTGCGAATTCCCGCGCACTCGTGAAACGCTAATTACTTACAGTTACGCTTATTATAATATATCTAATTATCTGCCTCTAAAAACTGCTAGCTATAATATGTATCTTTACATAAATACTTATTTCACTACCTCTAAGTATATAACAAATAAGAAAACAATAGTACTACTCTATGTACCCAAATGCTTTACTTAATACACTTAAACAACATGAGCATCTACCTACTTAAATTTATTATATCTTAAGCACGGAATTAAAAAAATAGTAAAAATCTTCTTCTTAAACAAAAGTAGATTGGGTTACTTCTACTGGGTACATCAGCTATCTATCAAAATCGATCGAGCTGCTTTGGAGATTAGTTGGAACAAACATATAGACACACAAAAGATAAAAATATTTTTTTTTGGCTTATGTACCGTTTATACTTTAATAAACGCAGTTAAAAATGTTATTAGGACATTACAAATAAACTATTCAATTTTATTTATTTGTTTTTTAGGTATAAACATCTAGTCTAGCTACTATATAGAGCGTTGTCAATGCAAGCAATTAACTACCGAATAATATCCACTTTGATACAATATATCATCTACTTTAGCTATCTCGTCAACTATCGCCTTATTAGAAGCCTTACCAAATAATTTATAAAAGGTATTATAATAAGTCCCAAGCCGCCTATATAAGCTGATGTTCCTATCCCAACTCCTCTAAGCTCCGTTGGGTACAGTTCTCCAGCATACGGGTATATTATCAAGAAGGAAGCAGAGATAAAACATTTGGATATTAGATACAGGACAAGGGTTTCCGTCATAGCATCTGCAAAAACACGTTCACACTTAAGATATTGAAAAACGAACTGCTAGTACTTTTGGATTATCAAAAGGGAAGCAGACAATACCTTTGGGTAGTAAAATAGTGACAATACAAAGTATGCCGCCAATGACCATCGAGAGACAAAGAGGCCATCTTCTTCCAATGCGATCCATGAGTAACCAGCATACAATGTAGCTCGGTATCTCCACAGCGGATGATAAGAAAAAACTCATGTACTGATTGTCACCCATCGCAGGGCCGTAGTAACTGAGGCCCACGTACACCATTTCTGACGCACACCAATTCAAAGTGATTAAACACGTTTTTAGTCTCATATTCGGAGTTCGACACAAAGCAAAGACGCTCGCAGTTTTGGATTCTGTGTAACCTTTCTCCTTTTGTTGTAACACCTGCTTCTGCAGTTTTATCGTGTACTCTTCCGGCAGCTCTTTGCCATTAACTCTGGCTATAGTTTTGAGAATACTGTTCGCTTCTTCCAATCGTTCCATCATCAGCAACCATCGAGGTGATTCAGGTAGTACGAACCAGTACAAATAGTATAGTAAAAAGGGGGCCGAAGTTGCTAGAGCAAGAGCTCTCCAGTCTCGTAGCAAGTAAGTCACTCCTGATAATAAAATTAACCCTAAGGTGTAGAACACGCAGGTCATTACGGTTACAAATGATCTGTAGTTCGGACCAGCAAGTTCCAATGCTGAAACGTATGAATGTAAAGAGTAATTTTGTTAAAATGAATTAAATATTAATTAGTTAAACCAAAAACAAGATGGACAATGGAAAAATAAAATCAGGAGAAAAGCGGCCAAAACGTGGATTGCTAGAGTGGCGAGAGACAGTGACGAATAGTTAAACCAATGGGAGGCCTTTGCCCAGCAGTGGGCATATGCCTCCCATTGGTATGACAGGTATAACAGATTGATGATAAAGGTACAGTTTACTTGATACTTACAAATTATAAATGGTATTTGATATACTGCTGGAATCGTTAAGCCTACTATTGTCCTGGCCAATACCCAGACCCAGTATTCATATGCGTACGCTGTCATAAAACTTCCTATTAATAAAGTCGTCAAGCAAATAAAGAATGACTTCTTTCGGCCGATACGGTCGTTAAGAAAGCCAAATGTGTAAACTCCTATAGGCCCTCCAATATTTAGAGCAACTAAACCAAGGGTCGGGTAAATGTCATACTCGCATACTAAATTAAACTGAAACAAAAAAAGACGAAATTAAAACATTTAAAATCTAACTCATATGTACACACACCTCCTTATAATACCTTTATATTATGATTTTTTGTTGCGTTATAATTCTCAGAGATACTTACATCAATGACCACAGAAGATTTGACTTCAGAAAGGTCGTATTCATATCCATCCAAGCAAGCCTCTACAGGCCAGTCATTACTGTGATTAAAAGTGCTAAAATTCTTTGTACGTATTTGTTCCGGCCAGTTTATTTTGTACCTTAAACATTTTTCAAAGGTCATTCCATCCTGTAATGTAGATTTTGTTATAGTTTTTATACTACGAGTACGGCGAAGCAAAATGGAAGGTTATGATTTTTTCACCGTATGTATGTTTGTTTGTTCCTTCTCACAGTGTCAAACAATAAACTCATTGAATTTTTTTCTTTTGTATGGGTGTCATTGGGCTAAGATTTTTTAAATAAAAATAGCTTGGAAGTATGTATTATAAAGTAGTGACGACAACAAATTACAAATATCGTCGTCAGAGGAGTCAAATGAAAGAACTTCAAAATACCATTTAAAAAATAATATAACACATGTAATAGAGTACGTAGAAAACGTAGAACATTTTTTTTGTTTTTAACTCTTAAGAGGACATTCTACTAGTCAATTTATTGTTTAGAACTCGGTCTTGTTAAAATTCATGTACTAATTATACGATATATACAATCTTCATAAGCTTTACAGATAAACTTCAATTAAAAAATGAAAATGGTGTTTCCACTATGACCTCACCTTCATTGGAACTGAAAGTTCTTTTCGTTGCTGTTGGGTTAGATTCAGTGGCTGTAGTTCTGGAACCATACACCAGTGATCTGGCACATCGGTCATGAACAACTGGTTGAAGGCACAGAAGCCGCAGGGCAAGCATGCTGGTAAACACACCAACCACAATAATAACTTTTGGTAAAGACCAAACTCTCCGATTTTTGGGAGGAGATCATCCAAGTCGATAGGGTCGTCATTGGTTTCTTCAGCCTACAAGGAAGATAACTTTTAGTTGTGATATTTTTTTAAGTTTGTAGTCCGACGCTCGTGAACTTGAATAACATGGACTAAACCTAGTTTCTAAGCCTTGACAATGCACTGAAGCACTTGCAGTTACTCTATTGTTTTTAGATATATATTATCTGAGTATATTATATGCATCCATTGAAATATATTCCATTGCATTCATTTAGTAACATAAAATGGCAACAGTATAAATTAGTTATTTAAAAAATATATTCTATAAATACCGGTAGTTTTTGTTGAGATCCGTAGTTTGAAACATTTTTATTATTTCTCGTCATCACCCACTATTGAAACCTATTTTGCGCAAGAGAAACACGGAACTAATGAAAGTTGACATTCAAACAAGTCGAGCGGATAGAGGAAGCCTTAGGAAATATTAATCGAATTAATCGTCGGTACCTCGACTGTTGATACGTTCGCCGAAAGTAATTTTACGCTGTTCGAAATAATCCCTCACATTTAAATAAACCAGTGCTGGTTTGGTTATTGATAGGGTGCGTCACGACTTTTAGTCTTATTGTATACCAATTATCATAATAGAAAATATAGATTTTTCGTTGTCTTTGCTTAACAAGATATACATTTAATAAAATCAGGTTCTTCCACAAACTAGAAAGAAAGAAGTTTGGGAGGTGTGGTCAACAAAGCCCTTAAATAAATTAAATGTAACGTAGGTAGTCATCATTCTACCAAATTGGTTCTTACTAGGTATCGGATTTATAGCACTGTTTATAGTTTTACAGAGTTTAAGGATTCATTGTATTCTTATATTCTTATAATTGTAGAGACGAATAATTTTTGTATAATAGAAATCATCATTTGCACGTCTGATTGCAGACTGAATATATTGTGTCACTACTTACGAGTATATTAAGATTTTTATTTTTTTCTAATACCTTTAAACGAGCAATTCTTGTATTTATGTATGTAATCAGGATCTCGGGAACGGCTCCAACGATTTTCATGAAATTTTGTATGCAGGGGGCTTTTTGGGGGCAAGAAATCGATCTAGCTAGGTTTCAATTTTAGAAAACGTCGTTTTATCCGTGTTTTCAGCCGAGCAAAGTTCGGTCATCCGGGTACTGTGTTCTGGCAAATAAACTGCTTGATATGATTGAAATCTTGTACCTTTACATTTACCTCTTTCTTTTGTATTCCATAGAGAGAATGCTCTAAATAGTAAACGCCCTGTGCTGCGGCAAAACCTAAAATTATTTATTCGACAGCCAAAAAATTGTTTTCGCATCGGAAACGTGCCACGGACCTATACTTTAGGCCGGGTTTGAGATATAAACCAAAAATGAATGATATAAAAATATGTATCCACCAAAACAGAGAAGTGCGGAGAGAAGAGGAAGTGAGCGCCTTTGCTTCTGGGCATACACAAAGGCTCATCGGATATATAATATGTGTTAGAATAGAACTGAGCGGAGATGAGTGGGCTTACTCGTTTGTGCCGTTAAGCGTAACCGTTTAGCGCTATCGCTCATCTACCCTTTGCTGATACTACAATTCCTTCTCTCGTTAATGCTACGCGCCACCGCCTGTTGCGAGACACTGCTCAAATCACCGCCCGCATTGTTCACTTCCAAAAAATTATGGGACAAGGAACTAGAGTCATCTTTAATATGCTTGTATTTACGAGTGCGTTGTGAACAGATAATAAAAAAAACTATGTATAATTTTGTTAAAATATTTTATTTGTGAAACGTAGATAAAATCGATACAAGTAATTAAAATTCTTAGACATACAACTTATTATTTTACACAATAATGAAACTGTGAAAATTGTCTTAGTAACAATAATAATAAATTTATATCTTCATCATTCCAACGAATGTGCGTGTTCATAACTATCGTTGTAAGTACAGTACAGTGCCCGACAAGTGATGTGGCACATCAGAATGAGATTGGAATGGTCGGTCTCAGTCGATGTTAAGTTTCGAAAAGCACTGGCTGACACACATTTGACAGTGCTCGACAAAATGATTCCTTATCCCATTAATGACGTGCTATATTCCCTGACAGACACTATAGTTATTTCACGAATCAACAGTCTCATTCGCACGCTTCCCATGCTAATGATAATAAATAAGTTTGTATAACAATCATTTTACAATAGGTTCCATAATCTATACAAACGCTTCGATTTTCGAAAGAATTGACATTATATATGAATATTACAAAAGAAGATTAATTTTTTGTATAAAAAGTTGGTAGCATCTTTGGATACCTTTTAATTTTTAATAGAATAGGAAAATAATGCACATGCGTTTTTTTATCTAAATTGTATAAATATCGCAGTTGGTAAGCAATTTAATCAGGTATCTAACTGGTACGTTAATTTCATGTATATCTAATTTCAAAAGATCTAACATCATAATTAGGTCCTTAGGTTTCCAAGACTTTTAGGCATAACTCTACCTTACACATTTGTGCTTCATATCACTCAGAAGTCTGGGTCCATTACCTAGTATGGCCTAAACAATTATCAAACGCAACATATGTAATATATTTAATGAAGGACGAGAAGTAGGATTAAAATTACTCCTATTCTGTAAATTTTCTATTTTGATAGTCATGTTAAAGGTAACTTACGTAATCAATCCCTATTAAAAATTTAAACGCTATTATATTAGTCGAAGTTGGCATATTGATCGTATAAACTCTATTGTAAGTATTATTGTAAGAATAGTAAAAAACACGACGGCTGTCGTACAAATATTGACGATTTTTGCAACCACGATTTTCGAATATTCCATAGTTTAACAACTCTGTTGTTAAATTTCAAAAAAGACGCTAAGCTTCCCGACGAAGGCATAAACCTACAATATGCAGGTTTACAATTTCTATAACAACTCGCGTTTCTTGCATCCTACATTCGAAAGGACACAATACAAGACAGGATCACTTCACTCTCGCACTAACATGTCGAATAGCTTGACGGGGTGGAGCATAACAAAGATTTTTTCATTTGCACACATATACAACGTCAAAGAAATTAAACTAGCAAACCGAAGTCAATTTTAAAGAAAATTATTTAGATAACATTGATTCAATATTGAAAAAAGAGAGAAGAAAGTAACAAATTAACAATCATTTTCGCACATAAAAATTAAGACTATATTTGGTTGAAAAATGTCGCGTATTTACAAAGGTTCGTCGAAGGGGCGGGGGCGCGCGGGCGCCGCCGGCCGACGCTACGTGAGGAGCTTGAAGAACATGATCCCAAGCGAGATGTTGATGAAGAGCACCAGGATAACCAGCTGCTGCCGGGAGAACCAGTCCTGGAAACAGTACGAACACTCAGCGTAAGCTAACATAATATAGGCTATTAGATTCTAGAGGCTAGCGTTTGACCCTGTCTCACCTGTTGCTAAATGATGATGTAGCCGAGATTAGGTAGCATGCTTGGCCTACAGTAAGAACTGGTTGTGAAGAATAACTATCTAAATAGCGTTTGGTGCTTAGCAACAGATTTTTTACTCTGTAGTGGTAAACAATATCTTCGAGATTGACAATTACTACTTCGAAAAATCTAGTTGACTAACGTGGCTACGGATCTATGTTTGTCCTTTTACTAGCTTGTATGTCGTATAGAGTAATGGGTAGTCATGATGTCAGGATTTTGCCTGCCTGTAAGCATTACACTGGTCGTTAAGCCATACGACTGGTGTCTTAAGACTAACAACCTTTACGGCTTAACGCGCCCTCCAAAGAAACACACCGAAAACTCCGAAATCTGCACAAAATTCACAGTGTTAGCTCAATGTTATTTGGTTAACCTATTTTCATACATTTTGTGTACGTGGAATTGTAGTTGATCGGTCTGATTTAAAGTTTTAGAAAGGAAGCGAAACTGTAAAATTACTACATACAACATGTACTCTACTAAGTCGTAGCAAAGCTACGGTCACAGGAATCTAACGTAACCCCAAAGCGTAGCATATTTGTTTTGTACCGAACAATGCTACAATTAAAGTATTATGGAAACCTGTTTCTTGTATAAATGCATGCTAGTTTCTTGTTGCATCCTGAAATGTCTTTCATAGTGATAGAAAAGCAAATGCCTTGTATTGGCCTTACTCCGCGTCGTAGCAAAGCTACGCCATCCAGGGATACGCGCATCTGTCGTTGCCTTCGAGTACAATTCATGCTACGCTCGTAGCATGCGTGCGGTTACGAATTCAATTTATGGACCTTAGTCTCAATGAATGCGTTTTGCATTCAATAGAATTTGATTTTACGTGACAGAT
The DNA here is from genome assembly GCA_948107665.1 of Lomographa bimaculata. NCBI lineage: Eukaryota > Metazoa > Arthropoda > Insecta > Lepidoptera > Geometridae > Lomographa > Lomographa bimaculata. The sequence goes on along the minus strand of OX403587.1, from coordinate 13,149,858 downwards.
GTATACGCGAAAGTTAGTTTAATTAATATGATGTATTCTTTGGAATTTTAAGAATATATTTCTTACAGACCACTAAGTTCGAAGAGTTGCATCGTGGGTGCCGGAAACATTTACATATTACATTCATAATCGCACCTAATAACTAGAAACACAAATGTCCTTTGGGCTGTTCATATATAAAAACAATACATTTTTATAATGTGAAAATTAAAACTATCGTGAGTATTACACATAATGTATGTTTGAAACACGTAAAAATGTCAACTTTTTTTTTTTTTTTATTTGTGACAGGCTAGTGTTTGACCACTATCTCACCTGATGGTAAGTGACGATGTGATCGAAGCTGGTAAATACACTAGACCTGGAATACGAATTTACTTTGTACCTAGTCGACTAATTTCGGATAAATGTGTCCTTCAGAGTCAGACGCGCGATACGCAGAGGCAAGCGGCTCGCGCCTCGGCGAATCCGAAACTAGTCGACTACAAAATAAGTTGTTATTTTTTATGCGTTAGAAACACGCTGTGTACAACATAAACTTTTTTATAAATTCTATTTTATATGATTTGCACAATGCTAAGAATATATTTTCATTTAATGAAGTTTTTTAATACTAGTTCTACTGTTTGTGCACTCAAGTGAGAGATGTGATTGTTTTCGGCACTACCCAAGTCTTTAAATAAGTATTGTGTCGGACTGTGGGTATGAAAGCTTTTAAAAGACACAAAAGGCTTTTGAAATGACATAAAGCGTAAAAGTGTATATATATTTAGAATTTTGATGGTAAGTTTTGAATACTAGTTCAATAAAATATATCTCGAACTGCTTGTTGGCTAGTTCGGATGCGCGTTCTAAGCAGGCTTTCGGGTTCGATTCCCGACGGAAACACAACTTTTCTCCTCAAGGAAAATGTATGTTTCTGGTTCTGGTTGTGATTGTGGGTGTAATGTTAATGTTTCCGGCACACACGACACAAGTCCTGTGAGGCTGTGGGAGTCAAAGCGTTTATGTTATGTGATTTTGCGCATGAAACGAGTCTTACATTCTATATAACTAATTAATGAGCCACGCACCTTGACTTGCGGACTGACCAGATACAGCAGAGGGTTGGCCCTGAGTTTCTCCGTCTCCTCATGCATGCGGCGCACCTCCTCACGGCGCGCCGACCCCAGCATGGAGACTTCTTCGCGGGACATGCCGCCGCCGTCCGGCATCCGCGGCATGCCCGCTACGTCTGGAAGAGACTTCTTCCGCTGGAGTGTCTGCGGCGTGCTTAGCATCTGAAACGTACAATTTATTGGCTTCAAATAATGAAATATAATATAATAATGAAAAGTAAATACAAATAAAGGCAGAATATTGTCATCTTATCATATTTTATGTTTTTGTGTATCTGACTGTGGCATCGTTACTCCCAAACGGCGAGACCAATTTTGATTCGTTTTTTTTATTCGTTAGATATGTGAAGTGAAATTTTATGCAGCCGTTTTCTTGATAGGGTATATTATTCAGGGGTATATTATTTTTTTGCAATTGCCGCGTGATACCAATGATTAGCAGTAGAATATCATCGATGTCAGCACAGATTGTGAGTTTTAAAAGCGATAAGCATTAATAAGACTGAAAATAATGGATTATTTATCCAGAATAATGTGGTTGAAAACAATTTGGATCGGCGGAATCTTTGATGACGTCTGAGTTATGACTGATGTGCTCATGATTGATAATTCTGTCTTGTGACTGATTTATATTAACTGAGGTGTTATGTAAATACCTATTTCAGTGCGAAGATGAATTTTTTAATTTTAGATTTCAAACAAAAATTTAAGGTTCCACATCGAGCACCACTTAGTAGGTTTCCAAAATACATCTGTATAACATTAATAGTTAATGAGTCTATAGTTTCTCTAGCGCTTTTTAGTTATATATTTTACTAGCCGTGCCCCGCGGCTTCTCCTGACGTTGCACGTCTGCCTTCTAATCAGCAGGTATCGGGTTTAATTCCCAGTGGGAACATACGTTTTCTCCCCAAGGGAAATTAGTGTTTCTGGTTCGAGTTCTGGTAATTGTGTATGTGATGTGAACGTTTCCGGGACCTACGTTACAATTATTAAATCATCGAACTTAGTGTGGGGCTGTGAGAGAGTGAAAGCGTAAGCATAAGCGTAATTTTGCTGTTGAATTTTAGTTTTTTATCTCTTTACAAATGTATTTGTCTATTAGTTATTTATACTTCTATAAGTTATTTAAATTTTAGAATAATACGAGTTATATGACGTCAGTTAGTACTTTTTATTGTAGAGTATTAACATTCTGAACTAAAATGAGCAATCCTAAAAACGTGTAATTAATTTAACTCAAAATTAATTGAACTAAGTACCCAACCAAAGTTATTTCTAGGTCTAAGTATAGAAATGGTGTGTTTTACTATATAAAAATAAAGGAATTTAATCAAAAAAATTACATTTATGCATTGTGCTTCAAACATAAAATCTGTTTTGGCTATAAGAAGACTTTGAACCGGATGTTCCAAATTCCAATCTGTACGCAAATAATTTTTATTTCCTAAAACATGCCGTTTATGCTACGTTAATGTTTTATTTACGACTTAACTATTAATGAACCTGACTGCAAGCTTCCTGACGCAATGCTTTGAACTTTAAACATTCTGTCAGAAGTTAATGTAAGCCTAAGATCAAAGTTCTTCTTTCTAGTACATTCGTGGTTTTACTACGTTTCGATCTATCATGTTTTGCTTCGAAACAAAAGTAAAATAGTTTTTATTTCTTACTAGTTGTTCCCAGCGGCTTTTCCCGTGTTAATTTTCGATATATCACCTATTGCGTTACAAAATGTAAGAGAAAATGTTTTTTTTTTGTCAATTTTCCGATATTTTAATAGTTATTCTGCTGTTCGAGAAAATCCAACAAATGAAAGATCATTAAAATCGGTCCACCCGTTCTCGAGTTATAACAAACCCGACTTTATTTTATATATATTATATAAGATAAGCCCAGATTCACACGATGAATTTTCTGTGGATCTGTCGAGCCATTCTCAAGTGAAGATATTTTATACATGCGGCAATATATATATATATATATATATATACTCGTATATAAATATAAACTATAATCTATCGTTCTTGTACATACAGATAATAATTATATATTATCTGAATCTCGGAAACGGCTCCAACGATTTTCTTGAAATTTAGTATGCAGAGGGTTTCGGGGCCGATAAATCGATCTAGCCAGGTTAAATTTTTAGGAAACGTTAAAATAAAAAAATACAGAGCAAAGCTCGGTCATTCAGATACATTATGTGAGATCAAAGAATAGATATTACCTACGTTCGCTGAACGTATCAAACTTAGACTATTACTTTGGCCATATAATCAATAGTTGTATATCGAAATAACTATTATATATATATATATATATATATATAAACGCTATTTCGATAGTTATAACAATAACAAAGTATTTGTACTCTACCTGGAGCTTATCACTTTAAATCCAGAGAAACAAACAGTCACTTACTATTTCTACTAATTTTGAGTATTTGATTATGTCACTTAGTTTTTTACTTTGACTGCAAATAAGATACTAGTGTCCCGTAACACGTTGATGTTAATATATCCAAAACGTATAAGATAAAAAAATAAACCCCAAATAACCCACACGACACGTCAAGTGAATGAACTGTAGTAGGTATTAAAGTGAGCCTGTCTATTGCAAAATAAAATAGGTATCTCGACACATAGATATCTTAGATTTTTTACTATTTACATCTTAGGTAAACAAGAACCTGCAAACACATCAAAGTAGGAAAAATTAAAGATCACAATTGCTGTTTGATTAGTACATAAAATTAATCTATCTAGTTTATCACTTTAGTTAGTATTGGTTCGTCTGCATATCATATACTTAATATATACATCTGTAAGTAGGTATATGTGTGTGTTGAGTATGTTTAAAACGAATTAGCGCGAATCTGTAACGGCGATATCGATCTCGATGATTTGGTATATTCGAATCTAGACCCGGTGGAATGACAAAAGTGCTTTATGTTCTGATTAACTCGGGACATAGTTAGTATATTCATGAACCATATTTTTTTGATTTCGCTTTTCGTTACTAAGTTGAAAAAACTGACTATAACGCATGAGATATATTCGTGTTGCATTATATACATTCTTAGACAGATTATTAGATATTAGATTTAATTAGGATCTAAGTAACGCGAGGATAGGCAAGGTCAAGGTGCGAAAGTGTTTACCTCCACGGGAGGCACATTGATCCAGCTTTCTGACGCACGCCGCGCAAGAATCGCCGGCGAACACATCAGATCCTCCTCCTCTTCTTCTTCCCCTTGGTACCACATCTTTATGACTTTTATTCACGATCAACAAAAATAAGTTCCAATCTATTGGTCAAATTTTAAGGTCACAGATCACAAGAGCATCACATAATTTTGGCTGCTAATCTATACTATTTTGCACGATTTTTGCGGCTGTGTATTATTTACAATGATATATTGTAAACGTCAAATGTTTTATCAGATATTGGAATATTTAAAGTTATATTTAGCGGGGAGGTGATACGCGGAAAGCGGCAGCGAGTGACTGTCTCGATTTAGAAATAGAACGGGCTGAGCGCTGCGTCAAGTCATCCGCCCGCCCGCCCTCGCCACTCGCCGGCTCGCCTCGACTGTCGCGCATACCTGCCTGCATTCAGGACACATCGCCTATATGACATTAACAGGTTCATTTAATAATCAACATTTTAATAAATCTGATTTATATCAGATATATAAACAAGTAAAAAGTTTCTGGCGACGTATAAACTCACCCATCGTAAGACCAATATTATATTTTTCTTTCAAATCTGTTAGCAATTAGGTATTTGCATTTTGTGTAGGTACAACAAAATTATTTTAGGTTATAGTTCATAATTAATTATACTTTTTAAATAAAAACAATAAGAAAAATTAACAAATGTGGGAAAATAAATCTCTTCAACGGTTTGCGTAAATATGATGAAAATTAACTAGACGAGCTGCGCGGCTTCGCTCGCGTTGATCAAGTTAAAATAAAAAAAGCCTATGTGTTAATCCTATAGGTATAAGCTATGCACATTCCAAATCTGTTCAGCCGTTGCAATAGAAATAAATTATCAATTTTTATTGTATTTATGGTTCACTAATTTGGCGATAATGGCTAACACACTCTAATGATTTTTACAGCGCACGCCAGAATAGCTCGCAGATGGCAGAATTTTTAAACACTTATTTGACACTTATCGTTATATTTTGGACAATTCACACAATATCTTTATAAATTACTGATGTATAAGCTATATTATTGTATAGTTACATTAAAATCCATTCTATAGTTATTGCGTGAAAGAATAACTAACATCCATACATACAAACTTTCGCGTTTATAATTTACGTAAGAATTGAAAGGTGAAACTGACCTATTTCAAATGGATCGACGTAATTATAAATTAGGTACCTCTACTGTAAAATGTTTTCATTTATCTCTATTTTTTTCATAAACATCGCACTTTAACTGCGGTTAAGATGATAAAAATTATGAATCAGAATCTACCTATCTATGGTTAGGTATTTCACGGATGTTGCAGCAGCAGGACTTCCTTTTGTCGTGATCTTCTAAATAATTAAGTTGTGAATTACTAGGTTAGTGACAATTTAAAATAAAGGGAAGCGCAGATGCATATATTTCAGGTTTTTAAGCTTACTTTAGGCATCTGAGGCTAATAATATGCTAATGTTGACAATAATTATATTTTATATTATGTTATATTTTATATTATAGTTAAAGCTAGAATGTAAAAGTTATATTTTTATTTTTAAAGACTATCATGAACAAGGAATGAGGGATAAGGAATAATGAAGAATGAGGGATCTGGCACTCTTTTCTCGCTGTGCATCTTTTTCAAACACTGTGTGGGACGAAACAACAAGCTTTTAGTAGTTTTAGACCCTATTGCGTTGTACTTTTTACACAGGCGAAGAAGTACTCTTAGGCCCGGACTAATAAACTGTCCCCAAGAGCCGTTCGATCTTCGTTCAGGTGATCATCTCAGTCAATGATTCAAGACTTAAGTTTTCGCTAATTAATGAAATGCAATCCACAAATCATTTGAATCTTGCCTCCAAATCCCTTCTTGGGTAATGATTGATTTTTGACTTGAGTATGCCTTGATATGTCCAAAGAGACAGCGTTATTTAACCGTATAACTAGGAAGCTTTAATTTGAGTCTTGATATACTTTATTCATAAAACTTGAGCCAAGGTTTAGGTGAGCCCTATTCGTCAAGTAACAGATTAGCGATTCAAGTAGGTACTGAGTGTAGTATAAAGCGTTACTTAAAACTAGTTTCTAGTTTGAATTTAATTTATTATCACGGGCCTTAATGTTTGTTACGAATTGAATACAATATATACGCATGATTGTTATTAGGTGTCTTAGATAGTTGCAGTTTGGTAAGGTGAATATAACACATATTTATGTAGGTATGCTTTATAATTATGTATCATAATTATATATATTCATAATAATATATACCGGTTTCTATAAGCCTAATGATAAAATTTTAAACACAAGATGTATCATCAAAATGTGTCCAATAATATTTTAAGCAGACAACACTGTTTTTCTAATAAATGTTATTATTATTTAAATATACAAAAACCTCAATATAGCATTATTTTCGAACTTTTTTTACTTAGCTCGGTTCCAATTTGTTTGTATTTGAAACCAACATAAATCTCAAAAAAAATATATTCACTATTGGTGTAATTCAAATAGAAACCAATAGCAAGAGAGTTAGACAATATCTGAAAGAAAGGCCATCAATTTGATCATTCTCTGTTAAGGCCACATAGTTTCGGTCCACGATTAATCCTGAATTCCGTTCAAAAACATTTTTATGATACATTGAACTATTTTCTGTTTATACGCTGTGATAGTGTCATTAGTGTGATAGTGTCATAGTGTGAAGTGTGATAGTGCAATTAGTGTAATGTGATGTGTAACAAATAAAAATTCTACGTGGCTTCCTATATGTAGCCAGTTCATAATAGTAGTAGTCTAGTTACCCAAAAAAGTTAATGGAAGCGAGTTCAAGATTGTACGAAACTTTATTGCCATTAAACCATGACGTTTTTGTAAATTAAGTATATTCAAACTAAACTAGGAATATTGTATATCATATTAGCCATGTCCCCCTACGCTCGCGTTAAGTTAGTTAAAAAATAGCAGTAGTAGTATCTATTAATTCTGGGTACAAAAATTGTACATTTTTTTTTTCCCAATCCATTCAGCTGTTACGCTGAAGAGAAAATAAACATCCTTACACACTAACGCACAAATATAATGCTATATGTATAATTGTGATTTAAAAATTCATGAAGATATAGTTTATTATACTCTTTGAGGGGGTTGAGAATACTTGAGAAAATGGTGATTCCAATTTCTGTAATTAAAAGTGTTTTAACCGGTAGATGATGTAAGCATGAAGATAAACCCCCGCCCGTTAGTACCAAGCCGGTGCAAGACAGCTAGAAATTTACCAAACGAAGTGAGTTCTATATGTTAACTTTATCAATGCGTCCGTCTGTTAGCGGTGAATCAAAAAAATACATTTCAAATTATATTAAAATAGATTTTTTTTGTAATATTTGTGCTAAAAAAACGCTTAATATAAATGATACCTAATGAAAAAGTGTATGATTGTCACATACTCAATAATACGCAGTAATGCAGTGTTTTGGGTGTTAATAACAAAATTGTATCTGTTGGAATAAATAAGTGTAATACGTTTGTATCAATAACGGGATATTTACCATGTATTTCGTTTGTTTTGAGTTTCCGATATTTCGGCACTGTTGAGTGACAGATAAGGTAGCCAACATCCTCAGCAAGTATTCTGTCAAGACCATCTTCACTCCTTTCAAGAAGATAGCCCAAATGTTACGCACGCCGAAGGACAGCTTTCCTCTCGAAAAGCCAGGCGTCTACAAAGTTAACTGTAGCTGTGGTAGTTCTTATATCGGCCAAACAAAACGTACAGTGGCATGCCGTATCAAAGAGCACATAAGAGCAGTCAAGAACAATGACCCTCATAAATCGGCCATCGCTGAACATCTGTTGGAGTCCGGGTCAAACCATTGGATTGAGTTGCATAACCCACAGATTTTGTCAGTTGAACGCCACTACATACCTAGACTGGTGAGAGAAGCGATTGAGATATCTAAGTTTAGTAATTTCAATCGTGAAAATGGCTTTCAACTGTCAAATGTCTGGCATCCTGTGGTGAGACTGTGTGGAAATAACAATAAACGTGTCTCAGTGAATTCGCGTAAGGATACTGTGAGTGTTGTGTGTCGCGATCGAGTTCAAGCTCAAAGTGATAACAATGGTAGTGGTGTTCAACGCAGTAAACGAGTACGAAAGCGGGTAGACCGTTTTGTATGCTCGTAAATCTAAATCTTCATCCACCCGCACTACTCCAGTTACTCCGTGATCATGGCGCTTGCAACAGTGCCGAAATATCGGAAACTCAAAACAAACGAAATACATGGTAAATATCCCGTTATTGATACAAACATTTATAGTGAAAGTGACCATGGTAGCTTGAAAACTTACAAAGTGTAATACGTGTTATAACAATAAAAGTGTATGAAACCAGATGCTTACCTTACGGCCCCCCCCTCCGCCGCCGCCGCCGCCGCCACTGGGTTTCGGTGCAGGTGGCGGTGGCGCTGGATTCTGAGCCACGTACAGACTCTCCGTCCGCTTTGGCTGATAAGGAGATGGTGATATTTCTTGTCCGAGCGTACGCTTCCGGAGAAGTGATTCTTCGAACGGTTGAGGTTCCCGCGAGCCAGCTCGAGAGATGGAGCCGCGACCTGACGCTAAATGTCCGTTCCCTGCGGGTGTGGCGGCTCGAGACGGCGGCCGGGACGACACCGCCGGCTGTGGCGCCACAGACCCCGCGCGGGACCCTGAACTTGGAGCAGTTGGAGCAGCCGCGTCCACGGACGGCTGTCTCGATCGCCTGCCGTAGCGATCCACACTGGAGTCTCTACTTGGAGGTCTTTTGTAGTGATCGAAATAGTCTATTGACGGACGCTGACCGGGCGCCCTGATATCACGAGTCCCGTTGACGATATCCTGTTCGGTCTGACCGGGTTGTTGGTACCCTTGGCTGTCTGTCGTTTGCTGGCGATACATCTGCTGGTTTTGTGGGCCTTGCCGATAGCTCTGGTCGTTCGGCTGTCGATAATTTTGCGATTCCATCGTCTGACGATAGCCTTGAGGATCGGGTATCATGGCTTGTCTATCCAACGTGGCTTCAGATGCCACGGTGCCGGCGCGGTACTCGTTTCGACCGTAAGCAGATGTGCCACCGTCTACGTAGGTGTTTTCTTGGGTATTGTATGTCGGCTGGCCTAGGACACTTTGGCGTCGAGTTGGAACTTGTGCTGACGTGCTCCATTCTTGCTGCACTGGAGGTCGGGAAGGATTTTGGTTTAATGACGGTCTCATTGCTGAAGACAATCGGCGCCCTTGGTTCGTAAATTGTTGACCACTTTGATCCATGGTTTGTTGATAAGGTAAAGCGTCTTGTCTATTCAACCTATACGCAGAGTTCGGAGGTTGCGCTCCACTAGGAACTGTAGGACCGTATGCATTCATTTGGTCGTTTTGTGTATAAGGTTTCTGATAATCAGGAACGTTAGCTTGTACGTTCGGTGTCGCCCATGGTTCTTGATTTGGAGCACTATATGTGTCGTATGGAGGTCCTAATGTCCTGTTATCCGTATTGTAACCCGCACTGTTTGCTAGTCTGGGGTCCGTGGGTGGTATTGTTCTAGGAAATTGAGTCGAGGGTCTCCGGGAAGGCATCGCGTTGGAAACTTGACTAATTTGTGGAAGCTGCGAATGTATCGGAGGGATATGATTTGGAATGCTCTTTCCGTCAAGGATCTTTTCAGATTCTTGTGGCGCGGGTGGTGCAACTTGTGCATCGAAAGCTTGTTTTTGTCTATATTTTTCTCTTAATCCTATTCGGTCAAAGCCAGGATGCTTAAAATCTGGGGCGAACTGCTTAGCAGTAGCTTGCGCTATATCACAGTCTTCTTTTGCTTGGTCTGCCGCTTCATCGGCTTGATCGGCTTTACCTCGAGCTGTGGCGGTTCTGTAAAGAATAAAATATTTGTAAATGTTTTAGTTTGAATGTTAAAGTAGGAAATATCAATTCTGTGATCGATGTGCGAATTGATGTGACATTTTTACCAAAGAAGTGTCAGAGATATTTTGAACGAGCACGTGCTGAAATGATCTGGTAACTATATGCGTTACATGTTTATATTTTACTTTATGAGTAATCTAACCTGGAGACAGCGATGTCGGCCTTTTGTAACGCTATTTTAGATGCACGCTGCGCCGCGTTCACCGCTGAATCGACTCGTTCTCGGAATTTCGCTGAGCGCATGAGAAACAGTCGCTTTTGGCTGGTGATGAGCACATTATTCTTGTATTTGCCCTCTTCCCTCGTGCCGTCCCGGAAGGTAGTGACGCCGTAGCCGTACTTCTTGTTCGTGTACCACTCGCCCTCGTATCTGAGGCCGTCGCTTCGCTCGCTGACGCCGAAACCCGTGCGTTTATCGTTCTTCCATTCGCCCATATATGTTTCTGTGACACTAGCATCCAAATGTTCATCCTGTAGTACAAATTAAAATGTAATTTAATGAGGCAGATCATGCGTTTTATTTATCAAATTATCGTTCCCCTTCATCGTGGATACATTTAATTTCTTCCTACCATAAAATCCTTCTTACCGCACAAAAGGCAATTTATTTATGTTTTATTATGCCAATGTAATAATATAGGTACATCATACTCATAGCTACACGGTTTTGATGCAGGTTAATACTACAAAACCACAATAGGTAGGTATATTTATTATACAGGGTTGTTTATTAGTAACTTTAAAAAATAATCAGATTCGTTGACCGAGCCTCCTAGTAGAATACCTAATCTTAAAATAAAAAATAACTCAAAAATTGTAAATAATAACCGCGTCATGTTAAAGTAGGCCGCAACTGTTGATATAAAATGTATCGGGAGCAGTGACCACCGCGGGGTCAATGTTCGATTGTACGTTGCAACCCATTATATCTGTAGCGCATCTTAAAGACGTAATCTTAAAATTCTTGAAGGCTACGTAGATAGTTAAACATACTTACAGATTCAGAAAAATACCTACTCGCTAAGTTGCCGAGTGCATTGACCTTGAGGTCGGCCACTGCTCCCGATAAACTGTCTATCTACAGCTGTTCCGTATGTTGACCTTGCGGTCTGTATAGGTAGAAGTTTTATTTTTTCTACGTTAGGTAACTTGCCTGTGATAGAACAACGACTCTGTTTAGCCCCCCGTACATTTTTTAAAGCAAATAAAAAAATACCTTATAATTAACTAATTAAAATTATACACACAGTAAATATCTCGTTAAAGATCTAGTCAGAGTGTCAAAAACTGTATAATTATATGTTTCTTTGTGTGTATTCTATATATTTATATATGTAATTCAGCATAATTTCTAAGCAGATCTTTATTATCTGATTTTATTGGAATCTGTTTCTGTTCGATACCAGTAAAAATGGAAGAAATAAATGTTGTTTTATTATTATATAAAAGTTAGCTATGAGATAGTGGTTACATACCACTATCTCATCTGTGTATTACTTTTTATAGGTGTTGATGTGATAGTAACCATGCCGCGCTAGGATTGGATTTTTAAGGTTATCAGTTGGTTATAATAGGCTACGACTGTACTATAGGCGAGTGGTAGCTAGGCGAGAATTCGAAAACGCCTTAACGAAGAAACCGTTGTAATTTTTGGCGTTTTCAATCATTCCAACAAAGTTAAAGCTTCGCCACATGGGACGCATTTGACTTGTACCTGGCACACCATCTGTCCAAGTCAGGTGTATTCTGTGCGGCGAAACCTTTACGTAAGTCAGGGAAATGCATCCACGCTACATGATATATTCAGATACATAATTGAAGTACAACGGATAGTAAAGTTATGAGTAAACTTGAGATGTATTTCAGGTTTACTAATCATCATTGGCTAAATATTTTCTGTGTGAATGTTTTCGCGAGCGTTTTTAGCTTGTCTGTTTTCACTATTGTTACCTATATTTATAGCCTCTGACTCAATTGGCACGTTCGGGTGTATTGGCTACCAGTGACACTCACGTCAATGACACGATAATAAAAAAAAATGTGATAGGGTAGAACGTATTTTCTCATTTAGCCAGACGAGTCACAAAGCCTGGTTCACCCGCCAAATATTAGTTCGGCCCGGGGGTGGAGGGCCCACAGAACGACTAGAGTTATACAGGACCAGAATTCACATCTAAAGCGTCTAAATTCGTGCAGCGATTAAGCGAGTTTCTAGAGAGAGTAATTATTAGGAAAGATTCGGACTCCATCGCCGATGTAGTCGTTTCTTTTGTATTGTTCAGAACAATGCATTTTTAATACAAATCACTGAGACTGGCTTATCGTTCCAATTGTAAAGAATCACATGAACAATTATAGCAACTGCAATTGTGATTCAAATTGTGATTCATGAATGTGACCCAGAACTTTGGCCTCAGTGTTGAGGTAGGTTCAGCATCCTACCTCAACACTGAGGCTGACCTTGCCGAAATTGATATTCAAAGTTTGGCTTATCATGTGCTCTTCTTGATATTTCATCATGTGCTCGGTAATTTTTTAATTCACCTGCCAGTACAAATTGTTTTTTAAAATACATATAAATATATGATATCATCAATATTTTTGAGCTGAACGAATCCAAATAGCAAGAATGTACTAGCGATGGAGTCGAAGCGTTTTGGGTAAACTGGGGTCCCACCTCGACAACGAAACTTGTGTTTGAGTTTGTGTGCAGAGAAGCGTGGGTCATAGCCGAGTGGGAGCTCTCTACGGAGGAGACCCACGAGGACGCGGAGCCCCCCGAGCCCCCGGACCGGACCGAGCCCGAGCCATGCTTGTCCAGCTCGCCCGCGCTGCGCTGTCTGCGAAAGTTCTGAAATCACGTATTGCTACTTTTAGAATGCGATCTAATTTTTTATCAAAGCACAGTTTTTGAATTCAAGCTGATTAGTGCATGATAATTTACTTGATTCTACATTTTGATGTAGTAGTTATACAAACTTTTACATTTTTGGTTACTGTTTTTGTTAATTAGCGTTTATTGATGCTGTCTGAGTTCAATTAGGTTCCATGATGGAGAAGCTATATATATTTTGAGATTGCGGTGTTTAGTGTTAGGATAAAATGTTTTGGCAGAGCGTGGTTAGTATACGCCGTTGTCAAAGCTTATTGCAAACTTTGCTTTGTAAAGTGGCAGGCACATTACAAAACGCAGCGAATTACCCATTTCATTAATTTCATACACGGATCGAGCTTTCGTAAATCAAGACGTTGTGATGCACAATCACAAACTCGTAACACTAAGGCCTTGGCCTCGACGAACAGCGGACAGCGGGGCAAGAGCGGTGGCTATACAGTAAATTATTTATTCCGCGACAATATCCTTAGTAGCTGCCGCTGCAGCCCCGCTACCCGCTGTGTTCGCGTCCAAGGCCTAAGCGGGGTTCACATGGTTAATCGTCACTAGGCAACACACGGTAATTTAAACACTCACAGAAAAGAGTCCTTTCTTCGTTTTTTCGACGAGAGAGCCCCTGCGGCCCGCGGCGACGTCGGAGCGCACGGTGAGCACGAAGCCGCCGCGCGCGTCGTCCATGCGCGTGGTGCGGCGCTCCGAGGGGTCGGCGGCGCCCCCGGCCTCCGTGAGCGAGGACAGGGAGCCGCGGTGGTGGCCGCGCGCCCCGCCGCGGTAGTGCGACGCCAGCCCGAAGGGCGCGGACGTCCGCACGCCGTACCCGTGCCGCAGCCCTCGCATCCACTGACCTTGGTATGTTCCTGGAAAGTTACAGCGCGCCGTTAATTACTCCGCCGGTCTTATAACATTATTATATCTTTCTTTCTAAGTATCGCTCACGTTTATTACGCCCCCGAGCTATGCAACTTAGCTAGTTAGCGACTAACTTAAGTTTTAGAACTTGGACATGAATTTGTGATTTCTGTATAATGAAGCTTAGTAACAAAGGAAAATACATTTGTTTTGCTTGTTATTTAGTCTTACGTTTATTATCATATCAATCAGAAATAATCGTTACTTTACGTCATAGAAGGTAACCATGTATTGCACATTAGGCTCCAGATACTACCAAAACAGAGCGAGGTTAGCGAGCGAGAGAGTTTGTTTTATTTTTTGTTATTAGGGATTTGTTACCTTTGACCTCCTTGGGTGAATGACATGAGGTTTGACTACATATTATGCCACATAAGACACGTGCAGGAGTTTTACCGCGAAAGTGAAAAAATGGTGTCGTTGATTTTGTATATTTTTTTCAAAACCTGTGATTCTTTGAGTGTAATATTATGTGATAATAATACCTTTAATACTTAATAAACGTGCATAAGGGTAGGCAAATCATACAAAGTTGAAAAACGTGATTTTTGCCTTCGCTCCAAAACTCCAATAGAAATTCTAGTAAAATTTCTACTACTTCACTAGGGCATGACTTGATTGTGACTGGACCTTGACTCTTTTACTTGACTTTGACTTGTGACTAGGACTTTTAATACGAAATACATTATTACTTGACACTGGCTAAAATTACATTTCATATCAAAATAAATATTTGAAAATTGCTTGCATTTTCAAATTTTTCAAAATTACAGTCAATTTTAAACGCGGTCATTTTGTTCTTTTTGAGACGTCACAGCCCACAATAACAAAGGTTACCATGGGAGTTTTGCCGCAAAAGTGAAAAAATGGCGTTGTTAATTTTGTATAATTTTCCAAAACCTGTGATTTTTCGAGTGTTGATGTGTAATAATGGTGGATTATTAACCGTTAATACTTAGTAAACGTGCATAAGTATAGGCAAATGATACCAAGTTGAAAAACGTGTTTTTCGCATTCGCTTCAAAACTCCAATCAGGTTCTAGTAAAGTTTCTACCACTTTACTAGGGCATGACTTGACTATGACTGTGACTTTTGACTAGGACTTTTAATATGAAATACAATTAAAATATATTATTACTTGACAAAATTAAAAGAAAAAAAAGGTTATCATGAAGGAAAGTTGATAGACAGGTCATGGACATCAACAACGCGGAAGAGCCTATTGCCAATAGCGAGCATTGGCTATTTTCTATTCATTTTTATCTCTTTTTATGATACTAAAACTAAATAAAATATATGTATACATTTTATAGCTGTTATTTATACCTATAAAATAAAGACTACAACATTTTAAATCTTGAATGACTAACTCTCGATAGATTCGATGAGGCCAAAATTATGTTATATTTCTTGTATTCGGGAAATTTACGACATCAAATAGAAATCGAATTATGACACGCACTCCGCTGAATGCGCCTATATGTGCTGAATTCGTCATAGACTAACGTTCTTCATGCGATTTATGGTAAATAAAAACACCATTTTTTTATTTTGTCATCGCAATCTTTTTGCATTATTACACATTAACCCTTGAAGAATCACAGGTTTTTAGAAAATAATATTAAATCAACAACGCCATTTTTTACTTTTGTGCCAAAACTCCAATAACAGTAAGTTTTGTAAAACAATATAATATCGACTACAAAATTTTTCACTTCCGCGCTAAAACTCATCATCGGTGTAAGACAACACTCGTTCTTGTATGTTTTGTGCTATTGATGGATTAGGTAAATTTAGGATCGGAAAGACTAGTTACGTTTCTACTACTTTATTAATGCATGATTGGCTATAACTGGCCCTTCACTCTTACTTGACTTTTGACTGTGACTTGTGAAATATGTACATAATACAATAATTGAAATATTTCATTACTTGACACTGGATACAAGCTTGCAAAGCCAAAATAAATAGAAAAACTTAGTCGTCTGTAAAGTCGGTTTACGGACGATAATTTTGCGTGATAACGTCATAAGACGAACGCTGCCGTGCCTCTCTATCGCTTGTTCCGCGCTCTCGCTTGCACGCTCAGCTCAGGCGGAACGTGACACTTTTTCGTGCGTGCAGCCGGTGTTCATCGATTTATATGACGTTATCACGTCAAAAAAAGGTAACATTTTTTTTTGTAATTATACGACAAACATATTCCGTGTTAAATACCTTAATGTCTGAACGAATATAAAAACCACAACTGTTAAGAAGCGCCGCGAGACTGCGACGAATTCGCTGATTTACAGCTATGAATTGGCTAAAAGTGTGGAAATAAAACAGTTGTATTATATCATATTATTATTGCCTTGTAGTTAGCTTAGGTCTTTGCTGTGTATAAAGTTTTAGGAAATATAAGCAATTGGTCCGTGTTGTGATGAATTTTTATTCTGTTGTTTTGGATTTTATTGGTTGCCCTGTATAGTCTAGGTACTCTAGGTTTTATTACGTTATCTTCTTGGGATTTAGGACAAGGATTTAGGGTTTGTTCTACTCGTTTATTTCAAATTTCTAAATTCAGACCAGTCATCTCTGACTGCGCTTTGTTTTTTTCCACTAATATTCAGTTTCAAGATGCAAATGGCCAATGATGTGTGCTTGGCAATTTGTTATTTCCAATAATATTCAGTATAATATATTTCCAATAATATGAATTATATTCAGTATTTATGTTTTTATATTATTCATGTGACTGTCAGCCTAAGAACAAATGTATTTATTTGTTTATTTGTGACAGGCTATTGTTTGACCACTATCTCACCTAATGGTAAGTGACGATGTGATCTAAGCTGGTAAACACACTAGACCTGGAATACGCAGGCTCTCAACGATAACTGCCGGAACACTGTATTTGGCTTGCCGGCAGACTTTCAACTTGATGGTGGTAAGCTACTTTGGTAGCAAGCCAGGCGAGCAACTCACAAAATGCTCTACCACCTCAAATTATAAGTTCGTAGCTGTCAGCGTATACGCAGGTGGACGCTTGCTGTACAAATTAGTACAGAAATGAAAATCTCAACATACTCCTAACGCTCTATGGAAAAGGGCTACACCGATTTTCACCAAACATAGCTTAGAGCACTCTTGATCAAGTCACCTTTCAAATAAAAAAATATAATAAATATTGGTCTAGCCATTTAGGAGCTACGATGCCACAGACAGACATAATTATGCAAACATACTCAACCCTCATTTTCGAGTTCGAGTTCCTCTTTTTTGAGTAGAGTCCAAAACCGACGCTAGTGATTAAGGTTAAGGGCCTGAGTACATCAAATTTCGTTTAAGGACTCGGTTGTTTACTTAAGAACCCACGTAATAATATTTCTTTGCTAATCTTGTTGATTAGTATTATAAAAAAATATGTCTGTAAAAATTGGGAGTATTGTGTTTACATTACAGGTAATCAGATAGTGGTACAAATTACAATAAAACTTACAATAAAATTATAACGCCCATCTTTTTTTACGGTTGGGTTAAAATACAGGACCACATGTACACGCACACACATCAAAAACATCATTTTGAAAACGATTGCATTGATTCTATTTCAACAAAGCTATTTAACCATAGTTAAATAGCATGTCCTAGCTAAATATAAAGTAACAAATGACAACACCGCACCGTGTTAAAACCGTCTTCTGTCTGTGTGTGCGCTCGAGGCCTCGGACAAACTTTCTAAACAATATTGTGCATTGGAGGGTTAAACCTTAATATTCGTTTCACACAGATTATCAACTTTAACTCAATGATGTTAAGGTTTATAAAACAGATGATAATTAAAGTGAATATATATAGTTTATACTCTATATATTGTTTACTATTTTGTAAATGTAAAAATATATGTAAAAAAGAACCCAAGATAAGCATGTTTATGAACAAGTTTTGAGGTCTATTGGGTAACCGATAGTATAGTTTATTACCGATAGCATAGTTAATATAATAAATATGAATAGAATCATTGCAACTTACCAAAACGGGATGGAGAAATAGAGAATTCGTAATAGGAGTAAAGACCAACGCTTTGTATTTCGAGCTTTTTGCGTTTTACCACCATCCCTCTCTCCTACCGCTTATTTGTATGGTAACTCCATGTACGTATTTAATTTATTAGCTAAAATTGCTAAAAATAATACAATGCAATACACATAATTAAGTGCATGCTGAGCACCAAAAGCCATGGCTATTGACGAGAATGTGTGGCCAAGCGTCATCGAGTACATAGGCAGCATCGTATTGAGAGAAATTCTAAGTTGTCAGTCGATTGTTGTGGTATACTTTAATAGTGTTAGGTTGGTAGTATTAAATGAGTGGTCGACATGATTGTGTCGGGCAAGGCGTGCGGCAGGCGTGCCACGCTATATTTATCCGGCGAGGGCCGCCCGCTGCCGGCGGGAACGCAGGGCCGACCACTCCAACCATTCACCTACTAAACTACTAAGACCAGCGATCCAGTCCTTCCGGAGTCAACATCATTATCATCGCTTCATTCATAAAATCTTCGATGAGTCATCAGCTTTTTTTGATTTAGTTAGAGTACGTAAATCGAAAACACGGTAAGGCGCCAAACTCGAGCGTCATTGAGTCTGTCATGGCCTTATACGTTTCTGACGACAGAGTGTGCGTAGTCTCGGAAAAACACTTCTGTTGTTGAAATGGCATTAGTCAGGGGTTTCATATATGGAAATGCTTGGCCGTGAAAACGGATATTTGAGGCCACAGAAGTTTATATAGATTATTGCAAACAATTATAATACCACCATTAAAAGATACACCACCCCGTGACCGCAGCAAGTATTTTTTTATTATTTAGCGTTATACTTATGCTACCATAATCTCTCCAAGTAATTGTATTGTTTTGTTTCAAGAAGCTATGATAGCGCCGTTCGTGTCATACCTACCTATTATATGTCCGTAAGGGACATGATATACAAAGCGCCCGCCCGAGGTACGTCTTTTTTCATTATGACGGCAGTATACAAAAAGGCAGCGCGTGGGGAGTCGTGGGCGCGCGCTCGAGGCGCTCGATCGCCTCTCGGCCGCGCGCCTCGATCGCGTTGGTTGCTTTATATCGAGATTACGTTATACCCTTTACACGCCATACATTTTACCTTCCAGCGCTCGGGGCGCACGCCTTGGGCGCTTTGTATATCATGTCCTTTACGGGCAGACTGTTTACTACATCTTATGATATTTGTTCACAGTAAAAAACATCGTTTTTATTCTATTCTCACCTCCCAGTCGTGATCATACGGGTCAAATTATAGAGCCCTTCAAATTTTAAGAGACAGAACTACGGGACAGACAGACGATCAGACGGCGCGGCGTAGGCTTAGTGATAGGGTTCTATTTACACATATGCTTTGGGTAAGATACCTAAAAAACGAATAGGCTGATAATGATAATGAAATGTAGCATAAAATAATATTCACATTTCAAGATTTTAACTTTACTTCTAAACCGCCGCGGTCACCTAAATCGATTCCTAATAGAAAAATAACTTTCCTCAAAAGGGCAAAGTTGTGTTTTTGATTTTCTGCGTGATGTGAATGTTCCCTGCATGACGCAACGTTTTCAAACGAAACCAAGATCTGTGCGTGTGAATAACATTTATCCGATTGATGTAATAACGAACAAATTGAAACAAACCGCGTGGGTCAATGTTATGAATTCTTGGAAATAATGATCCATAACTGTAAAATCTGCTTACGTGTCATACGCCTGGTTCAGGTCGAAAATTCCGATTGCAGTAAATACATGTTGTTATGAGAACTAAGTCCCTGAATTCATCATTATAATTTCGTGAATGACTAATCTTTATCGGGGTTATGAGTCAACACATCGGTGTGTCGAGAAATGCGTGACGTTTCACGGTTTTACAATACAAGTATACAAGTCCGATATTATACGTGCAATCTTACAGAAGCGAACATAATGGTTTTCAATCCTTCAAGGTCGTTCTACTAATTGATTCGAACTGTCATTTGGCACGATGTAAAATCAACAATGTGGATATTTTATGTTCGAAATAGTCAGAGAGTTTTATCGTTTTATCGATTGAAGCAGAGAGAGAACTCTGAATTTACTTGGGTGGTACGCTACGTCCAAACGTCTGTCAAAACCTTACATCATTTCAAATAAAGGGAGTTAATTAGAATAAATTCTTGCACAATATGTAACATTCTGTCGTAACCAGCAAAATTATCACACTCATATTATAAATGCGAAAGTTTTACGCTGTAACGGATTTGGTTGTTCAGAAAGTGCATAGCGTATACTCAAAATACATTGGTAACTTTTTAGCTTGATTAATGCAAGCGAAATTGCACGGCATATCTATTATGACTTATAATTTGAAACAAAAGCCCATTCACGCATTTATTTATTAAGTGTATGTGAAGGGTGGGTACAATTTATAAGTACTATGCAAGCATATCACATTTACAGCGTTTTAAATTAACAAATCATGTGGCCATGGTTAATAGTACCAGGGTCTATATTAACAGATTTAGGTATGAAAGTTTTATTAACTAGCATATATTTAAGCCATGTTAATAAAGTACGATATTAATGACAAGTTATAAATAAATAAGAAAAAAAACGTGATGGTAGCACAGAAAATATTATAAAATTCAAAAACTTTCTCTCTAGTTTGTCTGAACTGTATAACGAACAAGAACCTAATAGAGCGTCTATGATCTTTTCTATGGAACTTTTAACTGTTTTACCGACTCCCCAAAAAAGGAGGAGGTGCTCAAGTCGACTGTATTTTTTTTTTATATGTGTTATCTCATAACTTCTCTCTACGTGAGCTGATTTCGAAAAATAATTTTTAGTTTGAAAGATGTTGCTTTCTAATTGGTCTCCTTTTAAATTTGATCAAGATCTGATTAAATTTAAATGGGACCAATTTTAATGAGACTTGAAATATCGTCAATAATGCCTATTTTGTGGATTACTTTGACGATGTTCTGGTTTAACCGACTTCAAAAGTTACCTCATAACTTCTTTTGTTGTGAGCCGATTCTGATGATTGTTTTTTTATTTGAAAGCTGTTGCTTTTCATGTGGTACCATTGAAATTTCATCAAGATCCGATCTCTAGTTTTTGAGTTATAGTCAATAATGCGTGTTAAATACATTAAATCTGATCAAGGTTGCATAACTATTCCATTACGATTAAATATTCCACACATTAGAAACTAAAGTTTATAATTCTTCTGTTAAATATATTTTTTTTAGCGAAAAAATATTTATAGCTTAAAAAATTCAAAAAGCGTAGGTTACGTCAGCATATCGACATAAATAATAATATTTGTATATGAATTTCTATGTCAACATTTACGTTATTTTATAAATATGTGTATACGTAAAAGCGTATTCTCAGTTAGTTTAAAAATCTCGATGATAAACCACAATTTAGGGACATGATCAATGATGGATTTACCAGCAGGCTGAGTAGGCTGGAGCCTAGGGCGGCAGATTTTAGGGGCGGCAAATTTGGGACCAATTTATTTTTACTAGTTTGCATTAAGTAATTGAATTGTAGAGGTTGGTAAGAGCGGCAAAATGATATACCCTACTGGCGGCAATTGTGTAAATCCGCCACTGGACATGATATTACAATGCGCCCGAGGCGCGCGCCCTGTACTGCCGTCATAAGAAAAAAAGACGTAAGTATATTTTGGTAAAAATTTACTTACATACATCAGAAATGTCTTTGCTATTTAGTATATGATATGAAGAAGCAGAAGCGTCTAAATTAAAAGTTTAGTAGGTTGCGTTTAAATATTTTAAAATAAGAAAATAATATTAGATGCGTCTATTTTTTCTGTATTCGATGATGTACCTATAGCAATCTCAATTTTGACATAAATGCAATTACGTCTTTTTTCATTATGACGACAGAATATAAAATCACTCGGCCGCGCGCCTCGGTCGCTTTGTATAACAAGGTCCCTTACGCGCCATACATTTTACTTTCACAGCGACCGGGGCGCGCGCCTCGGGCGCTTTGTATATCATGTCTTTAAAAAGGAGGATAAGAAGCTAACCCCTATTCTCTCTCCTCACTTTGTCATCCCTATATTATACTATATTGACATATCCTACTAATATTATAAATCCGAAAGTTAGTGTGTAAGTGTGTTTGTAAGTATGTAAGTATGTTTGTTCCCTCTTCACGCTGTAACGGCTGAACGGATTCGGATGAAATTTGGTATGTGCATAGATTATACCTAGGATTAACACATGGGCTACTTTTTAACTTGATAATAGCGGGCGAAGTCGCGGGGCACGGCTAGTTATTATATATAACAATAACTTTATTATGTTTTTTTTTTACTTTACATAGATGTTAATTTACTGCATAGATTTTGATATATTAATAGTGTCATATAAACATAATTTGCTAATGTACGTTTATATTGTATGCTTAATCAGGCCAAACATGTAGATACTTAACATCTTATTGTACATATATAATGTACATACATGTAAACATACATACTCATGTTTGACATTTGAATATATCTTTATCTTTAATATCTAAAGCTTTTTAAACTTACTAGTCAAAACGTCGCGTCGCTATATTTCATAAACATGATCGAAGGGCGAATACCTACAAACAAGTTTTTTGCAATTGTTTTAGTGCACTCGCAATTAACTACTGCATTTATATAGGCCGTTGCGTGACTGCGTGTGCTATTTACTGATAGTTATTATTTTCAACCAGCAAACATTGCGCTAGGAAAAGGGTGCCTTCCCGGTTCACACTGCTGTAATCTGGGTCATTAGGTGAGCAGCCGAGCACTGCCATATTTACGCGTGCCATAACTCCAATTTATAACACTCCAAGATACATCGTACATTATCCAGATTTCAGAAAAACAATAATCTATCAATCAATCAGCTCTCCTATTACGACTTTTTTTATATAAAACATTCACAAAGAGAAATAAATTCATATTCATATAGAAATTTTGTAGACGTTGTTTATTATAGTGTCGATAGTCTATAGGTTTAGTTTACGTCCGAGTTGTCTGCGTCAGTGCAATCATCGACGCGAACCAACTGGTGTGTGTTCGTTCGTTATCGTATAATTAAAATACAATAATGTATTCTCTTCTAGCGATCAACCGCACGTAAGAATGCCACGGCCGTGTAAACGTATGTATTTTTGTCTGGATTCCAACAGTTTGGCAATGAAAGAAATTAGATAATACTGACCGCCATCTGCGTATGTTTCTGAGCCGTATCCATCTTGCAGTCCGTTGGCCCAAGTGCCCTCGTACTTGGCGTTGCTGATGATGCTCTGGCGTACGCCGTAGCGGCCCTTGTAGCCCTGCGTCCACTCCCCGCGGTACAGCCACCGGTCGCGCGTCTCCACGCCGAGTCCATGCCTCTTGCCGTTCTGCCACTGCCCCTCAAACGAGCTGCCACTGTAACATACATTCGTATTTAGTTCACTCCGTGCGCTAATTCATGGGCAAGCGGTGAGATCGGGGTTGACGACCTTCACAGCCAGGGATTTTACTAAAGCTATACTTGCGTTACTGTCGTGCAATGAATTGAAAAAACAGCTTAGTTATTTATTCCTACACAATAATAACATTTCAATGTTTGATGCGCAGTCGTATATTCGGAACCTTGTTTAGACTATGACTTGTCGAAGCTAAATGTGTTTGTGGGTGATCTACCTTTCTACCGTACGAGTGTCAGATACTCTTTATTCCTCATTGTTTAGTGCATTACCTACACACTGGAATCAGCTTGTCTTTGATGATAGATATTTCAACGTTAAATGACGTAGAACCATCCAGATCAGTGAATAAAATATCATGCCTATAGTCTTGGCTGATCAGAATATAACTTCGGTTGTACTGCCCTGAGATTAGGAATGTAAACATCTTAATATTCCAGTTTGTTTATACCAAATAAATTCGATACTGACCGAATACAAAACACAATAAATACCTCAGTATTTTCTCGGGCTCACCTTGAAGCGAGTTGTTTACCTTGTAGGGTAACGAACAAATGTAGATAAGTAGCAACTTATATACTATACCTATTGGAACGTGCCTTGAATAACGAGGATCTTGTTTTGCGGTAAAGTTGCAGCGAAATCTCGGATAGGTTGATTTTTATTAAAATTAAACATTATCGCTAAGATTTTCTTAACGACACGTGGGGTATTATAAAACTTAGTCTACTTTTTTCCTTCACCATATGCTTAGTTATATACAGACATACATACAAGACAGCGCTATAAAATGTATCAGATTTTTCTGAGCACAACAAGTCAGCTTCTGAAGAAAGACATAAGCATTCAACAGAACTTAACTGAAATATTCTGAATGATTTTAGAATATTAAATTCAAGCCGGATCCAAATTATCGATCCAGATCAATAGAATAACACTTATCGGCACCCGGATCGCGCAATCTAAACCATCGCCATACGCAATGAAATTCCTTTCAGTTTTTATTAGTTGCGGTAAGATAATGGAGCGGTCTGTTCTGCAGATGGACGCGGATGGAACAAACCCGAGCCTCTCCTCTATTTATAACGCGTTACACAGCGCTGAATATTACAAGCAAAACCAACAGCGTTGACTTCTGCCCAAACTTGTGACCTTGCGCCTCGCAAATGAGGGCGCCCGCGTTACGGGTCATTACACATTTAGTTAGTTTCCATTCCATGGGACAAAGGAATGGCAGTTTTACCTTGGGAACGTAGGTAGTCAGTTTTATCTTCTAGATTTTTCTTTTCATATTATTGGGGTAACTCTGATATGATCAAAAATCATTTCAGATCATGGAATCTCATCCACTAGATTTCACGTTTCAATTGATATGATGGAAGTTATATTTGTACGTTGCTGTTTTTGGCGATCCGGTTATAGCAGGTGTGTAACAGAGGAATGTTATAGGTACAATTATATTTTAAAAGATCTAAAAGAACTTCTTCCGTCAGAATCACTATAGAAAGTTGAGCCCAAACTCGTGGGGTTCCGAGTAACCATTGAAGAGTTTCGCTGTCCATCTACTGGCTTCATCATCAGATCACTTTATTTTTTTATGGTTGAAAAATTACTTAACTTAACTTTGTTTTAGTGATGAAATGAGCAATTTGCTCGCCTTTTAATAAGCGCCACGCTAGCTCATTACAGTTCAGTGGCACCCAGAATTTTGTACTTAGGCTAATTTCCCATTGCCCTTTAATCCGAAATACAATAATGTTTGCAGACTACTCCTTGGAACTACTTCAATTGAACCAAATTGGTGTATTGATATCTGTATTACATACATTTGCAAAGTTTAGAACAATTACATGTAGGTTTAAATCAACTTCACAGATTTGTTAACTTAAGTATATATTTTATTAGTAACATAAAAGTATAAAAAGAAATACAAAACTATCATTTCTTATGTTTTACTATTTTTATTATGCTACCGACCTCTTAATGTACACTGATACACTATGATAAATGTTTCAGTATTTAATACCTCTACCTACGTTAGCAGTAAATTGAAAGGCGAGCATGAAATGCCCCAAGCTGTCAATCCATCTAATAACTGCTGTCTATCGTACACCTTGAATATAACTCAGTAACAGCGTTTCTTACTATACACATTCCTTTTGTTTAATATGAGTGGTAGTAGATGCAATAAACCGATCAGGTAACTCGCATATTACGAACACAAATAAATTATAACTTCTTGCAGGACTTGAACCAGTGCCTCTATGTTCATTAGCCAGCTACCGTGTTAATTGCTAATGAATCTATTTAATATAGTGCTAGTGGTTAGTTGGATATAAGAGCCGTGGGTTTAAGTATTGTGGTAAGTAGTCTATATCATAATCACACATCTATTCTAATATAATAAAGCCGTTTATTTAAGTCGGTTTATTTGTTTGTAAAAGATAATCTCACACTGATCCGATTGTGAAAATTCTTTCACTAATATCTAGCTAGAACATCCCTGAGTGTCATAGGCTATGTTTAATTGCGATAAAAGTTAGTTTTCAGTTCGATACCACAATATTCGTTAGGCAAGTCGGAGAAAACATAATTGATTGGGTGCTTTATCGGCGTACGCTGACCAAACGGTTTGACATAAGTAAATACAATGTATGGCAAAATGTTGCCTTTCATGAGTTTTACTAAAAAAATCGCGACACATCTAGCATTTATATTTAAATCAGAAAAAATACTTTTCTTTTTTAAACATCTGAAAAAATAGCGGCTTCTGTTTTGTTGGCTTTTTGAGGCATTAAATATTAATTCTCATCATTATTTTATTGTCTTACGTAGTTCATGTTGATACAATTTGCCCTTTACTGCATATAATTTGGACAAATAATCGAGGAGAAATCGTCAGATGCATTTTCGCCGAACTGGTCTAATCAGGCACATTATGCGTGTAAGGTCGTCTTCGTTTTGAACCGACTTACATAAGAAGGAGGATCTAAAGTCAATTGTTTTTTTTTAATTAGCCGGTCATGACTTATTTTTGAACTTTAAACCGCCCGCTGGCATAGTTATGTGCGCTTTCGCCTTCAAAGCACCGTGTTCAATCCCCGGTGGGAACACAAGTTTTCTCCCTACGGAAAATTTATGTTTTTATTTCTAGGTTTTGATTCAGCATATTGTGTATTGATCATATGATGTGTATGTTTATGGACCCAGACCACAAGTCATTTAGTTTAGTGTGGGCTGTGAGCGTGAAAGCGTTTGTGTATACTTTTATGTTTTTACCCGGGCAACGCCGGGTGGGACATCTTTGAACTTTGAACTGACTTAGTTGGGTTCGTATTCGCTTTCAAAGCAGCGGGTTCGATTCCCGGGGGGAACTCAAGTTTTCTCCCCACGGGAAATTAGGTTTTTGGTTTTGTTGTAATGTGATAGTTGTATGTGTGGTGTTGATGTTTACGGCCCCACGACACAAGTCATTGAACTTAGTGTGGGGCTGTGAGTATGAAAGCGTTTATGTTTATGTTATTTTTTTCGGGCGCTGCGACGCCGGGCAGATCAGCTAGTATATCATAAGACCGAATGGTGTGTGAGTTTGTTTGTACGTATTTCCCTCCGCTGCAATGGCTGAGCGGATTTGGATACAACTTAGAATATACGTAGTATGTAGCTTACGATTAGGATATATGTTAATTTTGAACTCAATTTCTCTTGAGGTCACAGCTAATTCATAAATCATAACTTAAGTATTATTCGTGGCCAGTTTCCTCATAGTTATATCGCAATATCATTGTAACCACAACGCTAACTAAAACTAAAACTGAGTACACTTTTGCTGTTGTTAAGTTGTATCTTGTTCGGTATAGCAACATCATCATTAAAATAACAAGACCCGTAGCTCGTAGCCGCTTCGTAGCAAGGCCATTCTACACGAACTACTGCGTAGCAAATTGCTACGCTGAATTACCTTTCAAAAACATACGCTGGAAATTCGCTCGCAAACTCATGGAAATTAAATTAAGTTGAGGAAAACTTTCGTTGCCAGGCACAATGGATTAGTTGCCGTGGAAAAATACATTTCTTCGAATTCCAAACTTAAGCAATAAATGGGTAAATACTTAAAATTATTTTATTTTTTTGGGATTTAAAAGATAGCTAGATAGTTATACCTTATCTTTTCTACTACTATATAAATGCCAACGACTGGATGGGTGGATTTTTATGGAGTTGTATGTTTTAATATATATAATGGGATAAGTAACCTAGATATTTTTAAAATAGCACAGGATGTTGTACATCATCATTTTTTATCATCGTCAACGCGGGTGAACCGCGTTTCGTAGCTTAGTAACATAATAGTCTATGAAACTTGTTTATTTAGGTAAAACCATTGCACTATTGCTATGTGTTTTTATTTCTGACAAGCTGGGGTTTGACCACTCTCTCACCTGATGAGAATATATATGTAAGAGATAATGCGGTCGAGGGTGGATGTTATATCGACAGTCCCATTTCTCATATTATTATGATTATTTAGCATTTTATCGCTTTTATATCAATAACAAAGTACGATTTTAGTTGAAAAATACATCAGTCCTGACAAGCCATTATTTAACTAACCATCAGGTGACATCGAATTCGAATTGCAGCGTATCTATAGTCTCCCATACCGTGTTTACCATTCTCGATCACATCATTATTTACCATGAAGTGAGATAGTGGTCGAACGTCTATCAAAAACAAAAAAAAATAATTAAACTCATTTTGAATTTCTGTAAACTTGTCTGTTTATAGTAATGTAATATCTGTGTAGTTTTTAAAAAACCTACCTAAATCCTTAGTTAAGTACGGCGTCCGTTAAGATAAATAAAAATACTGAAATTGACGTTTTTTTGAAGGAATAGCAATAAATTTTGCGAATAAATTTGATGTCTTCTATATGCATTAGCATTTAAAATACCTACTTCAACGATTTAATCAATTTTGTGTTCGCTTTTGCAAACTGTCCCACACAGCCAACGGAATCTAAGAAATTCAATAAAACTATCACTTGTGTAGTTGGGTACAACTTGCCTTCTAGGTATCGGGTTCGATTTCCACACAAAGCTCGACATAAGTCATCCAAATAAGTTTGGGGCTGTGACTGTGAAAGTGTTTATGTTAAATATTTAAACAAAACAAACAACAACAATGGCTTAAATAACTTAATGTAGACTATTGTAGACCAATTAATTGTATTATCCTTTATAAAACATCAAGCTCTATTGTTGCGCAAAAGAAAATAAATTGTTCAAACAAATTTCAAAACATTTCCCGAAATTCTATATAGAACGAGAATCCCGATAAATACGCTACAGCTTTTGTTTGTACTCATTGTCTTATTATTCTTGAGGAAAATATATCAAGCCTTATTTACTGTGCTAACCGACTTCAGAAATGAAGAGGTTCTCAATTCGACTAAGTTTTTTTTAGTTTGTCACGCGTTTACTCCGCTAATAATGATATTTATGGTTCTTTTTTTGTCTGGTAAGACATACTTTGGTGGTCCCATATGTATCAATTCTATCAGAAATTGTTTCAGCGCTTTTTTGTATCATCTATGTAAGTCGTTATCTCGAGTTGGTAACATGAGAAAATAGTTATGATCTGATTTAGGGTTGTGTATAAAGCGGTGAAGTTGGTTTTTTGTAGCTTTGCTTGCACATAAATTATAATATGTAATGAACTTATTATGGTATTCTTTATGGGTATATCAATACATTTGCAATCATTGCGCTGTGTCGGTATGTTCGTGAATTGTAATCATAAAAAATCAAGGAATAAATAATTCATTTATTGCATAGAATGTAGGTCAATAATACAAGCTGTTAAATAATAATAATTCCCATACAAACTACCCTTTATATATGGGTGTGCAACGTCATAAGACGTTTCTGCTATTTAATTTTAAATATAACAAAGTTTACTGTACGCTATAAAACAATTATTCAAAAGCCAGGACATTATAAATTGATTTCTGTTACACAGCCTAATATCTTTGGGCAATTTATTGTAAACCTTTGTGGCCATAACATACGGGTTTTTCTTAAAAATATCGAGTCTTCATGTGGGAAATATAGCTTGTCAAAGAGTCTACCAAACCTTTGATTAATTGCTATATGCCTTGCGAACTGTTCTGGGTGATTCTTTACGAAGACGCATGTTTCTAAGATATACATGCAAGGCCCCCCTGCCTTGTTATGTTTAAATTTCTAAATATTGGCCTACAACGATCGGTTGAAAATATCGCGCCGCAAATAGCTCGTACACACTTTTTTTGAACTTTAAATGCTAGTATAATTTCGACAGAGTTGCCCCATAATAGTAGCCCGTATGACAAAATTGAAGATACATAGCCGTGGTATACCGTGGCACAAGGCAGAGTCCCTTGACACTGAACTCCACAATTTTACTGTCGTATAGCGTAGACAAAGCGATCCAGTCTGTCGCACACTTTTTCCACATGGCACTTCCAATTGCAGTTCTTGTCAATCGTGATGCCAAGAACTTGCATATCTCAACTTCCTCTATTCGTGTATTTTGATAATAAATGTTTAAAGTTTCTAATTTTAATTGATAAGTAATTGTTTGTATTCAACCAAGTTATAATATTTCAAATATTCAACGTATCATTAATGTCGATATTAAGCTTCATAAGTGCCATCGGCATATAAAATGCATTGGTGGTTAGATGAGCTGGGAAGATCATTAATGTAAGTTAAAAAAATAAAAAGCCCAAGTATGCTGCCTTGAGGAACACCTGTTGTACCTACCTGATTCACCTACTTGATAATGAGTAAATCTCAAATTAAAAATGTATTAATATAATTTAATTGTAATTTTCATCAACATGCTTGGAAAGTTAGCCATCACCTGAAATTTACACGGTAAAGACGCATTTCCCGTTCTTGTATATCTTATTTCGGATATGTTGCATCGAGATAGAAAACAAACTTACGTTACTTTAGCTGCAAAATCCTTGATGTCTAGACATAGCTTAGCAGCCTTGAAGTAGCCATCGAAAAGAATATCCCTATTCTACCCGAGCAGACAGCTTTATAGATAGAATAAAATATAGAATATAATATATAATTTGGGTTCGCAAGGTATATGCATGTAGCCTGCAGTGTCAAGTAATAAATATTTTTCAAGTAACTTTACCAATCCTAGTCACCGCTTCCAAAATAGAGTAGCTAACTTTGGTCACATGTATCATTGTGTGACATCTAGCAGGAATAACAAGTTATCGATTTGTCTGAGAATATAGAATGTATTGACTGTATGACCACATGAAAAGCACCAGCTTTCAAATAAAAAAATTATCATCAAAATCGGCTCATAAGGAAAGAAGTTATGAGGTAACTTTGAAGTTGGTTAAAAACGAGAAGATCGTCAATGTAGTCCACATAATACGCATTATTGACGATATTTCAAGAACTACTGATCAGATCTTGATCAAATTTAAATGGAACCAATTGGAAAGCAACATCTTTCATACTAAAAAAAAAATCGAAGTCGGTTCACGTGGAAAGAAGTAATGAGGTCACACAAAAAAAAATACAGTCGACTTGAGTACCTCCTCCTTTTTTGGGAAGTCGGTAAAAATTATCGGACATTTGAATTCGATAGCTTTCATTAGGTACATATTATAACGACTTTTCTAAAAACCTATGTCTCAATAAGTTATATACATTTAATTACTCAATTATTAACTGTCGTAACGTCTAATCTTTTTGGAAGTTAGTATGACATTGGCAACACCAAAATACGCACAATTTCTTTAGTGGATCGGACCGGAATATCCCATATCAATGGTAAAATAGGTGCATACCAAAGAAACGTGATTTTTAGACATATATAAAATGTCTGTGAAGTTTATTGCACGTTAGTAATCAAATACTAAGGTCTACGGGCCCTAAAGCTGTAAAAAAATTCAAACTCTCCTCTAACATTTGCCTATAAGTATTATATTATAAATATATTTTGACAATCACTAATAAATCAAAACTTGATAGAAAATAAAGAAAGAATCAATTTATTTAAGGCAAAGTAAGTAAATAATAGGTCTATATCTTAGTCCGCGCATGTAAAACAAGTCTCGATGTCATATAAGATACATTGTAAAATGTTGTGTGAATTTTTGCATTAAGAGATTTTTAAATTAATATATATCTATACAAAATAATTATGTGCAGAAATCTCTGTTTATGCTGGCCATACAATTCTCATAAACATCGGATGCCCAAGGGTGAGGGAGAGTATAGAGACAAGTAGCAAATTTTTTTTTTCAAATACCCTCAACGCGCTATCTGAAGAACGGCTACACCAATTTTCACTAAGCATAGCAAATAACACACAATCAAGGCATTTAAAAAAAAGTCAAAATCAGTCCAGCTGATTGAGACCTACGATGCCACAGACAAACGCACATATATACACATTATAAGGCCTCTTTTATTTTTCGTGAGTAGTTAAACATGAACTAGATCTTATATATACAATTCGAAGCAATTGAGCGAGTCCTAAGATCTCTGCATATAAATAATTTATGCATTATTGCGTATTTGTCAAAAATAAACCAAACAGTGCAAGACTAATCATAAAATGTACACCTTCTTCTAATATGATAAATTTATGGGACAAACTCGACAAATTGGCAGCTCTTCTCTGTTACTATTATTCTTGTCTGTTTGTCTGTCTATTTGTTACATGCGAGCATCGCGCAATAAAAGCAACGGTTCGACGTTATTATTTGCCTAGGTGAAGTTTATAGGCCGCTGAGTAACATTGGTAATGACACTTTGTCCGTCCGTCCATCTGTTAGCGATTAATAGTTTCCAAACCAAACAAGTTAAGGGCTTTAAATTTCCGCACACTATTTAAAGTGAAATTGCCGAAAGCCGAAATTGATTAACTGTAGGTAATATTAGGATACATTTTTAATTAGTAGATTACGAAGATGTTTTTTAAAAGAAAACTTTAAATAACATAATATCAGATGTGTAAAAACAGTTAAACCGACCAAAAAGTTCAAACAAAACGCATCAATGGATAGGAAACGCATAAATGAATATGAGAAAAATGTAATATGTTTATTTTGCAGCGCTAGCGAAAACAATTTGATTAAGTAAGTAATTTATGCATAATAATTACAAAATATAGGTTTATGCTAAAAAAAACAAACATAGATGTAAAAAAATCCTGTAAGCCTGAAGAAATTGATCGAGCGCAGCGACATTTCTAAGTTGTCTTGGGTGATATAGCACTTTGTCCGTCCCTCCGTCCGTCTGTCTGTCGGAGGTATCTAGCGTTTACACCATACAAGCGAAAAACATCAAATTCTCAGAGAATATGTAAAACTACAGCCCAAAGTCAGAAATGGTAAATAAAATAATATAAATCAATACACGTAAGTGGAGCGCAAAATATTTTTTTATTATTTTTGTCTACCCTTGTATGTAGAGTATCGTTGAAAAGGACTTTGCAAGTAGAGTAAGAAACCAGTTTAAAAAAAATCTATGTTGGAAAACAATAATTTAGTAGGCCACCAAAGTCACTGTTTTTAGACCTATTTTGTCCCGCGGTATATCTCAAAAACGGCTACATATTTAAAGCTATAACTTACGTATAATATTCGTCATATCCTGAATTTAAATAACAAACACAGAAATCATTTAATTATCATAATGAAATCGCCCTCAAAAGTTTTCTATGTTAGACAAAATGTAGGAGCGAGATCTCAGTTCGGGGCGACCGACTAGTTATACTCTAAAGATTTTTATTATAGCTCTAGTCTAAATACAGTTTATACGTAAAAACTGACTCTTCTGAGTCTTAAGGAAACATTTTTCTATATAACGTCATTGGTAAGTAGTGCAGAATCCTGAAGAGGGTGGTTTAGAATCGAAAAATAAGCAGAATAAAGATAAATAAAAAAAATTAAAATATTTTTTTTATGTTACTTAAGAATAAAAATGATTTTACCTTACTGGTACAGTAAACTGTGGAGAAGACAGTTTAGTACTAACTGTCAAGTTAACTATGACAACTCTTAGACCGCTGCTAAAATAATAGCTTATGACTGCTACGAGTGCTAAGTGCTACGGAATCATTGAACTAACATGTGACGAGAGGTCACAGCTGTTCATGAATTACGAGAATGTTAGACACTTACCTACCTAGGTAGGTGTAGGTGTTAGATACTGCTAATACCTAAGTATGTAAATAAAATTAATACATTTGTTTAGCAGTAAATACAACGTTTATTCGGAGTAGGTAAGTATCTAACATTCTCGTGATTCATGAACAGCTGTGACCTCTCGTCACATGTTAGTCACTGTCTGCGCTACAATTTATTTAACACTAAGGAAAATAATTGAGCTGAAAATTTTTTTTATCCACCTCCTGCAGGATTGTGCACTACTTACCAATGACGGTATATGTCTATAAATTTTTAAACTAAATGAATAATAAACTCTTTAAAACCCACCGTCCCACGCTAAGTTCAAAGAATTGTATCTTGGGTAACGAAAACATTCACATCACACACACAATCATGCCTAAGTTGTGTTCCCACCGGACATCGAACCCAATACCCGCTGCTTTGAAGGCTGACGCAAAACCAACTATTCAACCAACTAAGCCACCGGGCAATTCAATTAAAGTTGTTTACGGATAAGTAATTCAAGTGCTCAAGTAAACAGAAAATGTAATACTTATACCAACTGTGTTCATTGTGCTTTCGTTGTTATTGATTAAAGGTACAGTCAAGTAAACGAATAAAATCCAGATGAACTGATACTGACGTCGCCTATTTGCATCTAAAGTAGCAAGATTGAATTAGAGACAGAATAAAATTCTTATATAGAGCAACGTCGTTCGTTGTTCTCAGTATAGCGGATCCAATGAGATGGCAACTTGCCACGAGAGTCAATGGACGACGAGCAACTAGAAAGAATTACTTTGCTAGTTCTTTCGCCCTGTAGTTTAACTATAGTGTGGCATGATCCAGACAATGCTAAGTGGGCAAAAGATAAATGGTTCGAACTGGCCACCCGTGATTTTAACATATATTACGTTGTCTGGCAAATTACACGTAACTTTACAATGAGTATGTATAAAGTGCATGCGTATATTAAAAACGAGTACCTGGATAACCGAGCTTAGCTCGGTAAATTTTTTGGTAAAAACTTATGATAAAATAATTATTAGAAAAAAATAATCATCTGGGCTCGTACCGGGGTTTCGGGACCGCCCGATTTCCTGCCCTGAGCTATTATAACCTAGTAGGTAGTGGCGAAATTTACCATCGTATTCTAATGATATTGTAGCAGTTTTTTATTACCTGATAACAACAATAAAAGGACTCCGGGGTATATTAGTCCAAATGTCAGAACGTCCTAGGTGTTAAAATGTCCATGATATAATACCAAGTAAAACGACGTTTTCTAAAAATGAGACCTAGCTAGATCAATTTATCGCCTCCGAAATCCCCTGCAAACTAAATTTCATGAAAATCGTTGGAGCCGTTTCCAAGATTCAGATTTTATACATACAAGAATTGCTCGTTGAAAGGTATTAGATAGATAGATAGATAAATATAGGCTAAAATAAATTACTGCTTTTACCTGTTTTGAAAATAGACTCAACAATTAGTGGAAACGCTCTCTATGTCGACTCTTTATCCAATAGTAGTCCTAGTAAAGTTTATAGGGCATGGGCTTGACTATGACTGTCTCATTTTTTTTTTTTTTTTTGACTTTGACTGATGAATAGGACTTGTTTTATGGAATATTATATACTCGTGTTAATTACTTTTTCCTGGCTAAAAGCACATAGAGTGCAATAAACGCAAGCAAAGCTTTAAAAAAACCGACATCACCGCTTTATCTTCGGAACTTTAATCAGATTAGACGTACTAAACACGTATTTTGACGATATCTCAAGAACTACTGATCAGATCTTGATCAAATTTAAATGGGACCAAATGGAAAGCACACTCTTTAAACAAAAAAAAATTCGGTATCGGGCACGTGGAACGAAGATATGAGGTAACACACGTAAAAAAAATTACAGTCGACTTGAGTACCTCCTCCTTTTTTGTGAAGTCGGTAGAAAAACATACAGCGTTTTGTGGGTCGTGCTACAGACATTTAGCATAATTGCAACACAATAATTTGACGCCATCGAGTACTAATGGTGATGAGTCAATGGTACTAGTAAACTCCTCGAAATTGGGGATGTTTGGTTAGTTTGTAAGAGTCCAGTACAATAATTGACCGATCAAATCTTTTTTTTTTCACTTTATAGGGTGTGTTACCTAATATCCTTGAATATACATATTCCTATGCCTTTTAATTAATAACCTATTTAGATGAACATTTTTTGTTTCAGAGGGCATAGTATCTAGTTGGTCCCGTAACAACATAATCAAGAACGAATGAAGCGCGCGTAGAACAGATCAAGGAGATAAAGTTTATTTTGAATTAGTCAAACGAAAGAATGAATGGCTGATCTGCGGCATACCTGCATAACGTTTCAAGAGCTAACCTTGTTGAAGGTTCAATTTGCCCGCTCCTTTATATCAGTCTTACACTTGACCTTCTTCGTTCGCTTAGGGCCTTGTCAGCATTTTAAAAGAAGCTCCCGGCCCAAGGAAATTTAATTACTATATTAAAAGCGACTATAGAAGCAACGGTGCGGTGTACGGCAACATGTAAATGCGGCTGTACTTGAGAGTCATTGAAAGCACGTGTTCGCTAATACGCTTGGGCACTAAATGCGTGCAAACATTTGTCTATTTTATATAGGTATATTTGTGTAATATAAACGCTTACCTATTGATAAATTGCACTGCTAGTTTTATTATAGACTTCGTCCGCGTTGAATAGTCTCTTTGCGAAGCATTTTTAATTATTTAGGCCAATTATTTTACAAATAAGACACATACCTACGAATAAATACTTTAATGAGGTATTTACAGTGTTTCACTGCAAGAGCTTATTATTATTCACAGCCATTCTCGATTGCACATATTTATTTGAAGATCAGGATAAACATAATTTTTTAGATCATCTGTGCTATCGACAATTTGACAGTTCTCATGTCGTTACCGTCAGTTGGCATACAATCTTCTCCGATTTTTAGAAGAGCAGCTGCATATTGTCCACAGAATACTATTACTCCCTATGATATTGCCCTTCTTGAGAATCATTATGAAGTTGTACTCGCATATTTGTAGTGAGACAAAACTTTTTTACGTGTACCCATCGAGATAGTAAAACAGACCAACGGTTTGTTGTGTACCCATGATACAGATGCTTTATAACAAGCATTTATTTCGTCGTCAAAATACGATTGTTCGAATTGATGCGACGTCGATACGACAGTCGATTGGTTGAAATTTCAGTTGATTCGATGTTCATAACAAAAGAAAATCGTTCGATTTCGACGTCGATGTGACCCCCGGAATAGACCCTCAGATTCTTTTTTGTATTTTTTAGTTTTGGCTCCGCAAACTATGTAAATTTAGCCAGTGTCAAGTAATCCTACTAATCATATCCTACTAATATTAAATGGTAAAGTTCGTGTGTGTGTGTGTGAATGTTTCTTGCTACGTATCTCCATAACGAATAAACCGATCTTGATGAAATTTATAACGTAGATAGTTTAGGTTCCTGAATAACATATAGGCTACTTTTTATATCGACGTATTATCTTTATATCGACGACGAAACAAATCGATTTTGTTTTCTTACGAACCATCGAATCGACTGAACTTTCAACCGCATCAATTCGAACAATCGTAGTTTGACGACCATAATAGATCTGCAGAATCAATGATGACCAGTTACGCAAATTACCATATTCCTAATTCGTAAATTACCACAGATGCAAATGACCGTATTTACTGAACTCGTAAATTACGAGATTCCCAGTTCGCAAATGACCATTTACGCAAATGATCGCATACAGTTTTCAAAATACTGGAAAAGCGCCAAAAATGTATAATCCCACTAGAACTATTTTATTTGAATTTGACTGTGGCTGGTGAATAGGGCGTAGAACTAGGTACATAAATACACTAAATAATTAAACGCAAGCAAAACTTAAAAAAACCGACTTCACCGCTTTACCTTTAGAACTTTTTTTTTTATCGGTTTAGATGTCCTAAGCACGCATTATTGACGATATATCAAGAACTACTGATCAGATCTTGATCAAATTTAAATTGGACCAATCGGAAAGCAACACCTTTTAGGAAAACAAAAAAAAAATCGATTAACTTAGAAAGAAGTTTTGAGGTACAACACGTAAAAAAAATGCAGTCGACTTGAGTACCTCCTTCTTTTTTGTGAAGTCGGTAGAAAATAGAAATTACTAGCCGTGCCCTGCGGCTTCGCCCGCGTTGTTTAAGTTAAAAAGTGGCCTATGTGTTATTCCAGAATTTAAACTATCTACATTCTAAATTTCATCAAAATCGCTTTATTCGTTACGGAGATACATGGTAACAAAGATTAACACACAAACTTTCGCATTTATAATATTAGTAGGATAGGATTAGTAGGATTACTTGACACTGGCTTAATGTACATAGCATGCGGAACCAAAACTAAAAAAATACAAAAAGAATCACCATACATATCGTATTTAGAATGTGCTCGCAACAGAGTTAGGTGTAAGGGTCTGACTTCACACGCATCTGGCTGCCTAAAAGTTGATGTCTTTTTTTATATTCGACTAGCCATTATCTCAACTGACGGTAAGCGATGATGCGGTCGACGATGGAGCACGATTGTCTAGAAGGAACGGGGCCTTTCGATTATCTTTGGGTATAATCCTACTCTACAACCTCGATCTTGCAGCGACGTGCACTTAAAGTATGAGGCTACATTTTAATTCAGGCGAAGCCGCGGGCATCTGCTAGTATGATATATTTTTGCTGTTTTAGCGACAGTATTTAGTAGGAGTCTAGAATATCCTCAGATTTAGGTTAGTAGGAGTCTGAAATTTTTAGGTCATTGTATAGCGAGGACTGGGACCTCGTTTCGTTCGTAAGATATTTTCTAATTATCGAGATCTCAAAGTTGATGGGCGGCTCAGCACTTTGTCCGTCTCCATCCGGCCGTCTACCACAGACATTTAGAGTCTAAGCCATACAAGCAAATAACTTCAAATTCTCAGAGAATATGTAAACTTCAAAGCCCAAGGCGACAATTAACAATTAAAATAATTAAACGCAAGCAAAGCTTAAAAAACCGACTTCACCGCTTTATCATCGGAACCTTGATCAGATTTAATGTATAAACACGCATTATTGACTATAACTCAAAAACTAGAAATCAGACCTTGATTAAATTCGAGCTAGTCTCTCGGTTTTTTATCGGATACATTTCGGAGAGTGTGCTAAGGAACTGCACGATCTAGTTCCCCCATCCCGTTCTATCATCGGACAAGCAGACAAACTGCTAAGCGACACCGCTATATGGTGGACATTCCACAAATGCGCACTATATAAGCGTTTTG
Source organism: Lomographa bimaculata (assembly GCA_948107665.1). NCBI lineage: Eukaryota > Metazoa > Arthropoda > Insecta > Lepidoptera > Geometridae > Lomographa > Lomographa bimaculata. The sequence continues at coordinate 13,110,686 of OX403587.1, read as the reverse complement.
CCTCCACATTCATTGTGCGAACCGCAAAGGAATAGCACTCCTTACCTGAGTCGGTGTTTCCTGATGTGTACAATATGAGAGTCTTCAAGTCGCGAGTGAATAGGTATCTTCTAGGCAAGCTTGCTCCATCGTCGACCACATCGTCGCTTGCCATCGGGTGAGATGGTGGTCAAAAGTTTGCTCTTGAATAAATAATTAAACGCAAGCAAAGCTTAAAAAACCGACGTCACCGCTTTATCTTCGGAATCTTGATCAGATTTAACGTATTAAATACGCATTATTGACAATAACTCAAAAACAAGAGATCAGATCTTGACCAAAATTAAATGGGACCATATAGAAAGCACCAGCTTTAAAAAAAAAAAATCATCAAAATCGGTGCTCAAAGAAAGAAGTTATGAGGTAACTTTTGAAGTCAGTTAAAGACGAGAACATCGTCAATGTAGTTCACAGAATACGCATTATTGAGGATAACTCAAAAACTACTAGTCAGATCTTGTTCAAATTTAAATGGGACCAATTGGAAAGCAACATCAATCAAACAAAAAAAAAACATAATCGGTTTACGGGGAAGTTATGAGGTAACACACATAAAAAAAATCGGCGACAGCATATATTTATCATTTATATTTAACTCAGCAAAAATACTTTTCTTTAATAAAAATCTGAAAAAAGCGGCCTGTGTTAAGTTCGCTTTTTACCGACTTCCCAAAAAAGGAGGAGGTGCTCAAGTCGACTGTATTATTTTTTTTTTGTTACCTCATAACTTCTCTCCATGTGACCCGATTTCGAAAATTTTTTTTAGTTTGGAAGATGTAGCATTCTAATTGGTCCCATTTTAATTCGATCAAGATCTGATCAGTTGTTTTTGAAATATCGTCAATAATGCCTATTTTGTACGCCTACTTTGACGATGTTCTCGTTTAACCGACATCAAAGGCTACCTCATAACTTCTTTCGTTGTGAGCCGATTTTGATGATTCTTTTATGATGCTCTTTACTGATTATAATTATTTTTGAAAGCTGGTGCTTTTCTTGTGGTCCCACTGAAATTTGATCAAAATATGATCTCTTGTTTTTGAGTTATAGTCAATAATGCGTGTTTAATACATTAAATCTGATCAAGGCTCCGAAGATAAAGCGGTAAAGTCGGTTTTTTTAAGCTTTGCTTGCGTTTAATTATTGAAACATTTAGTATTCATCCTCATCAAAATAAACTATTTCATCGTGTAACGTAGTTCATGTAGATACAATTTGCCCTTTACTGCATATGATTTGGACCTATAGTCTATGAGAAATCTTGAAATTAGTTTTACGGGAGGACGACGGGTCAGAAATTTATCAACTCGTACTAAGAATTCTTGCACATTAAAAAATATCGGCTTTTGTTTTGCTGGCTTTTTAAAAGTATTTAATATTAATCCTTATCGAAAAAAAAAATTACATCGGCTGAAGTAGTTCACGTAGATACAATTTGCTCTTTACTGATTATAATTATAGTTTAATATAATATAATGTAATATCTCGGGACTTAATCGCGCTAAAAAACTATTTTTATTTACCTCGACGTTTCGGCCAAGTTGCATTGGCCATGGTCTCGAGAAGACTCTTGAGTCCCGAGATATTACCTAAAGTATGTGTTCGAATCGCGAAAGTTTAAAAATTACAATTGAATATAATTAGTCTAGGAGAAATGGAGGGTGAAAACGGTGGGTCACAGAATGAGTAGCAGTTACTTCGTATACCGGCATACTTCTTTGAACCCACTACATAAGAAGGAGGATATAAATTCGACTGTTTCATTTTTTTTTGTCGGTTATAACTTATCATTGAACTTTGAACTGCCCGCGGGAGGAGTTAGGCGGGCGTTTGCCTTTAAAGCACCGGGTTTGATGCCCGGTGAGAACACAGGTGCTACCCCACGGGAAATTTGTGTTTCTGGTTTTGAGTATGTTGTGAATGTTGTGTAAATCTTGTATGTTTACGGCCCCACGATACAAGTCATTGAACTTAGTGTGGGGTTGTGAATGTGGAAGCGTTTATGGGTATGTTTTTTAATATTTTCCGGCCGACGCCGGGCGGGTCGTTTTTGATCTTTGAACTGATCTGTGGCGCGTTCGCCTTCAAAGCAGCGAGTTCGATTGCCGGTGGTAATTTACCTATATGATTTCTCCCCACGGGAAATTTGTGTTACTGGTTTTGAGTATGTTGTGAATGTCGTGTTAATCTTGAATGTTTACGGCCCCACGTTACGAAGGTGTCTTTTGTTAACCGTTACAAGGCTCTTAGTCAAAATTGCAATAAAAATAAAACTTATAATATTCTCATCAAGCCGAGGGACTCAAAATTTTTTCTTAGTGTGAAATAACATATTTTATTGAGACGAGTTTTAGTGTTTCGGTTTTAAAGAGCACTGTATTTAGTCCATTAAGATTCGTACCAAATGCAGGAGCTTATAAATACCAATTCAATTGAATATAACACAATATTTATTTGCTAATAAAGTACCTAATATTTTTTTTTTATGTAGACTAGCATTTGACCGCTGTCTTACCCAATGAAAGTGACGATGCGGCCGAAGATGGATCTACCGGAAATCTCTGATTTGGGTTTGACCACACCAGTAAATATTCCAACTGTAAACCGTAAATTGATTACCTAAAAATATTGTATTTAACATACCAGAATCGAAAGAATTACCAGTTAAAAACACCACCGCGGCTTTTGCTATTAGGTAGATGATTACTTTCTTAACGTCTCTATCATTAGCTGATGACACTGCTATTATTAAAGAAGCATTAAACAAGATCCAAACTGGTGTAAATCAGGTGTGTGGAAAATAGTTACTATTGGCTTTTTTTCTTGTAAAAAGAGAATACAGTCGAATATAATGCCTTAGCATTACACTTGATGCAAATCTAGCTGCAACGTCAAGATTGCGTTTCTCCATTTGTCTAAAATAGCGATAAAAACAATATATTGGTTGCTTGGAAAACATTATACTTCTACGCTATTAATACATAACAAGATGTTACTGTAAACAAGTCCTCATCTCTGTATAGGTTTATGTTACCTATATAATAACCAATAAACATTTTATTGTTTTGAAACTTTGAAAACAGGGTATTGACGGATATTGTTAACGCATCCTGGTACTTCTGGAACAATGATTTTATCTACAAGAACTTCAACTTGGTACATAGCTGACTATAAACATAGATACATAAATGAAGGTATAGAGAAAGTGGTGCTAAAGAAAACATGAAAGAAGTAAATACCTCTTAAATAGAGGCGATATAAAAAGTGTATGACTTAGCAACAAAAGTTACTAGAAATAGCTATTTATACTAAATAGCTAGTTTTGTATTTTTATTTGAGAACCTAGTTGTCACTTATCATTTTCAATGTACAATATCGGGTATGAGGGGAGTGACTCTCCCCATACCGCACACTTTTTTTTTTTTTTTTTTTATATATATAATTTGTTTAGAACTGTAGTACACCAAAGTCCCAAAATTATTTTGCTATCTCCTCTCCATCCAAAGGTTGTCTGGAAGAGATCGCTTTAAGCGATAAGACCGCCCATTGTACTAGCCTAAGTTATTTTCAATGTAATTGTTTGCTGTTATTTTCTTTTTTTAATTGGTGTACAATAAAGAGTTCATCTATCTATCTATCTATTTTTAAAAGCTTTTATTTAGTTCCACCTGTCCCGTTATCTGTCGGTCTGTAATCAAATCATGCAAGCTAAATTAGACCCACTTCTCGATGTCCGATTGTAGTCAAATTTGGTGTACTTATTTATTTACAAGCTTTTATTCAGTTTCAACTGTCCCCTTATCTGTCAGTCTTTAATTAAATCTTGCAAACTAAATTAGACCCACTTCCCGATGTCTGATTAGACTCAAATTTGGTGTACTTATGTATCTTCGGTGACAATACCATGATATGGTAGCAAAGCTAATCTGATGATGGAGATGGAAGATAGGCATTTCTGAACTAAACACGATAAACATCAAGGGCTCGTTTGATACGTTCGTACCAGTTCTCTGGTTATATAGCTTTTTAGTCTCTTTTTATTTACAACTGGTATAAGCTTGATTTTTAAACACTTTTAAAAGTATTGCTTGTTTATTATTTTTATAGAGCGGATTTTCTACCATACATACATGTACCTAATTATACCCGCCGCGCTGGGTTATTAAGCGATGCAGATGTGTACAATAATGATAATACAATCAACAGATCAGTCAGTATTCAATAATTATGCTTTCGTATTATATGTAGTTAATTAGGTAGATATTATGGAATAGGTACGTACAATGTTTGTAGATATATAACATAAAACATTATAACAGTGGAAAAGTACTTGTAGAGCTTACTTACCACTTCCGGGTCAATATAATAATAATATATAAGTATACTAGCTGTACCCCGCGGCTGTAGCCTATGTATTTATCGTGGGTGTGAGCGATGTACATTTCAAGTTTCATCCAAATCTGTTCGTGAAAATAGAGCAAACACACTTACATATTTATACACAAACTTTCGCATTCATAATATTAATGTCATGTGATAGACATGACATGGAATTCAAACGCCCATATTTCTTCATTTTGATATCAATTCATTAGAAATTAAAAAAAAAACTGATTAACCTACTCATTATTTTGTCTATATTTTTTAGTTTTAGTAATATTACGCGTGCGTGACGTAATCGCACCGAATCACACTCATATTGCATTCATATAATAAATGAGGTAGTTTGTTTAAGATGTCACTTTTGTCTTTTCACAGACAAATTACTAAACTTATTTGTTGTTTTTCCTATGGAAGTTTTTATACAGCTATAATAACATTTACAGCATGAATTTCTAATGCGTATTCTACAACTCGTAGCAAAGTTATAGCCACTAGTGCCTGATTGTCCGAATGACTGAGTGACTGATTCGTCTGTTTACATACCGGTCGTACAGAAGTCCGGCACACAGGAACAAAGTGAAATCCTTTTGTTCCCTTCAGAGTCTGAGCGAACTCTCTGTACTCTCGTGCTACATCAACAGTGTCTGCATTGTCCATATTATAAATGATCAGTTATGAGGGTAGAAAATAATTAAAACTTATTATATCCAAAACTTATTCAAAACCCCTTAAAGGAAATGCCTTGAAGCATATGTAACAAGCTTTTATCGAGCTTATTTTCGCTAGTTATTTATACCGTCCAATTTAAAGTGAATGACGGAGGTATATGATTTTTGTCGGATGTAGTTAGTCATAAATTACTCATAACTGATTATGAATAATTCATAGTGCGCCATGATCTATGATGCCATAGCTGTAGGCCAAACACAACTGGTTCGTGTTGCGATATGGAATTGCGTTCAATTGGCATCCAATTGAGTATTAAAATATATGAATCGATCATGATTTCCGTATCAGCTAAGTGCACCATTCTTAATGGATATGTCTGAAGCAATGACAAGTCAATTGACATCAAGGCTAGGAGGTGATACTGTTATCACGTGTTGTTATCAGTGGTTGTGGATCGATACGAATATTTTCGCTGAGATTGAGCCATGAGGCACTTTCACCGCCGTTACACGCGTTTTCTAGCGAAACACCGAACTCAATTATTAATAGCAGCCTATTTTTGGAGCGGCTTCGGACGCGGATTTGCGCTCGGGCATGTGCGAGGCCCGGGCGAAGTCACTATCTCACCTGGGCCAGGTGTAGACGCCGGATACTTCGAAGCCGAAGTGCCAGGAACCCGCGTACGCTCCCTGCGCTTTGGGTCCCGTGCACACTCCGTGGCCGTGGGCCTTGCCGTCCTCCCAGCCACCACAATATGTACCACCATCGTCAAAGTCGAAACGACCACCGTTGAGGCCACGCTGCGGGGGGTTTCCGCTAGCGGCGTGCGCGGCGTCGGCTAGCTCGCTCGGCTGCATCACGCGAAACCGTGGTGCCGCGGAGGGGAGGGCCTCCCGCGCGCACCCTCCACCGAGCTCGCGGTATAAATAAACATCAGCTGGGCATGTCGCGCCGTGGCGCGTCGCCGAGTGAACACCACTGCGATGATGCGCGAGGAGCACTGCGCGCCCGGAGCACGCCGCCGCCGCCGCCCGCCCGCCCTCCGCTCCCGCCCGCCTTGCGCACTGCGTACCCACCGCCACTGCCGCCCGAGCGAGCCTGCCGCCGCGCGCCCGCCCGCCATGTCGCCACTATCAACTACTCCACAACACATTGCTTAATCGTTTTGCATAAGCAAAAAGCCTACTTTTATTCTTTGTAGCTTCTGTGGCCAAACGTTTTATTATGATGAGCAGATAAACAACGTTCCGTCGTGGCAGAATACTTATGCAAATTAAATTACACAGGCTAGGTGGATAGATACTTAGGGCAAAGGATACTTACTAAGTATTAAGTACGTAGTGGGTTAATGTGGCCTTGCGTATTTAACGAAGAAACTGTTATAAGTTATAAGCGATCACTGAAAGTGAAAATGAAGATAATTTATATGTTCTACAGGGGGTTTCTTGATATAACTACCTACCTCATTATAGACCTAGGTGTTTACCATCTTTGACCATCATCTCTTATACATCTCAGATGTGATAGATACGCGAATATATATGGTGAAACGCTAGCCTATCAGAGGTAACATTAAAGTTTTATTCTTAAATTGATATTTAGTACTTGGAGAAGAGTGGAGTAAAGTTGAGAACCGTTGAGTTGAGTTTATATCCTTGCATGTCTGATGAAAAAATATTTATCTTGGGTGTAACCACCCTCGAACTATTAGCGAGCTTGAGTACGAAGCAAGCTAGAAGGTTTTTTTTCGCTCGTTCGTGCGCCTAAATACCTCGGCTGTATTGTGGTTTACATCTCTTGGTTAACAATCTACACCATTTCTAAAAAATTTCAGTGCGATCCACGTAAAGTTTTTAGAAATGGCTAGTTATAAACGTTTAATCCTACGTATAAGCTATGTACATTCCATATTTCATCCAAATCCGTATAGCCGTTACAGCGTGAAGAGAAAACAAACAGACACATAAAACTACTGGACCGATTTTAAAAATTGTTTTGCCGTTAGAAAGCTTTTTTTGTGGGGGAAAATTCCTAGCTCTTCCTTTCCTTCTCAGGGTTGAAGGTAAGGGGAGCGTGGGGCTCGAACCCACTAAAGACCCCCCTGTGAGCAGTCCCTCGCCGAGGTGGGGCAAGATGGGGGGTCACGCTTGTAATCACTATCTTGCCCCGGCGATAGGCCCGGATACAATTCGGACCACTGCACCCACGGATGACCTTGCTCACCAAGGCCACCCCCCAGACGTGTGGGGCCATGCAAGCCAGTGGAGAGGTCCCCTGACTCTCCACCAGTGACCCCACTACAAAGGAGGAGCAAGGAGTCGGGCGAACAGCCTCCTCCCTGTCCGTCTGCGCCGGACCGGATCAGAAAGGGGATCGACCTCTCTGGCCCGTTCCGCTGCATTATCACTGAATAACATAGACTATATTTATTACTAAAAAAAATTGATATCCTTAGAAATCCCTACTAAAACAAACCCAAGGTGCAAAAAAATTTGCCATAAATGTCTTGTATCGCATGCGCTGCGGAAAGTATTGATGATAGAACAAAAAAATGTTCTACAATAGAAACAAACGCATTCATTTCGGTCATACATTAGGGTGCTTAAATTTGTTTTTGTTTTTATTTTGTTTTCGCAATCTTTTGCATTTAGCCAGTGTCAAGTTATAATAGTGACTAGGACTTTTAAAATGAAATAAACATGAAATAATCATATTTCATGTGTATTTCATATTAAAAGTCCTAGTCATAGTCAAAGTCAAGTATAAAAGAGTGAAGGTCCAGACATAGTCAAGTCATGCCGTAGTAAAGTGGTAGAAACTTTACTAGAACTTCTATTAGTTCTGGAGCGAAGGCGAAAATAACGTCTTTCAACTTTGTATGATTTGCCTTTTTTTCTGGGGGGAAAATGCATAGCACTTTCTCTCCTTCTTAGGGGTGAAGGAAAGGGGAATGTGGGGCTCGAACCCGCTAAAAACCCCCCGTGAGCAGTCTCTCGCCGAGGTGGGGCAAGATAAGGTCACGCTAGTAGTCACTATCTTGCCCCGGCGGTAGGCCCGGATACGATTCGGGCCACTGCACCCATGGAGGGGTGACCTTGCTCACCAAAGCCGGGTGGCTTTGGTGAGCAAGGCGCCCAGACATGTGGCGCCGTGCAAGCCGGTGGAGAGCCCCTTGGCCCTCCACTAGTGACCCCACTACAAAGGAGGAGAGAGGAGGCGGGCTGCCTCCTTCACCCTCCCGTTCGTCTGCGCCGGAGCGGGTCAGATTGAAGATCGACCTCTCTGGCCCGCTCCGCGGCCTCCTTCTGCTTCATCACCGCTTCGCAAAAGGAGACCACCGCCTGCCACGATCTCTCGCTACCGAGCATGGCGTCTACCACGCTCGGCAGGGAGAAATCTCCGCCTATAAGCGCCGTAAGCGTGTGCCGCTGTGGGCCCCATGCGGCACACACCCCCAGCGTGTGGAGCGCCGTATCCTCAGGCGCCCCACATTCATGGCATACCGGGGTCGGCTCGGAAACATCCGTGTCCGGAAAGCACCTGCACCAATCGGAAGGTCAGCGACCCAAACCGTCGCCTCACCCACCTCCGAAGGACCGGGCGGATAGCCTCCACCGTCCACTGCCCAGGGACTGGTGGAGCCAGGTCCTCCGTCCACCGCCGCAACAGGGCAGCCCGCGCCCGCCATTATTACACATTAACACTTGAAGAATCACAGGTTCTGGAAAATTATATTATATCAACAACGCCATTTTTTCACTTTCGCGGCAAAAAAAATAATAATAAAAGAGTATATAATACTTGTGTATATACAAAAATATAATATTATGTAGTCATATTATTATTTACTAATTTTGAATTGAAACAGTTTGCAATTGAGATAGGTAATAGTGGGTCTGACTCTATATTTGTATTAAGAAAAAATAACACTATTTCTAATTAGTTTAGTTGGTTTTGAAATGCAACCGTTCGCAACAGAGATAAGTTATAGAGAAAAACGTCGAGTTACATAGAAAACAGTGAGTAATGATAGGTAGATGAGATAAAATTAATTGGTCTGTCGTGTGTCATGTATGTCAATGTCAAATTAATGTACCGTAAACCGAGGTCAATAGAAGCTATTTTTTTTTCAAAACAAAATTCTGTCTCTGAGGTAAGATTTTTTTATATGCATTCCCCACACGAGAACCACAAATTTCCTTAAGGAAGGAAAATTGCGCTTCTGCCGCGAATCACACCCAGGGTCCACGCGCGGCGCTAGAACAGAGAAATGCCCATTGCGACGTCTCAGTTTTAATTTGTTTTACCTTATTACCTATACAACCCGAAACACAAATTTTCCCTGGGGAGAACTTGTGTTCCCACCGGGAATCTAACTCAATATCCATGTTTAGAAGGCGTACGCCACCCATGACCCAACTAAATCAACCGACAGTTCATGATACTAAATGATTAAAAAAAAACCTTCTTTTACAAGTATACTTTTGTACGCTGTTCCTTGTATTTATTTGAATTTGAATAAAGTATCAACATTATTTAGTCTACTAACTCGTTAGCATTTTAATGTAGACATTGCCGTTTTTAGGTGATTAGTGACTCCTCTTGTTCTTTCAAACCTTGATAGCTATTTAGCATTTGAAACAGCATCTCTCGCCCACCACTTTTTTGTTGCATTTACCATGCTTTCTTCTTTAATAAATGTACTATTTAAAATCTTGTCGATGGCAATCAGATTTTTATGTCATTAGCTATCACTTTGTGGTACATCAACAGTCAAAAGGTTCTCGTTGTGTTTTAATTTCTCGAATTAAATCACTGCAGAATTAGCGTTGTCAGACTATATTAGTATTCTCTCGGGCTTAACTTGACTATGACTGGACCATGACTCTGAGTTGACATTGATTGTGACTAGTGAGTGAGTGAAAAAAACTAGTCTATAAACTACACTAGTTATTATTTGACACTGAATAATGCAAATCGATTGCGGAGCCGAAACTAAAAAAAAAAATTTAAGTTTACCCCGCTTTACGGTAATCTAATATCAATGTCATGTCATTTGAACTTGTGGTTACGATTGTTTGTCATCAATTCATCTCATATCAATGTATATCGATCTCATTTGGATTCGTAGACGTTTTATTGTATATTTAGTAAATCGAAATATTATATGCAATTAAAGGATAGTTCCCTTAAAGTGAATAAAGTCGGAGCAATGCACCACCATTAGCATAGGATGTTTGTGTTGTAAAGATAATGTTCCTGAATGTAGCCTTCATAGGACGATACAATCCACTTCCTACAAAAACCTTTCTATAAATTCGGTAAGTATCTACATACAATACAACGATATTATGTTACGCTGCTCATGAACTGATAACATTTATTTTATAATGGAATTACCACTTGGGTGGGTGTATGGGAATTCTTTGTTTTACATTAATTATTGGACTCTGAAACCATGCATATTTTCTTTGTTTAGTACTATGGAGAATCCTGAGGTAGGCGAGAGCAGCAGGCCCACTTCAGTCGCCCCTACATCATGGTGCCACCCAGCGAACAAAGTACATCGCTTCCTGGCTCTCTTATTTATGTGTTTCCTTTGTTTTGGTAAGTATTTCTATACATGAGTTCTTAGTTTGAATGACCTTGAATTATCCTCACTGACATTTCTTAATTTTGCAATTAATCCAAACAATAAATGTGTTCAGTATGTAAGTATAATAATACTATGTATTAGTTGATTGAGTGAAGCTCCGTTTCATCTTGGGCAAAATGTTCTCGGTATCTCCGAATTTCTGCCTGTTCTCCTCTACAGGTCACATTTCTCAACCAGAAGAGATTGCTTTTAAAGATGAGACCATTTTAATACCACTATGAATGTAATATTTTATTTATAATTTGTTTTTTTTTTCGTATATAATAAAGTGTTTTATATTGTATGAAATATTTTGTACCTATAACAAAGAGTGACATTTAGATAAGCTAACAGGAAGTTTTATAGTTAACTTGAGTTTAATTTTCCTCTTTCCAGGTTCCTATTTCTGTTACGACACTCCAGGAGCTCTCGCTGACAACTTTAAGGCTGATACACACTTGAATACATCTCAGTTTGCTCTATTGTACTCCATCTATTCGTGGCCAAATGTAATATTGTGCTTTATTGGTGGATATCTAATAGATAGGTATGTATAAAATTTTTTCTTTTAGAAACAGATAAGGAATAGACAGGCAGAAAATGAGAACTAATCACTCTCTCATTCTTAAGGCCAAATTTTTATGATTTTTACTTCAATTTGAGACTGTTTTTAAGCCTATACTCATACTCAGCAATTTCAAATATTAGAGACTGCACCTGCAATATTTTTTTATTACAGATAGGTAAGCATTTCGATAAATAATATAGAATGATTAATTGCTAAAAAGTTTGACCCCTCTAATTTATACAATATAGTTTTTCTTCCTGAACTGAGATCGCAGGCCTACATTTTGCCTAATACGTAAAAACTTTTGTGATTAATTGCTTCTCACTTATTTCCTTAATAACCATTGTTTGATTTTGTATTTGTTGTTCAAGTACAGAACCGTAAATACTTGATTCTATTTAGTGGAGGAAAGAGAAGATGATTTGGAGACCTCAATTTCTTGTTCCACTTTACCATTATGAGATTAGTTCCCTTTATTAATACATCATGAGAAAAGTTCTCTAACATTGGACAACAGTGCCAATTCTTTTAGAACCATGTCAAGTGGAGCGTTGTAAGTTTAAATCACAATACACCAAACATGGTATCATTTAAATGGACAACTAATGACTCAGTCACTCCCAGTTCAATACATGCTTAGATAACAGTGCCTGTGCAATGTTATCTGTGTAGTTAGATCATATTACTGGTTGGTTATTATTTGTATAAACATCTCTGACCCTATTTGTGCTTCATCTAGTTATATTTTGACTTAGTCTTTGCCCTACAATTATTGTTATCACATATTAATAGCTCCTCCTGATTTGTGGTCTACTTCGTATCTAAAGCGCAAGCGCAACTCAAAAACTGCAATACTATGTTTATTCATAAACATTAGTTTACACGCCATATTGAACAGACTAGAATGAGATATTTAAAAAGTTAAAAATACAATGAAAAACAAAAATACAAAATTAAATATATACTTATAAGAATTTCCATAGAGAACATGTCAATATTATTTATGTTATTGTATAAATTTATCTGTGCTTTAAAACATTTGCTCAATAAACCATCATTTAAATTTATTTTTAAAATAATTAAAAGAAGTTGCCTCTAATATGGTATTAGGAAGCCTATTGTACGCAGCCGGACCCATAACATGCGTCAGCTTGCTGGTCTTTGTAAGCCCACAAGCAACACACTTATACACTTACACACAATATATCTTCATACATAATATGTATATTATACTTAATCTTAATACTAGATATAAGCATAAAATTATAGTGCGCGCATTTAGATTAAGCAAAACGAATAAATCTTTTATGGCAAATAGGGTTAGATTTTACAATAGAATTCCTAAAATCGTAACTGAATTACCACTCGGAAAAAAACAACATACAAATCTGTAATAAAACGGGCATCAATTAAGAAAGCTTATTATAAAACGATCGACTATATTAATGACAAGGATGCATGGAGGCAAACTGCACAAGCTCTTTCTAGCGACTACCATAATTACACCTAGGTTAATAAAATTATGTATTGGAGATTAAAATTTTTTTTTTTTTTAATTTATGAAAATAAATGCGCCGCCGAGTTTCTTGCTAGGTTCTTCTCGAGATGGCTGTAATTTTGCGAATCTGGTCTGGTCCGGTAATAGAATCATTAACTTTCATGAGTGCCTCTTTGGGGCCCATGTGAATAAACGATTTTGATTATGATTTTATCAAAGATATGACTGTGTCCATATTATATAAAGAGTTAACCATGAACAAGGCTTTGTTACCCGCAGGATAATAATAATATCTTCATTTATTCATTAACAAAAGTGTAGGTACATACATAAGGAAGGTTCATTCTATGTTTAATAACTTATATCTAGGGCAACAGTACCCCGGTGAAGCTTTGTCCCCAGCGCAAGGTCTCTTCCGAGCCTGTATTGCTGTGTAACAACAATCATATACTGTATAACACGATATAATATAGTTTTTTAAATATTGTAACAAAAACTAAGAATCTGACAATATCACCTTGTAACTTATTATTTATAAACCTTAATGGTGATGCTGTTGTATAAAGCCTGCCTCTAATCGAGGGTTGTCACTAATAATAACCTATTTTTGTGGTAAATTTATTTGTGGTGTTAATAATAAGTGAGTCATGACTAATGATTCATTTCTTTATCATTGGCGATGAATTAATCATCTGCAATAGAGAGCTACCCTTGGTCTACTTTCTGTGACCTAAGGCAATATCTGCACCGAAGAGATGTAAGACAGGCGTCGTGTAAGAAAGGGGCGCATAATTGTGCCGTTATTAATGTCTTTCATAGAACTCTTATAATACCGACCATTCGCACGAAGCGTTTCGCTTCCACTTTCATTATGAGAACTGCCAAGGAGTGGAACGCCCTGCTGTCTACTGTGTTTCCCGAAAAGTATAATATGGGGTTGTTCAAGAAGAGAGTGAATAGGTTTTTACTGACCAAGCGTGCTCCATCTTCGACCGCATCGTCGCTTTCCATCAGGTGAGATTGTGGTCAAACGCTAGCTTAGTCACAAAAAAAAAAATATCGATTCGTTAACTTTTTTGCTAAAGCGGTGAATCCACAGTAGGTAGCTAGTTAATTGTATAAATCTGTTTTACTTTCATGCTATTTTACAGCATAATTATTATGATATTTTTTCCAGATATTTCGGTGTAAGGCTTGGGACTATAATATATATGACAATTGTCTTGATTGGAGCAGTGATATTCGCTTTAGGTGTCTATATTAACGCATTTTGGTTGATGATACTGGGCAGATTTGTGTTTGGGTAAGTGATTAAGACTTTAATTTTTGTCCTTCCGCAGATTAATTGCATGACTTGATAAACTAATTCACAATCACAGTCCCACACTAAGTTCGAAGACTTGTGTCGTGGTTGCCCGAAATAATCACACACACAATCACTATCAGAAGCAGAAACACAAATTTTCCTTGAGTAACTTGTGTTCCCACTGGGAATCAAACCTGCTTAGAAGTCGGACCAACCACGCCAACGGGCAGTTTAATTTGTCTGGGTTGATATCATAATAAAGATGGGTGTGACTGTGTGTGTGATATGTAAATGTTTCCGGCACCTGTACCATACTCTGGCCTGAAAGGTTGTCTGGAAGAGAACGCTTTAAGCGATAAGGCCGCCCTTTGTACTAGCCTAATTAATTTTAAGGTATTTTAATGTATTTGCTATTATTTATGGTGTACAATTAAGAGTTATCTATTTATCTAAGTTTAAAGACTGTAAGTGGAAATGCGTTTGTATATTTTTTTACCGGCTTCAAAAAAGGAGGAGTATGTATTTTTTATGTATGTTCTTATTTTGTTTGGTAGATTATACTTCAGAGGTGGTCCCATATAAATTTTATCGAAATCGATCAAGCCAAAACCAAAATATAAGCAGTGAAGACGTTTTTTAAAGCTTTGCTTACGTTTAAATTATTAATGGTACACTTCTCTATGAGTGTTAGAGTACCAGTATTATTATTTCTATGTAAGCAAAGTATTACACAATATTCACAGTCAATGTTTTAATACTTTATTATTTATTTATTCAGAAGACCAACAGCATTAAGATAATTTAGATACAAAACATGAAATATATATAGTACAGCCAATTATAGGTCTCCCTAGATAAGTACAATTTTTATTAACTCTCCTAGTTGGCATAACAATACAAAACAATTTAGAGATGTAGATGTATGCATGTGTGTGTGTATGTATATGCGTGTCTGAGAAAGTGTGAGTGAGTGAGTGCGCCTGTGCATGTATGTTAGAATACAATTATTTATAAAAATACAATATAAGTACGTACACAATACATCTGCTATACAATACATCGCGTAGATTATTATTATATAATATATTTTTAATTGTTTACATTATTACATTATTATTTCTTTGTTATCATATTATTTAAATTATGTGTCAAACCAATTCCTACAATCATAACACTAAATTGCCTACCCCTACTAGTCCACTGCACATATTAGTATCGGCATCAAAACAAAAAGGCGCAAAGCTGATTAAAGAGTCAGGATTGCGATGTTAGGCTTTCAATAACTTTACGTTTGAAGACCTGTTTGGACATATGGAAAATATCTAAATCTGAAAAGTTCTTATTAAAAGTCGAGGTTATACGGGACAAAGGCGCATGACTTGCAAAATTAGAATTACTGGCTGGGCGCGCGAACAAAGGTGTGTGCCGCGTTCGTTTCTTGGGGAAGCTAAAAACAACAGCTGATAGTAAAGCCGGCGCGTCCAGCCGACCATTCACTATATCATATAGCAACATAGTATCTATGAGAGTGCGCCTGTCTTCTAACGGCATTATTTTATGACGCTTACAGCCTGTGTTATAGTCGGAGCGTGAGCGAACTCTGTAGTTAAGATGTTTTATAAATTTCGCCTGTATTTTTTCTATTTGCTGTTTATATGTGACATAATGGGGAGACCAGGCACAGCTAGCGTACTCTAGTACACTGCGGACATACGAATAATAAACAGTTTTTATACAGAACAAATTTGAAAAAGGTCTACAAGTCCGAAGAACGAACCCGAGATTTTTGTAAGCTTTATTTACAATAGTGTCTATATGTTCTGACATGGTAAGTTTCCGGTCAAGCATGACTCCCAAATCGCGCATCACATCAACTTGCTGTATAATAATGTCGTTAAAGTTGTAATTGTATTTTATAGGTTTTTTCTTACGCGTAAAAGATATTGTCTGACATTTGGATACATTCACAGTTATTTTATTAATAGCATAATAATAAGAAAGTCGATTCAAAGTGTCTTGAATGGATAAACAATCGTCTATACTGGTAATTTTACAAAAAATCTTTTTATCATCCGCATAAAGTAGATATTTAGTGGAATCAAAGCAGGTATGTATATCGTATATATAAGCGTTATATAATAGGGGTCCAAGGTGTGAACCCTGCGGGATTCCAGAGGGGATGTTAATAAGATCAGACCTATATCCTCCGATTACGACAGCCTGTGATCGATTTTTAAGGTATGATTCGATCCAACGAAGCAGATCGCCGTGTATTCCCAGATTTTCCAGCTTTGCCACCAGGATGACGTGGTCCACACGATCAAATGCTTTTTCAAAATCTGTGTAAACCACGTCAACCTGCCCAGCATGGTCCATACTGGTCAAAACAAACTGAAGAAATTCAGATAAATTGGAAATCGTCGAGCGGCGTTGAAGAAATCCGTGCTGGGCCTGACTTACACCGTTTGCAATTATAGTGTAGATTTGGTTATAAACAATCTTTTCAAAAATTTTACTAAATATATTCAAAATGGAGATAGGTCGGTAGTTATCAATTTTAGATTTAGAAAATTTTTTATGTATTGGTACTACATTAGCCTCCTTCCATTTAGCGGGAAATTTACATTCAACAAACGATCTTTCAAACAGCAGTTTTAATGGTTTCGCCAAAACTTCTGCACAATTTTTTATCAGCACGGGAGGGATGCAGTCAGTGCCAGCTGATTTATTTATGTCAATAGTTTTTAAGTATTTTAGGATCTGTTTCTCCTTAATTTCGATTGTACTAATTAAATTAGAGTGATTACACAATGGTAAGTTCAAGTTAGACAGATCGTAACTAGCCGCAGGTTGAACAAAAACGCTTTCAAAAAACTTATTAAAACCGTTGGAAATTTCTGCGCCGGTAGTATAAGTGTCCGAACCGTAGTAAAGTGTTTTAGGATAACTAGATGTACGTCTCTTTGACTTCACGTAACTCCAAATTTTTTTAGGACAAAGCTTTATTTGTTTTTGTATACTTTCAATGTAATTTTTATATAGTTCATGTTCTAATTGTTTTGATCTAGATCTTAACAAAGAAAATTCTTGATAATCTAATTCATTTTTAAACAATTTCCATTTAGAATGAGCCTTCCACTTTTCTTTTAAGATTTTGTTTAATGTGTTATTATACCATAATGGAGGGCTTTTATTCTTATTATTATTTTTTATAATCTTACGTTCAGGGACAAATGTGCTAATACATTTTAGAATTTCGGCAGTAAAACAATTAACGGCGCAGTCAATGTCATAACATTTACTAAATAATTCTGACCAGTCCAATTCCGATAAATATAAGTTAATATCGTCATAATTGCATTTATAAAAGTTTTTCCTGATGACAGTATGCTCTGCAAGTGGGCTGAGTGTTATGTTAGAAATGTCTATTATTAGGCTAGGGTGTGCGCTATCCTCCGGCACTAGGGCGGTAGGAGACCTCTCACACGATGCTGAAAAATTACTAAATACTAGATCTAAAGTATTATTATATATGAGTTTTTTGTATAATTACATTGTTCTAATCCAATGGAATGTAGTTCATCCAGAAGTAGTTTACCAGAATTTTGAATATCTATGGAGCCTCGTTTCGTGTGTAAGGGACCTAGGTCACAGCTCCATTGTATGTTCGGCAAATTAAAATCCCCGACAATTAAAAAATTATCGTTTTTATGTGAGTCATAAACATGTAAGATACTCTGTATCACACGATCTATAGTGGTGGGCAATTGGTTATTAGGCGGCGCGTAAACAACGGCAATGTGTAGGTTAGTTCCCACTGCTTGATCAAAAGATTTAGCAGGAATAGTGACCCAAAGCATTTCCGTAGGTGGGACGACATTATTTTCATCATCATTATAATTTACAGAATTGGTGGTGAATCTTTACAAGTTGCCGTGAACAACTATGTGGTCCTGTGGTTTAAGGGCAAGGAGCTCAACATGGTGTTTGGGCTCCAGCTGTCCTTCTCTAGATTCGGAAGTACCGTCAACTTCTGGGTAATGGAACCCATTTATAAATCGGTGGCCAACTACTACGGTGGATACGAGAGACTTGGTGTCACTTTGTTTATTGGTGTGTATCTATTTATTTAATACATTTAGGTTTGGGCTGTCCGATCTTACTCTATCGTCACAACCCTGTACACTCCGTACAAATGTTGTAAATCATCGTAACACAAGCGCCGTGACTTTATGCACACTCTTTCAAATGTGTGCGTTCGTGCGTGCTCGTGGTTGTACTGACAGCTTGTGTAGGCTGACCACAGAATACTTAACAGTATAAGGGGTTGTTTAAAGCATTGACGAAGATTTTTAACCGACTTCACAAAAAATTTGGTTCTCAATTCGACTGTATTTTTATTTGGAAGCTGGTATTTTCCATGTGGTCCCATTTAAATTTGAACAAGATCTGACCAATGGATTTTGAGTTATCCTCAATAATGCGTATTTAATTAATTTTATCTGATCAAGAGTTCCGAAGATAAGCGATTTAGTCGGTTTAATTTTAAACCTTGCTTGCGTTTAAAATATTTTGTTTTCACTTTCATTTTTACCTTGGCGTGTTGGGGTTGAGCGGCGTGGATTATACGGGACGGAGAGTATCCATTATGTATGCCACTAGTGTATTATGTGCCATTGTTTTGTTTCAGCATCTCTAACATGCTTGGGTTCTCTGTTCTGTGGTTTGTCACTCGGATGGATGGACTACAGAGCCGAGAAGATCCTGGGCCGGAACGCGGAACGCTCCAACGAGGAGCCCTTCCACCTGTCCGACATTCGACACTTCAAGTCTGTGTTCTGGCTTGTCTCCGTCATCTGCGTTGCCTATTATCTAGCCATATTCCCGTTCATTGCTCTGGGGAAGTAAGTTACCTAAATAAAATTAACACTTACGGAGTTTAGCCGCGAAAGTGAAAACGTGATTTTCGTATTCACTCCAAAAAAAGTCATCCAATCAATTCACTCCAAAGCTAAAGTAGCTTACCACCATCAAGTTGAAAGTCTGCCGCCAAGCCAAATACGGTGTTCCGGCAGTTATCCTTGAGAGCCTGCGTATTCCAGGTCTAGTGTGTTTACCAGCTTCGATCACATCGTCACTTACCATCAGGTGAGATAGTGGTCAAACACTAGCCTGTCACAAATAAAAAAATATATAAATTGATTGTGACTAGACAGTGCCTTTTGTAACACAGTTGAAGAGCGTTTATTCTTTTTGGATTCCCTCTCGCTCGTACAATTCGATATTTTGAATAAATTTAACATTTAAACATAAACATAAACGCTTTCACACTCACAGCCCCACACTAAGTTCGATGACTTCATTCGTGGGTGCCGGAAACATTCACATCACACACACAATTACAACCAGAACCAGAGACACAAATTTTCCTTGGGGAGAAAACTTGTATTCCTGCTGGGAATCGAACCCGATACCCCTGCTTAGAAGGCGAACACCAGCCAACTAAGCCAAGGAGCAGTCCAAATTTTCAAGAACACACGTAGATCATTTGTTAAAACATCGAATTGTGCGAGCGAGAGAGGAGCCAATAGAAAGAAACGCTCTAAAACTAACCCAAAAGGTGCGTAATCACTACAAGATGTATCACAATAATTTAGCAATAAATACATCTTAATTTGTAATTTCAGACTGTTCTACGAGCGCAAATTCGACTTCAGCCCACAAGATGCGAACAATGTCAGCTCTATGTTGTACTTGCTCTCGGCGGTACTGAGCCCCTTCTTTGGAATCCTTATTGATAAAACCGGAAGGAACGTGATGTGGGTCATAATAAGTATTGTAACGACAATTGGGGCTCATTTTATGCTGGCGTTTACTTTCTACAACCCCTATATTGGCGTGGTAAGTTGGATGAGCTTATATTAAACATATTTGATTGAACATGTAGATTATTGCCGCTTAATTGAAAAATTAGGTTGATTCGCTTCGGCCGGCTACGTAACCAGTTGCCAACGAGGAATAAATATCCTTTCTCTGGAACTGGTTACTATGGGAGGAACACAATCTGTATTGTATAATAATTGTGGATTATTGACCCTTAATAATTCGTTAATTTTCGTGCTTCAACTTCAATATAATTTCTAGCCTACATTTTCTAGCACTTTACTAGGGTATTACTTGAAATGTAAATGTTTATGGCCTCAGCAGTAAAGAGAATAGAATAACTAATTTGTAGTCCATAGTACTGCAGATATTAAAGGCAGGTGTGACGATTACCATCAGACAAACTACTTTTTTTATCTTTGATAGGCAAATTTTTTACCATTATCTCACCTGATGTTAAGTGTCGATGCGCCCTACGATGGAGCACGCTTGCTATAATTCTAATTTCTATCCTCTCTTATTGGCTTAAAACATCCAAAAACACTGCTTTGTTGGTGTAGGGATCTAGTATAAGCCTCTGGACTTACACCATTGGTACCAAGAGCGAATCCCAGCAAAAGCACAATTCAAATGTAGTGTGGATGTACCAAGCATCTTTAGCAAATCGATTCCTGGTTCAAGCACAATTATGAAAAGTTAGTTATTCTATCGCATACATTTTGGAGAGTTTGCGCATGAATTAATTATACGAGTTAATTTCACCTTGCCCCATTTTACCATCTAACAACAACACAAACGTCATCCATATATGGTTGACATACCTCCAGTTCGCTCGAAGCGTTTCGCTTCTACGTTTACGTCCGTACTGAGAAGGAGTGGAACTCTCGTCCTCGTCTTTGTTCCCCGAACAGTATAATCTGGGAGTCTTCAAGTCAAGAGTGCCCTCTAGGCAAGCATGCTACATTTTCGCGGCTTTATCCGGCATAAAAAAAAATGTTTATAATTTAGCAATTGTTTTGATATCTATTATTTCATGCTTTTCTTATTTCAGATCTCATTAGGAATATCTTACTCTCTACTGGCCAGTGGTTTATGGCCGCTGGTAGCGTTGATCGTCCCCGAGAACCAACTCGGTACTGCATATGGAATGTAAGCATTATATCTTATTCTATCATTCACATTTCAAACATTTCACGAGTTAATACAGGGGCATAGGGGAGGACTCCTATGTCCCTGCATTAACACATTAACTCGTAGCGGTGAAGTCGGTACATTTAAAATAATACCGTCTCCACCCATTTATCTTCGGAACTTTGGTCAGATTCGATGTACTAAACACGCATTATTGAAGATATTTCAAGAACTACTGATCAGATCTTGAACAAATTTAAATGGGACTATTTGGAAAGCAACATCTTTCAAACAAAAAAAAATCAAAATCGGTTCACGTGGAACGAAGTTATGAGCTGAAGTCGGTCGAAAATAATTTATTGGTTTATAATTAATTGAAAATAATAATAATGTACCAAAAGAACTAATTGAAATCGGCTCGTAAAGTTTTTGGCGGGCATGGAGTGGGGATCCTGTCTCTTTCCCGCAATGCCACTCGCATTAGTATAGGAACTGTATGGAGAATGGGGTCCTACTTATTGACGTCATAAGCCGCAAGCCATATAGTGTGCTCTAGTATGGAATCAGAATGTAGAACCTCCTTATTTATGAACAGATTAAATTTTTTTTTTTGCTAAGCCTTGGTGTTTTTGGACAGCTTTTCTACATAAAATATTGTTCACAATATTTGAATTTATTACAGATGCCAAGCTGTGCAGAACTTAGGCCTGGCGACAGTTTTAATTTTAGCGGGAATTATAGTTGACAGATTTGGATATCTCATGTTAGAAATGTTTTTCTTGGCCTGCCTCTTCAGTAAGTATTAAAACTACCTGTGTTATATTAAGAACTAGCTGTTCACCGCGGCTTCGACTGCGTTCGTGATAATCATCAATCAGTATAAAGTAGCCTTTGAGCCAGTTCTGGGGCCAAGGCTGTGGCCATTTCAAACTTTATCCAAATCCATTTGTGTGAAAAGAGGACAGTACATACAAACTTTTCAATATTATATACTAGCCGTGGCCCGCGGCTCCGCCCGCGTTAATGAAGTTAAAAAGTAGGTTATGTGTTATTCCAGAACCTAAACTATCTAAATTCTAAATTTCATCGAAATCGGTTTATTTATTACAGAGATACGTGGTAACAAACATTCACACACACACAAACTTTCGCATCTTACTAATATTATAAATACTAAAGTTTGTCTGTAAGTGTGCGTGTAAGTATGTTTGTTCCCTCTTCACGCTTTAACGGCTGAACGGATTTGGATGAAATTCAGAATGTACATAGCTTATACCTAGGATTAACATATAGTTTATAATATTAGCTAGAAGTAGGATAGGATTATTATATGCAAAAATATGACTTTATATAGATGTTTCTATAGCTTCGCCCGTGCTTATCAGCACAATAATTTGGTTTATGATACATAGCGATGATAACCCAATCGCGCGGTCGTGGTTTTGAAACCTCCCACAAACATGAGCTCCTGGTAAAGGCAACATCAGATAGAATCTATATCGTGGTAGGGCATTTTCATTGCAGCATTAGTTGCCAGCTACCCGGTTCTGTACAGGGTTGTGTGCATATATTAATGCCTACCACCCTGAAATAGATAATTCTGTCACCATCCCTGAAGTGGTGTTTCGGTAGCTAACCTTGACACCCTGTCTAATCTAGGCTGTTTATCACCCTACTTACCAAAATGAATTTCGAATTTATAACATCTGTGTGAACTATTGCATTATTGCAGTGTAAAGATTGTTGTTTTTAATGTTTTATTTATTTTACAGTATCATTGGTTGCGGCGATATTGATATACTTTATGGACTCCGCTAACAATGGTGTACTTAATATGTCGCCAAGTATGAGAGACTCTGTGAAGCTGTAAGTCTAATATACAATACTGAGTATAATACTTGTAATAGTCTTATAATTGATAACTTACGCAAAATTTAATGCCATGTTGATACAAATTAATTATTTTCTCTAACATCATCATTGCAATAGCATATAATTATTCTCACTCACCTAGTTTTATAAATTTAGTTGGATATAGAGTCCCGTCTTGTTTCGAGTCTTTTCTCAAATTGTATTTGTTATGATTCAAGGACTTTTGGAATTCAAGAGGCATCTTTATCCTTATTCCCTTGGAAAGAAAACTTGTGTTCCCACCGGGAATCGAACCCTCTGCTTGAAAGGCAAACACACAACCAACTAAGGCAACAAGGCAGTTCATTGGTATCATTTGTGTTTCAGGCACAACAGCATGATACAACAAGGCGAAACTGCAAACTTACTGGATAATGAGGAGTACACAGACCAAGAAGAAGTAGACTCTAGACAACAGACAGACGCAGACAGCCCGGTGCATCGTGACCATGCACTCGAGCAGTCCGAGAGAATACGCAGCAGATACTTAGCACAAATATTGCCAAATACTAACATTCCATAGACAAGTATTAACATAATCATCAGATTGTAAATAGAATGAACTTAGTAATTAGAGACGAATTTTATCAAACTTTTTATTTTTGAACTATTATAAAAAATATAACATTTATAACTATATTTATGTGTCTTATTATAAAACTTTGAACAATAAAAAAGCACCAAGTAGTACTAGGAATATTTATATGTACAATAGGAAATGTACACAAGTTAACATGTATTTTTTATATCTGGCAAACATAAAATTTTACCACTATTTAACCTGATGCTAGTGACGATGCGGCAGCCTAGAAGAATCCTATTGGCTCTCGATGTCCATGTTTAAAGTTTAAACTCGAACTTGATTTTTCAAACATTTATTTTAATATTAAATTAAAGTTTTCATGAAAGAATGTTTTTACTGGCAATGTATCAACATAAAATAAAAACAAAGAAATATGCACATTCCCTATTGCATTATACTTCCTACAAATACAATATTAAGGTACTGAAGTCAGTAAAGTAAATATTTACAGTTGGTACTGGATCTTTGCAGCTCTTTCAATAATACTTTTTATTATTTTATCTAACATTTTTTTCTTCATTTCATATCAACACTTAACATACAATTACAATAAATGCTTTAAATGCAATGATATTATTTAATGTAGGAAGATGTGACTAGCTCTTAGGACATGGCTACATAAATTAGGTGCAACACACATAACTTACCTTAGTTGTGACTTATTGGACCAGCATCGATGTCGCATGTTAACTGATTTTTTTTTGTAAATATAATACAAATAGCTCAAGTACCAAACAAATTGTAAGGTATGGAATGTCTTCCCGAGTAGATCATCTGGTCCAGTTTTTGTTTACTTAATGTCAGAGCATACCTTAACTTGCCACTTTTAACAACATAGTTTCTTAAATGATTACTTTAGGGCTATTCTCATTATGTCATAAATAAAGTAATACTAATAGTCATAGTTATTACAACAAGTAGCTCACCACTACTATAGCTTAACTACTGTGCTAGTGAGATATCATAATTATTAGCTATTGTCAATCTCAGATCATTTCTTTAACCACCTATTTTTTTATCCATTATTTAATTTTAGGTAACATTAATTATTGTGTTTTAATTGGATGATATATAATAGGTATAAAACCTAAGTCTTAAAATATTGAAAAACTACATTGAAGGATGTATAATTAACACTTTTGCAATTTTTAGTGTAAAACATATGAAAATATATTTATTTAAGTATATAATTTTAAGTAACATTACTATCACATTTAACACATTGTGTAAGGTTTGAAGGCTGTTAGAATTATTTTATCATTTTTGCTTATTATCAACACTCCATTCCATTCCGTTACCCGGTAACGGACTATGTATAAAAGGCAAAATCCAAGTTAAGTACCATCTCTCACCAAATACTTCTATTATATTAAGTTTCCAGCCCTTATCATGAACATAATCCTTATTGTTACTATTTTTCTCATACACTATTGTACCTTTCAAAATATTATTGAAATGATAAAAACACAAGAAACCTGTGAATAAACCAACAAACAGATTAATCACTGCTAGAAATACATACAGCGTCTCATTCCCAAAATCAACAACAATACTCGCTAAAGGGAAAACAAATTTCAACACAACTAGACCATGATTCCATGTAATAAATTGAGATAAAAATAGCACATTGTAATAAAATGCATAAACCATTGAAACAAATATGTAGAAAGTGAATAGCATGAAATATCTATGGTTGAAATATCCAACACAGCAAGCAAAGAATGTGCAGTGGTGGTCTCGTTTTAAAATACATATGTCACATGTAGAGCAATGCCAGGCCCGAGGTGGGCGGTAACATTCACAAACAGTACAAAAAGTCCAATGTGACTTATTGTGGCTATCTAAAACTCTACCTTTAATGCTAGTATTAGTAAACATACCATATATCATGTTACCAATAATGTTTAGTAAAAGAAAGTGTGCAATACACAGGTGGATACAATAAGGAATAGTCCATTCTGGTACTACTGCTGGCAAAACAACACACAATTCAAAGAAAAAGAAAGACGGAATGAGAATCAATACTATTAGAAGATAAATGCAGTGTTCTACTATTCGCTTCAGTAGTTTATTGCGGATTCGATCCACTTTTATCAACATTTTAATAAATAGACAAATTAAATAAGTGCTGTCTTCATGTAATGTAAGCAGATATAAGATTCTTCCAGTTTTAGCTGTGTAGTAGGAATTATCTGGAAAATAAACATGAATAGATAAATATTTGATGGAATTTGTATTTGCAACATAATAATACCTATAATATTATAATGCAACAAAACATAAGTATCTTTTATGAATTATTCATAAATTTTAGTGGTAAAAGCGTCAAGTTATAATATTCTCAAAGAATGTTTAGTAAGGCATTTATAATTCAGTAATCTTTTTGAACTGCCCATTGGCTTAGTTAGGTGTGCGTCCGACTTCTAAGCAAGGGTGTTGGGTTCGATTCCCGGTGGGAACGCAAGTTTTCTCTCAAAGGAAAATTGTGTTGATTTTTGTCTGTCTGTATTTTATCCTTGTTTTACTGGATACAATTCGCCCGAATAGTCTATGAAAAATTTATACCGATTGTGTAGACCAGGGGTCGGCAACCTGCGGCTCGTGAGCCACATGCAGCTCTTTGGATATGAAGCTTCGGCTCTTTAGTTCCATATGCAAATATTATTTATTAAAAAAAACATTTGAAAAAACATTTTGAATCGATTAACAAGGATTGGGCACCATTTCTATCAAGCCATTAACAAGCCTCCAAAAGTACATTAATACAGTTGAAACGAGTAAATATGATTAGGTAGGTATAATGCGTGCATATCGTTTTCTATCCGATACTCATAGTACATTAGGTATTATATTTGCCATTAAGGATTATTGTTGGCAAGAAAAAAAATTGTGGCTCTATAAAACTTTGAAATTTTGTAAATTGTAATTATTGGCTCTTCCGACTCAAACGGTTGCCGACCCCTGGTCTAGACGTATTGTGTATCACAGATTCATTGACAGCTTCAGGTACTGCCTAATCTGGCACATTATGCGTGTGAAAATAGGCCCAGCACCAAGTACCATTATGACTTGTAGATAACTTGAGTCTTTGTATAGATCAATATAATTTTAGTTTCGTTTTAGGAAATATAGGCAATTGGCCCGTACTTAGCAAAGTACCTTCTACATTTTGAATCAACTTACATTATGAACAAGGTTCTCAATTCACCTATATATATACATATATATTTTTAGCCGTTTATAACTTATCCATTCCAGCCACACTGGGCGGGTCGGCTAGTATGTTTCACTAAAACCTTTGAGATGCGCTGCGAAATAGGTTATGTAAATTAATATTGTATTTAGGTAGAGTAATATAATTTTATAATACATACCGATAATTACAGAATAAGCTCACATCCAACGACATTTATTAAGAAATGTTAGAATTATTAATCAACATAAGCATTCTCGTGGTTTTTACACTACCTAAGTCAAAATCGTAATTTAAATTGAATAGTCAGTTTTGTCTGACAGATGTATAGATAACTAACAAATTGTATCATGTTTGACATTTGTCATCAATGTCAATTTCAAATTGAATCATCCGGTATCAAACGGGTAAGTAAAGGCAGAATTATGTTAGTTATATATTATACTAGCGATCCACCCCGGCTTCGCCCGGGTGTGATAAATGGAGAACCACTCGACGGATTTTGTGCAAACATCAAAAAAAAATTTATCCTATGTCCTTCTCCTGGCTCTAAACTACCTCCCTGCCAATTTTCAGCTAAATCGGTTCAGCCGTTCTTGAGTTATAAGTGGAGTAACTAACACGACTTTCTTTTATATATATAGATACGTTGGAAACTCGGAGCCATTATAATATTGTACAGGCGTACATATAGTTCTTTTGTGGGTCCATATTGGCTCGTATAAAATCTGAAGTCATAATTTAAAGTGGCATAACAACTTTAAGCCCACACATCAATACGCCACATGATGATAAGCATAACGTTTTTGGCATAAAAATTTTCCGCATAACAATATTGAGCATAATGATAAAGTGGCCTTAAACGAATATGCATAACTATATCCTGGCGATGGCGCTTCGCCGGCCGCTGCAGCGGCATGCTCGCTACGCTCGCTCGGCTCGCTCGTTTTTGTGGTGACCAGTAACCTAACGCTCCTCCTCGCTTCGCTCGTTCAAATATTATGCAAATATAATGCCTAAAAACATTAGGCCAACAAATAGTTATGCAAAAGTAAACGGTATGCCCTAACATTATTATGCCTAATCATGAATATGCCAAAACTTGTTATGCCTAACATTTTCAGCCAAATTAAATTAGGAACTGGAAAATTATGCGAGTCAATAGGCACCCTTCTTTTGTTTGTATGGCCAAAATATTGGCTGCTTAGCTTAAAATTTGAATAAATATCGGCCTATGTTTAGTTGGACTTTTTAGGCATTCAATTCATTCAATATTTGCCTTATCAAAATAAACTATTTCATCGCCTTATGTATTTTATTTAGATACATTCGCCTAAATACGATTTTATTAAATAGTCTAGGAGATATCGTAAAATAAGTTCAGCGCGTTAGCGACGACGCGACGCGAGGGCAGTAGTATTACAATAAAAGTCACTACGTCATAGATGTTTCTTACCTTTTTTACACTATACTCATACTATACTTTTTTACGCTAAGGAACCAATAAGTAATGCAGTAAATTACTTGACGTACTCGGAGTAGACTATAATATGGCGTCTGAATAATATCGAAACGTCCGGTTTTCAAATAAAACTCAAAATAAAAATAAATAATATGTATTCATAAAAATACATCGTTTTAAATATTCATACAATCATAAAGGTAATAATAATTTAGCAAACCAATCACGTAAACACATAATAGAAAAATCTCTTCTCTCGCATAAACATTGCTAAATCTAAAAATGAGTTAAATGATTCATTTACGCTTAAAAACTAGTATAACTAATTTTTTAGAGGGAATACAATTGGTACAAAAATAGCGCCAAAAGAGAACATGAACAGACTTTAAATATAAAGGCAGTTAGAACTATTTAGATCTTGTGGAACTTTTTGCTGGGGTCATTCGCCATGTCGATGAGAGTCTGAGCGGGCTTGAATGGTGCTCCGTAGAGGCCCTGGTATTCTTCCATTTTCTTGACCAGTTTAGCGGCTCCAAATTGGTCCACCCATCTATAATAGAATGAAAGAACACACAATTGATCAATACAAAAATTTAACTTGTAAATCTATT
This sequence comes from Lomographa bimaculata, assembly GCA_948107665.1. Taxonomy (NCBI): domain Eukaryota; kingdom Metazoa; phylum Arthropoda; class Insecta; order Lepidoptera; family Geometridae; genus Lomographa; species Lomographa bimaculata. The sequence goes on along the minus strand of OX403587.1, from coordinate 13,081,814 downwards.
TATAGAAATGTTAACAATCCGGTAATTTTTAACCGACTTCAAAAAAGGATGAGGTTCTCAATTCGACTGTCTTTTTTAATGTGTTTTAGTTACCTCAGTCACTTTTTTCTAGATGAACCGATTTTGATGATTTTTTATTTGAAAGCTGGAGCTTCCCATGCTTCCATGTTTCTAAGGGTTCCGAAAACAAAGCGGTGAAGTCGGTTTTTTTAAGCTTTGCTTTCGTTTAAATTATTTGTAACCCAAATAGTATGGCATCAATATCGCATCTTTTTATAAAGCAATGGTGACATAGTGGTCAAAACCTTGCCTAAACAGCATGAAAAAAGCAAATCAAAAAACTTTCATTTGTGTGAATTAAATATAACTTACAAAAAGAATTATACTGTATAGTAATTAATCTCAAAATAAAGTTGTCTAGTGTTTATTATATAATTTATTTCTACAATTATAATTAAAATAAATAATTAGAAAATATTTTTCTTAATAGAAAAACTATACCTGAAAGGTCCACCAGTAAAAGGCGGGAAACCAAGCCCAAATACGGCGCCAACGTCACCTTCCAATGGACTGTGCAGAATCTTCTCCTCCAAAGAGAGCACGGCTTCGTTCACGAACCTGAGACAATCGTTATTTGTTTACCAAGGGAAAGTATACACGAACTGAGACTGAGCAAACGACATGAGCTTGTAATGTGCTCTTTCACATGAGTGAAGCACTTTTCATCATACTATAAATCCGAAAGTTTGTGTGTAAGTGTGTAAGAATGTTTGTTCCCTCTTCACGCTTTAACGGCTGTACGGATTTGAATGAAATTTGGAATGTACATAGCTTATACCTAGGATTAACACATAGGCTACTTTTTAACTTGATAATAGCGGGGCACGGCTAGTTGGAAATAACTAACTTTCGCGGCGTGCTGGCTTGCATCCTGCTTGAAGCCTAACAACATTATCGGGATTAACACTAAATATATTAAATTAACTTTGTCGTTATGGATTTCCGAAAAGTAACGCCTAATTCAATTATTTTTTTTTATTCTAGTTCCTATATCCTCTTGCTAGTCATTCTAGGCCTAGCGTGTTTACCATCCTCAATCACATCATCACTTATCATCAAGTGAGATACTTCATATAATCTTTATATATATTATATTTTTTCTGTACGTGTATATGTGACTGAACTCCTAAAAAAATTTTTTTGGATGTTGTGTTTAGGTGGATTAAAGATTGTTTTATTTACGCGCGGGTGAAGGAATGAACAACTAATGTTATTATAAAATACGAAACATTTTAACTCCGCATAGTTTAAGCGAGTAATTTTTCTTTCAGGATTTCGTATCCTAGATACTATCATATTTAACCGACTTCAAAAAAGGAGGTTCTCAATTCGTCGGAATCTTTTTAAACATACAACAACTTATATATGAAACCAATTTACCTGGACACCATTCTCAGCTGCTTGTCTTCCACAGTGTTAGCCCCACGCGGTTCCAGCGAGTACTTCTCCTTAAGGATCTTGATGGCGTCTTGGTTGACGTCTCGGTTCTTGGTTCCCTTCTCGTAGACGTAGAAGCCCTTGCCCGACTTGCGGCCCATGAACCCGGCTTGGACGAGATCCTGCATAATGTTGAGGTTGCCACCGCCAATGCGGTCTCCGAACGCCTAATATAAAAAAAATATATATGTTACTATTAAAACTATCGTGAGTCGTATTCATGTTGATTTAGTTCCGGTTGTACACACTCCCAGACCACCCAACCCAAAGGGATAACATTTTTAAAATATGGATTGCTTGAGAGAATTTAAATAAATAATTCTAAAATATTACCTTAGCTAAATCGACAGCTATGTGCGAGCCGACATCAATACCAACTTCGTCAGATAAGGTGGCGGCGCCCACCGGGAACCCAAACTGCTTTGTAATGTTGTCCAACTCTTTGGGGTCCACGCCTTCTTGCAGAAGCCTGCATTTACAACAATAACAGAATAAGCCATGTGGGAATGAGCGTTTGGGTTGCGTAGGTATAGCCCGGGACTGATTCGCCGTATTTTGGTTCCGGATATTTTGTCCGAGAGCGAGAACACATTCTCAAAATCAAAATCATTTATTCACATGGGCCCCAAAGAACCATTCATGAAAGTTAATGATTCTACAGCTAGATCCTTTCACACTCACACTAAGCTCCAAGACTTGTATAGTGCCGGCAACATTTACATCACACACACAATCATAGAACCAGAAACATAGATATTCCTTGGGAAGGAAAATTGTGCTCCTGCCGGGAATCAAACCCAGGATCCACTGCGCAAAAGGCAGAGAGCCTGCCCAAAGCGCCAAAAGGATCGTCAAAAAAAGATCGTTTCCTATTGGCCAAATGTCCAATCGATTATGGTTGATCTATATTTGGTTGATTTATATAATTCTAAAAACTAGTTTAGGGCAAATAATATCGGTGCGAAGTCGAGCAACGCGAGAAGTTGTTTTAAGGTTCGGGTGACCACTATCAGATGAAAAATGTATATGTAAAAAAGACAATCATAAGAAACTTTTACGATTTAAATAGAGAAAACTGCAGACTTTCATATATTTCACAAATATATCATTTAAATGAATATACATTTCGGACAAAGTACATTTAAAGCCCACCGCGAAGCGTAAAGAACTTGCCTTGCTGGAGTCCAACGGTGTCGTCACTGTTACACTGTCGCCACTAGTAGTTACTGAGGTTTCGTAACCATTAATACTTAGTAAACGTGCATAAGTGTAGGCAAATTATGCAAGATGAAAAACGTGATTTTCGACTTCGCTCCAAAACTCTAATAGAAGTTCTTGTAAAGTTTCTACCACTTTACTAGGGCATGACTTGACTATGACTGACTACTTGACTGTGACTTGTAACTAAGACTTTTATTATGAAAAAATTAAATTGTCAATTTTTGTTTAATATTTCGACTAAAGGACTATGCATCCATGGTCATGAAATAATTTAAAAAAAAATTAGTAGTTACCTGACAGCCTCGCTTAACATAGTGGAGAGGATGCGCGTGGTGTAGAAGCCGGGTCCGTCGCCCACGGTCACCACGACCTTGCCCTGCTTGAGACCGATGGCGACGGCGGCTGCGGCCGTGTCGTCACTTGTGCCGGGATGGCGGATAATCTCCAGAAGTTGCATCTTGTCCACGGGGGAGAAGTAGTGCATGCCTGCGAAACGGACAGGAATTTTGAACTGTCTCTTTATTGCACGCTCTAACAACTTTAGGAACGCAGCTACAAGTACATCTGTCCCTCTGCATTTGCTGGCTATCGTTATCCCTTTGTCGCACGTCAGAAGAGTGCGTGAAAGAAAGAGAGGTAAATATTTTAGGCAGGTAAGCTGTGTGAGCTGAATATATATATAGCGACGCTGGCTACAATGCAAAAAGCGTCTACCTATTTACTTAAATGTCTTTGCGGAGAGGCAATTCAAAAAACCTTCAAGAACCTTCCTACCAACTTTTAAACCGGTTATTACAGTTTGTTATTTTTTTTAATTATTTGCATTAAGTATTTATGTATGTATAATAATAATAGTATATATTATTGTTTTGTTTATGTATTAGCAGAGTAGTTGTGAATTGTGAATATTTATATGTTATCTGTTATATTTTTATTGTACACTGCCATCTGCTCCTTCTTCTGTTACTGTCCATCCAAAGGGTGTATGTAAGAGATCGATTTAAGCGATACCGCCCATTGTACTACCACGATGTTTTTAATATTTAATTATCATTGTTTTTAATTTGATGGTATACAATAAAGTCTTTTGTATTGTATTACATATAGTGACAATGGTTATAAATGAATGGTGATCAGGTTCTACTTTGGTGGATGATGGTATGCTGCCGCAGTAATTAGCCTTTCATGAACATGTACTCAAGAGCACCCGTCATACTATCAGTTATAGTGAGAGTAACCATTGAAGCTCAAGAAAGTAGACTATGCTTGCATGCTTGTAGATACTACGATACAAGACCACTGAAAATAGCATACTGCTTTAATAACCTTCTACCATATCAAAATTACCTACTTACCAATAACTTTATCCGGGCGGCTGCTGCCAGCTGCAATCTTCGTAATAGGAATGGCGCTGGTATTGGTTGCAATGATGCAGTGCTTGGGCACAACTCCTTCTAGCTCTTTGATGACCTTGTGCTTAATGTTGATGTCTTCGAACACAGCCTCGATCACGCAGTCTGCGGTCTTGAACTTTGAGTAGTCGAGGGTTGGCAGCAGGTTCGATAGGAATTTGTCCTTTTGTAGACTGGAAAAGAAATCATTTTCTAATCAGACATTTACCTATACTAAATAATAAAACAACGACTTTATTGTATGATAAAGTATCTTTTAGACAGGCATTTAAAAAATATTAATTGGTACTATAGCTACATAATGAGGTATCAGTTTAGTTATAATGGTAATATTGCTCGTTGGCTTAGTTTGGTGGCGTTCGCCTTCTAAGCAGGGGTATCGGGTTGGATTCTCGGCTGAAACACAAGTTTTCTCCCCAAGGTAAATTTGTGTTTATAGTTCTGGTTGTGATTGTGATGTGAATGATTCCAGCATCCACGACACAATTCATTGAACTTAGTGTGGGGCTGTGAGTGTGAAATCCTTTATATTTATGTATGTATGATTGTTTATATGCTGCTATAGTCTGTCTCCATCGGCAGACGGACGTCTGGCGAGTTAATGTGCTTTACCAAATGACAGATGACCGTTAGAACAGTTTTTGCAAAAGTAACTGTAAATGAACTCACGCAGAGACTCTTTTCCTCTTGACGGCATTAACCAGGCCCGTTTGTATCTGTCCGACGCCGCGGTAGAGACCGGCGTTAGTGGCATCCTTCATTACCACGTGGTAACCCTTGTCGATGGACACTTGTACGATGCCCGCACCCATCAAACCCGCTCCCAGTACTCCGATCTAAAATAAAAATGTTCAGATATATGTTAAGAAGGCGTATCTTGGAGCTAACAGCCGCCCATCAGTCGGCTTGGAAGGACGTCGTAAAACATGGGTGACCCACCAGTTGAGTGGCTTTCTCTGTGACTGAGGTCGAGATCCTTTTTTGGCCCCTGCGCCATCGCAATAAATAAGATAGTAAAAGCAAATTATCGCATGGAATGGGAAATTAAAACTACACCATGATAGAAATAAAGAAAACATTTTGTCCCTCGCAGGGCTCTTCCTAGTGCAGAGTACAATTCATGCATGGCCTAAAAGCATTTTATTGCTGCGTTTAGGTTTGAACACCCACTGCGAAAAAAGGGGACAGCGCCAGATCCCTTTACAGGATCGATATCTTTTTAGGGATTCGGGAAATCCCGGAATACAGTGCCCAGAACGCCGAAAATGTAAAAATCAGTCTGCAAAGATTGTGTAAAACTTGTTCCAGGATATACATGTTTATGAAAAATACCTACTTTATGAAATAAATGTTTGTCATTTTGAATCACCATTTTAAATTTTTTTTTATCTGTGATAGGCAATTTGACCACCATCTCACCTGACGTTAAGTGACGATGCGGTCGACGATGGACCACGCTTGCCTAGAAAATACCTATTCTCTCTTGACTTGAAGACTCCAAAATTGTACTTATCTGGGAACACAGACTTTGGCAAGGTGTTCCACTCCTTTGCAGTGCGCATAATGAAAGTGGAAGCAAAACGCTTCGTGCACATTTGAGGAATATCCACCATGTATCGGTGTCGCAATGCAGTCTCCATCATAGAACTACCAGACGGTAGTTCTATGATGGAACGGGAATTGAGGAATTAGATATTGTAATTCCATAGCACACTCTCCGAAATGTATCCGATAAAATACCATTACCATTACATGTTTTTAAAGGTTTCTACTGCGATATTTATTTACTTTAACTATTCATGAGTACATTATAAACTACCAAAGTTTGGGCAAAGTTTGTTTCAAAATACAGATATTTTATACGTCATATTCTTAAAGTATTCTTTTTCCATGTTAGTCAGTATTTTTATCCTGATTAAGTCTACTTTTGTTGAATTTGTGTGTGTCATATGTCAGATATAAATTCTTACCGTTTTGACATCAACCTGAGACTTGCCAAATCTGTTCTTCTTGCATTCTGTCTGGCCTCTGAACAGGCCAATAAGTCCTTTACTCTGGGGAGTCATCGCCAGTTCTCCGAAACCGTCTGCCTCCGCTTCATAACCCGCTTTGGAGCCCTTGTCTACACCAGTCCTCACAACATCGAGGATCTAAAATAAAATGTTCAGATAATTATAGAACCTTTATGTTAAGAAGGCGTATTCTGGAGCTAACAGCCGCCGATCAGTCGGTTTTGAATTATTATAAAAAAATTTAAATATATTGTTGGACCAATAACTTCCCTCAAAATGTTATTTTGTATTTATAGGAGCCTTCAAATCGCTAGTGAACGCGTGACCAGTGAGTGTGGCAAATCAAGTGAGGCTACAGCTTTAAAACACTTATAAATTACTAGCCGTGCCTCGGGGCTTTTTTTTTTTTTTTTTATTTGTGACAGGTTAGTGTTTGACCACTATCTCACCTGATGGTAAGTGACGATGTGATCGAAGCTGGTAAACACACTAGACCTGGAATACGCAGGCTCTCAAGGATAACTGCCGGAACACCGTATTTGGCTTGGCGGCAGACTTTCAACTTGATGGTGGTAAGCTACTCTGGTAGCAAGCCAGGCGAGCAACTCACAAAATGCTCTACCACCTCTCAAATGTCACCTGATTAGCACCACCCGGGGACCACGTGTAGGGAGTCAGACTTAAGGGGTATCCTCCTACGGACGTGGGTGACTCAGCCCCCCGCTTCGCCCGCGTTTATCAAGTTAAAAAGTAGACTATGTGTAAGGTATGTATGTACATTCCAAATGTTATACAAATTCTTTCAGCAGTTATATCGTGATGAGAAAACAAAGAAACCAAACATTTTTACATTTACATACAAACTTCTAATTTAAAATATTAATGTGAAGTGTGATAAACTATTTAGCCTACTGTTATGATACTTTTAAATTTCGCATATTTTCATACAAACCTTCAAAGGAGCTGGGTAAAGGCCACGAGAAGCCTTCATAACTTGTTCCTTGGCTTTGTTAAAAATAATATTTTTAACAAATTCCCATTCCATAACTGTGGCAGTTAATTTCTGAACGAGCCCTTTCTTTGTCCTGTCCACTTTCAGTTTACCGCTGGAAATCTCTTTTGCGATTTGTATAGCAGTATTCTCTAAATATTTGGCAGTGTTTTCTTCTGGCAGTCCCGTACCTAGAGAAAAAAAAAACATTAAATTCATGTTGTTACAAATTAATCCCGTTACAATTAAACATGAAATATTTCAACTTGTTTATTTACCTCTTACAAACCAGCATACTTTAGTTTTTTTTTAATTTACTGCTCAGATACGAGACGAGCAAGTCACTCTTCTGATGGTAAGCATCACGCTTGCCTATTTAAGTTTAGTGCCATTCAGAATTCTGAATGTCAACCTTTAAAAATTCGGCGCAGCAAGGCACTAAGCTCGTCTCCCTGAGATATTAGATGTGACAACATTTTATGCTCTCGGTAAATTTCTTATAATTTTGAAATATTTGCACACTAATGCTAAGCCGTTAATATCATCAGATGTGTGAATGTTCCCTCACATAACATACACAATCACGTCCAGAATTTCCCTACGGTAGAAAGAATGTGTTTTCACCAGGAAACGAAAACAATACTCGCTGCTTAAAAGGCGCACTCAACTTAGCTAAAGCGCTGTTCAAAGTATGCTGGCTAGGGTGTGATAAGTACCATGTTAACTTTGCAAAAGATCGGTAGTACTCTTTGACATTTAACAACTATCTATAAACATATAATTGTAAGAATAAAAGTGGAATGTAGTGCTGTTACCTCAGATAGAACAGAATGTTACCTCAGATAACCTCAAATATCAACAAATGTTCAACTATAAAAATAAGTTAATTTAAACTTTTAATCATATGAGATGTGTGTTCAAACAAACATGAAATTTAAATAAAAGGTATGGTAGCCTATCGGTATTCTATCGCTTACATTTCGGAGAGTGTGCACTTGAATAACATCAGTTGATTCCCCTATGCCCTTTCTATAATCGGACCACAAGACGAACTGACCAACGTCCATTTATGGTTGACATACCTCATGTCCGCTCTCAGCATTTTGCTTCGACATTTATCATCCATACAGCGAAAGAGTGGAACTCGCTGCCTGCGTCTTTGTTCCCTTAACAGTATAATCTGGGAGTCTTCAAGTCTAGAGTGAATAGGTTTCTTCTAGGTAGGCATGCTTCATCATCGGCCACATCATCACTTTCCATCAGGTGAGATAGTTGCCAAATTGGCATAAAAAAAAAATTAAAAAATAAAAATTTTAACACCTCTTTTTGTGTGAGACTGAGCTGCATCTCTGCTCTTTGTGAGTTGTAGTAGATGTATGTTATAAATGGACCCATATTTTTTTAGTAATCTCTATTTATTTTAAAATAATAAATGCATACCAGGTCCAAGAGGTGACACAAGTAAGTCAACAATTCCTAGTTTCTTAGCTTTATCAGCCTTTACGGTTTTTCCTGTGAGAGCTAGGTCCAAAGTTGTTGGTATTGAGGTAAGGATGGGCATTCTGAAAGGAAAAATATTGTTTAATTAGTTATTTTGCAGTAAGCAGTCACAAGACTGCATTTGATTACTAGGCTAATATTATAGAGTATAAAAATGATTTTATCAGGGCAAAAAACGACAAGGAATTTGCAATCAAAGTTTGTCAAAATTTCTATGTTTGAGATATTTTATAAATATAAAACAATATGTAAGGATTAAAAAAATAATCAATTATTTATTATTTATTAATTTTTTGCTATAGTGTGGTAATGCAGCAAGCATTTTGGGAATTTTCTAAACATTAAAGATTGTCTAAACCGTCTTTAACGTTTTTTATAACTTCAATATTGTAAAACTAGTTCTTGGAATAAATAAATACTTATTGTTTTGAAATAAATGAAATTTTATCACTTATTTAAATTTCATTTATTGGATTTTTGCCTAAGTCACATATTTATAAAAATAATTATAACATTTTGGAGGAGTTAAGTGACACTTGCTGAAAATTTAACAGTAGTATAAACCCCAGTTTTACCATTTATGTGTACCCCAGCTGCAGGTGAATAAGCAGTTTATCAACAAACAATTCATTTTCAAAATAACAAGCTATATCTACGGAGAAACTTTTATTTGTCATACCGTTGAGTGCCACCACCTCCAGGCAGAAGGCCTAACATAACTTCAGGCAGTCCAAATCCAGTCTTTGAGTCTTTAACAGCAATACGGTATTTGCAAGCGAGTGCCGTTTCCAGCCCTCCACCGAGACAGCTGCCTTGGATTGCAGCAATGTATGGTTTCCGCGATGTCTCAATCCTCCTGAATATTTCATGCCCTAAAAACAATAATGTTTTCAAAGTAAATATTTGCATTAGTAACAATTTAATGGTGATTTAACCTTTAGTGTTATTGTGTATAGTATAGGTTATGTCAATCACATGAAAGTGCTTTGCCTCAGGCAAATCTACTAACAAACCATGTTCCAAATGTTCACCAGTCACATGCCACTCAACAAGTTTAAAAAACAAACAATCGCATTCACACTCACACTCCGACACTCAGTTCAAAGACTTGTATCATGGGTGCCGGAAATATTTACATATCACATACACCCAACACCTAATGAAGAGGGCTGGCTCCCCCAAATGTACATCTTGTGGAGTCCCGGAAGAAATGTATCATCTATTGACAGAGTGGGAGCAGAGCAAATCTACGGGATCATTAATATTAAATGAATGTAGTTTTGGTGCTAGTGATCTTGGTGTATTTCAGAGCAGTCTGGCTGCACCTGAAAGTGATGCAGCTCTGTATGTCAATATTAAAATTATTTAGTGAAAAGCAGCATATGAGTGTATCAATAGGGCTGACATAGTCGCAATGTGATTCAAAGCCCTTGCAATAATATTGATAAAAAAAAACTTGTTCACACTCACAAACCCAAACTATAATAGAATCACACCCAAAAAGATTAAAATATACACAAAAGTAGAGACATTTTTCAGGTAAATAAAATTTACTCTAGAACTTCTTGTGAGCAACTAACATATAAAATAAATTAGGTACATACCTCTTTTTGATAATGCAACTACTTCCTCTTTAGTTTTGCATGCCTCCAACATTGTGATATCTGCTCCAGCAATGAAACATCCTGGCTTGCCTGATATTATGACTGCGGCTTCAATTGAGGGGTTTGAGTCCACTTCATTTACTATTCTACTAACTTCCTCCATAACCTCCGTGTTGAGAGAGTTTACCTAAAAGTTAAGTTTGATTAGGATACACCAATGTTCTGATAGCATTATGATTATTTTCAGCTGAAGTAACATAATTATGACAATGTTCTCTTTCTTGAATTTATTATAATGTATCAAAGCATCTTATTATATTTAAGTTGACTCGCCATGGACGTGCCATCTACCGTTATATTTATGTGTGCAAACTTTCTGTATAAAAAGCAGTGATTAGTTTACTTTAGGACTTCATGCTAAATTTGGTACTGACCTTAACATTTGGAGAGTCCAAAGTAATAACATACACACCATTGACGATTTTACATTTTGTGTGGACTTGGCTCCCTGCCGCAGCAGCGAAGTTTCTGCTAGGCACTGCTGAAAGTACATTTTCGTTATTTAAATCGGGACTTTAAAGTTACAATCTTTTATTCCACTCGATAACCAATAAAAAAAGTTAGTCGGTAGACCGACAACTTTCAAAGTAGATCTTACCGCTTAAAAGTAGATCTTTACGGTTTTTCAGGATCTTTAGAGCATGTAATATTCTGTTGTTTGCCATGTTTATTAATTCGCTTTAAACTTATATCTACAAAACTGAAATTTACAAAAATATTAATTTTGGATCCAGACTTTGAACCTAAACTTTCGACGTGAAGTAGGGTGAAGGAGGGTGTGAAGAAATTGCTGCGGGAGGAAGAAATGTCAAAAACAGGCAAAGGTCGATGTGTAAATTTTTGGTTGTCTATGGTTTTTGTTTCAGACAACGACGATATTCTATTAGGTATCTTTGTTGCGCGCGGTTTCTATTTTAAATTAAGCAAAAATTTACCTTATTTCTTAGGAGTTTTGTCAATTTCGTATTGAAACCGTTTGCAACAGAGATAGGTAATAGGGGGTACATCTATCGAGTACTCAGAGATCGAGTAGGTGTAAGTATATAGTAATTAAAACGGTAGATGGCACGTCTATGGCGAGTCAACTCAAATCACATGCATGTTTCATGAATCAATGAAGTAGGAAATAAGGAATACATATTACAAGATTGTATGCAAAAACTTGACATACTCGTAAGTACTAGAGTTTTTAAAGCAAAAAAAAACAAACGCATTCAAACTCACAGCCCCAAACTAAGTGCAAAGACTAGTATCGAGAGTGCCGGAAACATTTACCTAACACTCACACATACAATCACACCTAGAACCCAGATACTTATTTTATTTTATGATGTTGGGGGGCTTACAGCTAATGATACAAAATAAGTCTTAATATATATAACAAGTGGCCATTTACAAGCCTCCGCAGATATTATTGACTAAGAAGCTTGCTTTAAGAAAAAACAAATTTAAACATGATTAAATATGCAATTTACACGCTATGTATATGGAAAGAAAAATGTATCTCTTGCCGGAATCGAATTCAGGAGTCACGGCGCAGCGGCCATATACTTGCCCACTGCGACAACAGGGTCGTCTATCTACTTGTATGTAGTATATTATTATCTAAAAAACTTACTTTAATAAACTTAATTTCATTTCGTTTTCATTCATAAATACTGTGAGTGAAAATATGTATGTATTGTATTGAATGGTAGTCACTACTTAGTCTTACTGGTGGACCACGAGGGAATGCATTTCATCGTATGCGCATTTTACCTATTTGCCGTTCGTTGTGGGACACTTCTCACAACTGACCCTTTATTATGTATCTCTGTTGCGAGCCGGTTCTATTTGAATTAAGCAAAAATGAACCTTATTACTTAGTACTTTTGTTATTTTCAGATAGGTAATAGGGGGTCTAATCACGATACTATTTTTATTTTATATCGCTATCTAAGAGCCAATTGCATATATTTCCTAAAACTCAAATCAAATCAAAATCGTTTATTCACATGGGCCCCAAAGAGGCACTCATGAAAGTTAATGACTACTGCCAGATTTGCAAAATTACAGCCATCTCGAGAAGAATCTGGGCAAGAAATCGGCGGCGCCGCATTTTTTTTTCATTATTATTTTTTAATCATTCTTAAACACTGTTACATAATAATAATTGTATTAACCTAGGTAGGTATATGTTTTTTTTTTGCTGCGAAAGTGAAAAAAATACGTTGTTGATTTTGAATAATTTACCAAAAACTGTGATTCTTGGAGATTTAATGTGTAATAATGGTGGATTATTAACCTGTATTAGTTAGTAAACGTGCATAAGTGTAGGCAAATCATACAAAGTTGAAAAAATGATTTAAAATGTTCAAAACTTAGTCCTCCAAAGATTAAGACAGTTACTTAGGCACTTCTCTAATAATGCGTACTTTACTGGAGACAGTTACAAATAAAAGCTCTTCACATCATTATCACAAAGAAAAGGTCGAGTTAAACCTCAGTTCCACTTGTTGCTACCGTCATCGCCCCTCTGTGCGGTATCCTTGGAGACGGCGCGAGCGAGCCACCCTTGTCGCCCACCCGCATCCACAGCGCCCCCCCATCATCCGCCAGCTAACCACCTTTTAGTATTGCTAGTTACGAACTTATAATTCACCTCAAAGCCATATACAACTTCAAAATCGTTTATTCACATTGGCCCCAAAGAGGACCCATAAAAGTTAATGACTGTACTGCCAGATTCGCAAAATTACAGCCAGCTCGAGAAGAACCTGGCAAGACTCGGCGACGCATTTTTTCTATATTATTTTTAAACATTCCTAAATTACTAATACAGGATCTAAGTGCCTATATCTATACAATTTCTGTATTATTTTGTATTCTATGTAGAATGAAGATTGACCGATAGTGGTATAGTAAATAAATATTTACTCCACTGTGAAGTACATTCGTATCGGTGATTCGGCTGCAGAGAATGAGCCAGTACTAATTTTGGTCCCACCAAGCCCCACGACATAATTCATCGATTATCGTGATAGGTGAGATAATTGTCAAACCAAAACTTTATATCTCAAACTTTTAGATAGAACTCTACGTCGCGTCGTCTTCCTTTCTAGCTTCAGTACCCATATTGTTAAGCCAGTTAAATAAAAAAAAAAATGTGTCCGACGCAGGTACGAGCTTGTACTTCAATTCGTGGTAATTTTCTGCAATGGCAACATCCACCCACCCACCACTTGCGAGCTCGAGAGCCGAGAGTGAGTCTGCGTCACGCGGGTAATTACACATCTAAAGCTTTTGATGGCGCGGCTTTGCGCTTTGGTAAGGTCGGGAGGGCGATAAATCATTTCCGGAACCGCAACTGCTGGACTTTAGCTGTAGGAAATTGAATCGTTAACAATGATGTCCTATGATGAATAATTGTAGGTTATTTAATTATCAACTATGAGTTACTTTAGCAATCAATTATTTAGATGTACCTCTTGACTGACATCGATTATTGCTGTCAATATTTCGTTTCAAGAAAAAGGCTGCAGCCATAAATCTGTTCTAGGACTATTTAAGACCCCTTCGGTATAAGTACCTATTAATAGTTTCTCCTTTGTCTCTCATAGTCATAGTTAAAAGTCATACAGAGTATGAAAATGAAAACCCAAATACTAGTAGGTTTTTAGGAACTCTTAATCGATCCATTAAGTGGGTACCTAATAGTTGTCGGGTTTTAATTATAATACTAATCAAAATATTTTTTTAGAATTGTATATTATAACCTTTTTCATTTTGTATTCATCTCTATGGTATTTTACTAATTTTAGTATGGATACCTACTACTTTATTGAGCACCAAGAATGCCATTTAGTTTTATTTTATTTAAAACATCTAGCATACAAAGTAGCTTAACAGGGTATCGTTGAATTTGTCTCATTTGTCCAGGTGTCATCCACAGGATTATTCAACGATACTCTATTTGATATAATCGTTGTATTAGGGAACAAATAAGCATACAAAAACACACGGTGCAAGAACTAATTCTACTAACTCAAATTTTTGCTTCGCCGTATACTCGAGTAAATATAAAATACTTTTCTTAATGGTACTAAAAAATAAACAGAGGTATATATATATCTGGGTACCACGGAATTGCAGAAAGCTATGTACGATGTAATAACACAGTGGTGAAAGTTAGGTCAGAGGAACATAATAATAATAATATTATCAAGAAATAAAACAAATTCATTAATTTTTTGCTATCTCCTTATATACCCGTTCAACTTACATCAGAACAAGTCTTTACCCAAAAACTGTATCGGTGTAGTTACACAAATAAAATAACATAAAAAATACAAAACTATAGAAAACATATACAAGAAAGGAGATTCATAATATTTGCGTATCAGCAGGCGCTGAAAGCCATTTCTTTCAGACAACCTTCAGGTACCTCCATGCATGTCTCTTTATCTTAATCTTAATACCTTTAATTAAACGAGCAATTCTTGTATATATGTATAAATATATAATCTGAATCTCGGAAACGGCTCCAACACTTTTCATGAAATTTAGTATGCATGGGGTTTCGGGGGCGATAAATCGATCTAGCTCTCATTTTAGAAAACGTCGTTTTATCCGTGTTTTCAGGCAATAAAAAACTGCTACAATATCATTAGAATACGATGGTAAATTTTGCCATTATCTAGAAGGTTATAAAAGCTCAGGTGGGAAATCAGGCGGTCCCGAAACCAGAAGAGTTTGAGTTCGAGTCCAGATGATTATTTTTTAACCAAAAAAAAGCCAAGCAATGTATCATCCAGGTACTTTATATAAAGTGCGGAACAAGAGTTTACCTTATGTTGTGTTGCCGTATCGTATTTCGGAATTTAGATTCCAGCAGTCAGGTATTTAGTCTATCATATAGAATAGCCGTGCCCTGCGGCTTCGCCCGCGTTACTTAAGTTTCTAACTAAAGCAAGTAGCCTGTGTTAATGCTGGATATAAATTATGTAATTTCATCCAAATCAGTTCAGATTTACAGCGTGAAGAGAAAATCCAGAGGATGAGCGTCTATATCGCTTGAACACCGGTCGATCAAACATAACGTGAGTACAACTGGAACTAAATCAATATAAATGTGAAGAGAAAACAAACATACTCGTACCTACACACACACACACACAGTCGTATTTAAAACATTAGTGTGATTTTATACGAGTTTTCTAAAGGTACCCAAACATTTGGTGGCTATTCAACCGATTTAAAATAATCTAGGTACTTACCTACTTTAGTTTTCTGGAGTTCCATTGCTTGGAACAAATCCCTTGAGTACCTAATCAAACGATTATGTCATTTCTCTTTTGCGTTGAATGGAACACTTTACTAGACTTACAAAGTGCTCTCTTCTATAGGATATTCTTCATTGGAGCCTGCGGAGAGGGCTCAAGTGAATTGATTCAATTCCCAATACCCGGCCCGGGTGGCGGGTGGCACCACCTCACACCATCGCTCCATTTGCACCTAGATATCTAGGGGTCTATACTTTACTTTGTACTGGAGTGGACAGTAGACAGTAACATTATACACCCTTGATTGTAGTGTCTTTGTGATTTTTTATAGGTCAAATAAGAATGTTTTAACTAAACCTTATAAAATAACTGTAATTTATAATGTTCTGGGATCGATGGGACATTTGGCAATGGTAAATGGGTTTTTTTTGACGACCCATTTGGCGGCAATGGGGTCCTGGGTTCGATTCTTGGCAGGAGCACAATTGTCCTTCCCCAGGGATATTTGTGCTAGTGTTTCTATGTGTGAATCTGTGTGTGATCTAAATGTTTGTGGCAACCACGATACAAGTCTTTGAACTGAGTGAGGGGTTTTAAGTATGAATGAACTATGAAAAAAACAGCAACGAAAACTGTTTATACCTTAACAGTTATAGTGTCATAGATCATATATATTATGAGCTAAGTGATATGTATACCTACGAGCGTATATACTAAATCTTTAATTGGAGTAATTAACTTTAAATATTTTAATAATATCATTAAAATTATATCTACTATGGAACGGAAGTACCAACCTGACTGATGGCCTCTAGAATTTGTGTAATTATGTAAATAAGGTAGCCACCTAAACAAAGGAAAAGTATTAGGAAAAGTACATTGTTAAAAATCGTGCCCTAGATCCTGTTCTAGAATAATATCTTGCTGATTCAATTCGGCTCCCGTATATCAAACAGGGGGTCAAAGAGAGGAGGGGTTACTCGGGCTAGAGAGACCCATGCCACCCCCACCGTATGCATTTAACTCAGTTACCTAGAATAATTTACTGCTTTAGTAAAGCTTTTGTAACTTGGATCGAAACGGAAATCAAGAGTGTTCTATATTACGAATCAAATGAAATTGTTAATTAATCAGAATATACACATGTATATTCTGGTAATACAGATATTTAGATGAATAAGATCAAGTCGTGACGGTCAGTTCAGTCAGTATGCAAATGATGAATATTATTCATTTCTACTATTAAATAGTTTAACAAAAAATCCTTAAATTCCATAACACTATAGAAACAATGGCTAGTTGGCGCAGTGGACAGGTCTCCGCCGTGGGTCCTGGGTTCGATTCCCCGGCAGGAGCACAAATTCCTCTCTCAAGGGATATTTGCGCTTCAGGTTCTGGGTATGATGTGAATGTTTCCGGCACCTACGATATACAAGTCTTTGAACTTAGTGTGTGGCTGTGAGTGTGAATGCGTTTTTTTATGGTTAAGAATACGATCAAATCATCTTGGCTCTGACTCTATTTCTCATTTTAATTGAACGGCTGTTTCAATGGTTTTCGATCAGGATCGCAGCATTTGCAGCTCAAAGTGACAGTGAAGAATTCTTTAATCCTTGATAGGATCTGACGAGTTTATTTGGCGCAGTACCACTCGTTTGAAGAACAGCCGAACAGCGGTAATAAGCTAGAATAATTCCAGCAGAAAGATTGTTACCGGTGTGATTCCTGCAAATCAAGAGTGAATAGGTATTATTTTCTAGGCAAGCATGCTCCATCGTCGACCCCATCGTCTCTTAATATCAGGTGAGATAGTGGTCAAATGTTTGCCTATCAATATATATATATGTATATATATCTCTCTAATACCTTTAAACGACCAATTCTTGTATATATGTATGTATATAATCTATATCTCGAAAAATTTTCATGAAATGTAGTATGTAGGGGGTTTCTGGGGCGATAAATTGATCAAAGCTAGGTTTCATTTTTAGAAAACGTCATTGTCCAAAAAATTTCACAAAAAGGAGGAGGTACTCAAGTCGACTGTATTTTTTTTCTTTTTGTGTTACCTTATATCTTCGTTACACGTGAACCGATATACCTATTTATTTGTTGAATAAGTTTGCTTTCCAATTGGTCCCATTTGAATTTGATCACGATCTTATCAGTAGTTCTTGAGATATCGTCAATAATGCGTGTTTAGTACATCTTATCTGATCAAAGTTCCGAAGATAAAGCGGTGAAGTCGGTTTTTTTTTAAGCTTTGCTTGCGTTTAATTATTCAGAATTATAATAATAGTATAAAATCGTATAGATAGAAAGTTTTTCTGTTTTCTATTACCTATATTATAAGTACCTAGAAGGCTAGAGGAGGTCTGCTGGGGCCTAATCTACTCAATTGAGGTATCCTAACTTAATAGTGCTTAGTATGATAGCTCAACTGAGAAAATATAAGGTATAACAATGGTAGAGTGGCATAAAATGTTTCCTTATAAGCCGTGGTTTCCAGTTTCCAGCCTATGCAATAAACTCATATTTTTCTACTTATGAATATGCCAAAATTTTATTTAAAAATACCCGCGATGACGTAAACCGAAAACGACTGCACCAATTTTTACCGATCTTACATACAATCCTGACCAAATTGATCACATCCCTTGTGGTTTATTTTGTAGCCCTAAATAACGGTAGCTATATTACTGGCTGGAATAAAGAGGAATGGTATGTACAACATAACTGCTATTATACTGACTTGCCTGTATAGTACCTATACTGCGACCATAATCTCTACAATCCAATATTGTGTATGTGATGTAAATGTTTCAAGCACCTACGATACAAGTCTTTGAACTTAGTTTGGGGCTGTGAGTGTGGAAGCGTTTGTGTTTAGTGTTAGTAGTTTAATAAACTTTATAGCCCGCGACCAGGTATATATTTAATAGATAGCAGGCGCCTTCGACGACATAGTACATTACTAGTAGGTTGATACATAGTAGAAATATATGTTGATATTTGTATAGACACTTGTAAACTCGAAGTTTTGCAATAGTGTGTATTGCAACATTTCGAAAAAGTGATCAGAATTGACTAATTCGGAAAACCTCGAATTAGAATGCCATGTATTTTTGCATGTCTCTTAGTTATGTCCATATCTATATTATATAGAGGTAAAGTTTATTGATTATAATATTTACTGATCTCCTTAATTAAAATATAGCAATTGTTTTTTTTTTTACTTCGTAAAAAAAACGTTTTTGTATGTTATTAAATCACAATATCTGCAATAATAATAATAATTATCGTCCTATAACTATAGTCCCAATCCTATCAAAAATCCTTGAAAAGGCAATGTTGGTTAGATTAATTAGCTTTCTTAAAAAATTTTAGATATTACGGGAAGAACAATTTGATTTCCGCAAAGGAAGCTCAACGTCACTAGCATGTTTTGATTTAATAAGATTTATAACAGAAAACATAAATGCCGGCACGCCAATTGTATCAATATTTCTAGATATGACAAAAGCTTTTGACTATGTAAACCATTCTATACTCTTGTATAAATTAGAGATTTATGGCATACGGGGAATAGCTTATAATTGGATAGCTAGTTACTTAAAAAACAGAAAGCAGTACACAGAAGTAACTAAAATTGTCAACGATGCGCGAAATAAACTGTCGAAAGATAAATTTAGATCTGACATATTAAGCAGCAATACCGGAGTTCCTCAAGGCAGTATATTGGGACCATTGCTTTTTTTAATATACATAAATGACCTTCCAGATGACACTCCTCATAAGACTATCATTTTTGCAGATGACACTACAATAGTTATTAAAGGAAGAAATAAAAATCAAGTTAATCTGATGGTAAATAAAGCGCTGTCTGACGTGATCCATTGGATGGAAACTAATAATTTACACATTAACTTAAATAAAACAAAATTAATTCAATTTCGTTCGTATAATTCAAATCCATTGCAACTTGACATTAATTATAATAATATAATAGTTGATATCGTTGACAATTGTAAATTTTTAGGACTGACTATTGACAAAGATTTAAATTGGAAAACACATATTGATGTCATGTGTAAGAAGTAGGAACGTTTTGTATTCGCGCTTAAAAAAATTAGACACACTGTGTCCATGGAGGCCGCACTGATGGCATATCATGGTCATGTGTCATCTTTGCTTAGTTACGGTTTAATTATATGGGGAAACTCAGTCAATATTGACAGAATTTTTAAAATACAAAAGCGATGCATTAGGGTCATGAATAAGGCTTGGTTTCTAGATAGCTGTAGACCTCTTTTTAAAGCATGCAACATACTTCCTTTGCCGTGTATGTACATTAAGGACATTTGTTTTTTTGTTAAACAACACCCTGATTTTTTTAAAAAACGTTGTCAAGTTATTTCTCGTCAAAAAAGAGATAAATTCACGATCCTTTTATATCAACCGACTGCCCAAAAGGAATTATACAAAAGAAACGTTTATAATATGTGCATATCAATTTTTAACAGTGTACCTAATGACATAAAAATTTTGGAAGGTAACAAATTTAAAAAATCTTTAACTAGCTGGCTTCTTATTCATTGTTTTTATAGTGTTAAAGAGTTTAAGAATTTTAAATTAGTCTAGATATTATAGTAGACATAGACATTACCATTTGCACGTCTGCTTGCAGACTAAATATATTGTGTCACTCTTTATATTAAGATCTTATGTACATGTATTCTAGCAAATAAACGATTTGATTTGATTTGAATAGAAATAAAAACAAATATGTAGGTTTTTTATCGACGTCGTAATGTGTTACTATTTAGTTTATATATTTGTCCTATGGCAAAGGAGAGGTCCGCTGGTAACGTAAAACATATTAGTTAATAGGTTCGTATTAAGATCTACTGATCTGTTGTTTTGAAGTTACTAGGTTTATGTACTACATGCATATGCATATAAAAACGACTAAAGTCACTAAGGTATAAGGAAATTAGCCGGGAAAAGCTACGAAGCGTACTTTACACTCTACAGATTCCTCCCGTTCTATTAGTATTCGAGTAGACGGCTCATGCGCTGCGGCTAATCTTCTAAATGGACATAGTGAAGTGACGACAATAGGTATGTATGACTAGCTACCAATATAACACGGTGGTATATAAAGCTGGCGAGCGGTGGAAGGCGTAGTCACTCGCAGTCCCCTCGCTGACTGCCCGCGCTTTCCACACTTCAAACCGACCGCGCGAAACGAACACAGATTCTATCGGTTCCAAATTACCAACAATACATTAAAAAAAGTGATTACTGCGTCGGCATTTGTTTAAGTTTTTAAATAACTCGGTAAGTTCAAATTTTTTGTTTGCATTTGCGAGAAGTTTGATTGGGTGCTGGTTGACACCGTTTAACTTTTGGCCGAATTGTAAATGAAAGGACCTTTGTTTTGGGTATTGATTCAAGGCTATGATTTTTAATAATTAATGAAGTATAGCTCTATTTTTTATTTTTAAAGATAAGAGATGTTTTGATGAGAGTGTTAGTAGTTGAGTAGTTCATCTACCAAATCTGATATGCATTTGTTTGTATTTTTTCCGCAAATTCTGAAACACTGAAATGGAGAGTATGTGTATAGAATATCTTTAATTTTGATACTAAGTCACTTTTATTTCTGTCGAATATAGGATTCCAGATTTTTATTCATGGCTTGCATTAACGGTATATGGGTACTATTTAACCATTTAGGTAAGTTAAAATTAATAGAAGCACTTATTCAAGCAGTTGTGCACAATATTGAAGTTATTTTCGCCAAATGTAGAGTCTCTCAAGTTTACATTCTTGGGTAATTAACCTTGTGTCACAGAATAATGAATAGTATTAGTGTGCTTGTAATCTTTATAAAAAGTATTTGTATTATAAAAATCAAGACAAAACGCAAAAAATCGATATATTTTATACATCTGTCGATACTAAAAGTTTATTTTTTGCAACATGATATATTTATTCATAGATTATATGCAAAACAGCACAGTATTATACCATAAGTAGGATCCATTTAAAAATCAAATATTTTTTGATAACGGGTTTCGATTTTGATTTTTTGTTCTTAATAACAAGTTTAACTCGTATTTATAACAATTTTGACTGATATAATCATCAGAACATCAACGTAAATTCCAAGAAGCAGTGTCTGTAACTATATTGTTATTTAAAAAATACTAACATAATCATGTACAAATAATAAACAGTCTGTGTATTGGTAACCTATTGAGGTTCAACCATTTCGTACGATTACGTACAAAATGTACTATAATGTATTTATTCGAGCCCAAACTGGGCTATTTCTTGTCTTGATTCATCATCATTATAACCATAATTGCAATGGAAGCCGCTGGGTGCTGCTCTTAGGGCTTGCTTCAGATATCCTAGTCTACCTATTCTAAAAGTAGTTCTAAAGAGTTTTCAGCAAGAGGTGTTAGAGAAAAATCATACTTTATTCAGTTTATAAGGATAGGCCTGGCCTTGTGGCAGCCAAGCGTTCTCAGTGTTTTAATTCATCGATGTCCACTCTTCTTATCATACCTAATTATATCAATCTTGCAAGATAAATTATAATAACTTATGAATACATATTATAAGAATAGAAGAAGACACACTGAATAAAGACTTGATTGTAAATAATTTAAGCGTAAGCAAAGCTTAAAAAAACCGGCTTCACCGCTTATATTTTGGTTTTGGCTTGATCGATTTCAATAAAATTTATAGGGACCACCTTTGAAGTATAATCTACCAAACAAAAAAAGAGTTGAGAATCGGTCCACAAATGGGGAGAAATCGGTGAACATATATAAAAAAAATACATACAGTCGAACATGGAAATACCTCCTTTTTTGAAGACGGTTAATTAATGCCTTAGATAGCGCGTTCAAAATCAAAATCAAAATCAACAATGAAGATCAATTAAATTACCAATTTTTTGCAAAGATTAGTAATAAAAATAAAATATAATATACCTACCCTTTAAAGTAATGAAACTTCTGTTTGTTTGTACCTTTTTGTGTTATACCAATTTGGATGAACTTAATACATGTATTTTATTGACTGGCGTCTAAATTAAACTATTATTTATGCTAATTCAGCATCATTATCATCATGAACGCTGACGAAGCTGCAAGATTCAAATTAGATCTTGATCCAGAAGTTCAGTATACGCATAAGGACTGCAAAAGCAATTCTTATAGTACATTAAATAGTTTTTAGCAGAAGCTGGCATAAACAAGAATGTTGTAGCTAATGTAAACCGTAGGTTTGTTTCCTATCTCGATGGGCACAAATAATACCACAGTTTGGGTTGTGACGTTGCTTTTGATTATTCGATGTCAGATATGCTCAATTATGCCTTATTTGATCTATCTTTTATAAAGACTACAATAAGAAGAAATACTGAATACATTATTAGGTTTCTTTGTAAATTAATTATTGTTACAACATGCCATCTTATTTACAAGCTCATTAACAAATGCCTCCAGCGAAGCTGTAACACTGGCGACGCATTTAGCAAAAATTATATGATTTATATATTTTTTTAATTTTTTAGTTTGACTAATTAACTCGATAAGAAGAAGAACAAGCTCATTGACTAATCTGGTATATTAACTTAATTGATCGAGCGAAGCGAGATCTCTTCTTGACTTGGGTCGTTCAGCACTTTGTCCGTCTGTCCGTCCGTCCGTCCACCTGTCAGAGGCATCTAGCGTCTAAACTATATAAGCGAATGACTTCAAATTCTCATAGAATATGTAAAATTATATGAGGAGAGTGCGAAACCGCTTTTGAAAAAGAACTATGTTAGGAAATAATGATTTGGTAGGCCACCAAAGTCACTGTTTTTAGACCTATTTTGTCCCGGGGTCTATCTCAAAAACGGCTTCATACTGAACGCTGAAACTTACGTATAATATCCGTTATATCGTGTACTTGAACAACAAATACAGAAATCAAACAATTATTGCATAGAAAAAAGTTATAAGTAAGTAGCCTCAAAAGTTTTTCTCTATGAGGCAAAATGTAGGCGCGAGAGCTTCTCTCTTTGGTTCTGTATGTTTGTTTGTTATTGTGTGTGTGATGTTTATGGTACTCACGATACAAGTCTTTGTAATTCTAAGTATTAGAAATTAAGCTCCACTTGATTGACAGCGAGGTAATCCTATAAGAGTTCCCTTTAATAAAGAGTTTCTCAAGAAAAAGGTTAATTTCTAATACTTAGAATTACAAAGACTTGTATCGTGAGTACCATAAACATCACACACACAATAACAAACACACATACAGAACCAAAGAGAGAAGCACGAATTGTCCCTAGGGAAAATTGTATTCATGCGGGAATCGAATCCAGGACCCTCGGCGCCAACTGGGTCATCGACGGTGATCGATATCAGTGAGTTAGTGGCGATTGAAGTCGGATTTAATAAAAATTATGAAACAATAAGTAACAAGTTTAACCCTGAAATAGTAACTTTCTCTAATCAGCTGACCTAGATAATGACATTCGCTCGGAATCATGGACATAAAGTAATAAAATACTTGTTTAATCTGACAGTGATATATATATAACTATACGTAAAAAGTAACATACGAGTAGTAACAGTAACTATAAAATCACACTATCTGCAGCCTGCACATGATCCTTTGTGTATATGCCCGCAGAAGCCTTCATCGCAGTAGTTTTCGTTAGTCTCCGCATGTCGGTTGATACAAATGTAAGGCCTACTAAGGGTAATTTATTCAAAGTGTTTTTATATTACGTGTATATTATTATATTAATATATATAATATAGTATAGGTACTATATTG
Source organism: Lomographa bimaculata (assembly GCA_948107665.1). Classification (NCBI taxonomy): domain Eukaryota; kingdom Metazoa; phylum Arthropoda; class Insecta; order Lepidoptera; family Geometridae; genus Lomographa; species Lomographa bimaculata. The sequence continues at coordinate 13,057,409 of OX403587.1, read as the reverse complement.
TGAATATAATACTATCCACGTAATATAAAAGCAATTTAAGTAAAGTACCCTTAGAATAAGAATACAGATTCGATTGAATACGAATAGAATACGTACAAGGTTAGTGTACCGACTGCTTAAAGTTAAAAAAAACTGTGAAAAGCTGTGTAAAGTTACTATATCAATCTGGGTTAAAATGAAACGTTAAAATCACACATTTGCACTCGATCGTTTGACAAATTGGAAGAGGTGCGTTTACATTTTCAATGGTTCTACACTACTTATAGGAACATTTATTAGTTAGAACAATCTGTGAGTATACTATATGTTCTCTATGTTGGAATCACTTATGAAGCGTGGTTCGTTGTTGCGTAATGCATGAGCATTAGGCATGCGGGTTCTACACACTGTACATATCATACCTACATAATAATATATATTTGTATATATATATAATGACTGTTGAGATAAGTTGTTCATTCAAGGATCGATATACACAAATTATTGTGGTAGGTATTACAATGGCTGGCAATTTTTTTCTTATCATAATAGTTTTTTTTTTATTTAACATTGCCGCATAGCATTTTGGGACTCTATAAATACAGATAATTTTCCTAAATATTAATGTTTTTAAAACTATTTGTGATATTAATTGATATCATGTCTGTATTTAGTATATTAGCTTCTTGACGCTAAATAAATGATTGTATATTCCACATATCAACGAAAAATTTAAGCTGATAAAATAAAATAAAAAATTACGTCTTGGTTATTAAACACTAAACATAAACGCTTTCACACTCACAGCCCCACACTAAGTTCAATGACCTGTGTCGTGGGTGCCGGAAACATACACATCACACACACAATCACAACCAGAACCAGAAACACAATTTTCCTTGTGTTCCCGCCGGGAATCGAACCCGATACCCCTGCTTAGAAGGCGAACGCTCACCCAACTTAAATAACGGGCAGTTCAATATGTGAGCTATCATTAAATAAACGAGTTATATTTGCCATTGACGATTTTGCAGCCTAAATAAACAGGTCAATCTCGTATCGCGATGTGTTGATTAGTTATCAACGGATTTTTTCAGTTACCAAGCAATCGACATTTAATTTATTTTGTTACCACCTTATCTGCATTAAAGACTGAAGCAAGACCGAAAACAAACATTGATTGCTAAACTAATAATATAAACTCGCTTGTAAGGTTCAAGTGGACATTTTAAAGTAGGTCATTATAGAGAACGATTTGTACGCTTATATATTTTGTGGTACACACGTATATAGTTAGTTATATATAGCTATATGTAATATAGTTATAAATATTATAGTATATAGTTATACTTATAGCTTTATATTACTTTGTTTATTAAGCTAGTTATTGAATAGCTTCTATCGCGGGCCTTGAGCGTGGAGACCGAATCCAGAAATTCCGTAACGAAAATAGCCTAACACCCCCACTCCGACCGGCACAGCGGTAATACTTTTTAGTTTTGCCATCTATCGATGAATAGCAGAACTTTTAATGCCTTTTTCGAAATATCAAGCTTGTCTCTTTAGTTCAGCGACTCGCCTCTAGGTGGCAGGAAAAAAAATACTGCATAAATAAAATAAATAAATAATTATAATTGCATAAGTTGATAAAAAAATGCTATGCAATAGCTGTACCGCGGCAGTCCCCGAGTGCCACACGTCTTTTTTATTTAAGTGTTATGATTTTATTTTAGATTTTTTATTTAAGTATTATGTGTGTAGTTATGATTTACATAGGTTTATGGTTTTTTATTCTCAATTTAGTATATATGTAATTCTATGGATAATCTTTGACATAAAATTGTTAATTATACGAGATTGTCAGGTTTTAAATTTGTATTCGTTTTCATTGACCTTAAAAAAAAAATTAATTTAAGGTGAAGTAGGCTCCAAATTGGACGATTTATCCTCATGAATATTAAAGATTTGACCTTTAAAAACGGTCGATTAACAGCATTTTTTTATGTGTAATAAATGTTCACAAAACATTTTAGTCGGATATGTTCAGCGATACACGATTGAATAAGTTTGGCTCGGTAGAAAAAAAATTTAAACTTTACTAAAAAACACCAAATTTCCCGTTTCCGTCAGTGGAATGAATCAACTTTATTCTGTTTCTATAAAAGACATTTTTTACAAAAAATATTGGGTGTAATCCCAACAAACATTCAAACCTCGTTATAAACTCAAGTTTTTTGTAAAAGGGTAAGATTAATTTAAAAAAATATATGAAAGCGCGCACGCTGACTATGCAGGTTCTTCTACAAGACTACAGTTTGGCTCCAGTCCGCCAATTCGATACCATTAAGTCGCCTTAAATCAATATTAGTAATTCAACATAATTGAATTGAGAATGCCTTTAAGAGGCCTAAAAACCTGACACCAAGTCAAATAAACCGGCAAATAAATGTTATAGTAATTTTAACAATCCAACAAATAAAACAATGTAAAATCACTACTTAGTATATTATATAGTAACTATACACATTGACCCACGCAAGTACCTAGTTACTAGGCTACAGATAAAAGATGAAAATACGTTTGAAAATTAAACTCGTAATTACATTTGTACACAGTCTTCATTTCATATGTAAGTTTTATAAGACGAAACATTAATAATAATAAGTGATTATTAAGAAATGACGCACGCCGTCTCGGGTTTGCGGAAAATACCGATTTGACCGTTCTACCTTAATGGCTCTACCCAAACGAGGCAAACGCTCTCAGTCACTAAGCTACGCAGGGAAACCCCGTATACGCGTATCAGATACGAGAAATTACTACAAAGGTAAAATACCAACGTATTTTACCTGGATTATTACAGAGAAAGCTATTAGGCTTAACCTGTTTGGGTTGTTTCTAGATAAATAAAATAAAATTAAATGATAAGAGTGCTACTTCGAGTACATACTTACGTAATAAAGTGCAGTACCTATTACAGCTGTACCGAGTTGCTTCTCAGACATTCATTAATATGAAAATAATTAATTGTGATAATACATAAATGTCTATGTCTAATTTTAGTCTAGGAGATCTACTCATAGGTTACCTACGTCTTTGATCCAAATACGTCCATTCGTGAGAAACGAGTTTGAAAATCTTTTTATACACACATTTTTTTTCTAATTTATGTGACACTATTATAAGCATAGGATATTTTTATTAAATACGCTTTCATACTCATAGCCCCACACTAAATTCGAAGACTTAGGCCGTGTCACACAATCACAAATTTGTCTTGTTCCCAAGGAAAATAGTATAATATAGTATAGTATAGTATGGTATAGTATAGTGGATTCTTTTTCCAGCAGCGACTCTTCACGTCACTGCTGCTTTATTGCTAACTTAGTGTAGGGCTGTGAGTGTGAAAACGTTTATTATATCAAGTATTCGTAACTGAAAAATACCGATAATTTTTATTACAAGTTAGTAAAAAACTAAGATATCAATTACTAAAGGCGGATACTAAAGATTTAATATAATTCACTTACTTACAAATATATCCGGTTTAGTATCGGTAGTAGTCTTAGTAGGTACCTCAATAACATGTATAAATAACTCTACTATTTGTACCGATGCTTATACGCAAATAATTGGTGCTTTCCCCCTTTTTAATTAAAACATATAACGGTCGATAAATCTTCTTTATATAAAAAAAAATATTGTCTTATTTTGAAGGTTTATATTATTATTGGTGTGTACGGTTTGTATGTTTTAAAAAAAAACGATTTGGTATGCGAGTTCGACACTCATTAGGCCGATTTATATTGTAATGAGCAAGATCGAAACTGCGACGCATAACCACATACGTACCTGAAGCTCTCTTATTAACTGACTTCAAAAAAGGAAGAGTGGAGAACCTCTTCCTACGTTGGAATCTTTTTGTTTTTGAGTTATCCTCATTAGTGCATGTTTGATTAATTTACTCAGATCAGGGGTTCCGATGATAAAGTGGTAAAGTCGGTTTTTTTAAGCTTTGTGTTTAAATAATCTAGATAAAAGAAAGGGTTATGATTTTGTAATGCGGATATAAATACATACGAGTTCTATAACAGTATATACGTGTAGGTAAATAAATATCAGAAGCCATTGATTTCTTGATTATCTTGTCCATCTTTCATGACCAGTTTGAATAAATACATTGTTAAAAGTCGGTTTTTTGCGATTGCATGTTTAGGTCACCTTGGCCCTTAACAAGCACGTACCTATTTACATTGTTATTACGATTCGTATTTTTTCTCGCAGATTGGTAGCGTTCGTATAATTCCAAATTGGTTTCTGACGACTTATCCGTCCGTCTGATTATGAATGAAGGAAAATTACGAGAAATGTCTCGCAAATTGTAGTTGTAAGTACGATTGTTTGCGTCCAATATGTTTTTCGTTTTTTGTCGGAACATAAATGTATTGTGAACATGGTGGTAGCCGCGAGGTCCGTCGGTAACCTCGCACCACTTACCTACTCGGTGTGCGGAGGCTTGCGCAAGCGCCGCTCTCTCGGCATTGAACAAGGACTACGAATAATGCCTTCCCACCCTCATAGACAAAGAGATACTGACTTGTTTTGTTTTCCTCTTTTGAAATCCTGGTGGAATGGTTCTTAGCCAAAAGCTGCTCTAACCGGGTTCAAACCCCGCCTCAAGCGATAATTTTTTCTCTCTAAATTTATCAATATAGTTCTGCCTAGCATGACTAATGCTATATAAACAAAATCTATCATAGAAATGTTTATCTTATTTAGTCCTACTCTGTATTTATGTGTAAGTCATTATCGCCAAAATAGTGAACCATAAATGCAATCAAAATTGATAATTTATTTCTAATATCCGTTGCATTAGAAACAAACTATCAAAGATGATTGAACGGATGAAGACTGAACAGATTTGGAATGTGCATAAAGCTATGCACATTCCAAATCTGTTCAGTCTTCATCCGTATCCGTTCCATACCTATAGGATTAACACAAATTAATTAATTTTAACTTGATCAATACGAGCGAAACCGCTGGGCACGGCTAGTCTAAAATATGACCGTAGGTACCCAGAGATCGTCGAAGTCTACGACCGTACCATATTTAAGCAAATTATGACATTGATTTGATAGACTCTGTTTTAAAAGTAACAGAAACAATATAGGTCAAAAGTTAGTTGATTTAGTTATGTTATTAGAAACAAAAGAAAATCGACCCGTGAAGGGTATTACCATAAATATAGTAGGTAACTGATAAACAAAATGATGTAAGTACAGCGCAGATGACGTACTTCTTTCTATTTTTCGACTCATGAAGAATCTTCTCAATAAATAAATAAAATTATAAATCAGTAATAAATAATAACATAATAAATGAGCTTATATATTGAAGTAGGCTCTACTTATCTTTTATGTTTCGATTATAGTACAATATTTAAAGTAGCATCACCTTGCGACTTCGCACGCGATAAACGTACTTATGAAGATATTATATTCAATATGCGCTACTCTAAATACATAAGATATATATTTTATTTTTAAGTTCCTAATTGTATATTAATTATTAGCTATAATAATAGTATACAAATATTATTTTAGTTTGTTGTGCGTCTTGGCGTTGCTGTAAGCGCAACAAGCACCTGTTTATATTTATATATATATATGTATATGTATAAATAAACGTAATAATAACATATATAAAATCATGTTACTTTCCAATTATTCCCATTTAAATTTGATCAAGGTCTGATCAGTAGTTCTTGAAATTTCCTCAATATGCATGTTTAGTCTAATCTGATCAAAGTTCCGAAGATAAAGCGGTAAAGTCGGGATTTTTTAAGCTTTGCTTGCGTTTAATTATTTAGATCTAATATGTAATATAACTTTATTATGACTACTTAGATGACATCTTAATAATTGTTTTTACTATTCTACACAAGAAGAGTTAAATTAAAACCAGCCCTAGATAAGCCGTTTATTGTATTGTAACCAACTTTCAATAAGGAGGAGGTCCCGAAGTTGACTGAATATCGCTTCCATTCTTATATGTAATTTTTTGTTTGTCACATCTTCGGTGTACCTATATTCTCTAATTAAGATAATTAGTTTTGTGTCAAAACAAGCAAAGTGTCTAATCAATGGGTTTTTCAAGAAAGTTTCCCAAAGTACTAAAAAAATAATAATTATAAATTGATTCTACAAATTATGTTTAATTCTACTCAAAGAGAAAATAAAAAAATGTTCTCAAAGTACTCTACCCTACTTGTTTTGTCCAAGATCGGTTAGAAGTGATATTGGCGGCGAATTCCGATTATGGTTTTTAATTCTGTAAATTAAAATTGTGTATTCGTTCGGCTGACCAGCAACACCGGTTACTCCGTTTGACATTGAACCCAATTCGGTAAAAATAAAGTCACATTGACTCCAACTCATTGACCAAGCTATTTATATAAATTGACCAAGAAATCATAGGTTTCTTCCCAATTAATATTTGTATTTCTGACCAAGAAATCATAGTTTTCTCCATAAGAAATATTTGTGTTTCTGGTTTTGGTTGTCATTTTGCGTGTAATGTAAATGTTTCCGACACCCACGATTCAGTCATCGAACTTATGTATAGGGCTTAGGTAGTATGGGCTGTGAGTGTGAAAGTGTTTATTTATTTAACTATAGCAGCGAGTCGTTTAATTGGTTACATGTCTTCTTCGCTGCGGGTACCTGGCTCGATTCTCGGTGAAAACACATTTTCTCACCTAGTAAAATTTGTTCTTCTCGTTTTGGATGTAATTGTATGATTTGAATATTTCCGGCACCTGCGATACAAGTCTATAAATTAATGCGGACTGTGAGTGTGAAAGCGTATGTTTGTTTGTTATTTGCCACTGGGGCAAGTTAGTCTATCTATAGGTACCTACTAGTAAAGGCCCCATTGTTTATAAGCGTGTTTGTAACCACCTTAGCTTCGTTTCATGTTACCTTGGCACATTTATATCATCATCTTTTGCACAACTAACCTTCCCTACTAACATTGCTTTTTTCTTTCCACAGTAGCCTTCAGAATGTCGGAGGACAACACCAAACTTAATTTCGGTTTGAACTTTATTACATCATATACGTAATCATCATCTTCACTATCATCTATACTTCTATACTAATCTATACTAATATTATAAAGAGGTAAAGTTTGTTTGTTTGTATGTAAAAGGTAATCTCTGAAACTACTGATCTGATTCCAAAAATTCTTTCACTAATAGATACCTGCACTATCAGTGAGTGTCATAGGCTATGTTTTTTTGGGATAGAAGTTAGTTATTAGTTCGAAATAATAATATTCGTAAGACAAGTCGGAGAAAAATTTGCTAACTTTCCGCTTTATCGGCGTACGCTGACTAAACAGTTAGACATAGGTGAATATAATGTACTGCAAAAATGTTGGCCTTCATGAGTTTTACAAAAAAGTCCGCGACAGCATATATCTAACATGTATGTATAGCTCAGAAAAAATACTTTTCTTTGTTAAAAATCTGAAAAAAAAGCGGCCTATGTTTAGTTGGCTTTTTGAGACATTCAGTATTAATCCTTATCAAAATAAACTATTTCATCGTCTTACGTAGTTCATGTAGATACAATTTGCTTTTTACTGCATGTGATTTGGATAAATAGTCTATGAGAAATCGTGAAATTAGTTTCACGGGAGTCCTCCCGTGAACGGGACGGGTCAGAAATTTATCGACACGTACTACGTACTCCTGCACATAAAAATAGCGGCTTCTATTTCGTTGCCTTTTTTAAAATATTTAATATTAATCCTTATCAAAAAAATAGGCCTATTTCATCGGCATACGTAGTTCACGTAGATGCAATTTGCTCTTCACTGCATATAATTTGGACCTATAGTCTAGGAGAAATCGTTAAGTTTATTTGAGGGTGAAAACGGTGGGTCACAGCATGTAACAATTACTGCGTAATCCGGCATACTTTTATGTTTTGAATGTTGTGTGAATCTTGGATGTTTACAGCCCCACGATACAAGTCATTGAACTTAGTGTGGGGTTGTGAATGTGAAAGCGTTTATGGGTATGTTTTTTAATATTTACTACCCGGCCGACGCCGGGCGGGTCGTTCCTGAACTTTGAACTGCTCGCTGGCGTAGATGGGTGCGCGTTCGCCTTCAAAGCAGCGGGTTCAATTCCCGGTGGTAATTTACCTAGAAGATTTCTCTCCACGGGAAATTTGTGTTGCTGGTTTTGAGTATGTTGTGAATGCTTGTGAATCTTGGATGTTTACGGCACCCCGATACAAGTCATTGAACTTAGTGTGGGGCTGTGAATGTGGAAGTGTTTATTGATATTTTTTAACCGGGCGACGCCGGGCAGGCCATCTTTTGAACTTTGAACTATCTAATCGCGTAAATGGGTGCGCGTTTGCCTTCAAAGCAGCGAGATCGATTCGCGGTGGTAACAGAAGTTTTCTCCCTACGGGAAATTTTTGTTTTTAATATGTCATGAATCTTGGATGTTTTGCGGCCCCACGCTACAAGTCACTGAACTTAATGTGGGGCTGTGAACGTGGAAGTGTTTATGTGTAGATTTTTTAATCGGGCGACGCAGGGTGGGGAATCTTTGAACTTTGAACTACCCACTGGGTCGATGAGTGCGCGTTCGTCTTCAAAGCAGCGGATTCGAATCTCGGTGGAAACACAATAACGAAAGTTTTTTCCCCACGGGAAGTTTATGATTCTGGTTCTGGGTATGACGTGAATGTTGTGTGTGTGGTGTTAATTGTTTACGGCCCCACGACACAACTTATAGTACTTTTAGAGTGGGGCTGTGAGTGTGAAAGCGTTTATGTGTAAGCTTTTGTTAACCCGGGCGACGCCGGGCGGGTCAGCTAGTATACCATAATCTGCTGGATGGCATCTTATATACTAACCATATAAATTGACAACTCTATACAGGGGTTTAATACCAGTGATCGAGTTTCCTTATGTATGGAGCAAAACGGACCAAATTCAAGTTTTCGTAAACGATCAAAACTCGACACTCGTACTATACCTCTAGGTATACCCAATAACTGGCGAATCGTAAACAGTAGATGCTCTATATATATTGTAAACCAACACTGAAGTGGGTTTACATCGGCACGATTCTTAGAATGGAGTTCATCAAAACATGTTTACGCTCCTTTGCTCAATTCTTCTGTAAACTCTTAGATTGTCATTTACCATTGTATGTTATGACGTTTAATGTTAACATTTTGAATTGAATTTAACATTTCCATGGTAAAGTTACCTTAACCTGAGTGGAGACCTTATACTTAGATATTATTATTTAAAATCGCAGTCACTTTCCAGTTTATTCCTGTCCTCCCAGCACACACCAGCTTTCAGCTGAGGTCAGTGGCTTTAAAATTATTATACTGACACAAAAATATGTATGTGTTTATCTTTCTTGATTGTGTAATGTGTAGGCATTTATGTACCTTAGTATATATTTTTTTATAATAATATAATTGGTTTTGTGTATTGCAGACGCCATGGAAGCCGGAGATTTCAAGGACTTCGCGAAAGCGATGACAGATTACATCGCCGAATACTTGGAAAATATAAGAGACAGGTGAGGAAATCTTTCAAAATATATATTTATTATTTAAAATAGTTTTTAGTTTGGAGGCAGGCCGAAATATCGTTAAACTTGCACTATATACCGATAAACTATAGATATTAAGTACTCATAATCGTTGCGTACCTACAGTGAAACACTGTCTCGCTTCTGCTAATTGCGCTGCAAAATGTAAGACACTGAAAAAAGACAAGTCTGTTAAGTACTATTTAACTAATGTTCTTAGGAATGTCCAAAAATAGGTGAAATTGTAAATGCTTAAAAAAGTACTTTAAGCCTTATCTATGATGAGTCTCCTCTCAATAAACAATGTAGAGGTGTAGGTAGTTTGTAGATAGAAACATTTTGAGCTCGACAAGTATCCAATTTATTTTTTCGCTCAAGTCCGAGATAAGACAAGTAAACATTTTTTTACGGCCTTCTTGTACTATGTTATATATTATTATGTATGTTGTGTCATATATGTTGGATTTGTCTGTCTGTATTGCCACATCACGGTGAGCCTCTAAATAGATGTATGAAGCATCTAGGAGTAAACAAATTGTAAGCTATAATAGGTATAGGTTGATTTTGGTTCCGACGAAGTACGTTTCTCTTGTTGACCCAGTTCGCTGCACGAGAATAGGTACCTACATTCTATACAGCTACGAAGTCCGTGCGAGATAAAAATGTATAATGAAGGGTCAGGTATCAGAATTAATTTAAAAATAATTTTATCAAAAGATTTAAACAAAAGGTATTATGCGTTATACTTTATTACCATATGTGTCATAGATTTGTGAAAAAGGATTTTGGAGCACTATCATTTGATACCACGATGATATTTGTCTACTTTTTTTTGTCACTTCTTTGTGGAGTACCTACTGCGGAAGCAATTTAGTGTTTTATTTATATAATAAAAAATACCTAGTTTATGACACTCGTAGAATTGAGACGAATTCAACGATACCGTTTACATTACAATCGGTTTATTAGTTTGAGTGCTTCGGAGGGAACAAACGGCAGATATAGAATACGATGTTAATATCATAACCCTCCTTTTTGCGTCGTCGTTGTCGGGTAAAAATCAGATTAACAATAGAAAATCAAATACTTTCATTATTTCAAAATAAAACAAACTGACATAATATTTAGTTCATTCGAAACGTTTTGCTTTTACGTCATACGACTTTAAGAACGGTACTAAATAATCCGAGAATCTTCAAGTATAGACTGAATAATGAGATAGACAAGCACGTTGCATTCTGCCGCATCATCGCTTTCCATTATTCGAGATAGTGGTCAAATGGCTGTTATATATAAAAAGATTTTTGTAGTGGTAGGATTCTCAAAGTTCGCCTGGGGCAGTACCACATCATTGTCAGACATTCAACCGCCATGCAGTAGTGTACTAACATTATTGTTTTCCGGATCGAAGAGCAAGAGATTAAACATCTAATATCTCGGGGTGATGAGAGCGGTTCTCTGCCGAGCAAGATTTTATATAAGCTCAAAGTTTTGGGGGTACTGAACTGTAATGGGCAAGAGTGACGCTTACCATCAGGCAGCATAAAAAATAACAGCAAATGGTCTCATATCTAAATTCCCATTTTCATAATTCCAGACAAGTAGTGCCATCAGTGAAGCCCGGATACCTCAGGCCGCTGGTTCCGGAGCAGGCGCCGGAGCAAGCTGAGCCATGGACCGCCGTCATGGCTGACATCGAAAGAGTGGTCATGTCTGGGGTCACACACTGGCACTCGCCACGGTTCCACGCATACTTCCCTACGGCGAACTCCTACCCCGCCATCGTCGCTGATATGCTCAGCGGTGCTATTGCTTGCATTGGATTCACTTGGGTGAGCATTTGATTACATTTCTAACCCCCGACATAAAAGAAAGGTGTTAAAAATGGGTGTAATTTGTCTGTGGTATGAATAAGTAGGTATCTCTACATAACGACCAACAACTAAAACATTCCAATATTACGAAAAACCTTTACAACTCGGGTGCCGGTTTATCCACACCAAACTTGACCGAACACACAATCACACGCTGAACTCAAATGTCTCTTGGGAGTAAAATTGTGCACATGCAATGGAAAAACTTGCTAATTACGTCAACAGGGTCGGAATCCGAATATGAAGCTGACGTAGGCATTCACAATTTGACATCACAGATGTGACCTATTGCAAGGGGTTTTTTTACAGTCTTTATTATGCGGTTGGCGGACAATTGACGCAAGCAGTGGACAATTTAGTGATCATGTTTGATTTGTTTGTGTGAACCGGTACCAGTGTCAATGTTACGATCAACATGAAACTCGAACAAGGAAAACCAGTTACAAAACATTTCGCATGTGATTTTATGATACAGGTGTTGTACCTATACATATAGTTTTTTTTTTATTCAAGATAGGCAAACTTTTGACCACTATCTCAGCTGATGCATATTTAATTGTTTGTAAATTTCTATATTACCTCGTATCTTCAAAACTTAGATTCATCTCAAAAAACAGTGTCTTAAGATAGATGTAAAAAAAAACAAATTGTAAAAAAACCTATCGAGTAGAGTATACAACTGAAAGTATTTAAAAGGAGATTACAAAAATATATAGGTACCTTTGTCATATGTTGAAATGTTTACGCAGTCGGATCAATATTTTTTTTTAGAATGTTTACCTATTGACTTGTTTTATTATCCTTTTATAGTTTTGATTATGCACTTTTACGGCCAAAATTTACTATGTAAGCCACATCAGAGCCTCTACAATCTCTACATCTTAGCTCTACATAAAAACAGAAATCAGTCGCCGTAACCGAAATCGGCATGGATGAAATATTAATAAATTATAATTGTGATAGGGACAGCCCTCCACACCTCTGCCCTATGCAGCCTTTGTGCAAGGGTGCAGTTCCGCTTAGCTACACCATGAAGTATTAATTATACATAAAAATTGTAGGTACTCCATATTATAACATATAGGTCAGTATTATTGTTGTAGCTATGAGCTTGATTCCGCGTATTCAAGGTTATCATACTCGTTCTTGGTCATGGTCAGTATGTCAGCTCATGTGATATAATATCACAAGCAGTTTAAATAATAGATGTTTAAATATTTTTAAGATTCGAGTATCTACGTTATATTTACTTAATAAGATCTCTTTTTGATAACCACACCACTATTCACTGTTATCGGTATGCAAATAGGTAATAAGAGATAAAACAAAAACAAATAACTAGTTCATTTGTTACTCTTAATTACCGGATATGTTATATATCTTTTTAGATGGTAATTTGAAGCTCCTTTGTTTGTACTCATCTTAATGGTATTTTTATTTGTTCATTCATTTTTGTTTTTCGGTCACTACTTTTGGGTATGTACCACTGACGCCATTTTACAATACCCCATATTTAGGTTTATTGGTTTGTAAGCTGCGAGGGAATGAACATAGGTCCATATACATTCTCACATACCTATGGTGCTAAAATCTTAACTTTCTTTTTGCTCCACCTTAACCAGATAAAAAAGACACTCAAAGACGTATGTGATTGGAGTCCATTATATATTATGATTGACAAAGAATACAGTCACAGGTGAATTGTAAAAGTAAATTCATAGCGACTTTATTAAGAACTCATACAATAATTATACTAAATACCTAAACAAATGATCAATTAACGACAATAATTTCCAGATTGCAAGTCCCGCATGCACAGAACTGGAGGTTGTGATGCTCGACTGGCTGGGCCAGATGCTGGGCCTTCCGGAGTCGTTCCTCGCCAGATCCGGCGGAGAGGCAGGCGGCGTCATCCAGGGCACCGCCAGCGAAGCCACGCTCGTCGCTCTCCTCGGGGCCAAGTCCAAGGCCATGCAGCGGACCAAGGAACAACACCCGGAGTGGACAGAGAATGAAATCCTCGGCAAACTTGTTGGCTATTGCAATAGTAAGTTCTTTTATACTTCAGACTAGCTGCGCCCCGTGGTTTTACTAGCCTAAGTCCGGGACCCGCAGGAATTTCGGGATAAAAGTAGCCTATGTGTTAATCTAGGGTGTCAGCTACCTCCATACCAAATTTAATTAAAATTTGTCCAGCCGTATGAGCGTGATGAAGTTAAAAACATACAAACACACTCACAAACTTTCGCCTTTAGTAGTGTAATGAGCTAGCTATGATAACTGTCTAACGTTTGTGTACCTATTGATAAATTAAGTTCCCTAAGTTAGGATATCCTATTTTTTTACGAATAAAAATAAGGAATACCTATTTGCAAATTTGTATGAATCTTTATATCTATAGAATTACACCTATTACAGTCTTATTTAAATACATTTTAATCAAGAAATTTTAATAATAAAACTTGATAAAAATGCATAGGAAAATCAAAATAACAAAACGCTCTCCATTGACTAAATTAATTCGTGACGTAAGTTTATAAATTTTTGATGCCATAGGATGCCATAGGCATTTATAGCACGAACCGTAGGCTTTTTTTCCTACTTCGATGGCCATAGGTCAATATCCGTGACGGCAGCTTGCGGTCAACTTTTCATGACGGTGCACGGTGATTTGATTGATGTCACAGAAACAACATTAAAATGCCAACCGCATTTAAAATTGCTCAATCATTCCCGCATTAGCAAATATTTATTTTGATATGAAATGTTTATGAAATCTCAAGTTTTTATAATTGAAATTTCATTTTCAGTAATGTATTAACGTAAACAAACGATAAAAAAATGCATATTAGTTAGGTATCTTTTTTTATACCCAGCCTTACCTTACTACTTGGCAAATGTATAGCATGCATTAGGCCATGTCCTTATACGTAGTAAGAAAACATATTTATAAGAAGAGGGTACATACACATAAATTCTTCATGAAGCTTACTATTTAACTTTACTTAAGTACTTTGATTTAAACTTTCATGTAGGGTTACAGTGATCTTGTCAACGATGTTTAATATAAATAATTTAAACGCAAGCAAAGCTTAAGCGTCGAATTCTTTTCTAACTCGACATAATTGCTGAGTTAAACCTTTTTGGCATATACATTATTGTATATATTTTTGTTTTTAATATTAAGTTACTTTTGTCATATAAATGTATTTTCTTTCTTTCTTTCTTTCTTAAAAAAACCGACTTCATCGGAACCCTTGATCAGATAAATGAATTAAATATACGCATTATACAGGAGGTTAACTCAAAAACTACTGGTCAGATCTTGATAAAATTTAAATGGGATTACAAGGGTTGCACCAGCTTTCAATTAAAAAAAGAATCTTCAAAATAGGTTCATTTAGAAAATGTTCTGAGGATACACACATTAAAATTAAATAAAAAAAACACACACACATATACAGTCGAATTGAGAACCAACTCCTTTTTTTGATGTAAGGTAAAAAACAATAAGTATGCAAGCTTGCAACTTGCGAGACTTGAGCAAGTAATTGTGTAAATACCTGTGGTACAATGTCATTCGGCCAATGTCACACGGCCTATGACACATGTTCTTCGTTCTATACCTACTAACAAAGTACACAATAATGTTATGTGCTGTATCATAAAAAATGTTTACAATAGTTTTTTATACTCCAATTAAACTGCCAGCTGGCGTAGTATACTAGTTGTTTACACTTCAGCTTTCAAAACTACGAGTACCGGGTCCGATAACATAACTTTTCTCCGCAAATTATTTCTGCTCTGAGTGTATTTCTGGGGGTCTGTCCTAAGTCTTCTGCTTAAGTTTAGGAATTTAACGCGGACTGTGAGCGTAAAGCTTATAAATGCGTTTAAGTTTACATGTGTTATTTTATTGCAGAACAAGCTCATTCGTCAGTAGAGCGCGCTGGTCTCTTGGGTGGCGTAACCTTACGGTCTCTGAAGCCTGATGGTAGGAGACGCCTGCGAGGAGACATTCTCCGTGAGGCAATAGAGGAGGACATTAACAAGGGGCTCATTCCATTTTTCGTAAGTCTTTTTTATCAGCGTTATAGAGTTTACCTATACAAACGCATTAATTCGTGCCTTGAATAGTTACGCGTATCTATCTATATTTAAGCCCTGCTAAGTTCTGCTTTTTTGCTAATCCATTGCATTACACACCCCAGCAAGTCAAATTTCTATCCTATTAATATAATAAATCCGAAAGTGTGTGTGTAAGTAGGTATGTAAATGTGTAAGAGATAGGGTATAGTGTGGCGTTAGAACATTGTCTAGATTCTTTGCTAGTGACGAAGAGATCGAGATGCAGGCTAAGCCTACAATGGGGTCTGGCTGCTTCGCATCATAAGCACAGCTACCGGAAAACTGGTGCTTGGTGTGGCAAGCAACTACTGGTAGAGCTTTTTCTAAAGACAAGCGGCCATTAAATTACCCAACCACTACAAATTATTATTAGCTTTTTATAATGCTAAACAAACTAAGTTAATGTTTCTATGAATCATGTCCTTATTATATTTTCTCTTCCGTTGCCAGGCTGTAGCCACACTAGGAACTACTTCGTCGTGCACATTTGACGCTTTGGACGAAATCACTGACGTGGCCAAGGAGCACAACGTGTGGGTGCACGTGGATGCCGCCTACGCCGGCTCGGCCTTCATCTGCCCAGAATACCGCCACCTCATGAAGGGAATCGAGAACGCAGATTCCTTTAACTTCAACCCTCACAAATGGATGTTGGTAAACTTCGACTGCTCCGCCATGTGGCTAAAAGAGCCGAGGTGGATCGTCGATGCCTTCAATGTCGACCCTCTGTACTTGAAACACGATCAGCAAGGATCTGCCCCAGATTACCGCCACTGGCAGATTCCGTTAGGAAGGCGCTTCAGAGCCCTCAAGCTTTGGTTTGTTTTGAGGTTGTACGGAGTGGAGAACCTTCAGAAACACATCAGAAAACACATCGCCTTGGCGCACCTCTTCGAGAAACTATGCGAGGCTGATGGAAGGTTCGAAATATTCGAAGAAGTGACAATGGGACTGGTTTGCTTTAGACTGAAAGGTTCAAATGATATCAACAAGGAGCTACTCAGGCGCATCAATGGGCGCGGTAAAATCCACTTGGTCCCCTCTGAGATAGACGATACGTATTTCTTGAGGCTGGCAGTTTGCTCTCGTTTCACTGAAGATAGCGACATTCACATTTCCTGGGAGGAATGTAAGGTGGCAGCTGATGAAGTACTCAAAAGCAAAGCATTAAATTAATTTTTAAAGTTATACCTTTCTATCTTAATAGCTGCAATGAAATACGGTAAAGATTTTTGTTTAATAGTGCATAGAATAAAAATGGTACTAATATGTACTTATTTACTTAAATATATAGTTAAGTTTTATATATATTTTGTGAAATCAAACAAATATCTATAAAACTTAACTATATATATATATATATATGCCCATTGTTGTTCTTGCCAATCGTATACTGATACTATAATAACAATAAATATAACTTACGTACTTTAGTAACGCTTTGATTGTATTCATGCAATAACTTAACGTACTTTAGTAACGCTTTGATTGTAAGTAGGTATTTAAATGTTTTATCGATAAAGTACTTCAAGTACTACTTATTTAATCTGTGGTACTATTTATTTACCTATTATTGATATTCATTAGATGAATTATTGATGTTACAGACAATATTATGATAAATGTAGGTCGGAATATTGTTATGTCGAATTGTACGATTATAAGTTACAAATTATAAAAGAAATTGTATTGTTCCAAATAAATGTGTAGGGTTACCAACCAACGGTAGGTAACTTACTTTTCGACTTTCATGTGTATTTGTGACTATATCAAAAAATATATTATTGAAGAAATATATACTTAGTTGTTTACATTATTATTATAGATGAAAATTATATAGGTGAACCTGTAGACTACATTACTACGGGACTATACAGGGTGAAATTTTACCCGACTATGGTAAAGTAAAGAGGTGGGTTATGATGAAGTATGTATGCATTTATATTCGTTCGTTCACTCACAACTAATAAACTGATGAAAAAAATAAAAGCCCCGCAACTTCGCCCTCGTTAAAAAGTAACCTGTAAGGCCCGTATAAATCCTGAGTCTAATCTATGGAGATACAACCTTACTCATATCCGTTAATCAATTACACACATACGCACTCACAAACTTTCCGATTTATATAATTATACATAGTGAGATTTTTATTTTAATAAAGGGTAATCGACCCGTAGAGTAGGTTGTTATGAGATTTTAAGTTAGAAGATTTAATACGTATGTTACAGCCAGAAAAAAAAAGATATATGGCACTCCCATGGTACCCCACACTAAGTACAAAGACTTTTCTCATGGGTGTTGGAAGCATTCATCACATCAAACACAATCACACCCAACCCTCACATTATTCTTGAGGAGGAAATTTGAGCTTTTGCCGTCAATCTAACTGGGGATTTGCTGGGGCGCGGGCGTAGGAAGCAAAGCCAATTATGACAATATGGTCTTCAGCGTTGTTTACTGTAGGCAGTACATACAAACATCAAGATCACACTGGGGTCGAAGGCATCGCACTGGCGCAAGGTGGAGAGTGAGTTTTTACATAAAATCCTTTTTCAAAGAATTAAATAAAAAACAAATGACATTATAATTCTATTCTCTATGCTGTTCTTATAAAACGTCTCTTTGACAATTTAAAATGGCTTATTTTCCAAAATTTTAGCGTATAATATTTAAAGCTTTAACGTCGCTAAATGTTACCAAAATGAAATTATCACGAGTAAAATTGATATCGGACGGAAGTCCTCGTTCTTTCATACGATGTCTCAGCAGTGTTGTCCCGTCTAGTCAGGAGCAGTGCATTTTGGACTCGTGCAGCATCAACCCAAGGTTCCAAGAACCGCGAGTCATCATCGTGGGAGCCGGTATTGCAGGCCTC
Organism: Lomographa bimaculata; assembly: GCA_948107665.1. Lineage (NCBI taxonomy): Eukaryota > Metazoa > Arthropoda > Insecta > Lepidoptera > Geometridae > Lomographa > Lomographa bimaculata. Next base: position 13,038,919 of record OX403587.1, on the reverse strand, counting down.
TCGGCTGCTCATCGGCTTACACAGTGCGGTGTACGCAACTTTGTCGTCTTGGAAGCGAAAGAAAGGTTTGTCTATTGTGTACTAAAAGAGAAAAGTTTTGTGCGGCATTTGGGCCTGCTCTAAAAACGGCGAAGGAAAACATCGTGTAGGCCCGGCATGTTCAAGAATGATATCAACCCCCAACCTGCACTAGCCAAGTGTGGTGAATTATGACCTAAAAGGCTAGGTCATAATTTTATTAATAATTCCCTTTTAAGAGAAGAAGCATAGTCCTAGCAGGTAACGAAATAGGCTGATAATGATGTGACCTTACGGGTAGGTATCTGATATTCTAAAGGATAACTTTACTTACCCACAGGCCGGGTGGACGAATTCATTCATGTTGGCTGGGAGATGCTGTCATTGAAATGGGCGCCGAATGGATATATGGTGCCTGTTTACCAAACTCTATCTACACGTTGGCATCACAAGACAGGCTCCTACAGACACCTCTTCCCCGTTTGGACTCATCTAAAGGCTTGTTCTGTACCAGCGAAGGAAGAGCAGTTGATTTACCTGTAACAATTACGGCTTTTCACACCTTCAGACAAATAGAACAACAAGCAGCAAATTTGTTTAGACTAGGAGGGGAGAGAATGCATGGAACATTGTTAAATTTTCTGGGTCTCCGCATACAGCAAGAGTTACATAATTTTCCCGAAGATCAAAGATACGACGCTGCTCGGGTAATGTTCGGATTGACCAATGTTCTGCGAAACAGGTGTGGCGATGACTTGTCCCTTGTTAGTGCAGATCAATATGGAAGTTATATTGAATTACCTGGAGGAAACGTCCGAGTTCCGTTGGGTTATGTTGGAGTGTTGGCACCTTTATTGCGTGGAATGCCAGATAATTGTATTCGATACAGCAAACCAATCAACGTCGTACGGTGGGGTCCAGGTCAAGCAGGCGACGGTCGTGTGCTGGTAAAGTGTTGCGACGGCGAAGAACTGACAGCTGACTACATCATACTTACCATGTCGCTAGGTTGCCTAAAATGTCAGGCTGATAAACTATTCGCTCCACCTCTTCCACCATGCAAACTAGATGCGATTTGTAACTTGGGTTTCGGACTTAGCGATAAAATATTCCTTGAATATGCTGAACCATTTTGGGTATGTCATGAAGGAAATTTAAAATTAGCGTGGTCAGCCGAAGAATTACAATGTAGATGTGATTGGTCTAGAGGCATCTGCTCCGTAGATGAAATGCCTGGTAGTAAACACGTACTATGTGCTTGGATTTCGGGCCAAGAAGCAGCTGTTATGGAATCAATGGCAGACAACGACGTTGCTGACGGTTTGACTAAGCTTCTACGCCGTTTCACTGGTAATCCTTGTTTGCCTTATCCTCAAATGATGCTGCGATCTCGATGGGCATCGGACCCTCATTTCTGCGGATCCTATTCTTACATGGGCTGTTGTTCGAGTGTGAGTCATCAGTGCGAATTAGGAAGTCCAGTACCCGGCCCTTGCGACCCGCTGCCTCCTATCTTACTCTTTGCTGGGGAGGCTACAGTACCTGGCTACTTTGCCACAGTACATGGCGCGCGGCTCAGTGGCATTAGAGAAGCTGAGAGAATTATCTTGCTTACGAAAAAATTCGAAGGTCCTCCTAAATAACGAAAATACAGTATATATACACTTAAAATCAGTTTTGTAAGTATTTGTCACATAATAAATGTCCTGCATTATTGTTTTCTTAATTACAATTCTATATTTTGATTTTTATATGTTTTGGATTAAACAAAATATTATATTGTAAGCCATGTCTTTACTAACTTATATTTTTATTAATGTTAGATATATTGCAAACTTTTATGTAACTTCCTTTTTCCGGTTCAAAATTAGTATCCTCTTCCTTGTGTCGAGTTCCTCATTACTGAGGGTCGTGATCCTCCGAAGAGAGAAAATTAGTATACTTATTTTATTGGACGACTGGGTTGTTTTGGCAACTACCTAGGTACTAGATAGTCACCATTACCTAGGTAATGCGCTGGCATGGAACATGTTGCTGGCCTGATGATGGACCTAGGTGTGCATGTAAATACTCGTTGACTGACAGTATATTTCTCTATCGTTTGGACTGGATATGTATTTTTTTTAAAGCTATATCATACATATTATGTCCATTATATCAGACATTGGTAATTTCTATTTGAATTTGGTTAACTACAAAAATAGTTTATCTAGAGATCCTTCAGTCTTAACATGCACGCCCCTCCTGAATGTTTCATTTGCCTTCTTCAAGTCGATTTGGTGTAGGGGCATGATCTCTACAAAATAGTGTTATTAGTATTACATAAATCTCATAGAATTATAAAGAAAAAAGGAATAAAACAATGATAAATTTGAATTATTTCCGATTTCTTAGATGAAAAAAAATCGTGTGATTGATTGCATTAAGCGTCTTAGCTTCTCTGAATTACAAAAGCGAAGAACCTGAGACTTTAATTATTTTATTATCATAAATTAATTTCCTCTAATTCTGTTTTTGTGCTTGAAATGTATTTTAATTGTATTTGAATTGCGAATTTGCTGAGTTGAGAATACGGTAAGTTGCGAATCTGGTGAATTAAGAATCTGGTAAATTGCTCCGGAGGGAATTCCCATTCTCTTCTTCTATTGCGATACGAAAGTTATAAGATTTTTGTAATATCAATTCAATAATTCGCGATTTCAATTATTTGTCTATTACATTATACATAGGTATAACTTATGTTGGTGCTTGCTTTTATTATATCTTGAAATCTTTGGGCTAGACGGATTTGGATTAAATGTGTACCTACTCTATATGATCAAGACCCATAAAGGACCTTTTATAACCATTTTATAACGAGGGTAAAGAGCCACGGAGCGGCAGTAATGTATCCCTACATTATCCAATCAAAGCGTAGCCGTAGAAAGGAAGGGTCCTCATTTCCCTTGTTGATTCATAATCGGTCATATTATCAAGTGAAATAGTGGTCCAAAACTTGCCTATCAAGTAAGCTTGCCATCTCCGAAAACAAAGACCCTTGAATTCGGATTCATTGCACTAGGAGTTGTAGACAATTGATATACATTATAAGTACACAAAATAAATATTTTTTTATTCATTAAACAGTAGGGAGATTCATTATGTCTACTTATTTTAATTTAAATATTGCTATGTTTTAAATAATTTGATAAATAAAATGTACTCGACAAAAATTGAATTGTTCTACAATACTGAATTGTACTACCTAGTGTTAATAAAGTTTAAAACCTCGATACTCTAAAACGAATTTTTTTTCTTGCTACCAGGCTGACATGATCATTAGTTGTACAAATAAACGTGGCATGCAAAGGAAATATACACAAACAATGTCTTTCCATGTCACGTTTATTTAAATTCTAGGCTACAAAAATTGCAGTGCATAAAGCTAAGGCTAAGCTAAGCTAGAATTTGAAATTTGAAAAGTAAGTAATAATAAATGTGAACATTAAATTGTGAAGGTATGACCTTCACAATTTAATGGTCACATTTATTATTACTTACTTTTCAAATTTCAAATTCTAATTTGCTTTACTGACATTTTTTGTAGGTACAATTATTTATTGAATCCATAGGCTCCCAAACTAGTCAAACTGTGTTTCACTTTATTCTTAACCATTTTATTATTTCAACAATATTATTCAACAACAAAATATATATATCCTACCACCATGATCACACAGCTATGTTAAAATTTAGAGCAATTCTGGGTCTTGAAACCGTGGATTTCTTTGTCATCAACGCACCCTGATTCAATGCAAGCCCGTGTAAAGCCGATAAGTCGGAATCCACTATCAAAGTACCGGGACACACTGGAACTATATTTTACATACTATACTTGCTCTGGTTTAATTCTAACTTACAGAATAGCATAATAGTTACAAAATACTTTCTGTTGCGTGAAAAGAACAACCAATATAACATAAAAATAAGTAGATTTTATTTATATAGTATTAGCCATGCTAGGCAGTACTAAATTCATAAAATTGGAAAGAAAAAAATTATATAATTTTTCCTTTCTGAATTTATCTATAAAATTAGGAAGCCACTGCACCATAGATAAGGTATTTAATAGGACATATGCATTACATTTAAATATAGAATGGCTTCGTTAAAAGCTTTTTAATTTTAATGAATAAAAAGCGATAAAAATGCATGGGAAAAATCAAAATATATACTTAGGTACAAGCATATACTTTTTATGATAAATCAGGGACTTTTCGCGCTTTTAGGTATTTTCAAAAGACGGAGTCTCTCGTGATCACAGCCGATGCAACTCTGTAGTAACGTCGAGGTTAGTCAGTAGTTATTTTGAACATAAAAGCGCAAAGACCCGGGTTTCTAATAAAAATATGATTACTGGCTGCTTTTTAGATCGAGCAATGAGAGACTTGAGGAGGAAAGTAGGAAATAAGAAAACCCAAAATTTGATGACACAAACTGTTTTGGTGTTCCCTTGGTGGATTGCATGTTTCCTAATAAGTACAATATTGGACTCTATAAGTCGCGAGTGAATAGATCTCTTCTAGGTAAGCTTGCTCCATCGTCGACTATATCGTCGCTTACCATCAGGTGATATAGTGGTCAAAAGTTTGCCTATCTTGAATAAAAAAATACACTAATTTGTAAAAAATATTCTTCATAATTAAATTATAAAGGAAAAATATTGTTTGCAAAGGGAATGAGCCCCTGGAGAAGACGAGGCTGTGGGTTCAATCCTCGCCTCAGGCAAACCTTTTTCTTTCAATTCACTACTTTAGTTCAGCCTAGCATATAAAATAAAATCAATAGATACTGTGTTAATGTAATGCAGCAAGTATTGGTTGTTCTTTTAAAAAACTTACCTGCCACCTATAGGCATATATGTGTATAAATATAGGTCATACCTACATATTTTTACAAGTTTAAGTAGAGGTAGAAGGGGTTAATGGACCCAAAAAGACAAGTGATGTTGCCAAACTGGTCTTAAAGCCAGTCTGATGATCTTGTTTTACAACTATAATAGATACATAGGTTATTGACATCAATATAATGTGTTTTAACTTTTAAATGTAGACAACAGTAACTGATAGAATGCAGCTTTGGCGGAAATGCCTCATGTGTGGCAGATAATTAAAAAGGTTTTTTTAATTTTTATCTGACTTAAAAAAAGGAGGTTCAATTCGAAATATTTTTTTTTTTTTGAGTTTCTTACCTCGAACCTTTTTTGTAGGTGAACCGATTTTGATGATTAGATTTTTATTTGATAGCTGGTGCTTTCCTTTTGATCAATTTGATCAAGATCTGACCAGTAGTTTTTGAGTTATCCTCAATAATGCGCATTTAATTTATTCAATCTGATCAAGGGTTCCGAAGATAAAGTGATGAAGTCACATTATTGAGGTTTTCTTTTCTAAGTTTTGCTTGCATTTAAATTATTTATTACTGTATTTCTTAATTAATCTTCCAATGTTCTGATTTCATCAAATACAAGTACTTGCTCCATTACAACATTTAAATTACATATTACTCCTCCTTTTTTTGAAGTCGGTTTAAATTTAAACACTGCTTGTGACTTGAGATATCTATAACATATCTTAGTATACTGTTATCTATTAATTGTTTACATAATTTTTATTACAAAAAACATTTGAATGGTTACACTAGCTTGCTTCTTACTTGGAACTTACAACAAATTTATTGAGGTGTTATTGTTGTTGAGATTTTTATGATACTCACGAAATTACATCACATTGTTACTACATACACTAAAGCATAAGGTTACAATTTACAGTTTACAAACAAAACTTTAAACCACCAAGAAAACTGCCACTATTTCCAGCACTGAAGGGCAAGTCATCAAATTCAAAAGTAACCTTATGTCCAGTATACTTCTTATCTCTATACTCAACAATATAGGAATACGTAGGAAACCTATTTTGCGGCCACACAAAACTAATTTTGTACCAATGGTCTTTCTTTATAAAACACGGCTCAGTCAGTTCTATGTCCACAATAGAATCATACTCCACAGTGTTTAAAAAATTGGTAAATTTAATAATACTATTATCAGATTCACTGGTTATGGAGACAGATAACTGCTCGGAATAAGCTTTGGCAGTATTGTTCCGGAAATAGACTGCGGGCGCCATCCTCGTAGGCACACACAGTGAGTTTATAAATACTGACTTGTCCGATTTGATTCGAGATTCAATCATGTAATTGTTAGAATCGATCACTATAGGCGCCATGGACCTGAGAGGGCTACGATAACAAAGATACCACTGTAGCTTGAGAGGGTTCCTTGGTATTGTGCTAGCTCCAATTGTTTCTACGACGTCTTTACACCCATCGCTATCAGCAATCATCTGGCCCTTTAAATCCTCATACTCATGAGGCAATAACAAATTACTGACATCGCTACTGATTTCTTCCAATTCATCTAAAGTTAACGAAAGAAATCTGAGCAACTTGAATAAACCCTTACTTTTCAAAATGTTACGCCTGTTTTCAACAGTCGAAGGCAAACCATTCTGCTCGCAGCAGTGGCTTGACCATTCAAAAACATGTTTTATAAGATGTTTTTCCTCAATATTCATTTGGTCGCTTTCAAGGATAGCTTTCATGCATGGATACGTTATTGAGGTTTTCTTTTCTTCCAACAGATAATTAGCATGCTCACACAGTAACTTGAGAGAATATTTAATGAGCTGTTCGTCTTGCATGTATTCAGGGTAGTTTAGGATATCAATAACATTATCTATGCTTATGTTAGTTTGTATATATGCTATACATATTTCTGTTAAGTGCTCTAGCATGTACTTCCTTGAGGCATACAATAATTCAAATGCTTGTTCAATACATGATATTTCAACTTTATCAGTGTAAATGTAATTCAATACCAACTGGAATGCATCAGGTTGAATATCTGTTATTACAATATCCTTGTTATTGGATAATGGACCATAGAACATAGCTTCAAAGACAGGACTGCTTATTCCCAATATTAGTTTGTGAGCCTTGAATTGTGTATCGGATACACAAAAATTGCAGTCGCTCCATTCATAGGATACAAGTAATTTCTTCACACGTTCATACAAACTGGTTTCATTATAATGAGAATTCTCACTTTTCAAGTAGCCCATCTGAAACAAATAATACCTACCTTGTATTTCTAATAAAACCAGGATTCGAGACTTCCTAATTTTTAAGTTAATTTAAAGTTATTTGTTAACCATGAAGCATTTCTAAAAGTATATCATCTATTTTAAAGAAAAACTATATTTGTAAAGAACAACCTAATTACTTCGATAATATGTATCCTAATTAGATAAGTTTTAAACAGTATAGCATACAGCCTGATCAGCGATCAATTGTTTTTTCACCTTTGTCATCATCCTGTTTACACCTGTATTCGCAATCAATAAATTAAATTGAATTTGAATTTTCATTGGCAATTGTAGATGATAAGTAGATAATAAATTTATAGAGAACCAATATTGCTTTAGCCAATTTAGAAAGAAGCTTCACAATTTTTATTGATCCTTTAGAAAACTCTGTTTTATGGTGCCTATAGAAATGCTGAATAGCCGGGATTATCTTATGTATAATAAACGCTTTCACACTCACAGCCCACACTAAGTTCGAAGACTTGTGTCGAAGTTGCCGGAAACATTTACATCTCACACACAATCACAACCAGAATCAGAAACACCAATTTTCCTTGGGGAGAAAACTTATGTTCCCGCCGGGAATCGGACCCGATACCCCTATTTAGAAGGCGAATGCTCACCCAACTGTGCAAACGGGCAGTTGAATAAATACTTAATATAGTTTCCATCCTCATTGGAGATTAAAATGACATCATTCTCAGCATACTCTTGCTGGTTATGGATACAATTTAATTATACAGTTAAAAAGAGATTCTACCACTAGTATATTAAGACAAGCAGTATCCATTTGGTGACAATTTAAGCGTTTAGATGAGCATCTAGAAGCTTGCTAGCTTGATAGCTCTTAAATGCTCATCATTTCATCGCATGTTCTTAAGGCCGTATGGCCCAGTACTTTAGCGCGAATAAGGTCAACCTTGAACTTGATAAACAAGATCACGGGGCTTCACGTCAGGGCTTTGAAAGAACACAAAACACTACAAAAATAAAGTACTAACCTCACAACTCCTGCTATGCATGTAAAAATAGTATGGGTTTATATATAAACACTTTAAAATTTTTAAGTCAAATTACTGTTATCACTGAATAAAATACATTAATAGATTTTTTCAATTCAATTCAATTTCAATTTTTAATTTTGTGGCTTTCTGTGGTAACGCCACCACTATTGTTTGCAAACATACGGCGCGTCACTTGTCTCTGATCCATAGATTAATAAGATATACCCATAGATCAAACCCTCTGTTGCAATCGATATCAATTCAAAGGCGACAAACTGTTAAAAAATACACTTTATATTCAACAATTGATGGTCAACCAACCTGCAAAATCATGGCAGTTTGAAAACAAGGCTTGAAGCAAAAAATACCCTTATTTGACTCTCAGTTGCCCTGTAACCGCGTCGATGTCACGAAGCCGACGTGTGCCGTAAAAGATTGTACTCTAAGTTATAGCAAATAAGGTTTATTTTATTCTGTTCTTAAGTTTAAAGTGCTTGAGATTATAGTGTACCAAATCCACATAAGTGACATTATGAATACCCGAGTTTATTTTGTCCACTACAGGATAAGGTATATTTTTATATGAAATAATTATTGGCCATTCATCCAATTATTTAAAAAAATTAATCAAAATTCAACGTTTGGTACCTTGATAATGGGGCCCCTGGTGCCGATGTGATTACTGTTTTCAAAGATTTTGAATTGTTGGTTGCAGTATTCAGTAAAATAGGTTTAACTTTAAATTTCTCAAAATGTGAAATTTACATAGCCAATCCTAATGTTTCAAAAAGCGATACAATAGAGATGAACTGATACCAGATTTTGTTAAATAAAAAAAATCAAAATTTCCTTTCAATATCAGACCGTTTACGCAACATTCATTCAACATTATTCGCTACTGCCTTTTTGTTCCAAAATGTATGTATTTTTTTTTTTAATTATTTCATGACCATGGATGCATAGTCCTTCAGTCGAAATATTAAACAAATATTAACAATTTCTATTCTTCATAATAAAAGTCTTAGTCACAAGTCACAGTCAAAGTCATGTAGTCAGTCATAGTCTAGTCATGCCCTAGTAAAGTGATAGAAACTTTACTAGAACCCAAAATGTACGTATATTTTAAAATGTTGCCAATTTTGGAATCATCCATTTTTATTACTAGTCGTTCGCGTTGAACTGAGATCTCGCTCTTACATTTTGCCCCTTGGAGAAAATATTTTGAGATTAATTGCTTATAACTTTTTTTCTATATAATTATTGTTTCATTTCTGTATTTGTGGTTCAAATACAAGACATAACGGATATTATACGTAAGTTTCAGCGTTCAGTGTGATGCCATTATTGAGATAGACCCCGGGACAAAATTCGTCTAAAAACAGTGAATTTGGTGGCCTACCAAATCGTTTATTTCCAAAATATTTTTTTAAACCGGTTACGTACTCTACTTTTCACTCAGTGTTAATGTACTCGTAGCTTTCTAACGACAAAATATTTTTTGAAATTGGTCCAGTACTTTTTAAGTTTATTCGTTACATACAAAAATACAAATCTTTCCTCTTTATAATATCAAGTAAGTATAGATACAGATTATTATTTAAAGAATAAAAATACACGTCATAATAATTATATATTTTAGTTTAGTTTTAATTTAGGAAATATAGGCAATTGGTGTCGCGACTTTCGCGATGTCAATATCGTATAATAATTATAGTATCGAATGGTCGATGACAGAGGGCAGCACTGAAGTTAAATTACCGGAACCGCTAGATGGCAACACTGCAGTAGGAAAAAGGCGCGCCATTTTGAATGTCAGGAGCTCATTTTGCCAGTCGCTTTCAAAGAGTGTAGTGTTCCGCCAGTATTATTAATACTCGTTTCGCGAAGTTTCTATCTAATAGTTAAAGTATGGCTATGTTTGGATTTTGGTGCCGAGGATGTGCAGGAGGAGTCACAGTGCATAAAGGATGAAAGCTAAGTGCCTAGTCTAAGCTTGATGATTTTTATTATGTCTATACTGTTTACCCCTTTGTGTAAAGATTGTGTAAATATTAATTCTTACTTGATATAGCGTTGCCAATCAGGTCCTATAATATCAGAGAACGATTATTGATAATTGTCCCAAATGATCTAGACTTACTGTGTTGAGGGTAGTTACTGGTTATGTCCCCGAGATCTATAATTAGTGCCTCGTTGAGTGTGAGATTCCAAATGGATTGGGGTGTATAAAGTTAACCGATAGTTAGTTGGTTCTCTGATGTATATAATTTGTCCCTAATTGGTCACTATTACCTGAGAATAGGTTTAGTGTATGAAGATCCACATTGACTCCCTTTAACATAGTTTTACTTTTCTGATCTCTTATCTTGAGCCAGTCCGTTGTGCGTCGTCCATGCGAAAGCGTGAACGAGCTTGGTAACCCATTGAGAGCTTGTACATGGGGTACAGGTCGATTTGCGTCCGACCTGGACGTGTGAGAACGTGTGACCCAAGTCAATGTTTTGTTTGTACCCGTGGTGGCAGCTCGGGACAAGTCATGATGTTGCTTGTACACGTGGAAACATGGATCAGGTCGGGTTTGAGTTCTTGTACATGTGAAGACATGGGACAAGTTGTACTGAGTTACCGGTAACATTGAGGGGGTGGAAGAGGGGGTGGAAGAGGGGGTGGAAGAGGGGTGGAAGAGGGGGTGGAAGAGGGGGTGGAAGAGGGGTGGAAGTGGGGTGGAAGAGGGGTGGAAGAGGGGGTGGAAGAGGGGGTGGAAGAGGGGTGGAAGAGGGGGTGGAAGAGGGGGTGGAAGAGGGTGGAAGAGGGGGTGGAAGAGGGGGTGGAAGAGGGGGTGGAAGAGGGGTGGAAGAGGGGGTATGGATCTGATATTGCTTCAGAGGCGAAGTCAATATATTGGTGCATGGGTACCCGCGGACTGCTTAAGATTCTTTGGTGAATAATTTGACTGACATAATATCACTGGACTTATAGCTTCTTCCGGATTAGTATAGAACGTAAAGTGTCCCAAGTCCTAACTTACTGACGCACAATTAAATGGGGGCTGCTGGGGTTCCATCCCGGATCATTCTGGGATGGACCTCATGTCTGATGACGCTACAGGGCAGTAGTGTCATCGGCGTTATATTTCTTCAACAGGTAAGAGACCTAATCACGAAGCAGTGAGGGTATACATGTAGGAGACCCGAACCAAGAATAAGTGCCAAGAAATAAGGTAAGCGAGCCGTGAGACACACCCAGCTTACAACCAATTTGAACTTTTGCTATTAAAGTGCTACACTAAGATGTACAACGCTGCGCGGGTTGGTGTAGCCAGTTAATTGTTTATATTGTCATATATAACAGAAAGTCGCGGCGACATGGTGGAGATGCTGGGATATGAAAGAACCAGGACGAAATATTTTTTAAATTATAATTGTGTTGGGTGTGTTAATTGCGGTTCGCGAAGCCTTGGTTCAATGGTTTTGTGTGTAGGTATCGGTCATCGGTATACCTATCGTTGTATGAGAATTTGAGTTCGGAGGAAAGTTACGATTGTTGGCATTGCACAGACTCGGCACCATCTTCATTAAACCATTTATTGCTAAATATATTTATTGTGTCAAGGAAACTGGAAGGATCGTTAAGGGATTCGGATGACTCGGAAGATTGCAACGATTGGTTCAGTGCGGGAGATAGTTTATACCTATAAACGAGAAATTCTTGTGTATATGTATATATTGTATATATATATATATATATAACTAATCTGAATCTCGGAAATGGCTCCAACGATTTTCATGAATTTTAGTATGCAGAGGGTTTCGGGGCGATAAGTCGATCTAGCTAGGTTTAATATTTAGAAAACATCCTTTTATCCTAGCAAAGCTCGGTCATCCAGGTACTGATGATGGAATCGATAAAATTGTAGTATTAGCCATGTGAAAAAATAACTGAATTTTAAAATCCATGAGTCCAAGGCTTGCCTTAGTAACAGGAAAAGTTATGCAATTATTATTTTTTTCCTTCTATGTTTTATTGTAAAGACGGGTTTTATGGGAAAATTTTAAGAAATTTCTACACGTTTACAAGCGGTGCAAGATTGTAGGTAGTCAAGATAATTTCAAATGTCAGGTTCTTATCTCCGGAAAGCATTTCTATGAGACCTGTAATATATTAAAAGTAGTGCCATTGTCATTTAGTGGTGTCCTCCAGATTTGCTTATTACAGTATTAAGTTTAACTCTGCCTGTAGGTAAATTGTACTGACGTTAGTTAAACACTAGTTCTGGCTTTAGTGTATAGAGTATGTCACAAGTCCAGTAGATTTTTTGATATCATTGGTTATACGGTGTCTAATTATAGTTTATCAGCAATAGTTTATTTAAAGGGGTTTCGTTTTTTTTTAATGCGCTCCCTGTGTGTGCTTTGGAATTATGAGCTGATTTTCATGAGAAGAATATCTGTGAAGAGTCCATGGCTCATTTAGTGGCTGTAAAATTGTAAGCTTTTTTCTTTTTTGTTTGACAGTGATAATTACAATTTTATTTTATTTTTATCAATCTTTCTAAATATCGTGCTTAAGTACAATTATAACAAATATGTTATCCGTGATTCATTAGATCGTTCATATAGTGTTCTGTGATCATTTCACATCAGTCTGATTACAATTTTGGTTTGCCGGTGAGATAATTATTTTATTTAGACAAAGTCTGCAATGTTTGTACTGTAATCGTATTGCCTTAAATGTTTCTTTTGCTCGCGTTATTTACGCTTTTCAATTATTATTTTTTATCTTTTGTTATTTAACCGATTTCTAAGAACGACATAAATGTTTTGCCCATGTCTCATGACTTGTTTGAGGCTTAGGATTTATCCTACCGAGTCCACGTTTGAGATTAGACACTACCTCTAATTCCAGATTTAATACAATCCATTGAAATTCTTACGCGGAAAACCATATGTGGACTGTAGACTGTTAACTTGCTGGGGGTTCTTTAAAATATGGGTCTTGATGGCCTTAATGTGTTGGTTACTATTTGTGTTTATGTAGTCACCCTTCATCGGTCTCAATTTCTATTTGATATGGCTACTACAAGCCTTAGTAATGTAAATTGTATTATATTAAAGGAATTGCTACACTTGTAATGGGTAATTTTCAACGATTGGTAACGTCACCGTCGTTTCATCAACTAGGGGAAATTTATTCTCTTCGTAAACTCATCTTTCAAAAGTTTAAATAAGGTCAAGATAGACATGTGTAAGATATAGTAATTAAAACCGAGTACCTATTCAATAAAGAAACTTAACATCCATATAAGACCGTTTGAAAAACTGTCGACTCATAGAATCAATAATGAAACGTTCAGCTTGAGTGGTTGGAGAGAAGGTGACGAATGAGTGACAACGGTTGAGATAGTTCGGAACATATAAACTTGTTTCAAATTTGCATAATTGCTTTAATAGGTTCCTTTAACATAGATCAGTTACTACAATGAGAACAAGCGTTGTCGATGATATTGAATTGCGTTTCCTGACTCTAATTACAGAAACATACCCGCATTTTTTAATGTTTATTTTTATGTGTGTAAGTAGTAAAATGTAAAAACATTGAAGTAAAATTTTATTTGCGGAAATTAATGTACTAGTAGCAATTGATTGGAGACATGAATATAACTATGCGTATTCCCCATAGAAATGATACAGGAGAAAATATGTAGTCCCGGGTCTCGGAGGTCTCTCTTGATACCGGCCGCGCATTTGAGATTGAAGCTTTCGTATTTGTTGGTTCCTGCGCTTAAGCAACAAATGCAGAGGACAAACAATTGTTATTGGAATGTATATATATACATATGTTATAAGCCATAAATGAGAATATAAATAAAATTAATCAATTAAACTAAAACTAAATTAAAATAACGATTTAATTTCTAAGCTCGTTGTTAAGAATCGATCACTACTATACCTATATCGATACCATTGCTATTTTTAGTTAAAGGAAGCGCGGATGCATAATTATATCACAGGTTTATTTTTTTTCTAAGCCTAGTATCCCAGACTCATAATATGCTATTGTTAACAATTATTTTGTATATGCTGGGCGATTTGTAGAATTCAGAAGAGCTCTCAGGCTGTCAGCCCAACCATTGAGATCAATATCTTTCGTGGTAAAGTCATTAGAAACCCTGTTTTGATAACTACCCGCAGAACTGTCCCGGCGTCGCGTGGGTGTAATATAACGGAAATGGGAGGAACACACATTTCCAGGTGTGAAGTGTGATCCTTTGATTATATATGGAATCGGTAGTGCAGTCGGTGGCAGCCAACTCTGGTCCGTGAATAAATTTTCGGTTTTATCTTTAACTTTTGATGTCTTTGTTTATTAGAATGATATTAAATGCCTAATAATACTATAGAATGAATATACTTATGACGTAACGCAACTCTTTAATTAAGTTTTAATGTAATGAGTAATTACGATGAGTCAACCGTTAAAGATATGCTATCACGGAGTTTTCTTTAGGATTTTTGAAGAACCACAATTCGCTAGTACATCATTTTCATGTAAATCTTAGTTTGACCTACGTCAGATTTAGAACATTTATTTTTCGATGAGTTGTTGCAAAATAGTGCTTTCGACTTGCATATGGGCTTGATTAGGTTTTATTATATACACCTTCCGTAACAATTTTCTAGCTGATGTTAAAGATCGCTACAAAGACCGTTGCGTGGTATAGGAGGAGTTTGCGGATGTACGGACAGACGGATGAGTTTAGCGACTTTATATTTATAGCGATTATTAATATATTTAAATAGTGGGTCTTCTCTGTTAGGCCTAATTGTCAGATGTCGGCTGGCGTTGGCGTGCATATTACGCGGCGCGACGATGCCATTCTTAGTGGGGCGGTGTAGTTTAAACAATTGTTGATCAGAGGACGACAAATACCTCATCTTAATAATTATGGAGAACTTAGCATTCAGACAGGGGATCGTGGGTTGGAATTGGAACAGGGGTCAGGGAATGGGTTTCTGGTATTTTGCAATTGTCTCGGTTCGGGGCGAGCTGCTAGTATTAATATAGTACTTAGTACCATAAACGACACAAGAGGTCGTGCGTTACCGCGTAATTATTCACATATACGACATTGTAAATGAATAGGAAATCAAATTTCATTATTTATAGTGTGTCATTGACAGCTTAAAGTCTTTGTAATAATCAAATATTATAATGGCCTGTAGCACTAGGTTAATAAAGCCGCGCGAAGCGTTTCCCTCGAATTATGTCTACATCAAACAATCGGACCTCTTGTTGTGTTACTCTATGTGTTTATACAATTTAATAGCTGTGTAGGTTTTTGAAGTGAAAATTTCTTTGGGCGCGTTAAGCACTTTTTGGTGAACAAAATTCATGGAACTCGCGTCTCGTCACTGACGGCCAATACTTGTTGAGCTCTACGCGCGATACATATTGCTCACGATCGGGGATCAACTTATAATGGTTATTTATGTATAATGTGTATATGTACATTATATATAATTTTCACTTCTATCGGCAGTCCCCAGAGATTGATCTTTTACCAGGTCGTAGACAGGTACATGTTGCGAACATTGAAATATAAATGAGATCACATGATCAATATTTTTAAATAATGCTTTGGTAGGACGTAAATAAATAAATGACGTAATTGTTTTCATGTTTTATTAGAATCACAAGTATTTTATATGTGATTGGTTGTTTGTTTAGACTCATTTTGGCATAAGGGATACGCCCAACACTGGTGCGCAGACTATGTCTGCGCCGGGCTGGTTTTCTATTCCTCTTTTTTAATGAAATTTAATTCTTTGAGATTGAGTTAATCAAATTTAACGAATAAGGAGGTAAAAGGAAAGAATACATAATAATATCTTTAACAATAAATAATACATTTGGTACGGTAGAATTAAAATTCCTGTCATTTCCAATAATTTTTTTGTCTCTATTCTATTAACTTTTATTTAACTTTCAATGTTTGTATTTATTTACACATTATACTTTATATAAATGCAACGGCTTGACTCACGATTTTAGTTTGTATGTTTGTTCGGATCAAAAGTTTCAAATGGAGTGACCCCCAATTCCCCTCATTTTACGGATCATTTTTGTACATGTTAGTTTAGTTTCGATGGCAATACATTGTTGTGGTGAGTATGGTCTGAGTTTTCGGGATCCGGGATTCACTTCACCTCTAACGGAACTATTCAATGGTGTATAGTAGTACAGACATGAAATGTGTGGAATATAAATATGTTAATACGATGATATGTGATGTTGTTTAGGCGACAATAGCAATAAAGTTATAACGGGAACCAACTTCTACTGAGCTATAACGTTACTCAAATGTAGGAATAATTCAAACACGTTAAAATAGAGAATTCCTTGATTTTGAGTGAAATTATTACATTTGAATTAAGCCATTGAACCGCGTGATCGGAATGCGGATTGGCTCAGTTTATTAGCTTTCAAGAAAAAGAAATAATGCCCAAATTTGGCTGCCTTTAGCTTGGGTTAGGATGAAACCGCAAAAATATGACACGATGTTGATCAGACAGTGGAGTACAAGTCTACCAAAGAAAGTTTTTGTGCACCGATATAGTCAGTATTGCTGGCAATAGGCACTGTTTTACATTTATTTCAACAGAGCACCTGATTAACATAGGTCTATTTAAATCAACTCAGATTTTGGAATTTATTTTGACTGGCTGGATTTGAAAATGTTCTTTGATATCCCTACCGATAAATATTTATTCCTCAATAGCTCATAGCTTCAAGAATAAGGGTAGAATTAGAACGGCTGTAGCCTCAGTCACCGTCATAAATGACTGTCTTGAATAGGCGTGGTTGGGTGCGCGTTCACTTTTTCCTTAGCGGGTATTGGGCTCGATTCCAGTGAAAACTGAAACGCGGGATATCTCCCCAACGGTTCTTATTAAAAAAAAAAAATTCTTGAATTTGATTGTGTTACATACATGTCATCGAATGTGATTCAGTTCGTTCATATATTTTCCTGTAGGTATATACTTATATAAACCTCAAACAATAAGACGTGAAGCATTTAATCAATACTTACAAATTGTTAATATGTCACATTATATCTAAATTATTGATGCAGTCAAATCTTTACAACTGATTATCGGAAAAATTTATTCTTCTAAATTAGTATTTTTCATTAATGTTTATTTATGCATATTATATGAATATTGTATTTTTTATCAATGAGTTAAGGGAACTGACATTCTTTTACAAAGTCCAATTGACTCCAATAATACATCTGAGGAACTTCTCTTCCTCGCTTGTGAAGGTCTGTCTACGACAGATATTCGTAATGAGTTTTTTTTATTATATTAATTGCTTAGTTGGAAAATCCACAAACTATCAATTGATATGAGAACACTACAAAAACATTTAGTTAGATAGTCAAATGATCACTCAATAGGCGAATGTTTAAAAGAAAGTAAATGCAAAAATCCCATTAGAATTTGAGGAGATATAAACCATTTACTTCCAATCTGCATAATATATACTAGAGCTCACACCGATAGTTAAGTAACAAAGGAAACTTTTAGGAAAGGATGATGAAAGAGTTCTTGTTTTTTAACTGGTTTCCTTTTTCATGATTATGTCTGTTGTTTCTTTGTACATATCTAGTGTCCTCCCATAATATATTTATAACACAATACGTTAAGATTATTCAAAATAAGTTGAAGAAATTTTTCAATGAACATAGCATCATAGTATTAGGAAGTCTGTTTTAAAGAAACCAATCTTTAAGGATACGTATTAGGTATTGTAATATGTAATTTATTTTCGAGTTATATTGGTATAATTTTGAATAAATGTATTTTAAATAAATCTGAATACGTGGGTTTGAGAATGACACAAGTTAGAATTATAAATTACTTAAGATTTGGCTTAAAAATAATAATTATGATATAATTTATGAAAGATGAAAAGGTGTGTATATATAATAATATAACAAGTACAGAAAAACTTATTTTTCAAAATTTCCGCCGTTCGGGTGTGTCGCGACTTTCGCGATATCAATATCGTATGCCTTATCACTAATGAAAACTGTAAAATACTTTTTCAAATCCCCGTCGTTTGGGTGTGTCGCGACTTTCGCGATGTCAATATCGTATAATAATTATAGTATCGAATGGTCGATGACAGAGGGCAGCACTGAAGTTAAATTACCGGAACCGCTAGATGGCAACACTGCAGTAGGAAAAAGGCGCGCCATTTTGAATGTCAGGAGCTCATTTTGCCAGTCGCTTTCAAAGAGTGTAGTGTTCCGCCAGTATTATTAATACTCGTTTCGCGAAGTTTCTATCTAATAGTTAAAGTATGGCTATGTTTGGATTTTGGTGCCGAGGATGTGCAGGAGGAGTCACAGTGCATAAAGGATGAAAGCTAAGTGCCTAGTCTAAGCTTGATGATTTTTATTATGTCTATACTGTTTACCCCTTTGTGTAAAGATTGTGTAAATATTAATTCTTACTTGATATAGCGTTGCCAATCAGGTCCTATAATATCAGAGAACGATTATTGATAATTGTCCCAAATGATCTAGACTTACTGTGTTGAGGGTAGTTACTGGTTATGTCCCCGAGATCTATAATTAGTGCCTCGTTGAGTGTGAGATTCCAAATGGATTGGGGTGTATAAAGTTAACCGATAGTTAGTTGGTTCTCTGATGTATATAATTTGTCCCTAATTGGTCACTATTACCTGAGAATAGGTTTAGTGTATGAAGATCCACATTGACTCCCTTTAACATAGTTTTACTTTTCTGATCTCTTATCTTGAGCCAGTCCGTTGTGCGTCGTCCATGCGAAAGCGTGAACGAGCTTGGTAACCCATTGAGAGCTTGTACATGGGGTACAGGTCGATTTGCGTCCGACCTGGACGTGTGAGAACGTGTGACCCAAGTCAATGTTTTGTTTGTACCCGTGGTGGCAGCTCGGGACAAGTCATGATGTTGCTTGTACACGTGGAAACATGGATCAGGTCGGGTTTGAGTTCTTGTACATGTGAAGACATGGGACAAGTTGTACTGAGTTACCGGTAACATTGAGGGGGTGGAAGAGGGGGTGGAAGAGGGTGTGGAAGAGGGGTGGAAGAGGGGGTGGAAGAGGGGGTGGAAGAGGGGTGGAAGTGGGGTGGAAGAGGGGGTGGAAGAGGGGGTGGAAGAGGGGTGGAAGAGGGGGTGGAAGAGGGGGTGGAAGAGGGGTGGAAGAGGGGGTGGAAGAGGGGGTGGAAGAGGGTGGAAGAGGGGGTGGAAGAGGGGGTGGAAGAGGGGGTGGAAGAGGGGTGGAAGAGGGGGTATGGATCTGATATTGCTTCAGAGGCGAAGTCAATATATTGGTGCATGGGTACCCGCGGACTGCTTAAGATTCTTTGGTGAATAATTTGACTGACATAATATCACTGGACTTATAGCTTCTTCCGGATTAGTATAGAACGTAAAGTGTCCCAAGTCCTAACTTACTGACGCACAATTAAATGGGGGCTGCTGGGGTTCCATCCCGGATCATTCTGGGATGGACCTCATGTCTGATGACGCTACAGGGCAGTAGTGTCATCGGCGTTATATTTCTTCAACAGGTAAGAGACCTAATCACGAAGCAGTGAGGGTATACATGTAGGAGACCCGAACCAAGAATAAGTGCCAAGAAATAAGGTAAGCGAGCCGTGAGACACACCCAGCTTACAACCAATTTGAACTTTTGCTATTAAAGTGCTACACTAAGATGTACAACGCTGCGCGGGTTGGTGTAGCCAGTTAATTGTTTATATTGTCATATATAACAGAAAGTCGCGGCGACAATTGGCCCGTAGATATTACCATAGCTGATAAAAACATTATATAAATATTTGAATATGTTGTTCCATTTTCAGTTTTTTATGTTAATGGACAAAAGTTTTAGGTAATATACTTTTGCGAATGCCATACAAGATATTAGAGAGCAATAAAGTTAAAACTCAAATAAAGTTTTAATTCGGTTTTTAGAAAAAAATTGTTGATGTATATTAACAATTAATATAGGTATCGTTGCAATGCCACTTTAAATTAAGATTTTTGTTGACACGTTACATCTATTGGATGTAATATTATATCGTTGAGTTCAAATACAAGGTTCGAGATAATGTGTGCCGATTGCAACTGAGATACGTAATAAGGGGTTTGATTCTTGATCCAAGACTATGATGCGTTTTGTAATTTTTATTCTGTGGATTATGTGGTTTTATTTTGGAATTGTATACTCTTTGTTATTTGTTGTTAGTCTATGGTTACGTTTCTGCGCCCGGTGGCCGCCTTTTCGAATTTTATTAATTCAAGATGTGACTGCATTAAAATAGTGATAAGAATTACAGTTTTTAGTTTTCTTTGTTGTAGTGATGGATTTCCCATACCAAAATTGTCTTTCAGACTTTGATTTGGATTTCTTGGATTCGGGAGCGACCTCAAAACGAACATCTCCGGTGGTGAGTACAGATTTAGGTTATAAATTCAGTGTTATCGATTTTATCCGGACAGCTTCAATTTTATTCTCTGTTCCTCATGTAATCCATGTTGTTTAGTATAAATATATATTTTAAATTTGCCTTACCCTGGTTATGTGTCAGGTCTCCAAGATCGATGTTCGGCGATCGAAGTGCTTACCTAGGTACTGGTTGTAACCTTCATATGTCTCCAAAATTTGTAGAACGGAAATAAAAAAGCGTTAGTTCGTTTTTAGTGTTCTGATATACTACTAGAAAACGTTACAGCTAGATAGTGCATTTCGGTGCAGGAGAGTGTTAGAACCTCACCTTTGGTAAAAATCCATACATGCATATTTGTTACTGTACCTAATTTGCAGTTGCGAATATTTTTCAAATAGATTTGTGGGAATGCTTTGCATCATGCATCTACTGACCCCATATCTGAAAGAGCATATCCTTATACTAGGTTCTGGATACCAAAATGTATTGTTGTTTAGGTACAAAAACATAATAATACCGGTAAAGCCGTTTGTATATGGATCTTTGTTTCCTGAACAGTATATTCAGTATAGTATATCTTCTAGGTGAGCATGCTACATTTTTGGCCACTTCTTCCCTTTCCATCAAGTGAGGTGGTAGTCAAATGCTTGACTATTTAGCTTAAAAATAAAAAAAATATGTTATACAGGACTTATACTTCATTCAATTACATTGCTTAATAAATTAACACAACATAAATTTGTTTACGGTTCTGGGTGTGATTGTGTATATGATGTGAATGTTTCCCGGATCCACAATACTAGTTGAACTTAGTGTGAGGCTGTTAGCGTGAACGTGCTTATGTTATTTACTAGAGTTGTATATTGGAACAAACTGTAGTAACTGTAATTATTCAAGGGGAGTAAGAAACTGGTACTCAATTAGTTTGCACTGCAGAACCTTTATTTATTATGTGGTTGCTGTGCATTATAATATAGGAAGATGCATTACAATTAGAATATAAGGTATAATGATAACATTATAACGTGTGGCATTTAGCAGGCAATTGTTTTTAATTATGTATGGCTTGGAAGATGTTGATGTTTCATAATTTCCCAATGTCGTAATGTTAATAATACTAAACAACTAATAATATAAATATTGAATGTTTTTTGCACAAAAATAATGTAAATTTCGGCACAATTACACTTTTCCTTAATAAAGAGGAAGAAAGCTGTTTGCAGTTTAAGCTGATCTTCATCTCAGACTAACTGTTTCCACCACAGGCCAACTGAGTTTTATTTGGTTCTGTAAACTCCCAATTTATATCTAAAGGATGAATGAGGATCTAGAATTCTGCTAGCTTGCTAGTTTAAACTACAATTGAAAGACTGAGGAATGAAGAATGAAGAATAATATTTGTATTTTTTATTACAAATATATTTTTATATATTTGTAATAAAAAATACAAATATTATTTGTTCCTGATTTAATTATTTGAATATATAAAATAAATATAAGATTCGTTAAAAAATTGTCATAATAACCCTGAGTACACCCTTTAGCAAGATAGATAATAGTTTAATGATGATGCCAAATGCGCGAGCTGAGCGAGCAACCTGTTGCAGCACCGGGCGGTAGAGTTAGTTATTAGGGTCTTAAAACAGTCAGTTTTAGTTTCAATGTGTTACCTAATACCCAGATGCATTTTGGGCACCTCTAAATTGTATGAAATTCATAGGAATTCTAAAATGTCAGAACTTAATTATTATTTTCTGTTTATTTTCAGCCACAATGTGCCATTGCTCGAAAAAAAGGAATTGCGCGCTTGAAGGACAAATTGAAAAGTGTCAGGTAAGCACCATTAGTCAGAGTTGTGTTCTGTGCACACATTCTGGTTTTCTCTTTACTCTAGCCTGTTAGGAGGCATAGTTAGTGTGAGTTAAAATGCTCTAGCAATTAATCAGAGTCAGATTAACCAGAACCGATCAACCGCTTCGAAAGATAGTTATAAAACACTAACATCTGTAAAAATGAAGTTTATAGGATATTTACCCCAAAAAGATGTGACAGCATGAAGACAAACTAAAAGTTGTAGATGATAATAGTTCATTGAAATTGATTATTAAATCTGTAATACATATAAGCTTCAAACATGGAGTGATTCTCGTAAAATATAGCTCTTAATACTATAACTAGCAAGGTGGTACCGGTACTCTCGGTTTGCGAGTTTGAATAACATTTGGCCAATTTTTAACCCAGACGAAAAAAATAAAAAAAATTTGGAAAAAAGGGACGTCTTTATGACAGCATTGTTAGTTTCACCGCTATGTGTGTGAATGTCTGTATGTAGCACCACAGCTTTTAAACAGATGCATCAATTTGGATGCAGTTTTTTTAATTGACAGGTTACTTGACCAAGATTGTACTTATCTATGTGTGTAAATTGGTGCATCCGTTTTCCAGATAGACCAATGGTATTTGAAAATTTTTATTTTGCTACTTGTCATTTCATTGTTAACATTACTTGTTACTATGATGTAAATTATAGACATAGTTTTGAGGGTAACCAAGCTATTGTATGTTACAGCCAGGTCGTCATCAAAGCTAAACAAACAGCTGAAATTTTGGATGAGTTCCAAAAAGAAACACAAGAGATTAAAGCAGAATTGGAAGAAACAAAAATCTTGTTGTTTGAAAAGAATGAAGAACACAAGGTTATTTGTGATGAACGTAATACATACTTCAATCAGGCAACAGAATATTCAAATGTAAGGGATATAATTATGTAATTAATTAATTGAAATTATAATTAAAATTTAATATTCCCTTATGTAGTCAAAAAATATTAACTAAAACTTTTTAAAACTTATTTCAGGAGTTACAAATTGCCAAAGCAAGAATAAAAGCATATGAAGAAAAAGAATATGAAACTAAGTTAAAGGATAAAACAATAGATGGATATATTAAGCAAGTAAAAGTAAGTTATTGACATTCTTAAATAGAAGTTGTGTCACGTTTAAACGTCTTATCAATACACAACACTGCAAAGTGCATCAGTAGTATGTTATGTGATAGGACACCATCACATCAGGGTTTTTCGTCAGGAATCAAACAAAAAACTTGCTTTTAAACACTCATAGTAAGTACTATTGTTTGTTCTGTGAAGTGGCGGTATCTAGTATTAGCTCTAGATAGTAAATCAAGTAAATTAGCATCTACAAGTCTTTCTGTTATTTGCCATCCCCATGACATAATATCACATAACGCTCAAGGTCCATTTCCTATTGCAGTGCTTTAAAACCTCAAACTTTCAGTAAAAACGATAGTATCGCTTATTAACCTGTTAACCATCAAAGCACAGCCTTATCTTAAGATGACAACAGAGATGTACAATTTTCAAGACTTGTTTAGTAGTGTAGTGGTGGATTAAAAAGTTAATTCCAACATAGATGTAGTTGTGGACAACAATATGTGCCGTGTTAGTGAAATAAGGACAGTATTATATTCTTACTATTTTAACAGGGGTTACAAGCCGAAATGGAACTCGTGATGGATTCAAAAAAACAGAATGACAAAGGGACAGCACTTGCTGTTTTGCGGGCTAATAAATCAAAAGAAATAGTAGAGAAAAAGCTTGCAAGAGTCTTAAGAGACTATGTTTATCCATTAACAAGTAAGTTAATATATTTGTTTAGATTAAAATAATGGTCACTATTATAGAACATAATATATATTATACATTTTATTATCTATACTTCTGTACTATAATAATATTATAAAGAGTAAAGTTTATTTGTTTATAAAAGGTAATCTCTGTAACTACTGATCTGTTACTAATTTTTTTACACTAATAGATAGCTAGACTATCTCTGAGTGTCATAGGCTATGTTTTATTGGGATAAAAGTAAGCTTTCAGATCGAAATAATAAAATTCATAGGACAAGTCGGTGAAGAATTAACTAATGGGCTGCTGTATCGGCGTACACTGCCTTAGTTACAAATTAAATGAATGTCAAATATTCGTTATAATTAGTAACAAAATTAAAAATATGTGATTATAATTAAGCATAATGGTTCTTGTTAAATTTACAAATGCAGTATTTATATGAATTCCTGTATTTTATACATACAGTCATATATATAAACAATAATGTGTTATCTTATAGTATCCTCTTGAATAATCCAATCGCAATATCGTTTCCGGTATCTTGTTGTTGTACATACAATTGAATTTTAAAGTGTTGTTTTTAGTACTACTAGACCAAGAATGTCTGCATGTCCGAATTTTCTTTAAGATCACATGCAGTGTGTCCCAAAATTTAATGATAAGCAGGCCCTAGAGGCCTTGATAATGAATATTCGAGAAAAAATAATTTTAATTTAATGTAAAATTTGTCAACTTTTGATAATATACACCTGTATAGATATTTTTAACAATCTTTACCAATTTTCCTCAAATATTTCTGTTTTTTTTTGTATCAGCAACCTAAGTAGCATTTTTATCGACCACAACCTTAAAAAAATCCCAGACTGCTTGTATTTTTTAATCCTTACTTGTAGTCCACTTTCACTCATCGTGGTGAAAAAAGTATGGATACTACTATGGCATTAAGTATTTTGGTGGATTTGAGTTGTATTAACTAAAATTAAAGGTTTTTCATCCACTATTAACGATATGTGGTTAGTATTCTTGCTTTAGATTTGAACATGTAGATATTTTTTTCTATCTTCTTCTGTTTTTTTTTTTTAAAACGATCTTTTTAACCGACTTCACAAAAAGGAGGAGGTTCTCAATTCGACTGTATTTTTTTTATTTTAATGTGTATCAGAAAATATAAATTTACTTATAAAATAAAATTAAAATCGGTAATTAATTTAAATAAAGGTTAAAGATGGTTAAATTATTTATGTGTATATATATATATATATATATATATATATATATATATATAGATATCCCTTTACGGTAAATGTTGATCTGACGCGACTTCACGCGAGCACTTTGTTGATCCAAAAATTCATGTTGATCCGGCGCCTTTTGTTGATCCAATGTGCATCTTTGGTTACTAATGTGGCTCCGACCGGATCAACATCTACACTCACGGGACTGCTTACTAGCGTTCGCCGAAGTTGATCCGATATACAAATCCACCTTGCGATAGTTACGGAAAACGTTGATCCGATTTAAATAAGCCAATCAGAGCACAGCAAACGATAAGATTGGCTGAAAGCAGCCGCGACGTTGCCGTTTCGTATCTTTGTCCGTCACAAGCTACAGATTGAACGGATAACTTAACAATTCGACAACGCCACGACTTGTACCGAATTTATGGTGGTCAAATTGAATGCCAGCCCATATGAAAATAAATATGAACTAGAAATAACTACACATAAATGTAGTCGAGGAGCTTGGTACGATACCACCACCACCTCCGCTGCTTCCGCCTCCACCTCCATCATGCACAGACTCTGCTCTCCACCTCCACCACTGTCTTCACCAACGGAGACAGTGGTGGAGATGGTGGAGGTTGAAGGATGGTTGGTGATGGTGGAGGTGGAGGCAGCGGAGGTAGTGGTGGATGCACTGGAGTGCAGTGCAGTAGGGGGAACGCGTGAGGACAAGCGGGGCTGTTGTGAACTGCTCGTTGGCTTAGTTGGGTGGCGTTTGCCTTCTAAGCAGGGGCTTAGAAGGCAAACGCCACCCAACTATCGGGTTCGATTCCCGGCGGGAACACAAGTTTTCTCCCCAAGGAAAATTTGTGTTTCTGGTTCTGGTTGTATTTGTGTGTGTGATGTGAATGTTGCCGGCACCCACGACACAAGTCATCGAACTTAGTGTGGGGATGTGATTGTGAAAGCGTTTAAAGCGTTTTATTCGATGCGGTCTTAATCCTAATCTGGTCTCCCGGTCTAAATCACATTATCACGTATCGATTACAGCTACGAAACTTTGTGCAAGTGTTATATATTTTGATTGAGCTGGAATCTTAAATATTTTTTTGATTGAGCTGGAATCAAAACTTCTAAAATTTTGTAAATAGGTATGTAGGTATGTTTGGTCTTTTTAGGTAATTACTAAAATAAAATAAAATAAATAAATATCCTGGACATTTCACCCTTATGTAGTCCCTGATCTCAAACTAGGCAAAGCCTACTTACTGTACTAGGAATGGAGGCCTGAGAAATACATAGATAATTAGGTAGTTGTTTAAGACCAAGACACAAAGCAAATATTCGTGTTTTCCTCACACAAATGTTTGCCATGGTTAGAAATCGAACCCACGACCTCAGGATTCGCATTCAGAGCTACCATAGAGTGAGACTGACCACAGAGCCAAAAGGCCAATCAAATTGTTGGTTATCTATTTTTATTATTCTGATTCTGCTTCTGGCAGACAGCACTGGTGTAATGATGGCGTTTTTGCTGGTCTTTTTGATATTTGAAACGCATAGTAAGTAGGTACTACGTACACATACTTAAACACAATCACAACTCTTTTTTCGTCCGAGGTTAAAAACTTTTAGCTAGGTACTAGGTATTTAAGTAAGTCCTTATTAAAGTGAATATCTATTTATTACCATATGTATCGATTATGAATGAGGTAGCGCGTTTCCACTGAAGCGGTCTCTAATACGCCCCCTTCATGTGAGCCGATCACATCCGGCCGGATTAACTCATTAATACAATACCATACAATAACACCCACATAATATCAAGTTTCTGAATAGTTAAATAATCAAATATGGATATGGTTAATAAAATACTCACCATCATCTTCTGATTTGTCCATGACAAATGAACAAAATAACACAAATTCGCTCGTAACTAACGCATCTTTCTTACCTTATTACTCTAACGAAGTAGTCTACTAGGTTCTCTATCACACGCAGAATGCGACGTTGCCGCTTTTTGTTCGAGTACCTATTAGTCAAATTTGGCTCCGGATCCACTTAGTCTAAGTAAATGTCGCATATAAGTTAAATATACACTGGATCTAAGAAATCATATTCAGTATGATTTTTTCGACCGTTGATGGATCAACAAATGTTGGTCGAATCGCTGACGAGCATGTTGAAAACCTGTTAGTGCAGATCCACCGACGTCACACGCGCATTAAGGACGGATCAAAGTATATCAGTTTGCGCGACGCGGAGCTGAGTAAACAAGTAAAATAGGCGGATCAACAATTGTTCTAACTTCTCACTGGATCAGCATTTACCGTTAAAGGTTGATTATATATATATATATATATATATATATATATTTTTCGCCCTCATAACTTCTTTTTGGGTAAAAAGATTTTGTTTTTTTTTATTTCAAGTAGGTGCTTCCCATGTGGTCTCATTTAAATTTGATCAAGATCTAACCATTAGTTATCCTCAATAATGCGTATTTCATTAATTGAATCTGATAATGGGTTCCGAAGAAAAAGCGGTGAAGTCGGTTTTTTAAGCTTTGCTTGCGTTTCAATTATTTAAGGCGATGTCGTGCTTGTATACTACCGACAGCCGTTAGGTCTGTTGACAGTTTTGCTTAAACAACACGTCTCCATTTGCTGTTTCATTTTGTTGCAGAGAAACCTGATAGATGGCTACAAGGATTATTAAAAAAGTATTTAAATACAACCCCCAACCAAGAAGAATCTCCAAGAAATGACCCCTTACGTATGATGTCACCATTGAATTTTGATCACAAGGAAGATGAAAATATGGTGATTATTATTTTTTTTGTTTATAAGGCATAATTTTGTTTATTTTATAACAATTAAATAAGCGATCATTTATATTTATTATTAGAATTAACTAATCTATCAACAATGTAAATCAATCTCAATTGGTCATTGGTGGAAAACACATATTCTATCGACCCTTACCAATTACCAATATTTTTATACATCTGCTTTTACTGCATCAGAAAAAAAACATTATTTACATATTTGGGCTAATACAGTTATAAATAATACAGGAAAGCCATTTTGCGAAATGAAAACATAATTGGTGTTTATTATCAAATACTATACAATTTCACAATTCAAATGGAGATCCACTTTTTAACGGCTTCGCGCGGTTGCAATTTCCGATGGACATACAAAACGTGCCCTGACAATTACGAACACAAGAAAAAAAGCATCAGGCAAATCGGTCGAGCCGTTCTCGAGTTTTTGTGAGACTAACAACGTTAATAGATTTTTATATATATAGAAGATGTTTACACTATTACAGCTGAACGGATTTGGGTGAAATTTGGAATGTACATAGCTAAACATAAATATAGGGTGAACCAGAAATCGAAGTCAAGCCAGAACCGGCTAAGTCTGATAGGCTAAGTCATAAATGTAATTAAAAAAATACAATAGCAAAAAGTGGCGTCACTATCTGTCCTTCTCACACATCATATAACTACTACCTCCATCTCTCTTACGTTAGCATCACTATCTGTCTCCTGGCCTATCATCCGGTTCTGGCTTGACTTTGATTACCGACACCCTGTATATATACTACTTTTTAAGATGATAAACGCGTGCGAAGCCTCGCGGCTCGGTTTGTTATAAATAAATGTTTTCGATTCATAATCTATAATATAATTATTTTCACAGATGGAGAAACATTCAGATGCAACCGCTAACATAGTCGCATACCCTACTAAGTCCAAGGAAGAAATTATCGACTGTACGGGACCATCTTTGTTCAGCAGTCCAGCACCTCACCGAAATATTAGCATAGATTTAGAATGTATAGGAAGTGTAGACACAGGACGCGGCTCATCTCTGGCGTTTTCTGACGGCGAAAAGAGCTTCCAGAGCCCTGACTATTATATGCATGATAGTCCCATAAATAATGTCCTTAACTTATGTAATCGGTGTAATGTAACAAAAAAAGATGCCTCGACTAGTCCAATTCCATGTAAAACAAGTGATATTACCAATTCAATCAAAATACATTCTATCATAACAAAAAGGGATGCTTCTACAAGTCCTTTACCAACAGAAAGGCGAAATGTTGCTACTGATACAGCTGGCATTCAATTTGAAAGCTTTGCTCATAGAAAAAAGATTAACGCTAGTACAAGCCCTGAAAAACAACATATTGATACAATTTTGGAATGTGGTTCATGTATTAGTAAAAATATAAGCGTAACAGGCACTCTAAATCACAATGGCAGAGAAACTACAACGAAACTCTTGGGTGTTCCAATCTTTGAATCACCTCCTACTCCTGTTAAATTACGAGATAAGATTACATCTAATATGGATGGAGTTGTAAATAATATGAACGGAGTGGAGAACCCAGCATTTATGGCAAGCATAGTTTCAGACGAATCTGAAACTAACTACAGAGATGTAACAAACCCTCAAGGAACTAATTCCGAAAAAAAAGATAAGGTGACGTCTGATATATCCGATGAAATCGTAAGAAGCCATGTCGACATAATAGACGGATTAGCTAAGGACTTAATGTCGAACCAAATAGATGAATCAACAAGAGACTTCAGCAATTTAACAAGCCTTCAATCACCAACTACTCCCGAAAAGTTATTAAACAAGGCCATGTCTAATATTGATACTAATAACATTTTTAAATGCAATACGGAATTATTATTCAGCCCAACTAATGATGCCACCGTAAGCGAAACTGACCGTAGACTAGAGATACACCCTAGCAATCAATCACCAACTACTCCTGTACAATTAATAGAAGAGATATCCCCCAACACCGAAGAAGTCGTACATTACGTCGACAAAATGCATAGTCTGATTGAAGAAGCTACCATTCCGTTAGAAAGTGAACACTATGACGAAGATACCGTTGATTGTATGAGTATTTTAAGTAATGAACGATCTTCAACTCCAGAACAACACCAAGACAATATGATCATTGAAATCGCTCACAAAGAAGACTTGGGCGCGACCATAAACGAAAATTATGATGTAACTTCAACAGACAACTATACTATTTTCTATGAGGAAATACCTACAAATTCGACGAAACCACTAGCACTAGACAAACGCACTTACGAACGTGGTATGCCAGGAAGTCCACAACAAGAAAAAGATTGTCTGACGTCAAATACTAGTAAACATTTTAAAAGTGACACTTCCACTGACAATGAAATACAGACTATTTTTAGTGAAATGCGCATCCATCGGCTTTTATCACCTATTCCAGCACCTCCGCCAAGAAGAATAAGTCAATTGAGGCGATTATCCAATGATATTACATCTATTGCCGAAGATGTGAATGAGAGGATTAATTTAGTCAGAAATAATTTAAAGAATGCATTTGCACCACTTTTACTTTTACCCCAATACGGTGAACGTATAGCTGAAAGACTTTGCAGTGAGCCTAATCGGGAAATATTTCGTAATTTCCTTGACCTTTCTATTGACAAAACACGCACAAGACAAGCTAACACACTAGAGTTAGCAGTTAGTCAACCCAATGAAAATATTTATTCACTGTTTAATCCAACTGAAAAAAATATAAACAGTGCTGCAGACGATATGGTACTAGAGGACTTGGAATTAGAAAAAAATGATCAAACAACATTAAACAATCACAATAAAAAAACAGATTCAATATGTTACAAAAACAAAGAATTTCACACTGAAGTTAAAAACAAAGACTCTTCTCACATACCCGATACGGTAGCACCTGTGCGTAAACATATTACCACAGTTCAATCAAGTCAAAGTACTCATGTTACAAATTCGAATATAAATTCAAAAGGATGTGGTTCAAATGACGAAGCTGATGTGCCTCAGAACTACTTAGAAGCAGACAGCCAAGTATTATGTAGAAAAAGTAATAACTGCAAAAAAGAAAACCTACCAAGCCAAAACACTCATTTTGCAGATTTGAATAGAAAATTAATACGATGGAGTCCAAATGATGACGACGATATATCCCAGAATTACTTAGAATCAGACGAAATAGAATTAAGTAGGAGTAATAACAAATGTAAAAAAGAAAATCTACCGAGCCAAAAGTCTCAAATTGTGGATTCGAATAGAAAATCATCACATAGTTCGAATGATGGCGCCGATGTACCTCAGAACCACTTGAAAGTAGACGACCAAATATTAAGTAGAAAAAATAATAACGGCAAAAAAGAAACCCTACCAAGTCAAAACACTCATATTGCAGATTTTAATGAAAAAACAACCCGATTTAGTTCAAATGATGACGTCGATATATCCCAGAATTACTTAAAATCAGACGATCAAGTTTTAGGTAGGATAAATAATAGTTGTCAAAATGAAGAAACTAGTGAAGATTTACAAAACAAATCCAATACCATAAAACCAAGAAAATTATCCAAACTTGAAAAACTAAGAATGAAAATGGTACCTAAAAGTAAAATCAAAGGCGATATAAAACCTAAAAGAAAAAAACCTATTTTTATACCTCTACCTAAAAATCATTTGACATTTGAAAACAGTGACATTATTGCAACCCAAAAAAAGAAGGTGACAGAAGCTGATACATCGGCTTCTTTGAATGAAGAGTCGGTGTATAAAAAGGCTGTTGAAGTAATGGCTGCATCAAAAATAGTAGGTATCAAGAAAGTACCACGAATCGTGGTAGAAGATTGTTCAATTACAATGAAAGAAAGCCCTCTATTTCAGCGAACTAATAAAGATATCGCAGAAAACTTGGATAAATCTCAATCGCACATAGAGAAAATAAAAAGTAACAAGAGAAATTTGTTAAAGGAATTCGAATCTGTACCAGATGCAGCATCAAGCATTCAAAAAGTGAAAGTTCCGGCGACTAGCTCATTTGCAGATAAATTAGAACCTCTACCAGTTAAGAGAAAACGTTCTGCTAATTCATCCCATGGAAGTGCGAACGAAGCACAAAGCTCAAATACAAACGATGCTTTGCTTGGTCATGAATTAAAAAGGAAAAAAATTGAAATGAGTAATAGCGATTCTCCATACAAACACCAACTTATAACCCTTAAAGACTTGGGACTGCAACCAGATGTCATTAATGCGATTGAAACGATTAGATCAAGGAGAATTAGTTACTCCACTTGTAAAAGCTCGCTTGAAAGTACTGACATTGTTAATAAAACGCTTGATTCTACTAACATTGTTAATAAAACGCTTGGTTCTACTGACATTGTTAATAAAACACTTGATTTTCCTAACATTGCTAATAAAACGCTTGGTTCTACTGACATTGTTAATAAAACACTTGATTTTCCTAACATTGCTAATAAAACGCTTGGTTCTACTGACACCGTTAATAAAATGCTTGTTTCTACTAACATTGTTAATAAAACACTTGATTTTCCTAACATTGTTAATAAAACGCTTGGTTCTACTGACACCGTTAATAAAATGCTTGATTCTACTAACATTGTTAATGAAACGCTTGATTCTAAAATTAATAATAACAACACTACAAGTAATTCTGAAAGCAGTGATGTTAGTTCAAATCGCCAAGAAGGCAAAATTGATAATACAGTTGAAACGGAAGGTAGTAAAATAATAGACAATAAGCGCCGTTCAAGTCGACTAAACTCTCTTGAAAAAGCAAATCAAAATGCAATTATTGATTTCAATGAAATTATCTACAAACCTATAAATAAGAAGAACCAAACACCTGTCAAAGAACACAATAACGCTGAAGCATCAACGAGACAATTACGTAGCTCGAACGTTAAACAGATAAGAACAGGTAGTGAAATTGAACAAGACATACCAGTTCAGTCAACACCTAAAAAAGCCAGGTGTCAAAAAAGATCTGAATGTAGCGACAAAAAAGTTAGTACCACCTCAACCGCAACAGGACCTTTTGAACATAATAATGTTGTATCATATGACGACCTCAGTATGTTTACGAATCAAGAAGACTGTCCTCAAGTTGTGCATGAACAAAACAGAACAACAGAAGTAGAGGTATCTGTAATATCCTACAGTAACAACATATTATGTCGGTCAATCGAACAACATGGAAGACTAAAAATTAATTATATACCCAAGAAATTTCCAGGTCAGTTTTTAAATATATATAAACTTATGTATCTGCATAAAATTTATATATATATATATATTGTATTTTTTTTACTTGGCTCAGGCAGTTTCGAGTAATAATAAATATTAAAGCTTATAATTTATTCATCATACAACTAGTCCTAGTCACCAGTGACTATAAAAGTCAATAATCCACCATTATTACTCGGAACAATCACAAGTTTTGGAAAACAATACTAAATCAATAATTTTTTTATTTTCATAATAATATAATTATATAATAATTAAATCAATCCAACCAAAACCAAAATAGAAGCATTGAAGTCGGTTTTCTTAAGCTTTGCTTGCGTTTAATTGTTTTATTTATTTTGCTGATTATTACATTTCATACATTATTTCTCTTTGCAGAGTCTAAAGTAAAGGAGATATGCAATAAACTAGAATCGAGTATATCACATCTTGTCGAGATTCCTCATGAAGTGCGCATTGGTCCTATAAAGAGGCTCGTCTCTGATATTAAGGGATGGAACGTAAAACTGTTTTTAATGGGGTTCATGGAGTTCTTACGGAACCCTGAACGGAAAAATGAGCTATTTAAAAAAATTACGCGTCCACCGGCACCGGCAATGACAGTGACAGAGGAAATATTGCTTTATTTAATCAGCGAATTGCAACATTGTAACGAGTATCAGGATATTGATAAAAAAATACTCATGAACATCGAATACGCATTGTTTGCGATCAATAAAACCGGAGAAGAATTTGGAGTTATAGCGGCGATGTCTCATTTTTACTCTCTTCTTTGCCGTAGCTATCAGAAATTTAGCCAGCTGAGGTTATTTATACTCGACGCAATGTATTGTTTGCAATACAAGTCGATTGTTCTTATAAAGCAATGTTTAGAGGTCTGGATGTCGGTTTTGCCTCTGGCGCACATGGGTGTTGGTAAGATGAATTTATAAATAGATTAACATATGCATTGTATTATTTATAGTCTGAAACAACTACTAATTAAATTGTATTTTTTCAGCGAAAACTCCATTGATATCCTGTGTAGTATATCTTTTACATTTTTTTAAATGTGAAGATAAGAGTGACAGTATTCAAGAAATAAGGTTTATACTATACAAAAAATACAGCTATGATTTCAGTTCCTGGAATGAATTAAAAATACTGGACATGTTCAAATCTGCAATCACAGAACTCAAAGGTAAAGTAAAACGATAATTTTACGGGAAACTATACAAAAATACTAATGGACTATGGATGAATGAAATTTGGAATCGACACGATTACACGAAATTACTCAAAATGCATGTAACTGTGAGTCGAGACGAGCAAGTCGCTAGCCTGATGATAAGCGCCACGCATCTTATACTATTTAGTGCCACACATAATTTTGAACTATCTTTTATGTTGGATTAGCAAGCATTTGACCACTCTCATCTGATGAAAAGTTATGATGCGGACGACGATGTAGCATGTTTGAACTTAGTACAATATTCTTCGCGGCAATGCACTGCGCTTGTCGCCTTTAGATACTATATAATAAAAAATGTCTTTAAGCCCTATTTATCTACTGGAAGCACAGAAATTGTTCAAAGTGAAACATTGTAATTGCATTCTACTTGACACTACCGCTTGTCAGTTGAATACATGATTTGGGTATAATATTGTAATGTAACATACATAATTATTATGTAGACATTAGATTTAACTGAGGCTGTTTATAATCATACCATTTCTTACCAAGAGGTTAGATAGTGGTCATATTATAAGTCTATCCAAGCTAAGGTCTCTAGATACGTTTAGTTAATTACATGTGACAAATATTTCCATCCAAGACTAAACAAAACAAATTAAAATTGTGAAAGTTATACATGATATAAAAGTTGGTGTTATCTGGTCTTAATAATTTTTTTATAGTCTAGTTGCATAAATAAGCTGCGCCTATCCATGTACAAAATGTTATGATTCTTTGCAGATAACCCACTGGAAAGAAAAATGTTGCGGCTTGCGTTGATAATTCTAGCAAAGCGCAATGGACCAAAATGGTGCCAAAACAACATAGTAAAGAATATACTCAAGCCCATGATCGAAGACAGTTCCACTCCTGTTGTGGCGAAGCTGTTTTGCATATCAGTGCTGGGACCGCTGCTCAAACCATACCCTAATAACATGAAACTACACTGTGAAATGATCACAGATTATCTCTTAGATATGCTCACAGAGACACGTAAGTATAGCTTTAATGCTGAAATCTACAATTATTAGAGAGGGGAGATCAAAGTATATGTATAAAAGTTTGAGGTGGCACTTTTGAAGATGATTATAGGCTGAAAGTGTAATTTTTTACGTTTATTGTTACGAAGACTGAACTGGATCTTTTCATTTCTTTCATGAAAGCCATATTACAAATTTCCCAAGTTTGTATTTGTGTGATTAATAAGGTAAGAGTTCAGAAAGCCTTCAATAAGGCTGCCAAGAGCTAAGAATTGGGAGATGGCTTTACGGAAGGGCAAATTAGCCGAATAGGGGAGAAACTTCATACCCAGAGTAAAGCGTACTTATTCTGTCTCTGGCTAAGTCGATTGAATCTGACTTCTGTCGCCTCTCACCACCTCCACTGCTTAAACCTAACGGTGTTCAAAGGTTCCCCAGTATTTCTGGTTCAATTGTGATTGTTTTTTTTTTTTTTTTTTTATGATTTATAGATAAACATTTGACCACTATCTGACCTGATGGAAAGTGATGATGCGGCCGAAGATGTGACATGTTTATCTAGAAGATACCTGTTCACTCTTGACTCGAAGACTCCCAAATTATACCCCTCGGGAAACAAAGACATAGGTAATGAGTTCCACTCCATCGCCGTACGGATGATGTACGTAGAAGCGAACCGCTTCGAGCGAACTGGAGGTATGTCAACCATAAATGGATGACGTTTGACAGTTTGTCTTGTTGTTAGATGGTAAAACGGGCATGGTGGAATTAACTCATGTAATTCCTGCGCACACTCTCCAAAATGTAGAGGATAGAATACCGATAGACTAGCGACCTTACGTCCGTGACTGAGACTCCGCAATTTAGACTCGACTAAATATCTTATCATCGCCAATGAGTCTTTTTGCTCGTCGGTCGATGGACTCAAGAGCTTCAAGCTGGTACTTAGCGGAACCATCCCATACACGATCGGACTTGGGCTTGATATACATTAAGAAGCTGTCCCGGTGTGAAGTACTGCCTAACCTTTGCGAGGATACCAAGTTTTTTAGCGGCCGGCTGAGCTCTGGCTTCGATGTATGTACCGAAGTTAAGGTTTGACGACAAAGTAACTCCAAGAAGCTCGAGCTTATTTGCTATCGGTATTTGTACATTTTGGAACGTCGGAGACAGGTGAAAAGGTCTCAGTTTCGCTGTTTTTGTGTGTAATGTGAACGTTTCCGGCACCTACGACACAAGTCATCGGACTTCGTGTGGCCTGATTTACGTCTTACAATACGACAACATAGACAAATGGTATCTTGTTGAAGGGTATTTAGATGAAGGTACGGTTTGACGGAACTGAAGCTGAACTGACCATAGTCGTAAGTGGTTGGACCACCTAAATCTGACCACCATTGGGTTGCAACCATCTTGGGTTGTAGTTTACCATATTGCTAATCATTCAAGCACAAATTGTTACAATCATAATTTTGTATCTTTTCAGATTGTCAAAAAACTCAAGAAACCATTGTTACCAGTTTGGTTTGTTTACATAAACAAAATAAACGGGTTCTCGCATACCTGTTACAATGGAATCCGAAAAAAGTCTCACCCGAGTTTGAGTTAGTGCTAAGGGATTATGTAAGAACGAAAACAGTCAAAACATGGAAGACAGTTTTATCACAAATTGACACATAACTTAGAAAATTCTGTAAATATTAAATGTACATAGTTCTATAATATTTTAGGTAAATGGCATTTCATCTCTAGTTCTAAATACTATGAAAATATTTTAGTGTGGTTATCAATGTAAAGATGATGCCAACCTCATAGACTGATATATTATTTATTAATAAGATTTTACTGCTCTGAGAATAAGTACTAAGTAGTTGCCAAATGTTGTTATAAATGTAGTGTGAAATCATTCTCTCTGCTTGGCTACCCATAAATATATATATTCCCATAAATAACACGTGCATCTTGCATTACTAAGGAGATTTAGTTATGGTACAAATCAACCTATGAAATGATCATGTGAGTTATTAAGTGTATATTTAGAGCAGGGATGTTACGGACGTGGTAGTTTTATCGGGACCGAAGTCGGATTCAGAGGTTTTAAATTTGTGTCGGAGTCGAAACCGGAATCGAATTTGGAGTCGGAGGCGGAATAGAGATTAGTTAATTACCCGAATAAAAGAATCAATCAGAACTTTGACTTTTCGGAACCAGAACCGAAGCTCCGTAACATCTCTGATTTAGAGTACAGTACCGTAATTAATATACATAATCTACAAACCAGAAGGTAGTTAACTGAGCAACAAAATTAATAACGTTTTTATATTTATAGTCGGCTTCATATAAATAGAGCCGATTCATCGAAAGCAAAAGTAAAATTTGTAATGCAAAAATAAGTCCGATAATGGCAACCGCACCAAAAACTTGAAACGCTTTGATCTCAATATACGCCCCTGTAATAGGGAATATGCATATGTTTTTTATTAAATTGTTTACGTGAATAAATTGCCGGTAATTACATGCTATTACAAAAGTCATTACATTTCATATCGAAATAAATGTTTAAAAATGCGAGCTGGTTCGTACTTTAAACGCAGCCACTTAGATATTCTTACTGTGACGTCCACTATTCAATGATGGCTATCATAAAGGACAGTTGACCGAATTAGTCTAGCCGATAGCGGGTGAATTGTTATTTTGAATTATTCGTGCATAAATTTTTATCTTTTTTATTCATTAAAACACCTAATTAAAAATATATTTATTTCTATAAAGATTTAAAAAAGAATACTTATTAATTTGATTTTTTTTTTAAATTTCATGCATATTCTCTATTAATCTCTGAGCCTTATTACCGGTGGTAAGGTTAACTTAATATTTCTCTACTTAGAATACTTTTTTTAATGAACGTAATATACTACTACCTCATTGAAAGTTGCCACCGAAAGCGTACATAGTTCCAGATTTATTGATATCTAATTACTTCCGTCTTCAGCAATGCACTCACTTGTGTCAACCTCTCTGTCAGTATTAATCGATATTCGTTCAGTTTTATTAATAAAGACGGATATTTGTTTGCCACTCGTGAAGTTTTGTTATTGGCTCCAGTTCTCTGCAGTAATTTGGGCTTCGTAGTAGAACGGCAAGTAATGCGACGGAATCATAGTATAGGACGCGGGTCATTTTTAGTCTTAGAGGGAATGGTGATACCTTGCGAGAGACAAACATCCACTATGTCACAGATGCTTGGTTACCCATACCCAACATATATATTAGAGCTATGTAAATATAGTTAAAGCTCTGTTTATTACACTTATTTTTAGTGTTATGTTTTATTTCTGTGATTTAATTGTTTTAGTAATGTCCCAGACACCTATGGGTAATGTTAGCATAAAAACGAAGGGTAATTCGAAATAAAAACACGATTGTGTAATATGATGTTTTATTCCGATTTTTCAGTGCAATGTCACAATCACTAAAATATATTTTGGTCATTGAATTACTATACAATATGTAATTAATATCAAACATCCTAACACATTACAGCTTAAAATAATAACGCTGAAGCTCTTAGTCAGATTAGTATAGTTAATAATTTGTTTTATATTTCTTTATCTCTACCATTATGACGTGGATATTCACTAATTGCGTCCGAGCATTTGGCGTTAGAAGCTTCACAAATTTATGATAATATTGAACGAAGTTAGTGAGAGCCATTTGCAAAAGTCCAGAGCCTGTGACAAGGTTTGGAAAAGATACTAAAACTTCTCTGTGTATTTCCTCTAGGCTTTGCTTCCAGCCTGCACTAAATGACGCCACTAAGGATAACGACTTCCTTTCTAAACTTGCCAACTCTGTTCTTTTATCGCTCTCAAGCAGTTGTTCTCCTTCCTTTACGAATTGTATCATGCCTCCAAAATGTGGACTCAATATTTCTTCCACATATTCTGAACTTCTTGCTTGCAGCTGTTCTCTGAAACTTTCTGCCTCCTTTGTATTGTCTCTCGTTCTTTCCATCAGTATGCTCAGTACCATATCATAGTTATTGATTAGGAATATTAATTGTTGTATTCTTTGCGCAAATTCTGCCGCCATTTTTAATAGAAAACAGTGCACTTCGTCTTGTAAAACAAGCAGGATGTTACTCAGTTCTTCAGAAGGGAACTGTTCACTCAAACTAAGCATTGCTGCTGAAAACTCTGCGTATCGTCGTGTTATCTAAAATATAATATGTAAGATAATAAAAAGTGTGTTAGAAATGTCAAATAATAACTATTACAAAACTATGCCCTTACATAATGAGGTCCAAGTTCCTTATTTGATAGTTTCGCTGGGTCACATTCCCTTACACTTTGAATGTTGAGCTTCAAAACATATTCCAACCTAGGCCAAAAGGTACTTTGAAGAGAATCCCAGTAGCTGAAATATAATCTCAATATTATTATTATGATAAATCTCATCTCGGTTTATTATTGTCAGTATTTTGCTGTTCATTTATGCACTAATATTTTTCCTGATAACAAGCAGTCATGGTAATGAAAACAAGGTCACATCCCAGTCAACTGCAATATTTAAATAATAATATAATGTTTCCTAAATAATGAATTAACAACTAGGACGAAAAACGTCTCCTAGTTCAATGGTTGAGCTTATTGGGTGTATAAGTTTAAATGAGTGGTGATGAAATATTTTTTTTCTGTATAAAACAAACAAAAAGACTGGCAAAATTTGGCAAGCTATCAGATTATACCATGATTTTGGGTATTTTAATAAAAAATATATGAATTTTGAATTGAAATGCTGATACCCAGGAGGCAGCATCTTTAAAAAGAAGCAATAGATATTTATATAAGATATTATTTGGCGTCATCATAACAATTACCTATCTAATGCACCAACTGCCCTTTTATGGCACATCCATCTATATCTGTTAATCAATTGAATGCAGAGAAACAATGCCAGGCAGTCATAACATTCTATTACATAGCCTTCCACGTTTTTCTGAAAAAAAAAAGAAACAAAATAAGATGTAATGTTTTATTTCAAAATATAAAAAACAATTATATATGATATATAAAAATAAGTCGGGTTTTCCTTCCTGACGCTATAACTCCAGAACGCACGAACCGATTTCCACGGTTTTGCATTCGTTGGAAAGGTCTCGGGCTCCGTGAGGTTTATAGTGGCGAAACGGAGTTCGCCAGGTTTGCTAGTATGATATATAGATATATTTTATTTATGCTGCAGTAACTTACCACTAGAAGGGATAAAGTTTTTCCAAGGATGCGGTCAAATAGCTCTTGAGCATGACTACCTTTGACATGAAAGAACTCGGAGATAAATAAATACTCTCTGCATCCGTTGTCCACCAGCGCATACTGCAGGCTCCGAAATAGTGCTTCATAAGAATACTGTAAGTAAAACATCCATACTTTATACTTATATTTAAAATCCGAAAGTTTGTGTGTGAGTATTAAATATATATATGTATGTGTCCTATTCTATTATATACTCCAGGTTGAGCCATGGAGGACATAAGCTACTTCTTATCTCGATTAAAGCCACCAAAGCTGTGCTAACTTTAGCATTCATAAATTACTAGCTGTAATTTTATAAATTAAAAAAAAAGCAGGTCCTCAATATGTCAGTATTTTTTTTGTATGTATGTTGTGCGATATCTCCGCCAATTATTTATCGAAATTGATGTTTTTTTTGTTTGGTAGATTATACTACAGAGGTGATCCCATATAAATTTTATTGAAATCGCTGAAAATATAAGCTGTGAAGTCGGTTTTTGAGGCTTTGCTTGCGTTAAATTAATTAACTCTACTCTTTATTGTACAAAAAACTATACATGGAACAATAAGTTTATAATTGAATTACGGACGAAGCTGCAGGGCATTGCAAGTTTATCAAAAGTCTAACTGGAAATAAGATATAGTTTACAGTTTGATATCTACCTTTATCTTCTGTTGAACATGTGGGACAATGATAGGTGCTTCTAATTGTTGTGCTAAGACATCTCCACGACTACCAATAGTAAATATTGTACTTTTATTCTTGAGATTTGACTTCTGGAAGAATCCCCCTTTTGATCCGTCTTCAATACCCATGAGATCCTCTTTAGTTGGTGCCTCTTCATACTTCAACTTATCAAGTCTTGATGCATAAGACTTAAAGTATGAGTAATACACTTTACTCAGCGTATCTATATATTCATTGCATATTTCTTGTGCCACATTCCTCTCATTTGCTAACACAAATTCAAAAAAGAATTTGTACTTGAGCATAGCATTTTGAGGCATCTGATAGTTTGCCATTGGCTTCCTGAATTTATAGATCTGCTCCAAAATGTATGTCCTTATTTTTGCTACAGATTTGATTTTTAATTTTTCCAAGACATCTTTAACATCATGACATGCCTTAGTTTCTTTGAAATCTTGCTCCTTAACAAAGTTAAGTTTCTGGTTTAAAATTGCCAACTGTACCATAAACTCCTTATCTGTTACAGGAACATTATTGATGCCACTGTGAAATTAAAATGTATTTATTATATCACACAAATATTATAAATGCAAAAGTTTGTGTGTAAATGTGTGTGTAAGTATGTTAATATTCATTTAATGCTGTTACTTCTGAACAGATTTGGATGAAATTTTGAATTTACACAATTAATTACTGGGATTAATACATATGCTACTTTTAACTTGATTAATGCGGGTGAAACCATGGGGCACGGCTAGTTGAAATATATATTATAAATAATTGATAAAAATAAATACAGCAGAAACAATAATTTATAATATGTTGTACAGGAAAGTGCTGTAACAGAGCAGGAAAATTTTTGTTATTTGACCTGTATGGATTCCCCTTCTACAAATGTAGGAAAATTTTATGTTCTTAGCTGAAGGTTCAAATTAGAAGAAGTAATATATACCATTCAATCTGAAATGCTAATCGTATTATGTATATACAGTCATTACTTACAAAATCAATGTCTCGGAAACTGCCATGTCTTCAATAAATGACGATAAAGGCCCTTTGAGGACTTGTCTGTTGGATAACTGCACTGACATATTGACAGATCGCTTCTGTAAACTTATTATCTCATTGCTTATACTGCCCAAATCATTCTGTAAAAAACATTCAATAGTAATGTACCAAAATATAAAGTATTCTCTCAGTATACAACTAAGCAAAACAATTTATTGACCTGACTAAGTAAATGTTGTAAATTAGAAGGTGTACCTCAAAGGAATTTTCAATTCAAAGCAGGCATGGTTAATTCCTAGCAATCTTGGATTACAGATTTTAGCTGCATAGCTCAGGACTTACATAATTGAAGAAATTGTAAGTACTATTATGATTTCATGATAATTAAGGTACCATAGATTTATTAAAATATGGAAAAAGAAATTAGGACTTTGTGTCTGCTCGTTACCATTACAGTAACAGTATGGTTAAGGATATCAAATGTAGGATAGGTCTTGTTTGAATTAAGTAGGAAGATATTATAGTGAAGCATAGATTCCTAGCTTTATATTAGTTATACCTGAAACACCAGTAACATGCTTTCCATTTTGGCTAATATACCATCACATTCTTCTATTTGGTTGTGAAGGGATCCTATATTTTCACTTTCTTTGATGTAATCTGCTACTGAGCTCTTCTCTGCCTCTTTTATACTTTTGTCGATTTGTAGTGCATACTCTCTGAGGTCAGTCCCATTTCTAAGAACTTCTTGTATTTCAAAATCTTCGAGGTTCTTGTCCAACACATCTTTTAGGTCTGTTTTTGACTCAGTCATCGTAAATAAGGGAGATTAAACGTTCCCAGTAAGGATACCATTGAGGTCCTTTAAATTTTAAGAAAAAACCTTCTCTACTGTATAATTGAATGTTTTTAACAATTGTATTTAATGCAATTCTTCAACAAATTGTTCAACGCTAAAATAAGATCAATGGAATCAGGAAATTTACAACGAAACTGAACAAAAAAACAATATTTAACATATTTTGAATTATAAAACTGAAACGTCAGTCAGTTCGTGCATGTCAAATAATAGACGTTTGATATATGTGACGTAGATTAGTTGTCACTGTCACTTACTTTCAGTTTTTTTTTAATGTTCAATTACCGCCGTAACCGCCGTGCCTCGGTCTTTTCTGGAAGCAAGAAAACTGAAAAGGCCTCGAAAGCGTATTAGTTAAGAAAAAAGATCAAATTTTAGCTAATTGTGTTTTTCTATGCCTCATATGATGATGAACTGCTCAGGTGGCGCGGGCGCGTTATTAGCACTCACCCAGATTCAGATTCAGTTTCAGATTGTTTATTGCCTCCATAATATTACATACCTACCTACAGTACAAGGTGCTACATTCCAAAAGGTAGGTACAAGGTACAAGGTCTCATATGGACCCTGTCGGGCGCAGCGACTTAGAAGAGAAGAGGATGCAATCCTAATAATGAAATTGCCCAGCTGCCTCGAAGAGACTGGGGCGGGGTTCTCGCTAAGTATAGTGGCTTTAGATCTCTATAGAAATGACTTAATATTTCCTACGAAATGTGGTGAGTTTGGTTTTGACTGATCGAAGTTGACTTCGGCGCTTCAGCAATTTATCCTATGCCAAACATGCGATTAACTTTATTCTCGAGTGACGACTAGTGACGAGTGATCAAAAAAGTGTGTATATATTATTACCAGCTAAGGTAAACTGCTATTGCAATTGAAAGAGGAAAATATGCCGCTTCGTGGGCACGCTACCCAGTGGGTCAAACCCACTTGATTTACCTCTTCAGCTTAAAC
The DNA here is from genome assembly GCA_948107665.1 of Lomographa bimaculata. NCBI lineage: Eukaryota > Metazoa > Arthropoda > Insecta > Lepidoptera > Geometridae > Lomographa > Lomographa bimaculata. Next base: position 12,994,215 of record OX403587.1, on the reverse strand, counting down.
TCTTTTGTTGTTAAGATGTATATTGGTACTTTCATTTAGTTTTTGACTAATAGTTTGGCCCGAACTAAGATTTCACGCTAATTTTATTCGTTGATTGATTATAACTTTTTTTCTTAATCCTGACAAGTTTGTTTTTTGCAAGGATGTTGTACAAACCGTAGGTTTGTTTCCTATCTCGATGGTTTTTTGTAAAATCTACACAAGTAAAAGATAGATATTGTATTATGTATGTATATTACCTACAGTCGGTATTCCCGGGATATAATTAATATAGACCGAAGAATAATAAAGGTTACTTTGCTGTCTCACTAAATTGTGGATTTTTACTTTAAAGTTTTACTTGCTTTCAAAGTTCTTTTTAACGATACGATAAGTATTCAATAAAATTGCCTGCTTCTGAATGCATGTATGGGCAACCCCTAAATATGCTTTATTAAATATATCGCCTTAACTACACATTATCGTCTATTTGATACCAGATGGAGCCGAAAGGTTCTCGAATGGAGGCCATGGACTGGCAATCGCAGCATCGGGCGACCGCCCATAAGGTGGACAGACAACACAGTAAAGGTCGCAGGAACACGCTGGAAGCATGCCGCTTCCAACCTTTTTGGAAATCTATGAGGAAGGACTATATCCGCTATGTCTCCGTTTCAGCTTGGGCAAAATTGTTTACGGTTGTTCTCCTCTACAGATCTGCGATCTGTAGAGGAGAACATTTTCCAACGATTCTCGTGAAATTTTGTGATTAAATTCGATAATTATATAGAAGTTTTTTGTTGATTCAATTTTTGGAAATTTTTCAAAATGGCCTAGGTATGGGGGTTCAAAACGTAAATAAAACATATTTCAGCCATATCAAAAAATACGCGAGGTCTTTGGCTTATTCTTACTCTTTTGCTCACTAGTTATTAGGTACTTACTATATTACTTATTGGCTGGGCACTTATTTAATAGGGAAAAATGAAAGACAAAATTAAATAACGCTTCTGCGTTGATATTATTCTGACGAAATAAGTATTTACAAAGAAAATTGTGTAACATTAACAAAAGCACAACTATAAGTTTGTATTCTACGTGTAGTTATGTGACAAAAAATGCAAAATCGTTAAGTACAGTCAGGGGAAAATGCTTATCAAATCTCGTGAAGTTTAACAATACAGTTAGCTTAACGATATGCTTATGTTGTTCACCCTAACTGTACCTATATTGGAGAAGCGTTAAAGAAAATCAAAGTCAGTCATGTAAGAACATAAATATGCTTTTAAAAACTTCTTGTGCCAGGCAATGGCAAATGATCTATGGAAAAAACAAAATCCAAACGTTGTAACATAGTTAACAGAATTACGCACTTGTCTTAGCATCAGAGGGGGCGTGATACATTCATTAATTATTATAAGACTACTATCTTATAAGAGATATAAAACTAGAATTTCTTTACTTTTTACTCTGCTGTATAGTAATGGGCTTACAGTTTTTATTACTTATTTATTTTAAAGAACACAGTTTGCAATAAATGCCATGCAAAAATTAGTAAAATTGTAAATGGCCAGTGCAACGTAAATCTTGAAAAATAAAGATTTACCCCTTTTATTATCTAACGGGATTAATGATAATTGATACTTATCTTAGTCTTTTGGAATTTAAGTGTTTCTCAGGAATGTTTACAGGAAAGGTAGGGTCACCAAGTTAGTAAACAATGTATTGCATCGAGATAACATTTAAAGAAATAAGTGCATATTGATTGACTATTACATTGTGATTATAGCAAGTATCTTACGCATATCGCGATCAGGCATTGGATTTTTCTACGTGAATTGTATTATTTCACAGTGTATTTATGAACATCGCTTTAAGTAGATATTAGGGGTTGATCCCTATATATTATATACTATCGTGGGATAGTGAGAAAGAGTAGACAGTAGCAGAGAAACCCCTTTTGAGAAGGAACCGGGATATCGTTTGTAAGAAATTTGAGCCACTTTAAAGTTTATGTTCGTATCTCTGTCATTTATTTGTCCGCTTATGTAAGTAGGTACTATATTTCTTTCTTATACAGTTGCTAGTTGCGCTTTCAGAACTATGGCCTCTGTAATACATAAAAAGAAGGTATCCACTCAAAATTTATTGTAGAAAAGTTTGGTAGAGGGATTTATTTTTATAGTAAAAAGTAAGCACTTATTTCTATAACTGCGATCATCTAGTCTAAAATGGTACAGAAAACTCAGCGATAATCTATGATTGTGGTAACACAGGAATCAAGAACAACGAGAATAATATTTAACAGATAAAACTTAGGTAGAATAAATACCTATTCGCAATCGCTTCACAATTTATAACGTCATGAATTATTAATTAAAAATCTATAAAATTATGTAATTATGAAGTTGATAGGCTCAGGATAGAAAAAGTTCAGCAACTAAGTAAACAATATTAAGTAAACATTTTTAAATATTAAGTAAACAATTATAAAAATGATCAATTTTGTTATTATTATCTGTGTTTCTGTAGTGTGCATATATCATAGTTACATACGATTATATCGTGAGATGTAGAACCTACTATGTTTACTAGATTATTCAATTGATTTATTTCAAACTATTTGTCATCATCCACATTTGACATTTATTCACTAATGCCTCATACTAACGTGACATAATAACTATGTAATAATTATCATAGAAACCTCTCCTTATGCATATCTCAATAAGCATTCCATATCTATTTTATATGACCTACCTATCTTATATAAATTCATTTTTCGTAGCCAAAATTCTATTCACAGAATAGATATAATAGTATAAATTGTAGGTTATTTTAAATAAATCAGACCAAGGCAACTTTAAGTTTTTTTAGCTTAGTCGTATCTATCATGACCCATACATGTTTAGGCCTTAATTGCCATTGCTAGTTTACCTAGTACTTGGTCCATAGTTTAAGGGATGTGTTTAAATGCGAAAATTATTTGCAGTCACACGTAGTTATTATCTAGAATTTGTTTTATAGTATAAAACGCACAGTAGAGATCGTCTAATCTAAAAATTAACGCCTCTCAATCCAATCATTTGACCAATTTTGTTGAAGGCATTCATATTAAAGTAGAAGATTACCTATTAAATTGCTACTAAATCAAAAAGCAGCAATTTTTTTTTGAAAAAATAGCTTGAAATATAGGTAACTACAGTAGGTAAAGGTTTTTAAAGCGAATGTATAAAATGCAGTCAATTTTAATTGTAGTGATATGTATTTGAATGTAATTATTCAAAAATACATGAAAACCTACTTGTTTATACCTACCATATAAATAGGTTTATATCACTCACACGTAACAAAACATTTTGTTTCTATCTAGAAAGGTACATTATAAGACACGATGTTCAGGGAGCTAACATTTAGATAATATTCGCACGTAGAGTACAAAGTTTTTATTAAATAGATGCCTAGCTGTGTGCTGAACTTTTTCTCTGGCCGTAAGTAGGTACATTTATAGCAAAAACAATTAATGTTTACAACCTAGCGTCTAAAATTATTATTAAATTAAAGGTAACTTCCAACAATCGTCAGTCCAACGCACGTCTTTTACAACGGACGCAACCGTGATACCCCAAAGTCGGGCGTCCGGCGCGTCGCATCGCTTATTCTCTCACATTCGTACAAAAAAGGACATTAAATGCCTATCATTCTTTTATTTTATTATAATAACTATAAAAGCCCGAATATTACGAGCCGAACTTCATAACATTTCTAAGTCTTCTGACTAGATTTTCCTTACCTAAATAATACATATAGATAACATAGGAATATTTGTACGACAAGATGCCATTGATCACGAGCGGTAACTCAAATGCAGACTACTAAATACACAACATTAATAACTTTAAACAAAATCACACCCAAAAATCTACCTATCTTAATGCTGACAATAAATTAAACTTACACTAGGACTTAATAAAAAAATGTCTCAAGTATGTACTTAGAAATAAATTAACACTACATTAATTTAGCACGAACCGGTTCCGTGGGAGATCGCGTCCTATTAAATGTCCAGCTACTCTCTAGAAAAATATTTCCTTTAATCTAAACACTTATAAAAATAACGGATTCGGCTCTAAGGATAGAAGGAGAATGTTCGAAGGCGGGCGAGTGGTCCTCAGGGTGGGGAGTAGAGGCCTAGAAGGGCAGGCTGGCGCGGAACATGTTCTCGATCAGCGGCGGCGCCGGGACTAGGTCCTCCAGCTTCAGGTAGAAGATGCGCTGCATGCCCTGCACGGACAGCGAGCGCAGCTCGGGCAGCGCGCCCAGCACGCGGCTGAAGTGAGGCGCACCGCTCGAGCCGCCGCCGCCGCCGCCGCTGCCGGGCATGTGCGCGCGTAGGCACCCGATGATCTTCATCTGCAGGTGCTCAACGCGGTGCGGCTCTTTGAGACCGTGACGATCTGCAACAATACAAACGAAACCTGATATAGTAATCGGATTTCTATGACATCTTCCAAACTAAAAATGAAAGCACCGCCATCAAAGTCAATAAAGAGTTCAGTTAAAAATGTGTCGATCTCTATCTTGCCTAGATAGTGGCTTAGACCGATTATTTAACTGTAGATAAATTATGGCGAACTTATTTAACCATTGACATTTTTGTAATGGAATTAAGCTTATTCGAAATGAACGTGCTATATTTGATTAAGAAAAAGATACACACCTGTTACCAAAGTAAGCGCGCAAAGACAGGCGAACGTTGAAATGTCGATATCCATGGAGTGTAAAGTGTTGCTGAAATCGAGCACTGCGTGCAACCAGTCACCAAAGGAGCGCTGACACTGGCGCTTATCGAGCACCAGCCCGTTGCAGAAAGTGAGCTTTGTGTCTTCGGGGCGCGTGCGGTATGCGAGCCGCAGCACAAACAGCTCGAGTCTCGCCGACGCGAACAGCTGCTCGCGGTCCTCTGGGCAGAGCTCGCCGTAGCCCGGCACTTTCTCCGCAAACACCTTGATCATGTCGATCGACGTCGTTAGCAACGAATAGAACTGTTGAATCACTTCTAAATCCGACATTGGCGGTTCTAAAGGATTAGGCTCCCTGTATTGAGAATAATCGAGATTGGAAAAATCTGGAGAGGTGTCAACGTGAGCTCTCACGAGCGCGGTGATGAGTGAGATCGGAGGACTCGGGGGTGACTCTTGAGGGCATTTTGGCTTAGACGGTAATCTGCCCCGTCTTCCTTTTAATGAATCCGTTCTTACGACTTCTTTAACCATTCCGACGTTGAGACACTTTTGGAATCGACAAAATTGACATCTGTTCCGTCTTCGTTTGTCGACAGGGCAAGATTTTTCCGCTAGGCAAACGTATTTAGAACCCTTTTGGACGGTTCTTTTGAAAAATCCTTTACATCCTTCGCAAGTTCGCACGCCGTAGTGCTGGCAGGCGGCGGTGTCTCCGCAAACTGCGCAGAGCTGGCTGGGAGACGAGGGCGCGGCGCGCGGTGTTGCTCCTTCCGGCGGTGCTACACCAGGCGAACTCGACGCGGAACTTGGTGCGGATGCCTGCATGCAATGCACTCTACCACCATGTATTTTTGGGCTGTCATTGGAACTGTTCGATTCCGATCTTTGAACAGGCAGCGAGGCCCGCCGATGTCTCTCGCTTGAGATATGTAAATCCACCGAACTGGAGAAAGGCGGTAATGAGTATGAATCCTGGTTCGGAGTGATACCACCCGTGTCGAATGTTGGACTACACTGCTGTGGCGGTGCGTAGTACGGAGAGGGCACGTAAGGCAGAGACGGCTGGTGGTACTGATAGAGCAGTTGCGTCGATGCATGCCCTGGGTGTGAATATGGGCTGACGTTGTAACAGTCCTCGTCCATTTTTATTCCAAATTCCGCCATCTCTTGCTTGGGGTAGCGGACGGAGTAAGTTTCTTCGAAACTAGGCAGGGCCGGACCGAGGATTGGCGATGATGACTCGCTGATGGGTGTAGTACGTTGTGACTTTACTTCGCAGGGCACGGGGGCGTGAAACTCGACGTCTGGGAATGGATCGAGATTTTCTTCCAAAATCTCCGACGAGTCTTCTTGATATTGCGGTGACAATAGATCAGTGAAGGACGAACCGTAGTTGCTCTGCAATAGAAATGACAATCGATAAATGAAGGCGTCGCATGTGCGGTAGGCGGCGGGTCGTCGGCAGGGGCGGACATGACCCACCAATGGCAAGCCTTCTTTGGTTGCGTGGTGGTTGTCTACCGATGTCCGGCGAGCTGTCACTATTTGATGGAAATCGAGCTTTTGCAGGTGTTCTAATTATTCATTTATTTTTCATGGTAAGTATCGAGTATTCATTTTGTAGCGCAACAAAAGGAGGAATTTTATTCCTTAACGTAAATTGAGTGAATAATTTTAGTGAATTTTATAGATTTTATAAATTAAATCCTATCGCAATGATTTGCTATAAGGAGGTAATAAAAATCATTCCTATTAATAAATATATAATTAAGTTAAACCACTTTGTTACCACTTAGTAAGACAGACAAACATTACTGATGAATTGAGTATATAGGTATTATGAGCTAGTTCACGGCAAGTTATATGTTGTTCATTTTTGATACTTATTTGATATTATGGTCTTATCTGATTAAGAATATGGAGGTCCTATTCCAATTTAAGAGGACGACGGAGAAGTATGGTACAGTTAGCAAAAGATACTCACTTGTGTCTGCAGCAGTAGCATGCTGGAGGTGTTTGACGTGAAGGCGCTTGGCGAGCGCGACCCCAAGGCGCTCGGCCCTGTAACAATCAAATTCACTAAATTAGAAACATTAACCGTAAATATACTTATATCACCATTTAGTTCTTACACGGTCAACTTTGATGATACTTTACATTATAATGAATGAGAAAAATAATATTAAAGACTAATGATAAATTGGAAACCCCACAACTACAAGGAATGGCTGGCTCTGACTGACTTCTGAGCCTAGTCGATATGGAATTGACGGAACCGCGCTTGAACTATCACGCTATGCGATCCATGCATCATTTATATTTACCCTCGGCGAACATACTTTGTTTCTTCCTTCACAAGCACTCGTAATCGAATAATCGATAATACTTGTTAGGTTTATCAAAATAATCAGTGTTGATCGCTACCCTTCTATGGATAAAATGCCGAAGGAAGAGAAAGGTCTATCTATTTATACCGCTGTTTTACCATCAGAATATTGGCGTTTTGAATACATCGTGTCACGGTGCTTGATTCGCCACGCCCAGAAAATTGAATTCTATGTATACACCTCACCTAAATCTATCCAGAAACGTTACAAACTAACTGGACGTTCATTTAAATATCGCCCTTAATCAGCCCTACTCATGCTTTACAATGTAATACAAAGGCAAGTGGGGAATTTTTGGGGCGAAAAGGCGATGGATCCCTTGGGAGGTTATGAAATCAGTGGCATTTGCAATTTCTATTATGTTAGGAACCATTAATTTTAGTCTCATTTAGCTACAAACAAAGCGGTAGAGCTTTTGTTATTGGATCTATCTAGCATATTTTTATCTATATTGCAGAAAAAATATGAGAAATTCATAATATTACCTTCTTTATAATTATAAATATTTTTAGAAGTTTATTATTGTTATTTGGGTAGAAGATCATCATATTATTATTATACTTATAGAGTCCCGCGGCTTCTCCTGAAAGAAGTAAATTTACTTCTCTATCCTAATTCATTAAGTATATTGACTCCTTCCAGGTGAAGTGTGTACATCACACACACTCACACATCAATACGAGTTAACGGTTCGTTGCTTACTTATCCGATTAAATGTTAACTGTCATTCAACGTTACAACCATTCGTGATTAAAAGATCGTTAACTGGAGTAATTTTTACAGGACTTGAAATCAAACTTAAATTTATTCTGAATTCAGACTCTGCTTCATTTCATTAAAATTCGCTCAGGTGTTTTGGAGTGATTGAGTAACAAACATAGGAATATCTTAGCATTCGCATTTATTAATAAATTAGTAGAACAGGTTGTTTGTATAAGGAGAAAATAAAATATTGACAAGGGAACTCAAAACTCGCCTAAATACAAAAAATATGCCCGACGCAAGTCAAAGCATAGACAATTATTTTACTTACTTATTGGTGTTCAATAAAGAAATATTGTATTGTATGCAGGCAGAAAGAGCCGTATTTTTTATTAATAAACTTTTTTTACAATTTCAATTTCGTTGAAATTATATCACGCATTTCTGAGTAAAATAGTTTGGACAGATATAAGGACTCCTTTTTTCATATGGAACGAATATGCGACGCACAAGCCGAATGTGAATGTAAACTACTACAATAAACAGAATAAATGTATTTTATCTGACTATACTGTAGTGAGTACCTTCTAGGCAAACATGTCCCATCTTCGGCCGCATCATGTTTGCCTATCCAGAATAAAAACAACTGTACATTGCACGTTACTTTGCACACTCAAACCGCCCAAACTATCGAGCCGATTCCAAGATTAGAAGGTATCATATATCTTGTTTGCTTTGATTTTGGAATGCTTAAAAAACGTGTTTTCTGTAAGCGTATGAAATAGTCTGGTTTTTTTACAAAGTATTTTTCATAACCTTTAGCAAGCTTTTGTAAAATGTATGTTTATACAAATTAGGACACTAAAATCGTACTAATATTATAAATCCGAAAGTTTGTGTATGTGTGTAAGTATGTTCGTTCCCTCTTCACGCTTTAATGGCTGAACGGATTTGGATGAAATTTGGAATTTACGTAGATTATATCTAGGATTAACACAAAGGCTACTTTTTAACTTGATAACAGCGGGCGAAGCCGTGGGGCACGGCTAAATATAAAAATAAAGCGCAAAAATGCTTAAGATAATTTAGAATCTTTTGTAAAGAGGGCTCATCTCAATTTAAAGCCAGTTTTACATGTATCTAACCAACTTGCCAGTCGATAGTAAATAAATCGGATATAAATTAAGCATTTCTATCTTTATGAACCGTTTGATAAGTAAAATGATTTTTAATTTACAAATGCATTAAAATTTCGCAAATTTTCTGTGATTTTTAACCAAAACGTTCCACCCAACCATTGTAACCAAAAAACCATCAGTTTTCATCAGAAAACAGTAAATTTATTTTACATTATCGTAAACTAGCTGAACTAATATTAATATGGTGGTATGACTTTCATATTGATGCGCGATTTTTTTCAAAATTTTAGAAAATACTTACCTATAATATCGAAATTCTTCTCACTTACAATGTCCCTACATTATAATATCTATAATGTAGGGACATTATAAGTGAGAAGGTTGGTGCTTATATTACCCAAGGATGTTATTAAACCCTAGGTTTGTTTTCTATCTCGATGATATTACCATAAAAAGTATTGCTATTCAGCGATGGAAATGCTGCCAGTAAAAAAGTTTTTCCAAATCGTAACGCAATGCCCATCTATCTATATAAAAAGTGCAATTATTCGATTACGGAATTCTTTAATATTCTTCTGAATAATATTAATTAAATCACTTAGAAAGAAAGGACTATTATGGCATTGAATTTATATTTTTTAACATTAAATATATGTATGTATGACATGGAATAAGTGACCAGGTATCAAACAAATCTACGGGCCAATTGCCTATTAACGAACAAATTCCAACAATTGGTCTCAAAATGGTACGTTCAAAAAACAATATTCAGTCGCATGTAAAACATTATTTTTTTATGAGGGCAATGAAAAATCGGTTTCGTATTCTATTTGCATTTTTTTTTGTAAAATACTAGACACGTATTGAAAAATTACGTCACGTACGCTTCCTTACTACTGTATATATACTTCAACTATTATGATACATTTTAAAAATATAGGTACTTCATATTCTGTGATTTAAAAAATACCTCTAATTCTAACTTTATACGCAATTTTCAGCTTTGTATCGAGTAAGAATTGGAAGTAATAATAATATAATTCATAGATGGATACTAATTTGTATTGGATGGATTAGGAGCTAAGCCTCTGACAGATAAACGGACAGACGAAGTGCTGAATACCCGTGTTAGCTCCTAGCAGTTATATTAAGTTTAGAATATTTTAGAATATTGAGCTACAGAATTAAGCAATTTATTTTAGAAAGTCTAGCCGTGTGCCGATTCTATGGGAACTTAAACGTTTTTATCTCTCTGAAGATAATCATTTCTAAATTATTTATCTATTTATATTTCTAAGAGAATTCAAGGTTTCACGGGTTACATTGTGCGTTGTTTATTAATTACTCAGTGTTATAGATTTTTTTTTATTTTTTTTTTTATGCTCTACCTACGGGCTAATTGCCTATATTTCCTTAAACTAAACTAATATTATAAACAGCAAAGAACCAAGTTACCTACAAGATATCGAGCCTATAGGTAACTCAAGTGCTCAAACACACTACCAGTGGGTAGCATTCCCATCATGCTGGCAGCATTGCCTCTCTGAATTGCAATGCATTAGATTTATTTGGTTTCAAGTTAGAAACTGTAGTGACGTCACACATTAGTACCTATATAATTATATTATATTACAAATTCTGGGAGGCACTGTTCTGTAATAATAAAGTGGGCGCTTATCATCAGGCGACTTTCAAGTCTCGTCTCACAGTAGCATAAAACAATTCATTTGTGATTTGTTATTTTACCAACCTAAGTTAGATACGTTGGTACCCAAATTACGTGTAAGTACAAGATTTCTGCTTCCAAACAACATATAAATGCACTTATATAGAAGTACTCGTAGGTGCACAAAATTACCTAATAGATATCGTTGGCAAAAAAGTATAGAGTACCTATTATGAAATTAGTTGAAGGCGGCAACATAATTATTGTTTATGTACTTGCAGGAAGTAAGTACGGCTGTTTACTTTTTGGTACCTGCGGTTTTGCTGTATTTTTGTTTTCGCTGGTTTAAAATACATAGTTTATCTGCTGTAGTATAGTGCAAAAAAAAATATGTAAAGATATAGATCATTTTATTATTTTTAGATTTTACTATGTGTGTTAGTGAGCGACACGGTCGCCTGTACTCATCTCCAGCACCGGGACTTTAATGAGCAAATTTCCCTAAGGGACTGCAATTCGCTTAGACTAGTTGGGCTAGTTTTGGTTTTGGCTCATTTTCGATGAGATGATCATATATGAGAATCAATGAATGGAAATTGTGAATATTTGAAAAGTATTATTTTAACTATACATAAGTATGCCATAAACGTTCATATGTTGACCGAACTCTAAGCTTCTCTGAATTGAGTTCGATCTCACGCCTGTTCACGTCATACACTCTACTGTTTTGACATAGCGGAGTACGAGTATAGACTAGTAAAAATGACTCTGAATGTCAGATTGTGTGGCTCTTCCCGGCTCTACAAAATGCAATAGAACCGACCTCGAATTATAAATAAACGCTTATCTATTTCGATACATAAAATATACAGATTAAAACTTTCATTATATGTAAAAAAGAACAAAGAGATTTTTTTAAACCAAATCTAGAATATTTAATAAAACATTTTGCAGTTATGTAAGAAATAATTCTATACTTAGATGAGTCCAGGAGCTGACACTAGTAAAACTCGGCTAAGAGTAAACTCGACCCGATTTTTATAAAATTTCGTTTAGAAGATAGTCTAGATTCTAGATCTTGGAATAGGAGCGATATCTTTTATATCGGGCAAATCCGCGGGGCACTGTTAATACATAATGGTGTAAAGACTTCGTCGGGTTTTAGTTATCATCATAATAGTTGATCTTGGTAAACATTGTTATGGTAAATTTGTTGATCTGTATGAGTAGTTTACGGTATCTGTGTTTTTAAAGAACTAACTTATCCACCTCGGATTGTCCTGGTACCATTCGTGTATATAATTTCACAGAGTTGCGTATATCGTAAACATTCGAGTACATTTCATAAACATAATATATAACCATATTTGTCCTTGCCTTTTTAGCCTTCTCCCTGTGGATTTACTCCACGAGGACGAGCTTATTTTTAACCTCGATTGTATTTTATTTTTGTTTCGTAGATTTGTTGTTAGTCGTAGTTTAGAGGGAAATTGTAGAAATCGCATGCATTATTGAACGTCCCGAATTACCTATTACTAGTTAAAATATTAGATGTAAAACTACATACTGGTTTTATACCAAGTAATTTGGAATATGTACCTATATATCAGCCTCCTCTTCCTCTCAATCAATTTGGTTTAATAATTTGAATCATATTGAAATTATGTGATAAAATTATATATATACTAATTAAAGGAAAATCTCATATTTATTTCTAAAAACTTTAAACCTGATAAGCACTCTTGATAAGGATACTTTTAAAAAAAAACTCAGTGTTAATTGCTGTTCACAGGAATTGAATTGTGTTATTTATTATTTTTCTTATAGTGAGGAACATCAAACATGCTCTACTTAAACCTTGATAACTATTAATAGTTAAAGCTATTGGTCTTCTCGTGAAATTAAATTGATGTGCTATTGTTTTAATGAAATGAAAAACTACATACCTACATCACGACTGTGGTATAATAGCATATTAATTTGCTTTACCTAATGAATAATTTAATTCACTTTTTCTATGAGATTTTCAATGTTAATATAATAATAAAACAATATACATCTTGCGCCAACAAACTTATCTCCATCTTAAGTATTTTTGAATATTAAAGTGTTTTTCCTACCTACATTATAAAACGCTTATTATACTCACCCAAGTCAATAAACTACTTCTACGCCATCTGGCGAAAAGCCCTAGTAAGAGCTTCGGTTGTAACTCGTAGCATGGTCGTAGCAGTATCAGAGGAAAAGCATACCAAACCGAACCCTTCACAACCTTCCCGTTAAGTTACCTTGCTAGTTCTCTTAATACACACTAGATGTCTCACACCGCACATCGTATTTTTTTGTATGCTGGAATACGTCAGAGTATAATGTGCTTTCACAGTATGACGTTTATTCTAGCTTACGCAAGCCCACTGCGTAAACACTGCAGACGATTTTTTTTGCTTAAATAGGAAGTAATGAGTTATTTGTTTACTTATTTGTATTGATTTAATAATATGCGCAGTTAAAATTTAACACAGCTTTTGTGCAATGCTTATGCATGTTGTCTTTTGATATCAAGACATAATGTTGAAAATGTTTACTACCGGAAATCGCCAGGTTTCACTTCGTACATTAAGTCCTTATATGAGTGGATAAACATTTTTAATCATATACCTAGACAGTGTTAGCGTTTTCCTTCGAATCGAATGTATGTCTTGTACAATTTAAGCTTATCTTATGAAGTCGCTTCGAACATCTAAGGAAACTTTCCAGTTCGCAATCGAATAAATAATTTTATGTTAGTAAGCAATATATGTTATGTTATGTTATATTCGGCTTAAAACACGAAAATTTTGACATACTTTGTAGCAATATATGTGTTTTCATTTATGGAAAAAAATCATAAAGTAAATACTAAGGCTGAAATAAAACCATTTGATTGATATTAAATTATCTGTTTTCCTTAGATATTTGACGAAATCATAGGAAAAGCTTCTTGTGAAGCACTTGAGACACGACCAGCCTATAAATCACTAAGAGCCTATGAACAGTAAGCTCAGTAAATATTTAAAGTCAGCGCGAACAGTAAAGCAAACTACTAACGTACAACTTACTGTGTTTGTTTATAGACACGCCTTCCGGTTTTCTCACGATATTTACCTGCTATGAGGTCAGCGTTCAAGTTACCGATCAAATCTAGACACTATTGAACTTTATTAGGTAGTTACCTACAGCTTGAAATGTGGGTGTCGTTAATATAGGAGTGTGTTTGTTATTATAGGAATTAAAGGTAACAGACAAAAAGTCCTCCCTTATAAGTAGTTACTTTGTTTAGACTAGCTTGCGACTTATAAACATTGGGATAGTTTGAAAAGCCCTGAAAATATAGTTATAGTATAGCTTTTAAGGACTTTTGAAATTATAACAGACAATTATTGAGCTATTCGAATAAACTACATTGACATAGTTCGATGTCGATACTCGTGGCCCACCACTTATGAATAGTGACGTAAAAATTACTATACGTCGTTTACGTATTTCTACATAATAATACGTCATGAAACTTTTATCTAAATTGTATTGACACAGCAACAGCGACGTTTCGGCAACGTCAATAGCAAGATTATTTGAAACGCGGTTATTTCGGCGAATTTATCAGCTGACGCGATGGGCGGGCGGCTGCGTGGGCGGGAAGGTGTGCTAATGACGTCAGTGGAATATCGTCATACCCCACACCACCCTGTCTACGGCTAGCTATATCCTATACACTGTGTACACTTCCTCTTCTATAATACAACCAGCTTATGCCGTATTACGATAGCGTTATATAAAACTTAGCACTTCTGTTGTAATGACAGCTTTATTTGCAGTGTTTAGGTAATTCTGCCTGTACCGTTATGATGAAATAATATAACCAAATATGTTTCTTTATAAGTCCAACTAAATTAAAAGTATTTTAATTTATTTTAAACTAAGTTAACAATTCTCAAAGAACGTATAATATTATATTTTGTCATTATTGTAAGTTTACCAAAACCTATATTTATAGTTCAAATCTTCTTTCTTTCATATATTATGTTGGACATCAACGTATACTTATATTTTATGTAATAGTAATTAGGTATTCTTAAATTATTGTAATACTAGCTTCCCACGCAGCTTCACGTGAGTTTCTAGATATAAGTATGTACTCTTAATCCTAACCATTTATTTAAAATTGATTAACTTTTTCTTATATGCAATTAATATAATGTAGATGTAAAAGGCTGACCAATAAGTTTAACAGCTGTTTATTATACACAATATTCTAGCTGTTATTTGAGACTCTGTTCTCGTGGTGGTGGTTTTAAATTTAAGAACAGAACATTTAATAAAATACACAATATATTTTTTATGTTAACGTGTAACTACCGGTTCAAATTATTCTTATATATAAAAAAGTTATTTCGTTTTAAAGAAACCTTCGCAGGGGGTGTGTACAAAAGCTCGTCATATTTTTTTTTTCATATTTCATCGCAATTGGATGAATAGCGCACTGGTAAACATACATTCATATTTATCATGTTTATATATGTATGTTTGTTCCTATGTGGCGCTCAAGAGACTAAACGCGTTGGCCGATTTTGATGATTCTAAAGTCAATCAATTGTCATCTTGCGAGTGTCACTAAATTAAAAACATGATTGATGTAATTATAATTTAATATGTCAACAACCTGACGCCATTTTGTAAAAATAAAATACGAAAGTGGTCTGAATAAGTATTGAAAAATTAAATATACGTTTGTAAAATGATAAGTTTCATTTTAGGGTATGATAGGGTGGGATGGGAATAGGTAAAAGATTTAAAAATAGCCAATAAAGTATCCGTTTGAAAAATGATAAGGTTCTTTTATATATTTTTATTTTGGATGACTATTTAGGATCTATAACGATATAAATTTAGATAACAACCATACTTACTTAAATTTACAATACTAATAATCATTAAGCTGTGAAAAAGTTCTTCGCATAATAATTCTTAAAAAATGTAAAATAAAATTTGTTAAAATAAAATACTTAGCAATTGACTCTATATAGAGAGTCTATTGTTAAGTATTAATAAGATCTTTCATTTTAACCTGTTACTGCAATCAATAAATGAATATGAATGATAATTAAACGCAAGCAAAGCTTAAAAAAACCGACTTCACTGCTTATATTTTGGTTTTTACTCGATCGATTTTGATTAAATTTATATGGGACCACGTCTGAAGAATATACTTAACAAAAAAAAAAACTATTTACAATTGGTGGAGTTATCGCGTAACAAACATACAAAAAAAAACGTACAGTCGAGTTGAGAACCTCCTTTTTTGAAATCGGTGGAAAAAAAGAAGTTCACTTTGATTTTTTTAGTATATTGATTTGTTAAAGACATAAATGTACCTACTTTAATGCTTTTGATTTAAATTATTTGGGTGCTTTTAGAATGATAGAGCAAGTCAATGCTTCATAAATAAAAACAAACGCATACACACTCACAGCCCCACAATTAGAAAGGGTTTAAAGATTTGTATCGTGGATCCCGGAATCTTGGTTCATCAATACTTTAGTTTTACTTGACGATGACATACAGACATACATAAGCCCCGTTATTTCTAAAGCTAGAAAATATGTGATAGGGCTTATTGCAGTCAAGTGAGATAATGCACATTTACGCATTATTTTCAAAGAGGAAAAGGGTAAATATATTTTAGTGACAGTATTACATCAGCGATATCTACCTACTTAAAAAACTTTAAACATAACAGACATCGGACATCTTGAACGCGGGCTTTTCTAAACTCTAGAAAATCAAGAAGAACAGGATAATAATACATACCTATAGATAGACTAGCTGCGCCCAGCGGTGTTACCCGCTGTGTCGTGATAAAAATCGCAGTGACATTTATAAAAAACAAAAGCGTGCAAAATTCACCTCACTATTATATCAACCTACTTGTCAAAAATATATTTACAAAAAGAACGTATATCATATGTGTATATCTTTATATAATAAAATACCTAACGATATAAAAATTTTAGAAGGCAATAGTTTTAAGAAGAATTTGAGTGACTGGCTATTAAGTAATTGTTTTTATACTATTAACGAATTTATGAAATTTAGAGACAATAATATTTTTTAATATTTGCACGTCTGCATGCAGGCTGAATACATTGTACATAATATTATTTATAAGACCTTTTTGACATGTATTCTGGCAAATAAACGTTTGAGTTTGAGTTTGAGTTTAAAAATTAGCCTGTGTTAATCCGGGGTGTCAACTACTTCCATACCAAATTTTATCAAAATTGGTCCAGCCGTTTAAGCTTGAAGAAGTAAAAAACATACAAACACATTTGCACTTTTGCCTTTATAATATTAGTGTGATAATACAATTTTTGAACACGAATTTACAATAGAGGCCGAAGAAAGAAAACTTAAACTTTGTGTACAAATAGCGGTCTTATCGCTCATCCCTCCCAGACATCCCAACCCAAAGGAATAAAAATCAATGAAAGTATGGAAGGTGCATACAGATTTTTGCAATATCTTCCGTTTACAACGCAGTAAATAATTCACAAATACACCTTCAAAATAAATTGAATCATTTAAATATCTAAAATACACACCTACCTACATGATTAATTAACGAATACATATCAAATTACACTACATCGAAATTAATTGATCGTAAACTACAACAAAAACTTAGAATGTGAAAATTATTGTTAAAACAGCATTAAACTTTTACACCTAAGGCTATTATTAATGATCAGCGAGGATAGCTCAGTGGTTTAACAGGTACATTGATTTTACTTAGTTTTTAAATGTATTCTGTCGAGGTGCTTGTTTGATAGTTAAAGATAATAATATATAAATAGGCATTTTTAGACTTTCTGATGACTTTTAGTATAGAGAATAAGAATCGTGAAATAATTTTAAACTATCTTTGAGGTAAGGATTTTAAAGTATTTTTTTACAACAGGAGTAAATTTTACAACTTAACTGAGAACTTATAAAGGTTTTTAAGATTGTTATCTTTCAAAAAAACGCGATATCTCCGCCAACTATGAATCGATTTTGATGATTTTTTTTATTTGGTGGAGTATACTTCAGAGGCGGTCCCATATACATTTTATCGAAATCGGTTAAGCCAAAACCGAAATATAAGCGATGAAGTCGGTTTTTTAAGCTTTGCTTGCGTTTTAATTATTAGCTCCCATATAATGGAAATTAGTGCTTTTTGCAGTTAGTGGTATTGATGCCGATCACTCATCAGGCATACTGATGGTGTAACTAATAATATATTACTTTTATAGATATATTTTATCTAATTATTGTTTTTCTATACTCCTTAATTCCATTAATCTTATGTATTTTAAAACATGACTAGTTTTGTAGGAATAATTCTAGTGATTTAGGGGTAAGTCGTTGAAATGGCATGCATAAGGCACCAAATGCAGGAAGTTGGTAGCCGGCGGGCGGGCGGCAATCAAGGGCGTCCTTGAAACTGCGCGGGTCGATGCGTGACGTCACGCGACAGTGACGTCACATGCGCTCGATGCAGAGGCCGAGGCCACCTGAAGCTCCTTCCACCACCATCACACTATTCGTTCCAACCACCCTCATATTTTTAGACATGACGTAATCTACGCTTTAATCGAGACCGACAACTCTACCTTGCAAAATGACTACAAAATTGATAAACACTATCTTTCAATACAAAGATAGTTTATGCAACAGTTGTCTTAAAACAGACTGAGGGAATAGTTAATTCAAACTCTCGAAAACTCTCCAATAAGTAAATAACTCTTAAGGTATTCGAACTATTCAAAGAGATGAAAGAGGGGTATTTTAATGAAAGCGAAACTCAAATGTCAAATTTAGCTTGGGATGAAAGGAATTTAAATTTATAAAGAAGATAGATAACTGATATTATCAGTAGAATCATAAGCGTCATAGAATGGAGATGGCGTGGTGTGATAGGAGGCTCCCGCTGTGCGGAGTTGCGAGGGGGAAACAGGATGCTTTTGACCGAGACGAGGGTAGCGCTGCCCGCCCGCCTGCTGACAGCTTCAGTGACGCGCTTCCAACGTGACGTCACTGCATGCCAGCTGAGCGATAACTTTCTTCCTTTGTCTCTTTGACTATCTCAGTCCAGTTAAATAACAATCCCACTATCCTACATCGACCAAATACTCAATATTCTCCCCACACCGACGAGATTTTTTCCATATCAATTTGCATTCAGGATTCATAAAATTTGATGCTACATTTAAGACTAATGACTACGTTTTTTATTTATATCTTCGCACAGTTTTATTTTTATGTGTCAGATGTTTATTAATGCCGCCGTAAAAAGTGAAAGGACGATTTTATGCAGAGATCTAATTCAGTTTGGATGTTTAATGTTCTAAGCTATGTTATTAGTGGGTAGTAAAAATATCGTAGACAAGGTGTAGAGTGCAGTTGGGTGCATCATGTGGACAGAACACGTAGTTGTGTTACAATAATCGTATGGACGGTAATTTGCAGAGGCTGCCATCTCGGCAGGTGCAACGTCTGCCGTTGCGACAGTCGATTGGGCAAGTGGCAGCTCAGAGGCCATCGGCTCCGGACGCGATCGCGACATAAACATCCCACATTATATTAGCGGTTACCTAACCTGAGACAAATCCTCGGCTAATTTAACTTAATATCAATTTTCGCGTGTCGAAGGTTCGCATTAAGCTTATGAGTGTTGGTAACACGTTCTCGGCGACTGGATCTTAATATATGCAGACTAGACGAAGCGTGTATCATCTTTGCCGGCTGTGTGTTGAAACTGGGTATTTCACCACCGCATGTGTCTGACTAAATTCAGAAAGCAATCGGCTCGTGTATGAACAAACTTATTTGTATTCAATTTTCTATTTGCTTAGTAATTTGAACGAGTTCTGTGGTCTGAAGCGTTAGACAAAAATTGTATGCGCAAAACTCAAGGAAGTTTACTGATACGACTAGTTCTCCCCATTTAGGATTTATTAAACCGGTTCATAGACGTTGTCTAATTTAACAAATAGTTGAGTAGGTATATCGGACAATCCAAATACGTTATAGATAGCATGAATGCGCGAAAACGTGACATTCATATTTAATATTTTGTTTAGATATGACGATAGCTTTTTGTATTTAATTATGTTAAATTTACATAATGAGTTAATGTTATGGGTTTTAGTTAATATATTTTACCCCATATGTATATAATATGTAGGTTTCGTTTGTAGATAAAATAAAAATTGATACGTAACCATAGCAAATACCTTTTTAGCATAGTACCTACCTATTATGATATTATTCTTAATTATTGCCTCGGTGATGAAAATTAAACAACTTTCAATTTAATCTTATCCTTCAATAATTATATATAATTGGAATTATGTTTACTTACATGTATATAAAATAAAAGTAGTATAAATAGTAATAAACAAGCAACGTCAAAATTAATAGATTCATTGTGTACTTACTATTACAGCATACGTATCATTAAATTTTCAAATTCTACGTTGATTTTTATCTCTTTAACATAATATTTACTATATTGATTTTTTTATAATACTTCAAGCATCGATAAATCACGCTGGTAACTTATTGCAAGCCTCTAGTCGCACGTGTTACGTATTTAGTATATAAATTATAGCAAGTAACTTTCTTTTTTGTAGAAATGTAAGTAACTGAAAAGTTCTGTAACATTAAAAGTTACTAAAACTAAATTACTTACCAATTTAGTAAAATGTTACAATAGGTGCTTGCTATTATAACCACATATATTTATAGTCTAGTCGTCAAAGTTATTTCTAGCGAAAAATTCACATATACGTAATGAAATCGAAAGTTCTATTATCAAGTTCATTGAGTTGACGTTAGCTACACGAAGCATAATATGCAATGTATATTTAGATGCATAAATAACACCTTTATCGCACTATACGCTTCCACTTACCTAGTGTGAAAATCCTTAATACGTGTCAATTTGAACATATACAATGTACGCAATGTTCAAGCTTTTATTTACATAAGAGTGCTATTAAATAATTGCCTATTATGTAATCAGTATTAGTAAATTTTGCATAAAAGTGATAAGGCTTTTTGAAAGCTTTATTACCATGAATAGATTATCAGATAAAAATCCACAGTACTGATTGGAGGATTATAATAAAATCCTCATCTATCTAACATATTATTTTCATAAAAGAGTATAGAGGTTGTAATATATTTGGGGGTAAGATAAAGTTTTACGTAGGACATGGTTAGTATATAATTCGAATAACTATGGCATGGTTAGTATATATACCTTATATATAAATGTTTGTTTGCAAAGTGAACATAACATTGGGATTTAACACAAAATAACAATAAAACAATAATTAAAATTAAAAAGAAATAAAATAAAAGGGGGTACGTACGTTGGAATTGTTTAAGGGCGCAGTGTTGGCTGGAGGGCGTTAGCAACGCACCTCGCATTCTAGCCGAGGGCCATCGTCACGACAGTTCCACACAGTCTACTAACACCCAAAGGTCTACACAACGAAAGTGAAAATAAACACAGAAGTGGATGATCGCGTAAAGTCCTGCGGGCGCTGACCTGGCGCAGACTTTTCGGGGTCCAGCGAGGTGGCGCACGGCTCCAGGGTCAGACCGAAGCACGCGCCGGACAGTCCCAGCTCGCTTAGCAGGATCCTCATGCGGCCGAGCACATTCCACTCACTGCACGCGCACTCAATCACTCAGTCAGTTAGTCGGCTGCGACGAGCAGTTCGCGAGAGGGCGCGCGGAGGTACGCGCTGGTGAACGGGCGGTGCGTTACTGAGGCCGCCGCCGCCGAGGCCGGTGGCTATATCGCATTTCCTGACGTCACGACGACGACGTCACGGTCGAGACGTCATTAACGGTACCTCCCACGGCCCGCCCGCCGCCGCCCGCCGCCGCCCGCCCGAGCCTGCGCTAACGGCACCGCTAGTACGGAGCTTTCATACGGGCGCGCCACCGCCGCACCGGCACTCCGCTACACCGCTACACAGCCGCGCGGCGTCGCCGGTCTGGCTCCCGGCACCGACCCACGATCCCGCTCGAGCCTCTGTTACCCGATATATCTAGAAGTTCACAAACGTGGACAATTAAAAGCTATCTATCTATCTATCAACTCAAAGCATTTTACAGTTTAATACCTTAACGATTGTTATCTTACTCTTGTTCATGTCGGGTGTCTTCAGAAAAAAACCATTACATCAGGATTGCAAAGTCCGTACGACAAGCAAGCAAACTAACTGAAACATTTGAGTTAAACGATTGCTTACAGCTGATAATAGGTATCGTTTTATTATGCTTACTATTTTAATGGCAGTTTCATTATAGAGTTCAGTTTTTTTTCATAGTGTGAAAAGCTCCTGAGATAACATGACAAGTAAATTACGAAACAATATTTAGATTTCTCTGGTTCACCAAGTTCAAGTAACCCACTTGTGGTAGAGGTTAATGTAGACAGCTTTGAAATTGAAAATCTTTATTTTATTTTCTTTATGGATGTAGATACTATTATATACTATTATAAATGATGAATGATGTGTACTATTATGAACTGTGTTGTGCCCTACAGCTTTGCTTACGTTGATCTGTGTAAAAATCCTAATCATGTCCAATTCTAGGCTCTAGTCAAAATACATCCGGCTGTTACAATATACCTCTTTCAATATACACGATCATACGAACAAACATCTCTACAATAAATTCAAAGACTTGTGTCGCTGGTGCTGGAGACCATACAAAAGAATATAATCCACGAGCTAATAAGAGCTGGAGACATTAACATCACACCCAGACAAATAAATGTAGGTACTTACAAACGTTATTTTTGTACTGCTTGTTGGCTTCGTTGGGTGGCGTTCGTCTTTAAAGCATATACCCAAGCATAGCACCCGATACCCCATCGGGTATCGGGGTATCGGGTTCAATTCCCGGCTACGAGTTTTCTCCCCAAGGAAAAATTTTATTTCTGGTTCTGGTTGTGATTTTGAATGTGATGTGAATGTTTCCGGCACCCACGACAGAAGTCATAGAACTTAGTGTGGGGCTGTGAGTGTGAAAGCGTTTATGTTTAGATTTTTTTAAATCAGATATAGCAATTGTCTGTGAGTAGGAATTTAAGTGTTGGGAATCGTAGTCGGTCCCCATAACGACGCGTGACGTAGAAATGTAAGCCCTTAATGTACATCCGACTACGCCAGCAGAGCTCTGATGGCTTTGCTGGTGTAGTTGCGTAGGTGGTTTATACCTTGAATTGATTTATTTAATTATAATTACACTTCACAAACGTAGTGTCCGTGGCTATTTTAACCTTTAATAATTATGACATACAAATAGGAAAAATAATCATCGTCTCCTGGACCACCATCTGATCCTTATTCCCACGAAAGGGTTTGCACAACGGGAACTTGTGAATCCATTTTGTAAAATCATTTGGCTTTCAAAAGTTTTTATGACCGAAAGTCAACTCTCTTAGATTAAGCAAGAGTTTTTAAAACCGGCCGCCTGCCTGACGTCAGCACTCCTGGATAAGAGTTTTTATGACCGGCAGCCTGCTTAACGTCAACTCTCTTAAATTTGGCAAGATTTTTTTTGACCGGCCGCCTGCCTGACGTCAACCCTCCTAAGAATGTTTTGTGATTCACCGGAGTCTTTTCTGTTGATCGACAGAGGCACCACGTGCAAGTGCTTGGTCGCCTATGTATTTTATATCGCCTTTATTAATAATTTGAAATCAATACATATTTAAAATTCGTCAAAGTCCTGCCTACGTATTTTTTCCCAGGTAATTATTACACTCAAACGTAGGCGTATTTCAAACGTGGGTGGCTGAGGATCTTTGTGGTACGAACATAGTCGGAAAATTACTGATATATATGTGTGATAAAATATGTGATAGGGATTCGGCCGATACTACTAGGTACTGAGGAAATATATAAGCCAGCAATGTTACAATACTATTAAATTTGGAACAAAAATTTAATTTTACAAAAGAAATAGGTATTGTATCGGTCTTAGATGTATTGGAATATAAAGATTTGGGTGTAGAAATGAAAGGTTGAATATTTTAGGGACTAATATTCTTACTCTACCAACTTTACGACTATATTTTAAACCAACTTCAAAAATGAGGGGGTTGTCAATTCGACTATGTTTTTTTTGTTTGTTACCTCATAACTTCTTGCCATGTGAACCGATTTTGATGATTATTTTTTTTTATTTAAAAGGTGATGCTTCCCGTTCTCACTAAAATTTGATTAAGATCTGACCAGTAGTTATCCTCAATAATGCGTATTTAATTATTTTAATCTGATTAAGGGTTCCGAAGATAAAGCGGTAAAGTCCGTGTTTTCAAGGTTTGTTTGCATTTAAATTATTTTTAAGAGTAGGTTGGCAGAGATGCAACGAAAGAGCTTTCATCCTTGAAAAATACAACACAGTTTGTACTGAACGCAGTAATAAAACGTTTATACAGTAACTCTGTAATTCATGCTTGTTGAATAAACGTAAACCTAAACGCTTTCACAATCACAGCCCCACAATAAATTCGATAATTTGTGTCGTGGGTGGTGGAAACATTCA
The DNA here is from genome assembly GCA_948107665.1 of Lomographa bimaculata. Taxonomy (NCBI): domain Eukaryota; kingdom Metazoa; phylum Arthropoda; class Insecta; order Lepidoptera; family Geometridae; genus Lomographa; species Lomographa bimaculata. The sequence continues at coordinate 12,969,944 of OX403587.1, read as the reverse complement.
CATCACACACAAAATCACAACCAGAACCAAAAACACAATTTTTCCTGGGATTGAAAACTTGTGTTTCAGCCGGGAATCGAACCCGATCTTACCGACCCCGATGCTTAGAAGGCGAACGCCACCTAAGCCAACGAGCAGGTCAAAATTAGCAAAATTTCCATATCAAATATTTATTTATTTAATACTTTTGCACATAAGTAAAAACAGTACAAGGACGACTTAATGCTAGAATAGCATTTTCTGCCAGTCATCCTGGAGGTGCAGAGAAAAGGGTGGCGGTGCAGTAAATATGTTTGAAAAATATAAGGATGATAAATGTATAAATATAGGAATACATGTAAATAATATACATAATGATAATATATATTTATAAAAATATTATTAAATACTATATAACAATAAACTTACACAAATACTAATATATAAATATATATAATATGTAACCATAAAAAGTTCGATGATATGTAATTGCTACTGCAAGGTCAATTGAGGCAACTGTAAACATTTTTGATAAAATAAGCTCGAGTTTTTGTTTTAAAAGCTTCTTTGGAGTTACAATTCTTTACATCCAAGGGTAGACTATTCCACAGCCTTACAGCAACAACTGAGAAGGATTTGTCAATAAAAGAGGTGCGGTGCTGGGGAGTCGCTAGAGTAAGGTTGGAATCTTTTAAGGTAACTCGGAGTAGTTGGATCATTTAGTACGGAAAAGAGAGTGCATAAAATTCTAAGATCTCGCCGCTCTCGTATTGGCAGCCATTTGAGTTTTGAATATTGTGACCTTGGATGAAAGGTAGACTAGGTACTCAAACGGTTCCAGAAAACATTAATAAGAGATGCATATACCAGATACATTCCAATTATGAAGAAACGAACCGTTTCAAATCTAGGACGAGATGATAAGGAAGGATAATAATAGGAAGTATTACAATTAGCAGTTACGGCGTGTTTATTGAACGCGGGAGACAAATGCAGCGACGCTGGCACATGGCTGCGGGACGTCCACAGCCATCCCGGCCTCATTCGCGCAGACTGCACACGTTTCCGCATTGGTTGCAGCCGTCGTCACGCCAGGACACGTATAGAGCTGTTCGCATGACACTAGACAAAACATTTTTTAGATTTCATAAGAAATGGGAATGATTTGTTTTCTGCTAATCCTGGTGTAGTTGCTTAGACCACGCTTGGCGCTTTGATGGTAGTCGTTTTAAATTTGATACAATTATAGTCCCGGGACGCCCTCGGGCTCGGTGGAGCGATGACCTTCGCAAGGTAGCTGGCAAGAGCTGGATGAGAGAAGCCGAGGATCGTGCTCAACGGCGTGGAAAGGCCTATGTCCAGCTGTGGACTTCCATTGGCAGATGGTGATAGTCTCGGGAATGGACAATAATTTATATCTTATTTCAGTTTTAGCCCATTTTAGGAGCAGACTGCAGATTATTGGGAGATATATTATTTTGGGCATATTGGATTCCTGTATATAATAATAAGCCGTCAGTTAACCATTTTTACATGATGTAGCTGGCACGGTAATCTGAGCATTTTAACAGGTCTCTTTAATCTGGTCCTCTTAGAGGCTTAAATTAAAATCAATATATAACTATTATTAATGCTTCTAAGGGGATCATTGTGAATATAATTATAATTTTGATCGGTAGCATTGTGATTTTTAATAAAAGAATGCTTTAACGATCGGGTATGAAATAAACATAGTAAGAATGTTTAAACATAATTTAGAATTTCAACTGTCCCTCTGACACTGATACAAAGCTGCAATATATAGTCGCAGTAGTCATTGGGTTACAGCGTGTAAGGTAACAAGTATAATGAGTGACGCACTCCATTATTACTTGTATGACGCGGTCTTAGCATGATTCAGCGTCGAAGCTCAATAGATAGATACATATATATTCATTCAGGTTACGATCCATTTAAATAGGCAGACCTTGGGTCAGAAAAGTAAAAGGTAGATATTTAGTATTCTTCAATCGTTGGTCATCTTAAAGAAATATTCCGTCCAAACAGATTCAAATCATTTTCAAACTCAGATTCAAATCAATGGAATAGGGACACTAGAGTAACCCAAATATTAATAAGTAATTCAAATATAGGCTACTGTTATCTTACCTATGACATATTATACATCATGGTATTAAGTCTTGACATTATATCGGGTCACTGAAATGACCCATACTATTGCCACTAATAATGTTAACGTGTGAACGAACACATTTGCCTACTACACCGTATCATTCAATCGCCTTAGATGAATGAATCTTCGAAGTATCGACCACTTGATTATAAATGTCAATAACAATATGATTAATTGTTAATAACAATAGAATATAAAGAACTAGTACGTAATGTAATCAATATTAGTATAGAACAAGTATACCTATGAGCCACTGGAGTGTGTGGTATATTTTCTTTTAACTTAGAAAATTAAGGATTCACAGGATCCAAAGGAGGCAAAAGAGAAATGGTATGTGTCTAAAAGTGAATAAAGCGAATAATTATAAAACATACAAGCTGTGCCCCGCGTTTTTACCCGCGGGAATTTCGGGATAAAAAATGATAATCCAGGGTGCCAGCTACCTCCATACCAAATTTCATCAAAATTGGTAAAAAAAAAGTAACAAACATACAAACTATCGTCTGTTTAATATTAGTGTGATTAAATACGATCAATAAAGTTGCAGACTTACTAGGTATAATTTTTGTTGGGGGGCTAAGTGTTCCAGTGGTGTCCGAGCACACACGGCAATGCATGTATTTGCGGCTGTTACGATTGGTCGCATGCCCCAGTACTATTTGTTGCTCGGCCCGCGGGCAACCGTCCAGTTATTCTAATTTTACACATAATCGATGCCGTCGCATCGCCGACTCATCGACAAAGGACTTGTCTGTGAGGTGAAAATTGAAATTGATCGGGAAGCGTGAGCTGGCCGTCATCGCCTCCTCACGCGTGCCGTATCTCGCTTCGGTGATCGGAAATGTGCCGAAGCGAAAGGATTTTGCCCTCCGTTATCTTTCGGCACAATACTCAGCTATCTATAAAAACATTGAGTATTTAAAGACGAGAACAAGTTCTGCATTGCTCAAACCCATCCCTAACCTAATTTAGTGTAATGTACAAGCAATAAGTGTGAAAAAGCTTAAACCAGTCTTAAATTTTTTATGATCAATGAAATTATAAGCTATCACAATATTAAGAAACATAATGAATGATCAATAAAAAATATTCGTTATAGGCACTTCGATTATAGAAAAAGATTACTTTGAAATGGATACTCATATAAAGGCTATAAAGCGAACGATCAGTAATTATAACAAAATTTCGGAAACAACGATCTATGAACTTCTTAAACCTTCTTTGAATGGAGTTTTAGAAATGTTACATATTAAAATAAATATATTTGTTTTATAAATTGATTGTGGTTTCTTTTGTTTCTATAATACATATTATAATTTGGTTTTATTTTATATTTGTATTTATAGTTTTTTATTAAATATGAATTGGTAGAAATAAGTATAATTTTGGAAAGTATATAACCTCCCCTATGGACATAGTCATATAAGTATTACGTACGTCATACATTTGACTAATATACATTAATATGTATATAAACAATTAACTATTAATGTGATTCATAACCATTAATTTTCAACCGACTTCAAAAAAAGAGGTTTTCAGTTCGATTGTATGTCATGTTCAGAGGTGGTCCCATATATATTTTATAGAAATCGGTCAAGGAAAAACCGAAATATAAGCGATGAAGTCGGATTTTTTAAGCTTTGCTTGCGTTTCAATTATATTAATTGTACTTCAAGTATAAGTCATCTAGCAATGTCATAACTACGCATAACTAACTTTTCAACCGACTTTAAAAAAGGAGGTTCTCAATTCGACTGTATATATATTTTTTTATATATGTGTTAATCGATATCTCCGCAAATTATAAATCGATTTCGAGCCCCCCTAATAAGAGTTTAGGTAATTCTAAGAGGTAAAATCATATAAAACCGTTTTTTAATGTACTCCTAAGATACTTTCTTCAGTTATATCGATCAACTTATTTTTTTCTTTTTTACTATTACTATTTTTGTTACAATCTAGCCAAGATTAGGCTAATAAGCAACTTAAATTTAACTTATTCTGCTAGATTTAAAATATTCACGAATGTGTCCATTAACACTTTTCTTATTGTCTCAATTAAGGCTTAACTTTTGGCTTCCTCGAGGATATTATTCTAATCATATCCTTCTTATTTGTTTGTTACTTAATTACGTACTAATTGATACAAACTGATATTGATTTGACTGGGGGTTCGGTTACACTACAGATAATGACATAGGTCTGGAGATTAGTGTTGACAAAGCGGAACACAGCTATTGAAAAATAAATCATTACATATTAACTTTGTTAAACATATCTGTTGCGATTATGGATGTTTTTGGTAATACCTGTTTAATAATTGTCTTTATTTGAACCTTAAAAAGCAAATTTTGTTTTGTATCATATGAACTTTGGCCTGTAGAACTGAATATAAAAAAGCTCTGAATTACGTATTGTGTCAACTAAGATATTTTGAAAATAAACAATTCATAAGTTTAAAGTAGATAGTACATCTTATGAAGAAAATCAAATATCATATATTAGTACTACATGGTACAACTGTGTTGCTGTATATAGAATACTATTAATATTATAAATCCGAAAGTGTGTGTGTAAGTATGTTTGTTGCAAATTAAAAATCTTTGCGTATTTTGTATGTATGAAAGTTGCAATAAAATTTCTGGTCCCAAAAAATTGATATTATAGAATAAAACAGTTAATAGAAGTTTCCTGCCATTTTATTTTCAATCGTTTTCATGTTCACCAAAATGAGTGATATAACGAAGAAATTCGATACATTTAGAATATTTTTTATAAACAACGGGAAAATGCGACATAAACTACGAAAAATGCAGTTTCAGTAACAGTACTTATTTAGCACGAAGTTGGAATAAGCGTTTTCAGTCCGGGAATTGAAAAAAGACAAAGATGCAGCTCTGATCCTCCTATTACAGATGAAGTCGAAGCCAAGTCATAACATATTTTTCCATTCTCAAATAATTATTATTTATCAACAAACTTTGTAGCATTAACATTTTTGTCTTAAACGATAATTTAACGCAACTTGTATTGTATAAATGATTCATAAAAAAAAAAAAAAAAAATGTATTGTATTCGTACTTTCAATTATTATTAACTAACAAACCTATACTTAATTTTTACAATTTATATTTAATGTGTGTTTTTTTTAATCTAATTAGTTAGCTTATCAGTGAAAACTTTTAATTGGCCTTAGTTTCATAGATATTTATTATTTCATGTACCTAGCTGTTAGTTTTCCAATAAAAATAAAATAAAATAAAATAAAAATATAGCGGCTTTAACAGTCGGAATCCAATAAAAAACAAGACCAGCTCAAATCTTCCGAATAATGGGTCCGAGAGGCCCGAGAGAGCTTGACTAGGAAGTGTTAATGTACTGCCATATAGCCTTGATCTTGCACTCTTATATTTCCAGCTTTGGTTTCCCTCTAAAGGATTCTTAAGGTCATCACCACTTGCCATAGTGATTAATACTTGTCTATCGAACTTAAAAAATGTCAAGGTCAAGAGAGGACTGTCAAAACTGGGTGGGTCTCATTTGTTCGAAATACATTTGGTACCTACATTTTCATTTGAATGTCGCTCAATGCGCATAAGTGACTAGACATAACAATATTTTTTATATAACACTAGCCGTGCTCCGCGGCTTCGCCCGCTATTATCAAGTTAAAAAGTAGCCTATGTGTTAATCCTAGGTATAATCTATGTACATTCCAAATTTCATCTAAATCCGTTCAGCCGTTAAAGCGTGAAGAGGGAACAAACATACTTACACACACACTTTCGGATTTATAATATTAATAGTATTCTATATACAGCAACACAGTTGTACCATGTAGTACTAATATATGATATTTGATTTTCTTCATAAGATGTACTATCTACTTTAAACTTATGAATTGTTTATTTTCAAAATATCTTAGTTGACACAATACGTAATTCAGAGCTTTTTTATATTCAGTTCTACAGGCCAAAGTTCATATGATACAAAACAAAATTTGCTTTTTAAGGTTCAAATAAAGACAATTATTAAACAGGTATTACCAAAAACATCCATAATCGCAACAGATATGTTTAACAAAGTTAATATGTAATGATTTATTTTTCAATAGCTGTGTTCCGCTTTGTCAACACTAATCTCCAGACCTATGTCATTATCTGTAGTGTAACCGAACCCCCAGTCAAATCAATATCAGTTTGTATCAATTAGTACGTAATTAAGTAACAAACAAATAAGAAGGATATGATTAGAATAATATCCTCGAGGAAGCCAAAAGTTAAGCCTTAATTGAGACAATAAGAAAAGTGTTAATGGACACATTCGTGAATATTTTAAATCTAGCAGAATAAGTTAAATTTAAGTTGCTTATTAGCCTAATCTTGGCTAGATTGTAACAAAAATAGTAATAGTAAAAAAGAAAAAAAATAAGTTGATCGATATAACTGAAGAAAGTATCTTAGGAGTACATTAAAAAACGGTTTTATATGATTTTACCTCTTAGAATTACCTAAACTCTTATTAGGGGGGCTCGAAATCGATTTATAATTTGCGGAGATATCGATTAACACATATATAAAAAAATATATATACAGTCGAATTGAGAACCTCCTTTTTTAAAGTCGGTTGAAAAGTTAGTTATGCGTAGTTATGACATTGCTAGATGACTTATACTTGAAGTACAATTAATATAATTGAAACGCAAGCAAAGCTTAAAAAATCCGACTTCATCGCTTATGAACCAGAAATTTTATTGCAACTTTCATACATACAAAATACGCAAAGATTTTTAATTTGCTATATCAATTTACGATCACCTTCTTCTAATTCTTGTATATATATATATATACAAGAACTACAAGAAGATGATCGTAAATTGATATATATATGTATATATATATATATATATATATAAATATATCTCGGAAACGTCTCCTTTTCATGAAATTTAGTATGTTTCGGGGGGGAGTATGTTCGGGGGCGATAAAACGATCTAGCTAGATTTCATTTTTAGAAAACGTCGAAACGTTTTGACGAGCAAAGCTCGGTCATCCTGTTACTGTGTATATAATCTGACGTTGTTATTTACATACAATCTTTGCAACCCTAAGTATATAATAGGGAATTAATAAAAAAAACTTGATTACTATATTATCAAAAGCTGGGTAGCTTGGGTAACCCAACTAAGTTCATCTTTCTATTAATTTTCTCTCCACGCTGTTAAAGTTAACAAAACGTATCTGAAGTGTGCGTAGCTTTCAATGTGGTCAACGCGGGTGAAGCCGCGTGGAGCAGTTAGTAATAAATATTGGGGTAAACTAAATCTGTTTTCAGTTTTATGCGGATGAGCTTACCCCTAACCCTTTCTAATATCCAACATGCCATTCAGCCGATTACATACATCCCCACCGCGCTCTCTAACGTTTCAAACAAAAATAACTTCGCGAATGAAGTCGTGGATCAACGGACAACAATAGCATAAAGGAGTATATATAAATTATATACTCTATAGAAACTGATATCTACTGCAAACCTATTGGGACATCATTCCAACCATTGACATCAATGTCAAAGTCTTTTTGCAAATTCTGTTTTATGATAATATGATTTCACACTCGCAGCCCCACACTAAGCTAGATGACTACACTAGTCATGTGGCATGTTGTGGGTGCCGGAAACATTCACATCACACACAGAATCACAACCGGAACCAGAAACACAAATTTTCCTTGAGGAGAAAACTTTTGCTCCTCTCAGCCAGGATTTGAAGCTTATGGGTGCACGTTTGTCCAACTAAGCCAACGGGGAGTTCGATTATTGAAATACACTTTTAAATATATTAATTTTATCTTGTATGTTAAGTCTAAGATGTCAAGTGCTAACTGGCGTTGGCGTGAATATTTTGAGGTGAAGCATAGCGATGCCGTTCACTACGGGAAAGTGCGTAGAATACAGGGATATTTGTGTTTTATTTCTGGTTCTTGGTGTAATGTGTGTGATGTGAATATTTCCGGCACCCACGATACAAATCTTTGCACTTCGTGTGGGGCTGTGAGTGAATGCGTAAAAAAAATTTATAATTTTGTCAAAATTGAGTTATGCACATTAGAAATGTATTTTTTTCTTTATAAAACAAAAAAGCTTTTCTGATGTATATGCTATTTAGTAGGTATATGTTATGACTTGTAGCAGAAGCGTCTTTTGAAGTAAGATTTAGTAGATTGAGTATGAATATTTTAAAATTAAAAAAATATAGTAGATGCGTCTATTTTTCCTGATTCCGATAATGTATATAACTCAATTTTGTCAAAAACGGCGTAACGTCTTTTTTCATTATGACGGCAGTATAGCATGCAGAAGAAAGTCATAGAACTAAATAAGTATGAAGTATAAAACTAATATGAGAAAGTTTTTGCCAAAGAACTAAATATTTCTGAGGGCCAATTAGCTCCTATTTATTATCCTATACTTATACATTATATCCAGCATAATAAGAGCAAAGCCGCGAGATGCAGTCTGGGAATAAAAAATATATTTGCGATTAAACAAGTGTGTTATTAAACTGATTCCATAGAAGTAAGTATGATTTATATATGTGATTAATTATTTGCAGGTTTCGACGTTTATCTTTACCTACTATAGGTATTATTATACTTATACCCACTGTCGGTAAACTGCGCTTTCAGAAATCTCAGGATAGCTAAACATTATGAAAAAATACTACTAAGTACAGTTGTAAACTCAATATGCCAAACACTAACAGTAACGAATCCTTGGGTTAGAAAATATGGCACTCTGAGAAAAACTGGCTTTAAAAAAATAAATGTCATTTAAATCTCGAATATACTTAGTTAATTATAGTATATAATACTTTTATAAAATTTTAAAATAATACTATTATATAGTATTAGTATTATAGTATGATTTGAAAAACTTATATTGGCTTATTATATGCAAATCATACAAAGTTGAAAAATGTGATTTTCAGTTTCGCTCCAAAACGGCAATCGAAGTTCGACTAAAGTTCCAACTTCTTTAATAAAAATAATACAAATTTTGTTTACATACATTCTTATTTATTCCTATACTACTTCTTTTTACCTCGATTCGTCATCATCATCATGAGCTCGGACGAAGTCGCAGGGCACAAGCTTAGCTAGTAAAAAGAAGATAGATGGTAGGTATTTCTGCGATGGTTAGACTAATTCCGATGAGATTTATTACATAGGAGGACTAGAAGACCCTGGAATAGAAAATTTGCTACCGTTTATAAAGTACTTACAGTGTAAAGAGTAATAAATAAAATAATTTTGTATACTTAGGTAATCAATATCCGTTAATTGTCGTACGCTTTTTTTCGACTCTTGTATTGTACTTAACATAGCCTACATGTTTACATACATTTATGTACTCATTTTCAATAAGTATATTTTCCTCCTGATATAAAGTTTTTTACCTTGTTTATCAGTGATAAACACTACTGTGTCTCGCCGCCTTTACGTCATCTATATTTACTGTGATACCGTATGAGTGTGTTGTGATAAGGTCGCGTGTGTGAGTGCGGCCCATATCGCGCGAACGCAGCGTCTCGCTCGGAGCGCGCGCCGCGAGCGCAAGAAACAATTCTGTAGCGTGAACGCGACTCACTTGTTTCAATGCCTCAGCGCGTTGTTGGAACACTCTGTGGCACGCACGATTGTAAATTGTACTAATTGGGCATGGCGGTCTCCACCGACAAAACAGTAGCTTCATCTATCCCCGTCCTAGTGCTCACATCGAACAACGCTTGTATAATCTATCAGTGAACTCGATTGAGAGCTGCATCAGTGAAACTATCCGCCGTATTGGACGCATTATGCAGATTGCGAGAGTGTGTGTGAAGTGTTCATAAATAGTCAGCGCTAGAGAGGTTCACCGTAATGATCTCCGTTGTAAGTATACCATCTATACCGATAATTAAACACAAATATTCATCGCGGAGCTTGTGAAGGTTCATATGTTACGTTTTGAGGTTATGTTTGAGAGCTCTCAGTACTAAAATACCAATCCGGGCTGTTGTTACTCGTGCCCGTCTATCTATACATGGGCTAAATCGTTGTAGATTATCACATGGCCCTTCCAATGCACAGTCATGGGATGTTTTGGCTCATAACCAAGTATTTGTGTAGGTTGTTTGTTACAGAGATTCGTCCCAGTTTCACGGCTATTTTGCAATTTTCAGCATGAAATTTTCATTGTTACTCAATGAATGCCAGGGCATTGGGTCTTTAAAGACGGATTTAATCATCTAAATTACTAACATTCACTATTAACATACATATTTACATATTACTTTACCAAACTACTTGCCTATACTAAATACAAGCCGTGCCCCGTGGCTTCGCTAATTTAAAAAGTAGCCTATGTGTTTATTCTGACCATAAGCTATTTACATTCTAAATTTTATCCAAATCCGTTCAGCCGTTACGGTGTGCAGAGAAAACAAACACACCTACTTACACATTCACACACAAACTTTTGCGTTTATAATATCAGAGTGATAGTCACAGTAGTTAGTTACTAACCTACACTTAATATTTACTCATTTTTCCTTCATAGGTAAGTAGGCACGTGCCTATAAATATTTATGTTGCATTGTAAGTAGGTGCTTACACAAAGCAACAAGGTATTAAGTACAGACCTAAAATACCGGTTCTTATACTTAATATCTTTCAGTTTTTGACCCCATAGGCGTAAATGTAAGTATCTAATACATTTAGGCACGTAATCATAAAGGAGAACAGTTTATCGATAAACCGATTTAAATCTTTACTTATATCGAGTGTAATTCAATTGATATGGATAGGCACTTATCAGAAAGGACGTCTTCAACACTTATTAAGGCGACAAAGTTACGCGGCCGCACGCGTCATACACATAGAAAAGTGCATTATCAAGAGGCTCAAGATGTTTGGATTAACTGAGATTTGACGATTCTTATCAGAATGATAAGATAAAAGGTGTTGCGTAAAATCTCTTTTTAAAACTTTTACGTAGTTGTGTTTTGTCATCACTAAGCAACCTACTAAGCGTGTTACACAATTTTTATATTTTATAATTCAATTATATATATAATAGATTTTTAACTCACTTTCCTAGCGCATGATCTGACTATGACTGGACCTTGACTCTTTTACTTGACTCTGACTTGTGACTAGGACTTTTAATGTGAAATACATTTGAAATATTATATTATTACTTGACACTGGCTAAATGCAAAAGATTGCAAAGCCAAAATTAAGAAAAAATATATAAACGTAAACCAGTATCACTATTGGGAGAAGCACTAGAGCATCTGGAATACAGTATACCAACCTACCCACTAGTTCAGAAACCTATATGGGTCAAATAGTTAATGTAAACAATTTAGGGCAATAAATAAAATTTTACTACTTATTTTTGAAAAACATTACTGACGTTGCAGATCTAAAGTGCATTATATTTTTATATAGATTTAGTTGTTCCGCGTAAATTAAAAGTACATTATTTATCGGATCAAATCGTAAATCTATATTGCCCAATCTTGAATCTACAGAACACACACAAAAAAATCATCAAATTCGGTCCAGCCGTGTAGGAGGAGTTCATACATTCACACGTACACTAGAATTATATGAAGGTAGGTAAGTATTTGATATTAATTGCAACTTGATACCTCCACGCGTTTCTGATAAAAGTGCTCGACAGATAGACAGACGTACAACGAAGTGATACAGTAGGGGATTCCTTTTTCTTTTTGAAAAACGGAAAATATATATAATAACGGCCAAGTGAGTCAGATTCGTACACCTAGATTTCCGTAGCACAGCTCAATGCCACCCAACTCACATTTCCGGCGAATTTCATTGTTTGTTGTTGCAGTTTACATCTTAGTATCTATAAGTTTTAAGCAATTTTTATAATAGAATATAAAAAAATATACATGACATTTAAATATTAATATTGAATAAAAAAATATAAAAATGCAAAGGAATTTCAAAATAACAAAACGCACGCTATTGGCTAGACTGTGTTGACTGTTTTGTTGATTTGTGACGTCAGTTCACACATTTTTGATTTGATTTTTTTGTCAATGATTGGTCAACTTTTCTTTGCTGGACTGGCTCGTGGACGTCATTGAAAGAACGTCAAACGGATGCGTTTTAAATTGCCCAAATCTAATTGCATCTTCAAACATTTATTTATTTAAAGAATCTTTCTTAATTGTTTTTTGTAATACTAATGTACAACTTATTTTGAACAAATTTCAGGAAGATACTTATTATGGTTCCAAAGAGGTTTCCTTCAAAGGCTAGGATAGATTCAGGCACACAGACGAGGGTAAGCTTAGTAATGGTCCCGTTTGCATTTAAATTTAATAGATTTATTAGATAAAAGCCACATACATACTTAACTGAGCCCAAGTTACTAGCCAGTACAGTTACTAGCTAGCATACTTTGGGTACGGAACTAAAAAAGTAATACGTACCTAAAATTAATAAGAAATCAAACAATTTAACTATCACGATAGCTATCACACTGATAAACCATAATGTAGATAGGTACATTCTCTCAAGGTTAAATTTAAATATAGCATCCATATGTAAATTATAATTTAACAGCGACTCGAAAGACGTTAAAAGCGTATTACAACATATATTTATATGTAAACTTGTAAACCGATCTTATTCGAGAAATTCTTTTAACCTTGGGTTTTATAGTTGCAGCTTCAATCTCTGTGCCTATCTGGTTGTTATTGAACGAGATCCATGAATAAATAAACAGTATCCAAGCAAGACTGCGTACGTTCTATATCGTAGTCATTTATCTATCAGCAATGTTATCTAGATTACTTATAAACTATGGTAACGTCGGAATATTATTGAAGTATTAATCTTAAAATATAATTATCGAAGGCATTAATACATTGAGCCAATATTATTAGCATTATAATTCAGAACGGCACTGCCGCTAGTATAATGGCCCCGCTGCCCGCTGGTAGTAGGTTATAGAGTTATCTATAAACTCGACGGCTTGTAGTTCCATATAGGTAACTTAGGTAGCTGTATATCTATACATTTGTATATATACAATAATACTAGTGCGAGGTGGGAAGAGACGGCGAGCGCTCCGCACTTTTCCTGAAAAAGGCTACCAAATGAAGCCGAAACAATTGTCGATCTAGACATTGAAAACGCGTAAGTCACAGCTAATTTCATCGATCAAAATGTGAGTTTTTATCAAATTAGATGTATACAGTTAAAATTTAGTTCTAGGAAATATAGACAACTAGCTGAGCCCCGCGGTTTTACCCGCGTAAGTCCCGGACCCGCGGGAATTCCGGGAGAATAAGTAGCCTATGTGTTAATCCAAGTTGTCAGCTACCTCTATTCTAAATTTCATTTAAATCGGTTTAGTAGTTTTGGCGTGAAAGCGCGACAGACAGACAGAGCTACTTTCGCATTTATAATATTAGTACGGATTTGCCCGTAGGTTCGAAAGTAAATAATTTCAAACAAGTCATTACATATTTTACGTATAATATACTCGTATATACATACTTCCAATATAGTGACATTACCGTTCGCTGGCGAAGTTGGTTGAGGGCATATCCTTCTAAGCAGCGGGTATCGATCTTCGAGCGTGACGGAATACTACGCCTTTTATGTCAAATCTGCTTCAAAAAATTGCTTAGTGTCAATAACAAATTTTATAACTGAACTGCCCGCTGGCGAACTTACGTGCGCGTCTCGGGTTCGAGTCCTGGTGAGACACGACTTTTCTCCTCAAGGAAAATTTGTGTTTCTGGTTCTGGGTGTGATGTTGTGCGTGTGATGTTAATATTTGCGGCACCCGCGATACAAGCTTTGAACTTATTTAAGTATGTGACGTTTATACTTGCCTAATTCACGTAATTATAAATAGTAATACATCATACATCCACAATGCCATGTTAGGTATTTGCGAGTGAAAATAAGTATAATTGGTATCGAAATATTATTTTATATTTCGATTTCGTTTTAATTCATAGCTTTAAAGATAAATAAGGTTTTGCCGCAAAAGTGAAAAATGGCGTTGTAGATTTCTTATAATTTTCCAAAACCTGTGATTCTTAGAGTGTTAATGTGTAATAATGGTGGATTATTAACTGTTAATACTGAGTAAACATAAGTGTAGGCAAATCATGCATAGTTGAAAAACGTGATTTTCGCCTTCGCTACAAAATCCAATAGAAATTCCAGTAAAGTTTCTACCTCTTTACTAGGTCATGACTTGACTATGACTGTTTTAATTGACTTTGACTGACTTCTGACTAGACTTTTAATATGTAATACACTTGAAATATATTATTACTTGACACTGGCTAAATGCACAAGATTGGGAAGCCTCAAAAAAAAAACGATAAATAAAAATACTTTATTAATATTTAAATGTCATGCGTATTAGCCATAGTTACCATGGTTGAACATCCTTATCCTAACTTATATAAAAAGTCATACTTTAGTCTGTTTCTTACATTTTCACATCTAAGCGTTTTCATCACGCTAGTGAAAACGTAGGGCACAGTTAGTGAACAATTATGTCGTATTTTGCTTTTTAACTAAAACTCAATGAACCTAAGTCTTACAGGATATATCCCGCTCTTGTATTACAAATCTATGGATCCAAGCACACAGGGTCTATTTCGCTCTTGAACTATAAATCTATTGACATAATCTCATTGGATCTATCTGACTCTCGAACTTCAAATCTATAGACCTAAGTCTCACAGGGTCTATCTCGCTTTTGAACTCAATGTGCTTATTTCTCACAGGTTCTATCTTGTGTTTGATTTTGGTGTGTTTTCAGTATGTAGCGAGCAAACAATTTATAAATAAGCATTTCGTTTTCATTACCGTTCAAATAGGAACTATATTTTTTTAACATAAAAATACAATTACTCTTTTTTGCACACCAAGAAAAAAAGAGTAACAACATAACAGTAGAATCAGCGGTCTTATCGCTAAGCAGCTATCTCTTCTAGACAAACTTAATTTACTGTCATTTCCGTTCTTGGATTCATGTTGTTTTAATGCATATTACAAATTGCTGCATTTGAGTGAGGTAGGTCATGGTTAGTGAATAGACCGAGTTAATAACAGTTATATTAATTTGTGTAAATTAACTCATTGGTGTAGCGGTCGCAACCTCGACAACCAAGCAAGCATGAGGTTCCGAGACAAGACAACTAATATATTTCATACATAATTAGCGTAGATCTACTCATAATAAAATTTTCACTAGTGCCACTATTATATATTTCTATAATATCGTAATATACTAGATACTGAAAAAAACATATGAACAAAAATTCCTGTTAGTTCTACCGTAGAACTGTTTAATAGCACAAGTGTATATAGAGTCCAATCTATACTTAATATTATAAATGCGAAAGTAACTCTGTCTGTCTGTCTGTTACGCTTTCACGCTAAAACTACTGAACCGATTTAAACGAAATTTGGTACACGGATAGTGTATCAGCCAGGAGGTCCTGATGAGGTCAGAATACAGGTGTTACCTTGCAATTGAACTACGAACTAGTCCACTCACCTGCCAAGCTCTGTTGAGGGAGAATACATCAACGTTGGCATTCGTTCGGTCTAAATCTCCGTAAGTCAGGCAACTTTCTTCCGTAATCCGAGGTTAGGCACCGGGACGATATTTGTCACTAGGTACACTAAATCCAGTCTGAATACCACGAATAACCGCAACAGTTACACATAAAGTTAATTAACTTTCGATTTAACAGTTCGGCACACAAGAATGATCACAATAACAAGAAATTATGATAAGACGAGACGAAAATAATGGCGCTCGCTCGTAGATCGACAGACGATTACTTCCGGCGCGGGTCGCGTGCGCCTCGGAAGGAAGTGCGGGGGGGCCTTCTTCTCCCCTCAGAATCCGACGCGGCCCGAGGTGCATTCGTAGATATCTACGTTGTTTTCGGCGACGCACCATAGACCGAAGCAAGGAGTTTGTAGACATAGCCGCGAATCAAATTACAAAGCAAACTATATTCTGGCTCAAACAACAACCCCCAGCTTGAAAGGATCCCTTTCAACACAGGCATAATAAATTCAGTAGATAATGGAAATGTTTTGTTTAAAATCAAAATTTAAAAGAGTGGAATAATGGATAATTTAATAGGTTTTTATTATTATATTATTATGTACATTCCTATAGGTATCTGGATTAGGACAGTCGCTTCATTTACTGAGTGGGTAGTGGACAGAGTCTCACTACCGGACGCATAAATGTTCCGGATTTTGTCTTTACTAGCACAACTCTAGTTCTCCGATCACCTCCTGGGTATGTTTCTTGTATAACACCTATCGGCCAATGCAAAGGAGCAGTATTATTTTGCATAATTAAAACAATCGTGCCTTTGTTGATGGGTTCGGTATCAGTTAACCATTTTTCTCTGGTTTGAAGTGTATGTAAGTACTCCAAATTCCATCTACGCCAATAAGATTGCACGAGTCGATCTAAAAGCAGATATCTAGACAATAGATGTGTACGATTCTCCTCTACTGGAGCTGACGGGAAAGAACCTAAAGGTGTCATGTGAAGAAAATGAGCTGGAGTCAACGCTACAGGTTCAGAGGGGTCTGGACTAAGCGCAATTCCTAACGGTCGGGAATTGAGTACTGCTTCAATTTGACAAAGAACAGTTAACAATTCTTCATATGTCAAGATTTGTGCACCTATTACTCTAAACAAATGGGCTTTAAAAGCTTTGACGGTCGATTCCCATCCACCTCCAAAATGTGGCGCATTTGGCGGAATCATTTGCCAGTCTATTCTCTTACTAATCATCTCTTCGCCCCATTTCTTTGTATATTCCGCAGATCTCAGAAATTCGTAAAGGTCATTTAGGTAAGAGCGTGCTCCGATAAAATTACTTCCATGGTCAGACATTATCTTTTCAATAGGCCCACGTCGCGCCAGGAATCTTTTTAGCGCATTAATAAAACTGTCCGCACTCATATCCGGTGAAATTTCTACATGTGTGGCCCTCGTACTAAGACAAATATAGACGCAGACATAAGCCTTTTGTGTCTTTATCCCACGTCTACGAGTTAAAGTTATGTTAAACGGGCCGCAATAATCCACACCGGTATGCGCAAACGGTTTGGTAACTTGTAACCGACACTCGGGTAGATTAGCCATCACTGGCTAAAAGCTACATATGGTTTTGGACGAGCACGAAAACAAACATTACATGCATGTACTCGAGAGCGAACAAGGTTTCGCCCAGACAAAATCCAAAATTTTTGCCTCAAAATTGAGAGCAGCAAGTGTGGCCCAGTATGACAATGACTTTGATGTGTATGATCTATGATAAGATTGACGACATGTTCTTTTCGTGGTAGTAAAATCGGGTGCTTATGATCGAACGTGATGTTAGCTTCTTCTAATCTACCTCCAACCCGTAAGACGCTATCTACTAGAATCGGACGTAGCTTCTGTAAGATCTTAGAACACGATTTATTGGCACGAACAGCTTCGATAGCATCCGAAAAGTAAACCTTCTGTACCGCGCGAATAACCGCCAATTCCGCCTGAGACAGGTCTTCTACATTTAAAGGACCTGTAGATTTAAGTTTTTTAGCGAATCTCAACACATATGCCACTATGCGAATCAGCTTTTGCCACGAAGATATTCTCTGAGCTAGCTGATAAATAAGCGGTGGCCTGGAGCTCGTGGCTACCAGAACGACTTCAGGTTTAGCTTCTGGTACATCATATTTTGTGGCCTTAAATGGTGTAATTGGCCAATCCTTTTTATCTTGAGCAATCCATTGTGGACCCTTGAGCCACAGAGGGTGTTCAATTAGTTGTGCCGGAGTAAGTCCACGAGATAAACAATCACTAGGATTTTGTTTCCCAGAAATATGATAAAAACATTCCGGATTTAAATTGTCCTGAATCTGTGCGACTCGGTTAGCAACAAATGTTTTCCATCGATGTGGGCTTGAGTGAATCCAATGAAGTGTCACCGTAGAATCTGTGAATGCCATTACTCGATCAATTTTCCAGCGAGATTCGTAGGTGAGTAAGGTGACTTTAACGAGTTTAGACAAAAGAAGTGCTCCGCAAAGTTCTAGACGCGCTAACGTAACGGATTTCAGAGGAGCTACTCGCGATTTTGCACAAAGTAGATTTGCTACAATTCCATTGGGCGACTGGATATGCAGATAGATTGCAGCGCCGTACGCCTTTTCACTAGCATCCGAAAATGCTAATAATGTAACCTCAGCTTCATCTGAAACACCTATGTGCCTTGGAACAGTCATTTGGGCTAACAGCGGTAGTTCTTGTTGAAAGTTTCTCCATTTTTCTACGACTGCCTTGGGGGGAACAGCATCCCAATCCAATTTTAGACTCCATAATTCCTGGATGATCAGCTTTGCGTAGAGAATAACGGGCGCTGCAAATCCTAAAATGTCCCACAACCTTGCTACGGCAGAAAGAATATTTCTTTTTGTACAGGTTTCTTTACATGCCGTCATCTCAAAGGAAAAGAGATCGGACCCTGGATCCCACTTCACCCCGAGTATTTTCTGTCCGGCTTCATCGTCGAATTTCACGACCTGTGGGTGTAAGTGACTGGCCGGAAGTTGTGACAAAAAATCCACGGAATTGCTGGACCATTTCATGAGGTCAAAACCTCCCGCCTTAAACAAGTCTATTAACTGCAAAGAAACTTCAGTTGCTGTTGATACAGACCTTTCACTGGAAACGATGTCATCCATGTATAAGTCTCTCCGCGCAACGTCGACAGCTGCTGGGTAGTTCTTACATTCTTCATCGCATAATTGACGCAGAGTACGGAGAGCCAAAAACGGACTCACTGACAATCCAAAGCAAAGTCGTTTGAATTCAAAAACTTGAAGTTCTTCATTAGGATCAAACCTATATAAAAGTCTCAAATATTTCCTATGGTCTCTAGCCATTTTGATTTGCAAGTACATTTGCTTGACGTCTGCACAAATTGCGATGGGAAAAAGTCTAAAATTGAGAAGGATTTGGAAGATATCTCCCTGCAAGTTTGGCCCTGCATGTAGCTTTTCGTTCAGCGATACATTTTTGTCCGTACGAGCGCTGGCATCTAAAACAACACGCAGTTTTGTTGTAACTTTGTCATTCCGTATGACTCCATGGTGTGGAATAACATAGCCCAATGAAATGTCCCTCGCATCTGGAACTACACTTATATAATCTTTTTGCAAATATTCTTTAATAACTTCATCGTACGCTTCTCGAAGTTGAGTAGAAGCCTTCAGTTTCTTTTCTAGGGCAAAAAAACGTTTTTCAGCCATAGGCATCGAATTTCCCATATTGTCTACATTTGATTTGAATGGAAGGGCTACTGTGTAACGACCACTTTCATCCCTGGTTGTAGTGGACTTGTAAAATTGTTCGGCCTCTTGATCGTCACGACTTAGACGAGCGGAAACGCAAGACGGGACTTCTTCCAATTCCCAAAAATGTTGGACTACATCCTCCAATCGCCGCCCTGTAAACGCACAAAATGCCACCGTACCATGTTGAGTTGTTGGCTTCAGCACTGGAGCATCACCCATTAGTATATATCCTAGAGTGGATTGCAATGCATCAGGTCGCCCAGTGGGACCATATATATGTTTTGACAACATCAGACGAGAAAACAGTTGCGCTCCAATGAGCATGTCTATTTCTCCAGGAATGTCGAATTTGTCATCAGCTAATGGTGCGCCCTTAAGATAACTCAACATTGATTTATCAATAATCGCTGTTGGTAAGCTTTGAGTTATAGTATCTACCACCAACGGTCGCACTTTGTACGGTCGACTACGATCAAACCGTGAGAAAAATTCTAGTTCAGTCTCACCTATAACCGGATTGGATCCACCTCCAAATCCATTGACAACCATCGGAGACCCAAGAGAGCGAGGTATCAAGGCTAATCGCTCGCAACACTGCTTCGTGATGAAATGATTTTGGGAACCACTATCTACCAAACATCTTACTAATTGAGCATTACCTGAGGAATCTATTACTCGAACGCGAGCTGTAGCTAATAATACCGCTGATGCCATTAAATCACGCTCCACGTCATCCGACTGGGTGCCTTGCAAAGAACACAACGTGACCCCAGCCTGGCCTATCTCTTTTTCATCGGCGTCTTCAATATCTTCATCACTAACAACAGTCGGCAACGATGTTCTAGACTGACATTTTCCAAAATGCAGTAGAGTATGATGCGTTTTGGCTTGACACGTGTTGCAGCTTCCTTTAATAGTGCATGCGTTTGTTTTGTGTTGAAAACTCAAACACAAAACGCAGCCTCCATTTTGTTTAATAGCATTAAAACGCTCTTTAACGGCCAATTTTAAGAATTCTGAACATCGAGAGAAACTTATATGATCACCTTTGCACATTGGGCAAGCCTCACTAGAAGTAACTAAAGCTCGAGTAGCTCTCTCCGGGGCTAGTTTGTTCGTAGGAACCGGTACACGGTAAGAAGACGATACGCTTTTGCTACTACCGCTTGGAGTATAAATCCCAGTTCGTTCGATGATTTTCGCCTGCTCCTTTACAAACTTGGCGAAGTTGTCATACGATGGGATTTTTTCATGTCGCACGGAATTTTCGAACAGACGCGCCGTTTCGCCATCTACGCGCTTGAGCGCCAAATGTAGAAAAATAAAGTCCAATTTTTCTGGGATGTCTAGTCTCTGGAACGCCGCCACAGAAACTGAGAATTTGTCAATGAATGAATTCAATCCATCGACGGATGGATACAATATTTTTTTTAAATTTAATATTTCGTCGAGATAAGCTGCGCCCATCGAGCGCAGATCCTCGAACTTCGTTGTTAGCGTCTCATAAATAAGCTCATAATTGTCACCTGTGGGTGTGATACCAGCCACGCAATCTAACGCTCGGCCTGACAATTGCCCACACAAATAATAAACCTTTTCGGCATTTGACAGTTGTATATTCTTGTGAATAATGCTATTATAACATTCTATAAACATTCTCCATGCTTTCATATCACCACAGAATTTAGGAAGCTCTATGGGAGGTAGCTTCATTTTTTTAATAGGTTTTTCCGAAGGACCATTAGATATATCAATATTTTTATTAGAAAGGGAATTCACCCTACTTTGCACAGTTACGAAAATGTTCTCAAAACCTTCAAGCATCGCCATGTCCGGCTCTACTTCCGGTTTTATCTCCATTTTTAGTAATATTAATTCGTCAAATTCACTGTTAAACTCAGTTCGCATTAATTTAATATTAGCGGCACTGTCCAGAAAATGTTGTACTTCTTTCGGATTTAATGGATTCATTTTGAACGCAACCTCTTGTAATCCTTGAATTCGAGCATTGTACGATTTTAGTCTAGCCTCTAATAATTTAATTTTTAAGTTTTTTCGATTTTCTTCCGGCTTCGACATGATTATGACCTTAAATAGCGCAATTAATAATAATTAAACAGCTAATAATATATACTAAGTAGGCCACTGTCCAGCTAGGTATTTGTTCGAATAAACAATCCGTCTAATATAATAAATATACTCTAAATAAATTAGATACTTAAGTCGTTATGCAAGGTTTGTATACTGCTATAATTTTACTGTGACTTCTTTGCACTGTGACGCGCGACGCGCGAGCCGTGAAGCCCGCGAACAAGTTCCGACGCGATGGTTCCGCGGACGTAAGCGGGATCCCAATGCAACGCGTAAATCGTAAACAATTAGAATAGGTTCACACTAATAACGAACACATCAACAAAGCACCCAATTCAGACAAATTTTAAATATATCAATATTAGACCTGATCACTCCTCGTAAGAATGTATTTATATACTACTTACATACATCTCTCGACATTTTTACCAAAGTCCAGAACCAGATACCTATACCGTTAAATGTGTTACTGACTAAGTATAACTAACGTATCATTAAAATTAACATATAAGTATGTTAATAGATAAGTATGTACTATAACGAAATCGATTGTAACTATGCCTTGAATATTATTTTAAGTATTTTAATAAGCAAATACTTTGAAAACTGTAAAGACAGTTTCAATTAATTGCTTATATAAAGAGTGCCTACCTAAATAGGTAGGAAATTTTGTTTTAAATGGAACTGTATTGTACTGAAATAGGGAGCTGGAAACCGAGAATCCGGCTCGAAGGACCAAATTGTATCAGCCAGGAGGTCCTGATGAGGTCAGAATACAGGTGTTACCTTGCAATTGAACTACGAACTAGTCCACTCACCTGCCAAGCTCTGTTGAGGGAGAATACATCAACGTTGGCATTCGTTCGGTCTAAATCTCCGTAAGTCAGGCAACTTTCTTCCGTAATCCGAGGTTAGGCACCGGGACGATATTTGTCACTAGGTACACTAAATCCAGTCTGAATACCACGAATAACCGCAACAGTTACACATAAAGTTAATTAACTTTCGATTTAACAGTTCGGCACACAAGAATGATCACATAACAAGAAATTATGATAAGACGAGACGAAAATAATGGCGCTCGCTCGTAGATCGACAGACGATTACTTCCGGCGCGGGTCGCGTGCGCCTCGGAAGGAAGTGCGGGGGGGCCTTCTTCTCCCCTCAGAATCCGACGCGGCCCGAGGTGCATTCGTAGATATCTACGTTGTTTTCGGCGACGCACCATAGACCGAAGCAAGGAGTTTGTAGACATAGCCGCGAATCAAATTACAAAGCAAACTATATTCTGGCTCAAACAACAACCCCCAGCTTGAAAGGATCCCTTTCAACACAGGCATAATAAATTCAGTAGATAATGGAAATGTTTTGTTTAAAATCAAAATTTAAAAGAGTGGAATAATGGATAATTTAATAGGTTTTTATTATTATATTATTATGTACATTCCTATAGGTATCTGGATTAGGACAGTCGCTTCATTTACTGAGTGGGTAGTGGACAGAGTCTCACTACCGGACGCATAAATGTTCCGGATTTTGTCTTTACTAGCACAACTCTAGTTCTCCGATCACCTCCTGGGTATGTTTCTTGTATAACACCTATCGGCCAATGCAAAGGAGCAGTATTATTTTGCATAATTAAAACAATCGTGCCTTTGTTGATGGGTTCGGTATCAGTTAACCATTTTTCTCTGGTTTGAAGTGTATGTAAGTACTCCAAATTCCATCTACGCCAATAAGATTGCACGAGTCGATCTAAAAGCAGATATCTAGACAATAGATGTGTACGATTCTCCTCTACTGGAGCTGACGGGAAAGAACCTAAAGGTGTCATGTGAAGAAAATGAGCTGGAGTCAACGCTACAGGTTCAGAGGGGTCTGGACTAAGCGCAATTCCTAACGGTCGGGAATTGAGTACTGCTTCAATTTGACAAAGAACAGTTAACAATTCTTCATATGTCAAGATTTGTGCACCTATTACTCTAAACAAATGGGCTTTAAAAGCTTTGACGGTCGATTCCCATCCACCTCCAAAATGTGGCGCATTTGGCGGAATCATTTGCCAGTCTATTCTCTTACTAATCATCTCTTCGCCCCATTTCTTTGTATATTCCGCAGATCTCAGAAATTCGTAAAGGTCATTTAGGTAAGAGCGTGCTCCGATAAAATTACTTCCATGGTCAGACATTATCTTTTCAATAGGCCCACGTCGCGCCAGGAATCTTTTTAGCGCATTAATAAAACTGTCCGCACTCATATCCGGTGAAATTTCTACATGTGTGGCCCTCGTACTAAGACAAATATAGACGCAGACATAAGCCTTTTGTGTCTTTATCCCACGTCTACGAGTTAAAGTTATGTTAAACGGGCCGCAATAATCCACACCGGTATGCGCAAACGGTTTGGTAACTTGTAACCGACACTCGGGTAGATTAGCCATCACTGGCTAAAAGCTACATATGGTTTTGGACGAGCACGAAAACAAACATTACATGCATGTACTCGAGAGCGAACAAGGTTTCGCCCAGACAAAATCCAAAATTTTTGCCTCAAAATTGAGAGCAGCAAGTGTGGCCCAGTATGACAATGACTTTGATGTGTATGATCTATGATAAGATTGACGACATGTTCTTTTCGTGGTAGTAAAATCGGGTGCTTATGATCGAACGTGATGTTAGCTTCTTCTAATCTACCTCCAACCCGTAAGACGCTATCTACTAGAATCGGACGTAGCTTCTGTAAGATCTTAGAACACGATTTATTGGCACGAACAGCTTCGATAGCATCCGAAAAGTAAACCTTCTGTACCGCGCGAATAACCGCCAATTCCGCCTGAGACAGGTCTTCTACATTTAAAGGACCTGTAGATTTAAGTTTTTTAGCGAATCTCAACACATATGCCACTATGCGAATCAGCTTTTGCCACGAAGATATTCTCTGAGCTAGCTGATAAATAAGCGGTGGCCTGGAGCTCGTGGCTACCAGAACGACTTCAGGTTTAGCTTCTGGTACATCATATTTTGTGGCCTTAAATGGTGTAATTGGCCAATCCTTTTTATCTTGAGCAATCCATTGTGGACCCTTGAGCCACAGAGGGTGTTCAATTAGTTGTGCCGGAGTAAGTCCACGAGATAAACAATCACTAGGATTTTGTTTCCCAGAAATATGATAAAAACATTCCGGATTTAAATTGTCCTGAATCTGTGCGACTCGGTTAGCAACAAATGTTTTCCATCGATGTGGGCTTGAGTGAATCCAATGAAGTGTCACCGTAGAATCTGTGAATGCCATTACTCGATCAATTTTCCAGCGAGATTCGTAGGTGAGTAAGGTGACTTTAACGAGTTTAGACAAAAGAAGTGCTCCGCAAAGTTCTAGACGCGCTAACGTAACGGATTTCAGAGGAGCTACTCGCGATTTTGCACAAAGTAGATTTGCTACAATTCCATTGGGCGACTGGATATGCAGATAGATTGCAGCGCCGTACGCCTTTTCACTAGCATCCGAAAATGCTAATAATGTAACCTCAGCTTCATCTGAAACACCTATGTGCCTTGGAACAGTCATTTGGGCTAACAGCGGTAGTTCTTGTTGAAAGTTTCTCCATTTTTCTACGACTGCCTTGGGGGGAACAGCATCCCAATCCAATTTTAGACTCCATAATTCCTGGATGATCAGCTTTGCGTAGAGAATAACGGGCGCTGCAAATCCTAAAATGTCCCACAACCTTGCTACGGCAGAAAGAATATTTCTTTTTGTACAGGTTTCTTTACATGCCGTCATCTCAAAGGAAAAGAGATCGGACCCTGGATCCCACTTCACCCCGAGTATTTTCTGTCCGGCTTCATCGTCGAATTTCACGACCTGTGGGTGTAAGTGACTGGCCGGAAGTTGTGACAAAAAATCCACGGAATTGCTGGACCATTTCATGAGGTCAAAACCTCCCGCCTTAAACAAGTCTATTAACTGCAAAGAAACTTCAGTTGCTGTTGATACAGACCTTTCACTGGAAACGATGTCATCCATGTATAAGTCTCTCCGCGCAACGTCGACAGCTGCTGGGTAGTTCTTACATTCTTCATCGCATAATTGACGCAGAGTACGGAGAGCCAAAAACGGACTCACTGACAATCCAAAGCAAAGTCGTTTGAATTCAAAAACTTGAAGTTCTTCATTAGGATCAAACCTATATAAAAGTCTCAAATATTTCCTATGGTCTCTAGCCATTTTGATTTGCAAGTACATTTGCTTGACGTCTGCACAAATTGCGATGGGAAAAAGTCTAAAATTGAGAAGGATTTGGAAGATATCTCCCTGCAAGTTTGGCCCTGCATGTAGCTTTTCGTTCAGCGATACATTTTTGTCCGTACGAGCGCTGGCATCTAAAACAACACGCAGTTTTGTTGTAACTTTGTCATTCCGTATGACTCCATGGTGTGGAATAACATAGCCCAATGAAATGTCCCTCGCATCTGGAACTACACTTATATAATCTTTTTGCAAATATTCTTTAATAACTTCATCGTACGCTTCTCGAAGTTGAGTAGAAGCCTTCAGTTTCTTTTCTAGGGCAAAAAAACGTTTTTCAGCCATAGGCATCGAATTTCCCATATTGTCTACATTTGATTTGAATGGAAGGGCTACTGTGTAACGACCACTTTCATCCCTGGTTGTAGTGGACTTGTAAAATTGTTCGGCCTCTTGATCGTCACGACTTAGACGAGCGGAAACGCAAGACGGGACTTCTTCCAATTCCCAAAAATGTTGGACTACATCCTCCAATCGCCGCCCTGTAAACGCACAAAATGCCACCGTACCATGTTGAGTTGTTGGCTTCAGCACTGGAGCATCACCCATTAGTATATATCCTAGAGTGGATTGCAATGCATCAGGTCGCCCAGTGGGACCATATATATGTTTTGACAACATCAGACGAGAAAACAGTTGCGCTCCAATGAGCATGTCTATTTCTCCAGGAATGTCGAATTTGTCATCAGCTAATGGTGCGCCCTTAAGATAACTCAACATTGATTTATCAATAATCGCTGTTGGTAAGCTTTGAGTTATAGTATCTACCACCAACGGTCGCACTTTGTACGGTCGACTACGATCAAACCGTGAGAAAAATTCTAGTTCAGTCTCACCTATAACCGGATTGGATCCACCTCCAAATCCATTGACAACCATCGGAGACCCAAGAGAGCGAGGTATCAAGGCTAATCGCTCGCAACACTGCTTCGTGATGAAATGATTTTGGGAACCACTATCTACCAAACATCTTACTAATTGAGCATTACCTGAGGAATCTATTACTCGAACGCGAGCTGTAGCTAATAATACCGCTGATGCCATTAAATCACGCTCCACGTCATCCGACTGGGTGCCTTGCAAAGAACACAACGTGACCCCAGCCTGGCCTATCTCTTTTTCATCGGCGTCTTCAATATCTTCATCACTAACAACAGTCGGCAACGATGTTCTAGACTGACATTTTCCAAAATGCAGTAGAGTATGATGCGTTTTGGCTTGACACGTGTTGCAGCTTCCTTTAATAGTGCATGCGTTTGTTTTGTGTTGAAAACTCAAACACAAAACGCAGCCTCCATTTTGTTTAATAGCATTAAAACGCTCTTTAACGGCCAATTTTAAGAATTCTGAACATCGAGAGAAACTTATATGATCACCTTTGCACATTGGGCAAGCCTCACTAGAAGTAACTAAAGCTCGAGTAGCTCTCTCCGGGGCTAGTTTGTTCGTAGGAACCGGTACACGGTAAGAAGACGATACGCTTTTGCTACTACCGCTTGGAGTATAAATCCCAGTTCGTTCGATGATTTTCGCCTGCTCCTTTACAAACTTGGCGAAGTTGTCATACGATGGGATTTTTTCATGTCGCACGGAATTTTCGAACAGACGCGCCGTTTCGCCATCTACGCGCTTGAGCGCCAAATGTAGAAAAATAAAGTCCAATTTTTCTGGGATGTCTAGTCTCTGGAACGCCGCCACAGAAACTGAGAATTTGTCAATGAATGAATTCAATCCATCGACGGATGGATACAATATTTTTTTTAAATTTAATATTTCGTCGAGATAAGCTGCGCCCATCGAGCGCAGATCCTCGAACTTCGTTGTTAGCGTCTCATAAATAAGCTCATAATTGTCACCTGTGGGTGTGATACCAGCCACGCAATCTAACGCTCGGCCTGACAATTGCCCACACAAATAATAAACCTTTTCGGCATTTGACAGTTGTATATTCTTGTGAATAATGCTATTATAACATTCTATAAACATTCTCCATGCTTTCATATCACCACAGAATTTAGGAAGCTCTATGGGAGGTAGCTTCATTTTTTTAATAGGTTTTTCCGAAGGACCATTAGATATATCAATATTTTTATTAGAAAGGGAATTCACCCTACTTTGCACAGTTACGAAAATGTTCTCAAAACCTTCAAGCATCGCCATGTCCGGCTCTACTTCCGGTTTTATCTCCATTTTTAGTAATATTAATTCGTCAAATTCACTGTTAAACTCAGTTCGCATTAATTTAATATTAGCGGCACTGTCCAGAAAATGTTGTACTTCTTTCGGATTTAATGGATTCATTTTGAACGCAACCTCTTGTAATCCTTGAATTCGAGCATTGTACGATTTTAGTCTAGCCTCTAATAATTTAATTTTTAAGTTTTTTCGATTTTCTTCCGGCTTCGACATGATTATGACCTTAAATAGCGCAATTAATAATAATTAAACAGCTAATAATATATACTAAGTAGGCCACTGTCCAGCTAGGTATTTGTTCGAATAAACAATCCGTCTAATATAATAAATATACTCTAAATAAATTAGATACTTAAGTCGTTATGCAAGGTTTGTATACTGCTATAATTTTACTGTGACTTCTTTGCACTGTGACGCGCGACGCGCGAGCCGTGAAGCCCGCGAACAAGTTCCGACGCGATGGTTCCGCGGACGTAAGCGGGATCCCAATGCAACGCGTAAATCGTAAACAATTAGAATAGGTTCACACTAATAACGAACACATCAACAAAGCACCCAATTCAGACAAATTTTAAATATATCAATATTAGACCTGATCACTCCTCGTAAGAATGTATTTATATACTACTTACATACATCTCTCGACATTTTTACCAAAGTCCAGAACCAGATACCTATACCGTTAAATGTGTTACTGACTAAGTATAACTAACGTATCATTAAAATTAACATATAAGTATGTTAATAGATAAGTATGTACTATAACGAAATCGATTGTAACTATGCCTTGAATATTATTTTAAGTATTTTAATAAGCAAATACTTTGAAAACTGTAAAGACAGTTTCAATTAATTGCTTATATAAAGAGTGCCTACCTAAATAGGTAGGAAATTTTGTTTTAAATGGAACTGTATTGTACTGAAATAGGGAGCTGGAAACCGAGAATCCGGCTCGAAGGACCAAATTGTATCAGCCAGGAGGTCCTGATGAGGTCAGAATACAGGTGTTACCTTGCAATTGAACTACGAACTAGTCCACTCACCTGCCAAGCTCTGTTGAGGGAGAATACATCAACGTTGGCATTCGTTCGGTCTAAATCTCCGTAAGTCAGGCAACTTTCTTCCGTAATCCGAGGTTAGGCACCGGGACGATATTTGTCACTAGGTACACTAAATCCAGTCTGAATACCACGAATAACCGCAACAGTTACACATAAAGTTAATTAACTTTCGATTTAACAGTTCGGCACACAAGAATGATCACAATAACAAGAAATTATGATAAGACGAGACGAAAATAATGGCGCTCGCTCGTAGATCGACAGACGATTACTTCCGGCGCGGGTCGCGTGCGCCTCGGAAGGAAGTGCGGGGGGGCCTTCTTCTCCCCTCAGAATCCGACGCGGCCCGAGGTGCATTCGTAGATATCTACGTTGTTTTCGGCGACGCACCATAGACCGAAGCAAGGAGTTTGTAGACATAGCCGCGAATCAAATTACAAAGCAAACTATATTCTGGCTCAAACAGATAGTCTAGAGCCTGAGAAAGGACATAGGCTACTTTTTAACCCCGAATTCTGGCTGGTCCGGGACTTACGCGGGTAAAGCCGCGGGGCGCAGCTAGTTAGTTATACTTTGTAACGCTATAAAACGTAAAAATTGTTACACCGTAGAACTAAAATAGCTGATAATAATGTCCTCAAATATCAGTATACGTAGCGAGGCCATGCTGTATAGATGTAAATATCGCTTATCATAAGGCAATTATCAGATTAGATGTTCTAAACACGCATTATTGACGATATTTCAAGAACTACTGATCAAATCTTGATCAAATTTAAATGGGACCAATTGAATAGCAACATCTTTCAAACAAAAAAAAAGAATTTAAAAAATACAGTCGACTTCAGTACCTACCTCCTCCTTTTCGGTAGAAAAAAAATTACATTAATATGTCTATAAAATGAAGGAAATTAAAAATACCGTTTCTAATACATTTGGTGACTAATGTAGTATATTTTGAATTTAAATTTATTTCTTTCTTTCATAATAGTGGTCGTTTTTACTATTTCTATGGCTCTAATCAACAAATAGTATAGTAATAGTAAAAAATAATAATAAAATACGACCACTATTATGAAAGAAAGAAATAAATTGATTTAAATTAAAACAAGCCATTTTGTGGGGACTAATAGATAGATTTTTAATTATCCATGTAATATCCATATCCACGCGGAATATTTATTTTTCGGCTTTATACTTACCTACTACTTTGTACCCAATTTCGATTTTTGCAACTAGACATACCTTGTCTAAGAAACTAGTGAACCAACAATCGATTTAAAATAACCTACGCGTGTTTACCTTAAAAATATATAAGTCATACCTAATACCTGTTTCCTATTTTAATTCGATACCTAGTGTGAGGATACAGTGGTCACTATATTAATTATAGTGAACATTGTTTCCTTACACTCAGTAATCCATCAATTATTACTGTTGCTGACGTCTTAAACTAATTCCTTAGTGTCTGAATGTTGTTTGGGTAACATTTATATATATTTTTAACTATAAAATATATTATTAACTAGCTGCGCCCCGCGGCTTTGCCCGCGTAAGTCCCGGACCAGCCAGAATTCGGGGTTAAAAAGTAGCCTATGTCCTTTCTCAGGCTCTAGACTATCTGTGTACCAAATTTCGTTTAAATCGGTTCAGTAGTTTTAGCGTGAAAGCGTAACAGACAGACAGACAGTTACTTTCGCATTTATAATATTAAAGTAAGGACCTTTATTTTGCCTAATATAGAAACACTTATGAGGTAAATTGCTTACAACTTTTTTTCTTAATAATAATTGTTTGATTGTTCTTTTTGTTTTGTTGAGATAGACTCCGGTACAAAAGACAGTTTTTTAAAACGATTTCGTACTCTATTTGCACTTATTAACGGTACCCCACAGGGGCAGAAAAAAAAGAATTTGCTCCCTACTTACGTGAATGGGCGCTCTCTTAATAGTTTTTTTTCATTTATATAATCTTAATCGAAATTTCTGTATTTGAGCCATAGCTTTAAATCTTCTCTGAGAATTTGAAGTAACTCGCTTATACATGGTTTAGGCACTAAACGCCTCTGACAGACGGACGGACGGACAAAGTGAACCACTCAAATCAACAGAGAGATCTCGCTTCATTCGATCCATTATATACAATAATATCATATTATTATAATCTTGTGATCTTTGGTGAGTGACAAGCAGATGTATGTACCTACTTAGCTGTTTATACCTTGTATAATATATTTGTTTTGACTTGTATGTCACGTAAACATTGTCGGCACGAATGATAAATGATATGTTGACGAGCATCATTTAACTCTCATTAAACAAGCGGACATGTCACATACGTATGGCAACAACACAGTTTTTACCTACACTTACGACGGTAACATAAATATCGATGCTCTACCCGCTTACTATTCATTTCGGTAATTTGCATATGACATGACACTATGTAATTTATTCTTTATTTGCCGTACAAACACACCGCGGCAAGTACAAACAAACAAACAAAGATACAATTTTTGGAATAATTAAGTCATTATCATCTTCTTGTCGTTCTGACTCTGAGTGCGGTCGTATGTCACTACTAAAATCTAAAGCCGTTTTTAAGAGGACCAAAGGCCTATTTTATCCCTGGCAGCAAAGTTGTCCCATTTAGTGGTCCCACTTAATTGTAGATTATTCTAAAAACTGTTTCGCATCGCACCAGATTCTTTTCAATAAAACCCCAGACGCAAAAAAAAAAAACATTTTAATCTAGTGCGCGTCCGCCGTTTAATCAGCGGGTATCGGATTCAATTCCCGGTGGGAACACAATAAACATAATGGGTTTAAAAGCTAAAAGCCTCTGAAAGACGGCCGGCTGGACAGACGAACGGACGAAGTACTAAACACAAGAAATTACTTAATAGAAAATGTTTTAATGTTATATACGCCAAGACACGTAAAAACCGAAATAGTCGTCAAAAAGTAAGTCGACATGACTCACTTGTTGTAATTTAGTAGTGACAGTGCACGAAGAGAAAAATGTAAATTTATATATTGAAACAACTAGACTTCTAAAGTATTCAAATACTATCAGAGATAAAAAGTTTATAGTTACATCGATTGAAGTTCAGGTATAGATATCGACGATCAGTGATAATGTCACACGTATCTCGTCAGGTTCATTGATAAAGCCATCTGACCCTTACGGCGCATCACGCGGTCGGTGCTAGTTGAAATAGCACTTGAGCTGTCGACCCGTGTCTTATTGAAAAGCAGTGCGCTTCTCTTACTTGTACCCCCGGCTCCGGGTGCCGCCATACTGCTAGCGATACAGAAAACTAAGACGCTGACTTTATCTCAATACATGTATATAAGCTATATACAAATACATAGGACACGCATGATTATGTTGTTACAAAATGTCAAGTCATGCCCTATTAAGATAGTAAAATCTTCACTAGGACTTCTATTTGTTGATTTGTAAAATAATTCTTTAGTTTTCAAAATTTTCTAGTATATGGCAATAAGTAAACACTAAATACTATACTCATTGGCCATTCAGACCAAAAAATATTGTCATCTAAAAAATGTCTAGTTATAGGCAGTGCCAGCCTTTATTCAACTAGCCACTAGCACAAGGCCCATACCTATTAGTAGGCCTAGAAAAAATACATATACTTGTATGTATTTTGTCTAGGTCGTTTTTCTGCACACGCTACAGACTGAGCGTTAGCGTGATTAAAATTGTAGGAATAGATAACGGCTCTGCGTCACACGAATTGTTTGTGTATGAAACAGGATAATTGATGAATATTAAAACTACGAGTAGGTACACTCATTCAGCCTCCCAAAGAGATTTCTGTTTTGCTTTTCATTTGTTCGTACATTTAGTATTTTTAGGGTTCCGTACCTCAAAAGGAAAAGGGAAATATCTTTTTTATCCATCTGTCTGTTTTTCAATAGCCTTTTAATCCGGCGCACGTGAAAGTATCATGTTCAATTTAATATTAAAATAATGCGTATATAGTCCCTTAAAGCCTTACAAAATAAAGCAAAATACGGCCAATTTTAATACTTACTGAAATCAAAACTTAGGTATAGTACCCTATATACTTCCCGTTGACCTATTGATGAAATTTGTCAAAAAACAAGACTCTACAGCAAAAGTAAAAAAAAATCGTTAATTTGTTGTTTCAAACGGAAAAAATCCTAAACATCTTAGAGACTCGATTCCCGTGATCGTCGAACTATCTATAAGTTTCTACGGAACCCTCAGTGATCGCATTTGTCCAGCTTATTTAAAATTGGTACAAATTGTACCATCACGCCTCAAACTGATAAAAACAGATATCTGTATGTTATAGGACATCCTACTGTAAGACATAGATAATTATTGAACTTCCTCTATAATTGAATTAAATAAATATTTATAAATCGAGACACGACCATTTCCTGTAGCACCATAAAAAACTGATAGCAACCAAGTACTGGACTCGATTGAGTTAAGAGGACGTGTCCTAAGTAAAAAGTAAAATTATTATCAAGATGAATGAGATGGATAACGATATCCCTGGCAAAAGGAACAATCTTTACATACCCCGTTCTCATAGTAATGACGTCACTGGATTTCTACGACGTTATCATACGTATTTAATCGCTGACAGTGAAGAGCTCAAAACGAACGTCACTGACCCGGAGGGAAGTGTATTATTACCCACGTGTATTGATTTTCTACCCCTCCGCTCTCTACCCTCTTCATAACGTCATCGTTTTCCTCTAACTCCTGGCGTAGATACCAGTGACGTCATTGATTCATGACGATGTGTGACGTCACTGTTGTGGACGCATGCGCATTGTATCAGCAGAAAATTTCCTAAATATAGACCGAAGCTGCCGTCACGCTCCATCTACCTGTGAGTAGATCAAAATGTTGTTGCCATGTCAATCAGATAAGACTCTAATTGAATATAGCTTCTTCTAAAAAGCTTTCAAAAAGGTTATTGGTTTCTGTTTTTGTGATTCAATATTATTTTTCTCAGATATTTAGAGCTGATTTCTGTTTCTTTGGTTGTTTTGGGGTCAGAGGTAGTGTCTTATAACTACTTAAAAACATAATTGGTGTTAGATGTATCTCAGTGATTTTAACATACCTAATCTTACATATCTCTCTTACACACATATATATATATTATATAGTATTATACTGTTCTGTGTATATTTATTCTACGTTAGTCTCGCAAAAACTCGAAAACGGCTCGACTTATTTGGCTGATTTATTTTTTGTAGTGTTTGTATTTGTCTGGGCAAGGTTTGTATGTCACATTTTTAATCTACCGAAAATTGCACCCGGGCGAAGCCGGGGCTTATTACTAGGCCGTATTACTAGTATTGCATAAAAATAAGGTAAAGACGACTAACGAGAGAAATAGGGTGACGAAACGCCTGTCTATAACATCAATAATGTAGTTGTTACGAGTGAGAGCGACGTAGATAGCAATATTCGTTTCAACAAGACGACTAATGGTAACGACTACTCTTATATATATATGTATATAAATAAATAATAATAAATAAACGCTTTCACACTCACAACCCCACACTAAGCTCGATGACTTGTAGCTCGAGGGTGCCGTCAACATTCACATTAAACACACACACACAATCTCAACTAGAACTAGAAACACCAATTTTATTTGAGAAGAAAACTAGTTTTCCCTCCGGGAATCCAATCCGATACCCCTAAATATGGATTTAACTTTATATTATTATCTATATTAGGTATGTTTGTTAAATGTTATGCTATGTGTATTTTTATCGGATTCTACCCTTTTTAATAAAAAAATATAAAATTCTACAAAATAATTTTAATTTACATCACATAAGTTAATTTATACAAAAATAATAAAAACCCAAGTACTGATTCTACAAGAAAAGTAATTACAACAACAATTATAAATAAGCAACGAAAATACGAGAGGTGTTGTCGGTCTGACGACCAACGGCGAAATAAGAGGGCGGCGCCACTGCGCGCTTGCTTTTATAGGCTCGAACGTCAAGATGGCGGTATCACGCTAATACGGCCTCTCCTGACGTGTGGTCGTCCTCGGCCACATGCTCTAGGACAGGGGGACACGGCTGGATTTCAGAAGCCACGTCATTGCTAGTGACAATGGCCTCATTGAGTGGACCCTCACGGCTGTCTTCAGGTAAGTGCGACGTGCTTGGTGCTACGTTGTCAGCGCCAGCGACGGGAAGCTCGTTACATGTTTCATTTTCAGCTGCAAGGAGCAAAACGAGAAAAATATAAATCAGTAACACCACAAGAAGCTACACAAAGAAAAACCAAAAAGGCATATCTCAGTATAACTCGTCAGCCATAATGAGATATGTACAAATCGTTTAAGCAGAGCGTAACAGCTCCATGCTTACACACACACACAGACAGAGGCAACCCAGTTGGCATGTCTAAGCAGAGCGGAGCTCGATGCTTATAGGGAACTGACAGACAGAGGCAACCCAGTTAGCATGTCTAAGCAGAGCGGCGCGGCGCGCTCGATGCTTATAGGGAACCGACAGACAGAGGCATCCCAGTTAGCATGTCTAAGCAGAGCAGCGCGGCGCGCTCGATGCTTGTAGGGAAACGACAGACAGAGGCATCCCAGTTAGCATGTCTCGAGACACATACATGAACATTAGTCGAGAGTAAATGAAGAAAATAATGGCAACTTACTCTCAAAAAATGAAGCACACGTCTCGGGGGTCCACTCACCACGCCAAGCAACCATATGCTCGGCGGCTGCCTGAGTGGTCTTACCATAAGAACCACCTAGTAGTCGTAGCGTGTACCGACCGTGAGGCAGCACCCGTGTCACGCAGTAGGGTCCTCGCATGCCCGAATCCAGCTTGCCTGTAACTTGAGCTGATTTAGATACAAAGACCTTGTCATTCAGTTTATATGTTCGAGCTACTTTTCGACCTTTGTTTACGTATGCGTCCTGCTTGAGCCTGTTTGCGTTAAGTAGTTCGTTTGCACGTTGCCGCTGTAGTTCGCGCAAACCATCGCGATTCGGCCGCGTGTCATCAATCGCAACGTCACGAATCAGCGATCTTATTATCGGTGTTGTAGCCTCAACACCAATAAGTAAATGCAGAGGCGATGTTTGCGTCGTTTTATGTTTAGTGCAGTTAAGAACAAGTTGCATTTTCCACAGACGGTCGGACCAATTACTGTCGTGGTTTGTAGCCTCAATACGCAACATATTAAGCAGGGTACGACAATACCGCTCCACTTGCCCATTCTCATTATGCATCTCGGGTGTTATAAAATGAATTTGACTACCTATCTCGCTTATCCACCCCTGAAAGTTCGTACTCTCAAACATTCGCGCCCTGTCACATACGAAGAGTTTCGGGGTTCCGAATAATGACACGGCATTAGAAACAGCCAATTTTAGTTCGACAGAGTCTTGCTTTTTCAAAGCATAAAAAAGGCAAAACTTGGAGAAGGCATCAATCATGAGAAGCACGTACTTGTACTCGTTCGAAGCGGGTAGGGGACCAAGTACATCTACATGTACCGTACTGAAAGGAGTGTCTGGCTTAACCCAAGATGAAATCGGTTGATGAGTGGCTCTAGGGACGCGTTTAGCAGAGAGACAAATCAGACAATGGCAAATGTACTTTTTTACAAAGGCATGCAGACCAGGGAACCAAAAGTGGCGCAAAATCAGGTCTACGGTTTTGTCTGCATTTATATGCTCATGTTGGTCATGAAAAATTCTGAGGAGGCTCAGACGGTGACCCTTGGGGATAAAACAGAGCAACCTAGGCTCTTCACCGGTAGGTGTGTACCTATAATAGAGCAGGTCGTTACAAACGACATAACGGGAAGGGTCTAGTTCGTTATTATTAACTTTGTCAATCAGCGCACGTGTTTCTTCATCCGCTGATTGAGCAATCTGTGCCCAGTTTTTAGGCCGGGTGATTTGGCGGATATCAACAGGATTCCGACTCAGATAGTCGGCATGTTGCATCATGACCCCCTTTCGGTATTCTATCGTGAAGTTGAAATCCTGCATGTATATCCACCAACGTGCGACACGTGGCAAAAGGTCCTTCTTTCGTTCTGTCAATTTGAGAGCATTACAGTCTGTAATAATTTTGAACGCAATGCCCAGCAAATAGTGACGGAAGTGCTGCAAGGCCTTAATAACCGAAAGTGTCTCGAGTTCGTACGAGTGGTACCGTGGTTCAGCCCCTTGTGTAGTCTTACTGTAATAGGCCACAACTCGCCTTTTGTTATTTTCATGCACTTGAATAAGAATTGCACCGTACCCAATGGAGCTAGCATCAGTGTGCAATTCTGTCGGTAAGGAGGGATCAAAAATGG
This sequence comes from Lomographa bimaculata, assembly GCA_948107665.1. Lineage (NCBI taxonomy): Eukaryota > Metazoa > Arthropoda > Insecta > Lepidoptera > Geometridae > Lomographa > Lomographa bimaculata. Next base: position 12,932,334 of record OX403587.1, on the reverse strand, counting down.
CTAGCACGGGCTCACTCGTAAGACACTCGATCAAGTAATTACGAGCACTTTCTTGTTCTGTACCCCAATGAAATGTGATACCATTCCGCGTCAGTCCCGCTATACATGCAGTTTTAGATGCATAGCCGGGTATATATCGGCGGAAGTATCCTGCTAACCCCAACAGTTGTCGGACCTGCTTGACATTTGTGGGTACAGGTGAGTCAATCAACGCCTTGATTTTTCGTTCGCTCGGCTTAACCTGACCTTGAGAAATTATTCGGCCTAGGTACTCAACCTCCGTAGCCACAAATGTACTCTTTTTCATATTTATAGAGAACCCCGCTGACGTAAGAGTTAGCAAGACTTCGCGAACGTTTTCAAGAGCTTCATTTACCGACGACGCTAGAATCAACACGTCATCTACATATACAAGAACCTTGCCTGATTCAATCAGTGATTTTAGCGTTTTGGTAATGATTCTTTGGTAGACCACCGGTGCGTTGGATAAGCCAAATGGCATTTTCAAAAATTCAAAATGCCCCTCTGGCGTTACAAATGCCGTTTTTGGTATAGAATCGTTATCCAATTTGATTTGGTAAAAGCCTGTTGCCATATCCAGACAAGTAAAGAATTTGGCCTCTCCAAGTCGGTCTATATGGTCTTCTATCAAAGGCATTGGATAACGATCCTTCACCGTAATTGCATTCAATGCGCGGTAGTCCACACACATACGGTCATTACCATCGCGCTTTTTCACTAAAATAATCGGGCTAGCATAAGGTGAGTCAGATTCGCGGATAATGCCCTTCTCCAATAAATCTTTAATGATCTCGCGTACCTTGGATTTTTCTTCGATAGAAAGTCTATACGGCCTATAGTTCACTGGCGTATCACTCGTCAACTCAATGTGCATGTTGTCTGTTGTCACTGTACTAAGAGCTGTACCCACAATGAAGTGCTCTTGAAACTCATTTACAACAGATGAAAGCTTTTTTAAATCACTACCAACAAGTGGCGTGTTGACAGACAACTGCTCACCGGAATTGACCAGTAACACGTCGGCAGATGTACCAGGAATGCGAGTCAGTTTTTGTGTATTATTCACGCGAATGTAGGCTACCCCCTCACGGTTCAATACATCCGTACCAATAAGCACGGGTACGTTAATGCATTTTTGTGGCACAACGAATAAGTCTACTTCTAATGAAATATCACTAAATTCAATTACAAGAGTGACGTAGCTATTGCACTCAACATGTTGGTCACCTATGCCACGTAATGCCTGATACGTGGGTAGTCGCGCGCAGTCGAAATGTTTCACAACCGATTCCGAAATAAGCGAGACGCGGGATCCACTATCTATCAGAACGTCCGTAGGAACGCCCTGTATAACCGCGGTCGTGATATCACTGTCTGTTTTCATGCCTTGTAACTCGCGACAAAAGTTAACATTTTTCGTATTACGTGCCTCGGACCTTTGCTTGGCGAAACAGACTGTGACGTCATGACCCGGCTTCTTACAAAACGAGCAAGAAGTAACTTCCTCCGGTACATTGGACTTTGGACGTTTCGGACACAAGCGCTGTATATGACCGTTAGCTCCGCAAGTAAAACATTTTAATTCGCGGGTAGGTTGTTTGAAGTTATGAACACGTTTTCGCGAATTTCTATCAAAACTCTTGTCGTGGTGAGATTTCACTATACTAGCTGACATACGCGCCTTTGGTTTTGAGTAAATAGACAAAAACTCGACAAGATCTTTGGTTGTCAACTTTGCATTCGTCGCGGTAGCGCGAATTTGAGCATCGTTGATACCGCGTATGACAATAGCCGTCGTTAATTCATCACTCAGCCCTTTTACTATATTTAAGCGCAACAACGAACGCCTAGCATATTCCGCATACGTGTTATAGCTATCCGAGTTCGTGCTCATAACCTCATACAAAATATTAGCGATATCAATTCGTTTTGAACACAACGGCTTAAATTCAACTTTAAAATTCGTCCAGGTGCGGTCGTTAGTAACCCAGTCATTAAGCCAACTACGAGCGTCACCTTTTAGACAATTTGCGATTCTAGCTAAGCACTCGTTGTCATCCCATCTGTTAATATCGCGAGCCCTTTCTACTTCTTCACACCAAGAATCAATATCGTGTAAACTAGGGTCGAAATTAGAAATATAATAATGGGTAGATCTAACCTTAGTCAGCGCATTAAGCGCACCGATGAGCCGATCAGTAGGATCCGATGCAGACGAAGTACTTGCGAGAGAATCACCGATGCTGCCAGCACGAGACTCGGGTGGCGCAGGCGGTAGCGGTGTGGAAGCCTCGCCTGACGCCACGAGGGCACCGGCCTCAGGCGTCGGCAAGTCGCTACTCGTCGAGGATCTGCCGCTGCTTTCCAGCGCGTTGAGACGCGCTAGAATGGCTCCGAGCTGTTCTTGGAGTATATTAGTATCTATGTTTTGGCTACGCCTTGTCCTACCTCTATTACTAGAGGCGGATCCTTCAGCCATGCCTGAATTATTTTTTTATACACCCTCGTGTCCAGAATGATGTGATAGGCTATGGAGCCTATCCCACTTCTGATTTTATCGGATTCTACCCTTTTTAATAAAAAAATATAAAATTCTACAAAATAATTTTAATTTACATCACATAAGTTAATTTATACAAAAATAATAAAAACCCAAGTACTGATTCTACAAGAAAAGTAATTACAACAACAATTATAAATAAGCAACGAAAATACGAGAGGTGTTGTCGGTCTGACGACCAACGGCGAAATAAGAGGGCGGCGCCACTGCGCGCTTGCTTTTATAGGCTCGAACGTCAAGATGGCGGTATCACGCTAATAGTATATATATTTAAGACATATACATTCATAGTAATTAATAGTATTTTTACTTCATTACCACAATTTTTCCTACATCTTCTCAGATGACTGGCAGAAAATTATGTAGCATTAAGTCCTCCATGTACAGCATAATTGTGCAAAAGAATAAATAAACAATATCCACAAAATTTTATTAGTTTATTTTGTGCAAGTGTGTAAGTATGTTTGTTCCGTCTTCACGCTTTAACGGCTGAACGGATTTAGATGAAATTTGGAACGTACATAGCTTATACATGCTTATACCTAGGAGTAACACATATGCTACTTGTTGACTTGATATTAGGGGACGAAGCCGCGGGGCACGGCAGCTAAGAATAAATAAACAATATCATTGTTGGTAGTTGTTGATTTTTATTATTTGGTTTACTACTATATGGCGTACTAAGGACGTCGTTATGTCGCGTACTATGGACGTCGTTATGTTTTTCATAACTTAACCTAATCTATGACACCTGGAGAATTGAAAAGAATTCAACAGTAAGAAATAATCTGCTTATTATTATGGACACTGTGAAAGAACAAACAAACTTACACAGATACGTAAATACGTGCGGTGCTAAAAATATTGCCCACCCGGGCGAAGCCAGGGCGGGTCAGCTAGTACAGTATTAAATCTATGGGTGATGGAACATGCGGAATCGGATGTCGTTTCTGGGTGACTTACTAGCGGCAACACTAATCAGTTTAATAGTATTTATATACTCATACACAATTACACAATCTAACTACAAACAGGAAACTGCTATGAAAACATTATTAAATAAGTTCGTAATGAATACCTACTTACAATTAACTACAATATACATAAATGGTGACTTGATTGAATATGTTTCGTAACTGACCCGAAATTCAAGCAGTATTTGTATTTGTAAATGAATAAAACAATTGGCAGAAGTGTATGCACGAACATTACTGAGTCTGAGTCACCCACGTCCGTAGGAATCCATACCCTGACTCCCTACACGTGGTCCCGGGTGGTGCTAATCAGGTGACATTTGAGAGGTGGTAGAGCATTTTGTGAGTTGCTCGCCTGGCTTGCTACCAAAGTAGCTTACCACCATCAAGTTGAAAGTCTACCGCCAAGCCAAATACGGTGTTCCGGCAGTTATCCTTGAGAGCCTGCGTATTCCAGGTCTAGTGTGTTTACCAGCTTCGATCACATCGTCACTTACCATCAGGTGAGATAGTGGTCAAACACTAGCCTGACACAAATAAAAAAAAATAATGTCAATATGTAGTTTCCTTCCTACTCTAGGTTTCTAAAAATCATTTGGTCCATTATCGTTTCAATGGATATAAAAATTTTTGGATCTAAAGTAAACTAGCGTTTGATCCAAAGACTTCGGATCATCGGAACTACTACGGACTAATAATAATAAGTATGGTCCTTACAGGTTCATAATCGTATAGTAATTGTACAAAAAATAGATTATTGTGGATCAATTCCATACCATAGTTAATATTTTACGTATAGGTAATATAAATACTAGATATCCTGAAATTCTAAATTCCTATTAAGAATACTATAAAGGTGATAAAACGTGACTGAAATAAAAGACTCATCGAAAATTCGACAAAAAGGTAAAATATGTATAAACGTTATAAAAGTTAAACAAATAAAGTAGGCAAACATTGAACATTCCTTGATGATATGGTCGAGTACGTTAAGCCTTATGTTCGTTTAGACTAGTAACTAATTATAATTAATCATAAATGAGTTATGATAATTTATTTATTTACAAGCAGTCGGAACAGCAATTAAATAATTATTACTAAAGTCAACTTGCATACATGCAAAATGCTTGCAATAACAATAGTCGTGACATCTCACGATTTGCGCCGACAAACAGATAGGGAGAACAGTGCAAAAGCACAAAAACAACCCCAAAGTCGCTCCCTTTTAGTTCACCCTTGTACACACAGGTTTACCTCGCCCGCTCACAGATGTCGTGACGGCGCACCCTCTTTATTTTGACAGCTAACATGGCCTCTCCATTTTCCATAGTGTCTGCATACTTCAACTAAAACAGTGTTTCTTTAGTGTTATTTATTCAAAATTTATGATGCAAGGCCAACAATAAGTGTATCGGCACATTGTGAATATTTATCGAGCATGATTGTTCGTCGAAATCAGGTACGAGTCACGTTTACAGCATACGTCATGTGTTTGCTTCGTCAAAAGTATTGATTATTATCGAAATGGTGTCAATACGAGTAATGCGTAACTTTCCAGCTACAATTGCCGAATGTTAGAATTATGCTAGATTACGCGTACATGTAAATATAATTGGAACTTTAATACCGTATGAATAAAAGTGAAAATAAATTACTAACACGTTATGCAATAAAATTGTACTACCACAGTATATCTGCATCGTGAAGTTGATGCATTTAGTTGCTAAGTAACGGAACGCAAAAAATATCTTGAATGACGTGCATAAAGAACGTAAGCTTTTATTTACCTCTTTAGTCTTACAAATATTTTTTTAGTTAATCGAAAAAGGAGGTCTGCATACTTTTTGAAAAGTAAATTATACTATACTTACACCGAGTATACTTGCTAGGTACGCGTCCAACTGGTTCAATTGCAGTGAACACTTGATATACTTTACAAAAATATATAAGTTGACTTTTTTTATTACGTTTCATTAACATAAATAAATTATTACTAGTAGTCCGCACTGAACTGACTAACAAATAATTTAGCAAATAAGAGAGAAAAAAATTGAGGTTAATACTCAGGCATAAGTTTTTTCCTTAATAAGGGTAATTGTTTGATTTTTGTAATTCTTGTTTAATTAGATGATATAACGGATACTATATGCAAGTATCAGCTTTCAATATGTTATCATTTTTGTTATAGACCTCAGAATTAACCTCATGTGTTTCTTTAATGAGCAAAATGGAAGCGTGACATCTCAGTTCGGAGCGAACGACTAATTTCTGGCGTTTGAGCCATTGAAATGGCAGATATAGCCAGAAATGGCTTTACATATCTCTGAAAATTTGAAGTTACTTGTACGGTTTAGTCTCTAACAGACTGATGGAGTGCCATCCAAGTCAACTTAGAGATCTCGCGTCGCTCTGTCACTGCACTGTTTTTGCAGTCATACTTTTACGAGTATATTTGATCTTGATGTCATTGATTGGGTAATAGATAATAATTTTTAGAGATATCAGCCGTTGGTAAATAATCTTTGTGTTTTATGAATTACTAGCCGTTCCCCGCGGCTTCATCCGCTATTATCAAGTTAAAAAGTTGCCTATGTCATAATCGTAGGTATAAGTTATGTACATTCCGAATTTCATCGAAATCCGTTTAGCCGTAAAAGCGTTAAGAGGGAAAAAACATACTTACACACAAACTTTCTGATTTATAATATTAGTAGGACTTACCTTGTAAAATAATCGTTCTTTTTCAATATTTTATTTTTATGATACTACAAAATAAAATATGTAGACAAATTATTAGTATTCTGGACCTGGTGTGCAAGTCTGTCAAGTTGACATATTTATAGAACATTAATTTAATGACCCAGAGGCCCTTTATTATATAAAAAAAATATTAAATTATCTATCAGAAATGTATCCAACATTTATCTTAAAATTAACCAGAACATTGTTTTATTTACAGGTATCGCTTTTGGCAAAACGGGAGTATGGTCTACAGTAGAGGTACAATACGTTTATTTAATATTATCAAATAATTTTGATATGGATCCAATATTGGAAAATGACTCGGCGACAACAGAATCACCGACAAAACAAGGTAAAGCAAAACATAAACACAAGAAGAAGAAGGGTGATGCCCAAAAAGAGAATCAGACGGTGGTAGGTGAAAGAAAGAAATTTGTTGTAACTACATTGCCTACTGCAGATGATAAAGTTCCTTCTTCTAGTGTAGTTGATGGCAATGTACACACTGTACATTTCGGTACTCGTGGCGTTGAATCACAGAGACCTCACGTTAGATCAATATTTAAAGATAAGGCAGATACATCGAGACCCTCAAGTTCAGAGAGAGATCCGACCGGAAAAGAATATGAAACTTTTCATGGAACATCGTCTAGTCCTAGAAGCTCTATATTTGATATATTCCGATTAAGAAGAAAGAGTGATGCTAAAAAGTACCAGCCAAAAGCACAAGTTAAATCAAGTGAAGCACCTGAAGCATCTAAAGAAGAGCCGAGTACCTCTGAAACTAAAGATTCACATAAGAAATATTATCACACCGTAACCGGAGCGTCATCTCGTAAATACAGTCCTATCACTCGGGTAATGGATATTTTTAGGACCAAACCTCACCTAGAAACTAATCAGCCTGCAGCAGAAGTTGCGAAGAAGAAAAGTACCAAGCAAATTCGTCGTTCTTCTATAGAGACCACGTCGCCGACTTATCACAAAAATTCATATGCATCTCTAGATCCGACACATGCAAAACAGTTATTTAGAGAAATAAGAGGTCTCCCTAAATATGACCCCTATTTGTCCATCGTACAAATATCCATAGGAGGTCGGGATAAAACGCGACTTCTACTAAATTTTTTTAAATATCACAAGTGTGATGAAATACTGCCTAAATCTGCGAAAGTTATTATATTTGATACTCAGTTTTATGTAAAGAAAACATTTCCTACTTTGATATCACACGGAATTCGTTCTGCACCTCTTTGGGATGCGAGTAAGAAAATGCTTGTTGGTATGATAACTGTTACAGATTTTATCAGAATTCTGTTACATCTTGATGCCGAAAATTTATCCGTGGAAGATTTGGAACGACACACTCTCCACACTTGGAGAAAGATATTGAGGCCGACTCGCAAACCACTATGCTTCGTAGCGCCCTGGCAATCATTACATGATGCTATAAACTTACTTCACAAAAATCGAGTTCATCGTCTCTTGATGATAGATCCCACCACTGGTGATGTCTTATATATATTGTCTCACAAGAGAATATTAAGGTTTCTCTTTGTGTATCTTAACGAGTTTCCAGAGCTAACATTTTTCCACAAAACTCTAGTCGAATTAAAAATAGGTACTTATGAAGATATCGCATCTGCCACTGATGACACAACTATCAAAACAGCTTTTCAGTTGATGTTAGAAAAAGATATATCTGCTCTACCGGTTTTAGATGAGAACGGGACACTTCTCGATGTGTATGCTAAGTATGAAGTATTAAATCTTGTCAGTGAGAAATTGTATTCTAATTTACTGCTGACTATAGGTGAAGTAAGGAATAAAAAGAAAGACTGGGAAGAAAAATTGCAGAAATGTCATTCGAGTATTACTTTATACGAGGCCTTAGAAGTTATAGTTAGAACTGAAAGTCATCGACTATTGTTAGTAAATAAAGATGATAAATTAATAGGAATTGTATCGCTATCTGATATATTAGTGTATTTAAATAGAATAATACCATCAGAAAAGAAAGTGTCATCACTGCAAGAAATCTTTAGGCCACTTGAAGAAAACAAATTTCCTGAATCGTCCAAAGAGACCGAGAATGAGGTGATATCTATAGAAGTACCTAATTTAGCTAAGAATGTTGTGCCAGAGGCTGATGAAACTGTATCCGAGTCCCATGACGTAATTGCTGGATCCAACGAAGAAAAGGAAAATGAAACAGAATCGATTGCCGACGATGTTGTTGTAGCTCTTGACGCGAAAGTTAATTCCAGCAGCAACAATGACGGATCACATGTAGATTCTGTCACGGCTCCATCGACAACGGAAGAGACGAACGTTACTGAATAAATTATCAAATATTCTTGTTTATTCCAAAGAAATTGTGATAGGTGAAACCGCCGAATCGGTATATTAATCTCAGCTTTTGCTTGTATTATTAATGTATGTAATTTAACTCATTAATAGTCGCATAAATACCACGTGATTGCCTTATTCATTATTTAATTCATTAAACATTTGCTAAACTTAATAATATATTTTAGCATTATTTCTGATATTTTATTTACCTATACAAAACATTCGGTAAGCTGAAGTAGTTTTCTTTGATACTGAGTTTAGTTAATATCATTGAACCTGTTAAGGTAATCTTAGCAAGATAGGTAATCAACCTACTTCATCATCGAGAGCATCGTCACTTAACATCACTAGATGAGATATTGATCAATCATTTTCTTAACTTGGATAAGTTCACAGGGGATAAAAACAAAACTATTATTAGTTATATTGCTGTAATGGCCTGGATTCTGATGTACACTCACTAAATTTAATTTAAACAATCTCTGTCTCTTACAAAATAGAAACACAAGACAGAGAGAGCATACATTTTAGTGATGTCACGCTAGTTTATCAATTAAAATATTAAGAACAGCAGAAGCAGAAAGGCGCGTGTTTTTAGTCAACACCAATAACATACTCGACTAAGCTTGCATAGACATCTAAGTTCTGACTAACTTAACAGCACAGCAGTATGCTATCTCTGTCTTGTGTTCCTATTTTGTAAAAGACAGGAATAGTTTAAATTTAATTTAGTGTGTGATATCAGAATCGAGGCCAATGTATTTGTTATAGTAAATATCTTTATCAAATTTGAAAATTATTTAGATACCTGAAACTGTGAAGGCGCCGTCGCGCGATATTGTAAGCCCAGTCGGATGGTAGCGGTTTCAAATCTTACACTACGTGCAACTTTGAGCTTCCGCGATGTAAGTAACATTGCATCAGAGTTTTTGTTCGTGCTCGCCTATCCTTTACTGAAATAAAGTAGCATACTCAAGTGGAAAAAATATGTTGCTATACCTAAAAAATATAATCCAGAGCTATCCTTGACAGCCAGTTATACACGTCATTCATTCATTCACATCACACACACACACAAACATCACACACCAGAACAAGAAACACAAATTTTCTTTGCGCGTAAACTTGTTTTCCACCGGGAATCGAACCCGATACCCGCTGTTTAAAATTTATAACAGCAATACTTACCTTAATAACATTTACTTTTATATTACTATTATTTAGAGTTTGAAGGTCAACTGGAAACTCTAAAGTATGTATATTGTGTTTCATGATTATTCTGACCTGAAAATCGCAATGTGCTGATAATTAAAACCACGACAAAGGTTTTAAACATTTGTGGTTGTATTTTGAAAAAAAAAAGATTTATATATACCAAAAATTTGTGCGAGTAAGATTCCAAATTTCATTCAAATCCGTTCAGCCGTTACGGCTTGAAGAGAAAACAAACTTACATACACACAAATTTGTTTTTTAATATATGTGTGATAAGAATTGATATGAGTTTCTATGGTCATATTAATTTATTTATGTCCCACTGCACTGTTTGGTTGAGTAATAATCTAACTTAGGTACTACCTACTACTAAATCCTACACATCACGTAAAAGACTTAAAAATATATTTTTAATTCAAATTGATACTTGTGCGTCACTTACTTTGTGCGTTACATATACCTAAGATGACCGCAGATAAAACAGGTAATTGTAATTTTAAATCACATTCATGTTATTAGGTATAACCTAATATATGAATAACACAATCATTTTTAGTTATTCTACAAAAAGAATAACTAATGATGACTATGTTATTAGTTATTCTAGAATATCTAATAACATCTAAAATTTAAATACTTCCTTATTCTATGATTTATGAACCTAAAATTAAATGTATTCTGTTAATATATTAATAATTACTAATTGAAATTATACGACTATATTGCCTATATTATATTAATATATATACATATGTTACTGTAAAACTTACATACAAAGTTCTGTTTTGTATTCAATCGATTTATGCGTAGGTGCGTCTCGAAATTCTGAGCGTACAATCTATAATTGTGCGTTACAAATTTAATGGTAAGTAATAGGTGGCTATTTTAGGTCGAGCTGGATTTTAAAAAGAGAACAAAAAGAGAAATAAGTCACGTGTGTTGTTGGTGCAGTTGCAATGCGGCGGAGGAGCATGGGACCGGTCCACGACCAGACTTGCTTCAAACCCGGAACCTACACGCTTCAAGGTCGCCGTATCTCTTACTTTTAGCGGTCGATTCTACCGACCATATAGAATTATGTAAATTACTAGATTAACAAATAGTATTTATATGTATTTTATGTTATATTGGACACAATATTTATAGCCAAATAGGTACACCAGCCAGTTCGTTTTGTTAAAAAAAATAGGATACGGTACGCAACATAACAAAATGATCTGGTTTATCGGGTTGTCTCGTATTGCAATAAATAAAAATTATGATATTTGTGGTTATGTAAGAACGTTTATTTTATTGTCTAAGTGAAACACGATTGTTACCTACTTAATTAGAATTTGAAAAAAATGATAATTGTGCCTTGGAATTATGTGGGTGTCGCTACTATGTTAATTATTCATGTAATCCTCTGAGAACATAAATTCATGATTTTTGTTTTTACTGTTAACTGCTTTTAGCTATTCTAAATAGTGCCTAGTGAATCAGAAAATTATCATTTTAGTGGTATACTATATTTAGTAGGTACGTAAATCTTTTTCGTGTAGTGGGAGGACCAAAAAAGTAGTTAACTTACAATACTGACGCACACCGTTATCGAGCCGAAACTTCTCTAACACAATAGCGGTGGCATGTGGGTAAAAGACTGGTCAAATTACCATATGAAAATAAACCAGTAGCGGCCCACTCCCGAACTACTGTGTAGTCTGACTTTTATATTACTTGTACATAATCAGCGGTTTGGCAAGTAAATATGGAAGCTTGCCGTGCGATTGTGTGACTATAGTAACTTGTACCTAATCTGCGGCTTGCCTAGTAAACATGAAAGTTTGCCGTGCGATTGTGTGACGAATCTGCCTACATTGTACGCCGACAAAGCAGAAGTAAATAAGCAAACGGAATGCCTATAGTCTGTAGAAAACTTTACTTTTTTAATTGATTGAGCGAGTCGAGATCGCTAAGTTGACTTTCAGCACTTTGGCCATCCGTCCGTTTGTCAGAGGCATCTAAACCATACAAGCGAATTGTTTCAAATTCTCAGAGAATATGTAAAGTCATATAACATATAGCCTATATATTTTTGGTGAAGTTAAAATGTTCAATATTGTATTTGAGTAGTAAAATGAAAGGTTATTTTTTTAATAATTCATTAAAGTAAATTAGAAATAACTACTGCAATACGTAGTTAGCGTCATTACAATCACACTAATATTATAAATCCGAAAGTTTGTGTATGAATTGTTAGTGTACAAGTATGTTTTTTTCTCTTCATGCTGTAATGGCTAAACAGATTTGGCTGAAATTTCTAATGTATATAGATTATACTCAGGATTGACACATAGAGTACTTTTTAACCTAATAAACGCAGGCGAAGCCGCGGGACATGGCTAGTTTATATATATATAAAAATGGACAAGGTTTGTATGTAAAAATGATTTTTAATCAACCGAAAATTGCACCCGGGTGAAACTGGGGCTAATCACTAGTATGAAATAAATGTTACGAAAAGCAATTACATCTTGTCACTTATCTTAAATAGCTAGGTACCTATTTAAGTACTAAGTTTAAAACAAAGTCACTTTCCGCGTCTGTCTGTATATCTGCTTACTCCTAAACCACGCAAAGGATTTAGTTATGTTTTCACCATCAGATAGAAAAAGCCTAATTTAGTTTATATGTAAGTAAACATAATAATGTTATGCAACCAAGTCACCGAAAGATAAATGTACAAGACTTGCAGAGGCTTAACCCTAAGAAAGATGAAGAATTATAGTTCCAAAATCCAAAAGAAATGAATGGCATATCTGTTACGGTTGACTCACAGTAACCATTTCTTAATTTTTTGTTATCTAAATTGCACCGTTCAAAACCGGGGCGGGTCGCTAGTAATTACTATGACTGATGTTACAGACTAGATATACTAGATATATACTGCCGTCATAAGAAAAAAGACGTAACTGACATTTTTATCCAAATTGAATTATATACATCAGAAAGAAACGCCTTTTCTATTTAGTATTTGTTATGACTTGTAGCAGATGCGTCAAAATTAAAAGTCGGATTTAGTAGGTTCGTTAAAAAAAATAATAGATGCGTCTATTTTTCCTAATTCCGATGATGTACGGAACTAAATTTTGACAAAAATATAGATACGTCTTTTTTCCGTATGACGGCAGTATTATATTTATAGATATAAGTAGGCTAAAACTTACGATAAGACTTGATAAGAGATTATGTCTTATTGGCGTCTGGTATCTGGACCTCAGAGTTCATGTAAATACAGAGTAATGTTATAATATGTCGTAGCAAAATAGTTAAATCAGCCACTTAGTTGGTCAGCGAGATAACTCCGGTATTCAGTTGAACGGCTGAAGGCTTTTGATGAAAAAGACATACACTGACGAAAATTTCAAATAGGGTATTATATTACTGTAAATACATTAGCAAGTGATGCGGCATGCTGCGTCTGATAAAGCTTAAGAAACAGTATTTCACCATCACTTCCTATTTATTTATTTAACTCTTGATTGCCCAAAAAAGGTACAAAGGGAGGACTTAACGCTAAAAGCATTTTCTACCAGTCAACCACTCATGGTTGAAAAGCGAAGGCTGTAGGCATGCATCAAAAATAATAAAGTGGTAAAAATAAGAAACAATAAAAAGAAAATTGTATGACTAAATTAAATTTTAAAAAATAATAATGAATTAAAACTTAAATATAATATATACCTAAAAAAAACAATACATATACTATAATAGACGTATAGACATATGAATACAACATTATATAATACATACAATATAATTATTATAACATTAAACTCATTGCAATTAATCGGGGTAATTCCGGTAGGTATAAAAGAATAGAAAAAAAAATATATTAAGTAACTGACGAAGCATTTAGATAGTGTTCTTTCACACGCATTTTAAACGTTACCTTAGAAGAAACCTTTCTGATTTTTAGAGGTAATTGGTTCCAGAGTCGGACAGCCGTAACTTTGAAAGACTTGTCCAAAAATCCAGTTGTATGCATAGGAGTGGAGAGGACTAAAGCATCACTAGATCGTAGATCACGATCATGACTACGTTGGACAGGCACGACATGTACCGTGCCTATTCTGTTTGTAGTGAGAATAAGAGTAAGGAATGGATTTTTTTGCTATCTTTTTAAACCTAATGTTGTGAATAAGATTTGGAGTGGGTTTTGTGACCGGACACCTTAATACCTTTTTTCTCCTAGGGCACTGTCACAACAAGCATTACCTAAGACCTTGGTAATGATCGTTGTAACACACGTGCAGGTGAGGTTGGGTTAGGTGTTATACCGGCCCTCTCCCCAGAAACAATATTAATGTAGGTTCACCGTGTCCAAAAGTCTAGTTCTCAATCAACCAAGTAGTTGTACTTTAGTAAACTCGAAGAATGTTGAAGTATTTACAATGAAACAGTGCCATCTACGAGGTAGTACAATTGGCGGTCATATTATGTCTGTCAGACATCATAATTATAAATTTTAATTAAAGTAGCAGCCTAGGCTTAGTCATAATACGAATTTTTCTGCACCTTCTCGGTTGACTGGCAGAAAATGCTGTATTAGCATTAAGTCCTCCGTGTAAATGTATTGTGCAAAAGAATAAATAAATAAATAAATATTATTATCAAATAAAAATGATCGACAATCTAGGCATCCAATTGAGTGACTGTTTTAACAATTTGGATGCGACAGAAACATCGCAATGTGGGCATTATATTATCTTCAATCTAGAATATGCGTTTAAATCTTGGCTAGTGCAGTGTTCTTGAGGAATAAATGTTTTTAAGTAGACAAGTATAAATATACAAGCGACTTCCTGTATATTTTTTGCCTCTATGCGTGCTTACGCTTAGGTCATCTCCGTAAAGATGACCCACCGTGTAGCCCAGAAGCTGTCTCGCTGCGGACATGCAACGCATATTAAAAACCCCAGTTCACCAAACAATACGTTTTGTTTGCGCATGACGCACCTTATTGGGACATCACCAACATTACGCTATGTGGATCAATATTACATAATTTTTTTCTTCTTTTAAAATCAATATTGTCATATTTAGTTTTAGCTTGTTTCGTAGAAGAACCAAACCTGATATGCTAGAGAATATAATTGCGCATTCGATCTTTTTATGTATGCAAATATTTGTCACTGTCTCACCTGATGGAAATCGATGATAGGTACTGCCTAAAATTTTGCTTACCTAGAAGATACCGGTTCACTCAAGACTTGATGACTCCCAAATCATGACGTTGCACGTTGGATGTACAAATAACTTTTAACCACTATCTCATCTGATATTTTTATATTTTGTCGGATGTAAAAAGAGCATGGGAGAATTAGCACTAAGGTAATTCATGCGCACACTCTTCAGTATATAAACGATATAATATTGATAGGCTTATGTCGGTGCAATTTAGATTAAACTAGCTTGCATTGATAAACATGAACTATTAATTTTCGTCTTGATGCCTTAAGGCGGCCTAAAGAAAAGCGTCAATCTTGTTGTAATAAAATACTTACCGGCTGGACCACCCTTTTGCAAATTCAGATTTGCACGCCTGCTGTTGTAGGCCCCAAAGAATATTTAGTGTAGTAGGCACCAAGTGCGAATTATTCGATTACTTATTTGCCTACGTTTCCGAGAACTGTATACCTAACTTAATTTGCCTACATTCGTTCAGTTAGTAAATTAAATATTTATTTCATTGCTTAATGTCTATAAAATTTCGTATTTTCAAATGAAGCTCATTAAAAAAGAAGACATAAAAGATATATTAGCGCGTTTTATAAGCCATTGTAAAGATTCTCGCTAATCTTCTCAGTTCAAGCGTGGACTAATGTACTCTATTGTGATTCTATTCAACATTCAATAGCAAAATAAATATGTAGTCATAAATTAAAATATGCACGAAAACTAGGTGCGACTCTTAAACAAATCTATAACTTTTAGTTCGATAAAAGGTGTGATTGCACATTTGTAAAGATTTTATGATTAGAGACAGACGTCAGACAGACAAACGACTCCAATTTTATTATATCACGACGAGTCGAGTCCTTGCCTAATAAATAAAATATATAAATTAACATATTAATAGGTACAAGTATAGTTAGAGGTCGTATAGTGGACAGTCGCGATTATATTATTTCCAGATTAGTTGCTTCGTTGTTGCAAAATTATCTATTCAAGGTTATTCAGTGTTGTACATTCGCTGGAATACACGAGATGAGCTTTTATTCCTTTCTCTTTGAATATACTCGTAACATGTTATTTTAGGTATGTAACATCAGGTCATTATTAAACTCGGGATCATACGGCTTTATAAAACTTAAAAGGGTTTAAAAGTATGACTGATTGCCTGTTTAGGAGAAACTTTACCTGTTTAGGATAACCATTGCCTGTTTAGGAGGATTAGGGTTCAATTGGTGGCGGTCTTATTGCATATATATTTTCGTCCTAGAAAACCTTAGACATAATAGAAATTGGAATGTGCTAGACTTTGGTGTATACAACATCACACAAATGCAGTAATAAGGCTTTGGAATGGGTTATGATTTTTACATCTAGTCCTAAAAATTAAAGAGATTTAGTAGGTTTTACTGATACCGATTACCGACTAGTAAGCGCATTTCTAAGTACTTTATGGGTACGATTCCCGGCGGGCATGTGATGTACCTAAATGTTTCTAGCACCCACGACACAAGTCATGGAACTTAGTGTGGGGCTGTGAGTGTGAAAGCGTTTTGTTATGTTAATAACAATACCTTGTCCTAAAACAGCGCGTGACAGGCATGCACATAGGCTTTTTAAACTGATGTCATTCTGAGGAACGCAAGATTGTACGTCTATTTTTAAGACGTGCAAAAGAATAAAAGCTTCAATAAATTCTGTTCATTTTTTGCTGATTAGGCAAGCATTTGACATAGCATAAGTACCGATATGGCAACCCTCCCAGGATCCATGTGATGTAGATGAGCACATAGAACGTCATCCTATATTGGGGTTGGTATCTAAAGTTAGGTGGTATTGCTGGCAGACATTGACAAAGAGATATAACGATGGATAGGGGTTTATTACATGAAGGCTACACGTTGAGTCGCTTAGGTGTCTATATAGATATTTGTTCTACGTACCTACGTTACTAATAAGACCACCTGGTCTAATTAGCTAAATCAGGTGTTTACACATTACAATGAAAAAAATGGTTTTCAAGCTGATAATAAAACTTGACCGTTTTTCAGTCGATATAAGACGTCCATTCTCGGGAGTGAGCGCGGAATCGGCTGCGAGAGTAAGACAAACCATTTCGGGCTATGCCACTGCGCTCCACGGCTATTTGTATCCACTGGGCTCCACCGAATAAGCAAGTATTATTTTTAGTGTCCAATGGGACACTATCTATTTGCCAAATGTGGCAAATAGATATAGTGGTGTATACATGTTGTGTTCCTATTATTTTTTTATTTATAGTTAAGTATCATTAAAAAGCATGTGTGTTGTAGTAGGATGAAGTCGAAGTCATTATTTATTTTATTTACCTAGTAAGTAGCCTTTCTTCTTAAGTATAATCTAGTAATCTAGCAAACGGTATACTTTTACATTATTTGCCACTTCTATTAGCGAGTTATGTTCGTTAGAGCGAATTCTCTACGAGGAAACCGACTAAGTTTTGAGACTCAGAAGCAATCTTTGAGGTGCCGAAATTTCTAAGAAAGACACCTGAGATCGTAAATAGCTTTTGATATTGTTAATCGCGTAGAACATGTGTGACATTGCTCTTGGTTTGCAATTGATGCCACAAAAATAATAGAAACATTCTTATTGCTCAATAAAGATGATCCCACCACATCCCAAGACGTGGATAAAATACATAACAAAATACAAAACAAATAAAGGCATAGCAAAAAACGTCAGGCAAATATTGTTATATTTGCCTAACGTTTTATGCTATGTCTATAATATTAAGAATCATTCAAAAATCAAAATCAAAATAGTTTATTCACATGGGCTCCAAAGAGGCACTCTTGAAAGTTAATGATTCTATTGCTAGATTCGCAAAATTACATATTAAAACAAATATCAAAAAGTATTGTGATAAGTATCTGGTTGCAGTTTCTCATTCTTTAATTCACATAACTAAAACTCTCTACAACAAAAAGGAAGGCTCAGTCCCTTAAGTTTCATAATAAAGAGTTTACACTGTATATCGAATTGCCAAGAGGCAACACCAAAAAAAGCCTTGAAAATCTAGGGAACAAAAACAAATATTGTGCGATTTTTCGTTCAAATCTGACTGTGAAACATAACATGACGGTGTCAACCTAGGAAACGAAAAAAATATAAAACTTACGCATGATCATTTATTAGTAGTAAACAAGGACCTCTTTTGGCCCTATTTAAGTGTAACATACTATCACTTCAATGTACTAGAAATAAAAAAAAACTCCTAACAATGTGAAGCTGTTTATTTATGTTATTTTTTGTCCATTTTGATGCTTGGTTAGCTGTTTTTACTAACGTAGGTATTATTACTATTTCGTGCCAAAAATCCGCCATTTTGGTTTTTTTAAACACCTTTCTTAGGATACTTGGGTTTTTAAGCCGTTTGGAAGATACGAGGTGATTAAGAAACTTACATTATACATAATTCGATTTCAAATTCACATTTCCAAAGAGGCACTCATGAAAGTCTACTGCCAGATTCGCAAAATTAGCAGCATACATACCTACATACAATAAAATAATACACACTTATAATATAACAGATACATACGCACGAAAAACATAATCCATGGCAGTCGGGTAAAAGCATACGGTATCTAGGAACTCGTTGTTTGCGTAACTTCGGTAGGAATTACGTTGAAAAGGGAATAATATTGACGCTCGAGTGTCAGAAGCTAACACACTCGAGGTCGGTGTGTCAGTAA
Organism: Lomographa bimaculata; assembly: GCA_948107665.1. Classification (NCBI taxonomy): domain Eukaryota; kingdom Metazoa; phylum Arthropoda; class Insecta; order Lepidoptera; family Geometridae; genus Lomographa; species Lomographa bimaculata. Next base: position 12,913,519 of record OX403587.1, on the reverse strand, counting down.
ACTATGTAAAGGAGGTGCATGACCGTCCTCACCAGGCTAAACTAATAATCTCTTGAAAGTAAACGCACTATGACCAACCAGTCGGACAACGTTCAATGTTTCACAATATTGTCTGGTGAGAGTCGTGAGATTTTACGAGTCATTGAGGAGTCCAACTAAACGTTGCCAAAGAGAATGGATTGATTACTTTTTAACTTCTATGATTATGTTAGATGTACACAAATGCCTTGCGGCGACGTTGTACGAGGTAACGCATCTCTTTTATTTATGTATTGTAATTATTTTCGTGTCATGAGACTTATGTTTGTGCTTTGTTTGATGGCTTTTTCTTTGACTATGATTTATCACCGAAAGGGTTTTATACCCGTTAGTAAAATTCTTCCTGCTTAATGTTTCAGATATCATAAGTATGCGTAGAAATCTGTAATTCTATTGAATTACAGATTTCTCTTTACGGACCGTTGGCTCAGGTAGGTCTTAGCAGGGTACGTAGCGGGTTCGAATCCCGGAGAGAACACAAGTTTTCTTCCCAAGGAAAAATTGTGTTTCTTGTTCTGGTCGTGATTGTGTGTGTGATGTGAATATTTTCGGCACCCAAGACACAAGTCATTGACATTATTGCGGGGTTTTATAAACAAAAAACTTCACATAGTGTAAGTAAAAGTATTTATTAAGTTAATTAGGTATTATATACACCCATTTATTATACCCCGTCTATATACATTCTATAGTTCTCTCCATCCGAAGGTTGCCTGGTAGAGATCGCTTTTAGTGATAAGGCCGCCTGTTGTGATACTTTACGTATAAGCTTGTTTGTTACCTTTGTTTTATCTCATCTTATAAAGTGGATCAATAAAGTATTATCTATCTATCTATCTATCTGACGATGCTTTAATTTTTGTGAATATAAAATGAAGTTAAAAACTAGATTTCTTGATTTGATTAAATGTATATGATTGCGATACGTTATTATCGCCGGGGGCTATTAACTCTGCCAGTATTAATAGGTGGGTTTATAGGCACGGCCCTGAAAGTGTCAACTTTGCACATTATATTCAAATTTACACGCCAGCAGTCCGCGCCCACATTGATTAGACGCAACATTGTTAACAATGTCCAAAGTGGGTTGCAGTCATAGAAAACTTAATATATATGGCAGTGGAAACGGCACTCTAACTCGAAAATGGTACCACACGGACCACTACGTGCCATACTGATCGTTCGCCCCGAACTGATATCTCGTGCCTCCATTTCGCAAAAGAGAAATAGTTTTGAGACTAATTACTTAATTTTTTGAACAATAGTTGATTTAATTTTGCATTATGGTGTCTTACCAAAGATTTTTTTTAACTGTTTCGTACTCTATTTGGAATTTTTTTTTAACGATACACCGCGGGCAGAAAAAAAGCCCCAAATTACGTGCCCTATTTATTTTCACTTATATAACTTTAATTGACATTTCTGGCTTTGCATATTCTCTGAGAATTTGAAGTTACTAGCTTGTTTACTTCAGAGGTTAAATGCAACGGACGGACGGACAAACTGCTGAACCACTCAAGTCATTTTATATGAGATCTCGCTTTCGCTCGATCAACTAACTCTTGTACGTGAGATTAATCCACTCCATTTATGTAGCTTTAATTTCATGATTTATGGTTTCGGACACTTATGAGATATTCTTAATACTGTGATCCTCATTATCCTACTAATATAATGAATGCGAAGTTTGTGTGTGTGTGTGAATGTTTGTTACCACGTATCTACGTAACGATTAAACTGATTTTGATGAAATTTTGAATGTAAATAGTTTAGGTTCCGGAATAACACATACGCTACGTTTTAACTTCGTTAACGCGGAGAAGACGCGAGACAGGACTAGTATACTATAAGACCAATTAATACAAAATAGACGATTATAATAAATCAAGCTGTCCGTTTTTGTTTTCACAGTGATAAAGAGGCAGGGCATATGTATGTTTATAAGTTTCTTTATTTCACCATAATTTAACGTTTAATTACTCAAATTAGGCAGCGGTTCGTTAGTATTGGATACGTACAAAGCATCAACCAGGTCATTTAGTAGCATCGTCTGAAAGTTACAGCGTTTGTCTTCTATTTCTGCTTACATATGTTGACTAGTACCTAATAGCCTAGTCATTGTTAAGAGAGAGTTTTATGTAACATCTTTACGAGCAGTTCTTCGATCGCATCAGATACACAGGTCAAAAGAGCAATTTACGAGTATGTCATTTCGAAGCTTTCATTTACATTGAACTGCCCATTGACTTAGTTAGGTGAGCGTTCGCCTTCTAAGCAGGGGTTCGGGTTCGATACCCGGCAGGAACACAAGTTTTCTCTCCAAGGAAAATTTGTGTTTCTGGTTCTGGTTATGATTGTGTGTACGATGTGAATGTTTCCGGCACCCACGACACAAGTAATTTTAATGACTTGTGTTAGAGTGTGCGATTATGTTATGACATATACAACACAAGTTTCTATAGAAATTTATTAAAATGAAATAGTTGTCTGAAAATATTTTTTTTTATTAGATACACATCCATAAATTGGTCATCTCGTTTATTATCTTTAGTAGTTTAGTTTGTGTAGTATTTTTAGTATATAGTAGTTCAATGAAATAATAGCCAAAATCATTGAAAAAGAAAAATCATTTAGTTCTTCGTAATTCATAGTTTAAAACCTTTTTTTCGAATTCGGATGTTTTAAAATATCCTAGCCGGCTCGGCCCGTGTTAACACCTTTTTTTTGGAAATCAATTTACATAAATATGTATTTATAAAGTATGTAGATATATCGATAAGGAACAACACTATTTATCGCATGTCGTTTGACAGACACGAATTCTACTTGCCATAAAAGCATTATGAATCACCGTCTATAAATATACTTTAATTTCAATATAATATTAAGCCCAGACATCAATAAAATTCTAATGAATCATCCCAATTCGCCTATTCAAGATTAGTTAATAGATATTATTCTATAATGACATAACTTTAACCTCTAAGTGCTGACAAAACCGCAAGATGCAACATCAAAAATGAAAGTTACGTGTCATCAGTCATCATATCGACGTTGGCACTTGTACTGTATTATATTCTCTGACGTCGCAAGTTCTGCAGGTTATATTATAGCTACAAAACTTAAGGAAAAATAAAAAGGGTAAATGTAGGTACAACGACAATTTGTCGGGAGCAATATTGCACAACTGTAATACTTTATTTTGTAGCGTAAGTATTATAGTTTTCTGTATGCAACATAAATAATGTAATATAACTAAACAAAGGTACAACGAGGTAGCGTAAGTATTATAGTTTTCTGTATGCAACATAAATAATGTAATATAATTAAACAAAGGTACAACGACAATTTGTCGGGACATTTTTACACAATTTTAATAATTTAGTTCGTAGCGTAAGTATAATTTTTTTCTATATGCAACATAAATAATCTAATATAACTAAACAAAGGTACAACGATATTTTGTCGGGAGCATTATTACACAACTTTAATAATTTAATTCGTAGCGTAAGTATTATAGTTTTCTATATGCAACATAAATAATATAATATAACTAAACAAAGGTACAACGACAATTTGTCGGGACATTTTTAAACAACTTTAATAATTTAGTTCGTAGCGTAAGTATTATTGTTTTCTATATGCAACATAAATAATGTAATATAATTAAACAAAGGTACAACGACAATTTGTCGGGACATTTTTACACAATTTTAATAATTTAGTTCGTAGCTTAAGTATAATTGTTTTCTATATGCAACATAAACAATGTAATATAATTAAACAAAGGTACAACGACAATTTGTCGAGAGCATTTTTACATAACTTTAATAATTTAGTTCGTGCCGTAAGTATTTTTGTTTTCTATATGCAATATAAATAATGTAATATAATTAAACAAAGGTACAACGTAAATTTGTCGTGAGCATTTTAACACAACATTAATAATTTCGTTCGCAGCGTAAGTATTATAGTTTTCTGTATGCAACATATATAATGTAATGTAACTAAACAAAAGTACAACGACATTTTGTCGGGACCATTTTTACACAACTTCAATAAATTAGGTCGTAGCGTAAGTATTTTTTTTCTGAATGCAACACAAATAATTTAATATAAATAAACAAACGTTAATTAAAGTTTGTTTATTCATATTTGATAGAGCCGCGAGACAGTCCAACAAACATTTTAGTTCAAGTGAAACCTTTTATTAAGCTAATAAAACCAATGTGAATTAATATTTTTAGGCATTCCGACCACTATATCAATAATAAAATGAAAATAACTTATAATCAATATAGAAAACTCATGGTAACATGACTTAGAAAAAGATCCTTCAGATTTCACCCACTAGAAAAGAGAAGACAAGAAACTCTGTGGGAAAGTGAAGTTAAAGTATATTTTTACACAATATATAGATATTAGTGTAAGTAGTTCGCAATTGAAAGTAATAATTTATGAAACCAAGGAAAGTTGACCTTATTATTAATTAAATTAATAATACTATAACATCATTCAATAATATTATTGATAATAATATCCTTAATGTATAGCTGTGAATATAACTGCGTCTTTTTATTAAAAGTTATTATCAAAATTAAATACAGTTAGTTAAACTATCTACCGTCTAAATTTCATCAAAAAATAATATTCCTAACGGAGATACGTGGTAATAAACATTCACACACAAACTTACAAATTTTTTACATTAAAAGTTGGAAATAGGATAGGATAACTTAAATCGCACGACTTTTAGTCGCAAATGTGGTTATACCTTTAGGCACTAAGCAAAGCGAAGTTACGTGAGTGAGAGTAAGCATTTTGTAATAGTAAGTAGATGTCGATGTACTGATTGGGTGCCAGTCGATGACCCCTGACACATCTATAGCCTTTTGGACACTGTCTGATAGCGTCTATCTCATAATGTTAGCATTGTTCTACTTTTAGAAATTGGCACAACAAATCTGTCTGATTACAATTTATAAATTGCTGTAAATTTGCGAATTTGGCAGTAGAGTAATTAACTTTCATGAATGCCTCTTTGGGGCCCATGTGAATAAACGATTTTCATTTCATTTTGATTTGATATGATTCAAACTGAGTTTGTATTTTACTGTTTTTGTATAGTTTGATATAATTATTTGTGATCGACTGTGTCCTGCGGCTTCACTCGCCATAATGACGATGAAGATATAGCGGTATTAATATAATAATTACTAATATTATAAAGGCGAAAGATTGTCAGTGTGTTCGTATGTTTGTTAGTTCTTTACGCTCAAACGGGTGGAACAATTTTGATCAAATTTGGTATAGAGATAGCTGGCACCCTTGATTAACATGACTTCCGGAATTCCCGCGTATCTGAGACAGCTAGTTAAAAATAAGCCTGGAGCATTCATCCAAATCCATTACACAAACTCGCAAATCCAAGCACACAAACTTTCGAATTTGAAATATTAATGGTTTATATCACAGTGATCACACTAATATTATAAACACAAAAGTTTGTGTGTGAGTGTGTAAATGTGTAAGCATGTTTGCTTTCTCTTCACGGTGTAACGGCAAAACGGATTTGGATGACATTTTGTATAATAATAATATTAGTTTTTTCTCAATTCCGCCAATAAAACAAAAGAATAGTGAAAGAAAGATTAAAAGGAATGATAAAAATGAAAATTTAAACAATCAAAAAACCAGACTGCTTTAAAATGTATATCTAAATATTTTTTTTTATGTCTGATAGGCAAGCATTTGACCACAATCTCACTGATGGAAAGTGATGATGCGGCCGAAGATGTAGCACGCTTGCCTAGAAGGTACCTATTCACTCTTGACTTGAAGACTCCCAGATTGTACCGTTCGGGGAACAAAGACGAAGGCAATGAGTTCCACTCCTTCGCAGTACGGATATCTAAATAAAAACTAAAAAGAAAATACAAGTCCATTAGTCTACAATTCCGCAAATATAATATTGGAAAACAACACAGTTGAATTACTTTAATGTTCATGATACTCACATCAAACAAATACAAAATACTATGCGACATAGCGAATTTAACAGTTAGGACCTATTTGCAAGATGTAAGTCAGCCTAGATTTTTATTAGACGAATTCAGATATATTTTTTTTAAATACAAAATTATAATTTGGTTAATCAAAAATACATTTACAAGATTTCTTTAAAGATTATAGGCGTATTTTATATATTGGTAAAATGTAAATATATTTAGGTACTATTTACTATGTATGCATAGTAAAATATCCTAAATGTTTATATTTAGGATATTTTTTTAAGTTACAATTATTTCCTAATTGTTTTAGTATCGTGCTGGTAATACTTACTATGTTGAAGAAATATCATAGCATTTTTTTTTCATACGAATCAAACATGGTGAGTAGGCAAGGTTCATTCAATTACGCAATGTGATTTTATTTAACAATACAGAGAAACTTTTGATGATATAATACAAATAGCAAATAGTGAGTCGGGTATAAACCAAGGTAAAGTACAGTTACCCACAGCAAAAATTTAGAAGAGATCGATCTAGGTACTCGTATAAGTTTTTTATACAATTGCTTCTATATCTATTGGTTAGCCTAAGTAATTATCTATCTATCTGGAAACTTATCAACCGGAGCTTGCTCTACTACTTTGTTATCTACCTAATAAAAAATGCAAATCGGCTTAGGAATTACAGACTGCCAACCTATAAATGTTACGAATACATAACCTTTTTGTAAATCGGTTCCAATTGTAGATGATCTAGTAAATATGTAAAATGATTTGTACCAAATATATGGATAATTTGGTGGTGTAACAAACAAGTGTACATTTCAGTAACACGTGGCAAAATCATATATTTGAAAATACCCCCATCGCTATGTTCGGAAAACGGCTACACCTATTTTCCCAAACTTAAGTACACTCTTAATCAAGTCACCTTTCAAACAAATAAAAACTACGAAGGAGTGGAACTCATTGCATGGGTTATGCCACTGCGCTCCACGGCTATTGTTCTCAAACGATTGAATGTCCATACTTTGTATCCACTTGGCTCCACCGAACAAAAATTACAAGCTTTTATTTATTTTTTCACCTGTCCCGATGTTTGTCATCAAATCCTGCAAATTATGCGGTTACCGATGATGGAGCTGGAAGGTCATAGGAACTCTGTAATGAAACGACGCAACTCCATCGAGTTTCGGCTCGTTTGATTCGTCTTGACAAGTTCTCTGGTTATATAACTTTTAGTCCTCTTTATTTACAACTTATAAAAGCTTGATATTAAAAAACTTTTTTAAAGTATGGCTTGTTGTTATTAAATGCGTATTTTATTCCCCGGTATAATCTGGGATGTTCAAGTCAAGAATGAATAGGTATATTCTAGGCAAGCATGCTTTACCTTCGGGTGCATCATCACTTTCCAGGTGATATAGTGGTAAAATGGTTGCTTACCGATCAAAAAAAAATTCTAAATAGATCAAGCCGTTTGGGAGCTACGATGCCACAAAATATAAGACCCCTGGTTTTTGTGGAGGTAAAATACAATGAGAAATTATTTATTATTGCACATCTCACTCTCTTGAGTATTCTTTGAATTAACAACAACACTACACTACAATTTATTATACTTACTTACTATATAATATTATAGTGCACATGTACACAGTATGTGTACATGTGCACTATAATTTATTATAGACAGAGTAATGTGTATCGTTTTATAAAATACTTACATTCATTCAATCATTAGATGCTGAATCAATTCAATTATTGCAAAGTTAATATATAAAAGGTAATAATAAATAATTGTAGTGCGTAACGAAAAGTAAACAATGATTCTATCGTTTATCATTAAAACAGTCATTTGTGTAAGTACAGAGCCGAGCGAAGAAAATGGGGCAGATATATGAGTAGTTACTGAGCCGTCCAATTACTGATAGCCCTACAATATTATTATTACATAATAATTACTGATAGCCCAAAAATATTATTCTAACTGAATATTTACTGATATCCCTAGGTTATTATTATAATTACTTAATAATTATATTCTGTGATTGATCCGCATAACATATTATTATAACTTAATATTAATATTCTGTTATCAGATCGGATCAGTAACTACTCATATTTAGCAAGTGCCGGAGGATGCAAATCGAGCGGGTAATCATTAAATTAAAAAAAAAACATTCCCACGACGAATACATAACCACATACGTTTATCAAGTAAGTCCACAAACGTCGCTGACTGAGCGATGACATTGTGATAGCCCTACCAGTCCATTTACTAGTTCTATCATTAATAGAGCACAGATAAATTGAACAGTTGACTGCTAGAATCTTCTCCTACTCACGAAAACAACATGCCTTTCGAAGCATCTTATTCAGTAGTTATGATTGGGCGTTCAGCACTTGACGCCACAGTTGACCATGATAACTGCCGCATTGGCCAATCACAAGCGTACATTTAACTTCGTCCTCATCTCCCGCTGGTGAATTTTGTCTCATGTACTATTAACGGTTTTATTATCTTTGATATAAATTATGTGGTCGTAGGTGTGGAAGTGACTAGACTAACTTTTATTCATTGGTGTGCAGTATTCTTGCAGTGCGCTGTAATATTAATTTATATTATTTTCTATAAATATGGACGAGCTGTGTTAGTTTCCTTTAATGGTATATACACATATTTCTCACATGATTTGGTTTAACTTCCATTTGACCACATATTGCGGATATTACAGAGCTATTACGGAATTCTGACGTATTGTCAATTCACATGTTGTTCATAAGATTGGAATTATGACAGGTTTAGGTAATTCATTATGAATAGATTGCGTAGTTTTATTGCGCGCTGATGATGGAGCCGTTTTTTATAATTAGAACAATGATAAAAAAGCATGACATGCGTGGATTTTGCCGAACTAGTAAACAAATAAAATGTTACACACCTTGTTTCATTTTTTTCAATATATTTTTTAGTAGGTGAGATTTGTGGCTTCACTCACGTTGGATTTAAAACGTAGTAATAACATTCTCACAAAATTTCAGCATAACCCAAAGTTGCATAAATAAATATGTGAGTAACAGAAACAAGCAACAACAATAACAAGTCGTTTCAGTGTGAAGATAACACAAACACAGTCACTTACACTTACAATTATAATTAGTTTAATCTCTAGGGGTGTACTAATAGCCATTGTAGAGTTCCGGTTTTCTTCTTCTGGCTCCATCATCAAACACTTGTCACAATGAGAACTATGTGTAATGAGAACTATATATACTATTAATGACAAGGATGCATGGAGGCAAACTGCACAGGCTCTTTCTAGCGAATACCATAATAACACCTAGGTTAAGAAAATTATGTATTGGAAATTAAGAATATTTTTTAAAAAAATGAATGAAATAAAAATGCGCCGCCGAGTTTCTTGCCAGGTTCTTCTCGAGATGGCTGTAATTTTGCGAATCTGGCAATAGATTCATTAACTTTCATGAGTGCCTCTTTGGGGCCCATGTGAATAAACGATTTTGATTTGATTTGATTTGATATGTGTCGAAGTTAAAATCCGAGATACACCGAGGGGTGTATCGTGTAGAATTTAACTTCTTCTACATTTTTTATCTTAAATTATTATTTTTTATATTAAAGCATAATCTTCCAGTTAAGATTTTAAACCTTAACTGGAAGATAATGCTTCATAGCATTAAGTTCGCCTGTGTACCTACAAATTGTTTTTGTTTGTGCAATGAAGAATGTTCAATCAATCAAGTTACAAGGTTACTTGTAGCTATGGAAGTGAACTCTTGGATGGATGACTGATGGGCTGGCTAGTGGAAACTAGCCAGTGTATCAGTCATCCATCAGTCCATAGGTACTACCTACTTGAGCTGAAACCGCTACCGTATGATTTTTTAATTATTATTAAGTATGGTTCATAATTACGAACAAGTAGTAATTCATCAAGCATAGCGAGATCTCTAAGTTGACTTGGATGGTTCAGCACTTTGTGCGTCTGTCAGAGGCAGTCAGAAGCAAACCTTCTAAACCATATAAGCAAATAACTTAAAATTCTCAAAGAATATGTAAAGCTATGGGCTAAAGTAAAAAATGGCAATAAAAATGATGCAAATGAAAATATTAAGGACCACCCATACACGTAAGTGGAGAACATTTTTTTTCTGCCCCTGTGTGCCTTGTGAAAATAACTTTACAAGTAAAGAGTAGAAATTGCACCAAACCGTCTAAAAGAAAAATCTATGTTGGTTATAACAATTTGTTAGGACGTCTGTCACTGATTTAAGGCCTATTTTGCCCCGGGACGTCACTCAAATCGCCCAATATATAAAGCTGAAACTTACTCATAATATCCGCTCCTCTTAATAAGCAACAAAAACTAAAATGAAAGAATTATTATTAAGGAAAATAGTTACAACCAATTAACCTCCAAAGTTTTTTTTATTAGGCGAAATATAGGCGCGAGGCCTTAGTTTGGGGCGAGCGACTAGTTTAATCACTTATATACGTGGACGAAACTAATGATGCAAGCATTATTTATTGGGTGTTTTAATTAGATGTTACAAAAAGACTTATAAATTCGCTTTATTTAAATAAAGAGGCCACGTTTGATTTATGGGATGTAAATCTATCAAGCGTGGCCTGCGGCTCAACAACTAAGTGAATAGTTGTCGCGATGTCGTTCACTAACGAATAGCCGAGGTATCAAATCATATCAAATGTTTTTTAATTTGTTTTTTACACAGGATTACACGTGTTCTTTATGATTTTTGAGATTGAGACGGTTTATTTAATATAAATATTGCGTGATTGTCTATTTGTAGATAAAACAGCATAACAAATCCTCCCTATAGTAAACATAAACATAAACGCTTTCACATTCACCCCCACACTAAGTTCGATGACTTGTGTCGTGGGTGCTGGAAACATTCACATCACACACACAATCACAACCAGAACCAGAAACACAAATTTTCCTTGGGGAGAAAACTTGTGTTCCCGCCGGGAATCGAACCCGATACCCCTGCTCAGAAGGCGAACTCTCACCCAACTGAGCCAACGGGCAGTTCTTATAGTACATTATTATTTGAGTGAAGATCCGGTTTGCCACTGGTTATCGAAATTAGTTAAGCCATTTAACATAAGAACGATCGAACGAACAATCGACAAGATGAGATTTACGAACTTGGAATAATTTTGTTCGTTTCTCGTTTTTATTAGGTATTTTAATTAATTTTATTAATTAGATTATTTCACTATAAACTAGAAGTCATGGTAGTAAGTAAGTACATTAAGTACATATAGTAAGTAAGGACATGGATGATTCGCAATAATGTCCTTGGTAAGGTTACCCTAGTAAAATTAATAAGGACTAATTATGTAAAAAGATGTAATTTTTTTTTTTTATTATATCTTAATTAAAACATTTTATGCTTATTAACTGCAAAATATTCATGCAGTCCATAAAAATTAAGAATTTAAAAATCACTAATGTAATTTAAAATAAGAAATCAATCTCATTTCAATATTTAAATTTTTGTTGCACACTGGTAAACTGAATGCATTTGCATTATAGAATTGAAAAATTTTGTTTGGCAGTAACTACGTGCAGGCACTAAAATAGTGCCTACTTATATCTACTTAGAGATCCCGCTGCGCTCGATACACAAAATAACATATGAAAAATATTACACAAAATAGCTTTAAAATCAGAAAAACGAATAATAATAACATTGAACTGCCCATTGGCTTAGCTTGATGAGAGTTCGCCTTCTAAGCAGGGGTATCGGGTTCTATTCCCGGCGGGAACACGAGTTTTCTCCCCAAAGAAAATTTTCTGTTTCCGGTTCTGAGTGTGATTGTGTGTGTGATGTGAATGTTTCCAGCATCCACAACACAAATCACTGAACTTAGTGTGGGGCTGTGGGTGTGAAAGCGTTTATGTTTATTTTATTAATATCAGACTATTATCTCAGAATATTCATAAAATTTAGAAATGTAAGAGAGAAAAATATCAAATCACATATAAATCACATGATTGTATCTCTTTGAAACTATTTTGTTCCGTCATTTTGTGTTAGAACTATAAGAAAATTATTTCATAAACGTGTATTTACTAGACGAATGTTTTCTTCAGTTTATGTTTTTTAATGTGTATTTTAGCGAAATTTGAAAAGAAAGCCATAAACAATCAAAGACACGCGTGGCCTTGCGTAAAAGCCATAGTATATGTTATGCAACATGCACCTTTATGTACAAAAGTGTAAGGTAATAATTGGCTAGTGCTAAGTGGTTTAAAAAGATAGATAGATAGATAATACTTTATTGATCCACTTTACAAGATGAGATAAAATAAAAGTAACAAACAAGCTTATACGTAAAGTATCACAACAGGCGGCCTTATCACTAATAGGGATCTCTACCAGGCAACCCTCGGATGGAGAGAACTATAGAATGTAATAGACGGGACATCATAAAATGGGTGTATGGAATACCTAATTAACTTTATAAATACCATTAATTACACTATGGCTTAAACACAATATAAATACACATAAACAAGTAATATATTATTATATGATACATACAATAATTGTATAACATAAATAAATTAATTAATTTGGGGGCTGAGTCACCCACGTCCGTAGGAGGATACCCCTTAAGTCTGACTCCCTACACGTGGTCCCCGGGTGGTGCTAATCAGGTGACATTTGAGAGGTGGTAGAGCATTTTGTGAGTTGCTCGCCTGGCTTGCTACCAAAGTAGCTTACCACCATCAAGTTGAAAGTCTGCCGCCAAGCCAAATACGGTGTTCCGGCAGTTATCCTTGAGAGCCTGCGTATTCCAGGTCTAGTGTGTTTACCAGCTTCGATCACATCGTCACTTACCATCAGGTGAGATAGTGGTCAAACACTAGCCTGTCACAGATAAAATTAAATTAAAAAATTAAATATGTAAAAAATCTTAACCATCTTGCACCTTTTATATATATATATAAATAAAAATAGAAGGTGCTCGCATTGACGTATACGCAAAACTGTAAACAAAGCAAATGTATACTATTCAAAATTAAAGTTAACAACCAGACAAATAGGCCAGAAAGAAATGGACCTTATAGTAAGGTATCACTGATGCTTCTCTGCAATACTATTATTATGCCGTACCTGTAATTTAAGTAGGTACCCGCCAAGTAAATGTAATTTACATAAGTTGTTTAACACCAGTTATTTATCAACGTACTAATGTTTGACATAAATGAAATGCACCGTCTATTACAGATAACTAGCCGTCTCTGTTGAGATTGATTTTATCGTTCCCATAGTTTTAATACAAATTGTCTCGGCCAACACTTCCCGTGACAGTTGAATATAAAATAATGATGCATTGCTGTAGGTGCGGCTACCGACCTCCGCTACCAGATTGTTTACTTTGAGATATTATTGTCTTCGTGTATTTCAACCATACTGAAACGTCGATAAAGAAAACCTGCTATTCAAATCATATAATTAAACGCAAGCAAAGCTTAAAAAAACCGACTTCACCGCTTTATGTTCGGAACCTTGATCAGATTTTAAGTATTTATCACGCATTTTTGACAATAACTCAAACATTTGGGATCAGATCTTGACCAAATTTAAATGGGACCACATGGAAAGCACCAGCTTTCAAATAAAAAAATAATTATCAAAAACGGCGCACAAAGAAAGAAGTTATGAGGTAACTTTTGAAGTCGGTTAAAAACGAGAACATTATCAATGTAGTCCACAGAATACGCATTATTGAGGATAACTCAAAAACTACTAGTCAGGTCTTGATAAAATTTAAATGGTACCAATTGGAAAGCAACATCTATCAAACTAAAAAATAAATTTCAAAATCGGTTCACGTGGAACGAAGTAATGAGGTAACACATATAAAATAAAAAATACAGTCGACTTGAGTACCTCCTCCTTTTTTTGTGAAGTCGGTAAAAATGGTTAAGGCTTTACAATTAATTTTGGAAACCACGTTCCGATACTTGTAGGTAATCACTCTTTAATGCACAACTGCTTAGTTGATCAAATGAGGCGAATACCAATGTCTTTGCATGCATGAGTGCATTTAGCCAATGTCAAGTAATCATATATTTTAAGTGTATTTCATATTAAAAGTAGGTACTAGTCACAAGTCACAGTCAAAGTCAAGTAAAAGAGCCAAGGTCCAGTCATAGTCAAGTCATGCCCTACTAAAGTGGTAAAAACTTTACTAGAACTTCTGTTGGAGTTTTGGAGCGAAGGCGAAAACTACTTTTTTCAACTTCGTATGATTAGCCCACACTTATGCACGTTTACTCAGTATTAACAGTTAATAATCCACCATTATTACCTATTAACACTCGAAGAATCACAGGTTTTGGAAAATCATACAAAATAAACAACGCCATTTTTTCTCTTTCGCGGCAAATCAAAAGTCAAAATAACATTTGTTGTCTATGGTAGCGTTCTATCATAGTAAAAACCATTGAGATAGGATACAAACCTACGTTATTACTTTAGCTACTAAATCCTTGGTAAAAATAAAGATGTTTGTACTATGGTTTTCATGTTTGTACTATGGTTCTATGGTTAGCATCTATGGTCAGCTGTCATTTTAATGTTAACTGTATTGAAAAGTCTATTGTTGAGGATAAAGAAGTTGCCAGATAATGAAATATAAATAAATAGTGCCTACAATTCGGCAACGACTTGTCGGCACTTTGTTTATGTGTAAATGATAACTGCTTATACTAACTGCAGTAGATGGAGCCGCGGATACAAATGTCAAAAATATGGCGTCATTTAATTACTGAAGTACACAACTTAGAATGTAATCTATTCTCCGAAATTTCTGTAGTTTCTGCGAATAGTTTATAGCCTCTAAAACAGCAAGTATTTGTTAAATCATTGGCTTGTCCTTTGTCAGGAGCGTTTTATTACAAAAGTTATAAAATTGATTAACATGAGAAACTAATAGATAACTTGGTATAGTTATAGAAGTAGTAGATGGGCAAGCCCCATAAAAGGTACCTTAGCAGTAGTACTGCTTTAGCTCAGCTAAAATATTATATTTATGTACTTAGGTAATGATATATTTGATAAAATTTGGTCCGGGGTTAAACTCTTGTTCAATAAGCTGAATTTCCTGGTATAAGGTATTGTGAGTAGGCTACTAAGTCCTACATTGAGACTGGACATAGGCCGTAGGCGAATGCAGTGCGTGGGCGGCATTGACCATTAGTGGTGACATCTGCCGGGACAGCGCCCCATTGTCCACTATTAAAATTGCGAAACGGCAATTTTACAGCTTTTAATAGGTGGTAAAATGATGTTATCAAGGTGTTATAATTGGCAGTTTTACACCATTTGTGACTTTCGACCATAGTGAAGAATATACTCTACCTATACTCTACCTGAGCTTGTGACTCCTAGATTGTACTTGTTAATGTAAGTATATACTTATTAGTCGCACAAAACGAGGTCTATGATTCTATTCCTTTAGCACTTTGTGCGTCTGGGAGGGTTATACATTTTAAAGATTAATTTCAAAATAACTCTACACATTGCGCCACGTCCTTTGGATTCGTTTATAGAATAGAATATCAATAGGCAACCCACATTCCAAACTATTCTCCCTCAATCCACAAAACACATAAAATCAAAGTGTCTTATATAGGCATAAAAATAAGATCTAGAAATTCCTCTTTAATCCGATGAAATGTTGGTAGTATATACCCTGAAATGAGTCAACCTGGTTAAGTATAGCTACCGTATAAGCATGCGTACCAAGTAGGTACTACAAACCCACATGGGAATGAAGTATAATCATTAAGTGAAGGTGTTATATATGAAGCTATAGGTACCTACAGAGTCGAGGCGGTGATCTAAAAGATTGCGGCGACTCGCATCCAGCAGCTCAAGGAGGACCGGACCATTCCGCAGCCGGAACTGAACGATGGAAACTCCACAGAACCGTTCTTTTAAATTCAAATTTAATCGAGAGTATACCGGTCTCCAATGAATGCACATAAAACAAAAGAAAAAAAACAATGCAGACATACCTATTTGTCGCACCTATTTTTGGCTTTTATGTCCCATTACTATGATCTTGATGGATTGAACAGGTTTGCGATAGTTTAAATTTTAATGTGGGTCATAAAATCTTTGTAAGAAATCATGTTATGAGTACTTAGTTATAAGAGTTAATTACCTTAGTCCTTTTGGTGATTAAGATTACGATGTTTTTTTCTGTCATACATGATCAACCTCAGAGAGCAATGTTAAAAATTATAGCCGAAGCCGGCCAACCCATATTTATAGTTATATTATAGGAGTATAAACTTAAATCATTTTGGTAACATAAAAATGAATTAATTGTATAATTAAAATACTCGTAGTTTACGGAAGTAAAGTCACACATGTGATTATTATTATTATTACTATCGAAAGGTAGATATTTCTTATTAAAAGGCACCTTGTATTTAGCGCTAGACAGCTATTTTAAAAGATAGGCACCAAATTGTAGAGCTGTTATGCAAATCAGACTTGATTTATGTTTGGTCAATCCGTACATATACCAACTAATCATATTCAGTTTTTCTTCTGCTAATTATGCATAGAAACCGATCAAAATATTAATTTTAATGCACGTGTCAGAATCGTGTTATAAATTTTAGCGAGGTCTCTACAGGTTAAGAAATCACAGCTTTGAGAGATAATGACAACAAAGCGTAGATATTTTTGTCTATTATTACTGCGAGTACGGATAGCTTTCACTATTGTCCATCAAGTGACGATGTGACAGCATAATTAACCATGTCGGACATAATCACGCGTAGGTCGCGTGCAACGCGGAGCTTCGGGCTCCATTCTCGAGGCTGGACAAAAGAGCGGTCGTGACCCCGCGGTTCTGCCGGATGTATCGCGAAAGTACCGGGCATGCATGTGATCCGTTGACCTGTCGGCGTAGACTGCCGTAGTCCCTATCACAAGCTACAACTCATGTGAAACCTTATACCTATTCATCTTTTGTTCAAGCTCATATATTTTACCAAAACGTTGCAGAGTCAACCCACCTGTTGTAGGCGTGTATTGAATACCACGCATTCACAATAACTCGGAAGTAATTACCTAAAGAGTAACCTGCATTTCCTACCGGTCGCGGGCCGTAGAGGTTGACAGGTAAAATTGAAGCTTTCGACAATAACAGGCAGGTCGAGGACAATCCGAGATGTGTGAAATTGTGAAAGACTTCCTTCATTCACTTCATCATTATTGCACGCTCGTCGGTAATTTTCCGTTGCGACAGCGCAAGCCTCGAGTGGTTAAAGTAGATGTTTAATTTTAAATGACAAATTGAATAAATGTACAAATCGGCGAGTGTTGTTGGGTTTGTGTGCGGTATTGGATGTGCATCTCGTCGGTTCGCGGCGCGGGCGCAGTGGGCGAGGTTAAGCGATTGCTTAGATCCGCGTTCACCTCTCATTGTGTAACCGCATGGCGGGAGGGGCGCCGTGGGAACCACCGAAAGCTCGCGCCGCTATGCGCAGCTTCCGCCGCGTCGCCGTCGCCGCAGCTGAACGATCCGCTGCCGACACCGAAATCGCTAAAGAAGCAACTACCACGCTATCGCGACGAACGACGCACACTGCACAATCATCGCCAATTGATTCGATCTTAACTAACAGTTAATTATCGCGTCAACGGCGAAACATCGACACCCGAGTTTTACACTCCGAACGGTGTAATTGACACCGAACTTTCTACCGGTAGGCATTAAAAACCGTGACTTTTATGAATCTTAACGAGAGATTAGCTTCGGTGTCGAATCGAAACCGATTTGGGTGCACAGAAAGCTTTATGATGTTAGCGCTATCGCGTCGCGTCGTATTGTTTTGTAATTGTTCCTAGGAATAATTCATAAGTGTTGTTTTGCGGGCGGCGTTGTTTCGGCGACGACAGTTGAATAGGGCCACGACGCGACGGTGGGTTTGCGGGGGTGAGCGAACGCCGCGGGGCACGCGGGGGCGGAGGGCGGAGCACCTGAGCGCGCCCTGACCTACGACCTGCGGTGAAAGGCGCCCGCGCCGCGCCGACGACATAGCATCGCGCCGATTCGCATGCACTCAATGACCGTATTTCGAGCTCGAAACAATGATTGCTTTAGTTTGCATATTATTCTCAATAAACAATGAGACATTGTTTTTATATTATTGGAATGGCTCCATGTGACTAGCCGAGATATACCACAACTGAAAGTACTTACATTTATTAGAATTAAATTACTAGGTAATTTAGAGTGTCACGAAATTTGGCATCTGTTCTTGTTATCATACCTTGTATAATATTTATTTTAAATCCTTTAGTTAAGTTTTTTTTGATGTTGCGGCCGAAGATGTAGCACGCTTGCCTAGAAGATACCTATTCACTCTTGACTTGAAGACTCTCAGATTATACCGTTCAGGGAACAAAGACGCGGGCAATGAATTCCACTCCTTCGCAGTACGTTTGTATAGAGCCCGGGGAAACGTTGCACTGGATTTCATGCAAATATTCAAGAGTCTAATCAACATAACATCTTTAAATACCACATTGAAGCCGATTTTTCAATCGACTTCATAAAAGAAGGTTTTCAATTCTTCTGTGTTTTTTTTTGTAGGTATGTATGTTACGCGATATCTCCGCCAATTGTGAATCGATTTTGATGATTCTTTTTTTGTTTGGTAGAGTATACTTCAGAGGGACCACATATAAATTTTATCGAAATCAGTCCAACTAAAACCGAAATTTAAGCGATGAAGTCGGTTTTTTTAAGCTTTGCTTGCGTTTCAATTATCTCAGTATCAAACTCTACGAGTATATTCTTCTCATAGACGTATAAGATGTTTTAGGAAGTTAAATATAATTGCATCGAATTGAGAACGACCTTTTTTGAAGTCGGTTGAAAAGAATTAAGTAGGTACCCTGCATTCAGACCGAAAATACAAAGTACTCAATAATGCGAAGGTAATACGAAATGACCGTTAATGACGCAACTTTCACGTATATTACATGACCGCAGAAAAATAATCCGGCGCTTATACGCATAATGAAGATTGATGGTAAGAAAAATTACCGACGATTAGCAAACCTGTGACCATACATCATGGCGGGTATGCAACCATTTCGTTTTATAATGAATTTACATAATGCGCAATTAGATATTGGCTTTCAATTATGTAGAATCATCTTTCAATGTATAATTCTACACCACCTGTGCATGTAGGTTAAGGCCCGAGTTCATCAAGACAAATTGACACTAAACATCTCGGTTAGTTCGTTGTTAGTCGTAAGAAAACAGTCGTTAATCCATGCTGGATGCCTTCAGGCGGCCTGAAAAATCCTGACTAGGACTGCCCTCTAGTCTATACGACAAGCAAGCAAGCAAACATTAAACATGGAATATGCATGAGATTTATATACAATAGGTTAATGTATATATATTTTTTTAATCGTTATAGTTATAGATGTGCACCTTAACTTTAATATCTTATTTAAAAGTTGAATAAAAAGTGATAAAAATGCATGGAAAATTCAAAATGCAGATCGTACTTTATTTGCAATACTCATTCGTGACGCAGTTCACACATTTTTGATGTCCATCATTGGTTATTTTTCCTTGACGGCAGCTGTAATTGGATTGTGGTTATCAAAAAGAACTTTAAAATGGCCGTGTTTAAAATTACTCGAACCTGTTCGCATTTTCAAATATTTATTTTGATGTTATGTTTTTATGAATAAAAATTTTTTTTCGCCAATACATTACCGTAAACAATCAAATAAAAGCATAATTTCTAGTCACCGTTGCATGTGATGAAGTTACATTATCATTGATAGTTATTCTACTAATACCTATTATAAATGCGAAAGTTTGTTTGTGTGTATGAATGTTTGTTAGCATGAATCAACGTAACGTATAAACCGATTTTGATGAAATTTTGAATGTAGATAGTTTAGGTTTTGGAATAAAACATAGACTACTTTTTAACTTAATTAACGCGGGCCAAGCCGCGGGGCATGGCTATTTAAACATATAAACCACATCTCTCGGTTAGCGACCGTTATATCCATAACAGAAGTTTGCTAAACTCAGACTAACGAAAATTTCCAATTTGTTTGACTTAAACCTTAATAAAACACGATTGTAGATTGCCAATACAATCGATTTGAAGAGGTTAGTAAACTTTAGTAAGTAGTAAAGTTTCAACACACCAAAAAACGGTGTATTTCAGTTCAGCACAATCAAATAAAGTTGATATCTATATTTACTGAGAGAGTAAATAATAGAGATGAATAATAGAAAAAAAACTTTTAGGACTCATACTCAATCACACTGAAACGACAAATATAGATTCGGGAAAAGACTTGACTTGACAGACTGACTGTGTGTTACTATGTTTAAGCGAAGACATAATAAAGTAATTAAAATCTCATTGGGTCTAAGTATAATGCTATATATAATATATGAATATTGTAATGCTATATAATGTATATATGAATAAGACAGCTTAGCATCACAACTAATACTTAATTTATTATACCATATGTGAGCAATAATACATCGCATTTTAGTATCGTACTTTTTTTTCTGACGTAATACATGCTGCTGGCTGTGTGTAGTCTCTGCAGCGTCACCGAGTGGGAGGGCGAGCAAGGAGGGCTCAGCCGCAAAGCAGAAGGTGTAGGCAACTAGCGCAAGGGTCACCTAGGAGGTGCGAGCCTCAGCTTGGACCGTTGCCAGGACACGGGGGAACAGGAGAGAACCACCCCGGTACATGAGAGTACCGTTAGTAGTGGTCCCTATGAATAAGAACGGTTTGATTAAATCGATTTTGAGTTGAATTTGGAGAGACATGAAGAGAGAAGAAATCCTCGCTGGCGAGGACTGTTTAGCCTGATTGTGGTCTGTGTTATACCTACCGTTATCCTACCTTTTATCTACAAACTAGCATTTGCCAAATTTTACATATTTATAAGTACTGATAACAGACAGATAAATAGATTTTATTTATATAGCATTAGCCATGCTAGGCAGAACTATAGTGATAAATTTAGAAAGGAAAAATTATCGCTTGAGGCGGGATTTGAACCCGCGGCCATAGGGTCTCATGCCCTATTGCTCTAACCGCTGAGCTACTCAAGCCCCGCCTGAAGCGACGAAATTAACCTTTCCTTATTATTAACGTCTCACGGGGACGTGTGACGTCATCTACCGAAACAGTTTTATAGAAACTACTACGGCCAACGAGTCTAACATTGCAGTTAGCTCCACATTGTGTTGATGTTGCGGGTTCAAATCCCACCTCAAGCGATAATTTTTCCTTTCTAAATTTATCACTATAAGACAGATAAATACTTTATTTGCACACCAATTGAGATCACTTACAAAGAAACCGTAAACGAAGCATAATATGTACTTATACAAAGGGTGGTCTTATCGCTCGAGAAAATTCCCTACTACAATGTTATCTGCAGCGGAAGCTTAAGCCCATTATAGGATCTGAAACCAATACCACAAGATCGAGGTTGCACTATGTCTGAGCTATCATCGCTTCATTTAAATAATAATCACCTAAGCTCTTCTTGCTTATAAAATAACTAAGAACCTATCTATCTACCACATAAATCAATTCACGTTAGTGCCTTTCCAATATTTTAGTAACGTGAGGTCTGATTAAACGAAGCATTAATCAATTAGATTTTAATCGCTTTTAATTAATGAAAGGCTTTAATTGGTGTTTGCCTTAAACGTTTATTAATTATCTTGTAAACGGCAAATTACATGCAAAACTTGCGTGTTGCGACCTATGGCACAGATTTCTGAGGAAGCTTTGGCTTTATAGTAAACAGGAGCATTATGTTTGATATACCTAACATTTGTTTGAAACTTGTTGCAAAATTGAAGCATCAATAGAGATAAAAATTTAGGAAATTGGCTAAGCGAAACTTACCACGTTTAAGTAAAATGTACAGAAAGTGTACCTACAAATGTAAATTACGTTTTTTGTAACACACATACATTTCATGATCTCGATGGACTATGGAAAAAATGCTATTATAATCTTTCTGTAACCTGCAAGCATAAGTGGTATTAAATTTTTTTATAAATTCGTAGTCGTTAAAAAACATTTTTTTTCTGATATTACGTAATTTTAATAAAAGTTTGCCTCTTTTATATGTAGGTTATAAATATTTGATAAGCAAAAATCAGAAGAGTCTAGCGTTTAGGTGGAATTATCACCGTACTTCAGAAGGCATGTTAAGCTGTCGGTCCCAGTTTATAGTCGTAAGACAGCAGTCGTTAAGCCATGGATGCTTTCAAGCGGCTTTAAAAATCGTGACACAAGTGCCCTCTAATCCTTATCTTGTCAAGCAATAGAAATAGTATCAAATAAAATTCAAACGTACAATCCCATTTTGACATGTCAAGTTGGTCGTTTCAAACGAGAAACAAAGAAAAGCTACCTTGCGGCAAGTTTACATGAAATCATGTCAGCTCTAATAATAATTTACCTCAATATCCTTCACAGACATTTTTACGACTTAATAACGTTATTTAATTAACGGGAAATCGACAAACAAAAATATGTGTTAGCTAGTAAACAGTACCTACCCGTTAAATGAAACAGAATTGCGAGGGTGCCAATGAAGTTTCGTGACCAAAGGAAGAAGGCGCGTCTTCTAATGAATGTGTGAGCCTAGAATCAGCGCTGTGTAGAGGCACCTTAAGTGCTTACCTAAACACTGGTCGTTATTTTGAAACGATGTCCTGATGACGAATATTTTGAATTGCCCGCAGGCAGTACCTATAACACTGTACTCGCATTTGGCTCTCGTGAATCGACCAAATAATAGTAATACTTATGGTGTATAATAGGATAGAAATATGGTAAGAACCTCGTTTATTATAATTGTATATAATAATATGTTCTTTGATTGTTGTTACTGTTTGTTGTTTAGATTTATTACTTATATGAATATTCTGAAGTTAACAATTTCAACTATTTGTTTTTCGTGTAACATACTGATTGCTTATTAGCATAAGAGATTGTAGAACCAAAATCTATGTCAGCCACTATTCCAATACATACGTATTGAATAAGTAAATTACTTAGAATAAATCAACTAACACTGATGATTTATTTTCAAATTGCAGAAGTACTTATTCTTTTACTATAAGTAATATATTAGATTAAGTTTTGTGCATATCTATTAATACTTAATTTTTAGTTTATTTTGATACATGTTGATTTTCTGTAATTAAAAATATTAATGCGTTTTGTTTATTGGCGCCAGTCAAAGTTGTCATAGACATCAATGGCCTAACCAATAAGTATTTTTAATTTAATATTTTTTCTTCTCGTAGTTTGAACTATAGATCTACTTGAAATATAACGGACAAAAATGTCTTCTGGTAGCTAGTAGGAGTGTGTAAATCTAATACCTTTAAACGAGCAATTCTTGTATATATATACCAATATGTGTGTAATCAGGATCTCGGAAACGGCTCCAACGATTTTCGTGAAAATTTGTATGCAGGTTTCAGGGGCGATAAATCGATCTAGCTAGGTTTCAATTTTAGAAAACGTCGTTTTATCCGTGTTTTCAGCCGAGCAAAGCTCGGTCATCCGGGTACTGATAATTTATACGTAAGCAAAGCTTAAAAAACCGATTTCACCTCTTATATTTTGTTTATTGTGATTTTCTCAAAAAGCGCTTAATCAATTTCAATAAAATATATATGGGACCACCTCTGAAGTACAAATTACCAAACAAAAATAGAATTATCAAAATCGGTTCATAATTTGCGAAATGATCGAAAAAGGAGGAGGTTCTCAATTGGATTTTTTTTGTAAGTCTGTTAAAAATAATTTCAGCTTCTTATAAGAAAATGTGACGCAATTTTTATTATAAATAGTAAACATTTTATATTATCTTTTTTGAAACTCTGTTTCTGGATTAGGTGATGCCAGCCCACGGTAACCACGTTCTAATAAGCGTGTTTTAACTGCTAATGCAATTATAAAAACCTAAATCGTACATATATGGGATTAAAGACCCAATAAAAATCCTTAACACCAAAATGAAAACGATTACATAAAAAAAACAATAAAAACTCAGTTTTAACACCTATAAGAACCTGCCAAGTTAGTTCAACTTCTTTGTTGTAACTTTACAAGATTTATGTAATTTGATTTCAAAAGAAGCATTCATCAAAGCCACTATAATAGTAGCCGTTCATATTTTTATCGATGACACCTGACGCTTATAAAATAATTAAGTCAATAAAACACAGAAGATCGTATGCGTGAGTTATTAATCATTTTATTGCGTTCAAAATTTCGAAGGTACCTCAATCTGGGTCCGACAACGGTACATTTTGCAACACCAGCTTCAGGTAGGTACTTATGAAGATAAAAATAGTTCAATTACCGACTAAGAACGTTACATTTAGGAAATGGAATATAATACAGACTATCCTACTAAATATAATAAAAAAACCCTTTCAAAACCCAATCACACTCACAGCCCAACTCTAAGCTTAAAGACTTATATCGGTGGTGCCGGAATTATTCACATAACACACACAATCACATCCAAAACTCCGAGCATAAAAGTCATTTTGGAAGGAAAATTGTAATCATGCTGGGAATGGAACCCAAGACCCAAGACGCAGAGAGCTTGCCTACTGCGCCAAACGGTTCGTCAAATAACAATAACAATATTTAAAACTATTTATACTTTAATCTTAATATGGCCGTAATGATAATGAAGTCCTTCAAGTCGTGACTGACTATGGTGACCCTGGACTCATTTTCTGGATAGCGATGCTTATCCGTTGCTAATAACTCTCCTACGTTTCCTCTTTTATAGACTAGTCATATTTTCAGTGAAATTACGTCATTTAAAAATGCTTTATGTAATTCAAAAAGGTGCGCCGTGCAATTATAACAATATTACAATATGGATCTGGGTGTAATGTTGTGTATAATGCGTTGTATGTTTTCGGCAACAACAATATAAGTCTTTGAACTTAGTATAGGATTGTGAGTGTTAAATTTAAAAAAAGAAAAGTAAGAATCATATTTAGGGTTGCTACGTATGACAGAAAGAGCACTAATAAAATATTTGTTAACAAATATTAAAGAACCGTTACGGGACGCGATTGCGTGAAATTCAAATTAATAATATGTTAAAAAAGTAATTCACACACTCCTTTTAAATCATAATTTATTTCAACATTCGAGCAAGCCAAAACTAAATATTCAATATTTCATAAGCGGAGCTTCGAGTGATTGTTGTTTCAAAATTGTATCCAAACAACATCCGTAACGATCAAGATGTGAATCAAATTTCAAGAAGTGTTC
Organism: Lomographa bimaculata; assembly: GCA_948107665.1. NCBI lineage: Eukaryota > Metazoa > Arthropoda > Insecta > Lepidoptera > Geometridae > Lomographa > Lomographa bimaculata. The sequence goes on along the minus strand of OX403587.1, from coordinate 12,888,037 downwards.
AATGTCGCGGGCTCTGGTGGCTATGTTTCGATTGATTATTGAGGCACAATAGAGAGCAGCCCACGTTCAACGTACCTATTTAATCATATAGGCGATCCGGCTATCAATTGTCTAAATAGTTTCCGACTTGAAACAATGGGCGATAAGCTCACGAGAGGGAGAGAGTTTTTCCGCAGTTTTAATATAAATAATTGTAGACCGCTATAATGGAAGGCCGAGTCGGTCACGAGCGTGTGTCGTCTATTTTATGGTCTCATTCTTCGGTAAGCGGAATTGACAGCGTGGGTATTAAACTCGTTGAATGTGCCACGGTTTTGGTCTGAGGGTTAAATTATGAGGGTACAACTCAGAAGTTTACTATGTATCGGAACGAATTCTGTAGTTACAATGTAGTCGAACTTACTTATTAAAAAAATTATAATATATAGAATACTAGAATACTAGTCATAGGCTTCGCTCGCGTTAAGTTAATTAGTTAGCTATTTTTGGTTTATTGTAAACACTTACTAATAACTTTACCTCTGTTTTTGCTACCCAGATATAATTTACATCACTTTAACTGCCACACCAAAACTTCCCATATGAACTTTCTTTCCCTATTGGACCACCTTAATTCACCCCTGGCCAAAAATATTATTAAGATCTTTTTATTTTATTTTAATTGCTGAAATACAAATTTCTATCAATATATCTTCATAAATAAAATTCTTATTGTTACAAGTGCAAAAACAAAGAATAACATAAAAAAGTTTTCACCTCATTTATGGATTTGTAAAAATCCTTTCTTAGTACCTACTAAGACAAATGTACCCTCAAAATTTCAAGTCTCTACGTCCAGCGGTTTAGACTGTGCGTTGTCTCTAAGCCAGTCAATCAGTAAATCAGTATGTCAGGACAAAAAATCTAAATAGAATTAAATAGTCTCGGGTCCGCAGGGTAGTGTGATTCCTTATGTAGATGTCACGATGGTGGTTAAAAGGAAGAAGGTAACTAGAGCTTTTTCAAGTGCCTATTTATTCTTTTCTGCCGACTTCACAAAAAAGGATGTATTTTTTTTATGTGTGTTACCTCATAACTTCGTTCCACATGAACCGATTTTGAAATACTTTTTTGTTTAAATGATGTTGCTTTCCAATTGGTCCTATTAAAATTTGATCAAGATCTCATCAGTAGTTCTTGAAATATCGTCAATAATGCGTGTTTAGTACATGTAATCTGATCAAAGTTCCGAAGATAAAGCGGTGAAGTCGGTTTTATTTAAGCTTTGCTTGCATTTAATTATTTGTCAAACAGCCGCATTGAATTTTTTTTGTTTGATAAGCAAGCATTTGACCACTATCTCACCTGATGGATTGGTTCCAGTTGAAAGCATATCAGTGTTAATTACCGGCCATATTATATATGGGTAACTGCTAAAGCTTAATGAAGAGTATTACGTAGGTCATTCTAATTAAAAGTTGCACTTGTTAAAGGCAGTGACGTTTACCACCAGACGAACTTGCAAGTTTCCAGACAATAATAAACAAAAACCAGAATTTTGATATTTAAACTTTGCACTATTCAAAATTATCACAAGCAAACAAAATTGTTTTTGTTTTGCATATTGAATTCGCCGAAAATGTTTTGCATATAACTGCATACTATTACCTTTCATGTTTATAATACATACTAGTAATGGAGATCTATGTTAAATGCTAATCTTTGTCGCCTTGGCACAATAAAGAGGCATGCACCTCGTCCATTACCTCGAACACGCCCGACAAAGAAGTGTCTCATGATTTCCAGGAAATAATCTTATTATACGACGCTTTAAACCGTCTTAAAAGCAAAAGGCTCACATTTTAAAATTGTGATGCAATTATTTTAAACGCTGACATTGAAAAAGACAAGTTAAAATAATCCGAGAATTCCGAGTGCCCTTCACTTGGCTGCGCTGATGCATTGTGATGGCCGGCGTAGTGTATTTAGACCGCATGATCTGAAGTCTAGTCAATAAACGTTACAATCTGATATTTTTTAACAACGCTATTATCGTTCGACGAGCGAAAAGTCTCATTGTCGATGATAAGCTAGTCTAATCCAATAGCTAGTCTAGTCAAATTGCAGGGTCTCGGTTACAGGTCGCAACTCTATTGGTATTCTACCATTTACATTATAAAGTGTGTGCGTAGGAATTACACGAGTTAATTCCCCCATGCCCGTTTTACCATCTAACAACAGGATAAACTGTCAAAAGTAATCCATTTATGGTCGACATATCTCCAGCGTCGAAGCGTTTCGCTTCTAGGTTTATCATCCGTAATGCCAAAGAATAGATCTGCTCGTAATTGCCCTCGTCTATGTTCCCCAACGGTATAATTTGGGAATTTTCAAGTCAAGAGTGAATAGGCATATAGCATGCTACATCTTCGGCCGTACAAAAAAAGACGGACACATATTGGGCCTTGTGATTAATTACTTACTACTACAAGATTCGCTTCAATACGGGAATTCAGGAAATTTGCAGCTAAACTGTGCTACACGATTTAAACGCAAATATTTTTGTGAACATACGTATCAAATTCGCTTTGCTTATTAATTTTAGATAGGCTAGCGTTTCACTATACTATATCACCTGTTGGTAAGTGATGATGTGTTCGAGAGTGGTAAGCCTACTATAGGCGTATCGTGGTTGGCTCCCAAGTATAGCTTGCTGTTTGGCGCTTGGTGATAGATTTAATACTTATGGTAAGCTACGCGCAAATATACCAGCACCATAGATTTACTTTCTTTTTATTACCTTCACCGACAACTCAACCTTATGGTAGGTTTCAAAACCGTTACCGGATTTTTTTCGATTGCTTTATAATTGCTTTTGTACACAAGTGTGCTTTTGGCACGACGACGCCAAAAATTTTTAGATTAGGTGATGTGAGTGCATCAGACCTTTGAGGTTCATCATATGAAAGAGTTAAAAGAGTTTATTCCTTTCGTATTTTTCCCTCGCTCGCACATTTCGATATTTTTAATAAGTACAATTATCAATTACAAAACATTTTCAAAAACACACGTACATAATTGTATTTTTTTTAAATATCGAATTGTGCGAGCAAGAGAGAAGACAAAACGAATAAACCCTCTTAAGTTGGCGCGTAGTTATGTCGCGGTTCAGTTTATATAATAATTTCAATTAAAACTACTATCAAATCAAATCAAAAATATATTTATTGCCCATAAGTACAAAACTAAAAAAAAAAGAAGAAACACAAAGAAGAAAACATTTTCAACATTCATGTGCATACAACATACACTGTGTGTGTGCGTGTGTGTGTGTGTGTGTGTGTATGTGTGTATGTGTGTGTGTGTGTGTATGTGAATGTGTGTGTAATGTGTATGTCCGTGTGTGTGCTGGCGTAGAATTTAACTATAACATCTTGGATTATTCTAATTTAACTTATAATAATAAAAAAAAAACTTATCCCTGGTACTATCTCTCTTTTACTACTCTTACTCTTTACTCTTACTCTTTTACTCTTTATTATTTTATATATTCATATGAAGTTATCATACAAAGCATACTAGCAAGTTAAGCTATTATCAAAATTGTCATAAAAATAATTATATAGGCTTATACATTTTAAAAACCTTTTATACCATCGTTTCATGGAAAAAAGATTTATATTATTCATTACCTGTAGAATTGTCGGGTTGTTAAATTTATCTAATTCGGCCCAATCTGCTGGTTGCCGGCTTATATGGTATAACTTGGGCAATAGTCAAATTAGTGCAGACAGCTTTGGTATCACCGTCTTCGTGAATTATGTTCGTTTTATATTAAATATGCATCAACGCTGTATATTTCAATATTATATGCAGATCTTAGTAGGTACCTACGTTTTAAAACATCAAAAAAATTACAAACTTATTAAACATAAACATTAACGCTTTCACACTCACAGTCCCACACTAAATTCAATGACTTGTATCGTGGGTGCCGGAAACATTCACATCACACACACTCAATACAATATGTTGTGTGTGTGTGCTGTGAATATTTTAGACTAAGTTCCTAATTTGATTCGTTACAGAGATCCATAACACGCAATGTTTTATCAAACAATTAAGAAATACAAATAAACAATCGATTGTGAATAATGAATGGTTTCGCCACACCTCACGTTTAAGCCATTAAAATAATAATCGAATGCATGACAGTTTAATGCAGTCGCCGGACTGTTGTATGTAAATAAACAGCTTTAGAAGATCGAAATGTTGACTGACGACTTAGCATTATTGTTATCGGCCTCGTTGACGTTGCAATAGCCAACGGTTCCCAAACTTGTCGACAGCAGCCCCTTTGCTGGGAATTTCTTTTGCACTTGGTACTTTTTTATGCCAAATGGGTAAGCATTTGGCCGCTATCTCACCTGATGGAAAGTGATATAACCAAAACATGCAGACAAATATTATTAACTAGCTGTGAATCGTCAGCCTTACTGACGATATTGATGATGTTGATCTAGGATAATAAAATGAAAAAGCCCCGTAAAATAAAATTATTCTACCCATAGAGGTAGAATAATTTTATTTTACGGGGCACAGCTAGTTGGTAATATTTGTAGTTTTAGTCACAGAGATAGACTGAATTTACCTTTCTATCAAATTTGATCAAGATCGATCCACGTTTAAGCCGTTTATATAAAAAAAAAGCCGGAAGGACGAAGATTTACATCTTAATCGAATTACTTACACATATACATACATTAAATTGATATATTTGTGTGTTGTGTTGAAGTGAGCAACCTCTAAATCGTTTCTAAACTTTGAAATTTATATTTATTCTTGTATAAGTTTATTTTTTATGTAATTTATCCTGTGATATCAACAACAATTTGAAAGCATACACGTAGGGACTTGAAATACAAAGCGCCCGAGATGCGAGCCCTTTACTGCCGTCATTATATTCATCAGAATTGTCTTTAGTATTTAACTCTTAGCAGATGCGTCTAAATTAAAAGTAAGATTTAGTACGTGGCGTTTGAATATTTTAAAATTAAATAAAAAATAGTAGATGCGTCTATTTCTCCTGATTTCGATGATGTATATAACTCAATTTTGACAAAAAAGGAGACACATATTTTTTCCTTGGGATGGCAATTTATAAAAAGGCAGCGGGGGGAGAAGTCGCGGGCGCTTTTTATATCAAGGTTCCTTCCGCGCCATAAATTTTAACCTCACAGCGCCCGGAGCGCGCGCCTCGGGCGCTTTGTATATTATGTCCCAGTCAAAATACTAATAACAAAATTAGTATATCTTCGTTAGCATAAATCTGACCCTGCATATATTCTCCCATCATTGTTAATATATATACGAGCTGAAGGGGCTTTCAGGTACAACATTTGAGAAGCATCGAACAATTTAGGCAGTGAAAGCTACGTCTGCTCACGGCTTCACTCGTCAAACAGGATGCAACGGCAGCCCAAAATCAGCAGACAAGCAAAAAGCGTTATTGAATTAGGATTAGACTAATAAAACCTTTCAATCTAGACGTTACTGCTTGACTGATCAACCTCGTTAGGTACTGCATAAATGCCAGATTCCCAGTGACTAAGTCTAATATAAATTAAGGAATTTGGTTCGTAGAAGCTTGTTAGCAAATTCTTTAATCTTTCATATATTTTAAAATACGAATTCGCTTCGACTTCAGTGAAATATCAAGCTTGGAATATATTATTATTAGAGATGTTATAATAAAATGTTTAAAGAATCAACCGTTTTGTTGTAATATGTTTTTCTGCAGCTTAAAACCTTGCAATCTGATTTAGTAGCCAGATTTTAATATATTATATATTTTATTAACACTAAAATTAAATAAATTGAATAAATAAAAATATCTTGTCAGATAGAATAACATAAAGTTTTAGTTTTTACTAACGCGTTCAATCAAAACCCAGTCATAACTTTAGTGTTAGTGCAGCTCAATGCCGGCCAAAACGGGATGGCAATACTGAAAAGAAAAAAGTACAAGGGTCTTGCACGCGGCTGTCACTCGTAAATTCCCTATAAGGAGGAATAGGGTCACAGGGGTCATCGACATTCGGTTTAGTGGGTAAGTTCGTGTAATAGATGAGTGGTGCGATTGCGGGCGATAAAGCATCGAGCGGCGCGGGCGTGGAGGCGAAGGCGACTGGAGGTGAGAAGCGTGGCGGCAGGCCGTGAGATACCTGCCCCGATATCGGAGCGCCAGAACCTCGTCCCAGCCCTGGCTTACCGTTCAGATGACGTTTCACAACTCTTCCCGGACCAATAACTTAGGGCTCATGCGGCTAGAGTCACGTTCTTACGTTAATGCCCTACAATGAGGACTTTCAACACTATCCAATCTTTAACGACAATCATGTTCGTCCTTACTATAAATGGATTATTTGGTGTCGCTTTTCACATTTCGAAAACCGTATTTACTTTGTTTGGCAGTAATAGGTACGGAAGTTTCAAGTAAAAATAAGGCTTCCACTTACCACTGAACGTAATAACAATGATTTGCTGCGAGATTTTAAAGTTGTTCTCTGCATGTCGATTTTCGTATCGACACCTCTCGGTAATTAAAGTTCGTCACGCGATCCGAGTAAGTGTATCTGCGTGTACTTGCACCAGAACATGAAATGTAATCGATTTACAACGAGTAGGTAGAAGGTACGGGTTTGCACAAGGCGCGGTGCCGTCATTTCTCCGAGCCCTCGGCGACACATCAACCTTCAAGTTGACGTTCCATTTCGCTCGGGTTGTTCTCTGGTTTTTATCACATTATACATTGGGTTTATCATATTGCCTCCATATTTTTGTGACGTGTAGTAATTACCGACGCGACAGCATCTTGGTAAGCGCGGTGAGGCTGTGACGACAGCTGCTATCTGATTTTACAGGATTTGCGTGAAATATATATTGTTATTATCCGCGGATATAAGACACGGACAATGATTTCCCTTGCTTCGCCGTACGATGATGTTTATTCAAAAAGGAATAATAGAAACAAAATGTATTTAGAGTATCACCACTATTATACAAATCCATGCCGATTTTGGCTACGTTCACGGACTTTTTATTCCGTAGAGCTTAGGTGACACACTCTGATGCATTAAATTAAAATGCTCTGATGTGGTTGACATAGCCAATTTTTGCAAAAAAATGCCCGCCAAATGCACGCATGTAGCGATGCCATTTGTAAAGTTATATAAAGAGTTGTATAGTTTACAGTAAAATACAGCAACCGGGGTTATTGTTCTCATGTGCTCAATCTTACTACCAGCGTTCCCATCATGCTGGCGGCAATGCCTCTTCGAATTGTAATGCTGATACGCTAAGCCTAAGAAGTATCAGCATTTTATTATAACGTGTCGCGTCAACCAAGTCAACAGGGTGATTAGTAGAGGGTTAGCTAGACGTGGTGGCCGTGTAGTTGGACCTATTTTTTGGAAATACAAGATCGCGTAAAAGCCGCTAGGTGTTATATTTTTTTTATCGTTGATTTTGTTATTTTTTAGAATTTTCAGAAAGGTTTACTCATTTTCATAAATATTTTATTTTCGTGCATGTTTCTGGTAACTTTATTGTAATGGCCTCGGGTGTACTTTTGGTCTGCCTTCGGCTCTTTTAGTTCCTTACAATGCCTAAATTATTCGCTCTAAGCTCTTAATTCTAGGAAAATAAAAATTAAACTAAAGTGGAAGACCTTCTTAATAAAAAAAAACTAAATGCCACCAAAGAATTTCTAAAAATAACAAAATCAACGATAAAAAAACAACAACACCTAGCGGCTTTCATGCGAACTAGTATTTTCCAAATAGATTCAACTACACGTCCACCACGTTTGGCTAACCCTCTACCAAACACACTGTACATTTAAAAAAGAAGATAAAAAAATATCCTAAACTCAAACTCAAACTCAAACATTTATTGTCAGAATGTAGGTAATACAGAAGGTGTAGTGGAAGATTCAGTGATCCTTACAAACTACCCTGTTTAAGGGTGTACAAATATTAATTACCGTCCATGTATACATTTAATGTGCACATGTACTATAAAAATACGAAAAACTACAGTAAGTATACAGGTACATAATATACACGTACTTAGTATTTAAACCGTTTACTTACATAAGCTCAGCATTAAAACTTTTGTATAAAGTAGACCAAAGCTATTATAAATGCATTTTCAAAGAAACCGCCTGGAAGTGTCGGCGCTTATCGGTCACATAAAAACAATCAATCAAACCTTAATCTTCGGGTAGCTGATAGCGGCGTACTACTTTTGGAAAACTTTTACACCAACTCGATCAAGTAATTGCAGGCTTCAATTCGAGTAATGATACGCTTAGTGCTTGGCGGTGAGAGAAAACGTATGAGTACTCTGATAACCTCCAAAAATTAAATTCACAAAATGATTTCAGAGTGTGATGTGGGGTAAAATCACGCGCACTGATTACAAGAGGCGGGTCTCTGTCATTACGCTGTCAAGTGTCTGTAACGAGCTGTAACTCGATCCAATTTAAGGAGAAATGTCTAATATTTAATTTTACACCGCGACGCGACGTGAGCCGTGTTCAGAATTACAACTTCTCGGTTGCGAGCTCATGCGCTTGGATAACGAGGATTGTTGATGTACTTAAAGTACATCAAAAATATATGAGTGAAATTTAAATTGACCTTAATATCGGTAAACCAGCAATGCACGCGTCTTCAGCATGTAAACTAATCTTAGTCTTGTTAATATACCTCTTATCAGTGATAAAATACGTAAAAATATATTTAGTAATGGCTAATAATCGTATTAGTGTCTTGCGACTTGGTTCACGTTAATTTGGTTTATATATTGTATCTTGATTCCAATCCCTAAATTATCCACACATCAAATCGTCCAAACCTGTCCAACTCTTAAAGAAATATCTCATATTAAACTTAAATACTTACACACACATGCACACTTAACCACATTTATAATTTGATTATAAAAAGGAGTAATTATTTTCAGTCGCAGAGCAAAAGACTTCAACGCGCTATATTGTAATGTAAAAAATATACCTACAGTAGGTATGTAACATTGTACATATGAAAATGTAACAGGGTCTTTATATAATGTTTTTTGTAAATCAAGTGGTTAGCCTTTTCCAAAAAAATAAATAATTATCTGTTTTCTGAGCCGCTGATTTCAGGTCAAAGTTCGATTTTCGATCTTGGCATGTCATGCACTATTCTCGATTTTTATTGTAATTCGTTCGCCACAATCTGTTGATTTTAACTTTATAAATGTCATTTATGTCGGTTACGGTAAATTATATGTCAGTATGCAAGTAATTACGAACAACACCTTGGAGCGAGAGAGGTCAGAAAGAAATTCACTTAAAACTGTAACACGCCCTTCACAAGAGCCTCGCCTGGCCGTCGAACGCCGCGAATATATGAAGTCGGGTCATTTTCGAAAACCAGTGTCCGAAAGTGAAACTACTCGCGCATTTATTACCGGGTAAAATATGTAGATTGCCAGCGAGATAATAATGATATGTGCTCGTGGTAATGAAATTTCCCGCCGTCAAACGGTGCCAAAGTAATTTGCGTTGCTTGTCTCTGGCAACGAGCGCCCCAAGGGCCGCTTTCGAGGTTGCGCAAGGCGTTAATGAGACTCACTCAACTTTATATTGGGTGTAACGCACGCGAGGGTGGCATCGCATCCTTTGTTACACTCTGTTTACAGCGTTCACTAATATTTAAATAAGTTGCTGAACCAATTTATCAGCACGCACTGAGTAATACACGCACGTTATGAGTCTCTCTTTCGCTGTCATCATAGTATCTTTAAAAGATTGGATAAGGCATCTTCGTTCGTATTTTTAAAAGATCACGGGAATCGTAAACCCGCCCATATAGAATAGATTTTTTTACAAATGCATGCGTGTAAACAAAATGTTGTGTAGCAGTTACCATTTTCTAGATTGGGAATTCTGTGTACTTTTTTTTAAACTGACTCCTCATTTAGAGTACGTTCACGGCAACTTGCTTTGACTTAGCGAGAAATTTGCCGAGTGATATTGCATCGTAAAGCCTTTGGTTTTAACAAAATGCTTCCTTGACTTGTTCTTAGAATATGAATCGAAATAAAATAAGTTCCTTTCCCTGACAGATTCGAATAAAATATTTATGTGCTGGCTACAAGTGGCAGTTCTCACGTCACTCGCCGCACGAATTGATATCATTGTTACTTCGAATAACCCTCATTCGACACCGCAACGCAACCAATCCTTCATTTTAAGCTCCAACGACCTGTAAGAATAAATGTAACTGTTACCACATGGACGCAAGTTGGACGTTTAACATGCCATGATTGCATTGTTTTAAAACGTGCTTTACAATTATTATTTTATTTTTCACGAGTAGTACTTTCGAAGCGGTGGGAATCATTAACCCTGATCGTGTTTACCGACTTCTCGATAATTACAACGTTGCAGAATAGCCTCGTAAAATCTGTTTACAAATAAAGATTCTTATGTTTAATTAAGTGCCTCAAACGGCTCAATTCCGCGGGTAATTAAAGAAATTGGTGCAGCTTTCGTGGACCAGGTAAATTATTGTTAAGGGCCATAACATTACAGATTCATGGAAGAGGCTCGCGGCCACCCTGCGAGCTCCACGCAGGCGATCCGGTCATATTTGTTAAATCATCGGAACCCTGTAATTTTGATCGATATCTTTATTGACGGCACAAATTTATTGATCATTTCTTTGCAAACGTAAGTTCCTGTGAATACAATATAGAGGCCTCAGCGGTGTCGCAAGTCGCTGCGAGAGTCGACCTTTTTACCGCACCGATTATTGCTATGGTTTCGTTTTTCAATAGCCACTCATCTCATCAGATCGGCCTACTTCACTTTGTTTAAGAAAATTGAATTTTGCTCAATGCATAATACATCTTAACTGATCTCCAAAACAAAGTCTAATAATGCAAGCTGTGCTGTTAATAAAATAAAACCAAAACGCCATGCATAGTAAGTAGGTGCGTTGTTGAATTACGCATACATGTGACTGCGTAATCAGCATACTTACATTACAAGTTGTTTGAATAGGTATTTATAGTTTATCTGTCTTGTCTCTCAAAATACACTAGGTATGTTAATTTTTTGATAATAGCTTCAATTAATTTATATGTTCAACATGTAGTATGAGTATTGCGAGTATGTAGTAGTTATAGTAGTGTAGTGACGACCCAGTTGGCGCAGTGGACAGGTGTCCGCCCTCTGCGCCGTAGGTCCTGGGTTCGATTCCCGGCAGGAGCACAAATTCCTTCCCAAGGGATATTGTTTCTGGTTCTGGGTGTATTGTGTGTGTGATGTGAATGCTTCCGGCACCCACGATACAAGTCTTTGAACTTAGTGTGGGACTGTGAGTGTGAATGCGTTTGTTTTGTTGTTTTGTTTTTGTTTGTAGTATTACGAGTTATATATATATATATATATATATATATATATAACTCGTAATACTATATCGAATATAATATATATATATATATATATTATATTCGAAAGGCAAGCTTTTGGAGCATAAATAAATATAAGTAACTAAATAAAATACTCTATTTGTTTTAACTACATATTTTTCACATTACCAACCTCGTACACTGCGGCGAATAAAACATTAACAATTTCATTTAATGAGGCACGTATGTCATGTTATTACCGAAAATTGAGCTTACGTCGCGTCGTAGCAAATTCAACAAGTCCGGCCCATATTTTGTTTAGCCAGCAATGTGTATCTGAAAATGCCTCTATGGCACATTTTCATTGAAATAAGCAATATCTGAATCTTACGTGACGAGAATCGAATTAACGCATAGAAAGTCCGTATGCACGCACAGCGGGCTCTGAGACCCATCACCGACATCACATGCCTACATAGAACCCGGAAAAGAAGATATGGCAAAATAAAAAAATAAAATATCTATAAAATACCGTAGCAAACTCTTCAACAGTAGATGCCATATAAACCCAGCATTTTCATCATTTCGAACTGCTTATGTTCACTACTCCTGGTCTTTGGCATTATATCTATTTTATCAGGGAAAATAAATAAAGGTAATTACTCGAATTCCTAAACATTATTTATAAACACTTGCCTTGCTCAAAGGCTCATGTTTTTAACATCCCGTGTCTTTAAATAGTTATTTACTTAACATTTTGTTATGATTTTTTTTATTTACGTGTAGGGGCTACAGTTATATACGTAAGTACCAGATATTTTAATTAAAAATGTAGAGAAAATCGTGTTAACAGATATAATTAGTCGAAACATAATTATGGAAAATTAACTAGATGTACCTCAGGTCTTAGTCTGCGATCGGAATGGACTAACTGTACCTTGTATAAAAACATTTTCTATTTTGGAAGACATATTTGTGCTGCATTAACTTGGCTGTACTTGTTCAAAATCAAAACAGAGTAAGAACTTCTAATTATATATGCTCCTGGCACATCTGAATTTCTGCGATCATGGGTTAGTACCGTGTCACATGTTCTCAGCCGCATGTTCCTCTGCGAAACACACTATTTCATCGATGGTCTTATCTCGAACTTGTCCCACCGATGATTTATTAATATTCTGTTTACTTTCACCATACGAGGAAGCATTGTCGACACAATTTGTGACGGCTATAACCATCAAAATAATTGCCGCGCTCCTTTATGAGCAGTTAACAGACTGTAAAAATCACAAATGACGCTCTTTTGAGAATATACCCTGTTGGCTTTTATGCGGTAATTATATTGCTTTAAATCTTCTAGTGATTGTTAAATTTCTAAATTTTTTCGTCGACGAACAGGAAGTTATGAGAACCATAACAGTTTATTGTTTTTAAAGTATTATAAATGGTTTTCATATTTGTATCGTCGTGTAGGCGCGGTAGGACAAATAAAGAAACTAAAAGTGATTTCGTGCGAGGTCGCCTTTGTGCCAAGCTGCAGACAGCCGGACCATATCGAAGCTGCATGTGGGAATTAATGCCACCTCTGCTAAGATAACATCACAGAAAGATAAACTAGTTCATTACTTGTCTTATTCATTTAATTAATATTAAAAAATGCGAGCAATAAGTACCGCTTAATTATTTTATCCGCCATTTAAATTATTACAAGTAGTTAAATTTATAGAAACGAAAACGGTAATATTTAAATAATGAAAGTCCATTATAGAAGCAAAAGGACATGTTTACAAAGCTAAGTAATCAATCAAGTCAAGGAAATTGCAGCGGTCGCCGTAAGCGTAGAAATTGATTATTGAAAATAAAATGCAGAGTCGTGGTCCAGTTACAGTACAGCAATTATTCTTAGCGAGAGAAAATACAATGACCGTTTTATATAAACGTAGATTTAAATCAGTAGACTTTAAATGTTCTGTTCTAAGTAGACTCATAAATAATGCTTATAAATATGTATAAGCCGGCTGGCATTACAGAAAAAATCGAATGGTAGTACGTACAGAAAATATAATTTTGCAATATTACTTACATCAAGTCTATTAATCTTGTCTATAAATTTAAGTGGAAGTAAATTCAATCATTATTAAACGTAATTAAAGTTTTGGAGTCCGTGTTATAAATAACGTTTAAAAACAAGCGTTCGTCGGCGAATAAAACTTAATAAACGCGCTCATGGTGTTTTTTTTCTGCGGTGCAATTGAATGGAAGAAAAATGTCAGTTGAATTATGAAAGCGATCGATAATGAAAATGTTGGGGCATGCAGGCCAGTAGAAAGTGTCTCGACCTGAGCTTTCGTTAATTTGGCAACTGGAGCCGGGTCAGCCGAGCCCCAGGTCACATAAATATGTCCACACTTCGCCCCCGGCACTACTTTATTTGTTAAAATATTGCCAATTATAATCAAAGTACGCGCACTTGCTACTGCCAATGTCTTGTCGATTTCTTAATCTTTTCTTCGACCAGATTTCATCGTTTCCGTATATCTGAGGACATAATTGCATTCGATGGGCCTTGAGCTTCTTTTGGTTTGGTATGATCGTTTTGTGCTGCCGCTTTTGGAATGGTTCATAACTTCATTCTTGTTTATTTAAATTTACTATCAACAGTGCATATTTGCAGCTATTTATATATAGATCAAAAATAAACTCGATAGTTGGCTGCACAAGGCAATCTTGTCGAGAACAAAGATTATGTTTACGGTAAGATGCCCAATAAAAAATATACAAAGCGATTGCAAAACAGAGATCGTAGAGCCGAAATATTGTTCCCACGGTGCGCGTGCACCGAGCGCGGCGCTGTCGTCCATCAACATCATTATCTATTAAAAATATCACGTCATATTGTTCGCTATTTTGTATTTTTACTTTCTTGCTATCGGGCAGGTATCTCGAGGCGCCTATAAATCTCGACAATAGTAATTATGAAACATTGCCTTGACAAACACGTTACGAAATAATTAGGTAAACAAAGATTAAAAAATATAACAAATATTCTCAGTGCAATTCATAACAGACCCGACGCCATTAATGAACTCACACAATAAATACGACTAGACATTGTATCTATTCATATGTATAGTTGATTGAGACTCATAACGTTTTCAATTCATTATGATGACATAATACTGATTTTAGTATTATCATAGCTAGTTACTTTAAACAGTTATGCGTATAGATAAAAGATAACACTTTAAAATGAATACTATAGCCTACTTGCATATCGGAGTCCGGTTCAGTCCGCAAGTAATTGCTACTCCTGCAGCGTCCTAGAAAGCTTGCAGTGCTTCGTTACAGCCACACGGCCCTTAACACTGATTTATGTTCGCAATAAATATTTTTTGAAAGTTCCAGTGCGATAATAACTCCATTAATTTTGATTAATGACAATTTCTCAAAAGTGAATTTTGACTTAACTACTACGTAGCAATCGTCTCGCGACCTGTCTTGCCATCGAACGCGACGGAACCCGAAACATTTTAATTAATTTTGCTCTCCGATCGATTGTTCTTATTACGATTGTGATTTAGTGGACAGTCGATATTAATAACATTCCTTTTTTGTAATTGAATGACATATTTAATTAATAATAATGAATTCGTTTCATATCAGGTACAGTGCATGTGCTGTAAGTAGTGTTAAGCATGTGGTTAAACAACATCACTTTAAAGATACTTTCATAGCAGCTATAATTTAGCACTCATATTACAATGCGCACTCTATAAACAGCATAAGTACCTATACTAAAAGCTGCAATAAAATAAAATGTAAAATTTATTTGTCGTGAAACAAGCTCATTTCCACAGTGAATATAAATATATTCCGAGTGGTGTTTATCTCGGGCGAACCGCTTCGGGTGGCGACACATTCAGCGCATTTGCAATGCGAGATATCCCGTATTACCATAAACAGTACGAGGCGGAGGGCACGCCGTCTATCGCGGTACGACATATAAATTATTCAAAATAAAGTATCGCTTAACCCTTGACCCGCGAGCGTGCGCGGGCCGGGAGCGCTGCCCGCTCCGCAGCCCTAGGTCTCACGCGCCGTCGCCGTCACCGTGTGCCGTCTCGTGCTCGCGGGGCGCAAGTACTCGCAACACTTCCCGCCTGCAGCGAACGTCAGCCTCCTATTATCTCGACACATCTCATGAAGTTTCCAGATAACCTAATCCAGAAACGAAGATTTATAAAGTCTCGTTACACAGTTGACACTGAAACTGGTTTGGACATAATGGACTGGGCATTCATCAAATTGATAAGTACATATTAGGCTATTTTTAATGGCGCTACTTGATACCGATTTAAATAAAAAAGCAAGCAAAAACTAAATAGCCAACGGCAAAGTTGTTTTGTTAGAATACATTTGCATTTAGCCGCACCAAGTTTTAAATAAACGATTATACATTAAAGTCATTTATCTCTTAAATAACAATCTTAATGTAAAGCCAGTAGTTTTACACAATTATCTTAAACACCTTATAAAACTGTTTACTAACCGTGATCTAAAGAATGTAGTAAAAACTACAATAACTTGAAGTCGTTTATTTGTTCCCTCTCAATGACTACAACAGTTGCAAACAAAAAAGAATTATAACTAGCCAGTTCATGGCGTGGAAGATAGTTAAGTAAAATTAACTGCTTATCCTGCGGAATTCTTGTTATGAGGAGCAGTTTTGCGCAGGCGATGCAGGGGCAGCGGGGGCTGGCGGGGACGTCGCGCATGTGCCGGCCGCGCACCCGGCAGGAACCGCAGGACGCTGCTTATTTACTTAACAGCTTTCGCAAAACGGCCCATTACAGGTAACTGTACTAAATAATTACTGCAATGTGCCTTTCTATTTCTATGCGCGCGTGCGCGTCCACCTGCCCTGATCACTGTAATTATTTACTATGCATGAATGTGGCGGGCGCGGGCGGCTGGGCGGGTGTCTAGGACGCGTGGACAAAGGACGGTCTGCAACGGTCCGCGGACAGGTTCCGCGCTCGACATGGGTGAGCTGCATAGCAATTTTAAAATGCGATCATTAATTCACATTTGCACGAAGCAACTCCTAGACGAAACCGGCGCTGTATGAGTCAACGAAGCTATTTTATCTTGTTCGTTTTGCATAGTTTTGTTTGGAAATGTGCTTTAAGTATAATATAAATATAATATAATAAGTATTACAAAAGATCGTCTAAACTATCTTTAACCTCGTTTTTTCTGACTTAAATATTTTTATTGTAAAACTTAGACTTGTTTAATGATGTGATGTCATACCATATTTAATGCAATTTAAATTGTTACCATATAAGTAATTTTGAGTATTATTTAAGAATGTTTTTCGGGTTTTAATGCAGAAACTTAACAGTGGTCTCAAAAAGTCACCAAATCTGCGTTATAATCGTAATAATCCTACTAATTTTATAAATCCGAAAGTTTGTGTGTAAGTTTGCAAGTATGTAAGTATGTTTGGTCTCTCTTCACGCTTTAACGGCTGAACGGATTTGGATTGAATTTGATATGTACATAGCTTATACCTAAGATTAACACATATTAAAAATAGCGAGCGAAACGGCTAGTTCTAAATAAGTGGTACAACAACAAAATGTCTAAGAGACGAGGTACTCGCATGCTCTAGGTTGTGAAGGCGTTAGTTGGATCGCTTGCAAAATCTATCGCCTGTTATTCTTGTAAAAGACATCAACGCGCTCCCTTCCACTTGGAACGCTATCGCATCTGTGTAAAGTAAAAACATTCGATTTATTTCTACTAAACGATTAGACTTAAAAGTCATACAGATGATTCATAAGTTACTTGAGTTATTATCATCGACTTTTACGATTAGAACGGACACAAAAGCCAAGCGGCCATCTGTAAGAAACAACTTTTAGCTGCGCTGACTCTTCAGTATAAAGTTATTAGCTACTACCTTACGTCTGCGCGACTCATATTTTACTAATAACTGACACGTAGTAAAGTAAGTCTGACAGTGAATGCCCTGTAAGAATAAAAAGATTTCAGACCGCTGTAAAAAGATATTAGAATACTACTCTGTTAAACGAGAAAGCTCATACTTTTAAAAATTCAAATTAGTTTGTTCACATGTTCCC
Organism: Lomographa bimaculata; assembly: GCA_948107665.1. NCBI lineage: Eukaryota > Metazoa > Arthropoda > Insecta > Lepidoptera > Geometridae > Lomographa > Lomographa bimaculata. The sequence continues at coordinate 12,870,449 of OX403587.1, read as the reverse complement.
CAAAGAGACATTCATGAAAGTTAATGACTCTACTGCCAGATTCGCAAAATTACAACCATCTCGAGAAGAATCTGGCAAGAAACTCGGCGGCGCATTTTTTCATTATTTTTTTATTTTTTAAACAGTACTAATCGCTAATTCAATTATTCAAACCTAGGTATACCTATCTATATTTTGTAATCGCCAGAAAGCGCTTTTTTAGCCTTTATGAATCCATGTCATTAATGTAATCATTCGTTTTATAATAATATTTTGTAATTAATCATCATACATATATGCTTTTATATAAAGAATTCATATTATGTGGATTGTTAATAGAGGCTACCAAGTTGATAACAACTGGAACTTCTTCGTATTCATATTAGAAGCCCGTGCCAAGGATCGCAGTTAAGCTAAAAGTTGAATACTAAATAATTTCTAGGCTAAACTTTGACTTATCAATGTTTACATGACTTTTTGGATGGCTGTCTGATCTAATTCGCTGAAGTATAGTTAATAAGTAGACTATAAGTTAAAATTATCTCTTGCTATGTAAAACGTGTTATTTGAGAAACAATCAGAGGACGATAATTTGGCGAATCATAGTGATAACCGTTGATCGTTTCTATATGTTACCAATGCAGCATTATAGGCACTAAGAATATGTGCATTATAGTTTATACGATTATGAAATAATATTTAATGATTTGTCCTTGAGTTCACTATATTTAAAGCAGTCGATGTGTATCAAAGTCATTCATGATAAAATAAGCGTGCCTAATATTATCTCAAATAAATTATTTCCTACAGTTATTTGATTTGGGACCTTCCATTCCGACCTTGTCATAGAGATGCTTGAGAATTGAGATCCGTTGCGGATTAGAAACCTTGGAGTTATCGACGACTATCAGGATGTAACGAACTGCATTGTTTATTTTTCCTTATAATTTATTTTAAGCCTTGTAAGAGCTACACTTGTATGTAACCAACAACCAAACAAAGACTATACTGTCAAACAAAAAATGTTAACAAATCTGGCAAGACAAAAAGTTTTTTTGTTGCACCTAGTTTTAATTATTGTATGGATTTGAAACCTTTTGCAAAATAATAAAATTTGGATGACAAAACTATAGTTTGGTATCATCGAATTGATGTGATGATGGACCATTAGGGCCATATTATTTTAGGTCCGTGATTATTAATATATTTAATTTGCAGATTTGTGTATGTGTGTTTGTTTGGAAGTATATTTAAAATAAGGTATCTTTTTAGGGCTGGGCGTATATGGATGAAAACAGTATGTAGGTAGAAGTGCAGTTGGTCTAAACTAGAATATGATTCACGTCGCGTCGTTTATACTAGAATATGACAAAGATTACTTCTTCTTTTAATAAACACAGGCAAAGCCGTGGCTATAGCTAGTCAACCATAAAGTTATGTATCAAACTGGTGTAGTTTACTTAGTTTAAGTTATTGTACCTAGAATAATTCCTTCTAGAAGCTTAATAAAAACCTTTTTGACACATAATTACCCGGAGAGTATACAGTAATCCTATCATAAATTCTTTGTGCCTTATTTGCCAAGAAGCATTAAGCAAACTTTATTAAAGGTACATTTACTTGTATTATGTAGAATTAACATCTCAAATGACATAATCGCCTTTAATTACTTGCTGCCTATGCATGGACAGGTAACGCGAGAGCTCCGTCGAAGTCACAATGGAAGGCATCATATCAACGTCTCTTCGCAATAATGGGCGTCGAAACCGTTGCATGCGCCGCGCCGACTCAGGCGTGGCACTGACAATTGGATTGATAAGGCACTTTCTAGTCGATAAGTACTTTGTGTCGATATAGGTGCCTATTCTTAGCGTATTTTCTGTTTCATTATATTTATAATATACGAGCTGTACCTGAATGCGTTGCAATGCCTCGTAAAAATGTGTTTTACCTCTTTCACGTTTTTGGTTGCCTAGTGCTTTATTACCATAATGATAAATTATTATCTCTTTAATGTTTATGTTTGCCTTGTACTTTTTGAAGCCCAACAAAAATAATCTATAATATTTATAAAATTTCTTTTATTCTGCCCAATCTCCTTAATTTTTTTATTTAGTAAGAACGTTCTACAAAGTATTATACAACATAAATAATTTAAACGTAAGCAAAACTAAAAAAAAAACCGACTTTACCGCTTGTATTTTAGTTTTGGCCTGATCGATTTCGATAAAATTTATATGGAACCACCTCTGAAGCCTACCAAAATCTACCAAATCTACTCTAACCCAATCTATCTCTAAACCCAATCTACTCTGAATCTACCTAATAAAAATAGAATTTTGAGAATCGGTCCACAAATGGGGAGTAATCGGAGAACATACATAAAAAAAACATATGCATAAAAAAAACATATAGTAACTCCTCCTTTTTTGAATTCGGTAAAAAATAAATGAAATCCGTAAAGTCGTTCTCAAGTTACGGCGTGACCAAGGTAAATGGAATTCATTTTTATGTACGTTTACCTATAGTATGTTTGAAACCCTATTATAACCGTAGGAAATAGATACGAGTAGTATTTATTCACAATTTTATTTGTTATTTCTGATAGGAGTTTGACCGATATCTTACCTGATGATAAGTGACATGTGGTCTGTTGTAAACATGACATGTGGTCCCTTGGCTACGCTCATGTTAAAAAGTTACTGATGTTCTAATCTAGAACTTGGACTATAAATGCCATACATCTTAATACTTCTAGCCTTAGAAGAATACCCCAAAATCACACACACATAAACATTTACCTACTTGCTTTGAGTATTAAAACATTACAATTAAGTACGATGGATTATTATAATATGGATTTTTATATACTATACTATACTACACACAAATTAAAGATTTTGTATAATAAACTTCTTTTTACCCATTATGTACACTACCATATCGAAATATTCTCGATACACCCAGATTAACTGGAAGAAAATGCTTTGTACCATTGAGTTCGCCTATGTACCTACAAAATTGTTTGTGCGATAAATATTTTCTATCTATCTATGGATTGATGATGAAACTGGAAACATTATATGGGGAGAAATTTTGACCATCTCTAATTTCCCATCGAGCAAAGCTGGAGAACTGAAATTTTAGAGCATCAGTCCGCCTATGTCATAAACAAATTAATACCGAATGCATCTAATATGAAAGGTCCGTAATTATCTTTTAAACTTTTAATGCAGGTAAATATGTAATGTGATTCTTTGTAATAAAATCTCTAATATATGTATTTGCAATAATTCTTATTATAAAATTGCTTATAATTAAAGGATTTCAAATGGTGTTACTTTTAGAAAAATTTGGCCTGTGCATTCCAAAACGCGATGAAAGAGTGAATGTATTTGCTAGTTTTCTGTTTTATTCCGCAATACCCAATGATGAACAAGTATCATATATAAGTTATAAAAAAATAAAATATGTTTAAAAAGCGGCAGTACCATCTAAACACCAACGGAAGTACCCACTAAACAATAACGGATGTACCATCTGAAAAATATGTCATTGTTGGCAAAGATTGCAAAAGAAACTGTAAGCGCTTAAATCAAAATTTAATTGAGATGCTCCTCCTTTTGGGGAAGTCTGTTATAAACTTGTCACTTATGTAAATTTAGATAGCCATAATAAACAATACGCTCGTAAAAATGAAAGTTGATTGTTTAACGACAGATGATTGATGTCGGATATACATAAAATGTATAAGCCACCGCGTATTCACGCAATACTTTTCCCACCATAATTATTATTTGAAAACTATGACGTGACGATTTTTAAATTGCACCTGTTTCTCTTTGGACAAACGCAAGTATTGTAAGATACTCTCACTAATATTTATTAGATTTAAGTTTCTAGAGTAAAGCCTGAGTTCGCAGACTGAACGGTAATATGGAATCTGAAAAAGCTGTGCTTTTATTTTATTTTTCTTTTTTAAATAAACGGTTAGCGACAAATTATTTAATTAAAGGAAGATTTTACATCCGTTATATTTTCGATGTATATTAATGTTATATTATATATATCTTAATAAAAAAGCAGTAGTACAGTCATACTATTCTACTGGCAATTAGAAAATAGTCGCCATAGATCAACAGCTATACTTTTTTTTATCTCTGAGGATCTCTTCCACGAGGCACACTTAGTAACACTTGAACTATTATTTACGAGAACTTATGTAATGTTTATTAAATAAACAATCACTTCTTATGTTATCCCTATAAAAGAGAATTCATAAGTAGTGCTGTCATCGACTTTAAAGCACATGACGTATTTCTTAAGTGTTGAACAAAAACTTAATTTACTTAATTTAAATTGAAGTCAGTGAGCATGTTAAGCTCTGTAATTAAACGAGATATCGTCGCCTGAGTTGCAGCAAGGCGAACGTGTCCACCGAAACATTAATATCTCTGATGTTCACCCAACACCGTCTTGACTGACACTTGACAAGCACGTGAGGAACGGAACAATATTATTATTGTTACAAAAGTCTATAAGCGCAAACGAGATCGGATTGATGCCACACAGCGCTCGATTAAGCTTATTCAACACCTTAGATTTTGAATGAAAGTAAAAGTAAATCTCTATGATGATAGGGTCTTCTGATTGATTGACCCGCTACCATATTCACCTTACGTATCAAACTTATTCGTTTAGGAAGACTCTCCGTGCGATCGGTATTGTAATAACGACGATTTATCACACTTCGTATTTGGTAACTGTGTATCGGATTCAGTAAGCCACTTCGCTGCAAGGTCGTCAGGTAAAAAACTCGCTACATGTTTTTTCGCTCTATTTTTATTTTATTACAAAGAAAAAGAATATCAGAACACCTATTTGGAAGTGCGGCAACGAGCTCACCACCGACTGGTCGATACAGGAAGTTAAACCAATTGAACAACAATAAGATTTATGTGTTTTCGAGTGCAAAAGTTCCCAGACGATTTTTTGTCGGCGAGCAAGACCTACGTTGCTTAATTAGCTCTGTAGGTTCAGTTATTTAAATTAATTTCAAACGGACGAGGTTTAACCGTCTTAGCTTTTTTAGCTGAGCTAGTTTTTTCGTCTCTTGCGACATAAAACTATCAGATATGGATATTATAAGTGAAACTTAAAATATCGATCGAAGCTTTATGTCGAACCATAAAATGAGTTCGAACCGAGTGACCTACGAGCCCAATAGATTGTCCATCGTGCCCGATCTGTTGTAGGTCATGGGGCATTGTGCTACAGCTTATAGTATAGCGTTATGCAAAATACGAAGCGCCTTTCGATTCTGCGATATCTATAAATCGAGAAGAGCGATCGTGGGATAGCGCGCGCATGCACAGGTGAGCGGCGACTTTGATGTGTTACTTTATTTTAACGGTTCCATTTAAAATAAAACGATTGCTTGTAATTATATTAAAAACGCTATAGCTAGATTACAGAGCAGATAACGTAACTTCATTATGTATTAGATACTATTTTTATCGAAGAAAGTAGCTTGATATTAATTAAATTATAGATATATTACAGCAATACATTTACTCGTACGTACCATTATAAATAATTGCTTTATTTTTTGCAGCAACATATAGCTACGCAGGGGTGCCACAAATTGAATATGTACCATCGAGTTTAACATCCTGTCGGGTTATTGTGTAGCAAACTCTAAAGAGTTCAACACAGATATTGCTTTCAAAAATCCATTTGCAGTGTCATAAAAATTGTAGATAACAATCGGAAGCGCATTAAGCGTTTAACAGTTGCTTTATGTTATGGAGCTTCTGTATCTTTATGTCGAATCTCTCACTTGGACCCGTTAGTTTTGTTACTCCCCAATTTTTAAATGGTTATTGTTTGGTTGAACAGTTACTAACAACATCGAACATCTCTTAAGTTATAAGTCCGCTGGATAACATGTACTATGCTCAGTGTTTCGTTATTAAACAAAAATGAATGTATGAAAATATTTTTTGACACCAAAGGTATCTAAACGATTTGTATATTAACTTTTTAAGTTGCATGAACGTTGCGATGAATTATAAGAGACAATTTATTGAATAGAATAGAATAGAATAGAATTTTCTTTATTGTAAACTGTGTAAATAAGATGGTATTACAAAAAATATAATATTATACAGGTAACAACAGTTTGCCCGTTTCGGGCGTACAATAGTGTGCTCTAGAAATTTAACATAAAAATCTAAATTGTATGCAACAGTACGTCTTAGTTTACTTTGATGACATCATTATAATAATAAATCAGGTCAGTGACATTTATACACTAAAGTATTCTTTTAAGTTATAGTGCGATTTCCAAACAAGCCATGACTTCACTTTGAATTGAGTTCTGTCTAACATTTTTAATTCTAAAGGTAAGTTATTAAATATTTTAATGGCCATTGCAAATGTGCTCTTCTGAAACATGCTATTGTTTGATTGTGGGATACATATATTATATTTATGTTTCGTTCTTTGATTCTCCGCACGAAAAGATTTGATACTGAAGAAATAATTAACGTTAAATTTGACAAAAACACAAATTTCATATATGTATATATCAGTAAGAGTGAGTATTTTGTTATTTTTGAAGACATTACGTAAGGATTCCATATGGTGCATTTTAAAAATCATCCTTAGACATCTTTTTTGTAGTAAAAAAGTTGAGTCAATTTCTACAGAGTTTCCCCAAAATATTACTCCATAACTTAAATGAGGATAAACATACCCGTAATACGCATTTAACGAGATTTTTTTAGAAGCAATGTCAGATAGTGTTGATAAAAGAAAACAGTATTGAGACAACTTGTTATTAACTTTGTAAACGTGGGATTTCCAGTTTAAATGGGTATCTATGGTGACTCCTAAAAACTTTGTTTCTTTGACTATATCAACTTTGTCACTATTGTAATTAATATTTAATTGTAATTGAGTTGTTTTATATGTGAAGCTGCAAAAGGCTAAGAAGGCTAACATATGCAACTAATAAAATTAATAAAACAAGAAATTATAGATTTTTCCTGAAGGGCTGCTTGACCACTTTTTCACTAGTTGATATTGTGGTGGAGGAAAGTAAGTACGCTCTAGAATTGTGCTCGAATAGTGGTGGTACTTATATCGATTTGTCTATTTAAGTGTACTACCATACATTATTGATCCAGGCGAGAAATTGTAAAAAGTTTAGATAATTAGAAAATCCCATGTGTTACATGTCAGAGAAGATAATAATAGAAATCATTTTAAAAAAACCCTCTATTATAGGTCATGATAGCGTTCCATTATGTTCCCTTCTTTATCTATAGACAATCTAACCAAGATAAGGCTAGTAAGTTACTTTTGCTACAAATATTCAAGAATTTTATCAATATTCACAGTTTTCTAACCGTCTCTATTAAGACTCTTTGTTAATTTGTTCTTTATGAAAACCAAATAAATATTACTATAATCACAGCCCGACACTAAGTTCGATGACTTGTGTCGTAGGTTCCGGAAACATTCACATCACACATAAGCACACTTAGAAACAGAAACACAATTTTCCTTTGAGAAGAAAACTTGCAATCCCGCCGGGCATCGAACCTGATACTCGCTGCTAAGAAAACTGACGAGCACCCAACTAAGCTAATGGGCGGTTCAAATGGACACGATAGATGGAAGGAAAATTCGTTATACTGTCCAGAATGTAACTACTCTGCCATTATACCTGGCTTTGAGAAGCATAATTTTCAGCAGGCGGATATTACGTTAAGTTTGTATTTATGTAATTATATGTTGTACTAATATTAATACTGTAACATCATTATTTCTATATTAGGTGGTAAGGAGTTACGTGAGTAATAGATATGCTGATTCAAGAGAAAAGCCGCTTAGAGACACGTGTGAAGCAATTTATTTTATAACCGTCATGTTTATAGCAGCGACTAGAAGGAAACTACAAAGCGCAAATTTGGCGTCAAAAGCCATGTTCGTCGAATCACGCCGTCGTAAAATTGTAATTGCTTGCACAGAAAACCTGTCTGGAAACACTTTCAAGTGTAAATCAAAGTCATCATTGAAGATGCTTAATGCTTATATCACTGTTGGCTTATTGACAGAGAAGCGAGGTCTCTTAGTTGACTTCAGTTGTTCAGCACTTGGTCCTTCCGTCCGGGATTAGGAATTTAGCGTCAAAACTATACCAGTGAATCATTTAAATTCTCAGAGAATATGTAAAGATGTGAAGCCCGAAGCCAAAAATGCTATTTAAAATGATAAAATAATTTTTAAGGGCATTCATATACATAACTGCTGGGCAAAATCATTTTACTTTTTTTTACCCGTATTGAAAAGAGCTTTGCTTTTCCTTCGTACTCTCTTGAAGAGTACGTTACCGTTTCAAAATAAACCCTTATTGGAAAATAGCTTACAATTTCTGATAACTTTCTGTAGTATCGTGACTTCAAAATGGATAGACCGATTACTATGCAACATATGTATCATATAAGTTTTTTAGGAGCTTTTCCTATTTGTAACAGGTAGCAAAGATTTTAAAAATTCTTCCGTCGACATATTAAGAAAACGAAAATGCACCCATTTTTACAACTACATATTCACAAAAAGTATAGCTAAAACCATTTTTGATAAAGTCACCTTTCAAACATAGAAAAACCAAGTTTCGGACATTAAACATTTTCAAGTGGATTACAATACAAAAAGGCTTAGTAGTAAAAGTCTGTTGTTTATTCTTCCAACAAAAATCCAGGAGCTATTTGAATATTTACCATACAACGTATGTATGATGGATAAGATTGTAGGTCTATTATCCTCAACTATAGTAATAACTATAATAATAATTGTCATCAGTAGCAAAAATAATGTATTATGTTATATATAGACTTAAGAGAAGCGACCACAAAAGTCAAAATAACGCATTATCACAGGCCTATATTTTTAACGAATCGTCATCTGCTGCTTATCTTCAAGTAATTTGGGTTGTCTGGACGAGAGTCGCTCTGAGCCATAATACCGCACTTTGTACACATAATTTAAGTTTTCTTTCTTGTGTCTCTATTGTAGTTTGGGTGTTCAATATAGTGTAACCTATCTTTCTATCTAATCTAACGACATTATTACAAACTTACTGAAATTAAAATGTCAATTAGTTCTATGGCTCTAACTATATAGCGTCACAAGTAAGTGCTTGAATTTTGTGCTGAGGCAAACCCATAAGTTGATTAGTGTTCAAATATGATAATGTTAGCTACATCAAAATGTGTAATTTTTTTTTTCTTTGAAATAAAGTTAGATCGCACTAGCGTTTCGAACACATTTCATCTGTTTTACCTCACCCTATTCAGATTGTACAGCTATTTACATATTCTTGGAAGTTTTTGGGATTAGTTCAAGTAGAATATAAATAATTCATATTTTTAACTTTGTTATTCATAATAATAAATGTTTACTAAGTAAATTTAGTAATTTATAATTACGAGAATTATAACAAAAATATTATAACAATTTATTCAGGATTAATCAAAATACAGATTTAGCTAAACTACTTACCTAATACAAAAAGTCATTGGTCGGTAGTGTGCCCAAAATGCTGGCTGCGTTACCTCGTTGCACAGCGAGACTTAATTGCTGTACAAAATACAAACCGGCATTTTGGTCACGTGTCGAATCTTTCAGTCTCCCAGCCAAATCTTTATAAATGTATTAGTTTATAAACTGTAATTTAAAATCATTAAAAAGCAACTTATATCGACGCTTATTTCGTCAATCATATACGTATTATATTTATCGTTTATACGACATAAACGATAAATATAATACGTATATGTATAATACGAACATATTGTTATTTCTATAGTGTTTTATAGACGTGAATATGAATTGATTTAAATTCACAATGCGTTTATGGCAGAGACAATATTGTTCGCGAGTCGCAGCGGGGAGCCAAGATGACATCTCGCAGCGTGTAGCCTTGTCTCTACTAAACTTGTCTAAGCTTAGCTCAACAATTGACGTTCGTATCTACTAATAAAGTTCAATTTCAGTTGTTGCTGTATTGGTATCGACATGTACATTGGAATAGTTATACACAATTTCAAGCGACTGTTACTGTTATTGAAAATAAAAGCACAGATAAAAAATATAGATAGAGGTACCTCGTTACGAAATTAAGCAAATGGATCTCGATATCTGGTTCATTGTTTGATTCACGAGACTGTTGCAAGTTGCGACGGCGGCGGCGACGCGACGGCTGCGACGCGGCTACGGTGGCGATAGGGCGAACGGTTCAGGCGCAGGGTTATCGGCGTTCGGGCGCCCGTCACGGTTCCCACGGCGAATGGTATTTTAAATACCTATTTATCTACGTACGGCGACAGGACCGAGATGTATTCTGAGTAGCCTCTTCTGGATGGGTCAAGGATTCGCAGGTGAGTGTAGATCCGTGCTCGATGCGAGCGACCTGACCTCGCTCCATGTCACATCTTGCCATGTTTCATTATTCGATTGTAAATTATGTTCCACGTGAGCTGATTCTATCTTTGTTAGATGTCTATTGTTGCCTACACGAGATTTATTAAAATAAATCGATCTCCTTTACATTTACAGTATTCTATAAATACCATTGACTTATGTTAGGGATAGATAGGTGCATATTATTTGATTGTAGTAATTTGTGTGTGGATTGCTTTGTGGATATTTTAGAATTATAAAATGCGAAAAATTTCGAGTCGATGAAAAATGTTGTTTATCTAGAGAGCAAGCAAACTGACAAGAAATGCGGCGCGCAGAATGCGTGGTTTGCAGCATTCAGTAATCAATGTATATATGTAATAATAGCATGTTTTTAAACCTTTATGAGATCTTAGGTCTAGAATCCTATTATACAAGATAACATACAGTTAACAATCTTAAAACATATATTGAGCCAGACCACATGACCACGTCAATATACTGTCTGAAATGTGTGAGTTACCTTGTTACAATTTTATTACTACATAATAAGTAGATAAAAAATAAAATACGATTCGGTAAATAAATATACCTGTTTATTGCATTGAATTCATACGGAAGAACGCGGTGGGTATTAAGTTACTCGACGACGTGGGTTTATCGACTGCGCATGAATCACATTTTACTTCAGTTGCGTTAAATTTGGAAGGATTTTTCTGCAACTTTGTAAACGAATCTTACAATATAGTAGAAAATAGTGCTAGAGACATAGAGTACAGAGATAATACAAGTAACGCAAATAAAAAATATGGAGTAAAAAACATTGAGAACGGCAATACTCAGCATATCATATATCTTGTAAAGTATACGATTTTCCTGATATATGCGTACTTTATATGAGTATTACGAGTACTTGTTTCAAGAATGAAATTAGTTATCTACATTTACATGCTTCAGTGATCAATTTGAGTCGTGACACGTCACGACACAATCTCGTTGACTTTAGCGAGGTAGTGGTCAAATGATTACCTAGAGAATAATAACGTAAAGTCGTACGAGTCTACAAAATCGGAATGTTTTAATTGATAATATGAGTAATGAAATAAAAGTGAATTTACCAGATAGACAAAACATGACATTTTATTATGACATGGTAGATCAAAGATAGGCTAGTTCCTAGAGTGGATTAACGAATACGATATCGCGTATAATAATATACTACATCAAACCACGTAGTACCAGTAGTATTTCCTTACTAGTCTTAAATTGACATAATATACTACCATGAAAATGAAAATATTTAAAAAAATCATGTGTTATTGGCACCGCTTAGATGTTACAAGTCGAAATCGCATACTACTAGTTCCCACGAAATGGTTTTCTTTAATTGAAAAAAAAAACAAATTTAATATAGGATGAATGCAAACAAAGCTGCAAGTAACGTTATGTATCTATCTACGGGCCAATTGCCTATATTTCCTAAAACTAAACTAAAACTATGTATAGCAAAGAACCAAGTTAGCTACAAGACATCGAGCCTATAGGTAACTCAAGTGCTCAAGCCCATAGCTGCAGGTTACACCAAACAATATCTTTATATATTATACATAATTCTTCTGTACCTACGTATGTATGTTATTTAACTCCTCTTAGACGGCTGGATCGATTTTAATGAAATATTTTGTAAGTTCTGGTTGATTCATGAATGGCATAGATTAAAGCTGAATTAATATTATTTCACAAAAAAATAAATATTTTCTCATGGATAGGAATACGTCACGGATTTAGTAAAGTACTAGGCTAAAATAAACATGAAGGAGGTAATAATTTAATCACGTGGCATTGCAACACATGCCGGGTATAGCTAGTATATGTATATTTTATAACAACAACAACAACAAACATTCACACTAATCAAACATTCGCATTCACACTCACAGCCCCACACTAAGTTCAAAGACTTGTATCGCGGGTGCCGGAAACATTCACATTTTATTTTACGTCACTTAGCTTACAACGATACCTCATTTGTTAGATTATGAGAAGCAGTTTAAAAGTTATAGACCGTAAGCCCAAGATTAAACCAGTTTGTTTGTAGAGATAGCGGGCACTTCGTCGGCCTGAGCGCAGCTTGGTACGTTTTGCAGTATTGGTAAAAAAATTAGTCAATTTTACCCCTTAAAATATCTCATCGTACTAAAGGTAGTCTGTAGGGCTAGAAGCCGTTATATTAAGTTAAAAAACTTGATCGGACGAGTCTTATCTTGACACGTTCGTGGGTCCGAACAAATTTATTGTGCCAAAAAATGTCTAAAAATATCTTATCGTTATAATATAATAAATAAATAATAAATAAATGTATTTATTTTTCACTCACACAGGTATACTTATCTGCTAGTTAACAATTAAGGTACTTATTACTAATGCGAATAACTAATAACTTGACGACCCAGTTGGCGCAGTGGACAGGTGTCCGCCCTCTGCGCCGTGGGTCCTGGGTTCGATTCCCGGCAGGAGCACAAATTCCTTCCCAAGGGATATTTGTGCTTCTGGTTCTGGGTGTAATGTGTGTGTGATGTGAATGTTTCCGGCACCCGCGATACAAGTCTTTGAACTTAGTGTGGGGCTGTGAGTGTGAATGCGTTTTTTTTTTAACTAAAAAATACTAATATGAAAATAAAGCGAAACGATAGAGTCACTGAAACTCAGATATAACTTGGTAGGCCTGACCTCAGCCTGGCACATTATCGGGTCCGACTACATTTATCTCGAGAATGAATAAATTTTACTGCATCAATCTTTGAATAAATAGGACATTGGAAGGGTCTAAATGAGTAAAATATGCTTGTTTGAGTTAACTGAGATCCTAACTGTTATGGTGCTGTTTTATAGGTTTAGCGGTTTTATCCTTTAATTTTATGAGATAGGATACCTTGCAGAGGCCCACGGTCTATTATGAGGGGGGAGATGAACATACATACATACCAGTCAAAATCATAATCCTTTTTGCTTCGCTGTAGTTAGATGAACATTAAACAAAGAAACATCATTTATAACCGCAGTTTCAAGTGATTACGAAATATATGAAGTAAGTTTAAATTTTTTCACCCGTCAAAACTTAGGCAACCAGGAAACGTCTAAAATTTAATATTGATAAATTATAATTGATGATACAGACATTTCGGTGTAGGAAGATACTTGAACAACTTGAGGTGTCGAGATAGCCGCGAGCATTTTGAACAACGGCGTTAGACGTATTTTATGACATTGGTGCCATAATTACAAACTACATGATATAAAACAGCAGTTAGTAAAGCTTGTAACATAATATTTTGTGTAACATTTTTATTTATTGCATTCAATTTAACCTATTTAATACCTACATTTTGTTAAATACTAGCCGTGCCCGGCGGCTTAGTTTACGTTGATCAAGTTAAAAAGTAGCCTATGTGTTAATCCTTGGTATAAGCTATGTACATTATCTATGTACAAAACCGTTCAGCCATTACAGCGTGATGAGGAAACAAACATACATACACATTATCGGATTCATAATATTAGTATGATTAAAAAATTTTTTTACCTATAAGTGGTGTTCATATTTAGACTGGTTTATTTATAGTCACCAAAAAATTCAGAGCTATAATTAGTGGTGATTTTATTTATTCGCTGGGTAGGGTAGTTTAGTCAAGTATTAATTATGGTATAGTGACGACGATGACGTACTTGCTGCGTATGGTGCTCCTCTGTAGAACGATAAATAATTTAAAATGAAAGATAAAAAAATTATTTAAAATTAGAATATTCGAATCAAGCTAAATTATGATTGAAACATCGATCCTTTGAGCGCTTGTGAGTCGATTTGGACGCCTCTAACTTTAACTAACTCCAGAATCAGTTAAAGTTTGAAATGTTTGTTATGTGATTCAGTCACATGAAACAAGTGGAAAAAAAAGTAAAATTAAAGTGACTGTGAATAATCCAGTATTAGTGATCTGAGCAACAAGTGCTTCACTTGCATGTCGAAGGTTCTGTGGTGGGCTGCGTTAAATGCCTTCAATTTCTATTTTTCGGTTTTTCCACGCTCGAAGGCTCCGAACGACAGAACATCATGGAGTAATGAATAGTTTAGTTATCTACATTTGACAGTCAATTTCATCCGACAATTTTCAACTTCAACTTTCAGTTTGACTTCACGTACAGTTTTCGCGGGAATTCTCATAGATATTTGACATTGACAGATGTCAGAGTGTTTAACAACCTTCTCTCAATGCGGTTGTTTGGTTATGATTAACCGAGGCATTGAACGCGCTAGAGCGTTTTCACTTGTTCTAACCGTGGCTCCGAACGGGCTCAGCTGTAATGTTTCAACCAAAGCGTAGGCGTTGAACGTAGCCCTGATGCCTCATCGTACGGACTGTGCGAACCGGACTATATGAGTGTGAGCAATAAGCTCGAGCCTTGCGGGACTGGGTTCGGTGCATGTAAGTAAACAAACGCTAGTTCCGTTAAAGTGTCGTGTATCTTTCCGCTTCCCGAAAGGGTCGAAACGGGTAATAAAAATAACAAAATATATATATATATATCCTAGTATTATCATACCAGAATTTAAAACCGCCGTTTTACTAGTATAAAGATAAAGATAAAAATTAAGGTATTAGTACCTATTTAAACGTTTGCCTATTCTGAATACAAATAACAAGTCGTTCACCCGAACATATTGCGCCTACATTTTGCCTAATAGAGAGACACTTTTGAAGTTAATTGCTTATAACGTTTTTTTTAATAATAATGGTCTAACTGATTTTGCTCAATCAAATATGTATCCCTAAGAAAAAAATGTTGACTGCTAGTTTGAATAGAGTAATAAGTTATCGCTGAAATCGATCATAATCTTTATATAAATAACTATATGGGCATTTATAATAAAAACAATGATACAAAAATATGACTTTAATCAAGCACGAATTGGTCACTAGTATTTTGTAATCACAGAGTCTTTTTCGTATCTGGCAAACTTTTAAATACCTACGAGTTTTTTGCTCCAAAAAGACCACGAAAGTATAAAAATACTTTCCAGTATAAAAACCAACTTTAAAATAATGGACTCGATTATTAAAAATACAGTCAACAAAGTTTTTTTATGTGTAAGCTCATAATTTTTTTCAAAGTGGACCTATTTTGATGATTCTTTCTCTAATTCTTTTATTTGATAGCTAGTGATTGTTCCTCTTAAATTTGATCAAGATCTGACTAGCAGTTTTTGAGCTATCCTCAATAATGTGTATTTAATTAATTTAATCTCATCAAAGGTCCAAAGATAAAGCGGCGACGTCTGTTTTTTAAGCCTTTCTTGCGATTAAATTATTAGCTAAAAAAACAAGCGAGGTTTTCAAAAGTGTAACAGTTATACAAAAGAAATAACTTTTATTACAGGTACCGCGTTCTAGTTGCATGGTACCAACAAATATTCTATTGTTTCGCTCACGTAACGGCGCGTCGATTTGAGCTCCCGTGTCCATAAACGTCGACATCCCGATGCTTAATTTAATTTTCTATTCAATTTCTTATCTGTAAGTGGATTGTACGGTTATAGTTGGAGCGGTGGAGGGCGTTTGGTATTCGGTTCTTATGTCTAAGACAGAATGAAAAGATTTCAGTGGAAGTTATTTGACTCAACACTCATGCTGCCAACTTAATAGGCTTTGGGCCATATTTTACATAAGCTCTGAGAATTTTAAGTTATTGCCTGCTAGATGTATCGGACAGACGGATAGAAGTATAGACAAACTGAAGGATGGGCCGACGATTGGACTTACGGAAGGACAAAGTGCTGAACCGACCTAGGCAACTGAAATCTTGCTTCGCTGGATCGATTATTTTTAATTAAATTGATTTTACTAATCTAGTGTAACTGGACATTCCTTTGAGATATTATGTTTATCTATTCTTTTGCGCTATAAAGCTGTACACGGAGGACTTAATGCTAATACAACATTTTCTGCCAGTCGATGGATAGACGGATATACTAAAACTAGGCCATTTACATGGACAGCAAAAGCTAAAACCATCAGAACTTTACGAGGTTCAGAAGAAAGAAGAAAATTAAAATTATCCGAAATAAATCAGAGTTCCATTTACAGTTTGATTCATTCACTAAATTTGTGAATTCTCCTTAGCCATATCGTCCGGTAGTCTCTTGACACGATCCATCTCCAGCGTGGGAATCGTCATGGCTCCGGATTACGCGATGACTATCTATGAAAATAATGAATTAATAATAGCATCGATAGTGTTCGATCTAATCGTGTCTGCTCCCAAAACGTTGTTGCCTCCGACAAATAGAAGAATGATAATCGTAATGGACAGGCATGCTGATATCGCATCATCTTCGATTTTACAGTTCTGTGATCGTGAAGAAATGCTCCAACTTGACATATTTTGCCAGTGCATTGATTTCCTTATATAATTAGGTTTCAAAATATCTTAAATACTGTAACTGCATACTCTCATATTGATTTTAGTCTTTGAAGCTAGTAGTAGTTTCAACCAAGTTTAACTTTTAATTTTTCGCGTTTCGAAAGATGGATATACTAAGCAGGAGTGGCTTAATTGAGAATTTATATTTAACTTGACGCGCAATTGGCTCGTGTTCATATCTAATGTTATTTGGTTGAAATGCCCAGGAATATAAAAATGTTGCGATTAATTCACGTATAAATTCTTTAACTGTTGGTGTAAGTAGTTAGTAAAGTAGTTTCTCGGGAATACAGTGATAAAAGTTTTAATAAGGTTCCTACACTTCAAAGTTGATAGGGATGGGGGTTATATCATATCATAGTGAAACGGTATTATTAATGTTGTAATTAGTTTCAAAACAAGAATATAATTAGTCTATCTGTACTTACATTACAGTGACTTTCCCTATCGATAAGTAACCAATAAAATTAAAAATTTACGATTCGCCGAGGGTTCGAACACAAAAATCACACCTTACGATGATTGCTGCCCGATATGTGGAGCTGCACCGGTGTAACGTGCACCACTAAACCTACCATTTTATGACCACTTGTCTAATAAAACAATCAAATAATTCCGTTACTTCAGCTCTTAAAATTTGTACAATCGCTTTTTTATCTCCCGTTTAAGTGTCGATTTTATTAAGAGTGCCATACTCGAAATTACATACGTTTTAATACTTATCACCGTAGATTTCAAAATTACAACTTTAGTATCTGCGATAAAAGATTTTAATTCAAGTATTTATTTAGTTATAGTTTACGGAATAAAACACGGAAAAGCTTTTTTCTTTTAAGTTCATTGTCGCGGTTATAAAGTGAAGTAGTGGTAAAGCAAGCGATAATGCGTGCGACCAAGATAGAGTGCGGCCTCGTACCGGAATAAATGCCGTAATTAAGTGAAATTATTATAATTCTGTTTCAGAATTTAATGGATGTCACAACATCACGCCCTTAAGTAATCGTAAGTTCGTTAAATGTTCTTGAAGTATCTCGATTGTCAGCAGAAATTGTGTCGAATGTTTATCACGCATACCTTCGAAAGTGAATCTTATCAACTCGTATATTTACACAACCTATAATATTATTTTATTATTTCAACAAATATTGCAATTAATTGAAAATGTTTACTGTTTTATTGCAGTTTGATTAATGTTTAAATGAGTAAACTAATCAAAATTAATTACCTGTGAATGTGTTTTCTTAAAAGTCGATATTGACAAACATTTGCCAATCGAATGTTCAGAAATGTTGATTAGAAAGATCCAGGTAAATTGTTTTCAGCGACTTTATATTTTGTAATTGAAAAAATAATATGCGCTATCTTGGTTGTGTTTCGTATGTATGTGGATATATTGTGTATTCTCGGTTCAATAATTTATATGAGGTGATACAAACTTATAAAATAATAATCAAACAAACATACCACTTTTCATCTGTTTATAAAAAATATATTGACTACAATACATTTTTATTGAACTATGATTTCAACCTCAAAATGCACCACCAACTCACCAAATTTTAGTTATAAATATATATTCCTATATATTTTTCAATTTATTTCTCAAGTAGACTTGGAATCCTCAAATACCATACATAACGGCCGTTTAACCGGGATAAGGCGATCCCTTTTTGAATAGCTGTCCAAATTATATAACATGGAATGGTAAATGACAATAAAAACTTAAACGAAGAATGAAACGTTAACTAATCTTGAAATACTCCGCCCTTAGTGTATCCAAACTACGAAGATCCAAGAAACTTCAGCGTTCAGGCCACCATTGAACTATAAATGGGTAGAGGAAAAAGCACCAATTGTATCGTTATCTGTCCATTATGGGAGCAACAAATGACGCAGCTTAAAGCTTTTTAAACGAGAGAGAGTCGTGAGTCCTCGCCGGAGTAATTAGCTCAGAGTTGTTTGTGCCGAATGAATGCGGCAAAGAATATGATAAAAAATGGTAACAGATGACTTACTTCGTCATTCGATTTTAAAAAGCAAAATGCTTCAATTATATATTTTTTATTTTTCTAATTTAGAAATAAAATGATGTCTGCTCAATTTTAAATTAATTTTGTAACTGCTCTGAGCTTTAACGATGAAGCCAATTATGGAGTTAAAATGTATTCAGGTAGTAAGTTTCAGTTTTTACTTTTTAACACAGTTGCAAAATTTTAGCACAAAAGTTAGCGAAATTGTGTATGTATGGCTTTTTTAGTAATAGGACAAACGAACGGACGGCCAAAATGCTGAATCATCAAAATTAACTTAGAGATCTCGCTTCGCTTAATAAATGATATTGAATATAAATTAAATAAAAACAGTAACTAATAATATATTATTTGTGATTAAATATGCGTCAATATATATAAGGTACTCTAGTAATTGACCTTCTCGAATCTGTCTTCTTCTTTATGGAAGTCTTGTAAAAAATATGAGTAAATTGAATACATCAAAGTACCTATCTAGTCGACAGTAGCCTAATTTTTTTAAAGCCATTTTCAAAAATCTGGCTATTGGCAACTGGATAAGTATTCTGATACTCTAAGATTCTGATCTATTCAATTTACTAGTATGTTAAAAATGAAAATTCTATTCTTTTTTATTAAAAGTTGTAATTAGTTCAATTTGATAAAATGTAGGTACTTATATTGTGTGCCTACAACGGTAGGTAATTATAAATTTTAATCTTTGGCAAATTTAGCCAAAATGTTGCCAGCGTGTCCCTTGACAAATTGTACGATAAAAGTGTCTCTACAGCGATAAATAATTATTTATTTAGTGTGCTGAATCGCCGACAACCGGTCCCTGTCGTCTGCCGCCTGCCGCGACAAAACTTAACCGTCGCGACTTCTGTACTCCACTTTATTTAATAAATGTCGTACGGTAGTTTCGAAACTTCGAAAAGTTATTTCTTTCTTGATATCTCGTTGTTAATAATTTCATAAAATATACCTACTTAAAACATTAAAAAATATAAAGGAAATTATTGCAGTAATTCGGATTTTTTTACCATTTTATTACTGTAAGACTCAGCGATAAGTTATAATAGTTTTTTTTTTCTCCTTATTAAAAACGAATAAAACGATCTATAAATCTTCTCTAGTTAAAGTATGTTTCGTCTTATGTTGACTCGTGACATTTCACTTCGGTCAAAATTACTTGAGTTACCTATAAGCCGGTGCCTTGTAGATAACTTAGGATTTTGCTGTTTATTGATCGAGCGAAAAGACACATCTCTAAGTTGACTTGGGTCGTTCAGCACTTTGTCCGTCCGTCCGACCGTCTGTCAGAGGCATCTAGCGTCTAAACCATATAAATAAGCGAATGACCTCAAATTCTCATAGCATATGTAAAACTAAGGCCCAAAGCCAGAAATTACATTTAAAATTATATAAATATTAAGTAATAATAATAAGGCCATACATGTAAGTGGGGAGCAAAATACATTAAATTTTTTTTATCTACCTTTATGGGGTATCCTTTAAAAGGGCTTGACAAGTAGAGTATGAAAACGGTTTAAATAAAAATCAATGTTGGAAAAAACGATTTGGTAGAAAGCCACTGCTTTTAGACCTATTTTGTCCCGGGGTCTATCTCAAAAACGGCTTCACACTGAACGCTGCAACTTACGTATAATATTTTTTATATCCTGTACTTGAACAACAAATACGAAAATCAAACTATTATTATATAGAAAAAAAGTTAGAAGCAAGTAACCTCGAAAGTTTTCTCTATGAGGCAACATGTAGGCGCGAGAACTCAGTTCGGCGCGAACGACTAGTATAATTTAAATTTAGTTTTAAGAAATAGGCCTGTAGATAAAGTAAAAGATAATTTAAGCTCAAGCAAAGCTTAAATAAACCGACTATACCTATCCCCTTATTACCCTTCGCATTATCAAAATAAAAAATCAAAATGTATTTATTTGTCTTTGAAACCCTTGATCATATTAAATGAATTAAATACGCATTATTGTAGATAATTTTAAAAAATAGCCAGATCTTAATCAAATTAAAATGGGACCACAGGGAAAGCACCAGCTTTCAAGTAAAAAAAAAACATCAAAATCAATAAAGCTACAAAAAAATTTTGACAAAAAAAAATCGATTGAGAACTTCCTCCTATTTCAGAAGTCAGTTAAAAATAAAACAATGCACATTTTAATTATTGAAGGTTTATCGATCGTTTAAAAGGGGAGTAAAACACAACCAGTAACGTTCCAATTCAATATCTTTAGTCTTCTGCAAAATGCTGTTAATCTTCATGCTATAGCGGCATGCATAAAGGCATAAAGGCATCATTAGTAAGTACTTACCAGGTCAGAGATCTGCCTGCCTTGTAAAACATTCCGTCATAGCCAGGCTTACATACAACCATTTCGATAGTAATTTGCAAAGGCTTTGTGTGTACCCTGCCTCAGAACATTAAACAGCACTCCTCTGGCTTCTGTCGATGTCTATAATCAACTTTGCCGGCTGATGCAAGCTGGATAGACATTAACCCCACTTTGGGTGTGTTACTGAGGTTCTTATTATTAGTGCTGATTAAGCTGCATTTTAAATAGCTGATTTTCCAATAATATTTAGCTATTGCGCAAATGCGATAAGCTGAAAAAGAGACAACTTGGTATACTTATCGCAGTAACTGTAGATAAGTTAAATTTTGTCGTAAATAAGTAACACACATTTGATGTAACTAATACCTTCAATTCCCTCACATTTTTATATTAATAATGCCCACTGACCTCTGACAATTCCGGCTGTGTAAAGTGGCTCTGGAAAAGCTATAACTTTTTTAAATAAGCATTTGATAGCTAGTAGTGAAGATACATGCTTGCATACATGCTTGTCTAGAATTAACATATTCATTCTGTACTTGAAGTTATACCATTCAGGGAAATAAGATATGACAATGAGTTCAACTTCTTAGCTGTACGAATGATGATCGTAGAATCGAACGCTTCTTCAGCAGGTATATCCAGCAGATATGGATGACGTTTAACAGTTACTCTTGTTATTAGGACATAAGAGAAGTAAACACGTGTAATTTCTATGTACACTCTTCAAAAATATCATCCATTTTAAAAGTAAGTAGGTATTATAACATCAACTACTAAATAAACAACACTAAACTACCATCAAAGGCAGCGCTAGACCTTTAACGACCTACAATCTTGAATCTTAACATACAAACAAACGTACGAATAAGCAGCTAATTAAACCGAATCTAACAGCGAAATAATTTTCCGTTTATCTGGAGAATGGTAGATTTCCCTAATGCGCGGGCGAGGCACGAGTCGCAAACGCGCGAGATGAACGTGTGCGATACTATTCATTAGAGCTGTGCCCGCGTCAAATTACTAGAAGCGCCACTAATTAGACAGCGCTGCAGCGCCGACGACGGTGCCATGAACCTGCCCCGCTATACGTTACGATGAAGTGAATAGACCAGGCCTCGATTCTACTAAGTTTGTTATAGCATAGCGACATCGCGACATGTTATCACCGTATGCGATTAAAAAATATAGTTATCGCCACACGGAACTCGCGAAAATTACTAGTCACCTCTAGACAAAGGCCTAAAAAACACTTTATGATGCTGCTGAAAGGTGTGTGCATTTAGATCAAGTAAAGCTGTATTCGCTTTGCTTGATCTAAATGTCTAAATCTTTTATAGCAAATGGGAATGATAAAACTTATGACTACATTAATGACAATGATGCATGGATACAAACTGCACAAGTGCTAAGATAATGCCTGTAGGTATTGATCATTTAAGAATATTTGAAAAAACAAATTAATGGAAAAATCTGGTAGTATAGTCATTAACTTTAATGGGTGCCTCTTTGGGACCTATGTGAATATATGAATTTGAATTCGATTCTATTAATATAGCGGTGACACAAGTCTAACAATTTGAACTCTTTGCAAACCAGTAAGCTTGCAGCAGCGACTCTCATTTATTTCAATTTTTTAATTTCCGTATATTTATCTCGTCCCACTCAGCTAAACCGTTAATTAATATATTTTATATAGTAAAACAGTAAGAGCAATGCTCGCGTCAAATGGTGATACTCGAATGGAAATTATCAATTACTTTTGACACACATGTATTATCACCGAAATAAAACAATTCGTGTTTTATATGTCATTGTATTATATTAGTTACTAGCCGTACCCCGCGGCTTCGCCCGCTATTATCAAATTAAAAAGTAGCCTATGTGATAATCCTAAGTATAACCTATGTACATTCCAAATTTCATCCAAATCCTTTCAGTCGTTAAAGCGTGAAGAGGGAACCAACATACTTACACACTTACACACAAACTTTCGGATTTATAATATTAAGTAGTTTAACAGGTTATTGCTTAACTTGTTAAACTAAAAAAAAAAAAAAATAACAACACACAGAGCCTATAATACAATCGATTTAACTAATCTCACCCATTAGAACCAATGCAGCCATTGCACCGATGCACGATGCAGCCTCTCTATCACAAACTGTACACAATTTTTGAATAAATACGCTTATCTACAAGAGATACTACATATCTAAATCTAGTACACAACCATATACTTGCATTTGCAAATTTACAACCAGACAAGTTTCTTATTTCGAGCGTGAGTTTTGGTGCAGGTGGAAACAGCTTTAGATTTAGTAGAATCTAGAGCCAAAGCCAGCGCCGTTTTGCATGTTCTTAAACATGATTATCTCGACTGATAAATTGCTATTGGCAAGTCAACGGTATGGGCAAATCTATTCAATCGATCGTATAATAAAAGCGCACCTACCAAATATGGTAGGTGTTTACCAGCATTAGCTTATATAATAATATAAGCTAATGCTGGTAAAATATCTGGATGGAAAGCAAAACAGAGATGAGCACATGGGAGAGAGGGCTTATACCATGCAGTGGGTAGATACATGCTAATGTTGGTGATAGAGAAAGCTTAGATTTGCTTGCTTGGATGAGGTAAAGTCACTATGTTCCGTTTGACTTGTTTTTTGATATCGGTGTTTTTTTTAATTCTGGATAGGCAAGGATTACACCTGATGGAAAATAACGATGCGACCGAAGATATGTAAATGAGACTATGTATTTTTGATTAATTCATTTATTTTAATGAATGAATACAAAGTTTCGGAAGAAACTAACTACCCTGTATCGAAATTTAGTCGAAATTTACTAGGTTCAAGTAGAAAAATCTTTCGCCAAGCATTATATGTTGTATATATTTATTTATATTATAAACATATGTAATTATTATAGAATTTATTTTGTTTAAGTATGTTTATGTATATATACCTTACTTTATATTAATATTTCCTCATAATCTTGTATTTACACCCTGTTTTACCGAATTATTAAAAATCTTCTCCATCCAAAGGTTGTCTGGAAGAGATCGCTTTAAGCGATAAGACCGCCGATTGTACACTTAAATTTAAGTTTTTAAAATTATTGTAAGTGATTTATGTAAGGTGTGACAATAAAGCGTTATCTATCTATCTATCTATCTATATGGTGATTTGTCAGTTATTCTTTTGAGCCTACCAAATCCTGTATTTAACACCTTCGCCCTACCAATAGGTGCAATAGAGGTCGAACACTAGCCTATTAGAAAAAACAGATATATACAAACAAAATAAATTATTAAAAATAAATTTACTAAGATATCCTGGATATGATAACAAGCAAACACATTTGCTTGCACATGTTGGAGCGGTGTTCCATCTTGATTATAGCTATATTTAATCCTTTAAGTATTTTTGATATCATTGTTGGGATTAATTAAATAAAATTCCGAGGATCAGCTGCTAGGCTAGGACCGTTACATGAGGCACGCGATCGATGCGCCTGCGCATTAAACCGGCTCTATGAAGTACAGCACTAATGAGAGTTGCCAGCGCAGGGCACTCCTTTGGTAGAGGGAGTTTTAAAGCCCATAGGTGCTGAAATTCTTTTCATGTTGACTTGGACATATTTTATACAGACTGATATTAATTTTTAGTAATATTTTTCATTGCTGCTCAGTGATTTCAATTTTGATTTAATTATCTTGACGAGTGATTCATATGTGATTTTTGTTTGGAAATCAAAAAAATATATTATGTTTTTTCATAATGTAATTGATTAATATTCTGAGTTAAAAATACCATGATTTAAAAAACAAAAGAACGACGTAATCTATTTACCCAGAAAAAAAAATGTTTTGCAATGGTTAAACTACCTTAATCAATATATAATAGAATATATGCCGACAAACTTATCTTACGTAATTTTCACATGTTACAAGACAATAAAAAAAACAGTATACAGTGTAGTCTCAATATAATTATACCTCAGGGTGATGGGCGCAATGAATTTCCTATACATAAGTTTAATTTATTTAAGTTAAATACTCTGGGTGGCACTGAACTGTAATCGGCCAGGCTTGACGCTTACTGTCAGGCGAGTGGCTTGTCTCGTCTCTCAGTGATATAAAAAAAACATTCATAGCAAAAATACAATTAACTTATGTACAAATACTAGTGCTAACCACACGCCTTCGATTTCTTATTCAAAGTTAAAAGTAGCTTATGTGTTAATCTTAGGTATAAGTATGTTTTATACATTCCAAATTTCATTCAAATCCGTTTCGCCTTTGGAGCGTGAAACAAACACACTTATTAGCAAACCTTCGCATACATAATATGAAAATACAAATACTCACATTTTAATTCAATAAAAAAATGTGCACCTTTAGTGCAATTTTTTGGATTTAGACCGAAAAATGGGTATTTAACAATGCTGGCAGCCCAGCGTTTCACTCTCACGTTCAATGCCCTAGGTCAAGATAGCAGCACAACCGTGCCAATTATTATCCTGATAAACTTGTACCTACAATAATAATTGTAACGCATAGTATGTCGTCAATTAGCCACCACCTACTGACAGCATCTTGGTATTAACCTGTTAGGCGACTGCGCACGCGATTACGCCTTTTCAAGATGAATATCATAATTACTTCTATGATGTATGTTATTTTTATCAAATAATTACTTTGGAAAACCGGTTGGTTTAAAATTTAGTTAGCTGAAGGTTTTGCTTTATTATATTTTTTTTATGCTAGATAGGCATGCATTTGTCCGCCATCTCACCTGATGGAAAGTGACGATGCGGCCGAAGATGGAACATGCTTGCCTAAAAGGTTATTCAATCTAAACTTGAAGACACCTAGATTAGTGTTATTTAAGTGTTTGTAATTTTTATCAAATTGTCTTAAAGTCGCGACCTAGTTGGCGCGGTGGACAGGTATTTGGTCTCTGCACCGTGGATCCAGGGTTCGATTACCGGCAGAAGCACAATTTTCCATCCAAGGGACATTACAATTTGTGTTTCTGGTTCTAGGTGTAATTGTGTGTGTGATTTATATTTTTTTTCCACAATACAAGTATTTAAACTTGTTTGAATGATTTTTTAAATTTAGCTCTAATTTAAACATGGCGTCAATACATGGTTAAATAGTGATAGTGTAATAGTTTAACATATTTATTAGTCACAAAAATGCAGTTTAATTATGGTATTGGAAAAATTTGCTCTATCACTAGTAAATTTATTATAATACTATTAGCATAGTTTTGAATAACTTGATATTTTACATAATAAATATTCTACACTAGATGACCCGGTAAACTTTGTACCACGCCATCTATTGAAAGTATTACGAAGTTATCCCATCCATAATTACCCATTACATTTTTTTCAATTTTTCAACTGTTTCTTTCCTAATTTTGATTAATAAACCACGTCTGTTTTAAATGGAATTAAACAATAAATATTCAAATCGGTCGAGTTTGTTCGAGGCTGTCGCACAAAAATTTAATTTTACATAATAATATGTAGAAGAAAATAGATAAATGAGTATTCATCACCATTATTATACAGCTATTTACTCTACAAAAGATCAAGTCTCTTGATAAGATCTAAGACATTGTTAAGCGCTATTCAAACGTGAAATGCATTCAACGTAACGCTAAATATATTTTTTGACACAATGCTATCAAGATGCACACATATTTAACAACGTTGCAAACAAAACAATTCTAGCAGCTTAAAATATATATACCTATATATAACATCAGTACACATACGTACTTCCTTCATGGGTAGAATGCGTTTTTGTGCGGTTTAATTATCAAGGCGGGCGCTAAAAATATTTTTCTTCGTTATTCAGGCGGCATATCTAGCTGCGATAATAGTTGAATTGATGTATAGTAGAACAATTAACGTAATTACGAGAACGGTTTCCATAGGCAGGTGTAATACACGACGACCACTCATAATTCCTAGTAACGGAATTGGCTTAAGGCGATACTAGGGAAACGTGCCAGTGGGCTGCAAAATTACTAGTTCGCTATAATAGAACCCTAAGCAATTCTAAGCACCTTTGCCCGACGATTTTGCAGCACAAAAATTATACATTGCATCGTTTAGAAAAGCTAAAAAAACTCGTCTGATCGAGCTGCGATGATTACATCTGCAGGTGTAACTCCGCATAAACTAGGCTTAACTATACCGTGAAAAATTATGTTATCGTGTTCTATTCAATGTCACAATTATGCGCTTATAGACGACATTACAGTTTTTAAATGCACTTTGCCTTATAATCTAATGTGACACACGTCGATGGTATCGGGTAAAGTAACAAGCTTTTAAATACAAAGCTTAGAGTATTCTAAATGCACGATTCAAATTAAAAAGCCATTACACTTCGAGAATAAGGATTAAGCAGCGCTCGCGTTAATGCTTTGTTCTCGTGATTCGATTCGAGAATCTCGCGGCACATAAATTTGCCGGGTTCCGTTGTGAAAGCCAATATTCTTTGCGGGGCTGGCGAGGTCTATTTCTAACATTAAATAAATTACAGCGATATTACAAGAACGAATCGGTAGAACTTGTTTTAGTCGGACGTGTCTGTGGTAAATATTTCTTCGCAAACTTCGCGTCGCTCACTTTTATTGTTTGTTATAAAAATTTAAGTTATTAGCAAATAATAATAATAATATATATATATATATATAAATATATATTAGTGTATTTTATTGTTTTATTTATGTATTAGTATCTAGAGTAGGTGTGAATAATGATGTACTATTTTATTTAAAAAAATATTGTACACCACCGTCTATTCATTCTTCTGTTACTGTCCATCCAAAGGTTGTCTGGAAGAGATCGCTTTAAGCGATAAGACCGCCCATTGTACTACCACGATGATTGTAATATTTTATTTGTCATTGTTTATATTTATTTTTTTTGGTATACAATAAAGTCTTTTGTATTGTATTGTATTGTAATATAATTTTATAGTTTTTTTTTTTTTTGTTTAATTTTAATTTCGTTTTTAGTTTAATGTAATATATGTTTGTACAATATGAAGAATATGTTTTTAGCATATTTCAAAGATAAAATAACAAACAGCAAAGATAACCTCATTATTTTTAGAAGCGCCAAAAGATTTGTCACAGTAATGACAAAATCTTTTGGCGCTGTTTTCTTATTATTACTTACTTTTAGTAGCCGCGACGTTTCGGCAGAGTTTGAACGCATTTTTTTTCTTCTGCAAATCTATATAGAATACTCATAGTAGTAGTATAGTAGTAGTACGATTGGAGAAGTATAATAAACAGATACTTATAAAGTAAATATATAGATCCTTGCTGCGGTAGTAACTCATGCTAAAGAAGTTATGAGAGTGTAGGTAATTTGATGTCATCAAAGCGCAACATCAGTGCAGTCATCGATCAATGGTCATAAACCGCCGCCGCGGGCTCTGAGTCTGTACATCTGAGTAGGAATATTCCACCAAGGCTGACTTGCGTGATAAACCAGTAACAGCTAGGTGAATCAATACCTCGCTTCAGGGTTGCTGCGGAAATGATAGCTTCCAATAATTATTTGATAAGATCTGGTACGGCAGTCGCGCATTTTTGACAACAAACCAAGGTGATATGGTTAATAACTTCATATAGGTAATTGCTATAATATAAGCACGTAACACATACCAATCATTAATGATTTATAGCTGTATTACGCTACTAACGTTACAACAAAATGTATGTTATTATGTTACAATCTAGTTTTATTATTGGTTAATTCTGTTAGGTTGGCGTCTGAACTAAAACCTGCCAACGTGTGTGGGCAGATGTCACGGCGACCAGTCCTTCTTTATCTATTTCTATTCCACTTTATAAATAGATGCGTGAAGTAGGATTAAATTCCGCAATGTGCCTGCCAAACTCAAAATTGCGAATACAAATTGGCATTGTTAATTTTGGTATTCCTCGCTCTACCCACGCCAAGAGTGCACTATATCGTATTTCTGAACAATTTATGACTCAATTCAAAAAGAGGAATTATGTGTTTAGATCGGGCATTAGTTAAACAGTGCGCTTCCAATTATTTACGACAAGCCGTCAGAAGTGCCCTCGAGCAAGCCGTTTCACAACACTTTATGGACGACCGTCATTACCGAGCCGTTGCCTAAGACGCTTTTCATTATTTGATGATATGCGTAACATATTTATAATATAAAGTTTTTGATCGAAAATAATAAGCTTACGCAAGTTTTAGCGGTCCTTTAAAACGATACTTAATAGAAACGGGTTGTTTTGGTAGTTATATTATCATTAATTTAGCTATCGACGAGTTTAAGATAGAGATATTTATAATACGATATTATTAAGAAGTAAGTTTGTTTGTAAGTGAGCAATAGAATATGAATTTTTATGATAAATAATATGAAATTTCGTAAGAAATCACAATTTAATGATTACTTATGGTTTTTATTTATTTAACTCATAACTGATTGGGAGACTGTATGTAACCTGTGACCACAAACGCTGTTGGCATCGTCAGTAATCAAACTATTATTATAAAGGCGAAAGTTTGTATGTTTGTTACTTCTTCACGCTCAAAGGGCTGGACAATTTTGGTGAAATTTGGCATAGAGGTAGCTGACACCCTGGATCAATACATAGGCTACTTTTTATCTCGGAATTCCCATGGGTCCAGGACTTACGCGGGTAAAACCGCTGGGTGCAGCTAGTAAATAATAATAATGTAAAATATACGCGATAATATCCGTTCTTATTTTTCTAATCCTATTCGGATTATTATCGTGTGTTTTTTTATATCCGATAGGCAAGCGTTTGACCACAATCTCATCTGATGGAAAGCGATGATGCGGCCGAAGATGTAGCATGCTTGCCTCAAAGGTACTAATATACTAATTCACTCTAGACTCTTCACTCGTGTTATTCTTATTCGTGAGGTAATCAAACGTCCAACCATTGCAGGCGATGCCGGAGTGGATCATTTAGTCTCCAATAACTGCGTTGACTAAAACAAATATCGATTGTCATCGATCAGTAATTTTAATTGATACAATAACTACCTGCTAGAATCATTTATTATTGCGATTGGTGAGACAATGCGAGAGTGGAATCATTCAATCATCGGACGAGGTTGCGTCGCTCGCCCGCGCCTTCGTTGCGATCCACATCCGACTATCGACACCTCGTTATTTATTGCACCTATTATAATTGAACACGATGGTCCATATTTCACCTCTGAATAGTTGTTGATTCGTGTGAATTAGCTCTGAGGCTTGCTCGGGGAGAAAGCCTGAGACGTCGAGGTTTATGACATGTTTAGGTTATTGCATTGCACTGGAGGGTACAAATCAGGTTTATCTGTTTTTAACAACCTGGGGGTTATAGAACATTAAATTGTTAGCTTTAACCTACTTAACAAAGAGGAGGATTATTAATAGCGTATGAGCACTATACCTACTCACCCATTATTAGATGCCTCAGTGATGATTATCTGGTTAAGAATAGTAAGTACAGCTAGAACAAAGATAGGTTGCTAAACAGAGAAATACATTTGGGCCTGCTAGACTACTAAAGTTCTCAAAAATATTTTTTCTAGTCAAAATTACAGTTACTATGTATTTTTACAAAATAAGATAGTTATTACCAAATCATTTTGTGATTGTTACTAAATAATTATAGTTGCCACACTATAGAATGCTAGTAACAGCAATATGATATTTTTCTCAGTGTAGATCACCATTTTGTTAACAAACATTAACACTCTCATACGTAAGTTCAAAGACTTATATTAAAGTTTGCGGAAAAAAATTAGGATGCCGGAAACATTTACATCACACAAAATCACACCCAGAACCAGACGCGCAAATGTCTCTTGGGTAGGAAAATAGTGTTTCTGTCGGACAAAAAATCCATGACCATCGGTGCGGAGGGCTAAGCTCTGCCCTCTGTGTCAAGTGAGTCGTCATTTGGTGCTTGGTTGATTTTTCTCCTTGATTGTGGTTTTAGTTTCCTTGTTTGTGGTGCTGTGGTTAACTCCGATTAACATATCTATACAACGGTACCCAGGAGAGTATTAGAAAATGCCCAAACCTCATTGATTCATCAAAATGTTACGTTCACCGAAAGTGCATCTAGAACGGATGAAGAGCTTCATTTAATGGCAGCAAAATCAGTTTATGGTTGAAATTAAATACATTTATATAATGTTGTCTCGACTCGGTAAATAGAAAACAGTCGAAATTTAGCTAGTAATGTTCATCTTCATGCATCAGTATCCAAAGATTTACCAATCGATGTTTTATTACTCCTGATAGCTATAGTAATGTGCCGTAAATAATAATTTATCTAAATGCTGACAGTTCAGCAGCTATTATTAAGTTACATAATAATAATCATATTATGACAGCGTTCAGACACGGTGGCAATAGACAACGGCGTCGTGCAAATCCAAATTCGCTTCAAGCTATTCTATTACTTATAGCTAATTTTCGAAACTGCAAAGTGACAACAACGGTCTGATGCGTGACAATGGTAAAAGACAAAAACTACTCGTTGGTTTAGTTGTGTGAGCGTTTGCCTTCTAAGGGGTGTCGGGTTCGATTCCCAGCGGGAACGCAAGTTTTCTCCCCAAAGAAAAATTTGTGTTTCTGGTTTGTAATTATGTGACACAGAAATTAGTGTGGGACTGTGAGTGCAAAATCGTTTATGTAAATGTTAACATAGCAGCATAACGGGTAGGCCTTTAGTGTGGAATGCAACTTGTGCCGAGACATTGCTCGGTCACATCATCCTGAAACACAGATTGGGGTTGGCGGCGCGGTAACTTCGGAAAAGCAGCGCAAACGACGAAAATGTGAAAACCTGGACAGCTGTGGTTTATATATTTGAGCTGTTTGGTGTTGAGACATAGGGTCCGTGGGGACCGGAATTCTAATATCAAAAATATTGCAGAGCGCCTGATAAGATAATTTGAATGTAGGATATAAGATACCAATAAGATACCGTGCTGTCTTTATTAGCATGATTATAATTTCACAAATTTTATATAAATTCATCCAAAATCCATCCATCCGTAATAGAGACACCTATAAACTTCATTAGCTAGCGTGAAAAAAAAACTCAAATTCTTACTTTCGATTGATATTTTTTGTTTAACTTGTGTGATGGTGATATTATTAGAAGCTTTTTTGTTAACTTCTTGATTTTTAAAAGAATTTTAACTGAATAACATAATATAACCGCTTTCACATCACACACAATCACAACCAGAACCAGAAACACAAATTTTCCTTGGGGAGAAAACTTATGTTCCCGCCGGGAATGGAACCTAATGAAACCTTCTTAGAAGGTGAACTTTCACCCAACTAAGCCTACGACAGTTAAAATGACATACTTATCTGTTATGTTAAAAAATATACTCTTACATCCTGCGAGTTTATACCTCGTTTTAAGGTAGGTCTTACTTATTTCATGTAAACTAAGTAACAAAGCTCGTCATCGGCTCGCATCTCG
Organism: Lomographa bimaculata; assembly: GCA_948107665.1. Classification (NCBI taxonomy): domain Eukaryota; kingdom Metazoa; phylum Arthropoda; class Insecta; order Lepidoptera; family Geometridae; genus Lomographa; species Lomographa bimaculata. The sequence goes on along the minus strand of OX403587.1, from coordinate 12,837,593 downwards.
TATCTGTGTCGATAGCGCAACTGGTGCTTATGCTAATGAGCATGCCAGCCTTAAATATCGTAAAGTCTCATTACACGATTGAAAACTATAGGATTTAGTAATAGTACTTAAGTATTTTAGGTATTGGTAAGATAATAGGAACAAATAGGTACACTATGAATACAGGCACAACATTAGTAGTACATTGATAACCAAGGCGTAGATTACTAAGTAATTTACTACACTAATAATTACCCCAAATGGCATGGATTTAGGGTAATAATAAAATCACATGTTGACGTCTATTAACAATATTCCCGAACTAACCTATTTTTATAAATTACTAGCCGTACCCCGCGGCTTCGCCTGCTATTATCAAGTTAAAAAGTAGCCTATGTGTTAATCCTAGGTATAATCTATGAACATTCCAAATTTCATCCAAATCCGTTCAGCCGTTAAAACGTGTTTGTGTGTAAGTATGTTTGTTCCCATACTTACACACAAACTTTCGGATTTATAACATTAGTAAGATATTGCAATAAATGATCGAGTATTGAGTATTTTAAACAATTGAGTATAAAAAATATAAATACACCATTATGAGGGATTCTATGACTTCCCATAGTGGCCACCTGTCTTCCTCTGTACAATATTGACCGCAGAATCAATGGCGATAATTGTATGCGGAAACCAACATTGGGCTAACCGAAACCCACGCTCCACTTATGCGCACGTGTTTAATAAGCATTAAAATAATTGCGAGGCGGTTTTATATGCAGTTAATTATAATAATAAGTCGAAAATATGGGGCCTCTGCGGCCACGTGCTACGCTTCAATGCTTCCGACTAATTTGTGAAGTCCTGTGAAATAAGTGAGTTCACAATACCAAAAATAAGGATGTTAAGTTGTTTTATTGTTTACTTGAATAGTGCTTTCACATTTACAACTCCTTACAAAGCCTTGTATTGTGGTTACTGAAGGTTCATTCACATTACACACACAACCACACCCAGAAAACACAAATTTACCGATAAGAACAATTGTGCTCCTGAAATTCAGGAATTTAAAATGATATCTGTGTCCTCGGAATTCCTACGCCAATGATCATGGTAAATAAGCTGAATTATTTACTGAGATATAAAAATCCATGATTGGTCGTATTACATGTAACAGTATTGTTTTTTGGACATAAAAATATGGTCATAGTAGAAACAGAACGCTGCTCTGTTTCTACTATGGTATGGTAGCCATACTGTTTATCCGACTGTAAAGAAAAACTTCGTCGAGTGGTTCTGCGTGTGCAAAGGGCCCAAAAAATTGAATAGTTGCAAATAGATTTTTTTATGTTATTTTTGACAAGATTAAATCTGTACTAGGCAAGCATAATAATTTTAACGCAAGCAAAGCTTAAAAAACCGTCTTCTCCGCTTTAGTTATGAGGTAACAAAAATACATATGAAAAATACAGTTGAATTGAGTACCTTCTCCAGTTTTGAGGTAATAATTATGTTTTTATTAAAGTAATAATGTATTAGGCAACCATAAACGTGGAAGAGGTCAAATATTTTTTTTCCATGGCATTGTAACGCATGCCAGGTACAACTTCATTACCGACATAGCATCGGACATTAATTCGCAATTTGTATGATGTCTGATTACGCTACGGTATCGAATCGCATTCATACGCAGACGCAGCAATGTTCGTTTAATCATCATTTCGGTAATATAACAGACTCCGACAGTGTTTCATCCATTGCCGCAGATGAATTTAATTTTATTTTAACGTCGTCAGTATTCAAATTTATGTAATCAATCATTGGATTGTTATGAAAGCGTGCGATACGAGACGATTTCTCCGCAGGATTTGCATCACCTTATCGAGGTTAAGAGAGCCCACTACTGCTGGATCATAAAACTGACAACAAAGAACTAACATTAGCTCCAATTTCCAAACCAAACGATCGACTTTTTTTAAATGTAACATGTTGCGTAAGGTGTTTAAATGATTTGTTTATGACATCGTAAAATTAATTAAAGTTAAGGATTTCCTGCTTGATATGCAAAATAGACGAGACTTTAATAATAAAATAATTTTTAGTCAATTCATAGTATTTTTTATGTACCTATATATCTACGAGTACATTTTTATACTACAAAATCTACCAAGACATAAATTATAATAAACTTGTACTGATACCTTGATGCAGAATGTCACTTGCTAATGCACATTGCTAATGCAAAATACGCGATTAGAAATTATGCAACTGCACAAAAATTAATTATCGCAGCAAACATTTTATTTATCGAGCAATCAGCTCTTTCAATGATCAGTATCTGAAATTCGATTAATATTTATTGCTTACTTTTAGATATCGCAATTAACAAAAATTAACACGATATATATATTTGGAATTTCTGGTCTCACGGCGTTTTACGCATTATTATAAGCTGGAACTAATTAGCTATTATATATTATGGACTGTGCAGGATCTATGCATAAATCGTAATATTGTAGAAATCTACATATTGGATGGAATTAATGCTCATTTAATGATGATGCATCTAAAATATGATTGGTATTTTATAATACAAGGTAAGGTAAACACTATTTAACTAATGCGAAGAATAAACAGTTAGTTTAAATCTCTTAAAATGTTCAGTGACAAATTGATATGTTATTTAAAAAATATTTTAATTAATATTAACAAATTATGAACGGATATTATCACCCATTTGAAAATGTACGTGGGCAAATCTATTGAAAATTGTTTATTTCAAATAATAACTTAAGAAATTATTAAAATTGTATCTATTAATAAAAGTATTTTAGTGTATCAAGCGAAACGTGATCTCTGAGTCGACTTGGATCGTTTAGCACTTTGTCTGTCTGTCTGTCCGCCCGTCCGTCCGTCTGTTAGAGGCATTTAGCGTCTAAACTATACAAGAGAATAACTTCAAATATCTTAGATATTATAAAACTGTGGCCCAAAGCTAAATATTGCCTTTCAATTGTACACATTAAAAAAATATTAAAGGCTCCATACCAACACGTAAGTGAACGGAGAGCAAAATATTTTTATTTTGTTCTGCATTTTTGTCTGGGGTTTCGTTGAAAAGAACTTTACAATTTAAGTACAGTACAAAACCGATTTTTCTAACCCATAGATCATTATTGGATAACAATTTGGTAGGACATCAATGTCACTGATTTTTAGACCCATTTGCTACTTATTTAATGCTGAAAGTTGCGTATAATATAGAATAATATATAAAATAATAATATGTTACATCGTAACCAGTTAAAATAATGTTTATCTTAATCACCAAGTATGGACGCTACACCTTCGATTGTTTAATCGCTTTCCATCAGCTCCATCCAAATGCTTGCCTTGCAGGATCATAGTCAAAAGAACTTGTAATCCGATTAATGTTTCTGCTATTTTCCACTCCTTTCATATTCATACAATAATAGCTTGGTATAATTCATTTTAGTATTGCAATGCAAATAATGTATTCGAACATCTTGGAGCGCAAAGTCAACGTTGACGTTTATCTCAACAAATGAGCTATTATATTGGTAAGTAGTTCCGTTCACTTCTCCAGTTTGGTATTAGATCTATTACACATTGTCCTACACATCAGTCACCCTCAATCTAATCTTAGCATCGTGGGAGCGGACACTCCTAGATTGAAATACGTTCGCTAAATTAATGTGCGACAACTAAATAACTTTTCTGTGTCATACTGTTCTGCTACTTATATTTCAGAATATGATTCACGCTGTAACAAATATCCTTACTTTAGTATAATATTTTGTATTTATATTATAAACATATGTATCTAATAGTATTGTCTTATATAATGTATTTAGTTTAAGTATATACCTTACTATATATTTTTTCTTTACTTCCATTTACACCCCCTGTTTCACAGAATTATTTAAAATGTTCTCTATCTAAAGGTTGTCTGGAAGAGATAGCTTTTAGCGATAAGACCGCCGATTGTACACTATAATTTAAGTATTTTTTTAAATTATTTTTAAGTGATTTATGTAAGGAGTGACAATAAAGCGTTATCTATCTATCTAAATATTCCATATGCGAGTCCAAAATGATGTCATTCTGGATTCAGAGTGTAAAGGTTCTTAGACAAGTTTAATACATTTTTAGTAAAAATATCACTAGAAACTTGATAACATACTATATCGTTTTTTAATGATTTTCACCTATAACTTGCGACAACGTATTACGATTTCTCGCCAAAAATAGGCTATTTTGTTTATTTTTGAAACACCTATCTAAGGACACTGGTTGGTTTTTTAAGATGAACATAACGATACTTTAACTGTCGAAATCCATCCAGACGTTTGGAAGATCGAGGTAAAAAAGAAATTAACAAATATATATGCATACATACAAGATACGTGCGAAAAACATAAACCTATCTTGGCAATCGGGTAAAAAAGAGAAGATGCGGCCGAAGATGTGACATGCTTGCCTAGAAGATACCTATTCACTCTAGAATTGAAGACACCCAGATTGTACCGTTCGGCAAACAAAGACGCAGGCAATGAGTTCCACTCCCTCGCTGTACGAATGATAAACGTGGAAACGAAACCCTTCGAGGGAACCAGTTCATCGAATGTACTCCAAAAATAAAATCCTTCTGTACATAACATGATTCGTACATCTCTAGAAGTCTAGAGGTCTATGTTACTTCTAAACAAACTACATTCGATGGTCGCAACGATGACGGCATCTCAGATAATTTGCATATTTTATAGACTGGTAAGATAACTATGTTAACAAATTTCAATTCCTAAATTCTAACGAGTCAAGCTTCGTCGGTTGCTCGTAAAATGTACCTCTAATCGCTGCTATGGCTTCATTAATGTTAGTCATTCTGAGGATATTAGTACAGTAGTGTTCGATCACCTTAGGCAATCACAATAATATTACACATCAAACTATTGGATATATAGTATTAGTTGTTTGTGTGAGAATTGTGCGAGTATGTGTAAAACTGGTAAAAGTTTCAACACAATTTCTAACCCCATACGTTCTCTTAGTATTGATTTGACACAGTCAAAATCAAAATCGTTTATTATCGCTATCGTTTATTCACATTTTTGGGGCCCCCAAAGAGGCACTCATTAATGTTAGTGACTCTACTGCCAGATTCGCAAAATTACAGCCGTCAAATCTAATATCTTTAAACGAGCGATTCTAGTATATATATATATACGTCGTCCAGCAGCGCCACCTACCGGGTCCAATTTTGAATCTGAACCTTCCAGGGCTCCATCCGAACGCATACAAAAAAAAAACATTCAAAACGGTCCAGCCGTTTAGGAGGAGTTCAGTGACATACACACGTACAGTAGAATTATATATATAATAAATAAGACATAATCTGAATCTCGAAAAAAGCTCCATCGATTTTCATTAAATTTAGTATGCAATCGGTTTCGGGGAAGATAAATCGATCTAGCTAGATTTCATTTTTAGAAAACGTCGTTTTAACAAGCATAGCTCGGTCATCCAGGTACTAAAATATTATCTTTAAAGGGTGGTTTCACCACACCTTAATCATTATGGCTTACCTATATTTATACATTATGTAACTTATTTTAAACAGCCAGGTGGTTTATCAGTAACGTATAAAGTATTAGGTAATTAATTTGGTAAATAATCAATACAAATGTCCAATTGCAATTGTAATAGCTTGTACATAATAGTATTCCTGTATGTATTATAGTTATTTTTTATGTAAGTATATTATATATTATATGTATTATGTATTATATCTACGTAATTTTATTATTTAGATTTTTTTATTGCATATATCGCCCGCAGGTTTGCCTGAAAACCAGCGTCAAGTTTCGTGCTTGACTTTTGTGCTAAGGCAAACCCATTTCGGCATGCATTATGATAATTAATAATTAGTTCATAAGTGTTTCGATGTTATTGTTTTATTTTTGCTACGTGTCAAAATAAATTATTTTTCTTTCTTCTATAATGACGATGTGAAATGGCAGGCACTATTATATATATATATATATATATAAGTCGTTCTTGAATTATGTTTGCCATGATTATTATCTATCAATTCACCCAAGGTGTGGTAAAATCTATAAAACTTAAACCTCATTTCATTTTGGAAACATATTAAACTACACAGCATTGTTAGGAATGGTGGTATCCGATTCCGTAGGATATAAGTATAAGCCGTTTATGCTTACTTTATTGATACCAAGATATATCTGAAGCAGCATATACTTGGTGTTAGTATTGATTTACTTACATCAAGTATAAAACAACATTAGCCATGCCCCGCAGCTTTGACCGTGTTATTTAGTAGAAAAGGTAGCCTATGTGTTAATCCTCGGTACAAGCTATATACATTTCAAATTTTATTCAAATCCTTTTAGCCGTTACAGTGTGAAAGTTGTGTGTACCAACACACAAATTTTCGGATTTTTATAATATTCATGTGATTCCCAAAAGTCATTCAAACGTACTTACGAAAGTAGCTTGGCAATGCGAGTACTCTGTCGATGACGTAGACAGGAGCTCAGCATCATAAAACCCGCCAGGAGCCGTGTGAACTGATTAATTGATCTAGCTCTAATCTCAGCTCGATACCTAACTTTTAGCTAATACACGTCTAGACTGCGCATTAGCTTTAATCTAGACACTGGACTAGACTTGTTTATCTAATATCTAGGTTGATATAACTACTCAGATTTATCTCCAGCAAAAAATCAAAACATCGGTTGGCATAGCAGTATTAAAATGATTACGGATCGTCTAATAGATAAAGCGCATCTATTATATTGCAACTTACCTGTCATTAGGTAATTACGAATACATCCACGCGGAAAAAAATGTTATAAGCTATACCTAGATTTTATAATAACGACTACATTTATATCAAGACCAGACTGACCTTAACGGTCTGCAGACATTATTTTGTTTATCGATTATTTAGATTGCCGTAGGTAAGTTATAAATGTCTATATCGGCTATAAAAGCGAGGTGCAAGGTCACTTTTAATACCCAGGTTCGTTTTTTACAAGACTATTTTAGACCAAGGGTATGTGTAAAATATTATCTTAATAAATACACGTCCGCTGAAGAAGCCTTAAATAACAATACTCGTTACTTATGATTTATTACAACACAATTGTACAGACCCTAACATCATAATTAACGTTTTGTATACTTTTTGGATGCTTTTTACATGTAATTAGTTTTACACTCAAACCGTAAATGTTAATGAGGGCAACGTTTCATAATTTAGAGTATAGTACAAGTTTTTTTTTAAATTACCGAATTAAGTTAACTTCACCGAATTAGCGTTTCAGCGTTTCTCCTTCCTTCTCTAATGCTTGATATAGAAGCGTTATAAGAAATGTTTTTTATTTTAAATTTATTTCAATACATTTTTGAAATTTATATTTTATTATGCTAGCCGCGGCTTCGCCTGCGTATATTATGTTAAAATGTAGCCTATGTGTTAATTCTAGGTATAAGCTATGTACATTCAAAATGTCATCCAAATCCGTTAATGCGTTACAGCGTGAAGAGAAATCAGACATACTTACTCATTTAAACACAAACTTTCGGATTTATAATGTTAATGTGATAGTGTATATAAAATTTTCTGAATTAAGTCAAAGTCAATAGGTACAACATAGGTATATTGCAATATTATTATTTTTACAATTGGAGGGGTCTTATGTTATATATCGTTAGATGTTATCAATCTTTTTCCCAAATCCTACTAATATTACAAAGGCGAAAGTGTGTGAGTGTGTTTGTATGTTAGTTACTTCTTCCCGCTCAGACAGCTGGACCAATTTTGATGAAATTTGGTATAGAGGTAGTTGACACCCTAGATTGGCTACTTTTTATACCGACACAGCGGGTTACACCGCGGGGCGCAGCTAGTGTTTAATAAAAAGGGCTATTTGTGCTTCTGGTTCTGGGTGTAATGTGTGTGTGATGTGAATGTTTCCGGCACCCACGATACAAGTCTTTGAACTTAGTATGGGGCTGTGAGTGTGAATGTGTTTGTTGTTTTGTTGTCTTTGCATATACCGCAAAATTAGTGTCGTTTTTTCAGTCTCATCTCGATATTTAGAATTTTAAAACTACAAAAAACGAATCGTTATAAAATTACACGCAGGAATTAATAGTAGGTAAATAAATAACGCTTAGACAAGTAAATTAATTTAGTACTCATAGGTGTTGGAAAATTTTGCCCTGGTGTTACTACTGACTAGAAAAGTAGTAAGTGTAATGTTTTATAGATATAGTATAGGTTATTCTAATTTTAGTCTTCTTCCGTTCGAATCCGTTAATTTAGATGGCTCGAAGAATCTTGGTGATGGGATCAATGAATGGGATCATTAAACCTGTGTTATTTTAATTATACGTCACTTCATACATCGTACTTTCATTAAAACTACACTCTCATATTATAATAAGTTATATGAAACAAATAAGTAGGATTGAGAAGTAGGAAGACAAAACTTTACCGTGAGGGCTTAGTTTGACTTTTATATAAAATTAAGTTACCAAAAACATACTAAAGTATAATGTGGTACCTACCAATAATTTGTATCTTAACTCAGCTCAAAACCAGAAGCATACTATACACTAACATACAGAATTCAAATATCTCGGTTCACTGATCTAATATAATAAATTCAATAGGTACCTAAGTAGCCTAAGTAGGCAATAGACTTTCGTAACTTTGCATTAGTCATCTTTTATGCATTCATCGAATGATTTAAGTGCGGTTACCGATACCTACTTATATCAATTACTAATCATAATTCATTATGATTTTCCCACACGACAACACAACAATCACTTCAGATAAAGATCGACATAAATTAAATTTGAAACAGTTAATTCTTTCAGTCACTCATATCGATCTGTTGAATCGATTATAGCCGATGATGTGAATTTAACTGATGGGAAATATTGTGCGTTTTGTTAACTCATGTAAAGTAAAAGTAATGAAGTCCGTCATCAAATTGAATACGGAAACGACCGACCGCAAAGCTCATCGACTTCTAAAGCCCGCCGACCACACCGACAGGACATTGCGACCGCTGACCTTGTTGCCTTAATGCACCCTAATTTCACCACCGTGAATGTGCACCAAAAAACTGACACGTCATTCTGTTTGCACGACTTGTCGATAAATTAATACTGTGCGAGTGGTCGCCGAGCCGACACGCACGATCCTTGCGAGTCATCCTGTTCACGTCTCGTCGGCCGTCGTCGTCGGCGAGCGACGCGACACATGTACCCAGTCAATCTTTCATGCTCGCCCAATAAAAACTCGCTACCGAGAATTCACTTAACTCTGCGTACATTTTCTCCGATTAAATCCAAATGACAATCGGAACGAATCTCTCATATTTTGTGAAAGCCGGTAGTGATCGTTGGCGATCGCCGCTGAGATCGACTTGACCCGATTTAACTCAACTCCGCAGATGGTCCATGTTTTGGGATTGAGAGCTGATTAGGAAAGCGATCGGATCTTAGGGCGGAGGGCAGATCTGCGATAAGCCGACGACGTTGGCAGCGCATGCGTAATTAGAGATAAACAGAAAATAATTGGCCGCAATCACGCGCTATGAGCGAACGTGCTGGGGCGGTTAGCCACGAGCTGCAAGCGCCTTGCTTAGCGGAAGCACTCAGACTAAAGCTTTGGGGCTCAAAGACTTCAACTTTAGCAGCTAATTAAAAGTAAACAAAAATAAAGTTATTATAGTAAAAGTAACTTAACATCTATGGTTTATTTACATGTATAAAATTCAAAAGCTATTAGTGCTACGAAGCAATTATTTGCACTTCCGAATCTCATTTTGCTATTAGTATCCTCTACTACTACAACGATGCAATAAGTTAATAATTAACAGCAACGGCTTAGTTTTAAATAAGAAATCTTCAACGAGCATTTGTAATAGCAAACAATATAATTATAGATAAATCATGTTGAGCGCTCAAAAATAAGCACTTGGTGAAATATTAGGGTATAGGCTAGAGGCTCTTTAGATCGTAGTGGGTAGGTAAGTACGTATCATTATGATTACAGGTCGTTACGTTCGCGATACGTGAGGTGAGCCTGAGTGTCGGCTCTCGCTTCGGAGACCAGCCTCAGATTAACGACACGAAATCGATGTTTGTACACGTCCGACCTCTTCCAATAATAGGAGCTGATCGATCTGCGAGGCGGTAAATTGCCAACTGCAGACACACTTGGGAAATAACGAACCAGCTGTATATCATTGTATAGATAGCGACGAAGTCGACGAACGCTCACAGCACAAACACTGTAATTGTCAGATTGTCAATACAAATTGCCTTTGCGCAACCATAATTTCAGCGAAGCAACCCCATGAGTTCTAATAGCGCGATTAGAAAGAATCGTAAATAACTGAAGCGCATTCATCCAGACGGTTCCTCGATCTATGAATCTTCATTAGTTGTAAAACATATGACAGTTTAATCTATGACCGATGCACGGGGAGCGGTAAATTGCGCTCTGTGTTTTGAACAGATGGAGTAATGAATCAATCTTTGCTGTGAAGGTTTTCCACAAACATGTCCAAGCTCTCAATCGACGCCCGGCGGCGGCTTGGAAAGAGCCTAATTGACATGTGTCAGAGTGTGTGAGCTGACCCGCGGGTCATGCGTGAACCGTCTAGCATTCCGCGGTTACTTTCGCCGCCACCTCGCCGTTTGGAGGAAGATCTCGTTTAGCGTTGGCACCTCGACCTAGTAACCCTGCTCTAACTGCCTGAGCATCATTACTGGTATTACGGTTGGTGTGTACATTATCATTACCTAAAACGTTTCGTTGTTGTTATAAAAGTAGGTTAGGTGGCAACAGGTAAAATGTGTAAGAATTCATAATAATAGGTATTTAGATAGCAATTGTCAACTGATGAACGTTTTCCGATATAGAAATTGAATATTTAATTTTGGTTTTACCGATTACGCTAGTGCGTAATTTTAAATTAAAATACATGCTCTATAAACTTATTTTTCCCCATGGCGTTGCTCGGTCTACTGTTTGGTCTGTTCTAGATTATACGCGTATATTGGTACCAAAATGTGGAAATCTCTTAGTCTAATTCGCCTGATATCTTTCAAATACATTTTCTAAAACTTAATACCATAAGTAATTATTTTAATATCATTTTGAAACTATCTAGGTATCGGCGTTCATATGCTCATGGCGTTGGGAGCAATTGCTTAACAGCCATTAAGATAGCTTGTATCGTAGTCACTACAGGTGTGTAGTATCTGAAATGTCGATATAAATAGTGGCTAATCGTGATTGTTGAGAAGGAGCACATTCGAGCACCTTCGAGACCCTTCGAGAACCTTCGAGCTTGGCACCTCGCCCCGCATTCCTCCCGAGTCCTGAACCGCGCTGAACCTGCGAACTTTGCTCTTATTGTCAATTCGTGCTCAGTGGTGCGTCGCTTCTAAGATTACCTATAACCATTTAAGAAGTCGAGGATATAAACAGCATTGTTCGAAGGTGATTGTGGCGTTGATGTCGCCATTAAATAACAACCGATGCAGATTTTATACCTCATTTGCAATCCCTTATTCATTTGTTAATTTTAACTGTTCACCTAAGTAGTTCTTTGTTGATATGATTTAGTATCATGAAGTAGATATAAATCGGTTTAAGAGGACGGTAGGTAGTTATAGAGCAATTATTGTTACTTCACTATAATAAACATTCACCACCTCCATTGGTTGACAAGAACATGATCTTAAAAACTGGTCATAATGCATCGTGGGTTACTTTACGTTCGCAATTAAGGATGTCACTCCATGCTTTATGTTAATGTTGACTATTATTTATTCATCTCTCAATAACTTGGTAAGTAATAAGGTACAAATTCAAATTACATTGTTGATAAATACCGAAGCAGACGTTTCGCTGACGCAACTCAAAACAATAGGGTTTCAGTTCAGTGACCTTTTAACTGTGACATCGCTGCTAAAGTATGAACACAGAACAGCGAAGCAAGAACATTACATATAAGCACAGCTAAATTAGTGCTGCGAGTTCTACAACACGGGATAAGGTTTAAGTGGGATTATAAATGGGCCCGTTGGCTGTACAATCAACTAATTTGTGAAACTTTATAGGATTGTTCTCGTAGTTAGTTTTAATTGAGTTATGGTTTAATTGAAACTATACTGTTACCATTATAAGACTAAAATAGGGAATGTTATGGCTACGATGTTAATACGGCTATTGGAGTTTAGTGAATTATAGACCAATCGTTACAGCCACGATAAATAGAATGTATCCCATCTATATGAGTATATAGTTTTAACACCGTAACACAGGGCAACCTAGCACGAATGCTAATGACTCTTGTGCTATTGAATTTGTTTTTTGTTATTTGTTAATATAATCTTAACTAAGTTCTAATTAATAAGTCTTCTATCTTAGAAAACTATATAGTTAAGTTTGTACTTACATACGGGGTTCAAAACCATCGCCAAGTGAAACATTTCCTCTCTAAAGTTTTGTTAACATGCTTACGACTATATGTTTATTGCAGCATAATAAAGAACTATGTATGGAACCACATGATTGACTAACTTTTAGCACTCATGTATTCCAAAATGGGACGTCTCACGTCCCACACAATTTGGGACAATTTGCGACACTAGCGAAGCGAGTCGAGATGACGCTATCAATGGCGCATAGCTCGTGCTCTTACACGCCCCTTTACATTAACCGGGCCAGGCCTTTGAATTTTAAATGAGAAAGACTTGTGTAATTGAAATGACGTTATAAATTAGTCACCGATCTAATAACGTGCAATTAACTCTATAATAACTTAATTTATTCGGGGCTGATAAATCTTTTACTTAAAATAATTACACTAAACAGCAACAACAAGTTGTACTTAAATGTTATTCAATTACTTGGATTAGCATCTAAATTATGACGTTTATTGCTCGGATATCACTTAACAGCTGTATTGCTTGAATATTTGTTGTTATTTCGCAAGGTAACTAAGAGTGCGTTGAAATCGTCATAATCCAAGAAAAGATATACCTACCTACATTTAGAGAGGTAGTTGTAAGTACGTCGTAGAGGTTCGTGCGCGCGAGTGCGCGCCTCCGGCGACTAGATAATGTATTCTTGAGGCTTCAATAAGAGTAATGCGCCCTCTTTACCACTCCACTCAAAGACGTCTTATTTGAGCCAAAGGCGGCTCAAATTGAACCTTTTCAGCGCAATAACGACCGCGAGCAACGCCGCGTTTAGCACCCGGCTATCACATCGAGTATGCACTCCCACAACCGATTCTAGACAAATTGCAACTAGACTTGATTGAAGTGGAATATAGCTGTTTCAATAAAGTATTAACGGTATTAATATCCACACTTCTTTTAACAGTTATGCGGTCTTACTATTTCTAATGTAAAGTCATAGTATATAATTATGAAACACCGTCGTTAGGCTGATTAACTGATTGGCAATGAAATAACACAGTACAGCCTGAACCAGACTTGATAGAATCGTGAATTTTTTTGGTAGTATAGAGGACTACTAGTAAGGAATTCCAACACAGTAGATGTCACGGGATACAATTAGTTAGTCATAAATCATTGATTGCTATTACCGACGCGACGTTTACGTTTGTATGGTTTACATCAAAGGGCCATAAAATACATCTTTATTTATTTCTTAGAACACGAATAAAACATAAAAGATTTTAGTTTTAGTGAAGAGTAGTGATATTTTTTCATGAATTTATTTCTACATCTCCAAATAAAATTATTACAATGGCCTATTCAAAATACAATGGAATTACATCATGCAAAATGACTAGCCAACCAAACTACGTAGGTACAGTTATTTTAAATCAATCGTATAATAGACAAAATTAAATTAAGTGCCTAAATTACAGCCGTGGGGATGTTATCTAAATGTTTCACAATAGTATTGTTCGTTCACACAATGGAACACCAAGAGCGAACCTGTCGAGAGAAGTAGGGCGCGAGTCTGCGAGGACTGCGGGCTTGCATCGAGCGAGCGGCGATGGGCGATGCAGCAACGGCGGCTGTGGTGGTGAAATGCGGTGGGCGGCGCCGCGCACGCCGCCCCGCCCAGCCCTTTCACCGCCCGCCCGCGGCGCCCCGCCCCGCCCTCCTCCGTCCTACCCTCAACCACCTTCCACCTTCGACTTACGTAACACCGTTCCAGAATAGGAACACCAGCCGCGGGCTTTGCCCCATTGAGCTAATGAAAACTGTTACAAAACTGTTGGAGCTGTTTGTGTACTCGTATCTGCACTCCCAACCCTTCCGCTCTATTCAAACCGTTAATATTACCAAATAGCAGGCATGGAGCACGATCGTTTTGTAAACTGTGCTCGCCAGCTTAAATTGGTCCTAAAGATCTTGTAATTATTAAACTAGAATGGGTTCTGGTAACTCACCAATTACAGGTACGCACGAGTTAGATTATCAGATAATACCTTCAATATAATTCATCTGGTGTACCTACGTTTATTGGAATAATAAATAAAGCAAATAAATATCTATATTTGATACATTTAAGATAAAAGTATTAGATATACATTTTATAATAATCATTACACGAGATTATTATAAAATGTATATCTATCTAATACCTTTAAACGAGCAATTCTTGTATATATGTATAGATATAATCTGAATCGCGGAAACGGCTGCAACGGTTTTCATGAAATTTGTATGCAGGGCGTTTCGGGGGCGATAAATCGATCTAGCTAGGTTTCATTTTTAGAAAACGCCGTTTCATCCGTGTTTTCAGGCAATGAAAAAATGCTACCTTTTGTAATGTTAGCCTGAATAGCTACCATTTTACAGCAATTCAATTGGTTATGTATTAGATCATTCAAATTGAAAAAAATATGCGGTCTACGGTATCTATATATGTACGGTAGCTAATCTTGACGTATATTTTCCTTAGATAGATGGATAGATAACGCTTTATTGTCACACCTTACTTAAATCACTCAAAAAAAAATTAAAAAACTTAAATTATCGTGTACATTCGGCGATCTTCTTCCAGACAACTTTTAGATAGAGAATATTTTAAATAATTCGGTGAAAAGGAGGTGTAAATAAAAGTTTAGAAAAATACATATATAAAGTAAGGTATATATATACATACTTAAACTAAACAAATTATATAAGGCAATACTAATAAATACATATGTTTATAATATAAATACATATATATACAAAATATTATTATAAAGTAAGGATATTTGTTACAGCTAGAATCATATTATGAAATATAAGTAGCAGAACAGTATGACACAGAAAAGTTATTGGGAGAGAAATAAATTTTTAACTTGAATTTTAAATGCATAAACAGTCTGAGCGTCTTATTGGAACAAGAAGGGAGTTCCACAAGCGAATAATAAATAGCCTAATAATATCGTGTATGGAGTACTGCGGCCACCTATGGGATGGTTCCGCTAAGTACCAGCTTGAAGCTCTTGAGTCCATCGACCGACGAGAAAAAAGACTCATTGGCGATGATAAGCTAGTCGAGTCTAAATTGCTAGTCTATCGGTATTCTATCGTCTACATTTTGGAGAGTGTGCGCAGGAATTACATGAGTTAATTCCACCAAGCCCGTTTTACCATCTAACAACAAGACAAACTGTCAAACGTCATCCATTTATGGTTGACATACCTCCAGTTCGCTCGAAGCGTTTCGCTTCTACGTACATCATCCGTACGGCGAAGGAGTGGAACTCATTACCTGTGTCTTTGTTTCCCAAGGGGTATAATTTTGGAGTCTTCAAGTCAAGAGTGAACAGGTATCTTCTAGATAAACATGTCACATCTTCGGCCGCATCATCACTTTCCATCAGGTGAGATAGTGGTCAAATGTTTATCTATAAATAATAAAAAAAAAAAGCCTGTACTGTAAACCTACTTTACGAGTATATTAGCTTAGCATGCATACCTTACACTTAAAAGAGCAAGCTCCCTAAATAATATATGATTTTGCAATAATATCCTCAGTCTATTATTTAGGTATCCTGTCAAAGCATAACTTTCATATATAATTTTTCAGACTATTTATATCCTCCATTGAGCCAGTTTCACAATTGAATGAGCTTGAATTACTCAATAGATTTTTTCGTTTAAAATTATGCATTTTAGAGTTCATTTTGGATTTTTCTTTAAGTTGCCTTTAGTTTTATGCTGTAAATAAATACTGTTAACAGTCAGATAACATAAAATCGCCCCAAAATAACGGCATACGCTCTTTAATTTCCTCTGAAGATAATCGTGCTCCAACAGAAGCTCTTAAACATATCATTAGTTACAAACAAGCGAGATAGTGGGCAAACGCTAGACTCCTAAAACCACCTTTAACACAAGTTAACAAATAGAAAATTTTAAAAACTTTTTCACACTCACAGCGCCACAGTAAGTATGATGACTTGTGTCGTGGGTGCTGGAAACATTCACATCAGAACCAGAACCGGGAACACAAATTTTTGACCCGATTCCCCAGCTTGAAAGGCAACATCCAAATAAGCCAACGGACCGCTTAAAATAATCAGAATTAAACATAAATATGTTGACACAAACAGTATCTAGTATGACAAGCGAAATCACCGCTTTTGTAGTAACAGCAAATTAAAGAAACTGTCTCATAAATGGCAACAATCCACAATAAAGCCAAAGAAAGGTCGAAAGCACTTTAACATACATTTTCTTCCCACCTTTCCTCCAGAATACAAGGCAAAATTAAAAATCCTCACAAAGGTATACAGTTAGGTCGTTTACCGCGACTGTGGCTTAATCGGGAACAATGCCAACATTAAGTATCAGCATTATGTTTATTGTCCCTCAATGCTCAAACGCTACAAGATGAAAGGTTAAAAAGCTCAAATAAGCGTGCATTAGGAAAGAGGTGGCCCTTAGGGTCGCGGTTAGAATGCAAACTGCCGCCCATACATTAAATCTGCTGCATTGGAATTGCAAAGTCGTGATTTGTCAAAGCATAATCTAAGGAACTGCAATATTCGCACATCGTAATTATTATCGCTGGTAAAATGGCACCGAAATCTTCTGACGCATCTCACGGCTCTACATGTCTCGCTCAGAGTTCACTTTGTTAAGGGAAATCAAAACCCCGTGACTTAAGTATAGAATTGCATAATTGCTAATCAAAAATTAAGAAATACCTTAAAAGGTAATTAATATTTAAGGTTCGTCAAGACAAGCTAGCGCTCCGTTGGATAATTCCGTGGTTATAAGACTTAATATTTATCTACCGTTGTATGTGATGGCGTTTGATTTAGCAACAAATGATTTAAACGTAAGCAAAGCTTAAAAAAACCGACTTTCGCTTATGTTTTGGTTTTGGCTTGATTGATTTCGATAAAATGTATATGTGGTCCCATATAAATTTTCTCTCTCTCTCTGAAGTATAATCTACCAAACAAAAAACATTTTTAAAATCTGTCCACAAATGGGGTGAAATCGGTGAACATAGGTATATAAAAAAAAACATACAGTCGAACATAGTATATATATGTTTCGAAGTCCTTTTTTGATGTCGTTAATAAAAACGTATTCACGCTCACAGCCTCACATTAAGTTCAAAGATTTGTGGGTGCCAGACCGAAAATAATTGCGTCATGCTTACAACCACACCCAGAATCAGATTCAAAAATGGCCTATGGCATTATGCTCCTGCTTGGAATCAAACCCAAGACCCGCGGCGCAGAGGGCAGAAACCGGCCCACTGCGCCAAATGGGTCGTCAAAATACTTTACAAAAATATATGGTAAAAAAATTATTATAATGGATTTGCTTCACAACCCTTGCTCGTTGCTACACATGTGTACCTTACCCGCGCCGCGCGCCGAGCCCGTTTAACAAGAGTTTGGTGAACTCGGGTCTAAGTGACCATCAGGTAGTCTGTGATTATGTGTGTGATGTAAATGTTTCCAGCTCACGACACAAGTCATCGGACTTAGTGTAGGGCTGTGAGTGTGAAAGCTTTTATGTTTTACGTTTGGAAAAAAAAGCTTTTATGTTTTATGGATATATAATTCATATCAAATAATCTGTCAATATAAATATATTGACAGATTTTTCTAGTTCATATTATACTCTCCTCGTTAGGGCACGCCATATTTCTCAGTGCGCAGAGTACTGTTGTTAGCTCCCAACACCCCTATCGGTATCAGTAAATTATTTTCCGAAGCAGCCGCGATGTAACCGTTACGTCGACGCAGTAGATAACGCTTTGATTTATAACTCGGAATATTTAATGACAACACACAATTGAAATTTATTTATAAGGCGCACCGTTTAACACGATAGGTCTGTTAAACAAATAAATTTCAGAGTTAGGATCGCGTTTACCATATTGTTAGTTGTTTACAATGAGACTGTCTCCTACGGCTCTTTTGTATTCCACGCGAGCTTTAATGGGGAATAAGTGACTAAGGCGTATCTGCAAGCCATGAACAAAGCCCAATACGCCCGTTAGGAATTACAATGCGAATAAATTGCACGAAATATATTCATGCCTCTATAATATCCCAACACGGTGAAATAACGAAATTTATTTCTCTTTCCTATAAATACCTTACAACGGACGTGCACGCAGTGTCGCGTGTCCCGAATGATGATCATATTTTTTATCAGAAGCCCAATGGCCGAACAAACCGTTACACGTAAAATAAATAGCAAATTGATCTCATATAAATAAAATACAAGCACCTTGCAAGGTGTCTAGTATGTTCATGATACAAGATAATACAGTCAGAAGTATAATGAAATTGCAATCCAAAGTCGTTAAGCCCGTTGCCGTACAGCATCCTAATTAAAACAAACGATAGCATGATAGCTAATTTAGAAACATCGCGAAGAGCGATTAAGGCAGTCATTCTAAGCGTGAGAGCGAACAACCCTCGCCGCTCTAATCAAAAGTACAACAAGCACGAAGCACGACCGCAGACCGCAGTATCGCACCAGCCGCGGCCGACGAAGCTTGCGATTTATTAGGCTAACAGACCAATGCTGCTTCAATTATTAGGCATTTAATTATAGTGAGAACTAAGCAGATAAATCGCGGACAATTATTTCTAACTGCTAACGACAGCGGTTGGCCAATAGCGGATATTTTGTGCTCGCGGCTCCTTCCAACCAATAATTGAATTTCTTGGAGAACAATTGCTTCGATTACAGCGCGGCCCGCCGTAGATCGACGCCTAATGAATCTCCTCGCTGTCTAGTTACTTACAGAGATAAACCCGGTGTTTACTGAGTACATGCGCATGATTGCACGAGCTACCTATAAATTAGATTTATCGGTGCTTGCAAGCTAATAAATATATTCCGCCCCGTTTATGTCACCTCGCTGAATTTTTGTAGAGCAGATGTTGTAATCAGCATCTGCTCTATAAAAATTCGTTTGGTCTGTCTTCACGTGCAAGCAATATTGACTTCTTGTTGTTTTATTGACAGGCCATAATAAGCAATATGTTTGGTCTCGTTTCACAGGTGGATGAATTATCGATCGATTACAATAGGTACCAAACAGCAATGCAGCAAAGTCATAAAACATTTTTTGTTTTTGACTACAAATACCTACCAGAGTATTTTGTTTTATTAACAGTTAAATTTAGGAATAATATTTATTACTCTCAGTTTTATAAATATAAGCATGTGTCCCGTAGTTTACAAGACAATCAAAATTATATAAATGTTCGCGAGGTAAAAACTTCACCTACTAGTAATCGGCTCATGTTGTTGGCTTGTGTTGCACTGCCAGCTCAGTTGTGTGAGCGTTTGCCTTCTAAGCAGGGGTATCGGGTTCGATTCCCGACGGGAACATAAGTTTTCTCCCCAAGAAAAATGTGTGTTGTTGGTTCTGGTCGTGATTGTGTGTGTGATGTGAATGTTTCCGGCCCACGACACAAGTCATCGAACTTAGTGTGGGGCTGTGAGTTTGAAAGCGTATATGTTTATGATGTGAATTTGTCAGGTTAACACGCGTCATTCGGGGATTTCTTGAGCTAAAAACAAATAAGTTTTAAACAAGGATTTTGCAGCCATAGTTTTGTCTCCTATCTCGATGGTTTTAAAAATAAAGTCGAAGTGTGTACCAATTAATTAAGGTATTTACAATTAATGAACTTGCCCGTTGGCTAAGTTGGTTGCGGCAATGGGTCGATCCCCATATCGGGTTCGATTCCCGGTGGAACACTAGAAATCTCCCTAAGGAAAATTTGTGTTATTGGTCTGGTCCCTTATGATATTAGTCGTATAAGAATTAATTACTATTATGATTATTTAGAACTAAGATTCAATGAAATAAGCAGAATTTGATATTTCTGCTTATTTTCGCACTAAGATTCTTCGACGAAATGAGCGTTTGTTTTTTAAGAACTTCGATTCCTAAAATGTAGAGCTATTGATACTTCATTATTAGATTGTTTTTGGATTATGATGAATCGATTAAATGATCTATCGATATGCGTCTTCTGGATTTTATTATTCGGTCTAACAGGTTTCGACTTTTTGTAGGTGTCTATAGATGGAGACGTTGGAATAATTAGAATAATTGCAAAAAATGTATCAATGTTGAGAAGACGCGTTATACCTACCTAATCATCCCGTAATTTACTTATTTCAATTGTTCAAATGTACTTTTTTGCTACCTGTGGAGGCTTGTTAATGGTTCTTCTTAAGCTTAAGTTATGTTTATTTTGTAATGATAGCTGTAAGCCACCCAAATACAATAAAATAAATAAAATAAAATAAATCTAGAATCATGTTATGTTCATGGTGCCCGCGTGCTTTGTAGATGCCAGTTTTTTTTTATATTGAGCGTTATAAACACTACAATCGTAGTTCCTCTTATCCTATAGTTATATGGCAATCTGATCGTATACATAATTATCTTTAACTAGTTCTCTTCTAAAACATCCAAGTACCCGTTAATCTGCCACCGTGCATTCTAAATAGGCGCTAAATAAGAGAGTGGTATTCAAGTGACAAGCCTAGCCGTAAAACAATCAGCACCGCGCTGATACTATCGCTTTCAGATCCGATGGAATAATACCACCCCGGGATATACGTAAGAACGTGGTGAGAACTGATGCTGGTTATACAATTGTAGCAATGCAATCGATTCCAATTGATTTGACGTTTAAAATTTAATTAAAAGCCTATATAACGTGTTTAAGTCAACATCAAACTATATATATATATATACTATATAACCGATACCTCGTATTATGTCTGCAATTACCGCCCTTTTGGAAGCGAATCCTGACTTTGACTTTTTTGCGGACGGATGGAAGGAAATTTTGTGTGTCTGTCAGAAATTCTGTGAGACGCGTTAATTATTTAATGACATAATTGTATTTAAGTTATGACATATTGACATTGTATAATAATATTTGACCTTTGCTAATCAATGACTGACATTATATGTAAGTAAAATAATTTAATTCTTATATAATTTTAATGATATTATAAGTTGTAATTTTAAGTTTACCAATGATTTATAAATGTTTATCCTAATGATGTAATATTGTGTTAATTAGTGTAAGTGGTTCTGGCCGTTCTAATTATCAATAAATAAATAAATAAAATAAATCATGTGATATATTTCAGGATTATGCCACTGCGCTCCACGGCTATTGTTCTCAAACGATTTAATGCCTATACTTTATAGTAGCAAGGGATCTTTGAAGAGGATCATGTGAAGTATATGTACTACACTACTTTTTCTACATACATTCTTACACTGTATTATAACTTTATTTATATCAACAATCTTGATATATACTCAAACATTAAACATTATTGGTCAATCTATAGCTAGGTAATATTATTTTGTTAGCTGTTTGTATAGGTATATATTATATGTATCATATATATATATTGTGTATATATATGTGTATTATGTATATTTTATTTTATTTTATTTTTTTTATTTATTTAGATATATTATATTAGTATAGAACGCCACACCAACCCAAATCATCCTGCACATTTTCTGTCCATCCAAAGGTTGTCTGGCAGAAATCGCTTAAAGCGATAAGACCGCCCATTGTGCTACCTCTTATAACTATATTATTTTAAGTTCTACAATTTTACTTTTATTTGGTGTGCAATAAAGAATTATTGTATTGTATTGTATTGTATTGTAAACTCCAAAACACCAATCAGGGAATTAATGAATTCCAACTTTTGTGTTTTTGTCAAAATCCGTAACAGGAAAGAATTAAGGCAACTTTTCATCAAAACAGCACAAACTTCAACTTAATCACCATGCACCGTAAAGGGACAAGCCTCTTTCATCTGATGAATAAGGTGCATTCGCCTTATTCAGAACGTAATAAATTCATTTCGTCATAATTCAATATCGGTTATTGACCGACGCACGCGCTCTGGGCCGATCGATCCAATCAATGGGATGCAAACCCCATTTCACGATTTCAATACGTTTAATGAAATGTCAGCACTTAGTGAAATCGATGTTGTGCAAGACTAGCCCCGTTCTCGTCCTGCCCTCGGAGGTTAGTAATCGCTTTTCGAAACAATGAAAATTATTGCTAGCTTCTTGGAATTGGAAGCTCTACCGGTTTTGAAGAGGTAGGTACGTCTCGTGTTACAGATCTTTCGTTTGTTAAAAGTGTGTCAGTTACGAAGAGATACTCACTTGTAATTCATTAGGAATGACATAAAACCAAAATTTTCCTTTTATCTCTGTTGGAAATGGCGTCGCTCGTCTTGTGCTGTTGCACTGAAAAGCAATCATAATCAGAAAAAATCGTATAGTAAATTGTAAATGTTTAAAAGTCATAGCTGAATTTATTACACAACATTACAAGTTAATGCACGGCAGCAGAACTAATTAAAATAAATAAATCGACATTTCAATGAATACTAAATCCGGTTAATTAACAATTTGTAGCCATAAGTTACTTCGGCAACCTGTGTAGGTAGCTAGATGTTCAATATCTATTAGCGGTAATATGTTAGCGGAGAGATGGCTCTGGCCCAGTTCTGTAGTCGGTCGGACCAGTTCTCCGGGCATCCTTGCGTAACGCCAGCCGCTTGCAAAAATGCATCACAATTTACAAACCGAAATATCGCACGCCCCTTCTTGAAAGAGTTAAAAGCTTTTCAAGATTCCCGCGTAACAGATTGCCCGAGTCACTCGTGGCTCCACTAACATTTCAGTTTTAATTCCCTTGCATCACTGCACCGATTTTCTGTTTTCTGTCTCACCGACATGCGACAGTAAAACGCACAAGCTTTATTACCCATGTTAAAATAAATTTATAAATTCGACCACCGCGCCCTAGAAACAACATGCAATTTTAATTCAGAAATTACACGGCAATGCATTATTTATGATGCTTCTTGTAATAGTTTAGCATATTTGCATGATTATTTAGGAAAAGAAGTCGACCTCCAGAGGAGTCCAATCGAATTTTTAATACTGTTAATTTAATACTTTAGTGTAGTAACTGGTCATATTATCCATATATTTAGATTGTTTTGTATATAACAAAAAAAATGTATTTTTATGCATTACATGATATATAAATATGCATATGCTTCTGATATTTCTTCAGCTATGCGCTGTGGTTTCGTCCATAATCCTGTACCCAGATTCTCCTTTCGGATCTAAATGTTCTATGAGAGTGTGCATTTAAGTCCAAACCAACTTTTTACCATACTGGGCCGAAAGAGGGTTATATACTTATGTCTACTTTTTAGGAACGCAGCCTAAACGGCTTGAATAATATATTATATTTTTAAGAAGTATGTATATATTATCAAATGACCTTAGGCTCGTCTCAACTTAGCGAGGGGAGACAAATAGTGTGTTATGATGTTTAAGTATAGCATCTTAAATAAAAAAGTAAATTCCACAAATTGTAAATCAAATGAGTGCTAAAACACTGTTACAACGATATCATATACTTTTACAGTACTATTTTTTGTCACATGTTTAAAAAAATATGTTTAATAGAACATTTATGAATCAAACTTTTTTTATTTGTATATAAAAGTATAATATTGTATTGTATATAATAGTAGTATCCAAAAAGGTAATTTTGATATTTTTTCAATCAAACATTTAAACTGCCTTATTAACTTATTGACCTGCCCGCTGGCGTAGTCGGGAGTCAGTCAGTCTTCTTCTTCTGGCGCTTTCTGCGCGTCAGGTGTAGGCCTCAATGAGGGTCCATTATTGCCTAAGCTGGGCGCCGAGGGCAATTACCCTAGGGAAATCTTGGCGGGAGCTCTTGCCTATCTTGGCTTGGGCTCCCTACTGAGTCTTCCAGTCCTATCTATGGTCTTCAGTCACTGCCGTCTCTTGCTCCCTCGTCTTCGTCGTCATGTCGCGTGGGAGTGCACGCCAGGTCGTTACGTCCGGCGGTCGGGCGTGCAGCGGCGCAATGTTGTGGAGGTGGGGGTGTAAACGAACCAAAAAGTCCAAACCCAAAAATGATAATTAAAAAAAATATATGTTGTATATTTAATGGTTCATAAAATGACTGGATTATTATTATGGGTAAGATTACTTAGAGGATTAAAACAAATAGTACTCAACATTTTTGTAAACCGCCTGCCAAAGGTAAAGTGCCCAGAATACTGGCTACGTTTCCACGTTGAATAGCGATGCTAATTTTTTCTGCTAAATAAGAGCCAAAATAATGGTCACTTGTCGCCTCGACTAAAAAAAAATAGATATAAATAAAAATAGTAAGGGGGCACCTAACCAAAGTAGTTGTTTGTTTGCCCGTGTGAGATATCTTTGAAAATAACTTTGCATGTAGAGTACAAAACCGTTTTTTTATATGTTATAAAAAACAATTCGGTAGGATATCAAACTGATAAATTGCTTTTTATTTATTTTCGGCGAAGGGATCCAAAGTCTTTGAAGAAACAAGTATATAAATAATATTTCAATGTCTTACACATTTCCACTCACAGCTCCACACAAATTTTAAAGACTTGTAACGTGGTACCGAAAACATTTACGTATAACACACACGCTTATAGACATATATTTTAAAGGTACCGAGGCGTGCGGAGCTTCACTTCCCACTAACGTGATTGGTTCAGTCATAAAATGTAACAGCTAAGCATTAACGATACACTCCTATAATAAAACGCAGCTTGTCGTGATAATGTATTGTATAATAGCTATTTTACTAAACGTCATTTGATAATATAAGCTCAAATCATTTGACCTCACCGACCCGTGAGGTGCGTACAGCGGATAACGAATCTATTAAAATGTAAGATAAGATTTACGAGAAACCAGATGACTGGACCGTGGTCACATTCGCCTTTTAGAGTTCTTGAATCAGTCGACTACTACTTAGCTAAATTTTTTTGTTATGCTCTTGCTATAGGCAAGCATTTGACCACTATCTCACCTGATGGAAAGCGATTATGCGGCTGAAAATATAACATGCTTGCCTAGAAGATACTATTCATTCTTGACTTGAAGACTCCTAGATTATACGGAACAAAGACGCGGGCAATGAGTGTCACTCCTTCGCACAGTACGGATAACAAACGTAGAAGCGAAACGCTTCGAGCGAACTGGAGGTATGTCAAAGTTTGCCAGATTTGCTACCTTTTATTTATAACCAACTTCAAAAAAATTGTTTCATGTATTTTGTGATTTCGATTATCCTTTTTTTTATTTGAAAGATTCCCATGTGGTCCCATTTAAATTTGTTCAAGATCTGACATAAGTATAGTTTTTGATTAATCCTCAATCAAATTGACCTCATTTAAATTATGTTAAAGACATGAGACTTGATGAATAATTATATAATATGTACTTTATTTTCAAGGAAAAAGCTCAATGACCCTTAAAATAACATGTAAATTAAACAGAATGTACAAAGTAACTGCGTACTAACCCGCAGCATTACCAACACTTAATGTGCCGAGTAGAGCCGGTAGAGCCAGATTCGTGTTCTTCTAATTTATAACCGCCATTTGCAGATATTAAGACATCCTACAGTTGATTATCACATGATACCTGTTTTATATCTAGATAAATTGCACATAATGTTTTAGGGGTGCAATCGCATAATAATTTAACAACAAGACAAACTGTCAAACGTCATCCATTTATGATTGCCATACCTCCAGTTCGCTTGAAGCGTTTTGCTTCTACGTTCATCATCCGTACAGCGAAGGAGTGGAACTCATTGCCTGCATCTATGTTCCTTGAACAATATAATCTGGGTGTTTTCACGTCTAGAGTGAATAGGTACCTTCTAGGCAAGCATGTTCCATCTTTGGCCGCATCGTCACTTTCCATCAGGTGAGAGCGGTCAAATGCTTGCCTGTCTAGTATAAAAAAATAAAATAAAAAAAACTTTTTCCTCCGACTGTACTTTTAATGAGAGGTCGAGTTGACCACTATACAAAAATTGGTGGTAACTCGACCTCATGGTTAAATATCTCGCGGTCGAGATGACAATCAACTCGATCGCACATTCCACAAGTATTTTATGTATTGACGACCCAGTTAGCACGGTGAACAAGACTGCCCTCTGCGTCGTGGGTCCTGGGTTAGATTCCCGGAAAGAGCAAAATTTTCCTATCCATAGGATATTTGTGCTTTTGGTTGTGTGTGACTAAGTGTGTGATATGTATATCTTACCGGCACCCACAATACAAGTCTTTGAAATGATTGTGGGGCTGTGAGTGTTAAATTTGTTTAACATTAACGCTTCTGGTTAAAATTACACCTATGTTATATTACAGTGGTTACTTTACACTATCTTTATACTTAACACTATCTATTACAATATTTATCGATTACAATGTTTATTTATATTTATATATTCATACTTTACGCTTACAAATAACTTTATTTATCGGATAGAATTGTAAATGTTAACCATTAATGTTCAACCTAAACACACAAAAAAATTCATCAAAATCGGTCCAGCCCTTTAGAATTAGAACTTTATAAATGATATAATGTATTGTATCATACCCATAATACGTTTGCAAAAGTAGGTTTAATTTGCAAAATAGATTTTTTTTATTACAAAACTTAATATTTAAAACCTACTTATACTGTCCCGGTTCAATGTCATTACTTTACTTTAGCCCTTTGGCTTCTGATCTAATAGAACAACTGTATTTCAAGTGTCTTATAGCCCTCCGTTCGTCAAATCCTTAATTTTAAATAATCATAATTTAGTGCTTAATATCTCGTCCGTGCAGAATTTTGACCTACATACGAGTATATAAGTTTAAAACTTTGGGTTGCACTAAACTGTAACGGTAAGCGTGACGTTTACTACCAGACAAGCGACTTGCTCTATTCATCTCTCAATTACATAAAAAAAATTGGTATGCAATAAGTTTTTACCTCAGACTAAATAAGAAGTTTTTACATCAAATAATTGGTTTATTTAGGAGTCCCCATTACATTATGTAGTTACCTAGTAGAATTGATTTAATTTCTATATAATATATTTTTGATACATTTATTAACATTGTTGACCATGTTTACATTTATATCCATTTTTATTATTGCTCAGCTCCGTCAGATACAGTCTATTTCTAAATTAAGTCCATGCAAGAGTTGTCTGCAAGAAATTATTTCATGTGATAAGACCGCCTATTGTGAAACCTTTCTTGATTTTCTTATTTACTTAGGAACAGATTTGTAAAGAAAAGGTTTTCAATAAAGATTATCCTACTAATATTATAAATCCGAAAGTTTGTGTGTAAGTGTGTCTTTTCCCGCTTCACGCTTTAACAACTGAAATAATTTGGATGAAATTTGGAATGTACATAGCTTATATCTAGGATTAACACATAGGCTACTTTTTAACTTGATAATAGCGGGCGAAGCCGCGGGCACGGCTAGTTGAATATAAAAAAATAGATATGTAGATGTGAATCTAGTAACGTGGTCTGATTATATAAGAAGTTGAAACCAAAGTGAGTGTTGACTCTTGAGCCACGAGCTCGTATAAAGTAGAGTATGGCAATGTTTTGGCTAGGTTGCCATAGCGAGGGTATAGTGGGGTCAGCGAGGCTCGTGACCGAGGCATGCGCGCGGCGAGGCACCGTCACGACGCCCGCCCCTCGTCTCCAAATAACACGATATTACTCACTAACTGGCCATTTCACGCCACGCTCACCGCAACAATCTTGTCTTTGCCAACAAAATATTGTTCAGCTCAGATAACCAACGCCAGTGCTTTCGAAACCAGTTACGTTAGGCCACGTTAGCCATCTACAGGCATACTGGGGCAGAGGTTATGAAACTGGTAGTCACATCTTCTAATCTTGAAGCGTAGTTTATATTAACTGCGCGCTACAAGGTTTGCTACAATGTTTAATTGATAATGTATGTATGCTTCAGTGATTTATCTCATCATCATTATTTATCCATAGACGTTTATGTCGAACATAAAGCTTAGGCAATTTGAAGTTTCCCACATTAACTTGACTGCAGAATCTAAGTAATAGGGAATTTAATTGTTTAGTTACATAACGAGTAAAGGTTAAATTTAGATTAAAAATTATAATTGCATCTTGTGTTAAAACACGTATAAACATACACACTTTCATAAGTATGTTTTTCGTACGGTACTTGTATATAACGCCTAATAACAAAATAAAAGGATAGATATTGATTTGAACAAAAAAACAAAGTTATTCACACTAATTCACAGCTCCACACAAAGTTCAAAGACTTGTAACATACGTGCAAGAAACATTTATGGCACATACAAACAATCAATCCCAGAACCATCAGAAGTACAAACATTTCTTGGCAAGGAAAATTGGTGCTCCTGCCGAGAATCGAACCCAAGATCTCTCTTTATAGGTGATACATAAAATGCTAATCAAATGCATCATAAATATATACTAATATTATAAATAGATAAGTTTGCGTGTAAGTATGAGGGAACAAACATACTCCAGCTGAACGGATTCGCATGAAATTTAAATGTACATAGCTTATGCCTAGGATTACATAGGTTACTTTTTAATTTGATCAACGCGAGCGAAGCCGCTTGGCATTGCTAGTATATAATAAAGCTTACATATCTTTTCTATAAATATAAAAATACTCAGAACAAGAAAATAAATTCCTATAATAGATTCAGATTTTTATGTTGACGGTGACCAAGATTGCTTCCTGGTACTTAATTTTGCTATTTAGATAGACTAAGATTAAAACGTAATCATTAAATTACAAGCTTCGACGACCCAGTTTGCGCGGTGGGCAAGTGTCTGCCATCTGCACCGTGGGTCCTGAGTTCGATTCCCGGCAGGAGCACACTTTTTCTTCCCAAGGGACTCTTGTGCTTCTGGTTCTGGGTGTGATCGTGTGTGCGATGTGTAAATATTTCCGACACCCACGATACAAGTCTCTGGAGTTAGTGTGGGGCTGTGTGAAAGCGAATGTAAAACAAAAAGGAAATATAATGAAGGTAATTTATTTTATTGGGATACTAGCGATCTATTATCACTTCCATTGCATAAGTCGAAAGTTCTTAATTATGAAAATGCAATTTTCAGATATTACGACGATATCGATCGATCGATCATCCTTTGAATCGACTACATTCATGTTACATGATGCAGACATATTATGCTCCTATATTCATACATCTTTGACTGTAGGAAGTAACTTCAATCAACGTTACAAAACAACATCATCTTACCATTCAAACAAATTTGCATGGTCACTCGCAGCAAATCTACACAAATTCAAGCTTTGAGCAATGATTGAAATACTTTAATCAGGTTTTACGATCCATAATTATTAGTTAGGGTTCCACTGGTGAGTTTCCTCACTCGTCAATTTCACTAATTCACCAGTTTACTCATTAGACAGTTTCGGTAGGTTGATTATTATCCTGTCACAGTTAAATAAATCAACGTATTATATAATATAAAACACCAAACGTAAAATTTGCAATTTCGTCAAGACAAATTGACGACTTACTTGCAACATAAATACTGAAAACCTGTAATGCTTAACCCATTACAAAGATTACGCGGACATCCTAATTATAATTTAATCGATGTACCTGTAGAGTTCATACCTACTCGTGGGCACCATTTGCTTTTATCAAATAAACTAGCGACCAGCACGGGCTTTGCACGGGTATAATTTAAACTGCCAGTTGGCTTAGTTGGGTGCGCGTTCGCCTTCTAAGCAGGGGTATCGGGTTCGATTCCCAGCGAGAACACTAGTTTTTTCCCCAAGGAAAAAGTGTGTTTCTGGTTCGGTTGTGATTGTGTCTCCGGCACCCACGACACAAGTCATCGAACTTAGTGTGGTGCTGAGAGTGTGAAAGAGTTAAAAAAATTAGGTGAAAGGTGTGAAGATACTACCTTTGATTGTAGAATTTCTTTGTAAACAACAGTTTTAGCGTCGCAAGTATCGCAATATTTATTAAACATTTTAATAAAAAGAAGTGGTTGCTGTGAATCTTTCTTTAGGATTTTAAAAGAACTACAATTCTCTAGTACATGATTTTTATGTAGGTATCTCTGTAGGTCGGTCTAACCTACATTAGCCATGAAATTTATTACATGATATAAATAATTAGGTTTTATTATATATGTATACCTACCTTATATATATATGTACACCTTCCGTGAAAAATTATGTAACTGATGGTGAAAACTGCGTCGCAATCCGTTGCGTGGTTTAGGAGGAGTTAGCAACAGACAGACAGACGCGAAAAGCTACTTTGAATTATACTAAGTATGTAGAGATAATTAAACGTAAACAGCACTTCGCAGGTAATTTACGAAAGGCAAGGTTTTACCTGCGTTTCAACATTTCTTCAGTAGGTATTAAATCAAGAATTACGATTATCATTAAAGTCAATTCCGAAATTATAGGTGCGGACGATTTTAATCAATCTGAAATTCTTACTTTGCATTTTTCTGCTGTCCCGGAACATTTATCGATTAATTGAACTGAACATACCTACATAAATAAAGTTAATGAGGTAAAAATCATGCCACTATGTATAATATGGTTTCGTTCGAGGTGGAGCGTATAATTTTAATTAACATATCGCGACCAAGGCTTTCTTCTGTTGTCGAATACATTTTATATTTACAATCTTGACAACTGGTGAAATGAGCACGAACCTATCTGCGTACATAAATCAAACCAATGAACCTTGTCATACAATTGCGTAAAAAAGCTGCTGTTGGTACTTAAAGCTCTACAGATGCGATACTAATGACGACCCAGTTGGCGCAGTGTACAGGTCTCCGCCCTCTGCGCCGTGGGTCCTGGGTTTGATTCCCGGCAGGAGCACAAATTCCTTCCCAAGGGATATTTGTGCTTCTGGTTCCGGGTGTATTTGTGTGTGATGTAAATGTTTCCGACACCCACGATACAAGTCTTTGAACTTAGTGTGGGGCTGTGAGTGTGAATGCGTTTGTTTTGTTTTTGTTTTTAATTTTAAATGAAAGAAAAAGGGTGGACAAAGTTTTGCGGATCCAATTAGAGTCCATTTTGTGGTGATTAAAGATAGCTCGATGGGCCATTGTTCTTTGACAATGCGAGGCGGTGCGACACTCCACGCGATCGCTCACAGCCTGTCAGGTGGTAATGGTCGTGCCAACCACAAGCACTCCAACAAACACTTATATACCACCAGTAAAACGACAAAACTACCTTATATAACTATTATACAGCTTACCGAAGACAGTGGCTCTCTCTCCAAGCGCAAACTTAACTTTGTCTTGTTGTGGTTCAGTCACTCGATCATTCACCGTCGTTATATTAAACTCTTAAATGATAACACCTCGTCCAAATCACAAGACGACCATGGCCCACCGTTGTGACACTCTGTTAAATGTCGAAAACATACTACACTTATTATATAGGTGATCATTGCAATAAATAATTCTTGTAGGTACAAGATTTGTTACAAGAATGTTGACTTAAAATATCTCTCATGGCGTTCTCGGAAACTATAGGCTAATTTGACACGCTTTATTTTCAATTTTTTTTATTTCGTCGCAAAAAGAGGGATGTAACTAGTTTGACCGCTATGTGTGTGTGTGTCTGGTTGCTGTGTGTACCTATGTGTGTGCCTGTCTGACTGTTTATCTGTGGCAAAGTATTTCTTAAACAGGTAAACTGATTAGGATGCCGTTTTTTTCTTTGAAAGGTGACTTGATCGAGATTATTCTTATATCCGCGTTTGGTGAAAATCAGCGCAGCCGTTTTCCAGGTGGAGCATCGGGTGTATTTCAAAACTTTGATTTTGCCACTTGTGTAGGCATAAGTTTCTCATTTTCCTTTATACCGCCGTTTGATTTTCATAATTCCTTTAATCAATTAAACCTTCAAACAACGTTAATAAATTTTGACAGCAATAATAAAATGCGTTAAACTTTATATACACGATACAGTATATACCCGACCGTAAATTATACACATAGATAAATGAGCAGGAAACTAACTCGTTTCCAAATTTGTGAATCGATATTAATCGTCCAATAACTAAAATGAGTCATTCATCCTTCATAATTTGTTGTAGCATGTACCTATTTGATATAGTTTAACACCCAACTAACATTACTATTTAATTACAGAGTTAATATAAAACTTCAAGAGTTGCCTGAACATCTAATTTTGTTGTGGTAATAACTGCGTATATTATTTTATTGAAATATCTTGATCTTTGAGCTTTTCTTCCTAATCCCTAAACGTTTAAGTTTTATAGCAGGCTTTGCTCGGGGTTATATTATAAACACAAAAGTTACTTAGTAGTTTTCTATCAGTAAAATATTGAATAATAACTTTGAGCTGAGATAAGTAAGTAGATGCCAAATACATAACTAACCTAAGTAATTAAAATATTACAAAAGCGAGGTGATTATAT
The DNA here is from genome assembly GCA_948107665.1 of Lomographa bimaculata. Taxonomy (NCBI): domain Eukaryota; kingdom Metazoa; phylum Arthropoda; class Insecta; order Lepidoptera; family Geometridae; genus Lomographa; species Lomographa bimaculata. Next base: position 12,804,618 of record OX403587.1, on the reverse strand, counting down.
GAAATGGATGTAGGTACGTAAAATGTAATTATATATCCTAAGGCCTCAGATATATATATATATATATATATATATATATATATATATATATATATATATACATATACGATTTTCATTAAATTTAGTATGAAGGGGATTTTGGGGGCGATAAATCGATCTAGCTAGGTTTCATTTTTAGAAAATGACGTTTAAACGAGCAAAACTCAGCCATCCAAGTACTATTAACTATGTACAAATACAAACTATATATATTTATATATAACACCAGCAACATATTTCGAAACATAGATATCCAATAAGTATTTACCAGCATACTTACTCGCTTTCTATCAGGTGAGATAGTGATCAAACGTTTGACTGTCTTCAAAATAATCAAAGTATCACTATTTTCACCTATATGCTGTAACATGATGAATTCTTTTATTTCTACAGGGTAATTTGCAAAATACCAGAAACCTCTTTCTTGGTACGTGTATTGGCATGCATCGTATTGTCATGACATTGTAGTTTAAACAACTATTAATTTTTAGATTGTATCATCATCTTAATGATGTATACACTCTAAAAATGTAACAGTCGCAGAACTAAATGATCCTAGTGTTAGAACAAGAAGGGTCAGGGTCTTAAAGCATTCTGGTATTTTACAAATAACCCTAAAATGTATATGGTTGCTATGGCCATACTAGCGACCTCTAGTACACTCATGTAAAACATAAAATAAAATTATGTGAAAATTGCTAACAAACAAGGGATGTTGTCACTATCGATGTTTAGATCGTCATTTGTTTCGGATTCATACGGATTTTTGTTTATTAAAACCAATTAATAAATATACATCACTCGTCGCTTATGCATAAGTACTTAGCAAAATAATTAAACGCAAGCAAAGCTTAAAAAAACCGACTTCACCGCTTTATCTTCGGAACCTTGATCAGATTCAACGTATTAAGCACGCATTATTAACAATAGCTCAAAAATTTGTGATTTCAACGGGACCACATGGAAAGCACCAGCTTTCAAATAAAAAAATAATCATTAAAATCGGCGCACAAAAAAAAAGTTATGAGGTAACTTTTGAAGTTGGTTAAAAACGAGAACATCGTCAATGTAGTCCACAGAATAGGCATTATTGAGGATAACTCAAAAACTACTAGTCAGATCTTGATCAAATTTAAATGGGACCAATTGGAAAGCAACATCTATAAAACAATACAGTCAACTTGAGTACCTCCTCGTTTTTCTGAAGTCGGTAAATAACGTTTTTGTTCCTATATACATACTGAGAATTACACTTAATTACATGAGGCCAATAATGAAACACCTCTCCTGCACCTCTGGCTTAGATTGTGCATTTATTGTCCATCAATCAACGATACAAACGGTAATATTATAACATAAGTATGTTCCTCATCACTATAGAAGATGTGAAGCCTATAAACATAAACCTCGTCCATAAACTCCAGAACACATGACGCTAATAGATAATCCATTCCCATTAGCTACCTCTGCGGCTATACAAAATTCAGAAACTAAATTCAAACGCCGAGTGAACATACAATGTAAGATAAATACGACTTTTGGCACAAACGAGATGTCGCAGGCCTTGAAACTACAAGCTTTTACAAAATATACAAGTAAAATGAACCTCTCTATCGGACTATCACATTTAAATTTTGCATAAACATGTAGATACGATCATTCTGAGATATCAACATAGGTGCAGGTGTTAAATGATAGTCCAATGTACTTGCTTCTAAAACATACGCGTTGTTCTGTTCGACTGTGTACTGGTTGGTACTTATTTGGATTAAAGTATTGTGATTAAGAGAAGCAGGCTGCCAATATGGTGGGTCGCTGTCCACTGGTAGTGGCTTTGATTTCTTAAGTTGCGTAGGTATAAGCTTGGTGGCGTAACTGGTTTTTTTTCTGTTTACATGTATGTAATTTTAGTTTGGTTACAGAAAATATAGGCGATGATTCAGTAACTTCCTAACAGTGGATTATTGTAATTGACATTATATGCCTACATAAATAATTTCATATGACAACCTAGCTATAAGATTCACTATAAGTAATAAAATAATAAGGTTTGATAAAATAAATAAATAAATACATCTTCGGCCGCATCATCACGATATATAAGGAACTAGCTGTTTCACGCGGTTTCGCGCGTTGATCAGGATAAAAAGTAGGCCATGTGTTAATCCTGGCTATAAGCTGCATATTCAACATTCTAGTCAAATTAGATATAAATAAACAAGCATACTTACACACAAACTTTTAGATGGATACTTAGAGTGATTTTGGCTATATTTACGTATATTTTTGATACACGATCAGATTCACGTCAAACTCCAATGATTAGTCTTTGCTATCCCGTGACCCGAATATGGAGCTGTCCAGAATTAAAATTAACCGCAATCCATCCGCAGTCTTAAAATTAGGAAAATAATAGAACGAAAGTAAATTTTTGATTTAATTTGTTTAACCGACTTTAAAAAAATAAAGTGGTTCTCAATTCGACTGTATGTTTCTTTTTGTATGTTTATTACGCTTTTATTAAAGACGGCCGGACGGTAAATATTTTTTTTATTTGAAAGGGTTGGTATTGCGTCCTGTTGGTTTCATGTAAAAAATGTGAAGAACAAGATGAAACCACTATATACATACATAATAATATATTTCCAGGGAGTGTCACTTAAATATTCACTTCCACGTACCACATCCCAGCTTAACATACCAGTGGCGCTTATAGAGGTAGGTATGTTTGATAATAAAGTCGCCAAGTTATTAATAATAATCTAATGAATAATTAATTGATCAGCTCAACTGGACGGATCAACAATAGATACTATCACCAAGTGCGGGAGGTCTTGAAGGTTATTAATTTGAATATTGGAGCGGTAGTAGTTTTCATTTATTTTGTTTTTGAAATTGTGTAGAAATATATTAAAACTAGCCGTTTCCCGCGGCTTCGCCCGCGTTAGTTAATATGTGTGCGATAAATAGATAAAAAAATTAAGTAAAAAGGTAGCCTATATGTAAATCCTTAAATCTGTACGTTACAAATTCCATTCAAATCTGTTTAGCCGTTACGGCGTGAAAACCAACAATGTTTAGACCTGCATCCACCCCTGGTTAAATATATTGACTAAATATTTTTTTTATTTTAAATGTACTACTCAAATACAAATTTCCATCTGTGTAACTTTATATGAAAAACTTGCGATTTCGATTTATCCGCTTTTGAGAAGAACTTCGGGGTGACAAGCGCAGTGCATTCTGAGCGACGCAAAACTGTAGTGGGCAAAATAAAAACTTGTCATCATTATTCTTATTGAAAGCTGAGATATAGCTCTCTAGAACACTACTTTGAATCTTCTCAGAGTCGCCGTAGCAAAACACTTTGCATATAGGTACCGGCTACCAACGACGGAGGTTTCACTCTGTATCTACAATTCAATATCAAAAATACCCCCATGCAGTTCCCAGGAACTGAAATAAAGAACCTATAATGATGCCTGGCTCGATACGCCGCGCCGGCGGTACGCAGAGAAATCAACCGCATTTGCATGATTAAGTGGAAATGTTCTGATTAATGGTTTCTCCTTCTGACCCCTATGAAAAACACGGTAAGCTGTGATTAAGTTTTTATAAATATTCATTATCAATTTTATATACTGCTCGTAATATCCGTCGGAACTGGTCTGTTTTCTCTTTCGTCGAAATCGTGCAAGTGCAGGACAATAAATCAGAAGTGCAAAGTTGCCTCAATTTACGCTCATTATTTCAGTCTTTACGCGCAATTTGCCGTCGGCTAATTGTATTAATTAATGCACATTATCTCTGGATGCGTTAAAACCTTTGTTATTTTTACGTAATTTTTGACCTCGTTTTGGTTTTTTGAAACTTGAATTCATGTAACAGTAAGTGCGGCATAAGTAATAAATGTTGGTGTGCCCCAAGGTAGTATCTTGGGGCCAACGTTATTTATACTATATATAAATGACAAACACGAACTTTCTATTCAGAATGCAAACATATTATGCTATGCTGATAACACTGCAGTTTTGTTCGATGGGTCCACATGGAGCGATGCTTTTTCTGCAGCGGAAGTTCGAATGTCAAAAATCCTTTACTGGTTGCAAAATAGTCTTTTGACATTTAATACTAAAACTACTAAACTAAACGATGTACCTATATATTATGCTTTCACAAAACTTCAATTTCAGCACCGCCGTCATCATTTACGCCGATCAAGATTCATATATGTGGAGGACATATATGTGGAATACACTACTTAGTGTATCTTGTTTATGTGAAGAACTAAAACAGACAAAAACTATGAAATATCTTGGCGTACTGGTGAATGAGAATCTTTCTTTAAAAATGCTTATAGATAATTTATCTGAACGCGTTAGGAAAGTTCTCAATATTATGAAGCAACTTGGTGATGTGGCCAATTACGATACCCTAAAGTTGGTGTACTACGCATTATGTCAGTCACTTCTCAATTGCATCGTCTGCAGCTAAAACTGTATTAAAATAGGCTGAACGTTCTGTACTCAAAGTCATGCTTACAAAACCTCGTAGATATTCTACAGGTGATCTATATAGAGAAAGTGGCGTGCTCAATGTCCGTCAGCTATTTATATTTAAAACATTTCTATTAGTTCATAGATCTGTAATAGCATCCGAAAACTACGAAAATTTTATGAAAAAGAGAGAAATAGTAATAAACTGCAAACCGAGGTATGAATGTTGAACAGGTCATCGCGTTACGTAGTGTGAGGGCCTACCCTACATCTTGTATTAACATATTGATTCATCTCTGCAAAAAACTCTTTGTTTTACGTATTTTAGTGGATAAATATGCCCAAGTGGTTTTTATGCAGCAAATAAATATTTTTCATTTTCATGTTTCGAATTTTTCATAAAATTGAAAAGAAACATACATATTCTGTTATGTGGTAACTACAAACTTATAATTAGGTTGGTACCAACTCATAAACGACATCGTTTTTTGGGTTATATAAATAGCCAATAAATGCTGCCATACTCGACACGCATTTGGTTCGCGCGGACTGGCGATGGCGTGGCGTCCGGGTCGCGGGCGCGGTCACCGCCGCGCTGCACGGTAGGCAACAGCGCCAGCGTCTTCATAAACCGTCCGTGCGAATCAAATGCATACAGCATATAGCAGCTATAACTTACGCGAATTAAAATCGATAAGTACTTACAGATTTATTGTACAGTTTCAGTTCTCCTTATATAAATAATATGTTTCAAAGAAACGTTAAAATAAGTATGCTGCGTCTAACATAAACCTTAAGACGATACTTATTAAAATGAACAAGATTCACATTACTAGCTCGTAGCTTGGGTTTAATGTCCAGGCTTCATAAATAATTAACCAGCCTTGCCTCTAAGTAAAATTAAAGACTTCAATGTATTAGAAATGTAGGATAATATATTATATACGTAGTAAAAAACTCTTACCCATTTTACTAAGCTTGTTCATGTGACTAAAGTGAGTCTTTGCTCAAGTAGGTACCTAATGAACCGTGCGGCTTGATTGAAAATTTGTGTGCAAACCATGTAAACACATCTCTGTGCAATTCACCGTGACGCCACTCGCCAGCTCGAGAGATTGAATGCAATTAACAATTTTGCACAGAGTGCATTGGTGTCGGCGCGGAGCTGGCGCATGCGCGATGGGCCCGGGGCGAGGGGTCAGCGCGGCCCAACGGGGTCACTCGGGCCCACGGCCCAACCGGCTGACCGCGTTACACCACATCCAATCTCGCTCAAGAAAATCACTAGATATATTGCTTGTTCTTCGATCAGACATGCGCTTGTTATGGAAAATATGGACGTGTAAAATAATTCTGAAAAGGTCCGCTTTTAAACATAAAGCTTTGGACGTGTCGGTCGATTAACTGCATACTTAGAGAGGCTAAGTGCCATACCATATAGCATCATATTAGTACTAGCCGTGCCCCTCGGCTTCGCCCGCTATTATCAAGTTAAAAAGTAGCCTATGTGTTAATCCTAGGTATAATCTATGTACATTGCAAATTTCATCTAAATCCGTTCAGACGTTAAAGCGTGAAGATGGAACAAACATACTTACACACAAACTTTCGGATTTATTATATGAATGTAAGAACAATGAATGAGGTCCCGGTGATTCGTAACAATGATGCCTAAGAAGGGACTGAAGTCAGGCAGACGTCTGGTCATCCAAAGTCGTGCTAAATGTTACTGACAACATATTACGAGTGGAAACGATCATCAACTTAATTTTTTCTCCAGCAAGATGTTATGCGGAATACATAAGAGAAAAGGGAAAAGAAATTATTAGATAATCTGTCTATGAATAGAATAGATGGAAATATCAGAAAACTTTTCATATTCATTTATAAATCACATACCGAATAGTGTGTTAATGTCTATGAGAGTATATTTGAAACAAGGCAAGTCTGTGCCGGTGGATTTTTATCAGTTATGCGTTTAGATTATCCTCCTTTGCGTCGCGCAGTCGGGTAATAATCATTCAACACGTTTTCTGACTATAGTCATTGTAAAAGGATTGATCACAGGACTGAAGTCCTATACACAAGTCGACAGTTTAAAAAACATTCATAAAAGAAATCAAATGAAATTCGGTGAAAACAAAACCATAATTGTTTGACCGTAATCAAAGTACCTACCTATTACGACGCGAAATTCAAAATTTTAACAGATATTTCCACTTCGTAGCTAAATTTGCTAAAGGTCGGTTGTCGTATAAATTTGCTGGAATTCGTGGTGTCAGGATTTTATAGGCTGCCTCAAGACGTCCGACTTGGCTTAACGACTGTCTTTTTTTTTATTGTATAACTAATAACAGAATATAAACCTAGTTTAAAACTTGATCAATACGAGTAAGACAAACTGTATTGGAAAAAACTTGACTTGTGACAATGGAGTTATGAATAAATTATTTATTTGTATTTGTATGACTAACAACTGGGACCGTTTTTGTAATCTTAAGGTTCGCAACTTAAATAGTAAATGCTAGATTGTGATCTGTTAACATACATGCATTATAATTATACTGTGCTAAAAAATAACTCTCCTTCTTGATTCGTCGTAGTCGGTTACAAAAGCCTAGCCGCAGGCGCTATCAACCGGTTATAAGTATAATCTTTGGTAAATTGCATCTTTCCTTTTAAAAAGTAAGTAATTACTTGTAAGTTTTTTAATTATAGAAAAAGACAAACATTACTATCCCAGTTCCGTTATCTAGACATTTATCAGTTCATCATGAATAACAAATGTAAAGTCCCGAAGTACCTACGTACAGTAACCCTCCTACACAATCGTCAATCTTGTCACTAAGTGGTATCTAATATCTAACTATTAAACGTTTTGAATAGTAGGCAGGTACTCAATCTTACGACGACGTGTTCAGTTGTTCGGCTAAAGCATTGTTGTGGCCATCCACAGCTCACGCCTAGCTTTAAAAGCACAGGCCAGTTAACAAGAAGTACTCTGAGGCGGGGCAGCACCAACAACCCATTGGTTACCAGCAAAGCGTGACAATATATACGTACCTGAAATTTTGTTATTTCAGGTACGTATATATTTATACTTACTTATTATATTACTAACCTGCCTGACGGTGTTAGCACTCTAAGTTTTTATAAGTATAGAAATCTTACTAAATTGTTCAATAATAAACTGAACATGTACCCAGGTCCAAGTACCACATCACTCATCATCAGGTATAATAGTGTTTATAATGCTGGAAGGTATTTCCCAACGGATCATAGTATCTAATCTATCAGAGATAAAAAAGCGCTCGAGTACCAGTTTTGGCCAAGACTGGGGGACTACCGGGTGCCCCAATCCTACAAGAGCTGTCATTATTCAAGAATTGGTAATACCTACTTCCCACATAAGAAATAAGTAAGTATGTTTGAAGAGCCTATAATAGGTACCTACACAACAGTATGACGGTATGCGGTATTTCCATGAACAATAAACGGAACTGTAGGCTGGCGAACGCTTGATTTCGACTACAACTGTAGGTAGAAAAGTACCGACACTTGGTACATTTCGTACATCCTAAAGCATTATAATGCAAATTGCTACAAGCGTAACTAGAAAATTAGCATTACGAGCGACAATATTGTAAGGTGACTCAGCGAGTCAGTCCATCATCTCCGGTTCGCGGCGCGTCTATTGTGACGCAAGCTGAGTCGACAACTCAGATGGCAAGCCCGCCCAACTCTTCGATCAATAGCTGTGAAATACGATTATCAAAAATCGGGGTCAAATAATAGACGCATACTTCGGACGCTCTGGCCCAAGCTATCTCGAAACAATAATATAATTCTATATCTAATGTAGTTTATATATTATATATATATTCACTTTTGTTAGTTACGTACCACTGTTAGGTAGGCACCTATGTATTTCTGGCTTATTCGAATCATTTAGTTGGTGAAAGCTAAAATACATCTAGGTAGGGGAACCTGTTGTACTTTGGTCACTTTTTCATTTAACGATTTTTTGAAAAAAAAAGCGGTTATAACTATTGCGATGAAACAAATTTTAGCTGTTAGACGAACAAATGTGGTTCATAATATAAATTATACAAAAGCATAGATCATCCTTTTTACAGGTTTTACATAAATTTAAAAAAGTTTGGAATGTTGATCAAGGCACAACAGTGGTGATGTACTACCTAGATCCGCCTATGTTGTACCTTGGTCATAGTTAGAACTCATCAAATAAAATCCATATTTCTCGGCATATAGCAAATATTTTTATTATTTCCAGCTTCAACACGTCTATAAATATCTTTATAAACTTATCTTATATCTAAGTCCTTTAAAGCGAGTCCATGCTGTAACTTTGCTGCTTTTTTTTTTTTTTTTTTTTTTTATGTTGAATAGGCAAGCATTTGACCACTATCTCACCTGATGGAAAGTGATGATGCGGCCGAAGGTGTGACATGCTTGCCTAGAAGATACCTATTTACTCGAGACTTGAAGACTCCCAGATTATACCGTTCGGGGAACAAAGACGCAGGCAATGAGTTCCACTCCTTCGCTGTACGGAAGATGAATGTAGAAGCAAAACGCTTTGAGCGAACTGGAGGTATGTCGACCATAAATGGATGACGTTTAATAGTTTGTCTTGTTGTTAGATGGAAAAAATATGCTTCTTGTATGTAATCCACAAGCAAGAGTTCTTCGTCACCTGTAAAAACTTTTTCACGGTTATATTATCATTAAGGTTGCTCGCATCTTTACCAGTCTTCAAGCAGTGTTCATAATGCCTCTTTAAAGTACATCTTGACAAGTTAAAATGTTTGGCAGCCCCTCTTAATGAGTTTTTTTTTCTTTAACTAGTTTTAATAGCACTAGAAAGTGCTGTTTTAGCAATAGGAGTCCGTTTGATGTTGTTTTTGCTACGAGGCATTTTACCTGTATAAAAAACAACAAAATAATAAGTATGTGCGTTCCTAAACAGAATTAACAAGAATGCATTTGAATGTAGGTACCTTGACCATATGACCAAGGTACAACTGTTTTACTATGGTCAAGGTACAACACCCCTTATCCTTTTATGTTTATTTGCACATGTAAATATGGAGGTAATGATTAACTCAAATAAGCATACTACATTTTAAACTTAGCTAAAGTACTTGTTCAAATCAAATGGTTTTAAAAATTTATGTAATAAATAATAGAAGTAATGAAAGAAATGAAAAATATGATATATCTTACTTTTTTGCAGCGAAAACGTTAAAGTGATCTCCCATGCAAACTCGATGCAATGGCCGCCTGCAACTAACTTCATGTTGATTAGTTTTGTCAAAGTTCACTATACCATAGACAAAGAGACGGAAAAAAGGAGCGAACATTTAAAAAAAATAAGTTACTAGGTTCTAGGTACAAAGGGTGTCAAGGTACAACAGGTTCCCCTACATATATTAATATTATTATGAATGATACGACATTACACCTGATGAAAAAAGAAACGCAGAACCGTCATTTTTAAATGCATTAATTTTCTTGGTAAGCATAATTTCGAACCGTCCGTTGGCTTAGTAAGGTAGCACACGCAATCGGCTTCTAAGCACCCCTTATTGGGTTCGATTCCCGGTAGGAACACAAAATTTCTCCCTAAGGAAAATGTGTGTATCTGGTTCAAGGTGTAATGTGAATGTTTCCAACATCCATGACACAAGTCATTGAGCTAAGTGTGAGTCTGTGAGTGTGAAAAAATAGAACAAGAAATTATTTTTATAGATGTTTTAACACCAATGTTTCGCGATCAGTAAAGTAAAAACTAAAAACTTTTACATATTCTTCTTATCTAGCATTAAGTAGGAAAGTAGCATGCAGAACCTATTATTTAACGCAACAATTTGTACAACCTACATAAACATGACTGTCATATTAGACTGTCTATATTAATTTAAAAGAATACAAACAATTGCGTATTTGGGAAAAAACATATAAATAATAGATACCATTTCTAGCAAATTTGAAAATTAAAGAAATCAATATGTACTATGTGAATTTGTGCATTTTAACTGTGTTTTCAAAATATCACTACATTTAAAACATCATTGTGTTTTTTCTCTAAAAACACAATGATGTTTTAAATGTAGTGATATTTTCAAAACACAGCTAAAGTACAGAAGAGTGAGAATAAATTGTAATGTAATGCATTAAAATAATACGCTACCCTCGCACTACTGCGGAGTGCGGCACAGTTTGCGATTCACGCGAATGCTAAGGAGAACATAGCCCCAGACATTAGGATCAATGTCTTTGTCAAATAATGACAATGACATTGACAATTTTGTCAGACGTTTGTTGTGTTTAGCTCATTGGTTGTGTTGTGTTTCGCATTTCGTAAATCGTGGTTTTGGTAATTTTAATAACAAATAGCCGTTCTAAAAGGCTTTCCATGATGTTAACTAATTTTGATAAGCTGTGTGCAGATCTAGAAAAACAAGAATTAGAAGTAAATACAAATTTTGATTCCTTTTGTAATCATTATAGACAGTGCACAGGTTAAACAATATTAATCATCTTATTTTTATAGGCTCCAACTGGCGTTGCACAGCCGTCTACATATGCGCAGCTTCTAGCAATCTATCTGTATCAAAATGACCTGTGAGTAGTTTACAAAATTCTACCTTGAATCTTCCGAAAAACTGAGTTGTGTTCGTACTAACCTCTTGTTCTAGGTGTAATGCAAAGTTTCTATGGAAGAGAATACCACAGAATATATCTTCCAGTAATCCAGAAATAGTAGCGACATGGGCAGTTGGTCAGAAATTATGGAAAAAAGATCTACCTGGCACTTACCAAGCCTTAGCAGCTTACAATTGGACGGAACCAGTTGCAAATATTATCAGAGCCTTAGAAGGTAATTTGTTTAAGTATATTAATGCTGCATTCTGATTAGGAATGATCTACCCAATAACACTCCTAAAGAAAGGTTGCCAAGTTTAGATCCAAGGATGTTACCAATTTCATCCCTCTTTTTTAATGAGGGTTGTATAAAAAGTCTAATTAGAGTTTCTAGGATGTGTTCATTTGAACATAAACACTTTTACACTCACATGCCCGCACTAAGTTCGTTGACTTGTGTTATGGGTGGTGGAAACATTCACATCACACATATAATCACAACCAAAATCAGAAACACAAATTTGCCTTGGAGAGAAAACTTGTGTTCCCACCGGGGACTACTAAAGATACCCCTGCAAGAAGGTGCATGTTCTACCAACTAAACGAACGGGTAGTTCAACATGTTGGATTATATCTCTATCTGTAATTAGCAAATCTTTATTAACATTAGCTGTGCCCTGCAGTGTTTCCCCGCTGTGTCGGGAAAAAAGTAAGCAATTTGTTAATTCAGAGTGTCAGCTACCTCCATACCAAATTTAATCAAAATTGGTCCTGCTGTTTGAGTGTGAAGAAGTAACACCTTACAAATACTCACAAACTTTCCCTTTATAATATTAGTAGGCAAATCATCTGTTAGTAAGTATGTTATAGCTATATGGCACCTTATTACCAAATAAAACTTCATAGTTTCATTTGTTTCTGAACAAATATATACATACTAGCCGTGCCCGCGGCTTCACCCACTATTATTAAGTTAAAAAGTAGCCTATGTGTTAATCCTAGGTATAATCTATGTGCATTCCAAATTTCATCCAAATCCGTTCAGCCGTTAAAGAGGGAACAAACATACTTACACACTTACACACAAACTTTCGGATTTATAATATTAGTAGGATACATATATAACATGCTTTGCTCCCACTAATTAAGAAAAAAGTAAAACCAATTTTTATCTAAATCTGTTGTATCTCTGCTCAAACACAATCATGCTCACATTTAAAACTAGATATATAAAATTAGTGTGATACGATCAAACATTTTTAATTATTTATATCTTAATAACTAAAAACGTTGATTGTATCACAACCCGTTGATTTTGCAATAGAAACCTTGGAAGCCTATGGAACATTTAATTTCAATATTTAGAGTGTTATGTTTCTAAACAAACCCAATATTGATCATGCTGCATCATCATAAAAAGTATCATTTTTTGGTACCTGCCACTTTATTAATAGATAGAGCAGGTTACATTATCACATGTATTTTTATGGTAAACATCTACATGTTTCAGAAAAAATCAGGGAGAGAACTTTTGATCTAATTGGACGCTCATACAGCAACATATCCTTCGACACAGTAGTGGGAATGACCGGTTTGAGCCGAGAAGCAGTGTTGCAAGTGTGCAGAGACAGGAAGTGGGTACTTAATGAGGATGGCATGACGGTGAACCCCACACCTCCAGTCCAACCAGCTCCACTTCACACATCAAGTGAGGATCAACTCTTCAAGCTAACAGAGTTTGTGTCCTTTTTAGAAAATTAAGTTACTGTAAGTTTTATTTATACCACTAAAACTTTCAAAGCTTCTTTATAGAAAACAAATAATGATTTGTTTGTTTCTTTAAAATGAATAGACCCGGTGGAGTAAAAGAAATAATTGTTTAAATGCCCAATAAATTATTAATAACAGTCAGTCAGTTTATGATCTATAATAACTTTTTGATATATAATGAAAATAATTCAAAACAAAATTCATTTCTTACATCATTTATTAACAAACATGTAATTATTGGTAAAAGTAATAATTACCAAATGTTGTTTGATGAATATAAAAATATAAGGTACATACAAATGGTAAACATAAGTGGCAGTGGAAATTACTTATATAAGTTATATACTACAGTAGAATAAAGCTGTTCAAATGTTCTCAAAGCTTTTAAATTAACACTCAAAGCCTGATCAACTTAGTTCAAGTTCACTCAGAAACACTCTATAAAGGATTAAAAAAATCTATACTAATTTGTAAATGTTTTTCTATGTTTTACTATATGTTTTGCATATGAGTAAATTGTCTCAACTGTATTAGACAAATGAAGATATTAAGATAATCTGATTTGGGCAGCGATTCAAAATAAATAACAGACCAGGCTTCATATGTATTTTAAAAATTATAATGAGTAAGACACAGTTCGAGCTAAGATGTGGATGTGGTAAGATACCCAAAGCGGAGATAAGTCATGTAAAGTACAAAGCTCATAAGGTAAAATGATCAAAGCCTATGTATTGCCTAGACTAGACTCTTGTGTACCATGTGTGGTCTACAAATCTAAGGCCATTGTTCATAGGATTATGGATCTTCATTAATCTTGAATTAAGATGACAAATTTAATTATAAAACGAATTGCAACGTGCAAATGTAGGGAGGCGCCACAACCAGCTGATTCCCATAAGAAGAGCTCTGTATACACTAAAAACCGGTCACACTAATTTCGATAAAGTTTATGCAATTAATAGGCTATGCAAATAATAGTCATAATTCCGTTATGATTATTTTAAAAGAAGACTCATCTTCACGTAGGTATGAAAAAAGGGTGTGCATTATCAAAATACCATCCCAACTATTGCCTAATCATAGTGACTATTTAGTAAACTTGATTATTCAATATTTGAAGACTGCCAAACCTGCTCGGACTGTGTTGACACACTGACTTCATTTACACAAGATTCATATATCACAAGCAGTACAATATTATTAGTTTTATACATAAAGTTACTATCTACACTAGCTGCTACTAAATTCAGTTTTGGCAACTCATTAGGATTCACTTGACTCGAATTAAAGCATCAAAATCCAGAATGTTCTTTATCAAATCAATTTACAAGTTTACTTTTTTAATTAAGTGATTGGGATATTTATATGGAGTTGATCATAAATTCGTTTAATTTTTATTTTATTGTTTTTTTTTTATTTAAGAAGTTATCAGTCACACAATCTTCATAGAGATAGTGTTTCGAGCTCAGTATCTGTTTTGGAAGGACACCTGGTTCTGCCTTGGTTGAAGTCTCATAGAGTTGCTATCATCTTCTTCACCTAATGATGCTTCGTAAGCCCTATTGATTTGTCCTCCGTTTGGCTCAGAGAAAACATCCTTCACTGATATGTTTGCGTTTGATGTTCTATGTCTAGGAACTGCAAGGTTGTTGTTGAGCTGAAAAAGGGAGACATTGTTTATAAAGAACATACACTCGACATTATCTAATCACTCAAATATGTACCCTGTTGATTGTTCTAGAAAATGTCTAATAAGTAATGAAATGAGTTAATGCATTGAGCAAAAGTATTACAATAGAACACCTATTTTAGCACTAATGTAGGATCCCAATTATTATTATAGCACCGATTTATTGAATAGGATTTTAAAAAAGTACTTTCTGCGAAATCTATCTGAGGTACTAACAAGTACCCCTTCATCTGATAATCGGCACTGAATTTGTAAGTTGTAATTGATAGTTCAAAGATCAGGCAAACAATCAGCTCTAACCTACTCTATTAGTATTAGAAATTGAAATTTTCAAATTATTTTTTCTTACTATTCCCGTGACGCCGTATTCGTTGTTCGCTCCAAGCGTTTGCATCTGAGATTTTCTTCTCTCGGCCATTACAGAGTTGCGCCTCGTCTCCAAAGCTTTCAGCGTTTCTCTTCGCAATGTCATTTTACGATTTAGGACTGGTGTGCCTGAAATTACAAATAGTATTTAGTTAATAGAAATCATTTTTTTATTTCATATAAATTTGTTACATTTCAATGATCTGTAGACTCTTAACTGACATTTTTAAATAGATATAAAATTATTTATTAAATGTAGTGCAGGTACTTAAGTGAACTTAGCTACAAAGCATTTTCTTTTAGTTAAACTTGGTGTATTGTGGAACGTAATTTATCTAAAAAGTATTATGACCTTCTTTTTAATTATTATCGATTATACAAAAGATATAGATTCAACAAAATTAATTAAAATTTTTAGCTATATAAATGTTTTTTTTACTTATTTAAGCAAGCCATCAAAAAAAAATCCATATGCCAATTTTGTTGATTACCTGGACCTTCATTTGCATTCATATTGAAGAAGCGTTTCTTGAAAGCCACATCTAGAGTTCCAATGTTTCTCTTCTTCTGTCTGGCTTTCTCCAAATTGTGAATGGTCTTTCTTCTCCCCACATTATGTGGTCCAGAGCCTGAGTCGTTGTCATAATCGTCATCCAGACCGTTTAGTTTCTGAAGATTTTTCACTATTGCTATTGCATTTTTATCTAGTATTTCGTCCTGTGATAAGTCGTCCGCCTAAAATTAAAAAAAGTAGATTAGTCAATCACAATACAGCTCACGAATATCTGATAAAGTCTTCAAACATTTACAGAGACATTTTTTGTGACTGTTATGCAATGCGATGATCAGCGAGTGACTTAGATCGACTTCCTTACCTTCTTAGTGCAGAACCAGTTCAGTTCTGTAGAAGATAATATGTGGGCTAGAGTTCCGAATCTATGGAACAACATAGCGGTAAACTGGATTACCAGAATCAATGCGAAGAAAAACACGAAAACTAGACCAATAGGTTCAAGTTGAAGGTATTCCTTGGAGATTAATACCTGAAACATGGATTAAGTTAAGAACGTGCTGTAAATTGTATAGGAAATATAAAATTAATTAACAGTGATATCTGTTAAAGAGGAGTGCAATTTTGATTGTTTAGTACCAACATTCTTTTTATTTAAAAATACAGTGCTTGCTTGTCGTATTGACTAGCGGACAGTCCTAGTGTCAACATTTTCATGCCGCCTGAAGGGATCCGACATGGCATATAGTTGTATTACTAAAAAATAAGTTCTTAAACAAAGTTTGATCCAAAGAAAACAAGAATCTAACACTAGCGATTGGAAATTTTCTTTATAATATACTAAGTAAAATTAAATAAAAGTAGTCTTATGGATCATACAGGATCATTAATTTTAAAAAATAATTTTTAATAGAATATTGGTACTGTATGTAGAAATTGGTGCAGATTAGTTGGAAACCTTGTTATTTTAGGATTCACAACGAGAATTAAAAGATTCCGGTCCGATGAACATTGAGGTAATGCTGTGAATAGAACGAAACGTAAAAGTTGTCGTATTAAAGTGAAACATAGTATATGCAGTTCATACATTTTTGTCTTAGGGTTTGTTACCCAAGGCTTTTCCTGTGCAATACAATCAATGTTAGACAAATCACCACATCTTCGAGGTGTGTAATTTACACAAGGGAAACCAGTGTTACCGTGTTTAATAGAAGAAACTCCGCCACCTTTTAATAAACAGAATAGACATTAAAACTCCTTGTGTATTGGATTGGAAAAGTGCTTGGTTTTTGGGATTGGTTTGTGTCTAAGTGGACATTTTTTAACACTATACACGCTTGAACATGTTACCGTTACAGTAATCGGGTAGGAAATATTTCTAGCGGATTTCCTTCTATACATCTTAGGGTGAGGGCGTCTAAAGGATCAGGTATTGATTAGATATGTGAAACCAAGTATCGCCAGTTATTAAGTCTCAGTGTCTCAGGGTCCCATGCTGGTGCCATCCCAAGACAGGCCGGTTAGAGGAAGATCGTTAGCCGTGTGAAGTGACACACAGTAGGTGGGATCATTTGGCTGTACCTCGCCTGTCTCCTCGATGTACGTAATGTTTGTCTTTATCCCCAAAGGCCAATCCACGTGGAGTTGATCTTTGTTGAGTTGTAATAAAAATACTATCAATATGAATAAAGCATTGAACATAACGAATGCGAAAACTGACTTATTGCGAAGTTCTACCAGATCGCCTGCGATTCTTGCCTGTAAAAGTTCATAAAGCAATAGTAGTTTATTAAATTGAATCAACTTTCAAGGGTGACTGGGATGAGAGGCGGTGGAAAGTAACCTAGTAGTGGCTAGTACAGTCGCGGTCCCGAGTCATCGTTGATAGCCGATCGCTGAGAGTGGTTGTAGACGTTACCTCTTGCGTAACCTCATCGTACGTTATGTTAGTTTTGATTCCGAAGGGCCATTTGAAGTGAAGAGCGTCCTTGTTCAGTTGCATCAAGAAAACAATGAGCACAAAAAGAGCATTGACCATAAAGAACGAAAAGACAGAAGAATCTCGCAACTCTTTCAGATCTCTGGAGATACGTGCCTAAAATTAGGGGAAGGAATTCATCAAACACATGTAAATAAATTAAAGAACCTGAAACAAAATTTTATTAGCAACATTTTCGGGATTGGTACAAAGTAATTGAGTATTTAGCAAGATTATTTTATATAGTCAATAAGTTTTGTAAATTATACTAAGCACTTTTAAACTTAATTTCATTTTGAAACAGTAAATCTGATTAAAAGTACCGAAATACGGTATTTATTATATCGAGCTGTAAAAAGAGAAAGGGCATTTATATGTCCTTTATCTTTTCATAATTATTGGTTGTTGAACAATGTTGTTAATTACGAACAAATAAATAGTTCAGATGTAGTTCAGTGGTATTTGACTTGTTCTTCCAAGGTGTCTTGGATTTCTTGTTCAATACCTCCAATTTAACTTACCTTTTCTTCCTTATTTTCATCAATAGGGAACAAATATTTGTCCAGCAAATCTTTCCAGAAAGTAATTTCAGCGGGGCCCAAGAAGTCAACCTCTCCTTTCTTTAAATCAGGGTCTTCAATCCAGTATGGGTTTATGAGATCATCTCTTCTTTCCTATAATCATAAGAGGAAAATGTAGAATTAGTTTGTTGTGGTACTGTTAACCCGTAGTGTGCACTAAGTGTGCATTTGTCGAAGGGTTTCAGATATTACTATCTCTTTGGCAGTTGATTTGAAGTATATCTGTTGTTATATACTATCTAAAGCTAAAAGTATTCTAATATTAGTATGATGAAATACATTTCTCTCTGTATAGTGCACACTTATTAATACTCATACCTAGCAATTAGTACGGTTATTATAATGTAGATACAACTAGTCCTTACTCTCGGAGAAGTGGATAGTGTGTCAGTTTCGGAGTTGGAGTCGTCGTCGTCCTCGGGACCTTCCGCGAGCGCGTCCAGCTGGTGGTCGCCATTGGTACTACCGCGGTGGCCCACGGACAGCTTGCGACCGCGGGACACGCCGTGCGGGTCGATCGATCTGAAAGTAAACGTAACACCAAACCTATATATAAATTGTTATATAGAAATTTTTTAACTGATTACCCAAGAAGGGAAAATCTCCAATTCGACGGAATGTTGGTCCTATAAAAAAATATTGAAATCGGATGTAGGGTTCCGGAGATCCGAGTTATTGGAGAGGAAATAGGTTTATCGTTTAAAAAACTTACTTGGTGAAATATAAGTGCCATATAAACCAAAATGCATTTGTATTAAAGCCTTTTGAATCTGGGTGTGATTGTATGTGATGTTAATTATTCGTGCAATCACGATAAGTACAAGTGTTTGAGCTTAGTGTAGGGTTGTGAAAGTGTTTGATTGTCTAGATTCAAAAGATAGTACGTTTCGTCCTTTTATTTATTTCTGATAGTCTTTCGTTCGACCACTACCTCACGTGATGGTAGGTGATAAATCTTTTTAAAAAAAATAATTTCTTAGAAAGCATTATAAATATATCCAGCATACGTTGACCAATTTGGACGTTATATACGTTTTGTGTAAGGAATATAGTGCCTAGATCACATGTAGATGGATAGATTGGATGAAGGGTTCCGGAGAAATATGCGTTAAAGTTAGTTGTTGTTTGCTAACTGATCATTGACTATCAAGCCCCGCAAATTTCTTTCAGTGCTTGGCCAAATGAACTTTTCCCTGTCGATTAAATACGTTACAGCACCAAAAAAAAATATTAAAAAGCATATTTACCTTTCAACGTTTTCCAGTTTCTTCTCCAATTTGTCGAGGGTCGAAGCAATGTGCATCAGCTGTACTTTCTCTTCGTTCCCTTTAGGGTGCGTGCACAATAAACATTTGAACAGGCCAGCGAAAGAAAATTCTATGGAACCTTCTTCTTCGTTTTTGTTAGCACCTTGAAGGAAACCACCCAAGCCAAGCAGCGATTTCTGTTTCGCAGTTTTCTTTGCTGCCTCTTCTTCCTTTTTCTCTTCCTCGATTTCCTACAATAAAAAAGTAATTATATAAATAATTTGAACAGCAAAATATTGGCTCTGCCAGGTCTTGACCTCCGACCGGTATAATCTAGTAATTTTCTAGTTAAGTGCGAAATGCTGTCTTTCGAACATCATACTTTCACGATACGTCCTCACTGGCTTTGTCATTTTCTATAAGGACTTTCTCATAAAAGATGTGTAATAACAGATCGTTATTTCATGTCTAAGAACTATAAACTTTCTTCGAGTCTGAGACCAAGTTAATCAAACTTTATTGTTTGATTGGATATTAGCAGTCTAAAGATAAAAACACGACTACTAACAACACCACGCTCACGGGACAACCGTGTCAAAATTATTAAAATAGACATTTAATGAATGTGAAAATAATACACACCTTTTTCGTCTTCTTCACTGCCACTTCTCGAGTTCCCCACGTGACGTTGTTCAGATTTATGATAGAGTACAAAATCAAGAGCAAGTACATGGAGGGTATAGACAGCAGGTAGATGATCCCGGGCACGATACACCAAAATTCTTGTGGATGGAGACATGCTGCTATGAAGAATGAACTAGACAGTGATATCAAGAAGATAGCCGATGGAGATCCAATGCCGTCCTCGCCTAACTGGAGAGCCGTACCGACGATCACAGCCATCATTATCATAGCGTACGCTGTTGATAATATTTGAGCAACCAGCAACTGAAAAAGAGAATCTGTTAAAATACTGGCAGTGACTGATGAGTAATTCGTTCTCATTTATTCTATTATGTTCAGGTATTTTGTCAAAATGGATAGGTACATTCATATCAATTGGAACGGACTTAGAATTCTACTTGAAAGCTGTTGATAAAGTATACGGCGTAATAATACATACATATGATAAATAACATAGGAATATAGTTTCCACAATATGGATAGAGATGGTAGTGATATTCTAAGCGGTGTAAAAACTGCCTGAGTGTAACCTGTGTCCACAAAAGGTGTAATAGCAACAATCAAGCATATATATATATATATATATATATATATATATATAGTATAAGATAATATTATGTTTACTTTTCACTTTAAGGTTGCGCCGCACAGGATGCTTTGGTTCGAATAGATAGACGTCCTCACACGCCGTCCATTCGAGTCAGGGGCGTCCTGTGTGGGGAAGCCTATACGAGACCGAAAATATGAAACAACATTGTGCTCGGTACTTACTTGAAAATCCGATTTCATAGTGAAGCAGACAAACATGAAGATCAAGATGGGATAGAGATTGTACTCGAACGAGGTCCAGTTGTCGATTCGGAAAGCGGCCACGAAGGCACCCACCAACATAAGGAATATAGTGCCGGGGCCCAAGATCGTACCGCCGATCAACATCATCTGAAAAAAATATGCTAATATAGTTAAGAAAGAAGTGGTTAAATTCGTAAACCAAATCAACTCGATACATAATCTTAATGTCATAGATAAATAGATCTTGTATCGATCGTCATCGATGTCATTGCATCGATCATGGCTAAAAATCGCTTGGTTATAAGAATTCCTTTGAAGCATTGGTATCCTACAAACAACCTTAGATAACAACATTTTAATTAAGTATTAGCGTAGTACGTGAATGAAGATGAGCGCTGATTTATTTCGGCGAACACGGAGCGTGATTCGGAGTGCGCTTCTCAATGTCCCGCTGACAACTAATATGGTACATCTGCCTATAGATCCTCTTGACTATTAAGATTGATGGTAATGGTAACTGTTCCCAGAACTAACCTGGTATGCAATGTAAGGTGTCGATATGTTGTCATTGATCTTGATGGTGTGCTTGTAATCGGCGAGCAAGTCCATGATGTTGGCGATGGTGGAAGGCACCCAGCGACGCCGCTGGTTGTAGAACTCGTTGAAACCTTCGGGACAGTGCGTGTAGGCATCGGAGGCGGCTGAGTACTCTACACGGTAGCCTCGTTGTAAAAGCAATGTGCAGAGCCAACGATCCTCGCCTGGGAAGATAAAATGTCTACATAGAAAGTTATATCCAAAAGAAGTAGACTTTTTTGTACATCAGACTCAAGTACACTTTCTGTTACTCTGTATACTTACGTTCCTATAATGGCTAAATCCTGCTGCAAGTAATGTCGACTTCGTACGGATCATTTGTTTAAAATTGTGACAAATTCCAAATGCCTCATTAAAGTGTTTCAAGATTCAAAAAGTAACTGCTTGATCCTTTTTTGCATTGCATCGTAGCAAAGTGTTGTTGCAGTTTGAATGACTAAAATGATGTTCGTGAGTCTGGTTTATATGGCTGCATAGACGATTATTCATATAGTCAAGCGTGTGCTACCGTGCATGTAGTTTTAAAAACACCGCAACCTACACAAAATTGCTAAACGTTTTATAAGTTACCTAACGGTAACTAAGGCATACCTTGATCGTACTGTACGTAATGTCGAGCTTCATCAGAACGCAAGGTGTATTTCTTCATTACGTTGTCATCCATGAGAGCCTTTCCTCTAAAGAGCGAGAAGCACCCGGGGCTACAGAGCACGCATCCGATCATATGTTCCGTCGCTTTTTGCAGCCAATGACCGATAGCGTACTCAAACATTTGATACCACACCATAGGACCTGTAAATTATTAAATAAGAAGCATTGTTTCATCATAGCCTTAGATGTTTATATCTTTAGAGTAAATCAGACGAGAGCTCTTACCAGAACCAACAGGATGAATTCGTCCACAAGCAGCGCCAAGATTCTTATTCTTCTTCATCAAGTCAATGAGCAGTCGAACAGCGTGGGGCTGGAAATCGATGTCTCCATCCAATGTTAGCAGGTATGTGTTCTCGGCCATCACTTCCTTGCGGTCCACAGGTATCGGGAGCTCCATAAGACGATGACCGAGAAGGTAGTACATGTACATGACCTGGGTATGAATAATAATCATTATGTCTTTGTAGCAAAGTCGATGAAGTAAGGTTCAGACATGTAATGCAGACCCAAAGTTTTCTATATGCAAAACAGTATGACTAATCTTTAGCATTACGTTGGCATGCTTCAATACTTACCAACATTGTACATCAGTGAACTTTAAAGTGTAATTATATTACTCTATAAATAAGATTTTACAAAGTAAAACAGAGATCAGTTATTACTTAGTAAGTCTGAGTCAAAAGATGAAACAAAACTGAATAAGTATAACCACAATCACAAATTGAGTTACGTTGATTCTGGACCAGCAGAATATGTTATGTTATGACTGTACCTGAGACCAACGCTTCCTGTGTCGAATCTTCGACTTATCCTTCAAATGGCAGATCATCTTAGTCTTTCCAGGCAGCACCCAAGTAAGCCTTCCTCCATAGGGAGCGGGATATTTCTTCGGTGGTTTGATACGTATGTTAGTCTGGTGGACTTCGGAAGCTGCCTCATCTAGGGTGTCTACTAGAAGTTTCACGAAGCGATTCACTTGCGAATCGTCATCACTGTGATCGGCAATTTCGAAGGCATCGTCCAAGTAGATGTGAGCTGTAAGACAGTGATCGAAGGGTTTTTGAAGCGGTGATAGATGAGTGAAAATGAGGTTAATTGCCCATTGGGCATACTAGTAGAATCTTTATCATTATTATAATCATCAGCCGATATTTTTTATGCTAGTTAGGCAAGCATTTGACCGCTATCTCATCTGATGGAAAGTGAAGATGCAGCCGAAGATGGAACATGCTTGGCTAGAAGGTTTACCTATTCACTCTAGACTTGAAGACACCCAGATTTCAAGAAGCTTTTTCACTCAGGCCATAATCCAGCACGGAGGCCCTTTGCGCGTTGTTGGACGACACAAAATTGTAAGTATTTTTTTGTAAACTTAGAGGTTTCGTTTTTACCAGCCTCAAAAACGCAAATACAATCTAAATCAAAAGATATAATTAAACGCAAGCAAAGCTTAAAAAACCGACTTCACCGCTTTATCTTCGGAACTTTGATCAGATTAGATGTACTAAACACGCTTTATTGACGATATTTTAAGAACTACTGATCAGATCTTGATTAAATTTAAATGGGACCAATTGAAAATCACCACCTTTCAAACAAAAAAATATTCAAAATCGGTTCACGTGGAACGAAGTTATGAGGTTAGTTAAGGTACACTTAAAAAAAAATTAAAAATACAGTCGACTTGAGTATCTCATCCTTTTTTGTGAAGTCTGTAGAAAATAGTGATCAAACGCTGGCTATATATACTTTTCATTTTAATATAAGTTGAAAATCCAATAAAATCCTGAGAGAGGTAATCATTTGAATTTAAAGCAGTAGTTTTTATAGCTACGTTTCTAATTCGTAAGATTCCCAGTAAAACACACACGGGTAATTTTAAGCGATTCTTCTTACACATTGATACCTCAGTGATAGCTTCAACAGCAGCAGAATTCGCCCTCGATACTACTTTTAATAGCCTTTAAGATGTAGTCTAGCATATTTTTTATACATAGCAAGTCGCTCGCATGGTAAGCGTCACGCTTGCCCATTACAGTTCGGTGCCACTTAAAGTTTTGAACTTACATAGTTCAACATTCTGCGCGGCAAAGCACTGCGCTCTTCACTCTGAGCTATATGGTGTTAAATCTCTTAATCCCTCGACTTAAAGCTACTTACTTTCGAACTCGTAGTAATCCGGATCAACCACTCTCAGATACTTCTGAGCGACTCTCCTGGCGCACTGATCTTCATCCAACCTCAGAATGGACTTCAAGAATTCCATCATCTCGTCCTTAGTTTCGTGCCACATAGTCGCGCATGCGTAGATCCTGGTTATCTGGTCCGATGACTTTACGGTCTTTGGTGATGAGCCTGTGTTGTCTGTATGGACGGATATGGTTTCGTAGTACTCGTCACCTTTTTCCTTTTCTATTTCTGCTAAGTCCTGGAAAATAAGAAAATTGTGACCATTTGCATAACTCGCGTATAAATTTTTATCATTTAAAGAAAAAGTAGTCTTGAAATTCTCTCTATGTTTAATAATAGGTACGAAAGTTGTTTCAAGGGTGAGCGCCGAAAACATTCACATTATAAGGTTGCCTGGTAAAGATTAGTGATAAGGTGACATTTAACGTAATAATATTTTTTTTCTGGGATGAAATGGCCCAATAAAATATTATCTTGTTATTAACATAACATAAACGATTTCTTACTCACAGCCGATTTTCGATGACTTGTGTCGTGGGTGCACATCACGCACATAATCACAACCAGAACCAGAAACACAAATTGTCCTCGGGGAGAAAACTCCATGTGTCAAATTTGTGCCAGTCGGGATTCGAACCCGATTCCCCCGATAGAAGTTGAACGCGTACCCAACTAAGCCGTTCAAAAGTTAATAATATGGTTAAATTACCTCAGTCTTAACATCCTTCTGGTCGTCTCTCTTCCTGTTTAAAGCCATGCTCTGGTCGATTAGCAGTCCATTATACATCGGTAACACGAATAACTTCTCCGTCGACGCCAGACGCTCAGCCTTCGGGGTCCAGATGTGTATCGAGATCCAGGTTTGTGATAATAGCCATAGCAGCCATACCCACGCCATTTGTCGGGAGATGAAGTCGCTTAGTGTGAAAACTGTAACGTAAATATTATACAGAATTAATTAAAATAATTATATGTTGTCGTAGTTTACATCAAAAACACTTTTAATAGTGCATATTTTTTTGTCATATTGGCGTTTTTTTAAATTAATAATGTACTGTAATGAGTAATCTACAAAAGCATGCTACGTCCTCGGCCGCTTCATCACTTTCTATTAAGCGAGATTGTAGTGAAATGCTTGTCTAAATCGGGCATAAAACATCTATACCTATTAATATTATAAAGAGGTAAAGTTTGTTTATAAAAGGTGATCTCGCAAAGAGCATTAAAAAAACCTATTGTAGGATCTAGAGTAGTCTAGATTGCTTATATACCAAATTTCATCCAAATCCATTCAGCCTTTACAGTAATACCTCTTTCCGGATTATTAATGTAAGTGTAATCGAATTATTCCAAATTGTCTCACTTTCAAAATGCTTCAGTTTTTATCAATACTACATAGAAGCACTATTATGATTTTTGTCAACTTTACCCACAATCCGGTGTCGTAAAATGTTTCTATAAAATCGTCTAGTTACATACTATTCCGCTAGAGGCGCTGCTCTGGGTTTCAAACAATTATTTTACGAGAGGTCTGTGATACTTCATCAAAGCAAAGCTTTATCACGAACCGCTATTTCTTTAGTGGGTTTGAAACTTTGAATGGTAAATATAAGAGCGGATTGAATAGGAGAACAAAATTTGAATCGGTCTTTATTGAATCTTTAGCCAATCCATTGGATTTCGAACTACGTCCAATACAAACTTCAGACATCAATAAACACACAGTTAATAGTTAAGTTTAAGGAAATATACACAATTTAGGTACCTATTTAATTTTTTATAAGCAAATATAAGCAATTTATTAATTTAAAAAAACCCGTAATATGGTTTTAATAGGTATACGTAATCCATACTATTAAGAAGATGCCAACCTAGTTTTTTTTGGAAATTTATGTTTTACTAAACAGACTTTCTTAAAATACCTATATTTTATATAAGCGGTACGCTAAGATTATCAAAATGAGTTCGAACACCGATAATGTACTGTTTGTTATTGAGGAGCCCCGCCTTCCGTCTCCGTCGTCAGGTCGGTTTGGTTAGAGATAATCTAATCTAAAACTGCCTACCAAATTTGTCAGTTTAGTGTCAACAAAATACTAACACAGAGATAATTAAAGCTTATAATAAGGATACAAACCGGCGGGACTTTCAAAGTAGAGATAATCCGGCACTGTTCCGTGGAAAAAGCAATTGTCACCGTTCCGGATTCCGCAAGCAGCGATCAATAAGTTCACCACCAGAGGTATCACCAAGTTTATCGGGAAGGCATAACTGAACCCTTGTATCAGGATCTTGCAGGCGAACTTTCCGAAGATGTAGCAAATGTACGCGGCGAATATTTGTATCAACATTACGTAGAATGCTGATTTATACGCAGCCGCTACTTCTACAGAATCGCCGCTGAGGGTGACGTTTGCGAGGTCTGGTATCACTGTTCCGCCTAAATGTACTTGGATCTGAAAATTAAATTAAATTAAATTGAATAAAAAAAAAACAAAACATTGTTGTTTTACCCCTGGTGGGACTCGAACCCACAATCCCCGGCTTAGGAGGCCGATGCCTTATCCATTAGGCCACAGGGGCTTGCATGTAAGCGGCAAAATTTAAGGGCGTTATTTTTAATCATTTTTTCAGAAGTACTAAGTTGCATAATATAATACTATAATTTTATACGTTTCCGACTTCCAAAAAGAAGGGGTTCTTAATTCGACTCAATATTGGCCTGTTTCTTAGTATGCTGCCTATTTTTTTGAAAGTAATTGTTTAAGTACTTACCTAATGGATGATCATTTTTGTTTGAAAAGCCAGTTCTGATTATTTCCTAATTACTAATAATTATTATATTAGTTGGTCGCATAAAATAATCAAGGTGGAATGATGACTATAGATTGTTCCACTGACCTGACTGACTACGTTATGAACTGCCCGTTGACGTATTTTGGAGAATGTTTGCCTTCTAAGCAGGAGTAACGAGTTTAATTCCCGGTGGGAACACAAGTTTTCTCCCCAAGGGAAATTTGTGTTTCTCGTTCTTGGTGTGATTGTGTGTGATGTGAATGTTTCCGGCACCCACGACTTAAGTCATCGAGCTTAGTGTTAGGCTGTTAGTGTGAAAGCGGTTTTATAACGCATTCCTCAGAAAAAAGACTTTGAAAGACAGAAGAGTGATCCTATTAAAGTTCTTTTTAATCGAAATTTAGAACCCACAAAATTAAAGGTAGGTTACTAATCTAACTTATGTATCCAGTTTTAACTAAAAAACAAACCTCTTCAACAACAATATTATGCGGTCCGAAGCCTGCGTTGAAAAGCTGGAAGAACATAGCCGGGTCGTCGCCATCAGTCCAAATCGAGTACAGAATGCACATTAGGAACAACATAATCTTCCACACCGACATGAAGCGGTAGGTGAAGTAGCGCGTGGTGTTCAAATCTTCCTTTAATCGCGCCAGGCTTTTGATTATCCCTGGAAACAAAAAAAAACTATTTTATTACATGTACGTTTTACATTTACATTTATTATGCACGCCAATGAATTCTTATTTTCTACCGACTTCAAAAAAGGAGGTACTTAAGTCGACGGGTTTTTTTTTATTTTTGTTACCTCATAACTTCTTTCCTCGTTAACAGATTTCGAATTTTTTTTTTGTTAAAAAGATGTTGCTTTCCAATTGGTCCCATTTAAATTTGATCAAGATCTGATCAGTAGTTCTTGAAATATCGTCAACTAGCCGTGCCCCGCGGTTTCGCCCGCTATTATCAAGTTAAAAAGTAGCCTATGTGTTAATCCTATGTATAATCTATGTACATTCCAAATTTCATCCAAATCCGTTCAGCCGTTAAAGCTTGAAGAGGGAACAAACATACTTACACACAAACTTTCGGATTTATAATATTAGTAGGATAATGCGAGCTTAGTACATCCAATCTGATCAAAGTTCCGAAGATAAAGCGGTGAAGTCGGTTTTTTTAAGTTTTGCTTGCGTTTAATTATTATTCTACAATTACTCAGTGATCACGGCGCTTGCAACTGTGCCGAAATATCGGAAACTCAAACGAAATAGGTACATAGGTAGTAAATATCTCAATAGAATAAAACTTTGATAGTCTTAACTCCTTTAGCGGTATTGTATTACAGAGGTTATTAAATAATGTAGAGCGACCAGATAGTCTCAAAACACATTTTGTTGGAATGTAAATGGATTCAAGCACAGAGCATGAAAAAGCTGCTGAGCTTGTTAACGCGAGCGAGTTACCTGCTACGGAGCAGGGTTTGAGTACCTAATAATAAACGATAACAAAATCATAAGATTGTTCCTACTTACATCTCATAAATTACCTAAAGCTTATCACTGAAAAGAACTTTCGCTTTAACTTTGTGATAAATATTGATTTATACAAATCAGTAATTAGAGTAAATCAACTCTACTCATCGTTCATCCAGTATGTTCAAGAAATCTCACGCAATATCGCTTATTGATCATGAATTATGCACCTGGGAGAAATCGCAAAACAATGAGTCATTTCTTTTGGCTGCACCATTGACGGTTAGGTTTAGGTTGGATCGAGCTTTCTTTTCTCCATCGTGGTTAACAAGTTGGATTCCCTTTAAAACGTAGTAAGTAGGTATGTATATAAATGTTAAAATACCATGGCATTTAGGCCAATTGTGAAAAAATATATTTCACCATAGTTTTATAAAATAGTAAAAATTAAGCGGATTTGTTTTAGTAACATTTGTAGCAAACAATGAAGTTTAACAGTAAAAGTAACTTTTTCTATTATGATCCAGTAGAGGTTGATGATAAAGGCCTTGAAATGTTCAGAATGGCCTAATCTCGTAATAAAAGCTGGTCTGTATGTTTCAAACCGAATTACGACGAACTACGGCCTTGGTACTCTACATGAGCTCTACTTAAGAAATCACACTAATATTATAAAGGCGAAATTTTGTGAGTGTGTTTGTAAGTTTGTTACTTCTTCACGCTCAAACTGGACCAATTTTGATGAAATTTGGTTTAGAGGTAGCTGATACCCTGAATTAACGCATAGGCTACTTTTTATCCCGGAATTACAATCTAGGTGTCTTCAAGTCTAGAGTGAATAGGTAGCTTCTAGGCAAGCATGTTATATCTTCGGCTGCATCTTCGATTTCCATTAGGTGAGATAGTGGTCAAATGCTTGCCTATCTAGAATAAAAAATAGCCGGAATTCTGTATAACCGCGAGGAGCCACTAGTAATTAAACAAAATCGTTTAAAAAGTAAACTCACCTAGCGGACTCCGGCGAGCCACGTAGTTCTCCCACCACCCAAGCGAGATGCACAGACAAGAAACTGGTATCAGCCACAACACCGGCTTATTTTCTAGCAGGGGCCAGACGATGAAGCCAGTGATTTGGGCCACTATGGCGGCCATGTCCACGATAACTTTGACGAAGCGTTTTGATTCCCGCGAGTTCCTCGAAAGGAGGCCGAGGATGGCGGGGATGATACACAGGCAGTTGGTCACCATCGCTCCCTTGACCACGTCCAGTTCGGGTAGGATCATGAAGAACAGCAGCCCCATGCCGATTGTGTGCAGAGATTCAGCTATGAATACCTGAAACATTATAAAATTTGTTGTGTATACGGTTTCGAAAACGTTGAAAATATCTGCGTGGTGTTTCAAGCCATACATTTGATTAATTATAAAAAAGTTAATTCCACAAATTATAAATCAAATGAGTGCTAATACACTGTTCAATAATATCATATTACTTTTATAGTAAAATTTTTTGTCACATGTTTAAAAAAATATTTACTTACTTTACATTACAATGCATGGCGTGAGCTCGATTACACATAGCCGATTTTTTTACCGACTTCCCAAAAAAGGGGGAGGTACTTTGTAATGTTAATCCTCGTCGCTGTAGGAGTCTGACTTGCATTTGGCCAGTTTTTTTTAACTAGAAAGTCAAGTCTAGCAAAAGGATAATTTCACCTACCACAATAAACTGGGCGCTGCTCGGCCTCTTGGAAGACTTGAAGAAGCAGATCCTGACAGACCTGATGAACGTGCCAATCTCGGGGATGGCGAACGCCGCAAGAATGGCCCACATCCACGCAACGCGCTCCTCGTCGGGTAACGTCACTACGAATTGTTTATCTCTACCTGAAATTAATAGTTTTAGAATGAATAATTGTTCGTATTTTGTATACGTTATATTCTAAAGCTAAAGGGAAAGCTCTATTTTCACCTATAGGAGAGCATATAATTATTATTCTTCGCATAAAGGCAGGCATTAAATTCTGTGTACCTACTCACATTTTTGCTTTTAATTTTGACATCGATAATGTAAGCGGATGGAGAAAATTTTTTTTTACAATACTTAGTAACAAATATTCAAACGGTATTTTACGATCCACAAGCACATATATAGCATTTTGTATAATAAGATATTCCGACAAATTGAGAAACTCCTCCTTTATTTTAAATCGGTAAAAAATATACGATAATACCTACATATTTCTAGCTATGTATCGAAAACCTTTAATTTTATTGAACACGATCAGATAAACCTATAAAATTAAGGTTCTGCAACTCACCTAAATTCCTATTACAATAAGCTAGCCGCCTGTCCTTCCTGAGCTGTGATGTCATGAAGAGGGTGGTCCCTTTCGCGATGACTCCAGACCCGAGGACCGCGATGAACACTATCGCATACGCTAGGACTTTCAGCAGTCGTACTGTGAACTCCAAGCATTTCTGACTCTCCATGGACCCGCTGTCCTGCTTCGGAGGAAATTCCCTGAACACGTCCCATCCTTTCGTTTCTTGTACTGTTCTTTGGCTGAAAAAGACGAAATAGAGCCATGAAGAGAAAAACCATGAAGAGGACATGATATATCAAGAAAATTCTTGTGTCTTATTTGGGAATTTATGTTTATTATGATCAATCACGGCGTCGTCGTCGCCTGCAGGTATAATTGAACGAGCGAGCGCGAAGCCCGAGTGAAGCATCTCAGTTTCAGCTTGGGCAGAAATGTGTGTATCCAGCGGATGCTTTTCTCTACAAGTCGCATTTCTCAACCGATTATCGTGAATTTTTATGAGTAGAATCGATAATTATATGGAATTTTTGTAGATTCAGTTTTCGTAAATTTTATAGTGGCGGGTTTCATAATAATACATATCTAATAAATTGGTTTAAAAAGTATATTAGACTATCTATGTATATACCAAATAATATTTTTGTAATGAAATCCAGATATAATAGAAATAACTGTATTAAAATAAATACTTTTAAACATCAGGTTTTCTAAAATTAGTTTGTTGAATAAAATGTAAATAAATCATTAAGAAGAAAATGTAAAGGCCAAAAATCCGGCAGTTCCCAAAGGCCACAAAATGAGCTGCAGTTAATAGCGTAATTTTTTGTCATTAGTATAACAAAACATAATTAGTGCATGTAAATTTGTATGGAAATGTACGACGCTTCAAGCAGCAACGCTCGCGGCACATTTTTTTTTATGTGTATTTCCTGATAACTTCGTTCCACGTGAACCGATATTGAAATATTTTTTTTATTTGAATATGTTGCTTTCCAATTGGTCCCATTTATATTTGATCAAGATCTGATCAGTAGTTCTTGAAATATCGTTAATAATGCGGTAATAATAAAGTAATAAATAAAGTATTCTGTGGACTACATTGACGATGTTCTCGTTTTTAACCGACTTTAAAAGTTACCTCATAACTTCTTTCATTGTGAGCCAATTTTGATGATTATTTTTTTATTTGAAAGCTGGTGCTTTTCTAAGTTTTTTTTAAACTTTGCTTGCGTTAAATTTTATTTGTATGTATGTTACGCGATCATTCCGCCAATTATGGATCGAGTTTGATGATTCTTTTTTGTTTGATAGATTATACTTCAGAGGTGGTCCCATATAAATGTTATCGAAATTAATTTGACGCTTTTTGAGAAAATCAACAAAATATAAGCGTTGAAGTCGGTATATTTAAGCTTTGCTTGTTTAAATTATACCTACTCTATCTGTCAGTGGCATAGTAGGTAGCCGCAAACGGGTGTAACAATTTTAACAGACAGTGTTGTCGAGATCTCAAATTAGTGAAAACCAAAGAGGATAATAATATATCTACTGGGAAAACGTGAAAACGTTGATATGATTCGTTGCAACCGATTTCCAGATACGGAGTATTTACAACATTTTATTTTGCCACTTGGATAAACTATGTTTAATCTTCAACTCAATTGCCTACTAACCGACATACAACATCTGAATCAAATCACGTTATCAGTGCGGAATTGCTCAATCGAATCGTGCGCTGCAAAAAATGCCGTCAACATCAACGCGAGGAAAACAACTTTCACACGCTTCTATGTCTAAGCGCAGAGAAATCATGCGCGTTTCCATATGCTGCTCGGTATTTACTTCCTTCCGTTTTATTAATAATTTTGTCTTGTTTGTTAATCTAATTTTTCTTTTAATGTTTTAACGACCTAGATAAGAAGTACTAAATAAAATGTTCACCTTAGGAAGGAACTAATTACCAAGACACGGGTGTTACTCACACCCAGTTTGGTAACTAGGGCCGCAATTTGTAAAATGTACAATAATTTATGAAATCAATTTTACTTTTTTTTTTAAATAATGCTCAATGCTAGATGACAACTATATAAGCATAAGTAACAAGTGACCTCCTAGATATTATTATACAATTACAATTTTATCTTAGTCTTATTTCTTCTTAGTTTTATTCAAGACTAGCGATCCGCCTAGGCTTCGCACGAGAGCAATTCGGTTCAGTGGATTTAAAAAAAAAATACATACAAACCTTGCCCTAACAATTACGAACACAACGGAAAAAGAATCAGCCAAATCGGTAGAGCCGTTCTCGAAATTTTGTGAGACTAACGCAGAATAATTGATTGTTATATATTATACTAGCCGTGCCTCACGGCTTCGCCCGCTATTTATTATCACGTCTAAAAGTAGCCTATATGTTAATCCTAGGTATAATCTATGTACATTCCAAATCCAAATCCGTTCAGCCGTTAAAAAGCGTGAAGAGGGAACAAACATACTTACACACTTGCACACTTACACACTAACTTTCGCATTTATAATATTAGTAGGATAGATAGGCATACATTTGGCCATTATCTGACTTGATACCAATTTATGTTAAGCAATAAACAGTTCAGTGACATATTAGATTTTTATTTGAACACTGTTTCTTCTAACTGTACTAGAGTTAGAATAAACAATGCAATTTTTGTTACAATTTTGACCGGTCCTATTCACCCGAATAAAAATAATAAAATAAATTGATCGGGCAAACGGGGACCGCGATTCCTTTTTGAGGTGGCCTAAGCGACAACGTGGTCGATGGTAAGCACGTTTGCCTTGGAGATGTCTATTTACTCGTGAATAAAAACTATAATGAACGTCTTACCGAATACCTGCTATTCATTTTACCAAAAATATCATCTACTACAACATTCTGAGTGCAAAAGGTATTTTAGACTTTTATCTGCTGTTTAAATGTGATACTGCATGAAGCAGGTGTCTCATTTGCGTAGTCAAATATTTGCTTACAATAATTAATCGATAAGCATACGTCATGATGAATCATATTCCATCAAACGTTAAAATCTTTGCTCAAAACATTACAAGCTTTCTTTGAAAACAAAACAAACGCGCGGTATGCGCGCGGTATGTTAGGTTTCTCGTAGAATTGACACTCCTAGATTGAATTTAAGTGTAGCAACACTGACAATGCATCGTTCACGACCTTCGCATTATCCGTGTAATGCGGATAGAAAACGTAGTATTAAGTTGCAACACTCTTCGTATCTACTTGGCGATGTTGTGACAGTGGGGTTTACGTAAGGCAAAGAACGGTGGTCGGTGGTAGCGGTGGTAACTGGTAACCTAATTAAGCTGTGGTCGCGTGCCTGTTGTCCTTACTAGGCCAAACAATTGAATATTATATTCTATAATATATTATATCTAATATTTTATAATATTATATTCTCATTCAACTTATTTTGGATATATTATTGTAGTATTACAAAATAAGATGAATGATCAAACCGTCTTCAGAGGCAATATCGTATTTATTTTATAATATATTATTGTTAATTACATCTATTCTTACTTTTTATTTCTCTGCTAGAACTATTGATATTCATATTGTTTCATAGAATTTACCTACGTTCCAAAATGAATGATTTAAAATTGTATTTTTTTTTTGTTTTGAATTAGACTATATACTAAGTTAAATTTAATTAGAAAATACCCGGCTTCTAAATAATTAGATATAATCATTTACGCACTTTATTGGTGTGATAACCCTGTGATGTATTAAGTTGGATAAACATCATTTATCTGTATAATTGTGTTAACTGTCAGCATAATATATAAAGGTAAGTAAACCCCATAAAGGTATTAAAAAAAATAAAGAAAAATGTTGCTCCCCACTTACATGTATGGAAGCCCACTTAATATTTACATTGATATCATTTTAAATGTCATTTCTGGCTTTGGGCCGTAGTTTTACACATTCTATGAGAATTTGAAGTCGAATAACAATATTTTTTAGATGCTAGATGACTCTGACAGACGGACGGACGGACGGACAGAGTGCTGAACAATTCAAGTCAATATAGAGATCTCGCTTCGCTAGATCAATAAGATTCTCAATCATTGGTTAATCCATAAAAGAAATCTAAAGCCGAAGACTTGTTTCTTTCACCGTTGACAGCGTGAATAGTGACGTATGAGATTAGAAAGTTGCTGATTGTATACAATTTAATTACGCGTAACGCAACCGATAACCGTTACGCACATGCAGATTTTACAATGCATAACTAGATATTACAACAACAAGTACCTTCGTATTAAAAAGAAACTCCTTAATTTAAAACGCAATCTACATGTAAATAATTCGTCAACTTTAGGGCTATAGTCGTCTAGACAGATTCATTATAAACTAGTAATACGTACTTCCACACTAATTGTACGAATTGGAAAGTAAATCTAAGTAGCTTTTCACATATAGGCCGCTTGACCGTTATATAGAAAAGTCCGGTAAGCGAAGTTTAAGTTATGGGAATCTCAACATTATAAACGACCTTCCTACTATATATATATACACATGTTTACTCACATACGTAGATATAAATTACAAATGCAATGAATATTCACAATGCATTTGAACTGTAAGTACTTGCAAATAAAAGGTAAGTACAAACAAAAAAACTTGAGCCGTGTAATGACGGTGTATCTCGATCTCAGTTATGAGTTTACCTGTAAATGCTACAGTAGTGCAAAGTCCCATTACTATAAATCGAATTATTGTTATTCGGCGCATAGAGAGACTCCAACTCCTCCTTCTCATAATGACTCCTTCGGTCCTGTTCACTCATAGTCACCAGTTAACCACTAATTATAACTGAACTCTCTTCTCTTGCTGGTACACACTGGTATCACACATTACGCTAAACCGACAAAACACTTCTAAGAAAAATAAGAGAAATTTTTGAAGAAATTCTGTGTCACTATAGCAATACTGTTCAATAACTCATTGTTGGTTATGAGGACAGCGAACGGTGCGATCGCTATAAACACTGCTGCGGGACGGCACACGTTCATCGACTGGCCACTGGTTCGCCATTGTCTCATTCTGGACTAAATGTGAATATTAATTATTCGATAACTTTGCACGTACGAGTTATGGATATGAATATTTCATTATGCAAATAAGGAGATAGGTTCAAAGAGAAATTAGAAATGAGAGCTTTATGTATGCATAATTAATATTTTAGTTTTGTACGTCTTATTCTTTTCTTCACATGTACATTGACCATGGCATACTAAAGTAGTTGGCCGCGCCCAGTGAATCCACAAAAGCAACATGACTACTAATTACCTATTTGTTGGCTAATACCTACTACTGTATGACAACGAAAACGTGAGTAAATATCTTTTTTGACATTAGCTATTTGTTACAATACTATTGAAGACGAACATACGTATATTCGTAGAATACAAAAGGTTTTTGTTATTTGTATTTTTTATGCTTTGGAATCTTTTCTGATTCGTGATTTGCTAGAGCCACATGTAGATAACCGCGAAAAGCAATCGGATTAAGTTATTTATTTTTATGTCCAAATAGTATAAAACAGCTCTAGTGTGCGGTGAGTTCTTCGTTCTGCTGTAGCGAGCACGTGAAATTGAGTCGCTGTAATTGTTGGTGTGGTCGGTTTGTAGCCTCCCCGGCCTACCGTTTTTACAAATGAAAGTCACTTTTTCTTATTTCATAATTTCTTATTAGTCAGTATCATCACATTTACTTACTACATCAGACTTTGATTGAAACAGATTAATGAATACAAAAATGACTTAACAGCTCTCTAGACTAAATAATTTAACGCAAGCAAAGCTTAAAAAAACCGACTTCACCGCTTTATATTCGAAATGTTGATCAGATTAGATGTACTAAACATGCATTATTGACGATATTTTAAGAACCACTGATCAGATCTTGATCAAATTTTAAATGGAACCAATTAGAAAGCAACATCTTTCAAACAAAAAATAATTCAAAATCGGTTCACGTGGAACGAAGTTACGAAGTAAAACACATAAAAAAAATGCTTAGGATCTGGCTCCCAATTTTCATGATTACATTTTACGAATTGATTGTAAAAACTGCCGTGATTGTCATTAAGAGCAGGCTGCGCTTCAGTCCGAGAACGATTGTTATCGCAGGCGTTTTTAGACCGTATGTCGTAATAAATCGGGCGCGTTTAGCAGAGTAAAAATATGGCGGTAACGTGTGAGTTTGGTTGATTATTCCTATCACGGCAGGACGGATTATAATAAAACTTGGTATGTAAAAGGAGCAGGTTCAGTATAAAATGTCTTTACCAATTTTGATTAAGTATATGTACCTTGTGTAAAAAGTTTCTAGTGAAGAACACAGAGTATAGAATATATTCTGTTCACACAAAAAAGGTCCTATCCACCTTCTGGGCAAGAACTTGACCTCTAAACTTTATTTAAATGAAACTCATGCAAATTCAGTTCGACAATATTTAGTTTCAATGATACGGTAACGTTAAAATGAATATTAAAACCGCAGCAAAATGCACCGTCGTTACATTTGCGAATCCGAGGTCGGAATTCAAATCAGACCGTGCACTGGATCGAACTTCGTCTAATATGGTTAAAAACGTGCAATCGGCTTTGCAAGCTATTATTATCTTTAGAGGGAAGAAAGTAGAGTCTATAATTGTGTGAGTTGCGGTAGAGCTTGGCACATAGAGCTTGTCTAAAATTATGAATTGCTATGACCTTCCACGACACACGATCCAGACAGGGCAGTCTAGATAGGCGTTCTCCGAGGCGGTTGCGGCGCCTGAATTATAAAAGAGACCTATATAATATGGTATACGAACGTTCATTACTAAGCTCGTGTTGCTGAACAATAGATCACTCAATGTCGCTCGACTCACGAAAACTTACGAAAGCCCGCGCCTAACGGAGAAACATTTGTAACTTGCTCGCAGACATACGTAATCATACAAATATTATATCCGAATGTTTGTGTGTGTCTATGAGTGTGACTTCAAGTATGTTTTGCATTGAGCCATATTATGTATCGACTAGGCGGACTTGAATGAAATTTTAGTATGCAGGCAAGTTCGACCCTGACCCTAGAATAGAACTTGGGCTACTTTTAATTATGACTAACTCGGGCTGAGCGGATCGGCAAAGCAAAGCTATGTTAAATAAAATACTCGTTATCACTTCAGTACTAAAAAAAACAAACTAGTACCAGAATTACTACACCATTTTACTTCATACCTCATAGGTAAAAGTAGTAAAATGGTTCTCTACTCACTCCTTCGCAGTACTGATGATGAACGTAGAAGCGAAACGCTTCGAGCGAACTGGAAGTATGTCAACCATGTATGGATTACGTTTAACAGTAGTTAGTTTTTTAATTGAGTAAGCCTCACCAAAATTGTATATTCACTAACCGAAACCCGTGGTTTTGCCCGCTATTATCAAGTTATAAAGTAGCCTATGTGTTAAGCTATGTGCATTCCAAATTTGATCCAAATCCGTTCAGCCATTAAAGCGTGAAGAAGGAACGAACATACTTACACACAAACTTTCGTATTTATAATATTAGTAGGATTGTTTTGCACACAAAATTTTACCATACTAGGTAGGTATTTTTTGTTATCCTTCGAAGATGTTCCTTACATAACAATGAAAGTACAAGCTGTGGTAAAAATGTGTTTGTTATGCGAAACGCTGCCTCCAGGTTCATGCCCAATGTCCACCGGCCAGGGGTCAACGACATACTCACGTTGGGAAGGAATGACGTACCATGGACGTACCTCACTTATCTCATCACACATTAGACCCAAACTAAGTGTTTATGCATGGATATAAGAATTAAATCACTTTAATTGTCAAGTGCTGACGTTGTTGCAACATTTTTTATATTTACATATTTTCTTAAATATATACTTATTATTATTTCTTAATTAATCTCATAGAAGCGGTAGCGGAAGCTTGCGTGGAGAGTGTTAACAATTTTTCAATCAGATTTTCCAAAAACCTGTAGTGATGTAGGCTGTAGCACTGTTGGGGATAAGATACTAGATTTTCGTATTTTTAAATACAACCTCATAAATGTCTTTGAAAATATAAAATAACTAGCGACCCGCCCCGGCTTCGCACGGTTGTAAATTCTTACAATATTTATCGGATCGAATCGTGAATCTAAACCATCCTTAAAACCACCTGAACACACAAAAAAAAATTCATCATAATCCGTCCAGCCGTTTAGGATTAATTCAGTACATACACACGTACAGAATAATTACATATATGAAGACTAGCTGCTACACGCGACTTCGATCGCGTTTTAACATATTGTATTCCCACAGGAACCGTTATATTAACCGTGATAAAAAGAAGGCTTTGTGTATATTCCGGCTATCATCCAAATTAGCTCAGCCGTGTTCCGTGAAG
The DNA here is from genome assembly GCA_948107665.1 of Lomographa bimaculata. Classification (NCBI taxonomy): domain Eukaryota; kingdom Metazoa; phylum Arthropoda; class Insecta; order Lepidoptera; family Geometridae; genus Lomographa; species Lomographa bimaculata. The sequence goes on along the minus strand of OX403587.1, from coordinate 12,765,296 downwards.
AGAAAACATACATACTACACAGTTACGCGTTATAACCACTACCTAAACACAAGAATTTCATATTTATAATATTAATGTGATATGAACTGCCGTTGGCTGAGTTGAGTGTACGTTCGCCTTCTAAGCAGAGGTACATACCCCTTACCCTACGGTTCGATTCCCGGCGGGAACACAATTTTTTCTCCCCATGGAAAATTTGTGTTTCTGGTTCTAATTGTGATTGTGAGTGTGATATGAACCGGCATCCATGGCACAAGTCATCGAACTGAGTGTGGGGCTGTGAGTGTGAAATAGATTTTTTTTATTTTTACGTTTACGTTTTTTTATGTTTACGTTTAAGTATATAAAGATATTGAATATTGGTATGGTATATTGTTCTCAATGAAAATAACTTTTCAGCAAACTGTAATGACATCTGGTGGGCGTCTCTATTAACTAATTTTAAAGTACCTAGTTATTCACTAATAATCCCTAATAAAAACAAAGTTTTTAAAACAAGACTAAAACGTACCCTTCACTGTTAATAAAGAAAAAGTTCAAAGTCACATAGACTTGCGACAATTACATCACTAAGCTTCTATTTCTGGCTCTACAATAAAACGACAAAGACTTGGCATCGCCGCATTGACCTTCATCAGATTTACATATCCAGGTTTCGAGAATGACTTACTTAGCAGCTTTTCTAAGAACAAGCGTTGGAACTTGTGCTGCATACGTGAACACATTTGCACCTACTTGCAATTTGAAGATAATATCTTCTCGATTTCAGAGAAAAAAAGTATTACTGATCGATCGACATAAGTCAAATTATTTGTATGAATAATACCAGGTGTGAGTTAAAGCTTCGTCCGCTTTTGTGGTAATAAATCTTGTTACAATACAATACAACATTTCACATTTTATTCGATTACTTCGAGATCAAGAAAGTGGTGAAAGCGGAGGAATTATGTTGTATACAACAACATATCTGTAGGTTACATTAAATTAAAAATTAAAATCATTTATTTCAGGTTAAGATCCATACATTTTACATTATCTAGTTTGCACTCTAATGTGTATGTCATTAATAAAAATAATAAAATAAAATGACATATTATATGTTCTAATTAATTAAAAAAGTTATGTTAAATTAAAATAATAAAATTAAATACTTAAACAAAAAAATATTGAAGTCAGATTTTGCTGTCCCAAAAGTATAATAATAATTATGTATATAAGTCGAAATTAAGTCATAGTCCTGCAATCCAAGCTATCAATCAGTCATATGCTTACACTTTGTGACTAGTAAATAGCAGCTCTTGACTGCCCGTTGGCTTAGTTGTATACGCGGTCGTCTTATAAGAACGGGTATCGGGTTCGATACCCGACGGATACACAAGAATTATCCTCAAGGAACATTTCTGTTTCTGGTTCTGTTTGTGATGTGAATGTTTCCAACACCCACGACACAAGTTATAAGACTAAGTGTGGGGCTGTGAGTGGAAAAGCGTTTATGTTTATGATATCTGATATAAACAAGTTTGTTTTATGATTGCTTGCGCTGATTTGCGGAAAATCTCGTAAAGCTGATGAGACAACTAAGGAAAAGCCTGATAATTAACAGCCACGCGCCATGAGGTATTCGATGACGCCGTGTGTTATTTGTTGTTGAATCTACGAGGATGGTGGGGATAGTTAAAACCGGTAAAAAACCAACTACTAGGTCTACCTGATACTATATTCAGAGCACGCCCGACCCCGTCCGGCGACTCAGGCCCACGAAAGTGCTACCGGCTAGATACCGTTCACTTTGGTACTTTGAAGAAATAAAATCGGATTTTATCTAAAACTGAAAAATGTAAGAGATAAAGACCAGTCGACAATGGGAGGAGCATAGTTCTGAGTCGGTAATATGTATATGCAAAGATTTTTTTTTGCTTCGAAGACTGTATTTAACCAGAATAAATATTCAAGTTTAAAATTTATTCATCAAACAACCAGTTCTAATCGCCATAGTCACAGTCAAAGTGAATTAAAAAGTCATAGTCCAGTCTAGTTCAATCATGCCCTAGTAAAGTGGCCCACATTTACACTCGAAGAATAACAAGTTTTTGAAAATAATACAAAATTAACAACGCTATTTTTCTATTTTTCACTTTCGCGGCAAAACTCCCGTATACATATTTATACTTTCTTTATAGATTTTGCATAGTATAAGGTCAAACATCAAAATTAGATTCTCAGCTTTATATATATATATATATATATATATATATATATATAGGAGGCAAGAGATACTGGTTCTGGTTCAAGGTCTATCTAGCTGTCGACGTAAAAGAGATATCTGTCCCACAAAATAGTTGTCTCTCATTGCATGCAGTAAGTACGACCATTTAACTTTTGTAGTCAGTATGTCGGTGCTTACCATAATATGTTAACATAAACACTTTCACACTCACATCCCTACTCTAAGTTCGATGACTTGTGTCGTGGATGCGGGAAACATTCACATCGCACACAATCAATCACAACCAGATACAGAAACACACATTTTTCTTGGGGAGAAAACTTTTTTTCCCCCTGGGAATGAACCCTATACCCATGCTTAGAAGGTGAACGCTCACTCAACAAGCCAATGAGCAGTTCAAATTGAAATGTTTCTTCTCATCGAAGTTAATGACCACTTGTATAAATATATATACTAGCCGTGCCCCGCGGCTTTGCCCACTATTATCAAGTTAAAAAGTAGCCTGTGTTAATCCTAGGTATAATCTATGTAAATTCTAAATTTCATCCAAATCCGTTCAGCCGTTAAAGCGTGAAGAGGGAACAAACATACTTACACACTTACACATGTACACACACACTTACACACAAACTTTCGGATTTATAATATTAGTAGGATATATGTAGTATTGATATGTTCAATCCATAAAATTATGTTAGATTTTCTAATGAAGACCCAATCGGACCTAGCCTTAGCATTTAATAGTAAATACCAAGGTGAATACTAAATAATCTTGTTTTAACTCTACACTGACTGGTAACTGAATGCGTGTGAAGATGAACTTTATTTCGCAAAGAGTAAAATTAACTTTAGTTGAATAAGTAAGCTTGAGCCAAAAATTTACTAGGATTGCTTATAGCCAAAGGGTTTACGGTTTATGTTAATTTGGGATTTACTAAATGTGTTGCTTCTTTTTAGAGAAGGACATTATATATTAGGATCTATGTGTTAACATTTTAACTATAGCATTATCAAATTTTTATTTATTAAAAAGTTCGTAGCAAACGAAGGCCGATAAATAGACCGATCAATAGAATGACTGGCAAGTAAAATTTAAACAAATTATTCTCTATTTACATCTTGATCGATCAGTCGAGGTCGCAAGCAAAGTGGGGCGCAACAATGTGGCGTGTCTTATCGAAAGTTGTGTCGTCAGAGTTGACAACCTTGGCATTTGAGCGGGTTCCGGGCTGCTGTGGCCGATCGAACAGACCTCTACTGCGGATAAAATATAAAACAAACTAATAGCTTACACGAGAACAGAGCGTTATTAACGAAGACAATGAACTAAGACAATGATGTTTATTGTCTTTTGGAGAGTCAAACTATGCATTGATGGGTTCAATCGTCTATGCGGTCAATCGCTAGTCTAACTGCTTGAATACCTACTTAACAAAAACTACGAACAACTATCAAATAAACTTAAAATAATGGAAAATATTAATACGACGCCGTTTATAGAAATACATTAATAACATAACAAACAAACATACCAGTTCGAATACATGTATCGTGGGTGTCTCACACAATCACAATCAGAACTAGAAACACAAATTTCCCTTGCGAAAAAACTTATGTTGCCTTTGAGAGTCGAACTGGATACCCGCTCCTTAAACAGATACTACGCCATCCGTTGTCGTTTGTCCGTTGTTGGTTTAACAAAGAAAGAATATTGCTAAAAGCGGGATTTGAAACCGGTTAACGGCCCTGTCATGCCCTATCGTTGTAAACACAGAGCTATCCATCAAAATATTACTGTCCAAATATATTTCCTTTATGGTTGATGGCAAGCATTTGACTACTATCTCACGTGATGGATTGTGATGATGCGGCCGAATATTTCCAATACATTTAAATTTCATACTACAATTTAATTTCTTTGTTTTAGGATTTTCTTCACGATTTTTTAGCGTTTTGGACTTTTATTATGCGTCAAACATTATATGCAAAGTAGAGGCATTATAAAGAAATTTCCTCAACCCCAAAATTATCCAAACAAAGCAGACATAAAGCGAGTCAGCTACCGATGTAGTTTAGATGTAGGCTACAGTCATAATACTATCAGCCATCATAATATAATATTTCCAAAAGTAGTTCTCATAAAAAAAATATTTGCAAGTCACAAAACGTATGAGTATGACTAACTCTTGAGGAGGATAACCCCGACTGGTATTCAGTCTTATTAAACAGTGACCTTCAAAATTTACCCGATCTGAAATAGGACCAGTTCTACTTCGTACCTACTTCATTATATGACTAGTTGGGGGAATTCGTGAGTGAGAGTTGAATCACCGGCCGCAAGCGGAACGGTTCTCATCTCAGCATCATTGCTCAACACTATGCCTTGTAGACAAGCAGCTGATGCCACATTTAATCACCAGTTGTAGAGTTATAAATCTAATTCTATCTGACTACGGCGAAGCAAAAATAAGGGTTATGAATTTAGCACGGTATTTATGTTCGTTTGTTTTCTCCCTCATAACATCCAACTAATAATTATCTCTACGGGTGTCATAAGGTTTTACGTAAAGTTCTTATATAATCGCATAATATCGATCTTATTAACAAAATAATTTAAAAAAGTAAGTTAATTTTTACGCAGTCGGGTTTTTTAGTTTTTAGTATAATTACTTGTTTATTACAGCGTATATTGTGCACGCCAGGCGAGCACGAGAAAATGACCCACCACCATGGATTTCATCACAATGTTACCGTCACCAGAAGCTCGAGCATTTCGTGAGTTTCCAAATCGCGATGACCTAAGCGATTAAGAAAGTACTAATAAAATTTAGTAGTGTAGAAGATTCCTTGAATAAAAATCATAATCATGGATTTATCTTTATTGAAAGAAATTTTCTCTAATATTGTTGTACCTACTTCATTTGCGCCTCATGACTAGGAACCAAATTGCTTAATTTTTTGACCTTTCGGCTTATCCGGGTCTTTTTTAAAATACACTTTGATGACCTTTGCAATATCACCTCCATGCAATTTTCAAATTCAGAGTATTGTCATTCATTGGAATGACGATCACAAATATATGAGACCATGTGAGACAAGATAACAAGCTCAAGACTGAATTAAGAATCATAAAGTTTTAACGGGGCTATTCGGCCCCAAGTAAATGACAATTATGAGCAAACTGGTATGAGCTTATTAAGTAATAAGCTCAATTCGTAATCAAATATAGCAGCCTATAGTGACCTATAATCATAGGAAAAATGCAATCCTAGCTGACTCGTCTTGGACAAACGACATTGTTATGTGTTGACAGTTTGTTACCAGTAACTAATGGTATCATTAACTGCATTCTACTCAAATTGCAACATCGTGTAATTTTCGAATCGTCATAAGTAGGCATTAGGTTTTTTTTTACTTGTAAATTATGTTGCTATAGTGAACCTACAAAGCAATCATATTAATTAAACACGAAGTTTAAAAAACCCGACTATTTTGGTTTTGGCTTGAACTTGTATATGGAACCACCTCTGAAGTATAATCTACCAAACAAAAAAAAACATCAAAATCAATTCATAATTGGCCACAAAAAGGCTGTGGACCAGAACTTCAAACTCCTCCAATAAAAAGTTTAACTTCAAAAATGGATCATGGCCTTTATATTCAAACACTTTTTACGCTACTCGTTCATTTTTTATTTAAATGTTTCAATTACAATGTTACAAATTGGCAATAGTGCCGAAAACACGCAAAATTTTTGTCTGCAGTAAACGGAAAACCGTCCATTGTCTGTCGGAGCTTTTCCCGTGACAGTGACCGCACCGAGTGCGATGACGTGTAAACGCTAATATTGGGCTAAGATGATGTCATGCGTTACGAAGGATACCAACATACTTATGAACTTAACTGTGAATTGCGTTTCCTATAATAAACGTGTATTGTTGTAGTAAAATAATTCATCATAAATTTTCACATATCATTATTATAAAAATTTAAGATTATTGAACTGTCTGCTGGCTTAGTTAAGATAAGTTGCCAGCGGGAACAGATGCTTTCTTTCCAAGGAAAATTTGTGTTTCTGGTTCTGGTTGTGATTGCGTGTGTGATGTGAATGTTTCCGGCATCCACGACAAAAGTCATCGAACTTAGTGTGGGGCTGTGAGTGTGAAAGCGTTTGTTTATGTTGTATGATGCTTTGATATTATAACAATTTTATATTAATCTCTAGTGTAAATTCATATAAATGTAGGTACCCCCCTCCCCAATCAATTACTTCCCTTCCACTTACTGCTTGGAAGTGAAATCGACGTGTTTGTATTATGTGACTTTGTAATTACGAGTATAAATATAATGAAATGAAAAGCTTATGACTTGATATATTTCATATCGTCATATGCAGCTGTAAAGAATGAGATCTTATTCAAATAGACGGCCAGAAAGCGGATTATTCCGTTTATACCAGTCGATATATATTTATACCTAATAACCATTTTTTACATACGCTAAAAGGAGATACGTTACTTCTAACGTATCCTCCTTCGAGTTACGTTTTGAACTCACCTTCCTCCATAGATTTCGTTGGCGAGAGGCGTTAGTTCATCGTCTGAGTTGTCGCTGCCGTCGTCCCGCCGCTTCCCCCCGGACGTAGCCATTTTTAGTTTCTATTCTGAAAAGAAAAACATGGTAATAAAATACTTTTATTGTTTTTACAAAAAATTTACAAAATCGGTATCAAATCAAAACATTTCTAAAAAGTCTAATACATGTTAGTATTAGACTTTTGCCTAACCTAGTAGAGCCCTCTAGTGTTGCCTGCGTTAATCAGGATGAAAAGAAGCCTTTGTCCTCCTGGTTTGTATATAATCTATAATATAAAAATGAATCGCAAAATGTGTTGGTAAGCGCATAACTCAACAACGCCTGGACCAATTTGGCCAAATCTTTTTTTAAAATGTTCGTTGAAGTTCAAGGATGGTTTTTACGGCGAGAAAAATTAGAATTATTGCTGGAAAAATCATAAAAATAGCCCTTTTCTTTTTCCCATACAAATGCACCCGGGCGAAGCCGGGGCGGATCGCTAGTTCATAATAATAACTTAATGTTTTATACGGCTTCAAATACTTAAAAATGCGGACAAATTGGCAGTCCAATTTGTCCGCAACTAATGGACAACTAAGTTATTTGACGTTTTTACTTATTTGAAGCCGTAAAAAACTTTAATTTATATTATTTAGTATTACTTTTATTTGCTTTTTTGTTTCTTTGCAATAACAAACGCTAGATTATTTACCGTAGGACAGCATAAACGTGGTAACGTTCGCAATTGTATAACAATAATATAAACGCTGCGTTCGTATCATATTTACTATACCTATTCCCAAATTAAATTTCACCATTCAAAAATAAATGCAACTACACGAATATGCACAAATATTATCGTGCGGGACGAATAAATACTTTTTAATGGCGTGGGCCAAAAATTCGGGACGAATGTGGCATAAATCAACCAAACTTTACATCATTTGACGTAAAATAAAACAACGTTAAACATACTATTGTAGAAATAAAGTGACATCTAGGCTACGAGGCAACACTAGAATCTACTAATACCAATCAGTTGTCCATAGTACCTACTACCTACTTCCATACTACTTTATTTGTTCCTTATTACTGTTTACAATACGGCTGTTACTCGCGACGGATTTCCGACTAGTATATAATATTTAGACGATCTACATACCTACTTACTGTCACCAAAAGTCGTCACCAAACTTGTTTCAAATAAACTAATATTCTCTCTATCTTTCTCTCTCTCTCACACACACTCTAGCTAATATTCTCACTCTCGCACTAACTTTCAGATATCTTCTTCTTTATAATATATAAAAACTAGCTGCGCCCCGCGGTTTCACCCGCGTTGATAATGATGAAAAGTGATGATGATGATGATGATGAAAAATAGATGTTGGCCGATTCTCATAGATACCGGATAAGCACAAAAAATTTCATCAAAATCGGTCAAGTCGTTTCGGAGGAGTATGGCAACGAAAACTGTGACACGAGAATTTTATATATTAGATCTTGTGTCACAGTGTTTGTGGTCGTACTCCTCCGAAATGGGTCGACCGATTTTAATGAATTATATTTTGCATATTTGGTAGGTAATGAGCGAGGTAATGAGTATAGGTCGTATAATTGTTTCACCCCTCATCGTGATTTTAGTATTTTTTTAATATCCAAAAAGTTTTTAGTATCTCGTATTAAAGTACTAGGCGACCATAAACGTAAAAGAGGTAAAATACTTTTTCTAAATGTGACATTGCAACGCATGCTGGGTACTGCTAGTATATACACTAGCTGTATATATATATATATATATATATATATTTTACTGTGATTTGCTTTGGCGCACTATTGGACAGATTTTTTCATAGTGTTCTTGTGCTGCCAGCCACTGCGCTCTACGAATCAGGTATAATTAGATTGTATTCTGAAATGTTGATAATGAAACTAGTCTAGCAACCTTTTGGCAACCAATCTGTGTAGGTATATTTGTTCTAGTTGACATCCGCCTTAGCACACACACACATGTATGCAATGCCTGGTGGTGCTTTAGAAAATTTCACAAACTCACTACTATGTACTTTGGAGAAGCGGGTTATGCTAATGAATCGAATCGAACGTAGCCGCCCTACTACATTTTCTTTTTTATTATTTCATTACCATGGATGCATTGTCCTTCAGTCGAAATTCATATAAAAGTCTTCGTCATATTCATAATAAAAGTCTTCGTCACAAGTCACAGTCAAAGTCAAGTAGTCAGTCATAGTCAAGTCAAGCCCTAGTAAAGATAAACTTTAACTAAAGAAACTTTACTAGAACTTCTATTAAAGTTTTGGAGCGAAGGCCAAAATCACGTTTTTCAACTTTGCATGATTTGCCTACACTTATGAACGTTTACTAAGTATTAACGGTTAATAATCCACCATTATTACACATTAACACTCGAAGAATCACAGGTTTTGGAAAAATATACAAAATCAACATCGCCATTTTTTCACCTTCGCGGCAAAACTCTCCCGCCCTACTACTTATATATTGTGTTGCCAATGGAAGTATAATCATGTATCTACAAGTATGCCTGCCTTTGTCGAGAGTATTTAATATAAACAGTGTCAGTTCTACACAAACTGTTTTTTTATTACTATCATTCAAATTAACACACTGACTTAGGTCCACCCATTTTTAACTTCAACAATTATTTTAAACGATACATTAAATAAGAAACAACAATAATTCTATTACAATAAACAAAATTAAATAAAAATACACAAACTCTTTGCGCTTTCATTAATCTTTTTGAATGCAATTGCCTTCCCAGCAATGGCAACAATTCCTTTCTAAATTCAGTATAAACTAGTTTACGGATTTTCTCACGAATTTTCTTCGATTGAAGACGTCGAAAGTCGGTTGTGGGTTAGTAAAGAATTTGGACAACTTAAGAAAACTAGTGTAAAAATTCAAACGGGTTAAGCATAGTGATATAATTGCTGCCTATCTGTTAGGAGTACTAACTTAAATACATAGTCAATAAAAACAATAATAAAAATAGCACAGAATGTTTTCATCCTTTATGTTAAAACCGGCTAGATATGTAAAAAAAATCCTGTACCTACACTTATCAGGCGCGTGAATCACGCTCCCGCAGACTTGCACATTCCACCGACTCCTCGGCCTTGCCGGTCATTCATCCCTGCAGAGTAATGGTCCCTTTCGGTATTTAAATACAAAACTGTAGAAAATATTGACTTAACGGTTGCTTTATATAGCCCGCTTTTCAACATAAGCATGACCTTACAAAATCGCTTTACCTTCACAAATCAATATCAAATCTTAGTCGTGCCACGCATGTTCGATATTCTAAATCGAAAGGAAGGATTCAAATTAATTACTTTTAATTCTATAAAACCTGTCAATTTATGCACTGAATACTTACTTAATTTTATTCGGCCATGTCGAGTCTAAACATGGCGTCACCTCGAGTAAAGCATTAACTTTTGTGCTGTTTTAAAACAAAGTTGTCCGAAAACAAGTTTCTATTCAACTCTTATTCAAATCAACATAGGTACCAACAATAAAATGATAAATCAATTCCAATGACCAGTTCGCATCAGGTCATCGTTGTAATATGCGTTATTAGTAATTTAAAATATTTAAAAACAGCACGATCAAAGATGATGTCATTATTCGTCTCTACCAATTAAATTTGTCCTTTGATTATTTATTATTAAATTGAATTCAATGATTTATGTTTTACATTATTACAATTTTACTCTGAACTACAAGATTTTACTCTCATACTCTCTCTCCGTGTAATTCGCAAACCTACGTTTAGAGTATTTGGTTCATGTTGTTACGACTTGGGTCTCGTAATAATAACGATGATAGTTATTATCCATAATTATCCATATTAAAGTAATGTGAAAGTGGCAAAAATAATGTATTTTTTTTCGAAAATACCCTCGACGACCTATTGAAAACGGTCAAATAACCTAGCTAATAAAAACGGCCTATCTAAAACGGTCGAATAAGTTTAGAGACAAATGGGAAAACGTTTTGAACTCAAACAATCACTCGCCCTTAACGCATATACCTTTACCGTTCCTTCGTGGGTAAACAGTAACTATCTTGTAGCACAATTATCATTACGGGTACCTACTGGCTGTACGTTTACTAGCACAATAGAACTAGGTATGTAGTATTACTTACCAATATAATATTATGTGACCTTTCCCAGTGTAAGAGTACTTATTTTATCTCAGATAGGATAGTGTTCGACCACTATCTCATCTGATGGTTAGTAATGATGCTGTTGACAATTGTGAACATACTAGGCCTAGAATTACCTCTTAAAGATGGAAAAGAGAGCCGGAACATCATTTTTAGCGATTATGGCGACGTATTTTTTACTTGAAGGAGAACCAAGATAGTATTTCGGTACAGACGCGCATGAAAACATGGAAATATAATAAATGCGTAACATAATAAAACAGTACAAAATTAACTGTTTGTCGTAACGGTATAATCTGGGAGTCTTGAAGTCTAGAGTGAATAGGTATCTTCTAGGAAAGCATGTTACATCTTCGGCCACATCGTCACTTTCCATCAGGTGAGAAGGTAGTCAAATACTTGCCTATCAGACATAAAAAGTAAGTGCCTTATTAGGATTCGAAACAAGCAGATTCAAACGCACAGCCCTGCACGAAATAATACTATAGTCGAATACCTAATTGTAATCGCGTGAGAGAAACATTTACATCACATATGCAGTACTCATGTGAAAATATTTTTGTAACTTGATTTGCATTTCAAACTAACAAATAAGTATTTTATCAGAACAGGAATTCTAAAACTCTTAAAACGAAAAAATTTAGTCCTGTTTCTTCTATACCTAGTGGAATATATCTATACCAATACGCATGTATTGTGCAAAATTGATTGGAATCTTTATGTAAAATACCCTCAGTACTTTGTCTTGTCCAATAGGAAAGCAATAAGAATAAAGCGCTGTTCAATTTATTGCATTGTCCAGCGGACAGGGCGCGCCGTGCAAGGTCACCGACTCCCACGATGGCCTGAGCTGGACAAAGAACCTACCCCGCGGATCTATTGTAGGTACTAAACTATGAGCTATAAGATGTGAGTTCTTAGTTTTTTAAACAAATTAGTATTTTTAAAGCGTTCATTTGTTTGTAAGTACATAACATTTATCTGGTTTTGAAGTAAAAATTCTTAGGCTTTGAAATTCTAATTCGCAACCTTTTTGTGCAATGAAAAGTGGTAAACACTGTGATGAATAAATATAATATATAAGTTTCACTTCTATCGTGTTTCTTTACAACATACCCTGTTTTTTTTTACTGATTCACCCCAATAATCAAAAATATAAAGTTTGATGTTACGTAATAGGTACAAATGTATATTTATTTAGAAACTCAAATATATATTTTGTTTACTGTAAGAAACTCTTTCAAAAATAATCAGTATTCCTCCAGCAAAATGAGCAACAGATAAGGTAGGTAATTTATTGTAGGATTTATTATGTTATATTTTTTAATACGTTCCATGTTTCAAACGGACATACAATTTAGAGGATATTGCAAAGACTGCTTTTCTCTCGTACAGATGCATTGTACAGATCTTTTACTGACTTCGAAATTAATAAACGAAATAATAATTACATCTGTTGTTTTGAGCTTGTTACTTTGATTTTTATATCGTTCATAAAAAAATCAAGCACTAGTACTCTTTGGTTGTAGATAGATTGGCTCTAGTTTGATTCTAATACAAGATTGAATTTTTGTCCAATTTTAAATAAAATTATTAAGCAATCACAGTTTGGTTATATTGAGCCATCTCATAAATATTGATAATACAACTCTGCCTTAACATAGAGATTATACAAAATAATTATAATTTAAAAAGAGTAGGAGATATAAAGTAGTGTCACTAGTGCCATCAACGGTACTAACCAATGGTACCCGTACTAGTGATATAAAGGCATAAATATAAATGAGAAAATAAATTATAATATCGGATCCTTTCACTACAATGACTCGATTTTGATTTTCTATGAACATTTGACTTGTTATTATTGTTACTGCGAATCAGCAATAAAAACAAGATTTATTTTAGAAAAAAAAAGAATTATGGTAAATTTCGTGAAATGACCCGATTTTACTTAAAATGACTTTAAATTAAACTCCAATCAGACCTGCGTACCATGCCTATTTTGTAACGTTGTTTCTCTATGAACGGAAAATATCAGTGTATCAAATCGTGATCTACAATGTCAAGTAGAGCCGGACTGCGAGGGCCAGCGCGGGCGCAGGCTTACTTTCACTGCTGACGGCCGCCAGCTGGCTCCCCCACTACCCCTCCCTACTACTTCCCTCCCTCTCATGCTGCGCAACACTGTCTTGCATTGATAGTGCTACTTTGTACTGACATGCTTCCTTCACGATCTAATGACAACTTGATGGTCCTAATGTAATTTGCGAACCCACATTTGTACTATTTGGTTCATGTTGCAACGACATGCCACAATGGAAAATGTTTGGAAACCTAATTCGATTTGGGGTTTTAGGCTTGACTTATTCATGTAAAAAAAAGAATGTAATTTAAAATAATTCCTTGTGTCAATACAATTTAATAGTAGTATTAATATAAATGTTTCAACATCCATGAGTAAGTTTGAAGAAGATTTTTACATACAGCCGTGCCTGCATGTTGAGTAATTTAAAAAGTAGCCTATGTATTCATTCTGGATATAACCTATGTACATTTAAAATGTCATCCAAATTCGTTCAACCGTTGCAACGCGCGTAAAGAGAAAACATACGTACACACAAACAATGCTATATCTTCGGCTGCATCATCACTTTCCATCAATTGAGATAGTGGTCTAATGCTTGCCAATCGAACAAAAAAACTTTCTCATTTATAATATAACTGTAATCCTTCTTCCTACGATATATCCCACTAATATTATAAAGGCAAAAGTTAGTATGTTTGTTAAAAAAAATTACTCAAACAGCTTGACCAATTTTGATGAAATTTGGTATGGAAGCTGCTGACGACCTGGATTAAGACAGGCTACTTTTTATTCCGACACAGCGATTGATACCGTGGGGCGGAGCTAGTATTATATGTACCTATATGTGAGGGTGAAAGTGTTTATGTTTATGTTTATATGCTCATTTTAACATCTGTATAACATTGTTTAATTGTATATTCAGACTGTATACTTATGAATCAGTTTATGTTCATTAAAATATTTCGACTTTCTTGGACGCCGCCGACGTAATTACCCTTATAATGTGCAATTAAATAAAAATCTGTCATGCATATTAAACAACAGATTACAATCTATTTATTGTTCACTACGTGCAAACGAGAATGTTTACTAGACATATGTAATTATTATATACGTATTCAGGTACCCGTAGTTACCTGCATACAATTCACAAAAACTAGTCAAGTAGTCATACTTTTGGTTCCACTTTACAAACATTACAGCAGTAAGTGCAGTAGCAAAAAGTGTATCAAATTATTTCTACCTGGCACGCAACCTAATTTACTTGATAGAACTGCATGAGGTTCTATGTGTGAAACCTTTGCCTAAGAACTATTACTTAAAAAAAAACATTCTAATTCGATTAAACAATATGTAGGCTTCTTATTCACGCACTGCGACGTCGGAACCGTAGAAGTGCAGTAATGCCTCATTTTTTTTTATACTCGATAGGCAAGCATTTGACCACCATCTCACCTGATGGAAAGTGATGATGCGGCCGAAGATGTAACATGCTTGCCTAGAAGATACCTATTCACTCTTGACTTGAAAAATCCCAGATTATATCGTTCAGGGAACAAAGACGCGGGCAATGAATTCCACTCCTTCGCAGTACGGATGACAAATGTAGAAGCAAAACGCTTCGAGCGAACCGGAGGTATGTCAACCATAAATGGATGATGTTTGCCAGTTTGTCTTGTTGTAAGATGGTAAAACGGGCATGGTGAAATTAACTCGTGTGATGCCTGCGCACACTCGCCAAAATGTAACCGATAGAAAACCGATAAGCTTGCGACCTTTTGGGGGCTGAGTCACCCACGTCCGTAGGAGGATACACCTTAAGTCTGACTCCCTACACGTGGTCCCCGGGTGGTGCTAATCAGGTGACATTTGAGAGGTGGTAGAGCATTTTGTGAGTTGCTCGCCTGGCTTGCTACCAAAGTAGCTTACCACCTTCAAGTTGAAAGTCTGCCGCCAAGCCAAATACGGTGTTCCGGCAGTTATCCTTGAGAGCCTGCGTATTCCAGGTCTAGTGTGTTTACCAGCTTCGATCACATCGTCACTTACCATCAGGTGAGATAGTGGTCAAACACTAGCCTGTCACAAATTAAAAAAAAAAAAAAAAAGACCTTACTTAATTATAAAATAGGTTTTAATCTCGGAAGTTGTGTTATATTGACTATAATGCAAATATCGCGAGTCGATAAATCAAGACGTAATATACAAATGTAACAAAACCGCGTGCCAGAAAGCCGCCCGAGCGTGGACATTAGTGATGTGATGCCGTAGGCTCTTTTATACTCGAACTGCAGTTCTTTTTTAAAACTGGTGATCATTATATGAAAATTGAATATATAAACGATACATTTTAATATTCATCTTTAGGTTTTTTTTTTTTTTTTTTATTTCGAATGACCATTTAGAATCTGTAACGATATAAAGTTGGTTAATTAAACCATTCTTCCATTAATTTTCACTACATATAATAAAGCTGTAATAAACTTCTTTTTATTTTTTTCTATAATTGCATAATAGGTTATTAACGCAAATAAACTAAAAAAAACCGACTTCACCGCTTTATCTTCGGAACCCTTGATTAGATTGAATTATTTAAATACACATCATTAAGGATAACTCAAAAACTACTGGTAGATTTTAATCAGATTTAAATGAGAGCACATGAGAAGCACCACCTTTCAAATGCAATAAATCATTAAAATCGGTTTACCTAGAAAAAAGTTCTGAGGTAGCACTTATAAAAAAAAGTACCCGGATAAAACGACGTTTTCTAAAATTTAAACCTAGCTAGATCGATTTATCGCCCCCGAAACCCCCTGCATGCAAAATTTCATGAAAATCATTGAAGCCTGATTATATATATATATTTACAAGAATTGCTCGTTTAAAGGTATTAGATACAGTCAAATTGATAACCTTTTCTTTTTTTTAAATCGGTTAAAAATTAAGTCTATTTACACGCAGTCGGGTTTTTCAAATATTCAGTATATGGACTTATTAATAGTATTAGTATTACCGGCATCACTAATGCACGGACACTGGGCGGACCGCATACAGCGACCTCGGCGCGCGTGTATACGACGTCGACTTAAAAACGTATGCCAAGAACAATTTATTTGGCATTTGTTCATTTCTTATTGTTTTATAGCCCTTCAGTTACACATGCAATGAGAATTTGATTGTGCATTGATTCGAGGTGAATGTGTTATGATATAACCTTTAAGACATAGTACATACAGAGCTATGTCGTTTAGTCACACAAAAGATTGCAACGCGCGCTAAAGCTTAACCTACAGATTATGATGGTTATGCTTCAGAAATAAGTATGATTGGTGATATGACGCTTGTTTCAAGGTTTTTTATTTTCTTGTATATCATATAATGTTATTAACTACGTCGCAATGTACTTCGGCTTTGTTGAAATAGCTCAATACTGTTTTATTGCTTGTCCGATGACGTCGATATATATACACACTAAGACTTGTATCATTTACATCACACACACAAATACACCTAGAACCAGAAGCACAAATATCCCTTAGGAAGGAATTTGTGCTCCTGCAGGGAATCGAATCCAGGACTCACGACGCAAGGGCAGAGACCTGCAGTCCACTGCGCCAATTGGGTCGTCTAATATATATTTTTACTTTCAAAAACGTTCTTTGTTATTTTTTATGCTAACAAAATGCAAACTAGTGTTAAATCATAGTATTATTGTCTTGATACATATTAATTATTAAAATCTAATAATCTTACCTAGTAATATTTAATCTTTAGAAAAATATGTAAATGTACCTACGAGCTTGAATCAAAACAGACTCGGTGCAGCTATTTTACAGTTATACTATATCGAAGCCCCATTTGCAATTTTTTTATTTACCTTTTCTTATTAAGTTACTCAATACTGTGCTAATACTCTCATATTACATATTATTTGGGATTTCATTTGCTTTAGCTATTTGCGCTATATTTGTACACATTCATATTTACAATTTAATACCCTTTTATTTACTAGCCGGGGCATTGGCCGTGCCTCGCGACTTCGCCCACGTTAATTAAGTTAACAAGTAGCCTATGTGTTATTCCGGAACCTAAACTATCTACATTCTAAATTTCATACAAAATCGGTTAATTCGTTACGGAGATACGTGGTAAAAAACATTCACAGACACACGCATACACAAACTTTCGCATTTCCAATATTAAGTAGGATGTTGTTGTATGGAAATGTTTTTATGGCTTTTCACCACTATCTCACCTGATGGAAAGTAATGACGAGGCCGAAGATGACTCGAAAATACCTATTCACTCTTGACTTGATATACATACATACTCAACATGCTTAAATATTATTTACTTTATGCATACATTGCATTCTATGTTATTCCCTAAATTATAAAAATGCATATTTGAATCTTACCTCCAATCTCTTGTATGATATATTTTAATAAATATATTTTGTATTGATTAAATAAAAGTACTTCGATTCAGATTAACTCAGACAAAGCTGCAAGACACCGTTAGTCATTCATATAATTACCGCCCATTGTATTATTTGTTGAAATAATACAATATGCTCAGGAATTACATGATATAATTCCTCCATGCTCTTTTTACCATCTTACAACAAGGCAAACTGTCAAACGTCATCAATTTATGGTTGACATACCTCCACTCGAAACGTTTTCATCCGTACAGCGAAGGAGTGGAACTCATTGCCTGCGTCTTTGTTCCCTGAATGGTACAATCTCGGTGTCTTTAAGTCTAGAGTGAATAGGTACTTACTAGGCAAGCATGTTCCATCTTCGGCCGCATCGTCACTTTCCATCAGGTGAGATAGCGGTCAAATGCTTGCCTATCTAGCATAAAAAATGTATTTACCTACATTAGTATCATTTATGTATTAAATTGCCTAGAAAGATTTAATAATCCATCGTTCGTTTAACGTTTTATAACCACTGACATATCATGAGTTTGGACGAGACAATCTTTAAAAAAAAAGAGAAAGTGGGTCTTGTTTGCGTTATTTCTTCTCATCGGTACTACATGATATAAAGAAAGTTTGTGTGTTAGTATGTTTGTTCTCTCTTCACGCTTTAACGGCTGAACGGATTTGGATAAAATTTGAAATGTACATGTATTTGTATTTATGTTTGAATTTCTGCTAGATATTTTTGTGGTACCAAAAGTATGCATGAATTTAACATTAAGTATTAACGTTGAAAATAATAATGAGATTTTCTTCAAAACCGTAAAATGTTCCAATTCTCCGTAACCGCTTGTTCGTAAAGCCGTGGGCGTGCGTTGAAGTCTTTTATAGGGCGATATAGACAGCGTAGATTGTTGTATATCGCGCCATATAAGTATAGGCTACACTTATATTAAAGCTTAATATATTATTTGAATTTGTTTTGTACGTTTTGTTTTGTTTTACAAATAAGTGCTCGCTTGTTGGGGATTCGGTTAATGTACAGTCAGCGCCATATATGTGTTTAAGGTGCTCATCAATGTTGACTTAAATTGAATTGTATGGACATAAATTATTGCTATACAAAAATGGATGCAGTATGCAGCATTTTGTGATAGTCATGCAAAGTCGCAGATAATAATATTATTTAACTAATGATTTTCGTTGAAATTATATTATGAATAATGAAAAAGAAACACAAATACCTCAACACTTAACTTCCTCCTTCTTGGAAGTCGGTTAAAATGTATTGGAAAGTGTGTTGCTAATGTATTATATTGATAACTTAGAAAGCTCACTACTAAATGCGTACGTGAAATACTTTCTTAAATATTTCTTAAATAATATCTAATTGATTAGTAGTAGAAAGGTATATAAAAACAATTTTTTTTTTTATTTTAAGTAACACAACACTTTGGTAGCCGTGCTAGGTCGAACCTGTGTTACGGCTGCCAACTCTTATTCGAATGCAGGAACTTTTTACGACAAAAAATACAGTAGCAAAGTCTACCATAGAAATGTACCTACAACAGCTTTGCTATAGCGATCCTCCCAGCCCAGTTTCAAATAATTGAAAACATAAGCAATTTGAAACCTTAATTCATAAGCTTTAAGGTCTATTGGTTGCCGAAAAGTTCAACCGATCTATAGTTAAATTGTTTGCAAAAAGCAATTTTAAACTTAAAATGATTTTAGGTCTATTAACTAGCTGAAAGTCGAAACGATGGCGATAATAGAGAACGCTTCGCTTGCAACTTCGTTAGGGGACTAGTCTTGATCTAAATTATATGGAGCTGACTGTACGCCGTCTTATAAAGTGCAACAGTGTATCGTATTATATTGCATTACGTCTTGCCCACGCAATCTAGGTATGTTTGAGTTTAGATATTTACAGTCACAATGTATTCTCACTTAAATAACGATACAATACCGTTGGCTTAGTTGGGTGAGCGTTCGCCTTCTAAGCTGGGGTATCGGGTTCGATTCCCGGCGGGAACACAAGTTTTCTCCCCAAGGAAAATTGGTGTTTCTGTTTCTGATTGTGAATGTTTTCGACACCCATGACACTAGTAATCGAAATTAGTGTGGGGCTGTGAATGTGAAAGCGTTTATGTTTTTTGAATGGGTCGTTTGTTTGTATATTAATATTTCAATGATAATAATTAAGTATTTTTAAAATTGCTATGTTAATTTGCGTTTCATCACTATCTAATCTGTTGGTATTTAGACATAAAAACAACTAGTAATGAAATAATGTTAGTTTGTTACACATTATTTCGATACAAAAATATACTAACCAGTATGAGTAGAAGCTGTATTTGTATGTTTTTGTATATGAGTATTCAAATTATGTTTTTGTATAGATATAATTATGATAAAATTTTAACCAGTCATAAGTACCTAGATGATTTGAATGTAGCATATTTTTTAAGACAACTGAAAAACGATTCAAGTTACGCGTGTCAAAATTGTTTTAAATAACATAGTTTCGAAGTACTTCCGTTCCGTAATAGACTTTAATTTGGAGTATATGTTTTTATTAAAATAAATGTGTTGCTCTGTAATCGAGGCACAGTCTAATGATATTTCAACTTTCTTCCGGTCAAGACCTTCAAGGCTGTCGTTTAATTACAAAGTATGATAATGCATTTAGTAATAGCTATACGACACTGCAGTTTTGTCGACTTGACAATGAAACGAGCATGCTTGGTTAAACCTATACTTAGCAAACCCGCATATTATTATGTACCTCGTATTATTTAAATAGCCACCAAAGCTTGTGGTTTAATCGTTTCAAGTTTACGACTTTGTCTCTGCTACTTCTACAAAAGGAATATTTTAAAGGTCTAAAATAATACAGCACAAAAGGTGCCACACATACCGACCGCACTACCTACCGAGAACGTGAGTACAGGAAATATGCAAATTTTCAGTACACAAGTACATGCAGAATCAGAAGCACAAAGATAGGGGAGAAATTGTGCTTTGGTCAGGAATCATACCCAACTAGCAGTTGCGTTGAATTTCAGAGGCTAAATCCCTACTTCAACAGAGCCGTAAATATTCATAAACATTTTGTAGAGTGTGCGCATGAATTACCTGAGCTAATTCCCCCATCCCCCTTTTAGAAGTCGATCAAACGTCACCTAGTTATGGTTGATATACCTCCAGTTCGCTCGAAGCGATTCGTTTTTATGTTTATCATCCATACAGCAAAAGAACAGAACGCATTGCCTGTGTTTTTGTTTCCTGATTGGTATAATCTGGGAGTCTTCAAGTCAAGAGTGAATAGGTATTTTCTAGGCAAACTTCTTCTTTAGATCTAGCATTCTAACGGTCACTGTTTCACTTTCCATTAGCTGAGATGATGGTCAAATGCTTATCTATCTAGAGCTAAGAGTACCATAAATGTAAAAATAGATGTGTTGCTACAATCTCATAGATTTAGAACACGTTTACAATATTACGTCTTCTAAAGTTCATATTCATGAGGTGACTCCATAACTAGGTACTAATAAAGAACACAACAGAAACACGCCAAACAAAACTAGTTTGTACATACCGATCTACGGTTCGTTAAGTGTTTCGAGTGTCAACATTTGTAAGCGAAAATTCTTGCCATCTAATTATGCATTGTTAAACTATTGCACGTGAACAAGTCGGGCGACTGCGCAACGAAGATTATTATAACTAATTAGGCAAAATTACAAACAATTAGTAACCGTGGAGTCCCGGAAATCAAAATTGTACTTGTATAGTGAGAACGACCCCTGCCGGAACCGGATGTATTGGAGGCCTCAGGGCTGCATTCGTTTCGTAACAGAGATATTAAAAAGTAAACCTATACATTATTGAGAAATAGATATCATGTCTGATTGTTCTAATCTATTGTTCCAAATATACGTAACGAATAACGATTGCCTTAATTATTCTGGCTATTAACACTCTCTATGGCGAAAGAATTGAAATAGTTTGATCCAAATATAGACAACTATGTCATGTCTTTCTGTACAGTTTGCCTGAAATTACTTAGATAATGTTGAATATGAAAGAAAACTATTTTTGTGTTAGATTTAGACAAAGATAGTATAATTTCAATGATAGCTCGTAAATTTTTTATCGTATCCTTTAGATCTAGCCTCTATTACGTCGGTGTATAAGGTCAGTATGTAGCAGCGAGAAGGATATGACGCGAGTCTTTGTTTCCCATTAACTCTCCCATACAGCAATCAGCCCGCCCACCTTCACTTTTGTTTACGATTGCCAGATACGATGATTTAATACAACTGCGAGTCAAGTAAAAACTACGGACGGTTTAATTTCGGCGGCCGTGAGCCTTATTTTACATAAATGTTGGTTACGAAACTTTCGAAAGAGAAACTTTGTGAGACATTTCGCAAATAGTGACTAAACTCTTTATAGCTTCACTTGCAGCGAATCTTATGAAACAAAAGACTATCTAATAAATCAAGTTATTATTTAAGTATAGTTTTGGTGATTAGGTGAACAGCAGATTTCTAACAATTAATTGTGTTGACTAATCTACAATTAACAGTTACATGCGTCTATTATGCAAGTCCTATTACAGCCTCAGATACTTTCGCAGCTGATCATGCACAGCCTCGGAAGCTGTAAAAGGTCAGCTCTCCCGCTCAAACTTAGAAGTGAAGGGAAAGTGAGATAAAGTTAATACAATTGTTGCGTTTCTTACCTGTTTCGTTTGCAGGAGTGAATAATCCTGTATTCCTGGTAAGAGTCACTTCACAATGTTATGTTGTTGCGTACAGTTCACTCGCGTTGCCCGGCCGCATGGTCGGTGCGTTCGGTCGGCGGTCGCGCGCTCACTGCCTTTGGTTTTGGTTTCGAGCTCAGACTTTCGACCCCACACCACTGACTTGACTCAGTGTTGCCGAACATTTTTCTTTGCAGTTTCTGAGAACTTCTGGTTGATGTTGAGACAGATTACGAATAAGCAACATTGGGTAAGGGTGGAAGAACGTTTTGTGGTGTATAGATATGATGAATAGAAAAATGTCTGACAAATTTTACATGAAAGAATAAGATACACATTGATAGACTCAGGATATCATTACGAAATATTGTTTTTAGGGAGCCTGCTTTTAAAACATTAGAGACACGAGAATGTGGTGCTCTCCCAGTTTGTTGATATAAATAAAGCTTATTCTTTGCAGTGTACATTTAGCTCAGATATTTTAATATGAATTCCTTGCTATATATACAGTAAACAAATTAAATATGTAGGTAGTAACTTTTGAAAACGAATAAAAAAGCTTGCGTGAGAAGCCCGCTGGACTCACATTGCCTAAACAGTGCATATACGTGATTCGTGCACGCTAACACGCATGCACAACATTCGAATATATACTTCTAAACCTATTGCAAATATCTATTCCGTATTGCAAGATTTCGAATAAATGATAATGGTTGAATAATTGAATTAAACATATGAAAATATGACATATAATTAATTACTAGTGGCTCAGTGAGCTAAAGACCTCGCGTAGTTTTCGAAAGGACATAAATATATTGTTTACGTTTATCCGCCATCTAGAAAATTTTCCTATATTCATATTCATTCATACTCATTTATTCATTGCAGTGATAAGTTATAATTATAAATCTTATTAATAACAATAGACTCTCTGTAACTTACCCTTACTGTAACTTACTCCTAAAACTGAATTAACACGCAATTACATATTATTATCGAACCTGCTCACAAAATTTTACGAGAATCGGTTGCGATATGCGACCTATAGAGGATAAAAGCCGGACATCTGGACATACGAAAACATTTTTGCCCAAGCTGAAACGGAGAAGCTTCGCACTCGCTCTGTAACCTTGGTAGAATATCGGTTATAAAATATATACATTTTTTTTAACATTATTGGGCTGTGATTCTAGTTTATGTGATTTTTTTATTATATTTATTCTGGAACAACAAACAGCTACACTATAAATAATAAAAAACAAAGATTACATATAATAAGAATTAGTAATAATGTAGCCCACAGCGCTATCCTCAGAGTTATGTAAAGGGTTAGTTAGTGTATCGCTAGAAAAAGCTATAAATTAATTAACAATACAAATACAAACGATACAAAGACATCAAAAAGATTTACATATATGATTATAATCAAAGTAAATTTTAATTTTAGACCTTTGTAATTTTTTTACTTTTATATAATTGATATAGCTCACTATTTTTACTCTGAAATGTACAGATTTTGTGACTCAGTAATGTAGTTGTTTTGGAATAAATGTTGAGAAATGGCAGTTGTTCTTGGTTCAATTACCGACGGAAGCTGAGCCAAGTACATTTTCAAAAACTGTGCAATTATATCACAACCTCGTTGTTGGGAAGCACTCGAATGCTTCCCGCGTCAGAAAATACTATTTTAAAAACCAATTATTTGTTGCTTTTATTTTTAAATGGTAGGTATTACAAAAAATTTAAAGAATCCATACATTTTTCTATCCGGCTCGAAGGACCAATTTGTTAATGATTGTTCCTGAGCAACAAATAAAAATGTACCGGACTGCACAACGCAAAGGCAGTTTTATTTTATTTAAATGTGCCAAGCTCCTCTACACTATATTTCGAGCTAATTTCATAAAAATCAGTCCAGCTGCTGCTGTAATGAAGCAACAAACATATAATTACACCAGTTGATTCCGCATGCCCTTTCTATAATCGGACTACGAGACGAACTGACCAACGTCATCCATTTATGGTGGACGTACCTCATATCCGCTCGAAGCGTTTTACTTCTACATTTAGAATTGGAACTCACTGCCTGTGTCTTTGTTTCCCGAACTGTATAATCTGAGAATCTTCAAGTCTAGAGTGAATAGGTATCTTTTAGGTAAGCATGCTATATATTCGGCCGCATCATCACTTTCCATCAGGTGATATAGCAGCAAAAACCTACCTAGCATAAAAAAAGAGAAACATAGTTTAGAGAGAGATTTGTATATTGGTGCGATGTGACGACTATGATAAATAGGTAGTGCGTAATAAAGTAATCTGAAAAACACAACGCAATAAGGTTTGAGTTAATTGTGTTATTATAAGTATCTTGTATAAGAAATTAATATGATAACTTATAACTTAAAAAACGTGATATTATATAACTTAATATTTTACATGTATAATTATTATCTACCTAAAGCTACCTAAATATAAACCTAAACATATTTTATGGAATGGATATGGGGTCTTCTGACACAATTATTTTTATACTTACTAGAAGGTAAACTATGTTTCATTTTCATTTTCATCAAGCTTAGTTAACTCATCAAGGGTGGCTCAGCACTTTGTCCGTCCGTCTGTCTGACAGAGGCATTTAGCATTTAAACCATACAATCGAACCACTTCGACTTCTAGAGAATATGTCAAGCTATGGCCCAAAGCCAAAAATGGTAATTAAAATATATTAATTAAAAATTAAGGGACGATACACGTAAGAGGGGAGCAGACGCTATTTAATTATTAGTACGAAAATTTTTTTTAATACGAAACTGTTCTAAAAAGAAATCTATTTTGTAAAATAACACATTTTTTTTACAGTAGGACAGAAAGTCGCTATTTTTACCGACTTTGAAAAAGGAGGAGGTACTATGTTCGACTGTATGTATTTTATTTTATGTATGTTCACCGATTTCTCCCCCATTTGTTGACCGATACTCAAAATTCTTTTTTGTTTGGTAGATTCAGAGGTGGTCTCGTATAAATGTTATCGAAATCGATCAAGCCAAAACCAAAATATAAGCGGTGAAGTCGGTTTTAATAAGCTTTGCTTACATTTAAATTATTCCAGGGTACTATGAAAAATAAAAATACATATTTAAAGCTGAAACTTCCATATTATATTATCCTCAAATTAAACAACAGATACAATAATCAAATAATCAAAGAAAAAGATATAAGCAATTAACCTCAAAAGTTGTTCATTATTAGGCAAAATGTAAGCGCGAGATCTAAATGGGGCGAACGTAAGATCTACATTTCTTTCCATCCTTTTGAAATAGAATAATGATGGTTGCTATCAAATTATATATATGTATTGTTACAATGTACTTATATTAATGTTAAACTTGTAAATCAATCGTAGTTATCTCTAAACCGCACTGTGCTGCGGCGCGGCATTCGCGGAGTTTCATCTTCGTCG
Source organism: Lomographa bimaculata (assembly GCA_948107665.1). Classification (NCBI taxonomy): domain Eukaryota; kingdom Metazoa; phylum Arthropoda; class Insecta; order Lepidoptera; family Geometridae; genus Lomographa; species Lomographa bimaculata. Next base: position 12,739,539 of record OX403587.1, on the reverse strand, counting down.
CTGTCGAAAGCTGGTTCGTATCCTTTGTTCATATATACGCCGGTTGTGGACGGACGGCTGGATAGGTCCATCTGGTGACAACAGAGGAAACAACGTCATTCACTTCGATGAGAATACATTTATATAAACAAATATTATTTTGATATACAAAAAGAACTATGAGCATTATTAAAATGAAAAATGGCGTTGTTGATTCTGTATTATTTTTAATAATTTGTAATTTTTAGAGTATTAATCTGTAACAATTATGGTTTATTAACCGTTAATAGTTCGTAAACAACTTTGTATGATTTGCCGCATGAATGAAGGCAAATCATACAAAGTTGAAAAACGCGATTTTCGCTTTCCCCTCAAAACTAATAAAAGTTCCAGTAAAGATTCTATCAATTTACTAGGGCATGACTTGACTATGGTTGGACCATGACTCTTTTAATTGACTTTGACCGTGACTTGTGACTTCTATTATGAATTATTTTCCACTCGAAATATTTTATAACATGACACTAGTTATGCAGTATGCACCAGATTGCGGAGTCAAAATTAAAAATATATATCTAATATTATGTTTGATATTTTACTATACATAATGATTGGACCATGACTCTTTTAACCGACTTTAACTGTGACTGATGAGTGATGAAAAATTTAAATTAAAAAGTTTGGTATATATTATTACTTGAAACTGGCTAAATGCACATAGACATGACCACTGGTGGTAGGCTTCGGCCGCGGCTTGAACCACCCACCGAGCAAAGCCTTGCCGCCAAGCGACTTTCGTGTTCCGGCTTGATGCTAGGTGTTAGCCACCATGGGAGATGGGTCAGAACAGTTGCGCAGCTTAGATCAGGCCGTTTTTGATCCACAACAACAATATCTTGACTGGTAGTTGGTATCGGAGAGCAGCGGGATCCGAAGCACGGTTTTTCTGCTGGCCGACCGCAGGTAGTTGGGGGCCCAAGTAGTGAGATAGCCACTCATGAAAGGCTGCCCCGCCACCTCGCGAAAAATCCCAGGAGTGCGCCATCGTGCCGGTTGGCGACCGGATGAGAGGACCCGATGGACACTCTCGGGGGGGTTCGGGCGTCCCCGCGGTCTCCAGATCAGCTTTCCAAAGTTGGGGTATCTAGTTGTGTATCACCTGGTCGACTATGCAGCGCCTAGTTCTACTGCCGTGTTCCTACCTTTCACTTCTCATCATTATGAAAAAAGGAAAAAGCAAGTGTAGTTTTAAACAGCAGAAGCACGTCCTCTCGCTCCAAGTGCACCTCATTAACATTAGAGGACTGCACTCTAATATCGATCCAGTCCACTTTCACCTTCAGACTGCAAAACCTCATTTGTTATTCCTCACGGAGACGCAAATCAGATGTCCAGCTGACGTGGCTTACCTATCAAATCCCGGCTACGTTCTGGAACATAACTTCAGACCTCGTGCCGGTGTGTGTGTGTATGCCCGCGATGACATCTGTATTCAGCGTCTCCGTGACCTTGAAGATCCTAGTTTTTCAATAATCTGGATTCTTGCAGACACTGGCGTTGAAAAGATTATTTACGCTTGTGTATATAGATCGCACAGTGGCGACCAGGAGACCAGCAGGCTTATGGACTATCTAAGTGCTAAGGCAGATCTAACCCAACAAAGGTACCCTTCCGCTCAGCTAGTGCTTCTGGGGGATTTCAACGCCCATCATCAAGATTGGCTTTTCCCATACCAGAGCACTGACCAGGCTGGTCGAGAAGTTCGCAAGCTTGCCTTGACACTAAATCTCACGCAGCTGGTCCGCGAGGCTACAAGGGTACCTGACATTGCTAGTCACACTGCCAATTGCCTTGACCTTTTTTTGACTACTGATCCAGACCGCTACTCAGTGTCGGTATCATCACCATTGGGTAGTTCCGACCACTGTCTGGTGAAGTCAGTATCTACATATTCTCCGCTTGATCTCAGCACAAAATGCAGCCGGCGAATATGGAGATATAAGTCAGCTGACTGGGATGAGATGCGCTCCTTCTTCGCTTCTTATCCATGGAAGCGTATTTGCTTTACTTCTAGCGATCCCTCCTCTTGTGCAGATGCCGTGACAGATGTGATACGTCAAGCGATGGAGTATTTTATTCCATTCACCGACGTATCCATGACTGGCAAAGCTCGCTCATGGTTTGGTTCTGAATGTGGACGTGCGGAAGCACTGAAACATGAGGCTTACCTGGCCTGGGTAGACGCTCGAAACTGTAGGAGTACGGATACGCATTTAAAGAAGAAAGCCTTCAATATTGCTTCCAAGTCCTATAAAAAGGTCATCAAAAAGGCTCGCTTCAATCACATTAGCCGGATTAGGGCCAAACTTGCCTTGCAACCAGCCGGTAGCAAAGCGTTCTGGTCCCTGGCAAAGTCGGTTGAAGCTAACTTTTGCCGCCCATCACTGCCTCCACTTCTAAAACCAGATGGTTCACTGGCTCACTCCGCGGAAGAGAAGGCAAACCTTTTTGCTTCCTTATTTGCGGAGTCTTCACGCCTTGACGTTGCGGGTGATGTACCTCCTAGTCTACTTGGATGCGACGTGGTCATGCCAGAAATTCGTATCCGTCAGACGGAGGTACGCAAAACGCTTTGTAGTCTTGATGTGAATAAAGCCAGTGGTCCAGATGGAATTCCGGCTATTGTCCTTAAGACCTGCGCACCCGAACTTACTCCTGTACTGACACGCCTATTTCGCCTCTCTTTTGTGACTGGTCAAGTACCAAAATGCTGGAAGACTGCCAACGTGCAACCTGTGCCCAAGAAGGGTAGTCGTGCCGACCCCAATAACTACAGGCCCATTTCTATCACGTCCTTGCTCTGTAAAAGTATGGAACGTGTTATTAACAAGAGGCTGTTGGCATACCTAGAAACCAATGATCTTTTCAGTGACCGACAATACGGTTTTCGCCAAAACCGGTCCACTGGTGATCTTCTAGCGTATGCCACGCATATCTGGAGTGAGGCAATTGAGAAGAAGGCCTTTGATAGGGTTTGGCACGATGGCCTTATTGGCAAGCTTCCTGCATACGGTTTACCCCTCAGCTTATGTGATTGGATATCAGACTTTCTGAGGAACAGATCGATACAAGTGGTTCTTGACGGCCGCTCATCAGATCGGATGGCAATTAATGCTGGTGTTCCTCAGGGGTCCGTTCTTTCCGCAACACTCTTCCTGCTGCACATAAATGACCTGTTGAAACCCGGTATCTTTGGGTACGCAGATGACAGCACTGTTGTTGAGAGATACTTATCTGATTCACGAGCTGGTGGCGCACAGATTCAGTCACAAAGAGAGGCAATGGTTGAACGCCTAAATTTGAACCTGCAGGCTGTTTCCGATTGGGGCGATGCCAATCTGGTCAAATTTAATGCATCGAAGACCCAGGCGTGTCTGTTCTCAACCAAAAAGAGCCCTTTTGAGCTTGCTCCATCTTTCCGGAATGTGTCGTTGCCGGTCACGAATCACCTTGAGCTTTTGGGTGTAACTTTAACGTCCAACCTAAACTTTGGCTCTTATATTGAATCCAAGGCTAAACTGGCTGCAAAGAAATTGGGAATCCTCAGCAAGGTGAAGCGGTATTTCACTCCTGGACAGCTTCTCAATCTCTACCAAGCTCAAGTCCGATCTTGTATGGAATACTGCAGTCACCTCTGGGACGGCTCAGCCAAGTACCAGCTTCAGGCTTTGGATTCAATTGAAAAGCGAGCTAAAAAGCTGATTGGCCATACTGAACTAGTTGAGAAAAGACTTCAGAGCCTCGAACATCGGCGCAAGGTAGCTAGCTTATGCGTGTTTTACAAGATACATTTCGGAGAGTGTGCGATGGAACTGCATGATTTGATTCCTCCAGCTCCCTTCCATCATGGGACAACAAGGCGTACTAAAACAAGACATCCTTTTATGGTGGATATTCCTCAGATTAGAACCAAGCGTTTTGCCTCTACTTTTATAATGCGAACTGCAAAGGAGTGGAATACTCTGCCTTCGTTCTTGTTTCCCGATAAGTATAACTTAGGCCTCTTCAAGTCAAGAGTGAATAGGTACCTTCTAGGCAAGCATGTCCCACCGTCGACAGCATCGTCGCTTTCCATCAGGTGAGATAGCGGTCAAATGCTAGCCTATTTGTCATAAAAAAAAAAAAAAAAAAAAAAAAAAGATAGCGAAGCCAAATATAAAAAGGAACTGTTACTTTATTTTTCTTTTTTTTTTGGCCATGCAATCTTTTGCTTTGAACCAGTGTCAAGTAATAATATATTTCAAGTGTACATTTTAAAAGTCGTAGTCACAAGTCAAAGTCAAGGTCCAGTATAGTCAAGTCATTAATTAAATTAATTAATTAAATTAAATTTTTAATTAAATTAAATTAAATTAATTAATCATGCCCTAGAAAAATGGTAGAAACTTTACTAGAACTACTATTGTAGTTTTGTAGCAAAAGCGAAAATCACGTTTTTCAACTTTGTATGATTTGCCTATACTTGTGCACGTTTACTAAGGATTAACGGTTAATAGAACTATTATTACACATTAACACTACAACAAGAATCATAGATTTTGGAAAATTATATAAAATCAACAACGCCTTTTTTTTTTCGCGGCATAAACGAACTGTTGCTTACCGAGCTATTAGGCAAGTCGTAAAGATATCCGCTTGCAGAGTCCCTGCCGCCTTGCAGCTGCGAGCGACGTCTCTCTGCCAACACTGAGTCCCGCCGAGTCTTGAGGGCACGCAGAGTGGCTCGACGTATCGCCACATTACCACCAAGCGACGGCAAGCGGTTTATGATTTCTAACGCAGAATAAAAAAAGATAAATAAAAAAAGACGGCAGATAACACAATCACACTTATATTAAAAATGCGAAAGTTTGTGTGTGAGTACGTACATAAATATATAAGTGGGTGGATTTAAAACAATGTTTATATTTCATTGTCATTAACTTTCTTGAGTGCCTCTTTGGGGCCCATGTGAATAAGCGATTTTGATTTGGATTTATGAGACATTCCAAATTTCATCCAAATCCGTTCAGCCGTTACAACATAAAGAGAAAACAGACATACACACACATTTACACACAAACCTTCGGAATTGTAATATTATAAGTGTGATTAGTGTAATCAATGTGAACCACAATAATATTTCTATAGTCATAATGATTATTAGGTATGTGATAATGGTATGTAATGCAAAATGATACTATTAGTTAATTAGACTGTCAAACGTCATCCATTTATGTTTGTCATACCTCTAGTTCGCTCGAAGCGTTTAGCTTCTACGTTTATCATCCGTACAGCGAAGGAGTGGAACTCATTGCCTGTGTCTTTGTTCCCTGAACTATAAAATCTGGGTGACTTCAAGTCTAGAGTGAATAAGGACCTTCTAGGCAAGCATGTCCCATCTTTGGCCGCATCGTCACTTTCCATCAGGTGAGATAGTGGTCAAATGCCTTCCTATCCAGCATTTTTCTAATGATTAAATTAATTAAATGAAGTTGATCAAGCATTGCTTAATTGACTCCTGCCATTTTCTAATATTAGTCTCCTAGACACATTAACAAGTTTTCTAAGGCCGTAGCTAACAAAACTTACCAGGATCATTATTCTGCAGTATAGTGAGCCGCCTTTTGAAGTTAGCGTCTAAGTTGATAACGCTATGCTTAGTATCCCTCGCCTTTTCTAAGTTATGAAGCGTTTTTCGCCTTGATACGTGATCTTCGTCCATGCCTCTTCGTTCTAAGTCATCTGTGTTGAGACGTTGCAGGTCTTTGGCTATTTCGACTGCATGCTTCTCGATTAGGGCGTCTTCCGTCATCTCATCAGGCTGGAACAAAACATAGCATTAATGAAGAACTAGGGCAATATGTTGTAGGCTTGTTTTAATAACGTTTTACCGATATATGCATTTTTTTGGCAATATTACTATCTATGTTTGATTTATGACGTAATTTAGGCGATGCTTCCAAATAATAGTGTATTATTCAGATTTATTGTTGGTGCAATCAGTCAGATATTGCTTTGTACGCTGCGGTCCAGGATTCGAAAATATGTGCTTACTGACGTGACTTATGTGATGTAAATGTTTACTTTGTCCACGATACAAGCTATGAACTTAATGTGGAGCTGTGAGTGTAAAATCGATATCTGATCGTTATCGGGCGACCTGATGGTAACGTGATGTGTGTTTACCATTACCATATACATTTACCATGTTTACCATCGACCATGTGGTCGAGGACGCCTAAAAACGGTAGACCTAGATTTTTTATGAGAGCGTTTGTTTTTTTAATTTGTCGCACAGGATAAAATGCAGACTTAGGCAACACATTTACTTTACCTCGTTTTTGGGGATAACAACCCAGCCGGCAATGCCAGCTTGATATTTAACAACAACAACTAACGCATTCACACTCACAGCCCCACACTAAGTTCAAAGACTTGTATCGTGGGTGCCGGAATCATTCACATCACACACACATTACAACCAGAACCAGAAGCAAAAATATCCCTTGGGAAGGAATTTATGCTCCTGCCGGGAATCGAACTCAGGACACACGGCACAGAGGGCGGAGACCTGTCCATTGCGCAAACTGGGTCGTCATGGATATTAATATGATAATGGATATTAATATAAATTTTTGGGGGCTGAGTCACCCACGTCCGTAGGAGGATACCCCTTAAGTTGGGGGCTGAGTCACCCACGTCCGTAGGAGGATACCCCTTAAGTCTGACTCCCTACACGTGGTCCCCGGGTGGTGCTAATCAGGTGACATTTGAGAGGTGGTAGAGCATTTTGTGAGTTGCTCGCCTGGCTTGCTACCAAAGTAGCTTACCACCATCAAGTTGAAAGTCTGCCGCCAAGCCAAATACGGTGTTCCGGCAGTTATCCTTGAGAGCCTGCGTATTCCAGGTCTAGTGTGTTTACCAGCTTCGATCACATCGTCACTTACCATCAGGTGAGATAGTGGTCAAACACTAGCCTGTCACAAATAAAAAAAAAAATAAATAATAATGATACTCACCCGCTTAGTAAAGTACCAGTTGAGATGCGTAGTGGACAAGAGATGTGTGAGCGTCCCCGTGCGATGGAACAACATGGCCGTGAACTGTATCACCAAAATTGTACCGAAGAATATCACAAACAGCGATCCGATAGGCTCCAGGGTTAGGTAGTCTTGGATGACAGTGACCTGAGAAAAAACGCAGTTTTGCAGTAGGAACAACGGCTCTTGTGTAGTAGTAGGACTCCTTTGTTGAGTCCACCTGAGGAAGTGTTTCGTGATGGCAAATTAAGCTGTCGGTCCCGGTTGTTAATTGTTAGGCCACGTGGAATCTCTTCAGGATAAATCTTGATACTAGGACTAAACGCGAATTTCATTGATTTGTCTCTATTGTGCGAGTGAAAGATATGACAGTAATCATAATTCAATATGGCGGGCGTCGGACGCCATATTGTAAAAGGTTTCTTTAACCATTTTTTTATTTTGAACGATCATTTAGGATCTATAACTAATCAAAGTTGATTAGAAAACAATTTTAATAATAATTATTATAAAGCTGTGATAAAGTTCTTATAGAATCGCATAATAATAATTCTTATCTACGAAAGACAAACTGCCAAACATCATCCATTTATGGTTGACATATGAGTGGAATCATTGCCTGCGTCTTTGTTCCCTGAACGGTACAATCTGGGTGTCTTCAAGTCTAGAGTGAATAGGTACCTTCTAGGAAAGCATGTCCCATCTTCGGCCGCATCGTCGCTTTCCATCAGGTGAGATAGCGGTCAAATGCTTGCCTATGCAGAATAAAAAAGTGTCACAAAAAAAACAGTTAACTTTTTACGCTGTGGGTTTTTAGTATATAGAGTAGTTGTATTGCATGTTCTAGAGCAACTGTAGTTGTATCGTTATTTGATACGAATTTAGTGCAAGCAATAAAATAAAGAAAGATGTTGTCAACGTCATTGAAAGCGTTTTCCGGTTTTCTTTGTAACAAGCACTTACCGAGTTTTTGTTCTACATCCCGAGTAAGTAAGCTGTCCGTTCACTGTAAGTGTAATCTGTGATACGTCTGTCTTCTACGCGGGTATCGGGTTTGAATCCCTGAGCACAGATTCTCCCTAAGGGAAACGTAACTTACAACAATTTTCGACTGCAACTTACGACGTTGGATTCCTCATCGTAGCTCAAGGAGACCTGCTGACCCAAAGGCCACTTGAAATGTAGCAGATCTTGGTTCAGCTGCAGCAAGAAGATGACCAGCACCCACAGTGCGTTTAGCATTATAAACGCGAAAACCGTCGTGTTGCGCAGGTTTTTCAAGTCATGTGTGATCCGTTCCTATAAATAAAAATTTTACTAGTATAACTGGTCGTTATTGGCTTAGCTGGGTGAGCGTTCGACTTCTAAGCAGAGTTATCGGATTCGATTTCCGGCGGGAACATAAGTTTTCTCCCCAAGGAAAATTTGTGTTTCTAGTTCTGGTTGTGATTGTGTGTGTGGTGTAAAGCCCACTAAGTTCGATGGTTTGTGTCGTGGCGGCTGGAAACATTCACATTTTACATACGATCACAACCAGAACCAGAAACACACATTTTTCTTTAGGAGAAATCTTGTGTTCCCGCTGGGAATTGAACCCGATACCCCTTGGAAGGCAAATGCGCACCTGACTAAAGGGCAGTCCATATCAAAGTAAAATAAATGGTTGGAAAGGCTATATAGTACACTAACTCACGTTGACGCATTTGGTCATTTCGAACTTATTCCGCTGCGGGTGTAATAAATACACAGGGGCGCAAAATTCCTCCCCAAAGGCAATAAGAGTTGCTTTTGGGTGTGATTGTTTGTGTGATGTTTAAGATTTTGTCGCCCCCGATACAACTTTTCCACTTAGTGCGGGAACACTATGTAGGGTGAGGCGGGGTAATTATGAAGCGTCGATATTTCGGGTAAAAATAACACTAAAGGTAACTTTAAGGTTCATTTTATACTGAATTATGGTTAATGAAAGATGTTCTATTGATGTTTTTTTATAAGTCTTATTTTTACCCGAAATATCGTTGTCTCATAATTACCCCGCCTCACCCTATTACAAACAAACAAACGCATTCACACTCACATCCCCACTCTAACTCAAATGTCCTTTGGGAAGGAATCAAACCCAGGACCGAGAGGACAGACTTGCTCACTGTACCCACCGATCAGCTTTTATTAGTATGAATGGCATTGTTTACTTACCAATTCTGCTTTGTTTTCGTCAATAGGCCTCAAGTACATGTCGATCAAGTCTTTCCAAAACTCGATTTCAGCCGTTGTTAGGAAATCTACTTCGCCTTTCTGGAGATTCGGGTCTTCTATCCAATAAGGGTTGATGAGGTCGTCTCGTTCTTCCTAAAATTTTTAGAAAATAAAACGATGCAATAATAAATAAATATATTATAAAAACATTTTTACGAAATTCTTACATAGTACAGTACATAAATGTTAAAGCGAAACGCTTCAAGCAAACAGGTGTGACTATAAATGGACGACGTTGGAAGGTTTTTTTCTTATTGTGTCTTGTACACTCAGCCAAGCAAAGTGTTTCAAAGCTTAACAAATTAAAACATTTGAATTTTTTTTTATAATAATTTACTTGTTAAAAACTTTTTTTTTTTTAATTTGTGACAGGCTAGTGTTTGACCACTATCTCACCTGATAGTAAGTGACAATGTGATCGAAGCTGGTAAACACACTAGACCTGGAATACGCAGGCTCTCTAGCGACTACCATAATAACACCTAGGTTAAGAAAATTATGTATTAGAAATTAAGAATGTTTAAAAAAAAAAAATGAATGAAAAAAATGCGCCGCCGAGTTTCTTGCCAGGTTCTTCTCGAGATGGCTGTATTTTTCCGAATCTGGCAATAGATCATTAACTTTCATGAGTGCCTCTTTGGGGCCCATGTGAATAAACGATTTTGATTTTGATTTCTCAAGGACAACTGCCGGAACACCGTATTTGGCTTGGCGGCAGACTTTCAACTTGATGGTGGTAAACTTTTTTAAAGACAAGCTTTTAGTTTAAACTAAACGTGAATATAAAATTTCAGCTCAATCGGTTGAAGATATCTGCTTCAAAATTGAGTTGCAAGATTCCACCCGAACAAACATACTTACATACATACAGTGCAAGCTAAATAAAAGCTTGTAGAAAGGGATACAAAGTTGCCAACCCTTACCCTCGGTATCTCAGTGGACAGCTCGCTATCTTCGTAGTCAGGTATCAAAGCGACCGAGTCTCGGCGCAGGCCCATTGAAGAGCGCCGTCGCGTTGCCGCTGAAGTCTCGGGTACCTCAGTTGGAGCACCTCTAGCAATAGACCAATCAATGTAACGTGCTCGCAGAAAAATCAAAACTGAAGAAATTACCTAATTAAAATTACTGCCCTTTGCGCCGTGGGTCCTGGGTTCGATTCCCGGCAGAAGCACAAATATCCCTTGGGAGGGAATTCGTGCTTCTGCCGGGAGCACAAATTCCCTCCCAAGGGATATTTGTGCTTCTGGTTCTGGGTGTAATGTGTGTGTGAACTGTGATGTGAATGTTTCCGGCACCCACGATACAAATCTTTGAACTTGTGTGTGTGTGTGGCTGTGAGTGTGAGTGTGAAAGCGTTTTATGTTTTATTAAGTTTTTCTTTTTAGTTAGTCAAGTACACTATTCAAAACAACTATTGTTAAATGGTTAAATACATGCACACATAACACTTTAACATAGTCAAATGTCTAATAAAAATCATTGTAGCTAATCAGTCCAACTTATTACGTCTGAATATGTCTATATTAATAGTTCCATTCTATTTATTACGTTTTAGTGTAAACCTCCGCTAGATGCGGTTCTTTTTACAATTTATATCCTTGCTAAGGTTGCCTGTAGTGAGACCTCTTTAAGATTTATTTATTTAGTAAGTTCTTAAGATTTTTGTATTGGTTTTTCAATCAGGAGTATTTGTATTCTATTGTTAGTTCTACTTACAGAGCCTCGAGTTTCTTCTCAATCTTTTCAATGGACGTAGCAATCTTCAACATATGGAGATCCTCCTTATAATCCTTAGGGTTGGTGCAGCACATACATTTAAATAGACCAGCAATAGCAAATTCCGTCGTTCCACTCGTCTCGTCACTTTTATTGCCACCGAACCATTTTAGCATACTTTGACTGTCCATCTTTTTCTTGGCTTCCTCCGCTTCTTTTCGTTCCATTTCTAATTCCTAAAACATGCATAATTTATTTCGAACGGCGTACGCACTCATGCAGATTTTATTTCGGTTATAAAAAATAGTACACAAAATCACTAGTTCAAATTTTAAACGCGGGAGTAACGGCAACCTCTTATTATGAAATCATCGGAAACAAAACGTCCGCTGTCGTCGAATCTTTATTAAAGCTCACTCCTTCCTACCATTAAGTATACAGCTGTGATAGGAGTGAGGAATGTGAAATCGAAAAGTTCTACTTATAATTTGTAAGATTTCCCTAAAAAAAAATTTTAGGCCCGTCTGTGAGGAAGTAAATACAATAGTTAAAAAAAAACTAAAAAACATGCTGCATAAAAAAACATATTTTTGTATTGTTTTCGGTCCTCGATATGTTTACAAAGTTTAAATGAAATCTGACGATTTAAAGTGGGTCAAAATCAAGTCCAAAGAGGTCAGTTACAAACATACATACAAATGAAGCTAATAAAAAGCGTGTAAAAAGAAGAGTCAATGAAAGTTAGCAGGCAATAGAAATTAAAAAAAAACTAGTCTACCTTCTCTATCGTCTACAGTACAAACATACTTATCAACTACCTTATCTAAATATATATAACTCAAAGGTGACTGACTGACTGACTGACTGACATAGTGATCTATCAACGCACAGCCCAAACCACTGGACAGGTCGGGCTGAAATTTGGCATGCAGGTAGATGTTATGACGTAGGCATCCGCTAAGAAAGGATTTTGATTAATTCTACCCCCAAGGGGATAAAATAGGAGATGAAAGTTTGTTGTACTTCTTAACGCGAGCGAAGCCGCGGGCAAAAGCTAGTCTATATATATAAAAGAAAGTCGTGTTAGTTACTCCACTTATAACTCAAGAACGGCTGAACCGATTTAGCTGAAAATTGGCAGGGAGGTACTTTAGAGCCAGGAGAAGGACATAGGATACTTTTTAAGAACGTACATTTCTTTAAATTTTTTTTTTACATTTCGTCATGCTTTCCATTTTCTCATACGTCACTCGGATTTGGTAAAGTACTAGGCAAACATAAACATGAAGGTTGTAATAATATAGTCACGTGACATTGTAACGCATGCCGGGTATGGCTTCCTAAATATGCACATTCATTGACTGTTAGGCGGAACGAAGGTCGCCGGGACAGCTAGTGTCTAATAAAAGAAACAAGTGAGTGAATCGAATAGTTTCTTTAACATTTCAAAGCGCATATAGATATCATAAGTTTTTTTCAGTGTTATTTTTTTAGTGTTTTTTTTTTCCCGTTGGCGCAGTGGACAGGTCTCCGCCCTCTGCGCCGTGGGTCCTGGGCTCGATTCCCGGCATGAGCACAAATTCCTTCCCAAGGGATATTTGTGCTTCTGGTTCTGTGTGTATTTGTGTGTGTCATGTAAATGTTTCCAGCACCCACGATACAAGTCATTGAACTTAGTGTGGGGCTGTGAGTGTAAATGCGTTTGTTTTATTTTTTTAATTTTGTCGTTGCATTCTTGTGAATTTAGCTAGAGTCAAGTAAAATATTTCATGTGTATTTCATAATAAAAGTCCGAGTCACAGTCAAAGTCCAGTCATAGTCAAGTATTGGAGCGAAGAAGGAAATCATGTTTTTCAACTTTAAACTTATGCACGTTCACTAAGTATTAACGGTTAATAATCCACCATTTCTACACATTAACACTCGAAGAATCACAAGTTTAAGTAAATAATCCAAAATCAACAACGACATTTTTTCACTTTCGCGGCTAATAATCAGACATTTCGTTACAATCCATAAAGTTTATTTATCTACGCGGGTAGCATATAAAAATAACTTCAACTTACTTTAGGCGTCTTCTTCTGCACAGTCTCCCTAGTTCCCCAAGTGACGTTGTTTAGATTACATAAAGAGTATATAATCAACAACATGTACATACTAGGGATGGTTATGTAGTATATGATCAGATATAGAAGACAAATGATCTCCTGTGGATGCAGCATGCCTGTTATGAAGAAACTTGCCATCGTCACTACGAAGAATATGCTAGAAGGAGCCATCCAACCATCTTCTACTATTTGCAGCGCTATACCAACCATCACTAATATCATTACCATAACGTAGAGACATGTGATAAAATTTGCTATCATTAGCTGAAAAGAGTAAATTTACATGAAATCAAAATCAAAAAATATGTTTTATATAGACCATTTTACCATCTAACAACCAGACAATCTGTCAAACGTCACCCATTTATGGTTGACATACCTCCAGTTCGCTCGAAGCGTTTTGCTTCTACGTTCATCATCCGTACAGCGAAGGAGTGGAATTCATTGCCTGCGTCATTGTTCCCCGAGGGGTATAATCTGGGAGTCTTCAAGTCAAGAGTGAATAGGTATCTTCTAGGCAAGCATGTTACATCTTCGGCCGCATCGTCACTTTCCATCAGGTGAGATAGTGGTCAAATGCTTGCCTATTACCTATGCATAAAAAAAAAAAAAAAGACCCCAATAACCATGCAAGTTTATATTTCTAAGAATCCTTCATTATAGCATGATTTAAGTACAGCGTTTGATAATCTATTCAGTTTTCAGAGAAGATTTTGTTCTGTGGGATAATTAGTCTTTTTTTTTAGGTAGGCAAGCATTCGACCGCTGTCTCACCTGATGGAAAGTGACGATGCGGCTGAAGATGGAATATGCTTGCCTAAAAGGTACCTATTCACTCTCGACTTGAAGACACCACAGATTGTACCGTTCAGGGAACAAAGACGCAGACTGCTTCCAGTGTAATTACCGGGCATTGATACAAAAGCCAAGAGGCCTCAAGTAGAGGAGCGTATTGCAGTGCCAACACGCGGGACATTGTTGTTTAAAGTTCCGTGTGGCACAGATTTTTCAGGTAGAAGTGACCCTTGCATTCACAACGAGCTTGTTTTTTATCTGCTCTCATATATCTCCATGTTTAATTAATTTGTATTATATAACTAAATTGATACATTTAGCTTTTTTTCTTATTTTTTACGCTTTATAGGCACGCGTTTGACCAATATCTCACCTGATGGAAGCGATAGCACCCGCATCTATATATTAAAATAACGATTAGATCTGGGTGTCTTCTAGGCAAGCATACTACATCTTTGACCGCATTGTCACTTTCCGTCAGCTGAAATAGGAGTCAAATTGTTGCCTATATTGCATAAAAAAGTCATAATATGTAAAATGTTCATACAGTATACAAAGTTGTGTGTCGCAGTGTTTCCATAAAGTTTATTTATTTAATTCTTTATTGCACAAAAGGAATAAAAAGTGGACTTAATACTAGGGGCATTCTCTACCAGTCAACCACACATGGTAGACGAGAAGAGGCGTGCATCAAAAATGTATAGAGAGGGAGAGAGACAAAAGAAAGTTAGATGTTTAGTTAAAATAATATATATACATATATATATATCGGTACTTATTATTTAATACAATATATAATACATACCAAATAATTATATATAATTAAAATAAATATTAAAATAAAATATAAGCGACGAAATAATGAGTTCACTACGTTCTTACTTAATGTCCTACATTTTGCTAGTACTTCATTTGACAGTTTTCTCCCTCATAGAAAATGCTGTCTCGGATGAAAAATTAATGATGACTTCTTTACTGTTTTTATTCAACATGAGTATGTGAAATGTGTACTTTTGACATACATATAATTATTATGAAGCACTTTTTACCTGAGTTTTGGTCTTGCAAGTCAAGCACACAGTAATAAATATAACGACCGGTACAAGGTTCAGCATAAGCGAGTTCATATTGCTCATCCCAGTGATAGCGTTAATGGCACCCACCATCATCAGGAAAATTGTGCCAGGACCCAGAACAGTACCGACCATTAGGAAACACTGGAATCATTCAGAAACAATGTATTAGTATTCTTATATCTACGAAGCCGTTACGGAGTTAGGATCCAATTTATTTTGGGAAACTGCAAAAACGAATTACTCTTTTCGGACTAACCAATTCCCTTTTGTTTTCTCTCATTCGAATCACCCTATTACAGAAACAACTACATAATTTTGTTGTTTTTCGTGAGTCCTGGGTTCGACTTTCGGAAGTGGCACACTTTTCCTTCCCAAGGGACATTTGTGCTTCTGATTCTGGGTGTGATTGTGAGTGTGATGTGTAAATGTTTCCTTCGCCCACTATATAACTATCTAAACTTATTGTGGGGCTGTGGGTGTGAATTTGTTTTTTTTTGTGCGTTTGTTTGTACCACCGCCCCCTACCGGAGTTTGGTTTAACGTTGGCGGGTTATAAAATTTACCAGTGTTACGCGTACTCGTATTCTGGATGTAAGTACATGCATATAGATATATGTATAGTTTCAATATCGCGTTCCTAAGTGATGGATTGCCGTGTGTGCCAGATAAGGGGAATGCCAGTTGAGAGGTAAAACTTCCTAAAATAGTATTAAAACAAAATACTTTAGGCGACAAGGCCGGCAAGATCTTCATCTTTATTGAGTCAACAAACGCGGTAGTACAACTTTTTGCGCCTGCAAACTTTTTACACCTTTTTACTAAACTGGCGAAAAGAACGCAATTACTAGGCGTACATAACATTTAAGTGTCGAACAGAGGAGTGCATATCGAGCCACGCGGCAGTTAGTTTCTTTTAATGTGCTAAATGCCACCACAGGCTCAAGGCTTGTTGCTTACTATCAGGTTAACGATTGCTTGTTTCTTTTCATATTAGCATATAGAACACAAATATATTTGTAGTTTTTTGCCGCCAACTGAGAGCTTACATTCTCATTGATCGTCTTTCTTTCTTAATAATAGCATCAAAAAGCGATTGGCGAAGTCAGAAATACCCGATATCTGAAATTACCTGGTAAAAGATATATATCGTAGATATATTGTCGTTGACTTTGACAGTTCGTTTGGAGTCTGCTAGCAGGTCGGATATGTTAGCCATAGTGGAAGGCACCCATCGTCGTCTCTGGTTGAAGAATTCGTCGAATAGCTCGGGACAATGAGTGTAGGCGTCGGAGGCGGCAGAGTATTCCACACGATAGCCGCGTTGGAGCAGTAATGTGCACAGCCAACGGTCTTCACCTAGAATCATAGTGAAATGTCAAAGAAGCCTATAATATTTTTTCTGGCATAGACTTAATATAAGAAAATGTTGAAATGCAAGAACGACTCACGATCTAAAAGGGTTCCTTCCATACCTGACTTACCTAACGAGGCCGAGAGGTGGAATCTAGGTTAACTATCTTATTTGTGGTCCGCCTGGGGTAGTACCACACCATTATCAGATATTCAACGCCAATCAGTAGTGTGCAAACATTCCTGTGTTTCGGATTGAGGGGCAATGTTCACAGTACTTAAAGCGATTTGACATCTAATAATTATCTCGGGGTGATGAGCGCAGTGCTTTGCCGTGCTTGATTTTGACCTATATAAGCTCAATACCAAGGTGACACTGAACTGTAGTATTATGAATCAAAAATATTTTGTTTTATCCTACCTTGATCGTACTGCACATAATGCCTTGCTTCGCTGGAGGTAAGCGTGTATTTCTTCATTACGTTGTCATCCATGAGAGCCTTTCCTCTGAAGAGAGAGAAGCACCCGGGGCTACAGAGCACGCATCCGATCATATGTTCCGTTGCTTTTTGCAGCCAATGACCGATAGCGTACTCGAACATTTGATACCAGGCCATGAAACCTGGAGGTGGAAGTAAAGTGGAAGAAAAGTAGGAGTATATTGAAGGAAAAATGTGTGAGGCGAGTAAATTGTATGCGAAAAGAATCTTTTCAAAGATTAGTTGCAAATCACTCACCAATAAAAATCAGTGCAATTGGATTTTTTTGTATATTACACATTTCTGAATGTCCACAACAATTGCACAAACAAATTGTTACTTAATACCTACCATTACCATTTTAAAGCATTTGCTAGTAATATTGTAAGCTATAATTGGAAGAATTTCCTAATTAACATTACTTTATTATTAACCCTACAATCAATGTATTTCAAAGAAGGAGACCAGCTGTCCCATGGGGGTGTTGGATTCCGTCCTCGCTGACAATGTAGTAGAAATCTCCAGTGTGTCGACCAGGGAAACTAACCGAGAGATATAGTCTCAAGGTTCTGCAGGTATACGGACCGTCCTCGGTATACAAGGATGGCGAAGTAGAAAATATTATGTATTATCAACATACAGTCGTCTACGTTTCTACGTCTGCAACGACATTCTGTACCGATCTTTTTACTAATTTGATCAAGTTGTTTCATGTCTATATACATTAACTGTAACTCACCCGATCCTACTGGATGAATACGTCCACAAGCCGCTCCCAAGTTCTTATCCTTCTTCATAAGGTCCACTAGTAGTGTCACAGCCGCCGGTTTGAAGTCGATGTCTCCGTCCAAAGCCAGCAGATATGTGTTCTCCGCTATCACTTCCTTGCGGTCCACGGATATAGGCAGGTCCATTAGACGATGGCCAAGGAGGTAGTACATGTACATTACCTAAACAAAAAAAACATATATGAGGGTCACCTCCGTTCTCTGTATATAGTATTGAACTAAATCTCTGGAGATCTGCGAAACTAAATCGCCATCTTCTCTTAGGTGTGTTCTATTGCCGAAGAGACAAAGCTGCTTATTTGAAATGTCTCCATAAGTTTCGAAAGATGCGATTCTGTTTTTAACGATATTTTCTACCTATTTTCAGTTATAATACTCATCTGTCTCTAGCAACTAGTAATATATAGTCTCTAGCAATTATAAAATTTACCTAATAAATATAATTTGCGAATCTGGCGTAAGAGTCGTTTAGAGTGCCTCTTTCTCTTAAGCAATTTGGATTTCGACTACCTTTTATCAATGCCCTAGTTTAATACTCCTGGCGTTTCTGATATTGTTTTGCAAATGCGACAACATACGCGAAATCTATTAGAGTCATGTTTCTAAAACATCTTCTGATAGAATAAATCATTGTTTAACATACTATTATGATTACAATTAACTATTGTGTATTGATCGGCTTGTACAAAGGAACTTACCTGCGACCATCGTTTCCTATGTCTAATTTTCGACTTGTCCTTCAAATGGCAAATCAGCTTGTTCTTTCCGGGTAGAGTCCAAACCAGCCTGCCTCCGTATGGTGTGGGGTACTTTTTCGGAGGCCTCAACCTAACGTTAGTAAGGTGCACTTCTGAAGCGGCATCGTCAATAGTATCCAATAGGCAATTGACGAAACGATTCACTTGCATGTCCTCCCAACTGTGGTCGGAAATTTCGTACGCGTCGTCCATGTAGATGTTAGCTGAAGTTGGTAAGATCTTTTCAATTTTAGTTTTATTTAATATTAAAAATGCGAAAGTGTGTGTGTTTGTGAGTTCATAGATACCTAGGTATGTCTGTAACAGTATTACGTATTATTAGATCCTGATGCGTTTTATCTTTAGACCTTCCTGGTGGAAATTGGCTAGCGTTAGCTATTGATATAAGTATTACTATTCCGTTGCCAACCTTTTGCTGAAAGGACTCTTCGATCTTTGATGACCGATGTCCAAAAAATCATACTTACAATACTGTGAATTATTGTGATTATTTAACTGCATTGCAAGCAGGAGGTAATGTGGACATCGGTCGATCAGTCTGACTATCGAATCTAAGATATATTGTGTTCTAGCTAGAAGAACGTCTTCATAAAATAACTTGTGCAGAATGCAATTCATACTTCTAGATTGTACTGTGTACGTAGGCACAAAGCGAGTTCGCCATGAGGTGCTCTCGATCTTTATTATGTTCATTTATCTGATAACATAGCAAATGTACGATAGTATATCTAAATAATAGGTCAATCGATAAAATTTTACAACAACAAGTATTAAGGAGAGCACCTCGGAAACAACAGTATCTTGGTAGACGAGAGACATTTTTTATATAACTTACCCTCGATTTCGTAGTAATCCGGATCAACGATACCTAAGTATTTCTGTGCAACGCGTCGAGCACTTTGATCCTCATCCAATCTTAGGACTGATTTTAAGAACTCCATCATCTCGTCTTTTGTCTCGTGCCACATAGTAGCGCAAATGTAAATCCTTGAAATAAATTATTAAGTTATGGAATTTATAACTTTATCCAAATTTTGGACGAAATATTCATCACGTTTATACAGCTGCGGTCTCTTTTTGCGGCCTATTATTATTTCACAAGCGAAGAGATATTTTCTATAGATAAAAGTAGCCACTGGTGCTTTGTACTAAGTTGTTCCACCATTTTTTTTTGTGGGGGGGGAAATGCCTTGCACTTCCCTTCCTTCCCAGGGGTGAAGGAAGGGGGTATGTGGGGCTCGAACCCACTAAAAACACCCCCGTGAGCAGTCCCTCGCCGAGGTGGGGCAAGATAGGGTCGCGCTAGCAGTCACTATCTTGCCCCGGCGGTAGGCCCGAGTACAAACCGGGCCCCTGCGCTCGAGTAGGGATGATGCTTGCTCACCAGGATCCCCACCCGAACTGAGACCCCATCCAGATCGATCCGCGTTCCTGGAGGGGGTCTCCCACGAGGCCCATGGAACAATAGGGCCTCGGTCTTGGAGAGGGTGACCTTCAGCCCCAGGGCACGTATGCGGTCAACCACGATTGTTGTACCTACCGTAGCTAACCGCACCGCCTCCCTGAGGTCCCTCCCCTTGGCTACGACAAGGGTATCATCCGCGTAGCACGCGACCCGCATGTTTGCGGGAAACGTGCCACGAAACACCCAGTCGTAGCCTATGTTCCACAGGACCCAGCACCGACCCCTGTGGAACCCCGCAGGAGAAAGTTGTTCCACCAATGCCAACTATAGACATTAGATACCTATCCAACATCGAGTCGAGTAGGGTTAGAATAAAAGAGAAATTATAATCTAAAAAAATAGGAAACTAACCTGGTGACGCTATCAGACGGTTTTAAATCTTTCGTTGATTTATCAGAGTTTGTTATTGAAATATCGTCATCATCGCTAATTCCTTTCAGGTCCTGAAATACATTAATAAGCATTCAGTAAGCAATACAATCAGCAAGCACATACATTATTATAATATTTTATTCAAGATAACTTTGCAAACTTTTGACACTATCTCACCTGATGGTAAGCTACGATGTGGTCGACGATGGAAGCAAGCTTGCCTAGAAGATACCCCAATCTTGCTAATGTTCTGTGTTATAATACACACCACCACTGCTAGCATCAGATATAAAGTATATACAAATTACATTTGCCAAGACAAGAATGGAGAAAAGGGCTCCTCCACATAAGATTAGGTGAGGTTCAGCTCGACCCCTTTCTCCCCCTCCACCGTTATTAATGGACGTCTCCTAAATCCCATGCATAAGGCACACCTATAGGCTAGACCAATAAGGACTGAACCGAAGCATCACGTTATCTTCCGGACTTTACAATTACTTACCTCTATGGCAATGTCTATTTCTTCATCCTTAGTCCTATTTAACAACAAAGACTGATCGATCAATGGTCCACAATACCAAGGTCTCGAGAATAGCTTATCTGTTGATGCTAATCGTTCGCAACGTGGCTGCCACGCGTGGAGGCAAATCCAGGATTGTGAGACCAGCCAGAGAAGCCAAATCCATGACATTTCACGATGTATGTACTCTCGGAGAAGGTATACTGGAATTATCGGAAGCTTTATTACTTCCTTCCTAATTCTTGAGATTTCATGACAGTGAATGTCTTATTCAAGTTAACGTATCAAGATTAAATCTAGATATATAGGTGTGTCACAATCTTATAATAAGCTATCTACGAATAAAATAATTCCTTTTAGTATTATAGATGCGAAAGATTGTGTGTGAGTGAATTTTTGTTACCACGTATCTCCGTAACGAATAAACCGATGTTGGTGAAATTCAGAATGTAGATAGTTTAGGTTCCGGAATAACACATAGGCTACTTTTTAACTGTATTAATGCGGGGCACAACTATTAATAAAAAAAATCTTAAAATAAATTCAACGAACTTCAAAAAACATAATAATTTAAACGTAAGCAAAGCTTAAAAACACGACTTCACAGCTTATATTTTGGTTTTGGCTTGATCGATTTCGATAAAATTTATATGGAACCACCAATAAAGCACTATCTTCCAAACAAAAAAAAATTTGAATCGGTCCACAAATGGGGGCGAAATCAGTGAACATACATAAAAAATACATACAGTCGAGCATAAAACCTCGTTCTTTTTTCAAGTCAGATAAAATAGGTCAATACTCAAAAAAAATACTTTAACTTGAATGACTGAGTGATTCACCAGGACAACCAAGAACCAATTACAATATAAAATTGAAACTAAGCATATTTTGTCAAAGTCGGTTCAGTTATGCCAATAACAGCATAATCCTACTAATATTATAAATGCGTAAGTTTGTGTAAGTATGTTTGTAGGGAACACTTTAACGGTTGAACGGATTTGGATGAAATTTGGAATATACATAGCTTATACCTAGGATAAACACATAGGCTACTTTTTAACTTAATAATAGCGGACGAGGCCGCGGGGCACGGCTATTTCTTAGTATCTGCACGGCTATATCTTAGCTCTGCTGAGCTTAACGCATTGAAAGCATACTTTACAATTACATAAAAAATGCAAACATCAAAAAACCGAGTTACCTGGAGGCATATCAAAGAACAAATAGTCCGGTATCGTGTTATGAAAGGAGCAAGGATTGCTATTCTTCATTCCACAGAACACCAACAGTAGGTTCACAGTGATCGGACCAACAAGCGTCAACGCGAATGTGAAACTGAAATTTTGTATGAGAATCTTGCACGCGAACTTAGCTGCCCCAAAGCAGACGTAGGCAGAAACTACTTGGATAAGTGCAACCCATAAGGAACTCGCCCAACTAACGGGAATATCGGATAGTTCTCCAGTGATCAAGTACTCCACCACTCCATTGGTAACGTCTTCGAGTAATACTTGAACCTGAAAAATTAAATATAAGGACTTTTTTAATATTCTTGCTTAATATTATAAACGCGAAAGTTTGTATGTATGGATGTTTATTACTCTTTCACGCACAAACTAATGAATGGATTTTAATAAAACTTAACAACAATATAGCTTATACATATGAACATCGGAACTGCCCGTTGGCTTAGTTGGATGAGCGTTTGCCTTCTAAGAAGGGGGGTATGGGGTTCGATTCCCGGCGGGAACACAAGTTTTCTCCCAAATGAAAATTTGTGTTTCTAGTTGTGGTTGTGTGTGTGGATGTGAATGTTTCCAGCGCCCTCGATACAAATCATCGAACTAAGTGTGGGGCTGTGAGTGCGTTCAACTGCGAAGCAACAATAAAATAGCACATAGGCTATAAATTGTCCAAAATGTAACGATAAGTTTCATATTTTTTTATTTTTTTTAGTTTCATATTTTTAAACAAACTCATTCACACTCACGGCCCCACACTAAGTTCAAAGACTTGTATCGTGGGTGCCGGAAACATTCACATCACACACAAACACACCCAGAACCAGAAGCACAAATATCCCTTGGGAAGGAATTTGTGCTCCTGCCGGGAATCGAACCCAGGACCCATGGCGCAGAAGGCGGACACCTGTCCACTGCGCCAACTGGGTCGTCAAAGTAAGTAGGTATAAGTGTCAAGTAAGTAGGTAAAAAATCTGCCATCTCCGAGCTTTTCTGGCGTGAGCTGCCGCAAAAACCGTTAGAGCTGCAAGTATATAGTAACATGTACAATGGATATGTTTATCTTAAATAGTCCTGCTTTCTGGCCTGCCCCAGGCGGACTCTGCAAGAGTCCTACTACTACTAAGACGTACATGCCAAGGTCCGTTTTATCTCCAGTTCGCTGAAGTTCGCTCGAATCTATCGCGTCTACGTTTATGATGTTAGTGAAGCTAATATAAATCGTGTAACGAGTCAATATACCCAACTGTTTTTATATACTTAATATTGAAAATTTAAGTGAGAATGGTTGCTAACTAATTTGAAATTGTTATAGATTTGAAATGGTTATTTGAAATGAAAAGTTATTTAAGAAACCTAAAGATGATTTTCAATTATCTATTCAATGATATTCCCACTAAGATAGTTTGCTGACTTTAGTTTTTAATTTTTCTCTGAATAACTGTCACTGTCATGTCTTTGTAGCACTTGCAAGTTCAAGACAAATTGATTGACGTAAGAATTATCGAAATCGGCCCACGCATTTTGGTCTCTGGAACGCCAAACGTAAAAAAAAGTAACAAACATACACCGAAATCAAAATCAAAATCGTTTATTTACACGGGCCCCAAAGAGGCACTCCTGAAAAATACATAAATACATAGGCTAAAAAACATTACCCTTTGCGTCGCGCAGTTGGGTAAAAATGGGAAACCTTTTACTAGTATGAACTGATAGTTACCTCCGAAACGTTATAAGTCCGTGTACCAAAAGCATCAGAGCACAGCGTGAAGAAAGAAAATGGATCGTCATTCTGAATTTGCAACGAAACAAGGATTATGACCATGAACACAAATATCTTCCAAGGAGCAAGGATCCTCTGTGTGTAGTAGCGAGTTCTTTTCAAGTTTTCGCGTAGCTCTTGTAAATATATCATTGGACCTGAAAATAGTTACACGTTATTATTATCTACATTAAAACACAAATCTATCTCTCTAAGAATCAAAGTCCTGACTTACTGACTAACAGACAAAATGCAAAGCCTAATCCACTGGTCATACGAGTAGAGGCTTTAAATTTGGATTGTGTTGATGCTTAGAGATGTACTAAGACAGGCGCACTTAGACCGCAGTCTTGTCTATTTGTGGCTAGAAACATTCACACCACACACATATCCACAACTAGTATGTACCATTAATAAAAATTTTCTTTAATGAGAAAAATTTTAGCCCTTCCAGGAAACGATTCCAGTTTCCGCATCTTAGCAGCCAACAGAATTACAATAGTATATAAGTGTGGTCTATTTAAATTATGCGACAAGCTCGAGCTCAATTCTTAACATTATATTTTACAGGTCATCTGTTATTAAGACACTGTTTACCAAACATATCGGCAAAGAGACTACTGAATGAATTTCAGATCTCTTAATTCGAATATAATTCTTCGGGCGAACGCTCACTGAATCAAGTCACGTACCTATTTAAAGATAAATATAACATTGAATATTTACCTGAAGACTGCCGATCAACACCATCGACGAAATTCTCCCACCAACCCAAAGACACTAAAACACTAGCGAGGGGTATCGTCCACAAGATCGGTGTTCCATTTCTCAGCGGCCACACCACAAACGCTGTAACTTGAGCTGACACTGCGATTACATCAAATACGATTTTCATGGAATATCTTGGGTCAGAAGGGTCCCGACTGAACGCGTTAAGTATACCCGGGACTAGACACATGGCGTTCATGAGCATAGCTCCTTTGACGACGTCTAGCTCGGGAAGGATTATTAGCAGGAGTAACGCCATGCCGATAGCGTGTAGCGTTTCGAGAACGAATGCCTGTAATAGAATAACGTTTCAAGTTAAAAAAATCAAGAAACCCGACTGTAATAGTCATATTATCAGCAATGCACTAAATACAACGATTGCATTGATTGCCAATATATTGTTCCTATTTAAAATATGACATAATAATATGTTTCTGTAATCTCCTTTTAATTTCCTACATTTTCAAAACCTACTCGATAGATTTGGTAAACAAAAATACGACTATCAATTTAGCGCTAAAACCCGACATTTGATTTATTTTTTGGAACACTTATTTAAGGATACTTGGGTTTTTGAAACGAATCTAATTCGTTATCTTATCCGTTGAAATCCAACCAGCTGTTTAGAAAATACGAGGTGAAATTTACAAACAAACATACACAAAAACATACAAGATACGCGCGGAAAACATAACTGAGGCATGCGCGAATACACCTAATTTATAAAGCTATATACTGAACACGTGAACTCTTTTTTTGAAATCAGTTTCAATTGGATTCCCCTTTCTTATTACCATGATTGGAAATTTTAAATAAAAAAATACTATATACATATATACACGTGTTTTTTAGAAAACAAAATTTAATAGCCAGTACGTTCTTACAGTTCCTTTTGTCATTCGAAGTGATCAATAACTTTTTTAAATAAGTGGGTACTTACTGAAAATTTTAGAGCATTACTAAACAAAAAAGGCATGACTCTATCATAAGTCAAGGAGTGTCAAATAAAAGATACATTCACTGTATCGATTACACTTACAATCAGAATCGTAGACATGTCAGGCTTCTTGAAGGATTTGAAGAAGCAGATTCTGACGGACCTCAGAAACACACCTAGTTCCGGCGCTGCATACACGATCAGGGCACCCCATAGCCACGAGACGCGCTCTTCTAACGTATGCACCGTGATAAACTGCTGGTCTAACGCTACAAACAAACATTTTTAAAAATTATCACTTGCAGACCATGGGCATCCCTACATCATCGAGAAACAGAATAAGTCCGACAGCGGCGACGGATGTTGTCGTAACCACGAACTTATGCCAACAATAATTAAGGCTTACCTGATCCTAATCTAACGCATTCTGTTTGCATCTATTTGATCTATTCGATGCATCGATGAGGTAATTTTTGCGAAAATTACCTCATCGATGCATCGAATAGATAAGTAGGGACATAGTAGGTTCATTCCATATATTATGATGTACGAAACGTACTTACGTGTATTATTTATGAACTGTGATCCAAGTGATTGTTTTTAATTATTGCGTATGTTATTGTAAGCTATTATTCGACATTTATGATGGATTTTTAAAAGACATATGTTTATTTTAATTGATGGAATATTAACAGAATTAATTTTGCTATATACTTTTAAGTATATATTCTTACCTAATATTTTGTTGCAATGTGATATTTCTCGACCCTTCTTCAGTTGTGACGTGATAAACAGCAACGATCCTTTCGCTATCACGGATGACCCCAAAACGGCTACGAAGACCAGGATATAGGCAAGAACTTTGAGGAACTTGACGCTGGTTTCCACCCAATCTGTGGAGACCATCGATCCACTCTCCTTTTTCACTGGTATCTCTCTGAAGAGATTCCATCCTTTTGTCTCTTGTGCTGTGCGTTGGCTGTGTGAAAGACCACAATTTGACCATTAACAAACCTGACCTTCCTAGTCTCAACAGACAGATTTAGTTTCGCATTTGTATTAGTGTGTATTAGAAGAAACACAAAGAATTGATTATATGCTTGTTTTAAATTTTACAGTAATGAGTATATTAGATATTTGTCAAAATCGATATTTTATATATACCAACTGAAGAACTGTAAAGTCGACGTTTAAATGCAATGCTGTTATTTTTGAGATTTTTAATCGCTTTTATATTCACTGAAAATAAAAATAAAACAGCATTTCATTAAAAACAAGTATCTAGATTGCAATATTGCAATACAAACAAGGCAATAAAATATTTTCAAGTACCAATCAAGTAAACTAATACGAGGGAATTGAAACCTACATATTAGTCAGAGACCTAGGTACTCGTACATAAGATAGAAAACGTGGCGAAGTACTGAAATCACGTTCTCAACAACATAATAGCCGTACTTTATTGTCTTCTGATAATGACGACCCAGTTGGCGTGGTGAGCAAGTGTCTGCCCTCTGCGCCGTGGGTCCTGGGTTCGATTCCCGGCAGCAGCACACTCTTCCTTCCCAAGAGATATTTGTGCTTCTGGTTCTGGGTGTGATCGTGTGTGTGATATGTAAATGTTTCCGGCACCCACAATAAGTCAGACAAGTCTCTAGATAGAGATAATACTAAGTATTGGGCTGTTAGTGAGAATGTGTTTAAAAAAAACACTTTAAAAGTAACATTCGCCCGGCCGGAATAATCTGAGTTATTCTTACATAGTTACTCAAACTGAACAAACGTAGGTACAAGTAACGATGGTAATAAAATAATGATAATATTTTATTTGTGCAGTTCCAATGATATCGAGCGAGTGTAGGTCATCAGCAGCTCGTGCCACTTTAAATCCTACACAACCTGGTTTGAATTCATTTTGGTTTTAACTTTAAGGCTTACGCACCGACTGCCTGATTTTTCAATCCTCAGAATGTTCAATCAAACGGACTGCGTTTGTTTCTCTTACAGTAAAAAAACATTTTTCAATAGCCAGGTAGACGTTGTTTGACATAAAGTCCACTATCTGTTCCTTTGACGGCCAGATAAGCCGATATTCAATAGATTTCTACGCTACATGTAACATAACATGTCAGGCAATCCACGCGCCTAAACCAACGTCAAATGTAAAATGGCTGAAAATCAGCGCTCTCTCTCTGTGTTTAAAACTTGTGTAAATACATCTCTTAAGTGTAAAGACAGTTACATAAATAATTATACGATCGATAAAAGAACATTGAAAAAGTTATTACGTTTTAATTGATGCTAAATTGGACTGTAAAATTTATTGGTATGATAACTATCACTTAGTTATCAAACCGTTTGTCGAAGAATTGAAAATTAGCAATTATTCAAGTAAAATGCGGGGTTGGTATCTACTATTGCTCTAATAATTGTGAAGGAAAACTCGAACGTCAAAGAATTACAAAATTCAAGGAAATTTGTCATCCACCAATCCACACTGGACCAGCGTGGTGGGTTATGGCATAGTAGAAATATATAAGTAAGTTGTCTTCATAGAGTGGTACCAAACGCGGCTTGTATATATTTCTACTATGGTTATGGTCTAGGCTCTCCCTTTAAGAGAAAGCCCAACACCCAGGAGTGAGAATAAAATGATGGTGACAATGATTTCCCATGTACCCCCATGTGGAGCGGCGAATTCATTGGCAGGTGTATAATAAAATGATGAGCATAAAAATATAATTTGATAATCACGATAACAAGTAATTGATATTATCATCAAATGGTATTATATATTTATATCATATCCACGTTTCATTTTAAATTTACCTGTACTAAGAATAAAATTGATAATTTTAAATGTATAAGTAATTATAATTTTGCATCCTGTGTCTTTATCCTTTTTGAGGATAAAATTGGTGAAATATCTACCTAGTCCAAGGTATATTACATACCCAATTACATCCAAATTTATTAAATGACTAGCTACCAACCAGATTCGCACGGGAGCAATTTCCGGTGGGTTACGCAAAAAAAATCTTTCATACAAACCCTGTCCTGACAAATACCAAATCAACGCCATTTATTCACTTTCGTGGCAAAATCCCAGGGTACCTGTTTCTTCGACTATCTTGACTATGGCACATTCCGCAAAAGCGAACTAATCATAGAAGTAGATACTGAGTGTAATATACATAAGTAGAAAAAAAAATTACTCTAATTCATCGTCATCGTAGAGAGGGGTGAATTCGGAATCCGATTCATCTGTATCGTCTTGCAACCCTTTGAATCCTGGTGTTATAGCTGCCATATTTCTGAAAATTTAATTTACAATTGATAATATATGACGTCAATCAACAGTGGGTATATAATATTAAACGCCTATGTTGTAACGGTGCTTAATACGAGTGAAGAAAGAGTCGTAGAGCAGGTTGGAACAGCCGAAGACAGTGACTACACCTACGTTTTGACTTTAATATTAACTGTGGATCAGTGACTACACCTACGTTTTGACTTTAATATTAACATTAATGTACCACTGCTTAAAGGACAATATTTATTATAAGCGGTGATTTTCCAAGCACATGTCCGCTATGTTTATTCACTCTGTGTAAAATAATAAAACAATATAAATATATATTCTTTTGTGTAGATTAAATTCCTTTGGTACTGCGTAGAAAGAAAACGTATTTTGCTAATCATAGGCACAATCAAGAATGTCCAAATGCTCAAACAATATCAAAAAATAGTAAGAAAGATCTTGTAGGTTCTATGTTCGACTGTATGTTTTTTTTTATGTATGTTCAGCTCATGAATCACCAACCGACACAAGTCACCGAACTCGTGGGGATGTGAGTGTGAAAACGTTTTATTAATTATAAAATATTAGCTGTGAAGTCAGTTTTTTTATGCTTTGCTTACGTTTAAATTATTATGCGCTTTCTCTATTACCGGCAAGTACTTGGCTCAAGAGCTTTGTAATAAAATAACAAGATTTAATATTTATTGCCCTTTCCTGGTGCGCAAATAGGAACTCAAGTTACTTGTTGACAACTATGTTTAAAAATATCATCTTAGTTAATTTAATCCGAATAAACAATACATTGTTTTACCTACTATTTGTTCACAGGCTCATATTTATAACTACCACATCACTAATCACGAAACTGCAATGTTCTCTATCGTCTCAAACAATAACACTTTGACGAACAATAACGTCTTTTTACCGGAACCAGATTGTACTAATAACATTCAAAATGGTACTTGAAAATTATACTCATTATCGAGCAATCGTCATGTTATCTTCGATTATTAGATTATTTAATTATCTACCATCATAGATCAATCGCACGGTTGTGATTTGTTTGTTTTACCGAGGTTTTACCTGTTATCATAGATTACTCTTTGATATACGTCGCTTTTAAAAATTCCTTCTTAATTACACATTCAAACGATGGCTCTTTCTTCAACAAAGATATATACTCCATCATTGTATAACATAATAATAATAATGATCTTACCTCCAAAAATACTGCAGCTTTTTCATGTAAACATCGTGTAAATTTTAATAGCGCACCAGTGAAAGGTACTTTCCTAAAGTCTTTCTGAAACCACATACTTACTCTTAATATAACATAATAGTACTAATACTGTTCTCGTTTAGGAAAATATTGCAACATATTTATGTTCAACAGTGACTAGAATAACTCTTATCGGCTAAATGTACTTCCCTATAAATACGGGTTTTAAAGATTGTGTATGTAGGTTTCAGTTTCAAGAAAAGATTATCGTACACTTAATTATCAGTTTATTTCATTCGAGATATATATTATGCGTGGTTATCATTATTTTTATGACATTAAATGTGTTGCTGTTGCTACAATATGCAAAGCGTATGTCTTCTTGTTTACATTGTCCAGGTAAGAACGATGATGATGATATGACAAATATAGAACAAATCATGGACAGGAATGATTTTTACCACAAGCTAATATTGAACATAACCAGTTGACCATCTTGACAATAACAAAGTTTGGCACCGATATGTATGAAGCGTTCCTCTAACAGTACCGTTCCGCAGTCTATGGGACCCGAAATTGCAAGAAATTCATAAGAGTTGAAATCCGTTGCTTATTTTACAATACATACGATGACTCCGCTTTCTGGTTGACATTGGAATTTATTTTTCCACTCGTCATTAACCCCGGCTTCGCCCGGTTGCAATTTATGGTGGATTAAAGAAAATTTACATACTAACCTTGCACTGACAATTACCAACACAACAAAAAAAACAGCCAAATCGGTCGAGCCGTTTTCGAGTTCTTGCGAAACTAACGCAGAACAATCGATTTTTTATATGTATAGATTTTTTCCTATGTATAGAAAATTATTACAATGTCTTTAAAGAAAAAAAACTATTCAGACTGTTTTAAATTAGTATTCGGCAACACTCACTTTGAACGCTTTGCGAACATTGCTCGTATAGATCAAACGTTCTAGCCCATTGCTTTATTATATTGTTGAGTGTACGAGTAAGTATACGCTACACGTTGTATTTATAAATAATTTAAAATGACGAAAATATACCCTATAATAATAATAATATCTCACTACTAGCTTTATTAAACCGAATAGGTATTAGCCGCTTTCTAGCAGATGCCTCGATTTTTCAGAGATACATTTATGTATTCAAATGAATGATTCTTAATTCATCAGAACCTGTAAACTAAATAGCATATAAGACTAAATAGAATCATCAAAATCTATAAAACGTTACAGACAAAAATATCTGTGCTATATCTAAAATTATTTGTTATTCGTATAATTGTTAAAACATTTATTAATATTGATTATTTTAATTAAGTATATTAATAGTCACAAAGAGAAGAGATAGCTACACAAAGTAAACACTTTTGTCGAGATCAGAAGTACTTATTCCTAAGTTTTAATAATAGTTTTAAGCACTAATAAATACTGTGTAGTATGAATATAGCCGTCGATTCGCGACGCCTAGAATGTGGCCTATATCACTAGCTTGCTTTCAATGTTTAATAGCAATAGGCTGTAGTTGCTCAAACTAATTACCTATTAGATATTCAAGATATTATATTTCTAGATTTTGTTAGCCTAGGCCTAGGTTTCAGAGCGAACGACTAAAGGAATCTAACCTACAAAATACTTAATTCAGTCATAACTTTCTAAACCAAATCTACGAAATCGTTAAAAAGTCTTGTACATGATATTAAATAAACAAATGTTTAAAGTACGTATGTCACACAGATCACTGCATTACAACGAAATTCTAAAGTATGATTATTTTACTGTAAAACAAAAGTGAAATAGTTTCACTTCCATTTAGAGTTGAAAATAATCCATACTCCAGAAATCGAAGGCCGAATCTCATTTATCGCTTTCACTGGTCTTGTGTTTCGAATATTCTTGGTCCTTGCCGTAGTCTAATGGCTGATCTTTAGAGAAGTTGCCCATAGCGACCTGCGCAATGGTGTCAACGATGCTCGCCGAATTCATGTATGAATGACCAGCTGCAGCCATCGGCGTGGCTAATTCCTCAGATTTGGAAAGCTTTATGGGTTGTAGTTCTTGTCTACTGTAATCTGGCATGTAATCCGGCATTGTTGTCTTCTTGGTCAACTCCATCATCTGATTTAGAAACGACTCGCCGCCTACTCGAGGTGGCATGCTGAAATCTGTCGCTTGCGTATCCATTGGCTCGGATTTAGATGTTTCCGGTTTCGTCGAAATAGCTGGGTCTGATAGTTCCATTGGTTTCACCGAACTATCAGGTTTACCTTTTCCAATGCTGCCAAAATCCGGGGGCAAATACTCTTTGCTGTAATCCTTTCCATAATCTGATTTTGAATAGTCCTTTCCGTATTCTTTACCGTAATCTTTGCCATACTCTTTTGCGTAATCTTTGCCGTATTCTTTACCGTAATCTTTACCGTAATCTTTGCCGTATTCTTTACCGTAATCTTTTCCATAGTCTTTACCGTAATCTTTGCCGTATTCTTTACCGTAATCTTTACCGTAATCCTTGCCGTAATCTTTAGCATAATCTTTGCCATATTCTTTGGCGTAATCCTTGGCGTACTCTTTGCCAAAGTCTTTCCCGTAATCTTTACCATATTCCTTGGCATAGTCTTTGTTGTAGTCTTTGCCATAATCTTTGTTATATTCCTTTCCAAAGTCTTTGCTGTATTCCTTGCTATATTCCTTCCCGTAATCCTTACTGTATTCCTTGCCATAATCTTTACTACTTCCTTTAAGTAATTCATGAGGGGATTTCATAAGCGCACTCTGATCTAAGCCAACTTTCGAAGATATAGGACTGCTAGAAGACAGCGGCTTCATCAAAGTTTCCTGCATTTTCATCAATGACGGCGACAAGAACATGTTGTTTGCAGCCAAAGTAGACTTTGACATAGGATCCGGGATGCCGAGAATGCCGGCATTAGAATATTTGCTGGCCGAGAAAAGTGCATTGGCTATATCTGCCGAACTCATCATAAGATTAGAGGCAATATTAGCGGGAATCGGAGTAGAGGAGGCGCTAGTAGAAGAGCTACTGGGCGTTTTATCAAAACTAGCACTTAAGCTGTTGGTCAAGTTCTGTAACGAGGCGGCGTAAGAAGGTGGATCGGGAAGTTTACCACCGGTCAAACTAGCCGTCAGGCTGGACGATAAGCCTGGGGCTGTAAGACCACTCAACATGCTATTGGCTGCTGCGAGACTTTCTAATCCGCTCGCCCCAAGGGGCATGGACATATTGCCCGTCCCCAGTCCTAAGGCCATACTAGTTAGCATATCCAATCCTGTCGGATAAGACGGCGGTAGGGTAGGCGTTGCCGATTTGGATGATGAAGCTTTCGATGTCGGTAATACTGGAATGTTCAGTTGAGGTGTTTCAAATTTATGTGGCGATCCCGATCCTATAACAGAAGACACGTTTATGGGCGGAACACCAGCGGGCCTGCTGACCATCTGCTGCAAGGTGCTTACAGAAGGGAAGTTTGACACAGTTGTTGGAGGAGTAGGCTTTGACACGGGAATCGGTTGTGGGACAGCTAGCAACGCGTCCAAATCCATCTTATCATCATGCTCAGACGAACATCCAAGCTCATCTCGAATGAAATGCCAGAGTAAGCCGTCGCTTTGCTCACGAGGAAACTTAGCGGTCAAAGTGCATTTCAACTTATCCAAGTAAGTGATGTCTGGTTTGAAACTTTCCTTGAAGTCTACGAAAGTTTCATCAGCGTAAGAGAAGTAATACTTGATGGATTTCCGTATTTGTTCCATTGCGTGCTGGGAAAGGTGACTGTCGTGTGCTAAATTATATTGCAGTAAAAGTGGTCGAGGATATTCTGTGGGCCGTTGTTCTGGTGGTGGCATCACCCAGAAGAATGTTAGTGATGATTCCAAAACTGGGCTCTCAGGGTTATATGGAGCTGAAAAGAAATACAATTGTCTTATTTATTTCAATTATTACGATTCTTTCAATCATTAGTTCAATGCCACTCTCTAGGGTAGGAGAAAAATAAAACAGCTCCTGTGGAACACAATGCTGAAGAGATGACACTCCGTCAGCTAATAAGGTGGTAGGGGTTTGCACGTGTCCACCTGCCACCCTTCTGCCGTACAACCGATTAGCGATAATGCAGAACTGCTATATAACGCGTAAGCTTCAGGGTGAGAAGCACATTGTAGTTCCACGCAAAACTTTGTTATTCAAAGTTTCGAGTGGCACTGCAGATGAATATAGGCAGACATGTCGTGTCATACCACAGGGGGAATGTCTTATTTGTCTCCTTTCTTACTAACATAAAAACTAA
Organism: Lomographa bimaculata; assembly: GCA_948107665.1. NCBI lineage: Eukaryota > Metazoa > Arthropoda > Insecta > Lepidoptera > Geometridae > Lomographa > Lomographa bimaculata. Next base: position 12,705,235 of record OX403587.1, on the reverse strand, counting down.
CCACTATCACGCAGATTATAGCTAAATGTCTATTTTTTGTTTTATACTTACAGCAGATGACGCCAATGCAGGGAACATAGGACACCTCAGTAGGTCCACGCATCTTGATCTGGTACTCCAATTGGTTATCACAGTCCCGGAGACTTGGCATAGCTGGGTTGGTTGGATGCGAATGATACCATCCAAGTAAAGTCAACCCCAACTTCTCAATCTCCATTTGAATTTCCAATTCGACCATTACTCGGGGTCTAGTATCGTTTTTGCTTACCATGCACGGGAATGTGTGTGTGATGGACAAGTCTGAAATTATGAAATTTTGCAAATTTCTGTTTTTGAGGGAAGTTGTAAAAATATAGTGTTCTGACTTACACACTGTGTACAGTTACACCCAGATATTGGTAAGTTGGTATCAAAGATAATAAAACAGTTGATAACACTTGAGACTTATTTTCCTTCATAACAAAGTTCACAAGCAGGGGAGGGCAACGAGGTAAACAGATGGCCAATGCGTGCTTGTGATTGGCTGAAACGTTCTTGTGAAAGCTTGGAGCGACAGTGGTCCATTACGTAACAAGCAATTATACCAATGCACTGATGCTTCTAAAAACATGTTGTTTTCATTGCACATTTTTTTCACACTAGCAGTCAACTGTGATTTTATTTTGTCCATGGTTGATACAAACCTTAGTCAAATCTTTTAAATACCTAGATCATCTTTCTCCTTAAGACAGAATAAATTAATTTTAACTTACTATGCATATTTAAATCCCAAGTCCCCGCCAAATAGCCGTATACCTCCTCCCTCTTCAAATGGCAATGTATATCTAATACCAGACTGGCATTAGAACTCACTGATACTGTAAATGGTTGAACTTTACCCGCCGATGAGAACGACACTGCCTCTATAAGCATGTTGGCATCACTGAAAATAAGGATAAAATTGTAGACAGGGTTTGTTTTGCAGTATTTTCAGTACAGAATGATTAAACAATAATTAATTATGTACCGCCAGGTGTAATAGGGGTCAAACATTTGCCTGTAGTATAAAGTTCGTACTGTGTAAATATGTTTGTTTTCTTTTCACGCTGTATAGCTTATACAGATGGAAGGAATGGAATTAGCATATAGGCTACCATTTATCCATGGGTACATAGCAAGGTGAGCTTAGTTATTTTATGATTTAAATTTATACTTACTGTTGCATCATTCTATTTGGCACGGTGTTGTGCTTCATAACAATTCTTTGTGGTGGTGGTTCTGGTGGACTTTCCACTTCCATCTCTGTTTCCTCTGTAAGAAAACAACACTCATAGTTTTAAAATATAATCTAAAATGAAACATGAAATATGCATGAAACATTAGATGGAAATAATTACTATAAGAGTACTATCTCAGCAGGTGTACAAACTTCCACTTAAGTTTCTTTGGTCCCAAAAAATGATAATAGCTTTTATGAATATTCTGAGTCAATATGCAAAGTAAAGCTTCAATATATTATGATTTATATATATTCGTCAATATAATTACATATACAAAAATTATGATATTTGAAGTACTTTTCACAAACCAATTATTATAAAATATATCTTACTATCCACTGTTGAAATAACTTTTTAAATTCTGTGTCTTACTTATCGAGATATTTACGAAAAACTAAAAAAAAAACTTTTCTACTTTCTGACAAATGCGCCCCTATATGCGACAGTATACACTCTATGATTGCCTAAGGTAACAAACATCTCGCTTCCAAGTAAGGCTATGTCTCAAGTACCAAAACAAATATTCAAGGACCAGGTCTATGTATAATTAAACGCAAGCAAAACTTAAAAAAACCGACTTCAATGCAAATTTTTTGGTTGTCGCTAATCTCATGTGAAAGAGTAACATCATCTAAGATAATTCCCAACACCCATAACACAAGGGACTTTAGGTGCTCAAGCTTTTAGAGTACAATTTAGTGAAAAAAACAAGAAAGAGCAATTTTTTCATTTGCGAACACAATACTCATAACATTTAAATTACATTTAAACTCATAAACCATTCTGAATTCTCAATGATAATGTGTTGTGAGGCTGAGTTACATGTGCAAAATGCAAATTGTAGACTTGCTAAGTTCAAAAAAATTTGAATGTTGTATTACATTAACATAAATGCTTCCACACACATAGCCCCATAGTAAGATGACTTGCGTTGTGGGTGCTGGAAACATTCACATCTCGCACACAATCACAACCAGAACCAGAAACACATTTTTTTTCGAGAGAGAAATCTTGTGTTTCCGCTGGTAATTGAACCTGTTACCCCTGCTTAGAAGATGAACTCACCCATCTAAGCCAACAAGCAGTTAAACACATATTTTTAGATTTACAATATAAGTGTGATACTTACCATCAGAATGCATATTCTCCCTCTGTATCTGCTTTTTCCGAAGGTAAGTCGCTTTGATTGTGTCCAATTTCTTTCCCTTATACTTGACCGATGCCCATCCACACCCAGACCTTTTATCCGGGTTGATAATTCTCTTACAATGGATTGCCCAAGCAGATGGAGAACAGAATATCGTCTCTGTTTCATGGGATTTGATTTTGCCATCTGTCTGCAAGTCACCAACAAACTTTTGTCCCTGAAATTAGTAATTGTGTTGTAAGCAACTTTAAATGTCTTATTTGATGGAAACCTCTAGTTTAACAATATGGATTCTCCACTAATTGGGTATTTTTTAGAAATATTTGCAATACAGATTAAATATTCACAAAAACAAGGTTTATTTTTAAATAGGCAAATGTTTGACCACTATCTCACCTAATGATAAGCGACATTGCGGTTGAAGATGAAGCATGTTTGCCTAAAAAATGGCTAAGCATCTCAAAAACTTCCAGTGAGCAATATGAGCTAGGAGTTCCAAAAAATTTGTGTTTCTAGTTCCGGGTGTGATGGTGTGTGTGATGTAAATATTCCGGCACCCACCACACTAGTCACTTAGTGTGGGGCTGTGAGTGTGAAAATGTTTATGTGATATGGCCATGGCTTCTGCCTGCTAAGTTGTTATGGTCTCATACATTGTTTCCAAATTTGAAATTTCAACCTCTGACACATAATAACCAAATCTTTAGCCTACCTTATTTTCTTACATCATTTGTGTATTCTTTGCATGATAACTTATCAAGATTTTTTTCTGAAGAAGATTTTCTGCTAGGCTAGGATTTGACAACTATCTCACCTGTCAGGAAGGCATAAACTAGTTGAGGATGGTAAGAGCACTACCTAGAATGGTAGCTCTCTAGGATAGCTATCCTAGAGAGCCACCATTCTAGCTAGTCTGTTTTAACAGCTGTTAAAACAGGGTAGAATGGGGCTCAATGACACAATTTTGTCAACTCATTGGCTTAGTTGGCTGATGTTAGCCATCTAAGCAAGGGTATCGGGTACGATTCTTGGCGGGAACACAAGTTTTCTCCTCAAGAAAAAATTGTGTTTCTGGTTCTGGTTTTGATTGTGCATGTGATGTGAATGTTTCCAGCACCCACGACACAAGTCATCGGACATAGTGTGGGGCTGTGAGTGTGAAAGCGTTTATGTTTATTGTCTATGTAAGTCAAAAGCTTTCTAGTTAGCTTTGTATAGAAAACAATAAGTATTTAGATTACCAAATATTCTATAGTCATGGCAGCATTTCCAGGCTCGAGCATCTTCTCTTCCAATAGCATTTGTAGAGTCACTCCTCGACCAGGCATGGACTTACTGCCAGCTTGAGCCTCGATTTCCTGGAAAATGAATTCAAGTATTGTAAAAGCATTAGTAGCGGCAAGCAAGCTAGTATTAGAAATATATTATCCAAACAAAAAAGCAAAGAGCACATATTTTAATTGTATCCAAATTTTATAAAAGTTAAATGGCTAAAACAATGTTAAATACACATATCAGATATTTTTTCTCATAAGAAACATGGTAACAAATTTTAAGTGAGTTTTAAAAGAAACCTTATTAATTATTTTACAATCTTTCATGAATTGAAATCATGTTTTTATGTGAAAATAAGGTCATTTTGCACTTTTATTGTCAAAATAATGATATTGTAATTACAACAAGTGAAGAATATTTTAAATGTACAGGATGAAGATGATGCTATCAATGACTTTTGGCAGTATATTTTCTAGAATATACAATTATCTCTTATACTCTATAGGATCTACACTGACAAAAGTTTGCGGTTTGGTGTAAGGTACCTACCTCATCAGAAAAGTCTTCACCGCTGGCATCTTCTTTATCCTCGTCTGATGGTTCTTTTGGAGGTTCAGGAGGTTTCTTCATTTTGCTATCTTCGTTTGAAGGGGCAGCCGGGGGTGGCTCAGAGTTAGGGTTGTTGTATGAGCTGCCCGACATAAGTGCTGCAGCTAAGTGGGATGTTTGCATGTCCATCGTTATGTTTACACTTAGCAGTTGAATATTTGGCACCACAATAAATAACACCTCATCAAGATCACTAAGACAAGGTACCTAACAAGAGGGGGGGACTGTGAGTTTAAGGTGGGCGTAGATTTATTTTTACAGTGAAAATGTACCGTATGCACCTATTATACTCAGTTCAAATCAAAGTTTATTTTCTCAACATTTTCCAGAATCTCGCATAAATAAATAAGGCAAACACAGACCACAGAGAGTACTACGTACAGACTGCTCACTGTAGATCACAGACCACAGAGAGTACAAAGAGCGTATAAAAAGTTCCTCTATGCAAAGAGCCACAGAGAACAAAGATAATGTAACCCACAGAATACTTTTACTCCCTATCGGGAGATGTAACTGGGACTGATGTATTACGTATCTTTGTTGCACGCGGTTTCTATTTGAATGGAGCAAAAATGAACCTTATTACTTAGGAGTTTTGTAATTTAGTATTGTAACCGTTTGCAACAGAGATATGTAGTAGTGGGTCGGAGTGATTACATTGTCTTTGAATGTAATCACTCCGTTTAACCACAGACTACAAAGAGTACTACGTACGTTTAACCAAAGATAATGAATCCGGTAGGGTGAAATAGAATTCTGTGATGTAATCAGTCCGTTTTACGCTTCGAGATAGGAAACAAACCTACAGCGAGTCAGCGACAAAATCCTTGGTTATACGTTTAACAGAGAACATAAAAAGCTACGGTAAACCAAAGATAGCCAACGTAATTACATCTGACCCCCTATTACTTATCTCTGTTGCAAACGGTTTCAATACTAAATTGACAAAACTCCTAAGAAATAAGGTTGATTTTTGCTTAATTCAAATAGAAACCGTGTGCAATAAAGATATGTAATAGGGGGGCTGTTTCTACCAAGGATGTTGTAGCTAAAGTAATAGGTTTGTTTCCTATCTCGATGGTTACTACTATGGTAATATGTCATTGCCAATGACCATTGACTCATTAGTCAACTATCACATACAATGACTTGTATAGAAAAGAATTACTCGGTGCCTTGTGTACGTATAGCACTTTAACAAAGTTACGACATAGCGCTGCTAAGACCCCTATCGTAGAGAAAAAAGACTGGTAGGAAGGCTCAAGATATACTGTTACATAGTAAGAATAAGGTAAACAAACTGAACTCAGTCCACACATTCAAAGAAACCACGCACACATACAAATGTTTCTGCCCTAATATTGCCAGTCATGGATAAATTCCCCATTGTATGTGGTGGATAAGGGAATACCCGTTGGAAGGTAAAATGCTCCACGGTAGTTAAAAATTATCTTCATTTATTTATAAAATGAATGAATGAATTGTTGATCGAGCGAAGCGAGATCTTTAAGTTGACTTGGGTCGTTCACTTCCATCCATCCGTCCGTCCGTCTGTCAGAGGCATCAAGCGTCTAAACTATATAAGCGAATGACTTCAGATTTTAATAGAATATGTAAAACTACGGCTGAAAGCCAGAAATGACATTTAAATTATATAAATGAAAATATAAAGGGGGCTCCATGTGTTTTTTTTATTTACCTTGTGAGGTATCGTTGAAAAGAGCTTGACAAGTAGACTACGAAACCGGTTTAAAAAATCTATGTTGGAAAATAATGATTTGGTAAGGCACCAAATTCACTGTCTTGAGAACTATATTGTCCCGGGGTCTATTTAAAAAAATGGCTTCACACTGAACGCTGAAACTTACGTATAATATCCGTTATATCTTGTACTTGAAAACAAATACAGAAATCAAACAATAATTATATAGAAAAAAAGTTTTAAGCAAGTAACCTCAAAAGTTAAGTTTTTCTCTATGAGACAAAATATAGGCATGAGATCTCAGTTTGGCGCGAACGACTAGTATCTCTTGCGGAAAAAGTCAGCAGAGATGAAACTCCGTTAAGAGGACTGTAAGAAAACTTCATGTAAGTCCACCAGCAGCGATTTCAACCCTATGCCGAATAGCCAAATAAAAGCACTACACTAGTACGGCTTGTTCCAGCTGACAGAGCGAATAGCCAGTATAATAGCTACTGCAGTCCCATGCGGAACTTTGTCATTCTAAGTTATGATTGGCACTAGATGTATATAGGTGTTGCTTACCGTCTAGCAAGCATTTGACCACTTTCTCACCTGATGACGAGCAATGATGCGGCTGAGGATATAGCACGTTTGCCTGGAAGATACCCATTAATCATTGACTTGAACACTCATAGACTTGTTCCTTTTAGGGGAACAAAGATGCGGTCAATGAGTTCCACTCCTACGCAGTACAGATAATAAACGCAGAAGTGAAGCTTTGAGTTATTGCACGCCAACGCCTATTGACACTTGACACCTTAGGCTTAGAAAATAAATAATGTATTATAAAATTATTTGTAAAATCTAAAAAAAGCCGTAGCACGAAAGACATTGATATCAATGGTTAGAATGATGACCCAATAGGTTTTTTTTTTTATTTGTGACAGGCTAGTGTTTGACCACTATCTCACCTGATGGTAAGTGAAGATGTGATCGAAGCTGGTAAACACACTAGACCTGGTATACGCAGGTTTCTGGTATTCAACCAATTACCCTGAATTTAGTTTGTATTTTAAGATTATCTTGTGGGAACTTGTTTTCTGCCCTGGTATTATTTTTTGTCACGTAGAGTAAATATAAATAAGGGTCGCCAAATAAAATGGTTCAATGAAAGTTTGACTCTGTTGCTTGAATTTATCAAATCTATTTGAGCTAAGACGTGTGTAAATATCTGAACTTGTACCAATAACCGATGGCTGTTGTGAAAACCCCAGTGCTTAAAGTGATATTGTGTGGCGAATATGGGGTCGGAAAAAGCTCTTTGTTTCGTCGCTTCATCAATAATACTTTCGTCCCAAATTCTGATAGGAGATCGACGCTAGGATTGGACCATTTTGAGAAATTATTTCAAGTTGCCGACAAAGACGTAAAGGTTGTTCTTTTAATATTAACATAACAACTACCTACTATATTATATCTGAGTTTCGTAACAATTCAAGTTACCCATTTCATTACTCCATTCGGCTATTTAATCCTTAGTACTTAGCTAGCTACTAATTAATCCAATTGAACCCAATATTTACTGTCATACATTTCAGTTACAGCTATGGGACACCGGTGGCATGGAAAGAATTGCTTCGGTCACATCAAGTTACTATAAATTTGCTGAAGCAGCTATTCTTGTTTTCTCATTGGACAATTCGTCGTCGTTTCACGTTTTAAGCCAGCATTTGTTAGATATTGTCACATATGCAGAGAATGCTAAGATATTTCTGTGTGGAAACAAATCGGATTTGGAGGGTTTGTCACCACAAGTAACAGATGCTGACATTGAAATGTTCTGGTAAATAATTTGACTACATAGCATTATTTTAAACATAGGGCTAAATATATTTATGGATATATTTATTATTGAAAGTTATGTGGGATTTAAAAATATCTTGTTGCCAAGTCTTTCCTTTAAATGCTGCAGGAACTAGATCTCACAATTATCCTGTTCTAGGGACATTTGTGCTTCTTGGTGTTATTGTGTGTAAGTTTTCTGCATCTGCGATACAAGTCTTCAAAAGTGTGTTACTGAATGTGATAGAATTTGCTTCCCCCAGTTTGAACACTTGTATTAAACGCTTGTATTGACCATTTGACAATAATAAGCAGGCTATACCTAGACTGGGAACTGACTCAAACATAGCTGCGAGAACAACATTTGCCGTTTGGTTGAAGATAGTTTACTTGAAGACTACTGGCACAGTGTTAACTTGCATTATAATATGCACAACTAAATATGTGTTCCCATAACTGTATACACTTTTATGCTAATTTGTACATCTTAAATTATTGGTAAAGCATTGTAGAGAAAGTATACTTTGAACAGTATGATGTTATGTTTCAATGTTATGTATGGCTCATAGCACGTAAAAAATTACGACTTACTTTGTCGACTAGTTTCAGACAATTTAGTTGTCCTTAATTTTTTACATGTTTTGAGCTGTATATAGCATTGAAACATTTATAATACCCACAATAGTTCTAAGTAGCGTATTATTTTATTCCTTTTTTTTTATGTATTATGAAAGGCAATTGTTTGACCAAAATCTGACCTGATGGAAAGCGATGATGCGGCCGAAGATTTAGCATGCTTACCTAGAAGGTAGTAATATAAAGTTTATGTAGCGTTTCCATATTATAATAATCAGTTTACTCATCGATTTTTTTTTATTCCAGTGAACAATGCCATAATCTCATCAGCACCACATACAAAACTTCATGCAAGTCAGGCAAAGGTGTAGACGAGATGTTTACAGACATAGCTCTACAACTAGTGGAGTCGAATCGGTCAAGAATCGAACTTCAAACTTTAGATCATGAGAGCTTCAAGATTTCGAACCCAGAACCGCCCGAAGAACCATCATGTAGTTGCTGAGTCTCCTTATACATATAGGCTTACGTGTGTCTCATTGTGTTTGTCTAGTATTAAGTTTAATGTGTTTATTAGCACTTATGCTTTCCACGTTGTTAAATAGTTAAAACTGGGACTGAGTGAACAAGACTTTTAAGGCATTATTTTGATGCATAAAATGCAAACATATTTGCATTTTAATTTTTGTTATAGTAAAACCTGGGTGACCTTGATGGTGCAGCAAGGCACTAAGTTGTTTTCTGAATTAAAAAGTTGAAAATTTACTAAAGACTACTAAAGACTCAAGAACTAGAAAATTATTCAATACAAATAAGCAACTTTTGTCAAAAGCAGTGCCAATAAGCTGGTAATTATTTTACTACTGTAATCCTAATGTTATTAAGGTCACCCTTAACTCATCATTTGAAACTTAAAGCATAGAATATTTTCTGCTTTGTCATGACTTAACTGTTTTAAAATGATCATATTATATATTGCAGTGATAATAAGATTACCCAAGCACATTTTTTTATCATTTTTTGTGACGCCTGTTATTTTATCTGCAGACTTGTATAATATGGATTCTATAATGCATTTTACTCCGACACTAGTACCACTTATCATTACTCATCAATTGCATAATAGAATAGTATCAGTATCTGGCCTATTATATTAAAAAAAAATATCTTATCAATCATTGTGACAGAAGTATTAATAATTAAGCTAATATTGTACTCATTTTACTAATTCTAAATAAGTGAGGATTAATAGCTTTAAATTATTTATTTAAATCCGATGTTGGGATACCATAATATGTTTTTATTATCTATCTTGACATGCTTGATGTACCTGTGTGTAGATATTAATATTTCTTTTTATGTTTGGTAATTAAATAAATATAAACACTAATAAAACTATTTGCAGTATTTATTTTCTAACAAAGCAATTACTTAGATCACATAAAAAAAATTACATAGAAGAATTGAAAAAAAATAAGCAACAGTTTATGAGTGGGGGGAGAGGGTACACTAGATATTCCAAAAAAATATTTTTCACATATTTATCTATAAACATTTTATATTATGTGACATAGTTTTATCATAGATATTACAATTTTATTTTATTTTAAAAAGTATCAGATAGTTATTTTATAGGTGTTTTTGTGTTACTCTAGCATACTCTTAAACAAAATTATTATGAGGAATAACTAAACAGATTATGCCAAACTAAAGGAATACTAATAAATATAACTATATATTTAAGATCGGGGCTTCCGGAATCTTGAGTATAACAGTCTCCAAATCGTCTTTATATGTGCTACCAAATAATCATCTTTTGATTTAAAACTTTGTTCTACTCCTAATTTGGAATACTTTTAGCATTTAATAATAACTATCTATAATACACATTTCATTTTATTATAATTCAAAATTTTTAATCATAGTGCATGTACTCTATACAACAAAACTACATGCAATTGTTCTTTACATTCCTACCAGATCTTTATTATCTTCCTAATTCTATTTTTAGAATTGCATGTAAATAGTTACATTGATGATTATGTCTTATCCTTGCACAATTTATTATTCTAATGCTGAGACCACTGAATAGTTTTGATGTCTACACCTTCTTGTACCATTTCCCATAGGGGACTCATTTCTCTGAGCCGTTCAACGTGTCTAATCGTTTTTTCTGCTGTGTAATCTACTTCGGCGATAGTCGTAAATCTTCCGAATCCAAATCTGCAAGGAGAATAGATATGCATAAATTTAATATAGGTCAAGTATTATTGTTTTGAATAGAATAATTATCCTACTATAATATTATAAATCCGAAAGTTTGTGTGTAAGTGTGCAAGTGTGTGATTATATTTGTTCTCTCTTTAACGGCTGAACGGATTTGGATGAAATTTGGAATATTCACAGCTTATACTTAGGATTAACACTTAGGCTACTTTTTAACTTGATAATAGCGGGCGAAGCCGCGGGGCACAGCTATAGTATGTTATAAAACTGATGTGACAAACATTGCAAGATGACAATGCATTCAGTGAATACATTTTACCCCATACGGATATCAAACACAGTAACAGTAATTTTACAATCAAATTATTTATAAAATTGTAAACATATTTTTTTCAGTCAATTGCAATAGTGTTTCTTTAACACTATTGAAATTGTATATGCGTCAATTAGATTAAGACGTCAATTTAAATCATACATATAAGAGATGACAAAATAATAAAAAAGAAGGTCCAATTGCTTAATAATTATCATGCGATAATGCGTCTAAATAGCTTGGTAAAACATACAATTGTAAAATAATTTTTCAGTCAAAAAAACCCTAATTATTTTTTATTAGAATTTAAACCTATTCTGAATTGAATCTATATAGATATCTAACAAACAAATATAATTATACCTACAGTATTTTCTTATTTAAATACTTTTTAATCAAGAATTTGAAATTCAAAATAGCAAAACGCACACTTTTGGCCAAAATTATTCGTGGCATCACATCACACAGTTTTGATGTCTATGATTTAAACCAACTTTACGGCAGTTGATATTAGGTCGTGGACGTTGCAGAAAGAACGTCATAATGCCCGCGTTTGATGTTGTATTGATATTTTTTTACCGGCAATTTATTAACGTAAACAATAGAATAAAATGATGAAAACAATTATTCATACTCTCTATTGATGATTAGATAGTCATAAAAAAATACATAAGCAGTTTATATTAACAATGGATTTCTTACCTAAGACTAGTAGATCGATGTTGTTATAAATATAAGAATGCGTTAAAATGACTCACAATGAGTTGTTGCACAATATTTTGTCACTGGGCATTGGTATGTTAATTTATACAACAAATATAGTCAGTGATGTAATGTAAGGACACGAATAGCTTTTTAGCCATGTTGTATATCTTAGGTATGGCTACTTTGAATAAAAGTACTTACTCAAATTATAGATATAATCTATTAGTTACATTTTGTGTGCTTGTTTATTTATAAGTCACTAGCTTTTGCCCGCGGCTTCGCTCGCGTTAAGAAGTATTATTTTAAAAATCACAAACTTTCATCCCCTATTTTATCCCCTTGGGGGTAGAATTAATCAAAATCCTTTCTTAGCGGATGCCTACGTCATAACATCTACCTGCATGCTAAATTTCAGCCCGATCCGTCCAGTGGTTTGGGCTGTGCGTTGATAGATCACTATGTCAGTCAGTCAGTCAGTCACCTTTGAGTTATTATATATATTTAGATTGATGAACAGATTTCCGAACATAATATCATCATCACAGAAGTTTTATAACCACCCATTATACGGTTCAGTGCAATCAGAATTTTAAACTTAGTTCAAAATCCAGCGCGGCACTTGTACTGCGCTCTTCAACCTGAGATGTAACTAGATGTTAAATATTTTTTGTTAATTAATATTATTGGGAACATTGGCCCTTCAATTTAAAATACAGTTATGTTTGTACACTACTGTTTCGCAATGAAACGTCATTAATGACATCCAGACTGCTAATCGACACCGATATATGGTTAACGTTCCGCAAATGTGGACGAAGAGTTATGCATCCACATTCATAAATGCGAACAGCAAAGGAATGGAATTCATTGCCCGAGTCTGTATTTACTGATTACTACAATCTTCTACGCAAACACGCTCCATCGTCGTAGACATCGTCGCTTAACATCAGGTGAGATTGTGATCAAACGTTTTTCTATCATAAATAAATAAGGGCGTGGTACTCTATAGAAAGCTAGAACTGCTCGTTGGCTTAGTCGACTGGCTTTCGCCTTCTAAGCAGAGGGATCGGGTTCAATTCCCGGCGGAACACAAGTTTTCTCCCCTAGGAAAATTTGTTTCTGGTAGTGATGTGAATGTTTCCGGCACCCACGACACAGGTCATCGAACTTAGTGTGGGGCTGTGAGTGTAAAAGACTTAGATACTCTATATTGTATTCATTTTTCAAATTAGTTACCTGATAGAACTGTGTGCCAAGTCTTCGTCTGTTCCTATAGCTCTCAATACATAAGAAGGTTCAAGAGATGCGGATGTGCAGGCAGATCCACTTGATAAAGCGATGTCTTTCAAAGCCATAAGTAGTGATTCGCCTGTTATAAAATATCACGATATGAGGACCAAGATTAACAAGTTGCAGAGCCTCAGTCATCGACATAAGGTAGCTAGCCTATCGGTGTTCTATCGCTTATATTTCGGAGTGTGCACTCGAATTACGTCAGTTGAATCCCCCATGCCCTTTCTATGATCGGACCACAAGACGAACTGACCAACGTCATCCATTTATGGTTGAAATAACTCATGTCCACTCTAAGCGTTTTGCTTCTACATTTATCATCCGAACAGCGAAAGAGTGGAACTCGCTGCCTGCCTCTTTGTTCCCTGAACAGTATAATCTGGGAGTCTTCAAGCCTAGAGTGAATAGGTATCTTCTAGGTAAGCATGCTACATCTTCGGCCGCATCATCACTTTCCATCAGATGAGATAGCGGCCAAATGCTTACCTAAAAAAACATACAAAATGAACAACAAGTATAATACAACCTTAACATATACCCTGCCTTCGTTCTTCTTTCACGATAAGTAGGTATAACTTAGGCCTCTTCAAGTCAAGAGTGAACACTTACCTTCTAGGCAAGCATGTCCCACCGTCGACCGCATCATCGCTTTCCATCAGGTGAGATAGCGGTCAAATGCTAGCCTTTTTGTCATAAAAAATAAAGAAGAGCTATCATGTTTCTTTTCTTATTTTTGAGTTTGTTTTTATTACATTTTAGCGTAGCATGCATAAATAATGACATGTAGCTGACTTAATTTGAATAAAAACACGTTAAGATAAAAGACAATTAGCATTTTACTGATAGTGAAATGTATGCCAACCTTCAACATATGCAAAGGACAAGTTGATGCAGCCAGGGTATGTCTGTTTAACGTCTCCATTCCTTATCACATGTGTGAGTTTCGAATATATATGATCTAGAAATCTCTGCGACAGTTTCACCATCCAAGCATGGTCATACGCCATTTCACGTTCTGCTATCTCGCAGGCAGCACCTTGGAACAATTAAATCACATTCATATTTTATATACGAAAGTTTATGTATGCGTGTACCTTATTGATCGAGCGGGAGCGAAGCGTCTCTGTCTCAGCTTGGGCAAAATTGCTTTCATATGACCAGAATTCCAGTTGTTCTCCTATACAGGTCGCAATTCTAAAACGATTGTCGTGAAGTTTTGTGATCAGATTCGACAATTATTTAGATTTTTTATGTTTTTAGGTTTTGGAAACTTTTCAAAATGGTGGAGTATAATTCTTTTTTATTTATTTATTTATAAGGAAGACCAACAGCCGAAGCCAATTAATGGTCCTCACGGCTAGAAACAATATATTTTACTACTTAACGCAAACATGACATTAACGCATCGATACACAAAGAAAAAATAGAAAAGACGTAACAAAATTTCGAAATTGAGTAAGTATACATCCAAATGAAGACAATAATCAGAATATTGTAAATAATTTAAACAATTGAGTCTAATTATCAAAGAAGTCGCTACTAAGCAGCCGCTACATATAGGGCTTGTAAAAGTAAAAAAAAATATTTTAGCCATTTCAAAAACTACCGGAGGTTTTCAGCTCGCAGAGCCACTGGTTACTATTATTATTTATGTTTACATATGATAGTCAAATCTACATATATATATAAAAATCAATGCCACTATTCGTTGTTATTTTATAACTCAAGAACGGGCTCACCTATCCAAACCAAATGTTCAGGCTTTGTTCAGACTATTTAGTAGATGGTTTATGTAAAGTTTGCACAAAATCGGTCGAGCGGTTCTTCATTTATCACACCCGGGCGAAGCCGGGGCGGATCGCTAGTACATTATAAATAAAAAAAACGATTGCTGGTAACATCGTTGATTGAGTACATCATAATGCTTACCTAGCCCAACTACAAGTGGTGTAGGAACTGTCCCACTTCTCATGCCTCTTTCCTGCCCCCCTCCACTTTGAATGGGTTCCACACGGACCCTCGGCCTCCTCCTAATATAAAGAGCACCAACCCCCTTCGGCCCATATACTTTGTGCCCAGATATTGACATCAAGTCTATGTTCATCTTGTTCACGTCTAGAGGAAGCTTGCCTACAGCTTGGGCGGCGTCTGTATGGAAAAATACTTTCTTGCTTTTGCATATTGCGCCAATTTCTTCGATCGGCTGCCTGACGCCTGAAATTTTTACAACAAACGTGATAAGGATTCTTGATAAGGATCTGAACGGACCAAAGTTTAAGTACATATGATAACAATGTTTGACATACCTACATTTTATTCAACTGAGCGTTGTTATGTGCAGATTGTAGAAGGCAGGTGATAGAGTACAGAGGTAAGGCCGACCTTGTGACTATTTTGGGTGTAGCTCCTAAACAAGGTCACTCTGAATATGACTAGGCGAAATGACCTTGTTTTGTAGCTACAGTTTACAACAGTCCCGCAATGGTAGATTACAACCCCATAGGGGATTTTATAATGCTTGTCAGTACTTTACCGACTTCTAGTAGAAATTGTGTCACCAAGCAACAAAAACGATGTTCTTCTTAGCAAGACTGGAGAGCTAGTAAATTTTTTTATACTATTCGGATGCAGAAGTTATGTAACGGCCGCGTTGCGTGCGGACTTAGACGTTATTCTGGTTGTGATTGTGTGTGTGATGTGAATGTTTCCGGCACCCATGACACAAGTCATCAAACTTAGTTTGCAAAGATAATATTTAGTGTAGGGCTGTGAGTGTAAATGCGTTTATTTATGTTTATGGATAATGGAAATTCGTTAGATATATGAATTAACCAGCAACTAGGTAGTCTTAAGTAGCTCACGTTAAGGTTGTCGCTATGTTACATTTAATTTTTAAAACAAAAAAGCTTACCTATTTCATTATTCACAGTCATAATAGATACAAGGCTCGTCTCTGGAGTAAGTGATTTCTCCAATTCCTGCAAGTCTATGATTCCATTCGCCTGTACTGGTAAGTATGTAATTTTGAATCCTTCACCTTCCAAAGCGCGGCACGAATCCAGTACGCACTTGTGTTCCTGAAATACAATAACAAGAAAATGGTAAGACTAGATACACATTTACACTCACAGCCCCAAACTGAGTTCAAAGACTTGTAATACACCAGACTTAGATATGTATCACTCACCAAGTACCAGTGGCACAAATATCCCTAGGAAAGGAAAAATGTGCTCCTGCTGGGTATCTACTCCATGACCAGCGGCGACAAAAGTAAAGCAATGCCTACTTGCACAACAGACTAAATACCCATAGTTTTTCTTAATTTTTATGCTACTTGGGCAAGCATTCAACCACTATTTCATCTGATGGAAAGTGACAATGTAGCCGAAGAAACGTCAATAGAGAATTGCTTGAATAGAAGATATCACTTCACACTAGACTTGAAGACACCCAAATTATATATTATTCTGATATTTTTCTTAATATTTATATAGGACAATTGGTATGATACAAGAAACCTCTCAGACCCTGATTATTGTTATAACCCTTACTTAGCTCATTTAGTTCTAGGACGGGGGTTGATAACCTGCAGCTCGCGAGCCACATGCGGCTCTTTGGATGTGGAGCTGCGGCTCTTTCGTTCCATACGCAATAATTAAGATGATATTCCATACAATTTGTAATTAATTGTTGTTTAAACAACACTATCCAGCAAAGACGGCATCGTCGCACTTCGCCTCATATTATGTTCGCCAATAGATAACTTAGACTTAACAGAGAAAATAAATAATATATTTTAAAATAGATTTGACAAATAAAAAAAAATTATTTGCGATAGCCGTACCAAGAAAGATTTGGTCTCAAAGGTTGACACCGCTATATGGTAGACATTCCACAAATGCGCACGAAACATTTTGCTTCCACATTCGTTGAGCGAACTGCAAAGGAATGGAACTCCTTGCCTGAGTCGGTGTTTCCCGTTGAGTACAATATGGGATTCTTCAAGTTGCGAGTGAATAGGTATCTTCTAGGCAAGCTCTCTCCATCCTCGACTACATCGTCGCTTACCTTCAGGTGATATTGTGGTCAAAATGATATCCCAAGAGGTATCTGGTATTTTACAAATTACTAGTATGACTTACTATTTGAGAAGTAACCACATGCTTCTTCCTAGGTGCATAGAATCGTGCTACACCTTTCACAGATATATTATTTGATTCGGTAGCTCCCGAAGTAAATATGATCTCTTTAGGATCAGCTCCAATCAGATGAGCAACTTGTTCTCGAGCTTTCTCTACAGCTGCTTCACTCTCCCATCCATATGCATGTGTTCTTGAATGTGGGTTGCCATGGTAACTTACCAAGAATGGTAACATTGCATCAAGCACCCTTGGGTCCTATGGAACAGCATAATATTTATTAGGAATTAACCACTGTCTTTAGATAAAAAGTATATAAACATGCAACTGTGTAAGAATTAAAATTTTGAAAATAATCCATTAATAAATCTGGAAAATATTGTAATATATATTAATTAAATCTGAAATAAATAATGAAACGCAAGGAAAGCTTAAAAAAATCAACTTCACCGCTTTATGTTCTGGAGATTAGATGTTCTAAACACGCATTATTCAAGAACTACTCTACTATTTTCCGACTGTTTGTTACTTCAATACATCTAAATTACTAATCCAATCTTGATGATAACTGGTAGTTAGATGGCTTAAGTCATGGTCAAGGACTTACACTACTACTGAGGGT
The DNA here is from genome assembly GCA_948107665.1 of Lomographa bimaculata. Lineage (NCBI taxonomy): Eukaryota > Metazoa > Arthropoda > Insecta > Lepidoptera > Geometridae > Lomographa > Lomographa bimaculata. The sequence continues at coordinate 12,687,545 of OX403587.1, read as the reverse complement.
TCTGTACTACTGAGACTTGCTGTCCGTCCGTCTTTCACCAGGCTGTATCTAAAGAATGGTGATAGCTAGACAGATGATGTATTTCTTTGCCGCTATAACAACATATACTTAAAATGAAATAAAATAAATAATTAAGGGGGACTCCCATACAACAAATTAGATTTTTTATAGATAATGGTATGGAACCCTTTGTGCGCGAGTCCGACTCGCACTTGGCCGGTTTTTTATTCTAATTTATCATCATCACCAGTAATCTAGTTAAAGCCGCAGGACACTGCTAGTCTACATATATAGAAAAATGAATTGACATTTGTTAGTTTGATTTGGTTGATTCTTTTGTTAATGTGTTTCTAATTATCTGTTTGTTTGTATGTAACATTTTTTTTAATCCACCTGAAATCGCACCCTCACGTAGCCGGGGCTGATTGCTAGTATATAATAAAATGAAAATTAATAATAATAAAATCTCATTCTTACCACAGCTGTTGTAGCTTGAGCATCAATATATAACGGCCTGCCAACAACATCATCAAAATTTATGGAAAACTTGCCGTTTTCACCTAGAAATTAAGATGAAATAAAACATGGTTGGGCTTCATATTAACCAAATGCTTTTAGCAAAAAGAATAACTGCCTGTTGGCTAAGTTGGGTGTGCATTTGCCTTCTTAGCAGGGGTTTGATACTCGATGGGAACAAAAGTTTTCTCTCCAAGGTAAATTTTCGATTAATTGGTATTGAGCAAGTTGTACTGGTGAGGTCCGATCAGTCGTTTGAAGGTCCACACAATATTTTTTATAAACCAACAGTTCATTATACTGTAGGTACAGGTTATGTTTAGATTTCAACTTTTTGCGTAATAGTGAACATAAAGAAATGCAATACCCAAAAAATTTTATAACTTAATATAATTCCTATATCTATAATTTTAAGCACGAATTTGTTAGTTATTGCTTAAACATACGATTTCCTTACCTGTATCAGAGAAGAGCCGCTGCCCTTGTAGAGTGTCTAAAAATTCATTGTATTGAGTGCGAATTATCCTTTTTGCAACATTGTTGGAAAATATGGGAACGATAGTTCTGGCTAAACGAAACATTTCCTATTTATTTTGCATATATTTTCCCCATACAAGTTTTTTACCTACAAACTTTAGCGATTTTTGTATCAATAAAATTGTCTTTTGTGTCAATGTCAAAAAACAAATTATTCCTACATATCAGCTGTTTTTACCACAGAGACTTAGAGAAACCATTTTTGTATTCAAATTGACTGAAGTCAAGGATTTTGAAGCTAAACCGTAGGTTTGTTTCCTATCTCGATGACTGAAGTCCATTCATTGGACTTTTGTCAATTTGTAGAGCTTGGCCAAGCGCTGGTCTTTTATAATTATTACGGTATTTTGATACTTGATTCTATATTATACATATTCTTTGCTTGGGAATTGGTACTCTTTGCAAAGATAATGTGTATTCTCTTTGGATATTGTAGTCACCAAGGATGTTGTAGCTAAAGTAATAGGATGGCTAACTGACAAACTTACTGTGCCGAATATCAAACATGCATGGAATCTTATCACAACTGACTTAGAGCGTATTTACAATGTCAAATCGTTTTATCAATTGCATAAAGAACCAACCGTGGTTGCGGTCCCGAAGAAATCGGGTGAAAGGTACGAAAAGACCCCTGTGTCCCTCTCGCACAGAGCGACTAGTTTTAAAAAAGTTTCTCATTGGTAGAAATTGTAGTCTGTAGTAATAATAAGATCTTATCTGTCGTAATTATTTGTTTAATCGAAACCTTACAGAATATGTTTTTAAATGCCCTACCTACTATCAAACTATTCTCAATAAACCGTTTTTTTTCCCTAATAGTATTAGATTTTATGATATTATTTTTGATATATGGGTATAAAAGCCAAGCTACACAACTACATCCGCCATTTATAAAAATATTTTGTAAATACAAAATAAAGTTATCCTGCTATCATACTTCCTACTAATATTTTCAAGGCAAAAGTTTGTGAGTGTGTTTGTAGTTTGTTCCTTCTTGAAGCTCAATTATGATTATATTAATGAATACGTTTGTGAATATGGAATATGCATACATTTTTATTCGATTGTTGCCGTTAATACATTGCCGGAAAGAAATTTTTTCTTAATAACAATACATCTCATATCGAAATAAATAGGCATTGGGAAATGCAATCAGGTTTTTTTTTATTCAAGTAGGCAAACTTTTGACCACTATATCACCTGATGGTAAGCGACGATGGAGCAAGCTTGCCTAGAAGATACCTATTCACTCGCCGCGACTTGAAGACTCCCGTATTGTACTCATCAGGAAACACTCGGGTAAGGAGTTCTATTCCTTTGCGGTTCGCACAATGAATGTGGAGGCAAAACGCTTAGTGCGCATTTGCGGAATGTCCACCATATAGCGGTGTCGCTAAGCATTTTGTCTGCTTGTCCGACGATAGAATGGGGATGGGGGAACTAGATCGTGCAGTTCCTTAGCACACTCTCCAAAATGTATCCGATAAAAAACCGAGAGACTAGCTACCATGCGGCGTGGCGATGACCCAAGCTCTAAAGCTTTGAATTAGTCAGCTGCTCGCTACCAATGTGTCTCTTGGGTCTCCACTCAATGGTGTCAAGAGTCTCAAGCTGGTACTTAGCTGAACCGTCCCTAAGATGAGAACGTACTCCATACATGATCGGACTTGTGTTTGATACACATTGAGCAACTGTCCCGGTGTGAAGTATCGTCTCACCTTTGCAAGGACTAGTACCAAAATTGAGCTTTGAAGTTAGAGTCAAACCGAGTAACTCGAGATGGTCAGTTACTGGTAGGGATACATTTCGGAAAGTTGGAGTCAGTTCAAATTGACTCCGTATAGCGGAGAAAAAAGTTTATCAAATTTAAACACAGCGATTTTGAAAAAACTAATAGAATTTAAGGAAAGTTGATCAATCAGTGACCTCAAAAATGTGTAACTTAGTCACGATCAGCTTAGCCAATAGCGAGCGTATTGCTATTTTGAAATTCCCATCCATTTTATTTATTAAAATTCCTAATAAAAAGCATCTAAAGAAGAAAATCATATTACGGGTGTAATTTTATAAAAATAAAGATTTAAAAAAATATTTGACCTTTATGTAAATTGTATGCTTATTTCCTATTGATTATATAACGTTGTAATATTTTTCTTATATAATTATTATAGGCCAAAATGTATGGCATATGTTTCATTATTAAAATGTTGTGTTAGCGTTGGCTTAAATAATTTAGTAATTTTTAATTTTACATTGGGTCACACTCTTCGACAGCAATTTGTGTCAGTTAGGTGTCATAAAAGTTAGGGTTTACCTTCATTGGATTTTTTATGGATATATTGATGATCAAGCCGTGCCGCCCCGCAGCTTTGTCTGCGTTTATCAAGTTAAATAGCAGCCTATTTGTTAATCCTAGGCATAAGCTGCGTACATTCCAAATTTATCTTGCCGCGTGAAGAGAAAATAGACATACTTAAATAATGGCACAATTACACACAACCTTTCGGATGAATAAATTAGGTTTATATAAGTATGTAATAATAATATTTACCAAGATTCTGACATATCAATGTAGTAATAATATCTGTCATCGATTTATGGATTATCTTTATTCTAGGTTATAAATTTAAACATGGGTTGTAAATGTATCTAGAAGCTTATTACAACAATTTACAGCACATATCTCCGCCATTTTGAAAAATATCGAACCTGCTCACAAAATATCACGAGAATCGGTTGAGAAATGCGACCTGTAGAGGAGAACAACTGAAAATCCGGAACTACGAAAGCAATTTTGCCCAAGCTAAAATGAAATCGCTCCGTTTCCGCTTTGCTCTCGTTCGGTCAATTAAACCGAAAGTAACTTAGTCTTTCATAATAGTTAATAGCTGACCCAACCGGCCGGCGGCGTTCGCCTAGCCTTCATATAGTATATTTTAGTTTATCTTTATGAATGACATAATAATATTTTTATTACATATCATATTGTAGCATGATTACACAGTTAAATATCACTCTAGTAGAACATAATTCAAATGGCTCAAAATGTTATCCCACAAATCTTAAAATCAGGGTTACCCTAAAGAAAAGGGACACAGAGGTTCTTTGTGACCTCTCACTAGGACACAGATTTTCGACGGAGTCGTCCCTCCTTTTACAAACCGTAGGTTTGTTTCCTATCTCGATGGTAGTCACTAACTAAACGGTTGACATTAAGGTAGGAGACGAACCTGTACGGTTTGGTCATGGGTTTGGTTGGTATGTCTTGACTTAGTTATCTATGATCCCAGCTACGACGTCCACAGCGGGTCATCGCAACGAGGGCGATACGCGGTTACCGGACGGTGTCCTAGACGGCGGGGTGCGTGCTTGCGGGTGACCCCCCCTGGGGGCTCCAAGCGGAGATCCTCGCCGAAGTTTACCACTTTGTGGCGGCGAGGAGGTCCCGTGGGGACCCCCCAGCGTGGGAAGATGTCACACGTATGCGAAGGCGGGCGCGGGCTGCCCTGTTGCGGCGGTGGACGGAGGACCTGGCTCCACCAGTCCCTGGGTTGTGGACGGTGGAGGCTATCCCCCCGGTCCTTCGGAGGTGGGTAAGGCGGCAATTTGGGTCGCTGACCTTCCGATTGGTGCAGGTGCTTTCTGGACACGGATGTTTCGGAAAGTACCTGCACCAAATTGCGAGACGGGAGCCGGCCCCGGTCTGCCACGAATGTGGAGCGCTGGAGGATACGGCGCTCCACACGCTGGAGGTGTGTGCCGCATGGGGCCCCCAGCGGCACACGCTTTCAGCGATCATAGGTGGAGATCTCTCCCTGCCGAGTGTGATAAACGCCATGCTTAGCAGCGAGAGATCGTGGCAGGCGGTGGTCTCCTTCTGCGAAGCGGTAATGGCGCAGAAGGAGGCCGCGGAGCGGGCCAGAGTGGTCGACCTCCGATCTGACCCGCTCCGGCGCAGACGTACGGGGGGGAGGAGGAGGCAGTTCGCCCGCCTCCTCTCTCCTCCCCTGTAGTGGGATCACTGGTGGAGAGCCAGGGGGCTCTCCACCGGCTTGCACGGCCCCACACGTCTGAGGGGTGGCCTTGATGAGCAAGGTCACCCCTCCATGGACGCAGTGGCCCGGTTGGGCCTACCGCCGGGGCAAGATAGTGACTGCTAGCGCGACCCTATCTTGCCCCACCTTGGCGAAGGACTGCTCACGGGGGGGTTTTTAGTGGGTTCGAGCCCCACATACCCCCTTCTTTCACCCCTGGGAAGGAAGGAAAGTGCAAGGCATTTCCCCCCCACAAAAAAAAAAAAAGTTATCTATGATCACTAAACTAACCACAGAGTACCCTTGTATATACACGAAAAATTAAACTCTGTGGATGAATTCACAGAGTACCTTTGTATGATGAATTGAATGTTATTTTTGCACTCATTGCACTAGAATTGTGGGAAAAAAACAATTTATTCAGAAAAGTTAAACGGAGTGATTACATTATCTTTGAGAAAAGTTACGATTTTTCTTCCTTTATAGTTATAAGCGTAGGTTTTCACGAATTAAACACGTATCACATGTAGGTATATGTATACAAATCAATCTTTGATTTAAAATGGTTTACCTACATTTTCCTAATCATTTGACTGAGGAAGAGCTGATGCTTCAGGCTAAATATCAAAAACTAAAAAAGAAAAAGAAAGCCCTTCAAGCTTTGAAGGCGCCGAAACAAGAACCTGAGAAACCAATATTACCTAAACGTCCTACGGAAGCAAGAGATGCGAGAGAAATCGCGCGAAAACTTATTAAAAGTGGTGCTATTCAAGCGATCAAAAGTCCACCGGCACAGCCTCAAAATGCAACATTCAAGAGGCCTAGAGCAGGTAAAGTTGTATCGACTTGTATCTACCAATAACTATATGAAAAATGTTCACACACAAGTTATCTCCCCAAGGGAAATTTTTGTATCTGATTCTCTGGTTGGAATCATACAACAAACTTTTTACAAAAATGTTCTGTTATGACTTCAACACTGTGATATAGACATATCAGCATTCTGTTGCTAGTCTATAAATAAACAAAAATGTTATAATGCTTTGTTAATAGGTAGAGAAAGAAAGTTGAGTGGATCAGCAGGAGCAGTTGGAGGTGTAGCATCATACCAACCATTTAGTGCATCACAGGAACCTCCGCCACCTGAAGAAAAGCCAGCTCCGAGAGTCAAATACCTTTATGACTCCTTTGTTACATCTAGGGAGAAGTAAGTGGCACCAACCAGTTATGGTTGTCATAACTCCTGTTTGATTTGAGCGTTTCGCTTCTACATTTATCATGCATAAGCTAAATAGTGGAACTTATTGTCGCGGACAATCTTGGAATGTTACAATCTGGGTGTCTTCAAGTCTAGAGTGAATATGTATCTTCTAAGCAAGCGCTTACATCTTCGGCCGCATCTTCACTTTCCATCAGGTGGGATAGAGATCAAATGCTTGCAGTAGTAAGAATAGAAAAAAAATTGTTTATTGTTTAGCTGTGTTGAAAAAGTTCTTATAGTGTATTATTATTAGACTTAGCATATAAGAAATAGAAATACGCTACCCACTGGTAGTGGGCTTGAGCACTTGAATTAACTATAAGGTCGATGACTTGTAGGTAACTTAGTTCTTTGCTGTATATAGTTTTAGTTTAATTTTAGGCAATATAGGCAATCGGCGCATAGATATTAGCAATAGAGAATCCATGTTATCTTACAGAGAGGAACAGAAGACACCTCGACATCCAGGTCCAGGTGGCGAAACACCAACACAAACCACTAGTCGTAGCTGCACACTCCAAGTGACAGGCCCGAGAATCAGCGAGGAAACCATCAGGAGGAGATTGGCTGCGTACGAGTTCACATTCACACAAGAAAGTGATGATGATAAGTATGTCAATATTCTCCAAAAGCTTAAAAATAAATGTATTTAGCCTGGTCACTACTTTGAACTGCCTGTTAGGTAAGTTAGGTGAGCGTTCGCCTTTTAATTCGCAATATGGCGTCTGGTTTTTGCCATATTGAATTTTAATTTATTGACATGTCTTTAGCAGGGTGAAGACAAATCGATTCTAGAAAGAATCAAAATCTTGGCACCCTTGGTCTCTATAGGGCCACAAAGGAGCAAAAACGCCGTCTGCGCCGTGGGTCCCAGGTTCGATTCCTGGCAGGAGCACAAATTCCTTCCCATGGGAGGATATTTGTGCTTCTGGTTCTGGGTGTAATGTGTGTGTGATGTGAATGTTTCCAGCACCCATGATACAATTAATTGATAAACTTAATATTTCCTTACATCCACAGAGCATTCCTAACATTTGACAACCCAGAGACAGCGGGGCAAGCTCAGACAGCTCTAGATGGATTGGACGAAGGCTGGCGGGTCACAGTCGCTAGAAGACCACCACAGCAAGGGGCCTGGGCTCCCTCTGCCTCACCTAGAAACCCTCCACCTAAGGACGCCAAGCGCACACTTGTCAGCTATGAAGACATATTCGATTAAGTCAAGGTACTCATACCACAGATTTAATAGTTATTTCTTCTTAGTGCCATTCAAAGTTTGATTCCACCCGTGGACAAAGAGTCTCGCTATAACCATAAAAGTACAACTACAATATTAATATCTTGATTCATAATATAATAGAAACATATACAAACTTTTCATAGGCTTAGTTTGGTTGCATTGGCCTTTTTTCTAATTTGTTTTTTATGTTAGATAAACAAGCATTTGACCACCATCTCACCTGATAAAAAGCAAAGATGCGTGCCTTCTAAGAACCGGATACCGGGTCTACTTTTCTACATAAGGGAAGGTTGTGTTTCTGGTCCTGGGTGTGAGTGTGAGTGAGATGTGAATGTTTCCGGTATCCATGACCCAAATCATCGAACTTAGTGTGGGACTGTGAGTGTGAAAGCGAATATGTAAAATTACTTGTCGAGACAGTACCATATCATCTAGGTTAGTACCTTCTAAGTTTTGTCAATAAAATCGATGGAATCTGCCCATTTGCGGAGCGGCTGTTATAACCCCCTCGTAACAGGGCGCACAAATATGAGCCTTAATTAAACTGTAATTTATTTGATAATCATACTCACCGGAAGTATGCTGCTAAGTGTCACTTCTCTAAACTCGACAAACGTCTAAAGGTATGTACATGTATGTACCAAAACATTAGCATAGAACGACTATGTATTTTATGTGTGCAGAAAAATTATCTTTACATATAAAACTAAGTCGCCTTCCGCGTCTGTCTGTCTGTCTGTTAATAACTCCTCCTAAACCACTCAACAGATTTTAATGTGGTTTTCACCATAATTCACACTTTAACGGAAGGTTTATATATATAACAAAACCTAATTAAGTTTATATGTAAATAGTAAAAAAACAATATTTTGGAATGAAGTCGCTAAAAATAAATTAATATGCCTTACGTAGGCTAAACCTTAAGAGATACATAAAAAATATGTACTATAGAAAACCTTCTGAAAACTTAAAGAAAACTCCGCGTTGGCACATCTCTATCTGTTTCGGTTGACTCTCAGTAACTATTTCTTTCGTTAAAATTTTAGTATAAATTGCGTTACTTGCGACGTTATTTATTATTGTTTGTTAAGAAACATAAACATAAACGCTTTCACACTTACAGCTCCACACTAAGTTCGAACTTGAGACTCGGACGAGAAGAGAGAGAAACTCAGACTTGTATTGTGGGTGCCGGAAACATTTGCATATCACACACACAGTTCCATCCACAACTATAAGCACAAATCTCTCTTGGGAAGGAAAGTTAAATTAATAACATTTATCCTTTGCGCTGATCATTTCCATTTATCCTTTCCCCTGACCATTTCCACTTTTGTCTCCTTTCCGTTTCAAAGTGATGTCCTGGACCTTAGTCTTGCTTCTGATGCTGCTACTCTTTACTTTGTCTTCTCTTTTGATCCCAGTCATACTCCTTTCCATGGCATGTTGACATACGGAGAGTTTATTTGTAAAGTTTTTTGTTATAACCCATGTTTCGCTCGTATGCCAACAAAGGCAGGATGCATGTGTTAAATAATTTGCTTTTCGTTGAGATCTGTAGGTTCTTGTCTTTCACTACTTCTTATAGGCCCCAATATTTTTCTACAGCTGAATTCGTAACTATTCTTTTGACTTCTTTTTTTCCGTTGTCCTCTGGAGACATCAGTTGACCCAGGTATATGTACTCTTCAACATAGGAGATTTTATTCCGTCCCACTGAACATAAACTTCTTCATACTAGTAGAAAGAAAGATGAGCTAAAACTTGGATCTGGAAACTGACGTTACGGAGATACGTGGTAAAAAATTTGCACATACTAACACACATTTTTCGCATTTATAATATTAGTAGGATATAATAGCTATGAGGTAGGGAGGTCAGTTGAAACAACATAAATGTAAAACATGTTACATTTATTTATACAGGCTTTAATTTATAATGTTCAATAATTATAACACATTTACTTATTACTTATTAAGGTAATTAAGGAAAAATCTTAAGAATAGAAATGACTGCATGTTTGTTAAGTTCTTGCTAATTACTTAATTATACATTTTACGTCCAGTTTTTAATTTCGTGTTTAGTACATCTAATTTGATCAAAGTTCCGGAGGTAAAGCGGCGAAGTCGGTTTTTTTTAAGCTTTGCTTGAATTTAATTATTCGTTTTTTATTAATGACGCAAACTCATGTTATACAATAATATATACTAATTAAAAAAACTAATAACTGACTTCAATCGCAAATATCTCCGAAACTTCATCATACTTTGATCAAATTATAATGGGAACTACCCATAATTTATGTTGTATACGGCTTGAAACACGTAGAAAAAAGTCAACTTACTTTGTAGTCGACTAGTTTCGGACAAATTTGTTGTCCTTCATCAGTCACGCGCCGAGGCCCGAGCCGCTCGCCTCTGCGTATCGCGCGTCTGACTCATCCTGATGAAGGACAACAAATTTGTCCGAAACTAGTCGACTACAAAGTAAGTTGACATTTTCTACGTGTTTTAAGCCGTATACAACATAAATTAAATTATTATACTCATTGACTGTAAATAATAAGTGGTAGGTATTGTTTACTTGCGATGATAGCACGATTCAAGAGTACGCATGATTTCTATGTTAACTGATTTGTACTCGTAAGTTTATAGCATCATTACGCCTGCGTTAAAGTTCTCAGTCTCTTTGTTCAACCTGGCAATTACCGACATCCGCATTTGGTAACGTTTGAAAAAATCAGCGCGACGCTCTGCTTCCAGCCTTCTTTCGTAGCACTTGATGCAGAGCTTGTAGACCATGATAGACCCGATGAGGCCCATCAAAGCAAACACGAGGACTAGTACTATTTCATAGATTAATATTTCACTCTCTTTACTCATAAAAGGAGTATCAGAGTTTTTGCTGTATGCTTTCTCTGCCATGTTTTTTCTTTCGTCTTCTGTTTTATTATGTATCTCTATAAATCACGTTGCAATTGTTTTACAAATTTTTGCATAAATCAAAGTCACTTGTGAGCTTTTAAACATTACACATTGCGATTTGAATTTACCATATTAATTAATTCACAATGCTACTTGAATAAAGTGTTTGTTAACAGTTAAGATAAAACTTTTCAGATATCAGCTCAATTCGCTTCTTATGTCATACAACAATATCATTTCTTTTTTTAATTTTGCACTCTAATTCTTCTTTGTAGTCTGCTGATACGAAACTTCTGACATTTTCGGATAAACTATTGATATTGTAAGTGCACTGATAAGTTGATGTTATTTCCAATTAGTGTTGAAGTACTGCTAGAGCGGTAATGGGTTGTTTATTATCCAAAACTTGACATTGTTACATTTTTGATCCTTGAAGTTTCACTGTTTTTTTATATCACCATATTTCTATGTAAACGGCACAAGCTTTTAGTTGAGTTCAAAAAAATCCAGTTGTAATTTATATCAAGTTTTTGTGAAAAATAACTGATTCAAACATCACAATCACACATATAAAATATACATTTTAAGTTTCGCTAAAGTAGCTTTATATGACCATATTACTCGATGTATAAAACATGATTTAATTTAAATGAAAAAAAAACGGCACTTATCGCGGGAGTTCGAACAAGAATAAGCTGATTCGTGGTCGCATTTGAGAATACAATTATATTAGTGAATGACGCCAGTGAATGATTTTCCTTGTGTGAGTTGTTGTGAGCATTAATTAATTTTCAATGTAATATTTTTATTAAATGTATAAATGCCCCTGAAAAGTAAATTAATGTTTAAAGTTGAGACTAAATAGTACTTAAATTAAGGCAAGTTCTCCTAAAAACTATCTTTATTTCGCTTTTCGTCATTATTGATAGGAAAACGAAAGAATTTATTTAGAAGAAAGATAGAGAGGTTGCAAATAGTTTTATTAATAATCGCTTTCACTATCACAGCACTGCACTAAGGTATAAGGGGTGTATTGTGAAAATCACATCTCGCACAGAACCAGAAACACAATTTTAATCATGATATTACACTAGATTCTGGGGTTAGCGTGTATATCAGTCTCGACCACATCATCACTTACCATCAGGATGACAAAGTGGACTAATAGTATCCTATTAGAAATAAAAAAGTAATTAACTTGGCGTGTGTTTGTGCGTGTGTGTATGTTTGAAACGTATCTTTATGACTGCTGAAATGTTTGTTGTTATAGTTTAGTCTAGATTCTAGACCCAATAATTTCAAATGTTCAATTCGATATATTTGTGGAAGCAGGGAAAGTGACATCGTAAATATATTAATAGGAAACTGACCCCTGTTTTCCTCTTCCGAAATGCGTACATTACTTGTGATATTGTGTGCATTTAACATGTTTGTAAATGGAATGAAAACAACTTTCACGTCTAGTTCACCGACCCTTAAGTCCAGTCACAGACACTAAAGATACTTTTTTTTTTCCCTGGCGCAGGCCATACTGTCGCTTCTCTGACATGAAGAGAGATTTGGTACATGGGTTAAATAATAATTTATTCAGTCAGTTATATTAAATACTAGCCGTGCCCCGCGGCTTCGCCTGCTATTATCAAGTCAAAAAGTAGCCTATGTGTTAATCCTATATATGAACTATGTACATTTTAAATTTCATCCAAATCTGTTCAGCCGTTAAAGCGTGAAGAGGGAACAAACATACTTACACACAAACTTTCGGATTTATAATATTAAATATATTTTACAAAAAAGTTGTCAAAGTACCTTAATATAAAACAAAATATTTTGGTCAATATCTAGTCACTAAATCACGTTTCAATATAATACATATACACGTCACATACAGTTACTTATTTCTAGACTAAAGATACTTCAATATAGGTGGGTAAATATTTTCCAAGTATTATTTAATTTTTGTATCTGTATGCTGAGTATAGAACTATCTATTCTAGGGTATAAGCCTACGCAGTAGCAGCATTGGTCCGAAGTAGAAGAATTAGGCCAAGTGTTAGCTGGGTCGTGATATATAGTCAACAAAAAGGAATGTATTGTCTTTCCATGTTTGTGGTAGCATTTTATAATAATAATAGTGAATCAGCTTTGTCCGCTGATTCCACTTTTTCAGAGAATATTAGTGAGTGAGAAATATTAGTCTTCTAGCCGTGCCCCGCGGCTTACTACCTACATTTCATCAAAATCGGTTTATTCGTTACGGAGATACGTGGTAACAAACAGATATACACACACACACACACACAAACTTTCGCATTTATTATATTATATTTATATACTTATTATCTATATACTAATATTTGTCACTCACTAATATTCTCTATTATTATTATTGAAAGTTAATTTTTTCGGTTACTTTAGGTATCTACTTATAATTCAATATTTATTTAAAATCATACGAGTTTTGAGTGAATCTAATTAAATTGGAGTGATACGAGCACAAATATGCTTAAACTAGGGAGGTGGTTATTTGACCGATATCGTGTTATCAAGGTCATCAATTTTAAATACTCTTTCCTTGAAAACAGCTCTGTTTTTTAAATTTCTAACTAAATGCATACTAGTTCACATTATGACATTAATAAATACGACTGTATTTTAGTTCGACTGTTACCTCAGGTTTTTTTTTCTTGTTGAAATGATTACGATGATATTTTTTTTATTTGAAGGCTGGTGCTTCCCATGTGGTCCCATTTAAATTTGATCAAGATCTGACTAGTAGTTTTTGAGTTATATTAAAAAAATGCGTATTTAATTCATTTAATCTGATCAAGGATCCGAAGGATCCGAGCAAATCCGAAGGATATAAGTGAAGTCGGTTTTTTTAAAGCGTTACTTGCGTTTAAATTATATAAAGGTAGTTGCACCATACAATATCATAATAGTTACGTTAATTCATCTCACAATAACAAGAGAGTATTTAATAGATTTACAAAACTCACACAAACACAATGCGTCAATTACAGACACAAGAACCGTTGATTCACAGCGGTTTCCAGTAACATTACTCACCGCTTCTCATTACAGTAGCCTCTAGCCTATCAACTAATGAATTGTATGTACCAATAACAAGTCGGCATGTACAACGAGTTGATGTATATATAAGCGCGGTCACTTCGGTTGACCTTTCATTACTTTGCATTCGTCGCGTTTATTCTTTTGTTTCGTGTTAATCCTAAATTATGGCTGTGAGGAATGTGGTTTTTGTCGTTTTGTTGGTGGCAAGTGCCGCTGTGTGTAAACCGAGAGACAGCACTGCGGTGCATGCAAATAATCAAATTGATTCCATAGAGCAAAATGAGTCACAGATTTCGGTGAAGGAGGAAGCTAAGAGTGCAGAAGCGCCGAATGCAGGTAAATAGGTTAATAACTCGATATATTTTGCAGGAGTAGTTTTCAGCACTCGGGTACTCTATCTAATATTGTCTATTTCGTGGAACTGTGCAAGGTTTGTCGAGTTCGCATAAATCTTTCCGCAGGTTGCTGTTATAGTATAGTTTTAGTATTTATTTAATAGCCTTAAATTTACACTGATAACATTACTATCTTATTTAAATGCATCTTAGTTATACATTTTAATGAATAAAAAGTTATAAAAATGCAGCAGAACTTTGAAATAGTAAACTGATTCGTGACGTCAGTTTCACACATTCATGTTTGGCCAACTTTCCATGACGGCATCTACGCTTTCTGTCACAATAACAACGTCAAAATGGCTGCGTTTAAAATTACTTGAACAAACTGCATTTTCAAATATATATTTTGATATGAAATGCAATCTTTTGATGAATGGAAAAAAGAATGTGTTAGTATTTGTGTATCGTAAACTAATTTTGATTGGATCTCGATGAATTATTCTTATAGTAGCTATATTATCCATTATATATTTTTTTAATAATGGGTATTAACCAATTAGATTTGTTTTGTTGTTGTTTGAGTGGCATATAGTGATACCACTCAAACAAAAATAAGTTACTTGTTTAAAACTTTTAAAAGAAAAGCTTTTAGAAGTCCGCAATATTGGATTTAAAGTGACGTCACTTTATTTTTCGAGTTATTCTCAACAAGCCCTTTTATTTGATACCCATATTGTAGGGGTTAATTAAAATTTACTTGTCCGCTATTTTGGGTGTTTCGCCATGTTGGATTTAGGATGACGTCAAACAACTAACCATGCATTGTCATCCAAACTAAACGTGAATTAAAAATTTTAGCTCAATCGGTTGAAGATATCTGCTTCAAAATTGATTTGCAAGATTCTATCCGGACAAACATACATATATTGCAAGTGAAATACGCATTATTTAGGATAAAGCGATAACTAGTGGTTAGATCTTGATAAAATTTTTAAGAACCAGCTTTCAAATTATAAAAAAACATGAGGTAATACACATAAAAAATACAGTCGAATTGAGAACCGCCTCCTTTTTTAAAGTCGGTTAAAAGAATGTGCATTGATAGGCTCGCGCTCGACCACTATCTCAGCAGTTGATGTGTTCTGGAAATGGATGGTAAACATGAAAGGCCTATTAGAATGATAGATTTTAGCTCGCCTTCTATGCAGTGGTATCGAGCAATTGCTTCCCGACGTGGACACAAGTTTTCTCCCAGGGAAAATTTGTGTGTTATGAATGTTTCTGGCACCCACGGCTGACGAAAAAAACGCGAAAGTAAAAAAATAGCGTTTTTGATTTTGTATAATTTTCCAAAACCTGTGTTTCTTCGTGTGTTAATATGTAATAATGGTGGATTATTAACCGTTAATACTTAGTAAATGTGCATAAGTATAGTCAAGTCATACAAAGTTGAAAAACGTGATTTTCGCCTTCGCTCCTAAACTCCAATAGAAGTTCTAGTAAAGTTTCTACCACTTTACTAGGGCATGACCTGACTATGACTGTCTACTTGACTTTGACTGTGACAAAGACTTTTATTATGAAAAATAGAAATTGTTAATATTTCGACTGAAGGACTATGCATCCATGGCTATGAAAAAATTTAAAAAAAAAACACAAGTCATCGAACTTAGTCCCCACACTATACATGTGAGAGTGGAAGCGTATATTATGTTAGATTTTTTGTCTGATAGTCAGTAGTAGCATAGTATAAATATAAATGCGCTAAGTATATACGTAGCCATTTAGTATTTTGCATACCATTATCCTCACAGGGTACCTATAGTACTTGAGTTATGCTTGAGTACAACAGGCTATTGTTTACTTGTAGTTGTTCTCGTGTATTCTGTTTGTAGGAAAACAATGGTTGTTATTTCCTTCTTGTTTTGTGTTGTACTGCATACCGACCATACGACTACCTACATATACATCTAAGTAACATCTTTTAGTTATCCAGTTAACTATTATTATACCTAGTGAGTCTAAAATTTGCCCCAATGTTATTGTAATGTACAGCATAAATTTATAATTAATTATTTAACTATAAATTTATAATTAATTATTTAACTATAAATTTATAATTAATTATTTAACCGACTTTACCGCTTTATCTTCGGAACCTTGATCAGATTTCATGTATTTCACACGCGTTATTGACTATTACTCAAAAACTAGATATCAGATCTTGATAAAAATTCAATGGGACCACATGAGAAGCACCAGCTTTCAAATAAAAAAATTATCGTCAAAACGGCTCACAACGAAAGAAGTTGTGAGGTAACTTTTGAAGTCGGGTAAACGAGAACATCGTCTAAGTAGTCAACAAAATAGGCATTATTAACGATATTTCAAGAACTACTGATCAGATCTTGATCAATTTTAAATGGGACCAATTAGAAAGCAACATCTTTCAAACAAAAAAAAATGGTTTCACGTGAAACGAAGTTATGAGGTAATACACATAAAAAAAACTGTCGACTTGAGTATCTCCTCCTTTTTTGTGAAGTCGGTAGAAAAGGACCTTAAGTTTATACAGTAGGTAAGAAATGTTGTATGTGCGAGTGTTTTTATGAACGGTTGAAAAAATTAAGGTGAAATTTGAAAGATCGTTACGACCCTGTAAAATAACTAGGATTTAAAGTAAGTTTCTAAATAATTTTATTTTTCTGTTTTTTCCAGTTGTGCCTCTGATAACAGCCCGGATCCCATGTCCCTACGAAGAAGCCACGGATGATGCAACTTGTTTCGAACATTGTGCTCCAAAAGGATACTCCTACGGAATATGTGTCAGTAAAACGTGTAGCTGCATATAGTTTTTTTTATATTATGTAAGGAAGTTTTGTATGTATTAAAATTAAACATAGAAAATTTAATTCTTATTTTATTTTCATAATTAACAAATGTTTAAAGACACACCTTTCTATCAAAATGATTTTGTTTGATTGCTACACAGCCTATTAAATTAAATATAATGCAAGTTATATCCTCAAAGGCACTACTCTGGTTGTGAGCGAGATAGGTCTTAAGAGGCCAATAATAATAATGGTGACCCGTACTGCCAGTCCCAAGTTGTTCGTGGCATGACATCAATTGTTAACATATGCCTTCGGGCGACCTATCCTTACACTTATATATACCAATAGCTAAGTCAATAAAAAAAAACTAAATCTAAAACGAATGCCTTCGATTGAACCACCAACAATACCTACTAACATAGGTTGGTAATGGTCTATAACAATACCTTGAGCAGCTAAGTTGGTATTGTGTATAAATGCTTACTTAGCATATTTAGTAACAAGTACGGGGAACTATGTCATAATAATGGTTTAGCAGTGTTGGAATCTTATTGTGCTACGATACGACACTTGAAAACAGGGAAACTATTATCTAAGCTTATATGCAATTAGCTATGTCCATCCTTAGCAGGGTACTGGTTGGGTAAGCTTACCTGTGTAAATCATTAGCTACTTATGAGCTCATGTTTGTAATTATTCTACACTGCTCACGTCTACGGTATAGTTAAAATGAATTACTTAGACTTTTCACACAATTCTCTAGAAACAATTTGTTCCATAGCTGGCAATTGAGCTTTAGGATGAATTTTCTGAGAGCAAATCAGGTCCGCTTCATCTTTGATTTGGTTCCAGCTGTAATCTACATCGTCTTTATTCGTAAGCCGGGAACAAATGACAAATCTGATGATGATTCTTTCGTGGAAACTTCCCGCAACCATGAATACTTTTTTCTTGTTTGTTAGATTTTGCAGCAGCGTCTTGGTAATTATGTCACCGTCTTTGAGTCTGAAGCACACCAATCCCATGGAAGGTTCCGGCTCAACCAAAAATCGATCGTCAGCGCGCACTAAATTTGCAAAATGCTGAGCGAGTTCGATTTGGTTTCTAATATGGTTTCTGAGACCTTCAGCACCGTATATTCTCATGACTGTCCATAATTTCAAGGACCTAAAACGGCGACCGAGGGGCATTTGCCAGTGTCTGTAGTCGGGGATTTTAGTTTCAGTTTTGACGTCGTCTAAGTAAATACGCTGTACATCGAAGGTTTTGACAAGATCAAACCCGTTTTTAACCCACATGGCAGAGCAGTCAAAAGTGACCGGCATCCATTTGTGTGCGTTGACGTCAATAGAGTCAGAATATTCGATGCCCTTCATCAGGTGCCTGTATTCTGGGCATATAAATGCTGCTCCTGCATAGGCAGCGTCGACGTGTAGCCAAACGTCAGCTTCATTGCAGACAGGGCCTAGTTCATACAATGGATCAAAGGCACATGTGCCCGTTGTGCCAAGATTCGCCACAACGTAGCATGGTATTAGACCCTGAGCTCTGTCTTCTTCCATTGCTTGTTTCAGAGTTGCTCCGCGTAATTTTCCAGTAGAATCGGCTTTGAGTAGTCTCATTTTCATCGAACCTAATAACCCTGCCTTTTCAACTGATGAATTGCATTGGTCTGATGTGTAGGCGACAAGTTTAGGTTTGATTTCATCCTCGTCTAGGTCTGGATTTTCTTTGACGAGTTTACGCACGGTTTTTTCTTTGGCTACTAATAAACCGACCAGTGTGGCTTCGCTTGCAGAACCCTGTGTGCAAAAGACAAATGGTAAAAGTAATTAACGTTTTCAAAATCCAATTGTAAGTTATTCCTCGTGAGTTACGATGGATCCTCAACCTCAGATGGGATTAGTAAGGGAAGACAATATAAAAAAGGCCGATTCCCACCCTTCACAGTAGGAAATAACAACATTAAAATTCGGAAACAAAGTCGGCTTTGTGAAAAATGATAAATATTTAATATACCTATTATTTGAAAACCATTAAAAATAACGTTCAAAATAATTTAAATATAAACAACAAGTGAATATTTAGCGTCTGCTAATATCCATTTGTTCTATTATCATGTTTTCGTCAGTTTTTCTATTCTACTAATATTATAAATCCGAAAGTTTGTGTGTAAGTATGTTTGTTCCCTCTTTACACTTTAACGGCTGAACGGATTTGGATGACATTTTAAATGTACATAGATTTTACCGAGGATTAACCTATAGGCTATAGCATATATGTTAATCCTAGGTATAAGTACTTTTAACGCGTCTTGTCCCTCAATTAAACCAAATATATATTGTATACCTTTTTTATCATTATTTTGTTCTTAATAATATTTACCTGTATTATTCCTCCTCCTGGTCCGGATGAGCAGTTGAGGAACTCCTCAGGTAGACCGAGCAGTTTTCCCAGCCAGTTCATGGTTATTACTTCCAGCTCCGTGCAGGCCGGGCTGGCTATCTGAAAATTCATACGGATCTCTATTAAATGAATGTATGAAAATTTGATAACCAAACTAAAGTTTTATTGCAAGGTGATAGGTTAGGTATATCTCTTCCATAGGTGGTCTGGTCTACTTCCGGGCCTACAGCTGGGGGCAAGATAGTAACTGCTAGTGAGACCCTATCTTACCTCAACTCGGCGAGGGACTGCTCACTGGGGTTAGTGCATCAAGCAAGAAATGAAGAGAAGACTGCCGACTGACAATACCGTTCAGGAACTACGGACCTAGTAACCAATCCATAGTTAACTCTTGTCTTTCGTTTTTAAATCAGTTTTGCCGCGAAAAGGTAACAAACATTTAGGTAAAGGAGTATTACTAACGTCTCACTTATTTTTGAGAGAGAGACGCACATTGCAGCCACGCAGGGTTTAGTTACTCTCAGTATCCGCGTGATACTACAGATGTGTGTATGTACCTATCTATGTATTTCCTTACGGTGGCCAAGGTGCTGAATAGGGGACAGGGAGAGAGGCTTACATGGTACTTTTTATCCTATGATTAATCATTATCATCAGTAATAAGAACAAAGTCGAGGGGCTTAGTTGACCGAGCGAGCAAAGCGAGCAAAGCGAGCTAAGCGTCTCCGTTTCAGCTCGGGCAAGATTGCTTTCGTATATCCGGCGGATTTCCGGTTGTTCTCCACATGTCGCATTTACAACCGATTCTCTTGAAATTTTGTGAGCAAGTTCGATACTTATGTACTTAGTATTTTTTTGTCGATTCAATTATTGGAAAGTTTTCAAAATAGCGGTATTTGGGGTTGAAAACGTAAAAAAAACGTATTTCAGCCATTTCGAAAAATACTCGAGGTCTTCAGCTCACAGATTTTACCAACTACTTTTGAGTGCCCCGTCATTTATTAGTAAGTAGGTACACTTAATAGTAAAGTAAGGATAACCTTCCAATTATATAAATTTAATGTGGTGTGCATACCCAGCTGAATCCAATAACAGATAAACCATCGCAGAGCAGGCTTCCGACCATACTGGCGTAAGAGCTTCCTGTTGGGTAGAATGCATGGAACCGTGGAGAATGCCAGTGAGTTACCTGTAAATATATATATACCATGACCATTTAATCTGAAAACAGCACATCAGAAATGTCGCAAAGGAGATCCATGGCTGAGGGTTTGAACTTATCTTTTAAGGCAGTCCCCGAATGCGGCGATGCCAACCTTGTCAAATGCCATGGTCACAGGCGTTTTACTATAATCGGTTACCTATCCTACTAATATTATAAATCCAAAAGTGTGTTTTTTTATAGGTCTTAACGTTTACTTATATTTTTTTCATGCCTAACTATGGGCCAATTGCCTATATTTCCTAAAACTAAACTAAAACTATGTACAGCAAAGAACTAAGTTACCTACAAGACATCGAGCTTATATAAAAAAAAAAAGTTTGTGTGTAAGTATGTTTGTTCCCTATTCCCGCTTTAACGGCTGAACGGATTTGGATGAAATTTAAAATGTACATAGATTATACCTAGGATTAACACGTAGGCTACTTTTTAACTTGATAATAGCGGGCGAAGCCGCGGGGCACGGCTAATGTAATATATACAGAAAACCTTGTCTGTAGATCCCTTTTAGTTATAAGGGCGCCTGTTGGACACTAACGTATAAGTTAGTTTGAATTTTTTTTATTCTCATCTTATAAATTGGAACAATGAAGTATTATCTTTATATTTGTGTCTATCATTATGAATCCATAGGCTCCCGTACTAGTCAAACTGTACCGATATTATGTTTGTGACTTATTTCATACAGAAACACTGAATTCGATCTATCAATAGAGACTAACCACTGTTGGGTGAGACATGTTTTTTTTTTATGCAGAATAGGCAAATATTTGACCACAAAGATAATGACATGCTTGCCTAGAAGATACCTGTTCAATCGAGACAGAGACACAGGCAATGAGTTCCCCTCCCTTGCTGTACGGATGATGAACGTAGAAGCGAAACGCTTCGAGCGAACAGGAGGTATGTCGACCATAAATGGATGGCATTTGATAGTTTGTCAAGATATTTTGAATCTGGACTTAAGAATAAAATTAAGTATTTAATTGGCCTTATTACCAACTTCACTACAAAGGAGGAGGTTCTCAAGACGACTGTATTTTTTTATGTGTTTCACCTCATAACTTCTTTCTACATGGTCCCATTTAAATTTGATCAAGATCTGACTAATAGTTTTTGAGTAATCCTCAATAATGCGTATTCTGTGGACAACATTAACGATGTTCTCGTTTTTAACCGACTTCAAAAGTTACCTCATAACTTCTTTCGTTGTGAGCCGATTTTGATGATTATTTGTTTTATTTGAAAGCTGGTTCTTTTCATGTGGCCCCATTGAAATTTGATCAAGATCTGATCTCTAGTTTTTGAGTGATCGTCAATAATGCGAGTTTAATACATTAAATCTGATCAAGGTTCCGAAGATAAAGCAGTGAAGTCGGTTTTTTAAACTTTGCTTGAGTGTAATTATTTAAGCTTTGCTTGCGTTTAATTATTTTTAGTTTTACGCACTTTGAATTTACCTACTAATGTCGGTACATAGGACTAAACTTATCTACACTCAACTCAAACAAACCAGTAGACAGACAATACTTAATAGGGTACATTTTCCATTCGTTGTAAATTGATATCTAGGCAGGGAAACTTACTATTTATTTTCAAACATTATCAAAATTGATGCAGCAATACGTGAAAGTGTTGTATAAAGTGCTATGATACTTACGCCAGGCATTATAGCTTGATCAAAATCTTTGAGAACTTCCTTCCAGTCTTCAGGCTGTTCTGGTGCGTCCTCCGGTAGCATTTTCAGCAGATATCCTGGCTCTACCGAAGGTAGTACATCTCTGTAGTGTAAAAAAAATAAGGTAAATGATTACTGAATATATATAACTATCATACAGGCACTCTACACCACTAGTATATTTACAATATAGACTCTATAGTGATGAGGAATTATTTTAGGGTGAATTCCTGTACCTCATCAATGCGAAATAGGCCTAGATTTGGCCACCATCTTGATAGGAAGCGATGATGCAAAAAAATTCGTGTCCAATATTATTTGATAATGTAAATGACGGAGTAAATACTTTTTTTCAGGCATTTGTTGCGTTGCCGTAGGCGTAGTACAATAAAATTAATACAGGCTGGATATAAAAATAAACATAAACGCTTTCACACTCACAGCCCCACACTAAGTTTAATGACTTGTGTCGTGGGTGCCGTAAACATTCACATCACACACACAGAACCAGAAACAGAAACTTCCTTGAGAGAGCACTTGTTCCCACCGGGAATCGAACCCGTTACCCCCTGCCTAGAAGGCGGACGCGCATCTAAGCCAACGGTCAGTTCTTAGTTATACAAGTTGATGATGTCGTGATCTAGGACCCTGATGCTAATGATGCCTCTCGTGTCTTCATAAAATTATAATTACATAAACAATGGAGCATTGCGTTTGCTTACAGAATGCATTCATATTAGACTTCGTGATGGCGTCGCGTCAAGCGGAAACTTTGTGAGAAATAATTGTAGGGAGGAACTCGCCTTGTTTACATTGACTTAGTAATAGCTATTTATTGAATAAAGTTCCAATCTTTGACATGGTTTATCATTGTTTTGTCTCCTTTCTGTTTATTCACAATATAACTTAGGTACCTATTAACAAGGCGAATGTTTAAAAGACTATGTCCTACTACTAGTGTTGGTACCTACAAAAGGGCTACCCATAATATAAATCCACTATATATACTTCATCACCATATGTATTATATATATTTGAAAATATATTGCAGTGCTCTTTCATTTGATACCTATCTTGATGGTATATTGTTCGTTTTTATTTTTTTGTAGAGGATGCCATCATCGTGATTGGAGACAAACGGGGCTGAGTCACCCACGTCCGTAGGAGGATACCCCTTAAGTCTGACTCCCTACACGTGGTCCCCGGGTGGTGCTAATCAGGTGACATTTGAGAGGTGGTAACATTTTGTGAGTTGCTCGCCTGGCTTGCTACCAAAGTAGCTTACCACCATCAAGTTGAAAGTCTGCCGCCAAGCCAAATACGGTGTTCCGGTAGCATTATCCTTGAGAGTTATCCTTGAGTGAGAGCCTGCGTATTCCAGGTCTAGTGTGTTTGCCAGCTTCGATCGCATCGTCACTTGCCATCAGGTGAGATAGTGGTCAAACACTAGCCTGTCACAAATAAAAAAAAAAAAAAAAACCTACGTTTTTAGATACCCGGCGAATTGTGACGAATCCATAGATACCCTATATGTTAAAATCAGTTTATTACTGTGAGAAATCAAACTAACATACACAGACACTTGAAGAAGCGTGTGGGTTCGATTCCCGGTGTAAACTGGAAACACACAAGTTTTCTCCCCAAGGGAAATTTGTGTTTCTGGTTCTGGGTGTGATTGTGTCTGTAATGTGAATGTATCCGGCACCCACAACACGGCTGTGGCGTGAAAGCGTTTATGTTATGTTATGTTTATGTATACGATGCTAAAATAGTAAAACTTTTTTAGCTTCGCTGTACTTGGGTAAAAATAGATAAACCTTTATTTTATAAGTAAGGTGGCTACTCTAAAATCTAGGTAAACACATTCTTAAATCATAATCATAACATAAACATAAACGCTTTGACACTCACAGCCCCACACTAAGTTCGATGACTTCTGTAGGGGTGTGTGTGTGATGTGAATGTTTCCAGCACATTCACATCACACACACAATCACAGCCAGAACCAGAAACACATTTTTTCCTTGGTGAAAAAACTTGTGTTACCGCCGGGAATCGAAGCAGGGGTCTGCTTAGAAGGCGAACGCCACCCGACTAAGCCAACGAGCCGTTCTAAAGCGTCTTTTATACTTAGAGGAATATTCTACCGGTTATTAATATTATTTATTCAAGTTCCTACCAATACATGTAGGTAATGCACCGCGATAAAATAAATTTAAATAGGTTTGGTAAGTAATTAAAGATATATGCGTGTCAGAAGGTACTTACCTACGTACCTACAGTTTTTAGGGCACCCACGATTAAAATGGCGATAAAAATAATTGCATTATTTATTCGTTTCCTTTTGATAAAGCATAATAAACTCAAACCAGAAGTTTATCTTATTGGTACAACAAAAACATTTACGTATTTATTTCATAACTTCAACTTGATAGCATTCTAGAAAGACTCGAAAAGAAGAGGTGTAAGAAGAGGAGCCTCCCTTTCACTAGAACTTGTGTTTAGAAATGCTGTCGTGACGGGTTCTGTATCACAGCTTCAATAACAGTTACTGCGTAATCCCGCAAATGCGAATAGGATAGATATAATAATATTTTGAATCGACATAGATAAGAAGGAGGTTCTAAAACTTCTTTGCTTTTTCTCTTTTTTTTATGGTGGATAGGCTAGCATTTGACCACTATCTCACCTGATGGAAAGTGAAGATGCGGCCGAAGATGTGACATGCTTGCCTAGAAGATACCTATTTACTCTAGACTTGAAGACACCCAGATTGTACTGTTCGGGAAACAAAGACGCAGGCAATGAGTTCCACTCCCTCGCTGTACGGGGGATAAACGTAGAAGCAAAACGCTTCAAGCGAATCGAATTGAATTTAAAACCATTCATAACTTACTTAATGTTTCTAGTCTTAAAGAGATTTAACTTGTAAAATCTCAGGGTGACGAGCGCAGTGATTTACTTACCTGATTTTGACCTATATAAGTTCAAAAATCTCTGGTGACACTGAACTGTAATGGGTATGACGCTTACTATCAGTCGAGCGTCTTGCTCGATTCGTCTCTCAAGTATTAAAAAAAACAGGGTGTGTCGTAAAGACACGCGATAGCAGTGAAACTTTTGTATTATAGGGAAACTTTTTAATTATTCCTCCCACCACTTTTCGTCACAAAAAGGTTGCGTATTAGAATTTCAAAGCCCTCCAATGAATAGTTGCTCTTGTAAAAAAGAACCAACAGGACAAAGTCACGCTCTGGTCAGCTAATTGCTATTACTCGTTACGATATATTAAAAAATAACATGCGGGGCAGTCTTTGGGGACTGCTGATAGAAGTGAAAACTATATATAATATATATCCTATACACAGTATACATATAGCTCTTATGGGAAGCGTGCGATGACGATGACGCGAGCTCCATGATTTTTATTCCCCAAAAAGTTTTCACTTCAAAAACGAGATTTTTGGGTATCCTCATTTGATGATCTTGTGAATAGTTTATTTATCACGGAAATCGAGCTTTGAAGATTTTCGCCTGTGTTTTTTCTATTGTCAACTAAGTACATATATGATACATTTTCAGGCTTTCGCCTTTACTTGTGCTGCGAGACTTACTTTCTTGCCAAATTTGATGACTAGGTCAACGTCAAGTCTCAGATATTTAGCATAGGTTAATGGCCCTATTTTTGATATTGATGATGTAAATGTTCGATATGAATTTCAACTTGATAATTCTACGCGCTTTTGCTAAATGAATAATATATTCTGTCACAAACAACAATGCGATCCTATTAGGGTTTCTTTTTATCGTTTGAGGTCTAAAATCAAAAAATAAATAATCAATTTTAATGCAGTTTGTAAATTTATGATAAAATAGCGACGCCAAACATAGACAGAGAATGTACCGCTTTGTGGCAGTCTCAGTTCGTAATAATATTATGTTGACTCGCAGAATTATACGATAAAAAAACAAACAAACGTATTTACACTCACAGCTCTAAAAGCCTTGTATCGTGGGCGTCGGAAAATTTAACATCACACACACAATCACACTCGGAACCAGAAGCACAAATATCCCTTGGGAAGAAAGATTGTCCTCCTGTCGGGAACAGAATCCGGGACCCACGGCGCAGAGGGCAGATATCGGCTCACTGCGCCAACTGGGTCGTAAAATCACCCTTTTCAAAGCGTTCAAAGTTTTTTAGGGTTTATATAAGGGGAATATACCAAAACCTCGATGTATGTACCTACCCTATGAATCAGGTAGGTATATACGCACAAAAAAATTACCAGTTGACTGCTTAGTTCCATTTGGGTATAAGTACATATACAATGTAAAAAGGGTAGGTAGATAAGTAGATTAGATAACATCTAACATATACTATTATAACACTTCGAAACCGTAAATCCTCACCTACTATAGTATACTTAATACTATTCTCAAGAGTGAATAAGTATCTTTTAGGCAAGCATGTCACATCTTTGGCTGCATCATCACTTCCCATGGTAAGTGGCCAAATGCTTGCCTA
This sequence comes from Lomographa bimaculata, assembly GCA_948107665.1. Taxonomy (NCBI): domain Eukaryota; kingdom Metazoa; phylum Arthropoda; class Insecta; order Lepidoptera; family Geometridae; genus Lomographa; species Lomographa bimaculata. The sequence goes on along the minus strand of OX403587.1, from coordinate 12,660,952 downwards.
TTTAGCATAAAAAAAAAACAGATTTGGAATTGTAACACTTCTGCAGTGCCTGCACATGTAAAATCCCATCAAAATAGTCCATACAGATTTTGAAAGCCTCGGTAATCTACGTGAAAATATTTAATAAAAAAACGGTTGAGTGACATGAAGAAAGTACACACTTTCACAAACTTTTTACAATATTTTACTTACTTTTTATAATATTAGTAGGATATCTCCTTTTTTCACTACACAATCCACTTTTATGAATTTATATCCCAAGATTAAATATTCAATTATATGGAAATGCCTATGAGGCAGGCTACATAATTCAAAATTAATCATCATATTAATTAGTTATGCATTGTCTTAGTCCCACGATATTTTTCATTCTAAACATTTTCACATTTCTTGGTATTAAATATTAAGTACATTAACATAGTTCTTAATTGTCTAAGTAGTTATGTCTATTGTACGTATTAATTTTAAAATAAAGGATAATTTTAAAAAATGTCGAACTTGTCTACTCACTTGTCTCTTACATTTTCCACATAATCGGCGAGCATATCAATAGCCGCCCTTCCGAACTCTCTAAACTGCTGAGCGTCCATTTTCACCACAATCACGAGCACAAGTAATTCACAAGTCAGTTATCAATAGATAAACTTCTGACACTTGTTGTTGAGAAGACGATCACCGAGACAATGGTAGCAGTTCTGCACGGAGGTGCCTTTATAGCCGCTGATTAACTTTCTACGCCGCTTGCGTCTGCGCAGGTCGATAACTATGTGAACAAGTACGTCAAAATGTTTTTAAACAGACTTAATTTATAAGCTGAAAAGCTTTTAATCGTTTGCTGGAATTGTAAATTTATCTCACATTACGATAATTTATAACATACGATAATTATTAGCAGCTGTATGTCATAACATACAGCTGTTCGCCGCTGCTGCGCCTGCGTTTATCAAGTTTAAAAGTAACCTATATGTTAAACCTAGGTATAAGCTATGTACATTTCAAATTTCATCCTAATCTGTTCAGCAGTTAGTGTGAAGTGAAAACAAAAATACTTACACACAAACATTCACATATAATATTAGCGGTGCCCCGTGGCTTCGCCCGCTATTATTAACAAAACAAACAAACGCATTCACACTCACAGCCCCACACTAAGTCCAAATACTAGTATCGTGGGTGCCGGAAACATTCACATCACACACATACACATTACACCCAGAACCAGAAGCACAAATATCCCTTGGGAAGGAATTTGTGCTCCTGCCGGGAATCGAACCCAGGACCCACGGCGCAGATGGCGGACGCCTGTCCACTACGCCAACTGGGTCGTCAAGTCAATTAAGTTTAAAAGTAACCTATGTGTAAATCCTACGTATAAGCTATGCCAAATTCCATTCTAATCCGTTCAGCCGTTACAGCGTGAAGAAAAATATAAAAATAGTTACACATTTACACACAAACTTTAAGAATAATAATAAGAAAATTTTATTGTTATAACTGTGTACAAAAACAGAAGTATGTTTTTGTACCTTTCGTCCTTTTCGGACGTACAATAGTTGTAACTTAGGCTACTAATCAGAAAGATAATCGTAAAAATACTACAAATGTATTATTATTATTATATATATAAAACGCGTTCACACTCACAACACTTAGTTCGATGAATTGTGTCGTTGGTGCCAGAAACATTCACATCACACACACAATCACAACCAGAACCAGGAACACAAATTTTCCTTGGGGAGAAAACTTGTGTTCCCGCCAGGAATCGAACCCGATATCCCTGCTTAGAAGGCGAACGCTCACCCAACTGAGCCAACGGGCAGTTTAAAATATGTAACTGAAATTTACAGAAATCTACAACATTTTCAGTTATCCAGAATTATAGTACTCTTTAGGATTATAATGGGCTTTACATATAAGCCATTGCATTATAATTGATTTAAATGGTTTACCATTAAGGGCTTTTATGTGTGTAGGTAAATGGTTATACACCTTAATTGCGCTAACGAAAGTACTTTTATAGAACATTGTGTTATTTATCTGAGGAATACAAATACTAAATTTATATTTACTACGTAAGTTATAGATGCCACTGGACTGTATTGTAAAAAAATATTCAACATAGTTTTTTACAAAGTTACAAATTTCGAGTAGGACATAAATATTCCCGTCAGAAATTTCGTACTTCTAAATGTATCTTGGAGAGAATCTGTGTCTTTTAAATGATAAATACATCTGAGGCAGCGTTTTTGCAGAATGAATGTTGTCTAGACGTCAATAGAGTTGCCCCAGAAGATAATGCCATAACTTAAGTAAGGATAAACGTAGCCAAAGTAAGCGTTTGTTGCGATAGATTTAGAAGCTAAACCACTGAGTACCCATAAAACATAGCAATATTTTGAGATATTTTTGCTTAGTTTACTAATGTGAGATTTCCTATTTAGATGTGTATCTAATATTATACCTACACATTTTATTGATTTATTGTCTGAAAAAAGTTATCTTTTGTGTACATTCAGCTGTAAGGTCGGCATTTTATTATTTTTAAATAGTATTAATTCTGTTTTTTCTATGTTTACCTGAAGTTTAATTATTATTTGCTCTCATACTTGCATCAACATATTATTAAATATTTCAAGGGAGGTATTTTTTTTTTTACGGAACCCGAACTGATTTTCACTTAGTATTTTATTTGAGTCAAAAAATTTAATAATTCTGTTATAAATAGCTTTTTCGAATATTTTGTAAAAGCTGGGAAGGATAACTTTCGGTCTATAGTTCCAACTTCTTTTTTACTGACTTCCCAAAAAAGGAGGAGGTACTCGAGTCAACTGTTTTTTTATGTGTGTTACCTCATAACATTTTTCCAAGTAAACCGATATTGAAAAATTTTATTTCGTTTAAGAGATGTTGCTTTCTAATTGGCCCTATTTCAATTTGATCTAGATCTGATCAGTAGTTCTTGCCATATCGTCAATAATGCGTATTTAGTACATCTAATCTGATCAAAGTTCCGAAGATAAGCGGACAGATAGTGCGTTTAATTATTTAAAGCCTTTTTTATGAAGTGGTTTTACAAAAGCTTTTTTAAGTTCGGTAGGAAAACACCCGGTTCCGAAAGACAAGTTTATATTAAAAACAAATGGTTCAGCAATATATACATGGATCTTTTTACATGCTTTATATTATATGTTTGTAACCAACTCCTTTGGGAGCGATTTTGACCCACTTTAAACGGTCAGATTTCATTCAGAATTTTTTAGAGTTATCGAGGACCGATGACAATACACTAATTTGATAACATGATTCCATTATTACTAATTGCATCGATATGTTATCATGGCCAGTTGTTTTCTTGTTTTAGTTGTTGTACTATAATTTTGTTTTCATATACAGTACCTAACAGGCAGCATGAAAATACTATTACAATTTTGTTTTAGACATTTAAGTTGTGGCGTGGTGCTCGTGTGAGTATCATCTGAATTATGATAATTTTCATTTATATAGTACTAGCAAACCCGGCGAACTCCGTTTCGCCACTATAAACCTCACGGAGCCCGAGACCTTTCCAACGAATGCAAAACCGTGGAAATCGGTTCGTGCGTTCTGGAGTTATAGCGTCAGGAAGGAAAACCCGACTTATTTTTATACAGTAAAAAAAAAAAAAAAAAAGAAGAAAGATGATAACGATAAATTAATGACATATCAATAAATAAACACAAAATCAATTGTTTAATCAACCACGTCATTGATACGTCAAGTTGAATCATTAAAACTTGAAATTTAATATGCGCAATAGCCTATGATAAGATAAAAGCAAGCAAAGCTTAATAAAACCGACTTCAGCGCTCACATTTTGATTTTCTCGAAAGCGCTAAGTCAATTTCAATAAAGTTTCTATGGGTCCTCTGAAGTATCTACCAATCAAAAAATAATCATCAAAATCAATAGATAATTGGCGGAATGATTGCGTAATATACATACAAAAAACATACAGCTGAATTGAGAACCTCCTCCTTTTTTGAAGTCGGATAAAAAGAGCATTCTCTCATGTTTGCGTCGATAGCTACCCTGTACCGAAATACAGTCCAAGTTTAACACTTTAAGCCTCGTTTTTATTTCAATAAGCTTTGAAACATGCTATTCAGAAACATAACTAATAATTAAACATGAGCTAACTAGTATAATTTATTAGATATATATAATGTAGAAGATTTTGACTTCAATATTACAACTAAAAATTTCTTAGCTTTATTATGTACCTACCCATAGGTAGTCGGAAACACGCTTTTTTTTTTAATTATTTCATGACCATGGATGCATAGTCCTTCAGTCGAAATATTAAACAAATATTAACAATTTCTATTCTTCATAATAAAAGTCTTAGACACAAGTCACAGTCAAAGTCAAGTAGTCAGTCATAGTCAAGTCATGCCCTAGTAAAGTGGTAGAAACTTTACTAGAACTTCTATTGGAGTTTTGGAGCGAAGGCGAAAATAATGTTTTTCAACTTTGTATGATTTGCCTACACTTATGCACGTTCACTAAGTATTAACGGTTAATAAACCACCATTATTACACATTAACACTCGAAGAATCACAGGTTTTGGAAAATTTTACAAAATCAACAACGCCATTTTTTCACTTTCGCGGCAAAAACTCGAAACACGCTTTTTGTGATAAGTGTTGCCATTTTACACATTTAATATATGTTATATACCTACGGTTTAACACGTAAAAATTAAGTTCATTTTAACGATCGCGCGTTTTACACATCCTGATGAAATACAACAAATTTGTCCGAAATTAGTCGACAACAAAGTAAGTAGAATTTTTTACGTGTTGTAAGTCGTATATAACATTAATTATTATGTGTATTACTCACGACAGTTTAATTTTCAAATGTACAGATTTATTTTCTGCTAGCCGTGCCCTGCGGTTTTGCCCGCTATTATCAAGTAAAAAAGAAGCCTATGTATTAATCCTAGGTATAAGCTATGTACATTCAAAATTTCATCCAAATCCGTTAAAGCGTGAACAGGGAACAAACATACTTACACACTTGCACTCTTAAACACAAACTTTCGGATTTATAATATTAGTAGGATTCTAGCTGCTAATAAGTAGTGTATGAGAATACCACTTAAATATAATTGTCTGTTAATATTACAGGCCACTAAGTTGGCGGGTCTTGAGAGTAGGGTTTTAATATTTCGGAGTTTTTGAATAGATAGATAGATAGATAGATAATACTTTATTGATCCACTTTACAAGATGAGAAAAAAAACAAAGGCAACAAACAAGCTTATACGTAAAGCATCACAACAGGCGGCCTTATCACTAATAGCGATCTCTACCAGGCAACCTTCGGATGGAGAGAACTATAGAATATAAGATAAGGTGTACTCAACGTACTTCACTTCTTTTTATGCAATTAATTATCCTACTAATATTATAAATCCGAAAGTTTGTGTGTAAGTGTGTAAGTATGTTTGTTCCCTCTTCACGCTTTAACGGCTGAACGGATTAGGATGAAATTTGGAATGTACATAGATTATACATAGGATTAACACATAGGCTACTTTTTAACTTGATTATAGCGGGCGAAGCCGCGGGGCACGGCTAGTATTTTATAATAGACTGTTTTTATTCGTTATAATAGAGTAGAAACGTATAAGGAAATACAATTTTATTGCGACTAAACTTAGTTCTAACTACCTGCCTACACCAATTATAAACAAGTTTGTTCTAAGCTAAATCAATATTCTAAACCACCAAACCTCAATTATTTAGTGGTAGATACAAACTTAAATAAAATACAAAATCACGATTTATAGTTACGTTACATGCAGATTTAAAAATAAACTTGCGTAGTACGTAAACATGATGTAGGTTTACTGAATAGTCCAAGGCCAGGGCACGTACCTTTAATAGCTTATTTGTTTTCAAGGCTTGACTATCCTTTCAATAAATATATGTTGATTTAAGTACTTACGTAAACTATTGGATCGACATGAACGATAGAAAGAGTGGGAGTCTTCAAGTCTCGAGTGAATAGGTATCTTCTAGGCAAGCATGTCACACCTTCGGCCGCATCATCACTTTCCATCAGGTGAGATAGTGGTCAAATGCTTGCCTATCCAACTTAAAAAAAAAAAAGTGGGTTGTTCCGTCCTCACTCATCCTACCTCTTTTTGCCTTTCACAACCGATTTTTTTAAAGACAAACATTTATTTTCTTAATTCAAATAATTTATTACTAGTGGCTCTGAACTGAACCTCGCGTATTTATTAAAATGGCTGAAATATGATTTTTTTCCCTCCATACTCCGCCATTTTGAAAACTTAGGAATTGTTTCGAATCTCCAGGAGCTGCAGATAAACGCAAATATTCAGCATACGCACACAATATACTAAAAATTCTTTATTATCAAGAAAATGTGCACTCGGAATCGAGCCCAGTACCTACAATGTAGAAGGCAGACGTCAGAGGTCAGTTCAAGGATGTATAGGTATATGCATTAGGCTGGCGTGTCTCTCCATGAATCGAGCGTCTTATTGCTTGTTTCCTTTATTTTTAGCATTTAAACAAATAAAATATGTAGGTACTTATAAAATTATTTATTACTTGGTAAATAATTATTTTGTTTTGTTTCTTGTCTTAATGAAGGTGTTCAATAAAGAGTTTATCTATCTATCTATCTATTAATTCGGCAGGAAGGACACACTGTTCTCGATAGGTAGATAAACTACGATAAAATGGCGCGCCCCTCCAAAATGCAAAACGTTTGAATGTATTTGTTAAAGTATTTACAAAGCGCCACCAAGACTAGGAAAAGTGTGCTGCTACTGAAAACGAAATCTTACATATACAAACAAACGCTTTCGCAAGGATGTGACGACACATTGAAACAGTTATATGGAGGGGTGCTCCTTGTCTTCATTTGTAGTTTTTCGGAATGTCGATTACCGGTGTTTTCTTTCGGTTTGCACGTTTATTTCGAATCAGTTTATAAAATATATAGCACTGAATAAACTCCCCATTGGTTTAGTTAGGTTAGCGTTCGCCTTCTCAGCAGGGGTATTGGGTTCGATTTCCGGCGGGAACACACAAAAAGACAGACTCTAATAATCGTAAACGCCATATGAGTGCTAATTTTGAGTATTTTTAAAACTTCAATTTTTTTCTTCTACAAAAGGTGAAATGGATTCATCTTATATTGGCGAACCTAAAAAGCGAAGTGAACACTTGTCTACTAATTTTATAGTGTAAACCAATGTGTTGAATTTTTGTAAAACCGATAATTTGTTTGAACAGTTATGGCAAACAAAAAGTTCGCATTTCGAAAAATTTTTTTCAAGCCCAATCATTTAGAATTTATCAATTAGTTATTTTAAACCACTTAAGACAGTATTCACATTATCTCCTAGAGATCCGTCATCTAAGTACCAAACATTTAGTGTAGATTGGAGACGTTGAATTATCGGATTGACAGCTAAAGAAAAGATAGCTGGGCCGCACGGGTCACCCTACTGACAGCCAACGTAAGGCAGAAGAAAATCGTTTTTGTAAATTAATTTTCATGGTTTTCCATAACATTGCCAAATAAAATTATATAACTCTTGAATTTTACTTTTCTCTTGCGTCAGAAGGGTGCTTCTATCAACAGAATTAAAAGCACTTTAACAACCACCTTTAGCAACACCTCTCCACAATTTTGATTTAAAAATGTTCTAAGTTAATGGACAGCAGTCGCACATCCGCCCCGCGAACCAAAATCAAGCTGTATAGGCTGAAAAAGATTGCCTAAAGGAGCAACCATTTTCTTACAACCAAATTTAGCCGCGAGGCGGTGACATGTGGTGCCTACCTCTGTAGGCCTAATGCCACCATCTTTTTTGTATAATGCGTATAAATTTGCGCCTTACAAAATATCTGTGACGTCATTATTGACTTGACCTGACTACATCAGGTTAACTAAAGCCGTAAGGTCTTTCAAAAGTGCCTCACTAATCTCGCCAGAACTAGCAGATACAAGATCTTTTAGAATTTGCGTTGTTAAGCCATCAAAGCGACCGGCAGATCCACCTTTAAAAGACATAACAGCCGCAGCAACATCCTGAGCGGTCGCCTCAACAGTGACGTCACTTTGTTGAGGTGGATCAGGCAAATGGAGATTTGTTGTTGCAGGTGCATGTATGTCACGAAGTGTCGTGTTCCAATTATAATGGGCTAAAGTGTCGCTAGAGAACAAGAAAGAGAAGTAAAAATAATGATTGTGGCAATTCTAGGTTAAGTTAGGTTTGAACTGCGACAAAACAACGCGCGAGCCGAGCGAGCGAAGCGAGCGCGCCGCGGCAGCGGCTGGCATGCACTCCAAAACGAATTAATGAATAATAAATGAACAAAAACCAAAATATAATTCGATACATTTTACAAGAGAAGCGTTTTTAGAAGCGTTTTGTCATTTTACAAGAGGAGCGAAGTAGATGTTTAAAATGTAATTGTTTGTGTAACGTTGTTTGTAAAATAAATCATTATAGCTTTTATTCGGATTTATAATATTACTAGCCGTGCCCCGCGGCTTTGCCCGCTATTGTTAGGTTAAAAAGTAGCCTATGTGTTAATCCTAGGTATAATCTATGTACATTCCAAATTTCATCCAAATCCGTTCAGCCGTTAAAGCGTGAAGAGGGAACAAACATACTTACACACTTACACACACACTTTCACACAAACTTTCGGGTTTATAATATTAGTAGGATAGGATTGTTGAAAATACGTGCTGCGTTTTTACCATGAGTTTCTACATATACTTACCGAACAACTTTTGGTCTCGATTAGTACTATATTATAAGGGTGTTTTCAGCTGGTGCTCCAGTGGTTTTATTCTCCCTACGAGCGAAATCTTTCTTCCCTTACTTCTTAATATATTCTAACAGACTCATTACAGAAAAATATACTATTTCGTAAAATAAAATGCAGCTCTGGGCAATTGGCTAGTATAATTAGGTCGTTCGGTCCGAACTGAAATCACGCGCCTACATTTTGCTTAATAATGAAAAACTTTTGAAGATTTACTTCAAAATGTTTACTTCAAATTTTATCTTTTTTCTTAACAATTGTTTTATTTTTGGATTTGTTATTTCATTAGAGGATTTAACGGATATAACGGAGATTTTTGGCTTTGGGTCATACCTTTAAATATACTCTCGAGAATTTGAAGTCGTTTGTACGGTTAAGACGCTAAATGCCTCTTACAGATGGACGAATGGACAAAGTCCTGAACCACACAGTTCAATTTAGAAATCTTGTTTTGCTCGATCAATAATAGACCAGTCTACGTCCCGTTATGTAAACATACCTACCTATTTCCTATTCGATTGTCAGTTTATTGTCACCATTCATTTTGAAGGCGTGAGAAAAGTCCTTGACTGGGTTCGGTTTGCGATGAACGGTCACCGAGCACGGCCCATTGGCTCGGTCAAGGCGGCGGCGCAGGCAAGCCAAGTATTTTTTTATTCTGTGGTATTACCGGCAGTTGCGTTACGGCTCGAGAATCCTTGATAGCTGAGATGTCACCGGTTGCAATTCTTACTTCCGATCCCATTGCGCTTCATTACCTGCTGTAATTTTTAGCGGAAGCCGCTAATTTAAAAAAATCGTAATTTTTCCGAAACAAAATGAGCAAATGAAACAAAAAAACATCGAGTTCACTTATAGGTAACTCGTAGGTACTCGTTAGGAACACGATCACGATAAAATGGATTTTAATAATATTTAGCGAGGTGATATATTTTGTTATAAGTTACTCTTTATGTTAAATCACGAGGGCAAAGCCGTACCTACAGATAGTAATTTAATGTACTTACTTAAAAAAATAAAACTCTTGTTATAGCTAGTAAATTTATTATTAATGACCAATCAAATGACTAGTAAAATAAATAATTAAACAAATTTAGTAAAACATTGCGTTTTACAATGACAAGCAAAAGAACAATATAATTAAGTATAAGGTCACATGAATCTCTCTTGTACAAATACTAAAGATATGCTTGTACAAATACTAAAGATATGCAAGTTACAAGTTATAAAAAAATCTCAAAACAAAAACTTTTTGCTAAAATTTTGCCAATCTATGACGAACAAGTACCTACTTACTTAAATATAGTACTAATACATTTGTAATATACCACTCGCATACGTTATAATATTATAATCCCTTGGTGGCTTTAGTGTTAAACTGGTAGATATTTCCCAATCTGTGCATCATCTTGTATAACAAAATCAGATAGTAATACAGGAATTCAGGCGAATACAATGGAACCAAGAGCCGTAATTTGATGCTACAACTGAAACTCAAGCAACGGGATCACAAAACTACTTTGTAATTGGTAGTATGATCAAGAGTTAGCCACTGCTTTTTCGTTGTCAAGTCTTATTAAATTTATATTCTAATAAAAATAGCTAAATGATATATTCCTATGAAATCATGATACTGTGTTACTAGTCCCAATCAAGTCATTGGATTCTACAAAAATGATTTTATACGTGCGTATGTCCAACCCACACTCTGAAGTGAAGGTGATAATGGCTTTCTCTGAAGCATCCCGTGCAGGAATAGTCACCGGTAACGGTAGCATTGCAGCCGTGTGGTGATTCAACACAACACTGTCCAGACGCGGATTTATTGCCTTTGATGAGATACGATATTTAATCTTAGTCCACAAAATGTGCTGGACTTCTGACATGTTAGTGCCACCTTCCTCTAATAGCATGCCTAAGATCAATTTGCCCGTTGTTGTTTCTGAAATTAAAAGAAAACCTTAACTGTCGTGCTATTTACCAACAAAAATGAAATTCGATCGGTGTTAAAATAACAATAATATAGATTAAACGCACCTAATAACTGGTCAAATATATTTATCATAATATCAGAGGCATATTCCAACAAAGCTGATCTAAGTGCTTTAACCATTAATTCATTTCGGTGTGGAATCATCAGGAGTGTGGTTCTGTAACACTCACAAGCTTCGCCGCAGCTGCAAGGGTCCATAGGCCAAGTATGTACTTTGGCTACTAAAGTGTCTAACGGAATGTCCCAACGAGATTGCGTTGAAACCTTTACGACAAATTCACCTATATCGCTTCTAAACCAAACCCACGAATTTCCTATTTGAGTGCTAAGGCATATCAACTGCAAATATACTTTCATTTCATTGACATCTTGCACCGCGGATTCCTTTGGTAGTGGATGCAGTGTTATTTCTGTGTCGATTAGATGAAGACGTCGCACGTAAAATTTAGGCTTTGCTGGATCTTCAAACACCACTGGCACTGAAGGCTCTATATCCGTCAAGTACAATTGAAATTTTGCTGATGTTGTGAAAGGCGTACTCACTTGAATGTCTACCTTACTTGGACGATACATAGATCCTGTTACCTTACATTTTCTTAAAGGATTTATAATACCAACCCCGCCTTTTAGTAAGAACACAGTGTAACTGTCAAATATTCTAGTTTTGTTATATCCATGAACGAGAAGGATACAGCGTTCTTCACTCACAAAATTTGCTGTATATTTCACACTCAAAAACATTTTTTTTCCATTCTCATCCAGTGGTCCCTTCTCGACGGTAAAATTGTTTCTAGTATTGTCGAGCATAATATAGTTGTATATTAATGATTCTTGACTTGATGGGGTTATGCCTATTAGTCGCGTCGAGCTTCTCAAAAGAGGTGGATGAAACTTAACTATACTTTTTGGTACAAACAATGGAAGTACTATATACAAATGAATCGACAGAAATAACATCTGCAAGTAATTAGGTTTTAGAAAATCATTGCTAGCAAGTGGAAAATAAATACGCAAGCAGTTTAGAGCTTCAATTATCAGACATGCGTTGTGTATGATTCCAACTTCTTTCTCTTCATATATTATTTCGGAAAAAATGGTAAATTGATCCGTCAAAAAGGGGCAATACGTTAATATTGCCGATGTTATTGCGATACCATCGGACAAATCCGTGGTAAGATTTGTTATATGTTTAACGAGACTATTTTTTTCTCTTAGTTTATTATGTTGTCGCTTTGCATGTTCATTATACCAATCAATTAGTATTTTTACAATATCTCTATCATTTGATTTTACACACGCGCAATCAAAAAAGCAACTTTCCATGACAAATACTCGATAAGTTTGCAATATAAAATCGATCCAGCATTGTTTACTCAACCTGTTGAATAATTCGGCATCTTCTAAAAGTTCTTGTGTTATTAAAAAATCAGAATTACATTTTGACGTTACATGTTCAGAGTAGATAACGAATTGATCGTAGCTAAGAAGGAATCTAGCTTGGAGAATCCACAAATCAGCGCCACGAGCTCTCAATAAGCGTAATATCTCTTTGTATGTATCACAGATTTCTTTCACGGATTTGAATGATTCATCAACTTCTTGTCCACTGAAAAATTAATTACTGGTTGTAAGTTCATCTTAAATACCGCTACAAGTAAGTGTTATTCGCACACACAAAATTATTGTAGAATGGTTTTGTAATAATTACAATAAAATGAAACGTGACTTACGGCATTTTTCGTATATTCTTCATCAATGGTCCGGCAATTCGCTTCATAAAACTTAAATAGGACACGTTGATACTTTTCGTTTTTGTTGTACTTGGTATCGAACACAAAACAGTCGAGATAGCATAAAATGTATCTGGAATCACTGGATACAATTCTCTGTGGAATCCTTGCAAAAACATCCACTTCTCCAGAAATTTGGCACATGTTGTCATATAATTGTAATGCTCTGTTTGATTACTGGTGGGAAAATATGGGTATGAATTGCTATCCGGTTTAATGAGAAAGTTTGCATGCAACGTCAGTGCACAGTATGTGAAGCAATATGTTATATCGATTTCACAACTGGAGCCACATTCGTGATTAATGGTTAAATTTATACGACGCGATTGGGTGTTATCAGAGCAGATTTTTACTTCAACGGTTAGCACTGAGTAAATTTTACAATCCTCTTCAATAATTTTACAATCAACCAACTTCAAGTGTAAGTTGGGTTCTTCCTGTGACATGCAAGAAAATGCATCTAAATCTGTTTCAAATTCCATCTTAATTGTGACGATACGCATTACACAAGTTCCAACGTAGCATGGAGGAAATATTACCCGCGAAGTATCAGGTATCATACGTGGCTGTTGTCGCCTTCCAACAAACGTTAGATTAGAATAAGGTATACTCATTTGCTTATCCAAAAACAAAATCGCTGTTGACACATATCTACCGTGCATTTTTGGATGAAATTTCAAATTAAATTCTGCTTGCTGTCCAGGACACATTTCGAATTTAATATTGGAATCATTGATGATAGATTCATTATCTTTAGTAAGCACATCTAACGTAAATAGTGGCGACAGTTTCGCTGTGAGAATAGTTACATACAAAATATATTTTGATACATTCGTCATAGTGAATTCAATCATATTGTTTCCGTTTGGGACATAATCAATTTCAAATGTATCTACAGATAGATGTATCCACGGCACAGTTATTACACCAGCTATTTTACAATAACTTATGTCTTTGTTTAAGCTTTTGACCCTAACTTTAGGGTTTCCTTCATATTGCCTGTAAATAAGATTAACTCCCTGCATTATTATCGCAAAAACTTTGAAATGTTATGTAAATAGACTGCCAAATTTATTGGCCAATTCATTGAAAGACCGAAAAAGGTATTATTACAGAGAGAATAGCATCATTATGGGTATACTTGGTCGCATGTCAATAGGAATGGAAAATGAAAATTTGTTGTACCAACTACATGTAGGTATTGTGTTCAAATGGATATATATTTTTTAAAACATAAACGCTTTCACACTCAAAGCCCCACATTAAGTTCGATGACTTGTGTCGTGGGTACCGGAAACATACACATCACTCATACAACCACAACCAGAACCAGAAACACAAATTTTCTTTGGTGAGAAAACTTGTATTTCCGCCGGGAATCGAACCCGATACCCCTGATTAGAAGGCGAACGCCACCCGACTAAGCCAACGAGCAGTTCAAAAGAGTTCTTTTGCCTCTAGTTTGAGGCAAAGGTATATTACTAAATTTTCGTTAAGAAGCGTACATTTTTGATGATCTCAAGATTCAGGAAAGAACGCTATTAATTAATTATTTCAAATCCAAATCTAAGAATTTTGATGCTTTTGACGAGATTTAGTATCAGAAGAATGTGTATTTCCTATATAAATATATACTAACTGTTCATATTGACCGATATAATATTGAAGCTCCGTTGACGACGAAATCTGGTTTGGTGGGCCCAACAAGCCATTAAACTTAAACGGAATATACATCTCATATTCTCTACGAAATATCTCCATTACTTTTATAAAAACAGTTTTTGATTGCCCACCCTCTAAGCTAAATTCAAATACTCTCTGTTTCTCGTGTCCTTGAGCTATACAAACATCAAATATATAGTCATCACCAGTTTCCGATACCTGGACCATAGTTTTGACTGCAGTTTGATTTTGCAGAACGATTGGTACGTATGTTATCATGAAAGAAGGGATTCTTGCCATTGATATATTTTTGGGGTGAATTAATACCTTGGGTTCTAGTACATTTCCAGATATAGGGAGTATCACATTTTCTTTGTTGTTAATTTTCACAATAATGTCGAAAGAAAAATCCAAAATACATGCTATTTTTATAATTATTACAAACGTAATTATCATTTTTGGTCGAATATTTCCGCTCATGGGTTCAATTTTTAAACCAGGTATAAGAGGTTCTACAACAAAAAATGTTGCTATTTCTCTTGATGTATTTTCTAATTTCACTTTTTCTTTTACCTCAATATTAAGAGGTATATCTCTAAATACAATAGCTTGTTGTAGAAACTTTATTGTCAGTTTACGTGTGATAATATTTAGTTCAATGGGGATGATGTTTGACGTTATGCTTTGAGACACGAAATCAACTTCATAAGTTTTAGTTTTTGTTGGCTTACAATTGTATATCACATCACAGATTTTACAGGTATGCTTTGGGATCGTTCCCGAGTTTGGAATAATATCGAATGGTAATTCTGACTCATTAAAATGAGTAACACGCCATCGAAATTCGACCGGAACATTGAAGTCATTGTATATTCTTATCGGAACAGATGTTATAAAGCTATCGTTTGTAATCATTCCAAATTTTAGTATTTTTTCTTGCGTCCTCAATACTGGATTGCCGACTTTTATAATATAAGGATGAAATCGCCAAAATTTATTATCAATGATGTATTGGAATGTGCCTTCAAAAGAGCCTTCCGTTGAGCCTAAGCTAAGTAAAGTTACTGTATTTCTACTAAACGAATTAATCTGTAATACTAAAGTTTTTCTTTTTTTATAAGAATAGCGGATGTAATTATCGCAGGCAAATTTAATTGTCATATCATATTTCGTATCGTTTATGATAAACAGGTCCTGTTCTCCAGGCGTATCACATCCAACATTTCCAAAATCTATTTTATATGGAAGAAATAAAACTTGGAATACAGCATAGATGTCGAGCTGCTCACTTACTTCGTGGCAAATAACTTTTGGTACGTTTTGTAGTGTTGAGTCTAAATAGCATCTATCTTTTCCAGTGCAAAATTTTTCCATGACAGGTTTTCGTGAATAATTACACTTAGAAATCTGTAAAAATTTTAGTGCTTCTTTTTTATGTTCTTTGTGTATATATAGGCTTTCAGAATCTACAAATGTATATCTAGGATCTGGTTCATTTAGTTTGTGTTGTGATTCAATCACCAAATCTCTTGGAATCTTTATATAAATAATTTTAAACTTACAAGTAATTGGATATGATATGAAATTGTCTTCAACAGTTTCAATATCGTCTTGTCCAACTATCTCAATATCCTCATCTTGCAACCTGTGTGAATTACTTACTTGAAACGTTAGTGTATTTTTCATTTTCAAACATGTTGGTTTTATAGTAACAGTCAAACGTTTAGATGAATTGGGTGGCAGCAAAAAGTTATCAGGAACAACTACAAATCCAGTTACACGTTTATATTCAATTCTAGCAGCAATTAAATTGGAGTCATTTTTTATTCTTACATGTTTGGTTACTGCAGTGCTCATTGCGACTTCACCAAATTGTAATATAGTAGGATGATGAGATAGTTTGCAATATTCGTACTGTCCGCTGATATAATAACGGCCGATTTCAGAATGCAATTCATTGTTACAGCACGGAACCCCAACGACTTGAATAAGGCGAAGGTCAAACACGAATCTATTGGCAAATATTTTTTTACTCTTAGCGTTACTGATGCATTCGGTTAAAGGCTTGAAAATTATTTGGATTATCTGATCATTTATTTGTTTTAAATTAAATGCTCGATGAGATGCCGATATTTCGCGAGCATCCGAAAATTTCTGAAAATACAATGACGTGATTAAGATTAGACGGAGATAATACGTTTGAATGTAATTAAAGCTATCTTTTATTTTAAAATAGTTTAATAATACGCAGAAATAAATGGAGTAGAGCAATATTATTAAGAAGAATTATTTCATACCCCAACCCCAAGAGAGAGGTTTTATAAAATTGAAGCCCGAATTTCGACTCACTATAACGTCTCCTTTATGTGTAGACAGAATCTGGAGATTTGGTCACGGATCAGTCTTCTAAGCAGCATGTATCAGGTTCGATTCCCGGTGGGAACATAAGTTTCCTTCCAAAATGAAATGTGTGTTTCTAGTACTGGGCATGACAGTGAGTGTAATAAAGATGTTACCAGCACCCACAACATAAGTCATCTACCTTAGTTTGGACTGTGAGCGAGAACGCTTTTCTCTTTGGGATTGTGGGCCGGTAATTCGTCAGATTCCAACAGTAGAGTTGTGAGAGGCCGAAAGGCGGCAGAAGCTTGATTTAACTGACTTAGCCAGAAACCAGAATACTTCTCAAGTTTTACTACTCGCAGCGTAAGAAGCCAGTTTTAAGAAATACACAAACGCATTCTCTCTCAGCCTCATACTAGGTCCAAGAATTATATTGTGGGTGTTGGAAACATTTACATCACACACACAATTACCGAATTACTTTTTGTTTCTGATAGGCTACCTTTTGACTCTCTCATATGTGGGTAAATCATGATATATTAACATTTACCGACAGTTGAGAAACATTTTGACAGTTGAGACCATATTATTATGGTCAAGGGGTAAGCACGCTTAAAATGTGACTGGTTATCTGATGAAAGCCAAATAGGCTGCCAAGGAACCTAAACAACCTGTGTCGTCTCAATCTGCTGACTTGTATCGCCACACCCGTCTGTTGCCTCTAGGACTGGGGTCAGACGGGGAGTTGACAGATACAGATTTCATACAATGGTCTGATATATCATTATGTGGTGAATATAATATCACTGAATTGAGTTATGCATAGTTGTCAGTAAAAAGGATCAAGCTATTCTTGCTGTTCGCCCGTCAACATCGGGAACCTTAATTGCCCTTTGGACAATCTAAATGACATCTAACACTAAAGCTTTCTCATCTACTCCCAGAGTCTCACAGCATGGTCAGTGTAGGTAACTAGGTATTGGTGTTGTGTTACTCGCAAATACATTTAGACTCATTTTTGTATCAGAGTTTTACTTGACGAAATAAAGATATCTACAATAAAGATAATTCTTACCATTATTGAACCATCGTATAGAGTTTTCAAGTATGCTGCTTTACCCAGATCTACTTCCACATTTAGATATTTAATTGTGGACAAGTTAACAAAGGACACTGGGAACTGTATTAGTTTAAATCTTTTAAAAATGTTATCAGGATTATACTGATCACATTCGGACATGTCTTGTGTAACGCATATATAATATTTATATTACGTTTTTGCTTTGATTATATGATAATCAAAGCATTTATAGAAATATATGAAAAAATTGAGCATAAATTCAAGTATATCGTACGTAGGAACGTAGGTAGAAGGTTATAAACACAGAATACTGTTACTAAACGGAGTGATTACAATATCAAAAAGTTCCTCTATGACAATATCTTTGACTGTTACCGGGAGATCATAAACAAAGATAATGTAATCCGTTTAAATTCAAAGATAATGTAATCACTTCGTTTTGACATGATAACGTCTTATAAATTGGTTTGCCGGGTGACACTTCAAGAAACTGCGTTACGCTCCGCTCACGTTATGCGCTCACAATGAGAGCGACTGAGAGGGACGCGTTGTCTGTCTCTCTCGCTCTTAGGCGGGCTAACCATGCCCGAGTTGTCACGTAAAACTTTCGCCCGTATACCGACTTTACAGGCAACCATTTTTTTTTTTTTTGCATAAATTATACATCGGGCACTCAGGCCAAATAAGAATCGGCCAAACGATTATAAATAAATACCATAGATTACAAGTAAAAATAAAAAGGTAATACATACAATAGGTACTCCTATAGTACTCAGATTTAGACCAGGTGCACACACTGTGTTCTCTTAAATTGTAAATAATTACAATTTATAGAAAATTTAGAACTTGATTTCTAAACATTTTTTTTTATTTAGAATTGGCAAGCATTTGACCACTATCTCACCTGATGGAAAGTGATGATACGGCCGAAGATGTGACATGCTTGCCTAGACGATACCTATTCACTCGAGACTTGAAGATTCGCAGATTATACCGTTTGGGGAACAAAGACGCGGGCAATGAGTTCCACTCGTTCGTTGTACGGATGATGAACGTAGAAGCGAACCGCTTCCAGCGATCTGGAGGTATGTCGACCATTAATGGGTGACGTTTGATAGTTAGTCTTGTATAATGTGCTTAAAGCACATTTAGATGACATTTAGAGGATTTAAGAAAACCGTAGGTTTGTTTACTATCTCGATGGATTTAAGTCACCAGCGAACACATTGCTCAAATGCTACTGCTGCAAAAAATATTTAAACGCAAGCAAAGCTTAGAAAAACCGACTTCACCGTTTTATCTTCGAAACCTTGATCAGATTAAATGTATTAAACACGCAGTATTGACCATAACTCAAAAACTACTGATTTTATCTTGATCAATGTTAAATGCGACCAACAGCTTTCAAACAAAAAAAATATTCTAAATCGGTTCACGTGAAAAGAATTAATGACAACGATCATGCGTATTGCAAAGGAGTGGGACTCATAATTGCCTTCGTCTTTGTTCCCTGAACGGTATAATTAAACGGAGTGATTACAATATCTTTGGGTATAATCTGGGAGTCTTCCAGTCAAGAAGAGAGTGAAAATGTAGCTTCTAGGCAAGCACGCTACATCTTCAGCCACATCATCACTTTTCATCACGTGAGATTATGGTCAAATGCTTGCCTGTCGGACATAAAAAAACACACACATCCTTTGCCTAGGATAACGCGGATGTTTGTATATTTGTTCGAAGTACATGGCACGTAGCAAAAAGAAAAGAAATTAGTTTTCCTATTTCATATATAGAGTACTCTGTGAATTACCTCGATTTATATTCATGGAAATTCTGATAGAAATTATTGAATTTTCATAGGTACTATATAGATGATTATCACTGTTGAAGCTCAGCCACGCTGAAAAGTCTATTTTTTTTTTCAGAAAATTAAAAATCATATATGGCAAATTTTACGCAATTCAAGTTAGATAAGGATTTTTTTGTAATTTCTGAATATTATCTTTGTGCGCGATACTAGATGACTAAAAACGAAGATCCCCACGAACGGGATAACGTGCTAGAGTAATATTGTAGATGGATGTAAGTACCCGGGGTGTGTCGTACGACTCGGTGAAATTAGTTCGGGGAGCCCCTCGCCCGCCGGGGTTTATCAGATTCAGGGGGTAAAAATGACTTCTCAATGGGAGGCAGAGGGCGGCGCGCGCCGAGCTGCGGCGAGGGGCGGGGTTGGGCGGGCCGCCACGTGGGCCGCCGTCGCGACGCCTTCACTCTGCGCCTCGGGAACCATGCACAGGCACAGGTGTTCGGGCTAGTGTTTACATGTGCGCGGATTGTGGTGCCGCTGGATGCTCGCTGTGTTGGTGGAATGGAGACAGGGTTCGGGGACGTGGTGGCTGAGTGCGAGGCGCGCCGGGAACCCATGGATGCCTCGCTTGACGCCATGCACCCGTTGGATCCCCCGCCTCCCGATGTGCTGCTTGCACTTTTGGCCAGAAACAAGGCCCTTGAAGGTGAGGTGGAAATAGTTTTTTGATTATCATTATCAACTCATCCTTACTCGGGGCCTTCTATTACTGGGAGAGATCTTAGGCTATAAACCACCACACCTGCTCATTGCTACACATGTCTCCAAATTTTGTTATTCTTGGACATAGGTACCGGTTTCCTCACGATGTTTTTCTTCACCGATTATTATCTTTTTGATAAACGACTTTTATTTATTTAATTATGCACACATGAATAATAGATTTTATATAGACGTTAACTAAAGACATGTGCCCTTTCGAAAGGGTGCAGCATTATTTACCTTTCTCTAGCGCGCCTAAAAATAGTATAGAAATATCTTCGACAATTTTTTAGGTATTTACAGGGTCATCAAAATTAGTAGCGGCACGCTTATTTACATAAATATATACATATATGTAAATAAATAAAGCGCTTCCTGGTGATATTGTTCCTACATCAATGGTGAATCGGTGCATTGGCAGGTTCAGCGGCACATCAATTAATTAACACCTTCACGCACTCTTCATTTGTTACCTATATTTTATGAGCCTTATATTTATTATGAAGCAATAATTCACGTTAGTAGACAGTGACTGATTGCATTAAAATTACATATACAATTCCTGCGGAACGGTCAAGACAAACTAGGTACATACAACAACTAAACATGCGTTTGAACTTGTCAATGATCCAAAAATATGTTTTTTCCAGCCGTGTCCGAGTAGAAGATTTACTTGTATTCTTTTATTTGACAACATTTAGCGTACTTACCTCCATCAAATTCTATCTAGCGTAAAACTTTTCTTCCCCAGTGGAGAAAATAGGTATATTGTTTTCATTATTGAGGTTTTCAGGTGCATCTAATGCAATAATTTGTAAAATCTTATGTTTAAGGAGTAAACATATAATTCACTGGGTTTACCAACGGTAGATACACACATACTTTCATAATTTTTAATTTAATCAATTATATCTATGTGCACAACCAAGTATAGGTAAACACCGCATGCACTACTTTAAACTATACAAATAATAATATCACATATACGGTAACCGTTTATACAGTTAATGCATACCTTAAAGTTTATGTAAATTAAAATTAAATAAATAAATATTGGCAAGAAAATAAAACTAAAAAATGAGTTCTGTAGACCCCCTTACCTTTAGTACCTACTGTTAAATGCAATTTTTGTGCGTTTTGAGTTCAATGATTTTGACATTAAAGTCACTGGATCATACCTCTATTTACTCAAATAATAATAGAATTTTAATTTCTGACCAGTTAGTACGTATAAGGTAGTAATAAATATCAAAATGCAATTTTAATTTTTCTATTTCTTTTGGAAAATTTAATTTCAACCAATTACTTTGCAGCTAAAGTAATCCGTAGGTTTATTTATTTATGCAGAAACTTATATGTTTGTCTTCTATATCTCGATGATATAAACATATAAAATACCAGCCGTGCCCCGCAACTTCGCCCGCGTTTATCAAGTTAAAGAAAAGCCTATGTGTCAATCCTAGATATAAGCTATGTACATTCCAAACTTCATCCAAATCTGTTCAGCCTTCACAGACTGAAGAGAAAACGCACATACTCGTACACACTTACACGGAAACTATCGGATTTATAATTTAGTGTGCAGTATGATGTGATTAGTGTGATATAAAATAGTTAAATAGTTACACCTACGTAACGTAAAGGAAAGTAAAAAATTTTTTCGAATTTCAAGATCGTTTTAATAGAAACCAAATTATTGACTTATTGTTTAAAAGGTTGTAGCAAAATTATTCATAAAATATTTTTAAACCAGAGCTTCAAAGTTTACAATAAAAACATAGGCGTACAACGACGTTCATATCGTACGCTACAATAATAATTATCATCGGAGGCCGCACGTGCCATGGTTTTGTGAAGGACACGGTGGCACGTGGCCAACACCATTCTTCCACAAGGTCCTTTTTAAAATACGCCTGTTCCATGGTTACGCCCGCCATAAGGCTTCCTATAATCAAGTTAAGTGCCATCCAACGATGAGCTTTTTGATTTTAACACCAGACAAGAGTCACGTAAGTTCGATCGCATCGCACTTACACAAATTACTTTGGAGTGTGTTTGTGCCCTAGAAAATATTCTTTGTTTAACAAGTTAAAATTATGATGGACATGTAACTTGAAATATCTACTAATAATAAGTATGTATGATTACGTTAGGTTTAATTATTAAGTTAGAATTATGTATTACACTATTTGTACCTTTCGAATTCGTGTGCGTTTACAGGAAAAAGCAAACGGCAATATTTGTATTTCAGGGTCGTTAGAGAGATGATGTATATAACTCAATTATAATAAAAATGCAGATACGTCTTTATTTCTTATGACGGCAGTATAACTTTGACCTCTTTTATAGTTTTTAAATTGTGTGCAGTTTTGTTACATAGTATAGTAAGCTTCACTTTGAGAGGTGGTAGAGCATTTTGTGAATTGCTCGCCTGGCTTGCTACCAAAGTAGCTTACCACCATCAAGTTGAAAGTCTGCCGCCAAGCCAAATACGGTGTTCCGGCAGTTATCCTTGAGAGCCTGCGTATTCCAGGTCTAGTGTGTTTACCAGCTTCGATCACATCGTCACTTACCATCAGGTGAGATAGTGGTCAAACACTAGCCTGTCACAAATAAAAAAAAACTCAATTTTGATAAAAATGCAGATACGTCTTTATTTCTTATGACGGCAGTATAACTTTGACCTCTTTTATAGTTTTTAAACTGTGTGCAGTTTTGTTACATAGTAAGCTTCACTTGTGTGTGTAACTGACAATCTACGCATGTAAGCAAATCCTGGATTCGATTTTAACCCACTTCTTATAAATTGCCGTGTCGATTTGATACTTTGCAAAACTATTTTTTTAACAACAAACAAACAAACGCATTCACACTCACATCCCCACACTAAGTTCAAAGACTTGTATCGTGGGTGCCGGAAACATTCACATCACACACACATTACACCCAGAACCAGAAGCACAAATATCCCTTGGGAAGGAATGTGTGCTCCTGCCGGGAATCGAACCCAGGACCCACGGCGCAGAGGGCGTACACCTGTCCACTGCGCCAACTGGGTCGTCAAAATTTGCAGATCAGGAGGTATTTAAGAGTTTCAGCTTGGCTACTGATATAAATCATCGAGATAGGAAACAAACCTACGCTTCAGTTTGTTTACCTGCTAAATCCTTGGTATAATATAAATAGCCATTTAAATAGTCATAGATAATGTAATCACTCCGTTTATAAATAGTTTTGAAATAGTAATTTCTCGGTACTCATTGGTTTTCGAAATTACATTGGATGACAAGTGATTTTTTAAAAATAAAAGACAAGCGTTATTTGGACCTGCCAGTAAATAGATAACGGGCCTCTTTGATGGCAGTAAAACCTTCTTGTTTGAGCACTTTATAATCTACTGTATTTATAATCACTTTATAATGTGTGTGTGATGTGAATGTTTCCGGCACCCACGATACAAGTCTTTGAACTTAGTGTGGGGCTGTGAGTGTGAATGCGTTTGTTGTTGTTGTTATTTTCTGACGCGTTACTGATACATATTTTTTATGTCTTTTCAACTATAAATAATATTATATAAGTGTTTTTGGAGAGGTGTTTGCCCAACTTATCTAAAATGTAATTATGTGATTGTTGGATTTAATTAAGTATATTTTAATTCATAAACTTTGTTTAGTTAAGGACTAGGGTGAGTGAATTGGGTACGCCTATAATGCTCACCCTGAAAGTTTGAATATATGAATAAATAAAAAAAATATATGTATATACTTGCTGACCTGCCCGGTTTCACACTATCAGCCCCACACTAAGTTCAACGACTTGTATCGTAGTTGCCGGAAACATTCACATCACATCACACACACAATCACTACTATTACCAGCAACACAAATTTTCCTTTGGGAGAAAACTTGTGTTCGCGCCGGGAATCGGAACCGATACCCCAGCTCCGATGCTTAGAGGGCGAATATTTTTTTATTTAATATAAAGGAACGTTAACGATATTTCTTCAATATTTTACTACAATTACTCTCTAATCATAGGAAACCATTGAAATAATAAAATCCCGTTTAATGCGGTTCCAATAGCCATTATTGTACGTAATCCCCATACTTATTATCCTATGATTATACGTTTAGGCCGGGGGCTGGTTGCCGAAGGCGAAGTGCGGTGTGCGTCTGCTCACCGATTCATTATTATTATACTTATCATATTGTAAACTGTACAGAAAACAATTTTATTTTAATATGGAATTAATAACTTGCAAAATAATGCGTGAGATTTCAGGGGATAGTTTTTTCACATGGTTCAGTTTAGGAATCAAACAAATCAGTCAGTCTTGTTTTTGTTACATAAGATACTGTATGGGAACTTTAGATCTTTCAAAGATTTGATTGGTAACCGTTATTTTTAACAAACTGTGTTCTAGGCTTTGCATGTATACATACAAACTGTCGAATGTTATGTGTAATGGTGAATTAGTTTGTATTTGACTCAAGTGAGTAGCGCGTGTATACTGTGAAGAAAGAAAGATAAAAACATTATAAAATAATAAAAACAATTGACATACAGCAATATTTTCAATTTATTTTACTGTTATATGTTATTTCTGTGTTGTAAATTATTCAAATAACAACGATAGATATATTTTTAGAAACTAATATCATTTAATGTTTTGTTGTTAGTATGGTCTATGTTGGTTGTAGTAGAGATAATTATAATAAAGTATTAAGTAGTATTAAGTATAATAAAGTAATTTTTAGGTTTTTCATGTGGATCACCACATTAGTATCAAATGTATAACGTACAAGTTATGCCCTACAACTTTGCTTGTACATCGTGATAGTCTTACATGTTCCAGTTTATTTATCGCTAAATACATTTTAGACTGACTTATTGGTAACACCTTAAAAATATTTTTTTCAAGGACATATAAAAAACTTAACTTACATTTTTGTTAAATAATTAATTTAGACACTGTAATGTATATTTTTATGCATTATTTTTTTCTACTAACACCATTAAATGACACGTTCTCATAGGTTTCCCGTGTCAAGCCACTTTTTATAATATCCATGAGAAAATGACTGGACAAATATTAACAAAGTGTTTTGTCTAAACAAGGGAAGAGTGCCGAGATGTCTCCTATTATATTATCGCATTAAAACCGGAAGTGGACACGTGGCGACGCGTGCACAACGAATCGAGTATTTCCGGTTACACGTACACCTATTGAGGGAAGCTTTAGTAAAAGCATTAAAACCTATTAACGTTAAAATAATCACTCAATACTAGTTGTGGCCGGAACCGAGCCTGGAATGAAAATCGCTCCTTACCCGACTGCGCAACGAAAAGGAGGATATGTTTAACAGCCTATGTATTTGTGGCGTTCTTTTGTGGCGTTTTAGAGACTAATAGCGTTGCTAGATGTTAATAACTCTCCGTCATTCGATTTTTCTTAATCTTTCGAGTGTCGCCAAAGACATGACGTAATCAAAATTTATTATGGCGTCAACAAGACGCCATATTGTGAAAAATAAAAATAATAAAGTTGATGATCTGTGTTCAGTGGGGTATTGAATAGTTTTTTGAAAATCATGTTCATGTTTCTCGTAACAATTTTTATTTTGAATAAGCATTTAGGATCTATATAAATTAAAGTAGTTAAGTATTCTCGTTCAAATTCATAATATTTATAATCAAGCTGTGTTAAAGTTCTAATATAATCGCATCATACCTTTTATTCACGAAAAAGAGAAGAGTAAAAAAAATTGTTTACTTTGTACGTAGTCGGGTATTTTGATTTTTTATTCACTAGCTTCCAATTATTTTCCCCTAAATTGTCGATATCTAGAAACCGTCACACCTATAATATGCGTGGGTAACAAACGTTTCCAATTTCTAAGAAATCATCTACAATATAGCTTTTTTCAAAACCCTTTTAATTATGCCTTAACTACCTTACATTTCGTCAGCCTGATGGGCACGCTACCGATTGGTAATGGCCTTGAGCACTAGATTTACTTTTTTTTTTTTTTATTTGTGACAGGCTAGTGTTTGACCACTATCTCACCTGATGGTAAGTGACGATGTGATCGAAGCTGGTAAACACACTAGACCTGGAATACGCAGCCTCTCAAGGATAACTGCCGGAACACCGTATTTGGCTTGGCGGCAGACTTTCAACTTGATGGTGGTAAGCTACTTTGGTAGCAAGCCAGGCAAGCAACTCACAAAATGCTCTACTACCTCTCAAATGTCACCTGATTAGCACCACCCGGGGACCACGTGTAGGGAGTCAGACTTAAGGGGTATCCTCCTACGGACGTGGGTGATTACTTACTTATGTAATGGCAGGACTCTTTGCAGAGTCCTCCTGGGGCAGTACCACAGCATTGTCAGACATTCAACCGCCAAGCAGTAGAGTGCAAATATTAATGTAATCTGGATTGAAGGGCAATGTTTTCAGTGTAATAATAGGGCTTAAATAGATTTAGCATCTAATTTCTCAAGGTGACGAGCGCAATGCTTTGCCTGACTTTGACCTATATAAGTCCAAACTTTAGGTAGAACTGAACCGTAAGTAATGGGCAAGCGTGAAGCTTACCATCAGGCATCCTGCTCGTATCGTCTCTAGATTACATAAAAAAAAGTTCGACTTTCAGCAAACTCTTTTGCTGTATAAGACTACGTCGTACTATGTGCTAAGAATAATACATAATTTGAGTTTAGTCCACGAAAATATAGACAGTTGGCCCGCACAGTTAAGCTGTAAAATAATTATACTTATAAATTAAACATAATTTCAATGTCATAATTGTATTTATAAACAGATGTTTGGTGGTATAAATAAGATTATTTTAGCGCTGTTTATTTTATATTTAAATTTGCGGGTGTTATAAACGTCGACATTTCCGGTGGGTTGCAATAGGTACAGGCTTTTGAAAACGTATCTATTGTTTACGTAAGTATTAAAAAAATGGTAATGTAAGAATAGTTGGACCACGACCCCGTAACGGTACTGTTGATGACGCTTTATACTTGTAGGTGAAGTACACGACGTCCCATACATTAATATGACCCAACCTTTTTGGCAACTGCAAGCTTCGTTCATTTGAGATACTTTTAGGCACAGATTACCCCCCTTTTAGGCAATGATTATATATGCTATAAGAATTATTTTACAAATTTGTTACTGTGCAGAAGTTGGGAGAAAATTGTTGACAAAGGTTGTATTGTGTACCTACTTTTTTTTTTTTTATTTGTGACAGGCTATTGTTTGACCACTATCTCACCTGATGGTAAGTGACGATGTGATCGAAGCTGGTAAACACACTAGACCTGGAATACGCAGGCTCTCAAGGATAACTGCCGGAACACCGTATTTGGCTTGGCGGCAGACTTTCAACTTGATGGTGGTAAGCTACTTTGGTAGCAAGCCAGGCGAGCAACTCACAAAATGCTCTACCACCTCTCAAATGTCACCTGATTAGCACCACCCGGGGACCACGTGTAGGGAGTCAGACTTAAGGGCTATCCTCCTACGGACGTGGGTGACTCAGCCCACAAAACTATATACTTATAACCTATATAGTCAACACGATAATAATTATATGAAGATGACGGACTTGTGAAGCATTCTTGCGCAGAATACTATTACTTCTATCTCTTAGAACAAGAATACTCCCGATAGGGAACCGGGAGCATTCTTGTTATAAGAGATGACTCATAATTGCAGCAACATCATACTTGTTTCATCCACCAATATATTGCCAATAAAATAATCAATAATGTAATTTTTATATTCATATTATTATCATAATATTTTATATTTTTCGTTTAGGTAGGAGACTAGTTTAAACAATTCAAACATTAATTAAAAATATGCCCGATATCTTCATCTAATACCTTTAAACGAGCAATTCTTCATATACGTATATATATGGTAGGTTTCATTTTTAGAAAACGTCATTTACCTACCAATAAAAAAAAACCAGTCATCCAGGTGCTGTTAATAACACGATCAAGGATAAAACACGATGACAAGTTACGTGACCGACGCGACACTTCTGACAGAAGACAACGTTCCTTTTCAGTAAGTTATTGAATCATAAATGTACCTATGTTAGTTTAGTACCTACATAATACTGTACTGTAACGAATAAGTCACGACATTCCTTTTTTAATCGGTAACTAGTTGTTACCCGCGGTTCCGCCTACGTTAATTTTCAAAATATCATCAAAACCACCGTTCCGTTACAAAGTTTAAGAGACAATGATTTTTTTCGTAAATTTCTTCTATATTTTCTGCTATTCGGGCGGAGATAAATCCAAGAAATCAAAGATCACTAAAATCGGTCCACGCGATAAGTGTTGTTACAAACCCTTTGACTTTGTTTTATATATATAGCATATATATATAAGCAAATATTTGACCACTTTCTCACCTGATGTGAGTGGAGTAACGATGCAATAACGATGAAAACATATTCACTCTCGACTTAAAGACTCCGCGATTGTACATATCTGGGAACGCGTACTCAGGGAACAATTTTAATTTAATGATGGTTTAAATGCCAGTTAATCGACTGGAAATTCTTAAGTAGTGAGTAAATCCATTAAACAATCAAAGAGTGGATACAATACATACTCGTTATTGCACACCAAGAAAAATAATTATGAATAACAAAAAATTTTAATAACATAACAATACAATCGGCGGCCTTATCGCTAAGCAGTAATCTATTCTAGACAGCCTTAGGATGGAGAGGATAATAAAGTTAGATAGTTTAATGTATAGTTAGATATACTTTAACATGTTTCAAGTTTGCTCTTTTTACTCTACAAAGTAATATCATAGGTTTGATTTAAAGTTTCTTTCGGCATTTTATTTTAATAATAATTTTTAAAGCATTAATAATATGCTATCTCTATCCTTTCAAACGAAACAATCGGTAGTAACAAATTTTATGGCGCTGGCTCATCATCCGCTCCACAGGGGTCGACATCTGTCGATGCAGCCCCCGATTAACTTCCTACCCTGCCACTACTGGCATCGCATGTGCTATACATAATTATAATATGTGAAGTGGACTCACCTGAGCTGAGAATTCATACACAAAATTACAAGTACGTAGATCTAGTAAGATATGAGATATAAAAATTTGACTGAAAATGGTTTATCTTTATATTCTCCCCAAGGGAGTGTTTCTGGTAGTGGGTGTAATTGTGTGTCTGATGTGAATGTTTCCGGCACCCACGACACAAGTCATCGAACTTAGTGTGGGGTTAAAAAAAACTTGAAACTCGGGCCGCGACGTAAACACAAATAGATCAATAGCATGTTTTTCTGTAAATTAACATTTCCTGCATTTTTTTTATTCTAGAGTACCTCTTACAAGCTATCCTACTTTAATTACAATTTAACCATACTATGGCTAATCAGAAATTTTACTTTAACTTAAACTACTACATTGCTATTACTAAGAATGTGTCCATTAACACTTTTCTTGTTCTCTCTATTTTAGGGTAAGACTCTTTGTTCATGTGTTCTTTTGGAGCACTCTCACTATTGTATACTACACTGATATATACTAACTATCATAACAGTAGTTCAAATGGTTTAGTTCTTTTAAGTCTTCTCCCTAAGTCTGTTACGTCAAAGAGCTGGATTGCCTCGACATTCACATGATGATGAAGTCTATGTTCGTGAGCTTCTGAGTATTTATTTATTACTTTTTCAACGATCTCTATGTTAAGGTCCCTGTGGAGATCGTCGTGTCTGATGTACCAGGGAGCGTTAAAAATTTCCCTTTATACTTTGTTTTGGAAGCGTTGAATAATCATTTAATTGCTCTATTTGGTACAGCCCCAAAGCTGTATTCCATACGTCCATAGAGGCATAAGGACTTGTTTGGACAGCAATATTTTGTTATGTATTGACAGCGTAGAGTGTCTTCTAAGCTACAAATACATTATTTTGTATTGCATGTTTAACTTATCCTTTTTTTTACGTGTGCTTTCCAGCGTATCTTTGCGTCAAGCGTGATGCCAAGATATTTGGCCGTGTTATCATATGGGACTAATTCACCATTAATATACACAGGATAGTAATGGTGTTTTTTGTAACTAAAGTCAATGTGAATTGATTTAGTTTCATTGAGTTTGATTTTCCATTTTTCTGTCCATTCACAGACTTGATTATTTGAAACCGATGACGAAAAAGTGCAGGATGTTGTAAGTTTGTAGTAGCTCCACACTAAGTTGTCGTTGTGCTTGTGTTGTGGGAAATAGCGCTAGGCAATCATTGATCAACATACAATTACAACTAGAACCAGAAACACGAATTTCCCTTGGGGAGAATACTTGTGCCAGCAATTGAACCCGATATCTCTGCTTAGAAAGCGAACGCGCACCCAACTAAACCAACGGGCTGTTAACTTTCCAGCTTAGGCCACTATCTCATGTGTTGATAAGGAAAACATCCTGTCCTACATTAGTAGGATTGGATATTCTACTATTATCGTACTATATCCTACTAATATTATAATTCTGAAATTTTGTGTGTAGGTATGTTTGTTCACTCTTCACGCTTTAACGGCAGAACGAAGTTGGATGAAATTTGGAATGTGTACCTAGGATTACACATAGGCTACTTTTTAACTTGATAATAGCTTGTGAAGCTGCGAGGCACGGCTAATATATTATATAATATTATTATAAATCCGAAAGTTTGTGTGTAAGTGTTTCCGTTCCCTCTTCACGCTGTAAAGGGTGAACGGATTTGGATGAAATTTTGAATATACATAGCTTACAGCTGGGATTAAAATAAAGGCTTATTAACTTGATCAACGCGAGCGAAGCCTCGGGGCACAGCTAGTAAAACACAAACACACACAGTCCCACACTAAGTCGTGACTTGTGTCGTGATTCACATTATACACACAATCACAACCACAACCATAAATACAAATATTCAAATATGAATATTCAAACATGTTCCGAAGGCGTGGCAAGTCCTTCAATATTTCAATCCGTCATGTTCTTTTCTATAAATATGATTCCTTTTTTTATTTAAGGCTTCTTTGATTGCGAACATAAAGGGCTTCGTGTAAGCCCGAGTGATCAGTTTTATCCCTTTGTCAGGGCTTTAATCAATCAGAGAAACGGTTCGCCGGCTGGGAGGGGTGGCTTGTGCCTCTAAATAAATAAGCATAACTCTTAAATGTTTGAGGTTTCATGGAGTAGTTCAGGTTGCATTTAATTGAAGATTCCAATCCTAATTACCAACAATATGCGGTAGAAACCTTTCACACGCCGTATATTAAGTTCTCTAAGATTGTATGAACTGCCTGATGGCTTGGTAGGGCGCGCGTTCGCCTTCGAAGCAGCGGGTATCATGATCGATTCCCGGTGGGAACACAAGTTTTCTCCCCAAGGAAAATTTATGTTTCTGGGTTCGCTTTGTATGCAATGTAAACGTTCACGGCATTCACGACATAAGTCATTGTACTTGGTGTGGGCCTGTGAGTGTGGAAGCGTTTATGTTTGGAACGAATTTTTTTAAGTAGGTACTTAAAAAATTAACGATTAATGGTAAAGATAGCATAATTTTTCAATGGCTACTCGTTAACCTCTTTTTTACCGACTTCCCAAAAACGGAGGAGGTACTCAAGTCGACTGTATTTTTGTTATGTGTTAACACAAAAAATAACAATAACTTCTCTCCACGTGAGCCGATTTAAAATTATTTTTTTTAGTTTGAATGTTGCTTTCTAATTGGTCCCATATTAATTCGATCAAGATCTGATCAGTAGTTCTTGAAATATCGTCAATCATGATATTTTGTGCACTACTTTGACGATATTCTCGTTTACCCAAATTCAAAAGTTACTTCATAACTAAATCTGAATAAATCTGATCAAGGTTCCGAAGATAAAGCGGTGAAGTCGGTTTTTTTAAGCTTTGCTTGAGTTTATTTATTCATTATAGAAAAAACTTTCACATTCACAGCCCTACACTAAGTTCGACGAATTGTGATGAGGATGCTGAAAGCATTCACATCACACACACACACACACAGTCACACTCAGAACTAGAAACACAAACTCCATTGTATACTTTTAGCGCGTTAATGAAAGGAAGTGTTTTAGTTCGTTTTACCCGAATGCCAAGGAAGGGTTGTTACTTGTATATTTGTAAATTTCTTTATTACCTCGTATCTTCCAAACAGCTGGATGGATTTTGATAGTTAAGGTATCGTTATATTCGTCTTAAAAACCTAAGTCCACTGCTGGATATAGGCCTCCCCCAAAGATCTAAAAAATAACGGTTGTTAGCCGCCTACATCCAGCGTCTTCCTGCGACCTTCATTATGTCGTCCGTCCACCTTGTAGGCGGTCTTCCGACACTGCACTTGCCAGTCCGTGGCCTCCATTTGAGAACCTTTCGGCCCCATCGGCTATCGGTTCTGCGTGTATGGGGGTGCGCGCTATGGGGCCTGCCCATTGCCATTTCAACTTGCTAATCCGCCGGGCTATATTGGTGACTTTCGTTCGTCTACGGTCATTAGATAGGTGTTTTAAAATAAAATCAAAATGGCGGATTTTTGGCGCAAAGAGTAACAAGTTATTAAAAAAAATAAATTAACCAAACCTATCGGGTATCAAAATGAAGGAAATTAAAAGGTATTTTTTTTTACATTGACTTGTTTACTGAGAGCATAATTATTTCAATTCAGGATAAAAAACGTCTGACCATGATTTCGTCTATGGCCGAGAAGAAACTTGACTTGCGTTTTCAATATAAGTATAAAACAAATATGACATTAATATAGCTGCATCAACACATTCCTACAATATCACCATATTGAAATCACCCTTTATAACGTTTTCGAATATTTTTTACACTGTTACCGATATTGCGGGATTAACAGAGTCAATTATAACGATGAATGATTTTTATCTAAACAAGTATTCCCTACTAAATTCATATCAAAACATGGGCGCAGCTTATAGGGGCTGAAATAGGGGAGCTTATAACTTGCGTGGGTAATTATGGGTATTTTTGGAAGGAAAAAAATATCAACCCATAGAACATTCAAGGTTTTTTTTTTTTTTTTTTTATTTGTGACAGGCTAGTGTTTGACCACTATCTCACCTGATGGTAAGTGACGATGTGATCGAAGCTGGTAAACACACTAGACCTGGAATACGCAGGCTCTCAAGGATAACTGCCGGAACACCGTATTTGGCTTGGCGGCAGACTTTCAACTTGATGGCGGTAAGCTACTTTGGTAGCAAGCCAGGCGAGCAACTCACAAAATGCTCTACCACCTCTCAAATGTCACCTGATTAGCACCACCCGGGGACCACGTGTAGGGAGTCAGACTTAAGGGGTATCCTCCTACGGACGTGGGTGACTCAGTACGGTAAGTTAAATGAGGTCGAAGTTTCGATTAATAAGTTTGAGAGTATTTTGATTATACTTCGAAAGTTAAAGTTAGTTCAAAGTAATTTGAGAAGAGTGCGCGAGCTGTATTATATGTTTAATGATAATTTAAACAAATAATTTATAGTAACTAGCATGTGCTGTTAGTGTTTTTCATATTTAAGGAAATCTTATAGTTCTATTCTAATTTATAATTAACTTTATGTCATTTGAAAGAAATTGTCGACTAAGGTTTGAGTGGAAGCCGTTTAAAATGTCCACCCGACTACGGTGAAGCAAAGAGTAGGGTTATGATTTAGCACCGTATATATGTATGAATATACCTATATGTACGTTTTATTCCTCACAGGCAGCGTCCGAACTAATAAGCCGATTGTAACATGTATATATAGTTTATTTTAATTTGCTGCAACTCTAGGCTAGATAAAAAAAAATGGTGATTATGGTACTTCATAAAATAGTGACCAAAAAAGTTTGATGAACAAATATAATTAAGACGGGTATCAAATTAAAGAGCTCTAAAATAACACTCCATAAATTGTGGACATAAAGCATATAGTTGAACATTTGATTTATTTGTTTGTATTAAAGGAAGCCATGTTGTAGGTACTAGTAGTCATTAAACTTTAATCTTGTGTAATGTCTAATTTTTACGTTTATATTTAACTGTATAAATGCCACAATCACATCATATAAATCAGAAAGTAAACGCTGTTAAACAGTCAGAAAGTAAAGCTGTAACGGCTGTTTGGTTTTACTTCATCACGGCTAAATCGCTAGTATGATCGGATGAAACTAGCTAGAGCTATACTTAAGTTATGGAGGAAATAAGGTATTTATTATCCTCCTTCATTATCATCATCAGTAAAGCGGGCGAAACTACTGGGCACAACTAGTCAAATTGACTAAATTTTCTAAGACATAATAAAATGTGATGTTAGGGAGTTTCACTTATGAAGGCACCCGCGATTCGTTATATTTTACATATTATTAAATAAACTAAGCGGTACTTATTACTTTATGTGTGTGTACAAAAAGAGAGCATAGATTGTAAGCATTTTGTTAGTACACACACAAATGCGTTATACTGATTTGTTTACAATTTGATTATAAAAAAATGCTAAAACGCGTGGTAGAGTTTAAATCTTCAATAAAAAAATTACTATTTAATTAATACAATTCTATAGTGTGGCATCCTCAATATGATATGTATTCCAAAGTGCTGGAGAGAATATAAAGACGCTTTATCTATCATATTTCTAACGAAGACCACATAGCTAAAATATCGCATAAGCTACAAACACAGGATGCTCCATTATTGCATAATGCCCCTTTCAAGCAGACAACAGTTAAACGACCTACTTTATTTAAACAAAATTATCAACGGAAGTATAAATTGCATTCAACTACTGAGCACCTGCACCTACAACATACCATTTCATCTACCCCCAGGTTAAAGTAAATCTTTTTTAAGTAAAACGCTCTGATACTATTCTTAGTCAAAATGCACCACTGTCGAGGCTCCGTAGGCAGTACAAAAGCCTCCGTAAGTCTGATGAATTAGATTTTTGTTGTTGTTGTTTTTGTTTCATTCACATATTTTAAGAAAAATATACGTGATCCAATTATTATATTGTTTTATATTTTATTTTATATTATCATATATATCATACATATTATGTGTAATTAATTGACGTTTGTTAGTTTCACAAATCTCGAGAACGGCTCGACCGATTTGGTTGAATCTTTTTTTGTGTTTGTAACTGTCAGGGCAAGGTTTGTATGTAATTTTTTTTTACCCATCGGATATTTCACCCCCTTGTTTCCGGGGCGGATTGCTAGTCTTAGATACAAATGTGTAATGTATGTTGCTAGTTTCGTAAATTGTAGGTTAGTTTTACTTTATTAATATAATATTTTACATAATATTTATTTAACAGATCCTGTTTCATTGTAGGTACTAATAATAGATTAAATAGTTTTGTTCAACCGTATGGCATGTGTTGTAAAAACATATAATAATATGTTTAATTATAAATGTAGTGTTTATTAGGATCCTTTTATAATAATAAAATAAAATCTGTCTATTCTCTGCGTTTATATGCACCTACGTTACCCCCATAAGAGATCTATTTGATTAGCACCCATTGAAGTAAAACGATCTCTTCATTAGAGGTAGGTACTTCAACGATGGTGTCCCAAACAGCTCCACCTTTCTGCTGTAAAGCAATTAATAAGGTAGGCAATATACCTAAATGGGTCCGTAAATACCAAAATTAAGGAGATTCCCGACCTCCGTACTGGAATGTTACCCATTACGCTACTGTATTAAAAGCCCTTAGACTTTAGCTCTTACCTTTAGGGCAGATACGAACGCAGTGTATGTGTATAACAGTGATTTGGTTTTTACTAATTTGGTATGATAGTGCTTAGCAGAGTAAAGTGGTTGGAATGAGTAAACTTGAGTATTCTGCATTAATATTTTATGCTAAACAGGCAAACATTGTACCACTATCACATCTGATGGAAAGTAATGATGCTGCCGGAGATGTAGTATGCTTGTCTAGAATATAATAACATCAATAATAATAAAAATAATGAGTATAAGTAACATTTATTTCATCATTAGAGTGCTTACTGTGTAACAAGAACTTGAACACTTGTACTTGTACTTACTTAATAGGCAGTAACTAGGCTGATTATATCGTTTCTAATCTATGATCATATTGCCAGCGACAGGAAATAAATATTTGTTCTCAATAAGGTATTGTACATCGATTCCAATCACATCATATGAGATTTTAAACTTTCTACGCACTCATTTATAAGATCAATTTTTGATTTTAGATATTTTATATTATGCGAGAAACATAATTATTTTACAAGCTTTTATTTAGTTTCACTTGCCCCGTTGTCTGTCGGCGGTCTATAATCAAATCTTGCAAGCTGAATTAGGCCCACTTCACGATGTCTGATTGGCCACAATTTTTTAAAGTAGTACTTGTTTGCATCTGATAATTTCGCAAACAATAAGGATTATTCTAGTTTGTGGGAACCTGAATAACTGTTAAATAGTTCTACTGAATCGGGGTTTAAATATGCATTTTTACGAGCGTCGGGGCGATGCCTCGTGCATGTTTGATGTGGCAATCTCGGCGCGAGCCACCTGCGCCCTGCCTTTGGGCATCCCTCCTTCAGTCTTCCGAGTTCGGACGACGAGATTCTTCCAAACTAAGTTGTTTGAACTTTGGGAAAATTGTCTTGCGTGGTACAATTGATACTTGGCTTGTTACCTGACTTAAATTTCTTTTAACTGCGGGTGCCAAGTTCGATTTCCGATGGAAGCACAAAACTTTCTCCCCAGGAAAAAATTGCGTATCTAGTTGTATTATATGGAAATTTTAAAAGAAAATTGAATGATGTATTGTCTGAAATTTTTTACTATACGATTAAATAATAAGTTTCATGTATACAATTTTTGTATTTAATTGATGTTTATTTTGGTATTTAATTTTGAATTTTACTTTTTGTTTTTAACCTTCGATACTTAAAGAGAGATGTTATTAGTTTGGCGTTTGTATCTGTGGCTTCGTAGCGCCCAAAAGGATGAACCAATTTTTTTTTTTGTCTAAAAAGTTGCTTGATCGAGAGTAGTTTCAGGTGTATATGGTACCTTTGTTTGGTGAAAATTGGTGCTGCTATTTTCCTGGTAAGGGGTATTTTCTAATTTTTGTTTTGTCACTTATTATTTTTACAGAAATTAATTAATAATATGACATTGTGAACTAAAACTATCATAATATTTTCAATCAATAATTGGCAATTGTATATTGTTAATAATGTACGTAATTAACATTTTGTGGGGGGTTTGCAGTATTGATTTACCTTTAATTTATTAAAACCTTACACACGTAATTGTAGCTATAGTATGATATTTAATTAATTTGATTTGATTTATGTGTGTGATGTAAATGTTTCTAGCATCCGCAATATAAGCCTTTGGTACTAAGTGCGGGGCAGTGAGTGTGAAAGCGGAAAGAAAAATATTATTACGCTTTTCTTTCTCCTACTAATTGGGGTAATATTTTCGCCACGTCATATACTTTTTCTTTACTATGAATAAGACGCATATCTTTATTTATCATTAGGTAAGATAATGGACGGAGTTTTCCCGCGAAAGTGAAATAATGGCGTTGTTGATTTTGGAGTATTTTCCAAAACTTTCTTAGAGTGTTAATGGGTAATAATGGTGGATTATTAACCATTAATACTTAGTAAACGTGCATGAGTGTACAATCATACAAATTTAACAAACGCGGAGTTTGCTTTCGATCCAAAACTCCAAGACTTAGTTCTAGTAAAGTTTCTACCACTTTATTAGGCATGACTTGACTATCACTAGATCTTGATACTTTTACTTGACTTTGACTGTGACCTATGACTAGGACTTATGTTAAGAAATATGTAACGTTTGAAATATTTAAAATCTTCACACTGGCTTAATGCACTAGATTGCGGAGCCAAAATTTAAAAGAAAAGATAACGAATGCTAGCCTATTTAGAGATAAAAATATAATACACATAAGCCCCTCATCTCACATATTCCTTCACTGAAAATCGTGAGAGTACAATTTCTCATAGAATACAGTGTTGAAAATAATTTCAGAGTTTTCATAACACAAATGAAAGTTATTCTCGACTGTCATCGTGTAGGCTTATGTGTACTGCAGCGGGGCGGGGAGTAATGTAGGGGATGGAGGGAGGCTTGTGGGGTGTGCTGTAATCAAGAAGAGTACCCGTCCCTAGGCGCCCTCTGCCGCACCCTCCTCACCCCACCCCTTGCAACCCGGGGCAATGCCTCAAACCTCTATTGACTTACCTCTGCCGGAGAAATATTTTCATTTCAAGTCTTTGTTGATATGAAAAAGTCAATACCTACAAACCTCCAGACGGTAATAAGAAGTTCAGCAGTTCTTCCACTTTTTTGTATTCCTTTGTTACTTTTTCGCATGAAGTTTTTGTAGAAAAATATGTTGCTTTTTGAGATCTTAATCCTAATTATAAATAGTATATTTAAAAGAATTGCAATAGTTGTACTTGCTTGGTTATATTATATACGAAGTTAAAAAACGAGTAACTGACTTCAATTGCAAATATCTCTGACACTCTTCATCAAATCTTGATCAAATTATAATGGGACCAACAGTAACTCTAGTTGTTACCTCAGAACGCCGTCATTTATAAACCAATTTAGAAATGACATATAGAAATATTAGAAATACGTAAAAAAAAGGGTTTCGATGAATTGAGAATCTTCTCCATTTTTTTAAGTCGGTTAAAAAGAATTGCATCTTTTGTTTTTTTTTATTACAGACAGGTAAGCATTTGGCGGCTATCTCACCTGATGGAAAGTGACGATGTGGCCGAAGATGAAACATGCTTACCT
Source organism: Lomographa bimaculata (assembly GCA_948107665.1). Lineage (NCBI taxonomy): Eukaryota > Metazoa > Arthropoda > Insecta > Lepidoptera > Geometridae > Lomographa > Lomographa bimaculata. The sequence continues at coordinate 12,621,759 of OX403587.1, read as the reverse complement.
ATTCACTCTAGACTTGAAGACTCCCAGATTATACTGTTCGGGGAGCAAGGATGCGGGCAGTGAGTTCCTTTCCTTCGCCGTACGGATAACAAATGTAACTTTTGTACTTGCTTGTTCAAAATAATTTTCGTATGCAGTAAAAAGAAAAATGTTCGCGTCGATTGCTTAACAAATAAAACTGGCGCCCAACAGGAACTCGCTAATGAATTAAAACTTGAAATAATCATCGGCAAACACAAAACGCTTTGTAATACCCAACATTTGTGCCAACAATCGAACTGTAATGCACGGCTTTTGTTAACAACAAAAGTTAACCTGTCCGCTCGTCCGGTAGACAGAATGAAATGATTTTAGGGCTGCGCGACTTGCGAGGGATGCAATGACAAGCCGGAGTCCCCACAATGCACTCAGCTAAACCAACAAACAACAACATCATCGTTTTAGACTTCAAACTAAACTAACCCTTAAGCAGAACGCAATAAAGGCGTCCAAAATACTTTTTCCACGTAGTTTGTTATCTTGGCATTTGTATAGAAGTCGCCATGTGTAGGGCCGCATGGTGCGCTGACAGCACCATGCGATCATTATTATACAGAACTTGACTTACTGATTTATTTCAATCAAAAGAATATTTGCCTGATGAGCGTCATGAATATAGAATAGAATAGAATCATTTATTGTCATACAGATAAATAACATTTAAGAATATCATGTAACAGTGCATGGACTCGTCATACATATTGATATTAAGAGAAAAATTACTTACTAAACAATTTTCTAGATATAAACATTTGGTAAATAGTGCAATTCTTTTATATATATATTTTTTTTGCGTATTTTATGTTTGTCTCCCTCCAGCCTCTGAACATCACTAAATAATTATAGTAATAATGTCTTAAATATAGGTGACAGCTTTCTAAAGTGCTAATAATTCCACTGATTTTGTTGATATCTGCTATGACTCTACCATCTATGTGGATACTTGAGTGAAATTATACACTCGCGTGCAAGTAAATCGACTCAAGCCTCAAGTGCGCATAAAAAGTGATATAACTTTAAAATGCCTTATTATACCTCTATATAATGTTTTACATAATTAAAGCCTAGTAATTGAGCTTTAAAATGGTGTAAGTTGCATGAAAATCGATTCAGTAGTTTAGTAAAAAAGGTTAATGCCAATGATAATGTAAAAAATGTTGAAAATTCATACAATTTCACAGTATGGGGTTATTGTGTTTAAATGAAACAAAATGTGCGTAAGATAAAAAATTTATTCGTGTCAATATTTGGTATTTCCTCCTTTAGCTCTGATCACTGCTCTCATGCGATTCTTCATCGACCTTATCAACTTTTTCTCGCCTGGCTTGCTACCAAAGTAGCTTACCACCATCAAGTTGAAAGTCTGCCGCCAAGCCAAATACGGTGTTCCGGCAGTTATCCTTGAGAGCCTGCGTATTCCAGGTCTAGTGTGTTTACCAGCTTCGATCACATCGTCACTTACCATCAGGTGAGATAGTGGTCAAACACTAGCCTGTCACAAATAAAAAAAAAAAAAAAAAAAAAAAAAAACCATTCACCGGGACGACGGTATACCCGACCTCTCCTATCGCTGCCATGGAGACACATCCTCGTCTCATCTGTGAACAGGACTGTCTGCCATTGCTCTATGCTCCAATCCAAATGCTCTCGAGCAAAGTGAAGGCGTGCTTGACGATGAGCTGTGGTCAACTTCGGGCCTGTAGCGGGTCTTTTCGGAGTAAGGTTAGCTTCTTTCAACCTTCTTCTAACTGTCCACTGACTGACAGTCACCCCGCGAACTTGACGTAGCTCCTGCTGCACATCTACGCCGGTTAGGTGTCGATTTCGGAGAGAGGTCGAGACCAAAAACCGGTCGTCACGCTCCGAGGTGCACCGGCGTTGGCTGGTATTAGGCCTCCGAGTGAAGGCACCAGTCTCTTGAAACCTTTTGTATACTCTCGAGACAGCGGACTGACTCATATTCAAACGACGAGCGACTTCTCGCTGGTTCAACCCTTCTTGCAATAGGGCAACGACTTGAGCGGCTTCTTCAGGTGTTGTATCCATAATTTTCTTCAAATGACGGCTTTAATTTGCAGAGATGTGTTCAGGTCAACGTCTAATGAGCGACTGATAAGAAAAAACGATTACAGAGGGTTTTTATAGGGGGTTGTGTCGCGCAAGTTGTGTATAGAGCGCAGAGCAGTTTACGGGAGGTTGCGTTCAGTTGCATTCTAAGTACAAGTGTTTATTTAAATTACTGATATTATGCTACCATTTGAAAGCCTAATTACTAGGCTTTAATTATGTAAAACATTATATAGAGGTATAATAAGGCATTTTTAAGTTATATCACTTTTTATGCGCACTTGAGACTTGAGTCGATTTACTTGCACGCGAGTGTATTACAAATAAAAATGGACAAAATCGAAATACTGAAATATCAATTAATAGCTGCGCCTCGCGGTTTTACCCGCGTTAGTCCCGGACCCGAAGGAATTCCGGGATTAAAAGTTGCCTTTTTGTTAATTCAGAGTGTCAGCTACCTCCATACCGAATTTCATCAAAATTAGTTCAGCTGTTTGAGCGTGAAGATGTAACAAACATACAAATTCACTCAAGTGTGATGTGTTTTCCAGATACCTACTATGTATAGGTTTCAGCTGCAACTTATAGTTGAGGTATCAGCAGATACACTCTATTCTGATACTCTGGCATAGTAGATATGCAATACCTTTAAACGAGCAATTCTTGTATATATTATTATGCATAATCTGAATCTCGGAAACGGCTCCAACGATTTTCATGAAATTTAGTATGCAGGGGGTTTCGATCTAGCTAGGTTTTTATTTTTAGAAAACGTAGTTTTATCCGTGTTTTCCGACAATGAAAAACGATCAAAGCCCGGTAATCCAGATACTGATAAATAAGAGATTGCGATTTTAGTTGATAATTGATACAAAAAAATACTGTCTACTTTATCAAGGTCTATCAGAGGAATGATGACACCTATAACTTTGTTATAAACAAATTGCTCTTCCAAGAGCTTTTTACTGGCCATGCGCAAATAAACATAGCAATATCTCTTTAAAGTTAATCTCCTGCAATAAAGTCGCAAATCGAGCGATTAAACGGTCTAATAGCTAATACCATTAAGTGATAAATGCAACGGGCCGCGTATGAATAATTCCACTGGATGGATACAATGTACGGCTTTCGCTAAACGGCTCCATATTTTCAAAATCCCCATAGAGCAATAATATTCAATGAGTCGCATGAGATGGGTATATCATTTTGTTAGGGATGGAAAAGGGACGAGAGATGGCGAGGGACATGGGATGGCAAATCCTGGAGATTAGCGCGACAGAGCGACATGTGGCTCGCGGCACTTAGCACTCCCCGATGTAGAGACCCTCTCACTCCTGCCCACCTAGGTACCTACTAAATCCATGTCCCCATAAATATTTATGGTGGCCATTTAAATATTTACATGAAACTTGCAAATAGCCATAAAGCGTCGTACGTGACTGCCAGCGATGCTTTGCCAAGGAAATGCTCGTAGTAGAGAGATCTTTCATTTCAGGAAATGTATGTATTTTCATCTGTCGTTCTACCGTTGTAAACTCGGGCCAAGTTGTTGTTTTCAGGTTTTGTGAAATAAAACAATTGCTTGAAAGTTATTTTCTTACTTGTAATTAAAATAATTTAACGTAAGCAAAGGTTAAAAAAACCGACTTCACCGCTTATATTTTGGTTTTGGCTCGATCGATTTCGATAAAATTTATATGGGAACATCGCTGAAGTATAATCTACCAAACAAAAAAAGAACTTTGAGAACCGATCCACAAATGGGGGAGAAATCGGTGAACATACATAAAAAATACATACAGTCGAACATAGAACCTCTTCCTTTTTCGAAGTCGGTTAATAATTATATGAGAGCCGAACTAAACATAACACTAAGTTCGATAACTTGTGTCCTGGGTGTCGGAAACATTCACATCACATACACAATCACACCCTGAACTAAAAACACATATTTCCCTTGGCGAGAAAACTTGTGTTTCCACCGGGAATCGAACCCAGTACCCGCTGCTTAGAAGGCACACCAAACTAAGCAAACGGGCAGTTCTAAAAAAACGTTCTATATAAAAATTATTCTTACTAAATTATTTCAGAGGTCACACTATACCCACTTACTACATTTTATATCACTTTACACAGATCGCATGCGGGTAATTTGCAAATGGATCTCCAAAGAGCATTCAATCCGTAACATTTGTCATTGATATGCACAATAGAAGATTACAATGGTGCTTTGAAGTCTAGTGTGCACTTGTAGCCGGCCTATTCGGTGGCAGAATATAATATAAATACATGTGGCCGTGGCCGTATCTAAGGCCGGTCATCAGGGCCACGGGGTACTATAGCACATGGGCGCATTCGGAAGCACCGATGCGTAACGCGCATAGGTGTGGAAGCACTATCGCCGATGACGCCATATGTTGAGCGCATTATCGTTCTCTGTAACGCACCCCTTCAAGATTGATGACGATTCTCGCTATTCGCTGCATTCGAGCGTATTAGGGCATGTAAATGTTATGCGATCACTTAGGCTAATAGCTTGCGAAATTTGGTTGCCTTTAAACGAATTTGTTATTGATATTTTTACGCTTCATATGTTGGAGTAGGCTGTAAATGTATCTAAAGTATGATTCAAGTGTGTTTGTATGGCAGCTATAAGACTTGCATTTCACGAAAACATTTTTCTTATCTACAACAACATTAAGGTCTGCGTGTGAAAGAACACTATCTCAATGCTTCGTCAGTTACTTAATATATATATATATATTTTTTCTATTCTCTTATACCTACCGGAATTACCCCGATTAATTGCAATGAGTTTAATGTTATATTAATTATATTTTATGTATTATATAATGTTGTATTCATATGTATTACTTCTAGTATAGTATATGTATTGTTTGTTTTATTTAGATATATGTTATATTGAAGTTTTATTTAAATATATATATTTTTAATTTAATTTAGTGTTACAAAAATTCTTTTAAATATGAAACTATCATATTTTTACCACTTTATTATTTTTGATGCATGCCTACAGCCTTCGCTTTTCAACCATGAGTGGTTGACTGGTAGAGAATGCTTTTAGCGTTAAGTCCACCCTTTGTACCTTTTTGGGCAATAAAGAGTTAAATAAATAAATAAATAAATAAGGTCTTTATCATTGTAACACCCAAAAAATAGGAACAATCAAAAGCAAAATTTTTGTATAGAATTGAAGACCTCCTTTTTTAAAGATTTATTTTTAAAACTAAATACCTACTCGTGAAGCTGAATACTGTAGTATAAAATATATACCAATGATTTTAAGGAAGATTTCTCAAAACGTTCTTCGATTAAACTTCGCTTTGGCGACAGAAACGTCTCAAAACGCTAAGGATCTGCTGGTTATTTTGAGTAAACTGACCTATATCACTTTTAAAGAGCAATTATATGCGTGTACCTTTTTTAACCAATACATCCTTAATACTTTTGCCTATAGAGATGCATATTGCATAACTTATATTATGGTGGTTACGTAACGATCTTCAATTTTTGGATTGATTAAAATTTCGTGAAATAAAAAACAAGCTGAAGATTTTCTTCGTCTAGTAAATATACGTATATACTTATATACTTTATAATATATTATTTAATCCTGCAACCCCGGTTTATCTCAAGGAACGATTTGAGTTCTACCAAAATCCTCGTTACAGATCCTATGAAAAATTAAAACTTAAAATGCCCATACATAGTACTGTATTCACTGACAAGTCTTTTGCTATTCAAGCGGTCTATGGAATGCGCTGCCTACTTTTATAAGAAAGACGCAAACACTCGAGACATTTAAAATAAGAGTAAAAAAACATTATTTATCACAGCTTATGTGAAATCATTATCATGTTTCATCACTAATATTTATTTATTTTTAGGTTGTATTAAGTATGTGTATTATAATATTTATATATGTATTGTATATTATGTATTTTGTATTTATCTTTAATTTATGTATGTAACTATATGTATATGATTTGTTTAATTACATTAATAATTATATGTATGTTTAAAATATTGCATGTATGTATAATGATCTTTGCCGCACCACCGATCACTTTTTGTTAAACTTTTTTATCCTCTCCATCCTAAGGTTGCCTGGAAGAGATCGCTGCTTAGCGATAAGGCCGCCGATTGTACTGCTATATTGATATTTTTTCTATTGTTAATTAATATTTTTCTTGGTGTGCAATAAAGAGTATTTGTATTGTATTGTATATAAAAATAATTTTCGCAGTATTCTGATATAAAATTACGAAAAAATTGGTTTCAAAATGAAACATTGATGTCATTTGATATTGATTGCCCTTAATATATTTAAATGCTATGATAATTCTAAGGTTTTCATTTTAATATTGTTATAAATCAATATTCAAAGAGTACTTTATTTATCACTGGCCGTGCCCCACGGCTTCGCCCGCTATTACCAAGTTGAAAAGTAGCTTATGTGTTAATCCGAGGTATAAGCTACGTACATTCCAAATTTCATCCAAATCCGTTCAAAAACTCTAAAAATCCATTGCTCATTTTGTTCTAAATAATTTAAATTTAAACCTTTTAAAAAATCCGACGTCAGCGCTTTATCTTCGGAACCTTGATCAGATTAAATATATTAAACACGCATTATTGACGATAACTCAAAAACTACTGATCAGTTCTTGACCAAGTTTTAATAGAACCACATGGGAAGCACCAACTTTCAAATATAAAAAGAATCATCAAAATCGGTTTACCTAGACAAAAAAACCTGAAGTAAGATACATGAAAAAATACAGTTGAATTAATAAGGAGATAACCTCCTTTTTTTGAAGTCGGTTTAAAAGTGGTAATAATTGTTGCCGAGCATTAAATGCATCAGAACATACAACTTAGTTATTTTAGAATCCTGTTTTTTAACATTGTCTCCTAACATCATATATTTACACACACATATATAATTATATATATAGTTATGCTCATGAGAAATAGACGATTCAATTTCTCAACCATTCATTTTAATGTTTGCATTTAAGTAAAAGTTTGTTTTCGCACTCTGGTCTTGCTGAGCTGGTTCCACAAAAGCTTGTTAAATAATTCTCAGCGCTCGCGAATGTGGAGCTCGTTGTCGGGTCGTTGAACCCTTATTTTGTTTTCACTTCTTACATTGACAAAGTAAAACTTGAAACTTTATCACCAATCGAGTAAGTTACTTACTGTCGCTAAGTTAGAGTTTAATTTGGTTATTTTTGTATGCTCGAAGTTTCCGTGTTTTGGGCGAAGCTAGGTTTCTTACTTGACTAAGGTGGAAGCTTACTTGACTAGGGTGGTTCAGCCTTTGTTCATCCGTCCGTCCATTTGTCAGAGGGACTTAGCGTCTAAACCATACAAGCAAATTTTCAGAGTATATGTAAAGCTTCTGTGGCCCAAAGCCAAAAATGGCAAATAAAATCTTATACATGAAAATATTAAGGCACCCATACACATAAGTGGGGGGAATAAATATTTTTTTCAGACCGTGTTGGGTATCATTAATAGAAGCGAAGAGAAAAGATCTATGAAAGTAGCGTACGAATCCGATTAAAAAGCGACATTTCATTCAGCTAAAATGTTAATTAAATGGCAATCAAACTACAAAAAACCCTTTACACTAACAACCACACTACGTTCGAAGACTTGTATCAAATCTTGTATAACAAACAGAAATAGAATCATAAATTTCCTTTTGAGAGACATTTTGTGCTCCTATCGGGAATCGAATACGGTTACCGCAGCTTAGAAGACAGAACAATTACACCAGCGCGCGGGCAGTTCAAACTCCATCCAAGTTTTTTCTGTACAACATTTTGCCTAATTGAAACATGCTTTACAATTTCAGACTTCCTGTATGTAAGTAATAGTTATTATTATTTGTCTGACGTATTCAAGAATCTGTTATAGTACGTTCACATTATTTGTTTATTTGCAATTGTACCTTGACAGGCATTCTACAGTCACTAAAGACTACCTTCAACTTGAACTTGCTCTTAGTATCTTACATACCAAGCGCAGTAGGCCTTGAAAGCCAGCAATACAAAATTGCCAGTTCGTTTTTTGTCAATTAATATTATTTTAGAGCAAGATCTGTGTAAAGATATTATTTGATACCAACGTATCCTTGTTGGCTATTTCTGTGTATAATTTGTTTCATCATTTCTATTTGTTATTTATCTTGTTACAGACTTCTTGAAGGTCATCATTTATATCATATACGAATGATTTCTTGATTGAAGGGAGCAAGATCTCTAAGTTGACTTGACTGGTTCAGCACTTTGTCCGGTCGTTTGTCTGTCAGAGGCATTTAGCGTCTAAACCGTACAAGCAAATAGCTTCAAATTCTCAGAAAATATGTAAAGCTATGACCCAATGCCAAAAATAATAATTAAAATGATATAAATGAATACATTAGGAAGGCACACATACACGTATTTGGGGAGCAACATCATTTTTAATTTAGTTTATATTTAGCTACTTATTACAATATAATTCTGATCGGTATATAGTTTATTTTTGTAGCCAGAAAAAATACTATAAAACATCTATAGTATGATCTATATATGAATAATGTGCATATTGCAAAATACTGAAGATAATTGTAAACTTCAGAGTAAGTTTCGGCTTGAAAAACCTTAAAACCTTGTCTTCTCTCTCGCTCGCACATTTCAATATTTTTAATAAATACAATTGGCTACGCGTGTTTATGAAAATGTTTTCAAACAACTATATGAACATCAATACAATGAATGTTTTAATCTACCTTTCGTTTTCCATATCTTTAAGTTAAACGAAGAAAGTGTGAAAAACACATTGAAATTTGGGAACTCTGTTTTTTCTCATCATATTGAAGCAATATGAATATGATAGCGAAAACAAGTTTGAATCATCCTTGAATTAATGTCCATATAGATAGCTAAACATTTTCAAAAAACACACGTACATAGTATTTATCAAATTGTGCGAAAGAGAGAGAAGACAAAAGGAATAAACCCTCAAACTTAAATCTTACTGCATGTGAAACGAACTAGCAAATGAATAAACGTGTTCATTGTTCAATTTAATCAATAAACTACATACTGCATTTATATTCTGTGGCTAGCAGACCTGGGAAAGGCAGTCAGAGGAAACATTCACATTACACACATAATTACAACCAGAACCAGAAACACAAGTTTTCCATGTGGAGAAAACTTGTTGTTTCCGCCGGGAATCGAACCCGATATCCCTGCTTAGAAGGCAAATGCTCACCCAACTAAGCCAACGGGCAGTTCGTATATTAGTTTTATATTTGCTGTTATTTAAGATATTTTATGTAATGTAGTTAATATGAGTTAATAGGATAATATAAGATCAAAAATCAGTAATTTAGCCCCTAAAATTTCTAAAATTTCTGGCTGCTCAATTATTATTTAAACTATCATCAAGTTCTATCAATAACTCCCACGGCCCTACCCGAAACAAACACAACTCCAAACAAAAGAGATATCATCCAATAAATATATCTCTTTTTGTCGAGCTATAAAAAACAGAGGCAGTTGAAAGAGGATCGTTCGTAAGGGTCGTTTTCACCCTTGTTTTACCACCAAAACACTTGGCACAAAAAGTGTAATGGAGTTTAGTAATGACCCCCTCCCTGAGGATACGAATACAAACTGCTGTGAGACCCGCTGAGAGATAGTGTTTTGTTTTTATTTTCGCTTTTCGCTGGGGTCACAGATCATATCAAATTAGAATATCACTAAAATTCTTAATTTATTTCTTAAATCATGTAACCTACCCTGGGTATATTATTCCTTCAACGTTCGTCATCATCTTTATTGAACCCTATAGACTCTATTTATTGCACAGAAGACAAACACCTAGTATTCTATAGGCTCTACATATTATTACGTGCCTTATGTGTTGTTAGTTATCCGACCCTAAAAATACGTTGTGTGTGCGTGTGTGTAGTATTAATTGCTATTTTTTAAACTTGTTGTTCAAGTACAGGATATAATATCTATTATATCCTGTACTTGAACAACAAGTTAAAAAAATAGATAGGTCATCATTTGTAGAATTTTCAATTTAATGCTGCCGTGATTCAAAGATACCTCAAGCCGTCGGTCCTGGTCATTAGTTGAAAACAAGATTTATTATAAAATCCTTTACTTTGACTCTAAACACATTTGATACTATGCAAGTTATATAATACTTACATTACCTAGTTGTTTCTACACAAGTCTTACATATTATCTTCACCGATGCGTTAATTTGCAAGGACACGTTCCTTTGTTTCAGGTCAATTATGCAGCTCTATTATTTACCTAATCCATTGTGTTTTTATCATTTAATATATTTTAGAAACACTGCCACGTGTATGCATTTTTGAAGTTCTGTAACAGTTTTATTAGTGTATGAGCTTTTTTTTATATAAGTAATTGGACAAGAGCAGTCTTACAAGCTCAAGTCATGGGCATGTATAGGTATTATAGTAAATAGTTTGTTTGCAAAACACACAGTAAATAAAAATCTTAATGTAAGTAGTGACAAATATTATATTAAAAATTATATTAAACGCTTTCACACTCACAGCCCCACACTCACGTTCGTGACTTGTTTCGTGGATGCCGGAAACATTCACATCACACACAAAATCACAACCAGAACCAGAAACACAATTTTGTGGGCAGAAAGCTTGTGTTCCCGCCAGGAATCGAACCTGATACCCCTGCTTAGAAGGCGAACGCTCACCCAACTGACCCAACAGGTAGTTCATCTCTACAGTTAAATAGTTTTACAAAAAATCCTTGAATTCCTTAACACTATAGAAACAATGGCTTAGAAGTTAGACAAAGTTTTTTTCAATTTGTTGCCGTTAAATATTTCAATGTTATTAGTTAGACTGTAATAAATTAATATGCACATATTGTAAACATTTCTTATGTATACGTCCTTCTAGGCAGTCGGTTGATATAATAAGTAAGAATTGAAATTAGCTAATTTGACGAGTTATAACTTGACAACGTTTCTTACAAAATCTGAGTGTTGGTAAATGAAAAAAGAAACAGAACTCATCTATACTAATCTCTGATAAATGTAGACACGTTTCAATATGTTGTTTTCTTAAAACACCGATATACACTAGCTTTAGTTATACTAGTTACAATTAAGGTTTTTAATAAGCTGTTAATTAATTGTGTACTCTTCACGCTGCCGCTGTAACGGTTGAACGGAGTTTGATGAAATATGAAATGCCCATACCCAAGATAGGATTTTTATGCTTATCAACACGGGCGAAGCCGTGAGGAACAGCTTACTAATATAGAAGTAGAAAAATGCCAAAAATATTATGGATAGTGTAAATGCTGACATGAGTAAAAATGGGATGAGTTGGCTACCCTCATCTTTATTTTACACAGAAGAAAGTGGAAGAATAAAACCTTTTTATATATTCGTTTATTGCGTCGCATGTACATTACAAAGATATTACAGAAGCATGCGTTTCAACACAGCAGGCAGGGTTTAACAATATAATCGTGTTTACATATACAGTAATTAATAATTTTAGTTTTATTTATTTATTATTTATCATAAAACAAACATTTAAAGTGTAAAAGTATCTGTCAATAAGATACGTATTTAATAATCTTGATTTACCTTCATTCCATTTTTATGTGTTGTTTGATTCGTTTATTTTTTCTTATCTGAGCTGTGACGAACTTGACGTAGACACCAAGGTGATATAAGGGCAGGAAGATGATCCATATAATGATAAGAAAATAACGTGGACCCTCCTGGGTTCAACTTAGTTGAGGCGACATCATCTCAAAACCATAGTAGTAAATTTATAAAGGAAAAAATATCGCTTGAGGTTTTAATTGAACCCGGGGCCATAGAGTGTCATGCCCTGTTGCTTTAACCACTGAGCTACTCAAGTCTTGCATGAAGCGACGAAATTATCCTTTTGTCTTACGTGAACGTGTGACGTCATCTACCGAGACAATTTATGAAACTACTACGGATCATCTCAAAACTTTGACATGATATAATTAGCAACATTACGTCATGCTTCCCGTGATCCCTTATGAAATTAAATAACCCTCTGTAATCCCGTGTCCAGCCGAGAGCGCAACACAAGACAATGGGGTCCGCGAGACCAGCCACATACGAATCAAATGTATCACTAATGTCGCCCGGGGTCGGTGAGACCCCTCTATTCAATTGTCACGGGGTAACACAGATCTGCAGTGAAAACGATACGTGTGAGAGATTGTTTCATTGTTTTTTCTCGCGGCTAAAAAGTTAGTGGCACGCGTTTGGGAGTTGATGGATGTTGGGATAGCGGGTTTTTTAGTTACCTAGTTAACATTTAATGTTGGTTTTGTATTAGGTAATTAGTGTGTTCCTTTGTCCAGAGTTCACTGAAGAACGTTGAGCGCTGAGTAGTTCTAAACAAACACTGCTCGACGATCAAGTTACATCAGCTTAACTTTTATGATAAAATATAAGAAAAGTTGATGTGTACCTACTGTTCTAAAATCGTCGAGACAAAATCGATACTATATAAATGTTAAATAATAATATATTTATGATCCTAATTTTCACCGGATTCTATATGTAACCTTTTTCTGCACCGATCTTCACTGGATCAATCTCAGTAGATCCGTTGTCCAGATCCATTATGGATCTAGTGAGATATTTTTTCTCAGTAGATCCATTTCATGACAGTGTGGATCTACGGAGAAGAATTTTTCTCGCTAGATTCGTTAACCAGATCCAGATTTGAAAGTGTGGGTCTACTAAACATATCTAAGACAGCAGTAAATTTTGAAAAAATCGCACTGGATTCGAAATGTTCGCCAAATTATAATTCCTCCAAATTGTGCTGAAGTAACCACAAACATAGGCATCAAAATAATAACATCCTTTTTCGTCGGTTGTAAAAAATATGGATTTAGATGACATCTTAGCTATCTATCTATACATATAATCAAACCGTAGACAAAGTAAATCTGTACATTAAATATTTTTTTAAAGTCTTGATGGCAGAGAACTTCATTACCGATTTAGATGCCAAAACAATAATTTAAAAAACCGTTCGAAATAGTCATATTAGTATCACAAGTCAGAGGAAAATTAATTAATTAGCCGCTTTATCGGCGTTAGTTGACCAAACAGTTTCACTTAAGTGAATACAATGTTTGGCAAAAATTGTGGCCTTTATTCGTTTTATAAAAAAGTCGGGGACAGCATATAATTATCTAAAATATATATATAGCCCAGAACAATATACTTTTCTTTGATGAAAATCTAAAAAATAGCGGCCTCTGTTTTGTTGGCTTTTTGAGGCATTCAGTATCGGAGATTCCTTATCAAAACGTAGTATATAACTATATAAACGTTATATAAACGTAGTAATCATGTAGATACTATTTGCCTTTTACTGCATATAATTTGGACACATCATTATCATCATAATTTGGTGGAATTGTAAAACTCCTTTTTCGAAGTCGGTTGAAAACGGATTAATACCAAAACAACTTTTACGTGGACCAATAATAAATAATAAACAATATACATGCCACTGTTTAGCTATATTTACACTAATTTATTCGCAACCGAATCCAACACAAAAGTAAACAGCGCCTCAAACGACATTTTCCTTTTCCAAAATTGACTACAAATCTTACTCATTAACTGCGACTCTACTTAATAAAACATTGAGTACTTGTATATAATTTTCCTCTAGATTGATTGAAACCTGCTCGCCTTCCGACGTTAACCAGGAAATAGTGCGCCAGGTGTCTACCCCGTGCGTGTCTCGAATGTACAGATACAAAATCAGAGTAAAGAAACGTATTGTTTCCTAAATTCAATTACACAGGGCAACTTTTCCGCTTTGATTCCGCCACACTAAATCAACCTGGTTCATCTCATGTGAAAGTTCATTGTTTTGTGGCGCTTTCTGTTTTGAGCTCGGGTTTTGTGGGAAACGGTTGGACGTAGTCGCTTTTGTATTATGTTTAGCTACGAGAAGTTATTACGTATGAGTACTATATATGTAATTTGTGTCACAAGAAGTTGGATTTTCATTTCAACAGACCATTTGCTTTATTTTTACGTATAAGTTTTATACTCGCTATCTAAAAGATATATGTATATCGCTAACTTAAACTTTGTGTGTGGGAGGGAGTTTGATCGTATAATCTAAAACCAAATGCTCCTTTACCACAGTTGACAAACGATTGATTAAAATTAAATCTTATCTATTCAACCGACTTCAAAAAAGTGGGTTCTCAATTCGACTGTATGTTTGTTTGGTAGATCGTACTTCAGAGGTGGTCAGAGATAAACATTTTATCTAAATTGATTTAGCACTTTTTTTAGAAAATCAACAATTACCAAAATATAAGCAGAGAAGTCGGACTTTTAAGTTTTCTTGCGTTTAAAGTATCTAATAGTATAATTTCAAAAAGTTCAGACTAATTCATATACCTTTTTTGTCCCCAAGGTCTTGTAGAGAGGAAAGGTATGTTCAGTTTACACTAAGATTATATATACATATATAATATATAATAAAGCTTGCTTGTATACGAGTGTAGTAGGTTATTTTAATGCTTTTTTCAATTAACTAATGGATGCAAACTAAAAATTTCTTGATATTTGGGACGGTTACAAAGGTTAATACGTATTGCAAAATGGAACCTATAGTTAAAAATTATTCTAGGCGAGCATGCCACATCATCAATTTCCATCAGGTGAGATTGTGAAATGCTTACTTATCAGGCATTAAAAAAAAATCTATTTCGCGTAGATTCGTCCGGAATAAAAAGAACATAAAAACAAACAGAGAACATTCTTATCATTCTTTAGAATGCATGGGAAATAAATAAGAACCGTAACCCTATAGAGAATCAAGATTTCTGTCTTATAGTTAGACACCTGAGTAAATGTATGAAAATGTGTGTGACATTAATGCAGAATTATGCATGAGAAAGCGAACTATTCATTTATTAAATTACTTGTAAGCACATGTGCCTTATTATTTAGATTTCTGTGATTGTAAGTTTTAGTACCTAGTTATAATTTTGACATTATTCCCATAGGTACAGTCTATGATTCAATATCCATCCTGACTTATTATTTTCTATGCAACCGTGTCCCTTTTGAAAGAGTTTTTACAATATGGATAATACATTATTTTCTTCTATTATAGCAAATGCCAATCATATGCGTAACAAGACAGGGGATAACAAGTGGATAAAATATACTCTACTACCCTGTCATCACTCTGACATCACGAGACCCTTAAATTATGATTTGTTTCGGTTACTTTTATGACAATAGTTGAACAGTTCGACCGCTTCGTCACTTAACATAATCAGGATATACAGGCTTATGTCCTTTTCTAGATTCTAGACTAGGCTATCTTATACCTTATCTCTGATAAGCTAGCATTTACTATCTCATTTGATGGGAAGTGTAAGTGATGATGTGGTAGTGGATAGTAAACATACCAGGCCTAGAATGACTGGTTCTCAAGGTTAGCGGCCGGATCATATTTAGGTACATACCTATATGATATTACCTACAACATTTCAAACATTTGTTCTCACACTAGCGCACACACACACACATAAACATTATACCCATGAAAGGTAACCCATTTACTAAACTCAGACTACTAATAGTAAGAGTGGTGGCTCCTCTCTAATACAGAACATTGGTATTCTGTAGAGTGGAATCAGCGCCCACCATCCTGGTATGCTAATCTGCTAACCTCGATGATGACGGACGGCCAAAATGATGAACCACCTAAATTAACTTAGAGATCTCGCTGGCCTTTAAATATCCTATCGTAGATACGATTTCTCGATCGGAAGTCGATCTCACTACTATTGTGCAGTCGTCGCTACATACATTTAAAAATCGAATTATCAGAATATCAGATACTTATATGGTTTAATTAAGTCTACTCAGACATAGAGTCGTCGGTGTTATGGCATATGGCGTTCCCTAAACGTCATGAAATCACTTATCGTTATGATGCCTCAGTAATTACCAATTTGGTTGGCCATAAAAACAATGGGGTGATTCTTGATCGCGTGACGTATGCCTAGTGGTATGGTCAGGGAGAAATCTTTTATTTTTGATTAGAATCCCCCACGTGACTTTGCTTTTATTGTCAATAAATAATGGCTGAATTTTTTTTTTAAAACATGCTTTTAGGACTACAACCTTGAGTGCAGTAGTCATGTCATGGTGACACTTAAAATGAGTTATCATAATTGAATAGTATGCAGCATTTTATGTCTGTGCTGCTAAACATTGAGGAGTTTCCTTCCAAATCAACACTGAGTGCAACAACAATGCCATGGTAAAACTTAAAACCGGTTAACATAATTAAATTACTACACAAAATGTCGTGTCTGTGATGTTGACCTTTGAAGAGTTCCTTTATCTGGAGCTAATCCTGAATGACAATTCAGGTCATGCTTACCATAAAAATGCATTGTCCAAAACAATTGTAGGCAAAAGTTGTAAGTATGTTTATTCTTATTAACAGTTTCAAATACAAATATTCAATTACTGGATATGCCCAGCAGCTTTGCTAGCGTTAATCAAGTTAAAAAGCCTGTGCCAAATTTAACCCAAATCTGTTACAGCGTGAAGAGGGAACTAACATAAATATAAAATTTCGGATTTATAATGTTATTGTGGCGATTTTTCTCGTTTTATAAAATACCTATTACTTAGATAGACTTGCATAAACGTTTTATGTAAATTTCTTTACAAAAAATATCACATAGATTTCCATGAGAGTTTTACACAATAGGCAACTATGTTTTCATAATCTTTAATACAATTTAAGTCATAATTCCTATGCAAAAACACAGGTAGATTGCTACCATTAATAGAAAGCAAAATTTTATTTGTAAGTATGATACGCCCAAAGAATTAAAGAGATGATGATATTTGGGGCCAAGTATGCAATAAATAAGATTAATCAAAATTAAATAATTAATATATTACTTTTAATACTTAGCGAATTGTGATTCGCTGAGTATTTCAGTCGTTAGTCTAGTTTTTAGTCGTGAGATTGATCTGTACTATGGTTGGTACACGCAAAGAAAAGAGATCCATCTCAAGATAAAATAAGCCAAATGCCAGCCCGTTAAAAAAAACTTGCATTCGAGTATTTTTCCATACCGTATCAAAACTGATTCGAAAGTGTTGGCGTGCGTGCGATATTTATCTGATGGGCAGGGGCGCGGGCGCCATCTGCCAGACAGATGCCGCTGACGTCACGCGAAGCCCTGCCCGGAGCCCGGGGCTCGCAGGGGCTTCGCGCTCGCCACGCGCCATCTCACCGGAACACCTGACCACAGCCTGATTTATTGACTTTGCACTACCGTTTCGTTTACTTTAATTACCCTATCTACATTGCCGATTATTAAGTAATATAGACATATAGATAATATTCACACTAATATAATAAAAGAGAAAGTTTGTGAGTTTGTTTGTATGTTTGTTACTTCTTCTCGTTTAAACGGCTTGACCAATTTTGATGATATTTGCTTATTATCCCGGAATTCCTGCAGGTCTGGTATTTAAGCAGGTAAACCCGCGGGGAGCAGCTTGTACCTTATAAATGCCTAACCGACAGATAACCTACACAGCCCAAATCAGTGTGACTAGAAGCAAGAAATTTTGCACGGCGGCGGCGCGGCGGTTTCTTCTATAACGTAGATGAACACTTTTTGTTCGGTACCTTTGTTGTATTGATATTATATGTATAGCATGTACCTCATTATGGATGTAGGACGTAGGTTTTGACACATACAAGCAATGAAAATGTTATCATATTAAGTAACGTTGCTGCCAAAACATTATCACAAAAGGTATTTACCGCAACAATTTTCGCAAACATCATTAACGAGCATATAATTATGTAAAAAAAAATTGCCTTATTACCTTTATCCGAGTTAGACATATATTCTTCGACATTAACACAAGGGACATTTGGAGTGCCTCGAAAAATATTGAGGAGGTAATCTTCTCTTCAAAATTCAAATTTGTTTATTTACATGATCCTCAAATACGCATTCACTCTATA
This sequence comes from Lomographa bimaculata, assembly GCA_948107665.1. NCBI lineage: Eukaryota > Metazoa > Arthropoda > Insecta > Lepidoptera > Geometridae > Lomographa > Lomographa bimaculata. Next base: position 12,603,512 of record OX403587.1, on the reverse strand, counting down.
CAATATTTAGAATGGTGTAACCTAATCCGACTGTTTCTTATATAAATATATTAATATATTATTATTCTATGTTAACCAAGAATGGCTGGTCCGATTTTTATGATCTTTGAATTGTTTGATCTCAAATACTATTAATATCCCAGATATTCAGAAAATATATGAGAAAATATGATTTCCTCACACACGTGGTATAAAACGGCCTCGTTTTCTTTTCTCGAGAACAGATTGACGATTTTGATAAAACTTTGTTGAGTAATTCTGTGAATGCTGGCAAAGGTTCGTGGTCTAAAAATATTGATTAAGTTGCAAATTTTCTTTTTATTACACATAGAGACATACTAAAAACTAAATTAAATCTTTTTTAGTTGCAAATTGTTTATTTTATAAATATATGTCTATGGTAAAGTATCGTAAAGTCCTAGTAGTTCTAGTAGTAAAACATACTAGGCAAACATAAACATGAAATTAGTAATCATATAGTCATTAAGTTTTTAGTGAGGGATATGAAGTACCTACTATGTAGGCAACCATAAACGCGAAATAGGTAAAACATTTTTTTTCTTTATGTGCTGGCAATACATGCAGGGTACCTAGATGTAATATAATAATAAATATTAGTTCTTGATAAATATATAGGCTTTTTTTTACTTTATTGCAAGCAGAAAAAACTGAAATAGTTAATGAGAGATTTGCTATGGTCTCTCACTTTCGGTGGATTAACATAGACTCAGAGCTATGTAAATGCCTTTAGTGCTATCAATAAACTTAAATATTTAAATTGTAAAATTAGAACTTGATTACATAAATATATAATACAATAATTACATTATTCGTCTTTTAAATTTTTTAGGGTTAAATATTCAAGCATACAATACCTTGGAGCTGTGAAATAAATCAAACTTTTAAGTCAAAGTAATGTCTCACTTGAAGGTAAGCCACTATGCTATCGACGTTGAAGCACGTTTGCTTTTTTAACTTTTATTATTATTTATCTAAATGTAACTAGTGAATCAAGGTAAATAATTCTGCGTGATACCTTCTATTGTTATTGGTTGCAATAAAGCTATTCAAAAAGATTTATTGTGTTTTTAATTCATTCAAATTTCTAATCAATTACCATGAATTAACTATATCAATTGTAATTAACATTATTATTGTAAAGATTACCTGATAATTTTTATATAGCGCGGCATTAATTTTTTGTAAGATTTTATGTTAAATAGTAGGTATATGTTGGAGTATAATTGGAGTGAAGCATTCGCGAAAAAATGGCTTTGTTTTATTTCGGATTATTCTACAAAACTTGTGATTGTTCTAGTGTTAATATGTAATAATGGTGAGTTATTAACCGTTAATAATTAGTGAACTTGCATATTACCTACGTTTATACTTAGTACTTCGTTTGAATTAGCCTTGGTGTTATTAACCACAGAATAGAATTTACTCTACACGAAGTAGTAACCACCAAGACACATGTCATTGCCAAGTCGTTTAAATTTTCAATAACAACGGTTTAAATACATGAATGGTGTTACATGTTATCACCGTGTATCTTGTAACTGAAGCGTTTTCATAAGGCTATATTCTCACAAGTTACGACAGCGATTTGATATAAGCTTCAGCTGTCTTGGAGAGCCTGTTCATTTGTTTTATAGAGTGCTTACCTTGTTTTTTTTGTTGTTGACGGGGGGAAACCTTTTATAGATCCCGGCTACTTTTGGGGAGCAACCGGGTTATGTGAGATTTTCACTCAGTAAAACCCCTGCGGTGGCCAGCCTTAGTAGATATTGAAGGGCTGCAGGATCTCGCTGAACACCACTGGAACCCTTCTATACACCTTGCTTTTTAGCTTTTCCCGGAGACGCTGACATTTGTGCCTCCGTTGCGATACAACCGCGAGAATGCTGTTGACGGCTTGGGCCATCTTCAACATCCCCGCGGCGCCACAACAGTAGGGGACCATACCCCACAGCTGTCCTTCTCAGGCACGTTTGAATGGTGGTTCGAGCCCTAACTCCGACCCCACGTGCGCAAAGGACCTCTTTTAGTCGCCTCTTACGACAGGCAGGGGATACCGTAGCAATATTCTGATGCCCTGGCTATTGGGCTAATAGAGTGCTTACCTACACGTGTAGTAGGTAAAATGAAATGGAAATGAAAAGTAGTTTATCAGACTAAAAGTAAATTAAAACAACTATACAGTAGACACTTGTAGTAGTGTCAAACTGTGTCGCAACTGCTTACGCCTTCCTCCTTAAATGTTGTTTCAATGGTCAGAACTTCAAACAATGTTACTGGTTAAGATGAAGTAGTTGATATTAATGTCGAATCTGTCTAACTAAGGAATCACTAACTTAATTAGATTATAGCAAGAAAAGTATTTATATCATTCACAAGGTATATATTTTTGATACTTTGTGTGTGTTATATTATGCATAGTTGTTTTAATCTAGGTAAATGTAAGGACATATGCTCTCTCTATAATATTATAGCGCGACACCTGTTTAATCGCGGAGATTGTACATGTTAACATATAAAATTTCCAAATTCTAATAATCATGTCCCAGAAATTGAAGTTTTCTTGTGGCTCTTGGTCACGTGCCTATTATATTATAATACAACAATTTCAAAGTGACGATCGAGATATGCGACAAACCTACTTTCGCACTAAAAGCAAAGAGGATATAAATATGAAACACCAATAACAGGGGGAAAGGCCAAATTTATTCGTAGTCGAGCCTAGATTAGAGCTTAGAGAATTGTTCAGTACCGTACGAGATATAAGCATAAATGTATTTAATTTACGTTCGTTATTTCTACGAAGTCTATAATAACGAGTATATTATAATCAGCTCAGTGACCAGCTTGAATGTTAGAGTAGAAACGAGATCATTATTTTTTAATAAGATTTCGCATGCATCTTTGTACTAATATTAAAAAAATCAAAAATTGTTTGTATGGGCAAAACAGTAGCAGTCTATACTGGCGCTTAACTTATAATATCTATTATCTACTAGTGCCCAAGCACGCGACTCTAGTGGAATAAGCACAAGGGCGGACGATCATAGCAATTGTAAAGGTGCGCACGAATGACAGGACGTGTTCGCAATCGCTCTGAATCACTGCAATTTTAATATTAAAATTATAGGATAATTACGGTCAAATTGACTGATAATTGTTGACCATTAGATGCACCGCGTTTCGTGATTCTTCAGGTGCCTTGGTAACCGTATTTCAGGGCGTAATTAGACAGCAATAGAATGCTCTAGTTGTTGTTGTTATTGTAATTTGTTTCAGGCGTAATTATGTCACTGATATAAATAATAAATAATGAGCAAAATAAAAAAAATACATTACGATTGAGTTTATAGCGCGAAAAAATCAAAAAAGAGTAGTCTTTATTTTGCAGAATGTATGATTCTTCGAGTAATAGGTAATGTGTATTAATGGTGGTTTATTACCCTTTAATAGTTCGAGAACTTTTAATGATTTTCCTGCACTCGTGTTCATGAGTGCAGGAAAATCATAAAATGTTTATAAACGTGATTTTTGTATTCATCCTTAAACTCTGATAGAAGTTGTAGGTAGAGTACAACCATATTATTAGGGCATGACTTGACTATGCCTGGACCATGACTTACTTAACTTTAACTGTGACTATATAGGACTGGTTTTACGAGTTACTTAACTAACTTGAAAAATATTTATAGCTTGACACTAGCTAACTGAACATAGTTTGCGGACAAAATTGGTGGCGGTATGCACAGACATATTGTGACAGTATGCAGAGCCATCCACGCACACAGTCATGGTCATTTGCATGCTTCACCTATAGATGATATTATATCCGTATTTTTAGCGACGAAAAAGGAGGTGGTATTTTGTTCGACTATATCTGTTTTTTTATGTATGTTCTCCGATTTCTCCACTATTTGTGGACCGATTCTCAAAATTATTTTTTTCTTTCTATTGCTAGATTATACTTCAGTCCCATATATATTTTATTTAAATCGATCAAGCCAAAACCAAAATATAAGCGGTGAAGTAAGTTTTTTTAAGCTTTGCTGACGTTTAAATTATTGTAGTTCAAGGTACAATGCTCAACTGCTGTTTTGTACGAGTTGCTTGAGCGAGGATTATTCTTATGTTTTAGTTGCTTACAAGAAGTTATAATTAAGTATGACTTAAGTACCATAATAATTAAATAATCCACACATTTCACTGATTTATTTAGTTTTAATTGGATTCACTTACATATTATTTTTATATATTAGCTATTTATATAACTGAATCATGATATAAGTAATTTTGTTTATATCTGCATACAATAGACTATAAGTATTTTTATACTGGTAATGCAGACGAGGAAACAAATTTTAATTTTAATTGGGCACGTAGCATTAATGTTACCTACGTAATACCTAAATGTCACGAATATACCTACACGTTTAACACGTAAAGTAGAGGAGTTTGCTCCGATTCATTCGCGGTCTGTAAACTTTTTTTAACTTTTGTTTACTCCGTAACCGGTACAAAAACGCACGAATGAGTTTATACTGTAAAAAGTTTAACTTTTTTAATGCCGGCGTTTAGTTACGGAGTGTTTTTATTTACTTCTGGGATAAAAACAACGAGGAAGCTATCGATTTAATTCCAATCAATAGAGCATAGTATTCTAAGAATTAATTAAATATTATATAGATTCTATGGTTTTATATCTGCGGTTACAAGTTCCACAAAAAGGTTTTGCTGACTTTTGCCGCGAAAATAAAATATAGCATTGTTGCTTTGTGGGTATTATTTTTTAAACTAGTGATTTTTCGAGTGTTAATGTGTACTAATGGTGTATTATTAACCGATAATTATAAATCGTAAACACGAATGAGTGTAAGTTGAAAACTACAACAGAAGTTTTTGTAAAGCTTATATTTCATGCTCACTTAACTATGGCATGACTTATGACTCTTTTAATTGACTTTAACTGTGACTAGGATCGTTTTGAAAACCTTAACTACAATCCTTCTAATATTGTAAATCTGAAAGTTTGTGTGTAAATGTGTAAGGATGTTTGATCCCCTATTCACGCTTTAACGGCTGAACGGATTTGGAATGTACATAGCTTATACCTAGGATTAATACAAGGGCTACATTTTAACTTGATAAGGGCGGGCGAAGCCTCGGGACACGGCTAGTACAGCATAAAACATGAAATATTTCAAAATATGACACTGGCTAAATACACACAGTCTGCAAAACCATATATAAAAAAAAGTGCCACAATAACTTTTGCTCGAAACCTCGTCCTCATGGACTGTTGTAAGTTGGAACTATTTGTGATGATAGATTTATTATTATAATCTTCGAATTATTTATAATCTTCTCTATCTAAAGGTTGTCTGGAAGAGATCGCTTTTAGCGATAAGACCGCCGATTGTACACTATAATTTAAGTTTTGTTATTTTGAGTGATTTATGTAAGGTGTGACAATAAAGCGTTATCTATCTATCTATCTATAGATGCTGATGATATATTATAATCAACTCAAGTTTTTTATTGTAAGTCTTATAATAATTTTTTAAACAGTAAGTTCGTCAAATTCGGTCTGCCTATTGGTTTTTGTGTGATTTTTCGAACAAACAAAAGTTTTATGATAGTAGAGAAGAGGTGCGTAGATTGGCTGTTTGTTTGTTCCATAATCTTACAAAAGGAGACGAATTTTAATAAATTAACCAGAAATATGTTGTAAATCATAGAGAAAAACTTAATTAATACAGTAATTTAAAAAAGGCTTTTTCTTTCTAACAAAATTAGGTTACGTACCAATAAAAACCCATTGACACTGACACGGAATTATTGATATTAAATAGATACCTCCCTTCATTATAATTAATAGCATCACGGCACGACATTGGCCCACAAAATGCCATTGAAGATATCCTTGCACCACAATAAAATTTAATGTTTTTGTACATGATAAGACGGGGCGGCCTCGTAGCCTCGACATCTCTTTATGAAACCCAGAAAGGTGCTGACAAGAAGGCGTGACAGTATGAGTAGAGTAATAAGCACTCAGCCCCACACAAAGTTCGAGGACTTGTGCCGTGGGTACCGGAAACATTCAAATCACACACATAATTACAACCAGAACCAGAAACAGATTTTCCTTGGAGGGAAAACTTGTGTTCCCGCCGGGAATCGAACCCGATACCCCTGCTTAAAAGGCGAACGCTCACCCAACTTAGCCAATGGGCAGTTCAACTTAGTCACTGCTGTCGTTATTAGAATGCATATGCAAACGTTCGTTGGAATATAGCAAACGCAAACAGATCATATACCTATATAAGCCTTTTGGTAGTTATTGAAGAATATAAACGCTTTCTCGCTCATTTGAGCGAGTTCCCTAAGTTCGATGTGTTGTATCGTGAGTGCCGGAAACATTCACACCACAATCATATCCAGAAAACACAAATTACCTAAGAGAAGGGAAGGGTGATAACCTAAGGGATTAGGGAAAAAATTGGTGTTCCCACCGGAAATAACCGATAGGTACCAATTCCATTTCTAACAACAAGACAAACTGTCAAACGTCATTTATAGGTGACATACCTCCAGTGCGCTCGAAGCGTTTCGTCTCTACGTTTATCGTCCGTACAGCGAAGGAGTGGTACTCATTGCCTGCGTCTTCGTTCCCTGAACGGTTCAATCTAGGTGTCTTCAAGTCTAGAGTGAATAGGTACCTTCTAGGCAAGCATGTTCCATCTTCGGTTGCATCGTCACTTTTCATTAGGTGAGATAGCGGTCAAATGCTTACCTATCTAGAATAAAAAAAAAACAAAAATTTACTAAAAAGATATCGATTTACTAAAAAGGCAGACGCGCAACCAACTATAACAGTTCGCAGTTTTTTTTATGTTAAAATGCTCTGACTTAAACACCTGGGTAACCGAAAGCCTATTTAAAATCTGTGTGGCCAGCTCATTACCAAAGCGTATCTAAAGGTAAATCAGAGCTCAGGGCATGCCTCACAGATTGTGTTTCAGCTACTGGAGTCCTTTTTCGCCACGGTTTAACCTCATGAGCCGCTGGTACAACAAAAAAAAACTTATATCATGGAAAAATTGGTGCGAGATGGTGTTTTGGAGGCGTAATGTGTGTAATTTGAAACAATAATGTCTCGTTTTTTAATATCGGCTGCCTAGGTAGGTACCTATAGTTATAGGCTTTTTTTCTCTTAACGCTGCAACGGCTGAATGGATTTGGATGACATTTGAAATTTACATAGCTTATATCTAGAATTAACCCATAGGCTACTTTTTAACTTGATAAACAGGGGCAAAGCTGAGGGACTAAGCTAGCTTAGAATATATTAAAACAGTTAACTGAATAATGTGTTTTGATTAGTCATATAGAATTGATAAATCAAATAATATGAGTACGTTTATTAGTAATATTTATTTAGTAAACAATCAACCCACTTATGCATTACCCCAAGCAAACGAAGAGGGGTTGGCATAGTGTGTAATCGCAATCAAAGACTTGCAGTGCGCACTTCGCTGTACCAGTTTTAACAACAAGTGTCAAGTTATATACTACTAGATATAATAATGCGTTGCAATGAGACTAAATTATTACCTCCTTTAAAAAAGGAGGAGGTACTCAAGTCGACTGTATTTTTTTTTATGTGTTTTACCTCTTAATTTCTTTCCACGTGAACCGATTTTGAAAATTTTAGTTTGAAAGATGTTGCTTTCCTATTGGTCGCATTTAAATTTGATCAAGATCTGATCATTAGTTCTTGAGATATCGTCAATAATGCGTGGTTAGTACATCTAATCTGACTAAAGTTCCGAAGATAAAGCGGTGGTCGTTTTTTTTAGCTTTGCTTGCGTTGACTTACTATAAAAACTAGCTATATCTATTATATAAACTGGAGTTCAAATAAAAAACACCTAAATCGCTCGCCAAACGAATAGTCAGCTTTGGCAGCTACACCACACACATAATGAAAACGAGATTCAGAAGAATTAAATGACACTTGAGAAGAATAATGGTAACTTCATTATTCTTCTCTTCCGGGAATCTAACCTCGAACCCGCTGCTTAATAAATGAAACCCATTATACTCTACCAATAAAAAAAAACATCAAAATCGATTCATAATTGGCGGAGATATTGCGTAACATACATTAAAAAAAAACATGCAGTCGAATTGAGAACCTCCTTTTTTGAAGTCGGTTAAATAGGAAAGACTTTCGAATACCATAACAGGGTCGATTCGCATCTCTCTTCGAAACGTATTGCAATAAATTTCCTCAGAAGCTGTCGACTCATCTTTAAGTTAGATTAATGTCTTTTATTTGAAGTATTGCGACACATTATTTATTATTAATTTATTAATTTGCACAGATATAAGGAATAAATAACCTAATGCCAAATATTTCTACCAAACTCAATGAAAAATCAATTTTATATTTTACCAATGTTTTGAAACGTCCGCAGTCTCTGGATTGTATGTGCTTGCTGTTTGCCAAATATATTATAACGTTATTGACACAAGGCGATCATTAATACAGACGAAGGGCACACTTATTAATTTTAATAAGTGGGGTGACTCGGTTTGTGGGGTGACGACAACGCCCGTGTTTTATTAGTTTTGATTTTATGGTTTTGCCGGTCCTTAGCTTGTTATGAATGTGGAGTTGTGGACGGTGCGGCGAGGACTTGAGTGACACTGAAGTAGAGTTGCAACTTTTACACTTTCGCGATCGAACACATAGTTTAAGTAATATAATTTCACGATTCGAATACATAGTTTAGGTAATATATGGCCAATGCAACTTGGCCGAAACGCAGAGGTAAATAAAAATAGTTTTTTAGCGCGATTAAGTCCCGAGATATTACCTAAACTACAGAAGTACTGGTCTTTTATACTTAAATTGAAGGCCCTGTCTATTATCCCGTCTTACGATTGAGCGTCTAACTTGTTTTTTTCGTTTTTTCCGGCCCGGGGGCCCGACCAGCGTGTCGCGTCTCTGGCATAACCAGATATTTTTATTATTACAAGAACCTTGTACCTTCACATTTAGGATATCAAATGCCTATATGAAATTGGAAAACGCTCCAATTTAGTTTGGAAATATCCATCCTATCCCACTACTGTACATACAGGCATAATTGCGAAAGTTTAGCAGATATCTGGAATAACTTATAGACTACTATATAACTTCATTAATGCGGGTGAAGTTGCGGGGCACAGCTAGGATTATTGAGTCTCTTACCTGATTTGAGTGGTTCAGCATTTTGTCCATCAAAGTCGTGACAGACGGACGGACGGTCGGACAAATTGCTGAACCACCCAATTCAACCTAAAGATCTCACTTATCTAGATCAATTAGGCAAAATGAAAGCGCAAGGTCTCAGCTCGGGGCAAACTACTAGTGTACTTCTTTAATGTCAAATCTAGGTAGATATATAAAACGATGAGTGCGGATTTTATATAGTATCACAAATGCTTGTAAAAATGTTTTGTTATAAATAGACTTCTCCGTGGACTGTATTACTCACAAGAAGATAACTTAGTGCCTGTTTGTTTTATGTCACCAACTAATAGCTTGATAACTTAACACTTGTACAAAACTCACAGGTGCATATTTGTTGTATTTGATAAATATTCGTCTTATTTTGAAAACAGACTTATATCATGAAATTTTCATGTAAAGTATCGCGTTTAGACCGTCAATACCCAGCAACATTTAATGTAAGGCTATTTATTATATTTTATTTAGTTCTGAAGAAAATACTTCAGTTCTGCAGCACGAGTATCAAGAGTGTAAAGTTTTATACGTAAGTTTTACATATCTACTAGCAGCGGGTTAGCCGCGGCTTCGCCCGTGTTTATCAACTAAAAAGTAGCCTTTGTGTTAATCCTAGATATAAGCTATTTACATTGAAAATTTCATCCTAATCCGTGCAGTTACCGCGTTAAGAAGAAACAAACATACTTTCACATTTACACACATTCGCAAACTTTTGGATTTATATATTAGTGTGATTGTGCCTAATAAAGAAGACATGAAAAGATGTGTTATTTTGTATGTAAATATTTAAGCAATTTCGTTTTTTTATGTAGATACCAGCCGTGCCCTGCGGCTTCGCTCGCATTAATTAAGTTAAAAAGTAGCCTATGTGTTATTCCGGCACTTAAACTACCTCATTGCCTGCGTCTTTATTCCCCGAACGGTATAATCTGGGAGTCTTCAAGTCTCGAGTGAATAGGTATCTTCTAGGCAAGCATGTCACATCTTCGGCCGCATCATCACTTTTCATCAGGTGAGATAGTGGTCAAATGCTTGACTATTCAACTTAAAAAAAAACATTATAAATTTCATCAAAATCGGTTTATTTGTTACGGAGAAACGTGGTAACAAACATTCACACACAAAAACTTTCATTTAAAATATTAAAGTAGGATAGGATAGGATTTTAAAATGAAACAGCAACACAATATTATCTCCAGTTGACATCAGCCTTTATTAGAATTGGGGCAGCTCCCTCTAACGGTAAAGCGTTTCGGTACCGCGCGTGCCGCCTGCGGCGCGCTTCTCTAAATTGCGTTTTAACCTAATTACAAGTGGATATAATTTTTCGGTTCTGGCATAATCTGATAATGCAGACATTATCAAATTATAGCCGGGTTAGCATCGGGCGGGATAGCAAGCCAGTTGCTAGACAGCGCGTCGATAAAATTATCCCAAGCTAACTACCTAACGCTGTTCTGATGTTGCACTTTTTACTCGATTTTCAAATTAGGGTTGATGTTATTTTTTCTGGATGATGTTTTGCAAAAATACTTCACTATGCTAAACTCGGAATAAACATCCTCTTACCTGTATATTAAGTCGTACTTTTAAAAGTTTTTTAAAATCAAGCTTTTACAAGTTGTAGGTAAATAAAGAGGACTAAAAGTTATATATCCAGAGAACTTGTCAAGACGAATCAAACTAGAAACTCGATGGGGTTGCATCGCTTCATTACTGAGTTCCTATGACCACCTTACAGCTCCATCATCAGACCCTGGTTACCATTGAAAGACAAAATACTGGTCAAGACGATTCGAATGAGCCCAAACTCGATGAGGCTGTGTCGTTTCATTGCAAAGTTCCTTTGGCCACCTTCATCATCAGATCAGCACCATGTCATCATAATATTGCATAGTCACGCGATTTACATATATATGCAAAATTTCAGCTCAATCGGTAACGGGAAAGTAGATCAAATTTAATTTGCAAGATTTGATGCCAAACATCGGGACAGGTGAAACTAAATAAAGCATGTAAAAAAGAATTGGTTTTTAATTATTTCTAACATATTTTGTGTATTAACGTAAACTATTAAATTAAAATATAAAATAAGATATGAGCATATCTATCTGTCCCTATTGGAATATACAAATATATGTAGATATAAAATATGTCCCTATTGGAGTTAACATTACTATGTCACTATCCAAATAATAGATCAGCTACCGACCAAACAAGTTACGTTGTTTGTCAAACTTTATTCCATGTGAACAGGATAAATCTCACTCGATGTCATTTCCCATAGAAATCTGACACCGAATCTCTGGGGCATTCGCTCGATGGCTTTTATATGCAACTAATTCAAATTTGATTACTGTTTGATACAAATCTTTGCAAAACTATTTTCTGTTGTTACTATTTTGTTTATTGTATCCATTAAAATTAAGGCGATAACTCGTAGTTTTTAAGATTAATAAAATATCTGTATGAGATACGTATATCGTGTCCAATGACTTATATTTTTAAGTCAATTTTGAAGCAGATATCTTCAACAGATTGAGCTGAAATTTCGTATTCATGTTTAGTTTGGATGACAATGCATGGTTAGCTGTGTGACGTCATTCTAAAACAAAATGGCGGATAAGTAACTTTTAATGCACTTCTACAATATGGGTATCATGTGAAAGGACTTGCTGAGAATAACTCGAAAAATAAAGTGACGTCACTTTAATCCAATATGGCGGTCTTCTAAAAGCTTGTCTTTAAAACAGTTTTGAAAAAGTAACTTACCGGCTTTGTTCCTAATAATCAGTATGAAAAGTAACATACATTATATTGTAGGTTCAGACCATCTACATACCATCTTTCATCCACAAGACGAAAGTTCAGTCACTAAATCCCAACGACCACTACTACTTCATGGTTTACTATAATTGAAAACCAAGAAAAATATTCTACATTACGATATATATATTTGAAATGATATTTTGATGTTCTTTTTAATTCAAATACCAATGTATAGAAGTAAGTAGTGGTATTTAGCACGTCATACACTGAACGCGCATGCGTCAAAAATTGGATGTGCTCTTATTTTATTTTGACTTATTAATTGATGCCAAGGACATGTATTCCTTAATCCGGTAGAAATTAAAACGCATCAACTAACTATTGATTATGTTCGGTATGTTTCGATTTAAAAAAATTACCCGACTGGCAAGCTATGTTTTTCGCGCATTATTTGTATGTATATATATTTAATTTTGCATATTTTTTATTACCACGTATCTTCAAAACGGCTGGATAGATTTCGACAGTTATCGTTATATCCGTCTTAAGAACCCAAACATCCTTAAATAAGATATTGAAAAAAATTACAAAATGGCGGATTTTTGGCGCGCAATAGTAAAACGTCAAAAAAAAAACTAATCGAGTAAGGTATCAAAATGAAGGAAATTAAAAGGGATTACATAAAAATTATGTTCAGTTTTTTGTATGCAGGTTTTATTTAAATTTGTAGTACCTACATTGTTTTCTTCAAATAAGTATTGAATGGGTAAATATTGTAGCTTATTATTTTTATACAAAAGTGCACTCAAGCTTACACGAGTCAAACATTTTAAAATAGGTCTCTCCATGCCAGCGCATCTAAGGATGCACTTGCGCTTCCTCACGGCTGTCGCATCCGATGAGCAGATTTCCAAGGGGAGAAAGAAAGGGTAGAAGCTCCACGAGTGCTGAGCTAGGGATGTTAAAATAACATCGATAAAATAAAAATAAATTTTTGCTTTTCTAACCGACTACAAAAAAAGAAGGAGGTTCTCAATTTGACTGATGTTTTATGTGTTAATAATTAATATTTGAAAGCTGGTGCTTCCCATGTGGTCCCATATAAATTTGATCGAGATCTGACCAGTAGTTTTTGAGTAATCCTCAATATAGCGTATTAATTAATTAATTCAGTCTGATCAAGGGTTCTGAAGATAAAACGGTGAAGTCGGTTTTTTAAGCTTTGCTTGTGTTTAAATTATTTATATAACTTACTAGCGATCCGCCCCGGGTTCGCGCGGGTGCAATTTCCGATTGATTATAATTAAATGCTACATACAAACCTTGCCCTAACAATAACGAACACAACAAAAAAAGAATAAGCCAAATCGATCGAGCCGTTCCTAAAAACTATACAAACTTAATATTTATAATACGTTTAAAAGCTTTTATTTTAATTGCTCATTTAAACTTATAGAAAGAGGAATTTTGAATTAATAGTTATATACTATAATATATGCGCACATGTAAGCTTTTTGTTAAGCGATTACGTTTGTAGCTTATTATAATTCGTTAATTCGTGATTAATATTTACATCAAAACAGAATATTTTATTTCGATATTTTTTTTATCAGTTTATCACAATTTAATTGCAAGAATTTTACGTATCGATATTTTATTACTATCTCTAGCCGAGCTCCGCTAACCATCAATTACTGGGGCTGCTACCGCACCCGCGCACGCGCCTTTGCCCAAGGGATGCGGCACGCGACTTCCCTCGACAATTTATGAAACATAATGCTGCCGGCCGCACCGGGATTGCACCGTTCCAAATTCAAAGTTTTTTTTATTAGCGTGCGTAGAGTTGTGACAAGTCTCACGGTCTATCGTCCCTTAAGAGTAGGCGTTTTTCTGTTAGGGAATGTAGAGATAAAATCAATCAAAATTTTATTATATATTTTTACTAACTTTCTCTGTGAAATTTCATGGTAGTTATAGTATAGTATTCTATTGAAGTTAATGTTGTCCTTCTCACTTTTGTTGCTAGTAAAAGGCTTCTAAAACCTCCAAGCCAAAAATTTTTAATAATAAAAAAGAAAAAAAAAAACAATAGGGCTGTTATAAATTTAACGCCTATTTATGTCTGTCACTTTGTAGCTCGTAGGGTAATCTGATATAAACGCAGTTTTTATTTTATTTTATCTATATGGTTCTTAGCTATATTTGGAGAAATTTAGTACTGCCGTTTACCAAAATTAGAAGTCGAGGTTATTTTCAAATTCAGATATTATTCAGATATTTTCAGATGTTATATTACAACTGTCATGGTGACAGTAAACGACAGCACTACATTGTCAGAGTTGCATATGTAACTCTTAAAGCTCGATAATTTGTAGGTAATTTGGGTCTTTGCTATATAGATGTATATAATTTTAGTTTAGTTTTAGGAAACATAGGCAATTGGCCCGTAGATTACTCTCAAATTTTCCCGTAGTAAGCCACAGTCGTGTTTTTATTTTATCCACCCAAGCCGACTTTACCTACACGTGGGACCTCTGTACCTAAACTACGAAAGAGACACTGATACCTCAAACAGGCGGCCGATAAAAAAAAAAGCCAAATCCTATTAACAGCACGGATTCACTAATAAATGTAAAATCCATTTTCTAAGAGATAGAACTCTCGTTCCAGGTAGAGCACAGGTTATAACGATACTTTTTCGATTTCTGACTGTAGATGACTTACTCCTAATCATTCATACATGAGATAGTGGTTAAACGCTAGACTATCAACAAAATAAAAATAATATCATCTGACTCTAAGTGATAAAAAGAGAAGATAGATAAAAGTTTCAAATGATATTTGATTATCAAACGAATTGACGTACAAAAACTAACGTTTAAATAAATGCACGTATATCTCATGAAACACAATAAAGTTCACCGTTCAAAACCCATATGCAGCTGGTTCTATATATCCAAGTGAAAGCCTCAAGGCTCTTGACCCACTATCCCTGGTAAATCGAATTATGTCGAATCAAGCACGTTCGGCCACGTCTAGGGGAAGTAGTTGTGATTTACAGCGTCGTAAGTCACGCTGCGCCTCGCGTTCACTTGTATAATTTATCGCAAGAACAGCCGTGGCGCGGAGCGGGTCACGCCTGACCGCCGCAGCTGGCTAGACTGGTCCCTTTTTGACTGGTTTGTTGACTTTGTAGAGCTGGCTGAGTTTTTAACCAACTTCAAAAAAGGAGGTTCTCAGTTTGATCGTATTTCTTGTTCTTTTTTTATGTCTGTTACCTCAGAACTTTTTTTTGATGATTTTGATGATTACTAATTAATTTAATTTAATTAATCTGATCAAGAGTTCCGAAGATAAAGCGACGCCTGACTACCACAGCTGGCTAGACTGGTTCCTTTTCGACTGGTTTGGTAAATTTCTAGAGCTGGCTGAGTTTCAAGCAACTTCAAAAAAGGGATGTTCTCAATTTGATTGTATTTTTTTCTTTGTTTTTTTGTGTGTTACCTCAGAACGTTTTTTTAGGTGAACCGATTTTGATGATTACTAATTAATTTAATTTATTTAATCTGATCAAGGGTTCCGAAGATAAAGCGACGCCTGACTACCACAGCTGGGTAGACTGGTTCCTTTTCGACAGGTTTGTTGAATTTGTAGAGCTGGCTGAGTTTCAAGCAACTTCAAAAAAGGGATGTTCTCAATTTGATTGTATTTTTTTCTTTGTTTTTTTTTATGTGTTACCTCAGAACGTTTTTCTAGGTGAACCGATTTTGATGTTTATTAATTCATTTAGTTAATTTAATCTGATCAAGGGTTCCGAAGAAAAGTCGGTGAAGTCAGTTTTTTTAGACTTTGCTGGCATTTAAATTATTCTTCTTTTATATTTGGCGTCACAATCTATGTGCATTAAGACTGCTAAGTTTTGAATATTTCGAGTTATTTAGTCCAAATTTTCAAAGTAAGTCATCAGTCACAGTCAAAGTCAATTAAAATGAACTTGATTAACTTAGTCATGTTCTAAAGTAAAGTGGTAGAAGTTACATTGGAATTTTTGGGTGAAAGCGAAAATCACTTTTTTCAACTTTGTATGACTTGCCTCCAGCAAACGTGAATAATTGAAAAATCACAATTTTGGAAAGTAATAGAATTTCATCAGCGCCATTATTTTTTTCACGGCTTTCTTGTCTGCCTGACTTTGAATTGTAATCGGTAATGTTTTTACTGCTCTCGACGGTCCTACTTGTGCAGCTATACTATATCCGCTTTACTTTTATTTTATTCAATAAATTAAACTCTGAATACCCATTGAAAATCCTTATTCATATTAAATATATACACTTAACTAAAGTGATGTGCCAATACAAAAATAGTTTACTTAAAAATACGGATCAATAAAATAATTATTATTCAACTCATGAAGTTAGGAAACTTTCATAAATGGTCAATTTCATACCTACAATGAATAAGCTCACAATTTGGGACTATAAAATACGAGTAGTTTGAATGAAAGTTTTCTATGCTTCAAATATTAATTATGTTTGATAATACAATTGTTTTAAGAATTCAAGAAGAGAATAAAGACGTCTTCGTGAAGAATTCTACGAAATTTTCGTAGCAGGTCGTCGTTTATGTCTTTTCATAGGAACAAATTTCAATACATGTATTTTTTCTTTTCACTCAAAACATTCCTACAATCTGTCTTCTAATTATATCCCTAATTAGCTTATTTTTCTATTAAAGAAATACGAACTTTACAATAAATTAAAAAAACAATACTCACTGACGGATAAAAAGAAAATAGATCTGTGCGGGAAAATCCCTCATTGTTAGCTATGCAAATCCTCAGAAAAAGAATGGCGTGTAAAAGCAAATCGGCATAGCGTTCATCTGTAAACACTTCAACGCTGGTTCAATATCGGTAGGAAATGCGAATTTTCACCGATCGATCGATGGGTGTATTCCGAACAACGACTGTGAGGATTGGTCGGGGGGGCGTTTCGGGCGTGTTGGGTGCTATCAGCGAGACGAGTCAGGCCAATAGGAGCCGGGCTGATAAGAGGGTTGGGGTGGTTAGGCAGGGTGGCAGCAGTGCGTCGGGCGCAGCGGGCCGACGCGGTCGTGCGATGTTGGGAACAATGATGTACCCCGCGGAGGAGAGCCTCGATGACATGCGCGTGCCTCCGATCCAGCTAGAGCACCTCCCTGAAGTGTTCCTGTGTACGTAATGCCTTGTCTTGGACTGTGCTGTGATGTGTGCTTTTGTTTGAGTGGTCTGACCTATTTAGGTTTATGGGTGCGATGACTGTAGGTAATATTGGTGGTGTTTTGAAAATAGAATGTGCTGGTATGTAAGCTAGAATGTTTACTTTAGCTCGTATTATTCATAATATGAATAACACGATTATATAGTGTTTTTCTTCTTATGCCATATCAATACAGCCAATCATGCAATATCGCCAATCATCATCAGCCACAATATGCCATATTATGAAGATAAGAATTTACTATATTCAAATCTGATGTTTACCGTGCAAAGTTACAGTGCTAGGAAGATTGATATAGGACCTTAAAATACCTAGTGTAGTTGGTAGAAATGTACAATTAATAGTCCATCAGCTCTTAATTATACATTTCCGGCACAACGATAATATCTTAGATGTAGGCATCAACAGTTAGTACCTGCGCGTTTCACCACACTTGATTTAAAATCCTACGAACCTTAGCTCAAGTTTCGCTTGACCTCGCACTAATAACTACCAAGTTTCGTGAAGAATTTGTACTCGCTCAAAAAAGGTTCAGAAAAACATCGTGAGAAAATCGACAAAGACAAGAATAACTAAATTCGAGGTATTCATAGGCAGTCTTACCCACCACAACGCACAAGGCCAGTCGAATATATATCTGTGCGGCAGTGCAAACAACATGGGCTGATGATGATAATGTTTATGGTAGTAATAATCTAGGTCTAGAATGCTAAACAAGAATCATAGTATCATCTCAAGGCTTCATTACTAATTAAAATTAACGATATTTACACAGTATAAATATATAATAGACATACAATTACACCTTAAACAGATTCATTAATTTAATAAAGGATTTTATTACAATAACAATTTTTGAAGTTAAAACTTCTTTAGGCGCGTTGAGCACTTTTTGGGTGAACAAAATCATGGAACTCGCGTCATCGTCCCTGAACGCTTTCCATGAGCTATATGTATACTGTGTATATATGTGTACATGTTGGGTGAACAAAAAGTGTGAAACTTACGTCATCTTCACTGGACGCTTCCTTATAGCTCGACGATACAATTCACAAGTTACATAATTTTCACTTCTATCGGCAGTCCCCAAAGACTCCTTGCATGTTTATTTTAAAACAAAAACATTTTCACAGCTATTCCGAAGCAAATATAACATTTAATAATAATAATAAATATAGTGTAAGTTGACAAGTAAGGGTAGTACCGCGAGGGTAAAAAAATAATGGAAATTAATGAAGACGGGAAAAATTAGTGAGAATATATGTTAGTTAAAAAAGCAAAAAAAAAACAAAAATTTTATTTTACTTTATTTTTTGGATATGAAATTTAATGCCTTAGTAAGTAGGTACGTAAAACAAAACTCAATTAACCCAAATATTTCAAAGAAAAAATTGTATACATATTTTCATTTGCTTTTGCTTATACTCCATTACAATTTATATTTGTTCTCAAATTGCTTTTACTGATTTGCCGGGTCTTTTTCAAAAAACTCCCGTAGGTAATATGATGCAGATATCGTCCTAAGTCCCTGATCTAAAATTTAACAATTTGAACGCAAATTTCCGTGAGTATTAGTTGGAATTATTTTTCACTAGATTTCGTTTTTAAAACACAACACATTGACTTTCATATTTTTCATATTGTCGATTTTTACTTTTACCGATATTCAATGGTTTTTCTCTAAATCTATTGGAGCTAGTAGTTACACGGGTAGAGTTTCTCCATTATTTCTGGTAGGTAAAATTTATACATTATATAATTAAACGCAAGCAAAGCTTAAAAAAACCGACTTCACCGCTTTATCTTCGGAACCTTGATCAGATTTAATGTATTAAATACGCATTATTGACTATAACTCAAAAACTAGAAATCAGATCTTAATCAAATTTCAATAGGACCACATGAAAAGCACCAGCTTTCAAATAAAAAAATAATCATCAAAATCGGCTCACAACGAAAGAAGTTATAAGGTAACTTTTGAAGGCGGTTAACCGAGAACA
Source organism: Lomographa bimaculata (assembly GCA_948107665.1). Classification (NCBI taxonomy): domain Eukaryota; kingdom Metazoa; phylum Arthropoda; class Insecta; order Lepidoptera; family Geometridae; genus Lomographa; species Lomographa bimaculata. The sequence continues at coordinate 12,584,166 of OX403587.1, read as the reverse complement.
TCGTCAAAGTAGTCCACAAAATAGGCATTATTAACGATATTTCAAGAACTACTGATCAGATCTTGATCAAATTTAAATGGGACCAATTAGAAAGCAACATCTTTCAAACTAAAACATTTTTCAAAAAAAAATTGAAAATCGGCTTACGTGGAGAGAAGTTATGAGGATTAAAAGGATTAACACACATAAAAAAAGTCTGTTTTTGGGAAGTCGGTAAAAAAGGGAACTAAAATTGATACATTTGTATTAGTATCTATTGTGAAGTTAACATTTAGAAGACGTCATTTAGAGAAGTTGACATTTTGAGAAATTGACGATTTACAAGCGTTGGCTTTTTAAGAAGGAATTGATATTATCTTATAAGATATCGCGCTAATAAACACCTGTCATGATATTACAACATGAATAAATATCACCAATAAATCTTCTTATACTCGTACTTATATTTGTGTGTAAAATTATAGTATTTACTTTTTTTTTTATTAGTAGGTACCTGGATGACCGCTGGAGCTTTTCTCGGTAGTTTTTTTTGACGTTTTATAAAAATGAAACCTAGCTAGATCGATTTATACAAGAATTGCTCGTTGAAAGGTATTAGATTTGAAAATGAATAGGTAATTTTCAAGGAAAAAATATTTTTGCGTCTACCTTTGTTAGAAAAACATACTAGTCCATATAAATAGATGCGCTTTTGCACTCACCCGGGATCAAAGCAAGCACCAAAATATTTAAGTATAAGAAAAAAATCGGATAAATTTGATATAATAGTAATTTTTATGTTTACTTAAACAATTTTAAGATAGTGATAAATTTAGAAAGGGAAAATTATCACTTGAGGCGGGGTTCAAACCTCGCCTCAAGCGATTATTTTTCCTTTCTAAATTTATTACTATAGTTCTGCCTAGCATGGCTAATGGTATATAAAAAAAAAACAATAATTTATAAGATAAATAAAAACGGTACTGACGATCAGTTCATTGTAACTTTGATGATATATTTATAAAAATGGTAAATATTTGACAAAGCGAGCACGAAACGTCTTTTTCATCTAAGGTCATACTGTATTATAATTGCCATGACGTGATTGAAAATAGGCTTCATCGATATAGATGAACATTTATGACGATATCTTTCTCGACGAGTCTCGACTACTGAGTCTCGATCATCGGCGAAATGTAGTAAGCCTTTTAATTTTCAACAAACTGCATTACGAAGAGTGTTCAAAGGAATTGCATGATCTTATTCCCGCATCACCGTTCTACTACCGAACATCTAGGGGCAATGTGGCATCCTCTAATGGTTACAAATATCGACCATTCACATAAAGCGTTTTGATTCCACTTTCATTATGATAACTGCAAAAGAATGAAACGCCCTGCGCCGTCTACTGTGCTTCCCTAAAAGTATAATATGGGGTTGCTCATGAAGAGAGTGAATAGGTATTTACTGAGCAAGCGTGCTCTATTTTCGACTGCAAAAAAAACATTACTTAATGGCTCTAGACCCGGGAGTAGGATACGGTGTTTTTTATCAAATACATATATAACAGAATTTTTTATCAAATACATATATTTAACAGATTATTTATTTCCCAAAATAAAAATCCCGATATTCATTACTTTTTTTACGAACTTAAATAATATCGTGTGTTGTGGAATTTAATGATGGATGAATGGAATGGAATAACTGATAGTATTTAGCAAAGAAAAGGATATACTCTAGCCGAGGTATCTATTGGGTTACTACTGAATATACTTATAGTAATGATACTACGACCGATGGTAGAGGTAATACAGGTAGAGTTGTTGCATGTAGGTACTGAAGGCAGTGACTAAGTTGTAGTACGGGACATACATTCGTGATGAATTACACGCACTACAAAGTAATATAAACTCAATAAAAACTGCTTAATATTCTGAAAAAACACATGTAGATAACAAAATAGAAAACTAGTTCTTATGCCTCGTTGGAGGGTTAGATGGGCGTACATGTGGCAGCTATCTGATTTTGTCAATTTTGAGTCCGATAGATAGATAAACTGTTTATTGAACACCTTTAACTAAGTACACTCTATTTATAGTTAATTGAAAATAAAATCCTACCTACCCACTATTATATTAAATTTATTCATTTCTTATGTTCTTGCTTACGTTAAGTAATTTTTGTGGGAAGAACCTGAATCTCACAACACAGGATTGCCTAGTGTGAGATACAGTGGTCACTGTAATAATAACTGTTGCTGACGTCGTGAACCAATTCCTAGTGTCCTAGAATAAGTGTAATATCTAAGATTTTTTGAAGAATATATTATTATAATTAAGACAAAAACAAAAAGTGTAACAATAGGCGGTCTTTTCGCTAAAAGCGATCTCTTCCAGACAACCTTTCGATGGACAGGAATTACGCAATAGAGTTGGACGTCGGTGTTTAAGAAAACAACATTTTAAAGAGTGAATCTAAAAATAATAAATTATAATATACTTAATTATAAGAAATGATAATTGACAAATAATAAAAGAATATATACCTCAATAATGATCTTATATAAATACAAATTAATATGATCGTTACACATATAATACATACATACACACATACTACATACATACACTCATACTACATAATATAAGTACAAAAATATTAATACCAATGAAAATGAATAAAGAATGGATTTTAAACATATTATTATGACAAATTACAATATAATTAAATTATTTAACTCCGATGTGTTATACAGAAGAAGACACAATTGTAGGGAAATATAGTAAAAAAAAACACATCTTCGCTTACCATCAGGTGAGATGGTGCTCAAAAGTTTAGCTAACTTGAATAAAATAAAAGAAAAAACTTGCTGTTGCACTAAAAAGCATGTATCAGAAACAACGTGTTTGTTGCAGCCAGTATCCCGAAATGCGGCGGCTGTCACGAAATGATAGTGGATCGCTACGTGCTAAAAGTGTCGGATCGGACGTGGCACGCCGGGTGTCTGCGCTGTGTCGAGTGTCGCGCCATGCTCTCGGGGAAATGTTTCGCGAGAAACAACCAGCTTTATTGCACGGATGACTTTTTCAAGTAAGCTTAATTTTGACAAATATTCAAAAAAGTATTCGATATTGTCACACTATATATTTTTCAAGAAACGACTTGCTGTATGTCGTGTTCAATGTTTTAGTCATCGCCAAATGAGCAGCAGAAAATCTCCTACCACAAAAAAATAAAACAAATAGAATTTTGTGCCAAATAATAAGCTAGAGCCGAGAGAGTTATCAAGCCGAATTACTTCTCCCATAGGGAAAGAGTCTTGAGCCATTATCCCCCATCTTAATTAAGTTCTTTACTTGTCATTGAAGTTTTAATTTATATTATATTTTTGCTTACTTTTGCCAGTTCCAAATGTTACCCAAGGAATGAAGTAAGGAAAAGAAGTGATCTAATTATAAATCTAGATCAACACAAAATAAACGGACAATTTTTTTGGGATTTTGTACAATGGAAAATGTTACTTAATATTCTTTGTTTATGGATTCTAATGTTGTTAGGATAATATAAGAAACGATAACATTGTCCTAACAATAATGCAAATTATAGGTAGTTTGCATATTTCAAGGAATTGACGTCTCTTGCAACTTTATCAGTGTATAATATGTTTAGTTTATACGGGTACTTCCCAACGGATCTGAATGGTCCATGTTTCCGCTTGTACCAAACACGTTGATAATGTTCTTGCTTTTGTGGCTGTTGTCCCAGGCGGTTCGGGACCAAGTGCTCGGGCTGTGGGCAGGGCATACCACCAACCCAAGTGGTCCGACGAGCGCAGTCACACGTCTATCATCTGAGGTGCTTCGCCTGTGCAGCGTGCGCGAGAACCCTCAATACTGGAGACGAGTTTTACCTGATGGAAGATGGCAAGCTGGTCTGCAAGCCGGACTATGAAGCCGCTAGGGCTAAAGGTTTGTTTCTGTACATTTATTTGATTTTGTATTTATTTTGCCGTCCGCCCCGATGTTTAGAAGCAGGACAACATTCATTGAGCCACTCCAAGTCAAAATGTTCAGGTGGCTCGGATAAAACCTCTTACTGGGACTGCCAGTCCATACCTCACCATCTTGTAAATGTTCTCTCTAAACAGAGCACGCGCTTATTGTACAAAATTGATGTACCTATATTTAATACTCATAAACTAAGAATATCTTTTAAAAATTATGAGTAACTTAAAACACAATAAACCAACAGAAGTTGCTCTTAAAACCATACTAGCTGCTATGTATAGTAGAATTTTCATCCAAAGAAGATGGTATGTTTAAATTCTATCCGACGAAAACAGTAAATCCAACTGTAGTAGATCCCACCTGCGCAGGTGGCGAGGGCTCCCTCGACGGTGACGCGGCCAGCAAGCGGCCACGTACCACCATCACAGCCAAGCAGCTAGAAACCCTCAAGAGTGCCTACAGTAGCAGCCCTAAGCCTGCCAGACATGTAAGGGAACAGCTGGCCCACGACACCGGCTTGGACATGCGGGTTGTGCAAGTCTGGTTTCAGAATAGGTAAGTGAATAAAATCATCATAGTTGTGCAGGTAGAGATCAAGACCAACTATTACAATAGCAGCTTAATGCCAGCTAAGTAACGAAACTGCTGGCCCATGTCTTCATTGCATATTTTAGAAGTCTGGTGTGTGATAGAAATATTACGGTTAAACACCTGGAGATCCTCAAGAGTACATAGGCACTCGCCTCTCCATCTCTCGCTACTGTAGAGTTGTAGTCCCAAGCTTGCTAGAAAAGTGAGGAAATAGGACTTCACGTTGTCACACTCACCAGTGTGACATTATTCAGCAAAACAAAGTTGCTGAAGATCCTCATCAATTCCTTGTTTTTGCACGTTGTATGACTGGTAGGGAACAACCATACATCGATATATAGTCACGCCTCTTTCCTGTTGGGGTAGGCAGAAACACATCTCTCCAACTGCTTCGATCCTGACACACATCTTTCGCTTCTACTATATTCAAGAGTCTTTTCATACATGCTCGTTGATAACAACCAACCATGATTATGAATATCTACCTACCCATATATCATAGCTACCTACCATTACAGTACAAATCACATTTTAACGCTTTCACAGTCTCACAGAAAGGTCGATGACTTGTGTCGTGGAAGCCGAAAACATTCACATCACACACACAATCACAACCAGAACTAGAAACACAAATTTTCCTTAAGGAGAGAATTTGTGTTTCCGCCGGGAATCGAACATAAAACCTCTGTTAAAAGGCAGTTCAATAATACCTTTGTCACAAGATCATCATCATTATCAGCCTATCTCAGTCCACTGTTGGACATAGGCCTCTCCCAAGCCGCGCCACTGAGCCCGATCTTCGGCTCTCACCAGCAGATCACAAGATCGTCATGACTGTATTATTGCATTTTGCTCGGGTGGTAAAAATCGAAACAGTTCTTCTTATAGTAGTAACTACTCGTATTTGAAATATATATAACATTTGTTGCTGTGGCATAGTATTTAGTAGCCTAAGCGTAAAAAATAGCGTGTCGAACATTTCGTTATGCGTTTTCTGTTACGCATACAACAAGTTATACCGAGGCTTTCAGATATCCACAATCAATGCTATTCAAGCGTGACTTTATACCTACCCAGCTTATCTCATATCTATATACCTGTGTAGGTAAAAACAAGCCTTGCATAGAACGAACCAGTTAGTGCAGATTTTGAAATGGTCAACGATTTTAACAAGACGTAAACCGAGATAAGAGTTTTATGTCAACGGCATAAACGTTAAAGTCTCCGAATTAAAAATAATAAGGAAATCCTAACGAAAGATTGATGGAATTGCAATTCAATTTATAAAGTATATTTTGGTTAATTTTGAATGTCCATCTTATCTTTTTTGTCTATTTTGCTTAGCGCGTAATTTTTCCTCTTTAATAATGATAATCAATCACAATACATGTTTTATTCGTAAGCAATAAGCATAATAATATATTTGGTGAACTTGAGTTGTAAAAGCAACCAGCTTCTTTCTATGTGAGTTTTATTTATTCTATTTAGGCTAGCATTTGATCACATCTCACCTGATGAAAGCAATGATGCTGCCGAAGATGTAGCATTCTTGCCTAGAAGATACCTTATCAACAAAAAAATATGCTTTTTTGTTGTTAATAAATAAAAAAAAATGTTATTAATAAATAAAAACCCGGCCAAGTGCGAGGAGTACTCGCGCACGAAGGGTTCTGTACCATTATCTATAAGAACGGCAAATAAATCACGTTTGTTGTATGGGAGCCACCTTTAATATTTATTTAATTCTATTATTTAGTATTTGTTGTTATAGCGGCAACAGAAATAGGTACACCATCTGTGAAAATTTCAACATTCTAATTATCACGGATCACGAGATACAGCCTGGTGACAGACGGACAGACATACGGACGGACAGCGGAGTCTTAGTAATAGGGTCCCGTTTTACCCTTTGGGTACGGAACCCAAGAGAAAAAGAGCTAAGAAGTTATTTATAGAACTAAAAGAACTTGTCAAGATGAATTAAACGAGCTCAAACTCGATGGGGTTGTTCGTTTTAATTATTACACAGTTCATATGGCCACCTTCCTGCTCCATCATCATATCAGATTCATGTCATAATATTATTGCATTGTCATCCGATGAATGCATGAATGCCAAATTTCAGGTCAATCGGAAAGCGGAAGGTCATTAAATAATAACACAGGTGCAAATCCTACTAATATTATAAATCCGAAAGTTTGTGTGTAAGTGTGTAAGTATGTTTGTTCCCTCTTCACGCTTTAACGGCTGAACGGATTAAGATGAAATTTGGAATGTACATAGTACATAGTACAGTACATAATTATACCTTGGATTAAAACAAAGGCTACTTTTACTTGATAATAGCGAGCGAAGCCGCGGGGTATGGCTAGTAAATAAAAAGCTTGTAAAAAGGAACGTCATTGAGTAATCTAAGCAGTAGGTAGCAGTTCATCAAAGTTGATTTTACAGACATAAATATAACATAAACGCTTTCACACAGCCCCACAATAAGTAAGGTGATTAGTGTCGTGAGTGCCGGAAACATTCACATCACACAGACAATCACAATCCAAACCAAAAACTCAAATTTTCCTTGTCGTGAAAACTAGGGAATCGAATCCGATACCTCTGCTTAAAAGACGAACCAATAGATTAAAACAATAGAAAGATAATTGAACTACCCATTGGCTTTGTTGGGTGAGCATTTCAGAAGTTTAAGAAGACCAATAGCTGAATTTCTGAAGTAACCCTAGGCTTGGCGTCGGTCACGGCGTGTCAGACTGCGTCACGCCCCGCCATCGGCTGCGGCTCGTAAAACCGGAGGCGATATCAACGCTCGAATTCACTTAACGCGGTACGACCGGCTGGTTAGAGCATTGTTACCGGTTGTTACCATCAAAGCTGCGTCGTTTCGTCTTTTTTTTATACTAGATAGGATTTTGACTGCTATCTCACCTTATGGAAAGTGCCGATTTGAAATCTAGGCATCGGCGAAGCATCGGCCAAGTTGATTATAGATCTCAATTTTTGATTCTGAAACTAGCATCTTATAAAGTTACAAATGTTTTCTTAAATATGTCATCTTAGTATAAACTCTTTGAGTATTACCTAAATTATTGGAATACAAAATTCAAGACAGAACACAGGTTGTCCTAGCTCGACTAACGATTCCATAAGTTACACGCTATTAATAAAAAAACGTTATAGTATTTATGTCTTAGGGTGAATTTAATATTGTACAACTGAAAAGGAGTAAATTATTGATGACAATACGTCTGCCATCCTATGTGCACATGTATGTATGTTATAAAATATATTCTATTGTGAAGGTTGCTCTAGCTTTGACATTTCTCTAAACGATACCTACTCTTCGGTTTCCTCCAGCTCACGACATAACAAATACACAATCAGACAATGAAGCCGAGTAAGGGTTGGCTAAAACATGTATAGTTAATATCTATGCTATAGATTGTTGTATGGAACGTGTAGAATGTAACTTTAAACGTAAGCAAAGCTTAAAAAAATACCAACTTCACCGCTTTATCTCCAGAACGCTTAATCAGATCTTGACAATTTTTATATGGAATAAATTTGACACCTTACCGTTTCAAATAACAATGTAGTCGAACTCATTTAAATACGCATTATAACTCAAAAGCCGTAATAAGTCTCGTAACATTTAAATTGGACCAAATCACAAGCACCAGCTTTCAAAAAAAAAACACCAAAATCGGTTCACCTGGAAAAAGTTCTGAGGCAACACATGCAAAAAACAGTAAAATTGAGAATCTTTTTTTTTAAATCGGCTAACAATAATGATTTATGTATCATTCCATATCTAATGGGTTTAAGGAAGCAAGTGTCTGATATCCAACAAGTTTCTGCTCAAAAATCTAATCGTAGTTCTTATAATTTTAAAGATGGACTGAAAAACACCTTTCGATACCTTTCATTCATTTGTGATTTTGTGAGACTTGTCCATTGTCGACTAACAGTCACTAATAATTGATATGCAATGATCAAGTGTCGGAGGACCGCACACAAGGTGGACGGACGACATATGTAGGTCGCAGGAAGACGCTGGATGCAGGCCGCTAGCACCCATTCTTTTTGGAGATCTTTGTGAGAGGCCTATATCTACCAGTGGACTTCTTGTGGATGAGATGATGATGATGAATGATCAAATGCTGATCAAACTTGCATGCCATTATACAGAATATATTGCCCTTAGTAACTCTTATGCCGTCCGTCGGGCGCGTCACGCCCCGCCTCTGACTCCGGGTCGTAAAACCAAACGATATCAACGGTCAAATTGACTTTATGCGCCATGACTTGTTAGGAGCATTGTTACCGTCCGTATTCCGCTCAGATTTGAAATCTAAACCAACGTAGCAGTAGATGTTGTTAGCAAAAAATATATTTGACTTGTTCGAATTTTGTGTAGGTACTGAGTCTTTATAATGCGATGCTACAGAGAAAAAGTTGGCTAAATCAAAATGAACATAAAACTTCTTATCATAGCTGGTGATTGCATATGTATACTATACCCGACCCAAAACTCATACACACACTAACAAATAATTATTTTAACTCGTGTACCTATCTGAGAGTCTGCATTCCTTGGGTAGTTATAGCTATTCCAGTAAATCATGGTAATAAGTCCTGACTAAAGTTCGAATTTGGGATCCCTTTTTAAATATTTTGATAATGTTTATTTATCTATAGTCCAGTAGTATCTTAACTTTATTATTACGTCTCTATACTTCGATTTTGCAAGGAACACTATGCGCACTATCACATTTTTACCGACTTCAAAAAAGGAGGAAGTACTATGTACAACTGTATGTTTTTTTTACGTATGTTCACCGATTTCTCCCCAATTTGTACAAAGTTTTTTTTTGTTTGGGTATTTATACTTCAGAAGTGGTCTCATATACATTTTTATCGAAATCGATCAAGCCAAAACCAAAATATAAGCGGTGAAGTCAGTTTTTTAAAGCTTTGCTTACGTTAAATAATATATTCCTACCAAAGAATGTTTTTTACTAATTAAGAACATCAAAGCATTAGCTTTAAGGATCTACCTATGAATATCTTACATTCTATTTGTCTCTCTCTTCGCCTTAATTTCTACTAACATATCTAGATAATTATGTTAGTAGAAAGAAATAGATGGTAGATTGTGATTTGAGTTTGAAATGTCTACTAAAAACCAGTAGCCATAAATGTTTATACAGACTATAATTATCTATTTGAACGCTCTTTTTTAGTTGGAGACTAGGGTGTCACTAACAACATATATAGGTATCCTGACCAGTTACCAAGAACGCAACTCCATTGTTTCAATAATCCGACTCGGCTGTACCCTCGGCTCCCAGCGGACTGGGAGGGGCGGCACTTTAATTAATCAACCTCTTTGTACCCCCCGCCGCTCCAGTAAAATAACACACGCGATGGGGTGTTCTGTTTATACTACACTTATTTGTTTAAATCGAGAGTAATCGAAGCGTTATAACGAGTTTTGCGTTATGAAAGATCAACAATCGGGGAACGTTGAATGGGTAATCGGCAATTATGATGTCAAGTGGTACTGTGATAATAAGTGGGACAAAACAATGTTACGTTCTTTTTGAATGTTGAAGAGGCTTTCGAGGAGGCCATTGAATTATATTTATAATCATCACAGCACTCATCGCTCAGAGATCCCGCTTCACCTTTTTTCCACCTTACATCTAAAAGAACGGCGTCGCGTCACCCATTTATGGTTGAGATACCTTTCATTCGCACGAAACGTTTCGCGTTTTCGTTCATTTATAGAACAGCAAAAGAATGGAACGCTTTGCCGTCGTCTGTGTTTCCCGAAAGATACAATTTGGGTGTGTTCAAAGTAAAGTGAATAGGTATTTACTAAGCAAGCGTGCTCCACCTTAGACTACATCGTCACTTTCCATTACGTGTGATTGTGGTCAAACGTTTGCTTAGTCTGTAATAAAAAAAAATTAGATATTTGTATACGTAATATCAGGTACCTACTGCCATCTCTAGTACTTTCGGCTGCATCGCAACTGAGATTGAGTGTCACTTCCAGTTGCCAATAAATAAAAAAGTTTCTGCGTACCCAGTAACTAAAGAACATTTCTTTGTTCGGTAAAAAGTTTTGTAGTTACACAAACATTACAGACTAAATAGTCTCAAACAGTTTGTCAGAAAACATGTTTCTTTAAATAATTATCATCTGAAAAACAAATCAAGTTCTTATTTATGATTTTTTTCTAGGCTACTGAGGGTGGCTACATATAGGCCGCCTGATGGTAAGCTTCACGCTTGCCTATTACAGTTAATACGTATACATATTATATACGTATACGTATATAATATGTATACTGAACAAAAAACAAATGAATGCGATAAAAAAATAATTTATCAATCACGTTGGAAACCCAAACAAGACATCACGATGTTGCACTATAATGGGCGCTCCCATTGAAAGAAAAGAAAGAAAGAAAATACATTTATTCGGGACAACACGCGACGTTACATTATTTACATAAGAAAAACAAGACAAAGCACAAAACAAAATAAAGTTTTTTATTATTGCGTATTATTATTGCGGCTTATTCATTTAACACCATACTTTCTCTTCCCCAGACGAGCAAAAGAGAAGCGGTTGAAGAAAGACGCTGGTCGCACGCGGTGGTCGCAGTACTTCAGGTCTATGAAAGGCAGTGGTGGTGGATCGCCGCGTCACGACCGACTACTCGACAAGGACGAGTTGAAGATCGATCTTGATTCCTTCAGTCATCATGGTAAGTTCATGCTTTGCAAAAAACTGACTAATAATATTGCAAAAAAAATATGAAGTCTTAGCATTATTGTACCGATCCCGTAATCTCTCATTTGTATCACGCGTTCGCATTTGAACTTGAAATAAAAACATAGTTATGATAACTCAACAGTACACTACCAGTCGGAGATTTGAAAGTTTGATATTGATACTATAGAAAATAATGTCACAAAACTCTCTACTCTCTCACTAAAAGTCAACCTCTGGTGACTGGTACTCATGGTCTTAACTTTAATAACTTGTTCGAATGACCGAAGTTCTCCTAATATTGGGGACATTACGCATTAACAATAGCTCAATCTATATGATATTTTATATCATAGTATATATTATACGAATTTCTACCAATATTAACATGGTTGAAGAGAAAATACTGTATCCACACGTACGTAATAAAGAAAATACTAAAAAACGATTTTTAGATTTTAGAAGCTATAGTTTATTATAGAACATCGAAGCGATTAAAATTAAACATATGAATTACTAGCCGTGTCCCGCGGCTTCGCCCACTATTATCAAGTTAAAAAGTAGCCTATGTGTTAATCTTAGGTATAATCTATGTACATTCCAAATTTCATCCAAATCCGTTCAGCCGTTAAAGCGTGAAGAGGGAACAAACATACTTACACACTTACACACAAACTTTCGGATTTATAATATTAGTAGGATTCCAAATTTCATCCAAATCCGTTCAGCCGTTAAAGCGTGAAGAGGGAATAAACATACTTACACACTTACACACAAACTTTCGGATTTATAATATTAGTAGGATTGATTTAGAGTATTGAACAGATTCAATGTTATCGTTTCAGAACTGAGCAACGACAGCTACAGTACCGTAGCACTTGGAGGCGAGGAAGGGTCACCAGCTGGAGGTGGCACTACGGGAGGCGCTCGCTACGCCGCTACTCCTCCATATCTTCGAACGCACTCCCCACCGCAACACCACTACCACTACCCGCCCGACCACCTCGTCTACACCAACATTGGTAAGGTTCCATGTCAACAATTATACTTCTTAAAGGCGAACAGATAGCACAACTGGTCATCAACAACGATAATTCGGCCTTGTCAGATGCCTTTTGGTGGGCTAAAAAGTTCTGAAACCTTGAATACTCTCTAGGGCATTATAGCACATGTAAGAATTGGAGGTGAAAATGACGGTGATCCACCAGATTTAAGCGGTGAGGCGATGAGGCAAATGTGCTGATGCACCCTGAAGCCACATATCGTTACTGGTAAGGTGAAATCTTGGTGAAATGCACAATATGCCCTCAGCGAATCTTACATTGTCACCCTCACATTGATTAAGAATCACACTAATTTGTGTATGTGTATATATTGTCTAGGACGACCCAGTTGGCGCAGTGGACAGGCCTCTGCGCCGTGGGTCCTGGGTTCGATTCCCGGCAGGAGCACACATTCCTTCCCAAGGGATATTCGTGCTTCTGGTTCTGGGTGTAATGTGTGTGAGATGTGAATGTTTCCAGCACCCACGATACAAGTTTTTGAACTTAGTGTGGGGTTGTGAGTGTGAATGCGTTTGTTTGCGTTTGTTTGCGTTTGTCTGTGAGTGAGTGTGTGATTATATTTAAACCAAGGTATTTTTTTAACGGCTGGAAAGGTTTGGATGAATTGATTTCCATATGGTATACTATGGAATAGAATATTTAATAATAGAAATAAAATACCATATAATAGAACTTATCATCTCTATCCCTATTAACGCAAATGAAGCCGCGGGTCTTGTAAGAAACTTATTCTATCCAAGCTTAACAATTCCAGGTCAAGCCATGAGCGGAGCGGGCATCGGCACGGCCGGTGCTGGTGGCGCATCTGACTTGAGCAGTTCATCCTCCCCCGCGGCGGGCGGCTACCCCGACTTCCCTCCCTCCCCCGACTCGTGGCTCGGGGAGCACCACTACTCCCCTCGAGGGTTCCCCTAGCGCAGGCCACCGCCGGCGCACGCGCATCTCGCGCCCCCGCCGCCGATCGCGCCCTTCCCGCTGCCTCTAGTGCAGCCGCTCGAACTCGTTGTTAAACGGGAGATGTAGGTTCTACATCTAGGAAGTGCCAGACGATTCGTGAACTAAAGACTTAATAAATAAAACTTTCATAAAGTGCCGAGGTATATAGCAGCATTTATATCAAGCGAGAGATGTTATCTGTGCCGTAGCTCCACTCAGTTGAATTTTAATCGCGTTTACACCTAAGTGCCGTAATGGTAGACTCTTCATAAAATAAACTTCCTGCCTTTAAAGCTGCGCTCGATCTCGTCAAGTGAGATGTTCCTAATTGTCAGTGTTTTTCTAGGAAGTGTCGGACAGTTTATAAGTTAAGTGAATGTACCTAATCCATTTTGAAAATGCTGGAAATCATAGTACATAAGAGTGGAGTTCATCAATACAAGTTATTACATAACTCTCTAGATGAATCTTAGTTGTCATTCAACACTGCATGTCATGCGTTTGATTTTGACACCTATTCAACATTTAATCGCCATCTACGAATGATAACTCTATCATAAAAAAAAGTAGAGATCGTCTAATCTAAAACTAATTGCCAAATTTATCGAACGTGTACGCAGAAATTACATAAGTAAATTCTACTATGCCCCTTTTACCATCTAACAACCAGACAAACTGTCAAACGTCATCCATTTATGGTTGACATACTTCTAGTTTGCTCGAACCGTTTTGCTTCTACGTTCATCATCCATACAGCGAAGGAGTGGAACTCATTGCATGCGTCATTGTTCCCCGAGGGGTATAATCTGGGAGTCTTCAAATTAAGAGTGAATACGTATCTTCTAGGCAAGCATATCACATCTTCGACCGCACCATCAATTTCCATCAGGTGAGATAATGGTCAAATGCTTGCCTGTGTAGCACAAACAAAAAATTGGTATGCGGTATATATTGTTAGGGCTACATAGAGACTACATAGAGAAACTAGTCAATATTTGCAGCCGATTGTAAGTCAATTCATGGGTGGAAAGCTTAGATACACAGTTACTTTTCTTCTAAATTTCCAATGAGTGGTGAATTTTTACGGTTTTGGGTGTCACTAAATTTAAATGTCTACCGTACTTAGATACTCTAACAATCAATATGATAATTTGTATGTTATGAAAGTAAAAAAACGTGATTCAAGCACAATTATGTAAAAACATAAAAGCCTTAAATAGCAAGGAACTGTACATATTTTCTAGTATTTAAGTGAAATTATTGATGTAATTTATCGTGAGTACTAATATTATGTGTATAATACAAAATAATAATATATGTTAATTATAGTCATTAATTTATTTGTCTTCATACGTTTGAAAGTTTATCACATTATTGTACATAGAATGAATGTAAAAACTATGATATTAAATACATAAATCTAGTTCGTATAGGCAAGTCCATAGTGATTAAAATACTTTGTGCAAAAAAATCTAGTCGACAGATGGTATCTATAAATATTATACCTAAATCTAAATAATATCGAGTTTTATTTACAACGAAAAGGTCAACACAGAGAACTTTAAAGAGAATGTCTCTTATAACTCTGTTGTGGCAACTCCCCAATATTGGGACATGCGTCCTTCTAGATCTAAAGAATCTTGAGAATGAGCTGTCTTCTCCTGTATCACAGCAAAGTCATATTCCAAATGGTAAGGCATCAGTCTCTGCAAAGACCCAAAGTACGCAGCGTTCGGGCCACCATTTGGCAACCTCCCAGAACCAAAACGGAACTCGGGCTTCAAAGCTGTCGTCCCAAAAGATCTCGCACTACCAAAGTGCTTTGACAAAAATGGTATGCCTTTCGATTGTTTATTGGGTAAATGCAGTTGAGGGCTGCTCCCAGAGAGTCCCTTGAGATTTCGCAAACTGCTCACGTTTGATTTTATTCCTTTTGATAAGTTGTCTAGTTCCTTGTCAAATATCATCTGCGTGTTCTGTTCGAGCATGTATTCCCAACATTTGAACTGTTCTTCAGGGTTTCCATGTTCATCAGTTCTCTGGTCATCTTCTTTGTCTTCTTCAACTCTTACTCGTATTGCACGTGCGACTCCGCCTCTGCAGCTTCTACGTTCTGAGGCTTTTGCCTGAGAACGAACACTGGCGTAATGCTGATGCTGGCTTATCGCTTCACTAGGAGGACGATCGCTTTGTCCGCTTGGAGATGATCTATCGCTGCAAGTTTTCGGTGGGGACACTGAATGGCAACATGGTTCCAATCGGGAACAGCAACAGTCTGGCCTGCAGACTGCCTTGCTAGTACTTATAGTCTGGCGCAACTCTCTCATCAAAAGATCTACGTCAGATCTTCCTGTATCAAACCTGATAATCATCACGGATACGCAATCTTCGACTCCGTAGCTTTGTGCTAAGTCTTGCAATCGTTTTGCTGCTAGTACTGGGTTTCTTTCTGCTCTAGCTTCAGATACAGCTGTTTCCATATTGACAGCGTTCCAGAAGTTTCCGTTTCCCATGATCAAAAATTCGTCATCTTCCCTTATGATCGTTTGGATAACATCTGGATCTGGTATTGTATTAGGATATCGAGTTGAATATCCTAAGCGTTTATTGTTTTCTATTCCCAAGCTCAGTGGTCCATTTCGTCTGCTCAAGACTGCTTTAGTATCGCCAACGTTTGCTAATCTAATACTGTATCTTTTTGGAGACTGACCAAAGCCGTTATCTCCAGAGTTTACTGGTGACAAATGACACAGTATTAAGCAAGCTCCTTTTCTTTGACCTTTCTCCTTTAACTCCCTGTGTGCAGAGAGGACAACGTATTTCATGTACTCGCTTACAGTTTCTTTTATAGACTTTTCTTCTAAAAGTAAGCCAGGTAAACTTGCCTGCAATATTTTTGGCACTTCAATATCGGTTTCTCCATCAATTATGGCAAATAGACCTTCTTTATTGCAAAACGCTGGAAGACGTATTTGAGCACAGCAAAGTTGCAAAGATTTATTGGGACATTCAGAAAACCCTGTATTCCAAGGAGTCGACCCATTCATTTCCTCATGGTACCCACTTTTTTGAGTCCAAGGTAACGAGTGGCGTCCAGTTACGTCCACCAAACTTAACGGTCGTTGACATTTGTAAGCATTGAATTGCGAAGGATCGACCTGTAGTTTTTTATTGCATGAAATATCTAGAAATTTTAACTGTTTCGGAGCTAGGAGCCTCAAGTCTATACTATCGAGCTCATTGTGAGCAAAGTCGAGAATTTTAACCGAGGCACTACAAGCAAACATGGGGACCGACTTTAGTCTGTTTGAATGTGCTCTGACCACTCTTATACTATTTAGCTGCGGCATATTTTCTGGCAACCGCGACAACGAATTTCCTGAAAGGACTAACTCCTCAATATTTGGCCAAAAGTTGATACAGCTGTCTGGCAGCATCGTAAGACAGTTATACGCGATATGTAGGATCTTCAATCCTCTGAAGGCAATAATGACATCAGCTACGTCATCCGATAAGCAATTAGCCGTTAGGTATAACCGCTCCAGACAGTGAGAGGAAGGGCCTCGTGTTGGAGGTAATCGATTTAATCTGTTATTAGACAAGTTCAGAACGCAGAGTCTATCGCATACTGAAAAGAAGTTTTCAGGCAATGATTGAATGCAGTTGTCGTGTAAGAGCAGTTCTTTTAGCGGCGCACGTAGTCTAGGCATTGAAGGTATGCTAGATATTTTATTGTGGGCTAGATGTAAACTGCTGAGACTTGATAGTTCGCTGCAGAATAGGTGCTCGGGGAGTGATGTGAGTTGGTTGTTACTTGCATGTAGAGTCGTAAGGTCTGAACACCCGCTGAGCCATTGTGGTAATGAGGTGAGTCTGTTGTGACATAGATCCATTTCCACCAGATTAATGGGAGGTACGGTTGTTGTCAATGTCTCCAATTCTGAAAAATATGGTAAATGAATAAGTATGAGGACATATAGATAACTGATATTTTTTATGGATAGTAGTTATAAAATTAAATTTACACATCACATGATCAAAATCATCTAGGGTAAAAAACTTGAAATGAGCACTAAGGAACTTTAGATACAACAAAGGGGAGATTTCTAATGGGTTGATCTAAAATCCGAGAAAACTGCAGTAATCTTGTTAGTTTTCTAAAGGCACTTACGATTATGTGGCGTTTTTAAGGTCCTCAAAGAAGCTCCGTGAAGTGCTAGGTGTTTTAATGAGTTGTGTGCCGCGTACAACTCGCGAAGTCCTCGTAAGGCAGAAACCACGAGCACTTCCACGGAATTGTAGGAGAGGTCTAGAGATACCAGGTGCTGAAAAACATGATTAAATTTTAGAATAAAAAATTACATGCAAACAAAGCAACAAAAAACCGACTTCACAGCATTATTACAGGATTTTGACAGTTCTTATATGGTACCTACCAACTTAACAATACCTCTTTCGAACTATTAAGAATTTTCCAAATTGGTTTAACCGTCTCCGAATAATCAAGTACTTAAAAAAATACCTAACTAATTGAGAACCTCCTCCTTTTAGCCGACTAAAAAAGAAGGGGGTTCACAATTCGACTATATTATTTTTGTCTTTTACCTCAGAACTTTGTTCAAGGTGAGCTGATTTTCATAATTCTTATTTGAAAAGATATGGTGTCAAGTCGGTCCCATATAAAAATTGTCAAGATCTGATTAAGTGTTCCGGAATTAAAGCGGTAATGTCGGTTATCTGAAGCTTCATTAATTCGTAGACGTTTAAAAAAGGCTAATTCTTTTTTTATGCAATGGGCCTGAAATTTGTAGGTAATAACTAAAAAAATAAACTAAGACGTTATTCCCGTCCGTCGTCTTTTCACCTTTTGAAACTTGACAAAATATTAACAATAGGGTCTTTCATTCTCGTCTTGAGGCTGATAACAAATGACGAGAATACTTACTTCATAGTTGCCAAGGATGATGCTCCCTTTCAGTCTGTTATGCCGTAGATCCACTGTTGTTAGCGGTGAATGGTATTCAGATTTGCTCTCATCGTCGGGAGCCATGATGTTACTGGCCTGGAAATGATTATGAATATAAAAGTTTAATTATATTATCTGTATATAAAAAATAAGTAAGTATATTAAAACTGCTCGTTGGCTTAGTTGGGTGAGCGTTCACCTTCCAAGCAGTGGTATCAGTTTCGATTCTCGGCGGAACGGACGGTGTTTCTAGTTCTGGTTGTGATTGTGTGTGTGATGTTAATGTTTTCGGCACAAGTCATCGAACTTAGTGTGGGGCTGTGAGTGTGAAAGCGTTTGTTATTAATAAGAAAAATCTATTACTTTTACGTTTTGGGCCTACTCAGTCTTAAGTTAAAGTATTATACGACTTAATATTAATCGCAAGGCAAGTCTTTCGTGTAAAATGAGGTAATTACAGTATATACATACATACAATAGGCATACATAATTTATCAACATAGTAACAGAAAAACGCGCTTTTTGAAATTTTTTCAAAAACTGAATCGATACTATAATTCTGTATAATTGTCGAACCTGATCACAAAATTTCACAAAAATCGGTTGAGAAATGCAACCTGTTGAAGAGAAAAACCGGAAATCCGCCGGAAATACGAAAGCAATGTTGCCCAAGCTGAAACGGAGTCCTTCGCGATCGTTCGGTCAATTGTGCATCTTACTCCTACTGACTCACTATAAAGAGCTTTACATTAGGAGCATTTTCTTCCGACAATAATACTCGAAATTATTGTTGAGTTTTTCTGTTAGGCTATTTATGTTGGCTATTATTTATGTCCGCAGAGCACTGTTTGTAGTATCTAACGTATTATTACTAAGTTATTTTATAAAATTATTTTAATCTAAGTATACTGTCTTTTACCCCAAAATGTGTGACGAGGTTGTTGCCAGCAGCCAGCGTCCGCAGCCGAGGCAGCCGCAGCGCCGGCTCCAGCGACCGCAACTCGTTGTCGCTCACCTGCAACTCTTCTAATCTGAAAAAGACAACGGCAATATATAACATGTGTAACAAAAAGGTGTATTCGTTAATACTCAAGCAACGCATCTACACGTATGGAGTCTAACAGGAACTTGAGCATGAATATTGAGTTATGATGAATTAAAGTTTCTAAAAAATTATGTCATATGCAACCCTATTTCATCAGCTACCGTTCTACACGACAAAATCTTTGGACCTAGACGTCTGACAATGGTGGCCATAACAAAGATCAAAGGCACGCGCCACAGATGTAACAGTAGGGTTGTCAAATAATTTGTATTTCTTGTATGGAAAAAAATATCTCCGATTTCGACTTTCGTTCTCAGGCGTTGCTGGCACGATCCATATACTCACCACCAAGTTTTACTTACTACACCTTTTTGTTACAGGTTAGATAATATTTGTTCAGATAATGTCTAAAGGAAATAACAATTATTTGATACACACGCACTACTGGCACAGATTGTATAATAGTTACTATGCAACTGTTGCAGCCGCATTGCAGATTGAAAATAGAAACCTATGACATCGGCAATAAGTCAATACCTCTGCGTATTAAAACAGGGCAGAAAAGTACATAAGCGACTAGCATAGGAAAAAGCCTTTATTTGGTATGAATTAACTTTAAAGCTAATCCCCGTACATATTTGATTAACTTGTATTGCATGTAGGATAGATAGATAGAATAGATACCCTTAGCCGAGATAATTAATGGAATCATGGTGATAAGGTATACAAACCAGTATCATCGACAATAAATAATTATATTATATGCACACTTAGGTATCTTTACAGTTCATGTACCATACGTATCATGTACCTCGTCTATAGAAATGTTTCTCTTTATTTTATAAAATTATAATGCAACTGCAATTACACTTCTCAGAGTGATGGCCACGTGTGTACTATCTATTGATCTTTATTTACCTGTCAGATGCGAAATAATATTCTTGCAGTATAAAATGACAGAAGAAAGTCTAGAAAGATTAATTATTCTAGACCATATGCGATATATACGGTATTTGATGACTTACAACGATTTGTTACAACTATTTTTAAGTCATATGTCTCATGATAATTATGACACATGATATATTTTTTTTCCCGGGCGTTGAGGCCCCGTTTGCGTGTTGCTCCCTAACATGATCAGGGATTTAAGGTGCTTTATTTTTTTTTACATATTAGTCTTATATTACATACTAGCTGACCCGCCCGGCGTCGCCCGGGTAAACAAAAGCTTACACATAAACGCTTTCACACTCACAGCCCCACTCTAAAAGTACTATAAGTTGTGTCGTGGGGCCGTAAACAATTAACACCACACACACAACATTCACGTCATACCCAGAACCAGAAACATAAACTTCCCGTGGGGAAAAAACTTTTGTTATGGTGTTCCCACCGAGATTCGAACCCGCTGCTTTGAAGACGAACGCGCACTCATCTACCCAGTGGGTAGTTCAAAGTTCAAAGATTCCCCACCCTGCGTCGCCCGATTAAAAAATCTACACATAAACACTTCCACGTTCACAGCCCCACACTAAGTTCAGTGACTTATAGCGTGGGGCCGCAAACATCCAAGATTCACAACATATTAAAAACAAAAATTTCCCGTAGGGAGAAAACTTCTGTTACCACCGCGAATCGATCTCGCTGCTTTGAAGGCAAACGCGCACACATTTACGCGAGTAGATAGTTCAAAGTTCAAAAGATGACCCGCCCGGCGTCGTCGCCCGGTTAAAAAATATACAAATAAACACTTCCACATTCATAGACCCACACTAAGTTAAATGACTTGTATCGGAGGGGGCGTAAACATCCAAGATTCACAAAGCATTCACAACATACTCAAAACCAGGAACACAAATTTCCCATGGAGAGAAATCTTCTTGGTAAATTACCACCGGGAATCGAACCCGCTGCTTTAAAGGCGAACGCGCACCCATCTACGCCAGCGAGCAGTTCAAAGTTCAGGAACGACCCGCCCGGCGTCGGCCGGGTAGTAAATATTAAAAAACATACCCATAAACGCTTTCACATTCACAACCCCACAATAAGTTCAATGACTTGTATCGCGGGGCTGTAAACATCCAAGATTCACACAACATTGACAACATACTCATAACCAGAAACACAAATTCCCGTGGAAAAACACCTGTGTTCCCACCGGGAATCAAACCCGGTGCTTTAAAGGCAAACGCCCACCTAACTACTCCAGCGGGCAGTTCAAAGTTCAATGATAAGTTATAACCGACTAAACAAAAAAAAACAGTCGAATTTATATCCTCCTTCTTATGTAAGTCGGTTCAAAACATAGAAGTATGCCGGATTACGCCGTAACTGTTACATTCTGTGATCCACCGTTTTTACCCTCAAATAAACTTAACGATTTCTCCTAGACTATAGGTCCAAATTATATGCAGTGAAGAGCAAATTGCATCTACGTGAACTACGTAAGCCGATGAAATAGGTTTTTTTGATTAAGATTAATATTAAATACTAAAAAAAAGGCAACGAAATAGAAGCCGCTATTTTTATGTGCAGGATACGTAGTACGTGTCGATTAATTTCTGACCCGTCCCGTTCACGGGAGGACTCCCGTGAAACTAATTTCACGATTTCTCATAGACTATTTATCCAAATCACATGCAGTAAAAAGCAAATTGTATCTACATGAACTACGTAAGACGATGCAATAGTTTATTTTGATAAGGATTAATACTGAATGTCTCAAAAAGCCAACTAAACATAAGTCGCTTTTTTTTCAGATTTTTAACAAAGAAAGGTATTTCTTCTGAGCTATACATACATGTTAGATATATGCTCTCGCGGACTTTTTTGTAAAACTCATAAAGGCCAACATTTTTGCTGTACATTGTATTCACCTATGTCTAACTGTTTAGTCAGCGTACGCCGATAAAGCGGAAAGTTAGCAAATTTTTCTCCGACTTGTCTTACGAATATTATTATTTCGAACTGATAACTAACTTCTATCCCAACAAAACATAGCCTATGACACTCACTGATAGTGTAGCTATCTATTAGTGAAAAAAATTTTGGAATCGGATCAGTAGTTTCAGAGATTACCTTTTACATACAAACAAACAAACAAACTTTACCTCTTTATATATTTTATTATTATTATTAGTATATTAGTATATTAGTATTAGTATATTAGTATATTAGTATTAGTATAGATATATAGTAATATAGTATAGAAGTATAGATTAAAAAAGAAAAATATCCTTATTCTATTTAAACGGTTAAATAATAAAATTATACAACTTATTGTGAGAATGAGGTTCAACGTACGATGCAAATGCATGTATGGTGCAGACAAGTTATTTTAATATTCAACAACGTATACAGATTCTATCACGTCATGGATGAGCTCCGTGCAGTGTTTTTCTTAAGAAATGTACCCACTACACTACTACTTTTTTTTTTTATAGATTTTTATCTTTTAATATACTCTGAAGTTAATAAACGAGCGAATCTTTGATAAAGAAAATGACTTGTAATCTTATGGCGTTTCAAATAAACCTCGTTTTTAACGCAGGAACGTGTCTACGTGGAAGCGCCAAGAGAAGAACTTTTTGCCGATATTATTTTATTAGACTATATATTACTTGATGTTGGGTGTACCTTTAAGAATTTCCAACAAAAATATATAGTACCTAATGTTTACAAAGAAAATGTTGTTTTATTCGACGCATCATATGTTTATAGGTTACAAAGATTTTTCGATACACAAGTAATATGAGAATTTAAAATAAAAAAGAACCATTCTAATGATATCTGTAATATACTAAGATAGTCATATACATTTGTTTATCATTGTGTCTAAAAAAACATGGGAAAAAAATCGGCGGTACATTTATCATATCTTTTCATCTTTATACCGACTTCAAAAAGGGAGCTTCTCTATTCGACGGTATGTTTTTTTTGTATGTATGTTACGCCAATTATGAATCGATTTTGATGATTTTTTTGGTAGATTATACTTCAGCGGTGGTCCCACATAAATTTTATTGAAATCGATCAAGCCAAAATCAAAATATAAGTGATTCACCGCTCGCGTTTAAGCTATCCTTTGCAAATACCAAATAACAGCTACCTATAGGCCTAATCAAAATTAAAACAACAAACAGTATAAATTGACACGCAGCGACCTAAAGCGAAACTAGCAAAGAATCTCTTGATAAAAATATATTTTATTTTCAAATTAATTTCCTTTTTCTTTTATTTAAAAAAAAAGGTAAAATTCCTTTAAATTACATAAGAATGTAAAACAGAGACTAAAGCAGACAGTAGGTATGTATGGTACTCCTATATGCAATACTTACAAAATATTTCAAATGTAATTACCGGAAATAACTTAAGGCTAGCTGCATGGGACTCAGTTATTAAAATGTCAGTCAGTCTGTAATTGAATACCTAATGTAATGTTTATTTAAGGTGGCTAAATGGGGCATATCTGAATACAAGTGGAAGAGAGAGCGGGTAACAATCGATGGTTCATGAACAAAGAAAGGTCTTGCGTATTCAGCATCTTTGTGTAAACATGTACTACGTTGACCTGAAGTTTTTGGAAGTACCTAACTAGGATTCCTTGTCGTGAGGATTAATCAGCAGTCTTGCTAGGTGTCTTAAAGTCTAGAGTGAATAGGTATCTTTTAGGCAACCATGTTACATCTTCGGCTGCATCTTTACTCACCATCAGGTGAGACAGTAGTTGCTTGCCTATCCATCATAAATAAAACTTCTGCCTTGATGTGATGTGATAATATAAATAATATTTATATCTGTCTGTTACATTTTCATTCCGTAATATTGTATTAATTTCTACCTAAACAGTTTTAAAGTTCCGAACAAAACTTTTGGTAATGTAGAACGCCGACGTCCGATTATTTCGCGTTATTCCTATCCATTCAAAGGTTATCTGGAAGAGATCGCTACCAACACTAAGACCGCCTATTGTGACACTTCAGTATATAATTAATGACTGTTATTCCCATTGCTTTCTCTGTTACATTAAGATGTTCAATAAAGAGTATATTTTCGACGACCCAGTTGGCGTGGTAAGCAAGTCTCTGCCCTCTGCGCCGTGGGTCCTGGGTTCGATTCCGGCAGGAGCACAATTTTCCTCCCCAAGGGATATTTGTGCTTCTGGTTCTAGGTGTGATTGTATGTGTGATATGTAAATGTTTCAGGCACCCACGATACAAGTCTTTGAATTTAGTGTGGGGCTGTGAGTATGAATGCGTTTGTTCTCTATCATTTGAATACCCTCATATTTTGTACTCGCAACCAATTAAGGGATTTCCAAAATACTATATTCACCCGTTTATACTATGTTGATATGACCTATAACTCCGTTTAGCGTAACCGACGCAATTAAAACTCTTCTAAAATTTTGTTTTTGTTATTTCCAACACGTTGGTATTTGGTTGGAAAGCTGTTGGTATTTCCTCATAGCAGTAAACTCAAATTTTGCGCTGACCTAAGATATAACTTAGAATCTCTAGACAATGATCTTAGTATAAAAAATATTATTTTATTTTATTACATTATTGCTTCTACCGATATATAACGACTCAATAGGAGCATGCTTCTCATTCAAAACAATTGATTTAACTAATATAGCCAATTTAAACAAGTATAAGCCAAGACAGAGTTGAAATCGTGCAAAGTAAAATATTTAAATAGTGACATTTAGCTATTTTACATGAACACATTTGATGGAAGGTCTTACATATTTTCATTTTTTTTTGGTAATCATTACTGTCGATATTTTCATAATATCTTGTTTGATAACATTTTGTGATAATTTTGGATAGAACTAATGTTATTTCATTTTTGAATATATATGTGTAAGCTTATAACTTTGAATGAGAAAACTATTTGAGTACTCGATGCGAGAGTCACATTCAACGGGAAATTTTTAAATTATTTTGTTGCTTTAATAAAATAATTCCATGTTTAAACCCTGTCTGTGTTATCGTTTTTTTTTTGTCTTCGCAATCTTGTGCATTAAGCCAGTGTCAAGTTATAACATATTTCAAGTCATTTTCATATTAAAAGTCCTAGTCACAGTCAAAGTTAAGTAAAAGAGTCAAGGTCCAGTCATAGTCAAGTCATGCCCTAGTAAAGTGGTAGAAACTTTACTAGAACTTCTAGTCTAACAGCTAGGTGAAAATCACGTTTTTCAACTTGGTATCCTTTGCCTACACTTATGCATGTTTAACAGTTAATAATCCACCATTATTACACATTAACACTCGAAGAATCACAGGTTTTAGAAAATTATACATAATCAACAACGCTATTTTTTCATTTTCTCGGCAAAACTCCTCATCATCGTTTTTAAAATACAGACAAACTTCTTTCTTGGTATTTTTTTAATTATTTGCCAGCCAGCGTCATCTTGGCTCGATCTCTAGAACTGATAAAGCCAAGAAAGGCAAGCAGTATAGGCTTATTTGTAATAGTAATTGGGTCCCGTCTGCATACTTTGTATACGGAACCCTGACAGAAACTATTGGGTCCGTAAAATATCAAGGAAGTTACGGAAACCTTTTAAAAGAAACTCGTTTCGTTAAGTGATACCGAATAACAATTGAATAATTATGAAAATTTTCCGTAAGTCAACTCATTTGAATTCGGAAAGTCGGTCATGAATATAATATTTAAAAAAGTTTCTTGTAAAGTATTCACTAATTGATGTGCTTCTCGGGGTTTCCTGCAAATCAAACCCTTTCGTAAGAGACTGTCTCTTTTTTTTGCTTCTGGCTTAGTACATGGTACATATATATCATTTATGTTAACAATTGATAGTGACTAACAATTTACTAAGTTCCCGTAGTAAATTAATGGTAAGTAATATTAATAGTGGTACAATAATTTAAACGAAAACCGACTTCACCGTTTTATCTTTGGAACCCTTGATCAGATTAAATAAATTAAATAGGCATTATTGAGAATAACTCAAAAGCTACTGGTAAATTTAAATGGGGCTAAATGGGAAGCACCAACTTTCAAAAATAAAAAAATACATCAAATCGGTTCACCAACAAAAGTTCCAAGGTAACAAACATCAAAAAAATACAGTCAAATTTAGAACTCCTCCTTTTTTGAAGTCAGTAAAAAATAGTACCAAATGTAGCTACATCGCTGGTAATAAATAGCAGATGTTACTAATGGTCCGACGAGATAGGATTAAAATTAATCGCGTCAATTATATTTATTGGAAAGATTATGGTCCCATACATTGCAAGAATTATAATTATTAAGCGAATGCGGTATCATATATTTAATTAGAGATACAGGTTAAGCTAAATCTAGATATAAAAGCTCACCTCATGTACCTAACTCAGAAATTGTAAACACTTTTGGAACACAGTTCTCTAAAATTTCACACTCATTGCCTCATTAAGCATACTTAATTAGCACTTATTTCACTATCACTTGAATCATCATCTTTAACCATGTAGCAATTTGAGAGTCCGCAGCAAGACTGACCGAAGCATGCGCTTGCGTCGCACCACTGACCACGGCTCGGCAAGACGACGCGCTTCGTTTTACATACAAAATATGCACCATTCTATGTTCTCAGTACATAGTGTCTATAGAGACTATACAGCAATCTGTGTATAGTATTGAGCATAAATTGGTCATAGAAACTATGTAAGTATATATGTGCACTTTATACAACGTACGCCTTTTGGTAGAGACTATGTAAGGTACATATACGCATTGTTGTTGGTATCTATGAACGAATCTATGCAATCCATTTACCTATCATTTTGTTACTACATTTCCCTTTTGATCGTCTTACGAGTTTCGAAAGGCTTGTGTTAATAGTTCACGCCATGTGTAAAGCGTTGTGTTCACTGAAACATGCAAGCACTTGGCTACCTATGTATGTGTTGGATGCCCACAGGCACTTACTTGATATTACTGGTGTTGCCAGTGTAACTAGCATTGTACACATTTGTTAGTTTTTATATAAATGTCGGATATGGTATGATTACAGATATCTCCCCGATTAAATTAGTTAAAAGGGTAGCTTAGCCGTCGATGTATATACTCGTATATATATGTCTTGTATATCTCAGGAGCACACACTCCTGTACAGGAGATGTATTTTTGCTTTGGTATGTACCAATGAGTAAAAATACATAAGTAAATGTGATATTTATTAGGGGGTAGACATGGCGTGTCATAGTTCTCAGACAGTGTGAGTAAAATTAACAGTAGGAAAGATGCTACATTTACAGCCGCATCATCATTTTCCATCAGGTAAGATAGCGGCGAATTGCTATCCTATCCAGCATAAAAAAAAAATTAACATAATTTGATGAAGAATAATTTAGAAAAGAAAAACCGCTTTGCAATGCGTGCCATAGTGAAGTATTTACGATGTGAACTACTTCCAGAATCAAATACCAACTCATTGTCTTTTAATTCGATTAATGAAGTTTTTTTTTTTAACATAACAAACGTAACGCCTTTAGGATATAACCACTTAAGAGAATTATGCAAGCCCTATGTTCCGATCTCAGTAGTGCAAATTACGTGCTAAATAAAAATCTGGCACGTGATCCGTCATAAAATAAAAACAACTATAGGTACAATGTCGTCAAAAACAGTCGTTTTAAAGCTACGCTAAATTTTTGAATGTGACTAAAATAAACGTGTAAGTGTCGGAAATTGCAACAATATAATCTATTTATTAAATTTAATTATTAATACCTATGAATTCATTATTTTGACTATCTGTGAATTTATTATGACATTAGTTTTTATTTTTATTTATAAAAGTGCTATTTCTCTTTCTCGTTGACGTGCATGGAAAATATGAATAAATGAATATGAATATGATTATCAATGTTTTACTTTAATATATAAGGATAATAAACATTGTTACAACTTAAAAAAAAAATACTGACAAACCGACTGTAATAGAAACAGCAACAGTTAGTTATTTAACAGTATAACGTCGCGTTGTTGGTCCAAATGTTGTACGTTTTAATGTCGAGTTGTATGATTTCTAATAGATAATACAGTAGAAAGAACCGGTTAAAAAAAAAATACAAAAAAGTTTGCCACTTACTCTTTTATAAGTCACTTCAAAACACAAACTAAATTGATCACAACCTTAACGGTATATAATTAATAAACATTCATAAGGCACGAGGCCTTTTAGTAACGGCTGAAATTAAAATAAAATAATTAAAATTAATAGCACCAACCTTTTTAGATAGTCGTCTAACATTTTTATGAAACAAACGTATAAGTGAAGAACTTATTCGAAGAGGGAAGGATGTAAACACGGAAGGTATGTAAGGACGAATAGTTCAAGAAGAGGATGTAAACAGTTTAATTTTATTTGAATAAATATTTACTTATGAGTATATTTTTTATATCTCTGATATGTTTCACAACTACCTCATCGATATGGTGTGTAATGATTTGGTCTAGGATCCTACTATCCTACTAATATTATAAATCCGAAAGTTTGTGTGTAAGTGTCTAAGTATGTTTGTTCCCTCTTCACGCTTTAACGGCTGAACGGATTTGGATAAAATTTGGAATGTACATAGATATACCTAGGATTAACACATAGGCTACTTTTTAACTTGATAATAGCGGGCGAAGCCGCGGGGCACGGCTAGTAATATTATAAATCCGAAAGTTTGTGTGTAAGTGTGTAAGTATGTTTGTTCCCTCTTCACGCTTTAACGGCTTAACGGATTTGGATGAAATTTGGAATGTACATAGCTTATACCTAGGATTAACACATAGGCTACTTTTTAACTTGATAATAGCGGGCGAAGCTGCGGGGTACGGCTAGTCCTACTAATATTATAAATCCGAAAGTTTGTATGTAAGTGTGTAAGTATGTTTGTTCCCTCTTCACGCTTTAACGGCTGAACGAATTTGGATGAAATTTGGAATGTACATAGATTATACCTAGGATTAACACATAGGCTACTTTTTAACTTGATAATAGCGGGCGAAGCCGCGGGGCACGGCTAGTATGTCATAAATCCGAAAGTTTGTGTGCAAGTGTGTAAGTATTTTTGTTCCCTCTTCACGCTTTAACGGGAGAACGGATTTGGATGATGCTTGAAGTGAACATAGCTTACACCTAGGTTTAACATATAGGCTACTTTTTAACTTGATGATAGCGGGCGAAGCCACGGGGCTCGGCTAGTAGGTAATAAAATACTCTAGACATAGAACGACTGGCTTTTTGTAATAAACTAGGGATGTATGCTAAAGGTTTAACTCTATATCTCAATATTTTAAAAAAAAATATTTATGATTTTATTTGGTTTTCTATTTTTCAATTTTTTTCCGAAAGTTATTGATCAAATTTAATTTTTTTTATTATCAAGCCGATGATATGGCCAACAGAAGTAAAACATGTTTTTTAGTTCTAAACAGGCGATACTCAATTATTAGTTTTGAAGTTGTTAATACTATTTTGGTATCATACTTATATTATAAATCCGAAAGTTAATGTGTAAATGTGTAAGTATATTTGTTTTCTCTTCACGCTGTAACGGCTGCAATGCAAACGCTTTTTTACCGACTTCCCAAAAAAGGAGGAGGTACTTTTTTTTAAGTGTTTTACCTCATAACTTCGCTCCACGTGAGCCGATTTCGAAAATTTTTTTTTAAAGATGTTGCTTTCCAATTGGTTGGGACCAATTGGAAAGCAACATCTTTGAAACTAAAAACTAAATTTGATCAAGATATGATCACTAAAACTTGAAATATCGTCAATAATGCGTGTTTAGTACATCTAATCTGATCAAAGTTCCGAAGACAAAGATGTGGAGTCGGTTTTTTAAGCTTGGCTTGTGTTTAATTATTAGACTGTAACAACGTCAACGACCAGCATGCCACCTATTACAGTGCAGTGCAAGTGTTAAGTGATATTATAATTGCTACCATCCACAGCAACTAGTGCAAGTCAGTCGTCATAGTAAATAAGCCGTTTGCCGTTGTGTGCCAATTTTTTTGAACGACTGCTTGCGTACTTACGTCGCGCCATTACTGGCAGGGGGTTATCTACATCTACGCAGCCAAGCAAAGCGAGTTACGTTCACTTTGCTGCAACCCCTATTAGCTAACCTCTGTTGGTTTTTAAGTGATTTGTGTACTGAGTATAGAGTATATGATATATCATTATTATGAGATGGTGGTCAAACGCTAGCCAATTAGTTTCTCATGCCAAATAGTACGTAAGTATTGAATTAATGTTTGAACTGCCAATTGGCATAGTTGGGTGGGTGTTCAGTTTTAATCAGGGGTATAGGGTTCGATTCCCGGCGGGAACGCAAGTTTTCTCTCCAAGGAAAATGTGTGTTTCTGGTTCTGGTTCTGATTGTGTGTGATGTGAATGTTTCCGACACCCACGAAACATGTCATCGAACTTAGTGTGGGGATGTGAGTGTGAAAGCGTTTATATTTAAATACAGTTAAACCACGTAAAAATGACGACTTTGTTTTCGACTTTTTTCATTATGTGTAATATCCACGATACTTTTCGTAATTAGTTATTACATTTTGTTAACTGTTGCTACCGTAAAAGGGGCCCGTTACTAGTAATAGAGGTTTTTAGATAATTTATGTCAGGCACTCTCACAAAGTAGTACGAATAACGAAATATTGACAGAAGCCTAATTTTAACAACAAAAAATTTAGTACTGCTACATATTGTAGAATATAATATTCATTATTATTAAAAATTTACGTGTTCTACCAATAGCGCTCGTTTTTTTTTCGTTTGGCTGTTATTTTGGTGTACATTGTGTGGAAGGAAAGGTAACTCGCAGATAGATTTTACAACACTAAAGAAACGAGAACGCTAAACTAAGGTTTGGTGCTTAGTTGTAGCCTGCGCAGTTGTCCAATGCGTAAAGCCAAAGCCCTTATATCCAATCCAAGATTTGTGAAAAATTCCCTTTGCGTTAGCGAATGTAGGCAATTGATAAAAAATCAGGTTAAGAGAAAGAAAGAGGTGACTGACCACATAGAAAATAATGACGTCAACATAAAACAACATTGATAATCATATGGACGAGAGAAAACGATGCACTGATTGGTTCCAATCTTACTGAATTTGAACTGCTCACTGGCGTAGTTGGTTGCACATTTGCCTACTAAGCAGCGGGACCCGGGTACGATTCCCGGTGGGAGAACATAATATTTATCCCCAATGGAAATGTATCTGGTTCTGGGGTGATTATTATATTTATGTAAGGTGTATGTTTCCGGCATCCAAGATACAAGTCCTCGGACTTAGTATGGGCTGTGAGTTTGAAAGCGTTTGTTTATTACACACAAGCCTCACTAGTACTTATAACCTTACATCGATATCTGAGAAGGAATAGGAACAAACGAAGGCTGAGATTGTACAGACTCGTGTAGTTCACGCTTCGCCGGCCGTGCGTTACCAAACAGCTGCCGTGGCCAAGAGAGTATGGATCGCCAGTGATGGTAAACATCCGAAAATAATTACCAGACAATTACCTGTTTTACCTCTAGTCACTGAGATTTATAAGGCTTTTTAGAACATTTGTTATTACAGTTTCTCCACTTACTCAAGTGAACTTGGACGCCTCGCTTTGCTCGGTCATATTAATAATCGAGTTGTTTTTTAAATGATTCCAATAGATATAATATAATTAAAATTTCGATTATTAATCTCCCTTGATTACTAACAGAGGACTGCACTCATAATACATCTTAAACTCTATTATGCAAGTTGTGAATGCCCCCTGCCGTCTAGGATAATCCTAGACTCCAGTACAGAATTATCATTCAATGGAGAAGAGTTTTTTTGGGAAATTGTAAACAAATATTTCATAACATCTAAGAACATATACGAGTTTGACAATTACCTAGCAAGAGAGGGCTAGAGTGAACGGGCATCTTCTATTAGATAAGCATATTATATCTTCGACCGCTTTACATCAGGTGAGATAGTTGCCAATTAATTGCCTATCAGGATTTTTTTAAAGATATAATTCAGCCCGGCAAGAATATTGGATCTTTTTCCTGTATGCACTTTTATAGGGCATGGTTTACTCTAATTTGATGAGGTCTCCTTGCCCGACCTGACACTTCAACACACACAACTACACGGTCGCCACGGTTTAATTCGGTTTCTCTGCTCATTCCAGGGTCAACACTTTTCAGTAAGTTTCTATTAGTTATTAATATCTACAAAATAACCAGCTAGCCATTAAACTAACTTCGTTGCAATGTGTTGCACAAATTATCCTAATCTCTTCAGATTTTTGCCGGTTTTAATTTCAAATGGGTGCAGTAATGTAATGAAATGTACGCGTCCTTGCTAAAGATTTCGAAATACCAGGATTTCATCTAAAACGCGTGTTTCTGTAACCGTTTTACTCGACATTAATAATTAAACCAGATAAACAAAAATATTTCTCATAATTTGTGTGATACGAAAAATGATGCCTTCTTCCTAGAATATTCATAAAGTTCACAAATATAAAGGAAAAAAATATAAAATCTCATGCATATAACATCAATTTGTATTTTTGTAACCATTTCGTTCCGCCATTTTATATCAAAACACTGTCAAAGTTATACGCATATATATTAGACGAATGATTTTTTCAGATTATTTTTTTTTGAGACTTGTTTTCACTAAATTTGAATAAAAACCATTAAAAGTCAAAGATTGCGAGCATGACTTTGGGTAACCGCCTTGATGTAATTTACGCAATATACACCTTTATGCGCAAAAGTGTAAGGGGATAATTAGCTGTGGTTAGAAAAGGTACTCGCATTGACGTACTCTTGCGTTACCTGTCCCTTAAAAAACAACTTACTAAAAAGTCATGCAAAGAAATCCGAGTTGCCTGATCCTATCCTGGAGCATTTACTATAGTCGACAAAAAGTCTAAACTGAAATTGGTTACTTTATTATTGAAAAGAAAACTTATTTAGAGGTTATGCACTTTTTTGGGATAGGTAAAAAATATTTAACTCGCGTCAGGACAAGTGACCTGATCGAAAATTCGTAAGACGAAGGAGAGGTAAAGTAATATCCCCCTCTCTTTCTACCGCGCGGCGAGTTTTCGCTTATGCCGGCACTCCTGGAGTGCAACCCGTTGTTTTTTACAACACCCCATATCGTTCTCACTTTGTAAACCACGGATTGCTTCGAAAATACCTTCTTTTCGTTGAACGGCGAACAACTATTTGTTCCTCATGAATAGTTGCAAGTCGGAACGTTTCCCGGTATTGTTGAAGATGAAGACCTGAGTTTTCCATCATGGACAAATCACAAAAAATAAACTACGATACAAGAACACGTTTTTAAAACCGCAAAGAAGTGTTTAATTGAGTTCTAGCATAGTTATAATCAGGTATAACTATGCTGAACGATACCGAGCAACTGAATTCGCAATGATTTAGCATCCGAAAATAATTGTGCATGATTGTGTATTTTGCAGATTATCTTTGTGGTTATTACATCGATATAATTAGTTTGATTTCATATAATCGTACTCGATTAGGTACTTATACACAGTAATTTTGAAAATACCTTAAACCACTTGGAATCGTTTCAGACATTAAGATCAACGTCATTCGTAGTACGTTATTGCAAATTCTGTTTTAAGATTTTTAAAATACATTATTTATCTTCTATGTTAAGTTTAGGGTGTCAATTGTCAATTGGCGTTGGCATGAATATTAAGAGACGCTGCGCGGCGATGACGTTCTTTGCGGGATTTATTAGAGAATGTATAGAATACATCATCTTAATTATAACGGAAAATAGAATAAAATCGTAGAACTAAATGAGCCAAGAGTATAAGAATCAGGGTCTGAGAGATTTTGGTATTTTATAAATCGCCTTGTATAGTTCATCTTAGTCCTTTAAATCTAATAATGCATACGAAAGTACCTTTGCTTATTGTCGTCGCAATACTGCCAAGAGTTGATTTAGAAATAGAATACACTATCCAATTAACATTAAGAAAGTAAATACACATTCCTCCAGTTCGCTCGAAGCGTTTCGCGTCTACGTCGTACAGCGAAGGAGTGGAACTCATTGCCTGCGAATTTGTTCCCCGAACGGTATAATCTGGGAGTCTCCAAGTTTCGAGTGAATAGGTATCTTCTAGGCAAGCATGTTCCATCTTTGGCCGCATCATCACTTTCCATCAGATGAGATAGTGGTCAATTGCTTGCCTATTCGGCATAAAAAAATAATAATAAGTACTCTAAACTACAATAATTATTTAGACTTGCTCGACAGTATCACTCACAAAAAAGAGGGGTGTTATAAGTTTAATTTATAGCCTTTCATGGTCTGTCTGTGCTGGGATATTGTAGCTCCCATAAGATACTGATTTCAATGCATTTTTTAAACAAAAACAAGTATTATTGAGGTGATCCGTGACAAATTATTATTACTTATCAAAATAATTTTTTGCCAGTTTCCCAGATGCAAAAATTTGCTTCTTTGATTAACGATTTTGACAGTTGCGTCATAAAGCGACAGTGACAGTTGAATGACATACAATAAATAACACTTACTGCGTAAGCTGGCATATTTCCTTCGGTAGTTCCGTTATCCTGTTATCACTTATATCCAGATGCGTCAGAAAGTGTAAGCTCCACACCTGCGCCGGCAAAGTCGCCAGAGCATTCTGTCGTAATTTAAGCACGCGGATTTTGAAAGCGCTTGAAGCGTGTTGTGACAGGGCTGCACCAAGTGACGCTCGTCCACCCCCGCTAAGATCCAAGACATTTGGCGGCTGTGTGCTTTGTGTGCCCTGGAAAAAAGATATTTTGCACGTTAGTTTTTTAAACTATATAAGGATTCGTGTCAAGAGTCAAGACGAACAAAAATGCTAAAAAATTAAATAAAATAAAATAAAATGCTGGCACTTATTTGGCACAACGTATTAGCATTGCAATTCAGAGAGGCAATGCCGCCAGCATGATGGAAACGCTACCCACTTGTAGAGGGCTTGAGCACTTGGGTTACCTATAGGCTCGATGTCTTGTAGGTAACTTGGTTCTTCGCTGTATATAGTTTTAGGAAATATAGGCAATTGACCCGAAGTTAGATCTAATGATCTTTGGTTGAAAAGTGATTGGTCAAAACATTATGTTGCTTTAGCATTCACTGACGTAAAGTTATGTTGGCGAAACGTGCGTTGGTGAAAAGTTCTTTGGATGAAAAGTTAATTGTTTAAAAATTATGTTGGCCAACAGTTAATGGGCCAATCGAATGTTGTTGAAACACAATCGTTAGATCAAGGTATTAATTTAAAAAAAATACAAAAAAGGATTCGTGTCGAAATTTCGTTTTCAGGTTTTTTAGGGTCGACTAGCAAGCATTTGATCACTTTTTCACCATGAAGATACCTATTCACTCTGACTTGTAGATTATAACCGTTCGGGGATCAAAGACGCGGGAAATGAGTTCTACTCCTTCGCAGTACGGATGATAATGTATGTAACGATGATAACGTAGAAGCGAACCGCTTCTACGTTATCATCATATAGATGTAGATGTACCTAGCAGACAAGTACCAATCTATGACATTTCAGGGAGCAATAACGTCTTTACTTCTAAAAGTTTTTGTGATTAAATTACGTCCATAAAAGACAAAGACAAAATTAAAGTCGGTTACCAGTTTTTTTTTTAAGTTCTTTCTTTATGAAGTTACACTGATGGAAATTGGTATTTGAGTAGTTCAATAAAAAATTATGATATCTATATTTTTTTGCCAGGGTTGTATTAAGGTGGTGCAATGGGGAGTGAAAGTTCAATGACGACCCAGTTGGCGCAGCGAACAGGTCTCCGCCCTGTGCGTCGTGGTTCCTGGGTTCGATTCCCGGCAAGAGTACAAATGCCTTCCCAAGGGATATTTGTGTTTCTGGTTCTGGGTGTTATGTGTGTGTGATGTGAATGTTACCGGTACTCACCATACAAGTCTAGAATGGGGCTAACTTAGAATGGGGCTGTGAGTGTGAGTGTGAATGCGTTTGTTTTTATATTTTTTATATGGTAAGTTTTTTATTTATAAAGTTAAAGTGATGTTATTGTATCTGAGTGGTATAATTAAACGCAAGCAAAGCTTAAAAAACCGACTTTGGCTGAACCGATTTCGATAAAATTTATATGGAACCACTTTAAATCTACCAAACAAAAAAATCATCAAAATCGATTCATAATTGGCGGAGATATCGCGTAACATACATACAAAAAAAAACATGCAGACCAATTGAGAACCTCCTTTTTTGAAGTCGGTTGAAAATGAAAAGTTATTTTATTAATGAGCCTTTAGTTAATTCGAAATAACTACTGTAACGCGTAGTTAACTCGAATCTGTTGTAATCACACTAATATTATATATCCGAAAGTTTGTGTTAGTGTGTAAGTATGTAAGTTAAATCTTCACGCTATAACGGATAAACTAATTTGGCTGAAATTTCCAACTATATACATTGGAAATTTCCTTATACTCAGGATTAACACATAAGTTACTTTTTAAATCAATAACGCGGGATGAAGCCGCGGGACCCGGCTAGTATACCCCTATATTTTTAAGACTTCGAGAATTTTTAAGAAAGTCTATTCTTGAGGAATAATTAATTGAACACCAAAATACTAATAGCAAATAAGAATTCGTGTTCTCTGATGTACTTACTATTAGCATAGTAGAAATATATCAGTAAGATAACTCGAGGCCCGTAGGAGATTCATATGCCTACTCTAGCCGAATACGCAGGGTTGTCACTATCTCCGACTTTTAAAGGTACCTATAGGTAAAATGTATATTTTATCAAACCAACAAGTTAGGTACAATAAAATAGTATAAAATGTGGTGGTAAAATAGATACGATTTCATTTGCATGAAAGCTGTAATTTGGCATGAATATACATATTAGCCTCGCCGACAGAGTCAAAACAAAATCTTGATAAAATATTTTTTTGCATATGTGAAAAGAAATCACGGTAATATTATATATAACGAAGTTGAAAGGAAAACTATCATAGCTAAGTAGGCTTCAATAAATCAATGTTCGCAGCATGTACCTCCTTGTCTACGACCCGGTAAAAGATCAATGTTTTACTTATATTACAAAAAAAAACATGCGGGCCAGTCTTTGAGGACTGTCAATAGAAGTGAAAACTATATATAATGTATATATGCACAGTATACATAAATAAACATTATAGGTTGATCCCCGATCGTGAGCAATATGTATCGCGCGTAGAGCTCAACAAATATTGGCCGTCGGTGACGATGACGCGAAATCCATGATTTTTGTTCACCTAAAAATGCTCAACGCGCCTATAGTAGTTTTTACTTTAAAAACCTACATAAATTTTATAAACACGTAATGTAGGTTACACTTTAACTAGGTATATATGACTTCGCCCTGCCACTAGTATTACGTCTTCTTACTAAAAACTAGCATCAGTTGTACGTAATTTCACAAAATAAAGTAAGTCCACTATATTGAGTTAGTGAATTCATGAAATCGAATCACAGTTTCGTCGTTTTTCTGCGACGTGTACATGAAGACTAAGGTATAATAACTTAATATGAGGTAGTTAATATATTGACAATATGTTTATATTTAAGTCACAAATTTGATACTGAAAAATATTTTTTCCGGTTACGGCAAGTTTTGAATGCTTTATTATTTGAAGTTAAAGTAAAATATGTCCTCATTCTAATAAATAATTTCGTTAACGAGCGCGGGGGCGGCCCCGGCTCTTGTTGGCTTCGCCGGCCTGTTTGTTATCATAGTGTGCGTGCTAACGCACGTGCGTACGGCTGTGCACTCATACAAGCCGCGTTTGGTACCACTCTATGAAGACAACTTACTTATATATTTCTACTATGCTATTAGTACGTATTTGTTGTGAGTTGTAAGTGATATTTGTTGGCATAGTTTGTGACGCAAACTCGGGACTTTGGTGAGCTGAAAAAACAACATTTTTACTAGTCATTCCTAATAGTCAATATCACTTAGTAATTTAAAAAAGGAAGAGATTCTCAATAGCGAATTTTTAAGCTTATACGATATTTTTGGCTATGTACGCTGTGTTCATATTAAAAAAAATACTTTATTTTCTTTTGAAAGGGTACACAGTACACTTTCTATTATTAAAACATATATTAAAAAAACAACTCAAAGATTTTCGGCCAAACTTTAGATACCTAGAAAATAATATCTTTGCTTTTATTTGATACAAGCCATCGAACTTAGTGTGGAGCTGCTGGTATGAAAGCGTTTATCGCCTTGAAACTCTACCCGAAAGCTTACGATGCGCTTAAATAAAAACTGATATGACTCAAGCACAGCTTTGTCTGACAGCAAACAATTGAGGGTATTCAAGATTACATCATTTTAATGTTGATACTTAGGTAATATTTAAATATCAACTCTTACAGATCAAGTACGTTTGAGTATTACAGGTGTATAAGTTGTACTGCAGTAACATAATTTATGGTTATATGTAGATCTTTTTTAAAGCTTATTATTTTTAAAGCTCTCTTTACCGAAGCCGACAGAAAATAGCCTTTTTGTACTCTTTTGTCTTCTTGCTAAAAGTGATAAATACGTAAAATTGTTTGTTTGCTTATTTATGGTTTAATCTATCAGACCAAAAACGCTAAGCAGATTTGAATGAAATTTGGTAAGAAGTGAATAATTTGTCATTCTTTAATATATAATAGTAGTTCGTCGCGAACTGATACTTCGCACCTACATTTTGCCTATTGGTAAGTAAAACTTTTGACTATAATGGCTCGTAACTTTTTCTAAATCTGTTTGTGATTCGTATTTCTAGTTCCACTACTTGATGTAACTGATACAATGATGACTGATACTGATAAAATGGGTAAAAAAACCGGCATGCTGTCCCACGAGATCAATAATTTAAATTGTAAAGTTCTTCTAGAAACGGATTTGTACTGTACTTGCACAGCTCGTTTCAATTATAACACACACGACCTGAAAAAATATTACGCTTCATAATATGTAAGTACGTATGGGTGCTCCTTCACATTTTTAATATCCTATATCATTTCAACCACCATTCTCAACTTTGGTCGATTGCTTTGTATATTTTTATAAAGTAATAAACTTGATTGGTTCCGAAGCCTCAGACAGACAAACGGACGGACAAAGTGCTGAACATCCGAGTTAACTTACAAACCAAACTTCGCTCGGTCAATTAACTATGTCGCTGCCTATAAAATTTTCGTAACCTCCTAGGGCCACTCTACCCGTTTAACGAGGGCGAGGTTGCGGGACACTCCTTTTCTACTGACTTGACAAAAAAGGAGGAGGTACTCAATTCGACTCAATTTTTTTATGTGTGTGACCTCATAATTTCATTCCACGTGAACCGATTTTGAATATTTGTTAAAAAGCTGTTGCTTTTCTACTGTTTAATTTGATAATGATCTGATCTGTAGTTTTTGAGTTATCGTCAATAATGCGTGTTAAATACATTTAATCCGATCAAGGTTCCGAAGGTAAAACGGTGAAGACGGTTTTTTAAGCGTCTAATTATTGGCATGTAATTTAGGATAGTGCAACTATAAACTTTAATCATCCAGATTCGTATTTTCAAACTTCAATGAGTTTTCGTTTATTTTGTCTACATGAAATTGTTTTAATGTTTCAACTAAAGTTACCTAAAGTTACCCACCGATATTTCGCACTTTTCGCGCAATGCGTTCGGCTCCAGGCTATCTAAAAACACATCCTCCACAATATGGTTGAACACGTCCAAACTGTCCACATCCTCTTCATCACACTTTATATTATTTTGGTCCACCATCACAAACACCACTTAGCAACACCACAATCGAACGAGTATTGTTCAAAGGCTTGCAAGGCATTCAAAAAGGTTCATTGTTTTCGTTACATCAAACGACATTTTAAAAACAACCGCGGTGAGGCTATCGCTGTCTCGGTGTGTAGCCATGGGGCCGACGAACTTCTGAGAGCATTGTTATTCCCAAAGACTACGAAACTCCAGTCTGCAGATCCATTATGCAGATCACGATTCTGCGCGTTCAAATGACATCGTGTCCTTGGTTTGAAATGGTTACTAGAAACGGCAATAAAGGAAGCTTTATACCGAATTGGTTAGTCCTTCTGTTCACATATCTCAATTTCCACATCCTATGTAGACGAGACTATTATTGAAAGCTTATTAGACTTGTAGTGAAAATAAAGATCGCTGTTCTTTCTCCAAGTGTCTACTCGTTTCTGAGGCGACAGGCCTCGTCACAGCGATTGTCAGACCCCACAATCTAAGTTCTGCACATCTCGAGCGTGACTGTCTTTCAGGGCGGTGCACACACAATTTCTAATTAACACACTTTTTATACAATACATCAAAACGATCTTCTAACTTTTGCGAGTACTATCTTTTAAGTGATCATGATTCTAATTAGCCCCTTGAGGTGAAAACTCTCACTGTGATTGCGGTTTATGAATGCGGAAGAAATTTCTACAATAAAAAAAAACTATGAGCTAGAGTGCTGTAATAAATTAGAGAAAACATGACGTTTCACTACCTACTGAACGATTTATTGTATAAGGCACCCATTAAAATGAATAATGTATAGCGAACTACGTCTGACAGCCCTGCAGTGATTGATGTACAAATAGCACATTGAAATGTCAAAAGCTTGATAGCTTTGAGAGAATTTCCAGCAATTTGCCGCTGTTAGGTGCCGGTTCGTTAGTTTGGGAAGTGTACCGGAATCAAACCCCCAATCGCTTGCTAAGAGCACGCTAGTTGGAAAAAACGAGAGCGTTAAACTATGCTTACTGAGATTAACTTGTTGCAATTGAACCGCTTGTTCTGGGCTTAGTAGTACACATGACAGCATAAATATTTAATTTCACTAATTTTATCAGTACTAACATATTTGTATAGGTATCATAATTGCGAATGTTCGAGATTTTGTATCGATACGTGATAATAAAATAGTCTATCTATAGTTACTGCTATATCTATATATAGAAAGTTGATATATCTATATATAGAAATTAAAAGTAGGCATACCTACTTTTAAATGACTAGTATAGATATAGACACAAATGGCACAGCATATACATGGATAATATTTCTGTTGTACTCATTGTATTCAAATTAAAACAATGTAGCACTCACCTCTTTAAGCCAGCAAAACCACATGTTTCTCTCCCAAACCGTAGAAAATCCGAGGAATAAGTGATTCATATTGTTTTCTCCCGGCAAGCTGTTACCTTGACAACGGGGTTTCACGCATAACACCAATCTCTGAGCTTTAGGTTGGCAGAGTTCTATACTTCCACCA
The DNA here is from genome assembly GCA_948107665.1 of Lomographa bimaculata. Classification (NCBI taxonomy): domain Eukaryota; kingdom Metazoa; phylum Arthropoda; class Insecta; order Lepidoptera; family Geometridae; genus Lomographa; species Lomographa bimaculata. Next base: position 12,542,403 of record OX403587.1, on the reverse strand, counting down.
CTTAGCTCGAGCATCTCCCAGGTAGATCCTGCAAAATATAATTGAACAAGTGAACTCGTAATTAGAGTCTCCATGAACTACATCACAAAACAGAACATTACACACCATATGTATGGAGTCGTGATCCAATGATATGAGCTGGTCTCGGTTTCCATTGTGGGAAAACGTGACCTTTCAGAACGTAAAGCGTCCCAGACTGAAGCACCCCACCAGATCGTCTAGCAGGTCCCACACACCATCTCAGCGAATGACGTAACTCTGGATCTACGGCCAAGCGTAATCTACGTTCTTCCGATTTCCATCCGCATGTAGCTAAATACTGTTCCTGAATTCGAAGAGGGTACTCATCTAGTTCAAGACGTCGGGATATTTCACTTCCGAACTGAACCCAGAGAGATAGTTCCTCAGTCGAACCGAGCTTCTTGTTTACATCTTCTACGGTGGTGTTGAGGTTGACCTTGACGAGCTTGCTAGGCGCATCTACGGCGAATGGTTCGAGGCCTTCGAAGACTCTTATCCAGCCGTACTCGTTGGCTGGGCGAGGTTTGAAGCCTCGAGTGGAGGCGAGGCGGCGAAGTGACTTGCGGCGAGTCGGAGGCGACGAGGCGTGGAGCCCATCGTTGCAGACCATGGCTCTCGGCCGCGGCAGGTGGACGCGAACGGACGCGAAGGCGCAATGCTCGCCCGAAGCGCCCGTGCGTCCACTCCGCGCCCGTTGCATTACAATTGGGTCGCCGTGGTGGGGGTGGGAAACATGTTGCTCGGTCACTCGGGAACATAGCTGAATACAAATTGGTCCCAATAACATTACCATACCTACCAATCTGCTGCATTAACGAGCGTAATGATTTATTTTGATTACATCAATGAATGCTAAAAAGCGATATGAAGCAATAGGAGATTACCTATTTCTCGTGAAAAGTTACGGAAATATACAATTAAATTAGATTTATTTTCCTATTAGTTACTCAATTACAATTCAGTACATAGAATTATAGGTATAATGATTCGCTGCGGGCCCCAAACTATGCAGTTTATCTTGAGTGCCCTAGATAGCAATGTTTAGAAAAAAACATAGTAAGTTTACCAATACATTTATAATGGTTACCTTGGCATATTATGCAAGTCATTTAGAGTTTGGAAAATATTTGTGAATACACAATAATTGTCTTAATTATATTGAATATAACACAAAAGAAAGGTAGAGTTGGTTAAGTTACCTACTGTTAAAAGTAAAATAGGTCAAGTTATTGTCTAAGAGAGTACCAACGGAACACAGGAAGGGGTCCGCCTGACGCCATCGGTTCCGCGTGACGGGACACCCCACCTGCTGACTCACCTGCGCTTGAGTTCAAATACACATAAGTTATAAGAACTTACCTCTACAAATTAAAATAGATAGTCGAAAAGTTAAGCAACTTTGCAAATCTATCTTATTATTGCTTGTTAACGCCTCATAAAAATAGCATAGCACCTTGGTTCTAAATACAAGATTTGATACTTTCTGGCAATCATGTCTTATTATATATATATATATATATATATATATATATATGCCTATCTTAGTTTATACCAAGGAGCTAATACAATAACGAATTTGGTAATATATGTGTACATCTAAAAGCCTATTACCAGATTCCGGATCAGAAATAGCAGGATAGGATTTACAGTAGTAAATCCTTTCATAGTATATTTTTATACTATTTAACGTATTTTTATTGCAGTGTAAGTCATTTTCTTATGCTGAGCTAGCACTCTACCGACATCATAGTCGTAGTAACAACGTCGCACCAGATAGTGCTATCCTTAGAACAAGTTGAACTGCCTGTGGTCTTAGTTAGGTACGCTCCAAAATGTAGATAGAATACCGATAGGCTTGCGAACTTACGTCTGTGACTTTGTAATTTTGACTCCACTTACTTACTATAATAATAATAAGCATATTCGAAATTCAAATTCAAATTTAATTAGTTTTAGATAACAAAGATCCATGTGTTAGTAATAGCAACAATTATGTTAGTACATAAATCATATTATTATATGGTAGCGTAAATACTAGTTTGTTCTTTTACCCTTCCTCTCACACAAGAAATTGTCAAATTACAGCCACAGGCACCTAAGCACCCTCTGCATGAAAGTTTTCCAAATATGAGAGGTACACCTTTCTGCCAAAGTATTCAGGAGGCTGTTGTGGCTAACCCGCATCTTGCTCATCAGAAAAACCGTTATTTTCCGCATAATGGCATGAAATCCATCTGTATAGGTTAACGCAAACATTTCTGAGGCACTGCAAAAGCGAGGTAGCCCTAACAGCATCCTGAATAAATTGTTATAAGTATTGAACATGTATGGTATCTGCGAATTGGCTCTACCAAATAGTCACTACTTATTGGTAGAGCCAATTCACAATTCACAGACCAGCGTGATTTTGACCTGGTCGGTACAATTAATGTGCAAATCTGCGAGACAACATATTACCTCGGACCGCCATAGCCTTACTTTCTTTGTCTATGTCAGCGTCGTCCTTAAGGTCCTCCCTAAGAATGTGTCCCAGATACTTAAATTTGGTTACTCTATTGCCAATTAATCTTTTCGCTCGCAGGTTGATGGAAAGCTTCAAGTAGGTACTTGGCGGATCCATCCCAGAGGTAGCCGCGTCCATACACGATCGGACGAATTGATCTAGCATAAAAAAAAACTGCAGAACGTTTCGGGCTTATCGACAGACTTTCAGCTTTTAAGTATGGCACGACAATATGACCATATTACAGTAGAGTTGTAGCTTCAAGAAATGCTCTACAACCAAAATAAACAACAATAAATAGTGTTAGATAAATAAAACCTCGAGATAGAGAAACCAATTTTTTTTATTTCAAAGTCTATAACTTTATTACTATCAACTACAGCAGGTTAACATGCAAAAGCAGATTTTTAATACTCTTTTTGATTTTTGTTACTTTCTAAGTATAGACGTACATTTAAGTTTGTGCTTAGCCCTAGATCACTAAACTTGATTTCGAGTTACACTATCACTAAATATTAGTCGTACAAACTACGAAATTAAACTTTAATATTTTCTCTTATTGTAGATTTATTGCTAACTCAAATAGAAAGTGCTCGCAACAGATATAGATAGATAAATGAGGGTTTGCCTAATCAGCGTAAAATTTCGTAATAACTTTTTGGATGAACAAAAATCATGGAACTCGTGTCATCGTTACCGAACGCTTCCCATGAGCTATATATCCTATACTGTATATATAATATATATTATATATAGTTTTCACTTCTATCGGCAGTCACCAAAGACAGTCCCGCATGTTTTATTTTTCTTTTTGTGTGTATGTTTGGCGACATCTCCGCCAATTATTAATCAATTTTGATGATTATTCTTCGATTGATAGATTATTCTTCCCATTTAAATTTTATTGAAATCAATCAAGGCAAAACCAAAATATATGGTGCAGTCGGTGTTTTAAGCTTGGCTTGCGTTTAATTATTAAAATATTTGCTGTTCCCCTTTTGCTTAGATATTGACAATCCATAATAATTATAATGTTGTAAAATAAAGTAAAATTGCAAACAAGGAGGTGCTTGGTAAATAACATTTATTATAATTACAGCAAGTATCTTTATTAGGTTAAACCGATAGTTGTATGTAACTAACGATGGATAAAATAAACGTTTCTTTACCTCCGATAGGCTAACGTTTCACCTCTATGGTAAGTGAGGTTTAAGGATAGTAACAGGCTTTTGGATCAAATAATATTTTATTATCTGCTAGCTAAGCTTAGTAAGTAAAATTTCGACTATGGTCTATACCTTTCAACCTTTGCGGAAGACAAACACCGGTATATAAACCAAAAATCTAACTTATAATATAGACATGCATAGATTCCATCTATATACCTACTATAATGTAATATTATACACTGCCATCACTCTATTAGATTTTTAGAAATTGATCATGATAACACAGCAAATTATGTATATACGATAGGTATTGTAACAAAGGCGAACTTAAGGTAATGGCGATAGTCTGTGGCGAATAATAAAAAAAATAACACATTTTGATTTGTAACTAGGTCTAACTATAATAACATGATCATGTGATTCGCGATATTTAAAACAAATGTTTGCATTAACTTGTGTACGTTTTCAACACTAGAGATCCTGATGATCATATTTTGATCATATTTGTATGGAACTTATAATATTTTAATCTGTTTTAGGCTTAGCGTAAGTATGCTGTTTTTGAGCTGAACTTTTTGGGATACAACGTAATAATACATTTTAACTGTGGTGAAGTTAATGATCATGTACAATAATTAAGTACCAAATCTTCATACAATATTAAAATATGTGGTCAAATTGTGTCGTAGAGATTAGGTGGTAGTGCTTTGCGTTATGCTTAAACATTAATATTAGTGTGATAACCTTATTTGATTACACTGGCAGTATAATAAGCAAGCACCTATATGTTTCTCTCTGCTACGCTTTTAAATAAATTAGTGGTTAGATTTGATTTAGTACTTATTAAAACTACGAGTAAGTCGTATAATTGAATCATAAGACTACCTATTTTTGGACACATATAAGTATCATAAATATCTTTGCTTGTAACAATCGATACCAATTAATCTCTAGGAAATCTTCAGTGTTAACACACTTTATAGATGACAACGACAGTAGCGCCTCCTAGTTTAATTTCTCTCAGTTGAGAAGTTAAGGCTTATCGTCCCAAGGATAATTCTTGTGTATCTTCGCAGTCCCACAGTCACAAGTAGCGTTACAAGTTCCTTGCATACACATGCTCCTTGTTATGGAGACCAGCTGATCGCAGTTTGAATACATGTCTCGTCGAGAACAACTGTTGGTACAGAGGGTGTCGATGCAGTTGCCCGGACAATCCTCGCAGGGTTTGCCTTTCTTGTATGGGAACTGAGTTATAGTGTCAACGTTGCCACTGAAATAAAAACGAATTGTTTTAGAACATTGTGCATATCGGGGGTGCAGGGTACCATATGATACAGGGGGGCAAAAGTACTCACTTAATACATATATAATGATACTGTCACACAGCTTTGCTTAAAAATTCGTCATTTTTTCCATATAGCAAAAAGCATAGAAATCAGGCAAAGAATAATATAGGCAGATAATGTAAAGTATAGTTTATAGTATATACATTTTATAGTTACCTTACAATTACCTAAATAAGTGAACTCTAGAGCAAATGTTTGTAAATATTTTGTAAAATAAACGAGGATATTGGAAAAAATATTATAAAAGTAGGTCAAATATCTTGCGTGTGTTAACACACGTTTATTCTGAAGTTTCCGAAGAAGAAAAAGGTAAAGTCTCAAAAAACCTACAAGAAACCTACTGGTGATTTTTAAATATCTATTCAATAAAAGATGATTTTCAAATAATTATACAATGACTACCTACATATACCGTCATTGGTAAGTAGTGCACTATCCTGCAGGGGGTGGATTATAATCAACAACAAAGCATAAAAAATAAGTACAATTTTTATTTTCAACTATAATCTCCGAGGTCACGAAAAGAGTTCATGAATTACGAGAATGTTAGTTGTTTTAAATAAAAGTTGATTTTACTGCTAAACAAATGTATTAATTTCATTTACCTACTTAGGTTTTAGCAGTATCTAACACCTACACCTAGGTAGGTAAGTATCTAACATTCTCGTAATTAATAAACAGCTGTGACGAGAGGTCACAAGAGTGTGATCTCTCGTCACATGTTATGATCCCGTACCACCCAGCACTTGTAGAAGTCAGAAGCTATTATTTTAGCAGCTGGCTAAGAGTTAGCATAGTTTACTTGACAGTTACTACTAAACTGTCTGCGCCACAATTTACTTTCCAGAAAATGAGGAAAATTTTTTTTTTTATTGGAATATAAACAATAAAAAAATATATATATTATGCTCAGTTGTTGATTCTAAACTAACCCTGCAAGATTGTGTACTACTTACCAATGACGGTATATAACACAGTTTGCCAACTTATTTTTTTTATTACTTACACAATATGGCCTCTATTTGTAACCATATTGAATTTTGATTACTGAATAAATTATTAAGACAAACCGATTGACGTAAGATTTTGTAAATAGAAAAAAAATAAAAATAAAAATATCGGCCATGCATTTGGTCTCTAGAGCTCTAAAACTTCTTATTTCTTCCACCTCGTTTTGGAAATCCCGAAGAATACTGTAATTTTTTTATTTATTTGTTTATGTTATTACACACGCAATAAGCTCATTTTCGTGTCGGGGCAATAGGTATAACCTAGAAACTTTGAAACTGAAGGTAGAAATTCTTGTCTGCAGCAAAGACTCACACACCACAGATGGCCGGCAAATTGAGAGTTCGATTAATCAGCTGATATAATTGAAATCCGCCATCTTGCCTCTTAGCAAGGTTTAAACTAGGCGATAGCGGTGTTTAATTAAGACAACTATTTAAGCATTAGGTACATGACGATTTTTTAACGCTAACTCACGTTTGTGAGTGAATTTTTGTTAAACTAAAGCTAAGCAATTGATAAAAAATAAGAGGCATTTATAAGTAAGACTTTAGAAAGTTTGGTCTTTAAAGAACAAACATACATATAAATATACTAGCCGTGCCCCGCGGCTTCGCCCGCTATTATCTAGTTAAAAAGTAGCCCATGTGTTAATCCTAGGTATAATCTATGTACATTCCAAATTTCATCCAAATCCGTTTAGCCGTTAAAGCGTGAAGAGGGAACAAACATACTTACACACACACTTACACACAAACTTTCGGATTTATAATATTATAGTAGGATAGGCTGATGAACATTCATTCATTCATTCATGTATTAATTACTATTTTATATTTTGTTTGTTTGATATTGCAATACTATTTATTCTGATATTTTATTAATTCCAATGGAATTGGTTTTGACTTTGAGATTACAATTTATTTTATAATAAGTAATTTGCATTCGATTTTAATAATTTGTATACTTACTTGTATTAAATTTGTTCCTTTCGAATAATCAAGTCATGAAAATAATATTTGGCATGTAACTATTTTCTGATATGAATAATTGAGTACGAGTAATGTTAAATCAATCAATGATTTTTACCGAGACTAATGTAAGTACTATTATTTATTTTGTGCTAACAGTGTAATAATATAAACATACCTATTAATTTACTGGTACAGTCAGCAACGAAAGCGGCTAACATGTGTAAATAAACGTAAAATAACATAAACGCTCACTCACAGCCCCACACTAAGTTCAAATACTTGTGTCGTGTGTGCCGGAAACATTCACTTGACGCACACAATCACAACCAATTATGTAAATGATATTTATTGTCGATAAAACCAATGAATCCTATCAAATTATTTTATTATTGTGAAATAAAGTTGATTTAACAATTAATATAATAAATAATAATTTTCATTGAATACTTTGGATTTGTGATATGCGTGACATGCAATGGACTGTATCAGGATAATTTAAGTTATTTTACAAATTATTATATTTGTAGATATTATACACATTTAACAGGGTACATTGTAGGGGTCGTTAAGTTTACTTACTTATTTAAAATCCACAGCTCTTTAAATAAGTAAGTAAACTTAATGGTAACTTATGGTAATACTAACAGCCAATAACGGATTTACATTTTCTAGCTTATTAATTTGATAAGAAATACGTCAATCAATATTAAACAACTAAGCATGTGTCCATACAAATTTGAAAAAAATAATATATATTTTTATATGTACATAACATGGTTATTTAACTAAATTAATTGTAATCATTTCTTGAATTTGAGTAATGCGCCGTTAATTAACGGTTTACTACTTAATGAAATCAACTAGTATTTTTTAACAAGGAATAACTCTAATTTGTGTTAGAATTAAACCTGCGTGGGAAATCGTGATCATTTTTACTTCCGTGAAGTCATTGTCAAGTTTATTTTTTTATTGTCAATTTTAAAAGCAGTTTTTCGTTCAATTCTTTACTAATAGATTACAAAAAAAACTAGTGATTAATCAACGCTATTTACTCATAAAAATAACTTGTTAGTAGCTTCCGGTATGTAATATTCATTAAATGACTATTTAAATAGATTACAATAATGAAAGTCAAAATAATCAAAATTAAAAAAAAACCAAACATTTTCTTTACAGAATAGCTATAATGGGCTTTAATGCGAGAAAACTGTAACACATTTGTCACATGTTTCTTCAATTTGCTATGTTAATTAAATTTTAACTAAAGTTTTCGTCGAAAATAAAGCAGCGAACTAGGTATTTTGTACTGATTTTTAATTATTGAACCATTGCATTTCATTACCAGCTATCAAGCGCTAATTAGTTTTACCTCGGGCCTCACTTTACGCAACATTTTCACCATGTGGGTAATAATTTCTTTGGCCTATAATTTTATATTGTGCCTATATCCTATCTGGAGTACCAAGTTTTGGCGATTCCCTATTATGTTAGTATTCAAACTTAAGATTTGTAATATTTAGGTATTCCATACACCCATTTATTATACCCCGTCTATTACATTCTATAGTTCTCTCCATCCGAAGGTTGCCTGGTAGAGATCGCTATTAGTGATAAGGCCGCCTGTTGTGATACTTTACTCATAAGCTTGTTTGTTACCTTTGTTTTATCTCATCTTATAAAGTGGATCAATAAAGTATTATCTATCTATCATCTATCTATTTAAATCTGGTATATCTTATAGATATCTCTGGTATATCTTATAGATATTAATCAAGGCTTAATAATATACATATATCAGAACAATAGGATAAATGTAGATATCTAATTGTCAATGGCAAATAATTAACTTTGAACTGCCCGTTGGCTTAGTTACGGGCACGTCCGCCTCATACTTGAGCAGTTTGATTATTATATATTATTAAGGGTGTAATTTCCGAGACTTGTGTCGTGGGTGCCGGAAATACTCACATCGCGTATCACATCTAGAACTAGAAACACAAATTTCCTTGAGAAGAAAATATGTGTTTCTGCCAGGAATCTAACTTAGCCAACGAGCAGTTCTATTACTAAAATTCTTGATTTATAGAAACACGTAATATATAAAATATAGCTTACCCTGGGCAATAATGACAAACGTAGTTATAGAAATGCCCCCATGGTCCGCCTTGGCAGAATGCAACTCCGCAGCCGACTTTGTGGCTCGTAGCCCAGACCATCTGCGTGTAGTGGCCAACTTCCTTCAGAATCAGATTAGGATCTCCATATGTAAAGTTTCTGTATTCAACAAACCAGGTTTTTGTAGCGAAGAACCTGAAAATTTTACATTTCTAAATCAGTGATTGATCTTCCTAACCTTCCCTCTTCCTGAGGGAAGAAAAAAATTTCTATCTCTTGCTTGCGGTTCTGGTTGTGATTACGTGTGTTTCGTGGTGCCGGAAACATTCACATCACACACAATCACACCCAGAACCAGAAACAACAAATTTCCCCTGGGGATAAAACATGTGTTTCCACCGGGAATCGAACCCAATACCCCCTGCTTAGAAGGCGGAATCGTACCTAAGCCAACGGGCTGTTAATTTATGTGAATATAGCACTTATGTAAATTATGGAGCGCCACGCTCTGTACTCTCACCTATTGGTGATATAATAATATATATAAGTATATGCGAGTAGTTGGTTCAATGACTTCAATCACAATTAATTGAAATGAAACTTTAAACGTATAGATACTCTCCATTTCATTGATGATAATGTATGTTATGTAGGTAATTTATTCACTCAGTTTGTATACGACTTGTGCTTAGATCAAATTTATTAAGGTTTGTGTTTTATGCATCGGATATCTGAAATGACTTATTTGGAATTATCTTAGGCATCCATTTTGTTATATAGGAGTAAAATAATTGAAGGTCTTATCACGTCTCACATATGTAGAACATATGTCTAGACTGTAGTCTAGACTCAAGTAGATATTGGTACATAGCATAGGTACTCATAATTTAGTAGCCGGTGGGATACAAAGTTATAGGTATACACCAAACCTATGTATATACATACGCAAAAACATGTTATTATAATCATCATCTAAAACAATCTTAGGTCACCGACGAATTAAACGTACATGCTGGGCGTATATTAAATGTTTAACGTATATAATAATACATAACTTGTGTGCCCCGATATTATGATGAGCTAAGGGTGCCATATTGTTCACGATAAAGTTAATCAAACTGATTTATATACATTTACCAGGGTCTATACTATCTTACATTAAAAATAGTACCTCGATGACTCGGTTTGTACCAACGGATCTTAAGATCAGTTGAGAACGATAATTGATAATTTATTTTGGTATTTAATTGATCTTATGATCAGTTGAGAACAAAAATATATAATTTATTTTAGTTGCAACTGATCTTGAGATCAGATGGAAACAACAGTTATGATCGGTTAATGTGAAAATATGATACTATGATTCGTTGGGAAGTACCCGTCTTTTTTGGTAAATGACGTTTTCTAAAAATAAAACCTAGCTAGATCGATTTATTGCCCCCGAAACCCCCTGCATACAAAATTTCATGAAAATCGTTAGAGCAGTTTCCGAGATTCAGATTATGTATATACAAGAGGTATTAGATAGATTACTGAAATCGGTAGACCTTGTTCCAAACATACAACAATTTCAATGTTAACCCACTTAGATACACATACCTAAATTTAAAGATTTAGGTCCAATATATGTAACTTGTTCAACAGCAAGCAGAATAAAAGCTCATTCAGTTGAAAAAGAATAACGATGTCAAGAGGTATAACAAAAAAATATTAAATATACTTTGTACCGTGTATTCTAGGACTTAAATCAGCAATAATATGCGGTATTAAAAACACATTAGTCTTAATTCTGTACTAGACAAATATGAAGCAAATAGATTCACAGTGTTCTAATAGAAAATCATCAATAAAATTTTATTACTTATAAAAGATGACCGATACCTACATAACGGTAGCATCTTTCTTTATGAATGGGCGCTTACAATCTCCTTACAATACAAATACAATGTTTAATGCTAATTGCCTGGCTTCCCGCAAGCCCTAGTTAGGGGACCTACTACGATACATATGTATTCGAGCGAGTTCCTTGCTCTTTGTATGTTACCTACATTAATTGCTAAGTGTTTTTCGGGGGAACGAGTGTTTTTTGTATACATGTAATGTAGGTATAGCATAGTCGCCGAGATTCGAACCCGATACCCGCTGCTTAAAAGGCGAGCAGCTACGCTAACGGGCAGTTCAATATAACTTGATATAAGTGCTCATATTTTGAGATTGTCGTCTTCTAGTGTCATTACTTCGAGTATTTCGACTGTCCAAGGTTTCTCTGGAGTCAACTCTAGCCAGGTCCATTGTACTCCAATAATCATAGTTTATCATCCTCTCAAAGAGAAATCTGTCGCCAAACAACAAATGGTAAGCTCAATATTCTCGCGTTTACATAACTACACCAACAGGCATAATAATAGTGGTCAAGCGCTAACCTGTATGATTAAAATAATAACAAAGTGAGGTAGTGTAATAGGTATTGGCTCCCTGGCTATGGATCGTCTAGTTTATAAGACAAAAAACCTTATAGTAACCTTTGATCGTATCGGAATTCAAACGTGAGATATTTACCTAGTCACGAACCAAAGAACACGATTTCTCGACAGTTGAATGAGCATTTTTACGCTGATGATAGACCCAGTAGCCTGCATTCTAGGTCAATTGCCTAGGTATTACCGTTGTTTATGACTGACCTAGGTTCCAATTTAGACAGGCTAGTGTACACTTCTTGGACTTCTTGGACACTTGTGGTGTTCGTTCAAGGTCCATCTAGTCTCTGCCTTTTTTTAGCGACTTCACAAAAAAGGAGGAGGTACTCAAGTCGAATGTATTTTTTTTTTATGTACGTCTCATAGCTTTATTCCAATTCGTGAACCGAATTTGATTTTTTTTTTATTTAAAGATGTTGCTTTCTAATTGGTCCCATTTAAATTTGATCAAGATCTGATCAGTAGTTCTTGGAATATCTTCAATAATGCGTGTTTGGTAAATCTAATCTGATCAAAGTTCCGAAGATAAAGCGATGACATCGGTTTTTTTAAAGCTTTGCTTGCGTTTAATTATAATCGAAATCAATGAAACAAAAACTAAAATATAAGCGGTGAAGTCGGCTTTTTTAAGCTTCGCTTGCGTTTAAATTATTTAGGTATAGGGACATAAACATTACACTAACAGACACAGGAATTATAACTAGATTTTTACTGTTAGTATCTTCTTCCTCTCACGAAAACAACATGCCTTTTAAAGCATCAATTCAGTAGTTATGATTGGTGGTTCCGTAAATGACGTAATGTCGCATCGGCCAATTACTGTGTATGTTGTAATGAAGGAAAATTAGGCTCTTACGCTATCATCTGGTTTTATAATCTTTGCTGGAAATGCTGTAATTGGTTAGATCGATTCAGGATTTTTTGTTATATATTAATATTTGTTGTCTTTTGTATTTGTCTTTTTCTTTAATCTTTCTCTGATATGATATACCTATTATACAGATTGGTAGCTGAGTCTGCAGTTTAATCCACGATAAAAAAGGAAGTATATTAACTAAAATGTATATAACCCTAGATATCACAGCTATTCCATCATCAATCTACATATACCAAATTTCATCCAAATCTGAAAATTATAAGTATTACACATAATTTATGTTGTATTAGCTTAAAACACAAAGTGAGTTTACTTTTTTACGTGTTTTGAGCCGTATACAACATAAATTTCATGCAAATCTGTTTAGAGAGTTTAGCTTTGAATTTTAAACATGCTACTACTACACATACTAAACTTTTGGATTTATAATACCTATAAGTGCGATGCAAAGCTCACAAATGCAAATTACGTACCTAATCATTGTAGAGTTTAATTCGTATAGCTAATAGCTTTATACCTATCGTTAATCTGGATAAAAAAAAGCCCTATGGCTTATTACAAGGTCGAAACTATCGACATATCAGAAATCAACATATAAAAATAAAGGCGTTACAGATATTTCCCATTAAAAACATTATAAAAAGATACAAACACGATAGCTTTCGGATTTATATTATTAATTATTGTTAAGTATGATAAGGAAGAAGCTGTGCAACAAACAACTGAGTAAAAACAAAACCATTAAAAAATACATTAGGCACTTATGGCACTTATGGACAGAACCATTACATTGAAGAACTCTTCTGTTCTATTTCAGTATTTTATTGCGTACCTATTTCTAGATTCAGATAAAAGCTCCAAGTGCTACGCATGACGTCAATACTACCGTACCTGATGTATTAAATGTTAAACAAACGCAATGTTCAATATGTACCTATTCGTTCTTAGGGAAGGAGATTCTACTATCTCATCATTCTTAGAACAACTAGGTTACAATTTACAACTATTTTATCTGTTGTATTCTAAGATATGTTTGTTTTCTACATTGTTATGTCTATTACATTTATCCGATGGCTAATCTTCAATTGGCTCATTGTTCTGTTATTCTAAGACAGCTAGATTAGATCTAGACTAATAAAGTTAACCTGTTTAGAGTTGGTCAATTTATCTATAGATTTATTCAGCCTGTAGGTATAAATTAGTATCCACTCACCGTTGGGTATATAATATAGTGTAGCCTATACTATACCCAACTGAACTGTGTAGGCTTTTTGTGTGTCTACATACAATTAAAAAAGAATAGTGACTGAAAAATGCAGTAAAAAATTAAAGACTTAGCTTTGATGTGTCACTAAACGGCAAAAATTTACGTTATTATTTGCTAGCGTTTTTCTACTCCAGATAATAACTTACTCAAAGCCACATAACAGTTCAAAGGAAGAGGAAGTAATGAGTGGAACAAAAAGTGCCAAAAAACTAACAAAAAATACCTAAAGAGTAACAAGGTTGCCATGTATCATCTTCAATTTAACAATCACATCCACAATTACCGAGGCCTTGATGAACAAACATCTGTCAAAATCGTGTATTAGATACAATAAAATTTTAATTTATGCCTACGGATGGGCAATAAAGTCGTATGATGGAGGTTGTTAATAACTGATACGGAATTAGCCATTTTTCATACCGAATCATATAGCAAATGATTCCACCAGGTGGCAATTTATGAGGCTGATAGTGTTAAGATAATGCTATAACCATTATAAAAGAGAAGCGATCAAATGGTTAATATATTTTCTTACCGTACACTATATATTTAGGTGTATACATATATATGATAGTTACAGCTTTAAATAAATTTCGTAATTGCTATCGTTGAAAAGCGACAGAGGTTCGCTGTAACCCAGGGTAATACGGGGCCCATTACAGGGCTCTTAAAGTACTAATATTGAGAATAAAGATACGAAAAGGTATTTTTTACCCTGCAACTAGTGAAGTTTTTTATACTCTAGCTTCTACTTATAATTTACTTGAGGTAACAAACGATTACGTGACACTTATTATCTTTGTACCGCAATATGTATTTTTTTGTCATAAAAGTTGTTACTTATTTTATATGAGCATTTTTATATAGACACACAGTACATTTGAAGAGTACACTTCAGGTCTCTATATATTATTCTCCTTGTCTTCCTCTTATTAAGTGAGGTGTCGGTACAATATGAACTCACTGTATTGTGAAAAGAGTTGGCAAGATATTTTTTATGATTTCAAGCAGAGTTTTGATGTAACAAATGTGACAAAAACAGGAAAATCATCAGAAGACTAAAATAATACACAAGCTTAAAAACTAATAACAGACTTCAATTGCAAATATCTCCGAAACTCTTTATCAGATCTTGATCAATGAGAACGTATACCCATTACGAAATAATAGTTTTCTAAATCGGCTTATAACTGACGGAGTACTGAGGTAACAAACGTTTTAAAAAACCGACGAATTGAGGACATCCTTTATTTGCAGTCGGCAGCTACAATACATATCTCTCAATTCAGACGAAGCTGTGAGACTTACCAAGGAGTCTTCTGCGCTGCAACGAACAGGTTCTGTCCACATGACCCTAAGTCGGGAACCGTATTTTCTTGGGGGTCGTTGTGTGTGAGGTAAATGCACTTCTCTGCGTATTTTTGAGCCTGTCGCGCTGCACCATTGTGCCATGACTGAAAAAACACCGAATTAACATATGATCCAGCAAATCATACGATAATATTTTTTAGAGCAGTACTTTAACTATGGTGACAGTTTGTTATACATATTTTTTATTTTTATGATCGTGTTAAAAATATTTATGAAATGTTTAATGCAAAGAGATGACTCTATCAAGGCGCTTATATTCCGATGCAGCAAGGTAATGTACTCGTCACCCTGAGATATTACATGTTATACATTTGTGTAAGTATGTATCGCAGGCTCTCTACGAGTATAATTTAATTTATGAATACAACAAATAGTACCTCTATCTCTCTCTACCCGATGATTAAATTGAGACTGTATATAAAGAACCTATCCAATAGACATTGAAATAGAAAATGCATAATACATCTTCAGCCACATCTTTACTTTCTATCAGGAGGGATGGTGATCAAATGCGTGTATACCTAGCAAAAAAATAAAAAATCTTACCGTATGACAGTGACAATACTGCACCTCTTATATATATTGGACACATAGGTATATAGGATAACTGGTACCTATCTAATGGACTTATGGGTTCTACCGTTCGGGCATTTAAGAAGACAAACGGGCAACATTAGCAAACATCCGTTGGCCTTCGGTAAATGAGATCAAATACTAACCTATCAAACATTTTTGTTTCACTGAGTTTTACAGTCCACTTACCATTAAAAGCATGTTGGATGCGGTGGGACGGACTTTAGTGCGAAAGAAGTTGTGGTACAACACGATTTTTCTGCGCACGACTGATCTTTTGGGATTCAATGCACCGTCAGGGATTTTCGAAGGTGGGTACAACTCTGTAAATAACAAGTCCGCTAGTTATCCTACTAATATTATAAATCCGAAAGTATGTGTGTAAGTGTGTAAATATGTTTGTTCCAGCTTCACACTTTAACGGCTGAACGGATTTGAATGAAATTTGGAATACAATACAATACAATATTCTTTATTGTACACAAAAAAACAAACAAAAAGATACAAACTTAAAACTACGAAATTAATATTATAAGGCAGTACAATGGACGGTCTTATTGCTTTCAGCGATGTCTACCAGACAACCTTTGGATGGACAGAAATTGTAGTAGCAACTGAGGTCGGTGGAGGTGCACAGTACATATTTACATACATAGCTTATACCTAGGATTAACACAGAGGCTACTTTTTAACTTGATAATAGCGGGCGAAGCCGCAGGGCACGGCTAGTATTATAATATTAGGTAAAGATGGGCGTTTAAACGAAAAGCAAATAATGAAACAGTACTTTTCAATAAAAGCAGTTAAGCACAATTAAAATTTTAAGCACTTTTCATTATTTGCTTTTTAAAGCTCAAACAACGCCATCTACTAGAACTGGGGGTAAATTACAAAATATGTTATAAACTTATCGTCATATTAGGTTCTAAAATGAACCTTATACTCAACAACGTAAGCTTTCTTCTCGATTGCATAATTTAAAAGTTAAAAGGTAACCTTACCAAATTTGGTATGTGCCGATTTGAGATAAAATGCTTAGAGTAGACAACCTTCAAGATTCGTTCGGACTATTAATTGCTTATTTCCTTATTTGCTTAAAAAATCGTGGTGTCAGTCCTTGTCAGTCAAGAAGCCGCCATTGTTTGTTTTGATTTTTTTACTTCGAACTTTTAAGTTGAACTTCTTGTGTGATTAATTGTTAGACTTTGTGCTGCGTACAATTCTTGACATCGCTTTTTACAATGAAAACCAAATATTCAGTTTACTAACATAAAATAATTTTAATGTAAATAAGCAAATAAGCAATTAATAAAAGTCGTTAAAAAAAATAAGTGTATAGCATAAGTTTGTTAAAAATTTTAAGACGTTATTCACATCGCTAATATTAGGTATAAACGTTCTGAGTGTGTCCGATTGTAGTGCAAACATATTCTTGCAATGTCTGTGATAACGTATTCTACTCATTAACGGATCGAATTGTGAAGATAAAACATTCTTGAATCCGCCTAAACACATCATCAAAACTGGTCCAGCCGTTTAGGAGAAGTTTAGTCACATACACACGTACAGAAGAATTATATGTATGTAATTTACAAAATACAAGAAATATTTTCGGACTTCATTCCAACCTTTGAGACCAACATCTTTCAAGGTATGGCTATTGCAAATTCTGTTATATGATTTATATATATATTTTTAAATGTATTATTTATCTTTTCTGTTAAGTCTAAGGTGTCAAGTGTCAACTAGCGTTGGTGTGCATATTAGAAAGAAAGAAAGAAAGAAAGAAAGAAAGAAAGAAAGAAAGAAAGAAAGAAAGAAAGAAAGAAAGAAAGAAAGAAAGAAAATACATTTATTTGACAAAAATAACTTAATATAAAATATTACGAGGCGCGGCGCAACAATGCCGTTCTTTGCGGGACAGTGTACTTAATTTAAACAACTATGAATTACTAGCCCCGCCCCGCGGCTTCACCCGCTGTTTAAGTTTTCAAGTTAAAAAGTAGCCTATTTGTTAATCCTAGGTATAATCTATGTACATTACAAATTTCATCCAAATCCGTTCAGCCGTTTAAGCGTGAAAAAGGTACAAACATACTTACACACTTGCACATACACTTACACAAACTTTCGGATTTATAATATTAGTAGGATAGATTTTATAGATTACATCATCATAATTATACGGAAAATAAACCATTCAGATGAAAGTTGTAGAACTAAATGTGTTAAGAATAAGAACAAAAATCAGATCTTTCTGGTATTTTCAACCGACTTCAAATAAAGGAGGTTGTCAATTCGACTGTATGTTGTTTTTTTTGTATGTATGTTACACAATATCAAACACACGATCACACCCAGAACCAGAAGCACAAATGTCTCTTGGGAAGGAAAATTGTGCTCCTGTCGGGAATCGAACCCAGGACCCACGGCGCAGAAGGCAGAGACTTGCCCACCAGGCCAACTGGGTCGTCAATAAAAACATAAGGATTCATACAAAAACATAAGGATTTATCGCACTCACGTCTATCTCCCCATGTTTTCACGTTCTCCAACGACTCGGTGAAGTTCAGAATAATGAATAATTGGAACCATAATGCACCGCGAAGTAACATTCTGAAACAAAAACCAATACAAGTGCAACATTTACGTGTAATTTGTACAATGAAACCAATTTCTGCTAACATTATGATTATAGATAGGGTCATGTAGGTAAATCAACTGTAGCACGTGTGAACTCATTAAAATGAATACAGTTAAGTGCTTTGGCTTTCCTTATTACATCACATGTTTTCTGGAACAGATCTTTTTCACCAACACCATCGCTTTGCTATAGTTTTTTGTATACTATATAGGCAAGCATTTGACCTTTCTCACCTGATGGAAAGTGACGATGCGGCCGAAGATGTGACTTGCTTGCCTAGAAGATACCTATTCACTTTTGACTTGAAGACTCCCAGATTTATACCCCTCGGGCAACAATGACGCAGGCAATGAATTCCACTCCTTCGCTGTCCGGATGATGAACGTAGAAGCAAAACGCTTCGCGAACTGGAGGTATGTCAACCATAAATGGATGACGTTTGACAGTTTGTCTGGTTGTTAGATGATAAAATGGGCATGGTGGAATTATCTCATGTAATTCCTGCGTACAGTATCCAAAATACAAACGATAGAATACCGATAGACTTGCGACCATACGTCTATGACCGAGGCTCTACAATCTGGACTCAACTAGCTTATTATCGCCAATGAGTATTTTTGCTCGTCGGTCAATAGACTCAAGACCTTCGAGCTGGTACTTAGCGGATCCATCCCAGAGATGGCCACAATACTCTGATCACACAATACACGATCGGACTTGCGCTTGATAAAAATTGAGAAGCTGGCGAGGTGTGAAGTACTGTCGGACTTTGGTGAGGATACCTAGCTTCTTAGCGGCCAGTTGAGTTCTGGTTTCAATGTAAGAAAGTAAGAATTTGACGATAAGGTATAGGTAGATGTACATTTTTGTCTGTAATATACCTATATATTTATCTATACGTTTATTCTAAACTGGAATTACCTCTTATTCATGTCCCTTGTAACTTATTGCTCACCTTTATCATAAATACCTAACCAGAGTTGTCTTTAATATAACGGTAGAGCAATAGGGTTTGAACTTTTAGGAAAATAACTCAAGTTAAGTACTTTTTAATTTTTAAGTTATACATTTTTAAGGTTTTGTGCCTCAAAAAGAATATAAGACACCTTGGATTTATAACCTTTATAACCTTGGGTGTAGGCGTCCACTGTCTAACCACCAAATTTCGACTCTAAATCTTGGGTCTTACTTGTTGGTAAGTGGTAATGTAGTCCAAGAGGTTACGTAAAGACCAACCTATTCTCCGTGTTAAGCTTTCAAGCATAGCTGCCGAAATATCGTTTGACGCTTCGCGACTGATTCTTCTACTTGAAGGAAAATCTGTGCTAGTCACTAGTAGGGTGATAGATGTTGCTTTCCAATTGTTCCCATTTAAATTTTATCAAGATCTGACCAGTAGTTCTTGAAATATCGTCACTAATGCGTGTTTAGTACATCTAATCTGATCAAAGTTGCGAAGATAAAGCGGTAAAGTCGGTTTTGTTTTGGCTTTGCTTGCGTTTAATTATTGTAATTTTTTTAAGTTAGTAGGTGTAAAAGTTATTAGTGTTGCAGTCTTTTCATAGGTACGTATAATGAATTATATATATTGACTAAGTATTGGGTTCATTTATGAGAAAACATCTCCTTCTATAGTTAAATAAAAGTCGACAGGGAGTCGATTTGTGGCGAAAATCCAGAAGATAATTTGTTATAATAATTCACGTTTTTGTAATGGCGTCATAGGGTTTATTTGATACACCAATTAAAATCATTTAGGATCACACTTAATGACTGGCAGAGTGACTATGCTTTTTTTTTATTTCTATATGTCATGTGATATGCTATCATATTAAATGCTTGTAAACATTCAAAGGACATTTCATTTAGGAACTCCGCAATGACTCTGACTTTTGTTTAAACTCCTATCTCATGGTCAATTGAAGGATATTCAGTATGATATTTTCAGATATACGATATATTCAGAACTGCCTTTGGCTATGTTAATGGGCGTTCACCTTCAGCTTATCGGGTTCGATTCTCGGCGGAAACACAAGTTTTCTACCCGAGGGATATTTGTGTTTTCGGTTCTGGTTGTGATTGTGTGTGTGATGTGAATGTTTCCGGCACCTACGACACAAGTCATCGAATGTAGTGTGAGGCTGTGAGTGTGAAAGCGTATATAATATGATATTGCTCTGAAAGACGATATTCAGCCTACTCTATGAAATGTAGAGCGGCCTCTAAATTATCTAAATGGTTATGGACTCTGACGAACAACATGCATGCGACCAATATAGACTGAACTCCTTGATTGAAGGGTTCATTGTGCTACAAAAACATTATGCAACTGCTCGTAATTATTGTTTAAAAGAATCAAAGCAATTTGTACCTTTCCTGCTTTTCGTAATGACTTTTCTCTGAAAACATTATCGGCTTTTCCTAAAACGAATAAATAGAGACGGAAAATTGAGAGAAATGTAACTGGATAGAACACGTACGTAATGTATATAAGTATGTAACTATGTAAGTAAGTAGGTAGGTACTTACAACCAATTCGAAAGAAGTGGTTCTCAGAGCAAAATGCCTGTTATTGGTATTTAGCCCCGTAGCTACGTATGGTAAAAAAAATTACCACATGGAATTAAAGCCAAAAGCAAGTCCTCATTGAAGGAAAATGACGTGAAAAGAATCGTCTCTAATGCATTAGGTATACCAATTTTAATTATTATTTCTACATTATCTTATTTATTCATTATGCCTCACATAATTGTTTATATTTAAAAAACGACAGTAATAGTCTATGATGAGATAAATTAATGATGCATTACTACCATATTATATTATGTATTATTTCTTATTGTCTAGACAAACTTAAGCTAGGTTTACAGGCAATATAAAACAACAATATTATATTTTATTAAATGGATATGAATATGAATATATACACCATTATTTTTATTAATCTTGTGTTTTCAGATATCACAGAAATTGTAGCATAAAAATAGTTAAATACCAAAGCAGTAAATTTAGTTCTGCTTAGCATGGCAAATGCTATAAAAGCAACAACTAATTAGAGAGCTGTACCAAGAACATAAACCTATAAGCAAATATTATCTCTAAAATAAGTACAGTAGAAAGCCGATTATCCGAATTAATTGGGACCGGGCCGATTCGGATAATCGAAAATTGGGATAATCGGACATAGACTAGTAATAAATAAAAAGTAACTGTCACACATAGAATAAATTTTATTAAGTTTAACAAACAAAACATGTAGTGTCTTCCCTCTAGCTGGGTATAACCATAACAATTGAAATATATTTTCTCAGGCTCTGATTCTTGTTGTAACACCTAGCTTATTTATCTCTATGACTTTATTTCTGAATGCTATTAAAATAGGTATACCTTATGCATTAGAGACGTTTCCTGTCACGTAATTATCCGTTAATGAGGACTTGCTTTGACGACCCAGTTGGCGCAGTGGACAGGTCTCCGACATCTGCGCCGTAGGTCCTGGGTTCGATTCTCGGCAGGGGCACAAATTCGTTCACAAGGGAAATTTGTGCTTCTGGTTTTGGGTGTAATGTGTGTGTGATGTAAATGTTTCCGGCACCTACGATACAAGTCTTTGAACTTAGTGTGGGGCTGTGAGTGTGAATACGTTTGTTTGTTTGTCGTTGCTTGTAATATGCAAGCCACCGCCAATTTACACTTAATAACCTATATACTTAACAGAGAAGATAAATAATGTATTTTAAAATTTATTTGAAAATACATAGAACAAAATTTGCAATAGCCATACCATGAAAGACACTGGTCATGGTTGAATTGATGTCCCAAGAAGTTAAGAAAAACTACAAAATTTTACTAAATACCCTATTTAGTAAAATAGTAAAATACCATAAACTTCTTGGGACATGGCTAAATACATTTCAGAAAGATTTTTTAACGACAGCATATACTATATTATTAACGACAGCATAATATTATGGCGCTTAAACGTAATATTATTTATTATTGTTAAATAATTCATATTAATAGCAAGGATTTTCTTGCAATTTTTCAGAATACATACATAACTGCCCGTTAGAGTAGTTGGGTGGCGTTTGCCTTCTAAGCAGGGCTATCGGGTTCGATTCTCGGCGAGAACACAACTTTTCTAACCAAGTAAAATGTGTTTCTTGTTCTGGTTGTGATTGTGTGTGTGATGTAAATGTTTCCGGCATCCACAACACAAGTAATCGTATAACTTAGTGTGGGGCTGTGAGTGTGAAACTCCGTTCTGAATTAATGTGTGGCTTTAAACCAATAATATAAAAAGTATGCGTACTTACGTTAAAAACTTCGATTTTGAAGTGTTCAATTTTTGCCGTTCAACGCAACGCTGATAATTTTAGCATGTAATCACTTAAAACCACCGAAAAACAAAAGAAAAACAATTCATTTCTATATAATAACCGTACCCACATACATTTAAATGAAATAAAAATCGTCGTTACTTCATGTGTGCATTCTCGTGAATGTATAAGAGATCCACTAGCGCGCCTCGCGAGCGTTCGAATCGAAATAAACTTCGTACACTCTACAACTCTATACAAGCAAAATAATGATCCTTGATGGAGCCAAAACGTTAAAAAACGTAGACGATGAGGCGATGTCCTAATATATACGAGTATGCTTCAAGTGCCTATGCACATTTACTTTATACTCATCTATTTAGGCAAGGACTTACGAGTACCTCAGAGTTGCAGTGTCATTTGTGATTATTTTAAATTACAATGATTGTGTCGGTTTATATAAAACTCTGCTGAAAAAAAAACTGTACATTATTCACATTAAGTATGGGAACCTAACAGTATCTTGGCATCCCCTTTGTCAGAAAATGCGTGTTTGCATTAAAGTTGATTGTAGTTAATTTGATAACCGAAGTTTTTATTTTGTTAATTTTAAATTACAATGATTGTGTCGGTTTATATAAAACTCTGATGAAAAAAAACTGTACATTATTCACATTAAGTATGGGAACCTAATAGTATCTTGGCATCCCCTTTGTCAGAAAATGCGTGTTTGCATTAATGTTGATTGTAGTTAATTTGATAACCGAAGTTTTATTTTGTTAATTTTAAATTACAAGGATTGTGTCGTTTTATATAAAACTCTGCTGAAAAAGAACTGTACATTATTCACATTAACTATGGGAACCTAACAGTATCTTGGCATCCCCTTTGTCAGAAAATGCGTGTTTGCATTAATGTTGATTGTAGTTAATTTGATAACCGAAGTTTTTATTTTGTTAATTTTAAATTACAATGATTGTGTCGGTTTGTATAAAACTCTGCTGAAAAAAAAACTGTACATTATTCACATTAACTATGGGAACCTAACAGTACCTTGGCATCCCCTTTGTCAGAAAATGCGTGTTTGCATTATAGTTGATTGTAGTTAATTTGATAACCGAAGTTTTTATTTTGTTAATTTTAAATTACAATGTTTATGTCGGTTTATATAAAACTCTGATGAAAAAAAACTGTACATTATTCATATTAACTATGGGAACCTAACAGTATCTTGGCATCCCCTTTGTCAGTAAATGCGTGTTTGCATTAATGTTGATTGTAGTTAATTTGATAATCGAAGTTTTTATTTTGTTAATTTTAAATTAAAATGTTTGTGTCGGAACATCACAACATCACTCATTGCCCTCGTCTTTGTTCCCCGAGCGGTATAATCTGGGAGTCTTCTAGAGACCTTCTAGGCAAGCATGCTACATCTTCGGCCGCATCATCATTTTTCATCAGGTGAGATTGTGGTCAAATGCTTGCCTATCAGGCATAAAAAAAGGTATATAATACTAAGTAATAAGTATCTTATATAAGCTCTTTCTTCATGTTCCCATCAGGTGCTGTCGGCATAACATGTATCTATTTTTCCTGAAGAGAGAAGATTAAGAAATTGATTTTTCACTTACTCGTTTATACCTATGTCGTGAATAAGATTTGGAATAAATTTTATGACTGGCCGTCTTTCTAATGGCTGTGCCACACAGGACGCACATGGCGCGAATCGAGGGCGTGCGGGGACGCGGTCGCGGTCATTCGAACAGTCTGTACTGTTTGAACCTGATATGTCTGTAACTCTAGGGATTGTATGCTGTGAGTATATTGAAGTTCGTTCTTGATCAGCAGGGGAGGTAAGAGCAAATAAAAAAAAAACTTAAGTCATGAGAGAAATCGTGCGGCATTAATTATAGGTATTATATTGACTCCGTATATGAAACCTCTGTATTACATATAGAAACAACTGTTGTCGGAGGACACCTTTTTAAAAACCTAAGTACTTATTTGCACGCATAATTAGTAGAAAACCTGTATTTGAATACAAATGTCAGTATTTGTTCAGCTAAGTATATCATAGCACTATTTATTCGAGACAAATAAATAGATCCTATGAAAATATAAATTAATGTATTAATTTTAAGAATAACAAAGATTTTTTGCAACTACAAATGTACCTGTTCTTAAAAACGCAATTGTGATACTCGAAACGAGACCGCTCGCTGGTTAAGCACAAAAAAGCGTTTATTAATTAAGCAAAATAATATTATATACTATGTAAGGCTAATTACTGAATACCTACAGAATTGTATTATGATACATTAGTACAAGCTTACCTTCTCCGGTTTCGTTCGGGTTCACATTAAATATTGCACCTCCGAAGAATTGCATATTACATAAACTGCAACTACAAAACTATTGCAGTTTTATTCGTTGCATTAAAGATGTAGTGCCTGTCCCGTCCTCTGGTTATCATCGTCGTCTCATGATTAAGGCTAAATGCTTTAGATGATAAGATCTTGATTTTTGATCTTGGTCTATTTTCTACCGACTTCACAGAAAAGAAGGATATACTATCATGTATTTTTTTGTTTGAAAAATGTTGCTTACCAATGGGTCCCATTAAAATTTTATCAAGATCTGATCTTGAAAATATATCTCTTGAAAATAGATAGTTCTTGAAATATCTTCAAAAATGCGTGTTTAGTACATCTAAGCAGCGTCGAAGTCGGTTTTTTTAAGCTTTGCTTGCGTTTAATTATACAAATCCTTGTACTAGTTTTATCTAAATCTTAATAAGTGTATATAATGGAGTTAGCTTATACTCTGTATTAACAAGTACATAGGCTATCTTTTATCTGTGGGTGACACCGCGGAGCGCAGCTAGTAATATTATACAAAACTTTGTATTTAATTCTTGGTCTTCCCGCCGCGCCAAAACGGGTAAATTGTTTTTTTTTTGCGAGATAGTTTGAAAGCTGGATTGACACTTAAGCTACGGTACGTATGTATGAAGCGGCCGCCGGGCACTGTCTTTCCAATCGTAAAAAATAATTTAAATTTTGCGTGATGTTTGAACAGACAAAAAACATCTTTATCATTAATCAACAAAATTCGATATGAAAGCGGATTCATAGCTATCGCGAATGTGATCTTACATCATACCTTGATCAATAGAATAGAATAGAATAGAAATAAGTATATTTATTGTTTAACTGTGTATAAAAATATTTTAAAGTAGGTTATCATAATCATAACATCCCCTTTCGGGTCTACATACCTACAATAAATAATTTATCTAAAAAAGTAAATTAAAAAGTAGGTACTTTATTATAAAAAAAATAAAAGTACTAGACTCCGCAACGCAAAAGTGCGGCCTATATATGTATGTTTACTCGTTCGTGGCTTACTAGAGATCAAACGCGTGGGCCGATTTAGATGATTCTTACGTCAATCGATTTGCCTTAATTTGCGAGATTCACTAAATAAACGACAATAATCAAATTTCAATATATATGGCGATCACCAGACGCCATATTGTGAAAATTGAAATAGACAAATTCGATGAACTGTGTATCATTGAATAGGTATTTGAAAATATTTTTTAAGTTATATTATTAAAATTTTTTCATTATGCGAACTGCAAAAGAATGGAATTCCTTGCCTGAGTCTGTGTTCCCTGATAAATACAATATGGGAGTCTTTAAGTCACGAGTGAATAGGCATCTTCTGGGTAAACGTGCTCCATCGTCGATCGCATCGTCACTTACCATCAGGTGAGATGGCGGTCAAACGTTTGCCTATCATAAATAAATAATAAAAAAAAAACGTTAATTTTGCATTTTGAATGACCGTTCAGCCGTTAAAGCGTGAAGGGAACAAAAACTTTCGGATTTATAATATTATATTAGAATGATGATAAATGAATTAATCAAAGAACCCGACTAGAGACTGCAATCGAGTAAGTAAAATAAATTATAATGCGGAGCAAAGTACCTAACTTTAACAGTCGGGACTCATTAAAAATCTAGGTCGACTCAAATCTTACCAATAATGAGTTACTTATATATATACTAGCCGTGCCCACGGCTTCGCCCGCTTTTATCAAGTTAAAAGTATCCTATGTGTTAATTCTAGGTATAAGCTATGTACATTCCAAATTTCATCCAAATCCATTCAGCCGTTTAAGCGTGAAGAGGGAACAAACTTACACACTTACACACAAACTTTCGGAATTATAATAGGTAGGTATTAGTAGGAAGTAGGACATATATATATATAAACGCTCGGTAAGATAATATGAAGAAACTTTCCTTGCAAATTCTTTATAAATTCTTACCTTTTAAACCTTCCTTGGACTTTCACAAATATTTAAAAAACAAAATTAGGCAACCCACCACAATTGATTTTTAACCGACTTCAAAAAAGGAGGTTTTTGTATGTAGGTATGTTACGCGATAATTCCGTCAGTTATGAATCGATTTTGATGTTTATTTTTTGTTTGGTATATTATACTTCAGAGGTGGTCCCATATACATTTTATCGCAATCGATCAAGCCGAAACCAAAAAATAAGCGGTGAAGTTTTTTTAAGATTTGCTTGCGTTTAATTATTAGATAGATGATACTACTAAAATTTGTACTAAATGTACTTTGGTAATTTTGTACTAAATTCACGGAAATCAAACGCATACAAAAGCAGGCACCTCAATGAGATTGAAATCTAAGGCACCTACTTATATACTCAGTTCATCCTCAGATCACTTAGTATATAAATCTAAAAGTTTGTACCTTTATGGGAACGTGTTAATCCTTAAAAGCTGCCACAAACGTTATGAAATGAGTTCGCGCGTACGGACGTGTCCGTGTAGAATGTGAAGCACCTATTAAGGCTCTTCTCTACGTTGTCATAAATACTTATTTGTAATAAATTACGTACTTGTGGTTCGGAACCTAAACTGTCTACATTCTAAATTTCATCAAAATCAGTTTATTCGTTACGGAATGAACATTCACACACACACAAACTTTTACATTTATAATATTAGTAGGATAGGATAGGATATCGTGATAACACGACACTTATAGCCTTATAGGGCAGTAATTAAAAAAGAAAAGATCAAGTATCATCTAAGTATCTATATTGTCTGCTTCAGTTAAGTACCTACCTATAGAGTTTACAATAATAATAATAGAAGAGTAGGTAGGAATAACTAATGTACGTTAAAGGTAGATAAAAAGCTAGATTCTAGTACTACAAGAACATAAGAAAAAAATACCTAAGGCTAAACATATAAAAAAGGTTGTCTCTATATTATTTAGCTATTCTAGCTACTTATAATCATTCCACAATATAAACATTTAGGTTAAGTACAAGATTAAACGGGACGCGCCACAAAACACATTAAAATTATATCCAAGATGCAGACCGCGAATAAAATGTTCCGATACTAAAACACGAATTAGAAAAGTACTTACTTAAACAGTAAACATACCACTTAAAATAATATTTTATGGTTTCTCGTAATGTGTTTTTCCATCACTCCGCCAGAACAGCAGCATAGCAACGCATTGCCAGTAAGGTCTCCGGAGAATAGGCATAAACATAATAAAATATAAGTAGGTAATATTCTCAGGGGAGAAGCACAATGCAATACGCCAGACCTTGATAATTAAAGTTGGTACTGAGTTTCCGCCACGCCAGCATCACGATACCTTTCACCGGGCTTTTACCAGCGCCAACATACCTACCACTCTCGAACTAAATGGCCTGATGCGAGACGCCATCGTCTTTTACCAATAGATGTGACGGAATGCTCATGATTCCATGGAAGATGGGACACTCTGTAATCTGTAAAGTGGGATGCAACTTGTATCGCCACTTTAGCTCCGTCACATCCTCTTCAAACACAGAATTCGGCTTGCGCTAAGTCAACTTCGGCTGAACAGCGCATGTGGACTGATGGGGACAGGTAGGTCATTTTATTTTCAAAATATATGAAAGCGTCTGGAAGCGAAGCGTTCTCATAATGCTGGTCCTTCATTTGGTTCAAAGTACTGGAGTAAAGGCAGTCATTTAGGAGGCAATGCTGCCAGCATGATGGACACGCCACCAAAAGCTAGTGGGCATGAGTGATTCAGTTATTTAAAAGCTAGCTCGTGGCTTACAGTGAGTTTTTATAGGTATATAATTTTAGTTTTTTTAAGTCACCCTCTAGTTTACACAATTCTCGCTTTTCCAACTGGAACCTTCTGACTTTCGCAATCCTGCTATTCGGCTGTTCGGCAAAGGGATGGTATTCCTACGAATCTATAAGTACACCTAAATGAGAAAGTTTGTTTTTGTAGGTATATCTACGTGTTTAAGTTTGACTCGAGACATCTCTAAACTACTCAAGCAGATATTCTTCAATCATTGAACGGATTTTATGGGCTTAGTTAGGATAAGACAATTATAAGAACTTCTTTAAGTTTATCAAGACTAATTTGACACTATTAAAGATTGACAAAATCGAATTCCCTATCCAACTTCAGGGTGAGACTTAAAGTTTCCTGGTCAGCATCCCAAGCGGCTTTAGATTGGTCAGGATTGATCCCGTGCGGAAGTGGCAACTTCAGAGAATATTGCGAGGAGTTGACGGTAACGCTGGTGGTAGTCACATTTAGGTCCACGTTCTCCTTCTTGTCTCCTGGCATCTTGATTTTGACGATCAGATTTTCACAACTGGCTGTAGCTGGTGTCTTTGGACCGATCTGATTGATGAGAGATAGTGGAATTTTATTAAGAAAGTTTTTTTTCAATGATATTGATAAAATTAAATGACTCCGCAAAGCCATAGCATTAAATATATTTTTAATGAGTTAAAGTATGAACAGTTTTACAAATACAGATCAATCTCGAATTCATAAGATAAACAAAGGTAAATACACATCATAAATACATCAACGGGTGACTGTAGATGTTATCTAGGCAAAATAAGATTCCTATGTTAATACATAATGATACAAGTCGATATCTATCTGACATGACACTCATGCATCACTGGAACAAACACAATCAATCTCAAACCGACGCCATGGATCACGATCGACGATCACACGCTCGATAGCATCACCATTGTTAGGATGTATGTCTATATTATACAGTTACTAGTAATAGGCGCAATATGACTATTAATTAAAAACATCTGCATGATAGGAAAGCAGTTCGCACACAGGAGACGCGATGACAACCAGGCTCACAACACACCTCAGTGAGGCGGCTGATGTTTCACATCAAAGGTGCTGATCTCTGTGGTTTCTCTTCAATGTTTCTGGGGGCTTTAATACCCACCACCAGGAGTGGCTATTCCCATCCCAGAACACTAACAATGAGGCGCAAGTTATCTTTGACGCACAACCTCACCCAGCTGGTCTTGCTTCTTAACCCGCAGGGTGTAAGGCAATCTGGTCCCTGGCTAAGTCGGTTGAAGAGAACATCTGCCGTCCATCACTGCCTCCACTGCTGAAACTTGATGATTCACTGGCTCAAACCGCTAAAGAGAAAGCAAACTTGTTTGCTTTTTCTGTAGGAGCGAAGGAGTGGGACTCATTGCTTGCGTCTTTATTCCCTGAACGGTACAATCTGGATAAACACCCAGATTGTACCGTTCAGGTTGTATGGTCTTGAGTGAATAGGTATCTTCTAAGCAAGCATGTTACATCTACGGCCGCATCTTCACTTTACATAAGGTGAGATAGAGTACAAATAATTGCGTTAAAGATTAATGTATAGTAGGTAGGTTATGTAGTTAGGTATGTACATGGTTATATTATCTTTGGTAACTACCTAATTGGTAAGGTATGTAACTAATCAGACCTGAGTATTTTTCACATATATTTTTTAAATACTCATTTACATATTTCAAACAGTACCAACCTAGACACTGTTTGAAATATGTAGGTTAGTATTTACATAGTTAACATGACAGGTTACAAACGTAGTTACCAATCTTGGTAAAGTACATAATCAAGATTTGTTTTGTAACAACCGATTTTTTTATCATCACATTTAGCAATTGATAAGCATACGAAAGGAGAATGGACAAACTAGTCTTCCTTGTCTACTCAACACAGATGAAACATACGTAGGTACTTACATTATTAGATGCTTCTTTATACGGCTGGAGTTAGGTTGTGGGATTCTAGGAGTTATTGACAAAGATTATAACTCACGGGATGTGAGCGATGCCATACGATGTTGTGACGATGTTTAAGCAGTATAATACAGAGTATGTCGACTAACTACTTACGTAGTTACCTACGCCTTCCTACCCAATATTCATAAAAGGGATCAAAATTAGTCTTTCAATTAACACTCTACTCTAAAAGAGCTTTCATATTTATTTAGATCTCTACAAACCTGAAGAAAAACATCTTCTGCAGTGACAGCCTGCTGATAGTTCATGGTATACTCTGGAGTTTTCCGGTCCCCTAAACCTGCTCCAACTAGAGCCAACTCATCGGTCTCCTTCGCCTCTTGCTCTTCATACTCTTCAATATTACGAGGAGTTCTTTTCACGATGTCTTCAGGCTGGGTTTTATTCCGATTGGATGTTATCTCAAATTCTGAAGGCAAAAGAAATTAATGTAAAACATAATTTGGAATAAATTGATTGTCTGAAGGTTTTATTAATTTGTCATGATTGAGAAAGCGATTCTGTAAGTGATTTATGTAAGGTTAGATAGACTCTAGATACTAGACTAGATAAATGTTAGTAGACTTTTTTTTTTTAATTTTTTTTTGGGACTTTTAATCTTCTAACGACTATGTCAGTCCCATAGTCGATACATTTCAATAGACTTAACTATTAAGTATAGGAGTTTGCTTGACCAGCCCTTAAGCAGACTGATAGAGCAATCTAGCGGCATCAGATGTTTGCGCTGCCAGGATACTCTGGTACAAACCCACATCAAAATTATTAAAACCAAACCTATTGTGCAAGAGCTCTCTCATTTAGTAGACTTACTATTACCATTATTCTCCATTGCCAAAACAGTCATCTCTAGAAGCGGCGCGCGGTGCCTAAGCGCAGTTCCCAGATTAAATTCCAAACAGGCTTATTATTATTTTATTATAATTTTAATGTTTCTCCGGGCAGCAACAAGAGTAAATAAATGCATATTCCTACGTAATTTATAGAGGCGCGAAACAATAATACCTAGGTAGTACTCAAAAATAAAAACAACTAACAAATGCATTTACAATCGCACCCCTATACTAATTTCAAGGAATTGTATCGTGGGTGCCGGCAATATTTACATATCAAACCAAGAAACAGAAGCACAAATGTACAATGAAGGAAGAATAATTATACTCCTGCCAAAAAATCGAAACCAAGACCCACGGCGCAGAGGGCAGACACTACCAACTGGATCGTCATCCAATCTACCTTTATTCGATACAAGTAAAAAAGTTAATTCATGGAGAATATTGACGACCCAGTTGGCGCAGTTTTGGACAGGTCTCCGCCCTCGGCGCCGTGGGTCCGGGGTTCGATTCCCGGCAGGAGCACAAATTCCTTTCCAAGGGATATTTGTGCTTCTGGTTCTGGGTGTATTTGTGTGTGTGATGTAAATGTTTCCAGCACCCACGATACAAGTCTTTGAACTTAGTGTGGGGCTGTGAGTGTGAATGCGTTTGTATTTACCTTTAGTTTTTAATACCGATTATTGCAGGTGAAGTAGCGAATCATTAGTGAACAAATTAAATAAATCATCTGAAACCGTAGGTACCTGTGGCAGGCATGTCTTCGCCCTGTAGCACTTCGGGTTCTGGTGGCCTGAGCATCTCGGCAAGTTTCTGCATGGTAGCTGGCGTAAATTCGACCATCTTCAGACAGGGTGGTTCTATTGCAGTGTATTTAAGTATTCCAAGATAATTTTTTTCTAGATAACTAAATAAAGCTGGATTTGAATGACTCTCAATTTATGTTGTGGTTTACTATTGACATAACAAATCTATGACGGATGATAACCGTGACAACGATAGGAAATTGGTTGCTATGGGACCTTTTGTAAATAGTTTCATAGACATAGAGGAACTTTTTATACCATTCATAGAGGAACTTTTTGAACTGGTCTTGTAAGTTTAAGGAGATCTTAATATTATGTATATTCTCCTTATATCAATAATATTATAAATCTAAAAGCAACTTACCAGTGGTCAGTACTTCAGTGTTTTAGCCATGAAAAATCAACAAAGCAAGTGTTACTTGTGCGAGCTCTGGGGTGTATTGTGGATAAGCTCTTGAGTGGTACGTCAATGCAGGACGTATCGGCCCCAGTGTTACTTTTGAATTTATATTGTGAGAATTTAGTTTTGTACAATTACACAAATTAAGTTCTAAATAAAGTAGAAGATACACGACTTTCAATGAAGTGTCACCTAATAAAAAAATTATATTAAACATACCAAGAAATGTTACTATTTATGTTATATTAATAAAAAAATAATTACTACATTTCAAATTAGTTTTATTGTTATATGCAATTAAAATTACATCTAGTACAAATAAAGTATTGTATTACTGAACATTTTAATGAAAATTAGTTTAAGGGAAACCATCATCGTCTTCCTCGGCCATCTCCTTAGCCAGTTCCAAATCTTGTTGTTCACGCTCACGGCGTTCTTCAGCACTTTCTAACTCCTTGCCGTAGGACTTGGGTGGGTATCTCATAGCCTTAACACTCTGGTTGTGCAACTCCAGGCAGAATGAAATGCGCTGGTGGAAAGCCAGCTGTGGCTCCCTCGTACAGTAGATATCAGAACTCTCCTTGTTGCTCATATACCCCTTTTCCGGGTCAAGTGTAGCTTCAATAACTCCATCACGAATTGCCTTCGCCACAATAAACTCTGCATCTTCAGCAGAATCTTGATTTAACTTTCTTGCAATATCAATGGGCGATATACGAGAGTAGGAAAGACCGATGGATCTAATTGCAGTCTTGATCACATTTTGCCTAAGACGGAGGATCAGGGTATATGTGTGGTCAGTACGGAACTGGGGTCCAAAGTTCTCAAGAACTTCTCCAAATCGGACCAGATGTCCTAGTCTCACTGCCTGTGTCAGCTGGAAGTATGGAGCCAGTGCTTTTCTTAGAGGAGCTTGTCTGAAAATAGCACGCTCAGGGATATCACCCAGCAGTAATTCAACAACAATTGCCAATTTTTGTACTGTTTGGCGGAAACCAACAGCAGCTGTTTGAGGAGCTTTTCTCAGAGCCTGCACCAGGTGCTTGTGAGCATCACTGTACTCAAGGCGTGCAGCCTTTATTCTACCCAAGTAATACAAAAACCTTGCCCACTCATTATTGCTTGCATTTTCAGGATATACAGACTTGCTGACCAACTTATCAGCTTGGTCATACAAAGAGTAATGCAAATAGTTACGCAGAAGACAGTTGATCAGCACAGCTTGACCTTCATAATCATTGCGAAGTGTAGATGTACGTAGACGTGCATGTAGCAGTCCTCGAATAAGATCCAACTTGTTGGTGAGCTCAAACACTCTTGAGTGGTAGAAGTAACACTTGGCAGCAATCAGATCAAGAGTCCTTCGATTCTGCGCCGTCACTTTGGTCATAAGCTGTTGCGAGCATTCAGTAGCCTCTTCAAGCTTGTTTGTATCCAGCAAACGCAGCAGAACTAACAAGTGAATGTATACGTCAACCTCAGGAGCAGGTTGTTTCGGCGCGCTTCTAGAACGAGGCGGTTCAATTTCTACCGCACCAGGCAACGGGCTTTCTACAAAACCAAGTAGTGTTTCTTTGTCTGGATTCGACGGATAAAGTTGGTTGATAATGGCTCGCAGTACATTACCGTTCAGCTTCCTTCGTGTACTCGGCAAGGACCTGAGAACGCGCATAGCAAACCGAGGTTCCTTGGATGTAACTGCCTTGTCGATTTGCCGAACATGTTCTCTGAGATCTTGTACAGTCAGAACATCTGCATCTTTCTTCACTTCAGGAGTCTCTACATCACTGGCAGCAGCAGGACTTTCCACATTTTTCATTTCGACATCTTCAGCTGGAGCCATTATGTAGGCTTTTCAACGAATTTCGATGGAATTGTTTTGTTTTAACACAAAATAAATTTGGAGCAAGCAAACTGGGAAAGGATGAAATTGATATTTTGAACTGTCAAAAAATGCCGAGTAACCACAGCAGCGTTTCAAGTTCTTATTTCATTTTATAAAGCATTATATTTCTTGTCTTTGTCAAACTCTTGCCAAAACATAAGAGACAACTATAATTTTCTTTATTGGTAACAAGTATGCTATTATTCATATTTAATTGAAAGGAAACAGAAAAAGGTGAGTTATAATTTTTTAACAATAAATTATTTATTACTTACATACAATTCAATTATACATTAAAAATAAATAAATAATGAAATTATAAAAATCTTGTAATTCCCCCATTCGCTGTGAGATACCATGTCATAAACAACCGGATGGCTGTCAATGAGCAAATCAAATGAATGAAATTCATTAAATTATTTTCATTCGTATGAAGTCACATATAACATCCTTTTTTCCATGGCAGATTTCCCTAATCGCTATAATATCTCGCGTGCACATTGTCTGTGCTTTTTCTAGTCCATAGACTAAAGACAAGACAAAACTACTAGCATTGCCTATAGTTGCTTAACCATTAAAGTTGGAAAATACTGTTTTAAACCCTGATTTACTAATGTTACAATCGAATATCCTTGGATTACAACCATCAGTTCCTTACAGAAAACGCGTGTGCCAAAAAATATAAGAAACGGGCGCGCTACGGCTGCAGAGAACCGGTTGATTCTTTACATAAAATTTCAATGTGTTCTGGAAATGGTTTGCAAAGAGGACGTGGTATCATGGTTTAAAGAATTGGAAAGTTATAAACGCATAGACGCAATGTGTACATTGTTAAATATGTGCTTGCCATTCGAACTACGCTTCATAGGCACCTACCTGGAGGAGCTCGGTAAGAGGGACTTCCAGGAGCTGCGTGGAGCCGAACTGAGGGCAAACAACCCGACAGACCTGGCCGCAGACATCGGCGGCGCCAACACAGACCCTCGGACGCGCCGGAAAATGGCCCTATATGTGTCGTTGTTGCGCTCATGTAATTTCGTGTGTGCCACTACATTGTACAATGCCATGGTCAGTTTGGAACAGAGTGGACTCCTAAAAGGCTTATATGGTGATCTCCTGGAGGAAATACTGCTCCTGTATACAATGGCGTTGCATCATCCAGCATTCACATTCGATCAAAAGTCACATTTTGGTGACATATTAGAGAAACTAAAGTTAGAGGATCAGCGGATACAGTTTCAGGAACAACAAGAGCATATAAACATAGTGCCTGTGAGTGGATGCCATACACAACCTAGTATCACACCCAATATGTCAGTTCCACCGCCAAATATGCCAAGCTTGGGTCCACCGCCTGGTTTAATGTTTGTCAAAACATCTGGGGTGCAGGTCAGTCTCATTACCATTTCATTATTACTGCCATCAGAAGAAGGAACCACTTAAGTTAAATCTTCTTAAAACTTCTCTCCTGGCAGGTTATGATCGCATGATCATAAAAAGTTTATATCATTGTTTACAAAGCCTTGCCATAACAACATAGCCTTGCTCAAATAAACCAGTTTTATTTCATTTGGTTGCTTGAATTTTACATTCTTGATATGTTTGTATAGTTTTAAATGACAAGATAATTAATTTAATTTTTGCACATTTGCCAACATACCATTTTATTGACCCTAAACATTTAAACATTGTTAGTGCATGCACATATCACACTATTGTTATAAATCCATAAGTTGGTGTGTAAATAAGTTTATGTAGGTCGCCTAATATCTCATATTACATGAAATAAACTTGGATTAATTGTTATCTTAACCATGGTGTGCAAAACGTTAAATAACATACTACATGAACATATAAAATAAAATAATTAAATTTTTTGTCAAGTTGTCGTGGGTGCCGGAAACATTCACATCACACACATAATAACACCCACAACCGTTTCTTTTCTGGGCACACAAACATCCTTTGGGTCTTGTGTTCCCACTGGAAATTGAACCTGATAATCACTGCTTAGAAGGCGAATCCCCAGTTTAAAACTATTAGACACATACTGATAAAATGTTTCATTCCTATCCCAATTAGCAAGGATAATGTGCCTCCTGAGCATTGCGATGCACACCCACATACATATCTTCTGAAAATCTCCCTGGTAGAGGATAAGGGTAAATTGAAAACAAGTACTGTGTGCACATACACGCAGTACAAGTTGAAGTTACTCCAATTGCTCTATCAAAAGTATCAAGTTAAAAGTGGTTTGTAAGCTTAGTAAAAATTAACTAACTTTTTATAGCCGCAGTAAATTTTTTTTTTTTTTTAACTACCTTTAATTTAATTTTGCTAAGCTCCAGGATATCATATATTATGATAATTACTTATCATAATATATGATATCCTAAGTTCAGTAATGTATTGTGGTTGCCGAGAACAATAATATCATACTCGCACAATTACTAGCACTACAAACACTTTCTATTGGAGCAAGTCAGAAATATTATAGATGAAATCAAATAAAATATTAATCGATTTTATACTGGATGGACCTGGCTAAGCAAAATGAATCCTTATAAATCTCAAAGTTTGTGTAATTGTGTAAGTATGTTTGTTCCCTCTTCATGCTTTGAAGGATACGGATTTGGATGAAATTTGGAATGTACATAGCTTATACCTAGGATTGGAAAATTTGCCAATCTAATCAAGGGTCTGTTCCCGGACCTTAGTAAAGCATTAGGGGAGCCGTAGCCAATGCTAAGAGGCCCTTTGGTATAATTACATTTACCTATATCATATTATTAGTTCTGTAGAAGTTCTGCCCATCTGTATCCACTAGTAATATAAATGCTCCTCATTGCTATGCTATTTGTCACACGTACATTTGACCAGATTCATTAACATTTGTGAGATATCCTTATCTAGTTATAATGTAGCCAGACTTCAAAGTCCATTTTAACTTGGAAATTGAACAATTATGAAATTATAAAAGACAATTCATTAAGATATTAATTAACTAGCTGACCCATCCGTTTAAAGAAACATACACAGAAGCGCTTTCACACTCACAACCTCACACAAAGTTCAATGACTTATGTTGTGGGGCCATGAACATTCATGTCATACACACAACTTCAAGCCAAGAGGTATTTTCTAGGCAAACATGCTACAACTACATCTTTGGCCACATCATCGCATTCCATCAGGTGAGAATGGTCAAATGCTTGCCAATCTGGCAAATAAAAAATATACCAAATCCCCAGAAACATAAACTTCCTGTGGGGAGAAAACTTGTGTTCAAATTGAACCTGCTGCTTTGAAAGCGAACATGCACCCAAGCAGGCAGTTCAAAGTTCGTAAATAACCCGCCCGGCGTCGCCCGGGTAGAATAACATATACATAAACACTTCCACACTCACAGACCCACACTAAGTTCAGTGACACACTAGTTCCGTAAACATTCACATCACTGAGTGTATAGGTATCTTCTAGGCAAGCATGCTACATCTTCGGCCGCATCTTCTCTTTCTATCAGGTAAAATAGTGGCCTATTGAGTAAAAAAAAAAAATACATTCACATCAAACCTAGAACCAGAAACATAAAATTCCTTTAAAAGGAATTCAACCCGATGCATTGATAATGAACACGCACCATACTACCCCAGCTGGCAGATCAAAGATAAGTTTTAATAGGCTAAACAAAAAAATTACAAATTTTGATCCTTCTTCATCAGTTCAAAACATGCAACGTTGCAATGCCACATTTAAAAAGATGTTTATGGTCACCTAGTACTTTAATATCTTACTAAAAACTTTTTGGATATTGTTCGATCATAGAATAATTGAAACGCAAGCAAAGCTTAAAACTACCGATAAAAAACCGACTTCACCACTTATATTTTGGTATTGGCTTGATCAATTTCGATAAAATTGATATAGGTCCAACTCTGAAGTATAATCAACCAAACATAAAAAATCATCAAAATCGTCAATTCATAATTGGCGGAATTATCGCATAGCATACATACAAAAAAATAGTAAAACCATACAGTCGAATTGAGAACCTCCTTTTTTGAAGTCTGTTGAAAATTGTAACACTTGTAATATGTGCATAATCTATCTATGTAAAGTACCACAAAGTAACTAAATATCTCACAAAGTAACAATACAAAAAGTTTATATACAGCGAAAAACATGACAGTGTCTCTCCAGATACATTGATGTGTTACCACATAGTGTGGTCTTTTTTCCGTGACTTGAATTGCCCGTTGGCTTAGTCGTATGTGTGTTTCTAAGGGGGGTATCGGGTTTGATTAGATTTGATTCTCATACCTATCAAATATAGAAAAAAAAACATTAAAATTGGTCCAGTCGTGTCGGAGGAGTTCGACCACAAACACTGTGACACAAGATTTGTATATATTAAATATTACTTCACTCACTTAGCATACATACTACATTCCAGCCTCCAAGTTCAGATCCAGTGCCTGAATTAAACTCCCCTCCGGTGCTCACGGGTCCCAGTGGGGTGGTGTCAATACTGGGTGAGGTGACACACCCTCCGCCTGGCCTGCCACTGCCACCACAGTACAACATAGCAGAATACATGGGCCAGCATGCCTGGCCTGCGAATATCATTGTCTCACCAATAAGTCAGCCTTTGGAGGTATGTCATCAATTATTATGGTATTTCTTAAGAGGGTTTATTCCATTTGTCTTCTCTCTCTCTCGCACACTTAGATATTTTTAATAAATACAATTAGCTACATGTGTTTTTGAAAATGTTTTCAACCAACTTAATTGATTTAATACAATGACTGTTTAATCTACCTTTCGTTTTTCATATCTTTAAGATGAACGAAGAAAGCGTGAAAATCACATTAAAATTTGGGAACTGTTGGAATTTTCTCATCTTATTGAAGGATATGATAGCGAAAAGAAGTTTGAAACATCCTTGTATTAATGTCCATATAGTTAGTTGAAAACATTTTCAAAAACACACGTACATTTGTGCGAGCGAGAGAGTAGACAAAAGGCCCTCTTTATTTAGTTTATAGATGAGCTTTATTATTATCACCAGTTTATACCGGGTAATTTGTAAAATACCAGAAACCTATTGAGGATCAATTTTGACCAATCATTGAGACCAAAGTCTATGATTATTCAATTAAATTTTAAAATATTATTCCTCTGTCTTCTCTGTTTAGTCTAAGGTGTCGAGTGTCAACTGACGTTGGTGTGCATATAACGTCATGCGCGGCATGACGCGCCGTTCTTTAGTTTAAACGTTTCTAATTAAAGATTGTATAGAAAACATTATCTTAATTATTACGGAAAATATAGTATTCAGAAGAAAGTCGTAGAACAAAATGAGCTAAAGGTTAGAACAAGAATCAAGGACTGAAAGCTTTATAGTATTTTGCAAATAACCCTGTATAAGTAAAGTGCTTGAGACTGAGAAAATCCTAATTAACACCTTAGTTTATGTGCACAAAACATTTAGAAATAATCACAACCGTCTCTTGTACAGAAGCTTAGTTACATTGTATAAATATAACCCATCCTTTTTGACATTGGGCACATAAAATAGTGTATGTATTTGTTATAGGTAATGAACTATCAGCCACCTGCCACCGGCGCGCCGACGTCTCCGCTCGTGTCGTCTCCGGGCGACAGTCGCGCCGCGTCCCCGCGCTCCCGCCGCCGGCTGTCGCGCGACCGCTCGCCGCCGCTGCCCCCGCCGGAACAATCCTCCATGCCACATCTAGCCTCCAACTTCGAGAACTTAGCAGTCACTGAGGTATGTTGCCAACTGTCACTCATTTGTAGCGTTCCCGTCGCCGAGTGTCGTGCTACCGCTCACCGCCGCTGCCCCCGCCGGAACAATCCTCCATGCCACATCTAGCCTCCAACTTCGAGAACTTAGCAGTCACTGAGGTATGTTGCCAACTGTCACTCATTTGTAGCGTTCCCGTCGCCGAGTGTCGTGCTACCGCTCACCGCCGCTGCCCCCGCCGGAACAATCCTCCATGCCACATATAGCCTCCAACTTCGAAAACTTAGTAGCCACTGTGGTATGTGGTCAACTGTCCGTTTTTGTAGCATTCCCACCCGGCGACCGTTCTCCGCTGCCGGAATATTCGTCCTGCCACATCTAGCTGCCACCTTCGGGAGTCACCAGCAGTCACTGAGGTACGTTGCCAACTATCACTTATTTGTCGTATCGGATAACGGTCTTCCGTGCCACATCATTCGATTAACTTTGAGAACTTAGCAGTAACAGAGGTAGGTTACTCTGTTAATTGTCAAAAAAAATCAAGTAATTTGTAGCGTTCCCGCCGCCGGCTGTCACGCCGCCATCGCCGCCGGAACAGTCCTCCATGCCACATCTAGCCAACTTCGAAAGCCAAAACAAATACGCAGTTCTAGCATAGTCGTAGGCAGGATAATCGATGGAATAGGAAAATTCAGGGCAAACCTAGCCCAATATATACGACCTTATAAGCAACATAGTCGGTCACTCAGGATACGCCTTTTATCAAA
The DNA here is from genome assembly GCA_948107665.1 of Lomographa bimaculata. Taxonomy (NCBI): domain Eukaryota; kingdom Metazoa; phylum Arthropoda; class Insecta; order Lepidoptera; family Geometridae; genus Lomographa; species Lomographa bimaculata. The sequence continues at coordinate 12,501,090 of OX403587.1, read as the reverse complement.
AGAAGACAGCCACCGACGGGCAACCATCAACTTGCAGATGCGGCACAACATAGTAGACGAGCGGCTGCGGGAGCTGAGCATGCAGCAGTACCGGTCGCTGGAGAAGCTGAACGGCGTGCGGCGGCGCGCGGGCGCGTACGGGCCGGCGGCGCGCTCGTCGTCGGACAGCGGCTCCAGCGCCGCGTCGTCGCCGCCCGGCACGCCCGCGCCCGCGCCGCGCCGCGCCGCGCCGCCGCCCGTGCCCTACCTGCCCTACCCGCGCCCCTTCGCCTACCCCACGCCGCCGCCCGCCTACCGCCCGCCGCCGCCGCCCTTCGCCAACGGCGAGCCGCCGCCCTACCCCGCCGCCGCGCCCTACGCCGGCTTCGTGCCCGTGCTGTACGCGCCGCCCAAGCTCTCGTGCTGGAACTGCGGCGCGGCCGGCCACGCGGGCCACGAGTGCAAGGAGCCCAGCATGGAGGAGATGACGCGCGCGGGGGGCTACCAGCTCGACTTCGGCGGCGCGCCGCCCGACCCCGCCGACAAATAGGACTGGGCCTTCACCTGGTAGCCCCCTGCTAGGTGACCTCCCCGAGTGCGAGCGCCGGCCGAGTCGGCGTTCCCGCACATTGTTGTACATTACGAGACGTGCTCGTAGGAAAATAATGTAGGTCTACTGTTGTTATTATGTGTGCTTATCGGACTAACGGATCGGTGACTTAGTGTTCTCGATTATTGCACTTTCGATCTGACACATTCCAGGGCGCGAAATATCACGTGATGTTTGTCTTTTAGTACTGTTTTTACCCGAGTGTTGAGATGGTGCTCTTTAGTGACAGGGTTACAAACGGCTTATGATTCATGTTACTTACATTAATAATGTTGTTTGTCATTGTTAACTTACTGTTATCCCGGTGACATTGGTTGTGCTAGACTAAATTTTGATATTTTCTCTCCCAGTGATTTTTTACGTTTATTATAATATTTGTTATTAGTCTCAAAAACCAGTTAAACGATTTCAACATTGTCGTTTATAACTACATAATAATTGTGAAGGATGCAAGTGTTATTTGTTACATCGAAAGTGCAATTATTTGGTAACATCATGGAAGGTTGAGTAAAATGTTGTAGGATTCCATGGTAGTTGTTTCAGGTATTTACAATTTTGAAAGCCATATAACCAACATACATATCCTGTAGAGATAATCAATGTTTACAGTCGATCATTGATGGCTCGGATAGTTTCCAAACAAAGATGAATATATATAATAGAAGTATACACACTCGCCAATAACATAGCTCTTTCGTAAAGTTGGGGTAGTAAGCCGAACTGAAATCTATCTCCCTCGAAATTCCTCTTTATACATATTAACAATAATATATGACGTCATTAGAAATAGCTATTTCATGTACAAAACTCGTTTAAAACTTTGAAGAATATTAGACTAGAGAACTAGTAAGAACACTAATATTTTAATGAGAAAGTCGTCACGCTTTTATTTTCAAAATAAAGAGACCAATATCTCGTTACTGCGGCCGATGCGACTCTGCCGAAACGTCGAGGTTAGTCAAAATAATGTTATTTTGAAAATAAAAGCGCGAAAAGACCCGGTACTCATAAAAACATGATTGCAGTTTGTAAACATTAAAAAAAAGCAATGATTAATCAGTGCCATACAATCCTACTGATATTTGAGATATAAGTAAATATGAGATAGTAAGTGTGAAAGCCTTTATGTGTAATATGTATTTATTTCATAAATATTGTGAAAATATAAAAAAAACATCTTGATGACCTAAGGCATCATCTAAATAATGCCGCCCCAATGTTCCCAAAAAAACGTTTACTTGTAAAATGGATGTTTTTATGTAATATGCACATAGGTATAGTAGAACCATTTGAAATGTGCACGCCCCTGCATCAAATTTGTCAATCGATCAAGTGTCAAATGTATTTTTTTTTTGTGGAGGTGCGTGCACATTTAGAATTGTTCTACTCTACCTACTAGTCGCCAACACCGGTTAAAATTCAATTCAAAGTTCAAAATCGTTTATTCACATGGGCCCAAAAGAGGCACTTATGAAAGTTAATGACTCTAATGCCAGATTCGCAAAATTACAGCCATCTCGAGAAGAACCTGGCAAGAAACTCGGCGGCGCATTTTTTCATACATCGCAGTTAGTCGCATCGCATCAAAGACAACGTCCAGTTTGAGTGTGTTGCATCTATACGCTTACTTTACATGAACTATTTGTGTGTAGTTCGCCCCGAATTAAGGCCTCGTCGCTACATTTTTGTAATAGAAAAAAGTTTTTGGGGTTAGATAATCAGTGTATAACTTTTCTTAATAATAATTGTTTGAACAACAAACAGCATATAACGGATATTATACATGCCTAAGTATCAGCTAATGTCTAGTCGTTTTTAAGATAGGCCCTGGGGCAAGATAGGTCTAAAAACTATTCGTCCTATTAAATTGTTGTTTTCCTGCTTAAAACGGTTTCGTACTCTGCTTGTACAGCTCTTTTAAACGATACCCCACACAGGCAGAAAAATAATTTTGCCCCCACTTACGTGGTGCCTCTTAATATTTTTATTTATATCATATTAATTGCCATTTTTAGCTTTGAGCAACTGCTTTACATATTCTCTGAGAATTTGAAGTTATTCGTTTGTATGGCTTAGACTCAAAATGCCTCGGACAGACGGGCAAAGGGCTGAACCACCTAAGTCAACTTAGAGATCTCGCTCGATTATTTACATCTATGCTCCCCAAACGCTATATTATGGGACTCTTCAAGTCAAGAGTGAATAGGTATCTTCTAGGCAAGCATGCTATCTTCGACCGCATCATCACTTTCCATCAGGTGAAATAGTGGTGAAATGCTTGCCTAACAAGTATATTTAAAAAAAACTACACTTTTACATGTAAGCGTTAAAACATTGGAGCGGCCTTCAACATAAGACGACTCAATGAATGTTTGCAACATTTCATACATATTTTCGCCGATCGTGGAATCCTTCAACATAATGGTTTAGTGTATATTTGTTATCATAATTTGTAAATATCGCATACTTGTGCAGTCTAATTCTAAATCTGACATTTTTATACAGGACTGATTTGTTTCCTCTGACCCAAGACTGATCTCTGTAACTAGTTCACGACCGGGCTTCTGAACGTAACATTCAAACCGATTCGACATTAAAGAAGCCATTTATATTGTTATTTCTGGACTGTTTGTTTTTGTGGTGTTAGATATTTCGGCCTAAAGCGTCAAGCGAAGCAGAGGATAGCGAAATTTTATAATTAAGTATTTCTATCTACGTAACTCAGAAGGTAATAAATCGTGATCGTATAGGTCTTAGTCTTATTCTTCATATACGACATAAGGAAGTCCAATGCGTTGTTACTATTTTCATCAGCCTAGAGACTTCAGAACGTATGTTTTATTTAGCAGTATAAATGATTGTATCTTGGCATAATTGTTTTCCTCTTTGCTGTGCGTCGTTTGATGTTAGGTCAAAATATATTTAATGTATAATATGTAGTAAAAGTATATATGAGTATGACTGACCACATCTGTTCGCGTACTAGAATGCAGACCGTTTGTATGTATTGAACAAGGGATTATTTTGATCAAGCTCACAGAAATGCAATGCTCTTAATTATTAATGTTTATATTATTGTAGTCATTGTAAATAGTTAAGAGAGTGTAAGAAAGTCGACGCGTCGATAACGGCGCGCTCATATTTTGTAAATAATTGAGTTTATATATATAAATTAGTTGATAGTTAGAAATTGAGTATATTTGTAACGATTTGAGTGTCCCTTATAGAGTATATTCGATTGTTTCTCTATAATCACTGTCACAAATCACAATATTGCATTTTTATGTCCCATAATTTAAAAAGAAGTTCAAATTAGAAAGGTTGTATAATTGTTTTTGCATAATGAAAAAAAAATTGTCGAATCTTTTGAGTCGTGCGCATGGGTGGGAGCCGGGCGAGCGACTGTGGCCGATTTAAGATTTATTGCCTATAATTAAATCACTAATCAACAATATATTTTCATTTGAGATTTGTTTTCTCTTCTGTGAACATACATTATTAACATAGATAAGTAATCAACAGAAATAAACGTTCCTATTGAATACAAGCATTTTAGCTGAAACACACAATTTGTACAAAGTTTTAGATTATTATCAGGACACGAAGAGAAACCATTTTTGCTTCGAGTCAACCGAGCGAGATTCAATCTTATAAGAACCGCAAGGGGCTATCGTAAGTTAGATACATGATAATTCACTCCTTATGAAGGTTGTATGTCCATATAACTTATCTAATGTGTTAGTTATATCTTAACAATTTTATAATATACGCGTGTAAATGTAACCACGACCATAAATGTATGCTGTGTACTGTATCTATACAGAGTTATTCTAAAGTTCTGAGAGAACGTTTTTCATTTAAATGTGTGTCGCATTTTCATAAGTGAACAATCCAAATAGGCCTTGAAATATTAGAAAGAGTTTCTGCTATGGATACGGAACATGGCTTTGTCGTAGAAGTTGCGTTTACAACCTGAATTTGAGGTACTATGAATATGATAGAAAAAGTAAAAAAAAAGTAATTAATTATTATATTTGTAAGTACGCCTGCCTGTATTTGTAGAACTACAGTGTAAACTTCAAAGTTAGCCTTGCACACCATTACATGATGTCTGCATCGTTTTTAAGAACTACATTCACCCGCTAAGATCGGTCGATCACAGCTATGACACTGTCATAGCATGACTCGCGTCAATAAAGAATGGGACTACGCTTGACGACAGCATGCTGTTTCACTCCCACTGAGCCTTTAATTGCGAGTGTAAGTGAGAAGCCGTGTCTTCTGTCAATCTGAAGAACTGCCCGTTAGTTAGGTGAACGTTCTAAGCATGGATATAGGTTTCGATTTCCGGCGAGAACACAAGTTTTCACTCCAAGGCAAATTTGTGTTTCTGGTTAATTTGATTGTGTGTGTGATGTGAATGCTTCCGGCACTCATGACACAAGTTATCAAATTAGTGTGGGGCTGTGTGTGTGAAAGCGTTTGTTTATGTTAATCCTAGTCACCTTCTTTATTGAAGCGGTTTATATATATGTTTGTTTACTTATAATGGTCAATGGTCGATCTATTAAACAGCTGTTTAGTTAATTTTTTGGACGCCAAAGTACCGCTTACCGCTTACGAGCCCTGTGCGCTAACGACGTCTATAGTTGACAAAAAACGCACCCCACAAAAGTATTAAATGAAAATATTTTAAAATGATTACTGCTATTTATCTTCAACATTTCTTAAAATAGAATATCCCCACATGTGTGTATAAAAGACAAGTCCACTTTATCCGATATTTCGATTGTTGGCAGCACTATTATAATATTTTTTTAGGATATTATTTTTGTACTTTGTGCCTTGGCGTACAGGGCCCGGAAACGCGTTTTAGGCGTGGCGGTCAAAAGGTTAATACAAATATAAGTACAGCTAACGGTTGTTAAAACGAATTATTTTCATGTAAGTGAACAGCTTTATTGACTTTAATCGACTAATTATTGACGTGATAACGTCTTATAAATCGATGAACACCGGCTGCACGCACGAAAGTGTCACGTTCCGCTTGAGCGTGAAAGCGAGAGCGCGGAACAAGCGATAGAGAGGCACGATCGCCTAAGCGTTCATCTTATGACGATATCACCTAAAACTATCGTCCGTAAACCGACTTTACAGACAACCAATTTTTTTATTAATGTCAATACATATTCAACAAAATAGTAACCTTACAAGTTTAGTTATTTAATATTGTTGTTGTATTGTTTTTTACTAAAATACTGCTTGGTGTGTTTGAGCTTTACAGAGGCATATCATTTGATTTATTTCGATTCTGTGCTCCAAACATTAATGAAGTACATTTTTACATATACAAAGCGAAGTATAGGTACCTAGTTGTCATATAAGCGTTTTATTTCTACTTAATAATAATTGCAACACAATTAATAGGTAATGTTATAATGTTGCAACGTTCTCGCAGCTTTACATTGTACTAGTGGAGTATGAAAATATTTTTTTACTTTGTACAGAATGTTATACATGTGATAAATAATTTTTGACATAATTAGAAATTGTGATTTAGTAAGGTGTGTAGTTATTATTAAAAAACATATAAAAAAAGAGAACTCGCTTTACTAAATATCTTACAGCTGTGTTTAATATTGTTGTTTTTTCCCACATTTTTTATATTTGGGTACTTAGTATTTTAAGCTGGTGTACCTTCTGCTAGTAAAAACCAGGAAATTGAATGTTTCGGCCCAGTATGGTCAGACCTGTATCCCACCAATGCTGTGAATCATTTGCTTCCTGAGAAATAAACAACCAAAATCTAATTTGAGTGTTTTGATTACAACCTCTAAGTTTTTCTACGATAACATAATATAAATAATTTATCGTTTTTAACCGACTTCAAAAAAAAAGATCTCAATTCGACTATATTTTTATTGTATGTATGTTTGGTAAATTATACTTTCCATATAAATTTTATTGAAATCGATCAAGCCAAAATCAAAATATAAGCCGCGAAGTCGGTTTTATTCAGTTTTGCTTGCATAAAATTTTTATGTTTTTTTTTAATATAACAAGCCCTTAACTGCATTTCATTTGGACAGTATAATATTGATTGTGCGAAATAATAAATAAATATTTCAGTCACGGTACTGAGCAATTCGGCGTGTAAGATGCGTCTCCATTGGTCTCCTATATTTTGAAAAAAAAAAAGGTTTTTGAGTTGTCCAAAATACCTGTTGCTGTTATTTCGTATGAGCCGTTCATAATTTACCCCGGCTTTGCCCGGATGGATCAGCAAATCTAAAATACACATTAGTGCTATTATTGATGTGCTAAGACATCATCATCTCACTAAAATAAATCCGAAAGTTTGTGTGTAAGTACCTACTGTATTCTCTTTACGCTGTAACGGCTGAACGGATTTGGATAAAATTTGGAATACACAAACATACAAACATAACATAAACGCTTTCACACTCAGAGCCCCACACTAAATTCGATGACTTGTGTCGTGGGTGCCGGAAACATTAACATCACACACAATCACAACCAGAAACACAAATTTTCCTTGGGGAAAAAACTTGGGATCCCGCCGGAAATCGAATCGCATAGAAGACGAACGCCACCCAATGAGCAGTTAAAATACATAGCTTGTATATAGAATTAACACATAGGCTATTTTTCAACTTGATAAGCGCGGGCAAAACAGCGGTGTACGGCTAGTTGTTATAATTATAAAACTTGCTATCTCCGCTATCGGTTACTTACTTTTCCCACGGGTGCCGTCTGAACCAAGCAAAACTAGTTAACGTCACGTTATCAGGCGAGAAGGCGTCGCCGTCGGTACCGGCGCGCATTCTTTACCACTTTTTTATCCGATAGGTTATCGTACTTGGTATATTCCCAGTCGCCCCAGCAATTTGACCCATTTTTTTTGTTTTTTTTGGGATTATGCCCATCATTTCCCTTCCTTCCCAAGGGTGAAGGAAAGGGGTATGTGGGGCTCGAACCCACTAAAAACCCCCCCGTGAGCAGTCCCTTGCCGGGGTGGGGCAAGATAGGGTCGCGCTAGCAGTTACTATCGGTTCCCTATTGATTCGACTAATATCTTTAGCCCTAAAATTGAATCGCTTAAGAATTTGCCTCCTAATATGTCCTAGTTACTACTAATCATCATTACATACAATATCACTGCCCCTAATATCACTTGTCATAATGTTAGTATTACTAATATTTAAAAGCCTAACTACCTTAAACGCCCTAACTATTGAGAAACATAAAGTTTTATGCCATAAATATTTAATGTCATAAGTTATAATTGCCCTAATATTATTCGACATATTGGTTATAACGAGATTTCCGGATGTATGTACAGTTAAGTATACGTTTTTGATATATGTAAGTTTTGTCTGCCTAGACTAGTAAACAGGGGCCAATTCGTTTCTAGCAGCGTTATGGTCACAAGTAACCTAACTAACCTAACCTAATGACTTTGCCCTAGAATCAGTTTGGGCAACGAAATCGAAGCTTTTTGCTTAATTGTTATAATATATTATATTATAACAATAAAACATTGATTAATTGATTAATAAATGTTTTCTTTTCATCAAAGTTAAGTTCATTAATTTGTTTACAAAATTGTATGTATATTTATCTATATGTAGTTAAAAAACCTCGAAAGGTTAAGGCAAGGGAGCTCAGCTTCGCTTCAAATAAACACAAAGAACACTAGGAATATTAATTGTTAGGGCATGCAAATATAGTAAATTCAAAAATATGAACAAGAAATAGTATGACTAGGAACAATAGGCGTTTTAACCATTATGCACATGACATTTATTACAAGCAAATGATATGACAACATACAAGTATGGCTTTAAAAAAATATGCGCATCTAATATTATGACTACAAAATATTATGACAAGATATGAATGCAGAACAACTTAAGGACTAAAAATATTATGCGAATGAATAGGACACCGTTACTATCATGCCCCATAGTCAACATTATTTAACCACTAGCTGCGCCTAGCGGTGTTACTCGCTATGTCGGGATAAAAATTAGCCTATGTGTTAATCCAGGGTGTCAACTTCCTCAGTGAAGACGTAGGTAACAAACATAAGAACACACTCACAAACTTTCGCCTTTATAATATCAGTAGGCAAGTAAGACTATTGTCTCTTCAAGCGTGTTCCATCTTCGGCTGCATCGTCACTTTCTATCATGTGAGATAGCGGTCAAATTGCCTATCTAGCATTTAAAAAACTTGGCAAGTGATGACATGGTAGAGGGTGATAAACACAACAATAATATTATACGCATCTTTGAATAGGGATAGAAAAGCTAAAATTATTACACTATTTATGTATGCTATCTACTTACCTATAGATAGGTAGGTACGGGTTGGTAGAGACGAACATATTTTATTATCTACCTAATAAGGTAGATAATAAAATATGTTCGTCTCTTCTCATAATATATAGCACCAAACATAGGTATTGCCATAAATCAAATGATTTAGGTTTTTTTTTCTAATTTTTCGGACGCTGAGGCCCTGCCACCTTGCATACATTGGAAGCGTGTGCATTAAATGTCAGCTTGTTGTCAATTGTCAACCCGAGGATCTTGATCTCCTTCGACATGCCGATGTCAACATCGCCCGTCCTCAGAAGTGGAGTGTCAAACTTAAGCTTAGCGTGATGACCATTGCGTTTGTTTTGTGTGGAGCAAATTTTAGCTTCCCCAGTTCCGGACATAGGCGAGGGCATCGTTCGCACGTCGCTGGACCTCAAGAGCGACCTCAGATTTGGCAGATTTTTTGTTGTTTTTGTAATTGTCAAGGCAAGGTTTATCTATATGTAAAAATATTTTTTAATGCACCGGATATTGCTCCCGAGCGAAGCCGGGGCTAATCACAAGTAAGTAATAAATAAGGTATGATCAAACGTGGAGCACATTGTAAGTAATACCAGCAAATCAAAAGAAAAAGTTTTAAGAGCTGCTTATCATGGGTTGGTAAATATACCAATACACGTACAATAGTAGGTACGTAAAAATGTTCCCTCTTCAGTGGGTTGGTATATTAGACAAAGGCGACAGCGAGAGCAAATTGCGAATGCGCCCGGCACACGCGCCGTCTTCACAATAAATTAAAAATTTAATTAAAGCAGCGAGTGGTCGCTACTGCTTGATAAACGCTTTTTACTTACGTTACTTTATTAATTATCTACGTTGTCGTCGCATATTTTCGTAAGCAGATGCTTAGTGGTTGCTGAGATAATGTTGTATCTAATTTATTAGCTTCATATGACGTCCTTTATTATATGTATCTACTTATTTGTGTCCTTTTTAAGTATGTAGATACTTGTAGTAACCCAGTAATATGTCTCTTGGGAAGGAAATTGTGCTACTGCCGGGAATTGAGCTTAGGACCCATGGCGTAGAGAGCAGGAATATAGAGCCAAATGGGACGTCAACGTGTATATTTTTATACTAATAATTAAACGCAAGCAAAGCTTAATAAAACCGACTTTACCGCTTTATCTTCGGAATCTTGATCAGATTCAACGTATTAAACACGCGTTATTGACAATAACTCAAAAACAAGTGATCAGATCTTGACCAAATTTAAATGGAACCACATGGAAAGCACCATCTTTGAAATAAAAAAAAAATCATCAAAATCGGCTCACAACGAAAGAAGTTATGAGGTAACTTTTGAAGTCGGTTAAAAACGAGAATATCTTCAAAGTAGTCCATAGAATACGCATTATTGAGGATAACTCAAAAACTACTAGTCAGATCTTGATCAAATTTAAATGGGAACAATCGGAAAGCAACATTTATCAAAATCAGTTCACGTGGAACGAAGTTATGAGGTAAAACATTAAAAAATACAATCGACTTGATTACCTCCTCCTTTTTTGTGAAGTCGGTAAAAAATATCGCATTATGTGGGTAGTAAAATTGAGTCTAAATTTGCGGATTTCAATTTAGTTTATATAGTTTATAAATGAAAAATATAAAAGTTAAAAAAAAGTATTAAATAAGCTTAGAATTAAAAAAAAAATGAGGGTTGACAGGTTTTTGAATTTTACAAATTACCCGTTATACCTATGTGTATGTATATATGCAATGATTACCTAAGTAGATAGTAAGTTGGTAGGTACCTTATAATATATGAAAGTGATTCTTGTCTACCCAGGAAAAGCTACATAGTCTATCTAGAACGAACGGGCGTCTCGACTCGACGCCTGCACCGTTCAGCTTAGGATGCTTGTTGTCTGAACTAAGTATGATTTAAGCTTAAACTTAGCGTCCTTTCGGAACAACAACTTCAGTGCGAAAACTGTGTCATGTAGAGCGAATGTTTGTTGATTTGTTGCACAACCATTTAAGCGAGAAGTTTAAAATTTATCTACCTTACCTAAATAGATTTATTATTACATATATATTTGACATGCTGTTTAAAATAATAGAAGATTAAAAATTACCTACCTACTTAAATAGATTTATTATTATTTGATATGCGGCTTGTACAAGCAAGATTAACGCATTATGCATAAAAGTATGCAATGGAACCTATTTTCTGTAAAAAACTTGTAGTTGAAGGAAATGTTATAAATATCCTGTAATAGGTTGATATCTTTTATCTCTTCCAGTGCGTAGTTTTCTATGCCTATTATAGACCTAGCTACGTCTGAACTAAGATTAAATTCTGTCACCCAAACGATATGTCCAAATTAGACTGTGACAAAATTTTTATAACTAATGTTAAGAGCCATTTCGCGCGTTTGTAAACGAAGATTTTGAGCGCCTAATTTACTATCTTGGGAAAAGACTTCATACTGTTTTATATTTGTTAAATAAAGATCGATCTTGGAATTGTCACATAATGTAACAGATTTTTTAAAATATCTCTAATTATTTTATAATATTCAATCTTCAGAACTTAGTTTTACTAAAAACGACAACAGAGTAAAATTTAAGCTCCTTATACATTGATTAAAATGAATTGAATCGATTAGTTAAATATGCCTAAATATCAGGTATTGTCACTAATGCAGCTAAATTTAGATTTTTATTTACGTTTTACATTTATTATAAACAAAATAAAAACTATATTTTACTTCAATTTGTTTTTAAAACAGTCACATTTCTGCCCCAAAATGCGTTTATGTGACTTTGTTCTTTATTGAATCTAAATCAAAAGTTAAAAAATAATCATTCATTACATTACTCACAAAATAATATTTATCATTACTCGAAACTGCTATAAATTGCGATGTAAATGCAAGCGCCGTACATTACGGCGCGAGCGCCCGACATTTAGCGAAATGGCTTTGGTCATGCTTTAATAGGCTTTGGTCATGCTTTAATAATTAAGTTTTTTCTCTCTCTTTTTTCATTCTCTATGGCCCTCAATAAATCCGATGAATTATGTCGTGGATATCGGAATTCACATCCTCCCGGTAGGGTGTAATATTATTCTGTGTTCACATCACAGCCAGAATCAGAAACACAAATTGCCTTTGGGGAGAAAACTTCAGCTTCTACCGGGAATCGAACCCAATACCACCCACTGCATATAAAGGCAGATGCACAACCAATCACGCTACCGAATACATTGAAAACACATGATTTTATATAGGTAGGTGGTATCAAGACTTGGATAGATAACACAAGCTCTGGAAAAAGGTAGCCTATTTTATATACTATGTAGCGACCCGCCCAGGCTTGGCACGAGTGCAATTTGCAGTGAATTTTTCAAAAAATGTTTTTCATACCATTTTTGTCCCAACAATTTAGAACTCAACCAGAATAATTAAACGCAAGCAAAGCTTAAAAAACCCGACTTCATCTCAAAATAGACATTATTGACTATATTTCAAGAACTACTGATCATATCTTGATCAAATTTAAATGGGACCAATTAGAAAGCAACATCTTTCCAACTAAAAAAAAATATCGAAATCGGCTCACGTGGAGAGAAGTTATGAGGTAACACGAACAAAAAAAAATACAATCGACTTGAGTACTTCCTCCTTTTTTGGGAAATCGGTAAAAATCGAGTAAATCGGCCAAGTGTTAATATTTCATGTGTGGAAATATACAGGCATTTTTATCGGTATTTTTTTTCCGAGTTCACCTTCTTATGTTGGCTTTCGTACGGCGCACCGCCAATAATAAAAAAAAAAACCTTTTATATTATGCGTCTTTAGCCCCTGATCGGCACGATCTGGGTGTCTTCAAGTCTAGAATAAATAGGCACTGTCTAGGCAAGCATGTTCCATCTTCGGCCACATCATCACGTTCCATCAGATGAGATAGCGGTCAAATGCCTATCTAGCATAAAAACATATTTAACAAAATATAAAAATGTTTTAAAAGCATCGATAAAAATAACGCTTCCTAACATAATACAGATTATTAGGTTCCTATTTAATATATTGTTACGCTTCGAGGATAGTCTCTACTTCTAAGCAATAAATCTTAAAAATGCAACCGCATCTTATCGAGAATGTCTATTCCGATCTAATATTCGCTCGTAGAAATTGTAATAATAGTTCAAAGAGTTCATGGCTATACCTAAGGTTTTTATAGTATAGTATTATTGCACCCTAAACCTACTTTAGTGCTAAATTACTTATCTTGAACTTTATAACACTGCACCACCAGTTTCAGCCACAACTGAAATTACTGCGGCATTGCAACTAGGAGGAATATTAACAAAACACTCAAATGAACTGTCAATTTTGTATTATAATATATAGATAAACTCCTTATTGAACACCTTCATTGTGACAAACAGAACAGAAAATAATGACTTACAAAATAAGTGTAACAATTGGCGGTCTTATCGCTAAAAGTGATCTCTTCCAGAAAATTCCTTTGGATGGAGAGGAATTATGCAATGTTGTATGTTGGAAGATGGACGACGAGTTTCAAGAAAATATCATTTTGAAACGTGCAGAAATCGAAAAAATATGTTATAATATAGGTACCTATTTATATATAAATAATGATAAATGACAAATAAAATACATTATAATACATATATACACACATACTGCATAATGTAAGTACCTACATAAATATTAATACCAACGTCATGAATAAAGAATGGATATAACAGGAAGGCAAATGATAACATAATTAAATTATAGAATGCTTCAATGGTAAATTTGTTAAATTCTAGCTCTAAAAAATACTTACCATCGTAGTTCAATTAACGTGGTTAAACAATTCTATTTACCTGCCTAACGGGCTTGTAAATTGTAATGATGCCTGTTAGTCAGGTAAATAGAACGCATTTCGCAGGTGTAGTCGGTATCGGTATTCACTTCGAAATAGCATTCGTAAATTATGAGGTCTCGCAAAATCCCTTTGTACTGCGCTTGTGACAGGGCACAATGGAAATATGTTAGCAGGCTACCATTTGGCGATCCGACACAGATTGAAATTAGCTGCATTTGTATTTGTCGATGTCGCACACATTGTCCTCTTTTTTACGTTGACCCAGATAGTTTTATCAGCATTTTTGATCAAGCGAAGCGAGATCTCTAAGTTGAATTGGATGGTTCAGCACTTTTATTCCGTCCGTCGGTCCGTCTGTCAGAGGCATCTAGCATCTAAACTATACAAGCGAATAACTTCAAATTCATTGAGAATATGTAAAGCTCAAAAGCCCAAACCCAAAGCAAAAAAGTTATAAACGATTAACCTCAAAAGTTTTTCTGCGGCGCGAGATCTCAGTTCGGCGCGAACGACTAGTGTCAATAAATCTTACTATTGCTTAACGCTGATGATACGGGCTTATTGTTCTATTTTTGAGTGTCACGTAAGAACAGTATAGACACATTAACTACGTGCAAAATAACTAAATATAACTAAAATAAGCCCGTACTTAACTAATCCTGGGATAAATTGAAATTAATCGCTGGTTTAGTAATCATTTCTAACAGCATTAGAACAGCCTAATTAGGTCTTTAGTAATCTAAGATCTTTTGAAATAACATCTTTGTAATCTAAGCTTAAATCGATTAAATATAAATGGCCCATGCTTTGATATGATAATGTTCATCTAAATAGATGATATGTTACTATTGACTACCGTACCTTCGTCGCGTTGTCATTGGCGTCGAATATAAAAGCTCCCAATCTAAAATAGCCAGGTGCGTAATATTATATTGGTCTTGTAACGAGAAGATTGTAATAATTGAAATTAATAAACCAATCTAAACCAATTAATCTCGCATGGAAGTGGATAATCGTTTCCACTGAATGCGTCTATTGGAATTGCCCCATCATCATCTCTTTGCTGATATACCTATAGGTATCATGATCTCTTTACTTTATGTGCAAGTACCAATGTTGGTTCCGGTTCGTAGATATGTAACAACCGTATGTTTAATCAAAACACCAATTTAAATGCATGTTCAATTCAAAAGCCGTAGAAGTTGAGTAATCAGCTTGTATAGAGTTTTACTCTCACTTTTACTAGCTTATATTTTATTAGTTTATCGGGCCGGTTACTGACTGTAGTGTTTGACCATTATCTCACCTATTAAAATTTTCTTGAGAATCAGAAATTATAATATTATCAAAAATACGACTATCAGTCTTCGTCACGATCTCGCATTAACTCATCTTGAAGAAGAGCATCGTACATACTCGAAACCTCGTTAGGCAATTCTTTCGATCATTTTATAATATTATAATTATTTCACCTGATGGTAAGCGATGATATGGTCCACGGTGGTAACTCACTAGGCCTAGAATGACTGACTCTGAAGGATAGCTGCCGAAACATTATTTTTATTGTTTTTACATACCGAGTAGATAGAGAACCTAGGTATATACTTACGTGCGGACTAGGTTCTAGCTATTAAAGAAATTTTTGTGGCACACAAAAATGTTTTTATTTGACGTTGTGGCCTATAAGATGCATGCAAGCATGCTCGAGGCTCTCTTAGGTAGATATTTAACTGTTCGTACAAGTAGATGAATTTGGAGATCCCTTGATATTTGAAAATATTGCAAATATTTATCACTAGCCGTGCCCCGAGGCTTCGCCCGCTATTATCAAGTTAAAAAGTAGCCTATGTATTAATCCCAGGTATAATCTATGTACATTCCAAATTTCATCCAAATCCGTTCAGCCGTTAAAGCGTGAAGAGGGAACAAACATACTTACACATTTACACACTTGCACACAAACTTTCGGATTTATAACTTTTATTTGTCCAATCTGTAAACGTTACTATATGTGTGTGAATTATATATGTTAAATAATATATACAATTTATTATAGGTACTTATATGTAAATATTTATTTATTTTATGTAAGTATATTCTGATATTATTATTGGTATGTATTGTTTATGTAGTTTAAACAATGTATTTATATTATTTTTAAATCTATTTTATTCATTTTATCGCACCACCATCCCTACATTGTCTTTTCGTTTATATTTCCATCCAAAGGTTGTCTGAAAGAGATCGCTCTTAGCGATAAGACCGCCCATTGTACCTATCTTTATAAGTTTCTCTGTAAGTTGTATTTATCTTTTGGTGTCAATAAAGAGTTTTTGTATTGTATAATATTAGTAGGATTAATTCCTATATACTGTTTATAACACAAATGATGTAGGTATACTAACACATTTACGTGAACCTACGTAATATAAATATCCAACATGAAATCTTAGAATATAGGTTAATATGTATACATATAATAGTGTGTCTCGTAGCGTGACTCCGTTGTGCGCTGCAGATTTGTTCCAAATGCACACTGTAATCTATGCGAGAGAAAAGGGGAAAATTGAATTCGTGCGAAGGTAAGAATTCCCGAACAAAACCAAGAGACAAACATGCACAAGTAGGCCATTTGTATTTCCGAATAGCACAGGCAGCGTTTGTAAGCAACTCCCTTTTTCTGATAGAAAATCTTTCCTGTTTTGAGCTTTAGTGCTATAGAGAATCTTGTTTTAGAAAATAGATGTATAAAGTTTTAACTGTACCAACGATTTCATTTTAAACCGACTTCAAAGAAGGAGGTTCCCAATTCGATTTTTTGTGTGATTGCGTTTAAATCAATAAGTTTATATGCATTTGTTAATAATAATTAGATAATCCTTAACGTATACCTACCGTTTTATGAGTATCGTATAGAAAACGCTATGCACGCGTTATACCTACCTAATTATCCCGTAATTTACATATTTCTTAGAATAGAATAGAATAGAATTAATTTCAATTGTATAAATGTACTTTTTTGCTACCGGTGGAGGCTCTTTTTAAGTTCAAGTTATTTTATTATTTTGTGATCATAGCTCCCATGTAAGCCACCCAAATACAATACAATAAATAAAATAATATTACGTAAAGGCATCCAAAAAATGTTTTTATCAGTAGGTCTGAACCCATTTTACAAATCTACTAGTTGATCACCGCGGCTTCACCCACGAAACTTACAAAATACATTATTTATCGAATCGAATCGTGAATCTAAACCATTCTCAAATCCACCTGAACTCACGAAAAATTTCATCAAAATCAGTCTAGCTATTTAGGATGAGTTCATTGAAATACACACGTAGGTACAGAAGAATTAAATATAAAATGATAAGTGAGTAAAATACGCGTTTGAATTCTAAAAGTGCTAATAAGTATATAAAATATGCTTTTACGTAAAACAAAGCCTTGACAATAACTTGAGTTAGTAAAGCTTTAGTAAACTTTAATGTAAAAGGCAAACTAAAAATTTACATTCTAGCAGGCACTAAACGACTGCTCTCGACATTATACCTAATCTACCTTCGTGGAATTGTTTTAAACTACGAGTATCTTGTTTTGTTCACTGAATACTTACAGTTGGCGTCTGAAAAGAGCGATTACGTTACTTACTTCTTTAAATTGAATTTACAGACTTTTTCTTTAATACTTTTTCCGCCTGGTGGTAAGTAACTAGTCCTATTATATTGCGTTATTCCTCTCCATCCAAAGGTTGTCGCTCTCAGTGATAAGACCGCCTATTGTTACACTTATATAATTTTTTACTGTCATTACTATTTGCGTTCTTTGTTATTTTAAGGTGTTCAATAAAGAATATATCTATCTATCTAAGTAACGACGTGGTTGAGTGTGGTAAACACTTCGAATAACTAAATACTCCTGGGACTGCGTTACTCTTCCTGAGAATTAGATTATGCCCAGTAAATTCACTTACAACTTGTTCATACGTATGAATTTATTTATTTCTTTTTTAATAAAAAACACATAATGTAACACATTATACCTACATAAATATTACAATTGGAATTTGTCATGCATTCTGCATAAACATAGTTACAGTCATTTAGTTATGTTACTGCGGGCCCCAAACTAGGCTAGGCCTGTATCTTGGTGACCCAGAGACTCTGTTACTAAGATGGATGTGTCACGAGCACGATAATGACTACTCACTATAGTTTTACATTCAGAATATTGTAAACTACTTATACATAAATTGTTTTTACCGTGTTAAATGTATGCTACTTCATATCTTCTCTCCACGCGAGCCGATGTCGAAATTTTTTTTTTAGTTTGAAAGATGTTGCTTTCTAATTGGTCCAATTAAAATTTGATCAAGATCTGATCAGTAATTTTTGAAGTATCGTCAATAATGCCTATTTTGTACGCCTACTTTGACGATGTTCTCGTTTACCCGACTTCAAAAGTTACCTCATAACTTCTTTCATTGTGAACCGATTTTGATGATTTTTTTTTATTTCAAAGCTGGTGCTTTTCTTGTGGTCCCATTGAAATTTGGCCAAGATCTGATCTCTTGTTTTTGAGTTATAGTCAATAATGCGTGTTTAATACATTAAATCTGATCAAGGTTCTAAAGATGAAGCGGTGAAGTCGGCTTTTTTAAGCTTTGCTTGCGTTTAATTATTGAATACATATTACTCCGTTAAACTCATATATATGAAACAATCTTGTGTGAATCGGTATAAGCGGGCCCGTCGCGAGAGTCCTTAGTACCAGGCGTATCGGTAAGTCAGTTTGCATTTACTAAGCATCTGCTTCTCCTTGGAGAATGTTGTGGTTTTGACATTAACCAGCGCAAAATTAAGAGCGACTACTCAAGACTTTCCTCGACTCGCGAGTGCCTTATTTTTTTTACGAGCATTGTTAAAGACAAAGACTACTAAGTAGTAGTAGCTACTGGTAGTGGACTTGAACACTTGAATTACCTATAAACTCGATGTCTTGTAGGCAACTTAGGTCTTTGCTGTATAAGGTTTTAGTTTAGTTTATTTTATTTCATTCAAGATATGCAAACTTTTAACCACCATTTCACCTGATGGCAATCGACGATGGAGCAAGCTTGCCTAGAAGATACCTATTCACTCACGACTTTTTTAAAGTTTCCCATATTGTACCCATCAGGAAACACCGACTCAAGCAAGGAGTTCCATTCCTTTGCAGTTCGCACAATGTATGTTAGTTTTAGGAAATATAGGCAATTGGCTTGATGTAGTTACATCACCCGCGGTAGGGATATATTTAAGTAGGTATGTATATTTTAAGGTAATTAAGAAAAAAAAGACTACTGGTTTTATCATTTTACACAAAGCGTCCAAAATAACTCAACATACCTCTACCGATCAAACTGAGCCTCCTGCAATAAAATATGTGTAAGTATACCTTATACCTACCGACAATCGAGTTCAAGGAAAGGCACACACCCTTTATTGAACTTGTATGACATCTAGGTACCGACACCCGAGTTCAAGGAAAGGCATACCCTTTATTGAACTCGTATGACACCAAGGTAGGTAGCTATACTTGCGATTAGTATCTATAGCCCTATCTATCTTTACACTATTGCGATAGAAAAGCCGAGATTATTGAAAATACTGTCAAGTCAAACCACTTTCAGGGTTTAGGGACTGCCTTAGTAGAGAAGGGTCTAGGCGTGATTAACATTTTCGCTCTACGTTGGTCGGTTCTTATTCAGTGTTCCGGTGATTTTATTATCCAGGTAAACTTTATTATTATTTATGAGGCAGTCGTGACTTACTAGTCAAAGGATTTCTAGCTTTTTATTTTCCTCAAACCCATCTTCATTTCACGCTTGCAGATGAAAAGCTGTTTTTATTTTAATACTTAGCTCTTTTATCCTTAATTTGGAAATGTACACTGCGCAAAGTACCTACCTATGTAGGTACTTTGCGCAGTGCACTATATATACAGCTAGGTAGAGCTCGTCCAAGCTAAAATGACGCGCCCCACTACTTAATTAGTTTATTTAGATGTGTGAGTGCAAATATTAATGACGACACTTCATGTGTATGGGAGCGTCGATTGTTCAGTGAACAATGGATCTGCACGTGTACAAGACGGTCGACTAGTCGGGTGATAAATCCGACCACGCTCGCTCTATGGAGCTCTATGGTGGGGCGCGTTATTTCAGCTTAGACAATCTCTACATGCATTTGTACATTTGTTATCCTAGTTTTTCCTCACCATGCTGCTGTGATTATTTAAAGTTCGAAGTTCGTTCCTACCTATATTATACACGATGTGCTTATTTATTTTAATATCTTGTATCGCTTTTCATCCACTTCTGTTTCTATAAAAAGATACCTTCAATATATTCCTTTCCTTACATATTACATTATCATATTTCTCTTCTTATCGTGAACACCGGTTCATTTGCCCAATCAGATTTACCTAATAGTTTTGTAAACCAGAGTAGGTACTTTTTTATGCTGGATAGGCAAGCATTTGACTACTATCCCACCTGGTGGAAAGTAAAGATGCGGCCGAAGATGGGAAATGCTTGCCTAGGAGGTACCTATTAGACCTAGACTTGAAGTAGTAGGTACGTACAGTATTTATATGAATTCCATCCAAAATATTTGCGTTCTCGTGAAAAACAACTACAATTCAGTGGCATAATTTTATGTATATACGTACGGCAATAGCTGTCACAAACATAAACTTTGCTTTAGCATGTCAACATTTTCGAACTTTTACCCGTTTTATACTTGTTCGCCATACATACAAAAATGTTAGTGGAAGATATTATGTATAGTTAGTTAGATTTAAAAACCAAACTGCTAAACCGATTATGATAAAATTTATATAGAACTAATCTGAAAAAATATGTTTTCAAACGAAAAAGATGTTTTAAATCAGTTTCTATATGACGGTTTACTAATGTACATATTTTTTTTTTTTATTTGTGACAGGCTAGTGTTTGACCACTATCTCACCTGATGGTAAGTGACGATATGATCGAAGCTGGTAAACACACTAGACCTGGAATACGCAGGCTCTCTACATATATAACAACAATCAAAACATATATACATTAAGGATCTTCTCCCTTTTTTAAGTTCGTTAAAAAACTACCTATGACACGAGTCTGTATTTACTTGGCTAGTATTGTTTCTTAATTTTTTTTATGGCTTTGAGAGACGAGACTTGCTAGTCGCTTGCCTGATGGTAAACGCCAAGCTTGCTCAATACAGTTTAGTTCCAAAAAAACCGCAACAAAGCACCGCTTGTCACCCTGAGATATTAGATGTTCATTCTCTTTAAGCCTGTAATTTCACTGGAAGGAAACAATGCGCTTCAATCTGAGATACAGTAATGTTTGCACACTACTGCTTGGCGGTTGAATGTCTGGCAATGGTGTGGTACTGCCCCAGACGGACCCTGCAATAGAGTCCTACATCTACATGTTTTGCTGAAAACAGCTGAATATTTAATGGTTCCAACAGGATACCAGCGTTGGCTGTAGGACCAGCATTCCGCTGAGTTTAAATCATTTTTCGAAAATAACTTTTATTCTCTTTTATCATCAGGTATTGTATTTTATGTGATTTGTTACTGTAGCAAACTGATTTTTCTTTTTTTTTTTCAAACTAACATTGTGAATTCATATTTTACGCACTGCGTTTACTGGTTGTAATGCTTATTATACCTACGACGAATAAGGTTGGTCGAATTGGTTAGGTGCAACTCTTTGTTTACTAGGTACTGTGTGTATTTTATTTTATACCGTGAAAATATTGTTGATTATTTTTTCATATTCCATCTAAAGGTTGTGCGGTACGAATGTATGTACCAATACAAACCTCTTTTGGTTTAATGTATAATTTAAATTTAGTAAACGATTGTAAATAATTAAGTAAAAAAAAGCATCTGATTAAAATAGTCACAGACACTTTTTAATACTAATCTGGCCAAACATTCGAAAACAAACTCGAGTCAAAGCTTACCATCTGGATTGGCCAAACTTTTAGTCAATAAAAAAACAAACCCGATATTAAATATTCCATGAGCGTAACTATTAGAATATTGATCAGTATTTTGCGTGCCAGCAGTGCGCAAACTATCAAATTCCCAATATAACCAACGTATTCAAAACACAATCCGGCAAATATTACCAACTTCTAATGTAGGTAGGTACTTACTATATAGCAAAACAACATGTTACATTTGAATACAATACGATTGGCCCTTGAAATAAGCGACGAGCGTGAATATCTATTGTGGAAATCGACATTATTATTTTTACTCGACTGCCAAGGAAAGACCTTTTTTCGCGCGTATCTTATACATATATATATGTAATTTTTTTTTTTCTTGTATTTTCCAAACGGCTGGATGGATTTTGACACTATTCGTCTTAAAAACCCAAATATTCTTACATAGGCGTTTGAAAAAAAAAAGCGAATGGGTCAACTGTAATAACATTACCTGCAAGAAGAACTCGCGAATACTAACACTACAGCTTTTTCCCATAAAGAATTATCTTATTTTATTAAAATGGCGGATATTTGGCCCAAAGTAGAAATACGTTAATAAAAAAATTTACCAAACCTATCGATTAGTGTATCAAAATGAAGGAAATTTAAAGCGAATTACATAATGCATATAAAGTAGGTTCGCATTTTTCGCATATAATCTATATACTTACCTACTTAAAAAATAATTACCTTTAATAATCTCGCAACAACTCAAGATTGGCTCGACTGATTTGGCAGTTTTATTTTGTTGTATTCGCAATTGTCAGGCCACGATTCGTATGAAAGAAAATGACCTTGTCCAAAAAAAGTATGAAAGAGTAACTGTTTATTAGAAGATAGCACCGTCGGAGCAGCTAGTATGGTTATAAATAATTTCCCTATGATCCGATCAACTGGTCCACTATTGTTTAACCAACTAACAGAAAAAAATCTAATAGCTGTTGGTGTAGACCATAAATTTAATCTATTATTTAATTATTAATCAGCAGATTTTAAACGTAATTTAACCATAAATATAATTAACTAGAAAAACATGCGTTCATGTTTTGAGGAAACAATTGTGGATCTCTGTGATTGATTAATGATAAATATGACTTACACACTGAAATCGTGTGAATACATAGCACCTTACTTATAAACGTTGCGTAACTTGGTTAGTAATGCTGTATACAGTTTTGTCCCAATTTACTTAGATACATTTTATACGTACATTAGTAAAAACAAGACAAAACGGTGTTTCACTAATTAGCGACTATGTTTTGTGTAGTTGGGTTAAACTTGTAAGAGAAATAAAGTCCACAATTATCTAGAATCCTAAAAAGATTATAATTAGATCCTTATGATGTACTTGATTACCTACTTGATTACTTTATTACATTGATCTTTGTAAGATTCTCCGTTGTCATAGTAATTTGTTATTAACAATATGTGTTGCATGACAAAAAATATAATAGTAACAAATACAATAAATAATTAATACACATTAATTAAGAGTTTTATGTATCATAAACGCTTTTACACTCACAGACCCACACTTAGTCGATGACTTGTGTCGTGGGTGTCGGAAACATTCACATCACACACACAATCACACCCAAAACCGGATATACAATTTTTTCTTGAGGAGAAAACTTTTGTTTCCGTCGGAAATCGAGCCCGGTACCCGGTAGAAGGCGGATGCACTCCAACTTAGCCAACGGGCAGTTCATACTGACCCGAGACAACGTCATTGGCTGCCTATTGAATTACTAGCCGTTCCCAACGGCTTCGCTCGCTATTATTAAAAAGTAGCCTATTTGTCATCCTAGGTATAAGCTATGTACATTCCAAATTTCATGCAAATTCGTTCAGCCGTTACTTCGTGAAGAAGGAACAAACATTCTTACACACAATTTTTCAGATTTTATAATCTTAGTAGGATTTTATATCTAGAAAGCGCCACTTTTTTACATTTTGAGATTGGTCTTAAATTAAGGTCAATGAGGTCAATGTATATATTATATCTTGTTCACATCATGTTAGCTTCAAGTCAAATTATGTAGGTAGTGCTTATGTAGATTGTGTCTAATCACCGCCGGTGGTTATCTAACATTATCACAACACTAACTAATTAACATAGTATATTAAGTACACATCCAGTGATGCCTTAGCTATATCTTAAGACAACAAAACAGTGATGCCTTAGCTATATCTTAAGACAACAAAACAGTCAAATAATTGAACCCAAGCAAAGCTTAAAAAAACCGACTTCATCGTTTATATTTCGGTTTTGTCTTGACCGATTTCGATAAAATTTATATAGAAACAAAAAAAAAACATCAAAATCAATTCATAATTGGCGGAGACATCACGTAACACACATACAAAAAACAAAATACAGTCGAATTGAGAACCTCGTGTTATGAAGTCGGTTGATGAACCTCTGTCTAGGTTACGACTGTCTTTATATCGTTTCATCGTATCCATAGTTAGTGTGTAGTTCTCGGGAATTGAGCTAAAACCGCTGCGATTTCCAGCCTGTTAGTTAAAAATAAATAGCACTCGTGATAATTTTTAAATTCAAATAAAATAGGTAGGTACTTATATAACCGCCCAAGCCGACCTTTGCTCTGACGATCAATAAACCAGATTCTTATGTATCACAAATGCATTCCCAAGGCCTTGAAGGGTCGCTGGGCAGGTGGCCGATTGAAATATCTTGCCAAATCTTTTTATAACATTAACACCAGTCATGTTGTGCCGACACCGCTCGGTGGGAGATGTAATTTTTCAGCACACTCTCCAAAATGTATTAAAAAAAATACAAATACTCCAATCTGCTTATAACCTTTTATTAGCAAAAGGTTTAGGGAAATATAACAAGTGCGCTGTACCACCTACTCGCTAAAGCGACCTCACCTGCAAAAGCAATAACTACAATTATTTTTTTCCGTCGAGCAGTCTGCTAAAACATGGGATTCACGAGGACCCAAATGAAGATCCTGTTGTGTAGATTCCGTACAGAGGAAAAATAGATAACAGATTATTAGTAGGATCGAGTGGTCTCTACGATTGTATCCTCCATATAACGAACGATAACCATATACGAACCTAACCTAAACCTTAAGTGGAAGGGCAGAAAAACCTCATTTCAAACAATTAACAAACATACCCTATTCCACAGAAACCGCACTGATAAAAAGTATCCTATGTCCTTTTCGAAGGGTATAGTTATCTTAAAAAAAATTTCGAAATCCGATTAGCTATAGAGAAATCTTACTTCAAACATTAACAAATTTTGGCTTAAATACTGGTATGTTTGTTTACAATAAAATGCATGACCTTAGTCAAAACAATCAGAATCTGAATTCGAATTTAATTAATCGCACAGTAAATAAATAAAAAATGAGTTAGGAATTTCTTAAAAATTAAGAATAATAATATGGAGTATTTTTGTTTTTTCTTGCTCATTGAGCAGCATCAAATTCATCTCATCATGGTAGGTACACCTACGTGTATATGGTACTTGATGATTGTGTGAGTGGGTACATACCCACCTACGCAATCTCATGTATCTACGCATATACAGTACACTATACAGCTAAAACACAACACACACCTAACAAACACTCCACTAGCACTCTCACAAACTAATTCACCTACACAAACAAACAAAAAAAAAACAAAAAGTATGTATAAGTAGTTTACAATATTCCGAATGTATAACAACAATGTAAAACTAGTAAGTAGTCATTATCGCGCTCGTGACGCATCCAGTTTAGTAACAGAGTCTCTAGGTCACCAAGACTGTATCTTGGTGACCTAGCCTAGTTTGGGGCCCGCAGTAACATAACTAAATGACTGTAACTATGTTTATACAGAATGCATGACAAATTCTAAATTAATATTTATGTATAATGTGTTACATAATGTGTTTTTTGGTCAATAAATTAAAATAAATAAATAAAATTTACCCAATACCACAGGAATTGCACTGATTTTCGGGACAAAAAGTAGCCCATGTCCGATTCCTGGGTCTATGCCACCTACAGATCAAATCTTATCAAAATCCATCTATAGTTACAGAGATACCTCATTTTAAACATTCTTTGCTTACACACACACATAAACACATACAAAAATCATCAATATAGTTCTTACAATGTCAAGTGGTTTAATTAATATTAATTGGATTTTAAGAATTCCGTAGTCGAATAAGAACACTTTTTTAATAACATAGTGTATTACAATTATTGGTAATAAATGCTGGCAAGTATTTTGGACAGAGATTGAGTATTGCCATTCAACGTGGCAATTCTGCCAGCATTTAGGATACTTTGGGAACTGGTAGCGATCTATTAGATTAAGTTTCGTACATATTTATATCTAGTTATGACTAGATATAAATATGTATATTATAATAGTAACGCAGCCAGCATTTTGGGCACACTGCCGACCAATGACTTTTTGTATTAGGTAAGTAGGTAGTTTAGTTAAATCTGTATTTTGATTAATCATGAATGTTAGTATAAATTAAATAAATAAGTCATAGTTATTTTTGGTTAGTTTTAATTCAGTTTTTAACTACATTATACTG
The DNA here is from genome assembly GCA_948107665.1 of Lomographa bimaculata. NCBI lineage: Eukaryota > Metazoa > Arthropoda > Insecta > Lepidoptera > Geometridae > Lomographa > Lomographa bimaculata. Next base: position 12,474,627 of record OX403587.1, on the reverse strand, counting down.
AATGTAGCATAATTATATTATGATGCAATAAAAGTTTCACATAGCTCTGTGTTCGAACTATAAACATGTACAAATATGCGCTTCAATAGCGGCAGCTCGATTGAGCTTTGTACAGTGAATTCAGAGAATCGTGGCACGCGACAGTATTCGGGAATTTCGGACGTTCCTGTCGCTCCCGTCGAGTAAGTTCATGTGTGTACGTTTGCTATTTTGCAGCGACATATTTACTCTTTTTTACTACAACCACACACGCATTGAATACCATATGTACTGTGAAACAACTGAACTACAAAATATAATAAAAAAAAAACATTCTGATAGATATACCTAGGCTGAAAATGAACAACCAATATACCCAATAGGTATCTTAATCTATATATATAAAAATCAATGGTTATGCGGTAGTCTCGCAATAAACTTGTAAACGGCTCGACCGGGTGTTTTTTTTGTTGTGTTTGTAATTGTCAGGGCAAGGTTTTTATGTATTTTTTTAATCACCCGGGCCAATCCGGGGCTAATCACTTGTATTCAATAAAATGTTGTAAGTTAAATGCTATGCTATTGATTTCCCTACAACAAAAACAAGTCGATCAAATAACTTTGACACTCGTAACGCTCGTAGACGTCGTAGCATGGGGGTAGTGCACAGTCTACGAGCGCTTTAAGGGAAAATAATTAAACGCAAGCAAAGCTTAAAAAAAACGGTTTATTTTCCCAACTTTGATCATATTAGATGTACTAAACACGCATTATTGAAGACATTTCAAGGGCTATTGATCAAGTCTTGATCAAATTTAAATGGGACCACTTGGAAAGCAACATCATTAAAAAAAAAAAAAAATCACGTGGAAAACACACACGTGCCAGAAACATTCACACCGAACCCGTCGCGAAATAGCCACTCTATATATTATTAAAAACTTTCATTTTTATAATCTGAGTAGGATTCTTGTGGTTTTCACACGGAACATTTTGTATTTTCGTTTGTCTTCATAAACGCATTGAACTGAAGCTCATAAAACCACTATAAAATCCAGTTGAGTTTGGATTAAAAATCAAAACTGTAAAACTGGATTAAAGCGGGTATTGTAAAATGGGGATAGTTTTATAACTGGCTAAAGTTTCAGTGATGGTAAAATTGGAAATGCGAATTTCAACACATCCGATATTTGTAAAGTTATATATTTAGATACGTAGTTTACTAGCTAACGCTGGTATTGGGCTAGGGTAACTTGAGTTACCTGTAAGCTCGATGTCTTGTAGGTAGCTTAGGTCTTTGCTGCATATAGTTTTAGTTTTGTTTTAGGAAATATAGGCAATTGGTCCGTAGATATTAGATGTATTTTACTTATATATTAAGGCGCCGGGTAGTGGTTGATTTGCCCATACAATCGTAATACCGAAATGATTTATAATTCAAGCATATTACCACCATACTGTGCTGTTATTCAGATAAAAAACGTATTAATCTAGGTTCCTGGATAGTTTTTATTCCAAAATAATTACCTAAAACGAAATATAAACCAATTGATTTTCACACATTATTACGACGTAAATGTCGCATCTTTAACTTATTCGTTTTGTATTAAAAACGAACACATTTCTTTTGTCATTACAACAGGAACATAGACTATCATTTCAAGGTACTATTAATACAAAAAACAATGGCTAAACATTACATTTTCATTCATAATTTTTGGTATTACGGCACCTATTATAATTGTTCGTTCGGTAGTGCTATCGCATCAAGCATGGGCACAGTTTGCAAGTTAAACAGAGACAGCCTATAGACTCGTTCAAAGCCACCCCGGCCTCTTAAGCGCTTTGGTAGAAATTTCGTCGTAATTATAAGTCTTACTCTTATTTAGATGATTGATGATAGTGTAAACTTCGTTCGTTTCTACGGGGGTTAGGAAAATAGTATTCAATTTTGTATTAATATTTAATATTAATAATTAAAATATTCTTCGAAATTAAAATATTATTACTTATTGGTGATGTGAATTATTCAAAATTGGAAAATAAATAATTAATGTGATTTTATTTTCAATAAATGTGTTACATTTATAAAAAAATTGTGTCAAGTTTTTAATAATTCTTTAACTTTTTTAAAAATGTTTTTAGTCAATATTTTTAATAACATCACCAACAAACAAAATTGAACACAGGATGGAAAATTGTTTTGGCTTCATCATGAAGACTTCTTTAGGTTGAATGCGGAACACTCGGTATCCCATCCCACCGCACACATTTATATGCGTGTTATAGGTACTATACAACAAAAGGTTTCAAAATCTAAATCGTTTACTCTTATGGGCCCCAAAGAGGCACTCATGAAAGTTAATGAGTCTACTGTCAGATTCGTAAAATTACAGCCATTTTTGTTTGTATAAATGCATATAAGGTGATAAATTAAAATATATTATACAGAGATCCAGGTAGGTTAAGTCTGAGTGAATACACTAACCTCTATTGTATCAAAGTGTTCAGGTGGCTAATTGAATAAAAAAAAAAAGTAAGGTCCCAGCAGCGGACGATGCCTTCAGCCCTTTTCGTCATACGTCGACGCCACCAAAAGGGCTGAAGGCCGAGGACAAACTACGTACCTTGACTTGGCCTACAAGGTAACCGCCTTGCGAGATGTAGAACCGACGATCATTGTCTCAATAGTAATTTCGGCGAACGGGCTAATAGCGAAAAGCAACGATTAACACCTTAAGAGGCCGGGGAATCTGTGAAACAAGTCTATAGCTGTCTCTGTTTAACTGGCAAACTGTACACTACCGACCGAACAAATTATGATAGGTGCCGTAATACCAAAAATTATGAATGAAATTGTAATGTTTAGCCATTGTTTTTTGCATTAATAGTACCTGGAAATGATAATCTATGTTCCTGTTGTAATGACAAAAGAAATGTGTTAGTTTTTAATACAAAACGAATAAGTTGAAGATGCGACATTTACGTCGTAATAATGTGTGAAAATCAATTGGTTTATATTTTGTTTTAGGTACTTATTTTGAAATTAAAATTATCCAGGAACCTAGATTAATATGTTTTTAATCTGAATAACAGCACAGTATGGTGGTAATATGCTTGAATTATAAATAATTTCGGGATTACGATTGTATAGGCAAATAAACCTCCGCAGGCCCCTTAAGAGGCTTTCGCTAGGTGGTATAAGAATAAGAATTCACTTTATTGTATAACTGTGTAGGTATAAAGAGATCTTAAAATATTTACATTGTTCCAACAGTAAATTCGCTTCGAACATACAATATTAATGTTTTGCTCATACAATGGTTGGATCAAAGGTCAGATTCAGACCAGACCAGTCCTCCTGGAAACTAAACGCATTGTCGGGGGTTCATCACTCTGCATCTCTGACCCACCGGTACTTGGCTTTTTAACTTTTATAGAAATATTGTAAAAAATCCTATACCATAGAAAATTATGAGTAAATAATAAACCTTCAGAAATGCGTGCTTGCTACAACACTTACAAGCACTTTCGTTTTTTGACAAGAATTACTAACAAACACCACGCAATACTGCTACCAATTTGTTTTATATTATATACACTTAGGTATACTTATATGCATGTTGTTAAGTTTACTTTGTACACGAGTAAAATTCTATGAATTATCAAGAGCATTTCAGAGGTGTAAGGCTGTCTTATTACTGGCTGTAAACTAGGAACACTAAAAGCTTTGCTATATTTTACATTGTAACCTGGTAATTTTAGGTACTAAATACTACATCATGAATAGAAGCAAGTAATTGCAGTAGCTACATGTAAGTATATAAACATAATCATAATAAATATAGTTCCTCTGTAATGTTCTTGCTTGACTGTAGGGTTATGAGGGTGTACCCATCGTAATCCCTCGTAAATGAGAGTGAGCCATAGAATAAGGGGTACCCCTACCTCGTTCACTCTGCCGTAGTTTAATAATACTCCATCCCTGGATCTCATTCACGAACATAGAAATTAGTTCGAGTTCTTTGTTCAAAGCATAATTATGTAGTGTTCAAACCTAGTTTCAGTTTATTTTGCGTAGGTGTGAAGTGGCTCTATTGTTCTGTGGGATTGAGCTGTTAAATTTTATACGGAGGTCGCGTTTTATGGGAAGTGCTTTCAGCGATCTACTAAAAAATACAGATACTACGCACGGAACATGAGTGACGCTAAAAAAATGGGTATCACTCTTTTTTTATGCTCGATAGGCAAGCACTTTACCAATCACCTGATGATCAGCGATGATGCTGCCAAAGATATAGCATGCTTGCCTAAAAGATATCTATTTACTCTTGAACATGAGAGTGACGCCGATAAATGGTTATTTAGACATCCATTCCTTATTCATATATCCAATCACACTTAGCACGTTCCTATTTATTTATAACAAATCACTTTGTTAAAACTTGTAAAGAGTTTCTCGGTGCTGGTTTTCTTTTTGTTTGCATCTTTCGTTGAATACCTAAGTTTTTGATTTTGACTACCGGCTCGTTGCTTTTTGACATATTCTGTATGGAACTTGTCAAAATGTGAAGGATGGTTAGTAAAACTTCATTTGATTTGTCGATTGTTCGGCTTCGCTCCCTTGTTCCTTTCTTCCTGCTTTGTATATCAGTATTTTTTAGTAGTTCGTTGGATACTTTACAGAAATTCAGGTTTTACACAAGGTTTTGGTTAAAAAGTATCATAGCTCGGTCATATACATACCCGGATAACTAGCTCGGTGCAGCCAAATGACTCGACGGTCTCTTTGAATATCTATTTATCCGTACATATTACACATCACTGTTAAACTATTCAGTTAAGAGCGCACTTTTACACATCTGTTGGTTAATGATGATTTGTTCGTTCTCGGGTCTAGAATGTAACTGAAAGGGCTGAAAGGTTGCCAATAATAATTTAATTATGAGGGCCACAGTGAGATGTAAGTCAAGGTTTTGATTTAAAGTAACACCTTTATTATACGCCTTTACTAAGAAAACAAGTTGTAGATAGGTAGTAAGTATTACTTAATTAAATGTATATATAGTTTATTACTAAACCAAAGCAAATTAAAATGTAAATTTCTTGTAAAAACAAAAAATGTACACGTAATGGGTAAAAAATGTAGTAGAAGTTAACATCATAAACAACTATAAAGTTTAAAACAGATTACATATTCTCATCCAGTTCCCCACAAATTGTGTTATATTTATAAAAACCTGGATGAAAATATAGAAACTGAAACACTACAATTTAAACTCATTATATCTAGAATAATAGGTTTAAATTGTAATGTTTACGTATGGTACATATATTCAAATGAGTACTATAATAATAATAATAAAAAATACTATAAACAGTTCAGAACAAAATGTTAACAAAAGTAAGATTCAAAGCAACAAATGATGGGGACGCTACCCACTGGTAGTAGGCTTGTGCACTTGAGTTACCTATAAGCTCTATATATTGTAGATAACTTAGTTATTATAAATGATAATCATAGGGTATTAGGTAAGTATCTTTAACTTTGTTTAACTAAAACCTCCTCTTTTTAACTTAAAAATCAAGCTACTAATTACAGGAGTCAAACCTAATTTTATTAATAATAATTAGTAGTATTACCATTATTTCCAATCCCGAAAATCTCTTTAACCGTAATACTATTAAGTAAATTATAAGGAATTTCCTCTACTCAATCCCCCATACACAACAGACAGATCAAATGGCCAAGCTACGTCAATTCCAATTTAGATTATTTGGTATTAGTCGAGCATTGCTTTGGGCACAATGATTGCTTGGACGTCGCGTAAATGCGATCTCGTGGTTAGTAAAATTGGTACCCTCAATACCTATAAATAAACTACAATATAATTAAATTATGACGCCTGAAATAAAGGACGATTACCTTTTAAATAGGTTTGCTATATATTGGGTATGCATATCAGGTGAGATAGTGGTCAAACCTATCAGAAATTTATGGAAGACAAAGCGCTACATTCTCACTTCTGAATCACTTGTTTTTTTATGTTGTACTAGCCGTGCCCCGCGGCTTCGCCCGCTATTATCAAGTTAAAAAGTAGCCTATGTGTTAATCCTAGGTATAAGCTATGTACATTCCAAATTTCATCCAAATCCGTTCAGCCGTTAAAGCGTGGAGAGGGAGCAAACATACTTACACACTTACACACAAACTTTGGGATTTATAATATTATTATAGTAGGATTTACAAACATTTGACCACTATCTCGCCTGATGGAAAGGAATAATGTCTGGTAAAGATTACACAGAAGATTACAGAACATCGTGTTAACGGTTATCACGCTATCGTCACCAAATTGTATATCTGTTACTTAGGTATTCTGTAAATCTACACAATTCGTTATTAGGTTTATAGAATACTTACACAACTATTTGCTACACAATATTACTATAGGGTCATATCAGTGTTATTTTTGTTAAAAAATATATTGTGTTACTGAAAAAAAAAAAAAAAAAAATGTTTCAGCTAGGAACTAGTCAGAGCATATTAGAGCGTTTGATGACTAATTACGTTTTTTTTTATTCTAAACGGTTTGTACTACTCGTTGGTCCCATAAAAAATCAGCAAGATCTGACTTGACAATTTTCCGATGTAACAAACTAATAGGTTGTTCAAGTAAAGGTCAAGGTGTTGGTAGCTATGCTACGTCTTCAGCCGCATCATCCCTTTCCATCAGATGAGATAGCGGCCTGCTTACCTATGACATAAAAAAGTCGGTAGGAAAATCTTTCTATATAGCTATAAATAGTACAATTTAGGTACTTACTAATTCCTCTTCTTCATATTGCCACCAGCATTTCCTGTCGTTTGTCATCAGTAATCATATAAATAACTAGCTTCCCGGACCTTCGTCCGCGTACAGAATAAGATATTTTCCAACAGAAAAATAGGAGCCTTTATTTTAAGTTAGACCTCTAGTAATACATCAGTGAAAACTGCATTCAATTCCATGCAGTAATTTTTGGGTGAGGCGTGTACAAACATACAGACATTTAATCTATAGATTGTAATAAAATACAATCTACAGTATCTTGAAAACTGTTTATCATTTGGTTTCGATTCGATGAAAGGAGACGTCCAAGTCATTATCCATTGTTATTGCAGATCATCCCATATCATCAAGAGGTCAGGACTAAGATACGGATAGTATCCTCCTAGACAAGTAAACAACTCCTCCATACAACTTTCTTTTTCACATAAAAGAAAATAGTAAGGAAAAAAAAATGTGCCAAACGTTTCATATAAATTGTTTCTAATTTTTTTTTATGAAACATTCCTAGGTAAGCATAAGATTAATAATTATAATTAAGATTCATATTAAACTATATGTAAACAAACGTGCCGTCTATGTCAAAAATGAAACCAGCAATGAAATAACCCTCAATTTAGCTCTGTGTTGTTATTTATGCTGAAAAAGATATTTAAATAAAGGAAAACGCTGAGTTGTAACTCAAACAGCTTTAAAAAGTGGGTCAGCTGGGCTCGAAATGAAATAAAACATACATTTTCACATTTTATTCATTCTTTTATGTAATCACCAGAGTTGTACAACTAAATAATCACAGTTGAAAACAAAACATAACTATGTTTATAGGTATAATATAATTATTTCTAAAATAAAATACGTAATTAGGTATGTGTATCGGAGTCAAACCGCGTGGTGTAGGCACGATTGAATATCGCTACTTTGTACTGGGTTGTGTGCTCTGCCTGTCCTAGTGTACGTGCAAATAGAAAACTGGAATTCCAAACAAAAAACCGCAGTTTCCGTAGCTTGCTAGCTTAAGGTTTCACGGTATATGAAGAAGTTAAATGCTGGCATTTTAAAAAGAAGCTTGCACTGCACCGTAAAAATACGAGGTATTATACAAAAGTGTAGATAGTAAATACGTATTTAGGAAGCATTTAAATTGGCTGCTTTACAGACAGGTTTGACGAGCCCGCATTGTGATAACTGATCGATCTCCATTAGAGAGGAAGCGACAGATGTTGCCGGCGCTAATCGCGTTCCTCTATGCCAATCTATTCTTGCTTCGAATATTCGCACTTAACATGCGAAGCGCCCAACTTGACATATAAAAGACAACGCAAAGATTAACATACTTAAGGACCTAAAAGTACATGTGAGACGCCGCAGAGCTCAGGAAAGTAGGTTTGTGCGCATCGAGGCACGTGGAAACAAAGTGTATGTAAAACAGTTCAAAAAACTTACAATATAACGTTGTATAAGACAGAAATATAAAATCGGACCCAAATCACTATCGTAATTCGTCTATATGTATGATACTGGCAGTGTAATGATATCAATTAAACAATAAGTAATAACTATTATGGGTGTAAGTGAATTCTCGTCAGCGAATGGAAACAAAGTAATGAATCTTTTTAAGGTCTGCTCTACACGATGCAACAGCAACGCAACCAAGTAACAACAATAGTAGCAACTTGTCTATCCTCGATCTTAGGTCCTTCTCTAGTTCGATTAGAAGTACGAAAATTTGCTATTTTCGGTATTTCTTTATAATTAATATTGCGGTATTTTCGAAAGTATGTGATAAATACCTGATCCTGCAGGAGACTGAACGTACATTTGCTTTTGGTCGCGTCGTAGTTGTAAATGTTTGTCGTGTAAACGTCACATAATGACAATTCACACAGAATTTATAGCATTTTGTCGATTCGAGATCGTAATTGCATATTGTTTCATACAAAATTAGCATGTAACTTGTTATTCGAATGAACGCACATTTTCATTTCCCCGACGATATATTTACACCCATTATGAAATGGCCTACTTACACGAGTAATAATTAACGAGAATTGCTTTAATATTGATGTACTTAATATTTGAATATTCATATTTGTTATTAGTGCAAACTAGGGGGTGAGCTTACATCTGGTAAGTCAATTGTATTTAACCAAGTCTACACGAAAATCTTAGGCTTTCAAACATATAATAAAATCAGTCATTTTAACGCAATTCAGTATATTTATTCTAAAATTTACACTGATCGTAATTCGATGTCGAAGTGAGACAGTCGAGGAGACCTTTGAATTACTTTAATTTTACTATTTTTAAATTCTTAATTATTATTTTATAAATTAATGACTTCTACTGATATCGACGATTATATCACTTCGAAATCGATAGAAATAGTAATCTAGCACAACACTCTTAATAAGTTATTGATATTTTTCTAGGTGCGACTAAATTTATATGTAAACATACGAATAAATAAAGTGCAAACACTTAGATCTACCGTCATTAGCTGCGTCCATTATGCTAAAAAATTGGCACAGTCCCATTCATATCCGCACCGTGCATGTTCGGCTACAATCGCCGAGCGCACGGCGGCGCACGCACGCCCAACATGCTCGCCTTCCACTAACTCCTCTCGCACGGTTCCTCATACGAACACAAATACACATTCTCACGCGCATACACTCTAAACTGAAACTCTCCGATGACTATTTATTATTTAACTACGGTTACAATTAGAGAAGTCGCTCCCAAATATTCTATTTAACTAGCACTACACGGAGACATTAGGAGAGGAACACCGGTTACTGTACATTTCACTTACGTTCTAAAATAATGTCAATAGTCAAATTTAATTAAAATCAGGGGAAGTCGTTCGAGTTTACTACTGTATATACAACCCCGTTGTTTAATTTCGAATGAGCATTAGGTATTAACTCGATGTCCGAATGGACCTCCGCTTCTAACATTACTATTATCATAAAATATAACATATTATTATTCCTTTACACTATACTAGATGATTTCACGCGAAGGGCCACATACAAGTGATATCACGTAAAGCTGTGAACTTACAAAATACTCGTATAAATTATTCACATTTATAGCACACTATCTACAAACACTCACAATCCAGATTCACGTCTGGCCCTCCGGCAGAAATCCGCTTATCTCAGTTACTTCCAATAAAATACTGACTCATAATATGGCTAAATCGAATAAAAACTTATATCAAATATTTGGTGAAGATGTACGTTTAGTCGTTTTATAAAATAACGTCGCAATTAAATATCTTAGAGTACTAAAGCTTAAGGGTCTACTAGAAATAAAATCGTATAAAATTGATAATTGTCATAGCGCTCGTGTCGGATGTCCGGTCGTCGATGGGTCGCTTTATTTACAGGATGAAACGCCGCGCGGTGAGCACTAACGTGCATATCGAACAGTGGTGCCCCAGGGCAGCTGGTGAGTGGGTTCGTGAGTTTGTGAGCCAATTGACTAAAGTTTGCGCGATGCGCGGGGTTTACAGTTGCTCGTCCATGTCCGGTCCATACAGGTCAGCCAGTTTGTCGAACCGCGGGCCCCAGGCGCCAAGATAGTCGTATTCGTGCGTTTCGTCGTCCGTACCTGCCGCAAACACATTGCATTAAGGTCGCATGAATTATTTATTAGGTTTATTCGGACCCGAAGATGGTAGCTTCGATTTTTCGCTTTATACACGGAAAATATATTGCTTTGTACAGAATAGGTCATACATTTTAAAAGGTTCGGCTTTGATCAAGCACTTTGTAAGTAGTTGGTACTCGCATGTAGCTGAGTTTGTGGCAATTTTCTTTTTCAAGCTACTGTTTCTATTATACAACTGTATTGAGAGTTTCAAGCGGTGCATTATTGTAATCAGATGGTTAAGTTAACTTTGTAGGTACACAGGCAATTATTGGTAGGTATCTTTTCTAAACTACCTGAACATTATTAAAATCTTCTCCATCCATAGGTTGTCTGGAAGAGATTGCTTTTAGCGATAAGACCACCGATTGTACACTTACTATTTTTTGTTAGTAAGTTATGTAAGGTGTGACAATAAAGCGTTAAATAATGTTTAATATAACTATCAGAAAATGAGAATTTTCAGTCTGAAACTTTCATGTATAAGACATTATGTAGATCTTGCTTTCTTTTCTATATAATCTATTTTTTTTATATGTCATTTAAAGATCTATTAACAATCATTCTTTTCTAATTAACAAACAACCCTACACTAAGTTGAAAGACTTTTGTCGTATGTGCCGGTAACATTTACATCACACACACAATTACACACAGAACCAGAAGCTCCTGGTCCTGTTGGGAAACGAACCCAGGACCCACGGCGTAGAAGCCTGCTTATTGCGCCAACTGGGTCGTCTTCGATGTTTACATCTAAATGTAACAGTAAGTACTTTTATTCTTTTTTTTTGCTTTAAAGATCTCCGATTGTACCGGTTTATACTTTTCCATTGAAATTTGAGTACATTTGAAGTAACCCTATCGTTTAGCAGGAAAATAATAAAACCCACCATTTTTTACCGCAATTTCTTTGATCAGCGGCCTCATTATCCTCATGATCATATCTCAAAAAAAAATATCGGCTACATTCTGGTAAGATATAACATTGTTAACATTGGGATGGAGAAGCTATATCATTAATTTACCTTATATATAAAAAAATATAATAAATCTTAAATATCTCGACTGTATTTAGCGAGGGTTCTCAGAGTCAGAATAAGTGAAGGAACGAGAGCGTGGCCTTGAATAGTTTGTCTTAAGACTATTTCCTTTTCCAGAGTTTAGACTATCTATTGACCAAATTTAATGCAAATCCAGCCGTTTCATATACAGGGTAACCCAAAATAGAGTTATATAAAAATGGACCACAATACGTACTTATTAGAATTTATAATAATATTCCCTTAAATATAATAAACGAATCTAATGATAAATCTTTCCAATCAAAACTGCCAAAATTACTAAAAAATAAATGCTACTACAATATCAATGAATATTTTGAAGATAAAACGTTACAATCTCATAGCTAAATAAAACCTTAAATAAATAACTTGTATATACTATGTGAAATAGGAAGATACCAACTCTAAAAGATCTCAACTCCAATATTATATTAGATAGAAAATAACATACTTGATTATACCCTACTTTACAGGGTGGATCTCTTTAGTTTCTAAGTTTAGTCTTATGACCTACTGTACATGCAATGCATATGAATAAATAAATAAATTTGTAAAATACCAAAAACCTCTCAGATAGAGTCCAACGTCATTCTAGGTACGACTATCGCAAAATCTACTACTGCCGTTTTATTTTATTTTTTTATTTTGTTTGTCCGCCTTTATTCCTCCGACATAGATCGAAGACATTTTTTGGCTAAAACATATTGTACAATACTACTGCCGTTGGCGAGCATGCTACGAGGCGCGGCGCGGCGATGTAGTTGCGCGATAGTTTAGTTAAACAACTATTAATTACAGATTGTATGGAATATATCATTTTAATTATTACGGAAATATAGCATCAAGTATAAAGTGGTAAAACTAAATGAGCTAAGGGTTAAAACAAGAATCAGGGTCCGAGACTTTTCTGGTATTCAAAATCACCCTGTATACCTTGTATCAAACATATTATGCACAATCTCAAGCGTCTTTAACTCAGAATTTTCCAAATTTTGGAGGCATTCTCGTTTTTCGGATAATTATTATATTAATTAGTCTTTAGAATATTGAGTCATCGCCGCATGGTGTTTCCTGATGAGCACAATATGGGAGTCTTCAAGTCGCGAGTAAATAAGTCGTCGACCACATCGTAGCTTACCATCAGGTGAGATGGTGGTCGAAGTTTATCTATATTGAATAAAAAGTTGTTATCCTAAAAAATTAAATGCCATTAAAATAATCTAATTCTAAGTAAGACGTACTTATCATAACATAAGTTTGCTTCTACTAATGTGTCAAACATAACCCTGCTCCAATTCATAACTGTGATCTATTCCATTCGTTTTTCCTCCTCGGCACTCTTTTCCTGCTCCATTCATTTAACCTATCTTTGCAAGGGTCACCAGGCAATGTGACATTTGACTTTATCCTCTTACGTTCATATTACTTATAACTTTTGGAAAACCATTGGTTTACCAAGAAAATAGAGTATTTTCTTAGACCCAAATCTCAACAGGTATGTCGTGCTCATTTACGAATTAATGGTTATCGACGACAACATTGAAGAATGCTAATATAACAAGTGTTTATTTACGGCGAAAGAGTGCAATTCTTTGCCCGTGTCTTAGTTACAAGTCACAGACAAAGTCAAGTAAAAGAGTCAAGGTCCAGTCATAGTCAAGTCATGCCCTAATAAAGTGGTAGAAACTCTTTTTTTATACAAAATACTCTGCTGTTACTTTTCAGACAAAAAAAAGAAAGACCTTGAACCATATGTTTTATACATTGCCTCAACAAATTTGTAGTAAAGATTACAAATTCAATAGAGGGGCATTCATTTTTAAACTGGAAGATCTCTACTTATTACAGAAGAGATCTTATCATAAAAAATCATCCCTATATTAATTGGGAGATTTTTTAAATCTTATTCTTGTAAAAAATGCGCTTCTCGAAATTTGTATGAAATTGTGCGTTTAAGGAAAGTATATAGGTACCTATAGACTCACCAGAAGCCAGTGAAGACAAGGAGCCAGCGGTGCTGCCGCCACCCTCATAGGCATAGTTGCGCAGATCGTCGAACGGGGGTGCGTTAGGGTCGCTGTCGGCTCTTCTCTTGTGCTCTTCGATGAACATGCCTACGTTCGTCTCGCCTGGCAGCGGTACTCCCACGCCTGGGGGCACGCCCACGCCCACTCCCATAGGACCCACGCCCAACCCGACGCCCATCAGCGGATCTAAGATGAATAGATATAATCTAATTAAGATAATTATACTTTTATGAAACCAAATATGTTGACCTTTATATGTTCCGGTCTGATTAATAGGAGTACAATTTCTGTCGTCAAAGACTGTTAAAAAATAGAACTAGATACTTTGCTTCAGTATTAGAAATCGTTTTTCAAGTATTTACGAGACAATTACTTAATTCTTTGTTTTGAGTTAATAAATTTCAGTTAATCATTCATTAAAAAACTTTAACAAAGTATTTTTTCTTAAAGGAAGTTGTACACGAGTCCTCGAAAATTCCTCGTTTGTATAAGAACTGCATAAAAGCACATTCAGTTTTATTTGAATGTAATACAAAATAAGTTCCTGCAAAGTCTACGTCCCTATCATGAACCTGGATGGCAATTTAACATTAAACAAGACTACACATTGGTCAAAATAAAATCGACGCGGATATTATTATATATTGCAATTTCTGGTTAAGGAATATTTAATAAATCTACACCCATTATTGTGTGCAGGCTAATTTTAATTACACATAAGGAGGTCATTTCAAGAGACTATGTTTTGAAATCCACCAACATTTTACAGAGGAAGGTAGATAAAACTGAATAATGTGAAAATCTAGAACAAAAATCTAACCACATGATATCGTTAATATTGCTGAAAAACCTTTAATTTACGTTGCACACGAATCCATCAAAATAATCAACGGACATTTAACAAAAGTAAGACATTTTTAATTAGTAATTTACGTCAAAGCAAAAATTCTAACCGCGATGTTTTACTATCTTAGTCTAAAAACAGTGATTCTCTATTGATCCAATCACATCTAAGTTTGGAAGGTAACGTAACTTTGATCACGCTCTCATACAATTAGATAATTCAATATATCGAACACAAACAATGTGATAAAAACATTCGAATTCTCATTGTTTTAGACAATATGGAACGAAAACACATAAACTAAACAAATATCGAACTGTTATAACATTTGCCTACACACTAATTATTTTTAAATATTCAGGCAACCTTAGAAAAAACTCGATCTCGCTGGTATAAAATAAAAGTGGATGTTTATATATAAAAGAAAGAACATAAGTGAAACAAAATAATAGTAAAATAATATATATTGTTATTATTTTTGTTTATTTAATATATAATATATTTTTTTCGTATTATTTTCGGTTAAAATTTAGTTGGATTCCTATAATAAATAAAAAAAACAATTCATTGCAAAAAAATAAAACACATTACAACATAAAAACACATTTATATCAAAATTTTACTAGCGGTAGACAGACAGACCGCTTCAGTATGAGGGCCAAGGCCTAATAGTCTATTGTGAAAACGAATTCTATCAAGGCCAAGACTAAAACGGTCGCATCTATCAGTGCAGTTTAGGGCAATAGGAGTAGATTTAGCATGTACTGCGAGTACAAGCGTGCATGGACTCGTAGCCCTGTTTTTAATCTACCCCTGTTCTTGGTTAAGATGCTCGCTAAAGTAGTGTCACAAAATAATTATAATATTTGAATAATAGTAACATTTGAATTCGGCATCCCTTAAAGGTGGCGCTTCTTATATCGCTGTTCACCCCTCGTTCACGAGCTGTATAAACGAAACTTATACAGCGTTGTTCTTAAAACACCCCAAGGTGTTCCGAATTTAAACTACCAATCCACGACGAAACTTAGCTCATTTAGAACTCGAAAATCTTTCGTTCGTATTTTTGTTACGACTTATATTTTTGTGCGGACTCGTAGTTTGCCTTATTTTCTGATTAATTTATAGCTATGATTTCCAAGTCGTTTTTAAATTCTAAAGTTTACTATAAACTTGCGGGTAATGTATGGTTTAACTGAATACCAGCGTCCAATTTTAGCTTGGCATAATGCTGAAGTATTACGACAATAAAAACATTGATTTTGTTTTATCTACCGACTTCACAAAAAAGGACCTACTCAATACGACTGTATTTTTTTATGTGTGTTATTTGTGTTATTCTCATATCTTCTTTCCACGTGAACCAATTTTGAAGATTTTATTTTTTTTAGGAGCTGGTGTTTTCCCATTGATGCCATTAAAATTTGGTCAAGATCTGATCAGTAGTTTTTGAGTTATCGTCAATAATGCGTGTTTCATACATTGAATATAATCAAGGTTCCGAAGATAAAGCGGTGAAGTCAGCTTTTTTTAAGCTTTGCTTGCGTTTAATTATTTCTAATGTTGTTATAATAATATTTATTGGTGGCAAATAAATGTATTCTCTTTGTTTCTCGGAGAAGAAATTTGTATATTAGAATAAAAAAAAGTTCTGCAACCTTCAGAAAAGCTAATGAATATTAATTATATTAGAAAACATTTTACGGCCTAGGAATAGTGAATTTTGTAGTCACTATTTGATATTCAGTGGCGTGGCTCATAAAATTTCTACGGTCATCAATCCTTCCTTTCATTACAGTAAAACATTATTGAATTGTTTATAGCAAAGAGTTTTCATATTTCCTGCTTCATTTTACGAGCGTTGGCAACAAGGATGTTATCTTCAAAACGAATTCCTTTGAACTGACATATATACTTACAAATATTTCCAGTATACCCAGATTGAAGAATCTACAATATTCTAAGCATAGATGCGACGCGTGCAAATATCAGAAGCTTTATATCTCAGAGTTTTTATTAAAACGTATTTTTCCTTTGCGAGACCGCTTCGTTCTTTGCGACATCAATAGAGATAATGTCACTTGACAAAATGATAAGTTTTGAAAGTTACGCAATAAACTTGAGAAAGCTTTGCACTGATATTAAAGATTGCTCAGCGATTGTGGCCAGAGTACGACCAGGAAAATAAGAACTTTACCACTACACGTTGTACTTGCCTTATAATTAATTAGATTAACATTAACATTAACGCTTTTACACTCACAGCCCCACACAAAGTTCGATGACTTGTGGGTGTTGGTAACATTTATATCACACCAGAACACAATCACAACCAGAACCAGAAACTTATTTTCCTTAAAGAGAAAACTTGTGTTCCCGCCGGGAATCGAACCCGTTACCCCTGCTTAAAAGGCGAACGTGCACCTAACTAAGCCAACAGACAGTTCCGATATTACAACAAAATTTATTTATTATTCAAATAAATGTTATCCACGACTGTTGTTGATTCTATTTTATTTTATTATGTCAGTACTAGTCAGCAGTCACTGTCAAAGTAATGTAAGATAGTCTTGGTCCAGCTCTAGCTGCAGCAAAGACCTTGCAAAGTGGTAGAAACTTTACTAGAACTTGAGCCTTACTAGGCAGAATTTAGGTGTTAATTTTTAAACCATTTATTTATATATAATCCACTTACATGGCATTTTCTGCGGGGCATGATCAGGCAGGGGTCCTCCTATCGGTATCTGTAGCGGCGTGATATCAAAGGCAGTCATGTCATCTTCACCACCCCCCTCGTCGTCATAGTTGATGATGTTCTCGCGAACGTCGTCATCAGGTCCTGGGTATTTGATGTGTGCTTCGCGACGCCGGTTGTATACCACGAAGACCAAAACCAGAACTGTTAAATGAAGTAAGTGTCAGAGATTTATCATTTTAGAAGAATGGTGCAGGAAGCTCGTAACAGAGAGCGATATAGTCGGCTGGAACGTGCGCTGCTAATAGTATAGGATTCTATGATACCTACCCAATTAAAAATATATAATATAGAACTAATTGCACATGATTTTAAAAGTAACAGGAGGAAGCATTTGATCAATTCACCTTATGGAAATAGACGGTGCAGCCGAAGATGTAATCTTAATAAATGTATTTACTTTCTTTCTGATTTTAAAATTGAGTGACTTTTTTAAGTATCGAGCTTTTGATTTAGTTTTATATAAGCGATCTTTAAAGCAAAGTCATGATGTCCTTCAAAATTTTTAAAATTAATTTAGTGTAACAACTGCAATCAATTTTAATACTCTATTTCGTAAATATTGCCTTTTATGGTGTATAACCAAGTTCATTCTATTATGTGTATTTTTTTTTTCTTTAATATACTGAATAATAACAAACAGATAAAAAATTAAAACACTGAATAATAACAAACAGATTAACATATTTTAACAAAATTAAGCAGAGAGATACAAACATTATATAAGAATTTCATCTGCTACTCTTTATCTTAATCAACGCGAAAATAGCTAAGGGGCACATGTTTTTATGTATGTGTCGTCTTCATAAGAACACGTCGGTTATATAGGTAAACACGTCTTGGGATCAAAAGAGCAAGGGAATTGGTATTTTATTTGGAATCTGGGGCGCTTACCGTGACAGATCCCATAGCTAAAAGAAACGTGTCTGAAAATATCCTTATAAAATCACTGACAAAATCAAAGAAGCTCTTGATCAAATGTAGAGTTTATTAACAATCATCTTGTAAAATATAAAAGAAACTGTCTACAAATTTTCTTGTTTTGTTACGATTGTGTAAAACATCAATATACTTAAACAATTCAAAATATTGCGAAGCAAATTTCCAATCCTCAAATAAACACAGAGATAGCATTTATTCCTGTATTTTGCAACATGTTTAGCAATCTAGGCGTCAAATTGCTAAAAATAATCGCTGTCTCTCTCTTATCTGCAATTTTGTGTCAATGCATCTCGTTCACCCGAGATAAAATTTTAACAAAAAACTACATCAGACAAGAGTATTGAAAATTTTTAAAAATTTATTCGAAACTAAATTGATCAGATAAATGTCTTGTTTTGCTACTAACTGACCGTTTGTGTAAAGATTGAAAAATTGCCATAGTTAAGAATTAAATGCCATTTTCTAAACTGCAGAGATCACATGGATACCTAGAGCCAGGCAATTTCAATCTAATTATTGATCAAAACAGCTACCGGTCCCCGTTCTTCCAGTAACGAAGCTTTAACTAGATAGTAGCGTCCTTCTGAGGAATTAAGTTAATAAGATCACACTAATAAATTACTCTCCGGATGGAATATGTTTTGTACAAGGATAAATTAGGCAAGATATTACGATGACGCATAAATACTTTATTATTCAACAGAAATAAGCTACCGAGACTAGATTTATGTAGGTGAGTAACATACACATAACGATAACAATAAATAACGATATTTCTCCGTAATTTACTTAGCCTGTGGATATAATACAGATGCCTATTATGTTACGTGGAACTTAGATACGAGTATGAGCGGGGATTGCTTTAGTTATTTCAATATCCGTTCTGGAGGTAGGCTTTTATTATAGAGAGGGACTTCGGGGTGGTTTTAGAACATAATGGGCGGTAATACGCATATACGTAGTGAAGACATTTCTATTGTTATTGAGTTTCGATTTACCTATTACTCATTGGTGATAAAACGGAATTCCAAGCGTCTCGATCACAATTCCTTTGTTTTCAGCTGTAAGCCTTATCTTTATGTTAGGCGTATTAACGTCACAAGTGTGTAATATGTTCGAAGTATCTATTTGTAACTTTACAAAATGATGTCGTATCCGGTACAGGAAAGGTAACAGAATATTGTTTATTTGCTCGAAATCACTACCCGTCGTATCGATTTATTATCAACTTAATACCAATTTGCAGCGTATGCATAAACCGAGTACAGTATTCTCGAGCAAACAATCAACAATTAATGCATGCAAACAAATGGAATGACGGTGCTCACCTAAAAGCATGAACAAACAAACAATGATAGCTATAATGAAGTCCCGGGAGGGCGTGATGATCCCGGACGCTAGTAGTTCCAGCTCGCAATCGTGTCCGGTGTAACCGAAGGCGCAGATGCAGTCGTAACGTCTCGCTGGCTCGCGGTCCACGCAGGTACCACCGTTCAGGCAGGGATTTTCGATGCACTCGTTGATGTTGATGCAAGTGCCTTCGCCTCGAGTCGAACCCCCGGGGCACCTATGCAATGCGCGATATACCTCTCTATAGCCACTGCGCGCGCACTGAGCCCCTTGATATAGCATGCACTACCGCTACATAAAATAGTGACATCGGCATTCTTGTCGATAATCGAGGTCGAAACATTAATATGCAGGCAATTAAACAGTTCATTTAGCTTGTCAGAATACTCCTCAATATCGATAAGGATGTCGAAGTGTTGCAATGTGATACATAAAAATATGGATGGTGTATGAGTGCGCAATGTGAGTGCTATGACCATCTAGGTGTGGTTAGTGCTCACTCATTATAATGAGGAGGCAGACGAGGATGGCTGCCAGCGCGCCCATGCTGAGCTTGAGAGTGCGGCCTTCTTGCACCAGCTCGCAGTTTTCCCCCCAGAAACCCTCAGGACACAGGCAGCGATATCCGGGCTCTCGGTTCAAGCACGACCCGCCGTTGCGGCAGGGAAAGTAGAGACATTCGTTCTTGTCTACGCAACCCTTGCCGTCCGGTGACAATACCAAACCCTCACCGCAACTGAACACCATTCCAATATACATATTAATACATCACATAAGCGTTAATACATCTCAATAAATATATAAGAAGGCATAATTATGTTAATATTGAAAAGTAAGTAGCATATGAATATTACATGTATTCAAATATGTTATTATTATTTATTAAATATAAAGCTTGTTATATCTGGGATTAAATGCGGCGTTACAATAAAATACACATATTAAGAAAAGTAAATATTGAACTCAGCGCGCGCCAATGAATATACAGAGAAAATAAATACAACATTAAGTAAATCAGGGGAATACAGTTGCGACGAAATTAATAGTATAAATATATGATTATTTTAAATTAACTTTAAATTTAAATTGTAATTTTATTAGAGATTAAAAAAATTCAGGGATTACGTGTATAAATAAAGAATACTCACGTGCATTCATATTCATTCCAGAGATCTACGCAGACAAAAGGCTCGGTGCAGTGCACGTTGATGCAAGGACTGTTAGATGGACAGTTCCGATCGAGGTTCCTGGCCATGGTCGCCTGTCCCCACTGAGTGCCATTCATCGCTGGCGGCAATGGGAGGTGCTTGCCCTCCAGTCTAATATCATCTAAACAGCCCTTCTGAAAATCAGCATACACCTCAAACGTTCTTACGCCGGTGTACTCAGCCTTGCCACCCGCATAAACACCCTCCTGCTTATCCACCAACAACCACTGATGTCCTTCAAAAGTAAATGTTTCGTTGTATCTCCGGCCTTCTCCTCCATCAATCTCTAAAGTGGCTGCGCTTCCGTAGCGGCTGACACGCGCGATATGCCATTGACCGTCGTCAACGGCGACAGAATTGAGCCACACGTCTCGCTCCTCCGTCCGTAAGGAATTCAGATTGTATCGGAAATGTAATCGCGCGTCTTTCACTTCCAATATTCCGTATTCCCTGTTGTGCTGATCGCTTACTCTGAAAAGTTCGCCGTGTGGCTCACGCGTTCGGAATCTCAATTGGACCTGTGTGCTAAATCTATCAGGCTCGAAACTCAAGGCGAACTTTACGTAGCTTTGAGGCCGAAAACTAGTAGGGGTAGTTGGCAAGTTGCATGACGGCCCCGTCCAGCCCGGTTGGCATTGACATCTCGCTTCCGAGAAACTACCGACGCAGGTGCCGTGTTCCCAACATCTAGAAGTAGTATCGGCTTGATTACATATCTCTTCGGTTTGCGGACACCCGGCAACCGAATTTCTTGAAAGCCCAGGGTGAGCCAAGTCGTACAATTTGCTATTATGGACCAAATTTCGAATGCATCCATCAAAACCTTTGCCAATGGGCATATACTGCCAATGATAATGAGTCGGGTCAAAGTGCTCAATGTATAAACCACCAATTTGAAGGGGTGCATTGACATTTAAGTACTCGTTGAATGGTGGTATTGTACCTGTAGCTTGACAAGTGGAATCGTCAAATTCGGGTGGAGTACCATCTTCCATCTCTTGAATATCAGCAGATTTGCAAAAATCAACTACCATTCGTACATTTTCGGTATCCCAGAATATGTCAATCCTGTGCCATTCACCGTCATCCAAGGATTTTTTAGTCTTTACTCTAAGTTCAAGAGTACCAGATCCAAAATCTATCAACAATCGCGGATTACCTCGTTCTAATTCCACAGAAATGAAGTCAGATACCATAATTTCTTCGGGTTCTGGTGGTACTATCGGTCCATTGTACAGGAGCACACCTTCAGATTTCCTTGTAATAAACTCGAAACTTAAGTGAGAAGCATCGCACATTTCCAACGCTGGATACCAAGCCCAACCAGTACCTCTAAAGCTCCTGGATGTTTGTTGACACCTTGGCCCCGTATAACCAGGTGGACAAGAACACGTTAGACCATATTTTCCTTCAATGCATCTTCCACCATTGTAGCAAGGTGAGTTACGGCAAGTTTCAGCTTGAGTAAAGTTTCGAGCTCCACATGTGCATTCTGCAATCACATCTACTCGGACACCAACAAGAGCAGTCTTATTTGCATTGACCATGTATGGAACGTTGCTGATATCAAGTACATTGGTACAAGATCCCTCACACATTTGATTTTCATAAATACATTCGTCGATGCCAACCATTGTAATATTTATCCCAACCGCTCTTTCAATATCCTCTCTGTGCATAAGGACTATGCCATTTAACCGGATTGGTTTGTAGTAATGAGCGCCATGTGCCGAAAAACGAATGTCTGTCACAGGTGGGTGCTTTTTCCTTAATTGGACGCTAAATATGTCAATGTTTTCGCGTTCTGTGTTGAGCAAATCAGCTAATTTATCCTTGAAAATATCTAGCTTGCTCCTCGATACGCTTAAGGTTTTATAATTCCAGACTCTTATAAAATCTTCATCTGATATACCCGATATGCGTATTGACCCAGAATTAATAATGGCTTCGTGTGATATCTCTTTCACGTAAACGGTCACATTAGCGGGTACATCTGTTTGTGTGTGCTTCCGATCATACACTTTAAATTTAAGATGGTATCTGCCTTCTTTTGTTTTGTGTCTCATCTGTATCATACCCGTTTCTTCATCTAACGTAAAGTTTGGATGCTCTGTACTTTCCCAAAAGAACTTTTTGTCTGGCAAGTCCCAATCGTCAAGATCATAAACATAAACACGCCCAACTTCTGTGTCAGGAGCTTGGCCTTGATACTGATAACTATAGACAAGAATATCTTTTGAGCCTGGTTGCATCTTGTTATCATTAACGTCTCCGATTACTACGGTAAGCGTACTGGTACCAGTCATGGCTGGGTTACCGTGATCTTTTATAATAATGGGAATGAGATATTCTTTCTGTTGTTCTCTGTCAAATGAACGCAATGATGATACAATTGCCATTCCGTCGCCGTTAGCACCTTTTTGATCTTGTTCAACTTTGAATGATGCTCTGATAATATCATCTGCACCGGGGTCTAATCTGAATTGGAAGGGAGGCCCATTACTTTTTGATCTGTCATCGTCATCTGTGGCTAAGATTTCAGCCACTTTCTTCGGTGTAATATGTTCAGTTAAGACTGGTCTGTAATCTTTTAAGAATGTTGGAGCATTGTCGTTGATATCTTGCACGATTACAGTAAGAGTTGCAGTAGCTGTTCTTGGAGGAACTCCATCATCAATAGCTAATATTTTAACTTGATGTCGAGGAGTATCTTCTCTGTCCAAAGATCTTTGAATACTAACAGTACCTTCTTGATTAATAGAAAACTGCCGTTTTCTGTCTGACGATCTATCAATAGCGTAAGAAACCTTACTCTTGCCACCTTGGTCAGGATCTGTTGCTTTAAATGTTTCTAAACTCTTTCCAACTTCTGCATTTTCATATACCGATACTTCTATATTAGCTCTCTCAAACTGTGGTTTATTGTCATTTATATCTCTAAGTTTCACTACTACCCACGAATAAGCTACGTGATATTTATCGTTGTCATTATCTTCTCCTTTATCATTAACTTGTATCCTAAATCTGAAGCCATTACTTTGTAATTGGTCTTCATAGTCTAAGGGCTGTACAATTTTTAGTGACCCAGTACCGTCATTATTCCTTACCATAGTAAACTTATCAGCACCATATCCACTATTTTCAATAACTTTATATTGAAACTTATTTGTTTCATCTTCATCGTGAACAGTTACTGTTAAGATAGGCATTTCAGGTAAATTAGTGCCATCTGTTTCATCAACCTCTGTAAACCATTCATCTTTGGTGAATTGAGGGGGCATATCGTTTATGTCTTTGACTCGAATAGATGCCGTACCTGTACCCTTTAACCCCCCACCATCAGACGCTACTATCTGTATTGAATAATCCGGCGTCCTTTCCCGATCCAAACAACAAACTGCCGTTTTGATTACACCTGTTTCCGGTTCTATTTCAAAAATAGGAGAACCCGTTTCCTCCTCGATTACGTTTTTCTCTATGGAATACCAAAGTTTCGCATTATTGCTTTCGGCAGGGTCATCATAGTCAATTGCGGTCATTGTCATAACAACCATACCGGCAGTGCCGTTTTCTGTGACATTGCCGAAATAAACTCCTTGAGGGAAAATAGGGGCATTATCGTTTATGTCTTTAAGATTAACTTGAACATCTGCGTATCCTACGAGACCTTCCCCTCCTTCATCTTGAGCAAAAACTGTGAATCTCCACTGTGGCCTGCCGTTAGGTTGATCTCGGTCCAGAGGCTGCAGACAATAAAATAACATAAATACCGTCAAGTCAAATACCTTAAATTCGAAACATTTATTCAATTCATTCGAAATAGCTTTAAATAAAACTAACGAGGGTCATACCAACATTTTAACAGTTAAACGACACGAGCCTATGCAATAAAAACATTCCTGGGTATAACTTGTGATGTAATAAGCCCTAAAACGATTTTCGTGAAACATGTGGGGGAGGAATGGTCCACTTTCTTTTTATTGTCTTTCTACAAAACTGAGATTCAACCTTAAAGTATATCTGAGTTAAGAAAATATATCTCATCCAACTTGTTTGAAATAATATTTACCATTAAAGAGCATTTGAGCCTCTTTGAATTAAGTTAAGTATTTTCTACTTGAGCAAGTTCCGAATTCATATTATGACGTTGTTAAAGTAGGCAATTAATATTCAGCGACCATTCGAGTTTTCTCGTTACAGAAATATCTACGAGTACATTCAGGTTATGAGACAAATGGAATGCAATAAATGTGTGATTGCATTTTGCATGCGGAGCACGCCGTGTCCTGCTGCCCGCTATCTAGTCACGAGTCCATGTTCTCATACCGACACCCATGTTGTTAAAACTTCTGAACTTCTATGTATTTCCTCGCTGGCGTAAGCTGCGCTAGTATATACTGAAATTAAAAAGTTTTGTTATACTCACTTTGAGCACGAATATTTCTCCTGTGGTGCGATTAATGTCGAACTTGCTGTTAGCCGGGTTGTCAGGATCGATTCCTTGTCCGGTGAGGAAATAAACGATGTTCTGCTGTCTATCCTTATCACCGTCTGTGGCTGTGACCTAAATAATAAACAGAAGTTATTTGAGCAATTATATCCACGAAACAATGTTATTAAAACGTTGTACGAAAGTGTTCAACGAAATAAATGATACCCAAATAGTAACAGCCGTTGAAAAAAAAATTGCTTGAGTCTACGTAAATATAAACTAAAAAAACTAACAAAAATACATTTCCCGATTTCAAAAAATATATAGCTGCACATTGAGCTTAATAAATCACAAAACTTGGCCTTTGTATTATTTAATTTGATTATATTATATGTTAGGTATATTAAATTTCAGCACCGAAAAGAAAAAAAACATAACGAGGCAATACCCTCAGGCTTCCTCACGGAGCCTATTATTCTCGCAAAACACAAACATATTCCATAAACCAAATCAAATTCCGACGAGAAAATAATGGTTCCGCCGAACTTTGCAATTTGATTTACCTTCATTATATTCAAAACGCCTTGAAAATGTATTCATGCATAGTAGTTATTAACAAGATAGAGACAAGAACTTTGTACTCCATCACTCGCAGTAAATAGATTACTAAGATCTGGACTTGTCACAATGGCGGAGAATATTAAGACCCACGTAAATCGGATCGCCAGCTTGCAAAACACAACCAGCTACTATTTTATAGTGAGGTTGATTCTTAGGAAGTTTTCGCAAAGTTTATGAACCCGCCAACACCCGGGATTGTTTGAATCACCAGCCGACTATAGCGGGCTACGTTGCCGGAAGTAACCAAAACTTTCCTCTTTAAGGATCTCCGGACGAAGAAAGCTGAGCAACTTTTATCACTATATAAAGAGTTTGAGAGCGAATTGGAATGATTTGTAATAAATTATATGTTATCTGTTTACTAAGTTTTTCTTAAAGACGTCGAAATTCTTTTATGTAAGCCTGGAAATTACAATTTTTGTTCTATATGCTTTCAATATTTGATCTGTAATCAAGTACAATAATTGTATTTCGGAAACACATTGAACTTCTTTATTATGCATGAAATGTTACAAATATTATGTATGCGACACACCGACAATCTCAATGCAATCTTCATACATAAGTATGTTACAGTGTAGTCGTATCTCAGTTTATGGCCAGGATTCCAAGCTTATTTTGCATTCTCCCATAACACAGCTTCACTTCCTCGTTTGCACCTTTTATTTCTTTGTTCATTCTGTAGTCTTGGAAGACACGTAGGTAGAATAATCAAATAAAAACTTATCTAATGTGTTATTGCTTCTTAGTGGTCTAATTGGGGCTTGACTCCAGTAAACAAGACTGAAGAAGAGACCTTTATATAATTTGGATAAGTTTTTTTTTTTTTTTTTTTATTTGTCACAGGCTAGTGTTTGACCACTATCTCACTTGATGGTAAGTGACGATGTGATCGAAGCTGGTAAACACACTAGTTGCTATAATAGGTTTACGTATTTAAGGGACGAATTGGTTACTATCAAATCTTGCTACTTGTCGGTACCCATGACATGGAATGTCCAATTACGAAGAGTCGGTTGGAGCGTCAGAGATGAAGAGGGTCGACGTTTGCATAATTACTCGGATCATTTGCGAATTTCGCCCAAATTATAAAAAAAAGGTTGTCACTACAAAGGACCCGGGCTGTTTTCATGATGAACGGCCTCCCATGATTGAGTAAACTCGGGCATAAAAGTCACGTTACGCTGACATTGCCCTATGTTAACGTAGTCTTGTTAGGGAAAATAATGAATGCTTCAGGTATTATTCTCTACGCTTACATTTTTGCGAAGTAGCCCAGGCAAATTAGCGATGCGTTGTATGCGTTGCATCTACTATTAACGATATCATGTGGCTAGTATTTTGCTTAAGATTTGAACAGGTAGATATTTTTTTCTATATACCTCTGGCAAATTTTGGTTGATACCAAAACATAGTCTCTTGAAATCACGTCCTTTGCATTTGCCTGTTATAATTTTTTTCTTAAAATTTCGTAGTTTTGCTGGGCTACAACTAAATATATCACGAGCAAAATATATGTTCATGATAAAAGCTTCCAAGAAAACAGTTCGAATTTTTAACTCATTTTTAACGAATTCGTTGTTGACGCACTTCTATTAAAATTTAAAACAAAGACCAAGTTTTGATACAAAATAATTACGAAATATCCGAATAATTCAAAAAGTTTGACAAAAATCTTACACATTCTTATACTTAGTAAATATACATGTATAACAAATACATTCTGAGAAAACTAAGCATGCACTGTTACTAAAACTACACACCAAGCATGTGCAATAATCAAGATACCAAAGCAAGTGTCATTAAAACAGACAAGAACAAAAAGCTCTAGAGTAGTAGATTTGCATAAATTACTTACCGGGAACCTGAAGCACAAAGAAGAGGTAACCAGGAATATTGATCTAATTATCTGTTAGTATTAGTATCATGCGATATTCAGAAATCAGACTACAAATAGACAAGGCTTTAATTATTATACCAACTTAATATCAACAGGTGAGTATCGTCTTAATAGATAATTTACAACAGAAACTTGAACTAAATATACCAGTTATTGATCGGGATACGTCTTGTTACACACAAACAGCGTTGTATTTTCAACCAACTTTTAAAAAGGACGAAGTTCTCAATTCAATGTATGCTTTTTTTGTATGTATGTTACGCGATAATTCCGCCAATCATGAATCGATTTTGATGATTCTTTTTTTGTGTGGTAGATCATACTGAGGTGGTTCCATATACATTTTATCGAAATTAGTAGCGCATAAAGACTTTCACACTTACAGCCTCACACTAAGTTCGATGACCTGCGGGTGCCGAACAAATTCTCATCACACATACAAATACAACCAGAAACACAAATTCTACTTGGGGAAAAAATGTGTTCCAGCCGTTTATCAAACCCGATACCCTTCTGCTCAACGCGCATCAAACTAAGTCAAGGGGCTGTTTATCAAAGTTAACCGACAGTTCACTAAGCCAACGGACAACCAAATATCAACCATATGCTGATGTCGCATGGCTGTTTGTCTAGTTGTCCGATGGTTCAGTTAATTTCGAATGTTGATATCAAACAACACAATACTCGACTACGAGGTGAAGCCAACCGAGCCGTTTTCAGTTGCGGTAATAAAACATTTTAAAATTTTCCAAAAATAATCAATCATGAAACAATATTTGCGGAAATAATATTTAACTGAGAGCAATTCTATAAAATGACAGTAGTTGGGGGTAGTATGTATTACGCATTTATTCTTTACTGACGAGTCCTTTCTCAAAGTTATCTCAAAAACACAAAGGTGCATTAAACCTAAACAGACCAGTAATGAGAGACGTGTAAAAACACTGAAATTATATTTTTTATACATATACATCTTATATACATACACAAAATAATTGTAAATATACTAAAGGAACGACTATAATCCACTGCCTTAAGTACATAAACCTTGAATGAATTCCAGAAAACGATTCCAAATATATTATATAAAAAATATATACTCGTCTGTGCTGTTCAAATATTGTACAGGAAATAGACAGTCAATTCTTCTGGGAAAAGATCTTCGTGAAAGATTTCTCGGCAATGAAAACGTGAAGCAGACATAATATCAAAAACATCCTCCAAGTTTCGAATAATAGTATACCTTATACCTATTAACATAAAATAGTATAAAAGTACGAGTAGGATATTATTGTAGGAATGTTAAGACATTTCAAAGGATGACAGCTTTCATCATTCCATTATGACTAGAGCTTTTTTTCAAGAATGTTATTTATTGGGTGGGGTTATAATTATTCTATTGATTTCCAGATCATATTTTAATATATCAATTTAAGTCAAAATTACAGGAAATAAAAATCAGTAGTACATTTATAAGCAATTTACCAACTAGCAAATTTTTCCTAGTTCTGTTCGTCCAGATATTTCATTTTGAAATATATATAACAGTGACACATACAATTCTTATATTCAATTCTTATTTAAATTTTATCTTGTTGTTCTTATCCGGGTTTGCTCAGTTAGTAAGTTTAGTCTCAAGTATTCCTACACTAACCTAATTAACTAAATAAATACATCAAAGGATATTTGGCTATCTAAGCTGCTGCTTACATAGCTGCAGTTGTATATCCCTAATATAAATCTCACAAAGTATGCGGCTTTGGAGCAAACGAATTTAAAATTCGTCAATATATATGTACATATATTATTATTAACCAATTAACGACATAAAAACAATTAAAATAAATACGTTTAAAATATGATATATATAAGATTATATTTAATATTTATAAATTTTTCCAATATTGTAATTTATTTATGCTATACGGCATAAGCAGAAATTTTATTCTTCTAAAACAATAAACTTAGTGATAGTACTTACATATACATAACGAGTATAAAATGTATGTATAATAGTGTCTGTACACATTTAAAATTGCTCGAATGAACGAGAGCGAAAATTATTACAAGCTGTGAAACGAAACAACGCCTTTAAAAATGTTCCTATTTTATTACCTACCAAGCACTATAATTACTGAGAATGGGTATCATTGGCCATCGTTTAAATGATTAGTATGAAATATGAGCGTCAAAATCCGCAGATTTACAGATCTATTAGAAGATCGCAGTCCTCACGCCCAAAATCCATTAACCAGGCAAGATTTATGGGAGCGTAGCTCCATAATTTGAGGTTATCTCCCTTTACCGTGGAACTATAATTAATGCAAATAGCAACAGTAAAAATGTTATTGTACAATAACGAATTGCCATTTTGAAGGAATACTAAGATTGATAATGAAATATTTATTGTACAGGAAGTTTCGGAAGTCATAAAATATCAAACATTAATGTAACAAATATATATATGGATAATGGTTTTACTGATTGATGAACTGAATACGGAAGCGGACGGTACATTACGATACACTAATATGATGTAGGTATACAGTTACATCAAGATTTACTAAAAATATTTTATACCAGGGACGTAATAACACGTATATTATAATTCGAATGTATGTATGTGATTGTCAGAATAATATAATGGTTGTAATGAGGTATTTCTGTAACGACTGGACGTATTTCTATAGAATAAATAAAACAGGTACAGGTACATAGATAACTAAACCTAGACGGTGTAGATGTGCACCCGGAAAGAGAAAATACATACTGATTTTTATCATACTTAAAGATTAATTTTACTTAGAAATTATATGTTTTTATTAAAAACAATATAATATTGTATTAAGGCTCAGATAATATTACTTTAATACTTTTGAGTTAATATACACAGTTACTGTATAGGATAAAATAATGGACATTTTAAAAATAAAATAATTAATACACAGGATTAGGATGTAACAATAAAATAATAAGAAGTTAGATCTAGCAAATGTTCTAAAATTAACTTAGTAAAAATAGTAACCAAGGAAGTAAACGGAAGAAACCAAGGTAGAAACCAAAGAGGATAACATAAAAATAAATTAAAAACAAAAACCTGAATGAGGGAACGTGGGAAGGGTCCGGTCTCCTCCAGTGCTTGGGTGACGTAGGCGCTTCGGCTGAACTTCGGAGGAAGGTCATTCACGTCGAGGACTCTGACGACCACCCGTGTTGAGTTCTCGTTGCGGCCGTCCGAAGCCACCAGCGTCAGGTCGTACTACGCACACGCACACATAAAACACCATGCTCATGCACGTAGTAACTAGAACTAGTAGGTCCTAAAATGCCGCAATACCTACCACTTTTGAAATTTACATAAGACCTTAAGCTGTCTTACCTGACCAGAGTATTATTGTTTGTATTTGGAAAAACGCGAAGCCGCGGAGTGCTGCTAAAACATATGTTAGAGCCAGCGCATAGATATGTATTCAACGTACCCGTTGAAACTGCTAAGTGCAAGTATTATTAGCAGGTATCAATCATTTGTTGCAAAAAAAAACACGTTGCGGAAATATTTACAAAGAAGTTTGTGACATAGAATCTGATATATTTTTTTATTAATTATTAATTGATTCTGTTAAAACAGCTAGCTTGACAATTAATACGCTTCTAAAAGTAGAGCCCTTTAAAAGTTAGAACAGACAGACGGTAGACTCAGAAATAGAGTTATGTTTATTCGGAAACCCTTAAAACTGGATCATGCTGATATCATTAGCAGCACTAATTGCTTTTCACTAATCCTGGTTTAGCCTTAAACAGACGAAAAGTTAAAAGTTTAAGATTAATATCGTTAAAAAGTTGGTTGAAGTGTTGTGAGCGATAGGACTTTTTAATTAACGTATGCTGCAATTTAACACATCAGCAATATAAAAACTTCTCCTACCACCAACTTTATATGTAGGTATTAAAACCTAAATGTACTGTAATGTAACGTAATTGAAGCGCGGCGTTCAATTTCAGAATGTTATCTGATGATACAAGTACGTACAATCTTTTGTCAAAAAACACAATACATTGGGACGATTTCATAACATTGCCTTTAATAGCACAATTTTCTTCTTATTGCAATTATTTATTATTTTAATTATTATTGTTATTTAATTATTTATCATTTGTTCTTTTGCACAATTTAGCTGTACTATCGACTTGATGCTAATATTGCTAATACAGCATTTTCTGCCATCCGAGGATGTATAGGAAAAATCGTGGTAGTGCAGTAAAAATGACATTAACTAAAATATGTACCTATGACTATTATATGCCATGGCTGATACATCAACTGGTCAAGCGAAATATTCAGTTTCGTACTAGAACATTATAAAAGAATTGTGATATGACACTATCGCCTAAATATAAATATAGTTTCGTATTTTTATGTATATACTATTTACGTTATAAGATTTTGAACAGACATGATCATTCACATTAGAATTATTTTTAGCAACTGGATATGTATCACTTACTTTTGGTTCTTCATTGAGTCGATATTTCGGTATAATAAAAAGCGAACACTTTCCATGATGACGAGAAAATACATTAGTCATGGTAAATATCGCATTCTAAAATAACTCTACTGTTAGTGATGTATGGTTTATATTTTGTATAGTAGTAGTCAGAAAAAATTCAACTGGAATTAGTGATAATAGAACTTCAGTCATTAAGATACAAGGATGCCTTCATAAGAGTCTTATAAATCCTTAACCGGGGTAGTTCTCTAGCCGATATGATATGATAGTATAATAGACACGCTTTAGTGTTTGTTAAACTTAATTATATTTTTTTCTGAAAGCTTAATAATTATAAATAGTTACACAGTAGGTACTATTAACAGCGCATAATTGTATTGTTTTAAAAAAATATTCGCAAAAAATATACAGGACAGTACTCGTTTTAATGTGTGAATATAACATTTACGACATTGGTCCCTCTATTATGTTTACAGTAAAAGAAACAATATAAGCCGTAAACCTGCCAAACAAACGAAATAATTGCCAGAAAATTGAAATTTTCTTTCTTGCCATCATAACTTTTCCCTGGCAAGTTGTCATAACGGTAATAAGGCTCATATTTATTCGAGTCTATAAACGACACATTAAACAGTACATTTATCCGTTTCAGACAGTCCATTTTTTACAGCAGATAAGTCACGCTTCGTGTTCGCAGTACCATTTTTAACGAGTGCCGAGAGTATTTGTAATATTTCACATCGATACGCTCTGATTTATAACAGCCCCACTGTTATATTTAGACTCGGTTTCAAATAAATATTTATATTTTGCTACAGAAAATGTTTCATCAAAAGCCGCAACGGATTAATCGAAACGAAGAAGTTAATTTATGCCGCGCGAAGAACTTTGCTCTCTGAGTTTCGTGCAATAATTGAAAAGTACAAATTTCAAACGCGAGTTTCCATCAAAGTCCCGCCCAGCTGGCGAAGTTCTCGACATTATCGTTAGAAAAATTGGAAAAGTCGAGTTCGAAATAAGATTATATCAAAAAATACTCAGAGCTCGGCGAACGGCGTAGTAAATAAATATTAAAACCGCAGGCGTTTGTTTAAAGAACATTATCGTAGCGACGGGCGGTATTACGCGACCCACTGAACTTCGCTCGTCTCTACTGAGAAGCCTCGAGTGATGCTCCGTTGGCGATTTCGATACCGTTCAATGGCTTAGCGTATTGATAGAAATGTTGATTGCGAATGTTCGAAGCTCGACTGTCGCAACACTTCCGGAGCTGTCCGGAGAGTTGTCGTTCAGCCCTTCAACATTCAATCTATTTGTTGTGTCGGAAAAGTTATACCGAAGCGTACTAGATATTGATGAAAACCACACCTAGTTAGGAACGGAAACTCGGTACATTTTCGTAGCCAGTATTGAAGTCACTATATTTTAGCGACTAGACTTTGATTTTGATAGAAGTGATTACTTAAGTCAGCAGCTACTTAAAGGTAAATATGCAGATTCATTATCATCTTCTTGTCCAACGCGTATCTTATTTTATTTAAGGTTGGCATAACATATTTTCTTCCTTCACTCTTTTCTGTTGGTTAGTTTCATCAGTTCATCTACGTTCACTTCGTTCTTACCAATGTAATTTTTCTACCGACTTCAAAAAAGGAGGTTCTCTATTAGACTGTTTTTTTTGTATTTTTGTTACGCGTCAATGCCATGAATCGATTTCGATGTTTTTTTTTTTGGTCGATCATACTTCAAACTGATCAAGCCCTTTTTGAGTTGATCAACAAAAACCTAAATAAATATTAGCTGTGAAGTCGGTTTTTTTAAGCTTTGCTATGTTTTACACAATCAAATTGATCTTATAATTCTTGACTTGATTACCCAATTTAATAACCAACCAACATATATTTTTGACATGTATATTAATTTCTTTATAATTGCTTAATATTGATGATCACAATTTGTTATTTTTAATAATTATTACTTTTTAATGATTTAATTTCGAGATTTCTTTATTTTAGCCTTTTTTAATAATGTTTATACACCGGAAACGGTAGAATATTTTGAACAATTATTATATTTAAGACCACAATATTCTGATAAATAAACATAATTTCAATTTATTTTTTTTATATTTGGCATGCCTCTGTATCCATCTACTTTTTTTTCTCTGATAGGCTACCGTTTAACTAAGATCTTACTTGTTGGTAAGTGACCTGAAACTTTTCTGTGACTTTCTTCCCCCCTTCCCCCTTATAATATGTTTATACCATGATAACTTATTAGCTACTTTTCAGATTTTACGTTACCTATTGGCTTTCTAATTTCCTCTTAGGTGATACTCAGTTTTTATTTTGCCCATAGCTGCCGTCACTATGAGATGTGTAAATTTTTATATATATATACCTACAGGTATATCTCAAAATAAACAATAAAAAAGAGAAGTTTCCTAAACCACATCAATATTTATAACACAAAAAAGTAACTCGTAAACAACCAATTATTACTTACACCTGGAAATATAAAAACAAAATCGAGCGAACGGAATCAACCAGCCGTATTGAATCCTGGAACTGCAGATCGCCTCAATTAACAAGCTGGATGCAATTAACGAAACAAAAACTAGAAAAAACTAGCAACCAAACGGCACTATAGCAAAAGAAAAAAAACTGTTAAACCCATGCCATGCAAAAAACAAATCTACTAAAAATCAATCGGCAGACATATCACAGTTCGATGCTTTTTGCACTAGTGGTGATATTTTACATTCACGGTTCAGTAAAGGATCGAACGAGATAGGTTGATGTCGAGCCGGACCTGCAGTACGCGCTTGGGCAGATTGCGGTCGTCTTCCTCCGTGATCTGGGTGCGGTAGGTGGGCCGCTCGAACACAGGAGGGTTGTCATTGACATCCTTCACGTGGATAACGACGGTGGTGTAGTTCTCCTTCAGGTTGTCTGAAGCCGCCAGCTTCAGCTCGTACTGTTATCCGAGACGTTGCGAAAGAAATTGAAATACTTTAAATCCCTTTGCGACACCAAGAAAATTCCTATTTAGTAAAAAAAATAGCTGAAATGTCGCGTTTTTTAGCGCTATGCAGATAAAAATCCGACTTTTATAATTACAAAATTAACAAAGTAATCCACAAAGTTAAACAAGAAATAGGACGAAGTAATTTAAGACCGACTGTAATTAACTTCGTTCCGCGTCGTCGTGATAACAGAGGAAAAAAAATGATAACAGATATTAATGATGCCCCGGCCGCTCGTGCGTATTTGGAATATTCAGCTTTTTGCGTTGAAAGTTCAAAGTAATTGGTAGTAATAAAAATTGTACAGGATTATAAATCGTCACTAAAAACAACCAGTCCACACGAGGCCCGGCTATACAGTGAGCGTGTTTGCGAGCCGACGGAGTTATTGGTGTCATCTGTCAGTGTCGTTCAGTAATTTCCTCACCCGGGAGGGAAATGTTTGTTCCAAAAGTCATCTCACGCATATTATACAAGTTGGAAGTGAGCAGTTTTCATTTAATGCTTTAAACTGTAACTTCACAGTGTATGCCGTATAGTGAAACATAAATTCTCCATCGAGGATATGAATCGTAAAGACGTATTAAACAACAAAGCCAGGCTTCGCATGGAGCATTGGGGAGCATAGAAAAGCTAGCTGGAGGGTGGAAGCTAGCACAATCCCAGATTTGAGAGCTAAAACAACAGCGAAGCGGATTCCTTTAACATACGTTGACCTATATCATTTGTATAAATAAATCTGATAGGTTTACCCTATTTATAGAATGATGTATTTGCAACATATTTGGAAACTTAGGAGCACTCAACAAATAAACAGATTCCAGGTATCGAAGCGTAAAATGTCAGCAGACGTCTCTAAAGGAATAAGCCGAGAAAATTCAATTTGCCGGCGGGTCTTTCCTTGTCTTTTACTGTACAATGAAACATTGTTATTGTATCTAAATACATAACCATAAAACGTTGTTGGGACATTTAAGAGTCAGCGCCAGAATACTAAAATGCGAAGTACAATTTTTAAGATTAGCGCGACGATGGGATCCAATAAAAGTCTTGAGAAATTTCAGTTTGATAGCGATACGTACAGCGTCAGCGCCTTCGGCTTTGGCTCACTTAAATGGATATTAAAGATTAAATTATTTATCTCGCGAAGTTCGTGGAAAGTTTCTCGAGGCTGTAACAAAGAGGGCTCGTCCGGCCGCGGCACGACACGGGCACTTTAAAATTGAAACTCGCGAATACGCAAAGAAAGTAAAACACTGTTCTACCGTTTAACGTCGTTTATTTTAGAACAAAATTATGTTCAAAGGGCGATTAATTCTCTTTAAACCCGGCTCACCTCCGCTTTTAATGACAACACAACTAACGAGATAAAATAGAGAGGTTTACGTAACGCAGCTCTACAAACTTCACAGGTTTCCAACTTCGATCTACTGACGTTAAAGAGCGACCGGTTGTTTTTTAATTGATGGCGGCCTTTTATAAGCACGTTTTGTGTACTTATTCGTGTTTGCCGGAATCAATTCCTGTTTATTATCTTTGCTTGTATTTTCTATACCCAACTTGGTTAATTTGGGATTATGCCGATGCGAAGAAGTTTACAAAGATAAACTTAACGTACTTGTTTTGTT
Organism: Lomographa bimaculata; assembly: GCA_948107665.1. Lineage (NCBI taxonomy): Eukaryota > Metazoa > Arthropoda > Insecta > Lepidoptera > Geometridae > Lomographa > Lomographa bimaculata. The sequence goes on along the minus strand of OX403587.1, from coordinate 12,437,863 downwards.
AGAAACCCTTACGTATTTGTTTGAATTTTAAAACTGTACGTTGTTTATTGTTTATTTTAATATAGAACCTCGGATTACAGAAAGAACTGTATTCTGAGTATAGAACATGTTGATAGGAAACGGTACAGAACAGAAGTAAGGTTAAACGGAGTAACTTCGTTGTAATTCGCAGATATTTTTTATGTCATCTGAACATGTATTGTTCGTTTTTTAAAATAGCTTAGTATTTCGTTTTTTTTAAGTAGTTAGCGAAGTACCTTTTTAAATTTCGAAATGACATTTATATGAGACGATTATTAAGTTGTAATTAGCGTATAATGTATTATATGTATATACTTTAATATAACACGTATGCTTGTATTAAAATGCGTGAACTGCCTTCTGCGTGGCATTGGATATGGTACGTAGGCATTTCTTACATGTATGAAGTATTGCCTATAGCTTTAAGAGAAAGTTCTGCTTCTTTAATGTTGTAATATATCATTCTGTCGTGAGCGTTCAACACTTTTTTAATCGTGATACTCTCAATATACACAATTATTTTTTTTCAATATAGGCAAACGTTGAAACTTTAACTCATCTGATGTTAAGCGACAACGTAGTCAAGCACAGCCTAGAAAATAACTATTCGATCGCATTTAATTCATAAAAAATACAAGAAAAAAACTTGGAATTGATCCTTTTATTAAATGAATAAAGTAAAAACAAAATTAAAGTAACAAAAAGAAATCACGAGTGAGATTCAAAAGAGAAACGGCACTTATGTGTAACAAGCACCGGTACGTATACTATGTCGAGTTGATTTGAGGAAAGGTTTTTCAAAACAAAGGATGTTTGAAAGTTAAACAACAAATTTGTTAAAACATTTTTCCGTTCTATAGCACTTAGTGCTAAAACTTGATGTGATCATATGTCATCACGAATATCATCGTGTATAAATAATGTTCAGTGTTACACATTGAACATAGTAAAATATTACAAGCAAGCAAGTATTCCCTAAGGTGATATACGTTATTATTAAACGGTACGATGTTTTAAAAATATCTCCATCTAAATTAAGTCTTTTCAGGATAATATATTACGAAAATGCGCATTTTTAGTGGCCTTACGAAAACGGAATTTTGATCATGTTTAATTAACTTTACACCAAATGTATGTTCTGATATATTATTTTTATCCCTTGCTTTTCTAATGACCGAATAATGTTTGAGGATCCAAATTTTCAGCGGTAATTCAATTTCCTAACAGAAACAAGCTCCTCTCTTCAAATTTAATATATTCACGTTTCCACACCAGTGGCAATAAATTAATACTGTAAATAAATTTTAATGGGACTACTTAGATCCAAATAACTGAGCGCTCGGATATTTTTTACTTTATAGATTTTTGGAATAATCTAGTCATGTATTTGTTACGGCAATGGGTAAAAAAGGTGTCAACTTACCCGCTTCCTAGTTTCGTAATCGAGCGCACCAGCCACGTAGATGGCGCCTGTCATGTTTTTGACAGCGAAAGCTCCGCCTATGTTCCCGCTCGTGATCTCGTATCGAATACGCGACGCTGCAACAAAACAAACAAACTTTTTATAGATACGCTGTTTATTTTAAAAGTAGCTGTGAAGTAAGGTATGGTAATAAAAAAATCTGAATTGTAAAGAAATAAAAAGAAATTGGGATTTTATACATATAAATGATATTCTTCGATTATAATGAACACGCAGTGCGTAGTAGTATATGTTCGTCTTCATGGTTTTCATAACCCGATCTTTCCACACGAGATTTGTTTAAAGATCCAGCTTATTACTTATGTTTATAAATAATAATTAAGATATTTAAAGAAAAGGGTGATGTTTAAATAAGAATAAGAATATAATTTATTTACTGAAGCTTATATCTGTTATATTTAATAACACGATGTTATTGTAGTGTAGGCGAGCCCGGGATCCCACACAATGAATAATTCTGTGTCGTGGGATACAGTCTTTTTCGTTTCACTGTTTATAATAATTGACATTATATGAAATGGTACAATAATTTGTAAATATTTTCTACGAAAATAACCGCTTCGTGTTTATGCGCCACGATGTGAAGGGGAGGTATAATAAGTATGAGGAATATTTATGTTTTATGATATAATTTACAGCTTTTGTGATAAATATTAACAAGGTTTGCAAAGAAGCCGCTCACCAATTGATCTAAAAGTGTGGATCAACCATTTTAAGACAAAACTTGGCTGAGAAAATCTACTTACTTCAAACTTTGGCTCACCGTACCGGCACGTTAAGATAAAGTGATTATTTGACTTTATATTTACTTTGACTTTACATTTTCTCCTTTGCAAAAATATGCTGAATTGAAGACACGAGTTAGGTTTTTATTTATTGGCGCAAATAAAATTTCTGAGATGTTTAATTTACATTTTGTTCTATTTTATACGAGCGAACGTATACATTAATAATGTATGTAGCTTTAGTGTTTTAAAGTAAATAGCTAAAATATATTTTTCGAATAATCACTTTTAAATAATCAAGTCAGCATAAATCACATTGTAAATCAATAAAATTTAATAAAAGTGGTGTCGATATCCTCGTGTATGTTGAGAAAGGAAAATTTTATGAATATCCAAATCATTGAAACAATAGGTCTGAGCAAACTTTTAATAAAGTTGAAACTTCACGGTTCACCACACCGCGACAGGATGAAATATCATAGCTTACTCTTTCCACGCGTCGATACTTTGGAAGTCGAGTGGAAAAGTCAAATGAAAAGTGTCGCTCGCACTTTACTTGATTTAATACTTCATCCATTTGATTTATAACGAACTTTGTATTAAAGATTCTAACAATCAGAATGATTCCGAGACTCAGTGATCCACGTGTCAAAATGTCCAAATGGTAGGTGATTATTAGGTCAGGAACTATAGGCGTCATTATTAATAACGAGTTTAGGACATACGAGTTAGAATGTACACATTTAAACTGATTGCTTGTTTAAGCCAACTACGGCGAAAAAGGGTGGGCTATGACTTTACAACCGTAATTAAGTATGTATCTACTCATATGTATGTTCGTTTGTTTTCACACAGTTTCTAAACTAATGAATCGATTGTAGCATTAATCACTTGTGTATCGTTAAGTCATAGGCTAGTTTTTATAGAAAACAAAATTGCGCAATTGTGTATCTCTTATTACGCATAGAAATTATAATTGCCTTGCTATTTCAAATAATGGGATTTATTTACAAGAACAAATAGGAAAACGTAACTTTCAAAAACGATTAACATTTAATCATCCCCGACTCAGAATGAGCAATAGAATATCTAATATCTCCGCTCATAAATCAAAGGACGAAAATCAACACGGACCTCTATTGTGGCTAAAGGTTCCAATATTCAACTGATTAGTAGGACGAGACTAAAGTTTCGTATGTGACTTTGCGACGCAGCCAGCTGGTCCAGCCGCACGTTTTCCATTTTATCTCGGTTAAATAGTTATTCGATTTCCATTACTGGTAATGTTCGGGGTTACTAGATAAGAGACCGAGCAAGTTAGTCGGGACCGGCCACGATTGTCAGAAAATTGCTTTCATTTCGGGCCTACCTCTAGCTGATATCTTAGTTCGTATTTTTTTCGGCAACTTTAGTAGCGCATCGTTTGTTTAAGCATCATCTCATTACGGTCACATATCCAGTGTAGCCGTTATGTAGCCGTCGGAAGGGTTGATTCCAACCCAAGCGAAAGGAAATAGAGTAAGTAATCCCTCATCCTGAAATATTCCAAGTTGTTTACTCAAGTATCATTTCTATACAACGGATATCCGCCTTCCGACTTCCGAGGGTTTGGGTTATCAGGATTTATTTGATATACCATTTAATCATTGGATACAATTCGAGTGTCCGTCTCATACTTCGAGTATCAAGTATACCAATTTATTACTGATATTTCGTGTTGTGTAATTATAAAATCAAATAATGCTATAGCACTCGAGGACTTAGAAACCAATAAGATAACGCTGAAAGTATTTTAGATTATGTCCTAATTTTACATTAATTGATTCCATCCCACCATTTTAACTTATAGATTTTGTAAAATTATCACACTCACACACACTTTACACAAAGTGAGGAACGTGGGCACAATGACATATATTTATTTTAAAAACACCGTAAATGAAAATTTTATATTTTCCGTCATAAAATATTGGTTATTGAATTTTTTGTGAAATGAAGTTGTAGTTTAAGAATAGCGTGTATTTTTAACTATGAAATTCTTCGGAGGAGGCTAAAACTACAAACGAAAGCTCAATTCGGCAGCAGATCTACACAAAAACAAGAATCGCCTGATTAAACGAATTTATTTATATTATTATTAATCAGAAAATGTAATTAACGCATGATCACGAAACTCAGCGAAGCACTAATAAATAAAAGGCGTTAATGTGAACCAACATGTGAGCATTTCCGTTTGCTTGCTAAGAAAGGTTTATTATTTTGATAGTAGACATATCGCAAGACGCAGGCCCTGATGTAAGTAATAATGTGGATATAATTATGTGTGCGGAAGGGTGCGATTACAGAAAATTCTCTGCTACACGGAGATTTTTATGTGTACTCACTCAGCTATACTATGTAGGTACATTTTGTTTTAACGGGAACGTAACAGTGGAAAGCATGAGCTAGTAAATTCTAAAAGATACCAGTACAATGTTTTTCGTTTATTTTTGGAGCAGTTAATTATTTATGTAGCTGCGCTCCGCAGCTGTACCCGCGTTTATCAAGGAAAAAGCCCTTGATCCATTCCGGGATTTTGAGGACAGATCTGGATTGACATGGAGATAGTCTGGAACTTCTTACTGTCAATCCAAATCCGTTCAGCTATATTTGTTTGTTACAAAAACCTTTGGATATATACTACTTTTTAAAACACATATATATCATTTATATGTAAGACCTAATTAATACCAAATTATTAAAAATCTTCTCCATCCAAAGGTTGTCTGGAAGAGATCGCTTTCAACGATAAGACCGCCAATTGTACAGGTTAATTTAAGTTTTTATTTTATTTTTGTAAGTTAATTATGCAAGGTGTGGCAAAGTGTAAAGCGTTATCTATCTACCTTTTTGAAATTTTCAACATTAGATAAAAGTTTCTTTAAAGAAAATGAACAAAAGAAAACTTACCTAACAGTAAGGGACATGATATACAAAGCGCCAAAAGCGCGCGCCCCGGGCGGCCCATCGGAATCAAGAAATATACACGTCTATTAGTATTTTTTTATTTTAAAATATTCAAACGAAACCTGCTAAATCTTACTTTAAATTTAGACGCATCTGCTACTTTTCTGTTGTATATAACTCAATTTTGACAAAAATGTCAATACGTCTTTTTTCCTTATGGCGGCAGAACAAAATATACAAAGCGCCTGAGGCGCGCGCCTGTACGCGAGCCTCGGGCGATTTATATATCAAGTCCCTAAGTATTTCCCAAAGGATTATTTTACACGTACTTAAACGAAGGCTAGAGCAAACCTACAGCATTGCGTCAAAAATTATCTTCAAAAACTTTTATTTTCAATGGGGCACCGTTACAAAGTATAAATAAAAGTATCCGCGTTCAATCATAATAAAATGTGCAAGCGGAGTCGCGCAAGTCATTAATTTTAAGTATATATTTTATGCTTATAAGTGGTGTCGGTGTAGCGGGTAATGAACGCATGCTGTATCGCTCTGCTAATTGGCCAATAAAGAAGAGCACCCTTATAGCCCTTTGCGCTAAAATTTCATTTTACCGAGGGTTGCGCCTCTAAAAGGCCTTTGATATAGTAGAAAGCGCGAGCGACCGCGGTAGCGGGCGTGGGTTCAGTTGTTTTAATCGCTTTAGCAAATGCCCTAGCCATGTAAATAGGTATACATTCGAATCGCAAGAAAAAAAAAAGAAGATGGTCCATAAGGTAGTTTGTACTTATTTCTTTAAGGTCTGTTCGATAGATGTCGGTCCATATAAAATATTGCCTAGACCTATCAAACAGATTTTTATTACTGACAAAGCAAACGTTTGACCACAATCACACCTGATGGAAAGTGACGGTGTAGTCTAAGGTGGAGCACGCTTGCCCAGAAAATTGTACCTTTCGGGAAACACAGATACCGAAGGCAAAGCGTTCCATTCCCTTACTGCTCTATAAATGAACGGAGACGCGAAACGTTTCGTGCAAATGAACGGTATTTCAATCATAAATGGATGACGCGACGCCGTCCGTCTGGATGTAAGGTGGAAAAAAGGTGAAGCGGAAACAAGGTTGTGTAGTTCTTGTACACATTCACCGTAATGTATTTTATAGAATACATGATCGAAGCTCTAGCCTAACAGAGATAATAATGAGTTGAACCTTTCCTAATATCCCAAAATTCACCGATTTCGCCTGTACCTTTATCGTATTTGTTTCACATACAATAAGTAACGATATTTGTGATTTGTGTTGAAGATTTTCTAAGTACCAGTATAGTCGTTGGCAATTGATATCGAAATTATTTACAATGGCTCATTTGCATTATACCGAGTGCTTTTATCACACAAATTTTATAGTTTTGAAAGTAATTGTTGAAATTACGTTTTCACGTTTGCTGGACAAGGAGGACCCGTTTTATTATTATCAGCATGCGAGTAAAGCCGCGTTGGTTAGTATTTGTCATAATTACGCACATACTAAATAACCAGCTACAAAAAAACAGCTAACCACAAGCACACATTTTACTTCATCCTCTCCTCCCATTGGTAAATAGTGTTTTGATGTCAAATTGCATCAAGAGCCATTTATTACAAAATCTATGTATTATAGCGACCGCGGCCGCTTTTTCTATGACCATGACCTTTAGTTTGCAGCCCGAGATTATTTTTCGGTAGAATTGCTGTGGCTTTCCCTACAGGCTACGAAAGTATTTCGTGGAAAATTATTACTTCCCTTACTATTAATGATGCCAAAGTTTTTACAGATTTACCTTTTCCCTTTTTTCTTTATGTATCGTGAATAAAATAACAATATTTCCTTGTCCTTTTAAATATAAACAGGGTTTTTTGATCTACACTAATATTATAGATATCCCAGAATCTGTAAATTATAATCAGCGGTTACCAAAATGTTCAATTATTATGCTTAAACTAATTATTTAAATTGTTTGTAAACTTTAAACACTAACCGCTGCACAATATATTTTTTTTGTTTTTTACATAAAGGTGTCTGGTATAAATGAAACATACTAGCAATCGTTTGAAAACGAATGTATTAGGTATTATCAGAGATGTATAGGAAGCGAAGTACACATTCTCAATACAAGATTAAGCAAAACGAATAAGTCTTTTATGGCAAATGGGATTAGACTTTACTATACATTTTCTAAATTTGTAACTGAATTACACCACACAGTTTAAATCTATATCTATATATAAATATATATAACTCAAAGGTTACTGACTGACTGACTGACATAGTGATCTATTAACGCACAGCCCAAGCCACTGGACGGATCGGCCTGAAATTTGGCATGCAGATAGATGTTATGACGAAGACATCCGCTAAGAAAGGATTTTGATTAATTATACCCCCAAGGGGAAAAAATAGGGGATGAAAGTTTGTATGAAACTTTGTCAATTTTAAAATAATACTTCTTAACGCGAGCGAAGCCGCGGGCAAAAGCTAGTTAGTAATAAAAAAATAATTTAAAATGTCGTAATTTTTACGTAAGACGTTCGAACGAACGTACGAAGTTCAATATAAGATTGCCTCTTTAAATTGTCAATTCTTTGGATATTACGAACCGATTTAAGTAATAGATTAGCGATTTCGCGTAATTAATTATATTGTGGTAAAATTAGTAAGGAAAAATATCGCTTTGGGCAGGGCCTATGTTTGTATCCTTCATGTCCTATGTGTCATCCTTCTAACAACTCAGCTACTTAAGCTTGCTCGAGTACCTTAGCGGATAGGATATTACTTGAGTTCTGCCTAGCGAGACTAATGCTGTAAAAAAGTGTTATTTAACTTAATTGTATTTTAATTTCACATGCAAAGTCTCTACGATTGAGAAAGAACTTACGATTGTTTTCTCTATGCCTTAAATCCACGAAAAATAATTATTTTTTACGTTCTATATTATTATCACGCTCGCTTCGTATGTTCGCGTGTTTTGGTCTCAGTAACCTACATATACATACATCCGTACTTAGAAATTAAGTTTGATAGTGTGCATAAAGGCGAGTAGGCAATCGAACAGCAACACCAAATCAATTTACGTACCTCAAATACCATCCTACCATCGTTGTTTCAAATTATTTTTAAAGACTTTACATCAAAGAAATCGTTTAAAATATATCTTCAGTAAAGACATCCGTAACACGAAATATGCATTACACTATAAAAATCATTAAAAGTCCGCTGAATAACAACAATGTTGCACTTTTCAGTGTTTTATTTCCGCTGTCGGGAAACTCGGGAACAGCAAAAGTTGTAGCGATGGTTGCTCAGCTTTTTTTGTACAAGTAAAACAGATCTGTTCAGTCTGTCGGGCAAATTTACTTCACAATCTAATACTCGAAATGGATCTTTGTTACCTTTCAACTATAGTCTGTTTCACAAATGGATGGAATAATTGTTTGAATCCCCAGTGAGTTGCTTTAGTTTTGTGAAAAACTGACAACCGCTGAAGTTTGCTTAAAGATTTAAAAAAATCATTATGCTAGTGTATAATTGTACCTACATTTTATATTTGATAGATAGCTTTTGACCACTATCTCATCTGATGGTAAGTTATGATGGTAAGAATGGTAAGCACGCTAAGCCTAGAATAGGAGTGGCTCTCGATGATAACAATATTTTAGTTGATGGTAAACTAGGACTCGGATACCTTATTTTAGTTCGTGGTAAACTAGGATTTTATACAACGGTACATAAAACCGTATGTACGTAGGGGATGGTTATGATTTAAAATTATGAGCTTCTTTTTTGGATATTTTATTGCAGACAATGTGAGCTTTGTCCCAATGCCGAAAATAAATGTAAAAATAATAAATAAAAATATATATAAGAGACAGTTTTTTGTACTTCACTGGCTTATCAAGAGTTTTGCATGCAAATTTGAAACCATCATGCATATTCTACGACATATGCTATGAACTAATCTGTGGCTTTTTATATGTTTGCTTTGGTGGGCCGTAAGGTCGTTTTGTCCCAGGATCGGCTGTGGACCTGTTTTACCATTCAGCTTTCCCATTAATGATAAAACGGATACGAGTCAAGTCCCTGGTCTATATATCAATAACAGTTTGATATTTACATATCAAGTCAGTTGTACCTATAGGTATATGTGATTTTAGTCATATCTTGTACTTGTTCTAGAAATAATTATATATCCGTAGTATATTAGATTTGAATAAGTCTTAAACGTTAAAGTATTTGGGGAGCACCACAGTTTATTTGTATAATCTATAATTCTTGTTGTTTTAAATATTTAAGTAATATAATTGATATAAGATTATATATATATTTTATACATTTTTGCTAGTAATATGATTTTGGTGCGCCAATTCACTGTACTTTTACTCGGTGTATTATACGTATTATTTTATTATATGTAAATGAACTGCAAATGATTTCTAAATGCACTCTCTACCAACTCTACTAAACGTTACTGCATCGTGATGTTTGTTTTGTATCGATAATCGAACTCGAGTATTCAAGGAGTATCGAGATACCTTAATGACCGCGCTAATGGTCTGGTAGGCACGGCCTCAGTTATAATAGCCCCATTTGATCGCAGACTGCCGCAATAATACCTACGTATCTGAAATTATGTTACTTACCTCTATAAATCTCTGTGTGTTATTGTTATGATTTTAAAAAATTCTAGATAGACAAACTTTTGACCATCACCATTAGATACCATCCTACCTTGGTAAGCGACGATTTGAACGACTTTCACTCGCGACTTGAAAACTCCTTTGTTGTATTCACCGGGAAGCACAGACTCAGGCAAGGAGTTCCATTTCTTTGCGGTTCTCACAAATAATGTGGAAGCAAAATGTTTTGTCCGTATTTGTGGAATCTCTACCATATAGCAGTGTCGCTTAGCAGTTTGTCTGCTTGTCCGATGATAGAACTAGATCGTGCAGTTCCTTGGCTCTCCGAAATGTATTCCATAAAAAACCAAGAGACTAGATACCTTGCGACGATAACCTTAACTCTGAATATTATTTTTGTGACTATTTTCATATCAGCTTTAAACTTTGTCTTCTATAACGCAACCTGCTAGTTCCTTCAAATAGAAGCTAATAAAGTCTGGTGTGGTTTTCCTTAAAAATAACAATAACTTTCTAAGCCAAACAATTGAAGACGAAAAATAAATACTTCAGAAAAGTTCAAATGTCTTAATTGCCATTCGTCACCCAGAATAGAAAGGAACTCATAAATTTCTTGGAAGTGGGACCGCAGGAATGTCAAAATCTACGATTTTTCTTATTGGACCGGGGTATTCAATAAAGCAAGAAGCGTAGGGCGCGTAAATCACCCTACCTTGCGTACTTACGTACATATGCCGAGCGGTAGCGCTTCGGCTATCAAGAATCCCAACTCTAGTGATAAAATGCAAACCAAACGGGCATGCGAATGCACAAAGCTGGTAAGTCCTTTATTCTCCACAGACAGCCTAATAGTATACGTACATAAACAAGGTATGTTGGAGTATGCACGGATTTGAATGAGCCTTTCATTGTTATGTTCACACAACCACACACTAAACCGTGCACTAAGTTGGCATATCGAAACTATTGTTGGAATAGCTGAGGGCATATTCAGCGAAGGATACGCTCATTTTAAACCGTACTGCACAGACATAGAGGTAAAACAGTGACAGCTAAATTACTTCGCTAACTTTATATGAACAAAAAACGACCTTTGCGTTCATAATATTCAGCTCCTAAGTAACGCTCATTATTTCGAGGGACATTTTAATTAAAGAGAGGTATTAATTAAACAATAAGAATAATTCAAACATTTTATAAAGATTACCGAACTGGCTTTGTATTTTGACAAGCGGATATAACGCGGATAAGCTTTCGTTTAGCAACTAAATCCTCACTGAGCTCCGTCCATTTTGCACAATGTCGTTAAAACAGAAACCTTTTATTCGAAATATTACTGGAATCCATTACAGAAACATCATAATCACTAGATAATAAAACAAATCAATCCATTATAGAAACAACATAATCACTAATTAATAAAACAAATCAATCTTCTAAGAGTATTGGAAGAAAAGTTACAACTACTAGCGCCTATATATTTAAAGCTAAACCACCGCGTTTAATCCCTGTAAGCCCATTAAAGATTAGTAAGATTAAACATTCTAAGGAATTTATTGAGATTACTTAACTTCGCAGTTACGTTACAACATTAAACAGCTTCGTATTTTCTGATAAGAGTGAGTCAATTGCCAATCGAAAAAGTTCTTTTCAGGTAGACGCTAACACGACGATTTCCTTCCTGCTTATCTAACTGTATTTTTTTAGAATTACTTTTACTTTTCTGTATCAAAACGCAACGCAGGCGAGACTGTATTATGTTCAGAGATAAGCGGGTCTATAAAAAAGTAATGCGTCGGGATTTCTCGGCATGTTTTCACGGACAGGCTCAGGAGAGGGTGTCGTTTTCGAAGGCGGAAATTGCAGGGAGACGGACGACGCGAGGTGAGTTTACTGGAAGTGAGCCTTCCGTCAAACGTCACCGGCAAAGAGCTATGTGACCTCGCCTCCCCAGACCCTCCTCAATTTGTCTGTAAGGCGCAAGAGCAGTATTGTGATCAGCATTACCTCGCTCGCACTATAACGTTGCTATCGCTACATATCCTTCGCACGAGTAGTCTTTCATCTATATCTACCAACGGGTTTTTCTATCCCTGTTGCTATTATTTTACGTACAAGATAAATAAGGTAGACAGATACGTGCGAATATCTCTGATATAAAACATACGAATAGGTATTATTGTTTATCTTTATCATAATATATAATATGAACATAATACACGCTAATGGTGGTTATAGTTTGACTCAAAATGATAGTTATGATATGAAACATGTTAGCAGTAATAGTTACAACTATTAGTTCTACCTTTTGATATCACATAAAGTTAATTCAGCCCTTCAATTTCTCTAGAGAGACAGACTAGATAATAATAGTATCCATTTTCCAACTTTGCTAATAAATACAACGAATTCACGTTACATCCCTCTAGGAACTTTATAGATACCTGAAGTGGTTAATTTAGTTTATGGTCTGTTTCTTCAAAGTTGGAGCAATTAACCAGCAATCTCATCAAGATAAATTATCTCAGCTTCCATAAATGCTGTATTGTAATCTACTAACGATGACTCATTGTTATGAGGTACGAGTAATATCGCCATTGGCAATAAACACGTTAAACATCTTGAATACCCAAGATAAAATATTAAAGCTCGGAGAATAAATTATGTAACATTTCACAATAAGAAAGATTTCTATCCGTACTGACATTTCAACATGAATGGCTAATTAGCCACTTCTCGAGCCAGCTTTATAAGCCCCATATAATGTTCAGTATTTTTCATAAGCGGTGTACATGTCGCCGAAAGCTCGAGTACGGATTTACAATAAAAAGTTTCAGCAGTTGATGCTCGCATTTCATTAGTCGAGGAATGAATGCGGAAAAACGAGACGTTTTTCTGGCTTTGGAAGCGGGACTCGTAGATGTCCAATAAGTGAAAAGAGAAATTCGGTATAAATCGGGCGAGGGATAGCAGTTTCGAATTTCCAAATCTTGGTGAGCCGGGAGATCATCAATCACAATTTATCCGAGTCCAAGCGGACAATAAAAGATTGTCTCGGGCTCATTACAAGAGCATCGAGGCGGATCGAGGGCCGGAGAGACGCCAACGCGGGTCTCTACCACCACGGTTAGTTAACTTGTGATTACCCGGCCTTGCCCTAGGCTCTTTTCATCTTACTTTATTAAGGACTCATTCATTAGCTCGATGAAGTAAAACGAACGGCTTTGTCGTAAATAAACTTTGTTTTTATTCTGTTCACTAAACTGGATTGTACCGGACAATACCACCTAAGTAAGTTAAGTTAACATTGTGGATAAAAATAAGACATTGTTATAATTATTTATTTTATATACACTTAATTAAAGTGAGAGATAGGATATATCTTATTATAAATTTGTACATCTATATATACAATATAAACGTCGTGTTGCGAATTGTCTGACTGACAATGTAAGTACAATATAAAGTCTGTTCTTTCGGCAACGTTCTTTTTGCTTCACATTAACGATCTGCTCAAGCCCGGTATTTTGGGTATGCAGACGATAGCACTGTTGTAAACATGTCACATCTTTGGCCGCATCATCACTTTCCATCAAGTGAGATTGTGGTAAAATGCTTGCCTATCGGGCAAAAGCCAGTAAATATATGTATGTTAAAATTAGCAGAAATGAAAACGAAATTGTCAAAAGAATTTTGGAGAGATATTTTGAAAATGTCGGCATGAATTTTAGCAACAGCAAAAAGACACTGAATGAAATATATTAAAGATCTACATCTACAACATGCAACTGACGGCATAGAATTTAACATGTGCGAGATGACGGCATATTTTTAGTATCATTAATGTTTAGCAATATTTTGCTTAGTAAACACCAACCGAAAGGAGATACGAGTATTGTAACTCCAAAGCATTATATTAAACATAATTTTGTTGGATACTTGCCAGCCGTTCTCCGGAAGCCCGTGAAAAAGAGGGCTGTAATATTTGTGTATTGCGCTTTTTGTAGGTATATGTTTTACAATATTGTTTAGTGAGCTTTTTATTGGTATTGAGTAGTACTTAGAAATAACTAAGTAATTGTTGCTTCACAAAATAAATTTATTAGGTACAAGTTCCTTTGACTCACAGCCCCATAAGTTCGATGATTTGTGTCGTGGGTGCCGAAAACATTCACATCACATACGCAATCACACCCAGAATCGGGAACACACATTACCTTTAGGGACAAAATTTGTGTTCCCAAAAGGAATCGGAGCCGTTACCCGCTGCTTAAAAGGCAAATGCGCTCCCAACTAAGCCAACGGACAGTTCAAATATGTGGTATATATAAAGAAAAAGCTAACATTCCATTTATTCAAAAACGGGTGCCTATTGACTCGCATAATTGTCCAATTCCTAGTTTAATTTGGCCGAAAATGTTTCGCATAACAAGTTTTGGCATATTCATGATTTGGCATAATAATGTCTAGCCTAATGTTTTTATGCATAATATTTACATAATATTTGAATTGTTGGTTAATTAAGTCATATATAGGTGCGACGACTAGCGAAGCGAGGAGGAGTTTTAGGTTATTGGTGACTACAAAATCGCGCGGGCCAAGCAAGCGTATCGAGCGTGCCGCAGCAGCGGCCGGCGAAGCGCCAGGATATAGTTATGCACATTCGTTTTAAGCCACTTTATCATTATGCTCAATATTGTTATGCGGAATTTTTTATGCCTAAAACGTTATCATCATTGACGTATTGATGCGTGAGCCAAAAGTTGTTATGCTACTTTAAATTATGACTTCAGATTTTATGCGAGCCAATTATTATTAACATATGAGAATATATTTGCGTTGAATCACGTTGTCTGAAATTAAATATGAATAATCGCATTAACTTGTATAACAACATAAACGCTTTGACACTCACAGCCCACAGGAAACATTCCCATCGCACACAAAATCACACCCTTAACTGGAAACAAAACATAGAGTTCCAGACAAGACATTAATTTAGATACTACCATACCAAGATTTACTTTATTCGTCAACTATTATTTTGTATAAGTAACGCATTAATGTTTTAACAAACTAGCAAAATATCTTTCAATCGTCACGTGTAAATAAATGGCCTGTCCCCAAACGCGCCAATGAAGCCCTCGAAATCCGGGGCTTGGGACATCACTCAAATCTTGTTAAAATTCGGAGACAGGATTAACGAGTCCCTTGTAAACAAGGGTTATATACTGATCAGAGATGGCTTGCCGACCAAGCCCGTCTATACATTATGCATGAGCATTGTTTACGTGGACCAAGAGGCAATATTATACTAACCTATTTTTGGAAATGCTTAAATAAAAAAATGCATAAAGTAATCGTTAGGGATTTTATTCTCTGCAAGCGGCGTCCCTTCAACTTGACGCTAACTTTATGTAATTCACAAATCCCGATAACTGTGCTAATGGTTTTTTTATAGTAAAAGAGGAATCAGGGAATTAACTCATGCAATTATGTTATCATTAAATTAACTCATGTAGTTGCAAAGAGATTGAGATTAGTTTCAACTTTGCCCATACTGGTATAAGACCCAACTGCCAGCTACAAACTCTATATTCTTGAAAGGTTTAGTAAATTATATTAATTGTATTACACACTATAAAGTTGTTTACATAGGGACTGCTTCTCAATGTATATCAAGCTAAGTCCTGTCTTATAAGGAGTATTTGCAGCCATAAATGGGATGGTCCTACCAAATACCAGGTTCAAGCACTTGACTTTATGAGACGAGCCAAAACACTCGTCAAAAGGAGTTGCTGCAACCAATTCACCAACGCTAATCGCATGTGACAGTGCCTCTGTAGCACAGAATAAATAATAGTGCTGCCTATATAAAGCAGTCTGCTATCGTCTGCAGTGCATTTTCGAAGTTGATTCAAAGTATCCGAAGTAGTAATAAGAATACCTAGTACGAGTTTAGATCGTTTTCGAAGACGTGATTTCGTTTCGTTTCTTTACATCAATTGGTATGCAAGTAAAAAATATATGTGTAAATCTTGAAAGCGAAGCTTTTTCGACAACTTGACACGGTAGAAAGACAAAAAAGACGAAACCATTTGTAGACGAAAATGGTATATACATAGACCCTCTCCCCATTTATTTAACCCAAGTTTTCTCCTAGATTATAAAACATAAAATAAGACATCACTCAGAGTAAAAATGTATTGTGTGTGAGTTTTCATATATTATTTTGTTACTGAGAGTATGTATGTTTGACACAATAACAGTATCTCTATTACGGCTGGACAAATTGATGGAAACTGTCATAAATTGATGGAATTCGATTTGTGCTACATTTTATCTGATCTGTTGCGAAGCCCCGTCACACTGCTAGTCATACATGATGTACAAATGATATTAAATAATCCTAGCTTGTTAAGCTATCTCGGCTACATTATAAAACAGTGGTCAAATGCTAGTCGAAATGTATGTAAATGTTTGTAATAAAATGTATCAAAAGTACTAAGAATTCACATTTTAAGTAAAACGTTCCTGGGCAGAAATATATCGTGAAGGTTCTGGCACAAAAAATATTCTACACAAAACAGCTCTTTTTTTAATTAGAAACATCAGAATGCTCTTACATTGCACGTCTATTTTTGTATTCATTTCAAGATGCTATGAATACCACAAGTTAGTAACGCTTATATGTATAAGGTGTAGTTAATCCAGTAAACCCATGTAAATCACCGTAGATCTAACGGCGGAGTTTTAATAGTCCCTTAATACCGCTGAGCCGAGTTACTCGCCGGGAACAGTCTTGTAATTTACTCGTTCCACTTCGGAAAATATGCCTACTTCGAATACCCGGGCTATTTACTGCTATTAACATTTTAAAACGACGACGTACGAGTTCACTAAGCAGCCGGATTAGTACTCGCTCCTTTATAATTATTATAAAAGAAACATTAAAGCAGCAAGCGACGAGTACCGCGCTTTCTAAAATTCATAAAGCCTTTAATTACTTTACTTAGCTAGCATTCTACTCCAAAAGACTAAAGTAAGACTACCGTAAGACTCTACATACGACTCACATACATAATTTACAAGTATGATTACCATATCTTCGGTTCGTTAGCGCCGTCATATTTCTAAGACAAAGATGGATCGTCTTATACATTTTATGATACCCTTTCATCGCTGCTCCATTTTCAGTAGGTAGCGTAAGTTTAACATGTCACATTAAATCGTAATGAAAACCATAAGGATGAAATAATAATCATAATTTTATACACTCGTAAATCAGGTACAAAATGTAAAAAGCGGCGGCGGCCGAGTAAGTGGGCCCTAAATCACGGGAGATCGTGTATAGGGCGCTATTTAAATTCTGGTGAGATGTGTGAAGGAAGGCTCTAGTGATTTATGTAGGCGTCGGGGCTGTGCCATTGTAAAAGTTTAAATATGAGCGGGCCGTTAGGAGAGTAGCCTGGGCGGTTTGGGCTCAGGGCGGGCGGCCGGCGCGTCGCGTCGCCTACCCATGCCCTGACGCGATACGCATTGTCGACGTGACTCCATTTAACTTTCGGACGATCTGACGTGATGAAAATCCCCACTGCGGCCCATTAATGCCAGTATTCGACCATACACGTTCCTCTTATTAGGATACTGACCGGTAGGTTCACATTAATGCGCAACTTGGTGTTATGGCCCAATGAAATAGGACAAGTTTAAAACGGGGATTCTTGATTGTCCTCTATCAAATTTTATCATTGAAAAGGTTGTTTTGATGACGAACCCTTAGGGACTGGTACCACATTTTTGGAATTGCAAAGTTGTTTTGTATGCGTAGCTGTATAAACAAGTAGGTACAAATAAAAGATCCTAGAAGCATTTTAAGTCTACATCTTGTTAAAGAAGGTTTTGCTAATCGACGCAAATACATAAAATCCTTGTAATTGCGTAATTTGCAGTGACATTAACATATTCGTATATGATGTTGAGTAACCTATATTAGTACATAGCATCAGTTTCGACCAACGTAATGTGTATGCTT
This sequence comes from Lomographa bimaculata, assembly GCA_948107665.1. Taxonomy (NCBI): domain Eukaryota; kingdom Metazoa; phylum Arthropoda; class Insecta; order Lepidoptera; family Geometridae; genus Lomographa; species Lomographa bimaculata. Next base: position 12,419,978 of record OX403587.1, on the reverse strand, counting down.
GGATGCCTTCGTCTTATAATGGTCAAAAATCGCCATGAGTTTATTGAAATTAGACTTCGCCAACCGTTTTGTTCCATAGAGTGGCTTGATAATGGACGAATTTAAATAACGTTTTTAAAACTTCGTACTTCCAATACATGTGTAAAATCTTAACATTAGAAACTGCATTTATTTAATTCTGGTGTATATGTATAAAATGACGTACATCTGTAATGGTTAAATCCTGTATTGAGCAACTTAAAACTAACGACTACTCCTTATAACGCAGGTCAAGTTTGTTCTAAGTAAAACATTACGAGCCTCAATTCCGCGTGCACCCGTGTACCCATACTACTCTGCCAACCTCGAAGCTTAAAAAGAGAATGTTTTTTTAGATGTTTATCCAGGTGAAACACACGGTGAAGTAAACAATTGGCTTTCAGCGAGGGGAGGGAGACGAGTGCCGCTCGCCACTGAATTATTCACTACCACAGAAGTGTTAAGGCGTGTGCGCAAACGACAATATCCCTTTAATATTATTGCCCATTTCGAAACAATCTGTAAGCTATATATCTTCGTACAAATGTAAGTAAACAACTTCTTACACGATGCATTATTATGATTGCTTAATAAATTACAATACTTTTCCATTATACCATAAAACTGCTGAAGCACTGAAGGTATGTAAGTATATGTAGATGCGAACGTGATTTATTCCAATAAATTTCCGAGACGATTCTCGTACATACTGATTTTGTTCGAGCAAGACGTACATGAGATGCTTCAACATATCCGCTAAATGAGTCTATTCTCGGAAAGTACTACATACTGATTTGTTTGAGATAGGTATCAAGACAAGTGCTAAATGAGGATGAAGCTGTATTAAATATAGAAGATGTACCCGGCGCTCACCTATCGCACATCATCTTAAATTAAGTGGGAGCGTTTTTCTTTTCCTAGCAAAGTTTAGACGCTTATTTTCGTCATGAGTTTTTATCGCACCGGAGGGACTTTGTACGCGAAACTCGCAAATATCCTCTTTTAAAGAGAGCGAGCGAATTTATGCGGTTATAAATTGTTGTTATGAAACAATGCGTCCGCGGTGCGAGTGGGCGCACGGTCGACCGCGTCGCGCCTAGCCGCATGGAATCTGAATCCGGAAACAATCGTCGGCCTCATACACGAATTATCACGGTGACCGACAGCGAATTCCCAAACCGTGAAACCGTTCATCAAACATGCATTTAATGAGACTTTCAGTAATAACAATATCGTCACAACTGAATACACCCCTCAAATTAATAATTGTCGTCTGTGGTCGTGTCTTTTGGGTATGACAAATATAATTTGTCGGCCTCTAATGATGGCATGAAAAAGCATTATATAACGGAAGTTTTGTAATTAGGCGAACCTTTTTAGTACTTACGGTTAATTAAAGAAGGCGGCTGGAACAAGGATGATATTTTCATGGTAATTCTGTTATAAAATATATTTGCCAATGTAAAGTCGAATCTTAACGAAAATCGGCGCTACCGCGTAAAACATCAAAGATACGAAATCAAAGGAAAACGTGAAAAATAAACTTCTAAAACAAGGCTAATAAAACGATAAAACAGCGGTGGATTTGTAAGAGGGCAGAGCAAAGGTCTTTGAAACAATGCGAATACTAACCAGCTTCGCTGTGAGCTTGATTGCACGCAAGAACATTCTGAAAGACCTAACAATTCCGTAGTTTGTTTTCACTGTTTGAAGAACTCATAACTGTATCAAAGGTTATATTCCGTAGGTTCAGTTATACAAATAAAATTTGGTGATTTTATTATGATAATTGATTTGAAAAACGAGCGCTTACCTGCATGCATTTTTGCTAACATTTTAATTGAGGGATGAGGCGATCAAGTCGCAGTTCAACCCAAAGTTTCAAAAAAAGAGTTTCAGAGTTCAATATCCTGCTCGGCAAAGCACTACACACCCTGCACCCTGAGATATTAGATGTTAAATTTATCTTTGCCCTGTAATATTGCCCTCCAATCCGAAATATAGTAATGCTTGCACACTTTTGGTAGCGGTTGAATGTCTGGCAATAGTGTAGTACTGCCCCCGGCGGAAATAATACTCTACCACTATGTGCTTGCCGTACATTTTGTACAAGGTTTGACCTTTACCGTCAAAATAAAGCTGACGGTAAAGGTTTGACCTTTACCGTCAGCTTTATTTTGCTTTATAAAATACAATTTAAGTAATGAAGCATCGTAACAGGAATAACCAAGTTTACAGCTTCACAAGCATTTATGAACCCTTTATCTTGAATAAACCAAAATGTATCCACTGTCAATCTGTCGACCTGTTTCCTTGTTACCTTTTAAGATCTCAATAACTAAACAGATAAAATGGAATAATGGAAAAAGGAAAACAGTCACCGTTGCTATAGAATTTGTGACACACGGGGTAACTGACACATTGCTAGATTTCTAAACTTGTTTAACTCAGTTTTAAACGCGTCTTTCTGTCGTACCAATAATATGAGATATTATAGGTCAGAAAAAAGCTCGTATCAAACTCGGCAAGTATGAGGTAAGAAAGACTGCTTAAATCGATAAGCGGAGGTTTGCCATAACTCGATTATAAAAGGATGAGACTTTTTGCGATGACAAGAAATATGAAATGCGGCGGCAAAAACGCGATGTCATAAGCTATAATTAGTTTGATCAATTTAAGGATAGTTAACATCAGGAAGGCGGTCCGTCCTAAAACTCAATTAAATTTAATTCAAAACGCGTGTTCTTCACTTATTCGTGGTAAGCAAAGAATCTGTTCTTCACTCATACTCTTTCTGCAGAATTCGGAAATGTTTTAATGACCGTATTTCTTTCTTTCTATGATGAGTTCTTCGGAATATTCCCAAAATAAACAGTTGACTGTTAGTATCTTTTCCCCTTCACAAAAATAACATGACTTTTGAAGCATCAATTCCGTAGTTTTGATTGGTCGTTCCATAACTGTCGCTGACAACTGTCGCACCGGCCAATCACAAGCATAGATCTACCTCGCTCTCTTATCCCGTTGGTGAAATATATACCTTCGCCTTCTAAGCATATAGCTATAGGGTTCAATTCCCGACTGAAACAAGTTCTCCCCAAGGAAAATATGTGTTTCTGGTTCTGGTTGTGACTGTGTGTGTAATGTGAATGTTTCCGGCACCCACGACCCATGTCATCAATACTATCATGTCGATACGAACTTTGGGTGGGGCTGTCTGTGTGAAAGCGTTTATAGATAGATAGATAACTCTTTATTGTACACCAGAAATAGAGAAAAATACATTAAAGACATTAAAACGAACTTAGGCTAGTACAATGGGCGGTCTTATCGCTTAAAGCGATCTCTTCCAGACAACCTTTGGATGGAGAGGAGATAGCAAAATGTATTGGGACTCAGGTGTACTACATAGTTACGCAAACTTTATAATAATGGATTAAGATACTAAACAAAACAATTACTTTTGATATATTAAAATAAATAAGTACATACATAAGATATCATATACATTCTATACATATTATAACAACAATAGAATAAATACATAAACAAAAATATACATACAATACATATAACATACATACATACAATACATATAAACTTGCTTAATGAGCAGATATTTATATTTGAATACCGCTTTGAGCTAAGTAATGTTTCTTGACTCTCTCTTTGAAAACAGATAGTGATGTCGAGTGCCGGATACAGACTGGTAAACTGTTCCAAAGGCGAACAGCCTGTACCGTGAACGATTCATCGTAAAAAGAAGTAGTGTGAGAAGGCATTTTTAACTGCAAAGTATCATTGGATCTCAATGAAAGAGAATTTTGTGTAGAAAGAAAAATAAAGCGTTCTTTAAGATAGAACGGAAATGAAGGATTAAAAAGTATACCGTATAGCATGGAAAGAATGTGAGTATTTCGACGAAGACGAATTGGAAGCCACTTGAGCTTATGACGAAAACTGGAAACGTGGTCATATTTACGAAGACCGAAGATGAACCTAATAGAAAAATTTTGAAGACGCTCAAGTTTGTTCAATAGTTCTTCAGGGAGATCGAGGTAGCAAGCATCAGCATAATCCAAAATAGGTAATAATAAATATTGTGCCAGCGTAATTTTAGTAGCCGTTGGAAGGAAATTTCGGAGACGTCTTAAAGAACCTGCGGAAGCGAACATTTTGCGGCTTACTGCTGTAATTTGAGGGCGCCATGATAAAGACTGGTCAATTATTACACCAAGGTTTTTTACTTCCTTACTGTAGGGTATTGTGACACCATCAAAGACAATAGGCGGTAAGTTACTCCAATCTATTCTAGATATTAATCGAGAGCTACCGACTATGATAACCTGAGTTTTTACCGGGTTGACAGCAAGACCAAATGCTTTACTCCATTTCAATATATGGTTCAAATCAGTGTTGATTGTTTCAATGCATTCTTGGAGTTGGGAAAGGGAAGATTGGGCATAAATTTGAAGATCATCCGCATATAAGTGATAAGAAGAAGTGAATTTGTCAGAGATAGAATTAATAAAAATAGCAAAGAGAAGAGGGGATAGTACACCACCCTGTGGTACACCAGCTGAAGTATTACACCAAGAGGAAAACGAATCTCCAAAGCGGATTCTTTGCCGGCGACCAAACAGGTAATTTTGGAACCATTCAATTACAGCTGGAGAGGTTTTGATAGAGCGTAAGAGTCCTAAAAGTATATTAAAATCAACGGTATTAAACGCATTACTAAAATCATGGAGGGTAAGCACAGTTAACTGACCTTTCTCCATACCAAAACGGATATCATCAGTTATCTTTACCAAGGCCGTAACTGTGCTGTGGGAAGGACGAAAACCAGATTGATAAGGGTTTAGAAGATTGTTTTTTGTTAAAAATGTACTCAACTGATTATGAACGAGTCGTTCAAGAACTTTGGATAGAAACGGAAGGATGGATATGGGACGATACTCAGTGAAGGATTTAGGGTTCATTTTTTTGGGCAAGGGAATAATCTATGGGAATAATTATGTTTATGTTATATTCTTAAGGAAAAATATCATCAAATTATCATCAACCGGTTTTATAATTTTGGGCTGGAACTACTTTGGTGTTCAGTTCCAAAGGTAAGAACAGCCGCACAGGTGTGATCGAACTAGAGCTTTGTAAGCCTTTCGCTCCACGCGACTTGAAGTATTGGCTCGCCTTATTAATTTTTTGGCCAGTGTCCAAGCATGTGACCGCGGGACAGTACAGTTGTATGAAATGTCAGATCCCAAGATTCCAATTAAACTTGAAACCTTTGGAAGGATGTCATGAAACTAGAGTCATCAATGGTTTTTTTTGAGTGCACAAACTTTAATCTTGCATCGTAAACTGTTAAAATTAGTCTGAAACCTGAGCTAAAGATCACTTTTTCCTGCATTTTCAACCTCAGAATGGAGGATATTGCCATTATATTGCACATCGCTAGTATTATCTGTACAGTAGTACCTGCAAATCACGTCCCTTATTAATAATAGCATTGATCGTGAATAGAATAGCACATTAATTATCGAAAACCAAAGATAAATTGATATGTTTATTGCTATTGGTAATAGATCACGTATACTCCAATCAGAGAGAAAGCTGGTAAAGCTTCCGCATGCCTTCTGTGTCTGTCTGTGTGATCTTTCATCACACATTAAAAGATTCGAGAGAAATGAGAAATGCCTTGGCCTTAATCAGAGCTTATCATATATGCCTCACAGCTTACGGTGCGTAAAGTAATTATTGATGATGATGACTACAAGTTACTAAGAAGCTTCAGGGTATTTATATCTCTCTCTATTATTTAACAGAGAACATTTTGCTAATGGCCTGTAATTGGAACATCAGTTATCACGTCTCATTACCCTTTTTGGAGATTAAAATACAAATACTAGTTTCCACGGAGTTGGTGCTCATTTGGCTGAGAAATAAAGTAGAAAGGAACGCTTTTTTCTTAGTCCGGAATACCGACGATTGAGGATACCGTTCACCACACTCGACTTATCCGAAGGAAGGAATATAAGTTCTAACTTTTGATGCAAAAAGCGTAATTTGGCATAAGACGCGGCCTGCGACAAGGCAGTGAAGTTTACATGCATGTTTTTTTAATGATTGTAGTCGACTGTTTAAATTAATTAATTAATCATTGCCGGTAGAAAACATTTTTCATTTCAAAATAAACATTTAAAAATGTAATCAGAAATTCTAAAGGGAAATTCAGGGAAATTAAAAACGCGGCCTTTTTGGGGTTCTTTCTGTGACGTCAGAATCACGACCAACTGCTGCCGTGAAACTATAACAGGCAATTAACGTTAAAAACTCATTAAATGACGTCACGAATCAGTAAAGCCAATAGCGTGCGTTTTGTTACTTTAAATTTTCCATACATTTATAGGTGTAATTCTATAGATATGATGAGATCTCATGCATATATACCCTATAATTATATTTAAATTTACGAATTATATCATGGTAATTCGCGTGACTGATCAAGTGCAAATCTGGTACGAGAATGCCAATGCCGTAACACAAATGATAGAGTTAGAAACATCTCTTATGATGTAGTATAAAAAAATAAGCTTTTGATTTATATAATATGTATTTTTACCATCTTGTTAGAAAACAAATATAGCAAATTGTATAGAGTATTGCGATTATTATCAAACTAGTATATGCAAAAATATATACTTTTATTGAGTATTGAATCATTTGGCCGCCTCAGGGATGGCTTATACACTTAACCTTGTGCTCAGAATTTTTGTAACTTGCATTACTGTCAGGAAGCTGATTAATTTATGCCAAAAAGAACAATTTCTTAGGGCTACATTACAACGAATGAAACTCACAAAAAAATTATAAACACAACACTACATTCATTCAATTTCTGTTGTGGCTGTACGGTTGTGGAATCTGTTACCAGAAAATTTAGGGAAGGCTCAAAGTAAATTAATCTTCAAAAGACGTATTCATCGACATTACATAAAGAATATTTATCCTGAACAAGTTCAAGAATAGCAATATTTACTCTATTTATTTATATCTTATATATTTTGATTATGTGTTAGTTATACATAGATATGTAAGTAGTATATTGTATTTATTTTAATATATATTTTATTCTTTATTTATTTTTTTAATAATTTGATCTAGTTTAATAGAAATCTCTTTTTTTTTTTAATACGCATAGCTTTTAGCTGCACGCCCAACAAGGAAATCTGGTAGATATTGCTTCATAGCATTAAGCTATTCCTTGTACACTGTTTTGTGCTAAGCAATAAAATAAAATAAAAACGTCTTACCGGTAGGTAACGGTCAAAATTTGACAAATAAAACTTTTACAAAACCATAACTCGAAAACTACAAACCCCGAGGGTGAGGCAAACTATTTTTTTCTTTTGATGTCACTGTTTGATCCACTCTGTATAGTGCTGCTAGTGAAAAAAAAACTACTTTCGGTGAACAGTAAAATACTCCGCACAGTATTGGTTCGGTTATTTTATTAAGGTATTTTACGTAAAAACTTTATCTATACTCCCCGGGGCATAGTACCAGCATCGTTTATCAGCCCTTCGCCCCTGCACAAAAGTATCTGTTTGCGAAAACATCGAAACAAAAGAGAGAGACTCAAAGAGATAAATCATATAAGAAAAAAAATTAAGTGATATTCAAATATAACGTTGATTATTACCATATAATTAAACATATTTTTATTAAAAAAATATTAGGTACCCGAGATATATTGGGATACGTAATTTGTGACAATTATTTAATTACCAATAAAATAATTTGACAACATTAGCCTTCAAACATAATATAAACATAAACGCTTTCACACTCACAGCACCACACTTAGTCCAATTTTTGTCGTGGGTGCCGGAAACATTCACATAACACACACAATCATTACCCAAAATCAGAAATGCAAAATTCCCTTGGGGAGAAAACCGGGATGTGTTTCCACAGGGAACCGAGCCCGAAACCAGCTGCTTAGAAGGCGGATGCGTTCCCAACTAAGCCAACGGGCAGTTTGTGGCAACCTCCGCCACATGTACAGCGCCATCTGCCTCACTGTGGCAGAACCACTTAGTGATCGGAGAAAACAGACCACCGACCAGCTCGACCAATCACAGCCCGAGGCCTACATCGCGCAAGCGATATATACTCGGAGTCATTGCAACTATGCAACTTCCAAGTTGGGAACATCGGACAGTTGTCCCCGAGCCAAGATCACCCGGCTCGGTCGGAAGTACTTCCCGGATTGATGGAGGCGCTTCCGCAGTGGAACATCCACCTTATCCACTCCTTACCCTCGCCTCCTCTCCGACGTGTGAAAGTCATCGTGGGCACAACATCCGCTCACGATGACACACTTCCACACTGGTGACCCCTATACCGAACACGATCCCTTCCCTCCTTCCCTTACCCTTGCGACATGAGGAAAAAAATACCCTCAAACACAAGGAAAAAGAGCAAACCTTGGAAAAAATGCAAATACCCTCAAATAAAAAAAAAAAAAAAAAAAACAGCCACAAGTCGCTCTGCTCTCCATCTCCTTCCCCCATCACCCAAGCAGCATCCTCAGCAGCAGCCGCACAGCAAGAGCCAGCATCGGAGCATCCTAACCTCGACGTCACAGATCCATCGCAGCCGACTCACCGCGCTTCCTGGATCCCGACACGACAGGTGCACTCCAGCGACCCGACCGCAGCACCACTATCCACCGCAGCCCACTCCAGCGAGCATCAACTGCAACTGTGGACCAGTGCTCAACCGTCGCATCCAACCTCGCACAGTCCCGACTCACCGCGGACTAGGTCTCGACTCACCGCAGACCACGAGGAGACACGCTGTACGGTCTCGACCCACCGTAGACCACCAGCGACAACCCCTGCTCAGTCTCGACTCACCGCAGACTTCGAGCACCTCTGGCACTCGCACCGGCGCTGCAGCTACCACTGAAGACTCATCGACCTCCGGTCTGGAAGGGGAGTGATGTGGCAACCTCCGCCACATGTACAGCGCCATCTGCCTCACTGTGGCAGAACCACTTAGTGATCGGAGAAAACAGACCACCGACCAGCTCGACCAATCACAGCCCGAGGCCTACATCGCGCAAGCGATATATACTCGGAGTCATTGCAACTATGCAACTTCCAAGTTGGGAACATCGGACAGTTGTCCCCGAGCCAAGATCACCCGGCTCGGTCGGAAGTACTTCCCGGATTGATGGAGGCGCTTCCGCAGTGGAACATCCACCTTATCCACTCCTTACCCTCGCCTCCTCTCCGACGTGTGAAAGTCATCGTGGGCACAACATCCGCTCACGATGACACACTTCCACAAGTTCATATATATCGCCAGTATGTTCATACTTATCGCTAGATTATACAAAAATAAAGCGCGCCAAATTCAAAACTTCTTTGTCTAACATTACCTAGGCGGTGCGCCAGACAACGCAATAAGCGTGGCGACAGCCCAATATCAGTATTTTTTTGCAGTTCTTGTTGGTGCCTTCTTTGTACTTTGCCGCCCGTGCCTTATTTTCGCTCGCCTTAAATATTATGCATTATAATGTTTCAATTTTAAATGCGGCTTAAAACACGTAGGTAATAAATGTCGGCGAACTTTGTAGTTTAGTTTCGGACATCTAATTTGTCCGAAACTAGTCGACAACAACGTAACTGCCCATTGGCTCTTAACTAAGCCAATGCTCAGAAGAACAGGGGTATCGGGTTCGATTCCCGGCGGGAACACAAGTTTTCTCCCCAAGGAAAATTTGTGTTTCTGGTTCTGGTTGTGATTGTGAATGTGTGATGTGAATGTTTCCGGCACCCACAACACAAGTCATCGAACTTAATGTGGGGTGAAAGCGTTTATAAAAAAAAGTCGACATTTTTACGTGTTTTTATACGTGTATAACTTTGAAACCTCACGATAGACGACGATAATTTCATTATGCATTATATTGGAATATATAAAATTTTAAGTCTTATTTGTTTTCATAAAGAATGATGGGTCGCTGTATCTTCAGGTGATTATCACCAATCATACGTTTCGACTGTTGAAAGATGCTTTTTCTCACACTGATTAATATTTGTCGTTGCTGTTACTAACATTCTAGTGCTATATGTGACAACTAAAATATTTATTCAACATAACTAATATATACTTATTAAAAACTTAAATATATTATTTATTACATTAAACTAAAAACTAAATTAAAATTAACCAAAAATAACTATAACTAGATGTGACTGCTATAATTATTTAGTAACAATCACAAAATTATTAGGTAATAACTAGCATATTTTGTAAAAAGAACGTAGTTACTGTAGACTAGAAATGATATTTCTGAGAACTCTAGTAGTCTAGTTGTCCCAATTATTTTTCTTCTTTTAGAGGAAGAGCTCCGATCAAAGTTTACCAAACAGATCCCAGAGTTTCCCTATTTCTTTGATAAAAAAATGTATAACTGCAAAATGTGACAGTAATTCGTTGATATATCAATGCACAATTTGGTCCACCATGAAATTGTTCGGCCTATTGTAATAAAATTTTATCACTTCAATAAATTTCATCAAAAATATTTGTATATTTGGTGCAACAAAATGTACGTCAGCGCTTTGTGAATAAAACGTATAAAACGATTCGCTATATATTCATTGACTGGAGTCACAAAAGCAAATGCTATATATTTATCGGTAGTAGAATGTATAGGCGAAATGACTTATAGATCCCATAATGTATTTGAAAAACTAACCAAAAAGCTCTCTAGTCCAAGTTAAATCAGCAGCAGAAAATAGATACAGATAGGATTTTGCAAAGCATGGGACTGAATCTAAACGTATTTATAATTTTCCTATTCGAAGATTCTGTTAAGATATCGATAAAACGAATAGAACATCGAATTCATTTAGAATTAATTACATTAACTTTATGATTAACACTTTAAGTTTTATGTAATAATGGTGGGATCCAAAATCAATGTCGAGTAAAACCCCATACTACAGTAAGCAGCGATAAATAATTAAAATTGATTGATTTGACTCGAATACCTTAGCAGTAACTAAGCAAACAGCTAGGCGATACCTAATATATCAAATTCTTCAAACACGACGTGACACCAATGTACTGTGTGCAAACTGTGTCCTAAATGCTACTAGGGTCCGAGCAAGTCCACCAGATTGCGCGGTGTTCGCTCTTAATTAGTTTCTGTCGAAGTCTAGTCGATGCCAGCGAAGCGATCAAAGAAATTATCGAGCTTCAGGTTCTGCGACGAATCTGCCCGTATCCGAAAAAAAGTGAAAAGCTAAGTTATTAGTTCGCAGTTACATTTTAGATTAAATGGTTGGCGGATATAAAGCTTTTTATGTTAACGTCAAAAGATCGTCTAGAAGACCTTAGTAGAAAAAAATCTCATCTGTTTTCAGTTGCCTATTGGAAAATGCAATATTTACCTAGATAATACGTGGCATAAGTTGATAATAGTAAATATTACAAATAAAATAATACTAGAGTAATAATATAGATAACAACGTAATATAAAGAACAAATTTTAGAAGTCATACAATGCGCAAACACTTATTTTACTGCTTTATGCAACTGACGCTTACAAACTACACCAAATGAATGCGCACAACGTACTCTATACTCCCTCACACGTTTTTTACAGAATAAATTCTACATGAATTTGTTACAAAAGTCAAAACGTGCCCGTATCTCTTTATCTAAACATTCCATAAATCTGATCATAGTGCACTGATTTATTCAGAACTCCCGCATATGTACGTTGATAACGTCTACATATTTTAACAGCACAAACCAAATATCATTATGGTTTCCCACAGCGGATCTTGATTACGTAGCGGCGGTTAGAGCGGCTGAATTATCTAACATTGTAATACCAACTACCTCATATCAAACGAGCGACACCGACGCAAAATTATAAAATTAAATTGGATGAAAGCGTCAAAGTGTCTCATTACTATGATAATTCGAGTGGGGTCATAAAAAGATATAAATTTAATCGGGGTAGATTTGAATATAAATTTTAAAAGTGTGCATTTTCAGAGTATCTTGGCAAATACGGTTAATTGGCAACAATTATGTACCATGTAGGTGCAATAAATAGGATAGATTCATGTAAGATAGTGTTAATATAGGAATATTAACGCTATTTTACATTAAACTTGTGACGTCAACACGCAATTTATACATGTTGTTATAGGAATAACTACATGTATAAGTCGCATGTTTGCTTGCAGGTCACCGATCATCAGTGTCGATTTACATTGGTTTAGCAGAGACCAAACTGTAACGGATTTAGTAATTATTTCTAATCACGTTCTAGACGCTTTTTTAAGTAAAAATAATACTAATTTACAGCTTGATAAGTTTAATTTCGCTTGGCTGCTTCAGAAATGCAATTACCATTTTGCCTCTGTGTGAATAGTGTGAAACTGTAATTTTTACTGAGTAAAAATAAAAGCAGAGAGAAAACGTGTTAAAATGTTTACCAAGTTCCACGAGTTAGAAACAAACGTGTATGGAGTGCACCAGCAATAACTGGCAGAAGATTCGCACCATGTGCTGCCACATCCACTGAACAAATAAATCAAAAAACTAAAGAAACAACAACGACAACTTATGATTGCTCCTTTTCTGTACAGGGATTAGTAGAAAACATGCGAAACTTTGTATTTGCTTACGCAAGAGTTTTCAAACTGTATTGTTTATTTAGCTAAATGGCTGGAAAGTTATTATTTATAGGTCAGTATGGATCATGTTGTGTTGAACGAGCCCTCTTGAGACTTTAACGATAATATAGACTATATCCACGAACTTTTATCCCACAAATTGCAATTGAATAGAATAATAATATTGATAGTCGGTACAGATTGTATCTCATGAACTTTATTGTTTGTATTTTAAACTCCTGATTCAAAATTAAATTAAAAATAGTTTTACGCACTTTCTTACAAGTTGAAAATCGTATGTTGTTTTCAATGGAATAAAAAGGCATTCAACTATAGAATATCTGCTTGTAGAACGTCAGTACTGCTAGTTATAAGACATTTCACTCTTGACCGTCATCTAGAGAAAATGGGTCCATAGACTGCGCTGGCGAGGTCATCTAGAGAGAATGGGTGTGAATCGCAACATCACGGACGCGTACTTGTGAAAGCCGTATGGGCGCAGACCAGTAGGCTGGCCGAGGCATTGCTGGATCGATGAACTGGAGGCAGATTTACGTGTGTTTCAAACCCATAATTGGCAAGAAGTTGCGCAGAACCGAGACCAATAGCGTTCTCTTATTTTGGAGGACAAGGTCCACTTTGGATCACTGCGCGAGCAAAGTATGTACTCTTGACCGTAGTAACACTGTATTTTTTTATTCTTCTGTAGTCAATTGTTATAGCCAAATACGCGCAGACCGCACGCACTCTCAGCATGTATTAATTAATACTACATATATTTTATTTATCTCTCAAAACATGCTGGTACGTAATTCCTAAATATAAAATTAAATTAAACTTATTTGCTTTAAGAATTACAAACGCCCTCAAAGAGATAATGAGTATTTAATTGAAACTAAGGTCAAAAGAGGTGAAAGTTAACAAAACGAACTTTTACAAAGCAAATATCAAGTATGCTTTGTACAAAGGATATTAAATCTACGAAAACAAAGCTAATATTTACAGAATGAGACAGGTGCATTTATAAAACAGAGAAGGGTCTTGATTGTTATTAGGCAGGATCTTTTTTGGGAAGGAATTTCTAGTACTCAAGTGTAGATCTCGATTATTTTCATTCTCTACATTTATTTAAAATTTTAAATCAAATATCGAATAACTCAAATAACCTACAATTACACAATGATGTTCCGGTTCTTACATTCTCTCCATTAAGTAATTATATATTGAGATTGTATTATTAGAGATCTGCATATATACCGCATTTTTGTGTGTACAAACAAAAAGCTTTCAATCTAAGCTCTTTGTTTGTGCACCCACAAATAAGTTATACCGATTAGTTTACGACTACATATGTAATGAAAAAAACGCACGCACCTTCGTGAGTGAAACTTACTATACCTATGTATGTGTGCTTGTTCTCTCACATCGTCCAAACTAATTTACCGAATTTATAGTGTGTCGTCGAATACATCTTAATTTTTCGGGTGTCATAGGCTAGTTTTTATAATAAAAAAAAATTACGCCCGTGGTCCAAGACCGTTCTATCATCGAACAAGCAGACAAACTGCTAAGCAACTCGGCTATATGGTAGAAATTTCACAAACGGACAAAGCGTTTTGCTTCTGCGTGCTTTGTGCGAACCGCAAAAGAATGGAACTCCTTACCTGACTTGTGTTTCTTGATAAGTACAATATGGGAGTCACGAGTTAATAGGTATTTTCTAGGCAAACTTTCACCATCGTCGACCACATCGTCGCTTTCCATCTAGTGTGATAGTGGTCAAACGTTTGCCTATACTAAAAAAAGGAATGGCAATAACGATAAAAATCAACTTATGCCATTTTAATGAGAACATATTAAGTTATTCTAAGATATACCATTTCCAAAATATATAAATATGTAGGAATTAATTAAAACGTACAATATATTACTTTCAAAATATATTATAGGAAGGTATTTACGATTACTTGTTTGGGCTTTAGTTTTTAAACTTTCTTCGTGCTATCATTTGACGTTCAACAGCGCAAGCTAAAAAATATATACGTTATTCAATATAGCTTTTTTCATAAACTCAATTATTTTTATTTTCAAATCGCTTAGTTGTAGCCGTGATAAAGTTTTTCTCGTAAACTTTTTATCATCAAAGAAAATAGCTGCGGCATAAAAAGCGCGCTGGGGTTGAATATGAAATTAAATTTCGCAAATTACTCAAAGCGGGCGGTATGACTATTCCAATTTTACGTCCCATTGAGCTATGCCTGAGGCGTGTGAACTGATCCACGGTAAAGAAACTAAAATGGACAGTGTAGCGAGTTCAGTGTCGGATCGGGATGCAAATTAATACGCGCCTCTGGAGCGATCCATGAATATGCATGCGTGGTCCGCTCGTTCCGGAATAATATCCGAGTGGCCTGTGTCGGTCTGTCAGCGCGGGCCCGGGCGCAGCTCCGACCCTGCCTTGAACGCAGGCCGCGAAACGCCTCCATCCACGAATCAAAATCCACATCAACACCGATTAACTCAACACATATCCCTCGCTAGTTTTACATATCCAACGAAATTATTCAAAATTAAAGCGAATCAACGAAATAGCCTTTAACACAGCCCGGGCGGGTCGTTAAATTAAAATTACGCCGCGGTCATACAACTTAAGCAACTATGAGAATAATCCGGTCGCAAAATTAACATCCCTTACCAACGCTCAACCTTCTAAGCTACGACTGCATGACGCTGATATGCGGTTGATGGCGCTGGGATTTCGCTGAATTATGCCGTTATACGTAACTCAACTACCGTAATATATCTAGGATACCAACTCAGTAATGTGTTTGTCACATCACTTACACGTACCAATAATGATACGTAAGAAGAGAACTTTCTTCGTTTAGTATATTCAGCGGCTACTTTCCAGCGACCCGGTCGCTTTAAGACCTAGATAGAGAGTTTAAGTGGCACTTTTTATTGAAAGTTGGCATTACTCCATTTCACGTAAATATTGCTGCATTAGTACTTTCTAAGTAATAACAATTTGGACTTAAGTACAGCTTGCCAAAATAAAGTGATGCTTCTTTTTCGTTCTTGATTCGGTTATAAAAATTGATTGCGCAGTTACGCACTTTAAAGCTCTTTTGGTTAAATTGAAGCGAGTGTCTATGGGAAACGTCTACGGAGACATTCGAAATGCTGAGCGAGCTCAATGCGAAGATTAAGTGGTGCGGTGTGAAAGCCGCGGCGTCAGCAAATATGCCATCTCGGCTGTTCTCACGTCTCCGAACTGAATGGAACTAACATTCCGCAGCGTCACGGTCACTCGTTTGCTCTAGGTGCTTGATGTCTGTACTTCTAAGTTGTTCCCTCCCATCCATTAAGCGAGTCGACACGCCGGCGCTCAGCGCATAGTTTTTGCGGTTTCAAATGCTCTGTGGTGAATTCTGTTGCGCTGTTTTATTGTTGTTTAGTATATATGAAATACGCGTTTGGTACAAATCCTGGATTATGATTTGCATTGTTGACTTCTTCTTCTGACTTCTTTGACTTCTTTACCCGTAAAACGATATTTAAACGAGCCCTACAAGAACTTTCCCGTTGTAGTACAGTGACTACGTTACGTAAAATTGAATTTGGCATGCCCATTAAAACTTTATCAATTCAGGTAACTGGTTCGATGCTGGGTCCAGAAGATTAGTCCTGCGGGATCGCACGGCCGGCAAAGGCTGTTTACAATTTGTCGGTGTGGAATCAATTACACGAGCGATGGATTCAGGCATATCACGATCGGATTATACCGAAATCGGTTGTTACGTATCCACTAATCGCCCGCAACTACCGGTAATTACAGTTGCTCTAAATATTAATAACCTGTTTGTAACTGTCCCTCAATGGCTACGCTATATTATTGGGCTAATTCGCATTGGTGATCCGAATAGTGTTAATATATTAACTCATTTTACTTAATAAATAAAATCACCGTGATAATTTTGTCTAATTTGAAACGTTACAAAGCCTTTGTATATATCTATAGTTGTTGGTCATGTGTATTCCAAAGGGTTTCATCCAACAATGCTAATTAATAACGAGTTATTAATCGATTATCGAGATAAGCTCTCATTTGCATGCCTAATTTAACACGGATCTTCTGAAACGGAATGCTGATGATGCTCATAATAAGTAAGCGTGAATATAAAATACGAACAACGCGATTATCTTCGCGACAGATGCTGGTACAAAGCGAGTACGATGAGATTTCAATTAAAGTCCCGATGGAAAGCGCAGTGCTTTCATTAAAGTTGTTTTTTCCTCGAACGCCCGAGGCGCGGGCGGAGGTGGCCCATCGGGCCCTCCACTATTCATTACTGACTACACATGCCGATGTTCGGTTTAATTAGTTTTTGTTAGACGACCTACGATCTGCTCAAACTCTCACTATCACCCTCAAAGAAATTGGGAATCCAGTAAGTCGCATGCTCCTTACATTGATAAAACCAAATAAAATACTTCGTTTTATACCACATATTCTATTCAGGCGCGATTATAGTTACTTATTGTTAGATCAAACGTTTTTAGACAGTAAAAGTAAAACAAATTTTAGGATACCATCAAAGTAAACATTGTGTATTTCTTTGATAAAAAGATAAGAGAAAACGTAAAAAGCGTAGCATGGAACAAATACAAGGCGAGCGGCGCGGCGGTAAAATCCATTGATTTATTGTATTACACAGACGTAATAAAATTTCACACAAATCCAACAGGCGAAATTGCATTTACCAATTGGTAATCAAGTGTGTTATTGTGGCATCAAAAATGTATCAAACAGTCCATCCATGTCCATTTTACGCGTATTCTGGATTATTTGGTATGATTTGTGTATTTTTAAAATTGAAAAGGGACCTTTTGTTATTCTTAGAATATATAATAAGGCAGGAAAAGAGGCAAGAGTGTTTTACTTAGGGCGGTAATTATGCGTGCGCGGTTTCCTTAGTCGGAAGCGGCGACAAGGCGGTGGAGAACTGGCAGCCGTCAGCCCTTCCCACATGAATAATTAGGAGGCAACTTCGGGCGCACTCGTTAAAAAGAATTATTCCGGCTAATGTTCGTTTGACTTTTGGCGGAGAAGTCGAGCAATTTGTCACAGCCTCTGCGGAGATGTTTATTCAAACGAGGAGATTTTATTGCAACAACATAAATCTTCAGCCAAAGGAGTGATGGAAGTGACGGGAGCTCGTAATCGCGAGACAATGTACTTTTTTCGGGCCTCTCTTTCCGCCGAAATATATTACCAACACGCTATTAATAATTCAGGCTACGAGTTCGTGTGTCATAAATGTTAACATTTTTGCGTGTGCTTCTTTACTCGGGTAGCTATTATTTATCTCGAGCGTAATAAAGAGCTACGAGGAGAGACAGGAACAAGTGCTCGATGCTTAAGTTTGTGAACGTTTCGATGTATTACGACGGGAAAATAATAGCGAAAATTGTGCAAATTTTGTCGTCGAGGAAATGAGTTCTAAACGAGATACATAATTCATAGGGCGAATAAGCGTTCGCAAATTTAAAATAGGAATTGAAACACGTATTGCTGGCCCGTAGCGGCTGTAAAGCGAGTTATTAATTCAGCGGGCCGTCAGTAATCCTGTCGGGTGTACCGGTGGCTCGACCGCGCTACATGTCGTTATCATTTTGGACATTAATAAAACTCTATCCGACATTTCTAACGAGCATACCACAAACTTTGTCCTCAGAGAAATGTTCATATGCAGAATGTAGAGGGCACACTGCATATTGACGCGACTAATTATTGCTTCAGGCGACGAGTGTTAACTCAATTATTTCTAAACGTCTTTGGTATTTGATGTAAGACAATGATGTAATAATACCATATGCAGCTCGCGGCTTTAGCCACGTTATTCAGGATAAATAGTCTATTCTTTTTCAAGTCCTGGCTTTTCAACCTTTAGAGATAAGACTTACCGTATATATATTCATACATTTGCAAACTTTTGGGTTTAAAATTTTAGTTTGTATCTTACTTGCAAAGTACTCAACGAAACTACTACCTACATAATAATATTACAACTTATTGAGGTGTTTGTTTTGTAATTTCCGGTGTACCGGTTATGACGCAATTAGTAAGTAATAGCACGTCATGAACCATTTTATAAGTCTTTGAGAATATGGCACCACACATTACTTTCATTAAACAATTTTTTTTCATTTGTAATTAGCTTGCGTTTGTCTCTTTCTCTTTTTACTGTTTGATACAAATATTAAACTTTGTTTAATTAAGCCACTGTATCTAATTTCTTTGAAAATATATAATTTTTATATAAACTTTTGGTGTAACCTTACGTATGGTATGTATGGTACTATGGAACCGCTGAATTGATTGCGATGTTATTGTTGGAATAGTCCATAATAAGCTCCTTTTCATCTTATTGAATGACGCCAGGGCTTAAGGAAACAGGAAATACTTGATACACCCATGTGAGCCAGTCCATAGCAAAAGCCATAGGTGAAGAGTCTATTATGCCCTTGTAACAACACAGAGTAAACATTGATAAAATGTACCTCCTTTTTATAACAACAATTCTAAAAATATAACCTAGACTAACCCTTACAAACTTTCGTATGGATTTATGTGAGAATCGTGCATGAGAGCTAAATGCTACCAAAATAAGTACGTTAGTGCGCGTAACTCGAATGTTTTCACAAAACTTTTGCACTATCTACATATCATCGCCCTACGTGTGACATATCCCAATTTTATTACGTAACTTATAACCACAGCCACTCACGCGGATTCTTCAAGCGTACCGCATATCGAATATCAAATGATAGTTACCCTCCTATTCTTATCCTCTATCTTTGAGATCGGATTCGAGATATTTCTGACACGCTTATATCGAATCCTTTGAAAGCTTCATATCGATTTGAAATATGAGTGCGATGCCAAATAAAATTATAAGGTTGTCCTTCAAAATGCCGCATTAGAAAATTAGTAACTTCGAGATTACTTAGTGAAATTTTGTAAAGTAATGATGAGGTATTTATTTATTTTACGTGTACAGGAAAAATAAAAAAAATAATAAAAAAAACCGGTAAAATGAATACGCATTCAAAAATACTTAAGTCCATTTAACGAGAAACAAGGTATCACTGTTACGGCTAAATGAGTAGGTATAACTTGGGGGTTGTATAGACGTTGAAATAAGACGTAGCCCAATTAACGCGATGGCCGTAGGGTATAACTAGTAATGTATAAATAATGCTGTTATAATATCGAAAACAATGTTCTTAGAGTAATTTTGACTTTATTTTACCCACGTTTTTTTTAAATTGGTTGATTGATTGAATACCTGATTTAAAATAAATTGGAGTTTTCATAATGCTTAATTATGCCAAATTAATTTCTCAATTTAAACATAATAAATAAGACGTAAATATGGGCTAAATATACCCCATATTTGCAATACTCAAATTACCAAAGAATTTTAACTGGAAGTCAATCTTTTAAATAAAACATACTTATCAGGTTTATTTTTCTTTTTTTGTTTTATTTAAACCTTTAAGGGATCAGTATTTTAGTTATCATAATTTTCACATCATGTTAAAAATAACAATTAGCTTAATGTAATGTAAACTTAATGTAATGTAAAAGTATTTATTACATTCTTTACATAGATTGTTTTCGTTTTCCATTATCATAATTTATGAACAGGAATTGAATTTTCTTGGTAAGGGCTTACAATGATTTATTATTAATGTTTAAAACGCTAAGAAGATTACCAAACCCCAAACCAGGCGCTCCAAATAACTTATTTGTCTCAAACATGATTGTGTTTCGGATCATCCAGATTAGGGATTAATGCGGCTCTCCAGACGTTAGGAACCCAAATATATACAAGAAATGGATCGTAAAGGGATAAAATACGCAGATAATTTTTGCTTCAAAATCTTTGCTTTTTAGACTACATACAAAGTATTTTTACTATATACTTTCGAAAATAAGTTTTATATTATTTGCTGCTTAACTACATAAACCTTTAAGTCAATTCACACACTTGCACATAATAGTTCGTATTTATTATGTAAACCCGGGTAATTTTCATACGACCCTCATAATCGAGTCAAAACCCTTCCGCGTTGCATGTTTTTCTCGACGATGACCCAAACCATACCCACTTTGTTATTTTGTTACTTTGTTACTCCAATTTATTACGGCAATATATAACCTCCCTTTGTTGTAACTCATCACGAAGAGTTCTCAACGTGTGCCGCGTCAGTAAACACGCCGTGGATAATGCGAACAAAAAATGGTGTGACAATAAGTGTTCCACACAATGACTGACGAAGAAGGATGTCCCATTAACATTAAAAACATTTCAGAATTTCACTAGAACGCTTCAAAACACTCTTCGTAAAACATTCTATCATTATAGGTATCTATAAGGTATTTTTACTTTTCTTACGTTAAAGAAAAATGCGGAATAAAAAGGAACATGGCACGTTAAATTATGGAGGTTGCAGAGCTATTAGCATTTAGTAATTTGATTTTAAGGCAGGTCGTAACAGAGTGTGGTTAAGACAGCTACGGTTTGTAGAACGGTCGTAGACACGTATCAGATTCGTAGCACGCTGTGCAACTACATTTGACGTTATTATACCTATTGCTTAGAAATTATAAATTCTAATGTTAGTGCGTTTAAGGCATACAGAGAACGTGTATACCTATGCTTAAGCAAAGCCGCAGAACATGTACATTTGGACATATTCTAGTTATAGTGTATGTAGGTGACGATAATACTCGTATAAATAAATATTTATTTGAACCTGGCATGAAAAGATAATTCTTTCATTTGATAACAACAGCTGAGTATCTTTTTTTCAATTGCGAAGTTTATTCTACCTAATCATATTTTACATTTTCACTCAAATCAACTTGTATTAAATAAACAGAGATTCAAAGACGACGCTCATCTTTGTTGAGATCTGTTTACCTAAGATCTTAGCCGAATAAAAAATATTTTTGCAGGGTTATGTAAAAAGGATTTGGAATAATTAACGTGTTATTTAAATTTTGTATAGACTTTCACGAAAAGCGAAGGGAAATAAGTATTTTTGTTGCTATTTATTGTCTTTGATTTAAAATAGCAAGTAAAGTTAGATACCTTGACGGTCAAAGCTTTTAGATGCGAATGCGGCCGGCCCATTCTAATTACAGGTGCAACTTACTCCTTTAGAACTTCAACACAAAATTACACCGCAATAGTAACATACGGCTTCATTAACACGAGAAAGCAGAATTACAGTATGTGCAAGGCACCGTAAAAACTTTATCACTTAGCCACATGCGCGAAAGTTCCGTATTAAGTAACAACAGTTCTGAGCAGACGAGGGAACAAAATCATAACGTAATTTGTCACTTGTCACAAGACCGTCTGCATAATATAGAAATATTAATATAAGAAGAAATTCAAAGGATGTCGGTCGTATACAATAAAGAGTATTGGAGGCAAATGCGATTTCGAGACTGATTCAAGATTATAACGTGAAATTTCTAGCAAATTCATAGTTACTGTACTAACTTCCATTACTTGCGAGAAATCAAGTTAACCGTCCTTATCTTGCAATAAAGGGTTGACAAGGAGGGGTAGACTGGTCAGTGAGGGGGTAAGGGGACTTCGGTCACTGATCGTTTACGTCACGCCAAATTAGCGAGACAATCACTCAGTGCGGCGTTATAGCTCGACTCAAGCGACCCTGTGAACGCAAATGGAGGACTACACTCGACACGAGTGATACTCCAGACCAAGTTGACCCAAATGTCCGTCCACCGCATAATCTAATCAATAGATAACCGGAAAACTATTTAACGCCAAATCATTCTTCACACGGAGAAGGGATGGGGATTTCTCACACGAAAACTTGCAATGCTAAATTCACAAGCCAAACAAGCGCAGTATTACAACATGAAAGTTGTGGCACTTTGAGGTTCCCATCTTTGTTCTTTACTTCAGATCCGCAGTATAAACTAACGTTTGTCCTACAAAGGTAAGTCATGAAAGTTCTGAATTTGTCTTGTTTCATCATATAGCTCAACCGTCGCGCTATAAATTAAATTCACTTTTAATATAGCATTAATTACGGGGGAGCGTATGATACAAGATACATTTTTGACGCGTTAATAACCCCTTAAGCACAGCGTTTAAGCACACGGAGGCGCGTCGCAATTTATCAAGTATTTCAGAGGGTTTCCTTAATTTATTCCGTTGTTAGTCGCGTTAACGTAGGTTTCATCATACATTAAAGGGTGCGGTTAGAATGTGAGCACGTTGCTGTTATCAAACAGCGTATAATAGAATCACAGCCTTTTTTTAAAAAAATTAACTTCTCTTGACCATAATTTGTTCACTTTGATTCAACTCAAAGACAAAGCGAACTCATTTCGGATTTAAGAGGTAACATAAAGAGTGTTATTGAATCGTTTTAGTAATAAGTATACAATTGCTATCGTTTGATCTTATTATAACAGAAGTTAAATTTAATGGACGTATATCTGAGAAATACAGAGAATAGTTTGCGGTTGAATTACCTTAGCGCAAATACAAGTAGTGACATAAGATAAAGCGTAGTAAGAAACAACAACTTTTTAATCAACGTCTTGAACTGAAATAATGATTAACGTTCTCTCTAAATAGTGATTCGAGCGACATGATCTAATTTCCAAATTCAATAACTCTTCGTGGGAATAACAAATGACAACTCTCAGAAATAGTACCTAATATTGTAAACACAGGTTTCAACATCAAGAAACGAATCTGAACTACTCTGTCAAGTAGCATGGCTGGGTGCAACGTAATTTGTCATAAGCGAAAACATGACAGCGTATATATAAATCACAAGTCTCATTTGAGCATAAAACCGAAATTATTTTTTATGTCAACTAAGCAAATTGAAGCGTCTTACTTGATCGTCTATTATTTGTCTATACTTTTTCTCGCATATCTTAATCGGGTGCTAAATAGAGAATATGAAATAAACAAGGCGCGCACAACGACACTAGGTTATAAATGTGTCTGCAGCAGAATTAATTAGAAGCAGCGCACGCTCGATAGTGCAAGGAGTGGATTTATATCTCCCATTCAGGAAGATACTCTTTAAAGTTGAGGTTAGGAAGGAGCGAGTTTGTGCAATTAGTTCTATTGATTCGTTGCAAGAGCAGAGACAGGCTGGAGTTGTACTGCGTGGAATTAAAGGAAAGCTTAAATCTTCGTCTTTCATAAAATAGCCGTGCTTTTCTAAAACAATTATTTCCCTCCCCATTTATAATTTGTCAAATAATGTTACTGTACCTACTCGTATTATATGTACATTAAATCGAAGGGATCTAAGTAAAGTTTACTTTAAAAGATTCCTTCATAATATTTTCTTTTAACTATATTTATAATCTTTTACGTTATGACCCATCCAGTTATGAAATATTATTGATCGAGTGTTGCGAATTCACTAAGTTAACCCGAATGTTTAAATGCTCACACAATAAAATAAAAACATGACGTCCCCGTCACCCATACACACAAGGCCTTAGATTTGCAAGTAGAGTACGAAACCGTTTTTACATGTTTTAAAATATAGTAAACGTCTTTTGGATTCATAAATATTCATAAAAATATAATCAAAATTAACGTAACGACGAATCGACACTAAACAGTAAAATTATGCTTATATAACGTTTTCTCGAAGCTTATCAAAGCTATTAAATAAGCGTTGATAACATTCAGGTGTACTTTGTTGTTATTTAGGAGTACAGATATTATTGTAATAAGAAAAATTATATATAAGAATCCTAGTCCTTTTATAAAGTCTCTGGACATGGTCAATTTCATCCAAATCTATCCAACCGCCACGGAGATAACTCGTTTGAAACACACTTTACAAAAAAGTAGCTCATGCCCCAGGGTATGTAAGTAAGCTTATCTATGTAGAAATGTTAAAAATACCTATCCAAATACGAGCAGATATTACAGATATATTTTTAATATATATACTTACACTCACGCATACACTCTACCTCTCACACACACGAACAAAAGCATTCAGAAACTTCAGTTCACATAATATGTACGACAGCATAACTTAGTACTAAAAACGTATATCATAGTATCGATCATCACTTAAAATGTTTTAGTTGCTTTAGTAAGTGTACCATGTAATTTGCTTCAAGCGGGCTATAATGTAAAAATTACTACACAAATTGCTTTTTTATGGTCTTAGATTTTATTACAAATACCTCCAAGGTTTGATTTTACAACCCTCCTTTCTAAAATTTCCGTATGGTGCGCTAACTTTTCGTAGATTGTGTCATAAGAGGTGAATTACGACCAGAGCTTAGTACCCAAGCCAGGAAACTTGTAACCTCTAAAGTTTGTAGGTTCGTAAAACGGGCCCTTATGTCTTCGTGTGTAAGCCATCAAACGGCTGAAACTTCTTACATATAAAAACCCCAAGTTCAAACACTCGAGGTTTGAAGGATAAAGATAATAACTTTTCAATTTGTGAAGCCCAAAACTCTAAAAAGAAGAAGCTTCGAACGCAATTTTTTCTTATTTTTTACACTGTAATATTTTTGCTAAAACGTTAAGCCAAAATATGGTGCAGCATGATGGGAACGCTACCCACTGGTAGTGGATTGAGCACTTGAGTTACTTATAAGCTTGATGCTTTGTAGGTCTAACTTAGGTCTTATATTTTTTATTTAGTTTAAGGAAATATAGGCAATTTGCCAGTAGATAGCAGAATTAGAAAAAAATAATAAGTATAATAAATATGGTGTCATTAGACAACACCGACTTAGTGAGAAGACTTAAAAGAGCTAAACCTTTTGGGTTAGTGTAGTGATGTGACAGTGTAATATAATGAGTGCTATTAACAATAACAAAGTGTCTTCCCGATAATAGAGACAGTAAGAAAAGTGTTATTGAACACATTCTTAGTATACTTTTCTACGTACAGTTTAGGTCAACATTAAATGAGTATTAGTCCGTAATTCCAATGGTGTACCAAACGTAATTGGGACGTTATAATAAGAAAAAACAAATTAGACAACACGAGTTATTGTTTTGATTTCAACGGCAAAACTAGTTCAATTAAGCTGAGCCATTTTAATTTAGACTAATTAAGGTTAAGACCATCCACGTTTTGATTTCTTCAGAATGAATTATCTTTAGAATACGACGCACAAGATTGCTAAACATAAAAAACACATGGCGTTTATGTTTACTTGCAGAGCTCGAACGTAATCACGACCTTTTTGTATTTACTATGAAGATTTGATGTTGTTGTTTTATGTCTCTGAAAATATTTATTTAAGGAAACCGGATTACAGGGGTTAGGTTTAGTGGACGCTGTGGACGTGCTAGTTTGAGATAATAAGTTCGGAAGTATCACCGACATTATTGATAAATAAGCTTTTTTTTTCTTAGCATGAGGTAAACAAGTCTATTCGTATGTGTTTATTTAGTTTTTTTATATGATTGTAGATTATGAAGCCCAAGCCCAATCCTACTAATATTATATATGTGAAAGTTTGTGTGTATAAATATTTGTTACCACGTATATCCGTAACGAATTTACGTTTTCTTTTTAATTTAGTTCTTTTAAAGTGTGCATACTTTTAAATTGTACAGCCGTTCTAATTATAACACAATACAACACATTCAGATGAGAAAACTTTCCAATTAAGCTAAAATTACATCTAAAAACTTCAACGAGTGTACACAACAAGATTATTAGTTCTTGTTACTGTTGCTAAACAGAGCGCAATCTCAATTCTTAAGCCTTAACGACCGGCTTTAACGGTCTCATGGGATCTGTTTCATTCTAGACACAGCCACTTACTCCCAGGCTCCTCCCAGGCTTCCAGGCTAGCGGTAAATGGAGCGCGTCATTGCCGCTGGCGAACGGAGGCCTCCGATTAACTGATTATTCAGCGGCATCTGTTGCTTACACCCCGTCATTCAACGAAAGTAGGCATATTTCAAGACGTTTTAGTTACGGCCACTTGACGCCAGACCCTCTAGGCTCTCTTGAGAATTTTAGACAACGTTTGAAATTCAAGTAGTCCGTTACTATTTTGAGAAGTTATAATTGAAAGTGACTTTTAAATAGAGAATTCAAAGTAAATTTCAAAAAAGAAGAAATACGAAGTATGACATATTCAATTAAAACATAAAAACATAAACGCTTTCACACACACAGCCCCACACTAAGTTCGATGAAGTGTCGTGGGTGCTGGAAACATGCACATCACACACACACACATATTTTCCTTGGGGAGTTTACTTGGAAGAGAAACTTGTACACCCGCTGAGAATCGAACCCGATAAGTTATAACCCCTGTTAAGAAGGCGAACGCTCACCCAACTAAGCCAACGGGCAGTTCTTTTATTTTAAAATTATTTTACGATTTTTTTTTCGTTTTTTCAACATTTAAAAAGTAAACAAAAATTTTATAGTATAGCATTTAAAAACCACTAAGGTTTGTAATATAATAGTACAACTAGTCTACATTATACCTAAGTAATAAGAAGTTGGTAATTGCACATGAACGTCATCATCAGCATTGAAGTTGTTGCAAATAATAAGACTTTAGTTTAAATTTAATGTTTTAAAGGCCTTCATAACATAAACACATATTTCAGAGCGGATGTGTTTGTGAGCTTATCATGCTCGACTACACATCATTAATCGATAAACGGTCAAACGCTAAGTACAATTATTTGAATCGTAAGTACATTAGATATATCATAGCGGCTAGGCAAATGCTCAAATAATACTTATACAGCGTGTGAGTACCGCTGTATATTAGGCGACCGCGCCTGCGTCCCAGAACGCCATCCGTTCGAACCAGATGCGTCCTGTGTGGCGTAGCCATTACTTACACATCCTTGTCCTTCTTCTACTAAGTGAAGTTGGTACAATTTGAACTCACAAGTGAATCTTGTTGTTAAAATTTGACCCGACGTAAAACCTCTTTGGAAATGCTTTTGTGAATTACAGGAGCCTCATTGATTGACAGGGGCTTCATGTGCAGGTGAGGTCAGCTTGTGTTTGGAATTACCCACATAGTTCTCAATATTGTTTTAATATCGTTTCAACGATCTGTTTAACACAGAGAGATAGGAAAACTCGACTTTGCGAGAACGATATTCAGTTCTCTACAGACAAACACTTGGATTGTTTCAGTTGATTAATTACTTTGAGCTCCAAATCTATTCAGGCAAATGAAAATCGCTCTCATTGAAATATTGTAGTATGAAACTGTATTCTGCTCCAGAAAAATTATAACAAAAAGTAAAAGGCAGAAATTACCACATAAACTTCGTGTTAGGTATAACAGGTTTATAAATTTAAAATACTTGTATGTTGGTATGAAACATTTTTATATTTTGTTGGTACATTTTAGAGACAGCTAAAGCGATATAAATATATAAAGTAATATACAACAGTACAATAACTATATCATCAAGAGAGCATTTTGTGTAGTTTATGTTAAACTGAATATCGGTAGACCGCAGTCACACCTTTAGGTTATGATTTTATTAGAAGTATGTATCTCTAGGTCGATTAAGATAACCGACTCTTAAAACTACCTGTCGGAACACCTAGCTTGTGTACAGATTTTTTACTCGATGCTGATTAACATTGTTTCAACTTCATTTTTGTCGAGAAGAAGAAACGGAGGCAGTTTACAAATTTGATCAGTCTCGGAGACGCTTGATATTTTAATACGTGAAAATGCAGTGCGATAAAAGAATAACTTATTTTGGCGTCAGGCAAACCTGCTAAATAATATCGTAGATCTTTGTCATCTACGGAGCTACGTACGTAGCGTGTACGTAGGCTTTTTGAAGGACACAGTCTCAATTATGTCTAACTGGTAAGCAATTCAAGATGACCTGATTTGTGAACTTAATAAATTATAAAAACAAAAGAAAGAATAAAATCCGTTTAAACACATATATTATATAATTTTGGTCATCTTGAACACATAATATATTATATTTTGCTAAAATTAACGAATTACAAAGCATTTATGTCGAGTAATAGCCAGGAGGGTGCGGTTTGCAGTTATGCTGCAGCTCGTTCGTAATACACGGTGATATTGCACGATCAAATTAGATCATACCCTTGTAAATACTACATTCTATATACATGTAAAATTTATGTTTTTTCATGTATTTGTTTTATTACTACTGGAGTAAAATGCTATTTTAGCATTTAAGTTCTATCTTGTATATTTCCTTTATACTATGTTACATACAAGCTAATAACCTCGTGCAAAAGTAATATTGAATAAATAATGTTAACATTAATTGAAATTATTTGTAATACAATAACGACACATCACTTACAACGTCCTTTGAATTAATGAGTGTGATATAAACCTTGCTGACAATAATTTATTGTATCATAATTCCCTACTGATTCAGTTATAAAGCTAAGTATATGTATATTGCGTATAAAGATAATAACTAATAAACAGACGCTTTCACAGTAAACTGTAAGACCTTTATCGAAGGATCCGGAAACATTCACATCCCACGCACACTTATACACAATCACACCCAGAACCAGAAACATCAATATCGCATGGGTAAGAAAACAGTGTTCCTGTCTGGAATTTAATCAAGGACCCATGGCGTAGAAAACATGAGAGCCTGCGTATTCCAGGTCTAGTGTGTTTACCAGCTTCGATCACATCGTCACTTACCATCAGGTGAGATAGTGGTCAAACACTAGCCTGTCACAAATAAAAAAACATATTGTTAACAACGAGTTCTTGTTAACTACATCAACAGGGTTGTCTTCGTCTATGCAATAAAATAAAAAACAGACATTTACGAGAAATAAAAATCGGTTCAGAGTGTTTAAAAAAAAACATTATTTCATTAAGAGTATTTGTACGTTTAACTTTAGAACCCCGTTGACGAGTACGCTTCAGAATGCAAGCGAACGTTTCTGTAAAGTTCTTACTTTGAATATTATAATACATTTCTTCCGAAACTATTCTTGTTCAAACCTAACTGCAATGTAAATTTATTCACATAAAACTTATCGAATCGAAGTCTGAGATTAACGATTAACATAAAATGAAATATTAATATGAAAGAAAAGTAACCTGATCCAGCGATTCTGTGTAAACGTTTTCGATGTCAAAATATTTGAAGTAAGTTAGAATTATAACAGTGGAAATAATAAAAGATTGAAAAATCTTCGCAGGTTGTTAGAGTGCTCTTAAGCTTCTGTAGGATCGCCTTTGAAAACTTTTCTAGGAGCGCAGGAATTTATAACTTGTCCTAAAAGAGATTTCGCTTCCTCTCATCAATTACCCGAGCAGTGACTGCAGCTTGCTTTTGAGAGTTCACGAACACTATACAACTAACTTCTTCATAAGCTTTGATTTTAACTCTTGTTATTTTCCTGTAGCATTTATACTACTAGCTCGACTGCGAATAACATTTGTATTAGCTTTTTCTACTTCTTACTTTCCTAGTAAAGTAAATTGTTATTTGTTATGATTAAAACGTTTCTATATTCAATCCCTATACTAAATACGTCGTAGAAACAAACAGCGAGACATCTTGAACCTCGAAAAGATTTACGACGCAGTAAGAGAAAATTTTATTATACTTTCAATTTCTTAGATGCTCACAGTAAAAACCCTACGGGTGGAATAAAGTAGCCGTCTACAACCCGGGGGAGTCGGTTCTTACCTGAGAATTTCTTCATCATACCAGATTGGCGGCCGCTCAGGAGAGTCGGTAATTTGAAGCATTATACCTGCCTTAAGTTAATTATATTATCAAGTCTCAGAGAATTTGCGACTGTAACAACGTTATGAAAAGGCACGGAAACTGGGGAGCTTAATAAGGTCGAGGGCGGCGTGCACAAGTGAGAGGAATGCCATCGGGGCAAAAGGCATTCTTTGATAAAATGTATCGCGGCAACTGCGAGCTCATCGATCAAACATGCGACGTCACTTAGGTAAGCAACGTGGCAGTATGTGCGGCTTCGATACACTTCCCATGTGAAAGTTTCCGACGAGCCGGCATACACGTGCCAAACTGGCTTGCAAGCAGCGATGACGTCACCGCGCTGCCAGCAAAATTCACACTACATAACTTGGAACTTCGCTTGACTATTGGTATTTCGGCGTAGCATCAGATACAAGCTAATTATGTATGTATGTAGTTATTTCATATTTGCTTATACTGCATCGAACGTTTTATTTTTATAATTTTCATTGCAACTCTAATCTAGATGGTAATAAATGTGGCAGTAAAGATAATTAATATTATGAACGAACAAGCGCTGGACCGATAACAAGCGGAAATTTTATGAAAGGACCGGTGATTACGGGAATTTTATTTTATTGAAAGAACTCAACACGATCAAACGCACCCGTATTCTGATTGTGAGCGGATTTTTAATGGCTGAAGGACAAAAACCTTTTAAAGCCATAGACTAACTATTGTTTAATAATTATAATCAATTTATAAACAATGGCCTCGATTCTGATGCACACTCACTAAATTAAATTTAAACTATTCCTGTCTTTTAAATAGGAACACAAGACAGAGATAGCATACATTTTAGTGCTGTCAAGTTAGTCAGAACTTAGATGTCTACGCAAGCTTAGTCGAGTATGCAATTGGTGTTGACTAAAAACACGCGCCTTTCTGCTTCTGCTGTTCATATTTTAATTGATAAACTAGCTTGACAGCACTAAAATGTATGCTATCTCTGTCTTGTGTTTCTATTTTGTAAAAGACAGGAATAGTTTAATTTAGTATCGTGTGTGACATCAGAATCGAGGCCAATATGTATAAAGACAAAAGAATCGAACAAAGCGGTTGTAGTACAAAGTATTTGAACAAAAGCAAAACAAAATAAACAGCGACTACAAAATGTTTACCTCCGCGCTTTTAGAAAATGTGCTGAATTTATATTTTAGTAGTTTTAGGTACTACTTGTGAAAGGAGAATAATACTAACATATTTAAAATATTTGTTACAAAGAACTATTTTTATTTTTATTCAGGGTACAATTAAAACAAAGTGAACGGTTTAATATTATTTGTATGATGATTACTTTAAAACAAATGAATTACAAAGCCATTAATTTAAATGTATGTTTGACAAGTTGTGTCAGCACGCAGAATAACTTGCATGCTATAACTGCTTCTATTAAAAATAGTCTTTATCTAATATGTAGAGACGATATTACACTCATGTCAGTTTAAATAATTTATTAATAAAAACAAATAGCTTATTTACTTGTAATTTTGTGTTGCCGTTTGTATACTATCTTGATTTAAATTTATTTGAACACGTCTGTTCTTGTTTCTCATAAAATAAGATATAACAAATAAAACAACAATAAACGCTTTCACACTCACAGTACCGCACTAAATTCAATTACTTATGTCATGGTTTCCGGAAACACACATCACACACTATCACATCCAGAACCAGAAATACATTTTCCTTGAGAAGAAAACTTGTGTTCCCACTGGGAATCGAACCCGATACCTACACTTCTTAAAAGGCGGATGCGATTCCAACTAAGTTAACGGGCTGTTCGATGATGGAAGACCTAGGATAGAATATGTTTTAGCACATAGATATCTACTGTGGTTTTCTAATAATAAGTGCCAATGCAGTAGAGATCGGGCAACTCAATTTTGTAAAATTGTTTGTTTTCATTCCGAGTGCACAGTTGGAGTGGCCAATCTTTCCGAGTATCGTTAATAAAAAACTAAAGAACACCAACATCACGCGCAGAAACTTTCAGACCGCTAGGGTTCCAAGCAAATATAGTTAAAGAAACTGTAAACACAAACCAACTCTTTTAAAGTTAATAATTTATAAATGTTTTTAGTAAACATGTGTACATTGATCGTTTGAACGAATCGGTCATAACATATTACTGGTGAAATAAAAATGGAACTCTTAAAACCTGTAGTTTATACTGTATATATTTTAGAACCACTTCAATTTCATGGTATACTCCAAAGACAATTACAATAATTAAAATGATAACTATTTCTATACCTATTATTTAAACTGAAGTATATGTAGAAAACGTTACAGTAAACGTTTTTGAAATAACCTTAAAAATTGTAACATTTTATTTTATGATGAGCTCTAAACCAGTAATACTGAGGTCAACTTTGAGCTAACCTTATTATTAGATAAAACTTGTACAATATTATACAAGATGTATTATTTGATATATTTCTTTGCGAGTCTTATTATATATGTGACGATTGATTAATGAAAATTGAATATACACTAGCGATCGGATTCGATTATAGACCCGTAATTAGAACGTAGAACCTCTATCCATTAATAACAGAAGCAAATAATTTCAAACTAGTTACCGCTACCATAGATAATTAGATATTTGGCTACACAATCTTAACAACATATGAATCAATATTAAAGGGCTTGAATCAATGCACTGAATGGTGAATAGTAGTGAAATATATTTATAATACAGTAACTTCAGGATAAACAGCCCTACAAATATGTATTTAAATTAAGTAGCTGTAAGATATTCTACCAGCAAGTTTTTATTGACTCAAGCATTGTATAGAAGTCCCTTAGATTTCTAGGAAAATCTAACGACAAACAAAGACGCTAAACGTGTTTTTGTAGCTTTGGATTTAATAAGAAAAAGAATCTATGTAATTCAGACTATAAACCTAGTTTACAGTTCGCAGGTTCGCGTACTGTTTTGAGACTCGGGATTTTACTACTTTGTAACGAAATTGTAAACTACTGCAGTGAACTCGGTATTCTCAAAAAAACTAGGGACTAAAATTAGATTAAAAAGTCTTATTCGAATTCGTTGATGTGCATTCTGATAGTTGGATGTTGCAAAGTATTTTTGTGGCTATACAATCATTATAGTAATGGTAGGACTCTTTTGCAGAGTCCTCCTGGGGCAGTACCATTGCCAGACATTCAACCGCCAAGTAGTGTGTAAACATTACTGTATTCCGGATTGAAGTGCGATGTTTCCAGTGCAAATTTTGATCTATATAATTTCAAAACTTTTGGTACTGAACTGTAATGAGCAAACGCGACGCTTACCATAAGGCGAGCGGCTTGCTCGTCGCATCTTCCAATTACACAAAATAAATCTTGTATCTATTATAATAAAACTGTAGTAGGTACGTTGTCGTGTTCACATTTTACGCCCTAACGCAAGTGACAAAAAAACGAAAGGAATGTTCTGATGTACAGGTCGCGTTTAGTGAAGCGTCGATGCGAGATGTATGTTTTTCACACCGTGCTGGTTTCTTCCACAAAATCGTTACGTCTGAGTCCTATTTGCATACGTTAGTAAATTCTAAGTCGCATAGATCGCGCTCCGTAAAGTCTCTTGGAAACTTGAGAATATATGATTTTTAAGAGAATATAAAAGAACTCACATTCATCGTGATCCTTGGCGGTGACAGTGAGCACTGTGTGCTGTATATCTTCATTTTCGTCGACTTCCGCCTCGTATAGCTCCTTGTCAAAGTACGGTGGGTTGTCATTCTTATCAGCGATGCCGATACGGATGAATTTCGTCACTGAAAAAGAAAACATTACGTTAAGTTTTGTACATACAAACAAAAATAAGTTTTGAATAAAATACGTGGTGAAAATATTTGGGCTTACGGTGCCACATATATTTTAATCAACCGAGAACAATTCCGTTTGAAGTTTTAAATTTTCAAGCTCTACAATGTTGTGAATATTTGAAATAATATAAGTAATAAGGGAATCACTATGAGTCGAACCGATACGTCAATTGGTATACATATTTATAAAAGTTACATTTCACCATGTAACTTTTCTACCAACATCTAATTCGTATCAAACATCTATTGATGCTCTCAGCTCGATCAATTGTTCCAAAATTAGTTTTGCAATCCACGGCAGTTTTACATTAGACTTATGTGAAACTGGTAAATAAATTAAATCCTACTAATATTATAACTTCAAAAGTTTGTGTGTAAGTATGTTTGTTCCCTCTTCACCCATTAACGGCTAAACGGATTTGGATAAAATTTGGAATGTACGTAGCTTATACCTAGGATTAGCACATAGGCTACTTTTTCACTTGATAATAGCGGGCGTAGCCGCAGGGCACGGCTAGTATGGTATAAACGATTAAAAAACCATTAAAGAGAAAGTTAGTATTCATATTTATTTCATAAGGTTTATTGCTAAAAGCAATTTATGCTGCTCATAAACAAAAAACAATTGTTTATGACAACTTGATTTGAATAATTATTTATTCAAAATTTAACTTCAAGGTTTTCATAGTAAACCAGTGGTTCAAAGAAATTAAATTAATCCCTGCCCTTTATACTGCCTAAAACTTTACAAACAAGGGTCTAAGGTTTCTACGTAGTTAAATTTAACAGGTGCCTCTTTATATTTATTTCTATTTAATTATAAGTAAGGTGGATATTGCTTTAAGTAAAATAATTATCTGAAGGCATTTTACCAGGTGCGTTAAAGAGTTTTTTTTATTAACTAGCCTTCGAGCATTTAGTTATCTTATTTTACTAAATAAACGTAATTACATCGAAATTGTCGGCCTAGGTTTCGAGCACATGCGATGCTCTTCTTCTAGATAGTCTTAGGTCCACTGATTTTTCCCCCATGGATCTATAGGACACGTACAAAGGTGACCTCCTCGTAAATTTATACGCAGCGAGATCGCAACAAAATCTGACATCAAATGACGCGTTCAAACACGTTTTTCAATAATTTTAGATAGTTCGCTAGTCTGATATAAAAAAATAGCCTACGGGCAACGCCGCGGTGCATAACTAAGTTCATTATGACGCGATTATTATTATTTCGTTTGTTATATCAAACAAGAAGTACAAAGAGGTAGAGTACTAAAGGGCATACCTATAAGGAAATATTACATTTGGTAAAATTGTTTTCACTTTGCGCTTTGTTTATTTTTACCAAACACACGATCTCATCCTCGAAAAATCATGTCAAAGCTGGATATCACCCTGTTGTTGCGACGACACAAAAAGGCTTTTATTGTGAACGGGTGTTACGTAACAATGAAGTGGGGAGGAGTATACCCACAGCTATTCAGGATTCTTCAAAATATGCAAAAAACAAATATCTCACGATCCCACAACATTTCTTTTATCACATTCGAAACTGTGGAGGGGTGTATTTGACTGTAAACAAAGCATGTGTCATTCGGTCTATGTATACATATTTGTATTAAGGTATTTATAGGGTACTAGCGATCCGCCCCGGCTTCGCCCGGGTGCAATTCCGGTGGGAAAAAATGTGATAAATGAAGAACCGCTCGACCGATTTTGTGCAAACTTCACATAAACCATCTACTAAATAGTCCTAACAAAGCCTAAACATTTGGTTTGGGTAGGTGAGCCCGTTCTCGAGATATAAAATTACAACGAAAAGTGACATTGATTTTTATATATATAGATTTGATATGATTTATAATGAACATAAAACATAAACACTTTCATACGCACAGCTCCACACTAAGTTCGATGACTTGTGTCATGGGTGCCGTTAACATTCACATCGCACACACAACCAGAATCATAAACACAAATTTTTCTTGGGGAGAAAACTTGTGTTCCTACCGGGAATCAAACCCGATACCCCTGCTTAGAAGGTGAACACCCACCCAACTAAGCCAACGGGCAGTTCAATAATAATAACACTTATATTACTTGTGCCCCTTGGCACGCGTTATCAGGATAAAACGTAGCCTGAGACTTAATGCGAGTTATAAATTATACCGTTGCAGCGTGAAGATGGAACAAACACATGCAAACTTTTAGAATTATAATTAAAGTGTGATTATGTATGCGAATGTTTTTGTGTGTCTGTGTGTGTACGAGTATGTACCTGTTTATCTTTGTTGCGGCCAAATTTTCAAACCGCGAAAACGTAAGTGACCATTATTATCAGGCCTAACCTATCTTTATTGCGAACTGTTTCGGTTCAAAACCAATAAACTCAAATCAGATTCACTTATGCTTAATTCAAATAGAATTCTATAGCAGCAGAGATAAGTAATAGTACAATAGTTCAGCTCTCTAAGGGTCAGTTCCTTATCAGAAATACTCGGGTAGGTATTTCATCCCAACAAAATACCTGGAATCATCAATATTAATTTTGGAGGTGATAAGATTATAGCTTAGTAACCTTTGATAATACTACACATTCCCTACTGCTTTACTTGTTGTAATCTAGATACCAGTTGATAGCCTATGTCCTATTCCAGGGTCATGACTAGCTAGATAACAAAATTTATTAGAACTCGTCAAAAGTTCTAAAGTACCTAGTAAAAAAAGTTAAATTTGTTTGATCCCAGTCCCACAAATTTTAGGAGACAAAAATTACTAGTGCAAGGTATATTTATTTTTTTATTAATATTTAAACTTGGAATACAATGTCTTTATAGAGAGTCCTCTCACCAAGGCAACGCCCCGGCATCGGCAATTCGCTTTTTCCTACAAACTTCCAAAGTTTGCGATGGACGCGGCGCAGGTAGCTAATTTGCTAATCTATTATTTAAAAAAACAAAACAAAACAAATAAAACGCGTTCACACTCACAGCCCCACACTAAGTTCAAAGACTTGTATTGTGGGTGCCGGAAACATTCACATCACACACACCTTACACCTAGAACCAGAAGTACAAATATCCCTTGGAAAGGAATTTGTGCTCCTGCCGGGAATCGAACCCAGGACCCACAGCGCAGAGGGCAGACACCTGTCCGCAGCGCCAACTGGTCGTGGCTTTAAAAATAAATCATCAAATTTTTTTGTTGTAACCACTGAAAGCTGTTTTTTCTATTGGTGGCTTACTTAAATAAGCACAACAAGTAACGTCGTGGGCAGTTTATAGCACAATTTTGTAGGTCAAATTAATAATTATAGGTCAAGTGTAGTTATAACTCGTAATACTAGTCTGACTGACTGACTGGGTTAAAGGAATGTTCTAGATTTCTAAAATAAATATATAATTAAAAAGACATTCAAGCCTCACACCGCGTATAATATATATGCGTGTTTAAACCTAATGCCTTTGCTAGGCTTAAACATTTCAAACTGAAAAAAAATTTAGAATATTTTACACCTAGCACCACTTCTACAGTAAGATTTCAATTAGTATTAGAAGCGTAAAACATTGTAATCTTTCAAACATCGTTCGTCTCGACTTGCCATTTCAGACGAAAAAAAATATTTTCTTTTGGATCCCTAATTGGATGGTATCAAATGAGCTTTAATCCAAGTTCTCCGCAGGGGCCTTATCGAAAAAAGCATTCAAGGCGAAATTGCTTTCGTTTGAGGTACACACTAACAATGATAAATTAGGGCCCCACTGGCGAGTGTCCGGCAGTTTTATTAGCAAACATACGGACGCTTTTAGGCACAGGCCCGGACTATTTCTTTTCCAAGAAGGGAAGCGGATGGCGACATCCGCCAAATACGAGCCCTATTATAGTCTCACTTTTGATATTTACTCAGGAAGGCCCTCGACTCGCTCTACTGTAATTAATTGTCGCCACTAAATTACTGAGAGAAGTTTGTCTCCGCATCACAAATATTGGTCGATTTCATTCCTGTACAGCCGGACAAATACTTTGAAATATTATGGAAGCAGTAAACATTTGTTTTTGATTTAGCCTCCCTCTCAATTATACAACAAAGTTTGAACCTTTCAGGGCATTTCTGAATTGGATTAACAGGAAATATGTTTATCTATCGACGAGTGTCCCGTGTCATCAATGAAATCACTTTCTCAGATTGGAACAAGGGAAATCTGCAAATATAGGCATAATGTATCCTTATCATTGTATACTGATGGAGAGACGTCAACCAGATATCCGGTATCGTTAAGGGTCGGAGATTGGTGAATTTACCCCAACATATAGGGTATACGATGACGCAGCGATCTGTTCCAGAATATTTTCGCATATTAACGCTTGTAAGGGGCTATGAAGTTACTAAGGACTGATTTCACTTTCCTTTAAGCAAATATGAAATCCAGCGCGGAAATTTATGACTTAATCAATATTCTTATACCATTGATGCTAAGAATGTCAATATTATACCGGTTCCGGTATAATAAACTATGATATACTCGAATGTAATTAGTGTTGTAGTAAGATATAATTAAATAGTATTATGTATTTCCAGTGACAACTTTTTATTGGTTTCGCAATATTCGCCTATTTAACTCGTAGAATTATTAATTATTAAAAAGCTGAAGCCACATTAAATCACGCATCGCTGTTTTATAAAAAGTGACAAATTTTTAGCATGACAAAGGTTGAAATATCACAGTACAAGGATAAGAATGCTTTTATCGGCAATTTTATATTCACAAAATGAAAGCGTTAATTATTTGTCCAATCCACTATACATGTTCTAGAGAGGTCTGATCGTGGTGTTGAAAACAATGTAGCATATTCTGTTGAAACTCTGACTGGATTAACTTTTCAGTGAAAATTCGTGCATTTAATTACCGGGTTGATATATGGCGACTAGGCGCCAACGGGTCTATTTAATCAATCACACAGGGCCAACCATTAGTATTCCCCTTGTGGAGCAATCAAACTCAACCACAGTACGTAACGAGCTTCCTAACAAACTGTATCCTGATTGGGCAAATGGGCATAGTCCACGTATTACGTTTAACGCCAGTGAGATCGTCTCGTACATACAATAAACAATATTCATACGTATTACAAACATAGAAGATCTTTAATTGCTTATCCACTACCAACACGCAAACGCATTCACAAGTAAGCTAAGTTTTCGTTGAATAATATTTTGATGATTTTTTCTGAAATTATACGTGAAACGCAAGGTAAAATAGTATACGATTAATGCGTCTAACTGGATTTAGTGACAGGGCAGACTTATAAAATGTATAAACTCAATTCGTAGACGTGACCAAAGTAGCTTCGAGTTACTCGTCTTAGAGTTGCCAAAAATTTCGGATGAGCAAGTAGCAAGTTTTGTTTTTACTCATACCTATGAAATTGCCAAAGTCTAAAATTAAAAGTATTTAATAAACTTTTCTAGCTGGTGGTACAATTTCCATCTTCCACGCTATAATTTATGAAGAGGCATTTTTCTTATACAGTGTTCAATCATGATTATTCAATGCATTTATTTTCTCTTTATAAAACAATGCCACAATTACTTCACTGACAAAATAGACTGGTGCATGCAGTAGGTATGTTTAAAAAAACCTCGTAATAAGATCACCAGGGCTCTCCCGCAGCTGAACACAATGCTATGGCATTTGGCTTAAACAGTTAATAACTTTCCATTTAATTACAGTAAAAGTAGATCTCAGTATAGATTAATAGTTTATTAAAATAATTTATCTGTAAATTGTCTCTATAACCTTATTTTAGCATCGTAATAACGAGGCTGAAATAAGGAGAGAAATTATTATAGGGACATTCATACAGGCTGCGTGCTTGATAATGAAATTCTTTATCAAGAGGTGCAGAGTGTCGGGACGTGCCTCGGCGCCACCGCTCCGCCCGCCGGAAGGTCGAGAGTCAAGATCATAGAAATAATGCAGATGTGGGACACAATATCTGAGAATATAACAATTTCAGGCGGACATTTGTCAAATTCTGCTCGAACAACATTTTAGGGCTCGCTGCGGTAATGTATGCTAATCTTGACTGTTTGCTGACTTGACGATGCGATGTTGACGTAGATGAGACCTTGCTACTGTATTCGTTAAAAGATAGATTTTTTGTTTACTAGAAACTCGCCCACTGAACTGTTGAGATATCAACAATGATGACTATTATAATTTGGAGTCGATATTCAATGCTATTTTTATTCCAACTTTTTTTTATCTACAGCATTGCTATAAATCGGGCTTGTGAATTCGCGCTTCGCGTTAAATTCCGTAAGAATCCGACGTTCACTGTGATCGTCTTATCAGATCTGCCGAACTACTTCACGAGATAAATGGATATTGTCCTCTTTCAGCGTACGCTATTGTAAAAATAACACTTTTTCATGAAATTCATCATTCCACGGATTCTAAAAACGTTCAATAAAACGAGATCCAATTATTCATCCATAGGCAAATATATTTTATTCTTTTATGAAATATAAAAGGCCGTATGTTTTGAACTGCAAATGAAATTGTACGATCAACTTGTTTTGTTTAAAATTTCAAAATATTTTATACAATTTATATATGTTTTTAACTTAAGCATATTATGTTTAAAAACCCTGCTAAATCACAAATAAATATCAAAGGGAGATAGTTAAAATATAATTTGCGTCACTTAATTTGGATGATTAAAATCTACCTATCATAACTTGTAATGATATAAGAACATTAGAACATGTATGAAAAATGTATCAAACCCTTTTTGAAATCTCTGATCATGTCAGAGACGCGAAAAGATGGCCGGGCCATCGCGCCTGAAAAAAAATAAATAAAAATAAACTACCTATCAAACCACATCTAAGATACTTCAGAAGAAGTTACCTATTCACTCTTGACTAGAAGATATATATATACACATAGACATACTGCCGTCATAAGGAAAAAAGACGTAACTGAAATTTTAGACAAAATTGAGTTTTATACATTAGAATTGTCTTTTCAGATGCGTCTTAATTAAAAGTAAGATTTTGAAACGCAACCTACTAAAGGTTGCGTTTCAATATTTTAAAATAAAAAAATACTAGTAGATGCGTCTATTTTGATGATTTATATTAACTCAATTTTGCCAAAAATGTAGTTACGTTTTTTTTTTCATTATGACGGCAGCATAGTTCTGCTAATATTTTAGTGATCCGGCTATAAACGAAACCTTCGTGGACCTTACTCAATGCACTGCAATGATTCATTTCGGAATTCGATTCAGATTCAATTATTAGTTCCGAGTGTGTACGAAGAACGAAACGTTGGATTTTTCGGCTGTCGGCTCCACCGATTCGCTTTTACGTTTAACGGTGTGTGTCGCAATAATGGTTTCGGAAACAATAAAATACGAACGTTACAGGTTTGCAATTTTGCACGTGACGGAAAACTATAGGTAATATTTTACTTTATATTGTATAGTGTTACCAGTTCTGAGGATAATATAAATGTTTGTATTTTTGCTTGTTTACGGCTCATTATAATTCCAAAGCAAGCTTCGAACGATTCCAACTGCTATTTGCCTTGTTTATATTGTGATAGTTAAATATTGGACAAGAACATTGAGAAAGTCACCTCAGATGTACAGCGTAAATTTAGCTCTTTACAACATTCGAAACGGGTCAGGAAAGTTTTAATGCCTCAATGTAAAATTTGTTAATTGGATTGATTGAGGACGTGTGCTCCAACAATTATTATTCGCCAGTACCTATAAACTAGGTTACATTTATAAACATTAAGTCCCTCGTGTAGGTACATGCAATAGAGGTTCCTGTATGAAACCATAAATAATAAAAAGACATACATGTTGTATTTTAGTATAAACACGAGTATTAGATGAATATCGGAAATTGTATCTTGATTTCCCACAGGAGTGTGCTCGTATGGGTAGGTTACGTGTATAATCGTGGTCATTTCTCGATACTGCGCGACAAACATTTGAAAAGCTTCCTTTGCCGTCGTGATATGGGTCTTATTCAGATTTGCTGATGCAAAGGTAAAATGGGAAACGAGAAAATGGTTCAGCAGTTTTTTCTTGTTTCGTAATCTATCGAAACTGTGCCGATATATTTGTATGTATTTACAAAACCGTATACTTGTTTGTAACGAATCAGCTTAACTCATATTGATTTATTGATCACTGCTTTGAACATGTATCTGAGTTTATGATACGAGGTACTTCGGGCTTATAATATTAGTATGATAAGATCCAGTTTTTCAACATTTATAAGTTTAATTGTAAGTGCCACAACATGGAAGACTGGTTGCCCACAACACAGGGTATCCTAGTATGGAACTAAAGAGCTTGTTAGTTCAACAGCATATTTATGTACCTATATAAATACGTCATAGTAATTAAGTTTTCTACGTTGTTGTAAGTGCCCACTTATTATTTTGAATTGAATTGATGTTGTTTTAAAACTATGTTTACTTTAGCTCGCCGAAATTCTGATGAAATTATTAAAAAAATAACATTTAACCCGAATCTATCCTGCGTTGATTATTTTATGTTAATTCGTTTGA
The DNA here is from genome assembly GCA_948107665.1 of Lomographa bimaculata. Lineage (NCBI taxonomy): Eukaryota > Metazoa > Arthropoda > Insecta > Lepidoptera > Geometridae > Lomographa > Lomographa bimaculata. The sequence continues at coordinate 12,376,962 of OX403587.1, read as the reverse complement.
AATATAGTTTTGAATATTTGTTATATAAAATAAATTGTGCATGTAAATTAATGTATTTATTTAATAATAACTTCGAATCTACGGGCCAATTGCCTATATTTCCTAAAACTAAACATAAACTATATACAGCAAAGACTTAAGTTACCTACAAAACATCGAGTTTATAGGTAGCTCAAGTGCTCAAGCCCAATACCAGTGGGTAGCGTTCCCATCATGCTGGCGGCGTTGCCTCTCTGAATTACAATGCTAATACGTTGAGGCATAACAAAAATATAACATTAATATTATTATATATTTAATTTAATTTCACAGATTGCTCTTTAATAGCATCCATCTTTCTTCAACTGTTAATTTTACCTTAATTATTTACTGCTAATTTTACACGCTATCGCACGTCTTTAATTTTTGGTTTTTTTTTTCTACTACCTACTGGCCAATTGCCTATGTTACCTAAACCTAAACTAAAACTATATACAGCAAAGAACTAAGTTAACTACAAAATATCGAGCTTATAGGTAACTCAAGTGCTTTTTAGCTTGAACTAAACTCTAAAATAATTTTGTCGTTTTGTGTTTATATTTGGTTTATAATTTAAGGTGAAATATTAACATATTTGACTAAGTTACTTAAGTACCTATACATGCTACTTGAAGTATAAAAGTACTTTGATATCAGTTACAACCTTGTAATATTATATAAACATTAAATACCGTATTGTGGTTCTACGTAAGTATATATATATGTATATAACATAAATACCTACTCGTTTTGAAGTGAAGAAGACAAGAAGAAATCGAAGAAACGTGGAAACATTTTTAAACGCCACAATCACAAAGCGGAAGCGAAGATTCAACATTTCTTTGTTGGAGAAAAAACAATTTCCTGAGATGTACCTTACAGACGGCACGCAATCGAATAATATTCAGATGAGGAATAAACGGAGCTATAATAATGAAATTTTCCAAGTACCGACTTTTCGAGATCGGCACCAATCATAGGAACTCGTATTTTTCATTAGTTAGAAATGAATTCATAAACGCGGATTTCACTAACCTTACCCCGATATCTTGAATTCTCCTTGACCATTTGACCAATGAAGCTTAAATTTGACAAGTAGGTTATTTATGGGGAGTAGAAGATTTATAGGAATATATATGTTATATAAGTCGTTTGTAACATATTCTACCCGAACGAAGTCAGGGCGTGTCAGCTAGTAAAAAAAAATAACAACCTGCATTTAGTTGCGATAATTGACTCTTTTTACTATAAAGACTAGGTACTAAAAGTTTTACAACAAAATCATGTTTTAGTTAAAATGTTTTCATGTTTTGTTACTTTCTAAATAAATAATTAAACGCACGCAAAGCTTAAAAAAACCGACTTCACCGCTTTATCATCGGAACCTTGATCAGATTTAATATATTAAACACGCATTATTGACTATAACTCAAAAACTAGAGATCAGACCTTGATCAAATTTCACTGGGATTACATAAAAAGCACCAGCTTTCAAATAAAAAAAGAATCATCAAAATCGGGTCACAACGAAAGAAGTTATGAGGTAACTTTTGAAGTCGGGTAAACGAGAACATCGTCAAAGTACGCATTATTCGTCACAAAATAGACATTATTGACGATATTTCAAGAACTACTGATCAGATCTTGATCAAATTTAATAGGACCAATAAGAAAGCAACATCTTTCAAACTAAAAAAAATTTCGAAATCGGCTCACGTGGGGAGAAGTTATGAGGTAACAAACATAAAAAAAATATATATATAATATATATATATATATATATATATAGTCGACTTGAGTACCTCCTCCTTTTTTGGAAAGTCGGTAAAAAACGAACAGGAAACATTTAATACAATTAATAAAGGATACACAAGTTATGTACATTATTTGTTATTGTCTAGTTATTTGGTCTACCCACTCGTATCTGTGATTATCTCCACGATATGGGAGGTAATTTATCTCTACTTTTGCGGAAACGGATATTTGCACAACCCTTTCTCGCGCCCGTAATCGAAACGCAAGCAAAACGAAATAAAACAAACAAACGCATTCACACTCATAGCCCCACACTAAATTCAAAGACTTGTATCGTGAGTGCAGCAAAACTTAAAAAACCGACTTCACCGCTTATATTTTGGTTTTGGGTTGATCAATTTTGATAAAATGTATATGGGACCACCTCTGAAGCATAATCTACCAAACAAAAATCATCAAAATCCGTTCATAAATAGGAGAATTATCGCGTAAAATAAATACAAAAAAAAAACAACATATAGACAAATTGAGAACCTCCTTTTTTAATTCGGTTGAAAAGCCTTTGCTTTTTTATAAAAGCATCACAGTGTCATTTTCTACGCTATATTACCTGCTATTGTTAGATATATAGGATACTTTCTAAACATGTGTAGTAAACAAAATAAACACAATAATTACGTATTACTTGGTATTTTAAGAAAGTAAAATATTATTATATTTTATCATCATTATTCTCTTAACGATTCAGAGTAAAAAAGGAATAGTACAAGTTGTGTTACAAGGCTACGAACCCCTAACACGTCCCGTGGGCGAAATTTTTGGCAATGCGAATTGATGTCCCGATCCCAGGCAGTTATGGATGCCGGTCTCCAATTTATTGTTGACGGGCGAAAGGACCTCTGCGGCTTTTCAATAAATTTCTACAGAATACGACACTATAATTATATAGGTTTGTAGATATACGCTTACTTTTACCGGCGACACCAAATATATTGCTTATCTGATTGATGTTTCACTTTAATTGTTTCTGTTACATAGTAATCCGTTCATAGAAAGTATTGCAACTAACTATTGAGTTATCAAATAACAAATACAATAAATATATCCTGATACCGGCAGTATTCAATTCTACAAATGAATAATTAAACGCAAGCAAAGCCTTAAAAACCGACTTCACCGCTGTATCTTTGGAACCTTAATCAGATTCAACGTATTAAACACGCTTTATTGACAATAACTTAAAAACTAGTGATCAGATCTTGACCAAATTTAAATGGGAATACATAGAAAGCACCAGCTTTCAAATAATTATCAAAATCGGCGCACAAAAAAAGAAGTTATGAGGTAACCTTTGAAGTCGGTTAAAAAACGGCAACATCGTCTATGTAGTCCACAGAATACGCATTGTTGAGTATAACTCAAAAACTACTAGTCAGATCTTGAACAAATTTAAATAGGATCAATTAGAAAGCAACATCTATCAAACAAAATAAAAATTAAAAAAATTGGTTCACGTGGAAAGAAGTTATGAGGTAACACACATTAAAAAAAAACGGTCGACTTGAGTACCTCCTCCTTTTATGTGAAGACGGTAAAAAAAAGGCAATGTATACGGTATTGTCTTTTTGTAAAACATCGAATTTAATCATTATAGTTTCCAGTTCTAATTGATCAGTTGATTAATTTGCGGATACAAGTTTAGCCAACACACTGGATGGATATCCACACAGTACGACCAACTTTAACGGAACCATACCAAGTTCAAGGAAACTGCTAAATCCAATTATGTATGTTAGAGAAATCACATGAGGAGCGAGTACTTCTGCTTCGGAGTTGTATTTGATTACCTGGAATCTTGTGGATGGAAGTAAATAATTGAGTTGGTGGATTAAATAAACTAGGTAGAGTCCCGAGTAACCGAAGTCCCGCTGTTTGAGCAACTGTAAAAAGTGTCGCAGGGCGCGTGCCCCCGACGGCCTCTTGACACGTTTCCATAATGATGATTCACTAGATTGCAGTTATTAGCGCATTTATATGAATTAATTGCTAGAGAGCCTATTGTGATTATTTACTGCGGCGGTAATAGGTTTACCCCAAGTGCGATTTACTTTTATCGTTATTACAGTATGAGGAAAAAATATTTAGATTTTATGGATATGCGAAGAGTCGAAAGCGCCACTTTTTTTCTTTTGGCTGGATGTTTTAAGGCACCTAAAAAGCCGAAACGAACGACACGTAAGCAGGTTTTTCAAATATATTAAAAAACACTATGAGGTGAGAGGGAATTGGTGATCCGTACGATTGCCTTATGATATATTCACCGATGGAATTGTCCGTGATGATAAGTGTGGTGTGTAACAGGTCGCAATATCGAGAATATTGGCAATATTCGACGCAAACGTTACTTACGGTATCTTTTGCCGAATATTTGTCATGCACATTCATAGTTCTAAAACAGAAAATATGTGTATATGAAAAAGTTCTTTATGTGAAATGAATAACGTCGTCGGTGGGCTTTCAAACTACATCTAGCGATGTCCATCGTGTACCCTAAAGTATTTTTTAGTCCAGTATTTTTAACCTATTGCGATATTCCCAATGCATTTTTTTCAACCGTTTAAACGACACAAAAAGGATACGACGTGACCGACGACCGCAAACAACAAGTAAGCTACATCGAACCATTTCAATTGCATTTTTTTTATAGATTTAACCATACGATTTGAAAATCGTTTCCCAATCGTGTTTTTCTGTTGCTCAAACGATTTTATATATCAAAACAGAATTGTATTCAGCGTGCAAATTTGATTGGATCGAATGCGATTGCGCGAAAGAAAAAAAGCTGATCGAGCGTTTGCCTCGAAAGGCAATGTAAAGGTTAAACTGTTTGGTAGGTACGCGTTTAACAAATAAAACGCTCGTTAGCAGAAAGTGAAGCGCGGTCGTTTTCAATGGGACGCATTAGTATAAGTGGGTTCGCTTGGTTGTGGATTGGTTGATTGTGTCGATTACATTTTGTGAGAGTACACGCCGCAGTCGGGATTGCAATGGCCTGCCCGCCGCGATTGAGTTATTGTCTAATTCTAAAGTCTATTCCAGCGAATCGCGTCGCCTTTATGTCTTGGCTCCAGATGCAGGTTCAACTGCATTCAATGTTTTTTTAACATAAAATTTAATCTGAGGAAAACCAGTACCCCTACTTCCTTAAATCGAATCTTTGCGTCAGTTTATGCAGTAAACATTTTTGCAGTTATAAGTTTTCCCTTCTTTTGTAGCAGTAGCCAACTAGTATTACCTATATGCTTCGTGACTCGACTCGCTAACAAATAAAATGCTCACATAACTCCAATAACTCCAGGTCAAGTTTGAGTAATGTTCAAAGACTTTGATAAATGTCTGATTTTATAAATCTTAAGATGTGGCATCAAACGAATTACACACGAATGAATTTCACAAGGGCTCTTAACATACCCACATTTCAGAGATTTAGGTACACTAGAAATTTAATTAATTTATGATGAATGCATTGACTCATTTATTACATGTGCGGTTTTACCACAAAGGCCCGTGGATGTATATCAGAAGACTCTGGCATCTTTGCTTTTCATCTTCACAAAATTAATCTGATCTTAGCAGGGGAGGGTAAATCTACACAAAGTTTTCAAAAGATTTTAATTAATCCCGCGTTATATAACAGCTCACAGCCAATGTTAACCGTATACGTATAAATAAAAGTAAAGATATGAAACCAAACTAACTAGATGTTTACCTACCTGTAGATTGAGTTTATAATACATGTTAAAAGTTTTCATTCGTAAAGTTTCATGGCAACAAGTATGTAGGATACGTGTACCGCTATGGAGACGACGAAAACTTTCATGTGGAATTGCCAGGAAGAGAATTTTGTATGATAAGTAAATTCAGATTTGGAATTTCAACTTAACTATCGGAGTTTCATTATTTTTCCTGTTTCGATATGTTAACGTATGCCCATTATGTTGGGTGCGCGCTGCGCGTTCGCTTTCTAAGCGGGTGGTGATGGGTTTAGTTCTCTGTGGGAACACACAAGTTTTCGCACCAAATGAAATTTCTGGTGATATTGTGTGTGATGTGAATGTTTCCGGCACCCACGACACAAGTCATCAAACTTAGTGTGGGGATGTGAGTGTGAGAGCGTTTTTTTTTCACTACTAGGTAAAAATTCAATGCAGCAAGCGTCAAAGTAAACGTTGTTCGTTGTGGCGTTCTGGCCTATGACTGGAACGAGTTAACCTCAGAGTCCTGTAGATCTTTCCGGTTGATAAGAATGATAATAATAATTATATTGTATTTATGAAAAGAGGTATTAGCGTATATAGGAATGATATGTATACATGTACATAGGATAACAAATCGGGTATGATAATTTAGGCCAAAAAGCGGAGACTAAAAACGATATTCTAGCTTTGAGTGTAAGTTATCTACATCCATCATTTAATCCAAGCTCACTCGTTACAAAGGTATCTACCTTATTTTGAACATACTCCTTCTTTCGGCTTTACAATAAGTACATGAACATCTATCCAATATGGTTTATTTATTCTACCATGAGTTGAGATAATGATTAAACGCTAGCCGATCGGAGTTTCAATATGGATGGCGATTTAATATATTACATCCCTTGTATCTAAATAATTTGGGGTTTAAATGACTATCCTTCTATTATATTAATCATACATTTGAGAAATTTTGTGTGTATTATTGAAATTTTGTAGGTTCATAGAAGTGTGTATGTAAATTAGTGATGATTTTTATTTGATCTAGTGCTTAAAATTGGTTTGTATAATTCTTGATTTTATAATACTGAGAACCCAGAGTTAGGTACATTTCGTTGGTTTTGGCCGAAGATGTTGGATACTGCTAGTACCATGTAAAAATAATGATAAAAGCACCGCGGGGGCAATTAATGTAATTGTGTATACAAACAGAAAGGCGCCAAGAGTAAAGTTAAAATGAAAAAGTTAATTAAAGCGAATACCCTTGTCACGGCAAACCTCAGTTACAAAACCTACCCACATTTTACTTAGAAAAGTTGCTTGTGGTGCCGACACCCACGCATTCTAAAATAATGTAGTCCAAATCATTAGAATCACGCCGAAATATTCGCTCTAAATAAAAGAGCCAGCCATCTTGCCTCTGTAGCTAGTATTTTCCGAATAAATCTTGAATATTATTTTTCCTTATTAGGTGCTGCCTTAACCAGAGGTCGGTGGAGTCTGATGTTAATAAATTTCTTTGTAATAAAGCTGGCAGCGCGGATGCAAAGTACTATGCCGACAATAGGCTTAATGACAGAATACCTTCAAAAGAATAGCCGTCAAATGCCAATGTGATTTCTATTACCAAAATCAATTATGAAACTGAAGACCATAATTAATAACTGAGTGATCGGGAAAACACGAGACGACTGAAAGATTTAATGTTTAAGAGGGTTTATTCCTTTTGTATTCTCTCTCTCTCGCACATTTCAATATTTTAAATATATTACAATTAGTTACCTGTGTTTTTGAAAATGTTTTCAATCAACTATATGGACATTAATACAATGCATGTTTTAATCTATATACCTTTTATTTCATATCTTTAAGTTAAACGAAGAAAGCGTCAAAATCACATTGAAATTTGGTAAATCTGTTTTTTTCTCATATTATTTAAGGATATGATAGTAAAAAGAAGTTTGAAACAACCTAATATTAATATCCACATAGCTACTTAAAAACATTTTCAAAAACACACGTACATAATTATATTAATAAAAATATCGAATTGTGCGAGCGAAAAAGAAGACAAAAGGAATAAACCCTCTTAAATAGCTTAAAAAAATCTTACTTATTCAACTTTTTCGATGAAGAAGACACTAAAATAGATTAAATTTTAAAGTTTTAACAAAATGGCCCTGTCCTTTTTCCGCCAAACTCTTCTTATCTCAAAGGAAATAAAGTATTTGGAAATATAAGCGAGATGAAAGTAACCTTTTCTGTTGTGATCTTTTCATAATTACCATCACGTTAAACAAACGAGACTCACCTATATATTTTTAAGAAATACATATAATAATATGAAGGATTAACTTAGAGCCAGATGATAATGTTAAATAATGTAATAGTTGAATTATTTATCTATGTTTATAGTATTGCGAGTAAGATGCGACGGAATACATCGAACGTAAAACGATAATAAAATCAGTCGTAAAACCCAGCCTACGACATAAAACTATAACATAGTAAATAAGATTGAAGGAAACCCCTTCCACGTTTTATTTGTTAATAATAAAAGTCGAGCAATAAAATGACACTAAAAATGTACATATATCGAATAAAAATAATCGACAACGTACCTAGATAGGTGCTATTAGTTAAAACCCAAAAGATTTTCAGCGGGTCGACCATATCCGAGGATTGCACCGGGCGCCTCACCGCATGGTGCACTTTAACTGTCAACGGTTGTTATTATCACATACACACACAGCGTTGGTTGCACAAGCAGAATAATAATTCATTTTAATATGTCACATAGCACATGATACGATTTACGATTGTGGAAATGATTATAGAGTGAGGGAGTGAAAGGGGAGCGCGCGCGAAGTCGGGCGGTCGCCGAGTTGCTCAAGCCGAACTGCCGCCGCGGCAATCCCGCCCCTTCATTTACCCCGCTAGCAGTCCTTCCAAAACTGACATACATTTTCGAATGCCAAACATTTTTTGATTCAAAATAATGTAGAACAGCCTGATCTACAAACGTGTGGACTCAGTTACACGATGGAAGTTGAATAACTAAATTCCGACTACTAACACAGGCACTAAAACTAATCGGTTTGTAAGAGATATTTTAATATATAAGAATAATATTGTTCATCATTTTCATTAAAACATCTTTTTATTCCTTTTAATTTCGAATATTCTAGCTTTAAAGCACTATATCAGCTATCGGTCAGTAATAAAACATACATTTTTAAATGTTTAGTTATAAAAAAATTCTTCATTTGATATTAATCTCATTTGATAGTTCAAACTAAGGACCCCGAAGAAAGATATTACATAGTAAATATATCTGAAAAATAATCTCAAGCAAGTTAAAATAGATTATTTTTTTGCATCAAGAAAGTTCACTTTGATACCGATTTCTGTTAACCACCTTGGCATTTTTGCCACTGTTACAATTCAAAATGCTACAAAAACAAAAATACGAACTTTTTGACGCAAAATGCGCTGTGCAAAATGTTCTCTAAGTTCACTCAGATGTTTAGCACTTTGTCCGTCTCTCAGAGGTTAATAGCTTCTAGACCAATTAGTTTATCACTTTAAATTCTCATACAGTACGCGTGACCTCACGCTGAAAAGTGCAAGAGTAAGAATCCGAATTTGAAATAAAACTTTCATAAACAACAACTTTGTGCGACAGCAATGTTGTCGTTTTTAGACCTATTTTTTCCTGGGGTCTATCTTAAAAATGGTTTAAAATTTTAATTTTTTTTATAATATCGGTAATGTCCTGATTATCAACAAAAACAATAATCAGACAGTTATGATAATAACGAAAAGTTAATATGAGCATACGAAAAACAAGAAATCCATTAGATAAAATGAATTTAAACTTAACTTAGTTTGCGGTGAAATATTTGTGTTTACTACTTAATCATGGCTATGTATATATATGCTAAGAATACTTGAGTTGGTCTTAGATTATCTTTAATTATTTTCTCTAAAAATAACAGCTACACAGAAATATTCCACCATAATAGTACGTTAAAATATCGCATCGAATTCATACAGCCTTTTATCAGTTTATATAATTTATATCACCACAATAATTAATAATGAGATTGACCCAACAATTAATTAATAGATCTTGTTAATTTACGTATACAAATAATGTTGGCTATAAATCGCAATTATTTGTAGCTTTCTATAGACATTATAACATTATGTGAGCAACCGCTAATCCTTATTCAGAAACCAATTAGATATCTTCTAATTTATGAAGCGGCAAGCAATAGACGTCTTTATAGCTAAAAGCTTTCGATAATGTTTACTGATTTTAATCAAAGAGATCGGAACAAATAATCAATTAGTTGCAAATTAATGTATCGGATTGTAGCAGCTATCTGCGTAATTAATTCGCACCTTTTAGGGCGCGGGCCAGCGATTAAGCCCGTAAGCGATCGGCCCGTTAAATGTGTAGTGGAATCTGATAAGATTGGTATTAATCAGGGAATGAATTCTGGTAGCGCCGCCTTCCATTAGTTAGGAATGCCGCGCGCCTTGAATCTCAAGCATAAGTTACTCCTCGCGTGCTTCGCAACTCTGATGTCAAACAGGTATACGGAGCATACACCACAACTACATAAACTTTTATCGTTCGCGGAACTTACGTTGACTTCTCATAGGTAATTCAAAAACAAGCAATGTGTTGTTTTTGGTTTACACAATTATATCCCTTTGAGTGCTCATGTATCTATTTACAACTCCATTTTAACAGCTCCAATATACTTAACCTAAATTGTTCTACGGATTATGACAACCATATTCCATTGTAATCAGATGACGTCGCAATTAATCACAGAATGAGTTTCCGGTAACTGCGGACTTCCATTAAGCGGGAGTGAATCGTTTGCAGTAAACACAGTTCACCTCGCGTGAATTATATGATTCACACTTTATGCTCGCCTTGTCTATCCCGCGGCACCTCGGCGCCCGCAACGAACGCCACGCCACATCATGTCATTGAGATTGTTCAACCAAATATGACAAACCGATTATGCGACTTCGTCACTCATGCTTACAGACCTAGTGCCTCAACGCAAAAAGCGAATTCGTGCGAATAACATCGCATCCATTTGTAATCGAAAGCACAGTGAGATGAAGCTACTATAAAAAGAGTTTATACCTTAAATTATATGGTCCTAGCTGAGACCCGCGGTTTTACCCGCTTAAGTCCCGGACATGGGGGAATTCAAGGATAAAAAGTTTTAATAGACAATTATCCTATGTATTGACCCAGGGTGTCAGCTACCTGGACAAATTGGTCCAACCAATTGAACGTGAAGAAGTAAAAAACATAGAAACACACACAAACTTTCGCTTTTATGATATTAGTGTGATACCTATATCCAACTTAAAGGAAATTGATATACAATGCGCCTGAGCCACGCGCCCGGGGCGCGCGCTCTGTACTGCCGTCATAAAGGAAAAAGGCGTAACTGACATTTTTGTCGCGGACGCTTTGTATATTTTTGTCCTTTTCGCGCCATACATGTTACCTTCACAGCGCCCGGGCCGCGTGCCTCGGGCGTTTTGTATATCATATCCCTTAATAGGATATAATGACTTGAAAGGACTTAATTTTTGGCACATTGTATAAAATAACGTAGGTGATATAATGACGTAATGCCACGGCACAATGTTACTGAAGCAAGACCTTTCGCCTAGGACAAATTAAAAAATATGCCCGTTAAAGATAGAACGTTGCTTGCCTGCATACAAAACGATTAATTAACAGGGTCAACAAATTTTCGCAAACGCAAAGACAACAAACAGGGAGACGACAACGTAAACCCAAGGAAAACATAGCGGACTCCGCTACGAAATTGTTTTAATTAATTGTGGCTCGAATTTAATATTTTAATATACAAATGCAACCCTGAAGCTACCCGCTGTAATTAGTAGGAAGTAAGGCATTTTATAAATTAACAGCACTTAAACTGCTAGCTCAAAGACGGAAACCTTGTAATAAACTTGACGTTACAGAGGTGGATAAACTTATCAAGGATAAATTTACTTCGATTGAGGGTAATTTGATGAAAACTAGCTGTTCCCCGCGACTTAGCCCGCGTTGATCAGGATAAAAAGAAGCCTATAATATGTTAATCTTGAAAGATATGCCAATTTAAACTTCACATATCCGTTCAACCGTTAGAGCGTGAAGAAGGGAACAAACACACACACGTGCAATTTTTCAGATTTATAACATTATTAAAATCAAAATCAAAATCATTTATTTACATGGGCCCAAAGAGGCACTCATGAAAGTTAATGACTCTACTACCAGATACTTATATTCGTATTATAGTGTGATTATGAAGTATATAGTCAATGATATGTATTGTGTTGAATGCAACTTCACGGTAAAGACTAACTATATCACAATAAATATATTATTCAAATATACTACTACATTTCGCGTCCAATATGTCATGCAAATACAAACTATAAGTCCCATTTATATAAAATAAAAAGTTTCCAAGTAATCGAAATGAAGTTAAAAAGACTTCGAGTTTCAAATAAAGCACCATCATCGCAGAGTGGTAAAACGCAATAAATCACTTGATTAAACTGAAAAGTTAACAATCCAGCGCAAAATGAGTTTGCTCGGAGCTAAACACGCACAAACGGTAATAAATAAATCCCAGTTTCAAACTCCCCGCAGCAAATCTCTACCGAGTTTCTTATTCTTTCAATAACACTTCGTGACAAAAGGATATAATTCAAAAATGATCAAAGGACTCGCGAGATCTTCAGACAATGAAACATTTCGTGTAGGTGTTGATTGCTTCGTATTTTTATTACAAGAACTCTAAATGAAACCATTGTCTGATTGTTACATAACAGTAAAAATATAAAAATACTCTCAGAGACACTCCGATATCTTGTGTTGATACATTTTTACAATTATTTTTACTTATTTATACCGGTATTTTAATGCCAGCTTATCGGTCGTGTTTGGCAAAGTCAAACACAATTATGTACTGTAAATTTTCCTTATATTTCAACGAATCTTTTCTTGGCACTGCAAATGAAAACATTTTTATATTGACTCAGACTGGCGCTATTGTGTGGTAACGTGAGGAGCTAAGTGTCTTGTATCTCCTCACACATTCAACATAATAGCTTCAGTCGAGGACCGCTTATACTTGGAGAATACTAACCAAAGAACAAGTGCTTTATACCTAACTACTAAATACAGTATCACAAGTGAAACTATTAATGAAAATCTAGAGGCTTCGCGTTGAATCTCGGCCCGTATTAAAGAAGTTTTTCCAAGCGTTAGTGTTTAGTTGAAAATCTTTTAAGAGCCGTATATAACAAGCAACAAAGCCCTTGTGAGCAGGCTGAATAAAAAAGTTAGAAGCTAATTTTGTCGTGCGTTGGTTCCCGCGGGTCGTACCGCGAAGTGCGAGATAACAAAGGCAAATCGGGTAAGACTGGCGGCGCAGGGTGGCGAGTGGTAAACTAGGGAAGGAGGTCGTTAATAGGAGAACGGCCACCGCCGGCACTCGCCTTACATAATTCCTTTATCCTCGCGGTTTAGGGTGCAGCTTCACCGTGATCAATATGTGTGCACTCGACCTTACAATTACTTCAACAAATCCTATTATACATTATGCTCCACTGAATATTGACTACGCGCCAGGTTTAATACGTTTTCATTAGAGCAATAACCAAAGCTTAAATAATGTGTTTTGATCAAAATGTTTGCGTTAGGAAAAGTATTATAGAAAGTTATAAAATTATAAATATGAGTATTATCATGTCAGTCTTAGCTTGACAAGAGGGATACCGGAGAAGCGGCTGCAAACATTTTCTTAAAATTTTGTATGCAAATGTTTTACATTCTGGAAATAGAGCCATCAAATTACACATGAACAAACATAGTCGATTATGTTCGAAATAAAAGAACAACATAATAAGAATGAACCGTATTTATTCTTCACATGAGAACGCCGTGATAAAGTTCTTACATAAACACATAACAGGTTTTATTTATTAAAAAGTGTAAAACAAAAAGTTATCTCACTTTTTACGCTTTCGGGCTTTTAGATTTTTAATATATTGACTTGTTTTATTTCACGATCGTATATCAAATGTATCTAATTAACCAATTAAATACGTTGAGAACAGTAAAAAATTAAAGCAATCATACTAGTAAGCATAATAGCTCAACGGCATTTTGTTTTCGAGAATAGAAAAAAAAATAAGAAGGGTTCTTCATGGTAGTTCACTTCTATTATTGCAAGTATTTAAACTCAGGCTCAGGCTTGTAGTTAGAAAGAATCTGTTTTAATATAACAACATTGGGTTCACCCAAACTTTTAAATCAAATTCGAGCCTAACTTGCAATTATAAAATATAATTCATTGATAATATTTTACAGTTACGTCTTCATAACTTATAACAATTTAAACACTGAATTATGGAATGCAAAACGATCTCGTACCGCCTATATCCATAAACATCAATAACACCAAGAATCGGGATCCAATATGTGCACGGTTATGTAAAGTTCTATGGGAGAGAACATGTGTGCCGGGTCAAACCAGCTGTGTACGTCAGTTAGAAGCGATGTAGCCCGCCTATACTCTACTAAAATTGGTAGACATAGCTGGCTCAAGAGCCCATTCAATACGACTGCTTTCAGAACTGAAGAATACCTTCCACTTGTGAGATCGGGAAGGATATGCTCGTTTGTATTTCTGATGCTGAGGAATGAATTGTGACAACGTACGTAGATAAAGCAAAATGAATCCCGCAAGATTAAACTTTCCATAGCGCTTTAAAATAATACATACACACATGAATTAAATATATTTTTTACCAACTTCAAAATAGGACGAGGTTCTCAATTAAACTGTATTTTTCCTTTTTATTTTTATGTGTTACCTCAGAACTTTCTAGGTAAATCGATTTAGATGATTTTTTTTTTATTTGAAAGCTGGTAATTCTCATGTAATTGTGCGGCACTATTTAAAAATTATCACGATCTGTACAGTAATTTTTGAGTTATCCTCTTTAATGCGTATTTAATTCGTTCAATGTGATCAAGAGTTCCGAAGATTAAGCGGTGAATTAAGATTTATTTAAGCTTTGCTTGCTTTTAAATTAAAGGAATCCGCTACTGCTTTCTCTCTATTCGTTCTAACATTTAAATGTCTCATGTCTTAAACCTTATTTGGCTGATATTTAAAAAATATAATTGTTGCAATCATACAAAGCATAATTGTACTTAGATGGATGAAAGAAAGAAGCCAATTCGAATCCTGTTTTTATTTAGCTTTTGATTTGCTCTTTCGTTAAATCCATAATAAGTTTAGCTCCAATCTTGAAATTACGGTGAAAGTAAACATAAAAAACGCTTTCACACTCACAGCTCCACACTAAGCTCGATGATTTGTGTCATGGGTGCCGGAAACATTCACATAACATACACAATCACAACCAGAACCAGAAACACACATTTTCATTGAGAAGAAAACTTGTGTATCCGTCTGGAATCGAACCCGATAAGGCGAACGCCACCCAACTAAGCCAACGAGCAGTTCAAGTGTGCAATTTTTATAATTATGTTTATGAAATATTAGTAAAAAAAAAGAAAAACTATGTTTTGGTCAACCTTATCTTTGTTTAGTTTTCATATAAGTATAAGTTGTTTTATTACATGTTTTTCCATTACTATCCTACTAATATTATAAATCCGAAAGTTTGTTTGAAAGTGTGTAATTGTGTAAGTATGTTTGTTCTCTCTTCACGCTTTATCAGCTGAACGGACTTTGATGTAATTTGGAATGTACATAGCTTATACCAAGAATTATCACATAGGGTTCTTTTTAACTTGATAATGGTGGGCGAAGTAATGTAATTGTGAAGTAGAGCATGTTTAAAAATCACTAGGAATTATTATAATGTGCTACAAAAAATAAAACAGATTGAACACTGATTGCGCAACTCTCACTAGTCAGTTTTTATGAATATTTTTTATAATTTAAATGTTTTCATTTTATTTTCGTCTGTTAGATTTTACCTTTTAAATATACATTTTTATATCCATTGCAATTTCCACAATGCTAATACACGCTGGTCGTGTAGCTATAGTGCACGTGTTCTTCATTACTTTATTCGGTCCATTAGATTTTGCTCCACATAAAATGACAGCACATTGAGTAATATTATCTCGCATGTAGACCCTCGTTTGTGGACCTCACTGCCTTTGCCGTAGAATACTGAATGTACTTATAGTTTAATAAAACTCCCAAATAGTTACGTCGAAATACGAGCGGTATTTACGTCCAAATAGTTGAAACAATATCAAGACTTAATGTTTGTTTAACGATAATAAATGAATACTTTTCATTAGGGACGTTTGCTTTATCTTTGTACTTTGGTACTTTCTGTAATCGAGATTAATCAGTGTGAAAGCGCCCTTCTTATTCTTAGATAAGAAAGTATTTTCTAGAATGAGGTTAGGGATTTGTTTGTTTTTATTACGTAAGAATTAAATGTGACATCGCTAAAGATTTCAGTAAGTTTTCGGGAAGGTCTTAAGTCGTGTCATGATAATATAACAAATTAAAATAATATATAAGACTAGCCGTCATCCGCGGCTTCGCCCGCGTTAATTTAGTTAAAAGTAGCCTACCACTTTCCATCCACATAAAAAAAAATGTGTTAATCCTGAGTACAAGCTATGTACCTACATTAGAGATTTCAGCCAAATCGGTTTATCCGTTACAGCTTGAAGAGAAAAGAACATTTTATTATTAAAGTTTTCGTGAGAATTAGACATAATAATATTCAGGCTACTAATATCGAGGACGTTGAGCACAAAGTATAATATTATTAAAATACGGCTATCACTCACGTCATTTGATCAATATTGTCGACCTAGGTTTCGAGCATGTACGATTCTTTTCTTCGGGATGAGTTTACGCCGCGAGATCGCGACGAAGACTACATACACAGAAAAAACATACTTACACACTAACACATTTACAGAAACTTTCGGATTTCTGATAATAGTGTGATTATAGTATAGCTAACTACGCGTTACAGTAGTTATTTCTAATTTACTGTAATTACTTTTTAATAAAATTACTTTTCATTTTACTACTCAGATACAATTTTCATAGATAAAGAACTTTTGACATTCACCTTAATGCACTCCTGGCAAAAAATTTTTATTATTAAATGAACTACTCAATTACTAATTTTCATCGCTATAAGTTCAAAAACAAAGAACTTTTATACAAACGTTTTCACCCCATTTACTAGGGGTAGAATTTCCAAAAATCCTTTCTCAGTACACTTCTGCATACTAAGGCAAATATACCCTCCAAATTTCAAGTCTCTACAACCAGCGGCTTAGGCTGTACGTTGTCTCTAAATAAGTCATTCAGTCAGTCAGTCGGTGAATCAGTATGTCAGGACAAAGATTTTTACAGTATTAGATTGTTTGTTTTGTTATTTATTGTAAATGTATGACAACATAAATCTTAAAATAAGTAGTATGACGAATAATCAGGTGAGGTAGCGCCTTTGTAGTTTGTGTTCAAAGCGCTATAAATGAGCGACCGTCCTTTGATATGCAACCCTCGCGACCCATCCCGTTTTTGATATTGCTGGTTATTAAAAAAAAGTTTAATTTCAAACAAAATCTTCTCCAAAAAATTCCACATATTCTATAAAAACTTGAGATATTACTGATAGAGTAATGGTGTATCTTGCTTGATTTCAGTCAGTACCGAGCTATTTTGTGTCCGGGGGAATTGCTGCTAAACAATTATATAAGTTGGAACGAGACCAGAATGGGATGTTGAAGTTTGCCAATAAGGTTTCGAAAACCTTATTGATATCCAACAGATAACTCTGTACCGACACTGATCACCTCAGGGCAACTCTACGATTTAGCCGCGCACCATACTAATAACATACAAGCAGCAGCAACAACTCTAGTTGACAATTAAAACTTCCATAAATTAGATAGGAAGAATGTATCACGCAGAAGAACAATAGGCAATTCGCTAAATACGGTGGGCTGTGAAGCCACAAAAATAAACCTGATAAATGTGATGAGAATATGAGGTCTGCTTTATATCTGCGAAGGCGCTTCCCAACTATAGGGGCAAGTAATTTTAACACTGTTATCTATTGGAACCAGTTGCCCAAGATGAACTAGGCTCACTATTATCTCTATAATATACAAATACCTTGATGTTACGAAATTTTTTCCTAACAGTGTAATAATCTTAACATGCCCATAAGCTATTATATATCTTAACCAAGGAAACACGAAAGGATATGATAATATTAATCATCGTGTTAACATACGGAGATCCTTAAGTTATGTACATAATCTGCTGTCTGATAATTTAATAATAGCAGATTTTCTATGTACTGAACTTTATATATTTAACAAAATTGTTAAAAGTAAAAAAAGAAAACCATAGTAAAAACTATTTTGTATAACAATTCACCTTTAAATTCACACTCGACACAGGATGTCCTACTGTGGGCCCTAGGGTAACACAGGTACTGACATATAGTTTGCTATAAATAACAGATAAGTGAACTAAGTCCCTAACTGATTAATATAATCTTTCTGTTTACATTTTATACAAAAAAAAAATCCTCAAGCATATTTCGAATTATATTATAAAACATAGTTTATATAAGAGATACGTTACAAATTTGAACAATATATACAACTATATGTATGAAACTTAAACTAATGTAACATAATTTTATATAGAAAACATTACCGAATCCGACACTCCAATTTATTGTCACGCCTGACACATGAATTTTATTTGACAAGCTTTCCGAACCTATACGTTCTTTCGTCGGTTTACGAGGGTCAAATAAGTAATATAAATTTTATTTCTTTCACGAATGTAGCAACTTGCAAAACTTTGCAAATAAAATATAATCGAACTTCCAAAGAAATTGTTTTATTTTCCTGTATCCTGCACATGGTATTCTTAATCAGTGATAAAATTGTGATAATATGATCCATCAACTTTGTTTCTACGTAAGACTTGCACTTCTGAAAAATACCACACTTAACATTAAAAATATCACAAATAATTATTATAAATCCGAACATGTAAGTGTAAGTATGTTTGTTTTATGTTCACGCTTTAACGGCTGAACGGATCTGGATCAAATTTTGAATGTACACACCATAAACCGAGGATTAACACATAAACTACTTTTTTTTTAATACAAGTAGTTTTAATCAAATTCTAGTAAGATTTATGACACTAAACATAGTATCTTGAAAGGTTACACAGCAACACGGTGATCAAACAATATCTAGTAATATCAATTATTCTCTCATCACAACGATCAAATTAATTAAAATATAACAGTATTGAAGAAAAACGTATGAAATGTTAGCGAGAATAAAACTTTAAGAAGAAACTAAAAAAATCAGCATTACTTTCCGGTATAACTCAATATTTGACAATTTCAGGACAAAGAAGCGCAATTTTTAACCGACGTAAATGGTGGTGCTCAAGTCTACGCGTATATTTTTTTTTATGTCCGCATAACTTTTTACAGAGTAGTTCGATTTTGATAATTCTTTTTTGTTTGGTAGAATATACTACAGAGGTACTCCCATATGAATTTAATCGAAATCGATAAAACCAAAATATACCTAAGCGGTAAAGTCGGTTTTTTTAAAGCTTTGCTTGCGTTTGAATTATTAAATCACACTATGCCCTGTAATTATACTAGAAACATTGCCCTTTAATCCGAAAACAGTAATGTACTTTGAAAGCTAACAAAAAAATTAGCTTCTGAATGCCAACCTGCACGCGAAAATCTATTTGTTGCCGACTGTACCATTACTCATTGTTACCAATCCTGTAATAACATTATTGTTTTAGTTTCAAAGCTTGGTGGGTTGTACCCGTTTCTCAATGTTGTTTACAAGAATACTCGACCTAATAAAAACACATTAGTTTGAAATATAGATAATGATATGTATAGTGGTGCCCATAGTGCATACCAAGCAGGTGGATCACGGGTTGTTTCATGTACCTATAGTCCACACAGGTGATACAGTCAGGTGAACTACGGCACCATTTTTATGAATTTCCTAAATCTAGATTATATCTTGACCAAAAAATCAGGCATTAACGATGCACAGCTAGTTATGTTAAATTAACTACGTAATATTTAAATAAGCGAAGATTAATTTCTAAAACTATATTCGTTTAGGAAATTGGTTTCGCGAAATTTCTTTAGTTAATTATCCCCGAGATAATTCATACCAATTAGTAAATAACAGGCAACGTAGGTATATAATATATATTATTGATATCTAACGTGATTTCCCAGATGCGTGGGTGTGCGTTGAATAATGAAACCGTCATATGAACAGGCTCCCAGAAACGGTTTCACCCAAGTAAATTGCTTCACGAGCAAAGCAAACAAAACTGTTAATAGAATCCATTATAACCCTTTAAAATTCCGCCAACATTAACGAAAATATAACTAGAGAACGCTAAAGATTGAATTTTAATTTTTCAAATATCTCATCTGTACTACAAAGCTATACGCCGTATAAAATATTCGTGAACTATGCTTCAAAGAATAATTTCTTAGCGCAAAACTTTATGGCGAACTGTCTTAAACTTCCCGGGATGAAAGATACGGCAATAAAATTAATTTAATAATCAAAATAAATCTTCTTTACCAGGATAAAGAGCAATTTTCGCGCTTCCTACACAAATACAGCAAGCATTTTATTGCAGGCTAAAATCATTGGTTCACTACTATTAGCTTATGACTAAGTACATTCAACTAATGCGTTTACTAAGTAGCAGTACCTTATAATCGTTCTTTTTCATTTATAAAGCCCTGTGTGTACAACAGCGGTCAAAGTAAATATTTATTTAAAGAATCTTCTAAAGAGTTTAAAGTAATTCCAGAAAACAATCTGGTAGATACATTTGCATACTAGACTGCTATTAGATTAATAAATAAGCTTTTATAAATAAATAAAAAAAATAAAAAAAAAAAAAAAATTGTTTATTTCGGATAAATCCATAGAATGGTTAGTTACATTATAAATTAAATTAAATTAAATCTATGTTAGTATTACAATTATTATTATTATTATTTAGTCTGGCCAGTAACAATACCTATCCAATATTTTTGGATAGGACAATCAAAGCGAGATTTTATGTACGGATATTGATGGTATAGAAAACATCGATATATATGGAACAATTGAGTGTCTGCAGTATAGAGTCCGAACAAGGGCAAAGCTACAACTACAAGGCATCAATCTGCCATCTCCGACCGAGTACTGGACACGAAACTGCCCCTAAATCTCCCACAAAAGCACTATCTACTGCCTCTTCTTATATAATATATAATTTATCTAACTTATATTGTTTACCTTATAAATATTGTAGGTAACCTAAGTATGTAGTAATGTGATTGTTCGATGATTTAACGATCGCCAAGACACAATAAATTCTGCGCTGCTAGGTACACGGTATTAATTACGAAATCCCCATTTACGACTCAATCTAACAAAGTGCGAAATAAAACATGATTTATGTAAGGAATAACTTCATCAGCTATCTCGTCGGACTAATAATAGCCCCTATGGCATAATAACGTAGAGACTACAATAATATAATCATGTAACTATACGTTTACTTTAATTACGGTTCATGTAACTGTCCACGGGCAAGTTTGTAGTCTGTATACAAATACATTACACAACCTAGAGGTTATATAGAGCGTTAAATTATTCTAAGTAGTGCGTAATGCAAATCACAGTAATATACGATTGCTCAAATTGGTATATACGAGATAACGCTTGATGTTTGATTAATGACGTACGATGTAGTTTTTGAAGATGCCGGAAAGAGCGAATAACTGAGGGTAAACAGGAGATCTACGTACTACATACAAATTACCTTAGATGCGGTAACCCTTTCGCTGGTTCATGTTATTATTAGATGAGGTCTGAATATGATATACGAACAATAACCTTAAGAGTGTGCTGGCGCGTTTGCTTTATATTGTCAGACTTATCTGTTTTGTTCATAAATAAGATACCTTCGTCTATTTACCTTTTTCCAGTAAATTAAACACGTAGGATAGACTTCAAACAAAACTCAAGTTCGCTTTTTCCACTTCTTTTTCGTACTGATTATAGTACACTAGGATTTGAGTTATTTGGATGGGGATCACACAAATATTAAAATTTGACGAAGTGTGTAAGCATCAAATTATTATGCTTGTTTTATCTCTTCACGCTGTAATGACCACGGCTATTGTTAAAAGATAATACTCATTATATAATAAACCGAATTCAAAAGAAGTTGGATATACTTTTTGAAAAGAAAGAAGAATGGTATTTTATATGAACTTATTATGACATGACGCTGTTTAACTAACCATTTGGTCCGGTTTGCTTCTCTTAGGGATATTCAACTGAGCGTTACTGTGCTCCGAAGGAGACATTAAGCCGACACCCATCGTTAAAAGCTATGGCAGAAGCCTTTAGGTGGTTTATAAACCATGTCATGTAGAGATTACTTACATAACCACTCCACTTAACAAACCAATGTCGATGTTTTTATTTATATAACATTAGCTGTCCCCTGCGTTTTACCCGCGTAAGTCACGGACCCGCGAAAATTCTGGGATAAAAAATAGCCTATGTGTTAATCCAAGATGTCAGCTACCTCCATACCATTTCATCAAAATTTGTCCAGCCGTCTGAGCGTGAAAAAGTATCAAATATATAAACACAATCACAAACTTTCACCTTTATAATATTAGTGTGAGAACACTCTAACCAAAATATTAGATTAAAGCGTCACAAAAACCAGTTCACACAGGCAATAAATTGAATATTGTTGCAGACTATGACCAAAACAAAAACCGTTTAGGAACTAAATTCGATACCGGATCCAGCGCGCTTTTCAAGCTAAATACGACTCAATAGCACAAACAAGTCCTACTCTGCGGTACTCTCTTTAGTTGAGGTGATTGCTACTAACACCGACCATAAAATAGCCCCGTTCACAACTCGGAATCTAGTTCAGGGAACCACAGCTACAAAATTTAGTGCAGCACTAACAGTACGACTGTAAATATACTACTAATTCCGAGCCAAAAAAGATACAAACAAGAAAACAAAACGGACCATAAGAAACTTACTTGGAATGGCGACTAGATAATGATATTATTCGTAATAAAAAAGTTAAAGAGAGTACATTTTAATGCAAAAGTTTGACGAGTATGTCAAAGATTATACTTGAGGATATATTATTTGTATTATTCGCTATTATAGGGCACGAAACCGTTTTTTTAATGCTAGGCAAGCTTTTGATCACTCACCAGAGCAAGCTTGTCTAGAAGATACCTATTCACTCGTGACTTAAATACTCCCTATAGATATTGTACCCATCATGAATCCCCGACTCAGGCAAGGACTTTCATTGTGGTGATTAAGCGTGTTCTTGTTATTACAATCGTGCCAAGATTTAATAACTTCAATTTTACTTATTCTGCTAGATTCAAATATCCAAGAATGTGTCAATTAACACTTTTCTTAATATCTGTATTAAGGCGCGAAGACATTTTGTTCGTGTGTTCTTAATAAGTAGCACTTATATAAACCACTGCATTAAACAAGTTCAAACAGGTCAGTTCTTTTGAGGTAAACTTGCAGACTTCATCATCATGTAAATGTTTGTGAGGATAAACAGAGTAATCTCCAAAATACCAGAAAACTCTCAGACCCTGATTCTTGTTCTTACCCTATCCTTAGCTCATTTAGTTACACGAATTTGTTCACAATAATATATGTAGGTACTCGTATTTTGTACAATCTATATTTAATAGTACCCGCAAAGAAATGCATCGCCGCACCGCGCGACCACACGTATTGCACGACAGCTGCAGTTGACACTTGACATCGTAGACTTAACAGTGAACATAAATAATATATTTAATAAAATATTTGAAAAATCATAAAACAGAATTTAAAATATCCGTTATCCTTTACGATTGATATCGATTTATCATCGTATCGTTAAGAGCCGAAAAGTTGAGACCGCGTCAGAATTAACTATATCGAAGAGTCGATACAAAACTATCTAACGATTGCTTCATTATTGCGACTTTATGATTAGTATTAAGGTTCATTTATTAACATCTTTTGGGACTGTGAAAGCCGGAGCTCATGCTATTTAAAAAATATATATTAATGCTCAGTAATCAGAATGATGGTAAATGCTCAAAATTATTAGCATTGCTTTTCAGAGAAGCAGCATGATTATCACACTACACACTAGGAAAAAACCGTTAGATTAAATATCATCAATTAAAATATTTTACAAACATCTAAAACATGATATTATGGCCTCTACACCAGATACTGTTAATATAAGTTAGGGAACTACCAAAGAAAAAACGCAGAAGCTTTTAGTGTCGGTTTATTAATTTTATACTATATTGCTTGCATTGACAGCGCCGTACAAAGTTCAAATGGGGCCTCATTTAATTCAAAATAGAGGAGAAAAATCGATGGGTAAACAGCAGTTTGTACAAAGTTAGATACGAGGTAGCACACGGCTCATTTAACTTCAGCTATTCACATTTGCTTACGTCTCAGTTCTCGAGGAGCCCACGAACGCAATGACACTTGTTCGTTTTATCGCCGACCTTTTAACCCACTTCTGATAGCTTCGCAACAAACAGTGTATTTGATGAAAATAAATCAACAGCCCCATTAAACAAACAGATGGTCAGACATACTTGAATTAACATACAACTCGCGTCCAATTACCGAAATATATTCCAAAACATACAATTGATGTCTCAACGTTAATGGTTATTCAATTTATTCAACATGTTTGTTTTCACAAATTCTCAACAGGGAAAAGAGGAACACGTTTAAAAAAAACGGATTCAGCGTAATACCGTGTATGCGGGGAACATTTACTTATCACACACACACACACAATCAAACTTATAACCAGAAACACAAATGCAGAGACTTGCTTACTGCACCGAAAGTAACACTTTCTGGTGTTCATGATTAATTGACCACCTATATTACGCCACACTTGGCAATTAACGTCTGGTAGAGTGCCAGCAGGCCAGACGAGTAATAGAAAACTGCCCGGAAACCATAAAAGTAAGCTAGTAAGAAGAGGGTATACGCCTCCACACTTGTCCTTTTGCTGCTAATACCTTGACTTCCTTTTGTCTATTTTATCGGCCACTGCAGGTTGTTTGAAGCAATAGGTTCACCCTGCTTACTACATAGTATGTAGCCGCTATAATAATGTGAGTGGTGAAAAAAGGAAATTTCGAAACATGATTACCTACCTATAGCTCGGAGTTGTCTGATACGATACAAGCTCCATACTGAGGTGCCCAATAGGAAGATACACCATGGATAAGACGAGAATAAAACAATTTCTGCCAATCACAAGACTAGAGAGGAAGTCCGTCTACTACCGAGGCAGCTGGTCCCAGTTAAAGGGCGAGTTTTATTACATAGTATATGAGTAAATAGCATAAATATTATTATCGAGAGAATCGCATTGCAGTGCCACACGGGACTTTGTTATATAGTCAAAGTACCCGCGACCACCCTTTTGGTAGTACTAAATATATATATAAATTCTTGTAATTTGGGAAATGAAAATGTGAAAGAGAATAAAACTTTTCATTATATTTTTTGATTTAAATGTAAGTAACCCTGTAAAGTTGCTGCCCGCGCTATCTACGTAGGTCGTAAGCTCGCTATGAAATATTTCATGTTTATAAACGCGCTGCATTAGGATTGCTAATACGACAAATGATAACGAAAAGGATTTCTAAAACACATTTTTTTTTATTATTGTAATTATAACGAATTTAAAAGCGATCGTCTTTATTGTACTGACACTAAATACTTATGCCATTTTTCTATGTATAAACGAAATAAAATTTTATGGCATAGTTCCCGGACCTTTTTAGATTTAGCCCCGCATACAAATAAGGCAATAAATGTTGATCAGGACAACAGAAACAACTGACCGAAATCTATTATCAGCTTTATTGTTGATAGCGTAAATTTACTTCCGGTGTCCTGGTCCGTCGCTTTTATCTAAATAACACTTGGAATGGTCTTTGTAAATTTAATTCCGTTTACTGGCCATTCTGCAATCATTTTGTTTAACGTCTGGACCTTCCAGATCCGTCAAAATCCTATTGAGAGCGGGACAATGAATGTTGTCTCCATTTTTGTTGACTTTTTTGTTATTTCTTGCGGTTCGGGACGGGGCCCAGGGCACTTGAATAAAAGATTCGTATATAATCCCGGCGAGCCGAGCACAATGGAACAGCGACAACGCATTCAGTGTAATTCAGTGAGCTAGCGGCCGCATTCTATTTTATATACCGAGGTACGGACTATTTCATGCAAAGGTACTCATGAACTACAAAATATTTAAGAATTTAACGTGCTCTACTACATAAGAAGATTGCTATGCTAATGTACTATAAAGCGTCATTTGTGATGGTTCATTGCAGTTGTCTAGAAATTATGATCATAAAAGTTATACACCGAACAGTAGTAAGTTTTTTTCGTAGCTCCGACGTAATGCTTTTTCCAGGTGATACTTGGAGACTTGTTTGTCTCACAAACGTTATTAACTCGAATCGATTATTAATAAATAAATGTACTAAATCAATTTGTAAAAAAATGTGTCTCTATTTCGGTTTCGTCGGCAAATTGATATACGAGAGATATATTCCCAGTTGTAGTATTTTAAGTAGTCGAAGGGTACAAGCAAATAAAGGGACGGACACATCCGCCATTCGCATACACAAAATGAGATCCCTCCCGATTCCGGAATCGGAGTGTAGGCAAATTGTGATAGTCTCCGAAACGAGTAAGGTCACGCGTCAGTGGCCTGACATTATTTGTCAGAGTGGATCGGAAAGCAATTTCGCCTAACTCGAGACTATTTGTCACACATAAAACGTGATCTATGGGGGCGCCTAGCCGATACAACCCACGGTCTGAAACAGAAACGACGTGAACTGATTTTTAACTACTCGCATTATGATGGGTTCTTAGTCTCTCGGCCCTCAATGCGGTGCCATATTGTATTCATAGAATCTACGACCCCTGCGTGCCGGGGGAGACTATTATTTTCTCCATAATATTTATTTGTATATAACATTAAAATATGAAATCTATTTAGCATATTTTTGTTAGATATTAATATTCGTAATATTGTTAAGTCAGATTAACGGGCTGTTTATAAAGATATTTCTTCGATTTTTATTGCTTGCGAAAATTAATATCACTCATAAATATAAATTACTCATATAATATATATATATATATTTTTATTATCATATTCTTGATCTTGACCTACCAACGGGCTAATAGCCTATATCTCCTATATTTGCTTAAAATTATATACATTTATACAACAAAGACCAAAGTTACCTACAAGGCATCGAGCTTATAGGTAACTCAAGTGCTCAAGCCTACCAGTGAGTAGTGTTCCCATCATGTTATTATTTTGAGTTACATTTATAACTTCTGATTGATAATAATAATAGATAACCCTCACAAGTAACATATTATTAGTGGTATAATATTTTACAATCGTTTAATTATGATTTCTTAGATTTCCGGCTTTTAAAGGACTGTATCGCGATAAAAGCCGTAAAAATTGTTAAATTTAATATTTTTTACCGTCTATTAGTAAAGTAATTTTTTTTTTTATTTGTGACAGGCTAGTGTTTGACCATTATCTCACCTGATGGTAAGTGACGATGTGATCGAAGCTGGAAAACACAATAGACCTGGAATACGCAGGTTCTCAAGGATAACTGCCGGAACACCGTATTTGGCTTGGCGGCAGACTTTCAACTTGATGGTGGTAAGCTACTTTGGTAGCAAGTCAGGCGAGCAACTCACAAAATGCTCTACCACCTCTCAAATGTCACCTGATTAGCACCACCCGGGGACCACGTGTAGGGAGTCAGACTTAAGGGGTATCCTCCTACGGACGTGGGTGACTCAGTTTAAACAAGATATATAAAATAGCACAGAGTAGGTCCTATATTGTTCAATTTTCATAAAAATGTATTGATCGGTAAACTCCTTTTATATATATATCCAAAGCTAACAGTACAATTGATACAGTAATTACCTAATGGATAAAACACTAGACAGCTGAGTTATGTTTGTATCACAATGCTACAAAGCTGTGTAAGTGGTACAGTGTCAGTGTTCAATGTGACGTACAACAGAGTGGTAGGTATACAGTGTCATTTCAATGTGTCATAGTGTCAGTCCAGGCGACATAGTAGAATGCAATGCACCTCACACAACTAGGTTTTACGTTAGAATTCTAATTATAGAGATAGCTCCATGAGTACCGTAAGTACCAACTATCATAGAAGAAATTTCTAGTAACAAACAACAAGCATAGCCCAGGGCAGGCGGTCTGTCATAAAAACTCATGTCAAATCTTATTCACAACATGGGTTATATCTAATACCTTTAAACGAGCAATTCTTGTCTATATATATATACTACCTGTCCCGGCGACCTTCGTTCCGCCTAACAGTCAATGAATGTGCATATTTAGGAAGCCGTTACAATGTCACGTGACTATATTATTACAACCTTCATGTTTATGTTTGCCTAGTACTTTACCAAATCCGAGTGACGTATGAGAAAATGGAAAGCATGTCGAAATGTAAAAAAAAATTTAAAGAAATGTTCGTTCTTAAAAAGTATCCTATGTCCTTCTCCTGGCTCTAAACTACCTCCCTGCCAATTTTCAGCTAAATCGGTTCAGCCGTTCTTGAGTTATAAGTGGAGTAACTAACACGACTTTCTTTTATATATATAGATATAATCTGAATGTCGGAAACGGCTCCAACGATTTTCATGAAATTTTGTATGCAGGGGGTTTCAGGGGCAATAAATCTATCATTTTTAGAAAACGTCGTTTTAACGAGCAAAGCCATCCAGGTATTGGATTATAATAAAACATAAAATAAATATGGATTTTTCAATTACAAATAAGTGAAAAATCCATATTCTTTATATGTTGTGCCGACTCTACTTAATGAGAAAATGGAAGAGAAGATGATGCATAAAATGATGATATCTACCTTGGTTATAATACTAATTCCATCAACGGCTTAGGGCTTGTAGTAGTGGAGCTATTAATGCAAAGTTATCAATTAAATAAAATTTGTAAAATCCGATAGGTATGGCATTTTCTCATTTAGTTGAGAACAAAGCAACAAGTCTATTTAGTGTGAGGGGTACGCGTCAAAGTGATGTCACACCAAAGTGGTCGGAATACAATACACGTTCGTCGCGCCCTTGTCTGCGTCGACTGGAATGCAACGGAATTTTCAGTCCGAGGCACAAAATTGGATTGCCTCGTATCGGATCGACCGCGGTGAAACACCGGGAGTTCCCGATGAAAACTTACTCTACAGGACTAATGGCTTTGCCACAACGAGACTACGAGGTGCTACATATTGTGCCGTAACTTATATAAGTTTATATAAACTGCAGATATCGACTGCGCAACTTCACTGCTTTCAGAAACGTCTCGAAAATAAAGAAAAACAACAAACATCCCGTTTCTTTATTTAATGGACGTGATAAACAAACGTGACAGAGTTTGGAATGCCATTGGAAATCTTTAAATAGCTATTCGAGAATGATTTAAGACGCTGCAGATTGCACAAAGAGGAAACTCTGTCTTGTGAAGAGAAATACTTCCGTGTGCCTTTAATTAAAACTTAAAATTATGAAAGACTAAGACAGATTGCGGGCCACGGGCACGATAAGACACCGCTCTGTTTGCTAGATCGTTACTTGGAATTCTTGTCTTTAGTTAGGAATAAAACTCTGTTACCTCAATCTTGCTTTGTACTAGTTTTGGCGACTTCTAGATCCAGTTCAGTGACTATATCTGTGTTACTTGGTGTCCAATTCTGTTTCGCAGATCTTACAATATCATTACTGACAATATTTTTAACTGTTAGATTACGCTTGTGGCTTATATGTAGGTTATGTTGGGTGTCAATTGAAGATACAAAACTTGTCTACAAACAATTCATATAATGGGCTTCGATTGAAGATACATAACTTGTGTACAAATCATTCGAATAAATTATACAAATATCTCTTTAAAAAATGTTTTCATCTGTTTTAGCAAATAGATCTATATCAAGATAAGCGATTTAATGGTGTTCTAATAGAGTTCAACTGGGTCAATTATGAGCAAATGTTTTTCTATCTAAGTAGATTTCCAAGGGTCTGAATTTTTCATTGGACGATTGAATTACCGCTTTTGTGTATCTCACTCAAAAACAGATTCAAGCTTAGAATACTCAACCATTGATTTACTAATTTCATAAGCAATTTACAATGTATGGCCCTGTAATTTAGTAAATCACGTGGCAATTATCAAGTTTCCAGTTTAATGTGCGTCTACACCCATTGTAACAACTTGTGTCAAGTTGATGCATCACAGTAATATTATAAATGAGAAAGTGTGTGTATAAATGTGTGTGTACGAATGTTTGTTTCTTTCTTCACGCTGTAATGGCTGTACGGATTATTTGTATTCGGAATGCGTGGTTATACCTGGGATTAACACACAGGCCATTTTTAACTTGATTAACAGGGGTGAAACTGCTAGTAATAGAATATATTTGAAATGAGTGATAAAATAAAAAACTGATAGAAAATATGTTGATAAAATTTGTTGTAAAGATAGCCTACATTATCAATTCTTTTATCTAAATAAAACGCTGACACTGAGCACTGCATGGTGCTGAATGAACAGTTTTTTTTAACAAATATTTAATATGAATTTACAAGATTGTTTAGTCGCGGAATGTCCAATTCGCAAAATGTCCAGCGGTCGCGGAACGTCCAATTCCTGGAATGTTCAATCCGCGGAATGTCCAATTCCTAGAATGTCCAATACCCGGATCGTCCTATTCGCAGAATGTCCAACATTCACGGTAGCTTACAAAAAGGTTCCGTTTGAGGTATTGAACCTTGTATAAGTTTGTAGTTATTTATATTTTCTATAATTATTTATTACCGCCGCGCGGTTACATACACTGTGATGATAGTGATGATTTTTTTTAATTGTGACTAAACCAGCGTTTGACTAAAATCTCACCTGATGGAAAGCGACGATGTGGTCGAAGATGGATTACGCTTGCTAAGTAAATACCTATTCAATCTCGTCTTGAACAACCCCATATATACATTTTGGAAACGTATAATCTTTACTGTAACCTCTGGATGTTATAAATGCAGATATTATAATAAATTACAAAGCTATGCATTACTTGCAAACACTTTAAAAGTTACAATGCTTTTCAATCGACTTAAAAATAGGAGGTACTCAATTCGATTGTATTTATGTAACGCGATATCTCCCCCAATTATGAATCTATTTTGATATTTTTTTTTTGTTTGATAGATTATATTCCAAAGGTGGTCCTATATAAATTTTATCAAAATCGATCTAGCCAAAACCAAAATATAAGAGTTTAAGTCGGTTTAAAGCATTGCTTGCATTTAATTATATCCTAACTACGTATACAGTATGTATCTTTAGAATCCAATATCCCAAGTTGCTAATCGTGTCAGCTGGACTGAAGATGGGCAAACTTAAATTAAATACTCTTGTTTCCGGGAACCAAAGTTTAACACGAACACGACTGAAGCAAGAAAATTATCTTCAAATTTATTTATAAATATTGGTTTGTTCAGTTTGTGTCGTTGAATTATTCAATCAAGGCTCAACTTATAATGTTACTGAAATTATTAACCAAAGGGCTACGTATTTTAGGGTTCCGTAACTAGCGCAAACGTGACTCTATTAGTAATCCTACGCTACGCTGTCAGTTTGTCTGTTTTCACCTTTAAAGAGGTCTTATTTATAGACCGTAATAGGTCTACCTAAATAGGAGATATAAAGGTAAGCTTATTGTTTTTTTTTACCGAATATCTCTTACTAATAGTTATCTCGAACTGAGACCTCACGGCAACTGATTTATGTCGATAAACCACGAATCGCATGCTTGAGTAAATTTTCTTAATTTCGGCACTCACAACATTAGTCATCAAAGTGTGGGGCTGTGTCTGTTACAATAAGTATTCTAAGTTGATTTTGTTTATATAGCATTAGCCATGTTAGGCAGACTTATATTGTTAAAGTACCTAAAAGTTTACAATTAAGTATAATCTACAAACATTCACAAGTTTATCGTTAGTAGGTAACTAACGATAAACTTGTGAATGTTTGTAGATTGTTGTTCTATAATACAATAAAAAATATAATAACCCTCTTTAAACGTATTCTTGTTTAAGCCTCATCTCGAGAAAATTCGGGACAATTTGGGGTATTTTTATTCTTTGTATAGTGTGGTTATACCAGTTTGGTTAATTAATACAGTCATCCAAACTTGGAAATTAAACTTGGAGAGAAAGTCAATGCTCCATGAAAAATTGACCAAAAGCCCGATAATGAAGATATACAAATTTTGTTTACGTTTATCAATATAATTAATTCACATTTAAAGGAATATCTGATGAGTTTTATCTCAAATTATCGATAAAGCTGCCAGATCGGCCTCACTGAAAGAAAGAAAATAATTTATTTGTGACTCAGCAAAATAGTTTTTTATTTTATTTAAGGCAACCTATTGACCACCATCTCACCTGACGGTAAGCGACAATGTAGTCGACGATGGAGTAAGCTTGCCTGGAAGATACCTATAAAACAATAATAATAAAGGGACCGCCTAGACACTATAGACCTCTAGGGTCTGGTAATCCATCTGTTATAATTCTCTCCTAAAAATATTTCAACTGCATCCAGCAGATATTTAGTTGTAGTGGTTTTCGCATAGATTTAAACAGTACTCTAAACACGAACTGAATTAAGCTTGATACTAAATTAGCAATTCCGATCCGATCCTATGAAGTCATATCTCTTCTCTAGTGTTAAATACTGACACCGGCCTGGCCCCTAATCAACACGACAAACAAACATAAAATAGACAATAAAAACAGCTTACAAAGCAACATAAAAAAAGGTAATTTAATAGAACAAAAATTAACGGTCGTGACTCAGCATTTTAGGCAAGTGTAACACTAGGCGCTGATTTTCAGTCACAACCCAGAGTGGCGGATCTAAAACAGTAAAAATATAAAATATTATTATTAATTTTTATTTGTATTTAAAAAAAAAAAAATTAAATTAAAATTTTTAATTTATTTTTAATTAATCCTTGAGAGCCTGCATATTCCAGGTCTAGTGTGTTTACCAGCTTCGATCACATCGTCACTTACCATCAGGTGAGATAGTGGTCAAACAATAGCCTGTCACAAATAAAAAAAAAAAAAAAACATATATAAAAAATAACAAATAAATACATATTATAACCTTAAATAATATATAATTTATATATATGTATATACATTTACATACGTATAAAATGAAGAACAAACAAGCAAAGTTAAAAAAAAAGAAACTAATATATTTTAACTAAAATATTATGTGCAAACTACAATATTATAAATATGTAATTCCTTCTTTAAATGCTGCCACACATGCTAAGTGTTTAATAAGTACACTAATAAAACCTGCTCCTATATACATCCGATATACTCCAGATACTCCGGATAGGGTATACCAAAGATATACAAAGGAGAGGCAGGAGCGCATTATATCCATGTTTTCAGTTACGTAAACATACAAGAAAGGTAATTTTATAAAACGTAATTTGCGAGGTAAAGATACTTTTAATTGGAAACCGTTCCGACGTTATTATCCCAATGAACCAAATTAATTAATGTTAGATCTCCATCAACGATACCTTTAATTAAAGTATCAAATTTGTTAATTCTAAAGCAATGAAGTAAATGAACCAATTACATTTACGGGTCTAATGGTACGCATCTTTTTCACATTATTGTCTTTGCTGAAACATATTTCCGATTTATATTTTTGAATTTTAGATCAAATATTGTTAAATCATCATCAACAGCCTGTATTGGTCAACTGCTGGACATAGGTCATATTGTTATTGTTGAATGTGTATCCATAATTTCTTAATATGCGCATAACGAGCCAAGAGACTTATTTACAGCGACCAGTTGACTGATGCAAAACTTCAGAGCTTATGGCATCGTCGCATGGTGGCCAGTCTCTCGGTATTTTATCGGATACATTTCGGAGAGTATGCACCGGAATTACACAATCTGATTCCCCCATCCCCATTCTATTATCGGACATCGAGACATACTCTTAAGCGACACCGCTATATGGTAGATATTCCACAAATGCGGACGAAGCGTTTTGTCTCCACGTTCATTATGCGAACTGCCAAAGAATAGAATTCCTTACCCGAGTATGTGTTCCCTGATAAATAAAATATGGGAGTCTTTAATTCGCTAGTGAATAGGCATCTTCTGGGCTCCATCGTCGACCGCATCACTACTTACCATCAGGTGAGATAGCGGTCAAACGTTTGCCTATCTTGAATTAAAAAAAAATAACGAATTCCGCATAACTTGAAAAGCTTTTTTAAAAGCATACTAAGTATAATTTCCGTAAATTTCTATTTTAATACAATAAATAGTTGACGTTGCATGCTAAGTGTTACATGGGTCTTATTCTAAGTAATCAGAACTTAAACTTAGCCGCCTTTTACAAGCATAGCTAATTATTATACTTATTATCATAATAAACAAAGACAAAATATTAAATTATCCGTAGCGGGGGAATAATTCGTGCAGACCAGATAGTAAGTAGTATATATTACTTCAATTAACTATTGATAATGCTAATCCTACTAATATTATAAATCCGAAAGTTTGTGTTTAAGTGTGTAAGTATGTTTGTTCCCTCTTCACGCTTTAACGGCTGAACGGATTTGGATGAAATTTGGAATGTACATAGATAATACCTAGGATTAACACATAGGCTACTTTTTAACTTGACAATAGCGGGCGAAGCCGCGGGGCACGGCTAGTTATTAATATTATAAACCCGAAAGTTTGTGTGTAACTGTGTAAGTATGTTTGTTCACTCTTCACGCTTTAACGGCTGAACGGATTTGGATAAAATTTGGCATGTACATAGCTTATACTTAGGATTAACACATAGGTTACTTTAACTTGATAATAGCGGGCGAAGCCGCGGGGCACGGCTAGTTATTACATATTATTTTATGGTAAGATATTCGTCTATTGTGTAAAAATTTTTTTTAAAAATGAACTTTGTTGAGCTTGTTACCAAAAGTAACAAGTTTTATTTGGTTCTTCATATCCTGTGGTAACTTGTTAAATACTTTGATGGCCATGAAGTACCTACGTGCTAGTGTTGAGCATTTTTAAGCTTGATGGTGGTAAAAATAGATTGTTATTATGACTGGTATATACTGGTATATTGTTAATATGATTGGTATTAATGGTTTGAACGTTTTTGAATTGGGTAAATATATATTTTGATTTTTATATGAAAAAATACATAAATTGTACAACAATTATTATTTTTAGTTTTTATGTTATTACCATGTTACTTAACTATCTTATTGGTGTTCAATAAAGAAGTATTGTATTGTATTGTATAAATCTTCTACATACATTGATATCAATGTAAGTCTTTTTAAATTTAACGAAATATTTATTATCTTTTTATTATACATCTAAATCTGAATATATAAGTAGCTGTGAATACTTTGCAATTGTCATGCAGTCAAAATATCTAACTACCCATCAATCGTTGTCTAAGAAATGGTGAAGAAATTGTTTACTATGAACACAATCCAACCGCAGCAGTAGACGGTTAAGATTGCCGACACCGTAAACTACGAAGCTGACCCGAACAAATATTTGGCGTCCATATAAATATTTGCTTTGGCCCAAAAACGGAACAGTTTGACCCCAAATAGCTATATGGCTACAGGTAACTCCATCATGAGACGGTTGAGAACCACCGTTCAACAAAATTATGAACATTATTGTAGCAATAACTATCCGCCAAAACTTAACGGTTGCTTTAATCGTCTAATTTACATATCTACGTAAACCTAAGATGGTAATTCCAACCGATTTTAGCACCTATAAAACTTGATTTAAGCCCTAAGTTTGGAGCAGCGATTACATGAGCTTTGCGTCAACTTGTCTTGTAACATAATAAAACGTGGAGTATAATGTAATACGTAGTTAAGGACGCCAGCACACAGCTGAGTGGGTTTCTTAAGTTAAAGTGATACACGTTGAAAACCGCACGCATTTAACAAGATCAAACGCTGTCCTTGCTAAGGCCGTTCAAACATTTATTTTCTTTGTGAAACTTGAAGTCAGGATACCTTGGGCGTTCACTAAAATTCTCTGGAAAAGTAATCTTTGCGATTTAAAAGGTATTTTTTTTAGCACTTCAGCATTTTTTGCCTACATTTGAGACTAAAAAAACATATTATACTTTACTCGCAATCCGCAAAGACCGAAAAGCGATTCGTTATAATTGTCTTCATAGAAAATAAACAAAGATTGACATCGTTGCCACATATTGAACCGATTTTTAAACAGTGTGTTTCTAAGATTTCATAGTATTTTATTATTATTCTAATAGATTGAAATTTATTTAAATATTAATTTATTGCATTTTAATGTATGTTCTTTTTTTGCACACAAGCACCTTTTTTATGTTACTATAACATCGTCAGGCAAAATTTAGTTTTGTTGTTTTGGGTATTGATACATTGATACTATGATTTTTTTATTATTTGATAAAAGCGCAAGCATACGCAGTATATAAACATATTTATTACATGTTCACATTCAGACACTAGCTAGTTTGTGCAGTACGTACTAAACTTTTGGTTTAACATTTTAGTCATTAATTATTATCATATCGATCGTCATTTATGTATAATATTTTAATATTTGTTAAGCATTAAGTACACAAAGCCTCCAGATTATTGGTACATTTACATTCTAAAATGGGAATGCGTTAATGTCTTATTGTTATTATTAGTAACGCAACAAAAATGTTTCAATAATCACTTATCAACTTTCGAGATCTAACTAATCAAACACTAGCCTATAACTGATATAAAAACAAAACAAAATGTATGTGTATCCGCTAATGGCAGTTAAGCTGTTAATCTTTCTCAAAAATAAATCATCAGACTGACTGTATTTACGTTATATCTGTTTTAATATTAATGCACTACAAAGTCCTACTATTATTTATGTAGGTTTACTCTACCATTTGGCTTCCACGTTCATTATGCCACCGAAACCGTGGATTTGCCGGGTCAGGGTGGTGGACGGACACTGTTATTATAGGTTTACAATGATAATGTGGAATTAACTAGGAAACCGATTTACACGCATTAACACTTTGTGCTGATAGTAAGTTTGTTGTATGTATAGTTTTTTGTTTCGACCCAAAGAGAGGGTTACATGTCTGCTGCGCAGCGCATAAACGGAAGTACAGATATAAATGTGTTTTATTTTCATTTGATAAATGATTTTTCAGGATGGTTTATTGTTATTCTTGATATATTTTACCGGGCGCCCGTTTTTCAAACATAATATCGGTGTTTCCTATATGTTTATATAGTGATAATAGGTTTTTAAATATTTTAAATTAAATATTAGCTTAAACATAAAGGGGATATTAAAACTAGTTATTAATTTTATTAGGATAACTGTATGTAAATATTTATATGAAACGGTTGAGTCGCAGATTAACAGGCTCACAATGAACGTACAGCTTAAACTTCGAATGATAGAGACGTGAAACATTCAGAGTGTCTTTTTTGGGTAGCGAGTGGCATTTAGAAAAAAAAAAATGTTTTGTTAGCGGGCATAATATGTTACATTTGATCCTTATTTACATCGCAAAGGTTGGCGAGCTATATTAGATAACAATACAAAAGTTTAAAGGCTAAAACCCGAATCAACGAAAAAACAACGATATATACATTTTTGAAATTGTATTTTGAAGCTCTTACATTTGATCTTGATGGTATACTATCATTATAATTTTCTGACGCTGTGAGATAATTTTGAATATGTTACATAGAACATACTTATATACCTACATATGATGCTAAAATCATTACCCTTCTTTTAGCTTCGCTAGTCTGGCATAAAGAACAAACACGCTCACAGATTTATCACAAAATATTCAAGTCCGTAAAGCCCATAAACTTAAAATTTGGTCCAGAGTTTCTTTGTCCCCAGGAGCTCGCTCAAATGAGATTTTGAATCCCAAAAAGATCGGTAGAGAATAGGAAACAAAATTCCAGGCATTCACTGAGACCAAGCGAATCCATATAGTAAACTATAGAACAATAATCCTATGCGATACAGAATTCAGTAAAGCCCAACAAAGAACACGGTTCAGCTTTTTACTATTGCAGGGTTGGGGAAGCCTTGTTCCATTTTCATAACTAGACGTACTCAAATATAAAGCTTGTAATTAAAAGGGAAAACCAGCAGCTTTCTCATCTCTTGACGCTGAGTGGCTTACCTCAACTATTTGCAAGACGTAATGCAAAAAGTTTTATAGGTATATTTGCAGTCAGACTATTAGTATTTTTGCTTATAAAAGAGGCTCTGATAACTCTGTATACAGTTTATTAGATAATCTGAGATAGTGCGATGATTGTTGCACAAAGATATCGATTTTAACTATAGTTTCTATTCAGAACGTATATACAATCATACAAACAAATATATTAACTTTAAGACGAGTATCATGGGTGCCGTCAGAATGCAGTCAGAAGCACAAATGTTTCATAAAATAAAATAAAATATATGCAACAATTTGTTTTTTGAGTCGAGATTGCACAGATATATTCCATGAATTGTGCTCCATATTCGACCACATTGTCACTTACCGTCAGGTTAGAAAGTGGTAAGAGTCACGTTTTAACTATAGTACCTGGATGACCGAGCTTTGCTCAGTTTTTTATTTTTTTGGTAAATAAGTTTTCTAAAAATTAAACCTTGCTAGATCGATTTATCGCCCCCAAAATCCCCTGCATACTAAATTTCATGAAAATCGTTGGAGCCGTTTCCGAGATTCAGATTATATATATAGACATATATACAAGAATTGCTCATTTAAAGGTATTAGATATTGCTGCCGTGACTTATCTAATCAGTAATGCGCTTAAATATCGCGTAGGCAAGTAATTAGTACTACTCAC
This sequence comes from Lomographa bimaculata, assembly GCA_948107665.1. Lineage (NCBI taxonomy): Eukaryota > Metazoa > Arthropoda > Insecta > Lepidoptera > Geometridae > Lomographa > Lomographa bimaculata. The sequence continues at coordinate 12,338,101 of OX403587.1, read as the reverse complement.
TTGAAAGAAACTATGGTAACCCTGACAACCAGAGGGTTACCAATCCTATACCATGTGAATTCACCGCATGCGTGGGAATAAATCAGAGACGCAACATTTGGCGATAATTTAATATGTCGGAAGGAAGCGATAGGCCGCGACCAGCATAATATGGATATTACGACACGCACGTCCTTACTTTATACGCTAAAGCAACCTGACAGGTTCATATGCTTCGGGTAATAGAAGCCACAAGTTTATTTAAGGGCATAAAATCGTATAGGTAGGTGAAGAAAGCTAACATGCTACATTCATCGGCTCAATAAAATATAACATACGATAGCATGCTCGAAGATTTTATATCAGATGTCTTTGTTATCGACGCCGTTTATGGATCTTTAAGAAATATACTTTGTTTATGCAAAGTACATTCCAAATTTCATTCAAATCTGTTCAGCCGTTACAGCTACGTAAAGAGAAAACGAGCAAACGAGTACTACACACAATCTTTTGTATAAATTTATATTATCATTGTTTTATATTTTTTTAAGTTCATTATCTCCTTGTTCTTCTTCCACAAAATAGGGATTGGTGGGACCTGGCTTTTAAATCCACGGTATAAAAGATTTGGCAAGAGTTTTTATGACAGGCATGACGTCACTTCTCTTGATAATGCTTTAATGATTCACTTTAGTCTCATTTGTTTATAGGCAAGAGAACCAATTGCAAATCAGGTCGATTGGGCTGGATGTTGTACTACCATTATTCCCAATATAACTTATTTTCCTTTGAAATATTATATTTAATCTTTATTGTTTGCTTCTATCTCTTGCTTATTTACGTAGTACATATCGACCAAAACATTTTTTTATAACTTCTAACATTAAAATATCGTGAGACTGGGCCAAGGAAAGCTCCTACGCCATTAATCTTCCTCGTCTCTACACCTCATCCAGCCATATTTTATATTTTCTCCTTTCTCGTACATTGACATTTGAAGTGTACTAAGTGGAGCTAACAATTTCCAAGAAAGGCTAAGTAAGTTTTATACGTTTAAATAAGCAGCGAAGCACTCCGTAAATATTGATTCGTAAGGCCCTTTTCGAGTAAGGGAGGCTTATTTGAAATATTTGTTCACGTTTTTCAGTCTACATGTAAGAACCTCATTGAATTTTATAGTAATGTTCGAAAGCTGAGTTGCTTAAGTGGATGAAAGACCGACTGGAGTGCCGCATGCATGGTCTCGAAGAGTGGTTTTTTGCCATTTATTTTACAATTACTGTTTGTTATTTTATTTTTTTTACAGTTCTTAAGATAATTGGCAAAAAGATTTTGAAAATAATCCAAGAGCACGCCTGCCGTGCTCGCAGCATAGCGATAAAGATTCGTGTGGACACTAGGCGTGTCGATGGCACTGCATGTGTTAACTATTGACATATACCTACTTGTATATTATGCTTCTATAAGACTGTGCATTTAATTTGACATTCAAGTACTTCACGAATTGTATACGCAAATTAATGTTAATCAGAATAGTCTTTCTTTCTCAAACGGCCAAAACACAAACCTTTTTTAGGTGGAAAAAATTGTACAAGATAAAATTATACATGTATTTGTAGCAGGGTTATTTTTTACTGCTGTTTACGGGCTATCATACCCCTAACATCATAATTCTATATCGAGAAAATAGAAAAAAAATGATATTAATCAATTTAGAAGTCAAGCTGCGCGAATAATTTCCACGCAATTTGCCAACATCATTAGTGTACGTACAGTAAAGGTCAAATAAGAAATATTTTGAGGTAAATAATATTTTTACATCTTTGAGTAAAGTCGGTGATTTAATCGTGAGAATATCGTCTTTTTTACTTTGTTACTTCAAGTAAATTGAATTGTGCTTTTACTTATGTATATCAACGTTAATATATATAGATGCTTCTTTGTAGTAAACAAAAAACCTTCTATTTAGATCCATGTTAACCAAGTCACGACGAAATATTTTTACTAGAAACACTAATATATTTTTTATAGATATGAAGTCGCTGACAATGAAAAGCTATTAAAAGTACTTTAACTATTTTGCTAGTTGGTCAGAAAAATATTTTTTTTACATGAAAAGCCTCAGTTATTCGCAATAAAACTTTAAAATAGCATCAGAACGACCTTTTTAACAGTTGATTGACAATACAACCTCAATAAAAACATGTATAGAGCAGAGAAATGTCTCTTTATTCGACTACATGTATGTAGGGATCGAATGAGCCGAGAGGCAAATGCGCGCAGGCTGTGTCTCATTACCGCTAATAGACAAGCATTAATCTGTCTTGATGAAAGTAATAATGAGCTTTGTGTAACCGAAATTGATCCGCGACTTCCAAAACGAGTTTTGCGTAACTATTTGTTAGCAATTCGTCGACAGTTTGCACGTAAAACGGATAAGCGTTCTACATCTAAGCTACTCGGAACGAGTGTTCTGATTAGAGTTTTATTACGGATAGATATATCTTATTAAGGATTTATACGTAATAATTTATCCTATCCTACTAATCCTACTAATATTATAAATTCGAAAGTTTGTGTGTGTGTAAGTGTGTAAGTATGTGTGTTCCCTCTTCACGCTTTAACGGCTGAACGGATTTGGATAAAATTTGGAATGTACATAGCCTGTAATAGCGGGCGAAGCCGCGGGCACGGTTAGTAATAATGTAGTATGCGTTAATTATAAATAATTGAAAAATCCTCAAACGTTATTATAACTTAACTGAAATCTCAAAAAATAACACAAAGTATCTGCTAATAAGTTTGGGATTATAATTTTTTTGTTTTTATATTTAATCCACCGTTGCAAGAAGTAAGGTTTAGTATTACAACGTTTTTGTTTTTTAGATATATCGAATAAAAAAATATTCAGGCTTTATTCACTTAATTTATAACAAGATTACATAAACTTGTACTCAAATATCATAAATTAACACCTTTTTTTTAAATTACAATATGATTTATAAACATCTATACCTTGTTCAGTTTAATAAATTGTATTCATTAACTTTAAATAAGTAATCCACTACCTCGTAACGTGCGAACATTCACTGAAATAAAAGACAAAACACATTACTGTCGAATAAAATTGTATAACCATTAGGCACGCAAAGCTTTACTGACATCGCATATTAATTTCCACTAAGTTGTTTTTGTGACCTTAGCTCGAGAAATGGTCTTCGGTAGCCAGCTGACGTTGTTTAAGCAATTTTCTTTACATTTTGTCGCTAAGTTTTTTACTCGTGTTAGACTTGGCAGATAACGTTTTGGGCGTGTTAAAAAACCTTTATTATTTTTACTGAAAAATCGTCGGCCAGATGCTTATGACATAGCTTTGGATATTAAAGTTTGTGATTAGTGCAAAGTCTTAAAGATTTAATATTTGTACGGCATTAGTTACCAACTATAAAGATTTATTGTCCTTGCTTAAGTCAGGATAATAAATCTTTATTCTTGGTAAACCAGTCCATAATATGACGATAAAGTACACTTTTCCAACTATTTTCACGTTAAACAAAATTCAACAAAAATGTGGTATAAAACGAAAAACATAAGCTACGAGTAAGTTACAGCCATATCAAAATTCAAGTCAACATTCAAGCCCAACATCTGGCTCTCGTACGACTAACAGTATTTTTGTGAAAATACGAAAAACTTCTTAGAATTTGCATTTCGACAGCTTTGTCTAAAGCTACTTTTCCCCACACATTAGTCGTCAGCGGCGCATCGCCGTCACACTTCTCGCGTCATTTTCATTCTTTTTGGGCACCGTTGAAAGAGAACCAACACGGAAAAACAAAGCTTCATTCCGAAAAAGTCAGACTCTGATGTAACGAGTCGCGCCATAAATTCCTACTTTATTCAAATTACAAACGAATAACTCAAGTTACAAGTTATTTTACCAGACTCTTAGCAAAAAACTTTTTTTGCTTTTAAGTAGCAAAGAATCGTTTTTATATTCTATTAGTATTACGAATATATGTGTCCAAGATTTTCTTCACCTCAAAAAGCTCAATAAAACGTAGGATTACGGGTCATATGTTTTTTATAGCGGTTATCTTTCTTATATCCGCTTTATGGGTCGCGTCCGAAGCATTACTAAACAGAAATTAGGTTTGAAAGCACTTACGAAAAAAATTCGCGCCTGAAATATTACACTGACAAAACTTATATATGAGTGGAACGCAGATGGCAAGTTTGACCGTTAAGAACGTGTTTTTAGGGGAGCATTTATTGATATTTATGGTTCAATGGTATTCAACGCACCAGTTCTGTCAACAATATTTGTGCCAAACTGATTCCGCTTTGGTATCTAAGTTATTATCTATTACATAGAGGAAAGTTCGCTCACAACCAATCTTCATAAAAGCGATCAAACTTTACTGGAACTCTGGTTTATGACTTGCAGCATGCCCTCCATCCACCTTTACTATATCTATGATGATAGATCTAGAGTGTTTTAAAATCCAAATATTTGTGTCCACGAAAACAAATGAGGATATTTGCGACACTGCAAATTAACCATAGTTCCCAATCCATTTAATGTGTAATAAATAATGCATGTAATAAGATAAAGTTAAAACTTTTCAAACATTGAGCTATCGTTTCTCTCTTTTTTTGTATCTGGCATGTAAATACAGTGTTACAAAATTCACAGTCAATTGTTTAGCAAATAAATATAGTCTCCCGTCAAAGCATTTAGACGTAACAGATATGCAGATGCTCAAAAACCATGTTTTGAATTCGAGCTTAGTAGCGTAGGACGTGCTCGAGTGACCGAGTTTCCGCGCTATTTGGTATCGTCGGCTGAAACGCTATTTACAAGTAAGTGCCATCTCCAGACCAGCTGTGTCAGAAGACGCCGCGCATTATCCCGGGGGGCGATCACGGCACTAATGGAGCCCTTATAAATAAACAGTGAGTGACGCGGACGGCCGGAGCGCGCTGTTTAACGCCCCCACCGCAAAAATGTGTGCGAGACAAATTCGGTGATTGGTATGCAAAGTATACCGATGTTTTATCTGTACGTCATGCGCCGTATGGCGGCACGCGCCAACAGCCTATTTGTGTAGCGCATATTTTTGCATGCATATGTAAAGACAAAACATATTAGATGTTTTTTTCTTGCCACACTCGTTAAATAATACAGAATGGATATACAAAATAATAATTTTATGTATTACTAGCTTTGTTCCGCGACCCTGTTCTATCTAAATCTGTTTAGCTAGTACAAAGATACCTCGTTTGAAAAATACACGCAGGCACACACAACATACAATTTTTAGATTTAATAATACCTACTTGAAGTCTATGGTTGACTTTATACATTTAAACTAAAGTTCTACGATAGTTCATTCTTAGTTCAATTAGCGTAATAAAAATATAACAATGAAAACATACTGTTGATTAAAAACATCAATTTTGCTGCATAACTCTGAATGTCTATTAATATAAAAAGACATAGCTTTAAGAATGGGTCGCGAACAAGAGCGACAAACGTAAGGAAATTGCGATCAGCTGGCGGGAAATTGCGATGCTTCTCGTGAACTACACTACTATAGATCTACCCATAGTACCTACAAACAATAATTAAAAATATTTCTTCCAATTTTATCATTAAAGTCTATTATTATACATTCAATCAATCTCACCAACCTATAAATTTTCTTTTATCTTACCTGATGGCAAATAATGATGTGGTCGACCACGGCGGGCCCAGACTGACTAGCTACCAAAGATATTTTCTGGAACGTAAGTTTTTTGAGTTTTTTTATCTTGAGGATGGCTATGAATGTATTTCAGTACAGGGTAGAAAGCCAGGCGAGCACGAGAAAATGACAAGTTATGTATGTAGGTTTTACTACAATAGTATTTATGTGAAATACTATCAAAACTTTATGAATAATCAATACACTCGTTAACTAGGCGAAGAATCTAGCCTTGAACGCCTACATAACCAGACCGCAGAAAAAATAGACACGCCTTAACGATGGCATAAAATGACATGAGAAAAACGGGTTGATTCGTTGGGGACGTCATATTATAAAAATAAAATATAGCGGAACAAGTGTCTGCCAAGAGTTTTAACGTGATTACAACGGCAACACGAGGGCGAAATGTTTGAGCAGGAAAATTGCAATGTTTCGACGAGAAAGCTGGATATTGCGGACCAAGTGCCGCACTAACAGCATCACTAGAACAAAATTGCAATTGGATGAGCTGGAACGATACAATTCGCACTTTTCCCGTAACGCAATTTATCTCATTTTTTATCGTACTACTGCTTGACAGATTTATTCGATTTCGTCGAAGGTTTATTGCTCTGGCTTCATTTCCATAAGCAAAATATTTATGAAATCCGCGTCCGGCAACGGCCGCGTATTGCTCCTTGACAAAGTCTTTAACAAGTACGTCAAAACATCCGAAACGCGTCGGAGAGATTCTTATCACTCGTGCGACAATAGCCCCGCGATTTCTAGCCGGTTAGTAAACAATATTTTGCAAAATTTGGACATCATGCCACAGCAGTTTCAAAAGATTGTTTATTGTTGTTTAAGCCATAAAGTAAACCGCTTATACGAGTGCGTCAGCACGAGACCATTGGCAGTAAGTAATTCAAGAAAACCAAAATTTTTAAGTCGGTTTGGAATCCCAAACGACTTGATTTTATATGCCCCGATGAGAAGCTATAAAATCTGAACGGTAGGTTCACGTAACGACAATGAGCCCTGATGGCTACATAAAAAGTTTTATACGTCCCTAACGAGTAGAGTTAAGATAAATGTACGCTAGCGCTTTGTTAACCTAAAATTGTATTCTAGCTATACACAAAGTTAAAATTATATTCAAAACTTTCTTGAATATAACACCAAAAGCTCAACCAAATCCCAAGGAAACACTGGTCTCAGTAAATGGACGCAAAGATTCAACTTTTTAACGTATTTTGAGACGAACAAGAATTAGGAAGTGAAAGTGCCGTAAGTCCAATAACAAAAGTTATTTAAGAAAAATAGAACAACAAGAAATATATTTACGTTATCGGCTATAATGGGGTACGCAACAAATAGACATTGGTGGAATAAAAAAGATTTTTCAACATCATTCTAGTTCTACGGTCGTCAAGTAGTTACGGCGTAGAGTGGCTACGACGCGACGTAGCACTTACTTTAGGTTGTTTTAATGTTTTGTATTTTTTACATATTATTTAGATTTATAGAGCTAGTGGCGGCACCTAGCATCATCAGATAAAGCAGCGTCTGACTGTGACGGAATTTAAAACTGTCACTGATAAGCGTACTAACTCATAATAATGGTTTCAAGCCGACCGCGAGCGCGCGCTTCATAAACTGGTCGCTGTCGTATCACACTGAATCCGAGAGTTATTTATTTTTCTTTTTAAATATCCTTTACAGTAGAATTATCGCATACTAGCGTTTCACCCCAGCGTTTCATTTTCTTAGTAGATTTTTTTTTTTTTAATATTGAGGCAGTTTTCGCGTCATTCGTTCGGGTCACATTCTCTATATAGTCGCACTAGTACGATTACTTACACCCAACATAGCTAAGAAGCGTGACAGTTCATTGTCTCAACGAAACTTAAGCATGTACTGAATTCAAGAGTATATATTGTAGAGCGGTGTCAGCGCAACTAAGTTTTATTTGAGTTCCATAAACGAAGGAACTAAATCTGCACTATGAGCTGCAGAACTTGGCTCGAGTGTGCCTTCAGCTTTATGGCGCCACTGGACCGCCACAGTATTTGCATTCACACAGGTATACCTTGAATACTACGCGCAGTCATTTCGCAAACAAGTCTACGAGTCCAATTGCCTTGCCCAACAAATCTCATTTTCTTAAAAGCTTTCACAGTAATGAAAGTAAAAAAATAACATTAAATCTTTTTACCGATTAGGCTCCACTAAAATTTAGATCACGCGTAAAGTTTACTACAGCAGACGAGCTGTACATAAAAATATGAGCTTTGCATAAACAGTTTCGAACCAACGCTGTAAAAGCACGGTTAAATAATAATTTGCGTGCTAATGCAAGAAATAATATATTAAAATGTTACTGTAAGCGATAATCTTATAATTGGTGTCATCTGTGAATAAATGCAAATTAATGAGCGAAATTTTAATATGAATAAATTTAATATTATTATTTAAATAAAGGCGATGTATGTAGATAGATAGGTGTTTACTAAATGTTGTCTTCGACCACATTGAAACTTGCTATCAGGTGAAACTGTGTTGTTGAGCCCGTAAAAAGCTTATATGGCAGCCTCCACCAAAATGGATCAAACGCATTTCTGTAAATCTACAGACAAAAATATAAAAACGTTGTCTTATTGTGAAATATAAGGGCATGGCACAAGTAGATGTCGGTTTATGATTCAGCAATGTAAAGCTATTCAGATTAGCGGCATTATCCTGCTGCCGATGTCGCTTAAATAGAATTTCACCGAGCTGTTCGTAATTCGTATTTACCAGCCTATCTCGATACCCATAGCAGTTTCAGCACAAGTATCGCAAGCTCAAAGTGCTTTTATCATGCACCTACATTCGATACTAAACTAAATCACAGAGTTTGCATAAATTAAGTAGAAAATTTGAAATATAAATAAAATTTTCATTCTACATCCTCTCCTCCCGCTAATTAAATAATTGTGGTCGCGTGTTACGCGAGTAGTTCAAAAGTTTGTTAGGATAATTAATATAATATTGAAACAAGCGCGATTGTTAATTACTACCTGTTACGTTTTCGATGTAGGAGTTTCTAAATGTTACCTTGTGCAATATCTATAACAATGCACGTTTAAAATGCTCAAAATGTAAGCCTGACATCCAGGCGAATGAACTACAATATCGTGTAATTTGACACCACATTACACGATATTGTGGTTTATTAAAAGAGGTAGTCAATTAAAAGGCTCACCGCATTTTATATGTCACTAATCGAGTACATCGAACACGTTAAGAACTGCTGCCAATTTTACAAAATAAAGGTATTGCAGCAATTGAGGGCAGTAAACTGGCCACGCATAGCGTGGTACCCGCACAATGTTCGAAGGTAATTATGCGAGAGGGACGCGCGAGCCGAAACATCGCACAACTGTGAACCGCTGCGAGCTATGAGTACTAGAGGCCGCTCTTCAAATTCAGTGTTATACTATTTACTAAACGTATAAGCACTACCCGCATTTTGGCTTCGCATCCAAACAGGAATCTATACTGTACTGTAATACTCACCTTGACTGTTCCTTTAAATTATTCGATTTCTATTCATTGGCAAAACCCTGCTTCTATTATGCAAACTATACATTTATGTATTCGTCCAGTAATTGCAACACGGCTATAACATCTGTTATAGACAATTTCAAAGCATTGCATAATAGCTACAATATGGTAATTTACGGAGCGCACAATATAAAATGTAATAATTGCTGTGCATTTTTAGTGTACGTATTCGACAATGACAGGACGCCTGCGGCGGACACATCGGTTTTGGGTAATCGATTTAATGGCGATGACATCCAGTGCATTAAACATTTTAAGCTCCTCACTATACGCGAACTGACTACTCTAAAACCATAACGCATACACACCAAAACGGGCGCTTGAATGCAAGCATTTAGCTGCAAATAAATGGAAACAGGGACGCGCGCCCGGAGCATTGCAAAAAATAATGATTCTAGCCACAGTTCTCACACAAAGCCAAAACTCATTTTTAACTAACGTCGTCGACGACAAAATGTAGCAGTCGCTCGTGTCCGTTGAAATACGTTTGGGACCTTCGGGATAAATAAATACGTATCGTATTTTGCTGAGTAAGGTAAGGTTACAATGGGAAGAGATATATTGAGTAAGATCGACCTACCGTCTCAGTAATTTTGTTTCGAGTAAGGTAGTTCCTTGTGAGATTGACTAAACTAGTCTTTCAAATCGAGTACCGCGCTATTGAATTTCGAATATCTCAAAGAAAGACAGGAAATATCTTGTTGCAAGAAATACAAGAAGAATGAGGCCATGTCCGGCACTTTTATTTTAAAATAAGTTGAGTTCTACCGTTTTCTTCAGGGTGCTTACAGATCTTGGTTTGTATAGAATGAAATAACAACTGTGAAATTACTGAAAAAAGATGTTTCAGTATTAAAGTATGCAATCTTACTGGTATTATAGAACCGAAAGTTTGCTCTAGTGTTAGTGAATTGGTTCTAATTTGAGTCCGCAATGGCATGAACGATTTGTAGGACATTTGGTACTTAACTTGTTATAAATAATTAATTTTTATGAATTAGCTTTTAATTCAGAGAGGTTTTTCTACAGAATAATAATTATTCCTATTCCTGTAATAATTATAAATACAAATATAGTAAAACTGAGAGTACTGCGAGGAAGTGGAACTCATTGCCCGCGTCTTTGTTTCCTGAACGGTATGATCTGGGAGTTTTCAAGTCAAGACTGAACAGGTATCTTCTCGACAGACATGCTACATCTTTGGCCGCATTGTCAGTCATTATCTTCGTATCATCAGGTTAGATAGTGGTCAAATGCTTGCATATCAAACATTTAAAAAATAGTCGTGACTACGCCAAAATAACCTCGCGCATAACCACAAAATGCTCGTAGGTGTAATAATGATTTTTAATTTAAAAGTTACAATTTTGAGTTGTACTTAGGATAGACAAGAAATATTTAACCGTTTATATCCAGTGGCACTACCACAGTAGTAAATTCTTGTCAGTAAATAAACGCTTTAATCAACCTCGCACAGGGAAATGCTTAAAATATATATTGAAGAGATTTTATAGCTACTATTACTCTCATCACTGAACAAAGTATTCTATAGTAATTACCGTGTATTTGATCGATAACGAGTCTCGAGCTCGCGGATAGTCAGGAACCAGGTGAATAGCGCGCAATGGTCACGGAAATGGCTTCCGGCCGCAACAATCGCTACGGGCTACGACACGGAAACAATGTATTGACGACCTGAATGTATAGGTACCACGCCATTCTCTAACTGACAGAGTACCACTCACAAAAAAGTTTGTATCACAGTTGTTAGAAATGATGATATTGAGTGACAAACTGCCTGCATACTAAACTCTTTGAATGATTGCTTTGAACGTCGAATAACTCAGGTTACATTCATTCAGGTTTCTGGGACTGCATTTTTGTAATAGAGTGCAGTTCTGGTAACTCGCATGTAACTGAGAGAACATTTTTAACTTGTCGACTGCTATGGTATATAGATTAGGTCTTTTTGTTAGCTTTTTTGATTCTTCGATAAAAGAGAATTGAAAAATTATATAGACTAGCTGCATGCCGCGCGGATTAGCCCCCGTTAATCAAGATAAAAAGAAACCTATTACAGATTACAGTTCATCGTCTTGTTAAAAGTCCTGGATAAAGTTAGAAATTATAACGTATAGGCATGTAGATTTTAGATGAATTATAAAGTTATAACTTCATATGACGCATTTACTATGAGATGCCGGTCAATTAACAATTTGACATATATTAAGAGATTTTTTTCATATGGGCATGTACAGTCAGCACAATTTAGTGTAACTTAGTCAGTGTATGGTTTATAGTTGTACGCTGTTTTTTCTCATTCCCGTTGACGTAGCATCTCACTCACTTGAAAGAGACAAACCTGTATTTAACTATTGAATAGGTATTTATCCAACAAGTTCCAAACATAAGTCAAGTTCTTTTGTTTTGGAGCTTCGGACACCATTCTATTTAAACTGCTTTACTATTGGGCCTGGTTTACACCTGAAGTCTAATATTGTAAACGGAAGATGTCTAATGCATCAAGTGCATTACTTTCATGAATTTTGAGATAGATATAGAATGTATAGTAGACGTTCACTACATTAAGCTTCGTTATTAACAAAGCATACGATGACGAAACAGTTGATATGCAGCGTGTTTATTAAACTTCTACATAGTTTATGCGAATGACCGCACTATAACTTTTTGCAAAATTACTGTACAACATCACTGTCGAGCTATATTTGATGGACTTTTAGTGTCGCAACATAATCGTAAAGTTTCACTGTGAAACGGACAAACTTGTAATCATTATTGAACTGCCCGCCTGGAGTAGTTGCTTGCGCGTCTACTTACTTAACTGTGGGTACTAGCTCATTTCCCGGGAGAGGGGATGGATGGATTTCTTAATTTAGGTTCTAGGTGTGTTTGTCTGTGTGATATAAATGTTTCCGGCACCCACGTCATTGAACTTAGTAAGGGGCTGTGATTTTGAGAGCGTTTTATTTTTTATTTTTTACAAAAAGGGTAGAAATGGGAACGATTATGTAACTGAGCGTAGTACCAGTATATTATTTTATTATATATTATACGTTTACCTATATTTGGAGAATCAAATAAAATAAAATATTAAAAGATTTTTCTTTTGCAAACTGAAGTGGCTAAAGTCCGATATCACATTCAATTGAAAAGACATATTTATTGCCGTTACGTTTCCCTTTTCCCTTCGATAAGAGGTTTTATGGGGTACATACAATACTGAACAACATAGGTTCCTGATGGGCAAATTAAAGTTCCAAAATGTTGTAGATTGATAGAATCTAAATCAAATATTTGAGTAAAATATATCTGTTGACAAAATATATTTCAGTTAACAATAATATTACAATTAAATTAAATTATAAGTGCGTATGTAGGTAGATATTACTATTATTATTATTACCTACTATAATTATAAGAAAGATAAAACCAAAAATTACTTCTCTAGAAAGTATGCTTCTCAGATACAATGTTAAAAATACAGAAATCGCCGATTACAACCCAATTTATAATATAATTGATAAGATTTTAATACATAGCGTATAATGTGATTTCTAGAATTCATCATTATCATTATACTTAGCCTACCTCAGTTCATTGTTGGATATAGGCCTCTTAAAGCTCGTTACTATTCTCACATTCAGCTCTTCTTTTCCAGTCAGTACCAGTTGTTTTTATACATCGTAGCTCCTAGTTACCTCACTAGTCACAGAGCGTCCTCTGTTACGCTGACCGATTCGCGGTCTCCACTCAGAACTCGGTTTAAATCTGCTCGTCTACTCAGTAACGTGGGTTCTGCGGCATATTTGATCAGCCCCTGGCACTTCACTTGATCTTGCTAATCCTTTGAGTTATGTCGATGATTTTTATTATTGATGAGAGACAAAGTGATTACAATAAGCTATTCTATAACTGAAGCCTCATTCACTCGTTTTTTGAAATTCGTTTAAAGCTTTAAATTTTTTTGAACCCAAAATTACTAGTATTCAGTAAAGACAAACAGTACAGTTTAAATGTTTACCGATTTAAAATCCAGAATTCAATTAAATTTAACGCATTCACACTCACTGCCCTACACTTAGTTCGATGATATGTATCGCGGGTGCCGGAAACATTCACATCACACACACAACAACCAGAAACATGATTGGTAAAAAATCTCGAAAAAATATTTTTTAAGTTGATTTATTGTCAGAATTCAAGAGATTTATAATTATTACTAAATGATTCAGAAATGGTACAGTACTTACTCAAAACCAGTTTTTGTTATATTTCGCTTACGCAAAATATTGCGGTGTGGCTCAGATCTTTATGTTTATCTCTTTCTATACAAAATTGAGAAAAAACAGAACCGATGTTTGCACATCCAGCTGAAATAAATTTTAGTATGATCTTAATTCGCACCTCTGCGATCACCACTTCGAATTTAAATGTGACAGTAGCATCGAAGCTTGTGCAGCAATTTTCTCTTCTAAAAGATTAGAATATACGGCTTTGGCTATAGGATGGGGAAGTTTATAGCTCTGGTGAAGCTTTTACCAGAGCATTGATAGACGTTTATGTGGTACCGGCTTTTTAGAAGATTTAGAGCCCGATACACTGACGAATGGCCTATTGTGCGCATTAGAGTACCGTTGGGAATCATGTTTATCTGGTGTTTGGATTGATAACAAAGCCTCAGTATGATAAATGTATCAGCATTTTTGTAACAATATTTTGATTTTTAGATGGTGTTTATGTATTTAAATGTTAAACTTTGAAATACACCATGGTGAGGTATATTTCAATTGCACAATGGCAAAGTTTGTTTTTATGTGAGTATATATTTGGACTAATCAATATGATATAACTGCCATCTAAATATTGATCTAAAATAAATATGGTAACTTATCTATGTTTTAAACTAGATAGATAGAAAATCTTCATCAGCATGTATGTTTTAATGTGTAATATTGGTTGATAACCAATCATTCATAGTTCATGAAGATGCATAAGTGTAGGCGAAGTGTGTGTTAAGAATACTATATAAATATATAATAATTATGTAAAAAATACTAAACTATACAAAATTATTTTTTATTTGACATAAGATTAGCATGATACGCATTTTTAAGATTTCTTCAATATTTATTACTTTAATATTATCTACCAGCATATTGTCCATATTTTCCAATACTTAATTAAAATTGTTTAGGCACAGCAACATAGCTCATTAGAAGCTATCGTGATTTTTTTATTTCAGAAAGTTTATCCCATACCAGAACTAGCTATCCATTATGGCAAATTACTTGACTTATCTGACTGATGTGTGGGTATGAAACTGGGTAAGTTATGAAACTGAAATAGACTGTACCTACACATTAATAAAACTCATACTTCATACTTAAGTTAGTGTGCGTGCATGATTGTGTCAATAATAATACCTAATATGTTTGAAACGACGCATCTTCGCAAGACAAAGTATCGTTTAAATTAAATATCTTGTTTATATTAACATTTTAAACGAAGATCGTTTGTTTGACTTTCAAATATCCAAGATATTTGTAACAAGAGGGGTATATTAATTAATTCAAATATGAACCTTCGACTCAAATGAATATTTTACACTTAAAATAAAGTATCAAAATAGTAAACCTTACTGAGGCCAGATGCGCATGGAACATGGCATGCCCAAATACCGGGCTCCCAGTGAATTTATCCTCGAAGAGACAATGGTATCGGCCACTCTGTGAACACAGAACACATCATCACAGAGCGTGCTCGGGTTCTAGCAGCTTCTGTATGGGAGTCAGGGCTTTGGTTGCAAGCCATCCCCTCTTTTAATACTGGTACACTTATAGATTCATCTACTTTCCGTCTCGCTATATGCTTACGTTTGGGTGCAAGGTGCTACGTTGCCCATAACTGTCAGTGTGGTATTGCTGTTGACCGCCTCGGTCACCACGGCCACTCGCGCCAGAAAATTGCTGGCAGAATTTCCCGCCATGCCAGCCTCAACGATATCAGTCGCCGGGCTTTTACCAGCGCCAATGTTCCAGCCATTCTCAAACCGAATAGTCTGATGCGTGACGTTGGTAAAAGACCCGACGGCATGAATTTAATTCTATGGAAGATGGGACGGTCTTTAGTGTGGGATGCAACGTGTGTCGACACTTTAGTTCCGTTACATTTTCCTGAAACACAGAATCGAGTTGGCGCCGCGGCAACTTCGGCAGAGCACCGCAAACGGCGAAAATATGAAAACCTCTGCAGTAGTTACATATTATTTGAGACCGAAAGCTAGACCATTCTATTTTCAAAAATATATCAGCGTGCATGGTTAAAGCGACGCGTGATTGAAATGCTAGTGCTTATTTGGCTTAATGTATTAACATTGCAATTCAGAGAGGCAATGCCGCCAGCATGATGAACGCTACCCACTGGTGTTAAGTGCTTGAGCGCTTGAGTTACCTATAAGCTCTTAATAACTTAGTTAAATACCTTAGTTCTTTGCTGAATTTAGTTTTAGTTTAGTTTTAGGAAATATAGGCAATTGGGCCGTAGATATATTCATTCGCATAATCGTACTGCATATAACCATATGGGTGGTAACTTCTTACGTTATTTCCTGTTTGAGTCAGGACTCAGCGATGCAAGACCTACGTACTATAACAGTAAAGGAAATGTTAAATCTCGAGTGCTGCAATGTCCGATAGACTTATAAGGGTATGTACACATATAAACAGAAAACCTGTTTACGTGACCTAGTTATTCAACAATGGTGTATGGTTCCTGGTATCTGAATGTATGATTCGCAGAAAATACTTCATGCATCGTATTTGTCATGTATGATTGATATTTCAGATAAAATAGAGCGCTTTGTAACTCGAACCTTCTTGTAAAACGCTTTGCGTTTGTATTATGATTTTGATGCATAATTATTTTTAACTGCATGTATGTTTTGCTTTGTTTTTAGCGTTTTCTTATATGTGAATAATTCGGTTACGCTTGTGTGAAACTAAGATCAGAAATTTCACTCTAACTACTACTATTCACATAATATGTTAATTAGTCAAATCCAGACAGAAAATTTTAGAAGCTTATGTTTTTTTTTGTAATAGCAAGAAATATGCCGTCCTTTATATACAAGAATATAAAAAAAATTTATACGCAAATTTTGTATTCAAATAGGGAAATCATGGTCAATGGCCAGGAACGGAATGCACAAGCAGAAATTCGGAAATATCAGTTTGTTAATGTATCAAAGGCATATCGTTAGGAGAATATTAGCAGAACAAACTGAAACTATTGAAGCGTGAAACTTCAGCTATCTCAATAATAGTAGCACAAAGGAGCTGCGTATTGAATAATTAAAGTGTAATATTTAACAATGGAGCTGTAGGAATTATGCACAGGGCCAGGCGAGCACTAGAATGTTGAACAATTTCAAAGTGAACAATTTGAACATAATCGCAAAGTTGTAGAGGCGTTTACTGCAAATTAACTTGGGGACAACAATAGAGATTTGCATGACAATTTCTGGTGACAGTTTACTGATTGTCGTCGGTCCGCTATAATTAATAAGGGTTTGAATTCACGCGCACCAACATTTAATAAAGATTCAATGACAAATTTACAATAATTTATTTTTCCTTTTACCCAACTAGGGCAAAGTAAAAATGAAAATTTAACACCGTATGTAAGCATGTATGAATGTATATTCGTTTTTTCCCTTACAGCGTTCAAATGAACAAACGAATTTACTGGGTATCTTTGAATTTGTCTTAATTGTTATAAGTCTAGGTTTATTTATTAATATGACAAACCGTCCATTAAGTGTTGAGGGAAAAATAAAAAACACCATCGAGATGTATAATTTAAAAACATATAACAATTGTGTTATTATAGTATAACGTACATTGTATCATTTTAAATTATAGGTAGTCATTTTATGGGTATAGGTACTACAAGGTTGGTTTTAGTTTTAAACAGTTTCCTCTTATGTCGAGTAAGCAAAATCTTTCTAAAAGAAGAGTAGCAGTAAAGAATGAGATGTTGACATGCTTGTGGACCAAAATGTTGTAAATACTTGCGAGACACCAAATCTCCTGGGTAATGTTTATTGTGATTCACGGGAACCTCGATGGTTGGTCACCGCGCTGAGTTGACATTATATTTTTTAAACTAATTTAAAACGTGTACTATTTGAACGTCTATTAGTAAGGGGCTTGATATACAAAGCGGCCAGGGCGCGCGGCCGAGCGGCGGGTGCGCGGCTGGCGCGCGCCTGCGTCGCTTTTCTCCTTGCGCTTCCGATGTTTTGTATAAGCTCTAGTGTTTTATACAAAGCAGACAGGGCTCGCGTATTTATATAGTGGCAGCAGTAGCGGCCTTGTACAGGGCGCGCGCCTGGGGCGATTTGTATATCAAGTCCATAAGCACAAAACAGTTTTTTTTTATGTTCGATAGGCAAGCATTTGACCACAATCTCACCCGATGGAAATCGACGATGCGGCCGAAGATGTAGCATGCTTGCCTAGAAGGTACCTATTCACTCTTGACTTGAAGACTCCCAGATTATACTGTTCGGGGAACAAAGACAAGGGCAATGAGTTCCAGTAACATTGACACAGTGAATTTTGACCCGAAACAAACAAATTACAAGGCTGTTTCGGCGTGATTCTGATTGAGATAATATTGTACAATTAGGCAGACACTTAATTAATAGTTAACAAAACTTAGGTATTAAACCCGGTCTAAGTGGTCGCAGAAAGTACCTACCAACTACTGTTTAAATAGAAGCAAGGGTTCAAAGAGGAATATAAATTATATGATTGTTAGAAACCTATAAAACTTAACGAAGGCTACTAGGGATAGTTTTTGTTTTTATGCTAGATAGCAAAGTATTTGAGTTGGTTGTTAACTCAACCGCAAAATACTCGACTGCGTAGTCCTACGCGCCACGTCGCCACGTTTATCTTTATTATTATTTATCGTATTTAATCCGACCATTATTTATAAAAAAGTGGTGATAACTATTATTTATATAAATCTTTAATATCCGGATGACCGAGCTTTGCTCAGTTTTTTGTTTTTGTTAAAATGTGTTTGAATTTATAGCCTCAGAAAGCTCCATCTAGTGTCGAGTAGAAACAGTTTTTTACATCGGTCATTGAGTTAATCTCGGTTTTTCAAATTCAGTTTGGGAACCGAGCATTTTTCGGACCTGGAACGTTGATAAATCGATTCCTTGGGCCGAAAAACCCCTAATCTGTAACTTTCATGAAAATCGTTGGAGCCGTTTCCGAGATCCTGATTACACATATATATATACAAGAATTGCTCATTTAAAAATATTAGATGTAAACGCTAAACATTCTCCTAATTTTATTATTACCAATGGGATACCGACTGCACGTGTATAGTTATCTATGCAAAATATTATTTAAGTATTTGACCACCATTTCACCTAATGGAAGGTGAAGATGCAGCCGAAGATATAGCGTGATTGGCTACAAGATACCTATTCACTCTAGACTAGAAGACTCCCAGATTGTACCGTTTATAATTTTTTTACAGTTTTCTAAAGCACGTGTTTTAAAATGGTAAACATTTTAGGTTTGCGAAGTAAAGGTAAAATAAATAAAATGTCTACACTTTGGGATATTAAAATTACAAGGGACGAGACTCGAACAACCTTTTCGATACAACAAAAATGTCTAACATTATTTATTTATTATATCGAGATGTAACATTATAAGGAGTGTTTTACGAGTACATTTCAAATTATTTGAACTTATCACATTTCGAACACTTAGCAGAGAGATTTCAAAACGGGCGAATGATTTAATTTTGTTTTGTTGGTTTTAATAACATGTTATATAATATTGTGGCAAAAAAGTATGCCCACTACGATTTGTATACTAAATATGACTCTAATTTGAATACTAAGTGTGCTTTTACAGCCCAATTAGCGCTGGCAAGTAATTGCTTTCTACGACGTCCAGGATTCGATTATCGGCATGGGCGTTTATTCGATTCCAGTGACTAGACAATCTTCATTAATACATTTAAAATGAGTTCTATCTTCGTTACGACACTTTCTCATTCATAACATAAGTAGGAGAATATTTTTTCGCCACTAAGTTATTGTGGAACCATTTTGCAGCTGCTAAAAAATTTACCCATTAATCTTCGAGTAATCGTTGCACATGTAAAATAAACATACTTTCCGAATACATTGCCTTATCTTATTCTGAAGTCGGTTATAAATAGCTAAATACGGCAGGCGCAGAAAAAGCTGAAATACCACATACCTTTGAAGAGCCCTCAAAACTCTTAACAAAAGCCGACAAAACACGGTCCAGGTACAACCTGCGTCACTACCTATTACTTTCCGCTACGAAGAGATCAAGGAACTAAGTCAGTTAGTAAACTTCCGGCCATACATCGCGCGAGCGCCTCTATTTATACCTCTTCCATCTTGCTCTAGTAAGCAGGGATATATTTCTTTTACTTATCTGATCGGAGTCGAGGAAAGGTCCGCTTACCTGAAACAAAGAACAGTAATTGATCACTCGGACTAATAGATAAGTCGAAATAGGACTTGAAACAATGGTACTCGTATATCTACGTAAATAAGGAATAATTTATGTAGGGATCTAAGCTTATTAGATATCCTCTTTGTAAATGTTATCTTGAACAGTGAATACACGTACGGATGCCTTTAGGGCGGTCTACGTTGACTGCTCCCTAGTTTTTGCGATAAAAAAAACGAGTCAATATACTAAAAATAAAAACACCCGACTTATCTGTTTTTATTTTACACTTTTTTTTCAATAATGCGATTTTATAAGAACTATCACAACTTTATTATCAGAATTAAAAATATAATAGTTGCTAACCTACTTTAAATAGTTATAGATCCTTAATCGTTATTCTAAACGACAAAAGAAATCTAAAAATGATTTTCAAATACCTATTCAATGATACCGTATTTGACACAGTTTGACATATTTTTTTACCGACTTTACAAATGTTTTTTTTAATGTGTGTTACCTCATAATTTCTAATAAATGTTTACAGTAATAAGTATGTTGTATACGATTGTATGTATTATTTTACTTTACTTCTTATTTCCTTAGAAGTTGCAAACTTTGTATCGAATTTTCATATAATACTGTTTTCTTACATTTTATAAGATCGGTGATTCTATTGATTTTGCGCCAAATTACAAGGACGTTAAACTGATTGACAAGCGTGACGTACAACGACTGCTACGAATAATTATATAATAGAAGGAATTATTAATCTTGTCAAGTAGTTACGTATAATCGACAAAACTGGCCGTGTTACAACTGCTACGAATAATTATACAATGGAATCTTTGACATTGTCAATCAGTTATGTACGATTCATTAAGCGTACTACGACGGCTACGACAAGTTATTAGTATGTAACAGAAACGTTACCATATCAATCAGTTAAACATGATCAAAGCGTACCGTGCTACGACTGCCATATTTAATTATGATGGTGTAATAGAACCATAACCTTGTAAATTAGTTACGTATGTATTATGTACGATACACTAACGGGTTTTTGCTACGAGTGCTACGAATAAATTTTAATGTATATTTATTCGTAGCACTCGTAGCAAAAACCCGCTTAGTGTATTGTACATAATATCTACTAGAATATTAACCTTGTCAATAATTAATTATGTACAAATCACTAAGCGGGTCGTGCTACGACTTCTACGAATAAATGTGTAATAGAAATGTGTACTTTGTCAAATAGTTACGTACGCTCGTCCAAGCGTGCTGTGCTACGAGCGCTACGAATATTTATGTAACAGTATATTTAAATAGCTAAGAATAACAAAATCAGTAATACAAATGAAATGAGACTGTTAGCCAAACTTAGCTCTTATCACGCTTGAAAAATATCTATATGTGAGTAGATAAATGATTGAACGCATCGTATGTCCGACTTCAGCAACCCTTATAATGGAAGGGTATCTTATCCTCAGGCCCTTAACCCAATTTGAATGACGGCGGCTCAGCGTTTGAATGCAGCTTATGATTGAATAGGTCTAAATTGGCCCTTACTGGGCTTAATAACCTACGCAAGGATAGATTGCTACGGATTTATGTTAAGGGAGTTTACTTATTTTCCGCGATGGAAACGTTTTAGGAGTACTTTTTTACGCTTTCACACTCACTGCCCCAAATTAAGGTCAAAACTTGTAGCGTGGATATCGGTAACATTCATAATAATATAACACACAATCACTCCAGAAACACAAATTTCCCTTACTGAAAAACCTTATGTTTTTGTGTTTCCACTGAGAATCGAACCCGATACTTCTTAGAAAGCAAACAACGCCTGTATTTATTATGTGCACCAATATTATTGCAATTACTGTCATACATACAGCAAAGTTTTCATACACTTTTAGCGCAGTCGATAGAGACAGTTTTTAAAAGCTAAGGCAGTACTTGGATGGGTGTCCATTTAGTGGCGAATTTCAACTAGTGTCACCGTGCTGGCACGCTGTCCCGGCCATTAGTCGGCCACCTAAATATTTTTCTTTTCATTACTGACTAAGCAAACGTTTGACTACAATGACACCTGATGGAAAAAGACGTTGTAGTCTAAGGTGGAGCACGCTTTCTCAGTAAATACCTACTCACTTTACTTTTGAACACACCAAAGTTGTACCTTTCGGGAATTACAGATGACGGCAAAGCGTTCCATTCTTTTGTTGTTCTATTAATGAACGAAGACGCGAAACGTTTCGTGCGAATGAACGGTATTTCAACCATAAATGGGTGACGCGACGCCGTCCTTCTGGATGTAAGGTGGAAAAAAGGTGAAGCGGGAAAAAGATTGTGTAGTTCCTAAGCATCCATTTAGTCTGCCCGACAAGCGAGTACAGTGAGTAAAAACGATGAGCAAAAGTAACATATCGAATTGCATGATTTGAATCTACTAATGTAACGCAATTCCACATATCGATGCATATCTGTAATGTTGGCCACAGAAAAGTGTTAATATGCTGGTTTCTAATAAAATTGTTCAAAAACTAACTTTCCACAGCTATATAGAGCCAAGAGATGCTGATTTTAAATGGGATTGGATGGGTCACATTCGGCAGCATTTGAAGAAGCGAGCTGGAATCGTAATAGCATGTGATGTCGGCATCGTTAGTTGGCACGTATATTTGGATGCCTTCCAAAAGGATTCGTGAATATCTTTATTTTATAAGGGATATGCGAATAGAACGTGGCCAATAATTATATAATATGACAAAAAAAGTAAACCTTCTTTAACAACATAATAATTGAAACTCAAGCAAAGCTTTAAAAAAACCGACTTCATCGCTGATATTTCGGTTCTGGCTTGACCGATTTCGATAAAATGTATATGGGACCACCTCCAAAGTATACTCTACCAAACAAAAAAACACATCAAAATCGATTCATAATTGGCGGAGATATCGTGTATACATACAAAAAAAATACATGCAGTCGAATTAAGAACCTCCTTTTTTGAATTCTTCTAATTAGCTTTTTCGGTTGAAAAAGCTAATGAGAAAAGTAAAAGATTAATTTAACAGCAAAAGTTGTTTGCGAAAAGATTGCGGCGTATGTTTTAATAACATGTTTTACCAAGTTCGTATAAAGTTTCACCAAGGCGGCTACCAATTTTGCCTTAGTTTTAAATATTTTACTTCTTATTTCCAAAAAATAAAAGTTTATATAAGAACATATCATAAGATAATAATTATTTATTGTGATTATCGTATTCAAATAGGTTATTAATATTTATTTGGTAAAATTTTGCTTTATGTTAACATTGCGATTTAGAAGATAAATTCATAGATGAGCACGCTATCCACTAGTATTGACCATAAGCACTTGAGTTTAAGCTAGGTGTCTTGTCAAAAGCTCTTTTGCTGGATAGATGTTTTTTTTTATATAATTGTAGTTCGAGAAAATAAAAACCGTTGAACCGTATAATTGCAAGAGGCAATAAAGGTGACAATTTAAGCATTGTAGCGCCCTCTATTGTTTTTGTTTGACATTTTCAACCCCTGTAAGCCACACTCCTGGTCGAGATTGCAAGCCCTCTGTGATTCTATAACTGAACCAAATTCTCAAGTTGCAAATACAACAATGTTCTTATGATGAAATGTATTTACCCTCCCTGAGCTTTCTTTTGCAAAGAGCCACCTAGCGAGGGGTAGTGAAAACGTTTATGGAGAGTACTGGGTGAAACTTTCGAGACTGTCAGCGCCACCTCTTGGAAATGGTTGGAACTTTTTCATGAGGCCAAAAAGACATTTTCACATAGAGGAACTTCATGTGTTCGTTTCACGACCACCCGTTAGATGTCGCTTTTCTGGCCAGAATTTACGTCACAACTTCACACTTACCTTAACTAAGCATATCACTCAATCGTCAAAAAATGAAGTTTTAATGGTTTTAGGAAACAACCTTGAGACCATATTTGAAGAAAGATACAAAAACTCAGTAATAGAAACATATTAAAATATTTTTTTAGTGCACTATACACTAACATGCTTAATTTACAAATAAGAGCCTGTTTTTCAGTTTGCGGAAATTGATGCCCTTTCACATAAAATAAGTCATAACATAGTCATAACATTTTCGATTTTTCATTCTAATAAGGGGTATACTCTGATGACTCTTAGAACACATTATCATAAAATTATTTGACTAGTTAATATGAAAAATAATAACATTCAGAATAATTGAAACGCAAGCGAAGCTTAAAAAACCCGACTTCATCGCTTATATTTCGGTTATGGCTTGACCGATTTCGATAAAACTTATATGGGCACCTCTAAAGTATACTCTACCAAACAAAAAAAACATCAAAATCGATTCATGATTGGCGGAAATATCGCGTAACATACATACAAAAAAATAACCTCCAGTCAAAATGAGAACCTCCTTTTTTGAAGTCGCTTGAAATTTAAACAGCTTGGTTTAAGTAACGTGCAATTATTTTTTATAAACTTAGTAAACCTACTTTCTGCGTGTATTTAAATTTCAATCATTATATTATATGCTGAGCTATCTGGAGTTTTGGACTTTCTTTTTGATTTTTTCAGCTTGCTCACATAATCTCTATAGTGGTTGAGAAGAACGTTAAGCACGATTTTTATGCTTACGTCTAACGAGCGTAACTTTTGCACATTTTTATCTATTTTACACGCCATTATTTCTACAAACTTGATCTTGTTTATACTAAGTACATACCTAGTTTCATAACTATGTAAACGGTTCATTGAACCGATTTCTAATTGTCTAATCAATGTGAAACAATACAAATGTATGTAATTCGCATGACAATACAATAATTTGGTACAATCGAACTAGTCAGGTGATTGAACTAAGAGCTGTACAGTGAAACTCGTCAATGGATACCAGTATAGGCTTTCTCGAGTTTAGGCTCATATAAACGGTACTCTAATAGAGTAAAGAGACTAATTACTGACAGAGGCGTGCTTTTTAATGCTTACTAAAACTTGCCATTTCAGTTCCTAGGATAATATTTTTACTTATATAAGAAAGACTAGAGAAGTTAACACTTGAGTTATCTATAGTAAGAATAAAAAAAACACTATTTGTCACAGCCTGTATAAAAATCACTACAATGTCTTATCACTAATATTTAATTATGTATATTATATTAATATTTTAATATCTATTGCATATTATTTATATATTGATATATTTTGTGTGTTTATGTATGGGATTTATTTAATTACATTATAATTTTAGAGTACATATAATATAAATTTAAAGTCAAACTTTAATATCGTAGCATGAAAGAGAACGATACTTAGCGATAATACTGTCGATATGTACCGTTATGTTAATACTGTTCTGTTATATATAATTATTTCTTGGTATGCAATAAAGAGTATTTGTATTGTATTGTATTGTGTTAATTTCAACAGAAACGTAAGAGTATTGTTACAATGTACAAGAGTCAGAAAGCACAGATCGAACATTTGAGAATTATGCAAACTTTTTTTCCAATGCAAAGGTATAATAGTTAACAACAAAAGTAGAAGAACATTGCTATCGATTTAAAATAACAAAACAGTGCAGTAGAGGGTTTTATATATATTATCATGTATACTAACACTTAAACTGTTAACGTTTTTGCACTCACATCTCCACACCAGGTTCATAGACTTGTATCAAGCCGAAAACATTTACATTTATGAATTACTAGCTCTGGCCCGAGGTTTTACCTGCGTAAGTCCCGGACACGCGAGAATTCCGGGATAAAAAGCAGCCTATGGGTAGGGTGTCAGCTACCTTAATACCAAATTTTATCAAAATTGGTCCAGCCGTTTGAGCGTAAAGAAGTAACAAACATACAAACACACTCAAACTTTTGCCTTTAATTTTTAACTTTTTTAATATTAGTGTGATAGTGGGAAGTGATAGATGTTTAGCTTTTATAAAAAATTTAACGTTCCTTTTGCTGTTTATTTGTGTTTGTTATGTGCTTTTGTTTGTGTTTTGTGGCTTGCACGAGCTCTCCTTTTCACAAATCCATAGAACACAGTGAGTACTACGTTACAAATTCAGTTCTATACGATAATTGCACATGAAATCAGTATGTTTATGAAACCACAAACATTTCTGAGGCGCTGGAGATACCGAATAGACAATAACTTATCACATCACATTACGGTAAATTGAATCTATTCAAATACTTAATTATGATGAACTAGATGACACGCCCGGATAAAAAAAAAAGTTCAATAACTCATGTCGTGGGGCCGTAAACAATCAAATCACACACACAACTTTAAGGCAAGACTATATAGCTATTTTCTAGGCAAGCATGCTATATGTTCGACCACATTATCGCTTTCTTTCAGGTGAGAAAGTAGTTACTGAATTTGTGACCCGTCGTCCTCCCTTAAAACGAATCTCACGATTTCTCCTTTCCTGTCCAGATTACATGCAGGAAAGAGCAAATTGTATCTACATGAACTACGTAAAACGATAAAATTTATTATTTTTATAAGGATTATTACTGAATGTCTCAAAAAGTCAAAAAATACCCAGGCCGCTTTTTTTTTATTTTCTGGGCTAAATATACGTTCCGGATATATGCTGTCGCGAACTTTTTTGTCAAACTCATGATAACATTTTTGCTATACGTTGTATTCACTTATGTCTAACAGTTTAGTCAGCGTACGCCGATAAAGCGGCCAATAGGTTATATAGGTATAGGAATATTGTTATTTCGAATATCTTACGAATATTGTTATTTCTGAAAACTATCTTTTATACCAATAAAACATAACCTATGACACTTAGTGAGAGTCTAGCTATCTATTGGTGAAATGTTTTTCAGAATCGGATCAGTGGTTTTAGAGATTACCTTTTTCAAACAAATAAACAAAGTTTACCTCTTTATAATATGATGAATAGAATAATAGACTGTAACATTAGTATAGAAGATTGATTCCTGGCAAAAGTTATTTTTTTTATCTTCAAGGGATATTTCTGTTTGTAGTTTCTAATTATGATTGAACTGTCTTTGAAATTATATATCTTATGGATATATAACCTTCGAAGCGCTTTATAAATAAAAAAATGTTTTATTTGTTAATATTTTTGAGTTTTATTATGTATAGGTATTATTTGTATATTTAGTTCTCTTAATTTGTTTCACTTCTAGTCCAATGAAGCCGTTTGCTAAATAAGTTTGTTTGTCATAATTATACGAACAGTTTTGTTTAACACGATTTATATAACACATAATGTAAAATAGTATTAAAAGAAGCAGTTATCACAAAATTCTATGTACTTTTTTTAGTGAGTTCGTTTGACTATTAAATGTTATTTTAAAGGAACATATCTTTGCACAAGTACGACGGTATCTCAGACCGAGATTATCAAAACAATGATCAAACTCTTAATACAAAGCGGTTTACTTTACTTAGAATATATTTTTTACAATGCAAGATGTTCGGGTAAAAGAAGCCTGAATAAATAAATCTAGCCATTTGAGACATCTCCTGCGGCTTTTGCAGCTCATTCTATTTTCGTCCTGTTCATATAGCCATTAACATGTAAATTTTGGTCGTGAAACACCTTACACAAACAAACATTGGTAGGTACTTGCCTACTAAAAGCTTCATAATAACAACACCAGAGGGAGAGAAAATGCATGTTGCCCGACTTTAGTTTATTTTTCATGTTTATTATCCACTTATTTATACGGAAGATATATTCTCGGTTTTCCGTTTCAATTCAGCCTGAATAAATAAGTAAACAAGTCGTATTACCCAATTTTTAACCAGCTTTCCTCAGACTGTGATGAAGGTGAATGGAAAATGTAGTTTGGGCTCGCTAGGGGTAATCGGCTACAGACTTTGTGTAACATGCTATAGTGATTTAAGTGGCGAAGTGGATTCCAGGTCGCAAATTAGCGTCATTTTCTGTGTCAGAAACAGGGGAATGATAATCGGATTACGTTGGTACAGGGAAGCTGCGTCCAGACAGGTGGATGGTAAAGGGGGAAACCGCAAGCGGGCGTCCAGCGCACTGCGGTCGCATCTCGCGCCCAGATTTGCTAATTAAATCCGAGCGTACACTCGTTTCCGTACTATTCGGCTTTCAAACTGTAAGAGTTTCGGAATGTTCTCAAAAACAATGCTGTGTTTGCGTGAGTAGGTGGATGGCAGACGAACCGACTCCTCGTAAATATAAAAGCGAATCCGTGTAGCACTAATCTTGTGTTCAGGTATTATTGCCGTATTATACGGATGTTGCGTAAAAAAACATACAAAACCTTCTCTTGTCTCCGAGGAGCTAAAAAGCTTCTTGCGGGCGGTATGTAGAGTTTATACACCTAATATTGATATACGCAAAAAGCTTAGATCCGAGTATTACGTTATGAAACATACCATAATAAAATCCGAAATAACGTTATCTATATCTCATGTTTTGTTATAAAATGAAGAGATATTTAAATGAAATGCATATGGACGTACATAATTCATGAAACAGAAACTATCTTGTTGGACCAGGTGTGAATTGTATAACAAAATCATAGGGTGATAAAATTTAAAGTGAGAATAAAACGGATGTAAAATACATTGTTATCCGCACACAGAACAGAATACAAGAAAGTCATGTAATTCGATTTCAAGCTAAATTATATATTTCCTCAATACCCCTTTTGTAATACAGTTAAAATCAAGATTTATTGCAATGAGCGATATTGGCCATAACTTTTATGTATGAAAAAATATTTCGATTCGAATAAAATAAACAGTACTTGCATTCATTTTCTATCTAAAGACTGCTTCTGGTTTGTTTGATCTTCTGAGAGGTTTAACTCCTATAGAGTGTCCCCATTGAGCAGTAAAACTCTCCAGGGTAGGAAGGAAATAAATTCCCATAAACTACACACAATACGTACGTAAAATGTTTAATAGTCTGTACTACTGCGGCCATCTCTGGGATGGATCCGCTAAGTACCTGCTTAAAGGTCTTAGGTCTATTGACCGATGAGCAAAAATACTCATTGGCGATAATAAGCTCGAGTCCAAATTGAAGTCTCGGTCACCGACGTAAGATCGCTTATATTTATGTTATTCATTGTACTATACGTGTTCTTTGTTATTAAATGTGTTTATTAAAGAGTATATCTATCTATTTATATCTATAAATCGCCAGCTATATTGGTATTCTATCGGACACATTTTGGAGGGATTACATGAGGTCATTCCACCATGCCTCTTTACCATTCAACAGCAAGGCAGACTGTTGACCATTTATAATAACACATACTTCCGATTTGCTTGAAGCGTTTCGCTTCTACGTGCATCATGCGTACCTACAGCGAAAGAGTGGAACACTGTTGTTCCTCGAGGGGGATAATTTAAGAATCTTCAAGTCAAGAGTGAATAGGTATCTTCTAGACAAGCACATCTTTAGCCGTATCATCACTTTCCATCAGGTGAGATAGTAGTCAAATGTTTGTCTATATGGCATAAAAATAGAATACAATTTATTAGGTGAACAGTGTCTGATGAGCCACGGGAACACTTCAAAGACTTCTATTAGAATATCTTTTAAGTTCAAGATAGCTCAAAAGAGCCCCAATTTGAATGTTCCTAATAAAAACGTTAACGTATTTTAAACTATCACATCACACTATCACACTTATAATAGTATAAAGAAGAAAGTTTGTGAGTGTGTTTGTTACTTCTGCACGCATCAAACTAATGGACCGGAAATTTTGATAAAATTTGGTATGGAGGTAGCTGAGACTCCGGATTAACACATAGGCTACTTTTTATCCCGGAATTCTCGCGGGTCCGGGACTTACGCGGGTAAAACGTACATAGGTAAATAATAAAAAATACCAACCATTCCAAGCGTTTCAATTATTGAGGTAAATCAACATCAATGCCGAGTCTGATTGGAATATAATATTAGGAACGTTTGAGGAGTGTGAAATCAATAGGCAGAAAGCAAACTAGGCCGTAGGATGGAACCGAAATTTGGTATTAAATACCACATTATGTAAGCAAGTCATGTCGTACAACCGTACGGAGAATCCCACATCTTGAGTTAGGATGACGATTTCCACACATGCACACTTTACACATATATACGTAGATATACATATAGGCATAGGCTCTATCTTCCAAGCACAAAGGGCCCAAATTACACCCAATCCGTAGCTTCTCGCCCGTAACCTTTGTATGCTTCGTAGAACCATGATGATCTAGCGCCCGACGATGTCTCGATTTGCCTTTGTAACTATAGGTACTCCGTTTATATTATTTCAGGTACTCTATAAGTTAGCTTGCTTGTGATCAAAGAGACAAAGATATATTCATAGCTTAAAGTAATTTTGGGTTTTTATATCGACAAATGGCACTTTGAAGCATTTAAGTAATGTTGTTCATTTCATAATGACATCTGTTCTTTGCGTAAACTGAATAGAGAAGTATGCATATTTTTTGTATTTTACTAAAAATATAATTTATCAATACATTAAATTTCATATAAAAATAAATATAAACACATGCAATTATTATGAAGTGAATGCAATTATACAATACAAATTCATCTGCCCTTAAAAAATAAATTAAAGGAAAGTTGACAAATTATTTATAGATCTCATATATGTGTGAATTGATGTCACGAATCAGTTTAGTAAATAGCGTGTGTTTTGATTAATTTTGCATTTTTCATGAATTTTTTACTAATACTTTTTATTCAACTAATTTACTAATCAAAAAGCCCCATATTATGTTATAGGCGTAATTTTATAGCTATAAAGATTAAAATAATGTATGTACATACTTGACCTATATTTAAATTGATTACACAAGATCTTTCCCAAAGGAAAATTTTTCTTTCTGTTTCTGGATGTTCTCGTATGTGTGATATAAAAGTTTTCGACATAAGTCATCGAACTGTGAATATACACAGCAAAACTTTAAACCTTTATAGTCATTTAGGTAAGTATTTCATAGCATATGAACGTTTTCTGCCTCGTGCAGATTTACAAATTTCAAAGAAGAGGAGGTTTTATTTTGCATTAAGTGTTATTTTTCCTCTTTAAGTCGTGACCTTTATCTCTAAAACCGATTTAAAAGATTATTTTTTTGCGACTCTGCTGAAACGTTGAGGTAAGTCAAAGTAATGGTATTTTGTACATAAAAGCGCGAAAAGACCCGGTTTTATCATAAAAATATGATTGCAGTACGCAAATGTAAAAAAAAAGGGTTGAATTGATGTCAAAACAATAAATTATGATAGCACTAATGTTCTGTTCTGGAAATAGCGGCTGTGAAGTCTGTTAGTAATAGTAGTGCATTTTTTAAATATTATTCTGTTAAATTTTGTGCACCCTGCACATGTTAACGTTAGTTGCATTTGCAGAAGAGGCAAGACTCTTTAAGCGTCAGAACGTAGAAACGTTTTACGAACTGTGCCTATCAACATCAAATAGAAGCACGTTGTGGTGATAGGAACACGGTTCCGGGTAACTATGTTTAATCAATCCGTGTGTCTGTCTCAATAGGAATTGACGGCGCTTCAGGGCTTAATCCTTACAACAACGTTGAGTGATATATGAAGACAAAGGACAGACTTAGATCCTTTGTGAAGAATATTACATTCACCCGATGCCTCCGAAGCTGTTTAACTCAGCTTCTTTGTATTATGTATCTTGCTAAATATCTGATTCTAACTGTTAACAAATAATTAATCGCAAGCAAAGCTTAAAAAAACCGACTTCACCGCTTTATCTTCGGAACCTTGATCAGATTTAATGTATTCAACACGCATTATTGACTATAACTCAAAAACTAGAGATCAGATCTTGATCAAATTTCAATGGGACCACATGAAAAGTACCAGCTTTCAAACAAAAAATATTTCTCACAACGAAAGAAGTTATGAGGTAACTTTTGAAGGCGGTTAAACGAGAACATCGTCAAAGTAGTCCACAAAATAGGTATTATTGACGGTATTTCAAGATCAACTGATCAGATCTGAATCAAATTTAAATGGGACTAATTAGAAAGCAACATCTTTCAAACTAAAAAAAAAACAGTCGACTTGAGTACCTCCTTCTTTTTGGGAAGTCGGTAAAAAGACTAAGAAACATACATGGTAAATATTAATGTAACCTGCACCTGCTGATTACGACATGCCAGCTTACGTTCATTTTCCTCTACGCTTACATTTTAATCCCAGAATTAATGCAGGTATATATTAAGAAAACTCCGAACGTTGCTAGTGTTCGTGACTTAATGAGAGCTGGTGTGGGTTTCGGAAAGTTTAAAAGCCGTCGTGAGGTGCAGGTCGAGGACGCGTCATAGCTTCTTGACCTGACGTTGAGCGTCGCGACGTCTCGTCGCTAGCATATGCACCACCAAAATCCTTCAATTATTTTAGTTATTAAAGAGCTATTCAAACCTCCTATTTGAGCTTCGTACATTTTCAGACATTTAAATACAACTTACTTAAAGTAAATTAAGTCATGCGCAAATTCAATTGACTATGTATATATTGAAGTTAGATAAATGCATAGTGCAGAAGACTATAAGGAGAAGACTATAATTAAACATCAAGTAATTGCCAGCTTGCTTTTTAAAAATTGTACAAAAAATAATAAATAGTGAACGCACTTTTTTGAACTCGTGATTATCTAGACTACTAAATATTATAATAATATTTGCACCATGATTGAAGGAAGACTTTACAAAAAAAAATCCTCGTTACTGTTTCTAAAATCAAATGCAAATTGTGATATTTTGATGCAGTTGCATCTAAATATCGGGAGCTCACGAATAAAAAATCCCTGTAATCCAAGCAACAAAGAATCCATATATATTATAAA
Source organism: Lomographa bimaculata (assembly GCA_948107665.1). Taxonomy (NCBI): domain Eukaryota; kingdom Metazoa; phylum Arthropoda; class Insecta; order Lepidoptera; family Geometridae; genus Lomographa; species Lomographa bimaculata. Next base: position 12,305,351 of record OX403587.1, on the reverse strand, counting down.
AAATCCAACTTTAGTAATAGTGTACACATAAGATAAGCCAGGCCCTCTGTATAAACAAAAAAGTATCCATATCTATATTATTAAACAGTCTGGTGGGTAAGAATAGTGAACACTGATCCAATACTAATAATATCTCATATAACTGAACTAGGAATACGAAATGAGGAAGCGTTCGCCTTGCACTCATCCTAAGGAAGGTCTTCAAACAAAGCCAAAACTATTGTCAATTTAAACATAGAGAGATCGTAAGTCACGTTCATTCCCGTTATTAATTTAAATGGTAAGACTTATTTACATAAGAATAATAATAAATATAAGTTCCTGAAGCAAATTATATGTATGTTAAAGTTTACATTGAAAGTTTTGATCATTATCGAAGATCAAATTTGGGTAGAACAGGTGCTAGCAATAGAGGCTTTGCCTAGTGTGGCTTATATAATGATTGTGTCAATTACTCACATATTTATAGTTTGTATCTAGTTTGGGTGTACCTACTAAATTTGTAATAAATGAAATGTATATTTTTGGAAACATATAATTATGAAATAGCCGTTGGTCTCGATTTTTGAGCGTCTCTAGCTGATCTGAGCAACGGATATCGGGTTCCCAGAAGAACACAAATTATCTCCTCAAAGGAAATAAGTGTTTTGTGAAATTAGTGTTGATCAAAACATAACCTTGGTAAGTTATAATTATGGGAAATTATAAGAGCCAAAGATAGTCATGCCAACTGTTATCATAATTTTAAAATCGCAGGCCGACGGCATTACAAGCCAAGTTCTCCTTTACAAGCAACCAAAGGAAATGTAAATTTAAATTAGTTGGCGCCGATTGGAGCACGTCCATTCAAATCTCCTATTATACAAAGGAAAGATGTACCAATAGAATGAGGATAATCGTATCTGGCAGGATATATCTACTGATGCTTATCTTTGAATTTCGTTGGATCAGAATTAATACAAATATATAATTAAAAAGTCCGATAAATATTTAGAATGAATACGAAGTTCTATCTAAGTATACGAGAACAAAACCGGTTGTTGTTTTTTAATTCTATGATGGAAATAACATCAACGATTTTATACCTATTTGTCCCAGGGTCTATCTAAAAAAACGGCTACATATTTAATGTTGCAAGTAATATCCGTTAAATCCTCTAATTAAACAAATAAAAAAAAAAAATATAAAAATCTAACTAAAAACATAACAAAAAAAGGTAATAAGCAAGATTTTAGCCTCAAAAGGATTTTTCTATTAAAGAAGATGAGGGCGCGAGATCTCAGTTCGGAGCGAACAACTATAATAGTTTAGAATTCTAGTGAAATCGTTGATACAGCTAGTTTAAACAAACCTAAATTAGTAAATTGTGTAGTATAAAACTGCTTTCTTTAAAGTTGAGGAAGGCAGAAACAAAGCGCTGCTTATTGTTCAGTATTTAGAAAGAAAAATATAACTTAGTTACAGGTGCACTCTTCAATCTCTAGCCTAAAAAAACATTTTAAAACCTTAACTTGACTCGAGTTCTTTTTTTAACGTAAAAAGCATTATACCAGAGAGAATCAAATTGTAACATAAAGTGCTCAAATAAAAAGTGCCAAAATGTACAAATTTATGCTTTGCTAGCAATAACAAACTCATATGGTCCGGAACATGCAGGAAAAAAGATATTGTATGTAACAAAGTGAACACGGGCATAGATAAGCCGTGTGATGTCGAGCCAGCATTAGCAAAATTTTATCACCTCCTGGTATTTTGACAAAGTCCTTTTTTCCCAGACAGCCCAATATTTTTTGTATTCACAAAAAGCAACTGAATTTGTTACCACTTGGTACATAGAGGCAAACCACACAAGCGATTTCTGGCGACTGCAAAATATAGATAAACCTAGGTTAAGATAACTTATGTATTTTATATTAATTTTTTTATATTGAATTGCAAGTTTATATTAAAAAAAGATTAAGAAATGATGTGCCACCAGGTTTCTCGCTAGTTCTTCTTAAGATGGCTGAAATTTGCGAATCAGGCAATTAGACTCATTAACTTTGGGATATGGTACACTATGTGAATAAACCATTTTGAATTTTGACTCTTTTAGTAGCTGTATCTATTCGAAGTCGGAACAGCTTTTGTAATCTTAAGCTTACCTAGGGACCAAAATGTACTTATTCACATAACTCGAGTTAAAAGATACGAGGCCTTTTGATACGTAGAGAATTGGATAAAATTAACATTTAAATCGGCCCCAAGCGAAGTGACACTCGACCTCAGAGTAATTGAGAATACTACAGAATAAGATTTCAAAGAATGATAAGGGTGCCTAAAGCCGTTTTAAATTGCTTCCAATCGATTTAGTATTCCGCCTAAGCAATGTTATATCAGCCACATCTAAGGCGACATTACCAAAAATATTTCACTGTTTACGAGTAAATACAACTTAAATATGATTTATTCGGGGTTGGCTGGAAATGGAGAGTAAAGCTTCTACATTTATGATACAGAAATCACGTAAACTCAAGAATGCCTTGATCATTGTTTATTTTCCTTTTCAAATGCTTTTAACAAGACGTCGGGAACAATATACGTCAGATACACGGTTAAGATCCGCTGCGAGGAAAAGAAGTCTCTCTTTGTACTCTGTTAAGTTCATTTAAATTTTCCCAGTTAATGGTCCTTTGCCAGTATATTTCAGCGGGCTACTGGTCACAACGTAGCAACTGTCACAAGCAGCTAGCACAGATATTAATTATCTTGTAGAGTTAATAATTAAGTTTAAAGTTTCCAGTATGCTGAGTTTGGCACTTCATTTGCCGTTGTGTGAGTAATATTACGGTCAAAATTATGTTATAATCTTGCGACCCGACGTGAGCTACGTTCACTTATAAACAGTTTCTAGATTTTCATTGAATATAATATCCCTACCGTCAGTTATACAAATATTGCAATATTTATCGCATAAATATGATTTGCATATTTTATATTTATTATAACTAATTGAATTAAGCGCAATTTAAATCTATTGCACGTTTGGAATACCTGATAATGCTTTTAAAGTTTTATAACAAGTTAATAATACATAGGTTTTATTTATTTTACTGACAGTTTCATTTTTATGACTCTTATCTAATGTTAATTTCTTATACTCTCTACTAGTAACCAAAAAACATTTTCGGTAGATTTCCCAAATCTTTCATAAGAATAAGTCAAACCGATCGAGCCGTTCTCAAGTTGAGTAAGAGCAAGATGATCTTAAACTTGCCTGGTAGATATCGCTTTTAGTGATAAGGCCGTTCGTTGTGACACTTTACATATAAGCTTGTTTGTTACTTTTGTTTTATCTATGAAGAACAAGTTTATCAGAAAGTCCTAAATTTCTAACGATACATCATTTAAAGTTTTATCAAACGGATCTATTTTATATTTATAGCTATTTAGTACAGCCCTATCGCAACTTAATTAATTTATTACCATCCCGATCACGAAAAGCGCGGTAAAGGTAAGGTTCCAATACATAAATTCAGTAGACAAAACCAACTACAACAGTGACATTTTCCTTATTGCCTACTTGCGTGAAACAAATTCTAACCAAACAAGAATAATGCCACAGCCAGCTGGAAAATCAACATCATTACAATTGAGAACAAAAACCTGCCGCAAAAACGTTTAGCTCATTGTAAGGTGCGATGAAGTGTTGTTTTTGAGAAGGTACAATGCAACAATAGTATTTGATGTGGGAGGAAAATAGTCACGTCAACAAACTACAACAAACCAGCACGAGGCGGTGCGGTGGGGCAATGCGGTGCAAAATAAAAAAGGCTCAAACGAAGTTTAGTGATAACAGCCTCAACCACCAATCCTTATTTAACCTAATTACCCCTTTACTGCAAATAAAGAACAGGCTAAAAACTGGACCACAATTTGTTGTGCGTCAAATAGCGAGTTTTATGGAGACTGGTTAATGTCCGTGGTTTTACTGCTGAAGATGAATGTGGGGTGAACAACTCTACAGAATGAGAGGTTATTTATGGCAGGCAATGTACATTTTTGTTGGTTTACAAAATCATATTTGTTAAGGACCGGATTTTACGTAGGATTTATGTCAGGGTAAAAGCAATTATAGTTCGTATTATTCAAATGATACCAGAATAATAATTTCTGACATCGTTCAGCAACTTCAAGGAGTGTTAAGTTTAATGCTCGAACAATTTAAACATAAAGCTAGCACCGGTTGCCGTAAGCGCACGGAAGCATTCTGTTAAGTGTGCTCACCAGAGGAATGCATTAGGAAGATTAAAACTTGTAAAAGCAAAGAAGCGGAGAAACTGTCTGCAGTGTCACTACTCGCATACGTACATAAATAAGCAACAACTGCCTCTACTGTGAAAATATTTTCCGGGAAGCGCGGTCAGAAGAAAAATTATAAGCGCTGGCTTCTTAGTGAAACGGAACGTGGTCTGGTTACGACTAGCATTTTAAATTTTGCATTTGTATAAAACTTATTTCTTTATAACTTACCTTAACCCGCTCAACGTATTTTTACGTTTTTTTTTTGTTATGAGGTAAAAGATAATGGTCGTCCTGGCTGTTTACTGTAGCTAACTTGGTTCTGAGGCAATTACTTAATATGTGCTTCATCTACTTTATTTAAGATGTAAGAAAATATTCATACATTTAGCGTGGCACGCGTTGCAATGCCACGTTTAGAAAAAAGTGGAAAGTTTAACTCTTTTACGTTTATGGTTGCCTAGTACTTTAAATTACCATACTGAAAACATTTTGCATTTTATTCATACAAAAAAAAAAACACTAACATCACGATAAAAAAATTGGGGATGAGGGGAGGAGGGTGTAAAAGACTTTACTTCCTAATCTCATACCTACTAAATGTACAGAAAAATCATAAAAATCGGTCGAGCCGTTTCGGAGAATTTGGACCACAAACACATCTTAGAACGCATCGTCACTTTCCGTCAGGTAACATAGCGGCCAAATGTCATAAAAAAACACCTATAACACGAGATTTTGATATGGTAGAGAAGAAGACATAGCTCTACCGCTCCAGCGTCGACTAAGAGAGCAGCATTACCACCATAGCTAGACTTTACAAAATAATAATATACTAAGGAAAATAATCAAATCTAATAACTATCCATCGGCGTCATTTAGATGTCTTTCGCGGAATGGCAAAATTCTAAGTGACCTTTTTATCACTTTAACGACATTTTTGTTACGATGAATAGATTCATGGTTCGTTAACAACACGAAAATGTGTCAAGAATTTAGAATGTTAACGCTTGAATGGATTTTGACGACCTTTAATAAATTTATTAAAAATCTCGATTCTTTTTCAATTAAGGTTACAAAATAATAATTATGAAACAATTTAAATCGGCTTTTAGGTGCCCCTGATACTCCGATATCGACTTTTTTTATATTTGACCACCTGATCTTTTACCGGCCAAATTATGTTTGACCATGATTTTTCTTTTAAATTGTAATTAACAAGCCTTGATTTTTATTTTTAAATTAAAAGTTATTAGCCGAGTCCGGCGGCTAATTAATTTATTAATTAAATTAAAAAGTGGCCTATGTGTTAACCGTTGCAGCGTAAATATAAAACAAACATACTTACATACTAACACACATTTACACACAAATTTTCGAATTTGTTATATAAGTGTGATTATAATAGAGCTAACTAAGCGTTAGAGCTGTTATTTATAATTTACTGTAATGACTTATTTATAAAAATACGTTTCATTATAATAGTCAGATACAATTTACATCACATAAAGAACTTATATACAACTAGCCGTGCCCCGCGGCTTCGCCCGCTATTATCAAGTTTAAAAAGTAGCCTATGTGTTAATCCTAGGTATAATCTATGTAAATTCCAAATTTCATCCAAATCCGTTCAGCCGTTAAAGCGTGAAGAGGGAACAAACATACTTACACACTTACACACTAACACACAAACTTTCGGATTTATAATATTAGAAGGATTAAGAACTTTCGACATGAACTTTCATCCCCCATTACACCACACTAATACCCACTGGCAAAAAATATTCATAGCAATTTTTTTATATTAATTGAACTACTCAAATACCCATTTTCATTGCTATAAGTTCGAAAACAAATAACTCTCATACAAACGTTTTTATCCCATTTTACCCTCTTCAGGGTAAAATTTCCAAAAAATCATTCTTAGAAAACTCCTACGTACTAAGACAAATGTACCCTCCAAATTTAAAGTCTCTACGACCAGCGACTTAGAGACAGTCAGTCAGTAAGTCGACTGACTGTCTCTAAGTCCGTCAGTAAGTCAGTCAGTCAGTCAGTGAATAAGTAAATCAGGACAAAGATTCTTAAAGTATTAGATAGACGTTATAACTAGGATAGCAACGAAATGTTGCCATTCCCGAGCCTTTTGTGTTGAATTCATTGCGATTCATTAGGTAAGATAGGATACAATTTTATGCCTTAAATTAACAGCCAAGCTATTGCTGATTCAAATACTAACAACAGTCACGTTTTATAATTATGCAAGCTGTATTAGCCATTTCGTAAATCGTGAGCAACACTAACATACGATAATTTATCCCGTGTACGTTTTGATTAATTGTCAAAATTAATTGGCCCAACCGTAATAATGCGGTATTGCTGAGTAATTCTGTGAGTGCGTACAAACAAACAGACAAACAGCTTCTATTATACTAAAACATATGGCGCGACGAATATTTTGTAAAGTGCTGTGTCATCGCTTTTTAGCTCTATATTGCAGTTCTGGTTTAGTAATTTTGATGCTCTGTAAAGGTGTACGCTGCTAACAAGTATTAAACATTATTTATGTTTCCTGCAACAACGATAGATATCAGAGTAGTAGAAATAAAAAACAGGGCATAAGACGCGTGTATAACGTTATATTCTTTGTTCTATTTCATTTTTCTCCTTGACAAAGTAAAAATAAGAAAAATAAATGGAAAAAAAGTCAACAATTCATCATAAGAAAAAAATATATATCAACAATTTATAAATTTTATTGAAAAACTGTTTTGATGGCCAAAGTAGTTTGTATATGCAAAAGTTCTGATGAGATACGATAAAAATGCGTAGGAACAAGTAACGCTCTTCGTCTCGATATGTTTTTGTTTCGTCTGCACAGAACAATGGGAAAGTAAATTAGCGGTAATACTAGGCATACCTAGTTGAAAATGATAACCGAATATATTTGGATATCATTTTCAATTTGGAATCTACGTCCCTTTTTATGATTTACTTGAAAGGCTTCCTGACAAATAAGTCTAACTCAATAATAAAAGAAAACAAATCATAACTTGACAGTAATAATCAGTTTTCCAGTTTTAATTAGTGCATAACTGTAAACTTCGTATAGTTATGCAATCTCAAGATTGTGATATAATTAAGGTTAACATAGCCATGTATGGCCTATATAAGTAAGCATATAAACTAGGTATAACTAGTAACACTGACAAAGCTTAATGATCAATTTAGTTATAGATAGAATTTATTCAGGAAGCCGTTTGTGCAATAAAGTAAGCTAATTTTGAATACACATCTGTTCTCATGGCGTTGGTAGGTATGCGTCATATATTTTTTATATTATTAAAAGTATTAGAATAAAAAATATTTTTCATATAACTTTGGAAAACCATTAAAGTATGCTAATGAAGAGATTGACTTGTAAGTGTAATAATTAAACGCAAGCAAAGCTTAAAAAAGTCGACTTTATCTTCGGAACCTTGATCAAATTCAATGCATTAAACACGCATTATTGACTATAACTCAAAAACTACTGATCAGATCTTGACCAAATTTAAATGGGACCAATGTGAAAGCATCAGCTTTCAAACAATGAAATGATGTAACTCAAATGAGGTAACACACATTAAAAAAAAACAGCCGAATTGAGTACCTCCTTCCTTTTTGTAAAGTCGGTAGAAAAGCAAGTGATTGAACATATTATTTTCATGTCCTACAAAGCTTTTAATTTTAAGACATCTAATCTAAAATATAACTAAGTAGATGTTGCCGAACTAGTCCAAACATAATTCAATAAATTGTTATACAAATTTCACACGAGTTACACATACAAATTTCACAAATATATGTCGAAAAAATAGCAGTTCAGAAAAACGCCACTTTAATGCATTTCGTATCACTGTCGTTAGACGAAATGAAAAACGTAACTGTTGATAGGTTTCTTGGCTCTTCAACGAGGTTATTTAAAAATCGTAAAACTATATAGCAACGTCTTTTAAAAGTAATATTAGAGAACAGACTCCATTACGAGGCATCGTCTAAGTGCCGTAAAGATATTGTTTGCAATAATGAAACAGAGAAGCTTTCAATTAGGACCTAAAAATCATCAAAAGAAACTATATCATCGTTTTACGTAAATCATGTAGATAGTATTTGCCGTTTACTGCATATAATTTACATTACAAATAATCTAGGACAAATCGTTAATTTTATTTGAGGATAAAAGCGGGTGCGTAATGAGTAACAGTTACTACGTTATCCCGCATACTTTTGAACCGACTTACATAAGAAGGAGGACATAAATTTGTCAATTTTTATTTTATTTTGCGGGTTATAACTTATATTTGAACTTTTAACTACCCGCTGGCGTGCGCGTTTGCCTTTAAAGCACCGGGTTCGATTCCCGGTGGGAACATAAGTTTTCTCCCCACGGAAAATCTGTGTTTCTGATTCTGGGTTTAGTGTGAATGTTTACGGATCCACGACACAAGCCATGAACTTAGTGTGGGGCTTTGAATGTAAAAGCGTTTATGTGTATATTTTTTATTATATTCTACCCGGGCAACGCCGCCGGCCGGGTAATTATTGAACTTTGAACTTCTCGCTGGCGTGGCCTGGGTGCGCGTTCTCCTTCAAAGCAGCGGCTTCGAGTCCCGGTGGTAACAAAATTTTTCTCTTCCTACGGGAAATTTGTGCTCCTGGTTCTAAATATGATGTGAATGTGTGTTATTTGGATGTTAACGGCCCCACGACACAAGTCATCGAACTTAGTGCTGTGAATGTGAAAGTATTTTGTGTATATTTTTAACCAGGCGACGCCGGGCGGTCTTTGAAATTTGATCTGCCTGCTGGTGTAGATTGGAGCGCGTTCTTCTTTAAAGAAATGGGTTTGAATCCCGATGGGAACTTTAGAAACATTCACACTTGTAACTACTTTTTTAATTTTAGAGGCGAGGCATATTGATACCAGGTAATAAATATATAATGTTTATACAAATTTCGATATGAACATAATCCAAGGAATATTTGCATTTTACGAGTATGTAGTTTATACTCACCAATAATTAGCCGGAGCAGGCTGGCAGCGAGAATGCCCAGGTCCGGAGAGTTAGCCATTGGTCACCAAACTGTCCCGAGCCATCACATCAAACGCCACTGCCACCAACGCACAACCACATTTACACATCCATCTACTTGTCCAACTTTACAATCGTTTTTTTTATTTGAAAACCATCTAAAAAAAATTATATACAATTTTAGAATTAAAAAAAAACGCGCACAACCGAACTTTTATCGCCCTCCTTCCTACATCATTTTCAGGTCGATGGTAACATATTTATTACATAGACGTTATCAAGAAACATTAATTTAATCAGAAGTGGCTTAAATTTGAGTTTGTAATATAATAGGTGTCTAACATGTTCATACAAGCTATGTCTGAATATGTTGACACCTATAATGTGTATGACGCAGACAACATGGTTCCGTAGCCCATTGAAAAGCTTCAGTAAAGGCTCATCTCTACAATAACTATATTCCTATCTTCAATAAACCAAATGTTTACACGAAAAGGAGCACCATATTGCACGATAACTCATTCAAAATTGGTATAACTTTTTTAATTTGCGCTACGGAATAAATGCAAGCTTTTCCGTGATTTATTCGAGACAATGTTTGTAATGTTTTAACAAACAGTAAATGGACATTATCACAAATGTGGGCTAAAGATTTTTACTTCGGAGGCCGTTTTTTCAGCTGTGTATTTCGGGCGGAAAGTAATCAGTAAATAGGTGGAAGTACGTGAGCCGAAAACTTTTTAATATGTTTTCCTATCTACTTCTCTCTAATAAATAAACACTCGGATAAAAAGGCGTTCTAGAAAGTATCAGTTTAGAGTGACTTAAACGAATCGCGGGAAGTTGCGAGGAAGGAACAAGGAAAAGTTTTATCTCGTTGTCATGGTACAGGATACTTCTTCTTTATCTTTAATTCAGAGTTAAAAAAATTAAATTACTTTGTCTCGAAAGTCCGCAGGAAATTAGAGTGCGGCACGGGCGTGCTGGGCAAGTTATCAGTTTGGTTAAAATGCAAATTTTCCTTTTGTTTGTGCGGGCTGATCGACAGCGCTCCACTAGAAAGTCACTAGAAAAAAGTCGGGAATATGCTAAACATTCATTTATAGGCAACAAGCAACGACTTCTAAAGGTCATCAGCATCACAGTTCGACGTCTAAAAAAAAGATTAGATTGTGTAGACAATACCTATAGGTTTGGTGGGATATGAAATTCTAATTTTAACGAATGCTTATTATATGACAATAAACTAATTACGAGACGCATTCAGTATTTTTTTTTTCTACCGACTTCACAAAAAAGGAGGAGGTACTCAAGTCGACTATATTTTTTTTGTTTTTTTTTTATGTGTACCTCGTATCATCTTTCCACGTGAACCGATATTGATTTTTTTTTCGTTTGAAAGATGTTGCTTTCCAATTGGTCCCATTTAAATTTGATCAAGATCTGATCAGTAGTTCTTGAAATATCGTCAATAATGCGTGTTTAGTTCATTTAATCTGATGAAGTTCCGAAGATAAAGCGGTGAAGTCGGTTTTTTTAAGCTTTGTTTTGCGTTTAATTATATCAAGAACACTACAGAGAATTTGAGGATACGCCGTTTTTTTGTATTTAAAATTGAAATGATAATCAAACGATAGTTCATGTATTCATGAAGATAAGATAAGACGAAAGAAAAACATGATCCGTATAAATATTTATTGTATTACATAATACTTTACTATACCTATGAATAATTTACGAATTCCAACTCATTGGAAAAACATCTCGATGTTTATTTAATTTAAAACACTTTAACCTTTTTCAACTAAAACGTATTATATAACAAAAGTAATAATAATAATCGTATTCCTTAAATAAAACAATGGTTATAAAGAGAAACAAAGACGCGATGTAGATGCTTAGACAGTTGTATAGTTTATCTTGACCACCATATGGAACATATGATGCATGGTTCAAGTGGACCTGACTCAGTCAGACCCTTAGATCCCTGAAGAAGACGTATTACGGTACGCTCTCGTGATTGGCATTGCAAAGTGTGTCTTGATCGCATTTAACCATGCACTTACACTCATCACATATAAAATATGTGATATCACAACTTTGTAAAACATTATGAAAGTAAAACTGGCTAGCTCTACCTTGTTTCATAATTTATATCACGTCGAACTACGAATAAAATACCAAATAAATAAAAAATGGTGGTCTGAAAATTCTAATAACAAGATGAAGAAGTTTATGTTAGAGCAAGCCAGCAAATTTTTACTAAATTCCTTCAACCGTAACAGATAAATCTAGTATCAATCATACATACACAAACTGCACAGAGTGATATAATCTGGGAGTCTTAAGTCAAAAGTGAACCGGTATCTTCTAAGCAAGCATGCTTCATATTCGGTCTCATCAATACTATTTATCATGTGAGATAATGGTCTTACCTACCTAGTATAAAAGAAAATTGCTGTAATTATATTACTTTTATATACTTACTAGCATATAATGCACCTACTATAAACACATAGTAATCACTTTGATTTAGAAAATGTCCATTGGAACAGTTCATTAATGTTTATTTGTTCATGGCTTACCTACCTAGTATAAAAGAAAATTGCTGTAATTATATTACTTTTATATACTTACTAGTATATAATGTACCGACTATACACACATAGTAATCACTTTGATTTAGAAAATGTCCACTGGAACAGTTCATAAATGTCCAATGCAAAAAACAATTGTAAATTTGATTAAGGCACCCCTAAGGCTGGAGAACTCCAAACTAAAGCCACCTTTTATCTCCGTGGCATTTTAATCTCGAAGTCGCGTTTGTGAGATTGTCGAAGCTAATTTCCGACTTCAGTTTTCTGTGTTCAAATACTGCTGCCTGATTTCCATAATACATGGAATTCTAGTTCGAAATCGGAACAATTGTACGCATTAGGCGTACCAGCAATCGATTTACATACGAGTACCATTGCGATAGCAAAATACAACATCTGTCCCATATAAGCCAGAGTCAAGAAATTTATGTCACGGTGATTATCCAACATAAATTCGAACACTAGGCACCATGTTTGGTATTCTTTTTATACTTCTATTTTGTTTTTTTTTTATCTGAATTATCTTGACACAATGGCAATTTATTTTATATAGAATAAAAATACTCGGGTTTTATATACTCTATCTGGACGTTAATAAATGATTGTGTATTGGAACGTTTTGTATTATTCCTGGCATTTAAATAATACAGTTTTGGTCTTGTATGTTATTGTTGATTATTTTTATTCAGCGTACGCCACATAAATTGCACAACTAAATCTTTGTCTGTTTATTTGTTTTTCTAGTCTGTGAGGACTGGGCTAATTTGAATTAGCCCAATCTATGGATATGTCAATGTGATGTATGCAATTGTATGTGCGATGTAGTACTGGCTTATATTATTTTAATTAAAAGTCAGAAAAAGTGCTCGTGGAGTGTTGTCCACTATTTCGTGGAGTGCAGTGGCATAACCCGTACCTACATGTTTCCATTACCGACGTACCTACCTGTATTCAAACATGTGTTTGAATTTGTACTTGATTAATTTTATGAATTCGTATTAACTTGCACATCATCAACCTATACGTTGATAATGTACAATCTCTCTTACATTCTCTTTTAATTCGCATAAAAAATTAAAAGATATTTTAGTATGCGTGTAAACATTTACAACAATAAGTATGTCTATAAACGTGCTTGTTGTCAAATAATTGTAGCCTATATAAATATATATATAGAAGTTTTCTTCGACTCTGGGAGCTTTACAGATGATACGAGAATTTAGAATAATATTTTGAAAACATTTGGTTCTAACACAAGTAAGTAGAGGGCATAATATTTTTGCCATTTTTTATTTTCATATCTTTAAGTATCTTTGAAAAGAGCTTTTTAAAACAATATGTGTTAGGAAATAACAATTTGGTAGGATACCAAAGTCGCTCTTTTAGACCTATTTAGTCCCGAGGCCTACATAAAAAACGGCTACATATATAAAACTGAAACGTACGTAATATTCGTTATATGGTACTTGAATAACAAATAGAGAAATTAAACAATTATTACTAAAAAAGTTCTAAGCAGATTACCTCAAGTTTTTCCCAAATATAAACTGAGGTCTCAGTACAGGGCGGATTGGTTTAAAATGTTTTTTTTAAGACGGACATAGTGCTATACCTTCTTAGATAGCTTCAAACCCTCGCTTTGCACGGCTAGCAAAATTATAATTTAGTGCGAAATTATTTTTTTTGTTTCACAAAAGTTATTAATAGTCTTACGTCACTTACTTTTACAGACATTACAAAATACTATCAAGGTTTGTTGCGTCGAAAGCAGCTCGCGGATACAATAGCTACAAAGACACCGTAAGTATGTACACACTCGGATACACGCGTGTGCCGGAATTTATCCGAGCACTTTTGGAGCTCCATTCAATACGAACTCTTAAATCAGTTTCTTCCACATCTGTGAGTACTCGCCCCTACAAAATAATATATTCGGAAAGTTCGTGAACAGAATACAAACACCCGGGTCGCCTCGAGAGGCTCTGGCACAGCATGAAAGGACCTCGAACAATGCGCCTCAGACCGTGTGACGCGAACCTCACATTACAACTGCGTACTCTTGATTTTCCTCCAACCATTAGGTTCAGCTACCATTTAAGCTCTTTATTACGAACAGCGAAAATCGGATTATAAACTTCAATAGAAAATTTACATAACCAATAAAATCTTAATTAAATTCGGCAGTCTCGCACTACCACCGCGAAATGATGCGGTTATTGAGAAATAGAATTATTAATCGATACGTCGGATCGGGATTAAACGGCGTATCGATCGCGTTAATTGTAAACAACTGTTAAAGTTTAAGGCCAAAATGTGAGCAATTGAAGGCGAAGTGGGTTATAAAATATCCTTTTTGTCGAGAAGCCGGAAGCTTTCGGCTTACTCAAGCTGCGGCCACAACAAAGTTTCGGAATAATAAATTCACAGGGGGATTAGGAGTGAGGATAATGCCGTCACAAAATAAATCACGTTTTTAAAAAGCGTTTAAAGGGGGCAGCGGTTTGTCGTTGTGATTTGTGTGGTGAGACGTGACGGGCGGACCAGCCGACCGTCCGCGAGACGCCGGGCTCAAGGCGCGTGGCCTGGGAAGATAACCCATGCCACTGGCCGGCCCTTTTGAACTTTTAGTAACTTTCTAATATGAATTATCCTGAAATTAAAGGTTAAAACTGGGACGTGATGTACTATTGAACTTGCATTGAAATGTTATATATACGCCGGATTTACTGCGGTAACTGTATTTTTTGTCAATCTAGCGTTATTTAGTAAAACGATTCGTTATGCTGGACGTAATAGCTTTAAGATGTATTGAAAAAGGCTGTAACAAGAGTCAAGTAGTCAATTACGTCGCTCTACCGCTATACCTTATCCCGAAACGTTAAAGCCATAATGAGAGGGCGAAAAACTAGTTTTGAATAAAAAGAGGTCAATTGCTCACTGCCAACCAACTCTGATATTGAGGAAGTTATTTCGGTAGGTACTTTTGGCATCATTTGTAAAAGAACCTCGTAAATCGCACCCATTACAGACGCGGTAAACAAAAAACGAATTTATAACAGTTTTCTTACCATTTTTCAACTACATAAATACTCGTAGATGTGGCTTATATAATAGAAACCGTCTCATTACCTTTCTGACTAAAAATAATTAAAACCCTTTCAACTTAAAATCAGGGGCAGTTGTTTTAATGACGAAATAATTTGAAGCATAAACAAAAACGAAAAACGTGAAGCGTTGAAGAGTTTGAAATATTAAAACAAAAACAAGTACAGTTTTTCATTTAGGAGCCAAGAGATCCCGCTAGGCTGAGGAGAAAAAGCTGTGGGGAACATAAGTATAGTACAGCTATAAGAAAAGAGGGTGGGCATACACTAGGAAGCTTTATACTTTCGGCATATAGCTATGCTCCTTTTGTAATAAAGTTTTCATAGGCGGAACACATGCCTCCACGGATGTAGTGCAAAATATGCCCGAGTTAAACTTTCTCGCTTTTTGTTAGAAACTAGAGCTACTCGTAAACCACGATGAATGTCGCGAAAACATCAGATTCGTATGCAAAGGACCAAAAAATGATGGGTTATTTAAGCAAAATACGTATTTTGCTACAAGCTATGGTTAAACAGCAAAATTAATTGTCTGAATACGGAAAAATATGAATAAGTTTTACTTGCGTTAATCAAGATAACTAGTCGTTTGCCCCCAATTCATTAATTTGAGCCGACCAATGAGTTCCTACTGTTATGGTGATGTGAAAGTTACTATTAACTTTACTTATTTATTCGGTTTACTTATGTTTTGCTGTCAGTTATTAGAAGATATAGGCAATTGGCCCGTAGATATTTTATTTTTCAGTTTTTGAGTAAGTAGAAAAATATATATGTAAGTATATATATATATATATATATATATACTAGATATAATAAGGTTACCACAAGATAAATCGCATTATCAATTCACCACAAAAATGCGATATGTACAAATCCGTACAAGCTCGATAAAGATAAAATTGATGTTGACTTGTCCTTTCCGAATACTTGGTAATTGGTGTAAGTATAGAAAAGCAGTACAACCTTATAAATTTCCCCTATTACTTCTTCTCTATTTTTAGAATAAAATAATAGTATTGTATTATTCTTTCTACGCTAAGATAAGCGCTAGAATTATGCGTCTTGCCACAGGTCTTGCAAGTAATATTTCTTCAGAACTTATTGTTATCACTCGACAACGGCAATGTTAAAAGAGTACCATTTATTCTAAGTGTGTGTAAACGTACCTTTTCTATTCCGCTACATGATTTTTATAGCACTGCTAGAGAACTGGGGTAGTTGTTGTGTCAAATTATTCATATTCAAAGGGATTATTTAACTGCCAAATTTACTTCACTAAGGCGTAAGCGTTATGCTCAATTAATTTTAAATCTTAGAAAGGAGTCTCCATCTTATTAATTTTAGGATAAATTAGGTTTGCTGGTAGAGTGTTTTCTAAGCTGATACAACTCTACTAATGTAACATGGTATCTTAAGACAGCTATACGTTTGCATCAAGTAAAAAATAGTGAGGCAATATTCTATGGTATCTTTAACCTGTTTTACAGTAATATGTTAAACAGTCAGACACATTTTGTAAGCAAAAAAAAATATTTCAAAACATAGCCATAATTGTTAATGATTGAAACGCAAACAAATTTTAAAAAACCGACTTCATCGCTTATATTTCGGTTTTGGCTTAACCGATTTCGATAAAATTTATTTGTTGCAACAATTGAAAATCATCATAATCGATTCATAATAGGCGGTGATATCGCGTAACATACATACAAAAAAACATACATAGTCGAATTGAGAACCTCCTTTTTTGAAGTCGATTGAAAATAACAACTTGTTTGCAATTTAACACCTAAAACAATACAACGTTCGAATTAGTTAAACCAGCATCTGATTTCGAATAACCGTGCTAATTACAAAGCAGCCAATACAAACACCTAACTAAGAACAATTAAACAGAGGCCACCTTTAGGCCTCGTAATTGCACAACTTTGCCCACCAGAGATTTTCATTTAAGGTTGAGAAACTTTCTCAAAAAGATTTTGTCCTTAATTACGCACTGTAATTCTCCTTGAATAAGATAAGTCTAAAACATTTCAGCTAGAACACAGAATTTATTTTAAAATTATTCAATTTTAACTTACGAGTAACTTACAATATTTACATCAGATATTAAAGATCTATACTTTATGATCGCAATCTGCTAGCACGCATATCTATAAAACACTTAGGGTTCTCGTATCTATATCAATTCAATATTAGTTTCTCTAGTGAATGTAAAGAAAATTACGTTACGCCAAACAAATATAAAAACGCTTTCTTACAAAAGACTGAGATATAAGACTAACCAACGCAGTCCCTCGGGGCCCTTCTAGGCAGAAGTCACAATACTTAGATTCAATTTAGCTTTACTACGAGAGGAAATACCCCACAGATTCAATATTTAAGTTACGCTTCACGTATAGGGTTTGGGGTTAAAGGGTCTTCGTTGGAAAATTAGTATTAATTAGATTCGAAACTACTAATATGGGGCTTTGAGGTTGTTTATGTCTATATTTAGGGGGATGAAAAGTTCAAATTGCTGTCCTGGAATCCACTTTTAGATATAGCGGTCGTTTTGCATATTTAAGGCACCAATCACGGTTGTAAAGCCTTTCTAGGGTTCATTATTGCAGCTTGCGACCTAGCAGTTCTGGGTTCTAAAGACTAACATTAATTACTTGCCGTCGGGAGATTCACCATAATCTATCTGAGCTTTAAACACGGACCTGGAGTGAAACGTTTGGGTATTTCTGGAATTTCCTAAGCCTGCAACATAATTTATTAATGTATTTGCCATTACTAGTCTATCTTTTAATGCTTTGATATTAGATTTTATAGATTTCCTGAACACATTCAGGGTATGACGAGCCAGTTGGTGCAGTAGGCGAATCTCTGCCCTATGTGCAGTAGGTACTGGGTTCGATTCACGACAGGAGCACAATTTTCCTTCCCATAGACATTTATGCTTCTTATTCTGGTTGTTTTTACATATGTGATATGTAAATGATACCGGCACTCACGACTCAAATCTTTGCACTAAGTCTGAGGCTATGAGTACAAAGTTGCGTTTATTTTATTTATTTTTTTTTCAAGAAAATGTCTTTCTTTTTTCTTTGTAATGTCTTTTGACGACCCAGTTGGCGCAGTGGACAAGTGTCCGCTCTCTGCGCCGTGGGTCCTGGGT
The DNA here is from genome assembly GCA_948107665.1 of Lomographa bimaculata. NCBI lineage: Eukaryota > Metazoa > Arthropoda > Insecta > Lepidoptera > Geometridae > Lomographa > Lomographa bimaculata. The sequence continues at coordinate 12,287,128 of OX403587.1, read as the reverse complement.
TCGATTCCCGGCAGGAGCACAAATTCCATCCCAAGGGATATTTGTGCTTCAGCTGGTTCTGGGTGTAATGTATGTGTGATGTGAATGTTTCCGGCACCCACGATACAAGTCTTTGAACTTAGTGTGGGGCTGTGAGTGTGGATGCGTTTGTTTGTTTGTTTGTTTGTTTGATTGTCTATTCATTCTTTTATTTGTATGTGATAATATGTGCAAATGTTTTTTTATCACTGATAGAATTTCACCGCTATCTCTTTAAGTAAATGATGATAGAGTCGGGGATAGTCTACGCTTAAGGCCTAAAATGAAACTATACACCGATATAGAAAAAATAACATGCGATGTTGTTTCTCCTAGTTATTTTATATTTTTACACTTCATTATTTCGTATTGCCTATTATTATTTTATTATTGTTTTATGTTTATAATATTGTGTTGGATAGTATCGTTTTTTTTTATACTGGATAGATAATCATTTGAGCGCTACGATGCGATACGATGCGTGACGATGCGGCCGAAGAACATGCTGACCTAGAAGGTACCTAATCACTCTAGACATAAAGATCTAGTAAATTTTTATCTTTTTTGAACTCTACATTTTTATCTAAAAGCACTTTGAAAAGTAACAGAACTTGTAGGTACATAGCCACCCTTCGACATTAATTTGCGTAATTTCAAACAGAGCGCGACTCTTTATCATTAGAGCTTATTTTTACGTCGTTTGAATAACTTAAAACATACATAAGAACACAACATTTATTATGTCATTTACGTACATACGTTTGATTGGATAATTTTAATTTTTTTTAAACTACGCATAAACATGTGAAATAATCGTTATGCATACTGACGACTTAATGTACTACAATTGTCGTTATTGCGTTTGAATGTTTAGTCATTCACGTCCTTATTATTTTTTGGAAAAAATATTGTGATAAAATAGTTTAATGTGGATGTGTTATGTGTGATAAAATGTTTTAATGTGAATCAATGTAATTATGTAACATACATTTAGTTTTGTTAGGGTAACCATATCTACGGGCCAATTGCCTATATTTCCTAAAACTAAATACAGCTAACGACATCTTCATGCTATATACAGCAAACGCCTCAGTTAAAAGTAAAGTGACAAACGTCATCCATATATGGTTAACATACCTCCATCCATCAGATGAGAGTGTAATTAAATACTTGCTTATCGGGCATAAAAAAAACGTAGTTTTATAGGTTTTGATAATAACTGACATAAAATAAATCATACAATTGCTTATAACACGTGTAGGTAAAAAAGGGATCTCTTGGTGGTGTCTCATATTTATGTTTCATAGATGAGTTAGCTATTATTTTTTTATTTATAATATTACTATACTATAAAATGTTATTATTCTACGCCTAGTGGTCAAACCTTAGCCTACCTAAGATAAACACGATTTCACGCTCACAGCTCTACTCTAAGTTCAAAGACTTGCGTCGTGGGTGCCGGAAACATTAACATCACACACACGATCACACCCAGAACCAGAAACACAATTTTCCTTTGGTGAGAAAAATAGTGTTCATCGGGAATTAGAACTGATATTCGCTGCTTAAAAGGTAGACGGGCTACCAACAATGCCAGCCGTATTTTCAGTTAAGTATTAATACAATAGCGAAGATTCTATTAAATCAAATGTCAGGTGTCGTTTCAAACTACTGAGTGTGGTACTGAGTTTACTAAACAAATACCACATTCTAGAATTACTTGTCACTTTGATTCCTTAGCCTCAATGTTATTTAAGTTTGACATAATTATTCGATCAAACCGATAGAGGCAATCACAATCTGACACAACGTTCGTTGTGGGCGTTGAACACTGTGAACTCTTAGACAACCTGACACTTCGTGCGTTGTGGGAAATTAACAATGAGATACTAGTCTTTTAGAATGCTAATCATCCTAAAACCAAACGATTTGGAAATCCTGTGGCAATACGAATCTTTAGTCAATTTCGATAATAGAGTATGGGAATGCAAACAACCTGTAACGTTCAAAATCAAAAAATCTAAATCGTTTATTCACATGGGCCCCAAAGAGGCACTCATGAAATCTAATGAATCTATTGCCAGATTCGCAAAATTACAGACATCTCGAGAAGAACCTGGCAAGAAACTCGTTCAATACGAGCCTAAATCAAGAATACGCCATGTTAAAAACTATCCCAAAAGAAATGGAAATATACCCCGAAACGCTTTAAGCGCTTTCACACAATTATCCCAACTAAAGTTCGATGACTTGTGTGAGTGCCAAAAATTTTCTTCAAACGTGTGTTTGAAGTAAATTGTGTAATCACAATACAACTCAAGTATTTTTTTTAATGTATTTGTATTTGTGCTTATTTTTTTGTATATACATTTTCCCTTATAGACCTTCTGATTCGGAGTGTTCTTACATTTGACAGTGTTAATGTCTTAGCCAAATTTGGAATACCTACTTAAAAGGACTAGTTATATACCATATGGCTTCACTAACCTATATTTAATGAGAAAGGTGCCGCGAGTCTCGGCTAGTATAAAAAAAAAAATTTTTGTATTGTATCCAGCAGTTACTTTTTATTATTTAGATACAAACGAGTACTAACTAATATAATATTTTATTTCCAAGATACTATTCATTACAACCCAGTGTCTGAATAAAACAACAATATAATAATATTTACATTGCATCTCTTTACGTATCTGTTTGGACTTCTCAGTATTTTATTCGTTTTGTAGTTTCATAATATGTAATTTAACTCATAAAATATATAACTTGCTAATGCTTCAAACGTAAGTTAACTTGCATTTAGTATCAAAACTATATTTTTATGATAGATTATTTAGTCGTGCACTGTGGATGATAATCTATATAGTCAGTGTAAACAGTTTAATGTTTAATTTTATTACGTAAACGTATATCAAAGTGATAGCAATACCTTAGATTTATTAATGATAAACTATTCGTTTTTTTATACGCTCGATAGGAAAGAAATTAATGAAGCGGCCAAAGATGTGACAAGCTTGCCTAGAAGATACCTATTCACTTTTGACTCGAAGACTCCTAGATATACTCATAGTGTATATATACCCTTCAGGGAACAAAAACCGGCAGTTTCACTCTCTCGCTGTACGGATAATATATTAAGTTTTTTTTATACCCTTATCGTTATTTAGAAAACAGGAATACTTGCATATTTTTACACCCGAACATTTTTATCAAACAATACCTGAAAGTTATAGGACTAAAAATCAATTAAAAATACCGGATTGATATCGTTATATTAATTAGTGATACCATGATATATAAAAAACACTTACAACATAAATACAAATAGCCAAAGTCGAACTTATACCTACACTATTTTTTGCTACACGGATGAAAAGCAAGATAAAATGGAAAACATAGGTTGTAAAACAGATGAGTAATTCGGAACCCTCATGTTACAAACCAATTCGTATTCGTTATTATTCCTTCCTAAAAAGCTATAAAACAAAAAACATTTACGGTGTTCGAAGCTTCGCCCGTATACATCCCGTATAGCAAGAATGTTTACTAGTATTCTATAAACTATCTGATGAGTACACATTATTAACCCGAAACATTTTCAACATTCGAAACATGTGCTGAAACTGTAAACTCTAGCACAGAATTAAACGTTTATTAACGTTTCGTTTACTGTGAGTCAAATTATTCATTTGCAAGGCTCAAGTATAGCATGATTTGTAAAGTATTTTATATCACTTAGTAACTGTTTGGCTGTTTGCATATTATGACGCTTGCTTTAATTTTAAGTTAATATAGCTTATAAGTTATTTTATGTAATAATAAAGAGTTCAGATCTTTATATTTATATATTTATTACAGTTGTAAAAAAAACTATATATATTGCGGTATATATAGTTTTTTATTATTATTAAATGTAATTTTGACTGGCTAAATCAAAGTTATCAATACATGTATTCAACAAGGAGACCCGTTTCGTCCAGCTCTTTTTAATCGCAAGGATATTTTGTATGAATAACATCCGAATACATAATGCAGTATGTTCTATGGTTATTTTAGGTATATTTCACTTTACTCTATTACCAAATACAAAAACTTAGATTACCGTGAAACAAGTACACATTATATTTTAGAGAAATGAGTTATTCGCTGATCGATTGCACACAATTCGTTTTTTCGTGACACTTTTTCATTGTAATATAAGTACTGAGACATGGGCCCAATCGATCTAAGTCAATTACCTGTCACAAACAGGAAACATAACGGTCGTCTTTATTTCTTTTATGGAACGCTATATGCACTTATATAATCGCATCATCAATGGTAGTTGAATTATGTGCGTTTTAATATACTGATACATTAATTTAGATTGGTTAAAAGGCAAAATGGACGCTCCAATAATTTGGAGCTAGTATAATGCTATATAATGTCTCTATATTTAGATTTTCTCTGAATCAACGAGCTGAATACGGCGGCCAGGTCAACTAATACTCAATTAATGAGTCATGTAATTACAAGCAATAATTACATCAGTCAATTATAGTGAGTAACGCGAACTAGCATTTAATTTATTTGTTTGGGTAATGATGATGCATGAGGTTTATTAGCAGTAACATGTATTTTATAGCGTCAAAAGTTTCTGCATAATTTTATTGCATTTAAACATTTTGATAGCCAACATTTTTATATTATTTTACAAATCAAACTTGAACAGTGATTATACAGGAGACGTATAATTAAATATTTGTTTATTAATTACGATAATAGTGTATACATAGTGTTTATATTGACACGCATTTATAAATTTAAGTAACTGAATTGAGCAGCAACCACAATTCGATCATGGTCGACATAATTAACAACAATTATTATTATTATTTTCTTGGTGCTTGAATTGAAAAATTATTTTTTTTACTAACAAGCACCAAAATTGATAACGTGTGTTATAATTTAATTTATTATTTGCTTGTCATACGAATGTTAATTTAAAATGTTAGAAGAGTTATCAACGTGATAAGTAATATAATTTAAAAACGCTATATAATTTAAACAAATTAAAAAAAACGACTTCACCGCTTTATCCAGGACTTTACAATTCGTATATGGGAACAATTTGACATTACCATTTCAAACAAAAAAAATATTTATTTCCGTCTGTCCAGCCGTCTTAAATGTTATATGAACATACAATATAGTGAATAAATAAATAAATAGTAAAAAAGTGAAGAAGCTCTCATTTAACTTTTCTTGAAGACAGTTAAAAAGTTTTAAATCATCAGCCTTTAACTTGGAAGAATTTTTTCTGTACTTGAGATAGATTCACAATGTATAAATAAATATACATCGAAGGCCAAAGTTTCCTCAGCTGGCGCATAGTACGTGTGTATAAACATACAGAAGAAACGAATTACCTAATGGAATCGGATAAGCAATGAAGCGTCAGTGTCAGGCGCCTAATCAAGTGCGTGTGTGCGTGGGGAGTAACAAATTAGGTTCGGAGCCAACCGAAGGGCAAGTCAGCACTAATATAAGAAAACCCCACATTTTATTCGCGCAAACGCTCTATTGATTCCACGAGATTTCACGTACAAATACACCTATAAACGAAGACATCCTGAGAGGATATCTCCCAACCTTCTCGAGTGAAAGGTTATCAGTTCAGACGCGAAATGATGGATGGCCCCGGGTTCACAAAAGTAACGAGAAAGGAAGAAACGTGTGAGGTCAAGTGACTGGCGGCCGCTTAGGTCACATGTTGCCGGCCAAGTACCAAATAGATTACGGTCACCGCTTACCTATCGAAAACTTTATTCAAGCTGTCCCGGCTCGATCAAGGGATCAAAAAGCTGCTTTGATTTCAAATGAGGCCGGCAATTGTGAACTCTTCGATCGCTATCATTGTGAGATCGCTTTGAACAAAGTACCTTTAATCTTTCTCGTGTAAAGAGGGAGCACTCCGTAAATGTATCAATTAAAAGTTTCTACAGATTAATGGTGTCAAACTGCCAAGTATGGAACCGAACATGGATACCGACAAGTTGTTACCGCAAGTTTCCGAATTTCAGAACACTAAATGTTCCCGTGGCAAGTTAATATTACAAAGCTGAGACGCGTAACATTTTGCACTAACAGCAATACTCGGCCAAGTTTGTTGCAATTTGAAAGAAAGCATAAATCTAACGATATGGTCGGCTAGCGTTCTTTTAGTGGTACAAGTATTATATGGAATATTATACGGAACTAGTATTAAACTAGTAAAAACTGTAAAATTCTTAAATAACAGATAACATTTTTATTTAAGCATTATATAACCTCTTAAGCGTTTTATGACGAGCTTATATGAACCTTTATCATAAAAACATCAATTATTTATGAAATATGTCGTCACTTTGAGATGGCTCTAACTAGATGACGTACGTACGGAAAATCCGGATTAATGCCACGAGAGAAGGTTAATCCTCGGTAAAAGTTGCAAGTAAATATGCATGAAAATTTCTAACAAGAGCGCAGCGAAGGTAATATTGGAAACATGACTACTAAGTATGTGTTTAATATAAATAATGCTTATGTACACTATCTAATCTTCAATTTCGTCATAAAGTGAAACGCCCTGGACGTGAGAAACCTTTTTGTGACCTTGTGAAACGACCTATGATAATTTCACACCTCCTCTGAGGTGAAAACAAAATGGAAAAAATTACCATTCCCACTTTAGTGCTCGCTGAACATTTTAAGTTCTCTGATATAATCGGTCGTATTTAAATGTGGCAGAAGAGGCAATAAATTTTCTATTGACGATGAAACGAAGAATTGAACAAAAACGGCTCTTGTTGAATTCGGCTCCAACAATGGGTAATTTATCGTGGTCGACCGAGGCACGCCGTTTTGCTTAAAATAAAAACGTAGGTATCTCTTTAGTTGCAATATCGTCAGCCAGATTGATCACAGCCTGCGCCGTTTAGCAATTACCTAACCCTATAAAAGTGTCATACTAAATCTTACGTAGAGCATACTCGTGCTATAACAGCAAGCATTTTCTTCGTAATGCGTTTAAACTAATAAATTATGCAATTTAATTTGAAAAGAACATTGTGACAAAAAGGCATTAGACGCGCCATCGAGTGGACGTAACGCCGCTCGCAGAATTTAAACAACTTCATTTTGTTTACGCTTGTTACTTAGAGTTGTGACTTGATGTGACAGTAGAAAATGAGACACGTATTTATTTACTTACTAGAAGATAGAACAATTTAGATATATTGTCTTTAATTAAATATTGTTTTCCCACAATTGTCGTACATTTTTTCGATAACTCTCTATTGTTTAAATTAGCCTGACGGAGCGTTGAAATAAAGGTAATGTAGGGGTTATTACGTCAAATTATGTTGCCTATTATGTTAGGTAAATTATTATTACGTTAGGCCTATTATGTTAAATTAAAACTTTCGATTCAAACTTCGGTGAACTGTATTTATCCTACTCTACTTGTGTTTTTATTTCGTTTTGTTACTTTTTGATTTCAAAGTTGTAGTTACACGTGGCAAATTCCATAAAATAAGCCAAGTTTATATTTTGATCACAATATACTGAGAGATGGAACTGCACAACTTGTTTCCTTAACATTCTACCAAACGTTACACATACTCGTAACATGGTGTAATTACGACTTAAATCAAATTGAACGACAAAAGATTTGGACACGTTTTACCTTTGTTCTCGTTACTGATAATAATTATGAAGAATGAATAAATATTCACGCCTCAGTTAGCTACATAGACCATGCCATCGCTAACCTCATTAGGTTAGATCGCGGCCAAAACCTTATCAATTCGATATAAAAAGTTATATACTCATATAAAAATCATTTTAAAAGCTACGTTTAAATTTCTTGACGCGAAATTTCATCTCTCCTTTACAATTCGTTCAGCTAAATTAGCACTCACTTCTTTATAGAAACACCCAGCTGTCCCTTGCCGAGAAAAGTTACATTTTCTGTTTATTTCCTTTTCCATCAAATGTATAAAGAGGATTTGTACGGAAGAGATATTAACGCTGAATGAGTCTGCGGGGAATCAAATGAATATCATGAATTTGTTTGGCTGCATACAGTAGTCAATTCTTTAAGACACGTAAAAGTAATTAGAGAATTCAGAATCTACAAATGTAGTAGGACGAATGTTTCCTTACCACACTAATATTGTAAAAGGGAAGTGAGTGTGTTTATATGTTTGTTACTTCTTCACGCTCAAACATGTGGACCAATTTTGATGAAATTTGGTATGGAAGTATCTGACACCCTGTATTAAAACATAGGCTACTTTTTATCTCAACACAGCGGGTAACACCGCGGGGCATAGTTAGTATATGTTAAACTTCTTGCGAGTCCAAATGGGGCGGTATCATTTTTTTTGCAGCTGAAGGGCAGATCGCTAACGCGTTCCCAGTGTCATTTCTGGTCATAATATGAGATGTAACGTAAGAACGTTAAACCCCATGGAGAGTAGCGCATTGCAACCCCACATTGGAACTTTGTCTTGGAACCTTTTCACTACTTATAAAAATATTCCACGAAAGTTATGCTCTCCTGATTGACCTCTGTTTAATGTATTTATAAACGACTAGTTGACCCGCCCGGCATCGCCCGGGTAAATAAAACAAACACATGAATGCTTTCACACTCCCAGCCCAACATTAAAAGTACAAAGTCTTCAAGTTCTTCTTTGGGAAGAAAACTTGTGTTCCCACCGGGAATCTAACCGGGTGTTTTAAAGGTAAACGCGCACCTAGTTACGCCAGTGGGCAGTTCAAAGTTCAAAGATAAGTTATAACCGGCAAAACAAAAAAAAAACAGTAAAATGTATGTCCTTCTTATGTAAGTCGGTTCAAATCATAGAAGTATGCCGGATTACGTATTAACTGTTACTCATTATGTGAAACACCTCTTTTCTCCTGTATTAAATTTAACGATTTTTCCTAGACTATTTGTCCGAATTATATGCAGTAAAGAGCAAATTATATCTACATGAACTACGTTAGACGATAAAATAGTCATTTGACTTATTTTGATCAATACCAAAAAGCCAACAAAACAGAAGCAACTATTTTTTTCAAATTTTTAACATAGTATAGCATATTTTCTAAGCTTTACATACGTGTTAGATATATGCTGTTGCGGATTTTTTTGTAAAACTCATGAAGACTAACATTTTTGATATACATTGTATTCAGTTATGTCTCACTGCTTAGTCAGCGTACGCCGATAAAGCGGCCAGTTGGCAAATATTTTGCCGACTTGTCTTACGAATATTACTAATTCGAACCGAAAACTAACATAGCCTATGCCACTCAGCTATGGCGTAGCTATCTTTTAGTGAAGGAATTTTCAGAATCGGATCAGTAGTTTCAGAGATTACTTTTTACAAAGAAACAAACAAACTTCACCTCTTTATAATATTATTAGTATTAGTACAGATAATGTAACCGATTTTCCACGTAGCCCCAAATTTTATAACTGTAAAATTTTATGGCTCTGCGACAGGCGCACAAACAAGACAGATTTCAGCACTTAGTGGATTTGGTGTTGGTCCTAATGGTCCATTGTAGCTTCTCTTCTCACCATTACCAAAATTATACAGTACATTTCTCGCGGAAGAAAGTTGCCTATTTCGTTACGTATATGCCATACATATGGGCAAGTAAAGCATAACTTCTAACGTCATCTATCACAAAGTTGGATCGTTAAGTATCTAAGTAGATAGTAAGCCTCTCGTAAACTGTGCAATAAACATGTCAGTTAAGATACCTGACGCGTTTATTTACAATTATCTTTGTATACTTGGTGTATCTTAATGTTTTGTAGTATAGATATATATTGGAAAAGTTTGTATGTACGGGAAGTATTCTGAGTTTTACTTTAGTACATTTGATTTGTTTATTAATTATATATAAGTATTAGTAGCATTTAAATAGCTAATTTTAACTATTTTCGATTAATTTTGTTCTTTCTCTTAGTAGGACTCATTAATATCCTAAAAATCTTTAATAAAGCTAATTATAAAGCTTGAGCTGAAAAAATCCGGATGGAAAAATTCGAAAAATATGTACCTACAATAATGATGACCTAATTATTGTTTCACTAGCGGAAGAAGAGATGACCTATAATAAAGGTTCCTAAACTTAAGCCGGTAAATATTAAACTTAATAAAGGGATAAAATAAATAAATAATACAATTTTATGGAAAGATCAAGTAAATGGTATATACCAAACAAACGACAAGAGCATTTCGTAGACTTTTGTAATACGTAATAAATCAAACATTTATAAATGAAAACTAAGGTATCCTACTAATATTATAAATCCGAAAGTTTGTGTGTAAGTGTGTGTGTAAGTCTATAAATGTGTGTGTAAGTATGTTTATTCCTTCTTCACGCTTTAACGGCTGAACGGATTTGGATAAAATTTGAAATGTACATAGATTATACCTAGGATTAACACATAGGCTACTTTTTAACTTGATTATAGCGGTTGAAGCCGCGGGGCACGGCTAGTTAATACTAAAGCATGGGGCTTACACTGCGCCAACGTATGTAAACAAAGATAATACATTATTTATTATTATAAGTCATTCAAAACATAGGATCCCCATTATGGATACAGTCAAAAGTAATTGTTATAGGTCCAGGTTAAAATATAAGCTGATACTGCGATATCAACTCTTTGTTGTGTAAAGCAACCCTATTCAGAGTGCGTCGTCGATAGAATAGCCGATAACCATTGCTTGCGAGTGAATTTTGTTATTTCTTCGCCTTTTTATGGTCAAAAGGAGCAGAACCGAAATTTAAGTCACGTAGAGGACCGACGACGTCAGTCGATTATAAAAAGTTATCTCTGTTCATGCCGCGGGTGTGCCAAACCGAAAACTTTTTGTTGATGTTTGCAAAAAAAAAAGTAAACATGTATTGAATAGCAATAAACATAATTTGAACCGAATACGCTTGCTGAATAAAGTATTCAGTCAAAGTGAAAGAACATGGATAGTACACCTTATTTACGAGACCATGGTTTGCTTGAATACCTACTATGTTTTTACAAAGAGTATCCATAAACGACTGGTGAAGGAGCACTAACTGTTCCGAAACTAGTCTAGCAACAATGCGAAAAAACAACCGAGAGTGAAATCGTTAAATCCTGAATAAGTTTGAGTAAATCCTATAAATATGCTATAAATACATATGTAGGTATACGTTTCCTTGCTTTAAAGGTCTTATGTAGTTTACTCCTATACACGAATTTCTCTTCTACGACCTCTACTTATATGGAGCAAAGTTTCTTCAATGACCTGATACTCAAGTCAAAGGAAAGGTAAAGGTGCGTTTCTAATGTACTTACGTGTTTATTTAGACGTCCCAATACCTTAACGAAATGTACGGTACAAAAGAGAGATACTTTTAAATCGCATCAAAGAAACATTGAAAAGCTTTTTTTAACGTTGAACTTTACTTAATTAAAAAAAAGCTGATAAAACCTGACGTCATATAAATAAATCGGAACTCCATAATTAAATTCATAATTAAAGCCACAAATTACAGTTTGAATAACATAAAGCGCTTTCGCACTCAAAGCCCCACACTAAATCCAAAGATTTGTGTCGTGAGTGCCGGAAACATTCAAATCACACACACAATCACAACTAGAACCAGAAACACAAATTTTCCTTGGGAAGAAAACTTGTTTTCCCACAAGGAATCAAACCCTATACCCCTTACTACATACTTCTGCTTAGAAGCCGAACGCACACTCAACATAGCCAACGGGCAGTTTAACTAGTGAAATAGTGGTATTCATTAGCTTGTTGTGGACAAAAGCATGTTTGTATACCATTCTAAACAGTCGACCCATCCTATACCAATTCAGTCACTAATCAAATTATGAATTACTTGTAAAGTTACATATAAGGTAATTAAATCGAAACCGAAAGACAAACACGAGTGTCATAACAATTCCATTATGAATTGTTTTCCAATCTACAATTGAAATTAACACAAGTTCATTAAAATTAACGAAGCAATTATCCTGTGTAGGGACGATGCAATAATTGTAGGAGAATAAAATGTATTGTTCGTTAAAACAATGACATTTCGGCCAAAGGCAAATACATTATCTGCGCCGGTGTCACTCGGGGCTCAAGTGCCATGGATGGATATTTTTTAGTCTCGGATTTTCACCGGGAGCCGGTTTTTCAATTTATTTCGTCGTTTTAGCCGAATGAGGGCGTAATTACGAAGCGCCGCCGGTTCACCGCGTAATCGGAGAGCTGTTTTTTATAAAAAAACCTCCCGTGTTAAATACATAGTGACGTGCCTTAGCTAGCATCGTCGTACCGAGGAAAATCAGGGCCTGTCTTTGACATTCAGGAAATTTCATGTCTCGGAAGTACACGCTTGAAACAACTTTAATCAGCTGTCTTCTTTTCATAACGGATATATTATTAGCTCTAATATCAAGCTTAAATAAAGTAAGATAAATAAGAAAATGTGTAGAGCATGTGTAGGATTTATAGATAGATAACAATGTTTTGAATACCAATTTATTTATTTAATAGTTTAGCACAAAACAGTGTACATGGAATAGCTTAATGCTATGAATCATTATCTACCAGCTTTACTGTGCGTGTAAGAAAATTTTTTGGGCGTGCAGCTAAAAGATACGCGTACATAAATATATATAGATATGAGATTTTAGATTAATAAACTAGATCAAATAATTTGAAAAATAAATAAAGAATAAAAAATATATTTATTTAAACATATACAATATACTACTTACATAATTAATTAACAATAGTGATATAGAAAGAAAACTTTCAACCATATGTGCAAAAAGGGGTCATATCGCTCTGAGCGATTTCTTCCAGACAACCAAAGTAAAAACAATTTAAACATCGTCGGTGATGCATACAAATGTTTGTAAAACATTTGTTTAAAACGCAATAAATACTACACAAATATATAATGTAATTAAGAGTTTTAATGATTTTGACATTTCTGTCCTACGAATGGTAGTTATAGATATTTCTACCTTTAATATATTATCAGATTAAATGAAGAATTTTTAGACAAATTATATAGTACGTATATATCAAGTTATACAAGAAAGGCTTAGGTACATGTAGAATTATAAAATAGAGTTTAGGAGTGAAACAATTGTCATGATTGTTATTGTGTCGATTTCTTTCTTTACTATAAATGTCACAACGTAAGTTGGTAATGAACTAGAGAGTTCATTTTAGAAGCAAAGAATGTAGACGATATAAAAACAAAGTAAATTTAACATGATTTTACGGGAGAGTGGGCGCTCGCCATAGGAACTGTTGGGATACGAGGCGGGCTCTATTCTCTGCTGTAATGCTGCGATAAAACAGATTGAACTTACTTCGTCCGTAATAACAACTCCAGTCTTTGTACTAAATAAAGACCGAAAGCAATTTTGTTAAAACAAAAATTAACCTAAATATACTTACACAATAAAAAGGACAGAAAACGTCGTATCTATGCTAAATTGAGTCGTCTCTGAAATGTTCAGCAACAGTACCTGAATAAGGTTACCGGCGAAGGTCTGCGGGCGTTTCGAGGTTTTGGACCCGAACTTCTGACTAACGTAGAAATATCACAGGATATTGGTTTCAACGTGTAAGGAGTTCAATCTCGTTGCTACAGCCGGATAAAGTAATCTTTGTCTGCGATAAAAGCTTCTCTCTTTCTCTCCCTGTTTACAGATGAAAGGAAAGTCAAACCAATTTTGGAAACTAGACGCCGAACCGGATTTCGAGGAACAAAAGCTAGCAATTTATTCGGTTTCATGTAAAAATTAGGGGCTGGATTTTATTTTAAATCTGTTCTTATTTCAGCTGCCCTTGATGCTTAGATCAATCTTGTTAATTATGAATCGACAGGTTCTCATTTACCATTTTTTAACTTAATCAATGGAGGTTAAAGTTAATTAATCTTGCACACTTTTTCCTTAAAGCAGTTTGTTAGCATTATGGCTTAGTTCAAGTGTTTTCTGGCTTCAGAGATATATCAACATATTTTATCTACATTGTGCGTACATATGAGTCACATGAATTTGCTATAATGTTTCCTCCAATGATTTATGGCATCAAATGGCACACGGTGAGTGGTCCTTACCCACTGATTGTGTGACAAAAACAATAGTGTCTCGAAAGATGCCAAGGCGGTCCATTAGCGGAAATGTGTTCATGACAAGAGTGTGATCAATAGAAAGGCTCGGTAGTATACCCGGATAAGGTTGAATCGGCCGGGATGGCACGGAATATTAATAGAAGCTCCCTTGTTCGACCTGAACACTCGACTACTACTAAATATTGCATAAACTAACCACAAGTGACGGCGCCAATCGGCCGTGTATGACTTGGAATTATCTATTTCCGATACCATGCATAGCTAGCAACAATTAAGATCGGCGTGTGCTTTGCGAGCACCTTTGTAACGCAGTATATCATAAGGCGTATAGTCTAGTAATAGGGACGCAATTAGCGAGGTCAAAATGTCGCCGTTATGCAAGATCGTACGTGTCATACTCGGAATTTATCGGAAAATAAGAAGTATGGAAGAGTGACTTCACAGTGGATAATAATATATTTTTTCTAATTGTACTTAAAACAACACAAGGGTAAAATTAATTGAAAGAAAAAATCAAAATAAACTTATTTTTTTTAATAGAATTCAATAGTTTCAATATGATGACAATTATTCAATTGTCTCAAATATATTAAAATTTGACATTGATAGAATACGTGATTGACCAATATAAAAAAAAAGTCATATATATTTTTGGGACCCTGCACTTATTGAACCACCTGATACTTATTGATATACTTACTCTAACTTGCTAAATTATGATAATAAACCGGGCCAACAAGGAATCACATATCATACAACTTTATAGCTATATTTTAATGGAATACAGTGAATCTACATTTAACGTCAAGCCATAGTTAATTGGTACAAAATTAATATATTTTTAAAGACAGTTCCCAATCTTGGGCCAGCGTGCTTAAATACCCACAACCACGCTTTTACAAACAGGTAAGATATAATAATTCCTTTCTGTTCCTCATACGTCCAAGGGAACGAAACAACTCATTAGGGTAAACATGAATAAAAAGTTTGAAATATTCACACATCGCAACAGAAAGACAAAGGTCATGTGCTAGTAAAAATCAAGAGCATTTTAAAGGTAAATATTATTATTATCAAAGCCGTCACTTTATAAATTTACTTCTAAACGCAAATTTATAAAATACTAATAATAATATTATATTTTATTATATGCTTTATCGGAACATAATTTTAAATAAAATAGCGATTGTTTCAGACAAGAATAATTCAGAATACATAATACTAGCGTCAAATATAGCTGAACAATTTCAGATCATTTAATAATTTAGGCGTAGCTTGGCCTTTGTGAATTTGGAATCAAGTCTCTTTTGTTATGATGGGTCACGAAAAAGTAGCTGTAGCTCACAAAGACTTAATAGGTGTTGGAAATAGAATATGAATTTTTGAAATTATTCGAAATTTAAAAATGCTAGTTCCATTCACACAATGCTGTCAATAACGTCCGACAAAGGTGCAATAAAAGAACATAGAATTCAATCGAATTCTTCGTCACTTTGCCTGGTATTCCCATTCTAAAACATTGCATTGGAAGTGTTCAGTTGTCCTAAATCTAATTTGAGACGACCGGGGCGAAAATCTGTTTCCGTATTCTGGCTGCAAACGTTCTTCGTAGCACAGGATCAGTAAGGAATTTAATTTATTAAGTATGATATAAGTTGGGGTTCGGTGAAGCGTCATTATCGGAGTACTTGTGATTGCGTAAAGTTTCTCGCGATGTGCTCGTCGCGAACTGCGGGGCCCCTTCGCGAACTACGAACACAACTATCTGAAACCACGTAGTTGGTGGAAAACTTCTTATTTCGTGCCATTTCGAGGCCCTAATGTGACTTTATATGGACGGTGCGGGACTTGAAAAAGTACGACATGGGTAGCTAGTAGTGGGCGGATTTAATGATAGGCGTAACAGAACTGAAATCGTCTTGAAAGATTATTAAAATAATGAGGTTGTATCTAGAATGGTTATACACACTTTTTTTTTCCTCATTAAAGCTCATGCGAATAAAACAACATATCACTATGAGGTAGTATACCATATTACTATAAATGTACTTACTGCTTTACTGTTTTGATAACATATTTATAAAGTGATCTAAATAAAATAACACGAGGCCATATATTGAAAGTTGGTTTGACGGGTATTCAACCAATTAAATTAAAAAAAAATTTCCTCCCGGTTTTTTAAACACCTAACTTCCTTAGTTAAAAACAAACAGACATTTTCTAACACTTTCACTACCGCGGTTTTCAAGAGGATTAAATAGTGGATTTTTCTACATACAAGCTGATGCTGTCAGGCTGGACGAAAAAAAGTACCAACCTTGTAGACAAAGATCATAAAAGTGAAACACTGCAAAAACTTAACAAGATATAGCGATACTTTTGCGGTTGCTAGCGAACAAAACGAGAGAAGTAGAGTAAGCAAGGAGATGGAAAATAGCGGATGTTGTACGATGCCGCATCTCACCATTAAACTGGGTCGGGCTTGAACGCGCAAATTCTAGCTAAAAAGAGAAAATCCACTAAGGGAACTTGAAAGATATAGCTCCACTGCGTAAATTGCCGCTTGCTACTTGAAATGGGATTAGTGTTGTCAGATTGAGTGAATAGAAAACAAATAAAACGCCGGCTACGTACATTGTTTCCAACGATTTACGATACTTTTGCCCGTTTAGCTGCAACAAAAACTCTCGTACGGACACAACACAATCAGAATAATGGTCTCGAAAGGTGAAAATAGCAGCCATAACCTTTTCAATTCACGCTTCAGCAAACCGAATCGGCCGATGCAATCATCGTAGTTGGATAAACCAATTCCGTACAATATAAATCAATGGAAATGAGATTTACAGTGACGCAGAGGGGATATCAATTTAATGTTCAGTACGAGAGTTCTAACGAAGTAATTGTTGCCGCTAGTTTCATACGTCATATGGCAGCGTCGAAATCGAGCTTGGAATTCATGAGCTCTTTTATGTAACGTCACTTGAACTAAGCTCCCAAGTATGGAACTGTGGAAAAGTTTCAAAGAATCGCTATATAAAAGTAAGAAGTGAAGCAGCTATCATGTCTCGAGTAGGTTCATTGTTCGTACATATGAAACTGGAAGAGTTTATATTTTAATACGGGTAAGGCAAAAGTACTTCTTCATAAGTCTTTTTTTATTAAAGCTTAAATACGTATTATTATTTCTTTTGAAAACTTTGGATTAGGTATAATTTCAAGACTTACTTTATGTACGTCAGCCGTTCCTTGCGGTTTTGCCCGCCATAATGGGGATCAAATGTACCTATCCCACGGTCTAGACTATCTACATACTAAATTTCATCAAAAATTATCCATCAGTTACAGATTTTTTTTCAAACATAAAAATGTTTGAAAACGATATATGTGAACATACTATATTAATACAACATAAGTGATTAATTGAATGTTAAGGCGTTCCACAACAACTCGAGAAGTAATATTTACAAAAACTATCAGTGTCTCGGTGTGTCCTAACATTCGGCAATGGACTCTCCCCGGTTATCAGGCGCATCAAACAATTAATATATTAATATTAATAATATCTAGTCTCAATTTTACGTATTACGCGTATTAGCCGCTTAGTTTTTCGGGAAATAATATTTGTTAACGACGCATAACCGACGGGCAAGCAGAATTACAATTTCCGCCTAATTACGATGAGCGCGATCTATATTTTCGGTAACAGCTTACACATAAATAAAGTAAGCGTGTAGATACATCCAAGAGATAAATACAAGGCTCCCATGCAAGCAATAGAAAAAGAAAGCAAATGGGAAAAAGTCCAGCAAAAACATGGAAACTAAGTTATCTACCACTCGAATAAATCCGCGCGCTAAAAGAACGCTTCTATAGGATATCATTTATTTTTAACGTTCTGGTGCGAGATTTGTGGGGCGGTTTGAATTCACTGTTTGCGTAAAGGGATTCAAGATAAACAATTCAACATTAGTCAAGGATATGAGAGCTAAGCCAAGGAATAATGGCAAATACGTCAGAGAGGTGTGTTGAACATAAGTTCAGTAGAAATATTCGGTTGATTTCCCTACTCTACCAACAAAAATGCCATAGATATTCGTCAAGTATCACAATTTGATTTTCTGTTAAAGCTAAAACAATATCTGATAGTTTATTTAAAGTTTAAACTATCGTGAGTATAACACATAATGTTTCAATGACAATTTTTTATATACGGCTAACACGTAAACAATTGTCGACTTACTTTTTGTCGATTAGTTTCGGACAAATTACTCAGTTGTTCTTCATCATCTGTTGATTCATCCTAATGAAGGACAACTAATTAAAACATTAACATGAACGCTTTCACACTCACAGCCTCACGACGACTTGTGTCGTGATTGCCGAAAACATTCACACAACCAGAAATAGAAACACAAATTTTCCTTAGGGAGAAAAGTTGTGTTCCCGCCGGGATTCGAACCCGATACCCCGATACAAGGCGAACGCTCATCCAACTTTTCCAACAGGCAGTTCATCCGCAGGTTTCCTTGTCTTGTTTTCGTAGTGCCTGAGTTCTACTGCCTAGTATTAGACCGCATCTTTTGTGTTCTTGACGGAAGTATCAAGAGAGTATAAGAAGATATACAACAAAACATAAACGACTGTTGTTTTACGACTGGTACCACGGCCGGTCGACGATTTAGCGCGTAGTACGAAGCAACGGGAGCGCTCGGTTTAAAACTTTTAATATACCCACTATGGCTTAGTCGTAATCAAGTAACCATACAGACAAAAACAAATGCATTCACACTCACAGCCTCACACTAAGTTCAAAGAATTATATCTTGGGCGCCATTTACATATCACACACACACATTTACATCCAGAACCAGAAGCACAAAAGAATATCCCTTTAGAAGAAAAATTGTACTCCTGTCGGGAATCCAACCCAGTATTAATTAAATTTACAATTTAATCCGATAAATAATGTTTTTTTAATTTACGCGGGCGAAGCCGCGAGGAACAATTACTATATGTCATTGTTTATAATAATACATTTTCTTGAATATTTTTTCTTTTATATCTTTTGATTTGTACCTCACCTAGAATAATGAAAAATATTTACATAAGAGAACAAAAATGCCTATTACTCGTATAATGAGACTATCAAATAAAAACATATTTCCCGCACAATAACGTACCTTTACTGTTATGACAAGTCTACAAAAAGTAATGTAGTAATGTTTTACATGTTGTTTAGTGGATGTTTAACAATTGTATCTTTAAGTATCCATGTAACCTTCAAAACTAGATCACAATGATTCTCAACCAAAGAAGTGAATTTTTGAATTTTCCGTAGATTATTTGAACTGCCAGTTCGATTTCTGGCGGAAACACAAGTTTTCTCCAGAAGGGAAATAAAAGTTTCTGGTTCTAGATGTGATAGTGTGTGTGATGTGAATGTTTCCGGCACCCACGACACAAATCATCCAACTTAGTGTGGGGCTGTGAGCGTGAAAGCATTTATGTTTTATTGTTAAATAATATGTAAAGCTTCGTTTTAAAATACGAATTAAAATTATACACCTTAATAAAAATATTAAGGGAGCACGTAACCTGGTATGGTATGGGGGCAAACATGGTAAAGAGATTTTTAAACAAATGTGTTTTTTCTCTATGCTGGAAAATAACAATTTGGTAGTACATCACTGTCTTTAGGGTTAATTTAAGCTATATCTCAAAAACGGCTCTTCTTAAACAACGAACAAAAAAACAAGCTGCTCGCGCAAGAGTTTAATCTATTATACATGTGCATAAATACTCATTTCAAAGTTTGTGTCGATCTGTATTTGTCAATCAGTACTTGTCGCTAGGTTTCAGTTTGGGGCAAACTACTCATTATCTTTAGACAAAACGGGTCCAAGTAGATTATAAAAAGAAGTGTGTAAGAAGATGACAAGAAGATGTAAATTCAAACCTCACTTTCGATGTTCTACAATATACATTATTGTGTATAGTTAAACTATGTACTCCGCTATAGTCGGGTAAAAAGCGTCGATATGTCTTTTAAATAGATATATCTAATGTACTAATTTTAAGTTGTAGGCGCTAATGCGCAGCGCTAAAGCTGTTAAAATTTACTACGTGTTCGAGAAACTATATTAAACAACATTTATATGGGCGCACAGGGCCAGTTTTCATCTGCTTATAAAGAAGAACATTCCATAAAAGATACATCTGAATATAAAACTCATTCACGTTATTTTAGATTTATACCTACTTACAAAAACACAACTCGGATTCATGGCGACATCAATCCAAATAACTTCGGGAGCAAAGGTCGACTCAGAAATGTGTCGTAATAATTCTATGTTCGCACAATAGTCAAGTTCGATTTATAACTCGAACGAGAATGTGTGCCTATGGTTAGACAGAGTGGAGGCTCAAAACAAAGGCACAGTCATTCTCCAACGGAGCTGAACAAATTTGTACCATTTGTTTTGAGAGAGGGAACGAGTAACAGCTTAATACAAGCCGACAGGAATGGCATATAGGTCCCCGCGTCGAGCAAAAATTCGACCGTAAACAGCTCATTCGATAATAATTAATGAGACCTCGTAAACAACCAAGTACCAAATTGATGAATACCCAACTCACTGGGAAGGAAAACGTCCCGTTTACGCATATCAAAATAAGCTTTTGCTTTATGTACGCGTGCGCGATTTTCCACGTAGCTCACATAAACAGAATATTTATAATAATATATACTGACGATCCCTTTTAAATTAAAATATCATTATATGGACAAGCAAAAGCCTGGCGGCATTAATTGCAGCTAAAACAACGTACAACAGAGCAATGACAATTTAATTAAATAATTTAAAAACATAAAAAACAATACAGTAGCCGCAACACTAACCCGCACAACTCGTTTATTGTATGAAAAGATACTCTATTTCTGAGGCAACGTTAATTATAATTTCGATCGGGACTTTTAAAAGACCGCTCCGAGATAAGATTCCCAACAAAATTGTGAAGCGATTCCACTCTTTTGTGTAGGTAAACAACAAAAAGATTTTATCTCGCCGGATTCTCAGTGATTATTTCATAAGTCACGCGGATTTCTAAATAGGCAATATACAAAGAGCTCTTTATTTTTGCGTCGCGGCTGGTACCCGAGGTGGATCTCGTTTAGTTAAAACTGGTAGCACAATAATAGGAATGTTTTCCAGTAAAACTTTGGTAATCCTGTCACCAGCGCTGAATGTGGGGAACGCTGCAAGTTTCTATCGCTGCTATCTACGTAGTGGCAGCAGCCTAATTATGTCGGTCGGAACAAGCTTCCTTGGAGAACTGAAATGCATGTAGAATATGCGCATCGCATAATACTCTAACAACCCAAAGGCAATCAAATCAAAATGCACATATATGCACGACGTTTGAGACAGATTTTGTTTTAGATTACCAGTCACGTACTGAGGTATGCTATTCTTTGTGAAACGTGGCTGCCGTTTTCTTTTATCTTATATCGCTGTATTATGGAAATATATAGGAAAATGTTTAATGACGCAAACAACTTTATTGACTTTGAAATAGATTGTGTATTTTTATAGATTTATTGTTTCTAGGACTGTGTTGTGAAATTGTACTAATACGTGGAACAGTTATCAAAAAATAATTTAAAAGCAAGCAAAGCTTTAAATACTTACTTAGCCACTTATATTTTGTTGATTTTTTCAAAAAACTCTAAATCAATTTCGATAAAATTTATATGAGACCACTTCTGAAGTACCTATGATCTACCAAACAAAAAAGAATCATCAAAATCGATTGGCGAAATGAGCGCGTAACATACATATAAAAAAACATACAGTCAAATTGAGAACCTCCTCCTTTTTTGAAGTCGGTTAACAACACAACTAGAGCATGTATGATGTCTAAGTTACATACATACTACCTAGCAACATTACGAAAGTCATGACGCCTTCGCAAAATCTCCATTTTAATATACAGCTATCTACTGTACTGGTTAATAAATAAACGTACCTACAACCGCAGTACCCGCTTGCCAACTTATCCCACATTTCAACTCGAAACAGTCCGAACTCCGTCGCGGCGAAGCTCCAAAACAATACAAAAAAATTTCGCTTATTAAGCGTTTTGGTACATTTGCTTACACAGTTCGCGCGCCGTAAAAATGTCACGAGTGCAGGGCTCATAATAAAATAAAATATACAAACAGAGAAATATATAACGTGCTCAAACGTGAATTTCACAAAGTTCAGTGAATCGTATTGCGTTAGGAGAGGCAAACAGAGCCCACCAGGGGCGGTCGGCCCGAACGCCGCTGGATCTCGAAAGTAAACCTTCCTGGAGATAACTACGTTTACTTCAATGGTCGGATTTTACGTTTTAATTTAGATCTAAAAACAAAATTTACGATTAATTCGTTGCCAAAGGGTAGACTGGTCTCATCAACGGTATTTTATTATACGCCTATTCATACATTCCGTTAGCGCAGCTTATTTCTGTGCCGTAATAATAATAAATATCAAAGAACAATTTGAGTGAATACCGTAACGAAATCACTAATACATATAGCTACAATAGCAGCATTACGACTTGTGACACTTTTTATGTGCCTATTGACCAAAGTGGATAAACTGCAAGAAATCTAAAGTTTCGTGAAGCCTCCCCAGAAGACCAATAAAACGTTCTACACAGAATGTGAGAGAATATGGGCACATTGCTTTACATTACATGAGCAGCTTTTGTTAGAATGGGAAAAGTCACAAACTACGCTAGTTGGGATGGTGATTACGTAAGCTAATTGTAATTTATTTTATAATTTAAACTTTGTATTTGATACGGGAACCGTTGGAAATTCATCTCCGTACAATGAGTATGAGCTAGCATTATTATTTTGTTTGAATGACAGGAGCAGGTATTTGTCGAGTCTCGCCGCGGGAGCTCTGCCTAGGCCAACGTCATGCTCGCGGCGCTTGTCACTTTCACTCATTACAGCTCTTCGGAAACCCAAGGGCCTTAATGAAAAGAACCTAACTGTAATTAATTTTCCCACTATAATGAAGTCCTCGAGATGGGTTTACTTACGACGCAACAGTAAATATGACATGAATTGCTTTCGAGTGGCAGCTACAACTCTGTACTTAATTAAACCAACGCAAACAACTCTTCACTTCTCCTTATAGGCGACTAACAGCGATACAGTACATGGCATAAGTGGACTAACTAATTGTGTCTTAAAAACGTTACGCTTCTCTTTGGAAAACAAAGGAATTGAGATACACTAAATCGATTAAATACACCTAGCCTGTAGGTCTATTTTGGTCGTCAAAATACGATTGTTCGAATTGATGCGACGTCGAAACGACAACAACGAAAATCGTTCGATTTCGACGTCGATGTGACGCTCGGAATAGACCCCCCTGTTTACCATCCTCGTCCACATAATATCATACGATCAGTTGAGATTGTAATCAAAGGAAAAGCGCTATCAGTTTTTTTTGCATCACACACGTAATCAAAACCAGAACCAGAAATTCAAATGTTCCTTAGAGAGAAAACTTGTGTTGCCGCCGGGAATCGAATTCAATACACCTCCTTAGAAGGCGAACGCACACCCAACTAAGCCAACGGGAGTTCAATATAAAATGCAAATATTATTTGTTGTAGTGTTGCCGGTTTAATAAGGATCAGAATCGGATAACAACACAATATATACCTAAATTTAAGAGCAACAGATAGATAAATAGCTATGAGTAGTATCGCCTTGTTTTTTACCGACTTCACAGAAAAGGAGGAGGTACTCAAGTCGACTGTATTTTTTTTTATCTGTGTTACCTCATAACTTCGTTCCACGTGAACTGATATTGAATTTTTTTTTTTATAGATGTTGCTTTCCAATTTGTCCCATTTACACTACTTACAAGTAGTTTATGTATTATCATCAATCATGTAGACTACATTGACGATGTTCTCGTTTTTAACCGATTTCAAAAGTTACCTCATAACTTCTTTCTTTGTGCGCCGATTTTGATGGTTATTTTTTTATTTGAAAGCTGGTGCTTTCCATGTGGTTCATTTAAATTTGGTGAAGATCTGATCACTAGTTTTTGAGTTATTGTCAATAATGCGTGTTTAATACGTTAAATCTGGTCTTAATCAAGGTTCCGAAGATAAAACGGTGAAGTTGGTTTTTTAAAGCTTTGCTTTCATTTAATTATTTATTCTTAAAAATGAGTAGACAGTTGAATGAATTCACACGTTACATATCACGATATAAATAGCATGCCTAATCACATAAAAAATTCCCACCACTTAAAAATTCGCTTCATTCCATCTCCAAGATGAAACTCTTCTTCGCCCACCAATGAATAGTGATAGCGCATTTGTAATCGATGGGACGAAGCTGGAGGACTAATAAAATACCCTCTCAATACACAAAAGCCACGCACTCTATTTCATTGTGAAGAAGTTGTTTATTTAGTATATTAAACGACAATGATGCTTTGTTAAGGCAATGTCTGGAAGTCGACCCTCCTCGAGATAGCTTCCATAACACGCAGAGTATTCGTCCATTCAATGAAGCTGGTGTTAGCGATTTTGTTCCATTGTTCCTTGCCTTTTTTCTCTGTTTTCCTCATCTGAGGCCTCTTCAATATCCCTTGCGGGCTTGTAGAGGGTAGGTATCATTATACATCGCATGCAGCTGTTACACTTTACGGCCAAACTTGTATTATTATGTTCTGCGCATCATTGTAAACTTAGCAAACAGTCCTCAATTATGCCCCAAAACACGTAGCTACGCGCCGTAGCTACTTGCTACGGAAATTTTCTGTTTATGGTTAAGAGTTGAAACCAGAATTTCTCCTGAAACACGTGTTTTTGTAATCGTTTAACTAGACAATCATAACGAATCCTGATAAAAAAAAATCGTCAGAATCTGTATGATATGAAAAAATGGTGCCTTCTTCTTACAATATTTATAACGTTCATGTATACAAAGGAAAAAAATATCAAATATCATGCAAATAAAATCAATTTCGTTCCGCCATTTTATATCAAAGCACTGTGAAAGTTAATTCACAATACATAATATTACTAGACGAATGATTTCTTAGTCTTGTTTTATTGTTTTTTAAGGCGCGTTTTCACGAAATTCACTTAAAACCATGAAAAATCAAAGATTGACGTTGCGTAACCGCCACGATGTAATTTAAGCAATATGCACCTTTATGTGCAAAGAGTATACAGGGGATAATTGGATGTAGTTAAAACAGTTGCTCGCATTGACGTATACCTCTGCCCCTTAAACACGGGTGCTATTTTTCCGTTTCAACTTTGTTGAACTAAACATTTCTTAAAATCAAATGTCGTTTTCTAATATAAATTACTTTATATCTCTACAAGAAATGTGACTGATATCTCAATAATCTTTCAAGTAATCCCTAGAGCTATAGAAATGCAATTAAGGTTTCTTTCATTCATACGGTTTAAGCCAGAAGTAATTCTAGACGTGCAACATTTCGTCATGAGATAGAACTTAAAGAAATAATAATATGGAATTACATTGATGTAAGACATCGACTACGCCGCGGCGCCACTAAGCCGGGTTGTTAATATTTTTTTGTGTATTATCTCATATAACAGTGAATTTGATGAAAAAATCACAGAATGTATAAAAAAAAAAATTAAAACTTAAGAAACTTTTTTCGTGTCAATCAATCTAACGAAAATAATGTTGGAGATTGTTAAATAAAAATGAATCATTTTTATGTATATACTAATAATATCTAATAGGCTAGCGAATTACCTCTATCTGACATATTGGTTAGAGTTGTGGTAGAGAGAAAAGAACACTTTGGGCCTTAAATGGACTACTGCTCTGGGTTTTTGAAGTTTTTGATAATTCAGTTATGATTTAAATAATCATGAGACAATCGAGTTGGTTTAACTTTTTGCTTAAGAACCCTGATTAATGTTATCATTTATATTTTTCCAAGATTAATGATTTTAGATTTTTAGCTTGTATTGAAAAATTCACAATAGAGATTCGAATGAATAAACATAACATGGAGCTTTTTAGTCGATTTTCCATGAACCTTTTCAGTCTATTTATTTCGCCAAGTCAGTTAAAACTAAAGTATGCAACAGCGAATACACAAGTTTTGACGAATATTCAGCAGCATATGGATATGAGGGAATACTTTATGTTCATGCTTTATATGGCAGCTCGGCGAGTTTTAGTTAAAGTTTGTAAGCCTGAATGGCAAAAATGTCCAGTGCGTGGGCGGAACGGCACTTATTTTTCATTTTCAGTATCATGATTGACAGTGCAGCCCACGAACATTTACACCTTTTAGGAGCGTGGAATTTTACATTTTCATTGGAAATACCTATAAGAGTTGTTTTTAAACGAAGAATTCTACTATAAATTATAACACTAATTGCGCAACTTGTGTTGAAATATATTCACTTATTTATTATTAGTTTAGCACAAAACAGTGTACAAGGAATAGCTTAATGCTATGACGCATTATCTACCAGCTTTCCTGGGCGTGTAAGAAAAGTATTTAGAAAGTGTATATATATATATATATATATATATATATATATATATATATATATATATATATATAAATATATAAGAGTATTCTTTGTCACGTGACTTCGAATTTATTCAGGATATAACAGCGTCCTATTTAGGGACCTAGTACCTGGATGACCAAATGAAGATAAATAAAGAGCAACAATAAAAAAAAAACATGTGTAAGCCATTGTCCTTTCATGTATTCAATGGCAAATACCGTCATTCAAACTTTAAAACAATTACGATTATTGATGTAAGAAAATTAAAAACAACCTATCAAACAAATGTACTCAAAGAATAATAATCAAAGGCGGAAATTGTCAACGGAAAATCGTATCTCTTTCGAATTTAGACGTCCCTCATCAAATTGGAGTTGAATTGGGTAATTAAGTAATCACATTTGAGTTGCATGACGGGTGACAAATAGCTATCAACGTCCCGGCCGATCCTATTAACTGCCGCGGATCAAGCGTCGGAAGCGGAAGCAT
Source organism: Lomographa bimaculata (assembly GCA_948107665.1). NCBI lineage: Eukaryota > Metazoa > Arthropoda > Insecta > Lepidoptera > Geometridae > Lomographa > Lomographa bimaculata. The sequence goes on along the minus strand of OX403587.1, from coordinate 12,259,828 downwards.
GCGAATGTGCCCCCAATAGCTCGTTTATTAGCCTACCAACTGAGAGTTGTTGATTCTTGATAGATACAAGTATCGCAAAGCAACTGATTTGACAACGGACATTTAAGACTCAAATAAATGTTGAAGGATAAGATTTTGGACAAAGGGAAAGCAATACGAGACGGGCGGATTAATTAATTTAATGAATGCATTAATGAATTTGTAATGAATATTGTTTCTGAAACATGAGTTCCACGCGCTTTCTTTACAAAATGCGATTTGCTTAAGCTTAATAGATGCTTCACACTGGGCGCATTTGGTTTGAGCGGACGGCGTATGAGACGCGATCACCTTCCGTGCTGTGGTGCCCAGGACAGTAATCTCGCACGCCAATTTGCGCGAATCTAATAATATGTATTTAGTGTGTTAGAAGTGTCTTTTAAGAAGGTGTCACAAAAAGTGTCTTGAAAGTAAAATACTGCTAAGGTACCAATCTATCATTAAGATAGAAATAGATAATTAATCATAATATTACTTACAGATGTTACTTACCACCATGTGTTAACATCATATAAGTGTAGATGAAAATCATAAAAATATGCTCCAGTTGTTAGTAGTAAGACGTAAGTCAACGAGCCATGTCGGATACCTTCAGGTGGTCTGAAAAATCCTGACTAGGTCTGGTCCCACAACAATCAATCACGTAGAAAAAAGGGGGGATTCCTTTAAACGCATCAACAAGGGTACCGTATTTTTGGACTTCTAAGTAATATCAATAATTGATTATGCTTTAATCTTCGATCAACAGTCAGCATGAAGTTATTCAACTATAAGTTGAAGGAATCAATTATTTTCAAAAAAATAGTTCTTTCTATTTCTAGAAGCACTAATCAATAATTCAACAGTGCACATAATCTGCCAATCAGCTGAACCAATCCTTAGCGGTACTGTATTCAATTAGCTACCGGAAAGAAGCCTACACTCAACGCGTAATCGAATGATTGTTTCCGGGAAACGTCGTGAATTTAGTTATGTGAAGGTTCTGGCTGAATAAACCGTTATTGGGCCACATATTTTCAGGAAATTGGTACACATTTTTGGATTTTCATTATCGGTCTCCAAGGGTACTTTGTATACCCAATTTATATGAGAAACCTTTTAAGTATTGCTTTTCTACTTAACCGGAAGAGTTGACGGTGTTTTGATTGAATATTGAGATATATATTTATATATTATATTATGTTAAATTTTACATCCCTACGACCCCAAAAGATCGCTGTTTGTTTAGCGCGGTTACTGTTTTATTTGTGTCAGATATGAATGAGGTTGGTTAACAAACTAGGTCTAAAATGGTAACTCATTTATGAAAAACGACTAAACAACGTCACATTTAGCTACAGTATAGTCCTTAATAGCTAGATAAGCATTAGAAAGTTACCAAACACCATGGACTTCACCCGATTTAAGCATATAAACACGATTGCAGTTTGAAAATTAAAACTTTCGTGAGTATTACACATAATTGATGTTGTGTACGGCTTGAAACACGTCTAAAATTTCGACTTACTTTGTGGTCGACTAGTTTCGGACAAATTTGTTGTCCTTCATCAGGATCTCGGACGTCTGACTCATCCTGATGAAGGACAACAAATTTGTCCGAAACTAGTCGACTACAAAGTAAGTCGAAATTTTAGACGTGTTTCAAGCCGTACACAACATCTATTACGATTGCAGTTCCCGAATGTATAAAAATATATATTCCATCACGGCGTAACCTTGTTGTGTCAATGTTGTCGCTCTAGGCAAGTCGAGTTTACAAATTGGAACAGAAAATTTAATATCTTAATTGTAATGTAGTAATTATTATAATTGTAAAATTAGTTGAACTCATAATTTTTTGAAGAACTCTGTATTGTTTGAAATTTATATTAATTGCCAGAAATTAATACTCCATTGTATGATTTAAAAGCCTAGCTCACTATCTCCTAAGCTACAATTTAATTTGATATCGTATTTTCAGATTTGGAGAAAGCTTTATTATTTTTTTTTTGTTTTGATGTAAATAACTATTACATTAAATAAATTACAAATACAATTTTTTTTACGCCGGATTGTCAATCATTTGACCACAATCTCACCTGATGGGGAAAGTGATGATGCGGCCGAAGATGTAACATGCTTGCCTAGAAGGTACCTGTTCACTCTTGACTTGAAGACTCCTAGATTATACCGTTCGAGGAACACAGACGAGGGCAATGAGTTCCACTCCTTCGCAGTACGGGTGATAAACGTAGAAGCGAAACGCTTTGAGCGAACTGGAGGTATGTCAACTATATATGGATGACGTTTGACTGTTTGTCTTGTTGTTAGATGGTAATACGGGCAATGGGGGAATTAAGTCGTGTAATTCCTGCGCACACTCTCCAAAATGCAAACGGTAGAATACCGATAGGCTTAAGACCTTACGTCGGTGACCGAGACTCTGCAATTTGGACTCGACTAGCTTGTTTTCACCAATGAGTATTGTTGCTCGAAAATTTCAAGTGATATCTCCTATTAGAAAAATTAGTTTTGAAAAGCTAAACTAAAATTAAATCAATTTTATTCAGTGACATTGTTTTTTTTTAATTTTGTTATGTTATCCTTGATGGTAAAACTAAAAATTAAAATTGTGTTAAACAAATCGAATAGTTTTTTAACCATGCATTCGTTGTACTTAGACAGTCAAAAAGCCTTCTTAAAATAAATGTATTTAATATTTAAATGTATGTAAAACTAAACCAATGCTTTCAAATACAACTTAAACCCCGCCCAAACGGTAATTCAGTCATGCGAATCTATCTTTTGTACCCGGAATGTCTACAGCAGAAAGAATCTAGCTCACAGATTCGCATAGAAATTCTTCACTTAAATTTAGTCACAAAAATGCATTTTCTATCGTATTCCAAGAATGCAAGTTTAGTTATTTGAGTTATAGATATACAACAAAAGATAGCGAACTTGTATAAGTTTTCCCAGCCATTTGCAGTCGTTTCGCGGCGTTTCCTCAAGAATTTTCAACTCGGAAATGGTAATTCCTTTCTCAGGAGCTTATTTAAATTAACTGTCCACAATAAAGAATAATTCCGCTTAAAATATTGCAAAATGTTCAGTCGCGAATCATTCCGAAAACATGTTTTATTTTTGTTCGCGTTTTAAGGGTTCTGAAGTGGACCTGCTATGTCCGTCTTATTTCTGACACGAGGTCCCTGGGGAGCTCACAAGCGATACCTTCTTTTTACTCTACTACAGCGAACAAGAAACGAGGGTTATAATATTTAGCACCATATGTATGTATATTTCTTTGTTCCCTCAGAGCTTCCAAACTAATAAACCAATTGTAAATGGTATGTCGTTGAATTTGTCTCAATTCTACAATTATCATAGGCTTTTTTTTATAAATATATACAATGCCTATTTTAAATTGCAGTAACAAAAAAATGTTTATAGAAGGGTGAAGAGCATCGTTCATGCTTGTAACCTTATGCAACGATTTGGATCGAATGTCGTGAATTTTTATAACGATATCACTTATTGTTAGCATTATTTAGTTAATATGTACCATCATAGCACACACTGTTTTTAATGAAATCAAGTATTACATACAAATTGGACATATAATGTAGACAACCTATAGGTTTGTTAAATTAGAATATCTACATACCAAATTGTATCTTAATCCGTCGAGGTGTTTCAGTGATAACTCGTTTCAAATACACTCACACATGAACGCAAATCGCACAAACATTCGGATTTTAAAAATGATATGAGATAAAAAATATATAGATAAACAATACTAATCAAATTAGAGAGGTGTACAGGCTCAATGCTCGAGTACAGTTTTCCTATGCGGTTTTCCACTCAATTTAATTATAATTACCTTCATTGAAAATAATATATGCACTGGTTTGAGCGAAGTTGCTTATAAGCATAACTCACACAACGTTCAACATTGCACTTAATGCAATTATCATACGAGTTTGTATAGGTCTCATATTATGTTCAACGCTTCCCGTTCAAATTAACATTAATTCATTATATTTAAGTACATGAGCCAAAGAAGGGATACAACAAACAGATACTTTCGTATTAACCCTTCTAATACAAGCAAAAAAGATTTGGTTAATTAAATTTCAAACCCAAGATAATAACGACACCGTCCCAATGAGCCCTCTAACAAAAACATCATAACAGTATTATATTGCGAGTAATTTGGGAGATTAATTATAGATATCAAAATATCTGTTTGTTTTGTTTTGGCCAGATTTTCATTAGCGGTGGATCTTGGTTGTAATTATTCAAATTTAATTTTCAAATTGATACTTATCTGTGATAACTTGATAAGACGCTTGAGAAAGGTCTTGTAGACAAGTTTCAATAACTCGTTGTAGATAGATTTTATTTATATAGCATTAGCCATGCTAGGCAGAACTATATATCCCCGTAAGACGTTAATAATAAGGAAAGGTTAATTTCGTCGCTTCAGGCGGGGCTTGAGTAGCTCAGCGGTTAGAGCAATAGGGCATGAGACCCTATGGCCGCGGGTTCAAATCCCGCCTCAAGCGATAATTTTTCCTTTCTAAATTTATCACTATCGTTGTAGATATTTTTATTTGCGTCAGATATACAGTAAAGGCGTGCGTTTGACCATTCTAAAAAAGATGAAATGAATGGATAATCCAATAGACAATGATGATTTATTCCATGACGAATAAAAACATTTGTACACGGCTTTAGCTGTTAGGTTAAACTTGACCCGCATGATAGTACAGGATGGTCCAGACGATGACTTTGTACGCGCATAGTAAAACGCGACACACACAAAGACACTTTCCCCCCAAAGAGACACAAAAAATGTGTAATACATTAAAACATTTCTTTATTTGTAACATTAGTAAAAGAAGTGTCCATTGCCTAGTTTCCTTTAACATGATAATTTAAATCATGTATTATTAATTTATGAACATAGAATTAGATAACATTAAAGACGTCAAATATGAAAAAAAATAATTAAATGATGTAAAAATATATCATTTTTTTTCTTTTTTTCTATAAAAGGTTCGTATCAGTAGCTAAAATGTCAAAAGGCTCACAGAGAGGCTGATGAAGTAAAACTCATTAAAGAGACTCGTCATGAGAAACGTCAACTCATGACGAATTAATAACGACATATAAAAGTGTCTGTATAAAAATAGAAACAAAATATATCTGTTGTTGCTATTTTTATAGCTGTTTTTGAAATTTGTACGACTAATCTTAGGAATGCCTAATTTTAGCATAAAAAATCAATTTTGTTATAAAGCCTAAACATAACACATAATAAAGACAAGACAAAAACTAATTTACACGCTAAGATATTAATGTGATGAACGGCTTAAAGTCTTTATTAAAAGAGGGATGTTGTACGTAATTTTATTTTCCTTTGTCTCGTAAGCCAATTACAAATTTTATTACAAGTTTTTTATAACTAATTTTGTTACTACCTAAGGTTATATTCGACGAGTTACTTTTTGTACGTTAACGCCGGCTCCGTTTGCCTAATCTTGATTGTCTGTTGTTTATGTCAGATGGACTATGAAGTATCTAACATAACCAGTATAAAAGCAATATTCAGTCCAACAGAGACTACTTCCTTTTAGACAGTCAGAAAAATGTATTTTACTCGTAAGTACCTTAACGATAATTCTAAAATGTTAACATAAGTCATGACAATTTAATTTTAGACTCATTAATTATCTAGGCATAGGTACACATATTTTGCTTTACCATTGGTCGCTTTTAAATTTTGATCAAAATCTGATCAGTAGTTTTTGAGTTATCGTCAATAATGCGAGTTTAATACATTTAATCTGACCAAGGTTCCGAAGATATCTATACGTAGCTATAAATACGAGAACTCGGCAACAAGAAGCGTTTATCATCTTTGGTACTCGTATCCTCACATTTTTTGGTCACGTATGCCGCCAAGGGGAGGTGGCTATTGAGCGACTTGTGGTCCAAGGAAAGCTTGAGGGCACCAGGCCACGAGGAAGATCGCCTATGAGGGGGACTGACCAGATTAAAGTGGCAGTAAATGGCTCATCATCACTACATGACTGCACGAGGAAAGCGGCCATCAGAGAAGAGTGGCGAAATGTTGTGAAGCTTGCCACCAACACCTGAAGTGATGACCATGACCACTCTGCCAAGAGTGAAAAAAAGACCGCCGACAAAGAAGAAGAATACATACTATGTTTCAAACATACACACATACTCAGATTATTTATTGGGTTTTGCATAGGCACAATTGATTAACTGGTTAGTTAAAGTCCGACTAAGTCATAAATTCTGTACTTTTTCTTATAGTAAGACAAGGAATAAATTAGGACCAAAATATATTAGATTAGGAGGAAGTTCAGCAGTTATACACGCTAAAGTTTCGAGTCAAGGGAGTGATTAAAGCTTGTAATAGAAGTTAAAACAATACTCTTTTTTCTTTTTAATCTGTTTTGTACGTATTTTAAATGTTATTTTTTTATATCTTTTTGAACGTATTCTAGATAAGAAAAATCAGTGCAGATGAAACAATCATGAAAATGTTAGGACTAGCGATAAAAGCGAGTCCTTTTCGGCAATCGCCTACGTCTCGTGTTTTCATTTGCAAGTAGATGAAAATCGTAAAAATCATTTTACTGCTTTTAGTTCAAACGAGATTTAATAAAACTTTGATAAACGACATAATACATCTTAGTTGGAGATCGTTTCCAGAAGAATGCTTTTCTCATAAGTGGTATATCGAGCGTGTGTATTAAACTTTAACTTTATGGACGAGATAAATAAAATTGCTCACACTTAAATGCGTTTGGAGAATCATGGGCTTGTTGTTTTCTTTTTCACATTTTATTGAAATGAAATTGTGTTATAAGACAGCACATTTATTATTGAAGTTTAATGCTACTACATTAACACTTCAGTGAATAAAACTCTCTTGAGTTATGAGCCTTTGTGGTGGTGTTTTCTTTTATACCACTTCTGAATAACATGGCATGAAAAATATATGATTGTCATTGCAGGTTATTCACGCCTATATTACTTTGAATGAGTCTATACTGAGGTATATAATAAATTATCGAAATTACATACATAATACCATTACAACAAATAAAAAAAAATTGTCATGTAACACATATACCTGTATATATTTGATACAATAAGCAACTGTTTTATTTTAATTCTAAGCTTATTAGCTTTGCTAGGCAGAAATAAAATAGTATTTTAGAAAGGTAATAGAATGACTATGACTGAGGGTTGGTATGCCGCGCCAAGATATACCCTTTCTAAATTAACTACTAACTGTTTAAACCAAAGTTCACTTGTTTCACATATTTAGATTAAAAGTAAAGTAAATCAAGTTGATAATATAAAAGCTCCTAAATTTCGATATGTTAAATATAAGACCTACAATTATCATAACTCATCAGAATCTACTTTATAGCAAACCGAAAGTGCATTCAAGTCACTAATCAATCACTGACAACAAAGTTTCACTGAACAATCCGTACAGTATATAAAGTCCACGTGTCCAGGAATTTGAAACTCGCGGTCTAGGCGGGCGGGCGCCGGATGGCGAAGTTGGGCGGGCGGTGTAGCAACAGCGCGCGATCGGGACGCGAGCCGCGGTCCCACTGCCGCCCGCCCCGCGCACCACACGCCATAGCCACGCGCACACAACCCTCAACGCACTAATTTCACTAATATCTTGACTGAATCACGAACATTATTAATTAAAATTCGACAACCGCAGTTCCCTCTACTCCGAATGTCATCCAAGCCGAAATCGCGGTTTCTAACTATGAGAAATGCCTCCGAGCTAACTCTCTGTATGTGTTCGCGAGGCCACCCCTCTATGGAATATTGCATCACAAACTGGGTAAAACTAGTGTCATTAGACATGTCCTTGTTTAAGTTGTATTCAGTTTTGCGGATAAAATTATTCTTGTTGTTGACACGAAAGAGGATAACGGCCTAAACTCAATATCAACTTGAGAATAAACAAGTTAGGAATTTGCCACAAAATTTGTAGAAGACAGTGTTAAACCACTTAAGTTAGTACATTAATTATTTAAATAAAATTATACCAAAATTTTCTTGTGCGTAATTCGCTCTTCTGGTTTTTTTTATATTAAATTATATTTTTAACTACTAATCACACTAATATTAACCTGCAAGACTGTGTATACGTGTCACCTCTTCACATAGCGACAACTGAATGGTTTTTGATGGAAATTTGGAATAAACACAGCTAACACCCAAAATTTTCACATAGATAAATTTTCTTTGGCTGGTCTGCTAGTAACAAACGCATTCAGACGCATTCACACTAACACTGAGTTCAAAGACTTGTATCGGAGTTTAAACATTTACATATCACAAACACAATCACACCAGAAACACAAATTTCCCTTGGAGAGATAACTTATGTAAGAGCACAAGTTTAAAGTAAGTTCGAACCCGATACCCGCTGCATAGAGAGCAGACACGAACCTTACTAAGCCAGCGGTAGTAGTAAATAAACAAAGTAGTGCAAATACGATAGTTTGTGAGTGTGTTTGCGAGAGAGAAAGAGCGGGAAATGTTTGAGAGAGGTTTTAGGTGAAATAAGGCAATAATAAATCTAACATATTATCAAATGTTTGCCTATCTAGCATAAAAAAAACAATCGGTATTCGGCATGTAAGTCTTTAATTAATGAATTTACAGACTTACATCCTGAATACTGCGAGAGATACCGCTGGTGCAACTGGTGTAATAATTTTCGTTTCGGCATCATTAATATCAATTATCTGATCCCGGTATTCACTTCTGGATTGACTGTACCATATAAATTAACACTGATAATAATTACACATTTTCAGCTAGACAATCGATATCCAACAAGTTCGACTTGAACGTTACGAATAGCATTATATAATACATACAAAAAAAATATATTGAAATAATACATATAACTTGTTGATCAACATGTTTCTTATGTTTATGTCAGCCTATATAGATATGTTCACTGGAATTTATCGCAAAATTGTTAACAGTAAGTTGGAGATGTACAACGTTTTGTTGATCAGTGATAACACACATAATCAAGCAACTTTAGTTGTGGGCATCGTCAGTATGAATTATACCATAAACTCGTATTTCAAATTCAACAACGACGCACGTCAGTCTTTCGTCATGATTATAATTCTAAGTTTAAACAACAGACTTTCGAAAATAAATTCTTAAAAAGATGTTCTCTTCAAAAATAAAAACAGCGTAGGCTTAGTCGTCATATGATCCTGTTGCCATGCTTCAGGTAAGAAGCTCTAAAAGCATAAAAAGCAACATTTGAATTGAGAACTTCTTTTTTTAATGTGTTCAAAATACTATAATAAAGTCCTCACAGAAAATCCAAAAATTACTTAATCCTTATGTTCCTCGCTAATTTCAAAAACAATGACAATAAAACAACGGGTTCATTATAACTCTCGATCCTAAGCAAACAATGAATATTTATTCATAATTCACTTATGAGTAAACTAATTTAACGAAGTTAGTTTGCATCTATTAATTCATTGGAAAAAGATAATGAATTAAACGAATGCTGTGCTAATGCCATATATATACAAGTTTATTTGTGAGTATCAGACATACCTTTGGCATAATATTTTAGACCGTAGAATAGTTCAAAGCTCACAAAATAGTTATACAAAAATCATTGTTTGTTTATATACCATACGGCTTATGAATAGTCTACTAAACAGATAATCCTACATTAGAATGCAGTAATGTAAATAACTGTTCCTAAACCATTATTTAACCAAATTTTAACATACAACAAAGGACGTACGAGTTTCTAAAATCAGTTTCACTCCGGGAATGGCAGACACATCTTCGAAAATTGAATTGCTAGACGGAACCTGATGAGAGCACGTCGGTATAACCATAAATATCAAACAATCATGAGAGCGCCTGTAAATGTTTTAACATGGCGGAAGGGTGGGTGGGTAACCTTAAAAGCTGCTGAATGTATAAAATATTGCATTATATTTTCTTTGTAATTGTATTACTTTTCCCCTCGCTACGCTTCTTTTACATAATACATTCAGATTCATACACATAACAAAATGATGTAGAGAACATCCAACCAGTAATTATTTTCAGAAAAAATATCAGAATGGGTATAACAATTTTGTAGAAAATTACGGAAAAGTATGAAGAGGGGCAATAAATCAAATTACTTTATTAGGAAGCTACAAAGAGCAAAAAGTTTTGTGCGCTCGCTATCTCGTCTTTTATATCTGAAATTAATTAGAAGCGTGTATTCTGGGATTGTTTTGGTAAATGGCTTCGGTCAAAGTAAATAGCGGTCCATTAGACCCGAGCATCGGTTGACAGTGGCGGACATTTCCTCAGCGGAGGAAAAACAATGCGCTTTGCGCTTTTTGCTGCCGGACACTGCTCGGTACTCTTTCAAATACAGAATGATTCTCACAGATATGCACTGTCCTCCGCCCGGCGTTTGTTTATCGAACACAATAGAACGACTAGCACGACCAAGCGTCAGCGTCGATGCAAAACAGAAACAAACGCCTCAATGGATGGCAAATTCAAAAGCTTCACGCTTTAAGAGTATCGACACATTTTTCAAAGAAATTCGTTACGGCCCCGAGGGCACGAATTAGAAAAGTTCAAGAAGGCCTTCATCACATTTGACGGAGTTTTTTAATTAGATTATGTGTTCAGAGTTCGAATCCCTTGCACACGTTAGAAATTTCACAACTTTTCAACTTTTATAACGGGCAGCGAACTTAGTTCTATATTTAGTATGGGTTACAGGTACTTACTTAAGTTGTATATGAAGATATTTTGAATTTTAATACTGCAAGACGAACGGTTACATAGTATGTATTATTTTGTTAGAATAAGATCTTTTCACAATTGAATTTTTCAAATCCGTGTTTAACACCTATTTAGTACCAAAATCATAGTTTTACTTATTTTTGTGATTTTGATCAAACACTTTCTTAGTAAGCAGAAAAACTACCTCTAAACACTTAGGTACCTGCAGAGTACCAAAATATAATCTATACTAATATTATAAATAGTAATATAACAATATAGCAGAAAAATACTCTAAACACTTAGGTACCTGCAGAGTACGTAAATATACTTAGGTTACATTTTTACTTAGGTTATTGAAGAAGAAAAATTGAACGCAAGCCTTTTGACACCAGCCTATTCAATTTCTACACTTTTATTCGCTTTTTATGGTTATTCTGATGCATAAATCATTTTTTATGACTTGAGAGCGTAACAAGCAGGGATTTTCTATACAACAACGAAGATGGCCAACCTATTTATGTTATTGGATAAATAAAATATTATAACTGTGTGGGCATATTTTTTGTATATTCACAAATTAAACTACGCCAAGGAGTAAATAAATAAAATTTCAGAATTGCTATCGGTATCCAGAATAGTACGAATAATTAAAATATATATCTGTAAATACTTTGTATTACTTATTCAAAGGCACTGATTACACTATTTTTTTTACAAACGGTAATACCTGTATTTTATAAATAAATTTGATCATCACAATTTGTACAGGGTGATGTATATTTACATACTATAAAAAATATACTTTATAACAGCTATGTGATATGTAACTAAGTAGCGTTATTAAATGTATGTACATTATGCATACAATATACTTCTTGAAACCACCTTCAAGTACTTCATTATTAGTAAAATACTAGTAGAGCCTCTCGACTTTCCTGTTTTCGAGATGATGATGGATCAAGATAGATAGATACTTTATTGGTCCACTTTATAAGATGAGATAAAACAAAGGTAACAAACAATCTTATACGTAAAGTATCACAACAGGCGGCCTTATCACTAATAGCGATCTCTGCCAGGTTAAATGTTTATAAAACGAAGTTCTATTGCTTGGGATGTTCAGAAAACGCTTGAATCCATGCAATCTCACCCGTGTCGCATTCATTAAATGTATCATCGTTGCAGGAAGAATATTCATCAAAGAATTGGTGGTGGAGTCGACTTACCTGAAACAAAAAAGAAATGTTAGATATTTTTTATCAATTTACAACTTCAACAATAACCAGTAAACGAATAAGAGAGATTCAAGAATAGCTAGTAAGTAAATAAAAAAGAGTTCATAGTCAATTATAGTATAATTGACTATGAACTATTATGAAGTACGTATATTATCACATTTACAATCCCGCCTTAACATCAAAGACGTATTAGAAGTGACGGAAGGACATTGCTTATAAGTTAATAATACAAGTTTTTATCGATCTAATCATGTAATTTGACCGAGTTAAAAAGTCAATATAAATTACACATGTTTAAAACTATAAGCGCAAGAAAGGTGTAAACATTTTAATATTAACTTTATAATATTATTTTATCGTTTAAAGTTCCATTCTAATTCATCCTCTAACGACGTCGCGTTAAACTACGTGTAGCGTAGGTAAACCAATGTTGGTCGGTAACCGCTATGACGTCACAGTGGCTTTGTTCAATCGATCGTATTTGCTCCATTTAATAACGTCTAAGTACAAATTAATTTTATGTAAATCTACAAAATAACAATCTCTTCACTCTAACTACCATTGAAAAACCAATAGCAATTGGCTCGTTAAATTCACGATCAATAAAGATGAAACTTTGAACAGGAATACAAAAGTGTTATTACTCTTTTAAAACCGTTTCTCAACAACGATAAAAGCACAAACGACGAACAAGTATGATTACTAAAATCACCGCATCGCTGTCAAGAAAATGGCAGGAGTAATTTTCGTGTATCTTTGAGGCGATTGTCGGGATTTAAAATACAAGGACGTGATTGGCAGAACATTTCGATACAATCAAACGGAAATATAATTGCTAGGATATTGTACAGACGGGTCGACGGGAAAGCCGTGAGATCACCCGATTCCAAAGACCGACGGAAAATATGATGGCGGAACAATAGCTTGCAATGGTGGAGACGTCCAAATCATTATTTATTGTTTCGTTAACGAGCTCGAAAGAAACGTGGGGTGGATTCGTGGCTCGATGCCCGCGCGCTCCGGAACTTAAAGCTGACTCATGCCACCGACACATTTTGACCTACCTATCTTAACCCCTTCAGAAATTAACAGAGGTACGTACGGCGCTACAGTAAGATTCTATCTCCAGCTACGGATATCTGGTTTCCATAAGGGAAATTATTCAATTCCGTGCATATAGTGTAAAGCGAGAGGGTTCGGATATTCATGAATCGGTGTTAGCTTCGCACGGGTCGTTTCGCCAGTGCACGGATACCGCTTTACATAAGTACACCTGCTTAACTATGAAGTGCTAAAATTCACACTATGTCCAAATAAAGTTAACTATTTCCATTTACAATAATAAGACGAAAGTTTAAAAGAGTTTTTTTTTACCTAGTAGTCTGGTTTTAGTACAATATGTTTTTTTATTCGTTCTACAATTCCACCAAAGATGCAAAAGCAACTCTCCGAAACGCCAAAGATAGTACTCGCACGGCGGACCCGATAATATCGATTCACGTAAGATCTTTGATCGATCTTTGATAAGGGATTAGTAAGTATTCATTTTTTTAATAAAATGTGCAAATTGAGATATAGGCTGTACGGACCTATTAGAATCTCGGTATATGGCAGACTGATGCGCGAGCGTACAGCAAGTGACAGCATACTTTACAAACTACCTGCCTTAATTTGATAAGAAATATTAAACGTTACAATTATCAAATGTGAAGCTACCTACGAAAATATATCGAAATAATACAACAAAAAAACTGACTGCAATATTAGTTTATCATAATATGTTTTGAAATGAGGGCTCAAACTAACATACATACTCGTAGGTCATCATATACGTAACCCTTCTTTTTGCTTCACCGTATTCGGGTATATATATATAGACTATATGGTATGAGTAATATGTTTTACAAATTGTCAATTATAGATGCCATTGAGAACTAAACATAATTAAACGCAAGCAAAGATTAAAAAAACCGACTTCACCCCTTTATCTTCGGAACTTTGATCAGATTTAATGTATTAAACACGGATTATTGACTATAACTCAAAAACAAGAAATCAGATGTTGATCAAATTTCAATGGGACTACAAGAAAAGCACCAGCTTTCAAATAAAAAAAAATCATCAAAATCGGCTCACAACGAAAGAAGTTATGAGGTAACCTTTGAAGTCGGTTAAACGAGAACATCGTCAAAGTAGGCGTACAAAATAGGCATTATTGACTATATTTAAAAAACTAGAGATCAGATCTTGATCAAATTTAAATGGGACAAATTAGAAAGCTACATCTTTCAAACTAAAAAAAAATTTTTGAAATCGGCTCACGTGGATTGAAGTTATGAGGTAACACATAAAAAATGTTTGAGGTTAAACGGCCCTGAAATTGCGCGTATATCATAAACAAAGCACAAAAAATAAGCAAATATTTTTCACCTATATAATTTAGTGCAAAATAAGACTCCAAGGCCGATCACTGTATACAAAAGTTACGACAAAGAAGACTGTTCGCCGCTTATTCGTGATCATGACTAGCAGAAATCCGGTGACAGACATATACCCATATTTTAGTGGCAGTAAATAGCACGAGTGATTCCTTCTGTATCACTGAATACTATTTTCACAAGCTTTTATTTAACTTGATTCGTTCGTATCCCTGTCGGTTTAAAATATGACGTTTTAAATTTTTCAAAGGACTTGCTAGCATTTGGTAGATGTAAAATATATCCGCACCTACCTACTAACTTCGTAAATACTCTACCATGTAACTGTGATAATGGAGCGGAAGATTGCCATAGAAAGTCATCAATAAATAACATACCGGTAGAGGTGTTTAGGCAAACATTTTTTTTTAACAAAACAAACCTTGACTGTAATTAGACTAAGAAGTCGCCCTAATCCGAATATTAGAACAAGTTGTTTCGACTTATATCGCGGGTGCCGGAAACATCTAAATCACACACACAATTACAACCAGAACTATAAACACAAATTTCCCTTTGAAGTGCAAAATCGTGCTGAGTCAGGAATCGAACCCGGCACTCGCATCGTAGAAGGTGATATCAACTATGCTAGCATCAGTTTGTAATTGTAATACAGTTCCAAATATGTTATCTTATAAATGCCTGTTTGGAAAGTTTCACGATTGGAAATACACATATACCGTCGGTATCATTGATTTTGCAAATACTATTGATTACTGTTTACGTATAACGTATAAACTAAATGCCGCATTGTATTTTTCGTAGAGTATATTCAGAAACTACTTGTCTTGATTTAAAGATAGATAGATAAATAGAGTGACACTCGTCGCGCGTTCCGTCTGGTCGATCGTAACTGATTGACAAGGTTAAGTAATGTTTAATCAGACCAGCTCTAGGATGGGTGACCGTTTAGTGGGATTTTCAACTGAGTGTCACCGTGAACAGTGAATGGCATTTTCAGAATTATCGAATGCTATTAGAAAACGCATAAAATAATATTAAAACCAATCTATTACACAAACGCATTTACTTAAAGTCCCACACTTAATTAAAGAGTGAACGAAGAAAACTGACTTGGGTTGCGAACGCTAAACATTCACACCACATTAAAATACATAGAACGAGTAATATTTTCCCTTGAAACCTAAGGAAATTATTGTTTCTGTCGGGAATTGAACTAATACACACTGCTTTTAAGTCAGGACACAGAGCCTCTACGATAGCAAATCGGTCTTAGCTCTCATTAATTCAAATATTGATATAACTTGTACCCAAACTCAATTGAACATTTACTGCTGCACTGCAAAAGGTAGTCAGACAAGGTTATTACATAAGACTTTGATAGAATTGCAAGATGTTAACCTTGTTATGGAGACGACGGTCGTTTCCCGTCGCCAGTCAGCGCCCGTCTACAGCCTAATGGAGTAAATATTCTACTGAAAGTAGCATCTAATACTATGCATGTTGTTGGGTAAAATTGTATCTAGTAACGAAGAAAAATATTTTCGGTTGGATAAATACATTTAGGGCAAAATGTTAAAATTTTAAATCTCTATTAAGTAATGAAATTCGAAACATAAACTTTACATTATTTAATATATTTATTAAAACTTAACAATAAAAGCCAACATTGCGCATACAGAAATATTTTATTTTATGCTCAAAATGAAAATAATGATTTTCATTTTGAGCATAAAATAAAATATTTAAATGAGGATTAACGCTGAACGCTGTCTATTTAACTTTTAAAGTCGCAGTAGTTACATAATACATCGGGCGCAAAGAAAATGTGGTAAACAAAAAAGCAGTTTTAACCCTGAAAATGTAACGTACCAAATCTATTGGAAGATCACAGTGTAAGAATGCTATATAGGTTAAAGATGAGACCGAAACTAATTTAGAACTTCAATTCACTCTAAATTACGTTACACTATTTCTTACGTAGGTAAATTGTAGGTGCCTCGCAGAATTGTGTTGATCTAAAAAGTAGGTCGCGACGTTTTTCCGTACCTCACTCGAGGAAATCCCATTCCTTTGTACTCCAAAGTTTTTCAATTAGCAATTAGTTGATTAAAAAACAGAAACGCGTGTGAGACGCGACTGGGCGCCGGTGACGGGGTGACACGTATATATCACGATTTAGGAGATCGTAAAGACATTTTACACGCATCGTCGGCTGAGTGCCGAGTTCGTAATTCGGTGAGGCGCCCACCGACACAGGAATGAGCCAAGTTTCAGGAGCGCTGCGGCCGGATGAGAAAACATTGGAGAAGTTCTTGCCAAGTGATAGACAAAAACGACTAAATATATTTATCGGGGCTTAGTGAACGCACATCGCTGTAGAGTTTCAAGTTACGCCATGAATAACAATGGCCACGCGTCAACTTTTGTACCTACGGCAAAAGATCAACGCTTCTTATGAATTATACGAGTATGGGAAAACTTCGAAGTTTTGTAATTAGTTCACGTTACGGGTGCAAACAGCGGTAATTAGTTAACTTTAGCGCTTAACGACCGGCCGAACGTGAAGAATCGACTCCCTTTATGAAGATTTGTTTGTATTGCTTTCATAAAACTTTCAATATACCGACGTTTATTAGTATGAGTAAACACGAGGGACGTGCAATTTAGAGCAAATAGCTCAATAAGCACAAAGGATACGAGTTAACGCAGAAACAAGGCGGGCATATGAAACATGTCCCGGCGGCGGAGTCGTAATAAGTACCGCTCAACTCGATCATAAATAAAAGGAGAGAGGCATAATAGGCGCGTCAGGGACGTCAACGAAAGCTGGCGAGGGGCAAATCAACCGTCCGCCACCGCGGAGGATCCGATAAAAATATCTCTCGACTTGACTTCGCAAATATCCACGTACAACGGAACTCGGTACGAGTGCTCGCATGCAAAACAACATTAGCCTTCGAGATACTACCAACTCCGAATATCGCAAACTTTTATGCGTAAACTTCACAGTATAAGAACAGAATGATCTTCCCCTCTCGACACCGGATTATTTTATTTTAGAATTTCACCTCTTCCGCAGATTCTTTGCAATTTATCAAAGAGATATGTCGAGGGGAGGAAACGGCGACGATGACGTCGCACGCGCCCGGCGCCCGCTGCTACTCTCGCTGATAAATCATCACGCCCGAAATGAATTTATCTCTTATTGAAGTGCTGTATTTCTTTTTTATCTCTCCTTTCTGAAATATTACTCCGAAATATTATGCGGGAAATGTTCTGTCTGTACGATTCTCGCCTCAATAATAAACAAAAGCGACCAGACGAACGCTAAGTTCATTCATGAGAGCCATGTTCATGAGGTTAAACGTTTATCCCAAAGAGCTTACGATGAGGAAATGGTAATAAGTATTACCAGAAGTATTAAAGTCATTGGTTCTTCAGGACCTTCATAAATATTTATAGAATCCCACGGGAAATTTAACTTGAGGAGTTCGAATTCTAAACGAAAGAATTATGAAATGAGTGAGATGAAATTAACTCTGATGTTGAATGAGGTAAGTACTAGTACCTCTTCATTTATATTCATGCATGATTTAATCCTCGTTTTTGCTTATGCAAAAATTTTGCATAGTTCAATTAATTAGCTTCAAACGTAAAAATATACTCATCCTCATATGTAAATTTAAACTTTACTGTAGCGGACTCAATTTAAACAACGTTTACAAAATACCGAGTGTTGTGTGTGATGTTGTACTAAGTGTATTATGATTTTGGTGATTTTTTTAGTATGCAATGTTTTTAACATGCTCTCAAAAGGGTTGTTTGTAATGGATAATTATGTATACTTAGCAAATTGGGTAGCCTAAGATTGTAAAATGATTATAACTCGTTGGATTTAATAAGCTACGTAAACATTTATTCGGTTACGTAAACATTTATTCGGTATATTATTAACTCCTTTTCGTTTTTCCCACTAAGTGGGATCAGCACAACATGTGTTCCTGGAAAAAGAATATATTGAATAAAACAACCTTCAACATCGACAATCGCGTATCTTATATGTCTCTTGATGTTTGAGTCTCCGTGTGAACACAAACTCTATAGTGATCGTAATATCAGAAACTAAATTATTACTAAAACTATCGTGAGTTGTATTCATATTGACTTAGTTCCGGTTGTACTCAGGTTATGTTTAATTTAATCGAGAAACTCGACCGGTGTTCGAGCGATATAGACGCTCATCCTCGAGAGCATGCGCTGTAGCGGCAACGAGACGTACACTTCTTGCTGTCGTTGCCGTTACAGCGCATGCTCCAGAGGATGAGCGTCTATATCGCTCGAACACCGGTCAAGTTCCTCGATTAAATTAAACATAATGTGAGTACAACCGGTACTAAATCAATATCAAAAACTATAATACTGAAAAGAACTAGCGATTGAATCCGAAAGATATTATATGATTCAATGTTAATCTCGAAAACCTTAGAAATCATTAAGGAAGTATATGTCATACTAGCTTTTGCCCGCGGCTTCGCTCGCGTTAAGAAGTACTATTTTAAAATTGACAAAGTTTCATACAAACTTTCATCCCCTATTTTATCCCCTTGGGGGTAGAATTAATCAAAATCCTTTCTTAGCGGATGCCTACGTCATAACATCTACCTGCATGCCAAATTTCAGCCCGATCCGTCCAGTGGTTTGGGCTGTGCGTTGATAGATCACTATATCAGTCAGTCAGTCAGTCAGTTACCTTTGAGTTATATATATTTAGATTTGTGTATTGGTTGTGGGTTTATAAAATTGGTCGCTATGACGTCTTATTACATATTCATAAATATTTGTGTGTTCAAATCATTTTACCTATTAGACAGATACCTACCAAGTTATAAACATACTTTTTACGCACACTATTACACACAAAATTTCGCATTTATTATGTTGGTGTTATAACATTAAAATGGTTAAAGCGGCTGATCAATACAAAACAGCTTCATAAGCTGGCTATATAAAGGCGAATGATCAGTTTTCATTCGACCCAATTATGAGCTGAACAACTTGAGCATATTTAAACAAGCTACAAAACTAAATACAAAATAATGATACCGAAGAGGGAACGACGTAATTACCGTTATCATTAGATATTATTTTACAAATACAGTCGCCGACATACGGGTCGAAAGGGGGTTTTGAGGCGAGAACAACCAAAGGTGCCTAATCTTAATTAATAAACAAGCAAACAACAGGTCGAGTTACACAGAAGGGCTTAGTTTAGGTAAGTGCCTATTTAAGCAATAGCACGTTTCGAGTTTAAGTTCGTGAGGGCCGATCGAAGCTGTGACTCGCTCAGTTGGGCGGGCGGTAGAGAGACCGGTCGGGATCAGGCGCTCTGTCACGCACCCAACATCTTTCAACGACACGTACAGAGACCCTAATTGATATTTGCTAACGAAGACAGTCATCGGTACAATTTCAATACATCAGGCGACCGTAGTTTCCCATAGAACAGAGCTCCCTCACGTACCACGTTTGTATGAGTTGTTTATTAAGCATGAGGAGGCACAAATTCACCGACTTTTATTTTCGCTTTCGGCACCAACCTTTTCTTAGTATATTAGACACAGCTCTGAGAAAACAAGTAACTGTGAATTCTTTAGATTCGCAAAACGAAATTTATTTTACTTCCCGATTTGATTAAGGAAATTGATTAAATTGCCGGATGCTGAGTTACGTGAAGAGATTACATGGCAACTGTTTTATACAGGTTTTAATCGTTTTGCCAAAGAGACATTCCAGTCCAGTGATCAAAGTCGGTTTAATTAAAAATCTTGCAATAGATGGTTGTCTAAAACCCAAGCAAATCCGAGATTTTCCTTTCTCTACACAAAAAGGCTTTAATGAGATCTCCTTCAGTTGTGGTCAGTGTATTTTTTCTTCCTAAATAATACCTAACAAGCCACGAGAAATCCCTATTCCATATATTACGAGTATGACCCTAATATTATTATAGTCCGGGTGCAAACAATAGTTTCATTTGAAATAGAATGTATTTTGTGTTAAAGGATAGGAGTGAGGTATATACGAGTACACCCAGGGTTATACATTAGTTATATTTTTTATATTGGTCTCGATTTTTCGATGCTAGAATTTCGTTTGTAAGGTTACCAATTAAATAAAATTTTAATAACGTAAAATTAATTTTGTAGAACATTGAGTTGAAAGTTTTATTAATTAACGCATTGTAGGTAAGCACAAAAATAGACGAATAATGATAGTTGTTCGAGTTAAGAAACAAACTTCTATTAAATCCTTGCATGTAAGACACATGTAAATGACTTTTTGAGCATAAATGTAAATTCAGTAAATATGCTGAATTTACAATACATTTATTTTTTACTATTAAAGTTTTCGTAAGTTATACTTTATGTAAATGTAACGGCTTGACTCACGATCTAAGGTCGATGCGACCTAGGTTTACATTTATAGGCTATACATTTATTCCCAAATACCTCTGCGAATCATCACAAATGTACTACTAAATTTTGATTCCAATATCAGAGAAAATTATTAATGAGATACTTATACCTACTCAAAAAATAAACATGTAAAGTGCCACTCAAATACAGCAAACAACTCTCTTCTTACCTGTCTAACACAATCCGACACAAATTTTGCAGTAAAATCAGATTTTATTCAAGGTACAGTTAACAAATGCGAAAATATATTCTCGCAATTTCTTCTACGAGCCGCATATTAAATTAGACTGAAAGGAGTAAAATAAAAATGTAAAGCGGATCTCGGCGCAACGGGGAAGAAAAAACGGCCAAGTACGTCGCACTTTGCTACTTAATGTTCCGTATATTGCTCGTTTTTGTGATAACGTTTCATAAATTAGCCAGGACACGAAACTTTGCCCCCGGTATTTTCTCACCTAGTAGTTTAAATATACTTATGTTATCTTACGTTTTATTTCTTATACATATTCAAAGTTTCAAGAATTTTATTTGCATCTGTTACGTAGAGAACTACCTTTAAAATTAATCTTTTTTTATACAAAAAGAAATAAATAGTGAGGTAAAATAGCCAGCAAGTCTAGTTCATTTGGCATGGTGCCGAAAAAAAGTGTTACTGATAACGTCAAAAGCGGCATATGTAACACAGATAGTGATCCCAGTTAAGGTACTAACCTAGATGGTTAGTTTATATTTACAGAGCCATTGTGTTATATATATTTATATCGCCACAATTGAAGCATATAGCCATTATGTAGGTTTATATATCACAATAATCATAATTGCATTTATTTACTTTACAAGAAAGTCCACAAAACAGTGTAGGTACACTATTACAAAGCTACTTATTTATATTATAATTTATAGCAGTCATGGGACTTGTATTGACAATCAGATAAACTTATAGAAAACACAAACATCTACATAAATTGGCAATATAAATAAATAAAGTCGTCGTCGTGACACCCAAAACGCGGTCTGCCTGGCGTCAAAGTAACTGATTGACAAGGTTAAGAAATGTTAAGCTGTCGGTTCCGGATGTTAGTCGTAAGACAATAGTCGTTAAGTCATAATCATTTATTTTTTATTTTATATGATCGGAAATTGCCGCATATATAAAAGATGATCACTTGAGAACGGCTCGACCGTTGCGTTCGCAATGCTCAGGACAAACTTTTGGTTAAACATTTTTTCAAAATCCACCGAATTTTGCACCCGTGTGAAGCTGGAGCAGGTCGCTAGTTTTCAATTAAACGATTGACACGACTGTTTTAATTAATGCGGCTATTTATTCAACATCACAATAACACAGGTACTCTTAAATTACAAGTATTACATAGTTGATTTACCTCGGTTTCTACTTCCGCGGCACAACCTAGTTAGCCAGCAATAAGATTAAGGAATGAGCTATACAACATTTAAAAGTGACGCTTAGGTCGTTTTGTCTTTCGCTAAACGGGGTTCCATCGCGAATTTCTTTTAATAGAACGGTGGAGGGAACGTTCGCTTTTAGAAAATGAAATTTAGTATCGAGCGTTCAGGAGAGAGACAGCGACCCGGCAAACTGAGTGGCACTGGCACATGCCTGTCCCGGCCTGGAATTCTCTCTGCACCCCTCTGCATTCACCTTTAGATTTATTATTTAAACAACGTAAAAAATGTGTTTCCGTACGCTTTGCTGACGTATTTGTGAATATGCTTGGCTGCCCAAGCAGATTCAGGAATATTTTTTATTCACAGGTTTGTCTTTTTTATGTAGGTACACACTTGCTTAGGTTATTGTTTAGTTGCTAGCTTGCTTAGGATATTGACGCATATCACAGAACTTCTTCTAGGCTGAATATTTATCAATGTCATCAAAAGTAGGTATACCGTTAGCTGAAGACGTCAATGTTCGGTTTAAGATCTTAATAGTTAAATAATAGAACATTGATTCAATTGAAGAATATTTTTAATGTTAAGGATGTCGAAAAGGGTCATCAGTAAGTTTTTGGTTAAATATTGTTGTTTAATGCTCTGCTATTTACTCTAAGAGTAAAAAATATTTCAAGTAGAGATATATAAGAGCTTTCAAAATTTTAACTAGTCTGTTTTTAGGCAAGCATTTCACTATCTCTATCAAACTATCCAAGTCTAAATTAACTACTCTTGTAGTTTCTGTTTTATTTTTATTCTCGATAGGCAAGCTTTTGACCACTATCTCACCTGATGGAAAGTGAAGATGTGGTCGAAGATCATCATTACTAACCCATCGATGAGATAAGGGTCAAGATCAATTTTTATTAGGTAGTATACAGAAGTTGCACCAAAACGAGAAGTTAAGCTGCAGTTCATACTTTTTCTGAAATCATTGCAATTTTTCACGTAGCTTTGCAATGGAAATAGACAGTATAAATATAGCTATAAAGCTATAAAACTGGGCATAAGCCCAGTTTTATAGCTCAACATATTTTTTAAGGTTCTAGAACTAAATTTGTTATATTCAGTCCATCGTCGTCATCTTGCCAACTGCTCTCTGCAGAAGTCCTTGTAATATTAGAAAATCGGCGCAGTTTTAAGTTCTTGGACATGTATTAATGCGACAAAAAATATATCCAACACAATATCAGAGCGATGTTACATAAAGTTTTGGTCACCTTAACTATTTATTTATGGTCTATACGGGATATATTTTGGCACCGTTGATGCCCACTTTGTACTTAACGGCGCTTGTATCAAACATGAATATTTAACATAAATACTAATTTGTTTACCTACCGAAGTTTAAAGCTACGATACGTTTGCAACAGATTTATATTTCAAATTAAAAAATGACCAAACCAGATCAAGTGCAAACTCGAAATGTCGAAGCGATACGTGGTATGTACAGTCTTCACGAACTAGATCTAGAATAACTGAATGACTTTGAAGTCACTTCAAGTCAGTGGCAACCGTTTGAGCCGTCGCGTCGATCCTAATTAAATAAACAAAGTTTAAACTGTTAAGTTTGTATGCGCGTTTTAAGGAGAAAACTTCTCATTTCGTGGATAAAGTATCTCCTAAACAAGGCTTAAGTATACATGGTTTCAGGTTTAAATAAGTAACGAATAAACCTTGCCATAAAATAACAACGTAAAAGTTAAAGTAAGTACTAAAAACCGACTCGTTTAAAAAGTTGTTTTAAAATGTTAGTCTTATAAAGCTAACATATATTGGAATGAATTATTTAAATATGATACAACCAAACTGCTTAGTTCGTATACAACTAAGATTGGAGTTTGACATTGATTCATAGTATCTTTATTAAAATCAGAGCAGCGGTTTATAAGAACGCATTAACATATAAATGAATCTGGCAATTAGTCATTAATTTTGATGAGGCTCTATGGGTCTCATGTGAATAAATAATTTTGAATGTATTATGTTACAACATTAATAAAATAAATCACCTTAAATACATACACTACATTCTTCAAACAATGACAACAATTTTATATTATATTGTGTAGGTCATTACAATTGCTGTCGTTTATTCACGTATATATTATTATATTACTGGCAGTATGTATCCCTTGAGCACATCAACATGACTGACCTTCAACACTTTCCCTCACCAGCTGTATATTTTTTTCTGTTGTCAACTATCAACGTTTTGCTACCTAGTTCAAACAGCGATGTAGTTGACACTGTTAAACTCATTCACGGCAACTTTTGCCGGGCCTTTACATGTAGGTACATATAAAGTGTTCATCAAGTCTAGTAAGCAGGTATCTTCTAAGTAAGCTTGCTACAAATTCAATCTTATCATCGCTTTCTATCGGTGACAAAGTGGTCAATTGTAAATCTTACAGTTAAACTTCCTATCAGATTTAGGATTCGTTTCGTCGGTTGCATATTTCAAATATATGCATACGTTCTCGTCCATTTCTAAGGTCAATTTTCATCCCAACCAGCACGTATGTGCACCCGTAACTCAAGCTTACACATGTCATACCATCAACGATATATCTTATTCCGTGCCTCTTTAGTCACCGGAACGAGTGTGTACACAACGTAAGGTAGCACTAAGTCCTAGAGTCCCTTATTTACGATCTCTTATACTATCCACCATGAAATGGTTTACGAGTATACAAGGATAGTGGGCGGGCGACGAGGCAAATTTATCGCGTGCAGCCATACTGAAAACTGGGAGCTATACGAGTGTCCAAGTCATAAAACTCCACTTTGATGCATAAAACAATACCCAGACATCAGGCTCAGGGAATTCAATCACTTTAAAAGACATAATATCTCATCGTGCAAGTGATGGATCAGTATAATCCATTCAATCACTTTAATATACTACTAACATCTTGGTAGCGGTATCTTTTGGGTCAGGCAAGGGTTCAACGCATAAAGTTTATCTGTTATGCTATTTCGAGATTCACTAAACTATTCATGTGTGTTAATCTTAACATTCCCTTCATTTGTTATGATATTATTTACAGACGGCCTCCAAATTTAAGAGACGAGGAAGCATCACTGAATCACATAAGTATCAAATATAAAACATTACTAAGAGTTAAAGGAGTAAAAATTGAATATAACATAACAGTTAAAATATGTCTTAACTTCAATGAGAAAGAGAATAAGAGCGCTACCCAGTGCCATAGTAATTGGATTGGTAGACATTTGTTTTCTACGATCGTTTACTCTGAAATGCATTTCCAAGTGATAATAACTATTCTTGGAATTAATTAATGGCCCTCCTTTAAAGTTTGGGATAATAACGTTTGGACGGCGCCAGATGTTGATGAGTGTAATAGCCGCGTTATGAATTTTAACGTCTGCCAGACTAAAATCTGAACGAATATTGAACACAGTAAAAAAGGAAATTATTACGCTGGGAAAGAGATGTTTCTCCGCTGGAAGGAAATTTACGAGGAAGCCTGAAAAATAATTAAGATAGAATCTCATTACGGAGGGCCACATTGAACGAGGCTTTCTGCTTCTGCTAACTGGATTTCTAGAAAACGATAGTTGAATTCGAAAAAGATAAATCGATAAATTGTTGCCGTGATTAGCGCCAACTGCTTTATCGTAACTGATTCAACGTACGGAACGTCCAATATTTGGTTATGCGATAGTAATTATGAAGGAAATTTCTAAATTTTTTTCGAGCTTTCGTTATTTATCGTGGTTAGTTGGGTAGTAAGACATGTGGGACATAAGGCAACATCCGTAAAGCCATGTCTGATGTCTTTAGACAGCTAAAAAAGGCAGAAACAAGCCTATACGACAAGTATCTGCCTTGATTTTAGTAAAGGTGTAATTTAATCAAAACACAATACACTTGGCGATGTATTTATGTTTGGACGGCATCCAAAGAAGTTTACAGACGGCGAACTATCCAAGATGAGCATTACGTAAATGAGAATTGTCACTAAATGTTTTGCTGAATCAACAAACCTTGAAATTGGAATTTTCTATACCACCAGAATTCGCTTAAGATCACGAAAGTATCATGTGCTTACAACGCCTAAGGCCACTCATCCCTTAATTCTATATTACATGCACCCCGAAAACTGAAGAAACGCAGTTACAAACTCCAAGTCGTATAATGTCTTGCTTGAATGCACAATGAGTACTGCTGGAACGCAGATACTCACCCTAATGTTTCTAAAGTGCAAACGTCGGCTCATGAACAGTAACACTCGACTACCAAGAATGTGAGTAAATAAACAGGGCTCGCACACATGCACATGCGGGTTCACATTTCATGAAGGGGTCATGCTATGACAGAGCCCTGAGTTTCACCGCAAATTGAGCGGACCACCGGACCTTATGCCTTGGTACGCTGTATAACGACTCGATGGAATCTTACAAATACAACGAACGGTGACCTCAGGAATCTAGGGTGTTCATATTAATTTTATTACACAGTCTAGACATAGTCTAGATTAAAATTAATTGTTATGGTATGATCAGTATGGCTTGTTGATCAGAAATTTTCTAAGAAAAAAATAAACTTATATATTAACTGGAATAATATTCAGGTATATTTTTTAATCTCTTGTAACATTTTGATGAAAAAAAGTTCGTATTGTTTTTCGAGGGATATTAAAAACAATTTATTATCTTATTTTTATTTGGCGCTAAAATGGTAGGTTGATTAACAATTTAAATTGTTAAATTTATCACTGTACCTATGTTATTTAACAACAATAATATATTTAAAGAGACTATACCAATAGGTGAAGACCTACGAATCTTTTCATCAAATATCATTACGCAAATTTGCTTCGTGGCTAATTTGCTTATACAACTTAGTACAAATAATATGGATATTTACGTTCCCAAGAGCGTTTAATACTATTGAATTGCACGTAGACTCGGCTCTTCAAATGATGGCACGCACGTAGTCTCTCTCGAGAATCGCGTTCCGCAATCACTCGGTTGCGTGCATTACACCGAACGAATGCGTATCCGAGTGCCTTTGGAAAACTTTCCCGGTATGTTTATATTATACTTTATTAAATAACAAATATAATGCAGGAATAATAATCACTTTATGAAATAATATTAAGAAATTTTATTTTTAATAGGAGGTAGTTTATTTAATTTTCTCCATACTATTTTGTCATTAGTCTCCCTGTGTCCACGAACACTGAAATGTGTTCGAAACGACAATAATAAAAATAATTTAAAATATATGTACTCGTTATTCAGAGAAGTTAAATTAAACGTATAATAATCGCCAAAACCAAAAAACCAATACAATAATAATTTTATTTTTATTTATATCACTAGTGAACAGAAATGATTAAACGACACTTAAATAAAATTATTTTATAAGATAAAGTCAAGTATAATTAGTGGACGATTGACATAAATACCGACAGATACTTGCGATTGGTAATTGCGAACTGACCCCCTATTGCCCATCTCTGTTGCAAACGGTTTCAATACTTTGACAAAACTCCTAAAAAAATAAGGTTAATTTTAGCTTAATTCAAATAGAAACCGCATGCAACAAAGATACGGAATAGGGGGGCTGGTCGCAAATATAACACTCCCTAAAGACCTAAGGCGCAATTGAAATGTGTGTAGCTAGACTAAAATGTGGGCTCGTCAAATGACGGCACGCACGTAGCCTCGCGAGAGTCGCGTTCCACAATCATTCGGATGGGTGCATTACCGACGGGATGCCGCGCCGCCCTGTGTGTGCTCATCCAAATGCCGCTCATATCGCCGCCCAGCACTATGCGAACAGCCAACAACACTCCATATTAAAGGCCCAAATTGCAGTTTAATTTATTCCGGACGTGTCTCGGCAACGGAATCGCAATAACAGGCAAAACAATACCGCCGTTTATTGAGGGCTGTTTGATTGCATTTACAGATACAAGTACAACCGATACGGACGTGTTGCAGCGTGTTAGTATTACGTAACTACGTTTAATCGCGCTGTGGCCATAGGAAATTCAGTAACGGGTGTTTGGATAATGATAATTGGTCATCGTTAATTGGATTCCTCTATTTGATGATTTGTTGATTTATTTCACCAATTTATCAGGTTAATGTGTTCCAGGTTTGTAACGTCTGGAGTAAGAAAGACGACTTTTATGCTTTCACTGATACAAAACAACACAAATATTTTACTGTCCAATTAAACAGGTGTTAGGACAGTATTACAGCTTATATATTAGTTTCCGTGAACCCTATACTCTGCACTGGGTCATTTTAGATCCCGTACAGCGTTGTTACAGCAACCCCCTCTGGTCATTCGGCTTTGTTCTGAATCATCACTTGTTTATGCACATATATTTAAACTGACAAGCCGAATATGATGATATATTACCTATGCTATAATGTAGTCTCTTTTGATATATGAGCAACAGTTTAAAAGACATAATATTAACGTACATACAAACACAGATCACCGTAAACTAAGTACTAAGGACTAAGACTTGTATCGCAGGTGTCAAAAACATTCAGATATATACACAATACACACATAGAACAAGAAACATAAATTTCCCTTGTGATGAAAATTTAGGCCCGCTCCGGTAATCGAACCCGGTACCTGCCGAAGGCAGAAGTGCAACCAATTACGCACGATAGTTCAATCAGCTTTTAAGATAAGTGTTGACATACATAGAGTTTAAAGAAAAAGTTGAATAAATCTAAGGTTATGCAGGCAGAAACCTTGATTGAATATTTTCGAACCCATCGGTCAAACTTCTAGAATATCTAGAAGCTATAGGTAGTAAAGTAGCAGTTACTGTATATCTACCGTTTTAATCTTCAAATTTAAATAGTCATCATAGAATCCTAACTAGCATACTGTTCTAGTGCCATATTCGAAAGCCAAAATACCCAAGAGGTGTACTCGTGTATGTGCGAGTTATAGAGCGCTTGTGCAGCACGCCTCGCAATTTCATATGTAAAGCCGTTGTAAGCTCACAGCCTAGTAAAAGCACGAGTACATACATATGTTCTAAGAAATTCGTAAATATAAAATAACTGCTACCACAATGATAATTATATTCTAGTGTATATTTTATACGATTTTTTATAAAAAAATACACTAACCGATGGATGGTAAATTACCATAACATTCCATAATACGCTGAGTATTTAATGTTCCACACATTTTCTGTTGCGCTGCAGTAAAAATATCAGTTGTTTAATATTTGTTGGATCGGGTTCGATTCCCGGCGAGAACATAGGTTTTCTCCCCAAGGAAAATTTGTGTTTCTGGTTCTGGTTGTGATTGTGTGTGTGATGTGAATGTTTCCGGTACCCACGACACAAGTCATAGAAGACTTAGACTTACTGTAGGGTTGTGATTATGAAAGCATTTATGTTTACGTTTATGTTTTTATACAGTAAACCCCATAGACATTCTACATAAGGACTTTGAAATGTTAAATTACACGGAAGTAAAAAGATCATTTTTTTTTTTTTTCAAAATTGATTAGTTGGTAAAATATTGGTTGTACTCGGTACCAATATAACCTAAGACTTGTGTAGTAAACGTTAGCTCCAATACGATGTTTTAAACATTTGCACGGTTATTTATGTTGTTAACCTTCATGTATGTGCTGCTGCAAAATAGTTGTACATTCTGCAGCCACATATCTATGCAACTCTAGAATGATCTAGTAGCATGTCCTCGATACCAGTGCTGTAAACCTGTCCGTGTTTGCAGATAGACGGTATTTAATTGAACTAAAATTGTTTGTCAGCCAGATACCCGACACGGTTTCTCCGTCGGGAAGCTCGCAGTTTACGTGAGAAACCAAACGAGCAGCTCCGAGCTGGCATACCTATATCTTACTGTTTGCTCAACCGACCTCGTACCTACATCGTCTGTTTAATCTAAATGAAACTGTGTTTCTGTTGTTCTTAAGCTACGTTCGTTTTTCTCTGTACTATTCATAATATTGTTGAGAGTACAACGCCTAGCAAACGGGCATAGGTACGTTTAAGTTCGCAATTAGTATGATATATTGGCGCTCAACTCAAGCTCTTCTGTGCAACGGTACCTATTTTAGGCTAGTTAGGTACGCAGTAGTTGTTGGTGTGAAAATTATGTTCGTTTACATATTACATAGATGCACACAGTACAAAACGGCGGCAAACTGGCGTGCGACTGGCCGACTACCCAAGGAAGCGAAACTTCACCGCTGTTGTTTTGTATATAATTAAGATAGTTGTATACATCCTTAAGTTTAGACCCGGTTGCACTTCGCAAACGTTTCGAACTTCGTAAATTTTGTGTCAGAGAGAACTTCTATCGAAAGTTTAATAATTTGTAACGAATATCTTAGTTAAGCTGATTTTAAATTTGAATAACGTCCGCGCCCCATTTTCAGAACACGCCCGTAATGCACTTTCATTAAAATGTAGGGGATGTTTAAAACATGAGAAAAACAGAATTGCGCAAGTATCCACTTAGCATTATTTAAAAGGATTATGAAGTGTGGTTTGCGATATATCTTCTTAACGACTTCCTGCATGCGACGCGTTCGAGGCAAGGAATGTGGCGGATCTTATGAGCTGAGCGGCTAGCGGGTTTCTAGTCAGCTATCTACCCTCAGAAAACTGCGGCCGCAACTGATTCCAATCTCACACGCTCTCTCGTCGTTTTTCATAGCGACATGCATATTCAACACAACAATAAATCATTCGGAGCCATTCCCTCGCAGCCAAACGAGATGACCTACCTACCGTTATGTCGCCGGCGAACTCGAATATATCACACACAAAAGTGTAAGGAAACAAACGAAACCGCCGAAATACAACGTTAATAATTATTTACCCTTTTGAGTCTTTGATAAATAGCGTCATTATTATCACCGGAGTTGAAAAATGGCTTCTCTTGATATTTATTCAAATAGCTAGCCCACGCGAATATTATTTTTATGCGACTTGTGATTTCAGCATTGGCCTTTTTATATTTTTAACGATCGCCTTTTTCATTATTGTGCTGATATAACGGAACGAAAGAGCATGGCAGAACTAATTCTCATTTATATTGCTGGACAAATATTCGATATATTGCAAAACGATAATTGCCAAGCCAATTATAGAAATTCGGTTCAATTCAATATGCGAGTGGATTTCTAATGTATGTATTTGCCTAATGAATGCTTTTCGATTATCGAAATATTTCCTAAGTTTCACTTTGTGGATTTTTCAATGTGATAATTAAATTGCATTTTGATATCGATAGCAAAATAGAAATTATACAAAAAAAGAAATAGTGAACAAGAAGACCCAATTGGCGCAGTGGCCGATCTCTGCCCTGTAGTGGGTCTTGAGTTGGATTCCCGACAGGAGCACAATTACCCTTCCCAAGGGACATTTGTACTTCTGGTTCTGAGTGTGATTATGTGTGTGATTTAAATGTTTCCAGCATACATCCAACACAAGTTCTTGTGTGGAGCTGCTACTGTTCTTCTTCTGCGGTAGCCGATTATTATTTAAATTAGTTTCCGAGTTTTTGTTTAGGTACGTGTTTTATGTTTGGATGGGTTTCATTTAGATGAGTGTGTGCAACTAGAGCGTACTTACCTATAAGCCAAAGCTAGCTAAAACTGTGAAGGAAACCAGCATATCTTAGAATTTAAATAAATTTATAGTAGGTATGTTGACTTTTTATGAAAATCTCAATTTGGTAGACCAACAAAGTCACTGATATTAGAGTTATTTTGTCCCAGGGTCTGTCTCAAAAACGGCTTTTTTCACATTTAACGGTGATACTTTCGTATAATATCTGTTATATCGAATCCTATACTTGAACAACAAATACAAACATTACACAATTATTGGTAAGAAAACAAGGTACACGTATAAGCAATGAATCTTAAGTGTTTTCTCTATTAATCATCCCCATAAAAAAGCTGCATGGTTTCGGATAATTAGATGAATAAGAGATAAAACTCATTTCTAACTTAATTTGTATGTATAACATAGTCTAGGCTTCGTGGGCAACTATCTACGTATTTACGATACATCTTCTTTAACACGAAGGCTTTTTAAGGGATTAAAACATAAATACGCTTCTACGTTTATCATCCGTACAGCGAAGGAGTGGAACTCATTGCCCTCGTCTTTGTTCTCCGAACAGTATAATTTGGGAGTCTTCAAGTCAAGAGTGAATAGGTACTTTCTAGGCAAGCGTGCTACATCTTCTTCCGCATCATAGCTTTCCATCAGGTGAGATTGTAGTCAAACGCTTGCCTATCGTAAATAAAAAAAAATACAAAAATAAATATATAAAGTTTATATATGTATAAAGTTTATATAGTCTTATTGGTAGAATATAGTAAAAAATATAGAAAGTGCATATAGTCTTTACCTTAGGTAGAGTATATTCTTTTCTATGGTCTTTACCAGCAACAGCGCAAAGTGAGAAAAACGAGTTCCGTTTCACGAGTGATCAATATCTTACGTAATATTACTTACACTCGTTGACACGTTCACATATTAAATAGGGGAGAGAATGTACACGACGTTTCAAGTACAGTGCATAAAATAAATTTTATTCCGCGATCATGGTTCGCATAATATATAAACGTCATGGCGGCTGAATATAAAAGGTAACATAAATTTAAACTAGCCATTTATTAACGATTTATTAATATTGAATTCCCGAAAGTCAGTTTCAGCTTAGATAAAATTTATTGAAATATATAAGTATAATGTAACACGTAAGTGTAATGTGCACTGTAGCGATCCTCAGCTTCGCGCGGGTGCAATTTCCAGTGGGTTATTTTTTTTTACATAACCTTGCCCTGACAATTACCAATACAACAAACGAGAATCAGCCAAATTGGTCGAGCCGTTATCGAGTTTTTGGAACGAAAGTTCCTTATCGCGCGTTGCGAAAGGGGGCTAGACGGAAAAAATTAAGACCAAAAGTTGTAACGACACTTTTTGCTATAGTTGTAAGCCATAACACGTTCTCGTCCGATCACCGAAGTTAAGCAACGTCGGGCGCGGTCAGTACTTGGATGGGTGACCGCCTGGGAACACCGCGTGATGTTGGTTTTTGCATGTTTCTTTTAATTTTGGAACGAAAGTTCCTTATCGCGCGTTGCAAAAGGGGGCTAGACGGAAATTGAACTTCGTTCCATCCGGGTGTCCCTTGACACCTCTCAAGTTTTTTTTGTGAGACTATCAAACGTCAATAGATTTTTTATATTTATAGGTACATTATTTTCCACGCGCAAGGTCGTTTGTCTTTAATAATACAAAAGCTGTTTAATTTGGTAAACGGAACTCGAGCTTTTCTAATGACTTCTTTATAAAGTAAGCGTCGTGTTTCGTAAATAACCCACCTGTATATTGGAGGCAATTGAAATGTGCCGAGGACTTCCGTCATTAAATTAAAAAGTTGTCGAAGGGCGAAGCTATTAAGGCCAAGCTTTTTTATAGTGAGTTTTAAAAATCTTTAAAGTTTTATACCGTGCCGCCTTTACCTTCGTTATATAAAATAATAATTTGAAATTAATAATTTATAAAAAACATGTCCATAATTTTATGAATTACAAAGTTTAACTTGGTAATAATAAAATTCTGTAAGCATTTATGTGTGGCTGTGTTCTACTGCCACAGAGTGTATGTGCTACGGCGTAGCAATGTGCTCCTCACATACAAACATTCAGCGTAAGTATTCTGGTTATACAATATAGCTAATTTGATATTCGTTGCATTTCCGAGTTTTTCATTTCTATATTTATTTATGCACATGGTACGTTAAGCTAGAACCCCACAAGATACATAAGAAATAAAATGTACGATTATTTTAGCCTCATTTATATAATAGATTTTTATAGTGACAGGACTGTTTCGCAAAGTCCGCCTAGGGCAGTATTACACCAATGCCAGACATTCACCCGCCAAGCAGTGCAAACATTTACTGTGTCTTGGATTGAAGGACAATGTTTAGTAAAGTGCAAACATTTACTATGTCTTGGATTGAAGGGGTATGTTTCTAGTGAAATTACAGGGCTTAAAGAGATTTAACATCTAATACCTCATGGTGAGGAGGCAGTGCTTTGCCACGTTAGATTTTGACCAAGTTCAAAAATCTCTAGGTGACAATTAACTGTAATAAGCAAATTAGCATCAGGCGAACGAATTGCTCGTTTCGTCTCTCATGAAGATGAAATAAGAAAGATGAGTGAAACTATTTTATAGATTGCAAATAACTACATGGTGAAATAAAGATATTGTAAAATTTGTTGATAAGAACTGTTTTAAACTTTGAACACAAAACCTCCAATGCTGAAGAAGACGTTTTAAAGTATTTTAAAACAAAGACCATAAGATAATACGATTGCTTGTTTTATTAAAAGTTCAACTGCGAGGCATAAACTAATCTTTATTCCGAAGCCTTGCAAACTTTTCATCCTCAGACTTCCACAGCGAGAAGCCACAACTAATTTTTGCATAAAAACTTAATTGAATTACGCGTTACTTTTCGGAAATTTATAGCAACTAAATATATTTATGATATTTTATGTTAAAATTAGAACAAAACAAACTAGTCAACGACATGTATACTCGTAATTTCCTAAGCGTGATATTTTATGCATTGTATACTTAATAATGTTAAGCTCATTAAATATTAAATCATAATAATTATCTGAACGTTCTTATATGAAATATTGGCTCAGTATTCAGAGAAAACGGAATATTAGATTTTTAGGAGCAAAGATTTTAATTAACCTCTAAAGTAAAGTAATCATCGCCACAAATAAACGGAAAATGAAATGGAGATAATATAACAAACTTGAATTTCGAGATATTTCTCTGTGCCTCGTTTTTAACAGACATATTATACGCTATATTAGCTCAATCTTGGAGGTCATAAGCCTACGTCTTGTTTATTCATGACGGGGTGATTTGGAGAACATAAAGTTAGGGTAATGAGCCGTGACACTACCTGAGTGTGGAGCGGGCCACAGATTTGCTGGCAAGAACAAAACCAACCTTCGAGTATGGGACCTTCAACTCCCTGTACCTCCCAACTCCTTATCCTACCCGAGGAGCTCAAACATTAAGTACGCAATGGACGATTAAACGGCTTACTCGAGAATTACATAAATAACACAGAATTCTCAGTGACTAACCATGTTTGGATTATGACAAATTCTAATAAGATTTGGTTCGCTCGGATACACTCGCGGATTTGCCGAGGATAACACTTTCTCGTTAACGACAGAAGAGGATTATTCATCGAAATGAATACAAGCTAGCAGTAAAAATAAATTTATTCCAACAGCGTTCGGCCATTTGTTAATATAGGCTTTGATCTACAGCAGTGATTTAACTAGGCTTCTAGTTTGTTGAAAACTAGGTACTTTTGTAATTAGTTTGACGACGGATTCTCAGTAGTGGAATCAAGGGTTAATCCTGCGGAGCAGTAACTGAAATGAGATGTCGATTCCAAAGGCGGACTCCCAAGATCTCTTGACCTAAGGTAAAATCTAAATCCACGACCACAGCTTACTACTATTAAAGCATCTGCAATCGTGTTACGTAACCGTGTTCATTGATCGGAAATAGTTTTGGAAAGAAAATAGGGTAGTCTTGTCGGAAGTTTACTGTATCAAATATTTGTCAATACTTCTTATTTGTTCGGCGAAGACTCTCGCCGTTTGTCAAGCCCGCGCTCACTGCATGGGCAAAAACAATTTCGTTTTATTCCGGAATGCGAGGCCAGATTAGGTTGAATGTTTATTTAGAGTGAAATCCGTGATGTAACTCTTAGTTGTATGGGTCGACACACACACATATAAACAAACTTGGGGCAGTTTTAATTGAAGCAATGAAGTCACTCGCGCTTATTTAACATAATTTTAAAGAAAGTGCCTATACAAATCATTTGAAGAAGTTATATTATTCCATCTATTCACAATGTCACTATGGATACAGAGTACCTTATTTCCCATTAGTTGAATTAAATTCAGTTCAGTAGTTCGTTCAAAGATTAATAAAATGAGTTTATCTCCGGGCCTTATATCCCTTCTACGGGTTTGATACCCTTAGTTGCGAACAACCTAATTTGATTGATTGTTAGGAGTAAATTCAGTGACTGCTGTGACATGTGTCTCTTCAACCTTGCGCTTGGAAAATTTACTTGTTTTTTTTGTTTCTTAGCAGAAAATAAAACTTGTAAATTACAAAGACAGACGAAAGTTTATTAAAACATACCAAAGAACCTACTATTAATAAATGATATGATATAATTGTGTCTTTCTATAATTCCACT
This sequence comes from Lomographa bimaculata, assembly GCA_948107665.1. Taxonomy (NCBI): domain Eukaryota; kingdom Metazoa; phylum Arthropoda; class Insecta; order Lepidoptera; family Geometridae; genus Lomographa; species Lomographa bimaculata. Next base: position 12,223,017 of record OX403587.1, on the reverse strand, counting down.
GTAATAATTTAAAAAATCTGCAATGCGTTTCCATTCGGCAATATCGGTTCATATACTCACCGATTTTATTACAATCACACGATTTATAGTATTTTCTGTACCATAATAATGTGTGATGTAAAATTATATAGGACATTAAATTTAATTGTTGGTAAATACGGGTATGAATGACGACACAGTTATTGTAAACTTTGGCGGCAGATAAATGATCAAAGTAAGTCGAAACATGCAGTGGCAATTAATAAATTATTTGTATGATCTAAATATGTTTTACACATGTCAGAATAATAAGTTCATGACAGAAAACATTTTTCTAGACTGTATTATAATTTTATATACACGTAGATGATTATCAAAATGAGCTCAAGTTCTAAGTCAATAACCTGTTTTCGAGACCATGGCCAATGCAACTTGGCTAAAGCCTCGAGATAAATGAAATTAGTTTTTGCCACGATCAAGTCCCATTATATTACCTAAACGAAATATCCTGCTAGTCAACTATGTCTTTGATGCCAGTTAGTCTTTCATCTCTATCACAAGATTAGCTCGTTATTACCTTAATATTGTTTTATCATCTGAATTTGACAGGCATGAATAATTTCATTTGAATAATCGAAAATGGGTCAACATTAACCGGCAGGATTTTGAAATGAACTGGGAAGACATGCACGAAGCAAGTTAAACAAAAATAGTAAAATAGGATGGGTAAAATCTCCAGTCATTTATTTCAGTACAGTCAAATAATGACATGGTAATTAAAACACATAATTTACCGTACTCAAAACCAACTATAGCTAAAACTGTGGCGGAGGCAGCTGTTGGTATCGCGGTCGTGGCACCTTTCCGCAAACTTCCAAGAGTACAATACCCTGTCTTGAATCCCCCCTCAAACATTATCAGCCGGCATGATTCACACAATTTACGAAATGGATCAAGTAGGCTCAACACTGAGAAAGAGACGTGATAGAGACGAGGTGACAACGAGCTAGTCGATATCGAGTGGAGCATTTGACGCGAACGCCATGTCGCGCTCAAGCAATTGAAAGCAACTACGAAAAAATACTGACAATGTTACTAGAAATACAGAAAACAGTATAAAATGAATACGCTCGGATATTTCGCTTGTATCATGAACCAGGTTTATCAAACAATAAGTCATCCCATTCCGCGGTACATGAAAACAACAAAGGTTGACAGAATAGAAAAATGCGACTTATTTTCTTTAGCGTTTACAAAGAGATCTTGAAAAAATCATTTCTAGTTCCTTTTGGAACTCGTATCTAAGTTTCTTACTAAAAGATTTAAGGTTTTGTTTTGAGTGTGCATTCGAGGATTATCACAAAGATACCAAAGGAAACTGTAACATAAAACGCCTTTGAAATGGAATGGAAATTATGGATTTTTGAATAAATGTTGTGAGTGTAACGATAAGCACCAAGTACAGTATAAAATAACACATGGTTTTTATTAGAAATCATGATTTACTGCAGGTACCGTAAATGTATGACATAGCTCTTTCCTTTGACAACCGAGGTGATAATTTGATTATAAGTAACACGCCTTCTGATCGGATTGGACGATGACTCAAATTCAGCTTCCAGTGAAAGTAACGTAGTAATGAAATCCAAGCCAGTAGGGCATTTAATCGTGCTCCCCTGGTGATTTATCCTTTAACGAAATTTATCTTTGGTAGTTTTGGTAACCTACATATTGTATAAGTTTTAAGCTAACATGGTCATTTTCACTGGTATTTATGTTTGATACGGGATATTTACCATGTGCATCAAAATCAATATGTACATGGTAAATATCACGTATCAAACATAAATACTACAGAGCGGTCTTACTGAGAGTGGTCTCTCAAATATACAGTGTACCTCCAGCAAGCTTGGTGTTTCGGCAGGTATGTAGTCCTATTATATACATTTATATTGTAGTCCTAGCTCACTGACCACCCTCTATTCATTTACCAAAACGTTAGATAGTGGTCAAACGGATCTATTATAGCACAGCGGTTAGAGCAATAGGGCATGACACCCTATGACCGCGGGTTCAAACCCCGCCTTAAGCGATCATTTTTCCTTTCTAAATTTATCAATATAGTTCTGCCTAGCATGGCTAATGCTATATAAACAAAATCAATCGATTTGGGTGGACGTTATCAACATCACGTGTAGCTAATTGCAATGTTAAACTCGTAGGCCGTAGTAGTTTCTAATAACTCTTTCGGTAGATGACGTCACACGTCCCCGTGAGACGTTAATAATAAGGAAAGGATAATTTAGTCGCTTCAGGCAGGGCTTGAGTGGCTCAGCGGTTAGAGCAATAGGGGACATAGGGCGGCCATAGGGTGTCAACCCTATGGCCGCGGGTTCAAACCCCGCTTCAAGCGATAATTTTTCCTTTCAAACAAAAATAACAACGCCATAAAAATATTTAAATTTATACTAATATATTATTAAATTAAGCTAATAATTATCACATGAATATCTCTACCTTAATGACGAAAACCGTTAGTAACATTTATGGTTATGTATTAAGGATATATGTTATTATTACTTAATATTTAAAATTTAAATAACTTATTTTGCTAGTTAATGATTAAGGTTTAAATAATTGAGGTAATATACTTCGTAAATTGTTATAATTAGTAGCTATTACTAGTACTGAGTCCGCGCGGACGGACCCTATAACAAAGAAACACATGTTGTATATCCCTGACTAATCTGGATTATTAATTCTATAGTCTCTTTAACATTTGAACTTCTATGAACTGCCCATTGGCTCAGTTGGGTGAGCGTTCGCCTTCTAAGGATACCCCTATCGGGTTCGATTCCCGGCGGAAACACAAATTTTCTCCTCAAGGAAAATTTGTGTTTCTAGTTCTGGTTGTGATTGTGTGTGATGTGAATATTTCCGGCACCCACGACACTAGTCTTTGAACTTAGTGTGTGCGCTTTAGTTGAAGCCAGATTGCAAAGTCTTGAACATCGGCGTAAAGTTGCAAGCCTGTCGGTATTCTATAAAATACATTACGGTGAATGTGCTCAGGAACTACAACAACCTTGTTCCCGCTTCACCTTTTTTCCACCTTACATCTAGAAGAACGGCGTCGCGTCACCCATTTATGGTTGAGATACCGTTCATTCGGACGAAACGTTTTGCGTCTTCGTTCATTTATAGAACAGCAAAAGAATGGAACGCTTTGCCGTTGTCTGTGTTGCCCGAAAGGTACAATTTGGGTGTGTTCAAAAGTAAAGTGAATAGGTATTTACTAAGCAAGCGTGCTCCACCTTAGACTACATCGTCACTTTCCATCAGGTGTGATTGTGGTCAAACGTTTGCTTAGTCTGTAATAATAAAAAATAAAAATAAAAGTTTAACCGTTTATGTTTATTTTGTAATTATGTTAAGCGGAGTCATTAACAAATAAATAAATCTTCCATTCACTGTATTTTTAAAATTCAATAATGAAGTCTTGGGACTAGGTAAATCATTAAAAATTCAGTCGCCGTTCCGCTGAGTTTATAAGCTTCGTAAACTCTATTGAAAGTTTGAAGGTTTTGACACAACTTTTAATGTTATATTTTCTTGGGACCGAATATACAAATAAAATTATAAGTTCAACGAAGAATCGTTATGAAACAATATGATTAAGCTGGTACAAAAAGTATACGAATTATGATATTAATTGTCTTATCGTATATCAATTTTACGGCAATGACTTCCTTCATCCATCTGATTGAATACAGCCAGCCTAGGTTGAATGGTTGTTATAATAGCATTTTGCTCTAACATATTTACTTCTACTTCAAGTCAAGAGTGAATAGGTATCTTCTAGATAAACATGTCACATCATCGGCCGCATCATCACTGTCCATCAGGTGAGATAGTGGTCAAATGTTAAGACAAACAGCACAATTTCAATTATAGACTAATGCATACAAAAAAACGCATCAGTTATTGTTTATTGAGAAAATATTAGGTGAATTTTCAATGCGTGCTTATATATATAATTATTAAAAAGTGGTGCTCGACAGTGCGATGTTATGAAATTAAGACCGATATAAATGTTTCTACTCTAAAAAAAATAACTGATCTGACCAAATAATATTTTATGGAATTCGCACGGTAACAATATTTTCATCCCACTGACACATTAAGGCACATTATTTAATCAGAGGCCATCATTTTCCCTTATCATCAATATTTCTACAGTGTAAGTACCTAGTAGGTACATATATTAATATGGCACGTGGCATTATAACATAATATTATACACAGTAGGATTAGACAACATACAGTTAACTATATGCGTAGCTAATTATATTTGGAGCATTTATTTAACTCTTTATTGCCCATAAAAGGTACAAAGGGTGGAATAACTTTTAATTTTTGGACAATTTTTTTTGTTTTTATTATTTTATGATTCAGCATGAAATAATGTATATGGCAAAACAACGTTTGCTGGGTCAGCTAGTATATATATATATGTACTAGCCGTGCCCCACGGCTTCGCCCGCTATTATCAAGTTAAAAAGTAGCCTATATGTTAATCCTTGGTATAAGCTATGAACATTCCAAATTTAATCCAAATCCGTTCAGCTGTTAAAGCTGGCAACATACATACTTACACACTTAAACACACAATTACACACAAACTTTCGGATTTATAATATTAGTAGTATTAAACATAATTAATATAGCATTATTATTGAAGCCATTGTTCGAACTATACAACCAAGTATACTACTGAAGGTTGCATCGCTCGTCGCAGGCACAATTATTTTATCCTTGAAGCAGTATATAAGTTTGGTCTATTTCGAAATAACTACTTATGTTTTATTTAGATCACTGCATTAAGTAGTTGAGTTTCGTCAAACACGAGTAGGTAGTTGGCGAACCGGCTACCAGAATGGATATTTCAACCTTAAAACATAATAAAAAACTTGACTTTTAAGAAATATTACAGTCTAATTAAAAGTATCTTCGAATTATTTAAAAAAGAAAGAGAAACTACTTTTATTTAAAAAAACAAAAAACAAAACAAACGCATTCACACTCACAGCCCCATGCTAAGGTCAAAAACTTGTATCGTGGGTGCCGGAAACATTCACATCACACACACATTACACCCAGAACCAGAAGCACAAATATCCCTTGGGAAGGAATTTGTGCTCCTGCCGGGAATCGAACACAGGACCCACGATAAACTCGGCCGTCGTTTTACGACTTTACTTAAATGTGTCTAAGGAGTAGAACTTCTTCCAGAGTTTTTGCTTGAACCATACAGAGGCATGCATAAGGCAGTAACACCTTACGGCATCGTAACAATGCCTCTGAATTGTAGAGCAGAAGATAAACAAAGTACCTCCTCATCTATTAACTATTGTCTGCTCATATGACCTCTGGACTCAATAATTCCTCGCTATGTATCTTTCCTGTATGAATTCGAAACTAAGTTACATTATGAAGACGTAGTCAAACTTCCAGATAATGATTTATTCGTATCTACTAGGAGTTATTATTTGTTTAAAATATCTAACTATAATCGATTTTACTTATTTGGCCAATAAATTCATCTTTGACTTATGTTGAGCTATTTTTACCTATTAATGGCGATTTAGTGATTTTATAAGGTCTTTTATACGGTTACGTACGAGATACGTTTTTTTTGCGTGGTAACAAACATTCCAATACACAAACTTTCGCATTTATAATATTAGTAGGAATATCCATTACGAAAATATGGTTATCTATGAAAATGACATGTAAAACGTAATTAACAATTTTGTTAATAAGCTAAAATCATGTTATTATTGATAGGTACAGTATTCACACCAACTCACAAGAAAAGTCACATTAAGCTCAAAAGTATCATCGACCACTTACCATCGAGTGAGATAGTTGTCAACGGTAGCTAATCACAGATAAAAAAATAAGGCAAAAACTCTCGTTATTTTCACGTTATTTATAACATATTCCATTCCCGTACCTCCAGTTCACTCGAAACGGTTTGCTTCTACGTTCATCATCCGTACAGCGAAGGAGTGGAACTCGTTGCCTGTGATTGTTCCCCGAGGGGTATAATCTGGGAGTCTTCAAATCAAGAGTGAATAGGTATCTTCTAGGCAAGCATGTCACATCTTCGGCCGCATCATCACTTTCCATCAGATGAGATAGTAGTCAAATGCTTGCTTATTTGGAATAAAAAAAAAAAAGAATAAATAATAACTATTTTTACCGGAATCGCAATAACACACGAAATAATATACGAGTAGTTCAATATAAATACAATTATTGAGAACGAACTGTTTCGCAGAAGTATGCTTGTTAGTGATATTCATTTTAAAAATCTGTAGTTCGTTAAAACCTTAGATTCTGTTATGTAACTACTGTGTCGATAATACGGTCGATGGTCGGATGTCAAGTCGAGAATGGTAGCAATTCGGTTGACCTGAGGAATGTTGAGGGTCCTATAGGTACGTCTCTGATCTATTCGTGGTGTATAACGTATACTGTACAAAGATAGTGATGATTATGGTTTAGCAACGTACATTCTTGTTTATTGGGGATTGTATGTTAACTAAAAAACAATATTTATTTGTTCACATTTCATGCCGTACCATCCTATTGTAAAGAAACTTTGGTGAGTCATTAGGCGAAGGTCAATTAGTTCTGATCGAATTTTGAAATGTAGCTAATGTTTTTGTTTATTTTTACAGGATAACGCCCTGACGTGGTAAAAAGAGGTAATGAATAAGTCATTAAGTTTATATTATGGTTTTAAATTATGACCGATGCAAAGAAAAAGGTAGCAGTATTTTTTTATCATGCCGCATAATATTAGTTTTTTTTTCATCTTGCCAAGAGAACATTTCATTTTTCATGTTTGAATTGAAGAAAATCATTCACACTCATAACCCTATACTAAGTTCAAAGACATGTATCGTAGGTGCTGGCAAAATTTACATATAGCACACACAATCACATCTAGAACCAGAAATACCAATGTGCCTTGGGAAGGAAAATTGTGCTCCTGCCGGGGATCGTACCCAGGATCCACGGCGCAAAGGACAAATATCTAGCCATGGTGCCATCTGGGTCTTCACTAAGGGCAAATGTCAATTAAAGGCAACCTTAGATATGTACAATTAATTGTACATCTTCCCTATCATGGTTTATGGTGTGTATGTGATAGTGATACCAGAGAACTTTGGCTTATTTTATTTCCAACAATTGCTTGTATAAGTATATATTATTATGTCTTAGAAAAACTAGGCAACGGTACGATCGCCAATGTATTTAGTGATATTGCCAAAAATATGCTGGACCATGCCAAATAATGCTATCCAATATGTAGCAGATTACGTGTAACTAATTGAGTTTCTGGGCTTCGTACACAAAGGGTAACAGGAGATTATATTAGTGAGCCTCTTATGTTCATCCACGCGTTGTATCTGTCACGGGCTGTATCACAAGAAAACTCAAATAAACGTTTAGAAAATGGCATATAATTAGCAATTCATTAGTGGAAAATAAAATGCTTTCGACCCAGATGGCGCAGTGGACAGGTGTCCGCCCGTTGCGCCGTGGGTCCTGGGTTCGATTCCCGGCAGGAGCACACATTCCTTCCCAAGGGATATTTGTGCTTCTGGTTCTGGGTGTAATGTGTGTGATGTGAATGTTTCTGGCACCCACGATACAAGTCATTGAACTTAGTGTGGGGCTGTGAGTGTGAATGCGTTTGTTCCTTTGCGTTTATTTTGTTTAGTTTTTGCGATTGATATTCGGTGATATTGAAACAAATCCAATAATTCCTTACACGTTTGTATAGGTTTAATAATTTGGGAGGTATGAATATACCGTAAATCGTAATCTTAATTTTAGCTCCGTTGAAGCCGATAAAAAAATAGCAGAGTATAATATTTGTTAAGATAAAAGAACGATACCTATACATGCGTTATAACGATGTGACAGTGAAAAGTTAGGCAGAATATCAAGCCACGAGGTACAATCTAACTAGTTCAATATTGCACAACGTTCGCAGTACTCTATTCAAAGTGGAATTCATGTAGTGAGTAGTTTTATTTTTAACTAGCAGTAACTAGCGGCTTCGACCGTGTTTATCTAGTTAAAAAGTACCCTGTGTGTTAAACCTTAGCTTGAGCTATTCCAAAATTCATCTAAATCCGTTCAGTCGTTTCAGCGTGAAGATAAAACAAATACTTACACACAAACTTTCAGATTTATAATATTAGAGTCATTAAAATATTTCATTATAATCAGAGACCTAAAGAAACCTCATATCAATAAATTATTGTAGCTCGTGCTTTACTCACTAAAATATTGTAAAAGCAAAAGTTTGTGAGTGTGTGTTTATGTTTGAAACGAGCTATCCGTTGCGAATTGACGAATCACCGAATTGTAATTAATTTATCGCGTTTTAATCACCAACAAAATAACAAGCATGCTTCCAAATCCATCAAACCATGCCCAAATTATAAGCGAGCAGACCACCAGACAGATGTTGGCTGAAATCATAGAGATTGATTGTGCTAACGTTTATTCGATTCCGTGCGCAGCGTCCGAATTTCAGTCCATCAGTTTTCTCATAACCTTTACTTTTCGGCAATTATTTCGTTTTCCTCATACGCCGGGTGCCGGTAATTTCACTTTCGCACCTTAACTATCCAGCGCGTTAGTGCATCAGGGTTATAGTAAACGGCATGTGGCAATAAAAAAGTTAATCGCCAACTTAACACTGGACCCGCACTGGACCCCTACACTCCACACGTGCTCTGAGCAAACACTACACTGAGGTAATTTCGAGCTTTGAGCAAACAGAAAAAGTCGCGAAAAGGGCTACTCAACGAACACTCCAATTCAGAAAATAAACTGCGGAATCCAAATAGAGGATGGATCTATAGAATTCGTAATTTGTGATGTATTTACTTACAGTTACGGTTATCAACATGCATGCCAAAGATTAACTTGGCGAGCGTCATGATTGATGTCATAAGGTGGATTACCGTGCGATATCATGTAACAGTTTAACCAAGAAATTTGGTTGTAGAGCTAGAATCTACTGAATTAAACGCAGATTGAAGTATCAAGCACAGAATGATATTGAAGTTAGTAAAGAAAAAAAAACTGACTGATGCAGGGAAGTGATATTCTCCGCTTTCCGCAAACAGTGCCCCGCATCTCCACTGCACAGTTACTCGTAGAATGATTTGAAGGCGCGGGATACCGCGTGCTTACACAAACTGTAAGTGAAATAAGTACGCTCTAATGAGCCTTTAGCTGGCACACATTTGAATGAGCGTATATATACGGTCACTGTTCTTGTGTGATGTTGATTTGCAACATTTTTATAGAGTCTGAGGTGCGCATGAGGTCCAAAGTTCCGATTCTTGTCTGTTGATACATTTATTGACAAAACTCAGATTTTTCTACAAAGAAACGGTAATCAATAAAACCATCTAGTTACATCAACCCCTAAACCGAAACTCGAGGAAACAAATTTAGATGTAAACGTAATAAGAAGGTGTGGGCAAAATCTACTAACCAAAAGGCGGGTACAAACAGATTAGGTAAAGAAATAATTTAACTTCAGAACCCAAATTCTGACCCGTTCGGGAATCCCATCGGTATTATCGACCACTGATGTATTAAGGCCTGAATAAGTCAGGGGTTTAGTTTCTAAGAACAAAGGAAGTAGGGATGTAGCCTTGGACAATATATATTAGTTGCTAGTGATGCTTCAACAGTTACCTTTACACTAAAGTTATTTTCACAATCTGTTTGTTATAAAATCTCGTTTTATTTATTAAAATCCTAACACATAAGAAGATTTCTTTAAAAAAATATAATTTAAGATTTTTTCCAAAAAAAAAAAAGCATACTTATTTTTCTATCATCATATATTAGTCTTGTTTGGTTATGTTATATCCAGTATTAGAGTTTACCCATAATTCAACGTATCTGATTGTGTTGATGTGGTCGGCCTCGAATCTGAATTGGCACTCAAAAACAGTTGCCGCAAAACCGTTGGGTGCTTGGCGACAGGCTTTCTACTATACTGATAAAATATGGCAGGTGAGTAGTCGAAAATGAAATAGATACGTCATTTCTAGACAGATATGAAAATGTACGCCATTTTGGTGCCTTGATAATAGTCTCAATTCTCAGGTTTATTTAAAAATAAATGCAAATGAAAATCTTCGAACAATATTTCTCGTGTCGTGACTGTAATTTTGCGATTCTGGCAGTAGAGTCATTTACTTTCATGAGTGCCATTTTGGGGCCCACAAACGATTTTAAATTTAAATTTGAATTTGACGTAGAAATTGGTACATAAATTTCAAGAGGTCGACTATTGGTAATGCATCTCCTAACTTTTTCAACTATTAGTCATCAGCCTAACGTTTACCAAAGTATGTGGAATGTTCTGGAACTAATTTGAAGCAGCATAAAACACTATCAATCATTGTGAGAGCAGTGTTCCGTACCAGCGCCGCTGCCGATGCCTTCGACCTCATTCATCACACTTTGAGCTTTCTTAGCTCTCTTAAGTGCTTTACTGCGCTTAAATAGATTCTTCGACTACTATTTCACTAATACAGTGAAACAACCATTATTTTCGTTATTGTACTCTATTCTTTTTAAAACCGATAAAAAAAGCTTCATTAGTTTTAAATCTACTATATCATTTTCATTTCCTATGAAATGATAATTTACTGATTCGATAATTCTAAACTTATAAAAACCTAAAGCAAGAAAGTAATTTTATTCGTATTTTAGCGAAACATGTGGTTATTATTTTATTAATAAACCATTTATGAATAAGAGCAGTCTTCCAAAGACATACATGGATGTTGTATGAACGTAAACATACATTGGTGCGACCTCCAGACTGGAATAGTCGTTTAATGTTAAAGCTTATTACTTTATTGTATGAAACAAGGAGCAATCATACAATGTTCTTAGAGACAAATACAGGCATCAAGTGCAAGATATTTTGCCTTTGTTTAACAATAAATGGAGTTGCTAAAGGAACTAATGAAGCCGACAAGAACTAAGCACTTGGCAGTTATCTGGTGAAGTGATAACAACGCCGTTCGTAGATCTTATCTTACTTAGCTCGAAGTTCTGGCTCAAGATGCTGTTTATTTTATTATTTTTCACTTTGTAGTTTCAAAAAACCAATCTCAATACAAAGTAAGTTATTCAATACTTAGGTACAATATGAACCATTTTTTCTACAGGATGTAATTTGAACTGCTCGTTGGCTTAGTTGGGTGAGCGTTCGCCTTCTAAGTAGAGGTATCGGGTTCGATTTCCAGGAACACAAGTTTTCTCCCACAGGAATGTTTGTGTTTCTAGTTCTAGTTGTGATTGTGTGTGATGTGAATGTTTCCAGCACCCACGAAACCAGTCATCGAACTTAGTGTGAGGTTGTGAGTGTGAAAGAGTTTTTTTTTATTATTTTTAATCACGCTGTTGATTTACGACAACATTTATACTCTATTGACTTGAGCCAAAAGCACATAATTTAAAATCGAGGTTTATTTAGTACAGCGAATAAATCAAGCCAAACTAGTAAATTTAGCGAAACAGCCGCGAACACGACTGCAAACCGTACGAGCTAGGGATTATTAAAATTAATGGGTTTATTAAAGCCACCGCGCATCAAAATATGTAAACTATGCCGCACTATACATACTCGTATTATGAATGGGGAAGATGCGGCGGGAATATGACAGAGAGGTTATATCGGCGTCGACAGCGGTCGACGGGCGGCGCGACGAGGGCGAGCGTATTAGGACCTTCGCATTCATCCAACCTACCGGGATACACGTCTTTATCAAACGCGTTATTAAACTCCCCCAGCTGCAGAATACGCAAGACGACGAATCTATTTGACTAAATTACCCCGACATACCTTATCAATCCCGACCCCATATCAAAATTCTAATATTATGATAAGTTACATAGCATTTTTATCCCTCCAAGATTGAGCGCTCGAAATGTGCATGAAAACGTAATATCTCACCCGCAGCTGACTCGGCTCCGAGTGCGCATTCATAGATTTGTGAGAATATCCAGCGGATTCTGGAGTTTAAAATTGACCGTGAGTCCAACAATAGCAAACAATCCGTATTTTAGCCAGCGCGGATTGGTGAGAGCGCAACTTCGTTTAATTGCAATTTAGAGTAAACCCAGCGATCGCCACATAAGCCGGCGAGGTCGAGGGGTGCGGGAAGACTTGGATACAAGTGCTACTGGACCAAGTGCACTTTGCTATATCTAGTTTAGTACAATAAATAGAGCAACTAACTCGAGGATGTCACTCTCTTGTACATAGGAATAATTTAGCCGAATTTGCTGAATAACTTCAGGTATCAGTGTGGTTGAACAAATTATCTCGCGATTGGCATTTAGTATCTGACCCCAATATAATTAAAGTGATAAATGGATACACTTTAATAATACAATGACGTATTCCCTGTGCAGATATTAAACCCCTATTTGCCAAAATGATGGTACATTACGGAGCATTAGTGAACGTATTAGAGGAAAATGTGCCACGTCTGCCATTTTAAACATTTTCAAGTATGAAAAGCTAACATCCCGAGGGAAACAATAACGGGTTAGCTCAAAGAATTGTTGATGGCAGAGGTGACAGGTAATGGGGGAACGCATTAGCTGGTGGGTACCTAGAGGGGGGTAGGGTCGAGCGGGACACCGCCTCTCTTGAAATAAAATGCACTAATGATTGCCGGGACCCATTTACTCGTAACGACCCACCTCGATTAATGCTGTTTGATTTTTCCTGTTATATTATAAAAGAGCTTTATTTTATGTTGATGATGTACGAAGTAAAGGTCTTTAGGGTTTTTGGACTAATTGACTAAAGGATTAAAACACACTCATCTCTATTATTATCTCTTTAACGGTTTGAAGGATTAAAATGAAATTGATATGTAAATTGTAAGATAGTCTAGACCCTTGAATAGGACATACCTAGGCTACATTTTATCTTAAAGAAACGAACGAGAACTTGAGCATAGCTAATAATTATGTTAGTTTACTTTACAATGGTGAAAGTAAAGCCTACAATGATATAAGTCTATTACACGATGATAGAAACGAAGTCACCAAGTATTCGTAGATATTAGCCGGAATCGTAAGGAGGAAGCTACTCACTAGGCTTACTAAATCATACTTATCGCTTCACTAAACATAATAATGAGTAAATTTTCCCTCCACCATACAATATTAACATCATTATTTTAACGCAAACAGACCGGAAATTAAATATTTAATGGTACGCTATTTGAATCAATCTGAAATTCCATATAAAATGATCATATATGAAACTCAAGCCCGACTAGAAACGGTGTCATGAAACGAATATCTGTATTTTCAATTTTATGTTCATATTTCATAGTACTGAACAGTTTAGATAATACTAATAATTACGTAAGTAGATTTTTTAAAATCTAGAGCAAACTATTAAAAAAATAGTAGTAAGTAATAAGAGTAGTATAATATGCATGCAATTTGGTTCTCAATAAACATTGTAGACAAAAATAAACTAACACAAATAAAATCCTAACACACCGTGTGTAAAAAGATTTTTCGTTGTGTTTTCGACTAACCGTTCCATCAAAAAATAATATTTCGTAAAACAAACCAATGACGAAAATTGATTTCGAAAAAAGTCCGATCGGCGAAAAATTACTATCGACAATAATTAAACGCAAGCTTAAAAAAACTGACTTCACCGCTTTATCTTCGGGACTTTGAGAATTTGATACGAAACACGCATTATAAACGATATTTCAAGAACTACTGGTCAGATCTTGATCTAATTTGAATGGGATCTATTGGAAAGCAACATATTGACTTAAGTACCTCCTCCATTTTTGTGAATTCGGTAGAAAAGTGCAGACGTTGAAGCATTCCATCGATGAAGGGTGTTTCGTCATACAGAGCTCGATTTTAAAATAATATAACGCCAATTACTCTTTTGTTTGTTGTATACATTTTCTAAAGTTGTACACAGTAACTATCTACTAGTAGTATCAAAACAATCTAATAAGATCAATTTCCTAATAATTATAAATGCAGCTTATTTCTTATTATAAGCAAATTCTCTCATCAAGAAATGATAATATAGAAAATAAAAAAATACCTAACATTTTGCGTTATGAATTCCTTTAAAAAAATTTACTTCGGTTATTGCCAAACATCCGGTTCGATTTTTATGTTCAACTCCGAGCATGCAATTCTATTCTATATCCGAAAGCTTGAACCCGCCAGAGAAGCTAAGAGCTAAATTCGATTTAGATTTAAATAATAACATCGACCATAACACAGATCCTGTATAACTATTATTCTTGTATCAGGAAATACGCGGTCCGAGGGTAGTTAAAACTTAGAATATATTTTATATTCTATTCGATCAGCTGTTAATTAGACTTAGGTATTACTTTTCATATATACAGTTTTTTATGCTTTTAAATTTCACAAACGTCTGTGTTTTAGGTACGGCCTCCTAATAAAATTTATACCACGTGATTTGCAACGTCGCAGGTTGCGAGGATGATTTTATTTTCGCGCTTGAGTCGTATGATTAAAGTCTATCATGGCTGTACCACGGAGGTTGTCATAATACAATTTTTCACCCTCCAGGGCCCGTATAATATAGCGTGGCAGAGTGTAGAAACCTGCAGAGGGCCGAAACAAGGAGATTGTGGAGCGTTGAAGCTGGAAAACTCCGAGAATCCTTCCGATCTTATTTTCCGCATGGATTTTCCCAAGGACTGCCCCGTGACAGCGGTAATTCTATTGACAAATACTTTCAGCAAATTGTAAAGCGATTTCGCTTGTCAAATCTTTCCGATGATTAAGTAGGTTAGGTGTCAGCGAAAGAACTACTTTTAATTTAGTTCTTTTTTAGATCAGTTTTGAAGGTTGTTATCTGTGTGGTACAGCATAATAATTAAATACTTAAGTTTTCATTTTATACACACAGTGAAAAACATTAAATCACTTGTACACGTATATTAGAGAAGTTCTACGTTGTGGATCAGAGAGAGGATCGTATTACATACAGTACTTGGAGTACAGACACTTGGGAATTACTAATTCAAAGTTACTAGTACAGGTTATGCTTTTGTCAAATAGGGTTGAAAATAATTATAATTTTCATCAACCGATGGACTAACTAAATGTTTGGCGTTTCTTATCATAACAGCATTAAAATCTTACTGAAACAAGTAATCTATATCCTGATGACAATGTGTACTTAAGAGTCATCCAATCGTATCACTTAATCAAAAACCTAACCAGAGCGTCTAGGTATACGTTTCTTGTTTATAGTTCAATGGGGTAGCCCTACCATAGTTCAAAGACAAAAAAAAACCTATATAAGTATCTACCAAATATAATTTAGTAAAAGCACGATAGATAAACTTAACTATAATTGGGAAATTATTTACACGTTGTTATAACTTTTCCAATCTCTACAAATGTTATAAATCAGAAAGTTTGGGAGCGTGTGAATGAAACTCTGATACGAGTTATTTTTGTGACAGTTAGACAGATTTTTTAAATTTTATATGATATCCTTAGACTGTCTCATCTGGTGGTTATGTGATGTTGTGGTCGAAAAAGGTAAGCAATAGGCTTTGTTCAAAGGGTTTCCTTTAAAATTTAAGGGACAATCCCGACTCCCTAAAAACTTCGTAAGGTGAAAATAGTGCGACGGTCGTAAATCGAAGTTGAGTACACTAATTAATTATGGTCAGTGTGTAGTTATAGAAATAAGATGTAAATAACATTGTTTTAGTTTTTTCTTATTTATTAATCATGTATATGTATCCACGTTTATATAGATTAAATAATCAGTACATTTCGTGAACCAGAGCTTAATTTATTTTTAGGTTGATGGCTATATACAGGCAAATGAGTAATGCATTTATACATTATATATATATATATAATATTTTTTATTTTTCATATTGCTTTTGTTCCATGGAAACTTAATATGAGCACATACACGAAATCCATTTCAATGTAGATCGATATATATGAACCCTTGAACGGGCAAAAATGGCAATAAATCATCCTTTGTTTTACAAAAGCTGTAGGAACCTTACTTTCGTACGTAGTTCACCACAAAGCGACCGATTTGATATAAAACAAACAAGACAAGTTTATTTAAAATTTATTTTAAGTTCTGATTGGTTCATTTCTTTACTTAATTTCTATATTTAATTTCCACCCTTTACTAATTAATGATATATTTATAATTCTTCAAATTTGTTTCGTGAATTATCTTCTCATTCTTGTGTTTATCTATTTTCAGGCAAAAATTGTGATAAGTTCCAGACAGAAAAACAACGTCATGAAGAAGTTATGGAATTACGTGCTCAGCAAACCATGTCAACATTTTGTTTTAGGGCCTATATTGTTGGAATCATTTAATCTAACTAGTAACAATTGCAAAATTAGAAAGGTAGGGTAAATTATAATTTATTTTCACTGTTAATGGAGTGGTCAGCGTGCGGCGTAGCGCAGTATGCTCGGTAGGAAACTCACCGATAGAACTCGTAACACCACGCTGCGCTACAGAACTCGGATAACGATGTCACTCAAAAAGCTGCAATGTTCGAATGGGATTGGGCTGGACATGTCAACTGGATGCCATACAGTTTTTGGGGGCTGAGTCACCCACGTCCGTAGGAGGATACCCCTTAAGTCCGACTCCCTACACGTGGTCCCCGGGTGGTGCTAATCAGGTGACATTTGAGAGGTGGTAGAGCATTTTGTGAGTTGCTCGCCTGGCTTGCTACCAAAGTAGCTTACCACCATCAAGTTGAAAGTCTGCCGCCAAGCCAAATACGGTGTTCCGGCAGTTATCCTTGAGAGCCTGCGTATTCCAGGTCTAGTGTGTTTACCAGCTTCGATCACATCGTCACTTACCATCAGGTGAGATATTGGTCAAAGACTAGCCTGTCACTAATAAAAAAAAATAAAAAAAAAGTTTTAATTTTGGCCAGCCTTTTACTACAAAAATACATATTTGTATTTGTTATTGAACTGCCTGTTGGATTAGCTGGGTGCGGCCGCCGTCAGCAGGTAACGGATTCAATTCCCAGTGGGAACAGAGTTTTCTCCCCAAAGGAAATTTGTGTTTCTAGTTCTGGCTGTGATCGTTTGTGAGGGTGATGTTTCCCGCTCCCACGACACAAGACACCGAGCTTAGGGTGGGGCTGCGAGTGTGAAAGCGATAATGTTATATTTATATTTTACGCATGTATCTATTTCTAAGCTTCTTCTATACTACGTTATTTTAAACTTCATATTAATTATACATTGACTTTTGTATGGAAAAACCTTACTCGAACGTAACGGACCACCCTTATTTACAGACATGATCATTTAAGCAGGAGAAGTCAATAGATAAATTTGATCGCGACAAATCTATAACTTCTACCGTTATGGATATTATTAAGATAAATAAAGATTATTCCATCTTCACGAAGTGGCTATCTCGAACCGGAAAAAGAAATGATCGACTTCCGGCGGAACAATGGGTCAACGATCTTCTATGGACGAAAGAAAGGACATCTTGAAAATAGTCAGTCAAACAAAAAATATCGCATTTATTACCTTGTTATGTAACGGTTAATATAATTTTATTGTTACAGGGTAACTACAGCGTACACTTGAACTTAATAGAAAAATCTACGGCGTTCCTAGGCGCAAACTTCTTTTACGGATCATATTCATTTAGAGTTATGTCCTTCAACAAAGCGAATAACTTTTTCTGTGTGCTAAGCGTAATTGACATCGAAAAAAGTTCTTAAAATTAAATTTCAAGGCAATATAAATTTTGTAGGTCGTAGAATTTTTCATTTGGCTTGTAAGTCTCTTTGTTTGATAACGCAATTTATTGTTATTTGCAATTTACTAGTAAAATATCGGTTAATATACATATTCATTATAGCATTCCACTCAGACTAAAAGTTGAAGTACAAAGGCTCAGATTCATAAAAGTGCTTAGGTAGCCATATTTTTATGAATGCTTAGATTTACTTACTGTATCATTTTCATTTTTCATCTATTCCGTTAAAGAGATATTTTATTTATTTAGTTAACAAAATATAATTATAAAGTTCAATTACCAGCAAGGAAAGTAGTATTTATGTATAGTTTTATTTTTCTTATAGCGTTAAATAACTTATCAAACATTTAGGTCAAAATCATACTATAAAAGTAAAAAAAAGATGGTTTACATGATATTTTATGTTTGGATAAATACCCATTAATTAATTTAGAACAAATGTACCTAATAATATCAAAAACCGTAGTGTTAAGTATTACTTCATGGTCCTAGATGAATATTTTATTCATGTTGGCGGCATCCCACTAAAGTAAAAAACATTCAAACAGTATAACTGTTTTATTATAATATGGCCTACATAACATGAAATATGAAATGTATCACATTAAATAAAGAAGATTAACTTTGTTGTCCGCAACTTGGACGGCTCTTGGGGGAAGAGCTGGAAATTCGATAGAAAAATACGATTGGAATCCGAAACGTGATTTGTTGGCAGTGTTACTTGCCGACGGAAACGCCGCTACGCCGCCGCCTGTAAATTTATCTGAAGCCCACCCTCCAACTTTTAAAATACCACGTTTTATTAATTGAAAATATGCAATCTCAAATATTTTTTCTCCTTTGCCGAGGTACTTAGTTTTACTAGCTGTACCGCACCTTCCGGTTCTATTTAAACTTAACAAACACACAATAAATATAATACGGTCACGTAGCCGGATAGACGCGTAATCTAACTAATTTCCGCATCGCGATTAAAACTCGTTATAAATGGTCGCTAGGGAGAACTCCGAGGCTGACACCGTCACCGCAAAAAGAGGAAAAAGGATCCGCATAAAACGCTGAAATTTCCCGGATCGAGGGACAACAGCGTGGCCTAAGGCGCATGGACATAGGTATTATTACACAAGTTTCATACCCCGTTGCAAACCACAAGTCTTTGTCGTAATAAAAGCAGTTTAAATTAGAGCTTATGAGCCGAGGATACCTCCCTCGTACGTGATAAAATTTTGCAACCGTGTTAGATGAGACAGCGGGTATGACGGCGTCTAATCGTTAGCTTATCTTTGTTTGTGAACAATTTCTCGACGGCTTTTAGTTATCATGCATTCACGTTGAATTTTGTATGCTTCTGCTTCACGAAGCGTATTCAATTTAATTTTGTGTGTCTGAGTAAGCAAAGAGTGGACACGTTGAAATGATAGTCAAAACTTCAATTTCTATACGATTTATTTTATTTTCATTTGATTTTGGCCACCACCCTACGCAGTTCGTGTAGGCATGATAGGGTTTTGTTTTCGATTTTGATTCCTGGAACATACATTTCAATGGTAAATTGTATGATTGTGTAGATGTTCACGCATTCAAAACTCTGACTCTAGTGCGGAGCTATGAATGAAAGTATTTATTGGTAATATCATGACAATCCCTTCTTTCGTATATAAATATTGCCAGCAGCAAAATTTGTAAAACATAATTGATAACGCACTGAACAAAGTAAAAATATATAACGTTGTTACGTTTGATTAACTATGAATTATTTCCCAAACTTGCTACAACAGACTTTTATGTTGATTAAAAAGCTCTCACGTATTCATTGAATATCCTCGAAACGCGTTGCAGTGATTTAAATTAAAATCAAATAATTAACGTAAGAGTCAGTTTAATTAATAAATCGTGTTCATAGGAGCAAATAATTTTATACAAGCTCCAGTCATTTTGACGGTCTCATTTGGAGAGTTAAGTAAACTACAGGCATCGAAAGGCCATGATTCGTATAATTCTGTATGCTTGCGTGAATAAAAACGGCGTCGTTAATTCATTTTTAATGAGCTGTCATAATTAGTGTACATACTAAAGGTGCGAGAGATCTGCAAGTAAATCTGAGTGGTAATGGCGAGGTAACCGAGCCGCGGTTTCCAGCCGCGCTAATTTCTTCAAAACACAATATAAATTACCGTCTGAAAACAATGAAGCTAACGCTGAAACGGCGGACCTGCACCAACTGAATTATAACGAGTACTCACGCTAAAAGGATTCCTTGCTTTGTACAAATTACGTCGAAACTATGAAAACCGGTATTTCGTGTACCACATAATTTCACAATTTATCCTTTTTCAAGCCTTTCACCACATTTTTAGTTAAGCATAACTTTGAAACGGTGAGTTTCTAACAAACACAGACGTATTATTTTAACAATTTTAGGGTTCAAGAAGAGTTAAAATATGCTAGAGTTGTTAAGAAAGTTAAAACAATAACATAATGTTTTATAAAGTTGTTTCGTGGCGCAACCTTTAAACTTTTAACTTGGTTTCAGTTTAGCCGAGTCAGCCAGTTAATTATGTTCGACGGACAATGAGTTGGCAAAGTCGAACCTCTTGGAATGAGGTGGCGTTTTTACAACATCAATTTTTATGCGGATCCTTTTGAAATAACGATTAATCAGGCTCTTATTGCGTTTGTTTGATTTAAGTAGGCTTGAAGCAAACAGATGCGATTTACTTAGGATTTTTTTATTTACTGAGGATAATAGCTTACTTGCTTCGTTATGAGTATTAAAACAGCTCTATATGTTAGAATAAAAATAATATACATTTAAATTATATAGTCTATTATATAAATGTATATAGTTAACCGCATCAGTTAATAGAACTTTAATTTTGTGTTTAAAGCCTATGGGAACAAATGCACTTATTTGTCTCTAGACTAGAATAAGTATCACATTTTGTTTTGGCACAATGCCCTCGGCTATTTACAAAATATATTAAACATCCACACACGACGTTAACAAATGATGTTTCTCCATATGCGGCGAGAACAATAAGAGCTCATTCTCATCATGTATCTTAAGTGCAGGTTTGAAATGTTGGCGCTGCAGAATACAGAAAAGTAATACTTAGTTATTCACCTCAGCTACAATTGGGTTCAGGAGTAAGTAAGATCGACATAAAACACTTACTTCGAAAGAGAAAACGGCTGTTCTGCGGCCAGTGGATAAGTAATTCACGTCTTAGCTAATACTACCTATCTATTGCACAATTCCAGTCGGTACAAGAATCAATGGTACAAAATATAACTGGATGAGTTATATAAATCGTTCTGATGTGGTTATTACATAGAATTTTGATTGAGTACTAAGATATCGACAGATGCCAATTCACGCGATGATAATATTAAATGATTTATCGCTTTACCGTTCGCCAGCACAATTTTTCGGACAGCCTAGGTTGCAAGCGGGGATGTCAACTCACAATTTTAATTAAATCCGCAGCTTAACGCATACCGTGGAATACTGGTAAAATTGAACGTATAATTGGTGCACCGTTTACTGTTTGTAATTGGCGAAAGGATTCGATGCGAATATTGTATTCGAATAACCGATCGGGGCGGAAGCAGGCTATTTAAATGCGTAACCCGTCATTAGGCAGGCGGCCGGGGCGGGACGGAGAAGTGCGCGCTGGATGGCTTCGCATAATCGACCTGTTAACATTTCGTCGTACCACCTACTTCACCCGAGTCACCCAACCCTGTTTGCCGCCATTTATTTTTACTGCCAAGTAGGCGAAATTCGGATCTCGACGACGACGGAACATAAGCCAAAGAGTGGTGATCGATCTTTGCCGCTACGATTCAGAAAACTAGGGACCTCATATAAAACCTGGTATAAATATTGTTGTCTTTATCGCCTCGAAATTTCGTGAAAACGTTTTTTTGGATTTGATATATAGCCAATAATCGGCCAGTCAATTTCGTTACACGCAGCTTCAATATGTATTCAGAACGGTGATGGATATGAAAATGGTCTTAGTTGTAGTTATTTGAGGTCTACGTAGCTACATTTTGAATTATTGTCACGTAGCACAGTAAACTTTGCAATTTCGGACTTTAAAGCCATTTGGCGTCTCCGAGCGGCCGATAAGAGCGTCTAGAGCTGCGGTCGCCCGTCGCGGTTAAACAGATAGAAATCCAAATAACCTCGGGCTTAACCAAGGTCGGGCTTATTTGTATAATTCGAGATAAAATAAAACTCACAGATACCGAACGCTTTTGTAATAAAGCAGAGTAATAACTTTTTTTATTACTGAATTGTGTGACGGGCTGACGGCCAGCATAGGAGGTCTGCCAATGCGATCGTTGAATTAACACGCTGTGTTGAACGCCTATTCAGCCTTGAATTGGGGTCGATTAGATCGTAATTATAGGTAAATCGTAGGTTAAATAACACTAATCACAAATCAGGAGCTTAAATTACTAGGATAATTTGACTGCGGACTCGTGGTCACACCGTTTTATATTATGTAATAACCCGATGGACCTTTCCTTTCGCATACACTGTGGGCAAATCTCTGCCACGTGGGTTCTGGGTTTGATTTCCAGCATGAGCACATATTTTCCTAGAAATATGTGCTTCTCATTCTGGGGTATAATGTGTTTGATATGAAAATGTTTCCGGCACCCATATCGCAAGTCTTAGAACATAGTGTGGGCCTGTGAGTGTGAATGCGTTTGTTCCGTTTGTTGTTTTTGCATAAAATTCTCTGTAGAGTGTAGAATTTAAAATATTTACTTACATATAGTTGTAGTCAAGTTACTCGAGCTTACCTGTAAAAAGAAGAATACCAATTTATAATTTAGAAGGAAAAAACACATTTATTAAGATTTATAAAAACATTATATTGATTACTATATTGATTATTATATTGATATTATATTGATTTAACATTTTTACTACTAACTTTGAGAGTTTTACCGCGAAAATGAAAAAATGGCGTTGTTGATTTTGTATAATTTTCCAAAACCTGTGATTCTTCGAGTGTCAATGTGTAATAATCGTGGATTATTAACCGTTAATACTTAGTCAACGTGCATAAGTGTAGGCAAATGATACAAAGTTGAAAAACGTGATTTTCACCTTCGCTCCAAAACTCAATTACAAGTTCTAGTAAAGTTATACCACTTTACTAGGGCATAACTTGACTATGACTGGACCTTGACTCATTAATACTTGACTTTGACTTGTGACTAGGACTTTTAATATTAAATACATTTGAAATATATTATTACTTGACACTGGCTAAATGCACAAGATCAAGCCAAAGTTAAAAGAAAGAAAAAAGCATTCCAAACTTCAGTAAACAATAAAATTCTCTCCCTACCTATAAATGTACCGGTTAACATGTGGATTAGGTATCTACTTTAAAACGCCCGAGATCTTCGATCATTTTGTCAGTTTTCCTATTTTATTTTATAAAGGGTCTAACTGTTCCGAGATATTTCACAACAATTTACGGAAGAGAAATGGACAATAGTTAAAGTCGGGACAATAGATTGGTTTCGGGGCAGGGAGCGTGACACATAGAATATTAAATGAACTAGAAGGTAAAAGGTAGCCGGGATAGACGCGCTGACTTATATATCACGTCGGTAAACTTTTAATAATTTTCTGACATTTATGACACGTCGGCGTAAGGGCCGTCGCTTCACATTGAGCCTATTAAAAGTATAATATGGATACAAAATATTATTTTTATCTGTATTTCCTTAAGCTATGCTGTAGTAGATATTTTATACATTTTAGTTTACTTTATAATATCTTGTTTAGCAGATCAATGAGCGATTATTGCTTTAAGATATTAGAGTTAAGAGAAGCATATCATTACAATATTGGTAAGCGTATTTTTATGCGCTCTGCTTTTTCACAGAGATATAAACTAAGAAATTAAGTTAAACAGACCTGTTTAATTTTATTTTACTGCATTCTTTATTCTATGTTATTACTAAAACAGTTGATAAAATAGTCAACAGTTCAACTTTGTTACCAGCCAAATATGATTCAAAATGCAATGATTTCAGCAAACTTTTATATTTGGTAAGCAGAAGTCTCAGCGTTATTACTTTTTCCATACTCGTACTTCCCGCAAACAATAGTGACAATAAACTAAAAATAATTATTCAATAAAAAAGAATTGCGTCCCCATTGTGCAAAAGCAAAAGAATCTAAGGAATACTAGATTCACAATAAACACAAAAGTTTTCATTTCATATTCAGAATCTTACTTTGAATGGTATTTTTCGAATACTCTCTGCTTTTAAGTGCTCGCTATTTTATTTATAGCTCTAGTCCGAGCAAAACACGATAATAAATTAAGCAGGGTAGCGATTTTGCATCATTGTCGCCAGGAAATATCTACCTTCGGTCTCACCTTGCTCCCAAATAAAGCATTAAATGCCCATTTAAAATATGCTAGGTGTGTTTTATTGCCATTAGAATACTTCGTTTACGAGTGAATGTTTCTTTGAGATAGAAAAAATATATTTCAGACTTTTCTTTTTGGACTTTCGAGTGTGAAAGTGGTTTTAAAAAATATGTTAACAAGAAGTTCAGATGCTCTCATGTGGGAATCGGAAACATTAAAATCACACACACACACAATCAACCACAAGTTTCCCTTAGAGCTAAAATGTGTTCTCCTGAGGCCAGCATCCACAGAGTAGATAGCAGATATGACAATGTAAGTAACAAACAAAAGTAATGAGAGCAGTTCAATAACAAATAATTATTATAGTCCTAAGCACAGACAAAATACAATGACTGAATAACTTGGTAGGAATGAGTCGGCACACGAGTGTAAAAGATTAAAGATTTTACTATTCTTCCAAGAGCGTATACTTGTGTCTACTCCACTTATTGAGAAAACGAAAAGAAGATGACTCGAATTTATTGTCAAATAACATCCATCACTTAGAAAAGTAATTGCTTTTTCACTTGCTGAGAGATTATTTGGACAGACAAATAAAATATGCGAGTACTTAAATAATGAATTCTCATTGCATCTGCAAGCAAATAGTTTACTTGTGTTTGAAAACTATCGCGAGTGTTATTCATTATTATTGTTTACTAACCGTCTGGTACTCGCGGCGGTTTTAGGTGCACGCGGAGAGGCCATGCGAACTTTGCGATCGGCCACCTCCCAGATGATGGGCATCGTACATGCCCGAAACTAGTCGGAAAATCCGACAAAACCGCCGCGAGTACCAGCCGGTAAGTAAACAATAATAAATAGTTTACTGTTTTCAAGCGACAATTGTCATAATTTAAACGAATAAGCTTTTTTGTTCCTTTCTGCAACTGCATTGCGTTTCGAATATTAAAATCATGAATTGCGCAGAAACAAAGAGAATGTGTAGAGATTATTATACAATTGTTTTAGCGCAAATATAATCTAAGTTATATCTATACTACTGTATTCAAGACGATCCTTTAGTGGTTTAAGATAACAAATTAAGTTAAATTATTGAAGAAAGATAGTAGACTACGTAGTAAGTATATCAGAATCTAGGCATTTCATCTAATAGTGTTCAGCAGTTGTAAAAAGAAATGCATTGTGACAATACACACTCACACTCAAATAATTTAGCATTCATTATTATTATTTTGATGTTTAAAAAAAAACAATAGTACTACGGATTACTATGCAAATATGACACTATTTTTACAATATTTAATTAATAAATAAATCTGAGAACACATGCAGAATATATAACAATAAAACAGGTAACATGTAAGCTAAAACTAAAGCCGGAGAGTTTTACATCGTTCTCTATTATCACATGTGATATATCCACATGGAACTTTTTCATTTGATACCCATGTCGATAGTACTTGACAAACTCGTTTAATTCACTATACTTTACGCATACCATATTGTTTTATTTTACAAAAATGTAGCCTATATCAATCGGAAATTTGAGTCGAATTTTGAACGATACTTTGTATGTTGCAATTGAATCTTTAGTTCTGGGGCTGTGAAGTATTGTTATTTGCATTTTTGTTATATATTTTGGTACATTATCCACTTTCTATTTTAGTTAAACTATTATTTTCTATATAGTTGGCTTCTCTCGCAAATCTATTTATATCTTTCATAGATATGTTTAATTTTCATTCAAAAAATTTTAATAACATCACACAACAAACAGATTTTTTTATTTAAAATGGTATAAGTGCCCACATAAAACGAGTGTTTACGAGAGAGAGATAAGGAGACGTTTTTAAAGTAAATAGCCCGTCTGATTTTTACACCTCCAACTAAATCGAATATGTGTATCCTAATAACGAAATTTCAAAACCTACTTGATTAGTGCTCGTTAAAATAGTACCTATTATGTTATCTGTAAAATTAAGCAGTACCGAAATTCAGAAGTAAATAGGTAGAAACAAACGTCAAAGCAACGAAAATTCCTATATCCGCTTTTCCTATGTCAAACGATCACTATAACAAAACGTACAAATATAATTCCTGCAAGAGTATCATTCAACAGAAGCGCAGCGATACTCAATAACGTCCGTAAATCTATCCAGAGAGAGCTAGAACCTGGCAACCGTATAACAGTGGGTAGTTGGGACTTGGGCACGTTTATAAGCCTCTGTGACTCAGAGCGCTTAATGACCCACAGCGCTTACAATACAAATATTTAGTCCGCTTTTTCCAGATAACCCAGATGACTATTCTTTTTTCGTATCCTAAAAATATGTTCGTTGTTTTTTTTATATACATATTATATTTTCTAGTTTTGAGGGGAATGTGGAATCTGCACTGCGATTACCTATATCTGTTTCAGATATCTAATGGTTTGAAAGAGCTTCCTCTTCCTCTTAATTTCTGAAGGAGTTTTGGTATTACGTATCTCTTCGGGTTCGTGTTTCGTTGTAGTTTCATCGACAATTTTCGACAATTCGAGATGTGAAAACGAAGATAATCCTACCAATTTGCGGAGTCGTTGCACAAATGTTTGTGCTCTGTATCTCCTAAGAAAGGGGTATTACATCTTAAAAAAGCTGGTTAATACGGCTCTATATTGTTTTGTCTATTTGGAAACCGAATGCCATAGATAAATATTTATTTTTTAAATACGTGGGTCACAAGTATTGTTATTATTTATAGTTTTTACTAATTAAATCTTATTTCATTATAGTAAACAAACAGTTTGCAAATACCTAGGTAAATATTAAAGTATGTATGTCTTCTACATATACTCGTACGCCGCGTCGTCCACCATAAATCTATCATTGTTTTATTAGGTATTTAACTCGAAGAAATAACAAAGAAAATGTTTCACCAAGAGTGCCACGACATTCATGGATTTAAAGAGCAAAAGGCCAGCAATCGGAAGCCTTTCCGTATTACGAAATACGAATGTAAGCGAGTAAGTACCTATTTCTTGTCAATATAACCTAAAAGTCAACTACATAATTTTTTATGTTTGCACTAGCTACTTACTTCAAATGCTGTTAGCATTTGGAGACTATAAGTCTCATGTAGAGCCCTGTGCAGTGCCTCGCAGAACTTAACAAGTACTGAGAGGCACGTTCTTAAAATTATTTTGTCAACTTGCATACAATCTTTACTAATACATAACACATATGTATTAGTAAAAGATGAGGTTAATATCTCTGTAATGGCAAAAATAGGTAAATACTCATTGATTTAGATGAAAATTGGCATCTATATCTACAAGACATAGAACAGGACATACCTACTTTACTTTTAGATCTTGATTAACACTGGTAAAGCTAATAGAAAAATAATATTTTAAGTTGTGATACAGTTATGATCCTATGTCAAATTGAAGGGTTAAACTAGTGTCAACCTATGTATACCTAGCTCTGAATACAATAAATTAATAGTATCAAAAATAGTACCCCAGACTTAAAACTTCTGAACTCAGTACATACACATTTTTTTGTTTGTAAGTGTCACAAACAATAAACATGTGAATTTATGCACATGTTGATAGCTAATAATTTCATTAAAACATAAAATAAAAATATGTTACAGCATTGACTTTGGAGATCAAACGTCCCATTGAAGATGAATGGACCAAGGATGTTGTAGCTAAAGTAATAGGATGGATAACTGACAAACTTACAGTGCCGAATATCAAACATGCATGGAATCTTATCACAACTGACTTAGAGCGTATTTACAATGTCAAATCGTTTTATCAATTGCATAAAGAACCAAACGTGGTTGCGGTCCCGACGAAATCGGGTGAAAGGTTAGAAAAGACCCCTGTGTCCCTCTCGCACAAGAGCGACTAGTTCTACAAAAGTTTCCCAGTGGTAGAAATTATAGTCTGTAGTAATAATAAGATCTTATCTGTCGTAATTATTTGATTAATCGAAACCTTACAGAATATGTTTCTAACTACCTATTATCAAACTATTCTCAATAAACCGTGTTTTTTTCCTTATAGTATTAGGTTTTATGATATTATTTTTGATATATGGGTATACAAGCCAAGCTACACAACTACATCCGCCATTTATAAAAATATTTTGTATAAACAAAATAAAGTTATCCTGCTATCATACTTCCTACTAATATTATCAAGGCAAAAGTTTGTAAGTGTGTTTGTAGTTTGTTCCTTCTTGACGCTCAATTATGA
The DNA here is from genome assembly GCA_948107665.1 of Lomographa bimaculata. NCBI lineage: Eukaryota > Metazoa > Arthropoda > Insecta > Lepidoptera > Geometridae > Lomographa > Lomographa bimaculata. The sequence continues at coordinate 12,194,429 of OX403587.1, read as the reverse complement.
TTATATTAATGAATACGTTTGTGAATATGGAATATGCATACATTTTTATTCGATTGTTGCCGTTAATACATTGCCGGAAAGAAAGTTTTTCTTCCTAACAATACATCTCATATCTGTAATAACGTAATAAAACACCGATTGCAGCTAGCACAAGACTGGTTTATTTATATCGTGGGTAGTTTAGGAACTTATGTCTACCTACATACATTACAATATCGAAATAAATAGGCATTGGGAAATGCAATCAGGTTTTTTTTTATTCAAATAGGCAAACTTTTGACCACTATCTCACCTGATGGTAAGCGACGATGTGGTCGACGATGGAGCAAGCTTGCCTAGAAGATACCTATTCACTCGCGACTTGAAGACACCCATATTGTACTCATCAGAAAACACTCAGGTAAGGAGTTCTATTCCTTTGAGGTTCCCACAATGAATATGGAGGCAAAACGCTTAGTGCGCATTTGTGGAATGTCCACCATATAGCGGTGTCGCTTAGCAGTTTGTCTGCTTGTCCGACGATAGAACGGGGATGGGGGAACTAGATCGTGCAGTTCCATAGCACGCTCTCCAAAATGTATCTCTCCAATATGTTCCGATAAAAAACCAAGAGACTAGCTGCTACCATGCGGCGCGGCGATGACCCAAGCTCTGAAGCTTTGAATTAGTCAGCTGCTCGCTACCAATGTGTCTTTTGGGTCTCCACTCAATGGTGTCAAGAGTCTCAAGCTGGTACTTAGCTGAACCGTCCCAAAGATGAGAACAGTACTCCATACATGATCGGACTTGTGCTTGATACAAATTGAGCAACTGTCCCGGTGTGAAGTATCGTCTCACCTTTGCAAGGATTCCCAGCTTTTTTGCAGCTAGTTGGGCTTTTGACTCGATGGAAGTACCAAAATTGACCTTTGAAGTTAGAGTCAAACCGAGTAACTCGAGATGGTCAGTTACTGGTAGGGATACATTTAGGAAAGTTGGAGTCAGTTCAAATTGACTCCGTATATCGGAGAAAAAAAGTTTAGCAAATTTAAACACAGCGATTTGAAAAAACAAATAGAATTTAAGGAAAGTTGACGAATCAGTGACCACAAAAATGTGTAACTTAGTCACGATCAGCTTAGCCAATAGCGAGCGTTTTGCTATTTTGAAATTTCCATCCATTTTAATTATTAAAACTCCTAACAAAAAGCAATTAAAGAAGAAAATCATATTATGGGAGTATTTTTGAAAAAATAAAGATTTAAACAAAATACTTGACCTGTATGTAAATTGTATGCTTATTTCCTATTGATAATTTATAACGTTGTTATATTTTTCTTATATAACTATTATAGGCCAAAATGTATGGCATATGTATTATTCTTAAAATGTTGTGTTAGCGTTGGCTTAAAGAATTTAGTAATTTTTAATTTTGCATTGGGTCACACTTTTTGACAACAATTTGTACACAACAATTTATGACAGTTAGGTGTCATAAAAGTTAGGGTTTACCTTCATTAGATTTTTTATGGATATATATTGATGATCTAGTCGTGCCACCCCGCAGCTTTGTCTGCGTTTGTCAAGTTAATTAGCAGCCTATTTGTTAATCCTAGGCATAAGCTGCGTACATTTCAAATTTATCCAAATTGATTCAGTGAAGAGAAAAAAGACATACTTAAATAATGCCCCAATTACACACAAACTTTCGGATGAATACATTAGTTTAATATAAGTATATAATAATAATATTTACCAAGATTCTGACATATCAATGTAGAAATAATATCTGTCATCGATTATCTTTATTCTAGGATATAAATTTAAACAGGTTGTAAATGTATCTCGAAGCTTATTACAACAATTTATAGCACATATCTCCGCCATTTTGAAAAATCTGCTCACAAAATATCGAATCTGCTCACAAAATATCACGAGAATCGGTTGAGAAATGCGACCTGTACAGGAGAACAACCGGAAATCCGGACCTACGAAAGCAATTTTGCCCAAGCTGAAATGAAATCGCTTCGTTCCCGCTTTGTGCTCGTTCGATCAATTAAACCGAAAGTAATTTAGTCTTTCATAATAGTTAATGGCTGACCCAACCGGCGTTCGCCTGGGTATAAAAACAAACACATATACGCATATATTTTTATAGTCGGATAAGCGGACAAAGCCGTGGATAGAACCTAGTAAATATATATAATGTTAATTAAATTTAAATGCATTTTGAAACATCAGCGTGGATTTTAATTACGCATATAGTATATCTTTATGAATGACATAATAATATTTTTATTAGATATCATATTGTAGCATGATTACACAGTTAAATATCATTAAAGTAGAACATAATTCAAATGGCTCAAAAGGTTATCCCACAAATCTTAAAATCAGGGTTACCCTAAAGAAAAGGGACACAGAGGTTCTTTGTGACCTCTCACTAGGACACAGATTTTCGGCGGAGTCGTCCCTCCTTTTACAAACCGTAGGTTTGTTTCCTATCTCGATGGAATGGACATAACACTAAATTGAAGATATGCTGTGGTGAATGTTTTCATGAAGTAAGTAACAATTTAATTTTGTGTTTTTTGTAATAGTCTTAAGTGTGCTTTTAAATGAAATGTATCATTACAACTATAAACATATATGTATACCTCATCCGTGATTCCAAAATATTTTGATAAATGTGTAGGCTTATATGTATAGCCAAAACACTCGTTAGCTATAAGATAATAAGCTGGTTGAGTCCAAATTGCTAAGACTGAGTCATCAAAATAAGGCCTCTCGGCTTAAAATAAAATTGTAAACATATTTTGGTAAATTAAGTTGGAACTGTGTGCAATAATTACATGAGTAACTACATTACATGCCTTTTTTTACTTCGAACTAACAACAATAGAAACTATTAATATTATATGTTATTGCCACCCTCCCGATCACACTAAATTTGAAATTTTGTGAGAAAGTGTGTTAGTAAGTATGTTTTCTCTTCACACTGTGATGGCTGAACGGATTTAGATCAAATTTGAAATATTCATAGCTTAAACCTAGCATTAGCACTTATTTTTCTTTAATATAAATGGGTAAACATAAATTACCCATTAATATTATCAAAAATATTGTTACTCTCTGCGAGTCTCACAAACAATAAAAATATGTATGTAAATGTGTAGAAAACTCATAAACTTAAAATTATGTTACAGCATTGACATTGGAGATCAAGCATCACATTGCAGCTGAAAAGACATAACATTCAATTGAAGATCTGCTGCGGTAAACCAGTTTTTGAATTGAGAAGTAAGTAACACTTTAATTATTTGTGTTTTTTTTAAATGTCTATGTATGCTTTTAAATGAAATGTTGTATCATTAGAACTATAAATAAGTAAGGATACCTCATCATAAAACCAAAATGTTTGAAATCAAATCAAATCAATTTATTGACATAATATAACATACAGATACCTAATATTCATTTTATATTCTATATTTTATTACAATATTTTATTACATTTATTTATATCTATACATATATTATATTCATTTAATTTCATTATTTCCAAGTCTTACAATTATTTTAGTTCACACTGTGAAAAGGTGAATAAATGATTGTGTAGGCTTGACATAATATAGCCAAAAGACCCATTGGCTATAATAAGCTGGTCGAGTCCAAATTGTTAAGTTTGGGTCATCAAGGTAAGGTTGCCGGCCTGTCGATATTCTGTTGTAAACATTTCTTTTATCCCATGCCCTTTTTAACTTCAAACAAACAACAAGATAAACTTGTGCTATTTATGGTTCTAAAGTAAATGTACAAATAAATTATTGCGTATAGTATTTTTTGGCTTTAACATCGCTGATTGTACAAAATAATAAATGCGCTGGGTTAATTATTATATTTAATCACATTAATATTATAAATCCGATAGTTTGTGCATAAGTGTGTGAGTATGTTTGTTTTCTCTTCACACGGTAACGGCTGAACAGATTTGTATGAGATTGAATGTACATAGCTTATACCTAGGATTAGTACATATTTAACTTAATAAATGCGGGCGATGCTGCGGGGAATGGCTAATATTAATAAAATCTGTAGGTGAGATAGTATACAAACATTATGATTATGAGCATATTAATTTTTTTTATTGTTTCTTTTCCAGATGCATGCTGGGTTAGATCGGTCTACAATGGAAGATGCTGCTAAAATATCTTCCAATTACATACATTATAAATATTTTCCTATTCTACTTTATGAAACAGGTAAGTTTTTTGTTTTAAGGATTTTCTAATAATTGTGCCCCTCAACGTCATTCTCATTTACAAGAATATAATACTTTTTATAAAGACCACCAATTGTAGCCTAGAAGGTACCTATTCACTTTGATTTGAAGACTCCTAGATTATACCGTTCGGGGAATAAAGACGAGGGCAATGAGTTCCACTTCTTCGCAGTACGGATGATAAACGTAGAAGCGAAACGCTTCAAGCGAACTGGAGGTATGCCAACCATAATATATGGACGACGTTTGCAAGTTTGTTTTGTTGTCTTACGCGAATGTAGTTAGTTATAATATAAGTTTGATTAGAATAATTTAAAATACTAAGCTCCAGTCTCGCTGAAGTTAATTATAATGAAAAATAGCTCATTACATTCCGCCCCTTGGGGCGGAATGTATCTATTTACAAGATATATCTATTTACAAGATGTATCAAGAGAGTTCTCTATATGGTACATTACCTCTGTTTTATCGGTTAAGTAATAGCTAGCTACATAGAAGTTTTTTTACTGGTAATGCTTTATGACAGGTAGAATTACCTGGGGAAGGGCACGCTGGGTGCCCTGATTTAAGAATGAATAGGTACATCCAACAGGTATCATAAACATCCTAGTTCTTTTGTATTGTGTCCATATTAACTGCTCATTGGTTAGATACCTTTTAATTGAGGTATCGGGTTCGATTCTCGGTGGGAACAAGTTTCAAAATACGTGAAGTTTTCACCTCAAGGAAAATTCATGTTTCTGATTCTGTATGTGATATATATAATCACTCATTTATTTTTGTTAAAAAACGTTTATTTTTTAGATTAGCTGTGGACCGAAGTTGGAAAAGAGGCTCATCATCGAGTAACATTCAGCACCCTGGATAATTATGACGCCAGCAACAAATTCACCAAATTAAGGCAGCGGTAGCCTGCCACCATGTTTTTCTTAAATAATTAACATATATAAAGACAATCGATCAGAAAGGTTGTATTTATAATTAGGTATGTTTACAACAAAGTATCTCTAGAATGGCATATTGGATTTTGATTAAGCCCGTGTAACTCAGGGTCTAGACTAGATAGTCTAGACCCTGAGTTACATGGGCTTATATAACAAATCTTACATCCAGTCATTACAGATGTACCTCATTTCAAACATAGTAATATTCACAAAGACAAAGTTTCCTGTTTATTATAAGTGTAATGTCAAAATTTGTATGTGTGTTTAAAGAAGTTTATTGTAATCAATATTGCTTGAATTATTAAAAACATGCATACAAAAAGTAACAATTAAAATACTTGGTATGTGCTATGCACTTTGGTTTTGTTACCTAAGATTCAGTCATGCACGTGTTGTGATGAAGAAAACATTACATAGATGTAGGAACTAACGCATGAATTCACACGGGAGTAAACCGAAACATTCACATCTCATCACACCCAACTGATAACATGTACAAATGTCCCTTGGGAAGAAAAATTGTACTCCTGCAGGGATTCATACCCAGGACCCAAGGCGAAGAGAGAGCAGAGACCTGCCCACTACGCCACTGGGTCGTCATATTATTATTCTATTTCAGGCCATAATATTATATAACATGTACCAAATTTTATTCTAATCCAGTCGGAAGCATTTTGTGTCAAGTTTGCAAATAAACGTATGAGTATGAGTATTTTTTAGCGTTAAGTATGGGCAGCTAACGCCTAGCTTAGTAGTAGTAGTCTTATTTTACCGCGTATACATTCAAATTAGTTGGTGTATAATTGATGATAAGAAACTAATAACATTAGGCAAATGTAAAAGCAACTGTAATGTCACCGATAATGTTATGTTATTTACCAATAAATACTTTATTTTCATTTATTCTTGTTATTTAACAAGCACACCTTGCCTAGCGTTTCATAATCACTATTGGTGACTGATATCGGCAAAATAATATTGAACGATTTGTGTCAAGTAATGTGAGAAGTTGTCCTCGTCTGACGGAAGATGAAGATGGGGTAGAAAATGAAGCATGCTTGCTTAGAAGATACCTATTCTATCATTTATTTCTTATCGACTCGCCTATATAATTTATATTATTCAAGTGAGAGTACTGGGTACTGACACTTATAAATAGCATTATGTTTGTATAAACCACAAAGACTATATATGTTTGGAGCTAAGTAATAATAAACGCTTACACACTCACAGCCAAACACTAAGTTCTATGACATGTGTCGTGGGTGCTGGAAACATTCACATCTCACACACAAATAGAACCAGAAACACAAATATTCCTTGGAAAGAAAACTGTTGTTCCCGCTGCAAATGGAACCCGATACCCCTGCTTAGACGGCGAAAGCGTATCCAACTGAGCCAATGGACAGTTCAATAGTAATATGGCCTTCTGGATGTTCTTTTGGATACTTCCAAGCAGAAAATCACAAAACAACAATGTTCTTTGAGTAGTTAGTCATTTGTCCAAAATCACGAATTAGACGAACGGTTTATTCAATGATATAATAGTTAAAATTGATTTTTCTTATTTTATTCTCGATAGGCAAGCATTTGACCACTGTCTCATCTGATGGAGAGTGAAGATGCGGCCGAAGTTTTAGCACGCTTGCCTATACGATACCTATTCACTCTTGATCAAGAACTTTATCTTTATTAGAATTAAATTCATTTTAAAAAAAACGTGGAAAATAAATACCATAGAATACTATTGTTATACTACCAGCCTGTTAATTTATGACAATTAAAATGGTCAATCTTCGATTTTATACTCGTTGGTTTAGAATTTCAATCTTCAGAAACGAGGTCCTGCATGTTTCCGAACCCTAATGATATTGCTCAAGTCACGTGATCATAAATTTATTGAAAGTGAGTTACGTGATCGCTGTCTCATACGAATTCTACAGAGTCGATAGAATTTTAGTTGTCAAAAATGGCCGAAATTGCTATCGAGCTCGTTTCGAAACTGAGGCATAGAAAGCGGGGTTACGTAATACCAAAACGGCCATTTTTGGAAACTTGTTAATGAAATCCATCTGAAATTGAGATAGGTAATCGGGGGGCTGGTAGTAGGTCCATGGTGTTTCTATAAAACATTAATTATTTTACTTGACAGACTACAGATACATTTTTACTTAGAAAATCGTCGTTGCAGAACATTTATTAAACGAATAAAACTAGAGGATTATTTGTAAAAGTTCACGATTTTATATCCGACAAATCCTGATTTAATAATTTACTATACATATTGCAATTACTCGTAATCTATATGTTGAATAAATGAAATTTACCTAATCATCTACACTACTAAAGCAATATGATATCGTCACGGCCAAAGCAACTTAGATGGATAGTTATATTAATAAAGAATTTCCAAATCTTCGTTTTACCTTAATTAAGGTAGATGAAACCGCAGGGACACAGTGATAACAACAAAGTTACTTTAGCTACAGCAAAGAGAGCACCACTTCATGATCCGTTTGAGACTATTTTGCTTAATTTTGTGTGGAATGACATTGAATATTTACATAATTAAAAACCTTCAAAGTTACTGCCTCAAAAGGGCAAACGACCCAAATCAAGACTTGAGGAATTGAGCAAGACAGTGAACTTCAAATATTCCAATCAGCCCGAAGGCAAGGAAAAGTTTGAGGACGCTGTTTTATCAATGGCCAAGCAAATTTCGGTCACTGAGCCAGTTAAATTCTATAGCAATATGAAAGTTACAACCACAGTACATTTCTGGTGGTTATTGTCGATATTATTAGACACTTTATGGCCCTTTATGTTGGACCCCACAATTGTACCTTAAAATCATATTGTAGTTCCCTCTACAGATATTTAAAATTAGAAGGTACAATTACGTATGCATTATAAAACTTTTAGGGGTACAAAATGTTAGAAGGATGATTAAGGGGAATAAGTTCTGGTAGTAGCAGTACCGAACGATACAAACATGGTATACACAGATTAGTCTGTAAATAAACCCATTCGGTAAATAAACCTCTGTTAATGTGATTAAGTCCTTGTAACGACGTCGAAATATCAAATCCGCCAACTAAATTCCATAATAGTAAATATTCAATTCCTCACATTACTATTGCATTTAAAACAGCGCGCAGAGATATTACTCAATATCTCCTACAATATCTAAAGAGAAAAACCCCAAGTCTAGCAACCAAATGGAAGTATAATCCTGCAGGAGCGCAGCAGATGGCGCCTAATGACTAGCTGCACAGATAATCGGAATCGCCTAAGAAGTAAGAAAATAACCGTCTTGCTGGCATTACAGAGCAATTTCAACGGACTGGGCTCTGCTGAGACAATTGATTTTGTAATGGCAATTTCTGTGGCTACATTATTGTATGATAAAATAGAATTGTTGCCAGAACATAAGTATTTACATTTACAAATTCTTTTGCAGCAGTACTTTTAAGTAAAAGTCAAGTAAACTAGAAAGTCTGCAATTAATATTTGATGATACTGCCTTGAGATGATGGTTTGTTTCCAAAAGAAAATTATTTTAAAACTATATTTCCCACTATTTTTGAGTAGAGGTTAGAATCGCGAAGATGTACAGATAATGACGACAAGTAAATTTTGATAAAATAATGTTGCCCTTGTAAACGTTGTAGTCTTATACCATATCAAAACTATATTTTTCCTATTTTTGGGTAGTGGTTAAAATGGCGAAAAGCAACGGAACGTATGGCAAGAGGTACGTTTTTGCCTTTGCAATGACTACGAGACAGACCGATCCTGCTCTGAAAATCATTTTTCTTTGTAATACCCAATAGCACAAGCTTATTAGAAAGCCATTTCGAAGCGAATGCTTGGTATAGATACAACTAACTCAATCTATCTTGGCTTCCAGTTTTAACTGTGCCGGGTGCAAGAGAAATTGTCTTTAAATTTATGGTGCACATAACTTAATAATTTGCTTGATACAGGCTTCTTGAAAACGTAGTTCAAAACTGTATAGCAATATTTATTTTATTTATTTATTTCATTTAGCACAAGTCAGAATACAAGGTAGAGCCTAATGCCAAATAGCATTCTCTACCAGCCATTCTGGTCGAGAAATTATTATTATTTCTTGTTAAAAAAAAATAGAAAAGCAATGGGTGTGCGGCAGAAACAAAATAAAGGTATATATATACAAAATAATTTATTAGCAATATATTAGGATATATGTGTCTACTAGCCGTGCCCCGCGGCTTCTAGTTAAGAAGTAGTCTATGTGTTAATCCTCGGTATAAGCTATATACTTTCCAAATGTCATCTAAAATTCATTCAGTCGTTAAAGCGTGAAGAGGGAACAAACATACAACTTACACACTTGCACACTTCTTACACACAAACTTTCGGATTCACAATATTAGTAGGATTCTATATATATATATAGATAATATTACCAAACGAACAATTATTTATCAATTCTGTTAAAATGAATACGTGATAAAACGCAATTTGCTATTCATAATAAGCCGCATCGGTAATATCAACAGCAAGTTATTACACGAAGAGTCGTATAAATCCTGGAGCAACAATACTAAATAACATTATGCGGAACCAATAACCACAATAAAAATTACAACCCGCTGCTCTTTACCATATAACACTGCGATGAAAGTTATTAATTTAAACATTAATGTCGCCATTTATAACAGAAGTCGGTGGCGCATGACCGTGTGTGATTCCGATAATGAAGACCGTTCAACCGCAAGAACAAATATTTATGACGATAATTCTCGAAGCTATCAATGGCTGACTTATATATATACAAGCAAATTATATTATTGACATTTTAATAAGCTCATTCGTTTGAACTGGCCTGCGGTTACGTCCTCATAAAACATGATACTAATATATTCTAGGAAATATTGAATTTAACTGCTAAGACCTACCAGACTGATAAACCCCCAGACTGAAAACTAGCGACGAAGTTTTGACTAGCGTGTAGGTAATTTATTTTGTCGTGAATTGATAATAATTTTTCTTTATTTAAAATAGATAATTTTAGTGATTTATTATTAAAGTACAGGCAATAATAAAAAAAGAAAATAATATATAAGAAAAAAAAATGTTAAAGTTGATGCATGTTTATTATTTATTTTGTGCGCAAATAATAAGTAAGTAAGATGCAAAAGCTTGAGATAGAAATATTATAGCTCTAATACTAGAACATAGATAGATAATTAATTACATAAACATAAACGCTTTCACACTCACAGCCCCACCATAAGTACGATGACGTATGTCGTATGTGCCGGACACATTCAAACAACGTAAGGGAAATTTAAAAAAAATAAGGGAAAAACATTAAGAACTGCTGGACGTTGTGAAAAGCCAAACATAACACAAACATAAATGCTTTCACACTCACAACCCCACACTAAGTTCGATGACTTGTGTAGTGCGTGCCGAGTGCCGAAAACATTCATATCACACACACACACACACAATCACAATCAGAACCAGAAACACAATTTTTCCTTGGGGAGAAAACTTGTGCTCTCGCCGGGAATCGAACCCGATACCCCTGATTAGAAGGCTAAAGCTCACCCAACTAAGCAAACGGACAGTTCAACTAAGCCTCATTATTTGTATGAATATCTTTTTTTTCATGTCCTACCAAATCTTGAGCTTTTAATTTGATCATTACAGTTAATATCAAGCTTTACCAAAAAACAATCAATCGGGTAGTAAAATCGAGAAAAGAGTGATCAAACGCTAGCGGATTTTAAAATATATTAAAATTTGCTTTAATTATACTCTTTGAAATTAGACACGCGTGAAAGTAATGACCTCGTTTTGAGTTTAGTCACAGTCAGAAAGATATTTTTTTAAACACGCTTCCGGCTGAATTAATACGATACAAAGTTAATTCTTGTTTATGACAGATATATATACGAACATTTTTCTCTATTTTGATTCGTTGAACAAGACCTCAAAACAGACCTCCGAGTAAATCACTGATGCGTATAAACAAAGCTGGTATCCTGTTTGTCAGGACTAGTCAGGGACAAGTAATTGTACCGAATTCTATCTGTGAGAAGGATGTACAAGAACACAATAGAGAACTTGAGAAAGCAGCCTACAGTTTGGCATTTGACTTGTGACCTTCAGCAAACTTCGACGAGGAAACTATCAGCTTACAATCTTAGGAGAAACTATAAATTAGTGCTCCGTGACCTATCTATATTGAAATTTCGTTTAAGGAGTTCGCTTGCGCAGCCCGAGTTAAAAAGTCTAGGTACAAGAATGTCCGTTGTGAGATAAAATTCGATCCTTAAGAAGGAAATAAATTAGCACCCGTGGACCACGAGACATACATTCCTTCAACAAACGACAAACGTGGTAGGACTAAGTGCAAGTTCGCTTTCGGTGCTAGTACTTCCGTCCCGAACAACCGCATAACAGCACTGAACAATCGGGATGAGAATCAGTGGTCTTAATTGCAGGTGCCAGTCCATTACCAAGTTACGTGAGACACAGCTAATGTTAAAGGCAATAGTGACGACAACTATTAAACAAACGACTGGCGTGTCTCCTGCTTTAAACAGAAGAAGCAGAAATAAAAATTAAATCAGTAATCTATGCGAGATTTGGAACTGTAGGAATACTTTCAAGCTTTAGCGTAAATCAAACCCATGGCAAAAAAGTAGCAAACATGGGGCAATAAAACCTTGGTTGTATAACCTATGGTATATTATACATTTAAAGGGTATTTTACACCCGACAAAATAGAGGAGCATTACGAATCATTTATTATAGACAAAAAGATGTCTTATACTGACACAGTCACTAAATGTTGATAGATTATTAATAAGGAAACAAATGCTGACAAAGTTGTTGAATATGTGCTTCAATATAATAACATATATTAACGTATACATTTACATGAAATCTCACAAATGTTGACAATGGAAGCTTTGCAATGCGAGACTTAAAATTTTTAATAACTGTATCGAGACGGTTTCTTTATCTATTTTGACGTACAATGGTGTAGGCGCTATCAAAATATTTAAATGAAGGAGAAATCAGATTATTTTATCTATTATACTATTTCTATTTTCAATTAGTTATTTCTTAATCATGTTTTGTCATTAATATAACAATACAATATTTTTTAGAACCGATAGAACAACACAGTAAAATCTAATAGATAAAATATTCAGCTAAGTTATATTAGCCTCATAAAGGCTGGATATATTATCTGTTTTTTAGATTATGTCTGTTTCTTATAAGAAACGGACAGACCCTAAGAAAACACGGCTCTTAAACACATCGCTGACTCTTCTAACAGGCAGAGGCAAGAAACTAATGTAGGTACATTAAATTAGATTACACCTAAAGGTTGCACACCTTAAGGTCGAAGTAACTATCTTATCTAGTGTACCCTCATTTAACATTTATTTAGCACCACGTGTCTCGCATTTTAGTTCGTTTAAAAGAACAAGCTCCATTTTAAAATGCTAAGTAGAATGCGAGCGTGAAAAAACTTAGCAGGTCGAGCTAAGTACTAACTAAGCATGTTTTTTCTTTTTGTTTATGCATAAATTAAGAAGTGTGTTTGAAAAGATGCTCTTTTACTTGAGTATGTACTGAAACTGCTGTAGAAGAACGCATGAACAGTGTCTAACCTTTGAATAGACATAATAAGAAAAGTATGAATGGCCAAATTCTGTATATATATTATTATTTAATAAATTAACAAACAGTACCCACATTCTTAGCCGTATTGGCTTGTTGTAGCAATTTCTAAATTTAAATTACTGATAAACTAATTTTGGTTCGTTTGTAATAAGAAAATGACAAATTAAAGGTCACTAGGGGAAAACACATATATGATCAACATAGTGATCATTCATAAATCAATTGACTAATCAACCGGTAAAATGATATTATATAACGGATATTGTTTACTTCGATGTTGTTGCTTTTTAATCTCCTTATTTAATAATGGATGAAATATAGCCAATTCATACTATTACTCTTAATTCCTCTATCGTGTACTTATATCTTTATCATACCACTCGTTACAATTAATGTAGCGATAAACATGATAATATTTTTATTTGCACGATTCAGTGATTTACTCAGAGATATGTTTGAAGTCTTGTTCAACGAATTAAATAACCATATAGAAAACAACATTACCAATTACTTTTATGTTATTTTAATTTGACGTTTATACGTAAGACGAGAGAACATAGACGAATAAATATTAAAAGCAAGCATGAGCTTTCACATTTAAATGCGTATACAAAATGTTGTATCTGTGATGCTATCCACTGTGGACTTATCTAGTCAGTGCCCGAACATGAGTACCATGCATGGTAAAACTCAGTAGTCATAATTAAACGCGTTAACAAATTTCCGTGTCTGTTCTGTTAATAGTAGAAAAGTTCCTAATTCTAGAGCAATATCTATATTAAAATCCTAGCAAATCAGGTAAAAAATCGATTTAGGATTATAAGAAGAAGTGGTTTAAATTTACTAACATACAGCTTGTAAAGACTAAAGCAGTGAAAACTGCGTCGAAATTTGGAGTCATAAATCGATACTGCTATAGCTCAATATAGACTGCTAATAACGTACCTTTCTATTTGATTGTATTGTAAGTACGATATTTTTTTAACTGAATAGCATCATACAACTTTAAAACAATAAACGCTCCATATTTTCTCTATTGTCTAGCAGGGCCTCGCACCTGTCTAACGCATTCGCCGCGAATCACAAGGGACCTCTCCTAACATTTCCATTGTCCTCACAACTTCGCCTTTCCCTTGCACATGGAACAAAAGGAATAAGTCATTTGTGAAGCGGGAGAAAAACGCGGTAACATTTATCACGTGGAAAACGAGTTTGTTGATTGATCACACCCTGGATGCTAGATTATAAATAAATAATAGTAAATAAATGAAATTATACACACTCACAGCCCCACACTAAGTTCAATGACTTGTGTCCAGGGTGCTGGAAACATTTACATCACACACACAACCACACCCAAAACCAGAAACACTAATTTCTCTTGGGGAGAAAACTTGTTTCCCGCCGGGAATCGAACCCGATACACCTGTTTAGAAGAAGGACGCGCCATTAACTAAGCCATCGGGCAGTATCAATGATACAATAAAATGTATTACATCGATATCACGGAGCTTTGGTGATTATTTTTTTAATGTTTTGGATGACTTAATTTAAAATTTTTAATATACAATTATGAAATCTCTCAAGTATGAAAACTAGGTTTAGATCTCCTAATTATCTAATTGGGGGATCAAAACCTATTTTTTATTGGGATAAGAAAGTCTAAACCTAATTCTAAGTCCGATATCAGTAGGTACTGAAAGAGGTAATTGGGCGTATCGATAACCTAATCACCCACCCATCTCCAGCTTACGTGATTCAATAATTTAGATGTTCATTCTTTGTTTAAAAAAATAAATTGCCTAGTATAATTATAAAGGTTGGATTCATCCAGTGCGGTATAGTCGAATTATCGTTGAAAATAAATATTAATAATTATATTTTAAACATATACTTAAGTTTTCTTTTTTTTTCCTTCACATGCCTAACTACGGGCCAATTGCCTATATTTCCTAAAACTAAACTAAAACTATGTACAGCAAAGAACTAAGTTACCTACAAGACATCGAGCTTATAGGTAACTCAAGTGCTCAAGCCCACTACCAGTGGGTAGCGTTCCCATCATGCTGGCGGCATTGCCTCTCTGAATTGCAATGCTAATACGTTGAGCAAAATAAGCGCCAGCATTTTGATCACGCGTCGCTTCAACCAGGCGCTCTGATAGAATTTTGAAAATAGAATGAGCTCCCGGTCCTCACGGACCCTGTGTCTCAACAGTTTTCTTTTATCTTTGGTTTGGTATGATATAGTCGAATGCTTACCACATCAGGCCTAGAATTGGAAAGCTTTTCTAGGTTAGCCAATTTGCGTTAGGGGCTGTTAAACTGGCATTGACATCGCTTTCAGGGTGTTATGAGAATTTTACCCGTCAGCAGCAATAATAATATAAGCAAATCAGTTGCGATACCAAACCTTAAAGAAGAGATTTTTAAGATATCTATCGGTACACCAAATCACTTCTAATCAATAAAAACATGCTATAAACACATGACACACTAACTTTGTTTCCGTTTCAACTTAAATACTTAAAAAGTCAGATTATACTGACCCAGTTGGCGCAGTGGACCTCTGCGCCTTGGGTCCTGGGTTCGATTCCCGGCAAGAGCAAAGATTCCTTCCCTAGGGATATTTGTGTTTCTGGTTCTGGGTGTAATGTGTGTGTCATGTGAGTGTTTCCGGCACTCACGACACAAAGTCTTTGAACTTAGTATGGGGCTGTGAGTGAGAGTGTGAATGTGAATATTGATTTATATGAGTCTGTTGACCACAAAGCGAAAATATTATTTGGTAGTAAGCTTTGCGAGTCCAAATTGTAGGTACCATAAAAACAGAGGAGTGCCACATTGTTTAGTAATCACAGCAATCAAAAGTTTTGTTGATTAACTTTACAACAAGACAATTAAGGGAAAACAGCCAACTATCGTCATCTGTAAATCCTCAATTCACTGTTTTAATCTGCGGGTTCAGTCCACATCGGAATACTAAATGAAATTAAGGGTCTCACTGTTTGAAAGCTCAGCGTGTACCCTAATTAGGGTACTTGTTCTTGTTAACGGAAATAAATTAGTTTCTACCAAACGGGAACAATAGTCTTCGAAGAATACAATCTAATCTCTAGGATACGGTTTCGTATTAGAGATATAGGTACCTATTATTAAGTGTGCAGTTACTTAAAACACTCGCTTATTGTTATTTTAACTTTGAGTATCAAAACTACAAATCTCGCAGCCAATCTTCAATTTAATAAATCCTATCCTACTAATATTATAAATCCGAAAGTTTGTGTGTAAGTGTGTAAGTATGTTTGTTCCCTCTTCACGCTTTAATGGCTGAACGGATTTGGATGAAATTTGGAATGTACATAGATTATACCAAGGATTAACACATAGGCTACTTTTTAACTTGATAATAGCGGGCGAAGCCGCGGGGCACGGCTAGTATAATATAAAACGTGTATTTGGTAATGTCAAAGCGGACCTTATTTTAAGTCAACTGAAAATATGGTTATGAACTCGCATTAAACTCTACTTTTATAGTCTATAGTCAGGACGTGGGGAAATAATGCTAAGTTTTTTAGGGTTCCGTACCCAAAGGGTAAAAACGGGACCGTATTACTGAGACTTCGCTGTCCGTCCGTCCGTCCGTCTGTCACCAGGCTGTATCTCAAGAACAGTGATAGCTAGACAGTTGAAATTTTCACAGATGATGTATTTCTATTGTCGCTAATACAACAAATACTAAAAATAAAATAAGATGAATATTAAAGGGGTGCTCCCATACAACAGACATGATTTTTTTGCCGTTTTTATAGATAATGGTACGGAATCCTTGGTGCGCGAGTCCGACTCGCACTTGGCCGGTTTTTTATTAGTATTTTTGTTATCTATTTCGGACCTTTACTAATTTTATCGACATAAGATATGTATTATTTTTTATTGAAATATATAGCTTAATAGCTGTGCCCGATATTTCACCTGTGTAAATTTATTTAAAAAGTAGCAGTGTTAATCCTGTGTATAAGTTATGCACTTTCAAAATTTTATCCAAATCCGTTTAGCCTTTGTAGTGTGAACCGAAAACAAACATACACACAAACAGCATTTATAATGTTAATGTTGTTTATTTGTACCTATTGCAAAGCTGAACAGCATGCATGAATAGAAAGATTTGAAAAAAACTGAAACGAGCTAAGGATAGACCTAAATTAATCAAAAAGTTTTCCCCGCCGGAACCAGCACTGGTACAATATTATGTAATAAAAAATAACACTCGAAATTTCCCCTATGCTTACCTACACTCTACGATATACATATAAAATAAACCATAAAAAATAAAGCATATAAAATATTTACTGCACTAAGTAACCCGTTATTGAAACACAAAAAGAATATTCGTCCATATACGTTGAACACAGATTTAAGCCAATGTTTCCAGTTTGCTTCCATGCACTCTGAAAACTTTAAATGACTTGGCACTAAATTCACAAACAGGGAACTAAGTAAGAATTGTTGCTTTGAGAGTTTGAGTTAACTTAACCTTCTCAAAGCAAGGGTAAAACACAACTCGATTATATACAAAGCATATTACAAACGATTTTTCTAAAAGTTTATAATCATAACATCGTGGCAGATGTTCGATTTTAAGGTAGAAATACTAATCCTGTGAGAGAGTCGAGACAGACTTCAGAAGAAATCTAATATAGAACTAAGTAAGTACCCAATACCTAATCAAGTTTCAACTCGTTACTGATACTAAGTACATCTTAATTCGTAAAGTTGCGAATAGAAAAACGAGAAAAGTTTCTGTAGTACGACAGAAAAATCTCCGTTTACTGTAATGATGATCTACAAGAACGAAAAACTGCTATAAATAAAAGATTCAAATATGCGAGAATACTTGAAACTTCCCTTTATTATATTGTCACGTAATGAAAAATATAATTATGGCAGGATAGGGCACTGACATTTTATTGGGGATATAGCGGATAGTTGGTACTCGTAGATATAGCTTTTGACACGGTAGATTCAATTCTCACACTAACTTTAGACTCGATGTGACTGAAGTGATAATTTTGTATCATGTTGTTTATATCAGTAATGAGTTTATAACATAAACATAAACGCTTTTACACTCGTCGTGGGTGCCGGAAAAATTCGCACAAAATCACAGCACATAATCAGAAACACAAATCTCTCATGGGGATAAATCTTGTGTTCTCAACGGGAGTCGAACCCGATACCCGTTAATTAGAAATTGGAAGCACATTTAATTAAGCTAGCGGGTAGTTAAATGATGTTGGGTTTGAAATGCTTTTATAAACTTTTTTCTGAAAAACTTTTTAGACTTTTCTGAACGTAAATCTCAATATTATAGCTCCGTGTGCGAGATATTTCGTAACTACAATAACAATACCTGTAAAGTAAGTTTTACAGTTTAAAGATGAGCTTGTAAATCGTAGACGTATTTATCTGCAATTTTTTAATAATGGCAATTTCAACTGACAATTGTATTCGAAATGTGCAGTTAACACTCGAGCTATCTCCTCCAGTCAGTCACAATAACAGCAAATTTACGAGCAGGTATTCGTATATGGATATCGTCGGTTCAGCACACGGCATTATTTATTATGATTGATTCGTTCACCTCCGAGCCGGTACTAAACCGGGTCCCTAGAGCCGCACTCTGATTTATCGCATCGGTGTAAATTACCACTTAGGTAAATTGTGTTTGTCGTTTACAGATACTATAGTAATTGACTGGTGAGAGTGAAATATGCAATTAAATCAAATCAAATCAAATCAAAATCGTTTATTCACATGAGCCCCAAAGAGGCAGACATGAAAGTTAATGATTCTACTGCCAGATTTGCAAAATTGCAGCATCTCGAGAAGAACCTGGGAAGAAACTCGGAAGTTTAAATTTTTTTTTTTTTATAATTTCTTAGCTCTAATACATAATTATATTAACCTAGGTATATCTATATTATGTAGTCGCTAGAAAGCGCTTGTGCAGTTTGCCTCCATGCATCCTTGTCATTAATATAGTCGATCGTTTTATAGTAAGCTTTCTTAATGAAAGCCCGTTTTATTACAGATTTGAACTTTCCCAGTGGTAATGAGATAGAACTTAATTGACGACTGACTTATAACATCTATATGGTTACTCTAAGTATTATGTTTCGTTGTCTTTTCATAGTAGAACCTGTAACGTCATTAAAGAGTGAAGGGATAAATGAGTGGAATACGTTATGTTAGACTCCAAATCTTAAGCAATGCTCACTAAATCAAGTGACCTGAATTTGCAGCGAACGTGGAAGAGCAAAGCCCGTGTTTCCAGTTTTACCTAGAACATTGCTGGCGACGAAACAGATTTCCCTACTTGGTTATGACACTTTAAAATACGGTCAAGTGTCAGTTTCTGAGAGCAATTCCGTGACTCGTTCTATTCATATTTTAAAAATATTTCTGCAAAGGAACCGGTGAATAAAACTATATCCTTCACGGTAACTATTTATGTGTAAGAAGTTTGTCGCTTGTAGCACAACTGTTGTCCAACAAGCGACAGATCGGAGTCCATTTTAAAATCCTAAAAGAATTATACCGGGTAGATTTTTCAAATACTTTCTCTCTGTTTGCATTGCTGTTGACAGAAGACAAAATTCAGTAAACAGAACGAATACAGCTCGCTGTATTTGAAGTCAGAATCCTGACCAAAAAGATACTTTTGAACCGTCTTACCGAAACTCTATATAACGTCCGCAAACTTTGCAAGTATTCTGTCAAAACTCTCAATTCTATTGTGCAATTTGAGCACAAACTGCTTACATTTTATGTCCGTAAGTGCTTTGACTTCTCTAGGGATTAGAGTGATATCAGAGGCGGTGCCGTCGGGTCACGCTCAACAAGGCTAAGCCGGTTTTAGACAGACTACGTTGTAGCTCAGTAACTCAGTGTAAACTCAAGCCCCATTTACTGTGTCAACTTACTTCGAAAAATATGTGTTTGCGTAATCTATATTTATACAAAGGGAATTTATGATTTGCAAATTTTGAATAGAGCTTTGCTGCAGGTTTTTACAAATTAAAAATATTTCGCGCCAGTTAATCCTGCACCAATCAAACTAAACACCTTATATTCAATTCTGAACATGCAATAAAACCCTCCGACAAAACATTACGCGTTTGCGACAACGAAAATTACAAGCTTAACTGCGATCTATAAATTCATTGTAATAACACGATAAAACCCTAGTCGACACTGCGAAAACAAGAAAAAAAAACATAAATGCCCGTATGGCGATCATATTCGTGGCAATAAGTAACCATAAAGGCGGTATTTCATATAAGCAAAGTGCCTTGCTGTTACGACTTGCCGAAAACGTGAGGAGAAAGATAGCTTGCGAAGACAACATTTATTAGTACACCTGCTTACGAAAACCATTTCCACCAAGTGTTTTAAAAAGCCAGTTAAAGGCCAAAGCTTGCGGCGATTTACGATACGTCGACTCCGAGCCTCAGACGAAATTACTATTGCAGGAATTTGCAAACTCATCGAAGATATAAAAGATCCCTTTATTACCTTCGAAGTGCATTTCAGTAGGTATAAAACGACCCACAGACTTTAACGTTGGAGCAAAATGCATGCTTAAATTTTTAGATGCTTTATCAGCTCACACAGTAGTGGAAATCTATTTTATAGTGAACCGAGTGGCTGGCTAATTCTCAAAAGAACTCAACTCACTTTATGTAATACATAAGAATAGTACGTGTTGGAAACTTAGTAATTGTAACAATCTAGTGGTATAAAATATCACCTTGTGTGAACGGGGCGGCTAAAACGGGAGTTCCAAACTAAATTAACTAAAATCTTCAGAGATTGCGAAGTGTACAGTAACAGATAAAATAAATGGACGATTCCAAATAGAACTACTTCTTCACTCTGCTCGAATGCATTCGAAGATTGGTATCATAGAAAAGATTAGTAGAATAGTCTTATTTCTTGACCGTGACAAAACTACGACCGGCCTTTTGCGAATTTTTGTCAGCATTACCTCAATAAATAGATTTAGACAATGTAACAAGGGAATTCTTTGCATCAGCTCTTTGTTTGTCGTTTTCCTTGAGTTTTTTGGGGTAAATATCTGATAGGAATCCGGATGTCTCTATTTTATTTACTACAAATAAGCTTGCGTTTGGCCACAACCCTTAATCATGTGCAAATATAGGCGGTTTGATATGTAGCTTTGCAAAATTATAAAAAATGTTTATTATGAACAATACGTAAAAGAATCATATAATACAAAAATTAAGTATATAATTATAAGTAATAAGCAGTAGATATCATATAGGTATATATTTGTACGAAACCGTAACTTACTACATAATTAAATGTATATAAAACTAATAATTTTGTGGTTAGACGCGATGGCGAGCGCATCCTGAAGAAGGCTTCTGAACGAAGACGAAATAATTGTCACTCTGGACATCGACAACACGTTAGTTACGCTAATGCCCGTTCCAATTTTAATTATCAAATACAACTAATCACCTGCTGCAGATTCGCAAATCGAATTAAATTTATGTAATAAGTAGGTAGGTTTACTAAATATTTCTTTCTCAACGTTATGTTTCCACTGACATGAACGTATACCTAAATGTTACAGTGTAAATGGCAATGATAGTGCTTATTACGATTCCTCAACGGCTTATTTAACTTCCGAACACAAACAATCCGCACACACGTCGTGTGTTTTAATTAAGGTATGGATTTACGTAGTGCACCAAAGAGGTTTAATTTAATTTTAATCCGGGTTACATGAAACGTAACGGTTCACTTCGGCCGCTTGTTCGCTTAACTATCCATGATATATGGGTCTGGTATAATTCCAGTAATTATATCAAACCATTACAATTTCAATCATGACTGTTAATTCTAGTTATTAGTATTCACGTTGAGTTGTTCTAATTCATTAATTAACGAAACTTTCACTACCCTCAATTTACTTTTACGACGAAGAATTGAAATATTCCGCTAATTTCACTTTTAACAATCTCAGCAACCTAGTTAAGGACAAATCGTCTGTCATAGATAATTGTACGAATTTTACGGTGTTACAATTTTATGACATGATTAACCTATATATGAGTTCAAATATAACCATAGTATAACAATGACAAGCCATGACATTTCATCAATGATTTTTATATGAGGGAAATTGATACTGCCAATTACGTACTTTTGTCAGTAGCACAACATACTGAGCTATTTTTTGTAAAAGCTTTGACTTATATTACCCCAAGAGACAGAACTTTCTGGCGGAGCATATACTTAACGTTTTAATTGCTCTTGTTTAATATTAACAAAAATGAAAACCTTAATACTCGTTTAAACATTAATTACTGCGTCAATTATTCATGTTTACACTTAAGAATTCAATTGTCCGCAATGTTTACGAAGATCAAATCAAATTTGCCTATGTAGGTACGTAATAGTTATATATATGCGCACATACAAACGTCGCGTACCGCTCAAGTTAATAATCGTTTTCGAATTGTCTTGAATGCACCAGTTCTCAATAGATCTAGCAAAGCAAATGGATCTATTGAAAATGATCCATCAAACAAATGTATCAGTAAATTGCATGACTTGATAGCATATATTAGAGGGTATTGGCATTAAATACGATTATTCTTAAAACTTTTCTAAAATGGTTTTATTACTCTATTAGGACTGACTAATAGGGGATCAGAAAGAACATAAAATTCAGTAATTGCTCTCATTATATGATTTATTGCCTCTATCATACCACGCCATTCCAACGTATTCAATTTAATTTTTAAAACAACTGAAAAAGTTCGTTAAATTTATTTTTAGATCCTTGCAAGCACTGCAAATATTTTAAAACTTTGTTATATTGTATAATAGACTTTGGCTTATACTTTCATAGACTATTTGTGCAAAATTTTATTATAATCCGTTCCGCTGTTTTTGCATAAAATAAATATCCAAAATACCCCAATTATTATAATAAAATAATTAGATTCAAACAATCTTATCTTCACGATGTCATAGACTAATATATAATTAATAAGACACTAAGCTTCAGACCACGCATTGATTTTTAATCTAACATTTTCGTAGTTTCTTCTATAAAATTTTCTATAACGACTGTATACTGTAGTATTCGAGAACACCAAGGTATGTTTGTTTCAAAGGCGTCCACTGAATTGTTCTTATGACCTATTCAATTTTGAGACAATAGCCTGCTGCCATGACCCGAAAATCAAGCTTATTTAGGCACCGAACATCGGAGTTAACGCCGCCGGTTGTTCAATAACGTTCACCTCTCATCTTGTTAGAACAGTGCATTAGTTCGCAAGTGAACCATTACCCACCCATTCATCGCAGAAACTCCTAGCCGTTTACAAGCCCGGTAATTAACTCAACCTTGAAAACTTTAAACATTAGCTAATTTACCCCTTGGAACCGTAAACCTCCCTTCGTATAAATACAGTACACGCTCTATGAAACCTCACCGGCCGAACTGATTTATTCGAGAATAATTTAATTTTCTGCCTGTATTGGCCGACCGTCCCCACAAGTGGATCATTTGGCAAGCGTAAAAGACCTATATTATTTATTGTTCCGCGATCTGTTCTATTTTATATTTTACAAAAGAAATATTGCCTAAGAGATTTTTTTTTATTGGCTACGTATTCATTAGTGCCAAAGTTTATTTAGAAAATAGGTATACTTTTTGTAGGTGGCATTATCAATCATACCATTTCGGGCGACATAAGTGGACCCTCCTCATGCGAGCTCAAAGTTCCATTACTCACGAGACTCCGCCCAGTGCTGATACGCTCTCGCCAGCCACATTTACTATAACTATACTCGTAACCTACTGATATCCATTATACGAACTAGACAAAAGATCGTCAATAGACGCCACCACATAATATCAGATCGCAGCAATAATATGAAGTGGGTCTCTACATCATGAATCGACTCGACGATTTCAGAGGCTTTATGAAAAATACCTATCGGTCTATCACAATTGCTTCTACGCACGTCTTCTGAACTTAGATACTCTATAAAATAACACGAGATAGTTGTAACCTACTTGGACTATTGTATTTAAACTCAGTTATACGTCTGTTATTAGGTTTTGTTCTTGTGGAACGAAGAGTTTCGCTCGTAAGTTCGCGTTGGAACAACGTTTCCACGTTTAGATAAAGTGCGGAAAAGTTATAGCACTCTAAGTTAAAGGATTTACACCGAATCCGAAACACCCATATAGGTAAGTTTGGTTGGCACCAGTTCAAGTAATGACAGCTTAGATACCGAAAGCTATTACACGAAAATGGATGGAATGGAATTCAAATTTTGTCGGTATTTAACAGGGTGAGTGGCCTGTAAAGATCATAATGGGTTCAAAGCGATTTTATCGTTAACGTCGATGTTAAGAATTAATTATTGTTATTAGTGTTTTTAATTAGAGTCGCCTATAGAAAGTGCCGAGGAAGCGCTGTTGTCGTGCGATGTTCTGTTTTAATTAAACTTGCCTGCTGTCCGTCCTAAACAGCTCCTTAAATTTCCTTAGCCCTTGACAAGAATTCAAATATAGCAATATGAAAATCATCAATTATTGTAGAATCTGAGTAAGTACTTAAAATGAGTAATAAAGTGAAAAGTGTTTCAAATCGGTTGAAATATCCGATTACCCGGAATATCAATCTTAGTGATATTCCAAAGCGCGAATGATGCAAAGTGATTTTTATGACGGACGATCTGTGAGATTCTTGGAACTTATGGCGCCTATAAACCGCTCGCGTCGAGGTGACGATTTAGCAAAATTCTGTTCCCACGGCGCCGCCCCACGTCGCACAGCTACCGAAAATCTTTCAAATTACCGAGATTCGAGACTGAATAGCTGGCGAATGACGACAGAGGAAATTCACAACGTACCGGAGTTACAAATAAAATGATTTAACTATGCGACAATAGCTGCGCGCCAGTCGAAATTGCACCGTTTTAACGGCACTGTCACTCGAAAATGTACTATTATTATTAATTTTTTTTTTTTATTATTTGTGACAGGCTAGTGTTTGACCGCACAGAGGTGTAACATCGACTTTTTGCTTTTTACCCGACATTGCAACGCAAAGGAAGGTAATGTATTTATCAGCCTATATATGTACTTATGTTTGTTTGCTCTTGATGAAAAACAACGAACATTGTTAAGTGGGATATCATTAAATAAGTATTGAATAATAAGTTCGAAAATAGTCTTAAGGTTTCTGTTATAATTTTTCATTTCAAATAACCATTTAGGATCTATAACGATTGAGAGTAAGTTGTTCAGCAACCATTCTCATTTTAATTTTCCGAATAGAAAATAAAGTTCTTATAGAATTATTAACAAAAAAGTGTAAATTAAAACAAGTAAGTTCACCTTTTAATCAGCCGAGTTTCTAGTATATTGACTACTTGCTATATATTCTTTCATTAAAGCAAATCGTTGACCAATACCAGAGTTATTATGTTTGTAATAAATATCAGGTGGGCAAGTATTGTCTAATTAAATAGCAGTAAGTAACAATCGTCAGTAATCCTCTGCTGAGAGTGCATTGGGGCGAGGCCTCATCAAGAATTCCCGAGGGCGCAACGTTAAATGTAGGCCAGCAAGTTCCAGCCGGCCTGGCGGAATATTGCTTTGTCACTTGCCGACGTCGCACAGCTTCCCTAAGCCCAAGTAATTGGAAATAGTTGAAATAGACGACTTAAAGCAACATCGCATCGCTTCGCTCGACGGCCACCCAGCGCCTGCCCGCCCGCTATGCCGCCCGCCCTGCCTGCGCCATTCAACCTCTCGCCTCGCGCCAAACCTAACAATATTCACGTTTCATTTGAACATAGTCGTGCTCCCGAAACTTCCATGTCTCTATCAATTCACTTAAACGAATTTACTGCAACGCAGACAACAAGCACACAGTATACACGTCAATCCCGATTGTATTTGGAAAGAAAATTAAAAAATAATACAGACTACCCTCTGAATTAAAACAGCGGAATAAATAAACGATAACTGCCGTCTGGGGCCCTATAAGGGTCGAATGAAATTACCGAAAACACAAAGACAGGAAAATGGTTGCTATAAAAACGCCAAGAATTTCTTAGAAACGTAGGTAAAGTGAAGTGATTATGAAACAGGATTTGGATTCATAAATTGTTATATTAATTTCGTAGCTAACAAAGTCACATTTCAATTCGTTAAATAAACTTGCTTAATAACGACGTAGAGGTCATAGATCTGCTACGAAAGCGTAGAAGACTAACGACCAATTCCGTTATAAAACACATTGATTTCTGAGTGATGCCATCTTCCTCGTTATAAATTTTTTTGAATAATTTACCGTCCGTAATGAGGAAAGAAATTTAAAAAGTTTCGGGACATTTTTCATTCAGTATTCCACGATTTTGTGAAGTCACTTTGTTTTCTTCTATAAGGCTTCAATAAATCTGGCCACTTATAGAGATAGATAGCTAAGACCGTTAGACCGAGATAAATATTAGGGGTCATGTCATAATCGTAACTTACAATTTACAGTACGAGATACAATGGACTATATCTAATTTTCTAACGGAACAATGTGCTGTGTTGTTACATATGTTGTCCTTGTTATACAACTCGTATATACAACAACAAATAAAGTCATGTCCTTTGTCATGTTTAACATTACTAATTACGTTAACAGGCAGAAAATTGCCTTAAATTTTGTTCTTGAACCACGTCTAACCTATTTAAAAGTTATCTTTTTAATTAATAATTTTGCCGTGAAAGGCGATAAAATTGTCACAAACTTTGAGCAGGTACAGAGCTTATTAAATATTTTGTGAAAAAACTGTTCGATGTAACCTTTGTTAAACATTTCCGAGAAAAAGGTGTTAGGTGAAGTATCTAATTTGCAATTACAATGCAAATGTCGTAGAGAAAGGACCTCATAAACTACGGTCTCATCTAGAAAACTATTAAATATATGATAGTAATATTAGTTTATTAGTAGTGGAATTAATTGCGAAATAAAGAAAGGTTTTTGTATAGCTTCGATAAGATATGAAGCGATTTTAAATGAGAGACAAAATATGTCATACTAATACAGAACATCAAAAGGCACTACATATCCTGTTCTTGTTTTCTATGAGCGACAAATACTTAATATGAATGCAATCAATCATTTTCACATACAATTTAACTGCCCTCGATTACCAACTGAATGTAATACAAAAAATGAATATACTAATAAATAAAAAAATCCGACTGCGTGAAATTACTTTTTTATTTCTTATAAGACTTATGACACGATTATTTAAGAAATTTATTAGAAGCTTGATATTTTTATTGACAACGGTATCTAATCAAATGTCGTTATAGATCCTAATAGTCTTTACCTATTCAATGATATACCGCTTGACACAGAATATTGAATTTTATTTTTAACAAGACGGCGTCAGATGGACTTCATATTAAATTTTGATTACTGTTGTGTCTTTAGCGACATTTCGAAAATTAAGAAAAATCGATTGACGTAACAATCATCAAAATCAGTCCACGCGTTCGGTCTCTAGGACGCCACAAAGGAACAAACATACCTACATACGCTGAAACACAATATTCTATAACTCATTCTAAATCCAACATCTATAAATCATTCTAAATCCAACATGGCGGAACACCCAAAATGGCGGACAAGTAATGTTTAATGCACTCCTACAATATGGGTATCAAATAATTAAACGCAAGCAAAGTTAAAAAAAACGACTTCAACGCTTAAATTTTGGTTTTGGCTAGATCGATTAGGATAACATTTATATGGTACCACCTCTGAAGTATAATCTACCAAACAAAAAAGAATCATCAAAATCGATTCAAAATCGGCGGAAATATCTCGTAACATACATACAAAAAAAATACATACAGTCGAATTGAGAACCTCCTTTATTTAAGTCAGTTGATGAAAGGGTTTGCTGAGAATAACTTGAAAAATAAAGTGAAGTCACTTTAAATCCAATATGGCGGACTTCTAAAAGCTTGTCTCTTAAAAAGTTTAAACAAGTAACTTATTTGATTTTTAATCGGTTAGAATGAACAGTCATGGAAAACCACATCAAGATTATGACAAATTGATTTACAAGCAAAAATGTTAGCTCTTCATACATGGTACTAAGTTTCGTTGAAAGCTGTAAATTAACAAACAAACATAGATACACACAAACATCGCTAAAGTTATATTCCTTAGTGAACTGTCCTATTATCAGCGAGTATATCATAAGACACACAAACACTGATGATCGTGTTCAGGTTTACACGCCTGTGACATGGTCTGAAGCAGCTTTGCATATTATTATTAATACAGAACAAGGCAAACAACGTGTACATATACTACTCAGTAGTACAGGTTTCAATAGATCTATCTTGTTTCGGTCAGTGTTTAGTGACAAACACAATCACGACCAGAATCATAAGCACAGATATTCCTTGGGAAGGAATTCCCTCGTGCTCCTGCCGGGAATCTAACCCAGGACCGAGGACGAGAGTGCAGAAACCTGAGCACTGCATCAACTGGGTCGTCTAACTTTAATATTGATAATTTTCTAAGTTACGGAACGCTTGTAGAAACTAAATGATCCTCAAAATGCACTTATGAATTACTTACTACCTATCAGTTAATTATGAAGTAAAAGACAGACAACATTTAAATCGCATAGGATATTTTTCATAACCCTACCGAGGTTTAATACCGTTGGAGTCAATAAATTTTTCCAATCACATTACGTCTGACAATTCGCGCGGGATTTGAGTAATTCGCGAATGGAAAACTTTGCCCGATATTTGTTAAATAAAAAATAAAAAGTCTTTGGGTGAAGGGGTAAACCATGATACGCTTTTGTAGGCTTCATTCATTTCAGTAGAGCTCGTCCGTTTGTATTTGGTACGAGAGCAAACGAAGGTGAGTCGGCTGTTCACAATTTGTTTTTTGCTAAATGGTGCCGTGGGCTTGCTTTCAATCGATTGTTAGTGCAGCTATTATTGTGAAATTGAATTGGAATACCGAAATCATGCCGTTTGTTGGGTATTGAATCTAGTTTTAGAATAACAAAACAAGTCTGTAACATATTTGTAGCTTTGTGTTTTGTTCGTTTAAATTTATGTAGTTTAAAGCTATACGTATCGCGGTATTTTGTACTTGAAATTTCATCTTTTACAAGAATTTATTTTATTAGCATTCAATGCGAAATGCGATTTTTTTAAAAGCTCATGACTAACGAGCAAAAACCCCGTATGTGTAATCAAGTAATTAATTGTCGCAAATCTTGCGAGAAATCGAAAACCGCTGGGTGTGTGGACGTGACCACGTGACTCGGTGATCAGTATGCGATCCGCGCGTACCACACCACACACCGCCGCCCGTGCCGCCTGCAATATGCTGAAATTGGTACGTGGCCAGGAGACACAATATTCACAATTGAATCCACCATTTACTACGCAATAATGTCTCACTACGTACATTAAACGCAGCCGTCTATACATAAAAAAACTTTAAGTCGGCATCCGGCCACTCCTCATTCAAGTCACGGACGATGTAAGTATTTCACGACGATTCTTACAAAACAGCAGACAAAGTTACAATCCTCGGGGTTAAGGAAAAGGCGCGAGAAAAGCTAAAGCGATTCCGGTCGAACGTTTCGGTTCGTGTATTATGAGTTATATTCAAATTACATTAAGGATATTCTGTAGAAAGCACTAAGATCTAAAGCTGTGCATTGTATCGGTGCGGCAGATGTAGGCATGAGTAGCTTAACCGGATTAGAGCCTCGGGCGGCGGCTGATTATACCGCCCGGTTGATTTACGATGACGCGATACCACCGACCTGCTTACCTAATAGAGAACTACACGAAAATAGTCAATTTATAGTGTCACACACGCCGATAGGATCACTACCGCAACGGGAAAACAGCGTGAAATATGAGAGCCCGCGTCGACACATGCCCACATCGACGAGGGTGCGCTCGTTCTTAGAATGGAGGTCAACAAAGTTCCCACGTTATGTATATTTACAAGAGAGAAAAAGACATTTAAATGCGGGCCGTGGCAGTGATTAGCCAAAGGACCGGCCGCCTTTCGACCCGACCCTACATTCGTGCACGTGAATTGAAACGGTATACCTAGCAAAGACATTATCTCGAATTCTCTTTTTTCAGGACCATAAAAAAGAATAAGCCGCTTAATTCTCGCGAGTTAATTTTCATGTAATTAAGGGGTTGCCCCATTTTGACCTTTAATATTAATGTTAATCAGAACTTAAGCTAGGCGAGAAAAATCCCGTTCATTTTCTAATGTGATTGACGTACTATTTCAACCTGGATAAACCATTTTAGGTTTTTAGGTGTCACAAATTATGTACTATAATATAATACATTTTATGAAATAAATTTTAATTTTAATCAATTTCGATTAAATTCATATGGCAACACATCTGAAGTGACATACCAAAAAAAATCAACAAAATCGATTTATAATTGGCGACATTATCGCGTAACATACATACCAAAAAAAACATGCAGTCGGATTGAGAACCTCCTTTTTTGAAGACGGTTTAAAATAAATGTTACTAGTAGTTTATTTGAGAGTTTTATTATCTTCGTCTGGATAACATCCTGTTTCAAATAACTATTTCTAATATATATCATAGGTTGATAATATACGAGAGACGATTGATAAACGACCTTAATAGTGATATTTAATTATGGATTCATTAAATATTATTTTGATATTTTAGTAAATTAAAAATGTAAAAATAAACGTCTTTTAGTCTTTAAAGTAAACGGATTAATATAAATGTATATAAGTTTGTAATATACTAGGTACCTACCTGAGTTGGGTTGGTTGTCTGAGTTCGGCCGAGCAGAAGGGGCTCCGTCTCGCGCCTCCACCTCCAAAGCGTAGGCGCCCTGCTTCTCCCTGTCGAACACCACCTTCGTGAAGATCTCTCCAGTCTGCATGCTGATCTCGAAGAAGTCCTTGCCTTCATTTCTCGGCGAGTCCACGATGTAGTAGTACACCTACGATCAAAACAAATGGCTGATTTATTCATAAGGGACCTACAAAATACGATCAGTGCCTTGGGATTTCCGGTCCCTTTTGTTTGCTTTATTATTGGTACAATTGTTACGATATGTTACGTATTTCCGAGACATAGACAATTTGTTGAGAAAAATAGGTTAACACGGGTAAAACAATGTATAAAAGTAAATGGTGAAAGTAAAGCCCAGTTTATTCGTTCCAAGTTATCCAAATTTGGAGTTGGATATTAGATAATATGGTGGTGAAAGACATCCGCGACGTTCATTTCGATAACCCTTATCAAAATCAGAGGTTTGAGTTGAAATTTTCCGTTATAAATGTTGGTTTAAATGATGAGTACTTATACGAGCCATATATCACGGAAGTGCTGCGTGCGGGCGTGACGTGACAGTCGTCAGAATAAACTCATTCGAGGCGCCGCGCCTGATTCTGTCATATCCGACACGTGTCCAATTAGATTCGTATCTTTTTGCACGGAAAATTGAGATGAAAACGATGTCAAACGGTAAAAAATTGCGATAATTTGAGGCGAAGGTGACAATTTGTGATTTTAGGAGAAAGCTTTTATACGACTGTGTTTTTATGAGGATCGTAAACCATGCAGAAATATGATATAACAAGGGGTAGAAGTTCCGTTCCCAAATATCCTCAGCAAATGGAATGCCTCCCTGAAAGGGCGGATGTCAAACAGGAACAGGATGCGTGGGAAATACGAGTTCCTCCGCAATAACTAAGTATTTACTGGCATTCAGACACAAAATAGACAAATTAGTAGAAGTCTATTCGTTTCCATACTTCATAAATAGTGCTTTCTTTTGATTTACTTATGAAGAGACTTCAGCCCTGCCCAGACTTAGTCTGTGCAAATTTGATATTCCAATAGGGAATTTGCATGAGATTTAAATATTGGCTGAGTTTAATTGTTATCTTTTTAACTATAGAATTAGACGTTAAACGCCACTAGCTATAGATCACATCAGCCTATAATGATAGATCACCACAGTTTTGTTTGTGATGATAAATTATACTTTTGCCGCTAACCGTACGTACAATAATTTTTGTATGCGGGACGAATACGCACAAATATTATCGTGCGGGATGAATAAATACTTTTTAATGGCGTGGGCCGAAAATTCGGGACGAATGTGGCATAAATCCAATTTAATATTTTTTTGGCATATATAACAGATAATTATGAAATGGAATAAAAAGTAGCTAACTTATGTATACCCTTATCAATAATTGAAACAACCGCTTCCGTGCCAAAAATGTTTAGTTTTTAAAAAGGTTACAAACAATTTTTTTTTAGAATTAATTGCTCGTTGGCTATGTTGGGTCCGCGTTCGCCTTTTAAACAACAGGTATCAGGTTCGATTCACACAGTATTTTGCCCAAGGAACATTTGTGTTTCTGATGTATGTGTGATGTTAATGTTTCCGGCATCCACGACACAAGTCATTGAACTTAGTGAGAATGCATAAACCTACATTCTTTTTTTTCAGATTTGTAATATCCATGTGATAAAATATTAATTAATTGCTGCAATATCAATAGATAAAATAATTAGTAATTTAAAGAGCGGTACGGAAGTGAACAAAAACGT
Organism: Lomographa bimaculata; assembly: GCA_948107665.1. NCBI lineage: Eukaryota > Metazoa > Arthropoda > Insecta > Lepidoptera > Geometridae > Lomographa > Lomographa bimaculata. Next base: position 12,161,781 of record OX403587.1, on the reverse strand, counting down.
ATAGAACAAATATGTTATTATATTGTATCAGTTCTGTTGCTAATATAAGTTGTTATTATTAAGCCATATATGCCAAGCAATATTCCAAATTAAACACAAATAAAAAGTTACGTTACATGAAGAATAATTCAAATACAAGTATAAATCTATTTTTGTTACTGCTTATTTGATTCAACCATCTAAATTAAAGCAATCATCGAATTAATACTATGAATATGTGTGTGTGGCTCGTATAGCGTAGCAGTTTATTACTTTGACACTCAAACAGTTTAATTGAATACACAATAACCCCAGTGTTGCCACTCCTACACTCGTACAATGAATCTTATAGTTTAACGATGGCAGCGTGTGAACGTAGCTAAACTTGCATTTAATAAGTAGGTTACCTGCATTTCTAAAACGTTGGCATGTTATAAGTTTGATGTCTATCCGACATCATATATATTTCATTCACAAAATCATATATAGTTCATTGTATAGTCAATATAGTTTATAATTTAAACATAGCAAAGCTTAAAAAAACCGATTCCACCAATTATATTTTGGTTTAGGCTTGATCGATTTTGATAGAATTTATATGGGACCATCTCTGAAGTATTATCTACCAAACATAAAAATAATTTTAAGAATCAACCCACAAAAGGGGAGAAATCGGTGAACAAATACATACAGTCGAACATAGAACCTCCTCCTTTTTTGAAGTCGGTTATCAAAAGGTTTTGAAGCTCTGTACATCACACTAACATTTTAGATAAGAATGTTAGAAAAGAGGTATCTCTTTGACGGCTACATGAATTTCTATGAAATTTAGAAGTCGGAACAGTATATAGGCTTTTCATCCCCATTAATGCGGGTAAAATTACATTCAACTGTCAAACTCCCCTTACTCTAAAATTATATCATTAGGGTTGTTCTCGTTACAACGAATCGATGACTGTCGTCGCTCCAGTAGTACGTGTAAGTAGGTACGATTAAGTAATATCATCCAAAAGTTGGGCAATGGTAAGACGAACCCAGCAACTACAGTTTACATCGGAGTATTTAAGTAAAACTTGCTATTGCCTCGTATCCAAGCAAGTAGAGCACCTGTTTGGATCCAAGTGAGTAAGTACTATAGTTAAAGATGGAACTACTAACCTGAGAATAATAGTTTGGAGCCAATTAGCGTTGCTAATAACTGAGATGCTTGAAGTTTGGTATGCTTGCATTATAAACGATCGACTTGGAAGCGACGTAATATTTATTTAGTAAGATAATTTTTAACTCCAGTGAATAGCGCGAAAGAAAATCTAATAACGCCGAATATCGAATTTTGATATAGTCTGATATTTGTTACCCGATATGCAAATTTCAAACCATGGTTGAACAAGTTTCAATAAAACCCTAGAGGCCTAGAAGTTTTACATTGAGACGACCTCTAATACTTCTCACAGACTTGCGAGATATGAATTATATAAAAAAAGCAGCGTTTAAGTTGATACTGAGTTAAAAAATATATATAAATCATCAAACGCGATGCAATGATTCCATATAAGACGTTAAAAATAAATAAAAATATCCGCGGGTTCAAGTGCCGCTATAAGCGCTATATTTCCTTTCCATTCCCGTTTGAGTGTGATGACGTGTAGTAATGAATCTTCTGTGAGTTTCAATTAAAATTTTAAAAGCTCTTTTAAACTAAATCGTTTAGTTAAAATCGTAATTATTTCAAAACCTACAATTTTATAGAATCTCGTGTACAGTTAATAAGAGACAAAAGCTGTCACATTCACAGCCTCACACTGAGTTCGAACATTTGTATCGTGGGGGCCGTAAACATTTACATCATACACAATCACACCTAGAACCAAAATAACAAATTTCCCTTGAGGAGATAACGTGTGATTATCGGGTATCGAACCCGATACTCGCTGTTATGAAGACAGCCGAGCTATCAACAACACCAGTTCAATTGCAAATCAAGCAAGTATAATCCGAAGTTTAAACGCACTCAATTGCACTCTGCTCTAAAAAACTACGGAAAAAATCGTGCAAATGAACTTTACTGTGCAATATAAAATAAAAATCTCCTATTTTCTCCTATTGGTACATAAATGTAAAATATAACTGGATACTACTAAACGAAGGCAGTAATAATTTAATTATTCACAAATAGTACGCGATTCCAAAGCGCAATCACTCCAGGTGAAAATTTCATTTTTATTCGCTTGCCAAAATTATGAGAGCAGTAAATTGCGGACAGTGCATATTTGCACTAAAATATACATCGTTCTGAATTTCATTCCATGCCTGCTTTACAGATATTTTGTTACTTTTAAAACCGACTTCAAAAAAGGAGGTTCTCAATTCGTATTGTATTTTTATTTTTTGTTTCCTAAGATTGGAGATCTCATTTAAAAACCGATTTGGAAAAGTATTTTTTCGATTAAAATGATATAGTTTCAACTCTAAATAGGTCCCATAGAAATTTCACCAAAATCAGTTTTGTAGTTTAAATGATAAATCATAATAAATGGAAAACAATTCGATTCAGACATTTCCGATTCCTAAATTATAGCGTAAGTAATAAACGTTAATTTTGTATAAGTACTATCTGAGTACATAGTCCACAAGTACTTCAAAGTGAATCGGGTGGTATAACTAGGAGGTTGTAGGTACGTAGGCACTATAGTACGGTATACAGTATATTGTTATATTATTTGCGAATGGTGCAACAAAATATACTATGGTATAAATTATGTGTTGAGCTTTAATTTCGGTCAGATACCCTTTACACTCAACGTTCATGTATTTTATTTGAGGTACGTGTTAGATTTTCGTTAATTTTGTATCCAATTAATGTGTATCAATTTATGTAATTAATTTTAATACAACAGCGTATCGGTGATATGACCAAAAATCAAAACAGTAAATATATCCAAGCTACAATTTTAATGGTCTTAAACGCTATGATATAAGAATATGTGTGTGTTTTACGCGTGATGCAATTCCTAACACGATTATACTGAGTTTGTTTAGTCACGTGCACGTATCCTGAAACTAACGAGTCTATTGACGCAACTATTTGTAACGCTAAGCTACAGCTGGCTGAAGTTCCGTACATCTGTGTAAACTACTATCTCTCATTTTACTATGGTTACATAGACCATAATAATACCAACTACAGAGTACCTAAAGCATTTTGAATACTGGTTTTTGGAATAATTGGTATAACCTGTTTTTTTTTAAACCTGATTTGTCGACAGAAATCATGACATTTTTTTTATTCGTTGTTGGCTAACTTTTGACCACTATCTCACCTGAAATATCATTTCCACAAGCGATTAACGGCAACAGTGGGAAAAGGCATCAGCTATCGTCAACACCAGAACTATTCTTTATTAAAGCAAGTTATATCACCAATAAAAAAAAGGATATAATTTAGACGTCCGCCAAAAATTATAAACTGTTACCAAAATGGATAAATGGTCACCAAATTACGTTTCCTGAAATAAAATTTCCTGTGACAGAACCGAATCGGATAACAGTAGGTTAAGGTTATTTTTTTAAATAATTAGATGACCATTTATCCATTTTGGTAACCGTTTAGAATTTTTTTGGTAGTAAAATGGGTACTTTTGCTATATAGCCATAGTAAAATGAGAGATGGCAGTTTCTAACAAATACGTACGTATGTTTATTAAATCGCATTATATGAATATAAACGCTCACTGGTAACATGTTATTATCCGCAAAAATTTAGGTCCCAGACATCCAGATGTCGTATCTCTCGAATCTAAATTGCATTAGTTCTAAGAATACGTATTCTCTAATAGTAAGTGATTTTGGCTCATCGTAAATCTAATTAGGGATCAACGGGTGATATCTAGAGCAAGATGCTCGTCGCAGTATTACTAATTAATTAACGCTGATATATCACAGTGAGATCACTGAACTAGGTAATTAAAGTAATTATAAGGTGTTACATACACAAAGATAGTATAAGTCCAAGATCCCATGGCCACCAGACGTCACGTATTTTCTGACGAAGGAAATGTGGACGATTGAGTAGTAGTATGTACTAAGAACGCATGCCTACCTGCTAGCTTGCTTAGACGGCCAATTTTCAGGTATCAGGTAATCAAGGCACATAAAAACATTACTTACCTCACGTAAATTCTCCAATCTGATTTTTACATTTATATTAACTGTGTATGAAATCATTATTAGCAATCCTAGAAAAATATTGTATGAAGTATATAAGGGTCATCTTGCCCCGTGAACTACACAACAGCGGAATAAAGAGAAATGTACGTTCCTCGTACAACTATAGTGGAATAAGCGGGAATCATTCGACCCATGCTTCCCACAAGTAGGCTAAGGGGGAATTCCTGTTTACCGAAAAAACATCAAGAAACAAATGAATTCTAAAAAAGAAATGAAAATTGAAAACAAAATTTTTTTTTCATTTTTATTACGTATTAACGAATTATCGTAATTTATTTATGTTATATAAAGGTATTCATAATTACAACTTGCTAAACATTGTGATAGTGTATTATTTTGAGATATGGCCGCTTTCTTATTGGTGCTAAAATAGCTTTAGAAACTTCCCTATAAACATTTCAAATAAAGTAAGTAAGTAATAAACACCAAAAATATATAAGTACTAGATAGACAGTACTTAGATGAGTACTATAATCGATAAGTACCGACTGACTGAATCGGGCGGTATCTATTAAATATAGGCACTATTATTTGCGAATGGTGCACGAAAATATATGAAGAGTTGAGGTTTAATTTCGATACCTTTTATCCATATACTACGTGCATGTATTATATTCGAGGTGCTTGTTCGATATTCGTTAGTAAGTGTGTGGTACAATGTTTATGTCATCCGAGATGCAGGTTTGTAAACATAGTGTAAGTGTTTGCGATTCTAGAAATAATGTGAGCATGTAGGAAAAAGGAAGAAACGAATTTATAGTTGATGTTCTGATGTGGAGAAAATCCTTATACCTAGGTATATGGGAGCCTATATTATGTTATATCTACTAAAAATAATTACCTACGACTTTTACTTAGTGGATGAAACGTTTTACGTACAGAGTTTTGCTTTCTAAACTTTTATAAACAAATAAACGCTGAAACGCTCTCTCACTTACAGTCGAACCACACTTATTCTTAAGACTTGTATCGAGGTTGCGGAAACATTTACATTACACACATTCACAACCAGAATCAAAAGTCAAATGAAGCGCAAATGTCTTTTGAGAAACAAATTGTTTTACTGGGATACGAACCAATTACCTGCGGCATAGAAAAGATTTAGACTGCGCAGCAGGGTTGCCAATAACAAATTCAGTAATAATATGTTGGTTGTTATAAATATTGTTTTAGTTTTTACAAATTACGTAATTTAAAAAATTGCGTTGTTGAAAATTTATTTTCTAAGACTTGTGATTCTTTGATTAGGTTATCAATTTGTAATAAAGATGGACCTATAATAAGGTTAATAGTTAGTGAACGTGTATGAGTGTAGGCAAATCATACAAAGGTGAATAACTTGATTTTTAGTAAAATTTCTACTACTTTCCTAGGGCATGACTTGTATAGGTCTGGAGACTATGACTTCTTTTATGAAATATATCGGTACATATACAACTATTGTAACATTTATTTATTACTTGACTCTGACTAAACGCAATAAAATGCGAAGCCAAAATAGAAATAAAAATATCATAAACGAAAGTCTTGCATCATTACATAATAAATAATCAACGATTTTGAAGCTATATCATAAGAATAAGTCGTATCCGTCTGCCGCATCATAAATGAATAACAATAAAATACTCGTACACCGTTTTTTCTTTCGTACTGTTCCATTTAAGAGGCCGGGGAGACTTTGAACGAGTCTATAGGCTTTCTCTGTTTAACTGGCAAACTGTGCGACCATGCATGCCAACCCATGCTTGATGCGATAGCACTACCGACCGAATTAATTATGATAGGTGCCGTAATACCAAAAATTATGAATGAAAATGTAATGTTTAGCCATTGCTTTTTGCATTAATAGTACCTTGAAATGATAATCTATGTTCCTGTTGTAATGTCAAAAGAAATGTGTTAGTTATTAATACAAAACGAATACGTTAATGATTCGACATTTACGTCGTAATAATGTGTGAAAATAAATTGATTTATATTTCGTTTTAGGTAATTATTTTGTATTAAAAACTATACAGGAACCCAGATTAATACGTTTTTAATCTGAATAACAGAACAGTGTGGTGATAAAATGCTTGAATTATAAATAATTTCGATATTACGATTGTATGGGCAAATAAAGCTCCGCAGGCCCCTTAAGCAGCTAAAAGCTTCAAAAACATGTAATGTGCGGATTTTGCGTGCCCCATTTCACATCCATAGGATTAGTAAGATTTCGTTAAGTAACTGTTTAAAGTATGTTAAGATGGGCCTTAAAGTGGCCTTCATTTGACATTTATTGATCCCTTGTTATTAATATAACATAATAAGTATACATTTCATGTGTGCTGCGGAATTACAAGAACTAATTCCGCCATCACGTTTCCATCATCAAATAACCACGAAATCACTAATTGTCACTGTTATATGTAAATATTCCACACTTTCGCACGAAGCGGTATGCTTTCACATTTATTATGTGTACCGCAGAGGAGTGGACATTTTGGCCTATCTGAGTTTCTCGATTAGTACTATCTGGGAATCTTTAAGTTGCGAGTGAATAGGTATCATATATCCAAGGGAACAGTATATTTAAATTTTTATATCAATGCCAACTCTGCTCCATCGTCGATCGCATCGTTACCCAACAGAGGATCCTATATAAAACACAATTCGTGTAGGTCTTTGTATAATTATCTCGGCCCTACCACGATCGATCCAACGTAGTCGAAACGTCAAGGTAATTTATAAATTTGTGCGCGAGTAAGTATCGAATGTTTCACTGTTTTACTGTAGCACCAATATGACAGCAAGTCAGTGTATTAAAAAACCCGACTAAAGACAGAGTGAACTTATTTCTTATACTTATTTTATTTTTAAGACGAATATAACGATACCTTTACTGTCGAAATCCATCCAACCGTTTGGAAGATACGAGGCAATAAAGATATTTACAAATATACATACATACAAGAAACGCGCGAAAAACATAGCCCTTCCTTGGCAGTCGGAAAAAAATGCCGAAAGCACGTATCCACGCTGTAACGGCTGAACGGATTTAGATGAAATTTGGAATGTATATATATACCTAGGATATAATATAATATTATACCTAGGATTAACACATAGGCTTACAGCTTGATAATAGCGGACAAAGCCGCGGGGCACGGCTAGTAATTTATAAAGTTAAAAGCTTACCTGATTATTCGGGAACGTTCCGTCTTTATCAATTGCATTGACCTGCGTCACCTTCGTCCCTATCGGCTCTCCTTCCAGCACAGTCTCCTGTTCTCTCTCTGTGAAGAGTGGTATTTCATCGTTGACGTCTTCTAACATGATGTAGACGGTCGCTTCTGAGGCCAGTTGTTGTGCTCCGTTGTTCTGTTAAAATAAGCATAATTTAAACACCTATGGAACTGGAAACACCTTGCCTCAAACAGAGTATGCGGTTGCCGTCGTCGTCCCGAAATGTATAGTCTTCTTGCTGAACTATTTAGTACAGCTTTGCTAGAACAGCCGTGAAGCACAAGGCAACATTAAAGTGTACAAATCTGTATTATTTGTGTGGTCTGGATGTCAGTGGAGTTCTATCAACGATATAAAAATAAAATTCTAGCAGCATAAACGCTGACCACCTGGCTTGAATTTCACTTCAATACTAGCTGAGGCTATGGACTCGAATTAATCAGATGAAAAGCAACCTTTGTTGTTTGTTATGATTTAAACTAAATACCCCTGTTAAATTTCATTAAAATCCTTTTTACATTTCTTGCGTACAAAGAACCAAACAAAAATACAAAAGATTTAATCAAGGAATTTCCAAGTCTAATAGGGTGAAAACCAGTACCCTTATTCTAATCAAGAATGTTTCTTCCTGAATCATATCGCTACTCTTCTATTAGTAGTAATAGTGGTCAAAAGTTGCCTATTATGACGTATCGTAACGTATGCTTTGTTGATGTTTAGATTGACGCTTCGTCGAATGAAGCCGATACAATAATTTTATTGTTGATCTAGACATCGACAACGCGTAAGTCACGCTAATTTCCATTTTAATTTAAATTTAACATTCACATTTATTAGATTAGCAGATAAAAACATAACTGAACATGGCGGTTTTTCTCTCGATGTTCTATTTTTGTTATCCCCAGCGATGTTTGTATAATCCTAACAAAGTTATTCATATTAATGGTAATCGATCTAGATCATTAATATGTATGAGAAGCAAATTTTCATCGTCTGCGAGACCACCACCAATCTAAAATAATATTGATCCAATATTTTCGGTACACGTTCCTGAAAACTACGGGACTTTTGTCTAGTCAGGCGTGACTCTAAACTAAACCAAGTCGTAAAAACTTCATGTTATAGTGATCTATAAAACAAAACCGGGTCATCGCAACTTATGCTCCTGATAACGTTAACTACCGATGCTGCTTGTGCCCTAAAATTGTTAATCCAAAAGTTTGTGGCTTTAGTCTCTGGCTACAAAAAAGCGACTCAAATGAACGTAGGATAAATATTCTTTGTCGGTGAATTTTCGAAGCATACTGGTAGAGTCGGTTTTTCTATTCCTTTTATTTCTAGGCAAACAAATTACTGGGTTTGGGCTAGAGGAAAATAATTGGTAAACGTCTTGTTTTATCACAAGTAGCCGCATGATATGTACGTCTGTACTAATTAGGCTTAATTTGGTGAATTATAGTATACATTCGGATAGTTATTGGCTGACACTATAAAGCTTAGTATTTCTATAAATGAATTGGTAGTCTATTACGATAGCCTTAACTTCAATTGAAACGTAAATGTTTTAATATGCGACTTCTTTATTATGTAGTTTTATTCAAAAACAAACCCACTTTTAACGTTATGCTTGATCAGCAATATAACCTATCAGATATGTAAGCTAATGATTGAATGTTACAGTGTTTCGTATTTAGTATCACAAGTACATTGGTTTTCATTATAAAAAAAAGCGATTCTGTATTTAAAACCCAGATGCATGTCAATGCGAGCTTCTTTTTCACAATTTAATTATCTTACAATGTAAGTTTGTAGCATATGAAGGTGTATATTGCATAACTTAAATGACAACTATTACGCGTGCGTCAGATCAATAAAACAAGCTGAAGATATTCTTCGTCTAGAAAATATACCTATAAAAAGGTTATAAAGTCACGCGTTAAATAAGACATTCCGGTATAGCCCCATGAACCAAAAACAACAAATTCATCATCTACCAATTCCCCAAGAATGAAATAATTTTAATCGAATCCAGCTAAAACTCAACAGTGATTTCAAATGCAATATTTCATGAAATCTATATATTTACACAACACGGAATAAAATTAATCAAACAAGGTGTGGATTCGATTTCATGTTAGCCGAAATTGGTTTACATGAAAAATGCTCGTGTTGCCAAATTAACAGATTGAATACGCGAGTTCGAATGTTTTTATTACTTAAATCGAAAATGAAAATTGCAAACCTAAATGGGTCCCCTTCTTGAAGGTTAATATAGTTTTCCCTTTATAAAACGTAAATTAAGGCATCCCAATAGATCTTAGAAGAGTTGGTGATTGTAACAGCATTTTGTCCGATCCTCTCTCGAAAGAAGCCAAAAGGCTATATAAATTGTATAAGCTGGTGATGAAAAATGTGACGTCGCCTTAGGAGTTTACAATGAGTGTCAATTGATCATGGGGCTCATTGTCAACTCCTAAATAATATTATTTAGTTGTTTATATTTTTATTTTTTTATGTGTAATTTATAGCATATCTCTTGTGTTTGCTTATAGAGCGACATAATCTTGGTGATTAAGCTCTTTAAATAAAGATTTAAAAAAAAAAAAAAAACGTAAATTAAAACATTACATTTCATACGACCAATCATCGCTGTCGTGTAGAGAAGATGACCAATCATTGACATCAAAAATGTATGAACTGACGTCACGAGTCAGTGTAGACAACAACAACAACAACAAACAAACGCATTCACACTCACAGCCCCACACTAAGTTCAAAGACTTGTATCGTGGGTGCCGGAAACATTTACACCACACACACATTACACACAGAACCAGAAGCACAAATATCCCTTGGGAAGGAATTTGTGCTCCTGTCGGGAATCGAACCCAGGACCCACGGCGCAGAGGAAGAACACCTGTCCACTGCGCCCACTGAGTATTCGAACAGCAGTGCGTTTTGCTATTTTAAATTTCCCATGCAATTCTATCACTTTAAATTCAGTCAAATTCCGATTCGAAATCCCGATGTCTTATGAAATTGTCTATTTAATTTTATACTAGCTTATTATGTTTTATCGACCTAATCCTATTCAATAAATGAGCCTACCTGAGCCGCCTGAGCGTACATAATATTATTATTATATCTACGTAGATAGGTACGCTAAGTTAGAATTTGCTGTTAAATTAGTAAAGGCATTAGCATTTCATAGTTAATTTGAGACTAATGACTTAAAGTCTAGACTAGACGATTAGCTAGTTAACACTTCAAAATTAACTCTAAAGTTTTCTGAATTTCATTGATTATCAATTCAATGTTGTTTGAATGTTCTAAGCAGAACGTTAAAATTTGCATATTTTCTGTTGGCGAGTTAAATGTTCTTTCCATTTTAAATACCTTCGGGGTAAATGTTTGTAGACACGGTGACTACTAATGAAGGCCTTTTTCAAAGCTCTATGAAGCACGATGGAGGAGAAATTTACGCAACATGATTTTAATTATATTTTAAATACAGTCAGCTGCAAAAGTACCTGAACCCGCCCAATTTTTTAATATAGCTGTTTAGAAAAACTGATAAAGTTCAAGGTTTAATTTCTACATTTAAAAATTACAGTAAAAGTTATGTACCAGCAATCGCGGCGCTCGCGTACCTTCTTTTTTACAAAAAAAGTAAATCGTGTAAAAAAACACGAATAAATCTTTTGTTACGGAATTGTAACAAAAAACCCCCACACGCGTACCCTATTTTTGGGCGTACCGCAGCGGCACCCCACGCACATTTTTTTCTAAGATGGTCCGCTCTCACATCACTGGTTATATACGGTCTGCAAAATATTTTCGCTACGTCAATTTCACATTTTATAACTGGTTCAGCAATTTTGAAAAACCTAGCAATTCTCCTACTTTTGTTGCTGATGGTACTTATGTATTTTACTTTGAAAATCTTACTGGTTATTATGCTTGTGGTACGAAAATAGACGCAAATTTGGTATTTAATAACATTGATGTTGATTAAACCTTTATACCGTGATTAAAATCGGATTTATCCTTAGTATGAACTAGTACTACTTAAATGATGAAAGAATATTAGCTCACCTCAACTCGAATCGTCAGATTGTACTCCTTAATGCTCTCATAGTCAAGAGGATGATTAACCTTTATGTCGGCCCAAGTAAATCCATTATCAGCTCTTTGTTGTAAATAGAATGTATGAAACTTATTCGTTTGAGCCGTCGAACCGGGCATGAGCCGGTAAAACACGGTTGGATTGTTTTCAATGCCCGAGCTGAAACACAAAAATACATTATAGAAAACATTGTCAAACAAAAACACAAACATCTACGTTACATAGACATCAAATGCGAGCTTCATTGTTTGAAAGTAGCTTTGAAATTATCTGTTGTCAACAGAGTTGACCTACATCTTGTTTACAAAAAAAAATGGGAAAATTAAATTGTTTTTGATGTAGGCTCGTCAGTCACGGTTCGTTCTGCAGTACTTTATATGTAATAATTTGATTGACGTTAAGTACTTTATTTTATATTTCATAATCTTGTAGGAATCTAGAAGAAAAAAATAGCAAGGACCCCAAATAAAGCTTTTTCAATGTGCGCCATTTATAACTCTTATTCATACGAAATAGTTGTAGGTATGAGATGAGATGATAATTTGTATTATTTTAAACATTAACAGCCTTTATAGTCTGCAGGATCCGATCCGGATCAGATCGGAGGGCTACTACTCAATTTGTATTAAGTACAATAATACTACCACATCAAATATGAGCAAAAGTTTAAAACTTACTATAAATCAGGAGATATACGTAATCCTATCCGAAAGTTTGTATGTAAGTGTGTAAGTATGTTTGTTCCCTCTTCATGCTTTAACGGCTCAACGGATTCGGATGAAATTTGGAGTGTACATAGCTAATACCTAGGATTAACACATAGGCTACTTTTTGACTAGATAATAGCGGGCGTAGCCGCGGGACACGGCTAGTCTATTATATATTACTTCAAAAAAATATCGATGTCTACATCTTAATCTTAAAGCCTGGCCGATATTTACTAACTGTATTCTGTACTTATTTTTACAGAAAATACGCATCCTGTATATTGAATGCTTGAAAAGCGTTTCAGGCTTCTGTTTGAGCAATCACAATTCACAACTAAGCTTTTATTCTCGTACGATAGCTTTGTATTTGTTTAAGAAATGTTGAAACCACGTATGATCCTACTAATATTATAAATCCGAAAGTTTGTGTGTAAGTGTGCAAGTGTATAAAGTGTGTTTGTTCCCTCTTCACTCTTTAACGGCTGAACGGATTTGGATGAAATTTGGAATGTACATATCTTATACCTAGGATTAACACATAGGCTACTTTTTGACTTGATTATAGCGGGCGAAGCCGCGGAGCTCGGCTATTATCCTACTAATATTATAATTCTGAAAGTTTGTGTGTAAGTGTGTAAGTATGTTTGTTCCCTCTTCACGCTTTAACGGCTGAATGGATTTGGATGAAATTTGGAATGTACATAGATTATACCTAGGATTAACACATAGGCTCTTTTTAGGCTTTTTAGGCACTTTTTAACTTGATAATAGCGGGCGAAGCCGCGGGGCACGGCTATTATATCTTATATACGAAACATATAGATTCTGACCTACTTTAGTTATTATAGAGGTATAATTATATAATTCATTTACGGAAAATACATATACAAATAGCAACTTTTTGAATAGTAAGTATATGCTTTAATTTTGAGATGAATATTACGTTATTACTGGTAATTTTTATAACATGATTTAAGTGTTTATTTTAATGAGTTTGAATCCAACCAGTATGCAAAGTCCGTTTCTTTTTTAAGTTAACAGTTTTTCGCGTCTTTTTACACTTGTATTTTTCAAATATCCGGGCGAGTGGGTGCGATAAAGAGGTTATGAAATTTAGATTGCGAGACCTTCCTTGTTTATTTGCTTTACCTAAAATGTACGCTTACTTAATTTTACAGAAAGTGGAAGAATATCTGTTGTTTTTTTAACGGAACGGCAAACCGTTTTTTAAAAGCAGGACAAGCAATGGGTTTTTGGTGATAATATGACAGAACGGTAATATTTGTTTGCAAAACAAATTTGAGTGCTATCCAAAACTGACAAAAATTTCCAAGTGGCTTATATTATAGAAAATATAATGAAGACTTCCGACCGATTTCAACAATTTGTATAAAACTAACTTGACACCATCAAATAAAAAATATATTTTCCAAATCGAGCCGACCGCGTAAGTAATCGCGTAACAAACAAACAAAAAAAAGTCGAATTGAAGACCTTCTTTTTTTTAAAGTAACTAAAATATTTGATATTATACACACACATCATTAATATCATTTATTTTTATTCATCAATGATTGCAAACCGAAAAAAGAGTTTATCTACGTTACAGATTTCAGTGTAGGTAGATCTGCGGTTACGACTATTAATAATTTTTGACTAGCCGTGCCCCACGGCTTTGCCCGCATTTTTAGGTAAAAAGTAGGCTATGTGTTAATCCTAGGTATAAGTTCTGTACCTTCCAAATTTCATCCAAATCCGTACAGCTGTTAAAGCGTGAAGAGGAAATAAACATACTTACACACTCACACACAAACTTTTGGATTTATAATATTAAATTGATGAACTTACATTTTTACTCCTTATGACGCTGACTGTAACTATAGCAACTATAGTTGTCTCTGTTTTTTTTCTATTACACTAATAACACTAATATTATAATCGATTTATATAAGATTGTATGTAAGTGCGTAAATGTGTAAGTATGTATGTTTTCTCTTCGCGCTTTATAATCATAGGTATAAGCTACTTACATGAAGTTGGGAACGCTACCCACTGGCTTGAGCACTTGAGTTACCTATAAGCTCGATGTCTTGTAGGTAACCCTGTTCTTTGCTATATATATGCTATTTAAAGTAAACCGAAACTGGTTTACTTTTAGAAAATATAGGCAATTCGCCCGTTGATACTTATAAGGAAAAAAAAAAGCTATGTACATTCCAAATTTTACCTATATAGGTGAATTTTGGAATGTACATAGCTTATACCTATGATTACATAAACATAAACGCTTTCACACTCACAGCCCCACACTAAGTTCTATGACTTGTGTCGTGGGTGCCGGAAACATTCACATCACACACACAATCACAACCAGAACCAGAAACACTAATTTTCCTTGGGAAGAAAACTTGTGTTCCCGCCGGGAATCGAACCCGATACCCCTGCTTAGAAGGCGAACGCTCACACAACTAAACCAACGGGCAGTTCAAAAAAACATATTTAAATTGATCAACGCGGGCAAAGCCGTAGGACGAGGCTAGTATTCTTATATAGTTAGATTATGAAATTATTGGACTGAAGGCATATATCTCATGTTATTTACTTATTTAGGGTATTTGTTATTTTGCCTAACGAATTAGAGCTTACGCCGAGAAAATCTCTAGTTAGATTGAGTTATTAGGGCTAACAAGGCTCGTTAGAAACGTATTAAGAAAGAACCTCCTTTTCCTTTCATATAGATTAATTGCTAATGATGTGTTTTAATTTATTTGAAACTCGTTGATATCATACAAAATTCCTTAAAAAAAGGTTCGTTTTGAACCGAACTGTGACTGAGACCCTCTACAACAAATTGCAGACCTTGCTTACACCAATAAGGTTTTAATTATTGTAATGCGTAGATAATTAATTACTTAGGAAAATTGATTCTGTGTCGATTACTTGAAATGATCTAAGTAGTTCTAGAGTTGTACCATTTAAAAATTATACAGGCGGGCTTATTTGGGTTAGAAGCAAAGCTTTGTAAAAACTTTCGGGTATTTCGGGTTTTAAATTGAACACATAGACAACAAACAATATTATCATAAAGGTACTCGTATTTTATTAAACAAGCCGTTTCCATTGTTTTCAGATAAATAAATAGGGGTTCAAATGTGATGGTTAATAATTTCATCCAGCTTCAATACGTTTTAGACGGTATAGTAAATGTGTAAGTCAGTGTCTCGATAATATGATTTTTGAATGAGTTTCATCGGAACTCTTTTCATTAAATAATGACACCCGACCCGAATGGACAAATAACATAGCAAAAACGATTTTACACTCACAGCCCCAAACTAAGTTCAATGACTAGTGTCGAGGGTGCCGGAAAAATTCACATCATACCCAGAACCAGAAACACAAATTTCCCTTGTGAAGAAAACTTGTAATCCTACCAGGAATCAAACCCGATACCCCTGCTTAGAAGGTAGGCGCACCTAACAAAGCTAACGAGACGTTGCTATAGAACGAGGGTTTCTACCGAAGTGTATATGTTTGTACTGTGTTTCTAATAAGTACATTTAAATGGATATTTACTTACACTACATTAGCATCTGACGTATTAAAGCAGGATGTTTATCTTTACTGTTTAAAAATCTTTTTTTGAGCGGCCTTCTAATTTATTTGCAGTTTACTTGCTAGTTATTTCAATAGTTTATTCACTCAATTATCATAAGGTAATTGAGTGAATAAACTATATATGACGATAGTGAGTGATAGCTAGTCGTTCACCTAAAGGTAAGTCTCACGCTTGCCTTTTACAGTTTAGGTCAAATTCCTGCTCGGCAAAGCCTTGCGTTCGACACCCTAAGATATTAGATCTTAAATCTCTTTAAGCCCTGTAATTTCACTGAAAACATTGCCCTTAATTCAATCCGAAACACAGTTCGAGTCTACCTACTCTACCTACCTTTCTCTATTGGCCACCCGGACAGATTTTAATTTCAATTAATCTAGGGGGCTCATTCTATTTTCAAAAATCTATCGGAGCGCGTGATCCAAATGGGATTTATTTGGCTCAACGTATTAGCATTGCAATTCAGAGATGCAATGCCGCCAGCATGATGGGAACGCTGCCCACTGGTAGTGGGCTTGAGCACTTAAGTTACCTTTAGTATAAGCTCGATGCCTGTAGGTAAATTATAACCTAAAACTAAACTATATATTAGGCCTTTGCTGTATAGATATACAGCAAAGGCCTAATATATAGTTTAGTTTTAGGAAAATTACGCAATTGGCCCGTAGATAACATATTAGTTTAAAAAAAGCAATCTTGGTGTAAACAAGGTTTTAAATAAAATTATTAGTATAGTGAATTAGTAATGGTTTCGTTTCCACGATCTATGCCATTGTGAGTTCCGAAATGTGTAGTTTAAGGACGAACAGATAGACAAAGATGTGTAACAAAATTTTGATGGACGCACACAGTGTGATCGATGCAATGGTAAAATAATGCAATAAGAGTTTATTGTTATACTGAGCCCATGATAACTATCTATTGTAGGTATCATCGTACGAACGTAGAATTGGATCAGATCATGTTAGATGGACATATAATTAGCCATATGTACGTATACCAATTTGAACAGTGTACTTATAATATATTTCTGGCATTTACTGTGAAATGAGCAGGGTGTACAAAATCTCAATGGGTAACCAAAATCATTAAATCTTTGGAAAACTTGTCTTTGTTTCTTGCCTAGTTTTTAATGTAAGCCTACTTGTGCATATAATAGCCGATGACGATGAACAGTTAGCAGTCGAATCTCTAAATCTAAATCGAATTGAGAAACTCTTTTTTGAAGTCGATTGAAAAGCATAGAGAATTTTTAATTGGTCCAATAAAGATGACCAAAAACTCATCAAAAGTTTTAAAAATATCTAACTACTTTCTTTATAAGTTACTCTGTACATCTTTTGGTGTCAATAAAGAGTTTTTGTATTGTATTGTATTGTACTTTCACACTCGCACTCAATGCCCTACACTAAGTTCGATGACCTGTGTCATGGGTGCCGAAATACATCACGTACACAATCACACCCATAACTAGAGTCACAAATTTAAAACGAGAAATTTGTGTTCTTTCTGGGAATCGAATATTATACCCGCTGCTTAGATGGCAATCGTACAACCAACTGCACCAGCGTGCAGTTCATAGTTACGATCTGCAAAATGATTTCAACTTTATAATTAGAGCACTAATTATATATTTTTAACAGTAATGTTCTCTTGCGTGTCTTGGGTGGGTTTAGTGTTCTTCCTCGCTAGCTCCTATCCTATATGAATGTCTGAATGTCGACAGGTATAAAGGTACCTGTCGACATTTAGACTCAGTCGTTATATAATAATACCATACTAGTACTGTGACTATTGAGATAAACCTAAATGCCCAAGTCTATCGCAATCTGTCAGATGCTACGATCGGACGATGATACATACAGCACAAGACATACAACAATTTGACATGGTTCTACCTGAATACTTACTCACTCACAAGAGAATCAGATCGGTAATACTTTAAGAAGGAATATTGAATGACTCGCTCTTGAGAATATGCCAAGTGGGCATATAAAGTGGCGGGTAACGTGAGATAAATAATATTCAATCAAGTTAAACAGTAATCAATTAAAAGAATCACGATAAATTTTCTTGTTTATATTTTTCGTAGTGCCCGCTATGTTCAAGTGCTAAGCTCCATGTACACAACATAGGAAATATTTTTATAAACACATTTTTTTTTACTGGTAAATAATCCCAGTCCTATTAATAGCTTGAACTTTAGCAATGTGCCAAGCTGTATAGGAACACAGACAATGAGGTTTTCTAGTATCCTAATTTTGTCTAATTAGTTCTAATATAAATACATAGCTTCTAATTAATAATCCTCTCTACATTTCACTCAAGAGTATACATTAGTTAAAGGCACTTATGAAAGTTAATGACTCTACTGCCAGATTCGCAAAATTACAGCAATCTCGAGAAGAACCAGTGCGACATTGCGGCATGCTTCATAATTCATTTGCGACGTCTTGTGATGTACTGTACAATGAAAATTAAAATTTCATATTTACTGTAAATTAATCATCCAGTTGACAATTAAAAATATTATTTGATTTAGGACACGACAGAAAAAGAGCTGATTGTAACATAAGCAGCAATTGGTAGTGAGTACTAACTAGACTATGCAGCGAATAAACAACGAATTGGTAAACGTTGTTGATAAACGAACCTTATTGCGATTTTAGCCAGACGCTTAATCTTTGACATTAAATAATTCTAGAACGAAAAATCATAATAATATTTTAACAAAATAAATAAACGAAACTAGCCCGCTCATTAGTGCTCTTCTTCAGTCTCCTAAATACAAAAGTTCTGAAAATTTCCCGTCTCTATGAATGAGTATCACCTCTGGTTCAGGATGTGCGTTGAGTCAGTCAGTAAGTCAATCAGCGACGTGGCGGTTTTTGATATTTAGTTAAGCTCACTAAAACGTCGCGGTATTCATCGAGTTCGGATACAAAAATAGACAGGCTGCACATGACGCAAGGTGTTGCCACATAAATCCTGCTCTGATTTCGAAATAAATATGCACGATGTATTTATTTTGCGGTTATGTCGCGTGCCGCAATGCCGCATGTTGTTGCTCCTTCGTAACCGTGTGAAAACAGCTTAAATAATGAAAACTGTACGACTATAAAAAACAGACCTCATCGTCAATTAAAATGACGAGATGATAGTCTAAAGTTTACGGATCCAGGTTTTTTTTATTTCGGTATGGATAGTTTTACAAAAAAAAATGACAGAAATTGTTGTCACAGTTGTTTACTGTGATAAATTAACGACAGCCAAAAATGGGACTTTCACACTTACATACCCGAAATAAGTTCAATGACTTGTATCGCGTGCTGAAAACAATCAGATCACACAAACAATCACATCCAAAACCAGAACCACAATTTACCAGTGATGAGGAAAATAAGAAACGAGTGCGTTTCTTATTACGTTCTTTCTTATCAAATCGAAGGATGTTTATATTTGGTTCTTACCTACGAGCATGCAACACTTGTACTAGGGGTGTCTGTGATACTATACAGCTTGGCAAATAGCAATTATCAATAACTATAGGTAAAGAAAATGTGACTCGAAACATCTTTACTCTTTATTCGTACCTATACATATTCTCAGAGTTTATGAACTCTCTATGGAGTAAGACATACGTGGATAAACAACGTCTGTTTGTATTTTATATTTGTTGCCTACTCGCGTTTAATTTATTTTATTTGTAAGATTACATGCCATGATATAAATATAAAGTCGAAAAATCGTTTCATTCACAACGAACATGATTAATGATTGGCTACAATAACCATTTCTATGATCCTAATAATAAACAAACAAAAATAGTTAATAATATATAATTTTCTTAAACTTTTTATCACTAAACTGATAAAATAAAATACGTTTAAAACAAAAAATGCGAAAAAAAAGTATTCAGCAAGCACTAGGTATCATATTTAAATGACACCTAAACATAAATTTTATAACATAACTCTACTCGCTAAACATTTAATCATGCTTTTCCTAAAAGTTATTCATTTTTGTATGGCTCGAAATGCACTGATGGATCAGCCTACATGCAGAATAATAATAGACACAGACGTAATAAATACTGATTTTATATCTCTCACATTCAGTTCAAAAATATCTATGACATGCGATGAAAAATCTACTGTATAGATATTTTTGAATGTATTAAGCACAATTTTGTGATCCCGTTCCACGAAAGCAGTGAACCCTTCTAAATGCACGCTGGTGTATCACGTTCCCGGGTGTTCGTGGCGATGCACAGTAATGCACGGACAATGAAGGGCTTTCAGACCACAAGTGAGAGTCAAACGATGGTTGAAGACGCGCGAGCGACGCGACTACCCTCGTTCACAACCTCCCACCACATCGCAAGAAAACGACCCCACACCGTCAATGTTAAAGTGAAAGCCAATTCCAATACGGTGTGGTAGAAAGCCGCATTAGGTAAGTGGCAATCGTTTCCGCTTTATCTTGAACTAAATCACCGAAACGTTTTGGAGATCTAATAAACATAAAGCGTGAACAAATGCCAATTTGAGCTTAAGCGAAATATAGACGCTTTCTTTTGTCGCCTACCGACGGAATGAATGCAAATATTTGTAAGTTTGCACTGACACGTCGAGGTAAGCGAGTTGGGAAAGCGCGTAGATTCGGCCCGCGCCGAGGGCAGTCGGTTGCGTGCGCGGCGCACGCGTCGTGCAGTGCGGGGCTGCGTGCGGAGCCCACTGCCCGTGCCGAACAGTTACCCACGCACCTTGCTTTCACGGAAACCACTTTGGCGCCCACGGGCAAGTTCTCTCGAATGTAGATCGGGCCGTACACCGTGTGGTCCCACACGGGGGGATTGTTCGCGCGATCCACTACGTCTATCTGGACCTCCACGGTTCTGGACAAGGGCGGGAAGCCCTTGTCTTGAGCCATAGCCTCCAACTTGTACGTTTCTCGCTAGCGGGGAAAGAGTCGATGGAAACAGACAAAACCACGTCGTTAGTAGTGTTAGGGAGCGAGGAGCGGCGGGCCCGCGGGCCCGCTGCGCCTTATACCAACCTTGCTTTCACACTGGTCACTACGGTACCCACTGTGACATTCTCTTTGATGTGAACGGGGCCATACGTGGTCATGTCCCAGATGGGGGGCTTATTGTTCCTGTCTACCACGTCTAACTCAACGTCCACGTCTGCGGAGGAGGGCGGGTCGCCTCGATCGGACGCGCGCACGCGCAGTCGGTACCTGTCCCGCTACAGATACACGGGTCAAAGGTCAGCGGGGGAACAAAACATAACACAACACAAATATATAACACAAATACTCATCGCTAATAACACAACTAAAATAATTTAAAAAACAAAATCAGGTATCGTTCACTTCCACATTGTTTGTCTCTTCGATGCTTGTTTATGTGTACGATATTGAGTACAAATAAAATAAATAACTAGCATACGTCCCCTGGCATTCAATAAGCAAAATAAAACAAGAGAAGAGATATAGGTACATTAGATAGATAGATTATCTACAAGGTACAGGCACTCACGTCTGCGTCTCGCTCAGGCACGCACTTCGTACTTACGCATCCCATGTAGCCAATATTAGATGGTGCAAGAAAATAATCGGAAACAAAAATGTTTATCGTATTTTACAGGTTTCATCTGTACAATGAGGAAAAGACAAACTGTACATTAGGTAGTATTAGGTACTTTTTACAGTAATTAACTAAACTAATATAATAAAATAAATCAAAGAACTGAACATAAAGCAGGCAAATGCATGCGGCTCTGCATACAAGACATGGCGGAAAGGTCACGTTGTCGCAAGAATGTTTGGTGACCTCGCAATACTGACTACAACGAAACGACACTCATTGAAATGAATATATTACAAACGATGGACGTTACGGTTTATCTGTACAAATTTGGATTTGAGAACGATGCCCCTTTCACAGAAGGAATATGTCACAACTGGCCCGATGGCCAAACTGCCTTGGGGGCAATCTGACCATCTCAATTTACAACTAACAAATATACAAGTTATATCAATAGTATAGTGGCGCCCTGTAAAAAATTTCAAAATTATCATGATAATACTAAAATGGAAATATATTACATGAGTAGTCGTCTACAATGTGAAACGGTCGCGCCGGAATCGAACCGGGCCGCGGTTGCTCCGCGAAACAAAGTCTGAGTTAGTAACAAAACATGTACTTAATACATTACTGAGAGGTATGTTAAAAGCGTAAGCTTCTCAAATCAATTTAATCGGTTAATTACAGTAAAATAAACTCGAAAACTAGTCAGTGCGGAATATACAGAAGTGCTGTTACGGAAACTGTACATGTTTTAGAACTAAACATAGGTTTCAACTGTGAAAATATTTACAGCAGTATTATCGGTAGAGTATTGTACACAAGTCGTATGGATATCTTTAAGATAGTTAATGCAAGATGGTGCTGCGGAAATAAACGTTTAGGGCGCTGTCACACTTTCGCTGTCCTCTGCATCGCACATTTTATCGTTTTTAACGATGTAAATCCAATTATTGTAGATATATACTTTTATCAAATAATTGAATATTAAGTTCATTACAATATTACGGATATTAAACTATCACGGAGAGATACTTAAGTTATCATGACTAGTTGGTGAATCAACGGAACATTAATATTTGAAATAATTGTACAAATTGATATAAAAGCTTTGGAAGTTTGGAATTTAAGCAACAATTGCGAATATAATGTACACCAAAATTGTTATAAATATCAAAATCTTACAGCCTCACAGTATTGATCATAGTGTAATGTATATGGTACGATCGCAGAACAAATAATGGAACAAAAAGTTGTAGTAGAACCAGTATTTTCAATGATGCGAATATATATCATAAGGAGTTAATTTTCTCTTTTAAATATTTTAAATCCGGGCGATATCTAATAGAAAATCAGTATCCCTAATTTAATATAATGACACAGTTTTCAAGCCATTTCTCAAAAGCACACACACTTTTATTACAAACTCTCATAACACACGCTTACGATTTACTTCACTGTCTCAAAGGTAAAATTAATTCTTATCCATCCATATCCATATCGACATCCATCCTTTAGTAAGGGCAAATAGGGATTAATTTGTAACTTTTCTTACATCTTTAAAAGTTGCAAAGTGCGAGCGAGACAGCTGCGAACTGACAACGCCCTCAACGAAGAGTTAGTGCGGAGTGGCGCGCGCGCTGGCGGCAACTCAAACTAATTGTGCTGCAAGAAGAACAAGGCCGGCGCGGCGGCAGCGGCGCCGTTCAATGGACAACTACTCCTCACAGCCAGGATTGATCCCCTCCACAGCAATTTACAGCAGCGCTCAATTTAGAACTATTTACATTTAAATCAACTAAAGTGTGCCAATTGAATCCTAAGGCCTGTAGGTAGCCATCATCCACCAAACTTTTTTCGGTAAAGTTGATCCCTTTCATTCGTCTCTCTTATCATAAGGTCATGTTTTGTTTCGGATGTGAGGGCGTACTTACGTCTAGAGGCTTCTTTAGTACGATCCAGCCCGATTCGGGCTGGATTTCAAAGTATTCGATATCTGCCGGGTTATACGGCGCGCTTAGAGTGTAAACTATGGCACCGTTATTATCTGCATCCTCATCGGATGCGGATACTCTCAATATATTCGTGCCTATACTGGCGTCTTGTTTTACGTTCTCCACGTATTTCTGGAAGATACATCGGTAAGTCAATTACGATAGGCTGAAATTCATGCATTGAAATTGCTTATGACATGCAGATATTATGTACAAATAAAACTAATAAATACTACTAATGCTAGTGCTCGCTTACTTGTCTGTCGAAAAGTGGAGGGTTGTCGTTGACATCGGTGATTTCGACGGTAAAAGAGCAGACGCCTTCCAAAGAAGGTTCTCCTTGATCCGTCGCCTTCACAGTAACGGACACAAACTTCCCGTCATCACCTTCCCTGTCAAAGACTTTGTTAGTAGACACTTCACCTGTTTCCTCGTCTACTGTGAATTTGGTTCCTTTCTGATTCGGTTGCTGTACGATGGAATATTTCACTTGACCGTTGACGCCTTTATCTTCATCTGTTGCGTGAACTTTTATGACCGGACTGCCGTTAGGTGCGCCTTCTTCTACTTTGGGGAAGTACGTAGGACAATCTTTGAAAATAGGCTTGTTATCGTTCACGTCAGTTATGAATACAACGACGACTGCGGTAGAGGTGTGGATTGTGGCGTCTCCATTGACGCAGCATGCTCCATCGTCCATAGCGGTGACGTTTAATTCGTACTTGTCTCTGTCGAGAGAGATAGCTTTGTTGTGCAGCCGGATGACACCGGTTATTTCCTCGATGACGAATTGTCCGGAGCTAGTGCCGCCGCCGACAAAACCGAATCGAACATTATCACCGTCTTTGTCCGAAGCTACGACCGTAGTCACTAGCGTATTAGGTCCCGCATTTTCGTCAACGTTCGGCGTGTATACTTGCTGAGAGAATTTTGGTTCCTCGTCATTCTTGTTCTTGGTGTAGACTCGAACGGTAGCTGTCCCGGTCTTGGCTGGTTCACCCTTGTCTTTGGCAGTGACGACGAATTCGTAGTAAGCGTTGTTGTTGTCGGCGTCCAGTTGTTTGTTGTTGGTTATGATACCGTTGGAGTCGACGCTGAAGTGGTCATCTGGAATTGAAACGATTCGCACGTCAAATCACATGCGAATTACTATTATAGCGTAAAGACGGGCCTAAATACCATAGAAAACTCGTAAAACACTTTGTTTAATCTGCTTATTGATTTTTTTTTATTTGAAAACGAATCATGTAATTTAGTTGCTATATCGAAAAATTGACACGCCCTCCTGGTATGCGAAGTAATTCATTTAAAGTTAAACTCGGCTCTTTGACATTTGATTGTAATCTTACATGGATTTCGTACTGAACGGTGTCACTTGACAACGCAGAAAAAAATAAATATGCGAGCCCACAATATATTACATATCACAAAAAAATATATAGATTCATCATAATGATATTTATATTCAATGGTCTATCCTATGGTATATACGTTCGTTGACTTGAATTCTGGCCTAGAAAATCTGAACTTTAAATCCACCCACCCCCGCCTAACGATACGGTAAGGGTGTGAATTCTATTAGGTAAAAGATTTAATTTATTTCAGCGCCATCTATTACACATTTTTACAACCGACCGGCAGGTGGCGCTACCAGTGACGTTCGGACGCCTTGCGACTTGTAATGGAACACAACGTCAGAATGTGGAAGTAGACAATCAACACGCGTATTACACGCTAACACTCTTTATCAAGACCTATAGGGTAATTGGCATTGACCTAGAATTATGAAATTTGGCAAGCAAGGTCTCAAAGTTCAATTAAAACTAATAGAGTATTTCCCACTGACTAAGCAAGTTCTCATAATACCTACAATTACTGGCAAAAATCGTTAAGGTTTTATTTTTACATTTTGGCTTCGTATTATTTGTGCATTTAGCCAAATATTTAATATTTTTCAAGTATAATTGAGTATATCTTAAATATAGTCCTAGTCAATGTCAAGTAAAAG
This sequence comes from Lomographa bimaculata, assembly GCA_948107665.1. Lineage (NCBI taxonomy): Eukaryota > Metazoa > Arthropoda > Insecta > Lepidoptera > Geometridae > Lomographa > Lomographa bimaculata. The sequence goes on along the minus strand of OX403587.1, from coordinate 12,136,309 downwards.
AGTCATGGTCCAGTTATATTCAACTCATGCCCTAGAAAAGCGGTACTTTGCTGTAACTTCTAGAGTATTAGAGCGAAAGCAAAAAATCACGTTTTTAACTTTGTATAATTTGCCTACACTCTTGCACTCACAAACTAATAAGTAGTTAATAATACACCATTATGACACATTAATACTCAAAGAATCACAAATTTTGGAAAATAATACAAATCGACGGCTTCATTTTTTTACTTCCGCGGAGAAAACTCAATCGTTAAGTTGTTAATGTAAAAAGGCTTACCAGAGACTAAATATTCAATCTCAGCGTTTTTCCCCGAGTCAGCATCCATAGCTTTCACCTTGAGGATGCTGGTGCCAAGAGGGATGTCCTCGTCCACGTTGTGTGCTTGGTAATCTGGCAACTCGAACTTTGGAGCGTTATCGTTAACATCGGTCACTCGGATGGTAAGCTGGAAGGCAAAGAAATCGACGATTTAAAAAGAATAATAGAAACATATATAATTACATTTGACACAAATTTATCTATATATTTGTGCTTATGTGTGAGTGAGATGTAAATGTTTCCGGCACCACCATAAACATAAACGCTTTCACACTCACAGCCCCACGCTAAGTTCGATGGCTTGTATCGTGAGTGCCGGAAACATTCACTTCATACACACGCAATCACACCCAGAACCAGAGACACAAATTTCCTTAAAGAAAACTTGTGTTGCCACCGGAAATCGAACCCAAACCCGTTGCAGCGAAGACAGACGCTCGACCAAGGCATCGGGCTGTTCTCAACAAAAGACTCGGTGTAGCGCAGCGAGTGTGAATGAGTTTGTTCCTTTGCTATGTTGTTGATGGTGACGATGATATCACAGATCGTCGTCCTCATGAGACACCTTTGTGCAGTTTAAGTTTTTTTTTGTCCCTGAACTTGAGAAGTGTTCCCAACAAAGGAAAGAGTAACTATTTGACAAACAGAACAAATTGAGGAAAATATTTTGTTTATGCGGTTTTTATGTTTCCGTCAACTAAGAAGCATAGCTGCAAGCTAATTGAATTCTTTACCTAGGACCCTCAAAAATACTAAATATGATTCCATGGTTTAAATTGTATATTATTACTAGTTGTTCCCCGCAGCTTCAACCGCGTAAATTAAATAAAAACATGATTTATGAATCGAATTGTGAATCAAAAGTATTCTTGAAACCACTTTGACACTTAAATAAAAAACATAAAATCGGTCCTGCCGTTAAGAAGAAGTTCAGTCACCTACACACGTACAGAAGAATCATCCTACATATATAAAGATCATATTGTTCCTCAACCATAACTTCAGTTATTATCAGGTGATTTAGTGGTACGTAACGCTAGGCCATGGCTAGGCTAGGGTTTGGTCTTTTGCAATTCTAGACCATTGACGCCTGAAGTTAATCAAGCAGCAGACAGATAACAACACTGCTAAATGAACTTTAATAATAAATACCTCAACAGACGTAGAAAACCCTCCGGAATCCTCAGTCGCCGTCACCACCAGCGAGTAAACATGGGGCTGCCTCAGGTCCTCGAAATCCAGCTCCTTAGCAAGCTTCACGATACCCGAAGTGGGGCCGATGTTGAAGGTGCCAGCTCCCTGCCCTTGCGCTTTTAACGTGTACCGGATCTCGCGGTCGGCGAAAGATTTCGCTTTTACTGATATTATGCTGGAATTAGACAAATATAAGTGTTATTTTCTTTGTTTGTAATAGACAATAGCTGATTTGATCTGATAATCTGTTCGCATGGCAATCATGATTATTTTAATTTTACTTGCATGCATGCCTTACATGAGTGTACCAGCTCCCTTAGCCAAATACCAAAACGCTTCGTCTATTCTATCAAAAGAAACGCTTTTGAAATGAAATAGACTTTAAAAACTAGTGTACAAAGGTTTCAAATAGTTAGTCTGAAAGTTTGCAATCTTGGTGATCGCTAAATAACAAGTCAAGATATTGTAAACCTTATGTTTACAAGTTTTAAGATCTGTTTTATAAATCTTTTCTTTCGATAGAATAGAGATGAAGCGTTTTGGTTTTTGGCTAGGGGGCACGATGAAATCAAATAGAAAGAGATGGCGTGAACTCGTAAAGTCATATCGTATTGAGCACTCGGCTCAATACGATATGACGACCACGACAGGTCTACCACGAGCGAAACTGAAAAGAAGAAGAGACAAGACTTTTGTTTCTCGGTTTGACCAATACCTCACCTAATGGTGGCGGTGATGTGGTCGAGAGTGGCAAATGTGCTAGGCCTAGAATTACAGGCTCTCAAGTATTTCTGCTGGAACACAATTTATAGCTCGGCATTTCGGTATAGGGTAGCTGGATATACAAACACGAGGACATTCCCTTCTACCGTGGAAAGTTAACACATAGTAAAGGAATAAGGCGCGACTTAATCATTATTGATTAGGTACTTGAGCCACGTTTCGTAAAACTTTATAACAGAGAAAAGAAAAAATTATCGCTTGAGGCCGGGATTGAACCCGCAACCATAGGGTGTCATGCCCTATTGCTCTAACCGCTGAGCTACTCGAGTTCTGCCTAGCATGGCTAATGCTATATAAATAAAAATAATAATAATTGATTTGGGTAGACATTATCAAAAGTGGAGCTAACTGCAACGTTAGACTCGTTGGCCATAGTAGTTTCTATAAACAGTTTTGGTAGATGACGTCACACGTCCCCGTAAGACGTTAATAATAAGGAAAGGATAATTTCTTCGCTTCAGGCGAATGTCTTGACTCCCAGATGAAGAGGGTCGTATACGCCCCAAAAAGGTCGGAGTATTTCGACACACTATAGTGACTATATAATGCGATTAGGTAATAGCCGGTTAGTACCATAACAATGAATAGCAATCGCGATAGTTTTCTAGAAAATTTTTCCTTTCTAAATTTATCACTATAACAGAGAAAATTTTGTGTTACCTATTGCATATTATAGTTATTTATAGACTACATTTACTGACTAATAAGCCATGTTTGTCAATGTCAATTAACTATTTCGTTTTATAGAAGGTTTAATGTTTATATAAACAGGCATTCAATGAAACAAAATAACTTGGTAGAAATTAGTTTATCTATACTAATATTATAAAGAGGTAAAGTTTGTTTGTTTGTTTGTTTGTTTGTTTGTTTGTTTGTATGTAAAAGGTAATCTCTGAAACTACTGATCCGATTCTGAAAATTCTTTCACCAATAGATAGCTACACTATCACTGAGTGTCATAGGCTATGTTTTGTCGGGATAGAAGTTAGTTATCAGTTCGAAATAATAATATTCGTAAGACAAGTCGGAGAAAAATTTGCTAACTTTCCGCTTTATCGGCGTACGCTGACTAAACGGTAAGACATAGTTGAATACAATGTATGGCAAAAATGTTGGCCTTCATGAGTTTTACAAAAAAGTCCGCGACAGCATATATCTAACATGTATGTATAGCTCAGAAAAAATACTTTTCTTTGTTAAAAATCTGAAAAAAAAGCGGCCTATGTTTAGTTGGCTTTTTGAGACATTCAGTATTAATCCTTATCAAAATAAACTATTTCATCGTCTTACGTAGTTCATGTAGATACATTTTGCTTTTTACTGCATATGATTTGGATAAATAGTCTATGAGAAATCGTGAAATAAGTTTCACGGGAGCCCGCCCGTGAACGGGACGAGTCAGAAATGTACCGCCACGTACTACGAATTCCTGCACATTAAAAAATAGCGGCTTCTATTTCGTTGGCTTTTTTTAAGTACTTAATATTAATCCTTATCAAAAAAACCTATTTCATCGGCTTACGTAGTTCAGGTAGATGTAATTTGCTCTTTACTGCACATAATTTGGACCTATAGTCTAGGAGAAATCGTTAAGTTTATTTGAGGGTGAAACGGTGGATCACAGAATGAAACAGTTACTGCGTAATCCGGCATACGTCTATGTTTTGAACCGACTAACATAAGAAGGAGGATATAAATTCGACTGTTTTTTTTTTGTTTAGTCTTATCATTAAACTTTGAACTGCCCGCTAGCGTAGTTAGGTGGGCGTTTGCCTTTAAAGCACCGGGTTTGATGCCCGGTGGGAACACAGGTGTTTTCCCACGGGAATTTGTGTTTCTGGTTTTGAGTATGTTGTGAATGTTGTGTGAATCTTGGATGTTTACTGCCCCTTGATACAAGTCATTGAACTTAGTGTGGGGTTGTGAATGTGAAAGCGTGTATGGGTCTGTTTTTTAATATTTACTACCCGGCCGACGCCGGGCGGGTCGTTCCTGAACTTTGAATTGCTCGCTGGCGTAGATGGGTGCGCGTTCGCCTTCAAAGCAGCGGGTTCGATTACCGGTGGTAATTTACCTAGAAAATTTCTCTCCACGAGAAATTTGTGTTCCTGGTTTTGAGTATGTTGTGAATACTTTGTTAATCTTGGATGTTTACGGCCCCCGATACAAGTCATTGAACTTAGGGTGGGGCTGTGAATGTGGAAGTGTGTTTCTTTGCATATTTTTTAACCGGGCGACGCCGGGCGGGTCATCTTTTGAACTATCTACTCGCGTAAATGGGTACGCGTTTGCCTTCAAAGCAGCGGGATCGATTCGCGGTGGTAACAGAAGTTTTCTCCCTACGGGAAATTTGTGTTCCTGGTTTTTAATATGTTGTGAATCTTGGATGTTTACGGCCCCACGTTACAAGTCACTGAACTTAGTGTGGGGCTGTGAATGTGGAAGTGTTTATGTGTAGATTTTTTAACCGGGCGACGCAGAGTGGGGAATCTTTGAACTTTGAACTACCCACTGGCGTAGATGAGTGCGCGTTCGTCTTTAAAGCAGCGCGTTCGAATCTCGGTGGGAACACAATAACAAAAGTTTATTCCCCACGGGCAGTTTATATTTCTGGTTCTGGGTATGACATGAATGTTGTGTGTGTGGTGTTAATTGTTTACGGCCCCACGACACAACTTATAGTACTTTTACAGTGAGGCTGTGAGTGAGAAAGCGTTTATATGTAAGCTTTTGTTTACCCGGGCAACGCCGGGCGGGTCAGCTAGTCATTCATATATTTGCGGCTACCAGGTACCGAAGCTGAATGGAGATTTGAACTAAAACGGGTACAAAGTTGCTACCAACTAGGCGCAGTGGGCAAGTTGCTGCCCTATTGTCTACCCGTTGTGTCGCTGATTGACACAGATAATCAACGCACAGCCTAAACCAGAGATAAGAGATGTGACATTTTTAGGGTAGTTTTCTTTGGTAGTGTGGGAGGGAAGCACTAAAATGGAATTCCAACCCGGAAGAAGTCGTGGGGAAAAGCAAAGAAAGGCACTGCCTAAGTTAGGTCTATAAATTATGGTTTGAAGTTCGTTTGGTTTAATAATCAAAACTCTATTACCTTTGACGTAGGGGTGAACTGTTTTTAACCTTAGTCTAAGTCGAACTTGTTATTTAAAGGATGTTTATACCAAGTGTAACACGACGACGAGCGTTCTGCACTTATCCTAAAGAAGGCTTCCGAATGAAGTCGAAACAATCACAACAACATCGACAACGCGTAAGTCCCGTTTTAATTTTAATTTAATAGTTCAAATGTAAACTATTAGTTATTCTGTAGATAAACCTACCAGAGGGACATTTCCCTATAATATTTGCTATTTGTATTCAACTTACTCAGAGTCCTTCTTCTGATTTTCAGCTATTTCAGCCTCGTAGCTCGGTAGGTAGAACTGCGGCGCTCGCTTTCCTCCTACGATGCTGAGCCGCTCTTCAGGTGTCGACTGGAAACGTCTCTCGTCCACTCTGCCACTCTGGAATGGAGCAAAGAGACGATTAAAAGGCGTCAAGGATATGCAAGATTATATACTTTTTAATTTAATATTGAGAATTGACAACCGTTTTACCGCTATTTCACGTTGAATATATTACATACTAAATACATCCCGCGTTTTATCCGCTTCGTCGATGATGAATAGTGAATATCCTGTAATTCCAATTTTCTCCGTAATTTCATAAATTTCGTCGAAATCTTTTTTAGTATAAAAACTATCGTGACAGTTAATTATTATTATTATCTAAACCGGCACTTACTGACATATTATTGTCGATGAATAATGCTCCGGCCATGTTTCGGACATCGGATATTATGTCAAAACTTAGTCGTTTTTTTTTTATAATACTTGAATGAGTGCCGGTTTATAGTTAATGATATGTGAGTAAGTGTAAATCACATAGTATTTTTGGCGTGATAGAGTAACACATCCAACTGATCCAACCATAGATACAAACATCTATATTAGCATTAAAACTTTCGCATTAAAAAAGAGGAGTTGATTGGAATAATATTTATAAATAAAAAGAGAAAATGTTTCTCAAATAAAAAAGAGTATTATATTGAATTGAAAAAGTTCAGAGAATAACTAAACTTTTGTTCAGTTATCGGTACAGATAATGACTCCAATTAGTTAACAAACAACAGTAATGGATTGGTGGAATCCTCGCACTTTTTATTGGTAGATTTTCTCCCTTATTTACATTTTGCCTTAACCGTTTTTTTTATGTTAAGCGCCCGAAATAAAATCCAAAGCTACTATTATAAGTTCAAAGTTTACAACATTATTCTTAAATGTACATTAACCTACTTATGTTAGTAGCTACCCAGCTAGCGACTCCGTTGGCTCTGAGTGTAAGTCTCTGCCCTCTGCACAGTGGGTCTTGGATTCTATTACCGGCAGGAGCACCATTTTCCTTCCCAAGGGACATTTGTTTTTGGTGACTTTGTGTGTGATACGCACCCACCATTCAAGTCTTAGAAAAGTTGTTAATTGACAAAGAAAAAATATTTTTCCTCTAGTTCTGCCTAGTATATACCTACCTATGGCAAATGCTATAAAAATCTCAACACGATAAGCTCTTTAGGCAACTTCCAAAAAAGGTAGGGTTCAAATTCGAACGCTTTTTTTTATACTCTTTTTTGTTATTTTATTTCTACCGGCGTAATTCAACCGATAAATTAAGATTAATGTTTTTTTATTCAAGAGGGTAGTGAAGGTAGTTAGAATTTTATTGACTATATTATATACCTACTGATTATATTAATGACAAGGATGCATGGAGGCAAACTGCGCTTTCTAGCGACTACATAATATAGATATACCTAGGTTTATATAATTATGAATTAGTATCAAGGAAAGATTAGTGTTGAGAAAAAAATTAATGAAAAAAAAATGCGCCGCCGAGTTTTTGCCAGGTTCTTCTCGAGATGGCTGTAATTTTGCGAATCTAGCAGAAGAATCATTAACTTTCATGAGTGTCTCTTTGGGGCCCATGTGAATAAACGATTTTGATTTTGATTGGTTCGTTTTTTTAATAAGACTGGTTTCCCTTAATAATAATAATACGATAACGGTTTTTGTTTTAAAATATATGTACATTGATAACGAAACAAAATAAATACAGAATAATTATTACGCCAGTAGCAAATTATAGGTATTAATTAAAAACGGAACAAAAAAAAAAATTTTAAGCAAAGACCATGAACTGGGCTAAAATGAAATCTGAATACACAAAAACGATACTAGCATGATGTGCTAATGAAATTGGATGTTTTTCTACGAATAACGATAAAATAAAACAAGCAATTTATTAAATCAAATCAAAGTCCCAATGGAATATACAAAAAGCAAAGGTCACAGGCTGGTAAATAAAAAGGGTCTTTATATTTTTATTGAGTCACGTGTGTAACAAAATATTGGTATTTTATTAATTGGGAAAGGAAAGTTTTCTCGGAATCAAAACGGTGCTATGGCTTCAAGGGTCACGATGGATTTCCAGAAATTCAATCCAGAGAAAACTTTCGTTGGTTTTATGGAAACGTGTACGTTTTTAGGATTCCATCCCAAAAAAGTAAAAATAAGCAATCTAATAAAATTAAAGCTGAAAGTATACACTTTTTGGAAATATGACACAGTTAATGAAATTACATATAAAAAGTGAGCTTTGAAGCAGACGGCATTTTAAATCAATTTGAATCATCCAACGGGTCACGTGCAGAATTTGGAATCCATTTTGTTAATGAATTCCACATTGAAAGTGCAGCAACAGATATTGATTCGCGTAATTGCTTTAACCGACTACAAACAATCAATCGGGGCGAGCGAGGCAAGCAAAACCCATCTGATATTTATGAAACGTCATGATGAAGCAGAACGAGCTGAATAAAAAATAAACTGTAATCCCTTTTCACGTAGCTAACTTTTATTAAATTTCCAACGAAAATTCATTCCAACAGACTAAAGCGTTCATACAGTAAATACAAAACCGTTTTAATAAATGCGGCTCATGTACGAATCTTTTCCGTTATCCAGTTCCACAATAATATGAAAAAAAAAACATGCGGGGCAGTCTTTGGGGACAGCCGATAGATGTGAAAACTATATATATATACAGTATACATACAGCTCATGGGAAGCATGCGGTGACGATAACGCGAGTTTCACGCTTTTTGCTCACCCAAAAAGCACTTTTTACTTCTGAATCTTAACTGACGGTTACGTATGTCTAACGCAAAACATTAAGGTCGAAAACTTGTATCACAATCACACCTACCTAGCACTAATATCTAAAATTATGTTCCTGCCGGAAATCTAAACCAAAACACACGACGCTGAGGATAGACTTAACTTGACCACCGCGTCAAGTAGGTCATCTAAGGATAAAAATGTTAGTCTACTTTTTTCCAAATTCACCTTCACTTTCGCGTTTCATTGATATACCGTAATACTGTTCATTGATAGACAGATATAGAGTGATTTCCATACCTCTAACCATAACATTACCAAATTAGTTGTTTCTAGAGTATAGATAAGCTATAATTGACCAACATTTAGCCATCCTTACCTGATCTTCAGCCTTCACATACAACACGTACTCCATATCCAATTGGAAGGGGTCAGTCCCTCTAGTCCGCACGACACCAGATCTCTCATCCACCTCGAACCTTCCTCCAGTCCTGTCCCTAACTATAAAGTAGTGGATATTATGATCGGTATCTGGATCACGAGCTTGGAGTGTGAAGACTGGTGTGTTAGGAGCAGCATTGAGTTGCACAACCGTTTGCATCGGCAGCGGTCGGTTAATGAAGTACGGAGGCTCATCGTTGACATCCTTAACGTGAATAATAACTCGTTGATTGTCCGTATCTGAAATGTTAACAAATAAACCTTTAGAGCACAACTATAAACAAGGAAATAATTTATATTGGTTGGCAGTACCACTATTGGTATTCTTATTCCGCTCGGGTTTCGTAACTCTTTTTTACTTAGAACACTCTCTGTACATTACGAGTAACAGCCTACGCAACATGAATATAATATCAAAAACAGACTTGGATACCTTTGTTGCTGAAATTGTTTTTATATCATATACTGCGATGAGTAGGGAGTATTGAAGGGATAAACCTTTGATTGATATTGATTCGCAAGTTGCGTGACTATTCTTTGTATAAGCTCGAAAACGTCTGCGTGGTAAAAGAAAGGAAAGTTCTCGATAAATAACTACGAATTTATAAGGTTTTCGTTTAATGGATTTTTTTGTTATAAATATGAGAATAAGATCAAGTCGCCTCGAGTCAAATGATAGGGGAAGGTTACAAATTGAACTGGATGGTGGTCAATTTAATTCCAGATGTTTAATACAGTTGTAGTGTGTTTGTAAAATTTAAAATGCTTTGAAAGACGATAATGTAGTTTTGACCGGACTCTTATCGGACTGTCATGGTTTTGAATCCTACTACAGACTTGATTATTCGGTGTAAGTTATATCGTAATTAAATTCATGGTGGTAGTTACAGTTCTTTTTCGTGTGTTCATTAGGCTAGTTACTCTATACCGAAATATTGAAATAGGTAATTAATCTTCACGTAAATAAATTACTTTAAAGCTTTAAAATAGTGTTATGGCAGTTGTCCTTGCCAGTTATTCACATTTTAGGTCTAGCGAGCTTACCACCCTCGACCTCGATATAGTATACAAACGCCAGCCTATCAGAGTAATACTACTAATTAGACAATTAATTTTGATAAACACGTTGTTAAAATCGCTTAAACATCCCATACTTACTCATTACCTATTATAATACCACTAAAGGAGAGATAATATTCTATTAAACTAAAACGTGTAACATTAAAAGCGATCGTTAGCGATCAAAACAAGCAAATGTTGGGTTCATTATATTTAAAATGTAATATTTATTAACATGATACATAATGGAATGAAATCTTCCTTTTATGAACAATCAAGTTAATATATGTCCATTTCTTTTATGACTGCGATAAAACAGCACGACTAGGTATTGCAAAATGTTAGCACAATCATATTTCCAACATTTCTATTTTAGGTCTTAACTCTCGACGCTTGCTTTGTGCGAACTAAATGGTGGCAGAATGAAATGTTAGAACGAGCGAACAAGAGACGTGGCTAAAAAGACACTATGTAAATGGTATCCACTTTGTCGTTTTGTCAGTGCCCAATTCGCTAGTTTGCACAGTTGCCGAGTTTCCCGCTTATCCCGGACAAAGCCCGAGGATATTATCATGCAATGTAGAAATTCATGCAAATCGTGTTAATTCAGTTTCATACTTTTGATTTTATAAAACATACTTACATTTCAACGCCACTGTTGGGTGTGCATGGAAAATAAAACATTATTCTGTTAGTAGAGTCGGTAGACTTGCACTACGATTTATGCACATAACTAAAAGCATTAACTGATATAAATGTACTTATGATATTTAACATATTAGTCGCGTGTACCCTTAATGCACGCGAAAAGAAAATAAAGAAATCGCCACATTTCAAGAGAAGTAGAGTTACGCGAAATAAATGCCAATTTTCCGCGACATAAGCGTTACAAACTACGCATATTATCAAACATAGCCTCTAATACTTTTGTATCCGAGCGGTATCCTTTTTGTCCGTCGGGATTCCACAAATCCGCAGTATAAATCCGCCGTTTGGTGTAATCCTATTTCCACACGGATACAGTTTCGGGTATAGTTTCACACACAGCTGAACATTACAATACATTGACCCCTGAACCTCATCTTACTAAGACTTTACTCGGCCAATGTTAGTCGAAATACCAAACGTTATCAGGTTAATGAGCATCGTAATGGTCATTGCTAATCGAAAGCTTTGAATAGCTCTCAATATTGGAGTCAGATAAGCACATTTGGTTTTCCACTCAACGGATGTGACAAATATACGTAGAGTCCACTTTTTCTTCCAGAAAACTGGTCATATAGAACATTTTAAAAGATCTAGTTCAGCACTTCACATTCATTCAAATAACACAAAAGAGAAAAAGATCATTAATCTCAATTTCAGATGATAAGCAACGTGGCAAAAACGGTATACCATAACTCAAGGTACTCTGACAACAACAAAGGCGAATGGCCGCCTAGGGTAGTATGTGGGAAACTACGAAAACTCTGGACGGACGCCAAAAATCTCGACATTATGTACACAATCGGAATGCGAGTGTGTTTACATATTTGTATGTATTGTAGGCAGTATTTGTTTTGGGCCTGCGGGACCACAAATCTTTTCGCTCTTTGTTTGCCCCTACGCGAGCTACGCCTTGTTCTTTGAAAATAGGCAACTCAATAACGAGATCCTTGCAAGAGCCAGCGATTATCTTGGAAAAATAACAAAAAACCCTGTTCCGGTAACTATTGCTGGTGGCTATTACCAAACCAACTTATCATAGGTGGAATAGCGATCAAACGTTAACCTACCTGTATTAATTATATAAAAATTAATTGAATATCTAGCGAAATATAAGAATGTTCGAGTTTCTATTTGATTATTACTTATTTGATGTTTCTTACTGAGGTTTCTTATTTGATTTGAGAGATTTGAATACCTGGGATTCCGGTTAATTAAAAGAATAGTAACACAAGACGACAGAGACTAGAATTCGAGGAACCATGGCTAAATCGACCCCGTCGGCATTTGGCCCCTCGCCAGTCAAAGACAACATCAACCCCTGCCAAACAAAAACCGCTCACTTAAAAGACGGCTGTGTCAACTCTGAAACAATTTACTCGAGCTGCAAAATTCGAGACTGCAGGACAAACGAAACAGGTATTACTTTTTCAATTGGAATCGAATCACTTGATTAAACCCAATATCGAGTATTGAATTTTCTGTTCTTGATTTTGAGAGAACAGAAACGTAAATGACACTCGTCCGAACCGTGAAATATAGCAGGTTTTACACCGTACAGTGCGAGGTAGAGTCAGGTGGCAGGCGGCTGGGGGTGGCTGCCTCCCTTACGGCGGTCACGTAGTGCGCATGCGTACTATAAGACCGCGTGTTTTCCTCGTGACTTGATGCAACGCTATACGCTCGCCGCCATGCCAAATGAAAACCGAACTAAAATACTACGAACTCAGTACTATCAGAGTCAGTGGAAATCGAAACCGAAATGTAAGTTAAAAGAGTAGCTTAATTAACCATACTGAAAGAGAACAGAAAACATATGAAAACAGATAGTTTCCTAGGCATATAGATGGAATTAAAGTAAAGCAATAATCTGAAATTGTGATCACAAACAAACCACTATGAAGTTCGTAACTAACTCAATGTGTTCAGTAAAGTGTCGAGGACCTGAACGTGCATGCAAAGTGGATATTACTGGCCTTTATAGGTATCCAGTCTGGATAAAGCATACCTATAATAGTGCTTGGGAGGTAGACAACGGTGAAACTTTAATACGCAGACTGTCTGCGACGCGACAGACGTAATGGTCGTCTACCCCGTCATGACACAGTTAATATTTAAGCTAGAGTTAATCAATGAGCTTAGGATATGGTTTCATCCAAGATTTATATGAACACGTTTCAGGGATTTACACTTTAAAATCTTTATAAGCTATCAGAGAGTAACTAAGCTATAGTTAACGCCTAAGGTAGAGAAAAATAATTCGAGTCGCGAGTGAGTAGGTATCTTCTAGGCAAGCTTCTCCATCGCCGACCACATCGTCGCTTACCATCAGGTGAGATAGTGGTCAAAAGTTTGCCTAACTTAAATAAAAAAAATCAAAATTGCAGCGCATGCCCTCATACTTAAATAAAACAAATATCGAGGTTTATTTATAAAGCATAAATCCATAATAATTACTTAATATGTCATTGACAGGATAATCTAAAGAAAGTCAAATGATTTTTATAAGCAAACCTACCCATTTTTAACAACGAATTTTATGAAATCACGTTTGCTTCCAATGAATAAATTCTTTGAGTTTCACTGAGTGACTTACAAAGTGACTCAAAACCTCGGTTTGTATAACATCATTGCATATAGCCATAGTTTTATTGCTGTCAGACTTAATAAAATGTATCTTCGTTAGACAACTTACTATATCACTGGATGTATTAGGAGAGCGCTTGAGTATTTGAAAAAAGAAATTTTAAAATAGTTATGGCTATGATTTGTGAATGTGGTCGTTTCTTGCCATATAAGAAAACATTTACATATACATTCGTTTGTCAATATTTGACGTTTCGGAAATAAAACAATATAAGTTTCACGTTTCGGCAGAGATGCATACTTGCATAGGTTATAGTGGTCAGAAAGAAAATTATAGGAAAATCGGGTTGATTTTAGTTCGTGTACCTATGGATCGTTCAGCTACTTCTATATTATAAAAATGTTCTTGAAAGAACTTGTCTGAAAACCCCAGCGTTCACTTGACTGAAACGAGCAATTTGTTCTAATACATTGCACTTACTGGTGCCGGGAACCGGAACCATGTAGATTCTGTAGAAGAAGTTCAGTATAGTTCTCAGACATCTGTAGCAAATCGATAGCTCCCTAACTTTTTTCTTTCAGAAAAATCTTTTGTTATATACCCGGACTTAAAACTGTGGTTTTCTTCTTCAAACTTCAAATTTGCTTTATTGTCATTTTTTGTAGGTACAATTATTTATTGAATCCATAGGCTCCCAAAGTAGTCAAACTGTGTTTCAGGAGCCAGTAGCTTTCGTTTCTTTGGAGATTGCGATTTGCAAGGGATAATATTTTGCCATTTAGATATTATAGTAAATTAAAACGTTTACCGATTGCTTTTTGTGATGATTTTCGTAAAGCCAAATCCAACTTTAGATTTGATTTGATAAAAAATCTTAAGTTTTATCTGATAATATCTGTTTGTGCCTGATTTTTTTATACAATTTAATGACTAATAACTACACAATAAACATGAGTGATTTAGAGACGATTCTCAATATGCAACGGGTATATCCGGAAAGATAATAAACAAACAGATAGACAAATATATTATTGTTATAGGTTAACTAGGACACCAATGTGTCTTGTATTAGTTAACCTATAACAATTATAATTATTATAAGTTAATATTGATTAAGACACACATTTTGTTGAAGAAAATCTATTCAAATGATAGATAAGAGACAACTGTAAAAAAATAATCCAGGCAATATATATTATGCGTAAATCATAGAGCTGCAATCAAACAAAACTCAAGTGAAACTGGGTACCTGCACAAAAATAACGAGCGTGGAGGCGTACCATGACACAAGCCATACTTTGAAAAATATAACTTGAACGTTGTGATTGTGCGCCTGGTGTTTTTCTATTTCATCGTCTGTTTCCAATGGAAAATATGCAAACATTAAATGCAAACCTTTAAATGTCAATTCAAGGTTTTTTCATCGAAACCAATATAGTTTCAAGAGCTTGGTGTCAAAGACAAAACCGAATTCATCACCACCAATTGAGTTCAGTGTTCTATAGGTAGGTACGTATTTTACAAACTGTACCAGTTCATTCGTTTTTATACGCATTCACACTCACAGATCTACACAAAGTACAAATACTTGTATCGTTCCGAAAACATTAACATCACACACACAATCGCAGCCAGAATGAAGCAGAAATGTCCCTTGGAAAAAAAACAGAGAGCAAATACTTGCCCACTACGTCACCAGTCGTCACGTACTCGGTTTCATTCTAAGCCTAATTGTATTCTGTAGCCTAAATTGCATACCATAGAAAAGAGTATACTCTACCCAAATTTTTAACTATCTTGAATCACGCTGTCATGAAAATGTGAGTGAGATAGAGGTCAATGTATACAATATTTGCTTAGTGATTATTAGTCTAAGACTATAACGGAATCTCGCAAGGGCTTGCAAATCCTGAACGTGTAACTTGCCCGGTTTGCAATTTCAAATCCAATAAATCCAGAGAGATTTGAAAGTATAATTTACGAACCAATCCATTCCCCTCCCTCTTGGAAATTTAAAGGAAAAACTTCATAGCGAACGGAAATGAGATAATTTATCGTTTATAAATTATGTTATACGTGTGTTGGTGGATGGAGTAAATAAGGCCACAATTTACTTACTATAGTAGCAACATTTTAAACGTGAACGTTCACCAAATTTGTAAAACGATCGAGGGTGAAATGTATGACATTTTGAAGTGAAAACTTCTTTAGGCGCGTTGAACACTGTTTGGGTGAACAAAAAGCGTGAAACTCGCGTCATCTTCACCGTACGCTTCTCATGACCTATATGTATACTGTTTATATAATAATATATATATATATATATATATATATAATCAACCTTTTACGGTAAATGCTGATCCAGTGAGAAGTTAGAACAATTGTTGATCCGCCTATTTTACTTGTTTACTCAGCTCCGCGTCGCGCAAACTGATATACTTTGATCCGTCCTTCATGCGCGTGTGACGTCGGTGGATCTGCACTAACAGGTTTTCAACATGCTCGTCAGCGATTCGACCAACATTTGTTGATCCATCAACGGTCGAAAAAATCATACTGAATATGATTTCTTAGATCCAGTGTATATTTAACTTATATGCGACATTTACTTAGACTAAGTGGATCCGGAGCCAAATTTGACTAATAGGTACTCGAAAAAAAAGCAGCAACGTCGCATTCTGCGTGTGATAGAGAACCTAGTAGACTACTTCGTTAGAGTAATAAGGTAAGAATGATGCGTTAGTTACGAGCTAATTTGTGTTATTTTGTTCATTTGTCATGGACAAATCAGAAGATGATGGTGAGTATTTCATTAACCATATCCATATTTGATTATTTAACTATTCAGAAACTTGATATTATGTGAGTGGTATTGTATTAATGAGTTAATCCGGCCGGATGTGATCGGCTCACATGAAGGGGGCGTATTAGAGACCGCTTCAGTGGAAACGCGCTACCTCATTCATAATCGATACATATGGTAATAAATAGATATTCACTTTAATAAGGACTTACTTAAATACCTAGTACCTAGCTAAAAGTTTTTAACCTCGGACGAAAAAAGAATTGTGATTGTGTTTAGGTATGTGTACGTAGTACCTACTTACTATGCGTTTCAAATAACAAAAGGACCAGCAAAAACGCCATCATTTCACCAGTGCTGCCTGCCAGAAGCTGAATCAGAATAATAAAAATAGATAACCAACAATTTGATTGGCCTTTTGGCTCTGTGGTCAGTCTCACTCTATGGTAGCTCTGAATGCGGATCCTGAGGTCGTGGGATCGATTTCTACCATGGCAAACATTTGTGTGACGAACACGAATATTTGCTTTGTGTCTTGGTCTTAAACAACTACCTCATTATCTATGTATTTCTCAGGCCTCCATTCCTAGTACAGTAGTCTTTGCCTAGTTTGAGATCAGGGACTACATAAGTGTGAAATGTCCAGGATATTTATTTATTTTATTTTATTTTAGTAAGTACCTACCTAAAAAGACCAAACATACTTACCATAATACTTTATCATGGTTCATAAGTCAAATGCTGAAATGTTATTTAAGTAGTGACAAAAAGTACCTATTATTATGTTTTTTATTGAATATTTTTTTAATTTTGTTTTTGGTTATTGTTTTGATATAGTGAAGCAGTGTTTTTGTTTTGTAATTGTTTGAATTGTGAGGACTAGTGACTTATAATTATGTAAGTCAGGCTGCAATGTTATTAATTATGTTTCTTTAAAGGTTTTTTTTGTCATTATTGTTTTTGAATAGTAAAGCAGTGTTTTTGTTTTTTTAATTGTTTAATTATAGGGACTAGCGACTTATAAGTAAGTCAGGTTGCAATATTATTGATTATGTTTCTTTGATAGATCTTTAAGTTTTGTTTGTGATAATTATTTTGATATAGTGAAGCAGTGTTTTTGATTTTCAAGTGTTTTAAATTTTATTGAATATTTGACTCCAAAAGTTATTTTACAGAACTTAAATAAATAAGAAGTAGAAGAGTTGTGGAACCTTAATTAAATTTTGTAATCTGAGTGGTATTGTTTTTCCTTTCCACTATTACTTTGTATTGGTACTCGTACATACTGCTTATGTTTAATACTTGCATAAATAAAACATCAACTAAATTAATTAACCTATGTTTAATTCATAATAGGTAATAGATTTACTTATTGATAACAAATGGTATTGGATATAGGTAAAAGGTAATAAATTTTGACTAAATGGTAAGGTTAAATAAAATTGAACAACTGTTGGTCTATAATTTTTCTAAAAATGCATAAAAATTTTGAGTTAGAAAAGTCACAAAACAAAAGTTCTGTTCAGTTTGTCTCTAGTACCTACCATTAAGTAGCCAAGTGGATATTCGGTAAAATGAAGTAGTAACATATTTATGGTCAGTATCGATACTGACTTACTAGCCACACTATCCCCCGACTATAATCACCTGCCGTTAACGTAAGCCCCGCTTGTCCTCACGCGTTCCCCCTACTGCACTGCACTCCAGTGCATCCACCACTACCTCCGCTGCTTCCACCTCCACCATCACCAACCATCCTCCAACCTCCACCATCTCCACCACTGTCTCCGTTGGTGAAGACAGTGGTGGAGGTGGAGAGCAGAGTCTGTGCATGATGGAGGTGGAGGCGGAAGCAGCTGAGGTGGTGGTGGTATCGTACCAAGCTCCTCGACTACATTTATGTGTAGTTATTTCTAGTTCATATTTATTTTCATATGGGCTGGCATTCAATTTGACCACTATAAATTCGGTACAAGTCGTGGCGTTGTCGAATTGTTAAGTTATCCGTTCAATCTGTAGCTTGTGACGGACAAAGATACGAAACGGCAACGTCGCGGCTGCTTTCAGCCAATCTTATCGTTTGCTGTGCTCTGATTGGCTTATTTAAATCGGATCAACGTTTTCCGTAACTATCGTAAGGTGGATTTGTATATCGGATCAACTTCGGCGAACGCTAGTAAGCAGTCCCGTGAGTGTAGATGTTGATCCGGTCGGAGCCACATTAGTAACCAAAGATGCATATTGGATCAACAAAAGGCGCCGGATCAACATGAATTTTTGGATCAACAAAGTGCTCGCGTGAAGTCGCGTCAGATCAACATTTACCGTAAAGGGATATCTATATATATATATGTATATATATATATATATATATATAGTTTTCACTTCTATCGGCAGTCTCCAAAAACTGCACCGCATGTTTTTTTTTGTGGAAGGGCGTACACATTTATAACAGTTCTACTTTATTTTTTTTTGTAAAATACTAAGTAGGTTCTTAAGCTCATCCATGTAATATTTAATGTGAAAACCAAGGTACTCTCCATAAAAGCTTCATATTATGAAAATTATATATTCATCGAGACATTACTTATTCACTTTCGAAAATAACTTTTTTATGCGACTTACTAAGAAACATTTACATTGTACACAAATCAAAAACAGAGCGCCTCTCCACTAAATTGACAAAATAAAGAAAATGTAAATATAATAATATAACATTTTGTTCTGTTCAGTTTAAGATTAGCCGATCTCTACGACTCTCCACATTCTCGTAGCACAGGTAAGCGAACATAATTAATTACCCCAAGGCATGCAATATTAATAAGGGTGGGTTCATCGACAAAAGTTAAGGCTCAGTTGCTTAATTTCATCGGTAAATACTTAATTATATATCATCATTGCTTGTGATGTCGTTTGATATTGACAGCTATACAGGGTGGTCCAAAAGTCGTGGATCAAACGCAACTAGGGGTTAGATGGGGTCACCAGCTGCAAAAAGTTGTTCTACGGGAGGTTCTTAAGGTCAACCCCTGCAGAGTTATAATTTATTTTGTTTTTATGAGAAAATTGACTTTTTTTTTACTAATTCTTATTAAAATTAGAAAAAATCTACATCCTGTATCTTTTTTATAATTTTCACTAGATTGGTACTGATCAGTCCTTGCGTTAGACATGCTATTTATGTTTGTTTATTGGTTGTGTTGAAGATAACATTAAGTTTTACGATTTTTGTTTTTCTCAAATCATAACTTTTTATTTACTTCGGGCCCCTCTGTGAAAAAAAAATACTCTACCGAAAAGTGACCCTGTATTACAAGTTTTGGCGCATTTAATAGGGATTCTGAAAAGGTATTACACATGGCTACAAGTGGCTCTAATATCTTTCTAGTACGATTATTCGTAGCAAGGCCAAAGTTAACCCAACCATAAAACTCGATTAGGCTTATTTAAAAATAAACTGGAACTAATACAATTAATGACAAAGACTCTCTGCCTCTCTTTTACACTAACCATTTAATCCTTTGTCAATAAAAGGCCGGTTCACCCGTCAGATCAGGTAGCGATATCTTTTCTAGGAAACAAAGGCCGGGCCGGCGCGGCCGGGGCGTTGGTGCTGCATGAAATGCCAGCAAGGCTGAATGGTGCTCAGTATTTAAATTTTTTGCAAAATAATTTAAACCATATTCTTAACGAAGCTGAAGTTCCAGAAGAAAGAATAGCAGAAATGTGGCTGCAACATGATGGCGCCCCGCCTCACTACGCTCGAGCAGTTAGAGATCATTTGAACGAGCGCTTCCCCAACCGGTGGATAGGTCGAGGCGGTCATATTGCGTGGCCACCCCGGTCGCCCGACTTAAATCCATTAGATTTATTTCTTTGGGGCTATTTTAAAGAAATAGTTTACCAAGGAGAGAACAATAGCGAACAAGAACTACGACAAAAGCTCGAATTTGCTAGGGTACAAGTTACTAACAACAGAGGTGCATTCCGTAGGTTACGTAGGAATTTTATTAGACGGTGCAGATTATGTATTATGGTCAGAGGCAGGAATTTTGAGCATTTATTGTAAAATGTTTTGCTTAATAAAACAATTATTTCACAATCGTTGTTTTGTTTTTTCGTCCTAGAAAGATATTAGAGCCACTTATGGCCATGTGTAATACCTTTTCAGAATCCCTATTAAATGCGCCAAAACTTGTAATACAGGGTCACTTTTCGGTAGAGTATTTTTTTTTCACAGTGGGGTCCGAAGTAAATAAAAAGTTATGATTTGAGAAAAACAAAAATCGTAAAACTTAATGTTATCTTCGACACAACCAATAAACAACCATAAATAGCATGTCTAACGCAAGGACTGATCAGTACCAATCTAGTGAAAATTATAAAAAAGATACAGGATGTAGATTTTTTCTAATTTTAATAAGAATTAGTAAAAAAAAAGTCAATTTTCTCATAAAAACAAAATAAATTATAACTCTGCAGGGGTTGACCTTAAGAACCTCCCGTAGAACAACTTTTTGCAGCTGGTGACCCCATCTAACCCCTAGTTGCGTTTGATCCACGACTTTTGGGCCACCCTGTATAAGATGATACATACATTTTTTTTAGCCGGAGTAGTAAAAACTCGGACAAGCCTTATTTATTTATTTAATTCTTTATTGCACAAAAAGTACAAAAGGTGGACTTAATGCTAGGGGCATTCTCTACCAGTCAACCACACATGGTAGACGAGAAGAGGGGTGTAGGCGTGCATCAAAATGGTATAGAGAGGGCGAGAGACGAAAGAAAGCTAGATGATTAGTTAAAATAATAAATAAACATAAATGATTATATACATATATATATATATATATATATATAAATATATCGGTACTTATAATTTAAAAAAATATATAATTCATACCAAATAATTAAATATAATAAAAATAAATATACAAATAAAATAAAATATAAGCGACGAAATAATGAACAGAAAAGAAAAAAAAATGAAATACTTAAAAACGAGATAAATATATGGATCAGAGTCACGTCTCATTATCTCGGTAAAGAGACAATTTATAAAATACTAGTTTTTCGTGAAAACTAGGTATATGATTTAAAATAAAAATTATTTCTATTAATTTAGGTATTTCAATTATCTAAAGGACGTATTGGATTCAACTGTATTAGAGTTTCAAAAGTAAACTTTAAAAAATGTTAAATTGAGAAAACTTTCACCAATCATGTTTCTGGATTGAATTTATTTAGAATAAATCCTCAAGTACAAATTATCCAAATATGAAAGCTTTATCTTCTGCCGTTACTTAAAACGACGTATCCTTAACGGCTCAAAAAATTTGCATAGGATCTTAACACGTAATCATTTTAATCCGATTACTCAACCAATGTTCTCAACCGGATTCAAAAGAGCAAATAACACCGGGTAAAATAAATGTGTGTGACGACTTAAGGCCAAATTCCACAGTGACAGTAGCGCGGTCCGTCTGGTCGATCGTAACTGATTGACAAGGTAAGCAATATTCAAACAGACCAGCCCTTAGATCGATGACCGTTTAGAGTGGGATTTTCAACTAAGTGTCATCGTGCTTCGTAGGGCACGTTAAGCTGTCGGTCCCGGTTCTTAGTCGTAAGACAACAGGCGTTAAGCCATTTCGGATGCCTTCGGGCGGTCTGAAAAATACTGTCACTAGGACTACACACTAGTCTAAACTCGCTTGCTTGCCAGCAAGGCATAATCTAATACCTAAAGGTATTAAACGAGCAATTCTTGTATATATATATATAATTAGGATCTCGGATACGGCTCAAACGATTTTCATGAAATTTAGTAAGCAGGGGGTTTCGGGGGCGATAAATCGATCTAGCTAGGTTTCATTCTTAGAAATCGTCATTTACCATTAAAAAAAACCAAGCCAATCTCGGTCATCCGGGTACTTATATTAAAATGTGGCGATTTCTACCTTAGTAACACAACTTCACCGAATTTAGTAGTTACCAAGCCGGATAGGTCAGAATGTTTACCTGCAACAAGAAAAGAACACTTTAAAGATCATTCATGTGCGAAACAAACGGCATTTCTCAAGAGGAGTCTCATAAGACTCCTTTTGAGAGGTAAGATATTTAAGGTAAAAGTAACAATTTCTCGGCATTTTCGTAATAAATCACTATATTACCATAATTCAAATCAGCGTTTTCCGTGACAAGCGTGTCTGCGGCTACCTTAATTTAGCAGAAAAATTAAATGTCATTTCAGTTCTTTGAACTTATTATGTCAATTTCTTTAGGTTTTTTTACATTGTTTTCATTAACACATATAGATGCTAACAGTATATAGTAAGTTCATTGTGAATGCTAGGTTCACATAGTAAGGATTTAAGGTATTAAAAATAAGATTAATTTACAAAGTTAGTATAAGTATGTAAGTTTCATTACCTGTTTAAATTTTGGTAAAAAATATTAAAAAAAAAAACAGAAGAGAGAGCAAAAAAATACCCTCTTCTGTGTATGCTAAGGCCAGGCGCGCATGGGCGCTTTGTAAATCAAGTCCCTTAGACGCCATACATTTTATCATCACAGCGCCAGGGCAGCGCGCCTGGGGCGCTTTGTATAGTAAGTTCCTTATAGGTATGGATTTTGGCAAGATCGAGGGAGAGTTTATTGAGATCAGTATTACGAAATAATTACTACATTTATTAATTTAAATACGTGTTGAGGTACACCACCGTCCCTGTTTGTAATATTTTTATCATCTCCCTTTGGTTGTCTGGAAGAAATCGCTTTGAGCGATAAGACCGCCCTTTGTGCTCCTAAGTAATATTTAAGATTTCTTTGTAAGTGTTATTTTTTGGTGTGCAAATAAAGAATTTATCTATCTATCTACTAAAATAATTCAAGATTTATATCTTTAATTATTAGTAAGTAGTGATAAAACAGTAATAAATATTCCCGAATATGCTTGAGTAATATAATACAATTTATAGATGAACTAGGTGAGCCCCGCGGTGTTACCCGCTGTGTCAGGATAAAAAGTAACCTATGTGTTAACCCGGGGTATCAGCCATACTAAATTTCAGCAAAAAGCCTTTCGAGCGTGAAGAAGTAACAAACATACAAACACACCACAAACTTTCAATTTTATAATATTAAACAAAAAATCCTCCTCCGGGAATCAAACCCGAACCCTTGCTTAGAAGGCGAACGCTCACCAAACTAAGCTAACAGGCAGTTCAAGTAGGATTAAAAGTCAAAATTAAGATACTCTATAATAATTAATGTAAGCAAACAGTACGACATCTATACAGAAGCATTTTTCCTTCTATTTTAGCTAAGTGTTCTCTACTTTAGTTACCGAATTCACCACCCGGCTTACGTTCGCGGTTCTAATTAGTAGAAGCTTCCCAAGTAAACGTACCTATGCTAATTGAGTCTCAATAAGGGTGGGATTAATCAAGAAAAGTTAACAATTCTCCGGTTAAAACTAAATTGTTTTTATTGTTGTGTATCGACTTTTGATTTTGATAGAAAGCTGTTGAAGATTTAATCGCAATTTTTTGGTTAAACGACCGTTATGTTTTTAACCGGAGTTTGGTTAACCCGGACCTGAGTTATAACCACACAAATCCTTGTAACTTAACTATATATAAAGAACGTGACTTCTCATATAGAAGGCTCTGTATCAAATTCTATAATGTAAAAAATATGTCAATGAAATTTCCCCTTTTTTTATGGGACCACATGGACAGCACCAGCTTTAAAAAAAAAAACACCAAATCGGCGCACAATGAAAGAAGCTATGAGGTAACTTTTGAAGTCGGTTAAAAACGAGAACATCGTCAATGTAGTCCACAGAATACGCATTATTGAGGATAACTCAAAAACTTCTAGTCAGATCTTGATCAAATTTAAATGGAACAAATTTTAGTGGGGCTGAAGTGTAAAATTTAATCAATAGCGTCAATAATACCATCGTTTAACGAAACGCCGTTACTCTAAAAATATAAGAACAATGCGGTTACCGATTCCGGACATCGACACATAGCAGTTATAAACATGAAATTGCACACTGCACGGCCACTGAGCCGCATCACACGAGTCGACATCTATTTGCCATAATTACGAATATGGCACAAGCCAATGGAATTGCCGGTAAAATTAGAGCTGTCGACGTAACTAATTAATGTTCAACTTGGTTGCATTTATATACGGCAAAGCTCGGCAGGTATGAAACTAATTTATGTGTGTAGAGTGTACAGAGTACCTACATAGTAGTACTGCTTTACCGCCTTGTCTTTGTGGGCACTAAAATAGTTTAGAATTTAGACTATTTCAAACAGACGGGAAGGAACACGTCTCTGTAATGATAGGTACATAAAGATAAATTCGAATAGCCAGAACGTCGTTCAAAATATTACTGTTATGTGGTGCCGGACTTCTGTCGAGTATACCTACATATGTACACCTCTGTGTTTTCAACCACCTTCAAAAAATGAGGTTCAGAATTCAATGAAGGGTTTTTTTTGTATGAATATTACGCGATATTACCGCCAATTATGAATCGATTTTTCTTTGTTTGGTAGACTATAACTTCAGATGTGGTCCCGTATACATTTTATCGAAATTATCCAGCCAAAACCAAAACATAAGCGGTGAAGATGGAGGTCAAAAAAAGGAGGAGGTTCTCAATTCGACTGTAAATATGTTTTTTTTATGTGTGTTACCTCATAACTTCTTTCGTTGTGAGCCGATTATGATGTTTTTTTTTATTTAAAAGCTGGTGCTTTCCATGTGGTCCCATTTAAATTTGGTCAAGATCTGACTAGTTTTTTTTAGTTATCCTCAATAATGCGTATTCTGTGGACTAAATTGATGATGTTCTCGACTTTTAAAATTACCTCATAACTTTTTTCGTTGTAAGCCGATTTTGATGATTATTTTTTATTTGAAAGCTGGTGCTTTCCATGTGTTTCCATTCAAATTTGATCAAGATCTGATCACTAGTTATTTAGTTATCGTCATTAATGCGTATTTAATACATTAAATCTGATCAAGGTTCCGAAGATAAAGCGGTAAAGTCGGTTTTTTTTTAATTTATGCTTGCGTTTAATTATAAAAATAAAGTCTTAATTTTTTTTAACCAAACATGAAATGTGTAATGAAGCGTATAATACGTAAAACTAATACATACATATAAAACATGAAATGTGTAATGATGCGTCTAATATGTAAACAATAAAATTGATAAGTAATGCATTAAGAAATATTGAAAACATGAAACAAAATCTTCCATGATCTATATTTCTACCAGTTTTTTATTAATTCTTGGATAGCTTAGAAAGGACTTTTAGAGTCCATTAATACGCCACAGACTGCAACTGTAGAGCTGGTTTTTATATATTTTTTTTTTTGCATTTTACCGTTTTATTCATAACATATAATTATATAAAATATCATATATTATTTATATGATAATCAAGGTATCAAGGTAATAGTCACTTTAATGAAAACATTGTATCAATAATAAAATTAAAATGTCAAATTAATTAATGTAATTTGTATAATCATACCAAAATAAATATATTGTACGCTCATCTTATGTAGAGTTTTATTTCTTTTTTTACTAGTGTCTGGATGTTCCTATATATTATGAACGTTGATTTATTTTGTTTTTAGCCGTGTCTAATAAGATATTTATGTAAATGTGGTAGAACAATAATATCTATTTCCTATCCATAATTGTCATAATCGTAAGAGATATTGTCAAATCGAGCCGTGACTCAATTAATAAATTGTAAAAAAGAAGAAGAAAAATGTATAAATAGCGCGTAAGTATATATATATAATTATTTGATTAAAGTTCTATAGAATTCGATATACAAAGCTCCGATACGAGGAAACACCTTTATTCTATAGGCTTACTAAGTAAAGCATTGCGTGATCCGGTCAATTTGTTGGGTAATTTGGGGCGTTTGTAGTGCAATACGGGCCCTGCCACGAGGGCTATTAAACCTAGTAGGGCTTCACTGGCCACCTTTGTAAGCATACCCGCGACTCCAGCTATTGTTTAATTAACACTGGAATCCTGAGTACCTACTTGAAGGTACACCTAATTTGCTAGTTTCCAAGCTTTCACATTGAATTAACTAATAGGTTGAAATAAGGTTCAAATAGAACAAAATTCGTACAGAAAACCAAATTGTTTGTTTTGAATTTCTCATTCAAATCACAAGTTTAAAAATAAAACTAACTATGTAAACTTTTGTTTACACGAATCAACGCTCAAGGGTTAGCAAAGGTTCGCATTCTGTAATAACGAGTCGGCTATGATTAGTTTCACAGAGCTTTAAGCTAATAATTAAACGCAAGCAAAGCTTAAAAAAAAGATTTCACCACTTTAACTTCGGAACCTTGAGCAGATTAAATGTATTTAACACGCATTATTGTTGATAACTCAAAAACTACTGATTAGATCAATGGGAACGCAACAGCTTTCAAACAAAAAAAAGAATTCATAATCGTGGAAAAAAGCTATGTGTGTTACCAACACATAAAAAATACAGTCAAATTGAGTACGAGGAGGTACTCAATTTGACTGTATTTTTTATTTTTGTGAAGTTGGTAAAACAGTTAACATTTTCTCAATGTATTCAAATTGAAATTCCAAATCGGAGCCTACATCGCAAAACGAAATAAAGCTTTACACTTACTCCTCTATAATCTGAACTTTGATGCTCGCGAATCCTTTACTCGCTTTGTTTATGGTCTACATTCGTTCACCGTTTGTTTTATCTACTGAGAGGTGTTGTTCATGAAATGATTCGATTTCTCCGGCAGAAATTACAGTAAAGATTCAACCATTTGTAATTTTATTTCTGAATAAAATTAAAGGTTCATTGAAAGGAGTAAATCAGATTGGTGCCTCCAGACTTCTACTGACCCCAAGTGTTGCTGCGCTGCGCCGCATTTAACGGAAATTAAATAGTGGAAATAAATAAGCTTATAAACTGCTTAGGTTACCAAGACGAGACCTTAGTCTTATGGTATGTCTTAATACCTACAATACCAGCTGCATAAAATAGGGTCTACTGATAGTTCACTATGCAGAGGCCACAAGAAGGTAGACGAAACTGTAGACTACGTTCTACTCGATTGTGAGGCAACAGAGGCGATTCGTACGAACTTCTTCAAGGGTGATGAGGATCTGAAGCAAATCAATCACTTGAGATAGCTTTCGGACCGCCTGCAGCACGTATCGGGCCGTCATCATCACCACCATCAAACTTCTTGTAACATCCACCGACACCACACAACACACTAGAGCTATGCCAGTATCTCAGGAATGGAATCGGGATGGTTCGGGTGAAAACTGGCAGAGGGAAAAGGGCAGAATGGTGATCTATCATCGGACAAGCAGACAAACTGATAAGCAACACTGCTATATGGTAGACATTCCACAAATGCGGACGAACTGTTTTGCTTCCATATTCTTTTTGAGAATCGCAAAGGAATGGAACTCCTTGCCTGAGTCGGTGATTCCTGATGAGTATAATATGGGAGTCTTCAAGACACGAGTGAATAGGCATCTTCTAAGCAAGCTTGCTCCATCGTAGACCACATCGTAGCTTACCACATAAGAATTAGAATGAAATTACCTAACACCGTATACATACGTATAAGTATATACTTATAAAACAGAAAGAATTATCGACAATTGATAAGGCTGAACTAGATTGGTTCGGTTCGCAATGAAATCTCGTTTAGCTTTTGACGGCGCGTGTGTTTGACAGTTTTGCGGGTTCAGTGTGATTGCGCTGAAATTAACTGCTGTAGCTCGGTGGGTTTCAATAACAGCATTCAGTAACGTAACGGTTTCCGAAATAACTATAAGAGACTTGATATTCAATGCGCCCAAGACGCGCGCACAGGGCGCGCGCCCTTTATGCATGTTACCTGTATATATTTTTCCGTCGTCATAAGAAAAAACAGACGTATTGACATTATTGAAAAAATTTAGTTACATATATACATCAAAAATGTCTTTACTATTTAGAATAATATGTTATGATTTGTAGCAGATGAGTCTTAATTAGAAAAAATAAATAATACTAAACTAAGACAAGATCGACATATATTTATGTATAATATATAACTATCTTCTATATATAAACATCAATTGCTGTGCGTTAGTATAGTAAAACCTGAAAACGGCTCGATCGATTCGAATATATGCTTTTTCAGCGATGCATGGTTTAGAAAACATCCAAAGAACAGTCAAATAATCGAAATCGAATCGGATTAATTTCAATAGATGGCGTGGCATGCAGTTCTCCGGGTCATCTTGTTATTACAACCACACACCTTTCTTCGCCTACTTTTCACTACATAATTTAAACGCAAGCACAGCCAAAAAAACCCTACTTGACCACTTTATCTTCGGAATCCTTGATCAGATTAAATGAATTAAATACGCATTATTGAGGATAACTCAAAAACTACTGGTCAGATCTTGATTACATTTAAATAGGATGAGAACAAAGATAATATAACCTTAATGAGAAGCACCAGCGTTCAAATAAAGAAAACATCTAAATCGGTTCACCTAGAAAACAACACATAAAAAAAGTTGAATTCAGAACCGTCTCCTTTTTTTTTAATGTGGGTTACAAAGAGCCGAACATACAGCACCACTTTAAAATACTTCTTCTCGTTTTAATCAGTCCTGTGAGACAATTATATTCGTAGACAATAACAATTCCTTTGAGAGATTCTAAGAGCAAAAATTGGACTGGGAGCGTAAATATTTGAGTAGAGCAACTTTCATCTCACGCTGTTTCAAAGGGACGATACAACAATTGGTTGTATGGTCAAGCCCACGCACGCACCATCACAGATTACACAATAGTTAGTAAGGTACAATACAACCAGACAATGAGTTCCCGTTGAGGAAGTTTATTGGAGTGCTACACATGACGGGTTGCACAGCTATTGTAACAAAGACCACATTAGTTCGAGATGAGCTATCGTAAAAACCTGTGGAGTTGTATAAATGATGTAACGGAGGATCAATGGGAACGTATTTGATGTAGATCGTTCTAAAGAGCGTGACAAAACGTTTCTGTGGTAACGTAGGTTTGTAATTAATTGTCATATTGATGCTTAGGTTATTTTTTTATAACTTTGATGGGATATATCTGTTTGCTGGCGATAGATGAATCGTCATATTCCCCCAAATGGTGAATCGTAGGGCACGATCGGGTTAACGATAATTGAAACGCAAAAAAAAAAAACCGACTTCATCGTTTATATTTCGGTTTTGGCTTGACCGATATTGACCTACCTACCAAAAAAATCCTTAAAAAATCGATTTATCATTGGCGGAGATATCGTGTAACATACATACAAAAAAGAGACTGCTAAAGATAGTATTCCAGACAATCACAATCTATCTAGAAATATTTCAGCATATATACTAGATAACTTGGAATTATACCTAAATGGGCAGTTAAAAGCCGCCGATGGAGTCGCCAACTGCTCGCTATGTAAAGCACCTGTCACACCGCACGTGCTTGCGACTAATGACATAGAGTTCCCGGTGCCGATGCCGGTCGTTACACCGCTCCCCGCATCCATAACTGCTACTTTATGTCAAATAACTAGGTACAGGGAATATTCCGCTATTCTGGAGCATTTGACCAAATAATTGATGTCTCGATAGACAGCAATTATATGATAATGTTGACAAGGTGTGCTTAAGCAGTAGAATTTAGTATGCTTCTAACTGACTCTGAAAATGAGGAGTTTATGTATACGTAGCGTTTTTATGTAGATGTATTCCGATAACTGAGAAATTGCAAGGTTGTTTTACATATTTTGTTTACTTAATAAAGCCTAAAGAAGAATGTGGTATTTAATTTAGAAAAATATGAATGTTTGTAATGAAAATTCATACGTTTTAAATGATTGAAATACTGTAAAATCGAATTACTAATTTTCTTAACTTACCAAAGTTAAAAATGTTAAAACAGCAAACAGAAATAAAGTTTCATCAGAGTTGAAACCTTTTCAACTCAGTTTAACTCCATTAATCATGTACTAGAACTGCAAGAGGCATAAATCATAAATTGCTTACGATGTTGCCAGATACACTCAGTAGGGGAAATTGGCCTAGTCGCGAAAACGTGTGCAAACGAAAATTCGCGATGGCAGTATAGGACACTTTCATTACTGCGATGTCCGGACCGACCGGTTCAATGTCCGGTCCACTCTATTTTTAACACTGGACGCCCGGCAGTATCGTATATACTACACTGCACATGTGAATCGAACAATGCGCCCATTCCAAGCACATGAACTTCCTGAAATATCTCACATCTGAACTTTACATTTTCGAGGAAATGCATAAATGTGCTCCGCGGATTTGCATGTGCTAGTGATGATGGTGAATCAAAATAAAAAATACTATACATTATAAAAAATACAAGTTTATAATTATCTTCCTGTCGAATTTCGTTAGTACCGAGCCATCGGCTTAGCTGTGAAAAATATATGTACGTAACTGATTTCCAATTAATTAAAAATATGATGAATGAATATCGGTGATCCGGGGCTTCGTCTATCGTTGGTCCATATGTTTATATTATTTTACATCATTGTTACTAAAAATAATCCCTTACAGTTCGTTAAAATCCCTACATCGGTTTTCCGAGATAGTAATTATAAATACCGACACTTCCGCATTTCTTGATACTCGTAGTAGGTGAGCAAATAATATTTATCTAACAATGGAAATACCATATCGTTATTTACTAATTGTTTTTGCGATAGGTCATCTTAGAAATATACATATTTGAAGCTGGTTGAAAACCTACAACGAAACTAGCCAAATATTGTGCGACCACCTTGCCGGCGAACGACCGGCGCAATCTACCAAATAAAAAATAAATACGAAAACCGGCCTAGAAATTGCAGAGTAATCGAAACACATGCTTCTTAATCCTTATGCTTTTCAAGGTAGTATGAGATGAGGAATAAAGTGTACAAATATCTTATAAATTAGCCTCTGATTAACATTTGCAGTCACGTATCGAAGCAACTCTCTTATGAAGCCATTCAACATATTAACAATTGTTTCAAAGTGATCGCCCACCACTTGACTTAGAAGTTGGAACTGCTGAGCATAATGTCACTAATGTATCATTTAAAAAGTTTCATGTGGGCACGGGGAGCTCGATAGCATCCATTTAAGCCCCAACGCTTGGGGGTGAAAAGGAATGTTGGAACGGTCGCTTTAGAAGTATCGTTTTCAAGGTTTATTACGACAAAGAAATTCTTCTATGAACACCTTGGTACATTCCTCACTGTTTGTACATAAATGATGTGCCTGCTACTTTCTTTCTACCCTTGCATACAATCTGTCTATTTTAAAACTAGTTAAGGGTTTCATTACTTATGTAACATTTGTGTGTACATTAATGGTAGGTACATTACGATACCAAGTAACACAGGCTAAATTTTTATATAACATAAAAATAACGCTTTCACACTCACAGCCCACACTGAGTTGGATGACTTGTGTCGTGAGCGCCGGGAACATTTACATCACACACACAATCACGACCAGAACCAGAATTACAAATTTTCTTTGCGGAGAATACTTGTGTTTACAAGAACTAAGATAGATAGATAGATAGATGAACGCTTAATTGTACACCAATTAAAAAAGACAATAACAGCAAACAATTACATTGAAAATAACTTAGGCTAGTACAATGGGCGGTCTTATCGCTTAAAGCGATCTCTTCCAGACAACCTTTGGATGGAGAGGAGATAGCAAAATAATTAGGTTCAACATCACACGGAGAATTATCCTGTAACCTTTGTACGAAATCTCGCTCATACTAAATTCACCTCAGATTGTGAATACGTGGTAAACTAGAAATCTCCTACAACACGGTTTATGTGTTTTCAATTATTTCACCCATCTAAAAGATGTGAACCCGAGGTATATCCGCAGATAACAATCTGGAAGATAATTTAAGCGCAAGCAAAGCTTAAAAAATCTTCACAGCTTCATCTTCAAAACCCGTGATCCGATTAAATGAATTAAATACGTATAACTGAGGATTACTGAAAAGCTACTGGTCAGATCTTATTTAAATTTAAATGAAACCACATCGGAAGCACTAGTTTTAACATAAAAAAAGAATCGTCATAATCGATTCACATAGAAAACAGTTATGAGGTAACACACATAAAAACATAACGTCGAATTGAGAACCTCTTTTTTTGCAGTTGGTTAAAAAGCTTAAAACGAGCTCTATCTCATAAATAATGCCATCTGTTCCGGCGTCCATATGAAGGCTCTGAGTTTAGAAATACTGAATAGTAAACAACTCAAAATTTTAGTATAACTCTTAAATATACTATTTATGAATTGAACAAAAGTTTAGTGTATAACTAATAACTCAAACGAAATTAACTAAACGAATTTCGACAACTCAATAAAACTGAAATGAAAAGTGGTAATAAAAGTTGGAAAACTTTGAAATTACATAGGATTTTACTGAAAGATATAAAATTTCCGCCAATAATAGTGAAAGATAAGCAATTTGTATATCAAAGGAAGCGCATGCAAAAGTTATATTGCTTTGTTGAAATCGATAATTTCGTCTCGGACGCAGCCAGAGCAGCAAATCACCGAGTTGTACAGTGATTTTATTTTTGCATGTTTTTATTTAACTTCACTAAAATGTTCATGTTCAAGTTTGATTTTGAATTACTTTCTTTTTACCGATTTTTTTTTTATGTGTGTTCCCTCATAACTTCTCTCCACGTGAGCCGACTAAAATATATTTTTTTAATTTGAAAGATGTTGCTTTCTAATTGGTCCCATTTAAATTTGATCAAGATCTGATCAGTAGTTCTTGAAATATCGTCAATAATGTCTATTTTGTGACGAATAATGCATACTTTGACGATGTTCTGGTTTACCTGACTTCAAAAGTTACCTCATAACTTCTTTCGTTGTGAGCCGATTTTTATGATATTTTTTTTATTTGAAAGCTGCTTTTCATGTGGTCCCATTGAAATTGATTAAGATCTGATCTCTAGTTTTTGAGTTATAGTCAATAATGCGTGTTTAATACATAAAATCTGATCAAGGTTCCGAAGATAAAGTGGTGAAGTCGGTTTTTTAGCTTTGCTCGCGTTTAATTATCTGATCTATGTTTGATCAAAAAATCAATCAAAAATCAAAATGTATTTATTTGTCAGAGTATGGTAAGTAATTAATAGTAGGACATAGTATTAGTTTCACATACTCTACCGTTTCCGGTGTACAAATATTTATGACCGTGATTGAGTAACTGATCGGGCTACTTCCGAGAGCCTCGAGACAAACAAACAAACAAACATATTAACACTCACAGCCCTACACTAAGTTCAAAGACTTGTATCGTGGTTGCTAGAAACATTCAATCACACACACATTACACCTAGAACCAGAAGCACAAATATCCCTTGGGAAGGAATTTGTGCTCCTGCCGGGAATCGAACCCAGGACCCAAGGCGCAGAGGGCGGAGACCTGTCCACTGCGCCAACTGGGTCGTCAAGACAAGTTCGTAATTTCATTAATTTTGTAACCAATGGTGTAGTAATTGCTTACTTAAACGTATTTGTAACTACATCATTTATTGTTTTCGAAATACAAATGGGAAACACCTTTTTTTATTCAAGATAGGCAATATATTAACCTTTAGGAATATGATTATAAAATCAAAAACAATTTAGTTCTTATTGCGCCATCGCGTGGCATATTATCTGTAGCATGACCTAGGTCACTCAATATAAAGTTCATGCCCTAAGACTACAGCGGCAAGCAGACGGTATGAATTTAAAAATAAATATCTCCCAATGTTATTTCTGTACTCGTAAAATCTTTAGTATATGTTATATGCTCTTTTACACAGAATATTTAGTTTACTACTGTGCGCGAAATCAGCGGTAAAATGTTCTAGAGTCGAGTAGGTACATAAAGCACAGAATAGGTCAAAATTCTTTTTCTGCCTGAAAGCTATCGTTTGACCATTATTAAACCAAGAATGTGGGTCTCAAGCATACGTGCTGTAGTTAACATATATATATTTTTTTAATATTTCATTTATTCATTCATTCATTCATTAAGTCCTGTAGAATAAGCTAATAAAAAGTTCAGTGCTAAAGGTTATAAATTATCTGGTACAAGTAGTTGTATCGGGAACGCTCCCTTGGGTTAATGAGAATCAAAATGACTCCCGCGGGTTTTAAGGCCAGTGCTATTGGAATTCCGACAGTAAGCAAGCGAGTCCATCGGTGGCTGAATAGCAGCATTGTCCAACCTGGATTATATGACGCGGGCTGAATATGAAGCATAAGAGCATAAATCCCAGCAATCTCAGAGGGAGAAGCGTATTGCAGAACCGGACAAATTTTTATTTTGTTATATTTGATAAGTTTGGGGTTGGAATATACAGAGAGAGTTATTTGTAAAATATCAGAACGCTCTCAGACCCTTGAAAACTCTTAAAACAGAATTTGCAATAGTCGTTTTATGAGTTTTACGATTACAAGTTGGTCTCAATGCATGGTTTAAATTATGTCTTAAGAGGATTCTGATATTTTACAAATTAACCTGTATATCCAACTTCTGCTATTCTCGTCACTAAGTGCGATCTGTATTTTCGCAATCGTAAAACCTTCCCAGTGTGCAGGTGTTTTATGTGCGATGTGTGTGTGACCGAGTTATAAAGCTTGAACAGATGTCAGACGCAGTATGGAGTAGGTATATAATGGCTTCTGACATCTATTTTTCTAGAACTAAGCAGATACGAGTTAGAATAATTATATGGAACATTCTTAGTTACGAACTTGTATCTTAATTCAAGTTATTGATGTTAGATGTAGTTCTTCGGAAAAACGGACTAAGAGCGAGTCGAACTCGCTTTCACACCGAGGGTACCGTACCGTGATTCCAAATCACATTTAGCCAACACTTTTTTATTATTTTACTTTAGACTAAACAACATAATCATTCTGCGTTTGAAGCTTGTATGTGTTACAGTTATTATTACTATTTATCAATAACGAAAAAAGGAACATGTTTACTTGATGTTTACCTCCCTTGTCTCTTTTATTGTTATATTTATTAATTATTATTTTTGTGAATGTTTCCGCCACCATGTAGATAGTTACCAATTTTAAAAAAGCCGGTTATATTTTCCGGTTTAGACAGCGCGTATAAATATTAGTAATTGGATTCTATTTGCACTTTTCGATGGCAGAACTCTAAAAAGAGCACCTCAATATGCCGTAACTTAGTTAGTCGGAGATTAGTTAGATATCGATCTTATGGTTGTTGTTTGTAACTTATAACATCCTATATATCAGCAGAGTGTAGTAGCTAAAGTTTAAGGTAAGTAGCCATATTGACCAAAGTTATCGTCGAGTATTGATATCATATTCATCAAGTAACTTCTGTTGCTGTCTAGCAAATAGCTTCTGAGCAAGTAATCGTAATTTATTTGAGGTTAAACATTGTATTATAATTCGAGTGTTCTTTTATCTCTGAATGCGATTAGCGAATCTTCATCGGGGGCAGTAAAACTGCAAGATTGTTCTAGTAAACTCATCTCGAATAAACGTTTAGTACCTACAGTTAAGTATAGAGTTAAATACAAGAAAGTAGAATTAAAAAAAAAGACGTGTGGCTCTCGGGGACTGCCGCGGTAAAGCTATTGCATAGCAATTTTTATCAACTTATGCTATTATAATTATTTATTTATTTTATTTATGCAGTATTTTTTTTCCTGCCACCTAGAGGCGAGTTGCTGAACTAAAGAGACAAGCGTGATATTTAAAAAAAGTCATTAAAAGTTCTGCTGTTCATCGATAGATGGCAAAACTAAAAAGTATCACCGCTGTGCCGGTCGGAGTAGGGGGTGTTAGGTTATTTTCGTTACGGAATTTCTGGATTCGGTCTCCACGATCAAGGCCCGCGATAGAAGCTATGCAATAGCTTAAAAATAAGTTTATTTACACTGACGTCAATTGTAAGTATTGATTATTATTAAAAGAAAAGCAGCATACTTTTTAATGTATGTATTAACATATAGATTTTTTATCCCAACACAGTGGGCAACACCGCGGGGCGCAGCTAGTAAGTTTTATAAAGCAGCGCGCGAAAGAAACTGACGATTATGTGTCGACACTCGTGAACCACCTGACTTCATTATTTATTTCTCACATAAGTCCAACAATAATATCGAGCAAGTTGGCACCGTCACACGTACCATTAGCGTTCAAAACACGACCAGCAAGTTTCGCAAAACACACGAGCCGGAGAAACTTACTGAAACTCCTGAAACTCATCAGTTGGCCTCCGAGCACGCCCGGTAGCTTACTCGTACTTGTGACCAAACTTTCTTATATTGCCTCGGCTGCCCAAGTTATACTGTTATATCATCTCCTTAAACATAGTTAAACGGAATCGCCTGTTTTACTCGTTTTTGGTCAGTACTTTAGTATAACTGTCGTAGAGCTGGAGAACTTATTAGAATTTAAAATCTTAACATTTTATAGGAAAATTTGTGTCGTTAAATGTTATAGAGTTGAAGAACTTATTAGAATTTTAAATTATAACATTTTATAGGAAAATTTGTGGTACGTTATCATGAAAGTCAAAGAGATCGTGAGCTCTTGAAGAATGTATCAAATCTAATTCTAGATATCCGCATTTCTTATATTTTTGTCGGAACATTAAATCTTAATTTAAATATAGCCAAGAGACAAAATGAGGCAGAAGAGCTCAAAAGTTAGTAATTTTCTTACTATTTTGTCGATAGGTATAATAATATGTAATGAATCTGGATTTTATCATACATAAGGGTTATGAGAAAATAAAAAATGCATTTAGTATAGAGAAAATATTTTGAATAGGATGCTTAATGCAGAAACTAGTGACTAGCCCCGGCTTCGTGTGGGTGCAATTTTAGGTGGATTAAAAAAAAACATAAAATCCTTGCCCTGACAATTACAAACACAAAAAACAGCCAAATCGGTTGAGCCGTTTTCGAGTTTTTGCGAGACTAATAAGATAGATAAATTATGATTCCGATGATAATGCCAAAACAAACCAATAATTTAGAGATAAATGTAAGTCATTCTATAAATTTTACGACATGAAGTGCACATAATTCAACTTATTATTTATTCTCACTTAACCCAGTTTTAAACATGTGTCTTTTTTTATTTGAATATTTTGCAATTATAATATTATTATTTTATTATATGATATGTCACTATGATTATTAATAAAGTAATATAATTAAGCATCAATATAATACTGAAAGTATCAACAATAAACAGACACACAGGTATAAACTGAAGCGAGCAAATCCAGACTTGAAAAATGTTTCACAGCAAAAATGTGTATTCAGAAGCAGCCATCTATCGCATGCGAGCACCCAGCATCCCACGCAGACGAGACATCTCAAAAGGGTGTTTCAAAGAGAATGTGTGCACTGAGTCGACAGTTGAGACTCGACACCGAGGGACACCATTAGAACATTTTAACCTTCCATTCCAAAATCACTCCCCATTCTCATACACTTCAACCCTTTCCAACGAAACACTTCCTTCGTATCAAGCGAGAATTTCTACGCGAAGAACGTTTCACATTTTCCATAATGTTCCAATCTGTACAATATAAGCAAAATAAGGACATCAAAATAAAGACTGCATTTTCGCCCAGTTTCGCAAAGACGGAGAGCAATTTAGTCAAAAAGGATTTTACATGGGCGCGGGCGAGAGCAGTCGACAAAGCGGAGGTAATAAACCAGCTCCAAAGGAAGGAAAATCTAAACAATAGGTTTACTTGAGTGCTTGCAAAGAATAGAACACAAAGTTACCAATAAACAAAAACTGTCAAAGCGTTTTTGGCTTCGAACTGGCTGAAATAAACTTTACAGAGCGGTGTTGTATCCGCTCGGCGCTCTACACAAAAACAATAAAGTTCTATCGGGATAGTTATATTATTATCCGCAAATGCTTTTATTTTAATAACTTCTCATAAAGGCTATAATAAAACTTTCATAAGGGAACGCTGTAAAAACATTATGATACATTTATCTGGCAGTAGCACATAAAGCATCTCCGTGCATTTCTTTTTATGGCTACGTAAAATGTAAAGAGTAGCTATCTCGAACAATATAGCCGGATTATTTTTAAGAATGTACTAGAAGTAGTAAAGTTTGTTACATGTAAATTGTATGAGATAGGCATAAAGTGCTGTTAGTCTTTCTCTGGGCACCTGTTACTGTACGAGTCGCAAAACACCTACATTTCGCCGCAAGTTTGCTTTGTCGATGTAAATAAAATTTCTCGAGTAAAGAGCTTTACGAATCATGATACAATGTATTGAGGAAGATAAATAAATGTATACACAATTTTATATACCTTTTATAGCATCGCAGTGCATAAACATTAAAGGATAGCTTAATCGTGAAGATCTATTTATAGTGCCCATTCCTCTAGGTTGCATGTTTTGATACAATTTCACGAGTCCAATTATGTCAGTGTTTTATGTTCCTTTTTATATGGACGCGAAACAATGTCTTATCAAACAACAATGTAAAATTTTTAACTATTGAGTCAAAAAGACGGGTGTTATAAGTTTAACATTTTTAAGTTTAAGTGTGTTTCTGCGTATCTGTGTTTCATTATGTGGCATCTAACAAACGGCTGAACAGGTTTTGATTTCTCTTTTGTTTGAAAGGTGACTCGACCGAGAGTGTTTGGTGAAAATCGGTACAGCCGTGTTCTAGACAGGGCGTCGCGTCGAGGGTATTTTCAAAAGATTGATTATGCCATTTATGTTTGCAGTGTTAGTGTGATAAACTAAGATCGACAATGAAATAAGTAGACGTATTCGTATAATCTCAATAAGCTGTAAGCCAAATTGTAATGGCAGGTGAGCCCATTAAAACGATGCTTGACGCTATCATATAGCATTATTAGGAGGATCAGTTATTAATAACTACACTTGCGGCTACCTTCTTAAGTATCCTTAAACGAAACTTTCGTATCGTGTGCAAGGGAGCATTTTTACAATGTTTGGTAATAGACCTTACACCCTTACGCTTTGTTTGTCGTTAAAAAATTACCGTGGCTTACATTAGCTGAACAAATTTGTCGAATCAGCAAGATAACAATGGTGTGCACCGTGAGCAATCAAAACTCCTACACTTTAGGGTGGTACCGCAAACAAGGTTTCAGCTCACCGCGACGCCGACAGCGTAATAATCCGACTCGGTTACTAATGGAACCAAATTTAAATCTCTCACAAATATCCCGCTGACCTAGCTGGACAAATATGAAAATATTCGGAGTAAACTAATATCCATTATGGATTCGCAGATGCTGGTTCTTAATTCTTTCTGAAAATATGACGCATTTAATCAGAACGAGCTTACCTCCTCTGAATTACAATAAAAAAACAAACGCATTCCCACTCACAGCCCCAAACTAAGCATAAAGACTTGTATCGTGGGTGCCGGATACATTCACATCACACACACACATAACACCCAGAACCAGAAGCACAATTATCCCTTAGATGGGATTTTTTGCTCCTGCCGGGAATCGAAGCCAGAACCCACGGCGCAGAGGGCGGAGACCTATCCACTGCGCCAACTGGGTCGTCAAAAATTAAAGAAAAACGTTGTGATTTCAATTCAGATTTCAAACTAGATTAAAATTTAAGCCCATCATCCCTGAGAGGTTTAAGTCGCCCCTGCCATTACGCGATGGTCCACATGCTTAACAGTATGTTCCAGAGCGAGGGCCCCCGCCAATATAGAAATTGCTTATTGATTTTAGGAGGACCAATCAATCTCTGTCCACATATTATGTATCAGTTGCTTTGTCCCTACGGTCGCGTCCATTTCCAAAGTCTATCTTATGGCATCCCTTCACCGTTCATTGCTTTATTAGTCGCTCAAATATACCTTTCATGATCAGATATCAAGTCTTTGGTTTCGTGTGTATCGTGTCGTAAATTAACAATACGAATTACGAAAATTTGTTGGTGTGTGTGTGTGTATCACACTTATATTATAAATCCGATAATTTGTGTGCCGTATGTTTGATTTATCTTCACGTTGTAACGGCAGAATTAAATATTTGTTTCCACGGCACAAATGTATTTTGAAAAAATACTAGGATAATTCTGCAATTTGAAGTTCGTTTTTATAATTGAAATTATTTTTATTGCAACTAGAAACTGGAATGCGTTATAGGAGATTTATATTTTATTTTATCTAACCATTTATAATGCTATTCTGGTGTTGAATTGTTGCAGTGACCCTGTTCGAGGGCAAAAACGTTGAAGTTATTCGAGGACAAAAAGAGGGTGCTCCCAAACAGCAATAAAGTCATTATTATTAATTTTTATGTCGAAACAACTACTGACTCGTCGCGTCTCCGTCGTCAGCTCTAAATCGACGATATCCGCTCTCCTCTCAAGATAATAATGTATCTATCCCTATGAAGATATAAACTTATTTGTTGGACAATAATTCTTTGATGACATGCCTCGTGTATCTCTGCGATATGTGAGGAAAGAAAATGTAAGTTTCCCGCGAATATTATTGGAGTTGGAACAAAGATTACTCATAAAAATTTCTCTTAGACGTCACAAACTTTGCCTTAGAATTTGGTTGGTAAATAATTTGGGGAAACTGAATCAAACTTAACAAATTATAAATTTGGATGTTTAGTTTTGGCTTTCAATACAATAGGGAATATGCATAAGATTTAAATATAGGTTACGTTTTTTATTTATAATTTATAGCTATAGAATAAAGAATTATACCTACGAGTTTATCATTATTTTCGTATTGAAATTATTTGTTAATCAAGCATTTTCATGAATAAAAAGTAATAAAGCATGGGAAATTGAAAATTACTAAACGTACGCGATTGGGTAGACTGATTCGTGACGTCAGTTTCCAGTTTTTGATGTCA
Organism: Lomographa bimaculata; assembly: GCA_948107665.1. Taxonomy (NCBI): domain Eukaryota; kingdom Metazoa; phylum Arthropoda; class Insecta; order Lepidoptera; family Geometridae; genus Lomographa; species Lomographa bimaculata. The sequence goes on along the minus strand of OX403587.1, from coordinate 12,095,134 downwards.
ATGATTGGTCAAATTTCCTTTGCGGCGTCCACTATTGGATCTTGGACATAAAGAACGTCAAAATAGCTGCGTTTAAAGTTGCCCTAACCTGCTCGCATTTTCAAATATTTATTTTGACATGAAATTTTATGTATTAAACAATTAATGAAAAGCATTAAAAACAATTAAGTATATTCCTTATTGCGTAAACCTTGAAAAAATGTCTCATAGAAATATTTCTTTAGGTCGCCGTTAACATGTTTCGTATATCGTTTAGTTAAACGCTTAAAAAATTAACGAACTACTTGTATAAACAAGGATGTTCAAATTAGCTTGCATTACAATCGATTGCATAGAACAATCAATTTGTTACCACAATGATGTTCCCGCAACTTAATCGGCTACATCCGTTAAATCCCAAAGCAATGGATCTAATTTAACCATCAATGTAACTGCCTGAGAGGTAATTTACCTATATTTATGCGGCTGTGTGGAGAAGTCCCGAATGCTCCCGAACAAAGCAAAACATTCCCTTCCTCCGGCACTACTGAATAAACAAACAAAACGTAAATAGGAGCAAAGTTACGTTTGGGACAGTATCATGCACGCCTCGTATCCTTTTAGCTCAACTATTCCTTTAGTTCCCCACTGGATAGGAGTAAGTACAGTCAGCGTTAAAAAAACATACACATAAACACTTTCAAAATCACAGCCCCACACTAAGTTTGATGACTTGAGTCGTGGGTGCCGGAAACACTCACATCACAAACACAATCACAACCAGAACTAGAAACACAAATTTTCCTTGGGGAGAAAACATGTGTTCCCGCCGGGAATCGAGCCCGAATGCCCCTGCATAGAAGGCGAAAGTTCACCCAACTAAGCCAACGGGTAGTTCGAAATAGATTTAAATGCGAAAAAATATTTTATTGTAGTAAAACAGTTAGCAATATAAGGTACGTCAATCTGCAGCGTCAATAATTCAGCATGACCCCGTCGAAATAATTTGTCGTTGTCGTAGCCTGAACTACAGCATGAAGTGGTCGACAGGGTCGATCATTCCATGAAATGGTATTATACCATTTTATGGAATGATCGTCTCAGTCGATATCTTAAAATAAAGAACATAACGCTGCACGCCTGGTTGAACAGTGAAGTTTACTGATTAACATGGAGTCTTCCTTCTATATGAGCAATAAAATGAAAACGTGGAACAAGTTGGATGTTTACAACAATACAAGAGATCTACATGCTAAAGGGCGTTTACAATAATTAAGATAAGATAATTCTTTATTGGCAAAAACTGTAGTGTTAGTATTCGCGAGTTCTTATTGCAGGTATTGTTATTACAGTTAATTCAAGTAATTTAAGTATTAATTCAAATAATTTATATGTGTAAAATTCAAACTTGTTTATTCGCGTGGCCCCAAAAAGGCGTTCATAAAAGTTAATGACGCTGCCAGATTCGCAAAAAAAATTCGTGCGTATAAATCAATTTCATCAATCGAATTTTGATAGAAAGCCACGGATATATATTTGGTTCTGACTGTACACCCTACGAACTGCAACCCCATGCAGACTAGGACTGCATAAACTGCATTGCGGAACCAGGACTATATTTCATTTTTAGAACGCGGGACGTCGCATTAAATCGCTCCTATTGTTAAATAAGTTTATGGAGGGATTAACGAAGCGTGATGTCGTATCTCCCTAGTCCTAAATTAATAAATTGTAAGCTAAACTTTCGAGACGGGAGGGTTGGTTAATTTAATACTCGTTTTAAAACTATTACAGGCGAATAATCGAATATGGCTTCGCATACTAACTAAAGTTTAACGATTGTTTGGATTTTGATAGCATGTTGGCGTTCTTAAAAGGGTGTCGTAAGGGCAATGAGGTGAAATGCAGACGGCTTTTATAAGTACATCAAATAGTTGTGGCGCCTAAACATTTTGCGCACTCTTTAGAAACTAGAATAAACTAGTGGCAGAAAGTTTTTTTGCAAATTATTACCTATCTGGAGTATCACGGCTGCGCGGATTTTCACCAAAGTCACCTTTTATACAAAAACTTAACTTTCCATCAGGTGAGATTGTGGTCAAATGCTTGCCCATCAGGCATAAAAAAAACTGAATCAGAATAGGTTCATTGCCTCAGATACATAAGCTTATAATACAGCTCTGTTTGCGTAGGTGGTAAACAAACTGTATGGACTCTGGTCTAATAATAATTAAAATACGTATTTTTTATCTGTGATAAGCTAGCATTTAACCGATATCTCACATAGATAAGTGATGATGTAGTTGAGAATGATAAGTACACAATGCCTAGAATGAGGATTGGGTTCTATGGGACACGTACCGGAACCCGTTTTGGCACCATATTTATAGGCATATTTTTTCACAAATTGCTATAAAAAATTGTTCGTACAGGCAGGAGTTTTTACTTAATATTGATATCATTATGATAACGTGGCCTGCCTCTTAAAGAAAATAGGTACCCCATCCCCATTCTATTATCGGACATCGAGACAGACTCTTAAGCGACACCGCTATATGGTAGATATTCCACAAATGCGGACGAAGCGTTTTGCCACTACATTCATCGTGCAAACTGCAAAATAATGGAATTCCTTACCCGAGTCTGTGTTCCCTGATAAATACAGTATAGGAGCATTTAAGTCGCGAGAGAATAGGTATCTTCTGGGCAAACGTACTCCATCGTCGACCGCATCGTCACTTACCATCAGGTGAGATAGCGGTCAAACGTTTGCCTATCATCATCAAGAAAGAAACCTATAAATATGTGACAAATATTGTAAAAGTGTATTTTTTATGATCTACGATGAATCAGTGAAACCGACAAACGAAAAAAGGTAAAAATAGAGTTTAACTTTGCATGCGATACACGAGCCGTTTTATTATTCAAGAGCCTTTGATTAAAAATTACGAGTAGGTTGGAGGAATAAACCTTTCGATGCTCCAATAGTCAGAGGGATACATTTTCTTTTATCTACACCTCACATTTCACATTCAGTTGACCTTTCAAAAGCTTTCGGTTAAAAGCTCTCGCTGGTCCCACATTTGAGATCCACTGCTTACATATATCTTGAGTTAGGCAATAATTCTTAGGAATACTTCGATATATCACATCGGGACGCCCCTCGATAACTTGCTTCCGAGTTTCCGGTTGCTGTAGGGCGCCTATCTTGCCTCCCCGAGTTATAGAGGCTGTCTTCTCTAACAAAATACTTGTAAAGCTTTTAAAGGAAATTGGAGCAGATAACTTATCTCAGATCTTGACGAAACATTAAAGTATTTTTTTAAGCTCAAACCTTTGAGCCAATTAATATGTATTTATAAGTGATATATAGGGCACAGGTAACAGTGATCTTCTGTGTATGTTTCTTCCTATTAATCCAAAATAGTGTAAAGCAAATGGGGATGCAAATTTATTATATGCTTTTAATCGATTATATACGTTAATACATTACCGAAAATAATATTTCATTCATAAAAACATTAAATTAAACATTACATTATTTGAAAATGCGCGCAGACCCGCGCAAATTTTGAACGCAGGAATTTTGACTTTCTGTAACGTCCACGAACCAATGGCTGCAGTAAAGGAAAATTTACCAATCATGGACTTCAAAAATCTTGAAACTGACGTCACCAGTCACGAGATAAGAAAATCATATTATAGATGAAATAATATGCTATAAAGATTTTGAAAAATAATACATAGCATAAACAAATCTTATGCATACTCCTTATTGTCAATTAAAGTTGCAAATTCTGAGAAACCAGATTGAACAACACAATAAAAAGAATCGTTTCTCAAGTAAACTCTTCCTTGTATGCCTGGATATTGCGTTTTCTAGGTAGCAGTAAGCTGAGTCGTTGAAAGCTATAACAACGTTATAACGAAGCAAGACTAGGTTCTATTCATCTCGAATAACTTCGACGTCTACTTTTGCTCTAATATCATGAAGCAGGGCCACAGATCGATATGCCGCGAAGCCACAGCCGCGGGCTGTGCCGCGGGCCGACGCGCTACGTTCTTACTCGCGTCACGGCAACTCCATGCCAGATAAAACTTATAATAATGCCTCTCCTTTTTTGATAGCTCTATTTAAGGTTTAAGTTTAAAGAAAATACTGTCATTTTATTTTATGTGATACTAGTTGTTCCCAGCGGCTTCACCCGCGTAAATTAAAAAAGTATTACAATCCGTTCAGATATATTATCTAAAAACCCGTTAAGTATATGAGAAAATGATTTTTTCGTAAATTTATCCGGTGTTTTATATATAGTTATTCTGAAAATCCAACAAATCAATGATTGCCATTTTTTTTTGCCCAAGGATAAGTTAATTCCACCATGACCATGGGAAATAATAAATTGATTTTCTTACTTTTTTTACCCTTTTACCAACTAAAAACAAGACAAACTGTCAAACTTCATCCATTTATGGTTGATATACCTCCAGTCCGTCGTCCATCCGTTCATCGAAGGAAAGGATATCATTGCCTGCTTCATTGTACCGCCCCATGGGTATAATCAAAAGTATTCAAATCAAAAGTGAGTAGGCAAATTTTCTAGGCAAGCATCTTCGGCCGCATCGTCACTTTCCATTAGTTGAGATAGCGGTCCAATGCTTGCCAATAAAGCATAATTTGTTTCTTGTACTTTGGCATCTACGTGCCCATCAGCTATAATATATTCTAAAACATAACTGAAATGATACAACATGTTTCAATTATATAAGAACTCAATGAAAACACACAAATGAAAACTCAGCGGCTGCTGTTTTGGAAAAAAAATTAAGATCCATTTTAACATTGTCCACCACCGAAGCCGTCACGGATGAGTAGGGCTAGATTATTCAACTTATAAGACGTGCTGTGTAGTGTTATAAGTGTAGTAGAAAGATAAATCAAACTATAAGGAAACTTTAATTGAAAACTCGTTTCACTAGGACGCCTAGAGATCTGTTTAGAAAAATTACTTGAATATAAGCACTGAAATGTAAACCAAAAAGTTCACCCACGTCACTCAATTTGAATTGTATTATTTCAATGGAGTAAAATTGAAATTGTTATTTTATATCTAAAAGAAATTGTAGCTTATTTATCTTTGCCTAAACGATATGTTAAAAGAAAACTGTACAGATAAACTTTTTTGTTTTAAATTAAGAGTTCAGACACCTTAACTGCAAAAGCCCTTAACTGTGAACAAAAAAAAACACCTCACCAACAACATAAATATCTTCAGTGCCAACAACAAGCAATAAATTAATACCTAATGTAAAGCTATTCGGAATTGAGATACATAGGTCACTTGCCGAATAGTCGAAATCAATCACCTGAATAAAGCCATAGCAAGTTTATTAATGAAGGAGAGTCACGAGAAACGGGGATAAAAGATATTAACGTGTATGTCTCAACGGCTTAATACCTTATCGGCGGAGGAAATATTGTACTCGGCCAAGCCACCCTTGAAATCGCTTCCCCGTAGAGGGCGAGAAGGGAGCGAGGGGCGCGGGGCGACGAGCACAAAGCCGCGGCCGTTGACACGAATCTCCCACTCTGAATTACTCCTCTGTTTATGTATCCCATTGGATTTTTTCCCTATACGTTTACGCGAACGGCTGCTCACGGATGGTCCATTTTGTTTTAGATTCGATCGAGAGATCGGACGCCTGATTGGGAACTAATATTTGTTTATAATTATTAGTTTGGATAAGCCCGTTACGGGTCCATGTTTTCACAACAAGCGGTTGGTTGGTGATGTTAGTTGGTGATAATGGGTCGAATATTAAGAATATGAAGAGCTGATTCAATGAAACGATTTTTTCTAGTACAATACTGATACTAGATCAGTATTGTACAAGAAAAAAGTTTGTTTAAAAATATATATATATATAATTTACCTATATATGAGTATAGTTTGTGAGCTAAAAAAATTATAGTCCAAGATCCCAGGGCCACCAGACTTCGTCCAAATTTCCTTCGTCAGAAAATACGTGACGTCTGGTGGCCCTGGGATCTTACTCTATTAGGTACATGGCCGTTTTCTCCGTTTTGTTTCTATGGTTACAAGTTACAAGAAACCAAGAGAAGAAGAAAAATTGGTCTTTTTAGCAGTTGGCACGGCAATGAAAATATTAATACCCTAGAAATAAATTGGTTTTTTGAGCTTTTCATTGATAATTGCTTAGGTATCTGGCAAGTAATGTTGCCAGATAAGAAAAATCACCAAACACGCGGCTAACCAAATACGCTATTTACCAAACACATTTTTCTGCAGGAAAAAACACAGATAGCCGAAATTATAGGTTGCCAACACTAACAGTCGCTAAAATTCATTGATACGTCTGCAGTCTCCGAGACACTACGTCATCATTCGTTTATTTTTATCAACGCTAGCATGTAGGTATGCGTCTTCTTTATTTACAAACTGAAATATCCACTGCAGCACTACCAAGAAGAGGCTATCGGTTGGTATAAATAAACTACAACAGCATTTAAAAATTAACGACCGTATAAACACATTTCACGCGATAGCACGATCAGCAACAGAAAAATTATATTTGTATATACAATTATATTATTATGTACTATCGGAATGGACGTGAGGTATCACGGAAGATATAAATGTTAATGGATTTATATGAAGTTTTCAACGGGTTCATTTCTTAAATAGGCCAGCTAAATAAAGTTGTCTTTATTTTTTGTGCGACCGCATCACGTAATTACGGCTTAGGAGATAGTCGCTCGAATCTTCCAGAATTATATCACACTAAATATAAACACACATAGTTTGTTTAAACGGAGTATGCTATTACTGCTGACATTTGGTGGGTATGTAGATAGCCTGGATTGAGATAACACGAGCAAAGCGCAGGGCATAACTAGTTTAGTGTAAAGATATTTTTACGACAAGCAAACAAGCAATATATTCGTCTACTTGCCGCCAGATCGATCTAGATGTATATATATTAATTATTTTATTAATCTAGTTTGCGTCAGGGGTGTATAATAAGTTTATCGGGGTATTACCACGAAAAAAAAATGGCGTTTACAATTTTGTATTATTTTCTAAAACGTGTGATTCTTCAAGTGACAATGTGTAATAGTGGTGGATTATTAACTGTAATTAGTTCGTGAACGTGTATGAGTGTAGATAAATCATACAAAGTTGAAAAACGTCATGTACACTTTCACTAGCACAAAACTTTACTAGCTACCACTTTACTAGGGCATGACTTGACTATGATTGGACCATAACTCTGTTACTTGACTTTAACTGTGACTATACTGGGACTATATTTATAAAATACTCAATTATACTTGAAAATTATTCATTACTTGACACTAACTAAATGCAGAAAGATTGCGGAACCGAAATAAAAAAAAAAAAAAGATGTGTATCTGTGTGTCTTATGTCTGCGGCATTGTAGCTCCTAAACGGCTGAATCGGTTTTTTTTCTTTTAATTTTGGCTTTGCCATCTTGTGCATTAAGCCAGTGTCAAGTAATAATATATTTTAAGTGTATTTAATATAAAAAGTCCTTGTCACAAGTCACAGTCAAAGTAAAGTAAAAGAGTCAAGGTCCAGTCATAATCAAGTCAAGCCGAAAGTGAAAAATGGCGTTGTTGATTTTATATCATTTTCCAAAACCTGTGATTCTTCGAGTGTTAATGTGTATTAATGGTGGAATAATAACCGTTAATACTTAGTAAACGTGCATAAGTGTGGCAAGTCATACAAAGTTGTAAAACGTGATTTTCGTCTTCGCTCCAAAACTCCAGTAGAAGTTCTAGTAATGTTTCTACAACTATTCCAGGTCATGACTTGACAATGACTGGACTTTGACTCTTTTACTTGACTTTGACTGTGACTTGTGACTAGGACCTTTAATGTAAAAAACACTTGAAATATATGATTACTTGACACTGGCTAAATGCAAAAGATTGCGAAGCCAAAATTAAAACAAAAAACAAAAAAACTAATACAGTGAAATTTAAAGTTCTACAGACAAACAAGAATATAGGCTAAGAATATCTAAACCTATATGAACTATTAGAAAAGGCATCGAGGACACTCCAACACTGTTAAACAATGTGCGGAGAACTACCATGCTACCGAGAAGTATGAATCAGCATGATTTATTGTTTGACCGAGATTAAAAACTTATGTGACAAACGCAGTTCCATCTGTTATTCATGAGAATGGTTTCGGTCCATAGACTCTTGGTTTTGTCGAGGTGAAACAGTGTCTGTGTTTTGAAAGTTTTTACCGAATTACATGTATTAAGGGGTTTGGCTGACGGTCATTATCCAACTAATAGATGCGACGTAGAGGGTCTATTGTATCGCTTGTTCAAGCGCAATTAGCACGAATTAAACAATTAAAGTTGGAATGGGTGTAATGGCCAGTGACGACGACAGCAAATGCGTTTTAATTGTGCGAAAGAGATAATCTGATAGTAAACTCTATCTCTTTTATACAATTAAAATGCATCTATGTTTTTTTTTTAATTTAAACGTAAGCAAAGCTTAATAAAACCGACTTCACCGCATATTATTTATATTTTGGTTTGGGCTTGATCGATTTCGATAAAATTTATATGGGACATCTGAAGTATAATCTACCAAACAAAAAATAATTTTGAGAATCGGTCCACAAATGGAGGAGATATCGGTGAACATACATAAAAAACATAGTACCTCCTTCTTTTTTAAAGTAGATAAAAAACATTAGTAATTTCGGTAAATAAAAAAACGGTAATAAAAAACCACTCTTATCACCAGAGAAGTAAACTTGTCACAACCAGCCAACTTTGTTAGAAAGGATTTCTACACTGTTATGCGAGTTGTTTGTGTGCCAAATTCATAATTCAATATGGCTTTTGATATACTCCAGCTTGGAATCTTGAGCCCTGTTTACAACTTTACAGAACTTTGCCGTTTGTAGTTACACACACACTACCGTCCCCAACACATACAATTGTTTAGAACTTCGTCCTTATTAGATGACACGCAATTTTCGTACTCGCATCAAATCAAAACTTGTGTAAACTCCGTAATTAAAAGAAAGTTCCCGACAAGATGAATTATTAAAACAGGAGCCCTACTGACGGCTTAAAAACTAAATACACGAAGCACATTTGTAAATCGTTAACAAACTAATTTACATGTAGATGTAAAGCGCGCCGCCCGCCGCTTTGCGCTTGAAAAATATTTTCCTTTTTCATTCGGTAAATTATCACGTTTCGTGAAAAGCGTCGGTTTGTTAAATATTCAAGAACACATGAACCTCCGCTATGTTCTTTTAAGTTAAACATGAGCTACAGGGTTTATTTAATTGGATACAAATAATAAAACAAGCGGAACAACCAAATTCGTCAGACAATACTACGGAAGATAATTCCTTATTCATAAACATGAGCATATAACTAACACAGGTGCATGTTCGATATAAACGGATTAACATGAAGCGCTCTGCTTGTATTCCTACGTGCATATAACGTAGGCTTTGGTCCCGTGTTGTAATGTAGATTCCCTGCTTCACACCTCTAGAGCCCGCACTGACAAACAATGTCTACATTGATATGGAAATGTACTTCAAATACATGGAACACCAATAGTACGACGATAAGCTTCAAATCTACGTCTGTATCGTGACAGTTGATCTGAGGAAAGATCATCTCAGTCACAATTTACAATTAAATCATCTCACGACAGAGCCCTATACTCTGACTGAAGTGAGTGCAGAGTGAGGAGTTATCATCGCTCCTGATCAACAGAGCAGTCACGATCTTTCTATTGTGAGAACAGCAGAACTGGCTCTGTTGACGCAACAGAGTAAACGTACCTGTTCCGTGAACTACTAAACGTGTACATGAATGTCTTAAAATAACCATCTATGGCGTGGAATCTCTTTATCATAGCCAAACAGAGTTGCCGTACGCACTAATTTAATATTATATGTATGTATTTTTATATTATTATTACTAGCTGTAATAGATGCGTTGCAATGCCACGTCTAAGAAAAGTATTTTACCTCTTTCACGTTTATAGTCGCCCAGTACTTTAATACCATACTCAAAACTTTTTGGAAATTGTTCATACAAAAACACTAAAATCATGATATAAAAATGTGGGGGGTAGTAGGGTGAAAAATACTTTACGACCTATTCTCATACCTACAAAACATACAAAATAAAAACCCATTAAAATCGGTCTAGCCGTTTCGGAGGAGTTCGACCACCAACACTATGACGCGATATATTTGAAACCCTCATTATTCACAACTAATATATGTAAGTACAAGTGTTGATTTTACTCATGCAAAATCATTAAGCTCGCTCTTTCCTAAGTTGTAAGTGCTATTTATGATCATCAGGTGTTAATCGTTCTAAAACTGCTTAAAATTGTTACAAACCTTCCGAAACCATTTCAAAAACCTTAGAATATGCTATTGAAGAGAAACAATATACTTACTCCAGACGTTGATGTCTCAGCTATCTCTGCGAAAAGGAAAGACAAAACGAAAAGAGACGTCTCACTTAACCCTTCGCAGAAGCAAATTGAATTTACAATCACCGTCTGGAATCTTCAAGACAAACACAATCGATCGGTTTTTTAGCCTCTATATATATGGGGGAATCCGCTGCGAAATACTATATAGAGCATTGGTAAATTAATTTTATTTTAACGCTTTCACTTACGCTTATTAGCTTAGCTAAATGACACAGTCTAGACTTCTAAAGACATAATTAAGGGTAGTTTTCGAGGGTAACGCAGAATCTCTCTGTAATACTCTGTGTTCTTTGCCAAGATTAAGAAAGACCAACAATTACGAATAAATTTCCATGAATAAAGATATATACATACATTGCTGGAACTGTAATGGACTCATCACAAAAAGTAGCAAATATTGTACCCTGAGACATAAATAAAAAACAATTTCATTTAATTTAATTTTCACATTCATCACGTTCTTTGCTGTACATAGTTTTAGGAAATATAGGCAATTGGCCCGTAGTTAGTATTTTCACATTACACAATATTTGTGATCAGTCCGTTTGAGTTCTAGCACCTAATAAAGCATCTTATATTAATAACTTTAATTTTAGTAATTTTATTTAAAGCATCTTTTTATTTGGGGCGACAATGGACCAGAATCGATGGAGATAGCTTGTCGAAACAATATTCCCTCAATCTTGTGACAACGATCCTCAGCTATGAGGGACCGACTAGGGAGATAATCTCAGTAAAGACAGAGACAGTAAATAAATAAAAACAGCAATCTTGTAAGCAAGAAAAACAAAACCAATAGAAAAGATTGAATTCACAATCGACGTCTGGAATCTCGGACGCAAACAGTTAAATATCGATCGTTAAATGTGACCGCTTATACACAAGCGGTAATCGAGACGGGTTTCCTTCCGGAGAGTCCGCTATGTCCATTCACAGAGGAAAACGTTAAAACACCCGGTGTAAAACAAACATTAGCTTTGTTTTTACACACATTAGCACACCGGGTTTTACCTTTTAAAGCATGTGTATTGCGAAGTATGCTTTTTTTGCAGAACATAATGAAAGGACCCTGAAAAGGCCCTTTGTGTAACGCTTGGTTGTTTTGTCATTTCCATGATCTCATCAGTTAACGCTGTGACGCGTCGGCGTTTTAGGAAGGGTTGGGAATTGGGATGAAAGGTCAAATTATAAACGATTGTTGTGATAATTTAAACGCAAGCAAAGCTTTAAAAAAACCGACTCCACTGCTTTATTTTCGGAACAGATCAGACTCAATTAATTAAATACGTACTATTAAGAATAACTCAAAAACTACTGGTCCAATCATGATCAAATTTAAATGGTACTACATGGGAAGTACCAGCTTACGAACATAAAAAAAAAACATCAAAATCGGTTACCCAAAAACTTATGAGGTAAAATACATACATACAAAAAAAACCATACAGTCTAAGGAATAATTAGTTCAGCGACCGCAGACCTTGCGTTTCATTTAAGCAAAATCCCGATTTTCATATTTTAGCTGAAACTTATTTTTCTGCTCCAGTTGCAAATGTGGCATGTTGCGGCGAGCTGGTGATTAAGCCAATTACGGAGCTATTGTGTGATATATTATTTCATATACGTTCCGCGAGTGCAACGACTGGGGGTTTGCAGCTGCTTAATTTTTAACCCTATTTCTAAAATTAGCAACAGCGACATTAATAACCAGTATATTAATCGTATGAGTGACTTGTAGTTTTATACAAGCGTTACACTGCCTTCTGTAACACAGTTACTATGACTAAAGCAAGAGGCAGGGATTCTTCAAATCTTTGTCAATGAAAATGTGCCAACAAAGAATTGTGTGTTGTATTTTGTATTAGCTAGAACTCTTTAGACAGTAAATTACTTTAACTACATTTATCTGCAAACGAAGGATTACTTATCCTATTTGTTTTATTTGTACCTTAGAGCTTTGACTAAATAGGTCAATTTGATCGAGGCGCCTCAGATTTCATGCAAATATAAACAGTAAATAGAATAAATTACAGACTTAATGGATGCTCTTTAAGTCTACTTAGCTTAGGCTATTTTTACCCAACTACGCCTAAGTAAGAACGAGGGTTATGATTTCGGCGACGATAATATGTATATTATATTCGTATATTTGATGTAGTTATATATCAATTTTATTCAATATTAATAAATTAAACAAGTACAAGATGTACAATATAAATATTAAAATCATTAATAACATGTCAAAATAAAAATATATTTTATCAGTCAAGTATTCGTATATTGGTTTATTTCCTTACAGCGTCCGATTATAACATATAGGCCAATTAGGGTATCGTTGTATTCGTCTCATTTATACGGGTGTCTTAAGCTAAGTTTTTTATTATATGAAATTAAAATAGCGCCCATATAATATTAAATGAAAGAACTCCAACACACCATTGCAAAAATATATAACACATCACACTAATATTATAATTCGGATTTATAGTTACATAGTTTGTGTGTAAGTATGTCTGTTTTCTCTTTACGCTTTATTTACCGACTGAACGTATGAAATTAGGAATGTACAATGTACATAGCTTATAGCCAGGATGAACAAACGGGCTACTTTATAATTTGACGGACGAAGCTGCGGGGCATGGCTAGTGTAGTAAAGTAGTAATAAAGTATGACCTAAAATATTTTTTACTATTGGAGTGTTTGTTAATAAATGTGTAAATGTGGGTATAAGAATAAAATCAGTTTTGTAACTAGCCCGCTCTTTGACTGTTCCCTATCCACAAAATAATCACTATATTTCATTGGCGACGAGGTAAAAGACAGTGATTCGCGTAATATTTGTGTGTGTTGCGTATAAAAACAATGTCTTTCGGTAAAATAAAGGAGTTCGACGTGAGTAGCGGTAATTGGACTTTGTATTGTGAGCGTGTCGAGATGTATTTTTGTGCCAACGCCATAAAGGATGAACTCAGATTGCCTACGTTAATATCGCTGGTAGGCGATGAAGTCTACGAGTTAATGGTAAATCTCGCGAGCCCGAGGAAACCTACGGATTACACATACAGTGAACTTGTCAGCTTGGTTCGAGAGCATTTGCAACCGAAACCATCCGTAATGGCGGAACGGTATAAATTCCGACAACGGCGACAACATACTGGAGAAAATATAGTTAATTACGTAGCAGAGTTGAAGAAGATGGCCAAGTATTGTGATTTTGGGAGTGCGCTGAACGAGAATTTGCGTGATCAGCTCGTGTGCGGGGTGAGCAGTGAGTTGGCGCGCCAGAGGTTATTTTCTGAGCCAGAGCTAAGTTACGCGCGGGCTGTATCGCTAGCGACGGCCTTGGAGGCTGCAGAAAGGGACGCGGCGGCCGTGGAGTCATCGGCGGCGTCGGGCAGTGGCGGAGCGACCGCCGTCACAAGCGCGGTGCACGCGCTGCACGTGGCATCGGGGCTGCGCAGAGGGTCGCGCGGCCGGGCCAGTGGCGACAACGCGAAGGCCGGGGCCTACATGTGAGGCCTGCGGCGGACAGCATCAGACGGAGGGCTGTAGGTACACAAACTTTGTGTGCAATACATGCAAGAATAAAGGGCACCTAAAGAGGGTGTGCCCTCACAAGGACACGAACGGAGCAAGACACGGGCTAAGGACTGCGTATAGACGAGGCGGTTCCAGCTCCCATGATGCGCATTTCGTGCAGCCGGCGGCGTCGGCATCAGGAGTGCTGGCTGCAGACGAGAGCGGCGACTCGGCGTCGGAGGAAGAGATTGAACCTCTTTTGCTTATGGGACTGAGTGACTATACACCGGTGAGTCTCAAAGTGTGTATTAATGGGGTCTTATTAAAAATGGAAGTCGATACGGGTACGCCTTGTTCATGTATAAGTAAAATCACCTATGAAAAAATGTTCAGTGATGTTGACTTAGAAGCGTCGAAAGTTGTATTTCTTTTTTATGACGGAAAATCAAAAGTGAAACCGTTAGGTTGCATTAAAGTAAATGTACAATATAATGGCGTTCAGAAAATGTTAGACCTGTTCGTTATCGATACAGGGGTGACGTCATTGATAGGTCGACAGTGGCTCGCTGAGTTAAAAGTGCAAATACCTATTTTGAGGTATCCTTCCCGTGTTGGAAATAATTTTAAAATAGAACCGGTCAATGACAAACTCCGTGGTATTCTCGACAGATATAAGGACGTATTGAGCGGCGGGCTGGGACGGTACACGGGAGGCTGTGCGACGCTGCGAGTGCGCGAGGGCGCCGCGCCGGTGTTCCACCGCGCGCGGCCCGTGCCCTTCGCCCTGAGGGAGCGCGTCGATGCGGAGCTCGATGCCATGCTACGCGATGGTATCATCGAGCCGGTCGAGTGCTCGGACTGGGCTTCCGGTTTGGTATTGGTACCGAAATCTGACGGATCGTTGCGCTTATGCGCCGATTTTAAGGTAACGCTAAATCCCGTACAACTGGTCGACATTGCAGCTCGAGCCATACGCAGCTAGGAAAGATGAGTTGTATTTAGAATTAGGGTGCGTGATGTGGGGGCACAGGTTAGTCGTTCCGGAGTCTTGTAGGCAAGCGGTTTTGCGGGAATTACACAGCGCTCATATGGGCATTGTCAAAACCAAGGCGTATGCGCGTTCGTATGTATGGTGGCCCGGCGTAGATGAGGCAGTGGAATCACAATGCAAGGCTTGCAGCACGTGCGCCGCGGTCGCCCCCGCACCGCCTGCCGCCCCTTCAGCACCCCGGCGCTGGCCTAACTCACCATATGAAAGAATACATGTAGATTTTCTAGGTCCAATATGCGGGCAGACCTTTTTTATAATCATAGATGCCAGGTCAAAATGGGTTGAAGCACACAAAATGACCCGCACGACCTCCGACGCCGCGATTTAAAAGTTGCGGGAAGCGTGGTCCAGGTTCGGTATTCCGAAGCAGCTAGTTTCAGACAATGCCGCCTGTTTTACGAGTAGGGAGTTCCGCGAGTTCTTGGTTAACAATGGTGTATATCATGCATTTTCTGCTCCTTATCACCCAGCTTCTAACGGAGCTGCGGAAAATGCAGTAAAACTTATAAAAAATGTTATTAAGAAAGCTCGCCGTGATGGTGTTGACTTCGAGTTAGCTATACAGAGATATTTGCTCGTATATCATAATACACCGCACTGTGCGACAGGTGAGAGTCCGGCTCAGATGTTACAAGGTAGGCGGTTGCGAACAAGGTTAGATATAATTAAACCAGATCCCGGAGTGAGACTACGTAACAAGGAGCTCAAGGTTAGTGGAGATGGAAACGGTTCGCGTCAGTTCAATCCCGGGGATCCCATTTGGTACAGGACTTTTGCGAAAGATAATAAGTGGTCAAAGGGACAGGTCCTAGATCGATTTGGTAGGAGTGATTACACCGTAAAGACTCATGACGGCTTAGCAGCACATAGGCATGTCGACCAGTTGAAGCGAAGAAGTACATGCATTTTTCCGTCAGAGTGTACCGATACCAACACGGATAGTTTGGCTGAGAGCGAAAGGGCCTCGTGTGGGGCACCGTTAAGTATGGCTGGAGCGGAAGAACAACATAGTTGTCCCGAAGCTCACAGCCATCAGGTTCGCCATGAGGCAGGCAGCGCATCTCCCGTTACCGTACCAGTACTGCCTGAACCACCTGTAGGTCAGTTAACTAACACGAGACGTGTTAGAAAGCCTGTAGTTAGGTATGGTC
This sequence comes from Lomographa bimaculata, assembly GCA_948107665.1. Classification (NCBI taxonomy): domain Eukaryota; kingdom Metazoa; phylum Arthropoda; class Insecta; order Lepidoptera; family Geometridae; genus Lomographa; species Lomographa bimaculata. Next base: position 12,078,885 of record OX403587.1, on the reverse strand, counting down.
ATGAAATTAATTGAAAGTTGTGTATTGGTGTAAGTAAGTCATATAATGCTATTGTAATCACATGTTATATATTAAGTTGGTTTATAATTAAGGGGGAAGGATTGGAGTGTTTGTTAATAAATGTGTAAATGTGGGTATAAGAATAAAATCAGTTTTGTAACTAGCCCGCTCTTTGACTGTTCCCTATCCACAAAATAATCACTATATTTCAACTATAGAATGTAATTTCGTACTAGTAGTCGAGTTTTATTTTTTGAATTGTCTCCTAGCGTACGTAGTCAATGACATCAATTTTTAGTGGACGTAAAAGCTCGCGAGCTGTCGAGCACGTCTCGCAGGGGTGTTTCATAGCTCGCAGAGCACTAGTGTCGAGTTCTTGCAATTGTTCTCCCAACTCGTGCCTACATGCCGCGCCCCGATCGATGTCTGACCCCGTGCAATGTCACCCTCGCCTTTTTAACGCACTCTCTTTTGATACGCAACCCTATTCTCACATTTTTTTTAACCTATTGTGTCCCACTGCTGGCCAAAAGTCCCCCCCCCTTATCTTTCCAAGCATCCCTGTCCAGTACTTGTGCTGTCAAAGTTACAGACAGATATAAAATAGATGTCGGGGCCGGCCACGACGTCGTCGCCGGCTGTCTGTTGGCTCCAATGGAGTAACTAGTTTTGCCTACCTTGCTGGATGCATACGAGTGACTTGTCCGGCCCAGTCCCATTTTAACAGTCTTCAGACAAAGGTCCATGATGCCGGTCTTTTCAAGCAAAGTGTTCTCTCATTACTTACACAAAAAAATATAACCATATGTTAGATTACTTCACAGCGCGTCTGAATTCCCACTCTGAAACTCATTTCAAATACCAATGTTCCTATTAGAACAGCTTCTATGCACCTTGCACATTTCCATACCAAGGCAATCATAGTCACAATTCAATTTATTCAAGTTCCATTTCCGTCTCACGCCCACTAACATTGTCGCTCATCCATCCACACCAAGCACACTCTTTTAAAAAATAAACGAAAGCTCGTACTTGTAACCGCATGAATACGTAATAGGATATAGGGACGTCGAATAAAACATGTCGATATTTTTTATCGATACTATACTGTACAATACATCAACGTATTACCCAAACCCAAAGGATATTTTGTGCTTCTGGTTGCGAGTTATGTAATTTTACGTAAATGTTTTCGGCCCCCACGAGGCAAGTCTCTAAAGTTAGTGTGGAGTTTTGAGTGTAAATGTGTTTGCTGGTGTTCTTAATTGAAATACTTGATGAAATCTAGTTAAATGGAAAATACCTACGAATTATTCCAAATAAACGCATATTATTACATGCGAAAGCAAAGAAAAAATAAATTAAAATGAACATAAAATTACGCGGTAACATAAATTCATTAATCTTTTATAGAAAATGTAGTGTACCTGATAGAACTACTAACTACTACGTTTTGCCCCGTGGTTTCAAACGCGCTACTGATGATTCATCTAAATTTATCAAATAATAACAGAGATAAAAGTATTCTATCTCCATTTCTCTGACTCCTCTTCTATGATTTTCAACTCAATCGCATCAAAATTTATTCAAGATCTGTGCAGCAGGTTAAATTATTAACAAACAGTTACACTTAGATTTATATATTAGTGCGATAGGTTTATTGTTACACAAGCGTATAGAAAATATTAAAATATATCGATATGAGCAGACATCCCTAGCGAAATAGTTCTCTCACAGTATTGTTCAGTCGATATTAAAACGGATAGCAGACCCAATATCTATTTGTTACGTCCAAATAATAAATGAATGATTCGTTGTTTGAATAGGCAACCTTATTTTATATTATCATCACTTTTCAGTTATTGTGCGGTGGATAGAAATTGATAGACTACAATTTATTACGCAGACTGTAGTTAAGAAATTAAAATGTAACAATTTATATTTTAGTTTTTGTATTCCGCCTTTTTTTTCATACGTAGATATATTCAAACTTGGGCCAATGGCCTATATTTCCTTAAACTAAACTAAAAATATATACAGCAAAGACCTAAGTTACCTGCAAGACATGGAGCTTATAGGTAACTCAAGTGCTCAAGCTCACCAGTGTGTACCCATATATGTGCGTACTCATCAAGCTGGCAGCATTGCCTCTCTAAATTAAATTTTAGCTTTGATATATATTATGATACGTTTAGTAACTATTCACTATTTTCTTATAGAATTTAACAGAACGTGTTTTTTTTTTGTAAAGCAATACTTACGACTAATATAACTGAGCAACAATGAAAAAAATGCGTTATTTTTTTTATTAAATAGCGCATTTTTTTGATATAGTTAAAAATATTATATGTTTTTCAATAAGTAGTTAGAAATAACATTATAGTTTTTTCAGCTCCAGGGTTTTTTTTTTATATAGCTACAAAAAGGACATCAATAAAAAAGTTAATATAAAATTTACAAAACCCGACCGCTTAAATAAAAAAAAACTAATAAAAAAAATGCGGTATTCACTAACATATTTCTCGACATACATTATTTATTTTATACAATATGGCGTCGGGTTGTCGCCATATTGAATTTAGATTACTGTCATGTCTTTAGTGACACTCGCAAAATGAAGCATCGATTGATATAAGAATCATCAAAATAGCCTACGCGTTTTGTCTCTAGAACGTCACAAAGGAACAAACATGCATTAGCTCCTTTGCTTCGCGCAGTCAGCTAAAAAGATACAAAGCAACAAATGCAGATGGTAGGGCAAACGTACACCTAAGTCCATTTTAAAACCAAGAATCCATTGGTTTTATATTATTTTAAGTTTTGCAATAGTTTGACCACTATTTCACCAGAAGGCCGCCAACAAATGGAGCACGTCTGACTAGAAGTTATGCCTATTCACACGCAACTTGAATACTCCAATATTGAACTTATCAAGTAACATTAACTCAGGCAAGTTACATAGTTCCATCAGATTCAACGGTAGATAAATAAGAAAAGTTAATTCTACTAATATTATAAATGCGAAAGTTTGTGTGTGTGTCCACGTATCTCCGTAAAGAATAAACAGATTTTGATGAAATTTGATATGTTGATAGTTTAGTTTGCGGAATGACACATAGGCTACTTTTTAACTTAATTAACGCGGGGAAAGCCGCGGGGCACTGCTAGTTACTCATATTTACAGGAAATTCTGCGTGACCCATCTGTTCAAATTAATCTCCGCTGACTAATCTATGACGCGCACGTGTGGCGCATGCGTATGCGCAGGGCGCCCGCCCGGTGGCGATCGCATTGTTGAGAATTTCACGTTCAATATGGGGCGTAAATACAAAGCTCCGAGAGCTAAAGAAAAAAGATTTGTTTATCTTTTTTTCCGTTAAGCAATGATCGTTTCCGAAAGAACGGTCAAATTTATTGATCATCAAATAACAAACCCATGGTATGTGGCAATAAATGGGATTATGATAATGAAAACTATAATATTTGTTTAAAAAAATGTGACCATTACGTAGTTCAATCACATCACACTAATATTATGAAGTTTGTGAGTGTGTTCATATGTTTGTTATTCTTCACTTTTCCTTCGGGAGAAAATTGTGTTCCCGCCAGGAATCAAATCCGATACCCCTGCTTAGAAGGCGAACGCTCACCCAACTTAGCCAACGGGCAGTTCACAATAAAATTATGACAACTCGAAAGTCTTCATTCATTGTAGTGGTAAGACCTGTGGGTAGGAATATTTGTAGAGTCCGCTTGGGGCAGTACAGCCAGTACTATTACCAGACATTCAACAGCTAGCTATAGTGTACAAACATTACTGTGTCCCCAACTCCCCAGTGAAGTAGCAGGTCATAAAGAGATTTATATAAAAGAGTACAGTCTGGGAAACTTTAAATTTCGAGTGAATAAACAGTTTTCATCTAGACAAGCATGCTCTATCTTCAACCACATCTTCAATTTCCATCCGGTGAGATAGTGGTGAAATGGTTGCCTATACCAGGGATCGGCAATCTTTTGAGTCGGAAGAGTCAAAAATTACAATTTACAAAATTTCAAAGTTTTTAACGAGCCACAAAAAAATTTGTCACTGGGGAGGGGTGCGGTGAAAAACAAGTACAACACAAGTGGCTGAGAGATGTGCATGTGGCTCGCGAGCCGCCGGTTGCCGATCCCTGGCCTATACCTATAAATTCACACCTTATATCCCAGGGAGACGAGAGCAGTGCTTTGTGGAGCAGTAATGTTTAAGTTTAAATATCTAGGTGGTACTGAAATGCAAGCGTTACTTTAACAACCAGGCAAGCGACTTGATCGTCTCGTCTCTCAATTACAAAAAAACTTTAAACGCAAGCAAAGCTTAAAAATATCCTCTTCGGAACCCATGATCAGATTCAATGAATGAAATACACATTATTGAGGATAACTTAAAAACTGGTCAGATCTTAATTGAATTTAAATGGGACCACATGGAAAGCACCACCTTTCAAATAAAGAATCAAAATCGATTCACTCAAAAAGAAGTAATGAGGTAACACACATAAAAAAAAAGTAAGTCTAATTGAAAACCTCCTTTATTGCGAAGTAGGTTAAAAAAGTATTCACACGAAGATCGGTTTAGCGAATTCCTTACTATTGATGCAAAATCCATGTTCACGATTATTACAGAGAAAATGGCGGACAGAGACCGTCATAAGATGAGGCTTGTTCAAACAGAAGTATGTCTAAATGTTCACGCATTTTATAAACAAAGGCAAATTATTGTTTTTGTACTCATTAAGATGACGGAATCTGCGGGTGCAAGCTAAGGGAACGCCTGTATTATAAAAGCGATAAGGGCATAGGGTTGTCACATTGCATAGCAATTAACTAACTATAGAGTCGTGCCCCGCGGCTTCGCCTGCGTTTATGTAGTTACAAAGTAGCGTATATGTTAATCCTAGGTATAAGCTATGTACATTCCAAATGTCATCCAAATCTATTCAGCCGTTACAGCATGAGAGAAAACAAACATGCTTACACACATACAAACAAACTCTCGGATTTATAATATTAGTGTAAATAAAGGCAACTAATAAGGTTAAAAAACTTACAATTAAAAAGATAAATTGCATTTCTGCATTTGGTTCTATCCGTATTTGTTAATTAAGTACGGCTAAATGATTTACAAAAACGAAATCCCTTTCTATAAATTGAACGCAATTCATTTTTTTTTTACTTGTGTTAAAGCAGCACTTATGTCATGTAAATAATATTTTTTTGACTTTGTCTGCACTTTGTTTCAACGGCCAACCCTACTAGATACGTTGGAGTTTACCCCAATAAAAAGTCGGCAAAGGCGACAGAACTGTCGCACACGTGCATCCGCCCGCTTGCAAAGCTATTTTGAACATGCACAGCTTGTGTGACCTTCAATCAGTAGCTTAGCGTTGACTTACGTAGTGTAATAAATGGTAATAAGAAAGAGATTCCGTTTAAAGCTTTGTAGGGAGTATTGCTTTCATAAATAATAATACATATTCAAAAATAGAATAAAATTATTTGTGTGTAAATAGAAATATTGAACTTTAAAGAATTTTCGGTGAGTCTCATAACAATACAATTTGCGCATTGTACCTATGAAAACAGTTGCATATATTTACGTAGTTACTGATAATTGTATCAAAATTGGTTTGCACAATCTTGGTGAAACGGTCACTCAAACAGTAATTGCGAATGCAGAAAAGCTCGTACCATTGGATACTAATAACATGACATGCGTGACCAAACAACATGAAGAATACTGCCCAGTCCAATCGTGCCAAAGGTTTAACAGCAAGATATGTAATTACATCGATTAACTAGCACGTACACTGACAATTAGAGAACACTCTCAGATACGCATAAAAGGCACAAACGCATTCCACGTATGACCGATACAAAGCGTGTCCGTATCTAAAACCTTAACACCATCACACCTTGATTTAATGACCGTGTGTTGAGTTATTAAATATCATCTTCATTTGGGCTCACAAGATAAACATTTTTTATTTGCCCTCGGCCCTGCCCTCCCAGCTTAATTATGATATCAAAAGCTGCGTCGTCAGTTCATTTCGTCTCACGCGGCCTATCTCCGTCTCGTTCCCTAGCAGGATGAGCCGTCCAAACTGCATCGCCTGCATTGACGATTAAACACGTTCCTATGCGTGGTCTCGTATTTTAGTTACTAGCCCTTTCCACCGGACCCTCCAGAGAACAACGATCAGGCGATCCTATTTCTATTTCATCCTACTCCCAACGCTATCTCGTGAGACATTAGCGGAATGACGCGGCAGATCGACTTCGATTATCATTTTAATGATAGGATTCAATTACATTCTAACTAGAGATAGATTAATAAACGATATCTCGTAGGAACGTGTCGGCGGTTTCTGTTCGATAACGGTCCGATGAGATGATGCGTTTCCGATAGCTGGAAAGGCTAGGTGAGGGCGTGAGAACGGTGTAGTGGGATCGGTAGTTTCGGTCGTGAACGCAAATGAAGTGCAATTTAGCCGGAGGCTGGGATTGTGGCTAAGATACTCGCGGACGAGTGCGCCTGCCCGCTTGGCTAGCACGGAGTCACGAATTGCATTGTTGCAAGTAATTTCATTAAATGTGAGTTCTGCTCTGCCAACAGTTGAATATCTCGGGCTAATCGCTTCCTTGGCGTAATCTTCAAAGGCCTTTCAAGTTTCGCGACTGGATGCTCCCGATAAATTTAACGTAACTGGTGTGATTTGGGTAAATGCCTAAGTACTCAGATACGAGTATTCTCGAATCCGTTTACAGTCTGGCTTTTAACGGAATTGCTAAAAGCTCAGCGGTATAATAACCCTTTCGGCGTGTTAGATGTGGAGTAGAAAGTGATATTAACCATCATCGGCGTGCATTATCTTATAGATAGCCGACATCTCACGAGAATCCCCATACGTGTTGGGTTAAAAGGTCGTTATGTTCCACACATGTTTTGGACCCGTATTTTTATCGTCACATTTATTTTCCTAATTTGTTTATTAAAATGTTTTATATCTTATATTGTCGCGACGTAAAATAGTACCTAATTTTATCAAAAGGTATGTAAACATAATGTTACCGAAGATCCTTCAACAACTATTGAAGAGGGATTCAACTTATTAGCTTCGAATTATTTTGATTCGTACATTGAGTTACATTATCCTGTTTTCAGGGTTCCGTACCAAAAGGGTAAAACGCCTACTACTAAGACAACGCTGTCCGTCCGCCTGCCTGTCCGTGTGTCACCAGGCTTTATCTCATGAACCGTGATAGTTAGACAGTTGAAATTTTCACAGATGATGTATTTCTGTTGCCGCTATAACAACAAATACTAAAAACATTAAAATAAATATATAAGGGGGCTCCCATACAACAAACGTGATGATATTGCTCGTTTTTGCTCGATATTGATAACGGCAACATGTAGACGCTGAACATGAACATTAAATATTCACAGAATATTTAATTATATATTCACTTTATTAAAAATATATATTTAAATTTAAATATTTAAGGGCTCCCGTACAACAGACATTTTTTTTTTTGCCATTTTTTTATTGATTATGATACGGAACCCTTAGTGCGCGAGTCCGACTCGCACTTGGTCGGTGTTATACGTAAGTAACAACATAAAATGTCACAGAGCTCGACGCGTCTTAGGTAGATACGAGTTTTAAAACTTAATTTATTTGAAAGCAAACGGTGCATAAAAAGTAAATTCGAATTTAATCAAGTAAATAACTTCCATACAACTAAAACGCATTACTTTGTACACGATTGATGGCATTTGTATATCAGCAGGTGTCTTGACACGTGAACGACCCCCGCCGTGTACAGAACCGTGTGAAGTGGCAATGGGAACGAAACAAAACTTATGCTAGGTAATAGATCATTTATTATTTATTTATATGAAGGTACTTAATAGTACTTATAACAATGTGTTATGAGCATTATTTCGTAAAGAACATCCTACTAATCCTACTATCCTACTCCTACTAATATTATAAATCTGAAAGTTTGTGTGTAAGTGTGTAAGTTTGTAAGTATGTTTGTTCCATTTTCACGTTTTAACGGCTGAACGGATTTGGATGAAATTTGGAATGTACATAGATTATACCTAGGATTAACACATAGGCTACTTTTTAACTTAATAATAGCGGACGAAGCCGCGGGGCACGGCTAGTAGCTATATATAGTAGTCAATAAAAGCACCTAATATCACCACTAAAGTGAAATGTAGGTCATTTTCCCACTTTTACATGTGAAAGGCTTTGGACTAGATGGAAAGGCGAGCCTTGCAGAAAAAAAAGTAAACAACCTAAACAAATTTTCAAATTAAGAACATTCGTCGGTTTGCCGTGACGGACGACCACAGCCCGTATCGAACCACATATTACCAACTCGTCGTCTGATCTTGTCGCATAATCGCTGACGACGAATCGACCAAATAGCTTTTGCACGACATTCAGTAAAACCGTTAACGATTCACACCACTCGATTTGAACCGTGAACCATAATCATCGCACTCTAAAAATTATTGCTACAATTAAAACGTCCCAAATGCCGAAATAATTGTGCGTGTGGAAACAAAATTTGTATGAATTAATCACTCGGCGGCGCTGCAAAAATTAAACCACCAGGAATTACGAGCTCCACCTCTATAATTCGAAGTGATGAATGTACCATCTGTGTCAGTAGTCTATGATTCACGGACTATACTTTGGATGAGAGAATTTACGAAAACGTTTTTAACAAATTAAGATTCTATTTCGCCTTTGGTGGCTTTGGTAAACCTTTACACGTAGTCTTGGATTTTTACCGACTTCCTAAAAAAGGAGGAGGTATTCAAGTCGACAGTATATTTTTTTTAATGTGTTTTTTCTCATAGCTTCTCTCCACCTTAGCCGATTTCAATTTTTATTTTTATTTTGAAAGACGTAGCTTTCTAATTGGTCCCATTTAAATTGATCAAGATCTGATCAGTAGTTCTTGAAATATCGTCAATAATGTTTTTTTTGTGACGAATAATGCGTACTTTGACGATGTTCTCATTTACCCGACTTCAAAAGTTACTTCATAACTTCTTTCGTTGTGAGCCGATTTTGATGATTATTTTTTATTTGAACGCTGGTGCTTTTCATGTGGTCCCATTGAAATTTGATTAAGGTCTGATCTCTAGTTTTTCATAGTCATAGTCAATAATGCGTGTTTATACATTAAATCTGATCAAGGTTCCGATGATAAAGCGCTGAAGTCGGGTTTTTTAAGCTTTGCTTGCGTTTAATTATTCCTACCACTACCTATACTTTTATTTATTTTTTCTTCTGTCTAAGGAAACATTAGGCCACTAATGGCCACCTGACGGTAAGTGACAATGCAATCGACGATGGAGCATATTTGCCTACAAGATCTATAGATAAGATAAACAGATTTGAACACCTTAATTGTGATAATAATGGAACAGAAAATAATGATACCAAGTTTAGGTACGATTGTTTTAGCTTAAAAGTCTGTTTTTAGTAACAGATATAACAGTACAACGATTAAGAACAAGCTATGCAAATCCCTTGGTCTTGTAGAGCTCCTATTTACATTTTATAAAGTTTAAAATTAAAATTGCAAGCTCTAATGTTTAATGTTCGTCCGTTGTGGCAACTAAAGATCTAAGTAAAAAGTTAAGTTGTTATGCAACGCAACGGAAGATGCCTTTGAGTTATTAAAGAATAATGTAGGGCAATTACACGAGGAACCATTTAGGACCACACAGGATACACTTATAGCTTTTTCTCGGCTTAATTCTCGTATTAAAGTTGGTTGATATTTGAAAAGTAGAAAATGCCTCAGTGTTTCTCACGGGTACTTGATACTTGAACACGGGCGGAGAGTTTCTATTTACTTTCTATAGAAATACCAATTCCCAATCTCCGGGTTTGTACACGTAAATACGGTCGGACAAGAGATACATTTTTGACGATCGCTTGGGGTTACTGTAGTGTTGCCGCAGGGGTCAGAATCACATTATGTCCCTCCGAAACCGCATATTCCCAGGGTATCAGGAATGCTGATAATTGTGGCACGATCTCTGAGGTGCAATAAATCTTAATAAACCAGCCCGGTACGAACGTACCTTAATCTTCCATCTAACGCTAATAAATTAAGCACATGTTTGAGCATACAGCTACCTAAATTAGGAATAGCACAGCGTCTACTGTTAGTTTGTTGAATTTATTCACTGTTTAATTTAACACGTTTACTTTGTCGGCTCCAATTACCAAAGTTTAGTTGCAAGATAAAATCTCTTTATGTTCACTTTCTTCGATGGTAAGTCAAAGCTTTTAAACAAAAGGTTATAATTTGGATCGGGTTTTTTAAAAGAGCACGCATTCTGGGCTACGGTGTTACATGTTTGGGAAGGAAGGTGTCTATAATTAGAAACTTTGATCGTAATTCTCGGGCCAGGCGGTGAACTCGCCTCGCTTCGCCTATGACCCTACCGCTCACGGTATGAAGTATGAACTTTGGATGTGCGGTATGCCGCGAGCTGTCCTACTTGCCTCGCCTCTAGTAGGGATTCTCTACGGTTACTGTCTGTGGATGAGTTATCGTGACCTTTTCAAGTACACAGCACTATTTGCTTGGCAGTGCATTCGTATTTGCATTAAGATCGAGTCGTGGGAAACATCAAATGTGGTAAAACTGAGACAGTTGGTAGTTCGTATGACACAATATAGTTTTTTTTATTTGGATGAGTAAAACCAAGTGTGAAACCTATGTTTACCAGTGTAGCCGTAAAATGACCTGTCTGTAACAGCGACTAATAAACATACTATGCACGGCTTCACATTTAACTACCTTTAAATATTTATTAATCGTATCTATTCTGTTTCATAGGTAGGCGGGAAAAAGTCTGTTAACTTTAAGCACACTACAACATATAGTAGTGTTATATAATAGCTATGCTTATCGTATATTTTTTACATTCGGCAAAAAACGAGGGGTGTTTTAAGTTTAATGTGTATCTGTATATCTAGGTTCCTGTCTGTAGCATCGTAGCTCCCGAAAGGCTGGGCCGATTTTGATTTAGTTTCTTTTAGGGTGTCTTGATCGAAAGTGTTCTGAGCTGTGTTTGGTGCAAATTTGGTGCAGCGGTTTTCTTGATAGGAGCGTCGGGGATATTTTTTAAATGTTGGTTTTGCAACTAGATCATTCGAATGTTTTGTACTTTTGTAGAATTGAAGCAAAATTATCCGAAAATTCCGCAAGTAGGTATTTGGAATACGAATATATATAATTAGAGCGAGAAAGACCCTGAGATATATTAAGGGATACCTTCGATGTTTCTGTCTAATCAAGAATAATTAGATTAACCGTGTTAACTCCAAATTGCCTCATACATAGCGTTATCTTTTACACAAGAAACAACGGACAATTTTATTACTCAGATTATACCGTTGTTTCTAGAAGTGGTTTAATTAGCTCTTCCTAGAAGTGCTTGTAAAGAAACATTAGATTACTAACAGAGTAATTTATCGCACGCTTTGAAGAAGCTACAACTGAACAGCTGGATATCATAAACATGGTTTTATATACCAACAAGTATGTACTTTAACAGCAAGCTCTCTAAATCTTATAATATTTTGGAATTGTATTCTAAGTCGATCACTTATCTAACACTATCTACCTTTAACATAATAATTAAACGCAAGCAAACCTTAAAAAAACCGACTTCACCGCTTTATCTCCAGAACTTTGATCAGATTAGATGTACTAAACACGCATTATTGATGTTATTTCAGGAACTACTGATCAGATCTTGGTCAAATTTAAATGGGACCAATTGGAAAGCAACATCAATCAAACAAAAAAAAAATCAAAATCGGTTCACGTGGAACGAAGTTATGAGATAACCACATAAAAAAAAATACAGTCGACTTGTGTACCTCCTCCTTTTTTGTGAAGTCGGTAGATAATATAATGTTTCAGTCATTTTCTATCCTCCATTTAGCCAGCTTCACTCAATAGATTTTATGCAATATTGCATTTATTTTGTACTAGCCGTGCCCCACAGCTTCGCCTGCGTTTATTTAGTAAAAAAGTTTCATTCAAATCCGTTGTAGTATCCAAAAAAAGCCGTTACAACGTTGATATATTTCTTACTATTTGAGAATTTGACGAAAAACCTTAAAATCTAGACACTAAGACCTACGATTAGAACCTTAAGACACACTACCTTACTCAACCCCCACATTTTTACTACGTTAAACGCAATTGACAATAACACTCGGATCCAACCGTAGCAAGCGTAGCATTCTTAAGGTCGAATGCTCGAGGTTCGCAGTAAAACACATACTTGTGAATTTTTCGAAGTCTAATGCTCTCGTCCAATTTACAACGTATAGTGTCAACAACCCCCGTTTTTGCACGTCTAGGGGAGCTAAGCCGTCTGGTAGGCAACTGTGAATGTCAATCATGGATGCGGTTGGAGTGCTCTCAAACTGTGAACAATGTGAAATGGAGTGCTCGACCGCAGTACATGCGTTCGTGGCTTTCTGGGCCCCACCCCTATGTTGCATAAACTTGAATGTCGGCATTCGCGGAATTCGAGCGTGAATCTGTGAAATCCTACCAATTACTTTAGTTCTGAGTTGTGACTAATTGAAGTTCTTACACCCTTCTCGAAGCCTACATTTTCCTTTCCGCTAATTTATCTGAATGCTAATTAGAAAACTTTTTCTTATAGAGTATATTTCTTATTCTATATTGTATGATATACATGAAGGGGATTCTCGTCGTTATTGAAAATCAGTACGGCTATTTCAATGGGTGACCGTTTAGTGGAATTTAAATTGATTGTAGCTGATTATTATTCGAAACGTGTTAATTAATTTTGTGTTAATGTTAAGTGTTAATTAATAAATCATTAATCAAGTGTTTTTGGTTTTTTATTGATGACACGATATTTCTATACCGTAACAAGCGCCATGACCACGAGAAATATCCCGTTTATATCAATGTGTGTGGACATGTCAGTTTAAAATCTTATTAAGGAGTATCAGCTAAGAGTTGAGTTCGTCGTAAGACAACAGTCGTAAGTCTTGTCTGATGCATTCAAGCTACCTAAAAAATCCTGACGCTTTTCTATACGATAAGCTAGTTCCCTTAACACTAGTCTGTTTATTATGTCAAGTTAGTTCGAGACTCTTGGGTCGAGGGTTCTTCTACAAATGCATATAAATTCTTGCAGTGTACGCATAGTATTGCAATCGCATAATAAAGATACAATGCAGCCAGAGGTCAGACAATACCGTAATACGTGAATAAACATGAATCCGTGCTATCAGAATACAGGGGTCATGTGAAAGGCCACGTTATTATAGTCACATTATATAATTCCCCAACTCGAAGCAAGGTGCGTCTATGCTGATATAAGCTAGATATTGATAGACGGTCATGATCGTACAGCGATTCGATGGATGGTGATCTATTGCTTCATTAATCTACCTTAATCGTTACTTAGTGCGGAACTATCACATATTGTTGGGGAATATAACTCAATGGATTTCACGCCAATCAGATAGCCTTGTTAGAGAACAGCTCAGGGGACTTTATGACGGTTGAGTTATTGGAATATTCGTGGAAGGTACTTCTTATGACTAGACCTTTTTCCTATAGCACACCCTATTCTATCAAATGGTTACATTAGATTGTACGTAGGTATTTAAACTCAAAAGTGTTACGCAAGCGTAATCAACGATATTTGTTACAAACGTCCAACACGGAGAGCCGATTTATTACACGGCAAATAATCGTGATAATACCACATTAGATGCGTGTAAATGCATCGTGGTCAATCCAAGCCGTTTAAGAAGACGAGCAAATGACCGCAATCAAATCACAATCAGAGTGAAAGCCTATAAATGGGCAGCTCTACAACTTCTCTACAGTACGTAACATACCAACCTTCCTAGATAGAAACGACACCATAGGGCACATAAAAAAATTTAATCTTCTTTAAATTTACTATAGGTTATTTCTGCCGTTTGGCTAAGTTGTTTTCGCGTCCGCCATCTAAGCAGCGGGTATCGGGTTCGATTCCCGGTGTTAACACAATTTTTCTCCCCAGGTAAATTTGTGTTTCTGGTCCTGGATGCGATTGTTTTTGTGGTGTGAATGTTTCCGGCACCCACGACATACCACAGTCATTGGTGTGAGCTATATTATAATTGTTTTAATCTTTATATCAGTTTAGATTAGCCAGCTTGTTTTATAATATCACACCTACTGGAAAGTAAGTAATTTTATGTACGAGGGTCAAGGATACGTCTCTCGACTCGATAGATTCATTAACTTTAATGAGTGCCTGTTTGGGGCCCATGTGAATAAACGATTTTGATTTTGACTACAGTACACTAGGCCTAGATTAAAGACTGGGTCTCAACTCTCAAGGATAGGGAAGATACTAGGTGATACATTTAATCGAATTCTAACCATAGATTTTTTTATTCCATGATAAGATTTTAAACTGCCACACAATTGGATATTACAGGATCACCATTAATCGTCATTTTCAATAATAACAATTGATTGTTAAATAAGAGCCGAAGCTTTTTTTTTATTTTACATTCGCGTGTTGAAATGAATTTAATAGACAGATTTCTTTAAAAACTTTTTTAAAACATCTGTTTTGACATTAATGTAAACTATGAATAGATTAAAAATTAATACATCATATTAAGTGATGATTATTGATGACAAACCTTCAAGGTTTCTACAGTACCATCTTCGCCGCAGTCTGCTGTACTCGCACTATTTACAATGCGTTAGATGTTATTATTATAGTAGACATGTGAACACCGCTCACGATCACGACCGAACGAGCGAGATCTTTGCTCCTATACAGCACTAAGTGCGTTACCAAACTACGATCCGGTTCGGTCCCAATCAGTAGGTATATCTAGCTAATAAATACTTGTAGATAGTATGTTAATGTGAAGCAGAAGCGAGCCTTCGTCTGAGCTCGGGGTTTACTACAAATCAATCACATGCCTACATATTTAATGAGGGGCTTGTGAGAAAACTTGGATTGGTCGTATTCGATTACAGGTACAGTACCGGGCCTTTAACTTTATGGAACATCTTGAAAAGTAGGGACATGAAAAACTAGGTTATGAAACTATGGGTGATAAAAAAGAGATGTCAGATTTTAATGTTAAATAAATCTTACATTCTGTTAGAAACTAGTAATCTAATTATGAAAACATGTTCTTAACAGAGAAGCTTTCTTAAGCTAAACGTAGCCTCCGGAAATGCTAAAAGTTTAATTGTTTATGCGAGACCCCATACCCCAGTAATATGCCTCTACCCCTGCGCCCAAACTCATTTCTTAACACCACAATGGTATTATTGAACCCCAGCAGCAATCAGGGTTGACCATGACGACCACAATACACCGAGACGTAGATTAAAATTAATGAGAGGGGTGACTGACTAAATTGTATTAACGGTTCACTCAACAATTCTGTTTTTCAGAAAATTGATCTTACGAGTATGTTAGGATAGGAAAACCACCTTTATCTTTAGTTTTATTTTGCTTTGGTAGCATTTTTTCGGCCAGCTAAGCAACGCACAACAGTTTATACGTCAACGGATGTTACAACAAAATAAAGAACGCCATTTCTCCCATGCATGCAACTGTGAAGCATTTGTTAGTCTTAATTGAAATCGTTTCTTTGCGTAATTAAAAAACAAAACGCACACTCTTAATGCTGTGCAGAGCGAACAAAAAGGAGGCAAAAAGTCGTAAAAACAGATGTGTGTCATTATGATTATGATGCGGGGTCAGCTCTCAGTGTAGTCAACTGTAGTCAGCGTCCATAGGAAGTGCGCATACGTAATTGCGTCGAATGGACACAATGAGGGGAATTGGCCAGTGCGCCGATTGTTGTGCGACCGACGCCCGCACCCACTGCCATTGATTGAATGACCGAGTGAATTTAACAAACAAAACAGAACAAACGACCCGTGACTGCTCCGCGACGCTCAACAATATTGCCACTCGTTCATTGCCAAGTCACTACACCGTTACACAATTGAACATGTAGCTATTTGGAGTGTTTGCAATACAATTTGTAATAGTCATCTCCGCCTTGTTCTTCTTGACCTGTGTCATGTTGACGATTGCCTAATACCGGAAAGTTCAAGTTCCTAGAGACGTCTGAAATTGTCTCCCGTGCTCGGACCCTCGTCCGGATGTGCCAATTTCTAGCCGAGCCACGGGTCTGGCCGCAGACGAACGTCACACCAGCTATCGCATTCAATTATCGATTCTAGTTCACACCACTGCAGTGCCCTGCCACTACATTACATTTCAAATATCTCAACTCTATACTGGGCAGTTTAGTTCATAAGGTTGCAGTTCCAATTCATATCTACCGCACCGTTGGATTTTTTTTTTTTTTTTATGCATTATAGGCAAACATTTGACCACTATCTCACCTGATGGAAAGTGACGATGCGGCCGAAGATGGAACATGCTTGCCTAGAAGATACCTATTCACTCTTGACTTAAAGACTCCCAGATTATACCCCTCGGGGAACAATGACGCAGGCAATGAATTCCACTCCTCCGCTGTACGGATGATGAACGTAGAAGCAAAACGCTTCGAGCGAACTGGAGGTATGTCAACCATAAATGGATGACGTTTGACAGTTTTGACATCTATTGCATCTTACCATCTTTTATATTGACATCTATTGTACTACTTTTTGTGCTCCTATGTTATATTTAAGATTTCTTTTTAAGTGTTATTGTTTGGTGTGCAAATAAAGAATTTATCTATCTCTATCTATCTACTGATACTGATACTTTTTTCAACATTGTTGGATGTTATTTACTGTATTGACAAAAAAACTAGGCAATGTTTATACTAAAGTGAATGAAATCGCTCGAGATGACAGAAAATATGCCTATAGAGACTGCTCTTCAAGCTACACTCATGCAACCAAAACAAACTCAAAGTGATTGACCGGTACCTATCATCGGACCGAATGATGTTCTAACACTCAAGTAAAGAAGAAAGGTGCCATACAAACAACAAAAAGTAAAAAGCATGAAAAAGGTTTACCTTTGCGTTTGAAAAAGTCAATTATATTTTACAGTTACAATTTGATATTGGGCAGAAAGTACTAGCCGTACACAATAGTTTAATTTTAAAATATGTAACAGTGGATCCAGTCGGGTATGAAGTTGGTGCTGCTTATGAATAAAGTTAATGTAATAAGATTTAATAAAAAAAGCGCATTCTTCGCTGGAGTCTCGTTGCGAGTAATTGATAACTCTAGGGAGTGGAAGCACTTCCTCAGTTGCATAGCCTTATCCTTCTTGCAGGATTAAAATGCCACCTCCTGCCCCATCGCGCACCTGCACCGGTTTATTACCAGCCAAGATATATTATAAAATAATTTATCTTAAGAGTTCATTTATATAAAAGCACATAGAAGACGTGCAATGGAAAATTAGAGCCGATTGTTCTCTCAGTGTTTTTTAGAATAGAAAAATCAAAGTACTTAATAAGTTTTAGAAAACACTTAAAAGCTTCGTCGAGCGTGTTCAAAGAGAAGCGTGAAGCGTCAATTTTGGAGCTCAGGAATTAATTTGCCAATAGCTTTCAAACAAAGGTGATTGAACGAGGGTCCGTCGAGGACTTCGATGTTACTTGAGACTATATGATACTAGCTGTGCCCCCAGCTTTGCTCGCATTTATTAAGATAAAATTAATGAAATCAACATTGACAAGTGCGAGTTAGACACGTGCAACTAAGGTTTCTTACCACCACAACAAAACTCAAAACAGACTCACATTTAGCCAGTTATTAAGCAAATTACTTCAGAGTTTAGGTTCTTTACGTTACCGTTTTTATTAAATACACTTACACTTATATATTACTTAGACTCTCGACTGAATTGACCCCTCCATAATCAAAATTACTTCTACCTTTTGGCAATATCTTGTAGCTACACTATTATTTATTCTGTGGTAATAAGTAAGCATAATAATTTACAGTTTGTCGCTTCTAAATTGTTATAATACCAAATACCTAGTCCTTCAATTCAGAATATATTATTATTAAAGATTTTCGTTGATCTATTCGATAAAAAACAAAGACGTCTAACAAATGCACGGCTAGATGTTTACTCATGGTTATAATAATCGAAAAACGCTCCATCCAGACAATAATGATGATGGTTATATTTCTAGAGAATGGGGTGTTCCAAAGCAGTGCCTCGGGCCGGCCACCCAGGCCGGTTACCCAGAATGTTGTAATTAAAACTCTTGATTTATTTTGATAAAGTAGATAACACCCAACTGGACCGCGATTCGGAGTTTCAGATGTTCTATAAAGAATTACGGCGCGTTTCGATTGTTTCACAATTTCTATTAAAGTACCTTTAGAATCGTTGAGATACATACATATATAATAATATATTGTTTAGAATATACCATTACAGCTTCCAAACAGAACCGAATAGGAAACAAAATAGCAAGGCGGTTTTTATCAAAAAATCTATCGGAAACGTGCGAGTATCATTCGCACCCTGAGGGTTCCGTACAAACTTGATTGTATACAAGAGTTCGTCCATTACGGGAATTAAGACTTGATGATTTTTACAAACTGTTGTTTTTTGAATTTTGAATTCTGTTCCACAACCTTCGTTGCCTGACTAAAAGTAGTTGGGGTAATACTGATCAATAATTAAAATGTTTCCATGGAATACACCCTGTTTTTTCATTTTTAACGACAAATTATCAATTTTCGTATATTTTATTCGTTAGTGCTGTGACTGCTTTTAGCTAAATTCCTGATTATGATGCTAGGAATCATAATCATACTCATATAATTATTTGCAAACTAAGTGTTACATGGACATTCTAGATTTTGTATTATTAGGAGAGCTAAGGTATGAGACAACCTAAAGCCGTAATCAAATACCTTAATTTTAGTTTTCATCAAATTTTTTTATAAATTTTAACTTGATTACTTGTCCTCCTGGTGTCTCTGAGAAATAAGGCCTTGTCACACATACAGACGGTCAATGAAGTCATCTTGTATCTAATAGTTAGTAAAAATTTAATTGTAATTTTTACTGCAAAGTTAATCTTCTGAATATTATTGTACGCCCGAAACGGACATTTACTGTTGCTATTAGATTACTTGACTTGTTTTATCATCTTGTTAAGACAGTTGCATGCAATACATTTATTTCTGATTCTTATTCCTTTTTGCCATTTGAGGTACAGAACCCTAAAAAACTAGTCGAGAATTTACTACATCAAAAGAAAGAAGAGAAATGTAATCATCTATCAAAACTAGCATTCCACATCACGTCGTGATCGTCACGGTAGCCGCCGGGCCGTGCGACAGGTCTCCGATTATCAACGGATTCTGCACGGTAGCAACCAGCGTCAACTATTGTAGCTAATGGAAATGCTTGCGCTCTGAATGCGGTGATTGCAATGATACAACCCGTGCTGTAGCTTATTTCTAACAGGCTGAGAGACGCGTGTTTTATGATTGATGACGTACTTGACTAGCTGGTTGAGGCGAGCAATAGTGACAATAGTCCAAGCGATCCTTGAGAGACTTTTTGATTAGTCAAATCAAATCGTTTATTTGCCAGAATACATGTACATAAGATCTTAATGTAAGTATAACACAATATAGTCTGCAAGCAGACGTGCAAATGATTATTTCTTTGTCTACTATATTATCTAGGCTAATTTACTAAAAAAAACTCAAACTCCTTAACACTATAGAAATAATGGATAAGAAGCCAGCTAGTTAAAGATTTTTTTAAATTTGTTTCCTTACAATATTTTGATTTCATTAGGTCCACTGTTAAAAATTGATATGCACATATTATTATAAACATTTTTTTAGTATAAGTCTTTTTGGGCAGTCGGTTGATATAAAAGATTCGTGAATTTATCTCTTTTTTGACGAGTTGCAATAGCTGTCTTGCTTTGCGGAATTAAATTAAATCCTATTGCAATTTCAGTATGCTATTTACGGTATTAGTGTTTCTAACTATTTAAATAACATTTTAATTGAACTCTATATTTTCCCCAATGTCGTCAGTTTTGGTCCTACTGTCAGCGTAAGTATCCGTAGTCCGTATAGGTGGGCCATTGAAAGTACCCATAGTCCATAATATATGTGAACTGGCTAGGTGGACCACAGGTATCGAACTGTACTAATGATTGCTGAATTTTTTAACCTGCCCCAAAAATCAGTTTTTTTATTATTATTGGACTAAGACTTGATAGAAAAACATAAAACTTGTGTATTCTGAAGTTAATAAAGATAGAAACTAGAAAATTCCCAAAAAACAACTTCCGGTTTCAAATACCTCGACAATACAAAAAAGAAGGCGAACTACTGAGAAACTAAACGGGGTTCAAAATGTAAAATGGTTGCAATGGTAATTAATTACTCGATTCCAATTTGTGTCGGCAATTCTACCTAGGATTTCAAATTCATCGGTAATAACTAGTGACCTAATTCTGTCAGAGAGTACGGAGAAACCCGATGAAGTCTCTGTATGCACCGAATTCGGATTCGGTAATGAAGATGCCTAAAAAAGGAAGCTCCAAATCTGAAAGGGTGCGACAAAATCAATTTTAGATTGTATGATGATGGGATTGGAAGGTCCCTGCGGCTCGTGTCGTGACGTGACCGGTGGAACCTGTCGTCAACGTCATGTCACGCTTCGGTGGTTCGATTGATTCGACAGGTGCCCGCGAAGCACAGTCGCGAACACGTTATTGTAATGGAAACGCATATTTTTTACATTTCCTGATTTATATTCACCCTTTTCATGTATGTCGCTGAGTTATAGGTTTCATTATTTTCAATTACAGTGTTGTTTGCCTTTTGTTAAAGATATATATAAGGATGTAAAAGGTTCGATTTATAACATTCTTTATAAACATAACATAAAAAAAGAAACAGATAAAACAATGTGCGTCCGTTTTGTCTCAATCTCGAACTCTCCCTATCATTATCCTAATTCATTCCACCCTCAATAGAGACATCAGAAGATATTATGTTATAATGCGTCTTGACGGGCGCGTGGAAGCGTGGAATGTTTCTTCTCATAAAAAGTTAAATACAATGTAATAATAATGTAAATACCTACTGCTCCTCGGGTAACTGGTCAAACACAACTTTAACTGTTTTGCTCGGTATTAGGATGATTTATTACGCAATGCTTGCAAAATACATGTCTTTTAAACTATGTATACCTATATCGATATATTTCTTAATTGAAAAGGTTACGTCAACTTCAATTTTCTATAGTATATTCTGACTTACCTCCGTTTCCAGCATTGGTGATAGTCACCCAGAAGTCGATGGTCTTCTCCGGTCCCAGCTCCTCATAGTCCCACTTCTTTTTAACTTTCACAACACCACTTGGTTCAACGGTAACCCACGGATTTTCGTCCCGAATCTTAAAGGTTTCACGATCAGTCTCTTTTTCTAATGTAAAAACTGCTCGTCCTTCCACCTCGCCATCGGCTTCCGTAAATTCGATACGTTTCGTGGGACGAACTGCGCGCGTTACCCGACGCTTCTCGCGGCGAAGCACCGGAAGATTTTTGTGATCACGGACCACAAACTCCAAGAAAACTCGAGCAGATAGACCGATGCTGGGTGGTATTCCCGTATCATGAGCAAGCACTTTCAAGTCTGCAAGGGTACTCTCCGGTTCACCGGCCAATATCAGTTCTCCGGTCTGAGGAACGATCACAACTAGATTACTAGGCGCTTTTAAGGAATAGTAAATTCTATCGCCGTCAGCATCTGTAGCGTGGACTTTCCCAACGTTTGAAAATCTTTTCCAATGAACAGTACCGTTTGGTTCATCATCTAGAGTCCCATTGACGGAGAAATAGTAAATATTTTGGTCAAAACGAGGCTCGTGATCGTTTTCATTAGTGACATCGACTCTAATGGGTAGGCTAGCTTTGTTTACTCCGTGTACGTCGGTCGCCTGAACAACTAGATTGTACGAGCTCTTCGCTTCAGTGTCCAATGGTTGCGTTGCTATAATTTCAACGTCTCCATCTGTGATGACGGATCTGACTAAAGAAGATGCGTCGCTATCGCCTTTCTCGCGTAAAGCAAAAAGGGACTCGTCGTTTCCTCTTATGATTTTGTACGCTATAGGCCCGACTTCGATCATAGCCGTAGCTCTTATCGGTGGTAGATCGACAACGGTACCGGGAGATGCGTTTTCCGGTATTTCTCCGTGCAAGCCGTTGGCTGTCGCGAAATGGAGCATTTTTCGCCGGTCCATAACGAGGAGATGCAGCGAGTGCGCGGAGCTGCTGTAGGGTGTTTGTTCGAGTACAGCGAGGTCAACGGGTTGGTTGAGTAGAGGTGTGAGGTCTGCGGTGGTCATGAGTAGGCCATTGTCGAGTAGTGTGAAGTAGGAGTTGAAGTCTGGGTCGAGGAGGGTGTAGCGCGAGTGGTTGCCGACGAAGTGCCGGACGGCGTGTCCGGGGCGGACGTCGTGCGGCACCAGCAGGAGCGCCTGTGCCGCGGAGAGGGCACAGAGCAGCGCTGCACCGGCCAGCACGGGGCGTGCCATCGTTCACTTGGCTACTGCTCAACTAGTCCAACATCTCACACCTAGAACAAATAATAGCGGAATGACAAGAAAGTGTTGACATTATATTTGTTATCAGGTCGCCTATGTCCTAGTCCAGAAATTAATAGTCTCTAGAGTGTAGACTATACATGTAGAAGATAGATTTATTGTACATAGGTATGAATGAAATGTAGTACATTATATAGATACCTGGTTACCTGTTTAATGTACTATATTTCAATCAAATCCATTCAACTGAAGCTTTATTTAGATTATATATATTAGATTGAATGTAAATACATTACATAAACATCTAGTACAATGTAATGCATAGGACAATTAATACATTTAGGTCAGTTCAGCTGAAGATGATCTTCATTAAAATTATCAATTAGATTGTACGCATCTTTTATTTATCGTCAAGCAAGTCAGTAAATCCCAAAGTTTACCTAACTTGTACTAATTTTTCAATAAAATAAAGCAAGAATTAGTGATACTTATAATACAAAAAAGCTATTAGTGACATAATGTATCTAAGTTTCGAGAAGTTTCTTTTGCTAGTATAGGGGAGCACTAAGAAAGGAAATCCAACGTGTACAAAATCGCGGGCAATCTAGTAGAGAATAATCAAGGTATTGAGGACACTCCCTTAGCCGTCTAGTAATTTTCGTTCAATTATCAGCTATACAATAATTCATATTTATATAATACAACGGTGTTTGTCCTGTTAATGTTTATTTCTTGGAAGACTTACTATGAAAGAGGAGTTATTTCCGCTACGCTATTCACAAGAGTTTCGCTCTTCTACGAATCGTGTCAAAGAGATGGCGGATAAATCTCGAGCAAAAGAAAATACTCACAATAATACAGTCAGCATCAAACAGATGTTAGTGTTTAGTCCAATAAAAGGTTGACAAACAGATGGGCGTAAATCTATTAATAACAAATCATTATTTGAACTGCCCATTGGCAAGTTGGGTGCGCGACTGCCTTCTAAGCAGCGGGTATCTGGTTCGATTCCCGGGAACACAAGTTTTTTCCCCGTGGGAAATTTGTGTTTCTGGTTCAGGGTGTGATTATATGATGTGAATGATTGCAACACCCATGACACAAGTCATCGAACTTAGTGTGGGGCTGTGAGTGTGAAAGCATTATTAGCGTTATTTCTTGTAGTAGGCACGAAATTGAAACATTGTAAAGGTATAATTGGTCATTAAATCTATAGCGACACAAGTTTCCAACATTAATATGTAAAAATGTTTGACATGTTGGACGATACCCATCGCCGAAATTAATAGTACTTATGGATGGGTAGTAAGTAGCTGGCGATACAAATGCATGTTGGTTATATAGGTTGATACCATAGAGTTTAAACACACACACAGGTTATAACATCGGACATTTAACCGATTGAAAACTTGTGTTGCTACTAAGGTAACTTTGCGCTGATAGATCGTTGGTGGTAGGTATTTTGATTGTTCTCCTTGTAAATCTTATTATGAACTTCACAGCCCTCACTCGAGTCTGGTAAAATAATACCTATCTTAAAAAGGTATTGTACTAGTCGCAATAAATGGTCTTAATAAAGTCTAATTAATAATAAAAATGGTCTAAATAAAAGTGCCTTATTGCTTTGTTTAATAATGAACCTGTCACAGCATCGAGTTTGTCATATGAAAATGTCTAGAAAACTCACTAGATAATAAATTATATTTTTTTAATTTTTTTTTCTAAGATTTTAGAACCATAAATAATTCTTATGATTTACATCTGTCTTTCGGATTTCTATGATTAATTTGGACTGGGATTTTTACATCCTGATCCAAAATTGGTAGGTCCATCTGAGTCCACCATCATGAGAAAGGATTAGTTACCTATACAATTATAATTTTATTAAGCCAGGCCTGGTTGTGCCCTGTAGGCTAAAACGAAAAAACAGTTGCTTATACCTGTCTAGGTACCTACCTACAGTAATTTTATCTGTGCCAATGTCATTACACTCATATAATCTGATGACCTAGGGTGGACCAATAGGTAGAAACTTATACTTAAACATCCGTTTAATGGTGACTGTAGTCAAATGATACTTAATGTGGGATGTTATTTTGACTTTACTTTTTAGATGTTTGCTAGGTAATATTAATTTGTGCCATAAGTATCGAAATAATTTGAAGCTAGGCAGCTCAAGTAAATACCATCAAGGTAGCGGCCAAACGTTTGCCTATGTTGAATTAAAAACAATTTTTAGAAGCAGCTATCCAGCTCTGAGAGAGTCTAGCTAGAAAAACAAGTTTGTCAAATCGAAGTCCTGTCAGATCAGAAATTCAGATCTGACTGTTCTGTTATCTCAGTAAATCAGAGAGCAGCAAGTCAAAATGGAATCATGTGACGGCAGTCACGGCATGGCGCGCGATTAGCACGGGTGGCGGGCGGCTGGTGGTTGGGCGGCAGAACGCACACATGCGATGCTTTATTTAGGCGGCGACGGACGCCGGCATCTCGCGACCCGCGCCGACGCCGCCACCGCGCCGTCGCCGATCAATACCCTCGTTGCGCCGTCGCGCGCCGCCTCGCAAACGATTTTAGCCCCTAAACACGCTACCGTTCACGACTCCATCAAATATTCACACTCTCATTTCGCAGCATGAAAGCGCACTCCGATCGACACAAATCTACACACGATCCAAAAACTCCATCACTCTGCTACGACGACGGGTCACCGACCGTTTGCAAATTTCAAAATTAACAACCGAATAAACTAGGCTACTCACAAAAGGCTATTATAAATTAATACAACAATGATTCATTCACCAAATTCACTTCCGATTACCCTCAATTTCTCGATTAAAACTCGTAAATAAAATATTTTAACCGCAGCGGTAAACATGTGGCCCGAATGTAAACAATTTCGTAAAATACTATAAAATAACTATTCACTAAATCACTGGCTATTCACAGATGTCACTTGCATGTTAAATTGTTGGGATTTTAATTGATTAATGTTTGATTTACGTACTTGATAAGGGTGTAGTAATTTTTATATCGATATCGTAGCGTTTGGCAGATGCGCACGGCGAGACATACGACCGAGCGCAGCGGCGTCAAAATGCGACTGGCTGGCGCGGCGAATGGCGCGCGCGCGTATCGAACGCGCCCCGCCCGGCCCGCTGCCACCCCCGCGAGTCAACCCCTGCACGCCCGCTTCTGAAGCTTTTCGGAGCTTACAACCCTTGTACCCTCTGATATTAGACGCAGACACGTAAATAGTCTCTCATTTCTTCAATATCAGTCTGTGATACGAATCGTAACTTTACAATTGTCTTGTCTGTCTAGAACTTGGACATAGGCACGTACTTAAGTAGGACCCTTTTTTAAGTCGGTATTTTATAACGCTGGGTAGGGAAGGTAACCTAGGCACTTACTGAGGTTCGTTAAACGTCTAGGTATGTGTGTACTTATTAAAACGAGATCATGAAGTCTAGTATAAGTTTTGATTGTTTGCGAAAGCTGAATTTCGTCTAGTAGGTACCTTCAATACTACATTTACTCACAGCAAAGATAACAATACAAATTCTAGTTTTTGCATACGATCATAATTTATTACTCATACTAGGTCTGTATTAATAAAGATTCTCCAAGTACCGTTTGATCTTCATTTAGGTGATTCTCTTCTCAGTCAGTAATAATTGAACATTTGATTCTATGCTAATTAATGTTGTAAATAATTTAAAGAATATTCCTATTGACTGTTATTTCTAGTTTATCAAAACACTGCCTTATTTGATACATTAATAGGCAGTGTTTTGACTTCCGAGTTGCGACTGCCTGCGTAGGTTAACTAAATCGACGACAGTGGGAGCCACCGTCGTCGTCAGAAAAGTATTGAACAGAGGAGCTCGCAGAGCTCGAAAGACTTGGAAAGGGAAAGGTATCCCTATTGTATTACAGGCAGAACGTGGCTTGGAAGTTGTTAAAGAAAGTATTGTTAAATGGTTTATGGTTTTGTTTATTTTACTATTGATATTATTGCAATTATAATAGTGATCACATGTGAGTATTACCCTGTTTTATTAATTCCATCTATTTCAAAACCTTCCTAGTTGACGCATTTGTATTTAAAGTAGAAAACGTTGGCATAAAGCTCGATATGCTAACATTTCAGAATAGGGATTCGAACAAAAGTTGAACTGGATTATTTTTTTACTCCCGCCTACCCTTTACATTTCTTTTTTGTTTCTGTTAAAAAGCATGTTGACGTTATTAAAGTAAAACGAATAGATTAACATTTTATTAAAATTTACATTCAACATGCTCAGTACTTGAATCATTCGATACTAGCCCCCTTATATGTAAACGTTACTTGATATTACTTTAAAAAAAATACATTAAAAAATTATGAGCTGTAGAAATATTGAACAAACATATATTACTTAATATACTATATATAATTATTACGGAACTATTCACGGCTTAAGCTTTTGCAAAGCAACGAATACTTGTCGAGATATCTTTTGCAGTTGATTCACATGGAAAATAAGTGCGACGTTTAACAAAATGTGGCGCAACGTGTGACATCTCAGCCAAGCGCGCCCGCTCGCGTGTCCCTGGTCAGCGTGCCTGCCTGCGTACCCGCAGTGCAGCGCATTCGCTTGTGTGGCTAAAATCGGCGCGCCTGCTCGCGTGCCCGCAGCGCAGTGCGTCCACATGCGTGGCTGAAATCAGTGCACCTGCTGGCGTTCACGCAGCGCATCTCATCTGCTTGCCTGGCTGATATCAGTGCGCCTGCTCGCGTGTCCGCAGCGCAGCTCGTCTGCTTGCCTGGCCAAAATCAGTGCGCCTACCCACGAGCCCGCAGCGACCCACTTCCCAGCGGACTACGTGCAATTTTGCGACGTCTGTGCAGCAGCCATGGTATTTTTGCGAGTCTACTAATTATATTTGCAGAAACTAAAAGTTCCAAAAAAGTTATGCAAGCAGCTGTGGCTATGGGCCACAATATTTGATATTTAATTACATGGGTAATGTAAGATTGCTCCAAGTTTTATCTACGGGGCCAATTGCCTATATTTTCTAAATAATTTTTATTTGATGTGATTTGTTGTATAGTTGGAATATTTTTCTTTAATGTATTTTAATACATAAATATCATGCGAGGTCAACATGGATTATTGGTTCTACATGCTGTTAATAAGTATATATATAAAATATAAATTTAAAAGTACCTACATCTTAATTCACAAATTAGTCAAACAGACCGCCCCTAGCTGTTCCACGAGCAAACCTGAAACTATGTACATCTATATACAGCAAGGACCCAAGTTGGCCTATAAGGCACCGTGATTATAGGTAAATCAAGTGCTCAAGCCCACTACGATAGGGTAGCGTCCCCGTAATCCTAGGCAGCATTGCCTCTCTGAATTGCAATGCTAATACATTAAGTCAAATAAATATTTTGATCACGCGTTGCCTCAACCAGCCCGATATATTATTTTAAATTGGAGATCTTTTAGGAACCGATATTTGATAACAAAGAGTTTACGGCTGATACAACTTATTGAGACATTAACATACATAAACGCTTCCACACTTACAGCCCCACACTAGGTACTACTTGTGTCGTGGGTGCCCGAAACATTTACATCACACACACAATTTCCACAAATTTCATCATTATTTTCGCAAAATTGTAAATGACAGTATGTCAACAAAATTACAATATTGATTGAGACAAAATAATAAATATAAATAAAGTTAATAGATTAAAATAGAGAAAAGTAACTGAAGTCCACGTAATTCAATTTCAATATTATTTGCAAATACCAAGACACGTAAACTGAAGAGGTACAAAGAGTAAGTGAGTAGGAGAACTAAAAAGTATTAAGTATGGAATTTTAATTAAACTGCTTGGTCTTATTGGTTTCATTTTAAAATTAAATTGGTTGTAAAGGTTAATTTTTGTGGTTAGTAAATTTTATGTTTCATGTACTATTTTGTAAGCTCTCACTTAAATGAGCATACAATTTATTTTAACGGCATATAATATACATATATACATACTTTCTAGTATTGAGATTACTTTGCATTTTAATGTTGTTCTGAAGATAATACTAATATTATAGATGTACAATCGTTTCATCTCTGCTAGTTTGTTTTCTTTGTAAATTTTGCAAAAAGGTGTTAAAAGTGATAATGAAATAATATTTTTTAATTTTAGTGTCTAATATCGGCAAATTGGATATTTTAGCTTTTACAGCATCGCCACAGATTTTAATCAAATAGATTTAGTGTGGCTTAACGAGTGAATTATGTATTAAAAGAGATGGAAAAGTTTTGATGGGATTTGTGTGTTACTCAATCATACTAAAACCAATGAAACGAGTTCGGTGAAATTTTAAGATAAGATCGAAATAAGCCTGGATAATTGTAACATCACATAGTTTTATTACAATAACATTGATATTTTATCATCATCATAATCAGCATTCGTCATTGACTCGTAAAAGAACTAGTAAATACTATAGGAGATTTGACGTGACAGACGCGAACGAAACGTCGTGGAAGAGATCTAATGAGAGATGGGATTTAAGTTTTTGGATGGTAATTTGTGGTGTTGGAAATTTATATCTTATTCTCAGACTTACTAGATGTTTGGTGATTTTTCTCTAAAATGAATGAATATGTTTGACGAGTCCATGCACTGTTACGAATACATATCTTTCTTATAAGATGTTATTTTTCTGTATGACAGTACATTAATTATATCCTATTCTTCTATTCTATTAAAGTTGAGTGACATTATGTGCATACATACGTAAAAGCTACCAAAGTAGTACACAAAAGTTACATATACAGAAAAATACAAGATACATTGTATCATAGCTTTAAGCTTACACTTTAAAAACGCAATCTTGCGATAAGTACTTTTAGATAGTTTACTTTATTAATGCTGACGATAACATGCACTACTGATTTTGGATATTCTTTAGGAAGAATACTTGAATATAACAAATGTTTCTCGAAGACTCGTCTCTCGGAGTTACCTACAACATAATTTAGGTTTATACATTGCTGTATTCATACATACTTACAAAACATCATGATGTTTCGCTAATGTAACAAGAATTTAATAATATTAATTTCTCAGCGGGCACTGCGTAATAATATTTTCCATTCACAAATAATTTACTTTTATTCCTAAATATTTACAAATACCGTACATTATTTATCGTTTTGAAGGCTTATTATAACGTTTACAATTTTATGCTCCTTCATAGTGATAAATGTGTTTCTTCCCATAGTTTGTCCTTGGAGATGATATATTACTTGCATTCCTCAGTTTAATTTTTTTTCTCCTTTCACCATCTAAACTTGAGATTCCAATTACGGTAGCAAAGCCTTTTATCCATTACACAGTGCGAATAACGCCCTACAAGAAGATATACTGTTGTTTACTAATGAGGGCTTGGACATATACCTGTTTATTTTTAGAATAGTGATTAAATCATGCCACTAACTACCAAACTTGGCAAATGCAATCCAAGACTATTCATTCATTACAACACATTTTTTCGTATTCATATTCAATCGCTTATTACATTATAAATATGTTACATAGTTCTAAAAAAAATTACTTTGTATTGTCTATATAATATTATGTACCCAGTAAGGGCAATGAAACACGGGAAGTAGCTGGATCGATATATTTTTTGTAAGTATTTAATGTCAATACTGAATTTTATTCTCATTTAAAACATTAAACATACATTATATATGATAAGTCTATATTATAAAATATACACAAAAAAAAAAAAAAACTCATTTCTGATGGTGAGGCAGGACGAGTTGTGAGTTTTAAACTTTCATACTCATAAAAAAAAATTGCGTGCAAAATATAATATCTTATAACAATACGTATATATATAACGTATATCTTTAATAGGATCTAAGTAAATTCAGGTTGGTCTTACTCATATGGAAGTAATGAATGTTTGCATATATATATACCTAATGTGTAGCCTGTTATAGTACTTTTACTGATACTTACCTGTAGTACCCAAATACTTTTTATAAGTGAGTCGGTATCGGTAAGTCAGTGAGTCGGTAATTAAACATCATCATTCCTATATATTACTTGTCGATTTCACCAGGTGTGTGGTGTACATGTTTTAACAATATTTGGGAACACTAGAAACATGTGAGACAAAAACACACACGTTGGTAAAATACCTTTGATGGTACCATGAATAAAAAAAAAAAACATAAATCCTCCCAACATAATAATATGACTTTGCTCTATTCACATTAATCGGCCTTGTATGCTGACTCCGCCTCGTATGTAGATACGTATTCGTAAGCTGACACAGCCGTGTATGCTGATCTGGTCTTGATTGCAGATGCGGCCTTGTATGCCGATCACGCCTCGTATGTAGATACGTTTTTTTTTTTGTAACCTGACTAAGCCTTGTATGCTAATCTGGTTAAAATCGGATGCGGCCTTGTATGCCGATCCTCTGATCTGGTCTTGTATGCAGATGCGGCCTTGCATGCCGATCACGCCTTGTATGTAGATACGTCTTTTTTTTTGTGACCTGACTAAGCCTTGTATGCTAATCTGGTTGAAATCGGATGCGGTCTTGTATGCCGATCCTAACTTGAATGTAGAACATACACACATACATACATACTTACATATAGTCACGCCTCTTTCCCATTGAGGTAGGCAGAGACTACTTTTCTCCACCTGCTATGATCCTGACACATATCTTTTGCTTATCCTACATTTATGAGTCTTTTAATACATGCTCGTTGGTTTCTCAATATTGGTCACTACATCTTCTATCACGTTGCAATCTTCCCTAATCACAATATTCCTCGCCTAGTCTATCAGAGTCACTCCAGCTATATTTCTTAGCCCTCTCATTTCCACAGCATTTATCTTACTTTCATGCTTTTTCTGCTAAACCCAACACTCGCTACCATACATAATTGTTGGCACCAGCACCCTCTATGGAAATCTTGCCTTTTTAGACACTTTCTGACTGTTAATAAAGGTATGTAGGGCCCCATTCATTCGGTTCCCTGCCAACACTCTTCGCTCAATATCACTGTCATATTTGCCGTCTCTTGTAAACTTTGACGCCATGTACACAAACTCTTTCACTTGTTTCACCCTTTCACTTTCAATCATAATGGCGCTAACTGTCATACTTTCAAAAATCATTATTTTCGTCTTGCTCACATTTATTTTCATTCCTTTACTTTTAAGGCACTATGCATAATATCGACCATCAACAGCAACTCCCCCTCTAATGAAGCCAAATTGACCTGATCATCGGCGTAAAGTAAGCATTTGATGGTCAAGTCATTCATTTTTAACCCAAAAGAGTGCTCTTTCAAATTTTTCATGCAATTGTCCATGAATAGGTTGAACAGCCCTGGAGTAGCTACACATCCCTGTCTAACACCTTTATCGAAGTTAAACCACTCTGTGTCAGCTCCGTTGATCCTAACACAAGCCCTGGAACCTATGTATGTAGAAACGGCTTAGTAACCCAATGCAGCCTTGTATGCTGATCTAGCCTTAAATGCTTATCCGGCCTTGTATGCCGATCCCGATTCGTAAATATTTTTTTTTCAACCTGACATAGCCGTGTTGCTGATCTGGTTGAATGCGGATGCGGCCTTGTATGCCGATCCTTACATGTATGTAGAAACGGCTTTGTAAGCCGAAACAGCCGTATATGCTGATCTGGCCTTGTATGCCCATGCGGCCTTGTTAGCCCAAACACCCTTTTATACCGAACCGAATGAACCGGACTTGGTGCCAAAGCGGACTTGGTGCTGAACCGGACTTGATGCCGAAGCGGACTTGATGCTGAACCGGACTTGATGCCGAACCGGACTTGGTGCTGAACCGGACTTGGTGCTGAACCGGACTTGATGCCGAAGCGGACTTGATGCCGAAGCGGACTTGATGGCGAAGCGGACTTGATGCCGAAGCGGACTTGATGGCGAAGCGGACTTGGTGCTGAACCGGACTTGGTGCTGAACCGGACTTGATGCCGAAGCGGACTTAATGCCGAAGCGGACTTGATGGCGAAGCGGACTTGATGCCGAAGCGGACTTGATGCCGAAGCGGACTTGATACCGAAACGGACTTGATGGCTATATGCCCTGCGTTCTACATAGTGCTTCCGGCGTTGGTGTATTCTGATATTATGGTATTTTGGTGCTCAAACTCTATGCTATTGGCAAACAAAATAGTTTTCATACTTTCTAAATGTTTAAAGCATCTTTATTTTTTTTCTCTTATTTGCTTTTATACATAGATTACTAGTTATAGTTTAATTATAGTCTAACGTAGATTATACATTCCTAACGATATAGCTTAAGTAACTTGTAATCCACCTTTTATTGTAATTATGAAATTTTGCTATTTTGCTTACTTTCTTTTAAGCACGAGGTCGTACTTTATTGTTTCGGATGGCCGACTGTTGTAAATAATTTAAAGAATATTCCTATTGACTGTTATTTCTAGTTTATCAAAACACTGCCTTATTTGATACATTAATAGGCAGTGTTTTGACTTCCGAGTTGCGACTGCCTGCGTAGGTTAACTAAATCGACGACAGTGGGAGCCACCGTCGTCGTCAGAAAAGTATTGAACAGAGGAGCTCGCAGAGCTCGAAAGACTTGGAAAGGGAAAGGTATCCCTATTGTATTACAGGCAGAACGTGGCTTGGAAGTTGTTAAAGAAAGTATTGTTAAATGGTTTATGGTTTTGTTTATTTTACTATTGATATTATTGCAATTATAATAGTGATCACATGTGAGTATTACCCTGTTTTATTAATTCCATCTATTTCAAAACCTTCCTAGTTGACGCATTTGTATTTAAAGTAGAAAACGTTGGCATAAAGCTCGATATGCTAACATTAATAAACTGCAATCTTCTCTAAATGCCTTCTTGATTAATAATTGAATTTTGACTTGAGTATGCGTTAACATGTGTGTGCATTACATAAGGAAATTACTAATATAGTCTTTTAATTGATTCTTAGTCAAAGATTTGAAGCCTTGATTTGATGCAAGCATCAAGATATCAAGTAATACCATATATTACTTGGTTTAGGTATTCATAAGACTTGAGTCGAGGTTCAGGTGAGCGCTACTCGTCTAGTTACAGATTTGCAATTCGATTAATGAGCATAGTTAATTAATTAAAGCGTTACTTGAACAAGATTTTGAGTTTGATTTATACTAAGAAAATACCCCATATCCATGCAGTAGTTACTTGTTCAGAGGAAGGTAGATATTCTTTTTTCGCCTTCTAAGCAGGTGTATCCGATTCGATTTCCGGCGGGAACACAAGTTTTCTCTACAAGTAAAATTTATATTTCTGGTTGTAATTGTGTGTGTGATGTGAATGTTGCCGGCACCCAGGACACAAGTCATCTAACTTAGTGTGGGGCTGTCAGTGTGTAAGCGTTTATGTTTATATAATAGGTATGTTTAAACTTACGAGTCTTTAATTACAAAAAAAAACACAAACTTTCGGATTTTGGTATAATATTTATGTGCCTTTCCGCGGCTTCGCCAGCTTAGGGATAAACTTAGGCTGTCCTTTTCCAGGGTCTAACGAGACTTTTTATCAATATAGATACAACATTTCATTCAAATCGCTCCGGCCGTAACAGAGATTATTTCAAACATACACACTCTGATTCCATTCGCACGAAGCGTTTAGTTTTAGCACTTTCATTATCAGAACTGCAAAAGAATGGAACGCCCTACCGAGTACCGTCTGGCGTCTACTGTGTTTCCCGAAAAGTGGAATATGGGGTTGTTCAAGAAGAGAGTAAATAGGTATTTACTGAGCAAGCGTGCTCCATCTTCGACCGCATCGTCACTTTCCATCAGGTGAGATTGTGGTCGCTGGCTTTGTCCCAAATAAATAAAAAAGACTCAATGTTACGGATTTATAATAAAGATCTCCGAAGCGGTATAGGAAAACATATATTCGTGTGAGATGGGTAGCTACACTCTGGTACCTTTAAAGTCATCCTATTCTAGTGCCTAGTGTAGGTAGATATTGTTGATAGCAACACATCAAACAAACAAATCCGTCCGGAGTTTTGCCGCGAACGTGAAAAAATGGCGTTGTTGATTTTGTATAATTTTCCAAAACCTGTGATTCTTCGAGTGTTAATGTGTAATAATGGTGGATTATTAACCGTTAAAACTTAGTAAATGTTCATAAATGTAGGCAAGTCATACAAAGTTGAAAAACGTGATTTTCGCCTTCGCTCCAAAACTCCAATAGAAGTTCTAGTAAAGTTTCTACCACTTTACTAGGGCATGACTTGACTATGACTGACTACTTGACTTTGACTGTGACTTGTGACTAAGACTTTTATTATGAAGAATAGAAATTGTTAATATTTGTTTAATATTTCGACTGAAGGACTATGCATCCATGGTCATGAAATAATTAAAAAAAAAAAAAAAAAAAAACAAATCCGTCCAGCCTTTTCAGACATAGAAGATCATGGCAGGTTTATTGTTATTATTTATTTTAAGGGCCTCACAGAGGTCTAAGAGTCTTAGAGGGAGGTCTAAGCACATGAAAACTGGAACCAACGTATTAATTGTAAGATAATAGCTATAATCATTCATTTTGTTTACTGTATTTATAAGTTATATGTAACGTTTGGTAACGAGCATCTGTTGATTGGACTGGCGTACTGATATTGACATTTCAAGGCGGTTGACACTGACAGATGCTCGTCACCGACAGACAGATCATTTTTCGATTGTCGGTGGTATTAGGTTCGGTCTTTGGGCATTCTATAACTACCGGCAGAACGAAAAGGACACAATTCTGTAAAACGAATAAAATCGAACTATATCATCGGAATCCTGGTTTTAATATTGAAGTTGAAGGCTAATCCTTTTATCTCAGAAGTGGGATAAAGTAAACACTCCCACAATTCACGGAAATAACATCACGAAAGGATTTTTTTTTTCCCGAATCTTGGAGTTTTTGAATTACCTTTGTCTCATGAAAAATGGAGCGTGTGGACAATCATAATAATCGGAAGAGCCGTTCTCGTCACACTCCAGAGCCGAGACGTAAGCGTCGTCATGGTTATAAAGACAGCAAAAGTCGATCAAGTGAGCCCAGACATAGCAGACGCAAGAAACACAAACGCAGCCAATCACCTGACCAAGATGTACGGAGAAGTCGATCTAAAACGCGCGCTGAAGGACGACGTCGGCGTAACCGGAAGCGCAGCCGGGGGCGTGAACATGACCAACGACCGAGTCGCAGCCGGGAGAGAAAGCAGACGCATGATCAACACGAGACAAGGCGTCGACGCAGGTCGTCGGATCGTGGCAGCAGGCATGGCTCCTTTAACAGTAGCGTAAGTGGCGCATCGACGCCGACAAAGAAACAAGTAAGTCAACCGGTTTTGTCGAATGAAACTCAATTATTTCTTAGCGAGATTATCAAGTCGTTGTCTAGTGCTAGGCCGGAAGGCAACAAATTCCCAATGTTAGGCAATGTCATCCCCGAGTTCGACCCCATGATCAAGGGTCAAACTATCCACATGTGGTTAAATAAGGTGGATGAATGTGGTAGGTTATATAAATGGGGCGATGATCAGATCATACATTATGCATTGCCTAAGCTGACAGGTGTTGCCCGTACGTGGTATAACGCCTTACCTACAATGTCATTTTCGTGGCCCGAGTGGAAAAACAAATTGATTGATTCTTTTCCTAGTAGTGATGATTATGCTGAATTATTAACCGAAATGTTGTCTAAACGTGTGAAATATGGTGAGTCGTTGGAATTATATTATTATGAAAAAATAAACCTATTGAATCGTTGCGAAATTTCCGGAAGACGTGCAGTTGATTGTCTATTATACGGTATTGATGATCGGTCCTTGAGGTTAGGTGCGAAGGCAACGAAATGTCAAGAACCAGAAGAGGTGCTAAATTATTTTCAGTCGATTAAACAGCAAGGACGGGAGGTTGATAAGATAAAAACTAATCAAGACAAAAGAATCATCCCGCCGAATAGCGCTACCTCGAGTTTTAAGCAATCTGGCGGTAATGATTTTAAATCTTCTAAAACTCAGTCCGGTACGTCCGTTGTTTGCTTCAACTGTAATGAGACAGGGCATTTTAGTTACAAGTGCACCAAGAAGATATTGAAATGCGGCGTTTGTAACAGGTTAGGGCACTTAGCTAATAATTGTCCACGCTTACCAAGTGAACCGAATAAAAAGACCGACACTGAGAAAACAGTTATGCGCGTAGACGTTGAGAGCTCTAGTAATGATAAATATATAGTGTCATTGAAAGTGAACAATACTGAGACGGAAGGGTATTTAGATTTGGGCAGTCAATGTACTCTAATACAGCGTAGTGAAGCATTAAGATCCGGAATTGTCTGGTCAGTAGGTGAACTACCCGTTATGCGAGGGTTGGGAAACAATATGGTCATACCTATAGGAACTGCAAGTGTAGATATTGAGATACATGGAATCACAGAAAATGTTAATGCATACATAGTTGAAGATGGCATAATTAAATATCCGGTACTGGTTGGTCATAGTTTTACCGAAAAGCCTGGGATAGTTATAACAAAGACAACGGATGCTTTGGTAATTAGGAGGGAGAGCAGAACAAAATTATGCCTACTAGTTAAGAACGATATTGCAATTGAACCAACGCGAATGGCGATAATTCCGGTCCATACTGATCAAAATTACTCTGGTTTTGTCTACGTTAAGGGTTCATTAAGGGGCGAGCCCACCAAAGAATTTTACCTTTTACCAGGCGAATATGAAATAGAGAATGGCGTTGGGGCACTGATAGTTCAAAATCTTAGTTGCAAATCACTGACGCTGAATAAAGATTCACTGCTCACTCGAGCAGCTAGTGCCGAAAATAGTTTTAGTGTCAACATACTCGACCTCAATGATCCGGGTACTAAATCTGATCTGGATTACGGCAACCATTTAACTGCCGGTGAAATTCGTCAACTTGAGAGACTTCTTGAAAAGTACGAGTGCTGTTTTGCTTTTGGTTTGAAAGATCTGGGCTATACAAGCGTAATTCAAATGGAGATCGAGTTGAATGACACCCAGCCAGTCGTTTACCGCCCTTATCGGCTTTCGTATCCCGAACGTGAGTCAGTACGGACAATGGTGCAGGAAATGATTGATGCTGATATTGTATGCGAATCTAACTCCCCATATGCTAGTCCAATTCTCCTTGTGAAGAAAAAGACTGGCGAAAAGAGATTGTGTGTCGATTACAGAGCCCTTAATAATAAAACTCGTAAAGAACACTATCCTTTACCATTAATCGACGATCAATTGGATAGATTATCGGGCAATTCTCTTTTTATTAGTCTTGATCTCGCATCTGGGTACTACCAGATTCCAATAGCCGAATCGTCGCAAGAGCTTACCGCATTCGTTACACCTGATGGCCAGTATCAGTTTAAGCGAATGCCTTTTGGATTAGCAAACGCTCCTTCAGTTTTTCAAAGGGCAATGAACAAAGTATTCTCTAAATTAAAATATATAGTTATCTATATGGATGACATATTAATTCCGGCTGGGTCATTTGACGAAGGTATAGTGAGGTTAGAGGAAGTTCTTCAACTCTTATCCGAAGCGGGCCTTACTCTCAAGTTGAAGAAGTGCCACTTTTTCAAAAAGGAATTAGATTTCCTTGGTTTTCACGTATGTGGAGATGGTGTGCGACCGGGATCGCGAAAAACTATTGCCATTTCTAACTTCCCCGTGCCCCAAAATGTACACGAAATAAGACGCTTTATTGGCCTCGCCAGCTTCTTTCGGCGATTTGTTAAAGACTTTGCATTATTAGCATGCCCACTGACCAATTTATTAAAAGCCAAATTTGAATGGAAATGGACTGAAGAATGTGCGGAGGCATTCAATAAGATAAAGGAAAAACTCGTAGAACGACCCATATTGGCCTTGTTTGATGCTCGACTAGAGACCGAATTGCATACTGATGCTTCTAAGATAGGTGTCGCAGGTATACTTATGCAACGCGGTCATGATGGGCATTTAAAACCAGTGTCGTATTACAGTCGCAAAACGACGGAAGATGAACAAAAGCTCCATTCTTTCGAGCTCGAAACCTTGGCTGTCATTGCTTCGTTAAGTCGTTTTCGCGTATATTTGCTGGGGTTACGATTCAAGATTGTGACAGATTGCAATGCTTTGAGAACCACTTTGACGAAGCGTGATTTGATTCCTAGGATTGCGCGATGGTGGGTGCAGCTACAGGAGTACGATTGTAATATCGAATATAGACCGGGGGCACGTATGGCTCATGTCGACGCCCTTAGTCGTGCTCCGGTTGCGGAACTCACCACAGAGACAAACACACATGTAATCGACGTTTTGCAAGCAGAAGTGACGGATTGGATTTCAACCGTCCAAAGTAATGACGAAGAAATAAAACGAATCAGAGAGATTTTATTAGACGATCATACCAAGGTTGTAGTTGATGTTAGAAATAATTATCAGATTAAAGGGAAACATGTGTATCGTATTACAGGAGAAGGGATTCGTTGGGTCGTGCCAAGAGGCGTGAGATGGCAAGTCCTTCGAATGAACCATGATGACGTAGGACATTTTGGTTTCGAAAAAACTCTAAGTAGGTTAAAGGCATCATTTTGGTTCTCTAAAATGCGCCGTTTCACAAAAAAATATGTTTCGTCATGCTTGCAATGCGCACACCATAAAGCACCATCAGGTCAAAAAGAGGGTTTACTACATCCCATACCCAAAGTAGAAATGCCGTTTCACACGTTGCATGCAGACCACCTCGGTCCGTTCATTCGTTCTAGGAGAGGCAATGTGTATATACTGGTGATCGTCGATGCATTTACGAAATTTGTTAATATACGTGCCGTAAAGGACACAAAAACGGCAACTGCTATCAAAGTATTCAAGGAATACTTTAGCAACTTTGGTTCGCCGTCACGACTTATTACTGATCGTGGTTCATGCTTCACTAGTGCCAAGTTCAAAGAATTCATAGGAAAATTAAATATAAAGCATATATTAAATGCAGTTGCCACTCCAAGAGCGAACGGACAGGTCGAACGCTATAACCGCACCATATCAGATGCGTTGAGTACAAAGTGTCACGGCAAAAGCGAAAATACTTGGGACGAATACGTGGGCGACATACAGTTAGGTATTAACACGACTGTGAATAAAACCACTGGAAAAAGTCCATCAGAATTATTATTTGGGTGCAAATTGATGACGACGTCCGAAAATATGTTAGCTGACGTGATTTCCGAAACATCCCATTTAGTTAGTGGTGACGATCTCATGGAGTTGAGATCTGCTGCTAAGAACAAGATCGATAGTGATCAACAGCTTGCTAAGGCAAGATTTGACGCGAAAAGGAAGAAACCTAGATCATATAGTGTCGGAGATCTTGTTAGAATAGAAAGGACTGTAATAGACAAAGAACACATGGGCAAATCAAAGAAACTTATTCCTAAGTTTCAAGGTCCATATCGAATCATAAAGATTTTACCCAATGAACGGTTTGTAGTTGAAGACACTCCTCTTACTAGGAAGGGAAACAAAAGATATGAAAACGTAGTAGCAATTGATAAAGTATACCCTTGGCTCAATTTCAACGATTACAGTAGTGGCAATGAAACAGAAGATGAAACTGATGGAAGTGAGTGTGAATTAGATAATGAAATAAATAGTGTATGATTTGATTATCCTTATTGAAATGAATCGGTGTAAACGTACAGGTTTTGTAACTCGTGATCAGTATATACATGAAAAGCATTAAGAATAGACTTGGTTTGTAAAGATAGTTATATCACATTAATACATATAAAATTATCCCAGAAAATTTAATAACACTAATCATAAATAGTAGATGAGTATTAATTAGACTTAGAGATAACGAATTAATTGACTCAGAATTGGATGACTTGACTTGATAAGTAAAGAGATTGAACCACCATGAGCGATCAGTGCAGAGAATGAACGTTACTGTTACCACAGTTTCGCACAGATGGTCGTAGATTGTGGTGGGGATATCATGAGCACAGGTTTCGAGCAATCAGTGCAGAATACGAACGGTATCAATTGTATTGGTATCGCACAGATGATTGCAGATCGTGACCCATTGTGTAAGATAATAGATTAGATTTAGCTTAATTATAATTAGTAATGATT
The DNA here is from genome assembly GCA_948107665.1 of Lomographa bimaculata. Classification (NCBI taxonomy): domain Eukaryota; kingdom Metazoa; phylum Arthropoda; class Insecta; order Lepidoptera; family Geometridae; genus Lomographa; species Lomographa bimaculata. The sequence continues at coordinate 12,037,932 of OX403587.1, read as the reverse complement.
ATTATTTTCTGAGTCGCACAGGTTATGAGCAATCAGTGCAGAATACGAACGGTATCAATTTTATTGGTATCGCACAGATGATTGTAGATCGTAACAGACTGTGCAAAATATATAGTGTGCAATTGATAATTATAATTGATAATATATTGTTATAACAAATAATATTCTCTATTCTAAGTTTAATTGTTATGTGAAATTTTGTATTCGCTTAACGGAACTTGTATTTTTCTTGTATTTTCATTTATCTGTATATATTTCAGTGTGAGGACACACATATTTAAGGATGGCCGAGTTGTAAGATAATAGCTATAATCATTCATTTTGTTTACTGTATTTATAAGTTATATGTAACGTTTGGTAACGAGCATCTGTTGATTGGACTGGCGTACTGATATTGACATTTCAAGGCGGTTGACACTGACAGATGCTCGTCACCGACAGACAGATCATTTTTCGATTGTCGGTGGTATTAGGTTCGGTCTTTGGGCATTCTATAACTACCGGCAGAACGAAAAGGACACAATTCTGTAAAACGAATAAAATCGAACTATATCATCGGAATCCTGGTTTTAATATTGAAGTTGAAGGCTAATCCTTTTATAATGCAGTACTGAGGTAAGTCCTGGAACCATTGACGACCCAGGTGGCGCAGTGGACAGGTGTCCGCCCTCTGCGCCGTGGATCCTGGGTTCGATTCCAGGCAGGAGCACAAATTCCTTCCCAAGGGGATATTTGTGCTTCTGGTTCTGGGTGTAATGTGTGTGTGTGTGTGTGTGTGTGTGTGTGATATGTGAATGTTTCCGGCACCCACGATACAAGTCTTTAAACTTAGTGTGGGGCTGTGAGTGTGAACGCGTTTTCGTTTCTTTCTTTCTTTTCTTTCATGGAAGAGCTTGCGCTACTGATGTTACAATTATACAAGTGCGTTACTTTGTTATTAAGGCCATCAGTCATCAATAGCCGCGTACTGATTGAGCGAGCAGCCTCGCGAGGCTGCCTCGGACATATGCCGCAGTACGCATGCCGCGCGAGGCGGCCTCGGTCTGTAAGTTTTCTAATCCGAGGCTGCCTCGCGCGGCAAGGCCGAGCCACCATGAGCATCGACGCTCAGTTTAACTTGAAGTCGAATAGAGACCGCGCGTGCGTATAGTTTGCCTGAGACCACCATGAGGCCGCACATTCGGAAAGCTGTCGCTACCACTGCCTTTTCAATAATTCTAAGGCTAAGCTATTGGAAGGTTCATTTCCTGGCTTATTTTTCTCCATGCATCTTCCCTTAGTCCTCTATTTGTGTAATCAGGACATTGCGCATCCCAAAGTCGTCTATATTCACCATATAGTTGTATTAATTTAAGACACTGTTCTTTATCCATGACGCACAACTAACACGCAACGAACAAGCGAGGCAAAACACTACCGTCTTGAGTGAGCGCGGCAAACGTACTGAGGCGCCTTTGAGCATCGACAAAAACCAACAACGCTCGGCTCGGGCCGCGGCACGCTCGGGCGAGGCAGCGCGTGCGTTTGCCTCGGGCGAGGCACGTCTTGACCGACCGAACGCGAGGCAGCCTCGCGAGGCTGCTCGCTCAATCAGTACGCGGCTATTGACAAAATAAGCATTATTCCGTTGAATTAAGAACCTACTTCTATTTTTTGGGAGTTGGGTTATAGTCTATAAGTCTAGGGCTAGTTTTATGAAATAAAAATGAAGGATGCCGAAGATAAAGCTGTAAAGTCGGATTTTTTAAGCTTTGCTTGCGTATAAATTATTTTTAAGGCGAACACGTTAGGTATACCTACTAGTTACGACAGCTGAAGAACTGGAGATGGATCACAAAACAGTTTTGGCCATTTAAAAACCTATGTTTGAAAAGTGGTTTACCTACAACAAAACCACCAAAACGGTGCGAAATAGATCGTGGTCTAAGGGCGGTCAAGCTACTACAACGGGTTCATGTCGCTACCTACAAGATGGTAAAAAGTTATCGAACAAAAGGGCATATAATTATGATTAAACTAGCGACCCGCCTCGGCTTCGCACAGAACTTAGGGCGACTTGGTTGCAACATATTGTTTCTTTATAACTAGGTACTTACATATTAACTTAACTAGGTTTATATATTAAACATATAAACCTTCCTAGAGAATAGATAATTGAGCTTTATGAACCTTCCGTAAAAATAATCTGACTGTGAATGTTGAAAACCGCATCAAAATCCATTGCGTTGTTAAGAAAGAGTTAGCGGATATACCACAGATATATAGCCTGGGTTTAGTCTTTGGGATATACAGACACCAAACTGTAGGTTTGTTTCATATCTCGATGATAGACAAAGACGCGGCAAGCTACTTTGTTTTATTAATCGAGCGAAGCGAGATCTAAGTTGACTTAGGTCGTTCAGCACGCGCACATTTCCGGGGAAAGATAGTGACTGCTAGCGCGACCCTATCTTGCCCCACCTCGGCGAAGGACTGCTCACAGGGGGGGTTTTTAGTGGGTTCGAGCCCCACACACCCCTTTCCTTCACCCCTGGGAAGGAAAGGAAGTGGCAGGCATTTTCCCAGCCACAAAAAAAAATTGGTCGTTCAGCACTTTATCCGTTCGTCCGTCAAACCATACAAGCAAATAACTTCAAATTCTCAGAGTATGTAAAGCTGTGGCCCAAAGCCAGATATCTAATACCTTTAAACGAGCAATTCGTATATAAATAATTTGAATCTCGGAAACGGCTCCAACGATTTTCATGAATGCAGGGGGTTTCGGGGGCGATATATAGATCTAGCTAAGTTTCATTTTTAGAAAATGTATTGGTACTGGCAATTAAAATACCAATACCAATAAATTTTACTACCATGGCCGATTTTTCAACTGTCTGATAAAAAAAGGACAAATAGTTAAGGTGTATCCTTCCCGCTAATAACACATTTCGAATAGCTTACACAGATTTGAGAACCTCATCCAAAATTCTGTTTATTGGTAGTCATATTTGCAACCCAATCCAATTCCTTAGCTTGAGACTTAAGAAAAACAATCAAATAATAGAAACAGTAATTATATTAAAACAGTAATATTGTAGACTAGTATAAAAATAGCCAAAGCTACAACACTGAGCAATTTAATTTTGTGACTCCTTATTAGTCCTTATGCTATAGTTAATAACATATATTTTTATATAAATACATATTTGTCATATCAAACTAATCTATACATAAAAATATAGGCACTATGTGCATTGGTAACAAAGTTACCGTTAAGTAGTAGCTAGATATTGTGAGTGAATTGCTTCGGTGAATCGCTGTTGTTCTTATATCTGATTTCTTTAATGGTAAGTTGCTTCCCTTGGTGTATTCGTTGAAGATGGCTTCTCATATCGTAAGACCTGGAGAATGATCTGTGACAGACTGGACATTGGGTCTTTCCAGCGTGAGAATCCTTGTGTAGGGTCAATGAAGTGGGATGCTTGAAACCTTTTGGACATAATTGACAGCGAAACTTCACCAGATCTGATTCTGTAAAGGAAAAATATTGCTTAATGTAGGTTGACAGTGTAATACAAATGTTTGCAAACTAAAACTAAGTGATGTATATTTATGATTTGTGCCCGAAATAATAACCAAACTATAAGGTGAACATGTGTAACGGTTAACAAGTACATCACTATACCAGCTATGTTTGCAACCTACTTATAAACCCTGATGCATAAAGGATTGGCTGATACCTTTTAGGTTATTTTGTCTCTTTATTACAATAATTCTATGTTATTTGAATATAACTAAACGCAAGCAAAGCTTTAAAAATACCTACTTTACCGCTTTATCTTCGGAACCTTGATCAGATCGAATTTGTTTTTATATTGACTTCATATGCACAATTTTTTTTCTACAAATAAAAGCTTACTGTGAAAATAGTATATTTTCAATCGGTAAAAATTTATTTTAACAGAGACTTCATGTCACAAACACATCACACATTTACAAAATTATGGATTTATAATATAATTGGGGTATATAATTTATCTTCTTCTTTGTCTTTCTCTCACTAATGAACATCGTGACCCTCTTACACAATCGTGTTGGGTTTCAGCCCCTGGCCTGAAAAGTAAACCCTAGTGCCCTTATATATTAATTTATCTTAAAATTTTGTATGATAATATATTATAATGTAATGAATAATAAAGTTTGTATCTTAAGGATAGAGACTCGTACATAAGGATTTAATGTTTTATCAGTTTGTTTTTTCAGATAGTGCATTGTGCTATTGAGTACAAAATAATCAAAGCGAATTTGATAAGATCACTTGTCTAAGCACATTGTAAATTACATCATAGGTATATCTACCAATCTTTTTTCTCTTAGAACTTTCTAGGAAATTAACAATAATTAAATGAAAGTAAAGCTTAAAAAAACCAACTTCAGCACTTATATTTTGGTTTTGGCTTGATCGATTTTGATAAAATTTATAAGTGACCATCTCTGAAGTATAATCTACCAAACAACAAAAATCATGAGAATCAAACAATTGAGAATGTCTTTTTTTAAAGTCAGTTGAAAATACTTTGTGACAGCCTAAATTAAGCCATAAGTAGGTTGTGGATAAGGTATAACCTGCACCAGTTATCCTGATAGGGTAAAATTCACTATTCTATCAGGATAACATTATCCTATTATAAAATACCTCTCGCAGATTACAATCCCGGAGTGGTGAAACTTTGTCAACAAACCCGCTTCAAAACTTTTCGGTAACTTACTGAATTAATAGAATTAAATAAATTTATCTTTAAAAATACATTTTAATGTATGACTAATTGAAGTAAAGCAATACCATAATGTTGTTTATTTGCATCAAATGTGAGTATAATTTCTAGTGATGTTGCATTTGAGTAATACGAAATGACATATTTCAAATTTAATTAGAATGATGGTGTACACCAACTAAAATAAAAAGATAACATTGTTTTGTTGAAACTAAAGATAATTTTTTCTGTATTTCCAATCACACCGCATTTATCATAAACTGCAAAATGACGACGGATGGATGTGGTTATACTTGTAATTGTGACAGATTTGACTTCACGTAGCCTAACATTCAACTGTTCTGGATCAAAAATTATAATTACATTAAATTAAAATATTTTTGATAGATTCTGATGCATACAATTTACATTATTTTATATTCCTTAGGCATTGATTAATTTATGCGGTCATTTTCAAATATGACAGTTGTCTTGAACAAAATAGTATCTAACACTGTCACTTAATCTTCATAATATGACCCAAGACCACTGCAAAGCGTTTGAAATATCAATAATATGAAATAATGTTAAAAATAGATGACTAAATCCATTTAAGTTGTTTAATTCTGTTAATTACAATTTCATTGTAATATCCTACGATGCCATAAATTATTAATATCTGATCTGCCCAGTAGATTTGTAACTTGGCAAAATAGAGAGATTAAGACACTTTTTTATCTATGACCAGAATCACCAATAATTCTGTATTTATGAGGTAAAATTATAAAACAAACATTATTGCGTTCACAGTCACAGCCCCACACTAAATTCGATGACTTGTATCGTGAGTGTTTTACTGCCGGGAATCGTGCCCGATACCTCACTTAGAAGACGAGCGCTCACCCAACCAACCCAAGGGGCAGTTCAAAGACTAAATGACAATGTACCTGAACTATTTTTTTCCGTTAAGTCTTCAGCTGAAGTAGATTGCATATCGACCTGCATTTCTTCACTTGGCGGAGTGGCTTCTTTTGGTCTCAGACTTACACCTTCTTCGGCATCACTAACTGGTATAGGTACAACATCTTGCGATAATTCTATAGCACCATTTTCAGGTTCAGGCACAAGTATTACAGGGCTAGCTTGTGGAATGTACTCCTCTCTTACTGGCTGCATTGTCGCTAGATTTATTGGTTCGTCAGAAGGACCAGGCACGTTGTCTTCTGGGAATCTACTCGACTTAGCACTTAAATCTAAGGATATAGTGTCAGTTATTCTCAGCTGTTTCTGAGAAGATTCTTCCTCCACATTATCAGTCAAACCTTTTACCTCCAAAAGCTCAGCTGTATTCAAGAATGACTCAAGCTGCTCCTGAAAAATATTCACTTCACCGTGGTACATAAAATTAATGATTGCATTCAAGTCTTCATACTTGAAGTTACGGAATATTATCACAGGATGTTGGCAAGGATTCTCTTTGAAGATTTGCTTGAAATAGTTGCTGCAGGCCGATAGCAACATTTTATGTGCTTTTATTTTGCCTCCATCGCAACACAGGGTCACGTCCACCAAATCGTTCTCAAAACGGAGGACATTGAAAGCCTCTGTTACGTGGGATACGTAATTATTCCAGCGTAGTGAATACTGCGGTGCATTATTCATTATAATATTTCGAAAAACTTAAGTCTCAATATACCTACAGTAAATTAAATCAAAGTCAGCGCAACTATCACGACAAAAACATTAAAATAAAAAGTTTACTTTCGTTTCGACGAGGTTAAAAATTCTTGTAAACTTTTTTTGTAGTTTCCCTTTACATTTTAACGTCAACGTCAAAATCTCAAAAGATATTCTGCCAATTTAATTTATGAAACTTGCCTACGTTCCTTTCAGCGTCCGCAACGCTCGCAGATTTCTTGCCTGAATGCGCTCGAGTAGGTGAGTGTGTGCAAAAGTGTGTACCTCACCTTTAAAGCCCTCCAGAAAAAACAGAATATTTTCAGCAGAAGCTTATGCAAACTCAAGTCCTATTTTGCCTGATTTAATTAGCAAACTAGCGACAGCGGTGTCAAAATGGTCGCAAGATTGTAAATCATAGTACGACACGGATCTCTTGGTAGTCGGTGACAGTCCGAACTAACGCAGCCATCTTGTAAAGTGTCACTTTTGACATATCGGTCAGTCCGTATATTATGGCTGTCAAGGATGTTGTAGCTAAAGTAATCCGTAGGTTTGTTTCCTATCTCGATGATGGCTGTATATAGAATTACCAGTGGGAATCTGAAGATTTTATAAAATTCCTTACTTTTCAATAAAGGTAAAGACCATATTTAACGGTTTTTAATAAAGTTGAATTTAAAACAGGTGCACATATTTGATGACAGACTACATATAAACTACTTAATTTCTTTAAAAAACTTTAACCCTATGCTTACTAATAAAATAAATATTTTATATAAAATGAGAATTTTACCATAGCTATTTTAACTATTTCATAAAAGAAAAAATATATTATCAGAAATAAAATATATAAATTCGATGTTGGATGCCATTTCCAATTTTGAATTACAATTAGAAAAAACCAAGGATGTTGTAGCTAAAGTAATAGGATGGATAACTGACAAACTTACAGTGCCGAATATCAAACATGCATGGAATCTTATCACAACTATCTAAGAGCGTATTTACAATGTCAAATCGTTTTATCAATTGCATAAAGAACCAATCGTGGTTGCGGTCCCGACGAAATCGGGTGAAAGGTTAGAAAAGACCCCTGTGTCCCTCTCTCACAGAGCGACTAGTTCTAAAAAAGTTTCCAAGTGGTAGAAATTGTAGTCTGTATTAATAATAAGATCTTATCTGTCGTAATTATTTGTTAAATCGAAACCTTACAGAATATGTTTCTAAATGCCCTACCTACTATCAAACTATTCTCAATAAACCGTTTTTTTTTCCTAATAGCATTAGGTTTTATGATATTATTTTTGTTATATTCAAATTCAAATTGTTTATTTCGGAACAACAAGGGATCCAAGCCAAGCTACACAGCTACATCCGCCATTTATAAACATATTTTGTAAAAACAAAATAAAGTTATCCTACTATCATACTTCCTACTAATATTATCAAGGCATAAGTTTGTGAGTGTGTTTGTATGTTTGTTCCTTCTTGATGCTCAATTATGATTATATTAATGAATACGTTTGTAAATATGGAATAAGCATACATTTTTATTCGATTGTTGCCGTTAATAAGTACATTGCCGGAAAGAAAATTTTCCATATCGAATCTCATCAAAATCATCTCATATCGAAATAAATAAGCATTGGGAAATGCAATCAGGTTTTTTTTTTATTCAAGTAGGCAAACTTTTGACCACTACCTCACCTGATGGTAAGCGACGAAGTGGTCGACGATGGAGCAAGCTTGCCTAGAAGATACCTTTTCACTCGCGACTTGATGACTCCCATATTGTACTCATCAGGAAATACCGACTCAGGTAAGGAGTTCTATTCCTTTGCGGTTCGCACAATGAATGTAGAGGCAAAACACTTAGTGCGCATTTGTGGAATGTCCACCATATAGCGGTGTCGCTTAGCAGTTTGTCTGCTTGTCCGACGATAGAACGGGGATGGGGGAACTAGATCGTGCAGTTCCTTAGCACACTCACCAAAATGTATCCGATAAAAACCGAGAGACTAGCTACCATGCGGCGCGGCGATGACCCAAGCTCTAAAACTTTGAATTAGTCAGCTGCTCGCTACCAATGTGTCTCTTGGGTCTCCACTCAATGGTGTCAAGAGTCTCAAGCTGGTACTTAGCTGAACCGTCCCAAAGATGAGAACAGTACTCCATACATGATCGGACTTGTGCTTGATACAAATTGAGCAACTGTCCCGGTGTGAAGTATCGTCTCACCTTTGCAAGGATTCCCAGCTTTTTTTCAGCTAGTTGGGTTTTTGACTCAATGGAAGTACCAAAATTGAGCTTTGAAGTTAGAGTCAAACCGAGTAACTCGAGATGGTCAGTTACTGGTAGGGAGGGATACATTTCGGAAAGTTTGAGTCAGTTCAAATTGACTCCGCGGAGAAAATTATAGCGGAGAAAAAAAGTCTAGCAAATTTAAACACAGCTATTTTGAAAAAACAAATAGAATTAAAGGAAAGTTGACCAATCAGTGACCTCAAAAATGTGTAACTTAGTCACGATCAGCTTAGCCAATAGCGAGCGTTATGCTATTTTGAAATTCCCATCCATTTTATTTATTACTAGCTGACCCGCCCGGCGTTGCCCGGGATAACAAAAGCTTACGAATAAAAGCTTTCACACTCACAGCCCCACTCTAAAAGTACTATAAGTTGTGTCGAGGGGCCTTAAACAATTAATACCACACACACAACATTCACGTCATACCCAGAACCAGAAACATAAACTTCCCGCGGGGAAAAAACTTTTGTTAGTGTGTTCCTAGATTTGAGCCCGCTGCTTTGAAGACGAACGCACACTCGTCTACGCCAGTGGGTAGTTCAAAATTCAAAGATGCCCCACCGTGCGTCGCCCGTTTAAAAAATCTACACATAAACACTTCCACATTCACAGCCCCACATATCAGTGCCTTGTAGCGTGGGGCCGTAAACATCCAAGATTTACAACATATTAAAAACCAGGAACACAAATTTCCGGTAGGGAGAAAACTTCTGTTAACACCGCGAATCGATCCCGCTGCTTTAAAGGCAAACACGCACCTATTTACGCGAGTAGATAGTTCAAAGTTCAAAAAATGACCCGCCCGGCGTCGCCCGGTTAAAAATATACAAATAAACACTTCCACATTCACAGCCCCACGCTAAATCCAAAGACTTGTATCGGGGGGCCGTAAACATCCAAGATTCACAAAGCATTTACAACATACTCAAAACCAGGAACACTAATTTCCCGTGGAGAGAAATCTTTTAGGTAAATTACTATCGGGAACCGAACCCGCTGCTTTGAAGGTGAACGCGCACCCATCTACGCCAGCGAGCAGTTCAAAGTTCAGGAACAATCCGCCCGGCATCGGCCGGGTAGTAAATATTAAAAAACATACCTACCCATAAACGCTTTCACATTCACAACATACTCAAAACCAGAAACACAAACTCCCGTGGAAAAACACCTGTGTTCCCACCGGGAATCAAACCCGCTGCTTTAAAGGCAAACTCCCACCTAACTACGCCAGCGGGCAGTTCAAAGTTCAATGATAAGCTATAACCGACTAAACAAAAAAAAAACAGTCGAATTTATATAAAACTCCTTCTTATGTAAGTCGGTTCAAAACATAGAAGTATGCCGGATTACGCAGTAACTGTTACATTCTGCGATCCACCGTTTTCACCCTTAAATAAACTTGACGATTTCTCTTAGACTATAGGTCCATATTATATGGAGTAAAGAGCAAATTGCATCTACGTGAACTACGTAAGCCGATGAAATAGGATTTTTTGATAAGGATTAATATTAAATACTAAAAAAAAGCCAACGAAATAGAAGCTGCTGTTTTTTAATGTGCAGGAATTCGTAGTACGTGTCGATAAATTTCTGACCCGTCCCGTTCACGGGAGGGCTCCCGTGAAACTAATTTCACGATTTCTCATAGACTATTTATCCAAATCATATGCAGTAAAAAGCAAATTGTATCTTCATGAACTACGTAAGACGATGAAATAGTTAATTTTGATAAGGATTAATACTGAATGTCTCAAAAAGCCAACTAAACACGGGCCGCATTTTTTCACATTTTTAACAAAGAAAAGTATTTTTTCTGAGCTATACATACATGTTAGATATATGCTGTCGCGGACTTTTTTGTAAAACTCATGAAGGCCAACATTTTTGCCATACATTGTATTCACCTATGTCTTACCGTTTAGTCAGCGTACGCCGATAAAGCGGAAAGTTAGCAAATTTTTCTCCGACTTGTCTTACGAATATTATTATTTCGAACTGATAACTAAGTTCTATCCCGACAAAACATAGCCTATGACACTCAGTGATAGTGTAGCTATCTATTAGTGAAAGAATTTTCAGATTTGGATCAGTAGTTTTAGAGATTAACCTTTTACATACAAACAAACAAACAAACAAACAAACAAACAAACAAACAAACAAACAAACAAACTTTACCTCTTTATAATATTAGTATAGAAAACTCCTAATAAAAAGCAATTAGAGAAGAAAATTATATTATGGGTGTAATTTTATAAAAATAAAGATTAAAAAAAAATACTTGACCTGTATGTAAATTGTATGCTTATTTCCTATTGATAATTTATAGCGTTGTTATATTTTTCTTATATAACTATTATAGGCCAAAATGTTTGCTTGAAGATGAGTTGATTGGCTTGAAGAATTTAGTAATTTTTAATTTTGCATTGGGTCACACTCTACGACATAATTTGTACACAACAATTTGTGTCAGTAAGGTGTCATAAAAGTTAGGGTTTACCTCCATTGGATTTTTTATGGATATGTTGATGATCAAGCCGTGCCGCCCTGCAGCTTTGTCTGCGTTTATCTAGTTAAGTTAGTTAGTTAGTTTAGTTAGTAATAGCAGCCTATTTGTTAATTCTAGGCATAAGCTACGTACATTCCAAAGTTATCAAAATTAATTCAGCCGTTGCCGCGTGAAGAGAAAATAGACATACTTAAATAATGCCACAATTACACACAAACTTTCGGATGCATAAATTTGTTTGATATAGTATGTAATAATTTATTTTATTTAATAGTTTAGCACAAAACAGTGTACAAGGAATAGCTTAATGCTATGAAGCATTATCTACCAGCTTTCCTGGGCGTGTAAGAAAAGTGTTTGGGCGTGCAGCTAAAAGATACGCGTACATAAAATAAATAAAAAATGAGATTTTAGAATAATTAAACTAGATCAAATAATTTGAAAAATGAATAATTAATAAAAAATATATATATTTAAACAAATACAATATACTACTTACATATGTATGTATAACCAACACATAATCAGAATACCTATATAAGATACAAATAAATAGAAATTGCTATTCTTGAACTTGTTCAGGATAAATATTCTTTATGTAATGTCGATGAATAAGTCTTTTAAAGATCAATTTACTTTGAGCCTTCCTTAAATGTTCTGGTAACTGATTCCACAACCGTACAGCCACAACAGCAAATGAGTTATCAATGAATGCAGTGTTGTGACTGGGGGTGGCTAGAATTAAATTATGAGAGGAACGTAATTCCCGTTCGTGAGTCTCAGAAAGAAATTTAAATTTTTGTTTGAGGTAGCTTGGTGACTTTGGATCATTGAGGACCGAGTAAAGCAAGCAGAGAATTCTTATATACCTACGCTCGCGAATAGGAAGCCATTTAAGTTTGGCACGGTATTCGGAGACGTGATCATATTTCCTGAGGTTAAAGATAAAACGGATGCAAGAGTTTAAAAGTCTGTCTAGTTTGTTAAGAAGATCTTCAGAAATATCAGTAATACAAATATCAGCGTAAAAAATTATTGGGAAGAGAAGAGTATTGACCAGAGAGATTTTAGTTTTTATAGGCAGAAAGTTTTTTAACCTTAGGACAGAGTGAAGAGCGGCATAGAATTTGCGAGATATTTCACTTACATGGGGCTTCCAATTGAGATTGGAATCTATGATGATCCCAAGATTTTTAACTGTAGGCGAAAAAGGTATCTCGTAATTGTTGAACTTGAGAGTTGGGAGATCTGTCAGGTTAATTTTTGCAAGCTGTCGCGAGCTGCCGACTAATATTGCCTGGCACTTGTCTGGATTAACCTTGATGCCATAGCTGTCGGACCATTTAAGGAGACTTAAGAGATCAGCGTTGAGAGCCTCAATGGCATCGCTCAAGGTATCTGTAGGAGAAGAGTAGTATAGTTGAAGGTCGTCTGCATAAAAGTGATAGTTGCTGTTGAGACTTGGAGAAAGAAGGTTAATAAATATTGAGAAAAGAAGGGGTGATAGAATTCCACCTTGCGGGACACCAGCATCTACGCGGGCCCATTCAGAAGAATCTTGACCGCAACGAATTTGTTGCCGACGACCTTGTAGGTAAGAGGAAAACCAAGAAATAACTTCAGTTGAAAAACTTAAACAAGGTAGAGATGCAAGAAGGAGTTCGTGGTCGACAGCGTTAAAAGCATTACTAAAATCAATCAGAACTAGTACAGTGACCATGGCTTTCTCCATACCTTGACGTATGTCTTCAGTCACTTTGAGAAGAGCTGTAGTTGTACTGTGTCCTACGCGGAAGCCTGATTGAAGTGGATTGAAAAGATTTTCACATGAAAGGTAATGAGTTAGTTGCTTATGTACCACGCTCTCTATAACCTTAGATAGAAAAGGTAGAATTGAAATCGGACGAAAGTGCTGAGAGAGGGACGGATTAGGGACTTTCGGGAGTGGAATTATATGAGCGTTGCGCCATTCAGTTGGAAATTCACTACTAGTCAAAGAAAAATTAACAATGTGAGTGACTACTGGGATAATGGGATTTAAGATATACATAAGCATCACTCTACCGATGTTGTCATTTCCCACTGCTTTGGACTTTAAAGACAACAATATCTTGTGAACCATATCATGACTAACACTAGTAAATCTGAAAGAATTCGTTGTTGTTGGGGCGGGAAAAGATTGTATTTCAAGGAGAGTTTTATTCTTTACATGCGAAGGCATATTTACAGTTAAAGAGAAATGAACATTTAAAATATTGAGGTCCATATCGATTTTAGTATCGGAGGCTTTAGGTTTACCAAAACCCAATGTTCGTAAGAATTTCCAGATGCCGGCGGGAGTAGCAAACTCAAGTTGTTCCGCAATATGTTTCCGCTTAGCATTTCGGATCAGCTGATTACAGCGGTTTCGCATTCGTTTGTAAAAGTCCCAATTTTCAGACGAACGATCTCTCTTAAACTTGCGAAAGGCACGATCTCTCCTGGCCATTGCCTTGCGAATCATTTCATTCATCCAGGGGGATGGCGCACGCTTTATTTTAATTGAACGAATAGGGGCATGTTGATCAAAAAGGGCTATTATCTTGGAGTTCATGAAATTTACCTTTTCATCAACTGTGGCCAAGTCTTCGACATTAGACCAGTTAATATCCAGTTAATAATATTTACCAAGATTCTGACATATCAATGTAGTAATAATATCTGTCATCGATTTATGGATTATCTTTATTCTAGGATACAAATTTAAAGATGGGTTGTAATTGTATCTAGAAGCTTATTACAACAATTTTACAGCACATATCTCCGCCATTTTGAAAAATATCGAACCTGCTTTTATAGTCGGATAAGCGGACGAAGCCGCGGATAGATACTAGTAAATATATATAATGTTTATTAAATTTAAATGCATTTTGAAACATCAGTGTGGATTTTAATCACGCATATAGTGTATTTTAGTTTATCTTTAGGAATGACATAATATTTTTATTAGATATCATATTGAAGCATGATTACACAGTTAAATATCATTCAAGTAGAACATTATTCAAATGGCTCAAAAGGTTATCCCACAAATCTCAAAATCAGGGTTACTCTTAAGAAAAGGGACACAGAGGTTTTTTGTGACCTCTCACTAGGACACAGATTTTCGGCGGAGTCGTCCCTCCTTTTACAAACCGTAGGTTTGTTTCCTATCTCGATGGAAAAAACTAATATGATTGCAATCAAAGATAATATAATCACTCAAATTAAATTGATTGCAATATTGTAAACTTCTTGTCATAATGAGAGATTTCAATAGCTGGCGACCCTAAAGTTACAACCTTTGTATGAGGATACAACCTCTTTGTCTGAGACAACAACAACGCACCCCTGCAAATGTCGGTCAAGTGCCACAAGATCCTTGTAGCAATTGTAGAGATTGCGGTGTCAAAATGGCCGCAGTAAAAAAAAGGGTTTAATCAAAGTCGAAGTTGAAATATAAAACTGCATTGTGAAGATTGTAGTTCTCATTTTGTTATATTATTTTTGAGTTCTACTGTGCGCCATTATTGTGTATTAGTGCCTACTTTATATATTTTATATAATCTGATTACTAATTTGGTTTGTCAAAATGGTGAGTTTTAATCCAATTGTGATCAGCTCTCTAATTATGCCATCGAGGTATCACCTCACCGTTCAAGTTTTCTACACAGGATACCGTAATTATGTACATATTATTATATTCATTGATAGTATTTATATAGGAGACCAATTTTTTTATATGAGGAATGAACGCGTCCGCCTTTTTAGTAGGTATCGGGTTCGATTCACTCGATCGGCTCGAAAACACAAGTTTTCTTCCTAGAGATATTATTATTTTCGGGTTCTGGGTATGATAGTGTGTGATGTGTTTCTTGCACCTACATCACAACTCTTCAAAGTATGAGTGGGGCTGTGATTGTGAAAGCGTTTATGTTTTGTTAATACTTTTTCAGCATGGTCGAGTTAAAGTGAGGACTTCTGAAGAAGAAAAGGCTAGAAAACATAAGGAGCGACAAGAAAAATTAAAATTATTCAAACATGCTATGCAGCAAATTCTTCTCAAGGTAAATATTTTACAATGATAATCAGTTCCTCTTCTAATTAAATGCTTGAATATTATTTGTGAACAATTTATGATTTTAAATTGAATTAATAGGGGATATGACTGTATGAGATATAAATACAGGTTAAGTAAGTATTATTTCTTTGATTCAAATCCAAAATTATGTATTTACAAGAAGCACTCCATAATCTCTCTTTGAATCCATATAGAATAGCTATAGAATTACAGCTAACACATTACTGACTTATTTAAATGCTTTTGAATTTATAAATTAATAAATAAAAATTTATATAAATGAATGGATAATACAAAATCGACAAGCTTGTGGTTAACTTTCCTTGATAGTTATAGATTTGTGAATGTCACAGAAAGAATCGGCCTTTAGTGTGGGATGCAACTTGTGTCGACACTTCAGCTCTGTCACATCTTCCTGAAACACAGAATGGGGTTAGCGCTGCGGCAACTTCAGCAGAGCACTGCAAACAGTGAAAATATATTTAAAAACAAAAATTTGTTCGAATATTGTGGGGGTTTTGGTTTCTTCACAACTGCCCTATGCTTAACTAAGCCAATGGGCAGTTGCGAAACTAACGGGCAGTAACCACAGACACCACTAAACCACTACAACAAAACTATTATAAAATTTTCTAGAGAAAAAACTCAGAGCTGGACAAAGAGTTACTGGAGCTTACGGGGAAAGTTTTATCATCCAATCCAGATATTTACACCTTATGGAATATCAGAAGAGAAGTTATCAATATCATCAGGTTTGTATAAGGGGGTTTATTAACAATATTATCCAATATATATATACATTTTCTCCCTAAGGGAAATTTTTGTCTCTGCTTTTGTGTATGTATGATGTAAGTTTTGTAATTGTGTATGAACTCTGTTTTTTTTTCTAATCGAAATTGAATCTGCCATTTCAGATTACTTTCAATATAGAGATAGTACAAAGTTCAACGGCTCATTTAGATAATAAAATATCAGTCCTTCTTATATAAACCTTATTCATAATAATAACTGAGAAGAACCATTAGTATTCCACATTATTAATCAATTCATTCATTTAATCTATGAATACAGTAGATGCATGGAGGCAAACTGCATAAGCGCTTTCTGGCGACTACATAATAATATATATACCTAGGTTATAATTACTGTATTAGTGTGTAAGAGTGTTATAAAAAAATAAGCCGCCGAATTTCTTGCCAGGTTCTTCTCAAGATGGCTGTAATTTTGCGAATCACGCGGCATGCGTTTAATGCCACGCTTAGAAAAATAGTGTTACCTCTTTCAAGTTTATGATCGCCTAGTACTTTAGAACTATACTAAAAACTTTTTGGAGTTGTTCATACTAAAATACTAAAAATATGAGGAGTGGCAGTTGGAAGGTAAAAAATACTTTACGACCTATTGTCATACCTATCAAAAGACTAAAATAGTTATATTATCTTTGTACCTACCAAATATACAAAAAGAAACATTAAAATCGGTTGAGCCTTTTCGGAGGAGTTCAACCACAAACACCGTGACACGAGATTTTTATACATATATATATATATATATTACAAGATTTAATAAACATTATAATGTTCCAGAAAAGATGAAAGTCAAGAAGAGATCCCTCAAACTTTCGACGCAGAGTTGCACTTGACTGAGTTTTGCCTGAAGGTCAATCCTAAATCTTACTGTGCCTGGCATCAGAGGGAGTGGGTGTTGACCACCAGAGGAGACCCTGATTGGAATAAAGAGCTGGCACTGTGTAACACTTATTTGAAACTTGATGAAAGAAATTGTAAGTACTATTGAAGCTAGGGGTTGGAGTCTGAAATAGAGAATAGATGCATATAAGCATATTTCTAAAATGAGGACGCAGTTGGCAGGTCTCTGCCCTCTGCGCAGGACCCCAGGACCTGGGTTCGATTCCCGGCAGTAGCACAATTTTCCATCCCATATAATTGTAACCGTAACTGTAGTATGTAAATTACTTTGATTGTATAAATAATAAATTGTTTTCACACTCACAACCCCATACTTATACCGCGGGTTCTTAAATATTTACATTGACACACTAATAACAATCACACTCAAGCCAGAAGCACTAAAATTCCTTCAAGCGGTAAGTGCTCCTGTTGGAAATCAAACATTCAGCTTGAAGCAGCCTCCTCTCTCTGTATCAGCCTACCTGTTCTATAAATCAAAAATGTGGTGTTAATTCTGTTTACTCATTAACATGAAACAATTTTTTTAATTACCGACTTCCCAAAAAAGGAGGAGGTACTCAAGTCGAAAGCATTTTTTTTTAATTATTATTCTGTGTGTTACCTCATAACTTCTCTCCACGCGAGCCGATTTCAATAATTTTTTTTTAGTTTGAAAGATATATAATTATTTTCATCAACAGAACAGCAACAAAGCCGTTTCCCGAAAAGTACAAATTTGTCAAAATTCAAGAGCAGAGTAAATTATAAACAGTTCTTTTGAACATTACTATTCTATTCTATTATTTTCTGTTTTTTTAATAGCACTGTTCAAGACTGATAGAGCTCTGTTAGTTTAAAAAAATGTTTCGTTTGCAGTTCACACGTGGGATTACAGAAGATTTGTAGTTAGCCAATGCAAGCCTCCACTGAAAGACGAGTTTGATTATACCACTGAGAAGTTGCATGACAATTTCTCTAACTACTCTGCATGGCATTACAGGAGCAAAATGTTGGTTGCTCTCTATCCGGACTTAGAAGGTACCTTAGAGTCCGCTATGGCAGGTGCACCAAGGTGTTTAGTTGCTCTCCTTAAGTGCGTGGAGTGTCGGACCTACTTTGATTGGTCTCACCAGTAAGATTGCTGATGTGGTTGAATCCCCAAGGACCAATCATGCTCAAGATAATCTTTAGATCAAGTAGACTAATTTTTACCCGACTATGGCGAAGATAAAGGTAGGGTTATGTCTTTGACCGGTATGTATGTATGTTTGTTCGTTCATGTGTTTCCTCATGACATCTAAACTTACTTATATATTTGACAAACGAGGAGTCGTTGGGAGCATCTTGTTAATATTACCACCCAACAAGAGGGGTATAATATTTCTGTTCAATAACATAGCATGATACATCTTCGGCCGCATCATCACTTCCCATAAAGTGAGATAGTGACCAAATGCTTACTTATCTGGCATAAAAAAGGTACAAGCAGTCAAATAATTTGCGTGCATTCAAAGAGTTCTTCCGAATAAGTTAGCCAACCTATTGGTGTTCAGTTTCTGCTCATGACATCGTTATGTTTCAGGAGGAAGACCAATAGAAGACAGTCATCACAAGCACGAACTAAAAATGGTCCAAAACGCGGCGTTCACAGATCCAGATGACACGAGCGCTTGGTTCTACCAAAGGTGGCTGTTAGGTAATATATTTTATACTAGCCGTGCCCCGCGGCTTCGCCCGCTTTAATTAAGTTAAAAAGCCTATGTGTTATTTCAGAACCTAAGCTTTCTGCATTATAAATTTCATCAAAATCGGTTTATTCTTTACGGAGATACGTGGTAACAAACATTCACACACACACACACACACACACACATTTATAATATTAGTAGGATGTGACTATCACGAGTTAAGGTTTGAAAATTGCTAAATAGGAAAACCAACACTTTCTTCTCCCAGACAGATTTCACTTTTTTTTTTATGTCCTATATATATGTTATTATATGTTTTTTTTTTATTAGCTATACATCGCAACTCAGCAATACTTTATTATTGAAAACACTTCCACTGGGTACTTATTTGAATTCTTCATAATAGTTTTCACTCTTGTATCATTTTATATAGCTCAGACAGAAGGTTGCGAGGTCCAGATACAAAAGTTCGGTGTTTCCATCAGCGCTTAAGCCTCCCCAAACCGTTCATGAACCGCCACCGTAACTGACTCTTTCTTCAATGCAGCACTGTGCAAAACGCTCACCCTCTTCTTCTTTTTATCGTCTTTACCATGCATCTTACATTTGTCAGAAAAGAGAACTTTGCTCCATTGAAGGTATGACCAATTTAAGTGCTCTCGTGCAAAGTTAAGGCGCGCTCTTCGGTGGTTTACCGTCAATTTTGAGCCATTAGCTAGTTTATGAGGTTCCAGGCCACGCTCCGCCAATCTTCTTCTAATAGTGGAATCGCTCACAGTCAATCCTCGAACCACACAGAGCCGCTGCTGCAGTTGAATAGAGTTAAATCGACGATTTCTTAGAGAAACTGACACAATATACCGCTCATCTCGTTCAGTCGTGACACGATGACTACCTGTTACTGGTATGAAAGCCTTAACTGCTAGGGGAGTATATTTTTTATGATATCAAACCTCCCTTTTATTTAAATTCCGCCTGAATTCATAAAACTCATCGAAAAGCAAACTTCAGGGATGTTTTGATTTTTTAAATGAGAAGTGTATATAAATCTAAAAGCAACTTTGTCCTTCTCTTTGCCTCTCAGTTTATGTCAATCAAAGGTTGTCTGGAAGAGATCGCTTTAAGCGATAAGACCGCCCATTGTACTACCACGATGAATGTAATATTTTATTTGTCAGTGTTTTTAATTTGTTGATATACAGTAACGTGTTCTGTATTCTATTAATTATCAATTAAACAACCAAAACTGTCTTTTATTCATCATATAAAAAACAATCTCTTCCACACACACAGCTCCACACTAAGTTTGACGACTCGTGCCGTGGGTGCCGGACACATTCACATAACACAGATTATGTGGAGGAAATTTGTGTCTGATTGTGATTACAACCAGAACAGGAAACTTTCTCTCAAATTTCCTTAGGTGAGAAAACTTTGTTTCCACCGGAGATCGAACCCGTTACCCACTCTAGCATAGAAAACTCATCGCAACCAACCAAGTCAACGGGCGGTTCCATTAGTTATTAACATTACTATTAATTATTTACAGGAGCAGTAAAGACGATCACAAGCTTGGTTGTTTACACCGTGAGCCCTTCAAATACCACATTTGCATTTAGCAAAGCAGTTGATAAGGACTTCGTTAACTCTAGAACCAGTCTTCTGATAGATAATGTGCCTGTGATAGGGGAATGGAACTCATGTACTGGCAATCAGTACGATACACTATGGATTTTGAAACATGAAGTAGACGTTTCTGTTGCTGGTGATGTAAAGGTATTTTTACCGACTTCCCAAAAAAGGATGAGGTACTCAAGTCGACTGTATTTTTTTTTTATGTGTGTTACCTCATAAGTTCTCTTCACGTGAGCCGATTTCGAAAAAAAATTTTTAGTTTGAAAGATCTTGCTTTCTAATTGGTCATTTCAATTTGACCAAGATCTAATCTCTAAGTTCTTGAAATATCGTCAATAATGCCTATTTTGTGACCAATAACGCTTACTTTGACGATGTTCTCGTATAACGTCATAACTTCTTTCGTTGTGAGCCGATTTTGATGATTTTTTTTTATTTGAAAGCTGGTGCTTTTTATGTAGTCCCATTGAAATTTGATCAAGGTCTGATCTCTAGTTTTTGAGTTATAGTCAATAATGCGTGTTTATACATTAAATCTGATCAAGGTTCCAAAGGTAAAGCGGTGAAGTCGGTTTTTTTAAGCTTTGCTTGCATTTAATTATTTATTTCCAAATTAATCTTCTGAAATATAGTAGTGGTAGGACTAAGCAGTGTGTGCAAACATTACTGTGTTACGGAAGAAGAGTATCAGAATGCGAAGAGATATATCATCTAATATCTCAAGGTGACGAGCCCGGGATTTTGATCTATATAAGTTAAAAAATCTCTTGGTGACAACGAAATGTAATGGGCAAGTGAGATGCTTACCATCAGGCAAGCTACTTGCTCGTTTGACTCAATTAAATATCAGCAATTTTCATTTAATACCTATTTTTTTTTTTTTATCTTTCTAAATCTACGGGCCAATTGCCATTATTTCGTAAACTAAACTAAAACTCTGTACAGCAAAGTACTAAGTTACCTACAAGACATCGAGCTTATAGGTAACTCAAGTGCTCAAGCCCACTACCAGTGGGTAGCGTTCCCATCATGCTGGCGGCATTGCCTCTCTGAATTGCAATGCTAATAATTTTGATTATATTATATTTATATTTTATTATTATATTATATTTTATTTGACGACTCAGTTGGCGCAGTGGACCGCCCTCTGCGACGTGGGTCCTGGGTTCGATTCCCGGCAGGAGCACAAATTCCTTCCCAAGGGATATTTGTGCTTCTGGTTCTGGTTGTGATTGTGTGTGTGATGTGAATGTTTCTGGCACCCACGATACAAGTCTTTGAACTTAGTGTGGGGCTGTGAGTGTGAATGCGTTTGTTTGTTTGTTTATTTTATGGGAGTGCTTAAAAAGTAACTAGTCCGCTATCTTGGGCCGTCCGCCATATTGGATTTAGAATGTCACTTAGCTAACCATGCATTATTTATTTTTATAAGTTTCGTGACTTGTGTACAGACAGTATTTTATATAAATTTCTCGTAATTGTGCAACTAAGAACTAATATTTTTCGTTATTTCCAGGTTATGTATGAGGCAGAAAATGGTCAAACAATAATTCCTAGTAAAAAATATAATACTACATACATAGGTAGAACTGATGTCAGCTTTCAGAACAAATACTCTGAACCGGTATTAGAAGAGCTCAAAACGCAACTTGAGGCATGCCGACAACTTCTTGCATTGGAACCCGATAGCAAGTGTAAGTACCATTGGAATTCATTAATACTAAGCATCTGCTCGTTTAGAGTACTGTTTGTAATCGTTACTAATGTCCATGATTGAATATATTAAGGCAAATGATAAAACAATTCATAAACAGCTTGCCACCAAACAATCAATACTATGTCAAATCTTTTACGATGTACTTAACTGTATAGTACCCGGCGGTAAATAATGCATTTTGAGTTGTTGGCCTTCTAAGCAGGGGTATTGGGTTCGATTCCCGGCGGTAACCCAAGTTTTCTCCCCAAGGAAAATGTGTTTCTGGTTGTGATTGTTATGTGAATGTTTCCAGCTCCCACAACGAAATTGTAGTATGGCGCTGTAAAAAAAACTAGCCGTTTTGTTTTTTTGAGACTTTGTAGAGCGTCATCTCTGTCACTCACTACATTGTGATTATCACTACAGGGTCATTTATATACAGGGTCATACAAATTTGACGTATACCTTAAAAGTAATTTAGTAAATTTACTTTCCGTAATTCCTTGCGACCATGACTATAAACATATTTTACGTATACGGAGTTCTGACTCGAAATATTTATACTTTATTACAGGGACAATGTTGACTACAGCAGTTTTTCTCTATTGTATTGACGCCAAATCATATCATAAAGAAGTCATAGGACACTTGCAAAGTTTAAAAACCATTGACAAACTGCGTGCAGGATACTATGACGACCTCATAACAAAATGGAGCATCGAGCAACAACTTTGTGAGGATTATAAAAACGACACCATTCATTTGAAAATAAGTTTTAATGAGAACATAGCAAGTTTACCGCATATGCAGTACTACAGCTATTGTGAAAATGTCGATTTGTCTAATCAGAAACTGACATCGAAAGTGTTACCTTCATTGGTAGTACTCCAACATTGTAAGGTATAAAAATTGATTTTTTTGCGGTTATACAGGGTGTTTGATAGAGGGTTAGCCAAACTTGGTGGACGTGTAGTTGGATCTATTTGGAAAATACAAGTTCGCGTAAAAGCCACTAGGTGTTATTGTTTTTTTTTATCGTTATTGTGTTATTTTTTAGAATTTTCCGAAAGGTTTACTCTTTTGCCTTAAAAAAATATTTTCGTGCATGTTACTGGTCAATTTTTTTATTGTAATGGCCTCAGATGTACTTCAATTAAATCGACGATCGACGATAAAAAAAAGTCAACAACACCTAACGGCTTCTACGCGAACTTGTATTTTCCAAATAGGTCCAACTACAAGTCCACCACGTTTGGCTAACCCTCTACCAAACAACCTGTATACGTCCAATTATGCACTACGGTCTATCTTGTCATTATTGGAATACATTTGCGACTTACATTAACTGAGACCGTTCGCTATAGTTCAATTCGAAGTATACAGTGCGTGCTTTTCACAAGAACGCGTAGTATACTTTTAAATATGTGTTCTTATTGACTAATTATTGTGAGTGTGAGAGTAATATAGCTTTAAAAACAAAACACAAACAATGCAGTATAGCTAGCGGAGATAAGACTGCATGATGCGCGCCTTCGTGAATGCACGAACTGTATTTACTCTATTTAGATCGGATGTCGGATCTGAGAAAAAATGAGATGCATATAGCCGGCCATACATTTTGCCAAACAAACTTTTCTCGTGTTAATAGCTTAAATATGTGCATATAGTATTACTTATTGTTATTACTTAATCTAAAAGTCTTAACTAACTTAAACTAGAATAAAAAGTTATATAAGTATAACTATTGTCCATCCCTTCTTTAGGGCCAGCTACAGTGCAAATGAGAGTGCAATTACAAATACATTAACTATACAACTTATCCTAATATAGAGTTAGTAGACTAATCATAATGATCATGATATCAAATATTTGTACTAATTGTTACCTTACTAGCATAACAATAATAATAATATATTATTTTTCAGAAACTGTCATTGAAGAACAATAATTTGACAGAATTGAAGAACTTTCCAGAAATGGATTTGGAAGAACTTAACCTAGAGGGCAATGACTTGGATAACAAAGAATTGGAATTATTCAGACAGAGACATAGTTATAATGTTATCTTTTAATATATTTAGATACTAGGTGTCTTGATGCTGAGCATATATGTGATATCATGATTTTATATATTCTGATTAACAGTGATTAATATGATTGTTAGGGAAAACAGAGAAGACAAACTTAGTGGTATAATTTAGCTGTGTTATGATTTTAAAAACATTATCAAAAATATATCTTCTAAACCAGGATCGGTTATAGAATTGACGTCATGAAGAGGTAGACCATTTCATGTAATGATGGCAACTCGTGATATGGTCGACTAGAACTGGTCATATTATTTAAATATCAACATTTGATGATTTTTCCATCCACATTTAACCATACCATTAAGTGTTGTAAAATATATGTGTTATAAAACTTCAAATTCAAATAATAAGGCTTGCTTGTTTACCATCCTCGACCACATTATCACTTAGCGAAATTAGTGGAAAACGGTTACCTATCAGTTTTTTTTTATAAAGAACAATGCCATTTCTCCATCTAATTTTATTAACAATAGATGCTATATACACACAGTGTTAATTAGGATAAAACAATGTCTAGTCTAAACTATCAGCCTTTACAGAGCTATACATCTTGTCACACATACACACAATTTTGCATTTATAATATTTAGTTATCTGTACATTATGTACTGATATTTAAAACAAGTACTCTTTACTCTATTTTCTATGATAAATTTACCTTGTTTTAGGACCAAAGTTATTCTGATTTAAAAAAAGACACACATTGGCTGCAATCAACACTTTTGTGCGTTTAATATGTATAGATCAGTATTTGCGCGTTTCATACTTATCGTTAACGAAATGACGTAACTGTTGTCATTGAAGCATCTGTGTTATATTTTTAGTACAAATATCTTTTACCTTACAATAAGTCTGATAAGTGGCTAACAAGCTTCTTATTTGGCAAAATTATTATATTTATTATGTATCAACAAAAGATCAATCAAGATAACAATATGTTAGATGCTCAATATTTGTAATGAAACTGCAATGCTGTTTTTTCCATTCATTTAACATAGCTAAGCATAATGACATTCTTGTTTGGAAATGTGATTGCACCAATCTTAATCAATTAGCTTATTCTATACAGTATCACATTAGTTTTTATACTCAGTGTATAATTAAGAGAATAAAATAATTTATCCACAAATTGTCTTTTTATTATTGATCATTCCAATTGATGAACCATGTTTATTGCTTGATAAACAGTTGCAGTAACGGATTTCAGTAGGTCATCATTTTTGAAGTAGATTTTACCACAAGATTCACATAAAATGGATGCTTTTTGAGATGCACGCAATTGGCCTAGGTCAGATATCTGGATTGTAGCCCCCTTGCTAGTCGTACATGTTTTATTTACTGTTGTGCTATGGACGGCAGGAGCATAACGAGGCAAATCACCATCATCGGAATCGTCACTCAGAAAATTACTATAATCATCATGATGGTCTTCTTCATCATCACGCCTTGAATAGTTGGCGCTAGAGCAGGATGCAACATAATCTTTACAAATCCGCTCAACTTCATCAGGGTTCACAGTTCTCAAATCCTTACTGTTGCAGTATAAACATATGCTCATTATATGTCCCTGTTCTATGATGATTTTATAGGTTTTCATTATGTTTTCCAACTGTTCCAATGCTGACACTTTTCCGACACTCAGTATTGAGCTCTGAGAGAAGTTTTCAGTGGGGGTGTTTTTGGGCTTCACTATTAATACATAGCGGTCTTCTGAAATAGCCATATTGATAATGTCATGCCACAGTAAGGATGAAGATGGCACAACAGCTGTGTCAATTCCACAATATCTTAGATAGGATAACAGATAAGACAATGCAGGCTCTACAAGGAATTTGATTTCATTTGCAAGATTCGTTTCAAATGCATGCATAAAAGTTTTCTGCAATCTATCAGCTACTTTAGGCTTTTTCATAGCCTTCTTTTTGCTTTCAACCATTACATCGTTGCATATTTCATCGAAATCAATTACTTGTTCTTGACATTTCCTTTGTAAAAAGTAATAGATTTGTAGTAAAACATGAGCATCTAAAGCTGCATATTCAATTTGGGACTCTCTTAAAGGCCTTAGTTCCCAATTGGAACATTGTTCTGATTTTTCAAGTGGCTTACCAAAACATGATTGCACTACACAGCTAAGGCTAGAACCGCTGTCAGTACTGCCAGGCAAATTTAGGCCGTGGTTTAAAAGGCTTTTCCAAAGGATACATAAATCCAAGAATCCTTCACCTTTCACTTTTATGTTACCCAAGCCAACAATAGTTGTTTTCATTTCTCTTAGATCCTGTTCAAGACCAAATCCGAGTTTAATAATCTCTGCATTGTCCAAAAATGTTTTAAAAAATGTTTGCCATAAGAAAATATATTCTGGTTTATTCAATAATATGCAATCTACCAGAAACACCTGCTCGCTTGTACCAATTTGTATAATAGCAACTTGAGATTGTTTTGCTCCGAAAGATGGCTTCCATTCACAGTCCATACTCACCACTTCATGGTTTTGTAGTCCTATGTTAATCATATCGTACAAATCATCTTTTGTGTCAATTATAAATATTTGGTCTCTATTTAAAGATGACTTGTGATAAAGATGCTGTTCTTGTGAACTGATATCTGTATCCCAGTTTTCAGGTTCTGGTTCATTAACAACTTTAGCAGAAGTGGCATATCCTTGTATTGCTAATGGTACCTTATTGTCAGGTAAATTCAAGTGACGGGCCCATTTTATAGCTTCATTTATGTCATAATCCACCAACATGTCAATAAATGTAAGAGCAGAATCAGGGTGTTGTCTCAGGGAGTCCTTAACTAAATCATCCCAAACTGTGTTGCTCACATTATGTTCCACATACTTTTGGTAAATCAAATACCTCAAACCACCAGTGGTACGGTTTTTACTGAGATTCTGACAAGTTTCAATGGGAACATTGAATTTATTACATAAACGTGCCACTAGCTTTCCTAAAGGCTTATTATGCATTTTGTCATACCGTACTTGGCAAATATTATTTTCATGAACAAAGTTTTGGACAAAGTTCATTGTTTCAAAGTTCTTGTCAAGCAGTTTGTCTAAAAACGCCAACAGCGGCTTCACTTGACTCGGACACTGGACTAAATATTCATCAATCATGTTTGACTTGTCTTGCAATATAAGTGGGAAAAGCAATTTCTCTACTGGAATATCCTGATACATATTCATAGCCATGACTATCTGTGATGCTTGTCTACAATTATCATTCTTTATCATATCATTCACAATAGGAATCACATAATCTTTTATTGAATAGAGATCATATGTTTTCACCATGAGGCTAAAGAAATGTTGATTTCTTTGATACATTGCAGCGCGGAATGCTGGCTTCTTTAAATACTCATCAGCGTACACTTTATTAGTCAGTGAAAACTTCAATAATGTCTCCATGATGAAAAATGGAAGTGTTTTAGGCTTGCAATCTTTAAACTCCTCGCATCTCATCGCGAAGAGAAGCGCAATCCTAAACGCATCAGGCCTGACACGAAAAAAACTGTCAACATGAGCTTCAACAGCAGCGTTTTTCTTCCATGTTTTCCAGGTTTCTTTTAACTGATTAAACCAAATTCTAGTCTGCAAGTCGATTTTAAGATCGAACGCCATTTCTTGCAGTACATCTTCAAGTGAAGGGATTATTTTGATCAATTTGCAACTTGAAGTAAGTTCATTTACTTGCGAGCACGGAGAACCAATACTAATGTTCTGTGAATTAGAGTCACTCATTGTCACTGTTGATGGAAGATATCCGTAAATTTTCGGCTACGTTATGTACCTGGTTATATTGTCACAAATTTTAAATATTCCTACCGAATTTGTCTCCATTTGAGTTTATAGTTTAATTTAAATTCATTGATTCTCAGATTAATATCAAGGAACTCAAAATATTCCTTATTTCTTTAATCATATCAATAGCAATTGTCACTGTCAGAGTGTCAGATATTTGATTGATAGATAATAAGGCTCATAGAAAAGAATTTACTCTACCCGGCTTTTCAGAAATTAGCCACTGCCGCAGACCACAGAGAGTACTACGCCACTGCCCCCGCAGATAGCAGCGTTAACTAGCGCAGCGGAAAATTTGGTATTTTGTATGCATAATAGAATCCGCCTACTTTAAGGTACAGTATGCTGCATTAACATGTAAATACAAAGTGCACAAAATCCATTTAGATTTTATTTAACATACAGTTGAAAGTTTATAAAGGTCATGGTAAGGTTAATGCAGCCGACTGTACGAGAGATGGCAAATGCGGCAAAAGCTGTTTAAACATTATCCGCCGCGGTTCGCTATGCCCTGCCCACTCTAGATTTCAATAGAACCGTAACTTGAACCATGAGCAAGCATTAAAAAAAAGCTAGAAAAAAATTTGACATTATCATTTAGATTTAGATGACATTTGACAGAATGACAATACAATTTTGAAAGCTAATTTGGTATTTGCTATAACTTTGCATTCATATTTCATTGCCTTGATTGCTTTTGTTGTGCGTCTTTTTGAAATCAACTAAGTGAATTGACTTAAATTGTTAGTTAACTAAATCTTTAAACAAATATCGTTATGGAGCTCTCAGCCGAAGGGAAAACTCCTGAATACATGGCTCTCGCCGCCATCAAGTTCAAGCTATCGCTACCTCAGTTTAAAGACAATCCGCAGCTTAAAGAGGAGCTTCTGAAGGGAATTAAAGCTGGAAACATGGCCCCTTACTACAAAGAAGTTTGTACTGATCTTGGATGGCGCGTAGATGAGAAGCTTCACGATGACATGGCAAAAGAGAACACAGACAGGTTATCCAAATTTAAGGAGGATGATTCAGAGACACCTGTGTGGCAAGATCGGTAAATATTATTAATTATCACATTAACTTCACTCGTATATCACTCTCACATAACACATATTTAGAGGTCAATATGGATTACTGTAAACAGGGGTAAATGGAAATAACACTGTCATCCTAAGATTATTTTTAAAAGAGTTCAAGGTATTTGCTTTGTTCGCTACCACTCTTCCACTTCTGAGTATAATAATACATAGCGGATAAAAAAAAAAACTGGTACATATTTGGCTCAACATATTAGCATTGCAATTCAGAGAGGCAATGCCACCAGCATGATGGAAACACTACCAGCTTGAGCACTTGAGTTACCTATAATCTCGATGTTTTGTAGGTAACTTAGGTCGTTGTGTATTGTTTTAGGAAATATTGGCAATTGGACTGTAGTAAAAAAAAAAGCAAAAAAAACTTTTTAATTTCTACTGACACAAGATATTGAAAAATCTACTGGGTCACAAGAAAAATGTTACATTTCATAGATAATCACTGTATTTTTATTGAACTAGAAGAAATAGTAGTTTGAATAGAGAATGAGAAAAAAAATATTTTCGTTAAAATATTTAGTGAGTAAGAGGTTAAAATTATTTTTTGTGGGTTTTTTTTGTAATATTTATGTTTTTTGTTTCTGATTGGGTGTTTAGCTAAAGACTCCTTTTTTGTTATAATAATAAAATATTGTCATTAATGTGCGAATCGTA
This sequence comes from Lomographa bimaculata, assembly GCA_948107665.1. Taxonomy (NCBI): domain Eukaryota; kingdom Metazoa; phylum Arthropoda; class Insecta; order Lepidoptera; family Geometridae; genus Lomographa; species Lomographa bimaculata. The sequence goes on along the minus strand of OX403587.1, from coordinate 12,008,248 downwards.
TTTCCAGGTTGGATTACCTGTGTTCCATTGGAGACAAAGAAGGTGCAACCACACTGGCTACTCAGAAATATGAAGACTCTACATTGACAACCAATAGGAGGCTAGATGCCATCTTCACGTTATTCAGAATTGCGTACTTCCATGGATGCAACGTCAAAGATATGGGAAAGGCTATAAATAAGGCAAGTAACAATGTGGCGTGCTTAAGAATTTACTTTTAATTTTATATACAGGTTTAAAAAATAAAAAAATATTGGGGCCACTGCTTTTTTTAACATATATTAACAATATACAAGACATCGGATTACGGGGTCATATAACTTTATACGCAGACGACACCTGCTTATTCTATTTCGGTTCTTCGATACATGACTTAATCTCACAAGCTCAAAACGACTTAAATTTATTATTTTCTTGGTTCCAATATAACCTGCTCACTATAAATGTCTCAAAAACATGTTATATTATTTTCAAAGCTAAGAACAAGGTAATTCAGTCACATGACCAGCTAAAAATCAATAACATTCCACTAGAACAAAAAACCACCAAAAAATACCTAGGTCTACGAATGGACAGCCATTTAACGTGGAATTCTCAGATTGAATACATAAATAGTAAACTTTATTCTCTTCTCGGCTCTCTTCGAAAAATGGGGCGCTGTATCCCAAGTCGGTTACGGCACATGATATACAATGCCTTAGTTAAACCACACCTTCTGTATTTAATCGAAGTTTGGGGTAGCGCTGCCAAAACAAAATTAAACCAAGTTAATGAACATAAAACAATTATATATTTACAACATCTGCATTTTTATCAGAAAGGCACTCAATAAAAGTATACATACCAATTTAACATTCATTAGAACAAAACAACAGACTAAACGCAGCACGCGTCGAGCGAGTCTTATCGTGCTACCAAAGATACGAACAAATTATGGCAAAAAAATGTTTACGTTTGAAGGAGCACAGCTTTATAACAAAATACCCTCAAATATTAAAAATGTAAACTCATTTAACATATTTAAGTCACGGCTAGCTGAGTATCTTACAAACGACCATTCGCTTTTAACTAAGTGACGATAAAAATGTTAAATGGGTAGTTGAACATAAAGCGGAATGACGACTGTAAAATCAAGAAATGTTTAATTATTTTTTCTCATGTAAAGTGACGTTTTGTCTTTTTTGAGAAATAAATTTCTTTAAACCTAAAAAATCCTGTGTCCATAAATGAGTTCAAAACAAAGCGACTCTACATTAATTATATTATAGATTGTATGGAATACATCCTCATTATTATTACAGTTAATTTAAACAATAGCAAAGCTTAAAAACAACCAAATTCACCAATAACATTTTGTTTTTTGTAATTATTAGCAAAATGCACTAAATCAGTTTCGATAAAATTTATATGTTAATTTATGCTTATTTAGATTTTCTTTTTAAAGGTTGTTTTTCTGAACTGTGATTAGTTTTATTGGTACTATGATCAGGGTGTTGGCTTAGAGATGTGTGCATACAATTTTGTGTGTAATGTAAATGTTTTCACACCCATGATACAAGTCATCGAATCGAAAAGTCTGCGAGTTTTATATTTTATGCAGCACAGCTATTGTTTACGTTTTCCAATGTCACACTGAAAGGCGGTTCAGGAATTACGAGAACCAACCAACTTGTTAAGTTAACCAAATTATTATTATTATTATTATTTAGCATAAAAAGCTTCCGTTTCAGTTATGATAATCGTTATTTATTTAGTCGCTCCTAGTTATTATGAGGTAATTAATTCCTGAACCGCCGAGAGGTCACACTGAAATGTGACCTCTCGTCACATGTTAGTTCAATGACCCCGTAGCACTCGTAGCACTCACCTACTCTGGAAGCTATTGTAGTAGCGGCTGTCTACGGAGGGCCATACTTTACTTGACAATTACTACTGAACTGCTTGCAGGTGAGACGATTAAAAATTGAAAAAAAAATTTTTTTTTTTTCATTTGCTCAGTTATCGATCCCAAACCACACCCTGCAGTATTGTGCACTACTTACCCATGGCGGTATATATATATCCCCTACTTAAGTTTTTATAAACATATATTTTATTCAATATATATTATGTACTAGACGTGCCCCGCCGCTTCGCCCACTATTATCAAGTTAAAAAGTAGCCTATGTATTAATTTCAAAAATCTCTTTCAAAAATAGATTGGACAAACATTTAAAAAAACATTTAAAAGTGCACAAAAGTGATATACATGTATCAGCTTAATAAGCTGCTCAGTGTATCAACAATAATAATAATAATACTAGGTTTAGGTTTTTTTTTACAGTTTTCTTTATTTTGTAATATTGTATTGTTTATTACTTTTATAAAAATATTGTAAAAATAACCTTAGCTAAAGAAAAAATAACAAATAAAGAGAATAATAATAATCAATCCTAAGTATAAGCTATGTACATTCCAAATTACATCCAAATCTGTTCAGCCGTTCAACAAACATACTTACTCACTTGTACACTTACCCACTTACACAAATTTTCGGATTCATAATATTAGTAGGATATTTTATTTGTGCCTTTTCATTGATAGTAATTAGTAAGTAGTACCATGGTTACAGGTGAAGAATTTCCTATTCTAATACTGTTCTAGTAGGTCAAATAACAGTTTTGTTTTCCTTCATGTTACTTTATTATCAAAATATATTAGATTAACTAGTATATGTACATCTTAAGAATTGTGATGTATATCTTTCCAGGCACATGAGCTCGTGGATAAGGGTGGAGACTGGCGCTCAAGGAACAAGCTCAAGGCATACGAAGCTATCTACTGCCTTGCCGTCCGAGACTACAGCCGTGCCGCCGATCTGTTTATAGACTGTGTCTCTACTTTTGAGTCTTATGAGCTGGTTGATTTTGGTATGTATTCTTTATTTTGATCTGATGGATCTTTAACTCTTTAACCTTTGTGCTTTAGTTAGTGACTTCTCTTAGAGTTTAGGTGCGAATATGATATTCACGTTTTTCGACTTTGCCTAATTTATCTACACTTTGCATACATATTCACGAACTATCAACAGTAAATAATCCACACTTATTATACACTAGCCATGTCTCGCGGCTTCGCGCGCGTTTATTAAGTTAAAAAGTAGCCTATGTGTTATTCCAGAATCTAAAGTATCTACATTCAAAATTTCATCAAAGTTGGTTTATTTGTTTTGGAGATAAACAAGCATTCATACACACACGCAAACTTTGGCATTCATAATATTAGTCGAGTATTTATAGTATATACTTGAACAATCGCAAGATTGTTTATATCTTCGCGGCAAAACTCAAAAGAGTGGTTAAACAATGTTTTTTTACAGGTACAATCATCCAATACTGCGTGCTGGCATGTGCTCTTGCCTTGGAGCGTCACGCGCTTCAATCGGCGCTCCGTCGTCAAGGCGCAGCTGTGCAGGCGCTCCGCTCGCGCTTCCCAGAGCTGAGAGAGCTGGTGGAATCTCTGCATGAGTGCCGATATGCTGACTTCATGAAGAGTCTTGCTTGGGTAAAGGATCAGTATAATATTTTTTTTCAAATTTGGTACCATTAATGTGACGTAATGATGGAGCCAAGAGGTGGATAGGGCAACTCTTCAATTGCTACTCGTAAATCCCTAGAGTTTAAGCCTAATTGGATTGTACTTTTTAGCATGTTACTGATACAGCATTAAATAATTTAAACGTAAGCAAAGCTTAAAAAAACCGACTTCACCGCTTATATTTTGGTTTTGGCTTGATCAATATCGATAAAATGTATTTTGTTGCACTAATGGAATAAAGCGGTGTGATCATGAGAAATGATCCTATACGATTTAGGCAGTCTTAGCAGCATGGTCGCGGGTCTTGGATTCGATTCCCGACAGGAACAAAATTTTCTGTCCCCAGGGCCGTTTTTGCTTGTTTCTGGGTTTAATTGTGTTTGTGATGGCAATCTTTACTGCACATACGATACATTGAATTTAGTGTGGGGCTGTGTTTGTGATGGAGTTCTTTCAGTTAATGGTGATCTGTCCGATATACAGGTTGAGACTCAAATCTGCGTGGATCCCGTATTCCGACCCCACTACCAACATTACGTGCGCGAGGCTCGTATCAAGGCCTACGTACAGCTGCTTCGGGCTTATCGCTCCCTCAGCCTCGACAATATCGCTGACACGTTTGGCGTCACTCGCGAGTTTATTGAAGAGGAAATCTCTAAGTAAGTACACACTATCCACTAATATAATAAGCTTGCTATGCCCTACAATTTTGCCCGCGTTAATAAGCAGCAGCATTCTTCAGTATACTATGTTAATTCTATGGTGTGGTGTTATTTACATTCCAAATTGCAGTCATATACATACAGCTGTTACTTCAGATCAAATTCATTCATTTACCCACATTTACTACTATAACATTATAAGTTTTTATAATAGTATGATACAACTAATATCTATTTATACCAGTTTGCTCTGTAGCTTGCAATTTGCCTGAACAAAGCAGTGAATATAAATAGTTACTGGCACGATAAAGTCCCATATAATTCCTTAGCAATGTAGTTGCATCAATTAATTATTAATCTTTGTTCCCTGAATGGTGTAATCTGGGACTCTTCAAGTCGAGTGAATAGGTATCTTCTAGGCAAGCATGCTACATCGTCAACCACATCATCATATTTCATCAGGCCTCACCCTGATAGTGGTCAAATGCTAGCTTATCGAGCATTAAAAAAAACAATATCTAAAAGGCTTGTTTAAACACCGCCCAAAAAAGTACCTATTATACTACCAAAAAAATTCTAAACGGTTACCAAAATTGATAAATGGTCACCAAATTACGTAGGATAAATGGTCACCAAATTACGTTTCCTTAAATATTATGAAATAAATATTTTTTTTCGTATTATAAATATTTTTGTGTTAATTATTAAAAAAAAAATAACCTTAACTTACGATTCGGTTCTGTCACAGGAAATTTTATTTTAGGAAACGAAATTTGGTAACCTTATATCCATTTTGGTAACCGTTTAGAATTTTTGGTGGCCGTCTTAATTATATGCAAAATAGTAAATAAATTTAGAAAACAAAAATAGATATTAAATGTATGCTTTCTAAATTTACGTATAGAGACGCTCATCCGCGGGCGCAAAATAACGTGAGTACAACCGGAACTAAATCAACATGAATACTACTCACGATAGTTTTAATAATAATATACACCCAAAAGGTGTGATGTGAATGTTTCCGGCACCCACGACATAAGTCATCGAAGTGTGGGAGTCAAACTGTGAGTGTGAAAGCGTATATGTTTATTTATCCTGTCGACTTAGGTTCACCGCCGCCGGTCGTCTGCAATGCCGTATCGACGCCGTCGCCGGCTGCGTAGTGACGGGCGCTGGTCGCGGTGCAGACGCCGACCGCTCGCAACTATACCAGGCGACCATACGCGAAGGAGATCTTCTGCTCAACCGCGTCAAGAAACTGGCCAGCGTGATCAACTTCTAAACGTTAAGTCGTCTAACATTATGTATTCCTAGTACTTTGATTCTAATAAACTATTGCGTATGATACTGTTGTGTTAATTTTTTACCGACTTTACAAAAAAGGAGGCGGTACGCAAGTCGACTGATGTTTTTGTTTTTTTTTGTGTGTTACCTCATAATTTCGTTCCACGTGAACCGATTTTGTTTTTTTTTTGTTTGAAAGATGTTGCTTTCCAATTGGTCCCATTTAAATTTGATCAAGATCTGATCAGTAGATTTTTAATATTTTCAATAATGCGTGTTTAGTACATCTAATCTGATCAAAGTTCCGAAGATAAAGCGGTGAAGTCGGTATTTTTAAGCTTTGCTTGCGTTTAAATTATAGAGTTAATGTAGTTAGCTAATTTGTAGATTTGAATAGTATAACTATTAAAAGAAAAAATTCTTAATATCAGACTACTATAGGTACTCTATTCACGTGTCAGACTATAGATACTAAACAATCATAATAATTATCCATAATGATGATTTTTAAGCTCCTTTTCATTTAAATAATCATCACTTGGTTCTACCAGGCGCCTATAAGTGAAGTCGATCTATTCAACCACGTTCAGAAACTGGCCAGGCGTGATGAACTTCTAAACGTTAAGTCATCTAAAATTATGTATTCCCAGTAGTTTGATTCTAATAAACTATTGCGTATGATACTGTAGTGTTGATTTAAGGGTTAATGCTATTATTTGTATTTTAGAACTGAATAATTATTAAAAGACAATCAAACTAACTACTATATTCACGCGTCTGACTAAAGATACTACTGAATCATAATAATAATAAGCCATAATGTTGACTCTGCTATATAGTAATTTATAAGCTCCTTTAAATTTAAACAAGCACTATTGTATAGCAATTTTTGAATCAACTCTCATAGACCAACGCCACAGAAAACCAGCCATTCTGACGCACACCTTGATTCCACCAGGCGTCTATAAGCGAAGGAGGTCTACTGTACAACTGCGTCAAGCTACCATTATGTTTATTACATAACATATATTATGTAATCCTACTGCTTGATAAAAGGGGGCGAAACCGCGGGGAACGGCTAGTATTTTAAAAAATTTGAATGAGAAACTTGGATTTTATTCCATCGAATAGTCAAACGCGGTAACTGCTGCTTAGACAGCGAACGCACACCCAACTAGCTAACGGGCAGTTTAATTATTATTATACATCATTATCGTGAATGGATTCAGGCCCCGTGCTGCGGGGCAAAAGGGAGGCACGGCCTAAAGTTAACTAAACAAGAGAACAAGAAGTATTTCTACCTAGTTTATTGACGGCCTGGAACCATTCCTGATTGCATCGCGAGACCAGTGCGCGCGTCCAGGGCGCGACTCAAGGGCTCGAGTTCTGGATGCCGGGCGACCTGAACGCGCGCCTAGATATAAACATATAAACATAAAATGCTTTCACACTCACAGCCCCACACTAAGTACGATGACTTTTTTCGTAGGTGCCGGAAATATTCACATCACATACACATTCACAACCAGAACAAAAAACCCAAATTTCCCTTGGGGAGAAAATTTGTGTTCCAGCCTCGGAAATGGGGAATCCAACCCGATACCCCCCTGCTTAGAAGGCGAACGCACTCCCAACTAAGCTACGGGATGTTACGAGCAGATCACATGAACAAGAAGTAGAACGCTTCGAAGGAGTATATTGTTTATAATTATATGCTTACCGCACATTCTTACGTACCTTTAAATACAATGTATCAATAGAAGATCTTCACCGTAATAGGTCGTTTCGCATATACATAATTCATTTACTAAATGGTGACCTTTACGTCGTGTATCATAATAAAATCATCGTTAAATAGTTGTCAACCCGCGACTGAGGCTAAATACCACTGTATGATGTTTATAGCTAATAAACGCTTTAGGATTATGAATTATGGCCCAATTAATGTTACTTCTATAATAAAAAATCGAGTTTCACAAGATTTATTGAACAAATATTTTTATAACTAGCTATTTTAGTGGCTGTCTGATTATTATGGCAATTTTATTGATAGCGATGTTTATGGTTTATTATCTAGTTTTCAATCAGATGCTAATGACTTCTTTTGTAACAAAGAGCAGATTGATTATATGGGCCTTGGTTTGATCGATTTGTTTCCACGTAGTTAAAACTGTTAGGCTGGATGTTTACCGACTTCACAAAAAAGGAGGAGGTACTCAAGTCGACTGTATTTTTTTTTCTGTTTGTTAGCTCATACCTTCGTTCCACGTGAACCGATTTCGAAAATTTTCTTTTGTTTGAAAGAGATTGCTTTCCAATTGGTCCCATTTAAATTGATCAAGATCTGATCAGTAGTTCTTGAGATATCGTCAATAATGCGTGTTTGGTACATCTAATCTGATCAAAGTTCCGAAGATAAAGCGGTGAAGTCGGTTTTATTAAGCTTTGCTTGCGTTTTTTAATATATATTTTTAATTGCATTGACTTTTATCATTTTCTTAACTCTCACTAAGCCATACAATAAAATTACTCCCGTGTTCACTCGTGTTTTTTTTGACAAACTTTTGACCACTTTCTCACCTGATGGAAAGGTTAGTAATATATATAGGTTAGAAATATGAGGTACTTAATGGATTAATAATTAAACGCAACTTAAAAAAACCGATTTCAACGCTTATGTTTTAGTTTTGACTTAAGGCGAGCCTTTCCAAGAACGGTAGGCATATTGCGTTGCGAGCTCGCGGCTATCACTTTCGGGAGGAGTGAAAACATTTGATTTCGGAATTAGCGGGAGATTTTAAAAAATTCGTATTATGACTGCCGTTTTCAATCACATTTTCTACAAGGTTTCTGCTGGTACAAGTTTAATTGTACAAAACCTAATATCTCACCATAACTCAAATAAAATGTATTTTTATCACAATTTAGACACATCTTTGCCATTTGTTTCTATGCAGCGAAATGTAACAAATCGTGTATCGGATGGCCGAAAAGTAATGATCAGATCCTGTATAATTTCATTTTTTTCAAGATTTAAATCCGTGCTATTAAGAATAAAACAGAGTTCAAAACGCCGTTTTCAGGGTAACCCCGCCTTAATCGATTTCGATAAAATGTATATGGGACCACCTCTGAAGTATAATCTACCAAACAAAAAAATCATCAAAACCGATTCATAATTTTTTTTTTTGATTGGCGGATTTATCGCGTAGCATACATACAAAAAAAAACATACAGTCGAATTGAGAACCTCATTTTTTTTAGTCTGTTGAAAAATTATATTAATATACTACTTTCGGAAAAGGTTATTTTTTTTTCCTTATATACTTTTCCTGCGCTCCATAGTACCTAAGTCGTCTGTGGTGCCTTATCAGATTTCAAGTTTTTTAAATGTTCATTTAAATTCAAAAACAACTTCGATAATTAGCTGTTTGATTAAAAATTGCCTTAATGATGTCTAGAGTAGTGTGTAATTTATTTCAAAAGTAAAGTGGCGAAATAAAAAGGGATTTAGGATAAGGATAACAAAAAAGAAAAGAAAATAATTAGTATAATTGTTTTTTTTAAATAAATTTGAATACTTTTTGGACATTTACATAAACATTTAATAATTTACAATGATTATTTATACTGACAATATGACATGACACATCATATTTATGACTAAAGGCTACTCTCTAGTATTTATTTGCAACTTGATAATATTTTTAAAGATAGTGCTATGAGAATTTAATCTAGACAACTAAATTGTACAAGGCCTAGTGCCTTCAAGCATCCGTTCAATACTAAGAGTGTATGCATGATTTATTCATTACAAATAATTTAGGACATTTATACACAGTTAACTATTGCGAAGTATAAAATACAAGATTTAAATTAAAAATTTAAGCAACTGGACTAAAGTGACTACAAACAAGCATTAGATACAAATGCATTATTTGGAAACATTTTCCCTAAAGTGTAGACATTGAAGTCGTCAGTCTGAGAAAAGAGTGCCGGTGAAACTACCCCCGTAGGCTACGAATTAACTCACTAATTATTTTTATTCGCCGAAACACCAGTCGCTCGTATTTTACAAAGATATGTTGAAGTATTACTAAAGCAATATAGCTATGACTCTAAACACTTATAATTAAGTAGACCTCAAATGCAAATACTTTTTTTTAATTTACATGATATGAATATGTCATTTACCTCTGTTACAATTACATATATTGAATACCTAGTGACAATAGATTTATAATGTGCTTTGCTATGGTACCAAATATTTCTTGGAAAATGACATGCTTGATTTATTATAATATTTTAGATATTTAGTTACATTTCAGTTTGGAATGTGGTCATATCATTTATAGAAATCATGCATATCGAACTCCAGTGTAGGTACAATATAATAGTGTAGTCTCTAATAGATAATATTTAAATTTCAAGATTATATCTATAATATTATAAGAGTAATTCTATGATACAGTTTATTTACATTAATAAGATATAATATGAAATTATTTAATTTTTGGGATATAATTTATTATATTTATTTGATGTCATAGCACATTGGACTGTTCCGCCACTTCTGTCGCGGTCGCCACAAGGTTTCCGGTATGCAAGACACAGCCTCTAAAATGTGCACTATCACAGAGTAATGACATATAAACTGGAGCCCTTGCGAGCTCCGATTGCCCCAGGCCCGTACTCGTGCATATAACTTACTTACAATAATACTAGGCATCATAACACGTGGAATAACAATGTTACATAGCGCTACACTGCACAAAATCGCAATTATACTAAAACAGACGCACGTTTCGTCGTTATTTATCAGTCCCTTAATTCACGTATCGACTAAGTCTTTGTACAAATATTAACACGTCACTGCCGAGGTTTTGGAAAGTCCGCAGTGTTTCAGTCCGCCTTCAATGCAACATTCGGGTTGTGGTTATTGGAATGTAATCGGGTGTTCGAATTTCGTATTCGGTTTAGACGGTGAGGCCTTCCGTGCGCGCCGGTGGCGGGAGGGAGGCGAGGGGGTGGGGCATTTGGTGGTGCGGCGCGGGGGGTGAGGGCTGCGTGGAGGGCGGCGGGTGCGGGGCGTGCGCGGGGGGGGACCGGTAGTCTCCTTCCTCTCGCATCTGCCGATTGCGTTCAGCTAGCTCGCGGCCACGCTCAGCCAGCTCTCTCATAGCGGCTTGCCGTTCGTCGCCGCCATCGAGCGAGGGTGGTCTCTCGAGGGGCGAAGCGGCACCCGGTCGGGCGCCAGCGAATGCTCCGAAGCCGAGCAGGCCCGGGAACTTCGCTACGCCGTTCTGACCAGCGCTCTGCTGGATCACTGATATTTCATTCAGCTGTTGGACAAAATAAAATGGGTCAGTATGCTTCTTTGATGTTATAGAGTAGATAACGGAAGACTAATGTTATTTTTGATAAATAACTCAGTCTTCTGTTATCTACTATTCTAGCCTTCTTACAACTCCGAACAGTGGTGCATGACAAGGTATTGTCTACGTTTTGTTTGTATATAAATTTATGTCTAACCGTGAATTTCCAAGATGTTTCGGGACTAAATTTATGACAACGCCACTTTTGGGTAAATTCAGGATACTGAGTTCAGCACCTCTCTAGTCAAGAGAAACATATTGAACTCATGTAGAGAGTCTCTACCATGGATTTCAGTAACAGTTGCAGTTAAGACGGTCCATTCCCACTAGCATATAGAAACCAGAACATTACTACCGGAACTGTAGGCAAGAAAATAAATTACTCTTTCATTTTATCACTACATAGGTTATTTTGTTTCTGCCGCACATTCACCGCTTTCTCACGTTCAGGATGGCTGGTAAAGAATGCTATTTAGCATTAGGCCATTCCCTGTACTTTGATTTGTGCAAAATGAACGATGTTAAGTGATGATATACATAAACTTAGCACGTCTGGAAAATTCATGGTAGAGTGAAATGTATGATTACTGTTTTATAACGGACAATATGAACAATCAAGTGTTTACCTTCTGCTGCATGCCGTTCAAGAATGGCGCTGGCAGATACGGATAGAAGAGATCGGGACGCCGAAGTATATCGTGAGGCTCATGTAGAGGTCGAGGAGGCAACTCTAGCGACATACGACGACCGCGACGTGACGCTCCCCCGCTCCACATGTGAGTGCCCATGTGAACCTAGAGAAAAAACAAACATTTAGATTTGGAATTTAACACTGGCCGGTAATAATTTAGAAGCTCGTCTTGAACAACCGAAGTTGAACGTTTCGAGCTTAGTTCTGCCACCCACCGCTAGATGGCCCTAGTAGTTCGATCGGTCAGACATGTGAAATAAAATGTTTGATTTTAGGTTCGCGAATCTAGGAACAAGCTTGGTAATAATAGTGATGAATTGGTAATACGTGGATACGGTTTAATCAATGAAGTCTGGCATAGCGGAATCGAAAATACAATATTTTATCAGTTGCCAACCAAAAAATTAAGATAATATTATAGTTATAGATGTCGATTGAAAGAACTGTACGAATAATGCTAATGTAATGAATTCAGCTATTAAGTGACTAGATATATTTAAGGGACAAATGAAAAAAATGGTGTCTAAAATATATCTAGACCAACATGGTCCAAAAGCCTAAACAAAACCTGGTTCATACCTTGAGATTCCCTTTGGTAGTAAAGGCCTTCTGGCACACAGCGCATCGGAAGGGCTTGTCCCCGGTATGTGTGCGCATGTGGATCTGAAGCGCTGACGATGAGGAGAAGTTCTTGCGGCAGACTCCGCAAAGGTGCTTTGACGACACTGGCGGTGGGGGATGAGTTGGCCCGGTTGGCACTGAGGAGAGGATAGTTGTTAGATTTGTTTCAAATAACTTAGGTCACGAAAGGTAGGAGTACCGAAAAAAATAAACATTGAATTGTTCCGATCAACTGCCAAGCTTGCAACTTGTCTGTTAGGTTTAGAATCGCAAACTATTGCTAGTGTTGCCGAATTTGCCACAAAAATAGAAGTACCGATGTCTTTCAGTCAGAAACTGTTCGATACCGAAAATAAATATTAAATACATATCATTTGAAAAGTGAAAAATGTATTGCAGAATAATTTAAATATATATGAATTAATGCAGAACAATTTGTATATTCGTTGTACTTCCATCAGACAGGAAGAACGATGGAGGAACGACTGGAGAACTTCCTAATCAAAATAGGTGATTGCAGAGATTCTATTAATTTCAACACATTCTTGACGACTTACATCTCAACAAATTCTTGACGACAGACAAAATCTTATAAATAAATTATACTGATTAAATTTTTATTATAAATATTTACCTATTCTAAGTTCCAATTCTATTTTCATAATTTATTATAAAAATATATTCATTTTAATTCAGTTACGAGTTCTTTAGGCTACACATCCGACCCTTATTAATGACTGGTTGGTAGATTAGAAGATCTCTACTATTACGTAGACTATAGAAAAGACAAGACATCCTACAACTTCGACTATCACTAGTAAATAATTGTACAACTAAAAAAACTGGTTTTCATAAATGTTTCCTTCCTAATTTTTGATTTTAGTTACAGCAAAACCGAATGCTTTTTCAAATAAAAAAAATATGTCCTTCTATCTATGTTTCCGGACAGGATCTCTCGTGAAAATGATATCTTACCACTTGGCCGTTTTGGCAGGGGCGGCATATCCATCGGTGGAGCGTGAGACATCGGCGGCGGGTGCGCGGGCGGGGATCGCTTCAAGTCCATCTTGTCCGGAGAAGACCGTCGGTCCGGGCTGTCCCTTCCATGGCTGTCTTCAGACTGCACAGACCCTGAACTTTTGTCGAAGCCGGGAGGCATGTCGCGGATCTTGTGGGTAAGCATGTGCTGCTTCATGTTGCCCTGCGGAGAACCAGGTATTTAGTAATGTTATACTTCGCTTTAAATTACGGCTCTCTGGTTGCGTATTTTTTGCATAGGTACAATTAATTGTTTTATCTTATTTGCTATAAGTGTGCTTTAAGTGAGTTTTAAGTGGGCACCTAGCTGACTTTTAAGACTTGACCCGTTGATGATTCGAGTCTAGAAAGTATCGACAGGTTTATTTTCTTTATGTATTTGTAGTAGTTTCTTTGTAAGCTGCGAACTTTCATGTACAAAACAATAGGAAATTAGCTATTGAAAATACTAGTTTAATATACTCCCGTGCTGATAAACGCGTATGGATTTTGAATAAACAAAATCCCTATTTTCCATTTATCGTACTGTTTATCTATTCTAGCTAATCGAGCGTGTAAATTAGTAACAGAATGTGACCTAATAAATATCTCCTATTTCCGAAACATGTTTTTAAAATCTTAAGTATATTCATACATTTGAGGGAGATAGGTATTTTTCAGGAAATAGAACACTCATATAAAATAAAAGTGGTTCGTGTCGACGTCTGTTTGGACACGCTTGTCCTAAATAAAAGCGGAACGACGAATTTGAATGCAAACGTAGCTACATGATGTATTTTATACACGGAAAACGTGTCCGTATATTTGCCAATTATTATTTTCCGCGTGCGATACGCATCACTTCATTGTAGAGACATTGTTGGCCGGTAGACTAAACGAAAACAACGAATAGGTACATTTAGATACTAACTAAAAATGTTTTAAATATCACCCATGTTATTGATCACAGCTACTCTAATCAAAAGAAGTAATTTTATTCATTGAATGTGAAGAATAGACTTCAATTGGTTATTTTATTACAATTCCATTCAAATATGTAAAGAATATTGATTAGGTACTTGCAATTTTTGTGTCACATTAAAGGAAAACGTATGATTATACCAACCACACCTATAGCGCCAGCAGGGTTCCAGAATACTTTATAAAATATGCAAAGAAGGCTCGGTGTCTTGTATCTGACTATTTAAAGACTTAAATAATTGGCATGTTGAATTATTACACACATAGGCTCTAATTGCGAGAGCACCTCGATTCAATGCACCTTAGGTATCCCGTACCTACCTAATCTGTCACACTTTTTATTCAAATCAGCTGCCATAATTCCTGATACTTTTTACTAGATTTACATATCGGTACTTTTAAGAACTAATCTACATATTTGGGTTAGATGAATGGCATAAATGTATTTATTTCATCATGTATCTAGTTTAATTAAGCGAAGAGTTTATTTAGTACAGTATTGGCGGTAATGAATAAAAATATTTTTCAAGTAATTAGCTTAGTGCTCGTATGTAAATAGTTTCTAGCAAGCGATATACACAAGTAAGCGGATGACAGTCAACAGAAAAAAAAATGATCTTGGTTTTATCACGAGTTTTATATTTGCATATTTCAATGTAAATTGTGTAAAAGATGCAGAGCGTTCTAAGCTCTCGTACAATGAACATAGAACCGATTATTTCATTTTTCAGTTGAATGAAAAAATATAATTTATAAGTTGAGCAATAAAATTATACTGAAATTTGAACAACAACATATTATTTTTCCAAGGTTCCTTTTCAGAATTGTAATATGACAGAAGAAAAACATGTGTTGGCATATATTTTAATAAATCTTTTTAAAGTGTTCGTATGAAATCATTTCTTTGTTTTGGGGCTATTTTTAGCAGGTAACAATTTCGATTTGCCAACCAAATTATGTTACCCTTTGCACGACTGCTAAAAAAATATTGCAATGCTTTTTGGGTTTGTGAGCTTTTTCATTCCTCTATGTTCATTGACTATACCTTCCAAACACTTAAAGATGAGCGTGGTATTCCAGAATTCTTATATTATCCCCTGTTAGTGACAGTTTACCATTTGTCACGAACACTTTTGTCAGCTGTTAATGTGACAATTTGGCAAATAAATGTATTAAAATAATATTTCACTTTTTTAATTTTAGTAGTGTGAAATTTGGATTAGCATTTTTATGTCGAAAAAGTAGGCACTTTAATTTAAAAAAATATATATCTATTTTTTTACAAATTAATGAATTTTTAACAAGGTTATTTTAATTAAAAGCACTAATAATGTGAAAAATAAAACTTTTTTTTCTCGTGATAAAACCCAATAAAGACCCAGTCCGTACCGGGTAGACGAAGGCGTTCCACAGGTCCAAAGCAGTGGCGTGCGGGGGCCGGGGGGCGCGCGCGCGCCTTCCGCAACGGCAACCGCCGCCACTGCTCTGGAACCACAAATACACACACGTTACACACACATACACAGTACCGTACCGAGACTAGTAGTAAGGCTAGTAGTTTTGGTAGGATAGGATATTCAAGTTAACAAATAGGAGAAAGGCAAGACAAGTGTAGTCTAGGGGTAATCTGTGTCTTACACACACATACACAGTACCGTACCGAGACAAGTAAGTATTAAGGCTAGTAGTTTTGGTAGGATGTCAGTTCTAACGTCTTAAGCTTTTGCATTGTAACAGGCGGCTACCAGATTTTTAAAAAACATCTTATAATGTGTCAATATCTCATGAAATAAATAATCAAAACTTAAGAAGAAACACCAGAAACATGTTTTATTTGTTGTACTATTTTGCCAGATTAACGGCTATACATATATTTTTCAAACAAAATCTTCTAAAATTCTAAAGTGTAAAAAATCCGGCTAATTGCGGACGGTTTTTATGTGGGGCCAAAAAGTATTCGGTACAGACCGAATACTATAACATAAATAAAGAGTTCAGTTTAACACACTCTCAGTATCATACCGAGATTAATACATTAATAGTTTTGATCTGTATGTTAATATCCCTCACTCATCTTAGGTATAACGACGAATGAAATTGTCATGCCATTTTCTAAATAGCTTAATTTATTTATGTGGGTTTTATGAATCGAAGCTTCCAAAGTGATCCTCATATGGTACCGATGGGTCTTTAGTACATAACATTATGATAAGCAAGGCGCTAAAACCTTCGCAAGAATTTATTCTGAAGTATTTCCAATGATTTTATTGACCAATTTTGATAAGAAAATGACTCTTACATGTAAATACTGATATAGCCTTTTGATATTTTATCGCAGAGTTTTTGTTAATAAGCAATTATGTGAATAAAATGTTCTTTATAGGTTTTTGTTACGGTACTGATTAGTTATATACAGGAATCAAGTTCATACTGTGGCAATAAGTAGAAATTACTAAACTGAAAAAGTGAAATATCATGCAGTAAATAGCTCCTTTAAGCTAATACAATAGCTTTTGCAAGTAGTTCGCCCCGAACTGAGACCTGGCGCCTATATTTTACCTCTTGGAAATAATTGTTATTAACAATTTCTTATAATTTAGTTTTCTTAATAATAACTGTTTGTTTTATGTGTCTTGTTCAAGCACAGGATGGTTACTGATATTATACGTTTGTATCGCTTTCAATGTGTAGCCGTTTTTAAGATGATCTAAAACGGCAACTACTGTTCCGAGAAATTGTTAATTAAAATTGTATTTTTTTTGTAAAAAATTGGTACCGTATTCTACTTGCAAAGCTCTTTTCAAAGATACCGCACATGCATTGATAAAAAAAATTGCACCCATATACATGTATGGACGCCTTGTATATATTTACGAGTTGTTATATTTACCTAGTATATATTTACGCCTTTTATATATTTACTAGTTTCGCCCGCGTTAATTATCGAAATATAATCAAAACTACAATTCCGTTACAAAATGTAAGAATATTTTTTTTTCGTAAATTTTCCTATTTTTTATAGGTATCCTGTCAATAAACCAAAGATCATTAAAATCGGTCCACATGTTCTCGAGTTATTGTTGTTTTTAACAAGAGTTTTCTTTTAAATAACGATAAGTTTATTGAGAACTTCCCAGAATAAGTCGATCAAACAAGATATTTTGTAGTCGATTAATACTTTGATTTTATAAACACTTAGTCCAGTTTTATAAAACTACCTAAACTAGTAATAGATATTATTTACTAGACGAATCTGGTAAAGCCTACATCTGTTTCTGGTTGGATTTACAAAACCCTATCGGACTTTAATTTATTTATTTATATGTATTACAGTACTTTAGGTCATAAGACTAAACTTAGAAACTGAAGACATTCACCCTGTAATGGCCCTACATTTTTAGTTTTATAATTTTGACTTATACCCTTATAAGTAAGTATGCTATCTATCTAATATTACCTTTGTCGGAAGAGAGATCTTTTATTGTTAGTATCTTCTGATTTCATATAGTACATACAAGTTATTATTATACAAGTTACTTAAGGTTTTATTTAGATATGAGATTTCTGATTGCTATTAAATTATTTTAGTTGTCTGTCACAAATAGCATAAGATTAGCAACGAGACTGTTTCTCAGTATAGCTTTATATATTATGCGAGAATTTGAAAAAGGTATTTTCTAGGTAAGCATGCCCCATCTTCGGCCGCATCGTCACTTTCCATCAAGTGAGATAGCGGCCAATTGCTTACATATCTGTCATAAAAAAAACTAACTACGTTTGGAAGCTTTGAAACTCTAACTGGAGCTTTTCAATTTTCAAAGCCATAACACCAATCACAAAGCTCAGTTTATAAGGTCAATTTACTTGACAATGTTATACTAATATTTTAAAGTTGAAAGGTTATGAGTGTGTTACTTTTTCACGCACATACGACTAGACCAATGTTAATGAAATTTGGTATAGAGGTAGCTGATACCCTGGATTAACACATAGGCTTTTTATCTCAGAATTCCCCCGGCTCCCGTACTTACGCAGGTAAATCCGCGGGGCACAGATGGTTGACTATAAAAATAATAGTCATATTCTTAAAAAAATACTTTTTGAGAATGGACTGAAACTTATTAGGATTCAAATGAATTCAGTGTCTGCTGCACTTATCAGAGATTGTCCATATTTACATAAAATTCTGTATATTGTCTTCATATTATCATATTTTTTGTGACCATAAAATAATATATTTTTGGTTATGATGACAGAACATTCTAGGTTGAATTCTTACTTTGTATTGTAGACATGCTTGATATAAACGCGGCTTGCCACGTACTTAAAAAACAACAGCAACGCAAAATCAACTGTATTTAATCCTACATTATGATTGAAATCAGTTGTCTGTACCGATTTACGTTACATGTAATCTCTAACATAAATCGTAATATAAAAAAACACAACCATTTTAAACCAAATAGACAATATTAAGACCTCCTTTTGCGGGAATACTCTACAGGTAAACGGCATAGCAATACTTTTTATAAAATCTATCTGTGATAAGTTATATATGGTTTTCTTTACGAAAAAGAAAAAGTATAGGGTTGTGTAAGTGGAGTTTTTTTATCTTTGCTAGCGTTTGTCTGTCTCACCTGGTGGCGTGCGTGCTTCATTTTCGACCGCATGGTCGCTTTTCATCAGGTTAAATAGTGGTCAATTGTTTTAACAATCGCAGCCCAAGTTCTAACACTTGTGAATGTAGTGGCGGAAACACAAATGTCCCTTGGTTAGGATAGTTGTCCTACCAGGAGTCGAACCTGCGCAACGTAAATAGCTAAATTGCTAACAGAGATGTTAGATTATTTAGGCGGCATCAAGTGAGACCATCGTTAGGTGACGCCTAAACAATAGTTACCTACCTACTGTCATGATGAAATCGCTCTCTAATAAGTAGGTTCTTTCACACCCACTTCCAAATGCAAAACATTCTAAATATACAACATAAAAGTGGTTATATTATCTTTGCTATATAGACTACATCTACGCCATTAAATTTTTAATATTTAACCCGTAATTTATATCTCTATTCAATAAATATGGACGGTTTCTTCGTTGAAAGTTGAATGCCATTAATATTAATATTTTTATACTATAAGTGGTGATTTGAATTAATAATAAATTGCGAGGCTATGTTGATGTTGAAATCGGTTTAATCAAGCGATTCATATTCCTTAATGATATTATTATATTATTCATTCATTGTTTAAATGTGAAATTATAAGTTTAGATCGTGATCAGACGTTTTAGATAAATCTATTCCAATCCAATGCGAATATGAAAAATAGTATACGTCTTCTTAGCGCATCTTTTATTCAGTTGAGTTTGCAGATGAATTTCTTAAACCAAATGTTGTTAATATTTTACACAAACTTGTCTACTTGAGCATATCTAATACCTTTAAACGAGCAATAGCGAATAAGATATCTGTTATAGCTGCATACGAAACCTCCTGCATACTAAATTCATGAAAATATATAACGGAAACGGCTCCAATGATTTTCATGAAATTTAGTATGCAGGTATAATAGGTATCTTCTAGGCAAGCGTGCTCCATCGTCGACCACATCATCGCTTACCATCAGGTGAGATAGTGGTCAAACGCTTGTCTATGATAAATAAAACAAAAAACATAATAATAATAATCATCAGGCGATATAGCGGTCAAATGCTTGCCTATCTAGTATAAAAATAAATAAATTAGGTAGATATAAGACCATATTTTTGATATAAAAAACTAAGCTTAATTGATGACTAAAATATTTTTTTTGTCGATTATAGCAAAATACATTTATGCTTTCGACTTTGTAAGATATTAGTAGTTAAATAGTACGAACATCATCATCATATAGTAGTAAGTCTTAGAGAGAAGAGCGTATTACAGTGCCGCATGGGACTTTGGCCTACATAGAACATAACATTCGCATCAAGTTTCCCCTTTGATTTCTACAGTACACAATTTATCATCAAAAAAAACTAGTCCTAAATCCTATCACAGGTAACTTTATACTTACCCAATGAAATATATACTAAATGTTGATATTGTACTTTAAATAATACGAGACAAGCATAATTTGGTATCAATAACTATCAAATGAGTATAACATGATGTTAGCCCTAATCGCGAAGAGTTTAGTTTAGCTATTTTTTTTTCCTTTTTTGTATCCGACAGTCTAGCTAATTCTATCTTCCATTCGTCAAATCAAATGGATTGTACCGAATAATTGTATTATTATCCGACAGTTGGAAGTATATTCAAATCGACTCTACAGTTTTGTTTACATACATAACTGAAGCTAATCTAAGGCATGTAAAAATCATCACTATCAATAAATATCTGGGAGTCTTCAAGTCAAGAGTGAATCATCACTTTTCATCAGGTGAGATTGTGGTCAAAAGCTTGCCTATCGGGCATTAAAAAAAAAGAAAATAGTGAAACAAGGCTGGCTAAAACGTTTCCCGTAAAATCTAGAAACTGGTATTAGAAACAATCCACAGCTAGGCGTTGGTAGCCGCATTTAAAATTAAAATAAGTGTCGCCGACATCGCTGTGGACGAAAGTTCACTCGGTACCTATTTATCGTATATTCCGATCTTGTACTACAATACTTGGTAAATGCATGTAAATACACGGAATGGTGGCTGCTCTAAGCCAGTATTTAAATGCTTTGGAGTATCAGTATTTGTAAATGTGTTATTTTCTCTTTTATAATATCTAATTAATATTTTTGTCCATGGCGCTCTAATGTAATGTCGCTAGTGTGTGTAATTTATATTCATACTTATCGAGTTTATTTTGAAAAATTATCAAAATTCGATTTCTAGGTTTACATGTCATTCGGGGTTGTCTAGTCATGTAATGCAAAAAAAAACTTGATTTTTTTAACCAACGGGTTATTGAAAACTAAGTGGTTAAAATCTACAATTATTTATTACCTACACTTACAAGTTTTAGAATAGAAATGTAAAACTTACGATATCTTACCAAATAAGTAAATATTATGAATTATAACGCGTTTTGTTATGAATAAAAAACCAAAAAAAAAAAAAAAACCCCAAATAGTCTTTGCCAATTCTGAGTAATGTATCATGATGATCATCTATTATATTGATTCATTGTCATTATAGACGGTTAATTATCTACTACATTTTTTTTGCAATTTGTATAGACATAATTTTATTCCTCTTACTTAACTCTTTCTGAATATAGCCGAAGATATTGTTAAAATATTTTTTATTATTAAATTATATTGTTAGTGTTATGTGTCGGACCACACACAGAACGACACAGTTAAACAAACGCGGGTAGTTACAAATATTGCACACTAATCAAGACAATGACACCTGCTACCTCAGTCTCTCGTGACCACGGCCGATGCAACAAGCAAAACGTCGAGATTTGTAAAAAAATGCGTATAAAAACGCGAACACTCGGTTTTCTCATAAAAACGTGATTGATGTTCGCGAATGTTGAAAAAATCTATTTTGTTTATGATTATCCAATTGTAATTTTCAAAAGATTTTAACAAATAGAACTACGATAAATCCGTATTTGGTACGACACTAGTACTTAAGACATGACTGGACATTCGAATAAAGCAAGTTTAGAATACTAACTTCCTTGTCTAGCAGATAGCTTCATGCATTCTTAACTCCATTTTCAATTTATTCGGTAAATAGCGTCTATCAGGACATCAGCTAGTTCTAACCACAATATCGTGTATATGTTCGCTTACATTGTCGCTTGGTGTAACTTATTCGTAATGAATAAAGTAGATAGTTTCTTGGACCTTATATATTGGCATTTGTCATATTATTACTCACCCTGAGACAAGTTTGTTTTGCCTTATTATTTATGCTACAGAGGTATATTTAATATTATTACTATAGAATTACGGCAATTTATCATCGTAGCTTAGTTTTACTAAACATCGTAGCTAATTGGCACTTTCCGTAGATATTTTGTTACAAAACATTTTGTGTAGGTACAAACGTTTGTAAGCTTATAATTGGTGAATACGATATCTTTTCATGCGAATAATTACTTTAATGCACTCAAAGCTATTTAAAAGTATGCATATATGATAATTTATGTTGATTTCATACATAAGTACTTACCTAAGTGAGTGTATAGCACGTGTAAATCACTTCACGAAATGTTATTAATAATACAAATTAATGGGTTATAAAAAATGGGTAGATATGAATTACCTTCTGCTGGTATATAGAGGATATAGTATGTATGTTACCTCGTAAAGTCTTTCTGGGTGAACCGATTTTGATGATTTTTTAAACATTTGTTTTTACTTTATTTGTAGTCCTAAGGTTCGTCAATTGAGTATGAAAACATATTATAATGTTTACGTTTGTATTAATAAATAAAACGAACCTGCGCCAACCAATGGACGTTACCATATTTCCGGGTGTTTTAATTATATAACAGTATGCCTATTTAAATACGAATTATTCAGTTATGTCATTACGTAGATATGTGATTTAGTTAAAATAATATTCGATGTTTTTCTGCCTCCCTTCCAGTTTACCCTATAGAAATGAACATAAGAATTTGTACGAATTTTGACTTAATCTAGATCGTAAAATAGAGTAACTATAGCCTAACATATTATTATGTAAAACGATTTCTGCACTTAGAAATCAAACCTCCTATACGAGTGTTTTTAATTTGTAATTGTAACGAATATTCCAAAGAGGCTTTAACATGTTTAGTTCTTACTTATTAAAGGTAATGGAATCTAAGATGCTATCGACATAATCGCGAGGGATAAATTGTTGGCGATGGTGCGTTTATTACTCGTTAGTCTTGTTGCAAGCTATCTGGGGTTTTGGGTCAGAACGAATGTAAATCATATGCACTTAAAACGTGGTGTATTTATCAGAAGAACTTAATTAAACCAAACGCAACGTTGGCGTGCTGAGTCTTAAAGATTTTTAACTTTAAAACGCGGCGCCCGTCGTAAACAACCTATATTTTATTGATAAGAGACCCTTGGACACTTTGGGAAACATACGAAAAATGTTACTTTGTCAGACATAAATAATCTTTTTATGACGAGAAGCGTAGGTAAAGGCTCAAGGATTTATAAGCAATAAATATTTTACGACATGAATTAATATTCCGATCGTTTTCCGTGACGTCGTTTTTATGACTTATCATTTTTGTGGCGCGACGCGACGGACCCGCGACTCGGCGCAAGCGCAGCACTTTATACGCTTGAAATATTGGCCGATCTCTGAATATTTTTAATCGCCATAAAAATGCTTTTAACAAGCTTTATTTATTGTCTTAAATATTGAATTAATTTAACTAGCCTCGACCAATAAAATGTCAGACTCAGATAAGGTTTGTCGTCTCGTTTTGTTGCGCAGCTGCAGTCAACATTATTTTCTTTTAACGTGTTAAAGGCTTTTATAATTTGCTGTGTTCTTTGGGGTGGTATCAAATAATGTTCCGCGAGCAATGTTCAAGTCCCGAGTCATAAACGAGAAGTTAACGTAACCACAATCTCACTATTGTTGGCAACTTGGCGCGCTCGCTAATCTTATGAAGATTTCTTGTGCCCGTAATTCCTTGGTTAAACTCATTAAACGAACATAGGTCGGTTAAATCATCGAATAATGTTATTAGCTTCTCTAAGCTGTTATGGCCTGCAAACATTTTCAAGAGTGAAGCCGAGTTTTATACTGATTTTATACTTGATCTCTAATAAGAATAGCCAATAAACATGGTTAAAAATCGTGTATTTATAAATATTTGCTATCAGGCATTTTCAAAATGGAGTGTTGATCTATAAATATCTTATTACGGCTTTGATTAAATCGGAACTAACGAGCCTACAAGTTCGCGAACTCAGTCGTCAATTACTCGGCACGTCGACAGCGCAGCGTCTCGGATGCTCGTAGGAAGACAACAGCTTAAACTAATGCGAACTGGAGGCGTCGACTAGCGACTTGTAATTACTGCCTGCAAAATTAATGCACTGAAACTTGCATGAAATGAAACCGGCGCATGAACTTAGTCCTTCAGACTCGAGCGAGCGCGAGACATCGGCAAGTCTCGCCTTGCGCTCCGGTTAAACTTGGAATTCGACGCGTTCGCTTACATACCTCTATCCATGTTATTTATCAACTATTCACGCCCTACCAGAATCGACCGTATCAACAACGATACACACACATTTAACAACTAATTTAACTACATCAAACAATTTATTTTATATTTGAAAGATTTTATTATCAATGGATTTCTTTAGATGTAGTGAAAATTAGTGGAAATGTCGTAAACACGCGTGCTACGCTATTTGTGTAACAATAAAGTATGAACTGGCTAACGGCCAACGACACTCAATCTGAACTTCGGGTATGTAGGTCCGTGACGGAGTATTGCCTACGTGATAGCCGTTTTACGGTACTGCGGGATGTTAGTCGTTTTAAAGTCTAATCAATCAGCCGTTGGTTCGTGCATTCAACGTTAGGACAATATTCATTCAGGAGGACATAGAGACAATAAAGGGTTCTTATAATAGGGCTTAAAAAGGTGTGGTTTAACTAACCTTTGTGGAGAAGCCGCGATCGCAAACGGTGCACTTGAAGGGGCGTTCTTTGGTGTGGCTGCGGTAGTGGATTTCCAGCGCCGAATTGCAGGCGAACGTCTTGTAGCAGATGTTGCATGTCGTGTTCCCGCGCACTGCACACATACAAACACACTTCAGTGCCATTTCTATGTCCGCACTGCCGGTGTAGGTAGGAACTTTAGTCGAAACGCACGTTTACACCCATAAGCGGAAGGTTAGCTTGATCCAAGTTAATTTGATTAAATGTTTTCGGCGTGTACTCGAGCGCCCGGTTAACATTAGTTTCGGAGCGAGGGTATGGAAATATATGCAAGGATATGGAAATGCGGGCGACCGGGGGCGGACAAAAAGTACAAGATCCCGCTAGCGCATACCTGCGGAGGGAAACGCGAGTCCGAGCGGGCTGAAGGGCGATCCTCCGAGAGCGCCGAGTGCGGCGAGCGGCGCGGGCGGCGACGGCTGCGGCGAGTGGTGGTGCAGCCGCGGCGGCGTGGACAGCGCCGACAGCGACGGTGACGGCGGCGAGGCTCGCGCGCTTCGCCCGCTCTCCGAACCTGTCGCCGATGGGAGGGAAGCCGTTGTTGTCATAGTTTTTACTTCGCATTCGGACGCCGAGGCGCAGACGGAGAGCGGCGAAGTTCGACGATCCTTCGTTTCAGAGTCGTCGTCGAACTCCCGAATTGCGGGTTCGTCCCGGCCGCTCTCATCGTCGGTCCCGCGGGAGTCCGCCCGTCGGTCGCCGGGAGTGCTCGGGGTGGGAAATAGGGGAGGGGGCACGGGGCGGTAAGGAGAGTACTCGTTGACGTCGAACCCGTTGCTCAGTGATGGAAAACTGTCGCATTCGATACCTCCAAACTGGTCGTAAGGGATATTGGTGCGTTCGCTCGTATGGAGGCGTATGTGCTGATGTAATATTGTCGGGTCTGAAAATCTCTTGTGGCACACCGGACATTGATGTAACATTTGAACTGGAGGCTTAATACGATGGACGCCCATGTGAGTCTTTAAATTGCCTTTGGTCGTAAACGAGCGGCCACACAATTTGCATCGGAAAGGTCTCTCACCAGTATGCGTCCGATAATGCATTTGTAAGGCGCTTTTGCAAGATAAAACCCGATGACAAACAATGCATTCGTTTGGATCGGATAATTTATTATCGATGTTATCAACCAATTGTTGTAATTTAGCAGTTTCGGAAGTTTTTGTTATTTCAATGAAACTTTCCCAAGAATTATCATTACTACCCGGACGGGGCAAAAGAGAATTAAAAAATACGGGATCTCGCGCTATGTCCGCGTCAACGATGGTATGTGGAGTATTACGGAATGGAGTTATACTACCAGAGGAAATACTACTTGGTGGAGAGTGAGGGAACAGAGGGAACGTAGGAAAAGTACGAAGTCCCGTTGCTATTGAAATTGGTCCAGATATCGGTGAATTCTTACTTGAGAGATTTTCCGGTTGGTCTGGATCCGGCTTCACGTGTGGACTTTCCCTGCCGATTTGTTCTTCGTTGCTGTACTTTGAATCCATGCTGCAGTCATCGTATGGTGACGTAGAAGGATATCGGTCGGGTTCGACATCATGGGGTGGGTCGTGTTCTTCGGGCTCTCTCTTAGGCGTAACACGGTCTGTGTCTTCAAAACTGGAATCCCGTTGACTTTCTTCATCCTGAGGTTCCAATTTAAAAATGTCGGGAGCGTTTCGGATTGGGCTCGGCGCGGAAGGTTTACTGAGATCAGCCGGAGCATCTTGTTCTTCGATTCGCATTGCGAATAATGGGTGAGGTGGCAGAGGTTTATCGCCAAGCGGTCTTGGAGGCAGAAGATCGTGGTGCGGTGGCCTGTATAATGGCAAGGTCGGCGGGAAGGGAGACGGTCCACCCGGGTTGAACTGAAGCGGGTGAGGTGGCATACCGGGAATCGGTCCCGGTGATAGTTGCGCCAATAGCGGCGGATGATATTTATCCAAATGCTCCGGAATGGGGTTCGGGTTCATCTTAACATGTGGGAATTTCGCTGTATGTCTTTGGAAGTGAACTTTTAGGTTTCCTTTGGTTGTAAATCTGGATCCACAAACGTTGCATTTAAACGGGCGCTCTCCTGTGTGAGAACGAATATGAATTTGAAGCGCAGAATCACTTCCAAAAACTTTTCCACAATATCGGCATCGGTGCTTGAAAAAGGGCTCGTTTCTTCCTCCGGATTTTCCATCGTAAGGTGACATTTTTCCTGACTTTCGGAATGCTAGTTCATCGGCAAGATTATTCGCTAAGAGGCCTTGAGATGCGTTGTCCAGCACTTCTTGTGCTCTCTTTTGAAGCATTTCCAATGTGTTTGGTTCATTTAGGGACGGCGGCGGATCATTATTCGTAATGATCGAGGACGCTAGAGACGACGATATGGAGCTGTAGGGCGGGTGGGACATCGCGGGTGGAGACGAGGTCGGGATCTTAGGAACGGATATCGGTTCCACTTTGGGATTGAGATGCGAATGAGTCGACGGCAAGCTTTGGCTAGTGGGAGGAGTGGGTGCGACAGGAGTGGGCTCCCGTGGCGGACGAGGCGGTGACGGTGACCGCGTTGGAGGCGCCGGGACGCTCGGCTCTGGTTCACTCGGCGGTGGGCTTTGAGTGTCTTCTTTTCTCCGAGTTAAAGATAGTTGATTTTGGAGTTGGCGTATTAATTGCAGTTGAAACACTTGTTGATGTTGTAACGTAAATAGCGTGCTCTGTAACACGGCTAGTTCGTGCAAGGCGGCTTCATTATCGGCGTTATTGGCCATAGCGGTGGCGGCGAATTGCGCTACGGCGACTTTCGTGTTTTGCAAAGCTTCGAGTGTGACGTGTCCGGCGACGGGAAAGGGTAGTCCGACTGGGGGGACGTCGGCTTCAGGCACTTCTGCCTCGCCATCTTCGAGGCTGTTGTTGTTCTCAGCGTCTTGTCGATGCCGTCGGACTTGTTCTAGCCTTTTGTTCGGACCGTCCATTTCCTCGTCTCCCGATACGACCATCTCCTCTGGGTCGGAATGCATGCGTTCCTCGCCCATCTGCATCGCTTTCTCGTCACATAGGCGCTTGTGATAGAGGAACTCGTGTAAGTTTTCGAATTGTTCTTGGCACCTCGGGCACATGTGTGCCTCGGGTCTGTCTCTGACTTCAGCGACATGGCTTATGTCTTCTTCAGAACACGATCCCGAGCTTTCACCTAGAACAAAGAAAATAAAATAAAGTACAATGTAAGTGCGCTTACATTACTTGTATCCTTGTGTATGATTTTGTGTTTTAATGTACGGAACAGAAACAAATAGAAAATGTTCGACAAAACTTGTGCCAATTTATTTATTAGAAACCATAGAAAATGATAAAGAAAAAAATATTAAATATTATTTTAAATTTCAGTTGCTCATGCGTTTAAAATTTATAGCGTTTAAATGAGTTACCTCGAATAAATTTTACTTTAAATGACACGACAACACCTTAAGTTACCTATATAGAAATAATAATAATTAAACTTGGAGTTAATAATCAAGTGCACTAATGCCTGGGTGTAAATGTTCGTATGTATAATACACGTTTAGAGCAGCATATCACTTTTGAATTTTTCAGCTTCCGCTACTCCCAGCTAGATGGCGTTATCTGTCTACAAACATATTTAAAATTCTTTAATTTATATTTCAACTTTATTATACCCAGTGTTATTATAAATTACATAATTATAGATCTGGGAGAATGTAATAATTAATAACCTTTTAATTATAGTTATGTGTTTAAAGCTTCACTTTTAAAATGCAAGGCGATGTTTTAATAACCAGTTATAATTCTTATTAAACAACTTTTTAATTGTTGACACTTTTGGCACAGTAGTCTTTCGGAATTAAAAAAAATAATAATACAAATAATCCATAGTATGATTCTTGGCTAGTAAAGTATAAGCGTATAAGCTGAGGATAACAAAATCCATATTTCTGATGCTAATTTGCCTTAAACATTTAGCCCGGTATTCATTTAGTATACGTATATATTCATAGGTGTACATAGAGGATAATTTTCGTAAATAATTAATATCTGCTCAGGATAAAAAGTAGTCAATATGTGATTAAACTATATCCTTGCCTAACTACTCTGAATGTGACTATATATAGCCACTTTTAGCATCATCGCGAGGATTTTAAAATTGTCTCGATAGTCTTCGTATTAGCCTTATTATATTATATTTTTATAGTCCACAAATGCTGAGCAGCGGCTGTTTACATCCCATGGATCTATTGTGCTTTGGGCTGCTGGTCTCACGTAACGATTCGTATTAACTCTTGAAAACACCACAAAGACGTGGCAGTAAAGCGAAATACAGTGATAGTTTTTTTAAATATTAGAGTGAAGTGTAATATATTCATGTTATACACGAAGACAATCATGTTCATTCTTATGTTCATAAGTGAATTTAAATATTTATTTGACTATGAATATATTTAATAGTATCAACAATCAAATAGTGACCTTGATATTTTCAGCAATTCTCTTGCAGTGTTTAAACTCAAAATTTAAAAAAATATAATTACACTTGACCCTAAGTAACTATGCCAAGTTATTGTAATTATTATAAGTACTCCTTCTATTTTTATTTTAATATTATTTTCTCGTTTTTTGAATACATTTTGTAAATTATAGGCACGCCGAAATTGTCATGTACCTTTAATTGTAAGTTTAATTTTAAAATGTATGATGTGGCAGTGCTAGATTGAATAGTTAAATAAATATGTATTGATGTATGAAAACATATTTTTCAAGTCAATGGAAACCGGTGTTTATTCAAATCTATCTGCGCTAGTCTGATTCACTCTATCTGCGCTATGATTAAAACCAACCTACCAGATTTTATTTAAATCTATTTCACTGTACCAGAAATACCTGTTCTACATTACACATTATTAGAGCAACACACACACAAACTTATAAATATGTAGTTATTAATTGGGGCATGTATTAATCTGGTATTAGAACATGTTTCAGGAGTGGACATTTACCGGCTGATGATGATAATATCAATTTTAATTTAGTTTTTAGTTTAATGTAATATATATTTTGTGCATTTAGTCAGTGTCAAAAAAATGATTTTAAGTATACAAGAACTATAACACGATTTAAATGTAATATCACAAATATATATATATGCAGTATCCATCTGTCTCTATAGTGTCTATACACCCACATTTGCCCAAAACTGGTCCGTTATGAAACCAATATTATGAATGCAAGTATTCGTTTTATAAACACTTATCAAAACTATAAATGATTAATTTATTGAATTTATGTTAAATATTAAAACATCAACACGTAATGCCAGAATATTTGTTTTTGTAATAAATATTTATTAGGTGAACTAGTTTTGCCCATTGCGTTTCCTGTAGTTACTAGGTATCTGAATAATCTGACTAACAACAAATTCAAAAGTCTGGACGGGGTGGATTTTAATGAAGTTGGGCGGAACACAGTTCTATACACGGAGAAGGACATTATAGCTAATTTTAATTTTGATTAACCTATTACCAAATATATAGGGTTATTTGTAAAATACCAGGCAGCTCATTTAGTTCAATGACTTTCTTCTGAATGCTTTATTTTCCGTAATAACTAATATGATGTTTTCTAAACAGTCTGTTTTTAATAGTGGTTTAAACTACACTATCCCGGAAAAACCGGCATTGCAGCGCCTCGCCTCGTTATAAGCACGTCAGTTGACACTTGACACTTTAGACTTAAGTCTGTCTCTGTTAACAGAGAAAATAAATTATGTATGTAATTTAAAATTTATTTTAAAAATCATAAAACAGAATTTGCAATAGCCGTGCCACGAAGGACGTCTAAATGGTTAGAACATGGTCCCAAGAGGTTTGTGATGTATTGTTTTAAACAAAAAAAGAATTGATCGTGATGAAATCCAAGGTAGGGCATTTTTGTGATCGTCTGGCTAGCTACCATGTACCAAAATACAGTCGTAGTTTTCCAACATCAAGTAGAAAAATCTGTCGCATAATAATGTTCCGGCAGCTATCCTTTAAAACTAATCATTCTAACCAGGTCTTGCGTGTTTACCATCCTCGACCACACAATCACTCATTATCAGACGAGACAGGAGTCAAAGCTTCATGAGATTAAATTTAAATCAAATCGGCAATGGTTTATAGTAGATATTTTTTATGAGAATATTATATACCGCCATGGGTAAGTAGTGCACAATACTGCAGGGGGTGGTTTGGAATCGACAACTGAGCAAATTAGAAAAATCAAAAAAAAAATTTTTTTTTTCAATTTTTAATCGACTGACCTGCAGGCAGTTCAGTAGTAATTGTCAAGTAAAGTATGGCCCTCCGTAGACAGCCGCTACAACAATAGCTTCCAGAGTAGGTGAGTGCTACGAGTGCTACGGGGTCATTGAACTAACATGTGACGAGAGGTCACACTGAAAGGCGGTTCAGGAATTACGAGAACCAACGTTTCACGTGAAGCAAACCACACATATCTAATTCTAAATACTTGTCTTCAGTAAGTAATTAGGTAGGAACCTACTACCTGGAAGGTATTGAAAAAAAATTTAAAAAAATACAGTACGTAAAACTTGTTAAAAGAATGGCAAATTATTATTATTATTTAACATAAAAAAGCTTCCGTTTCAGTTATGATAATTGTTATTTATTTAGTCGGTCCTAGTTATTTTTAGGTAATTAATTCCTGAACCGCCGAGAGGTCACACTGAAATGTGACCTCTCGTCACATGTTAGTTCAATGACCCCGTAGCACTCGTAGCATTCACCTACTCTGGAAGCTATTGTTGTAGCGGCTGTCTACGGAGGGCCATACTTTACTTGACAATAATAATTACTACTGAACTGCCTGCAGGTCAGTTGATAAAAAATTAAAAAAAAAAAATTTTTTTTTTAATTTGCTTAGTTGTCGATTTCGAACCACCCCCTGCAGTATTGTGCACTACTTACCCATGGCGGTATATAGGTGAGTTAAGCAGTTGCAAACAAACAAATGTATTTGTGTCTTACATGTAGATTTTATAGTTGCTATTGATATCTAAATACACGAGACCAATTATATAAATTAACATCTTATTTACTTAGCTTTAATAATACTTTTGAACTATAAAATTAAGTTTCTGTTAATTAGTAGCAATATATTTTAATTACCAGTATTTTATGACTGTATTTTGTATCAGATTACTTTGTTTCTTGCTTATTATAATTTTTTGTCAAAAAATTTAACCTTACTGCTTATCACGAAAATCAAATACAGCGGTGATTCAAAGTAGACTTCTTTTGATGTATTTCTTTTAGGGTAGGTTTTTTAGACTTCATTTTGCCCATAAAGTCAATAGTCAAGATGCATCTCATTGATTTACCATTTGCCTAAACCTGTAGTTCAAAGCCGACCATCGGTCGATGTTGACTGTTGCCTTTACTGAGACTATTTTGCCTGTTCATCAGGCTCGTATAGTCATCAAGACTATCAAATATCCCGACGACTGTGATAGTGAAGCTAGTGACTACACCAGATTTACATAGGTAGCATAATTGTTTAACGGAACTGATCCAAAATATGAGGGATATGATATTAATTACTGTGAAATTACGAACTCCTAAAAGATTCGACTCCTAAAAAGATGATTTTTCTACATCCACAATACAAAAAATCATCATCAAAACCCATGGAGTTTTAAAAAGGAGCACACCTTAACATTTTTATCTTAGTACCTCGTATAGTGTTCAATCAGAATTAGTCTTTGACGGTGGTTATGTAAAAGCTTAATGCAAAATATAATACAATAATAAAACGAGCAAAAGTTTTGACATGAATGTGATTTTTATTTTCACGCACATTCGAATTATATATACATTTCGTACAGGTATTCATATTAATATAAACTCAATTATTCCAAAAAATAAACAAACAGTTTTTTTCATCTATTGTGTATACATACTCAGGATCATTGTTTTCATTTAGGGACCATAACTGTCATGACCATGAGCGTAAGCTTGCTTATGTCTGTCCGTGTGGCACAAGTTTCTTATTTATCTAGTTATCGTTATTTGTGATCCTTGTCTTAAATAAATATATGTACAATATTTTTTTATTTAATCGCATAAACATTTCTAATTAAATTCATAAAAATTTAAAGTTACTACAATCAAAACCTATGATTTCCCAATAGGTGTGACGTTTAAAAAAGCTAACCTCTGACAAATCCGTGAAACACGAACGATTCGTTTTTATTATATGATATATTATTCGCAGACTTCTAGCTATAAGGGAACCGTAAGTTAGTAAACAATATTAAAGGTTGTTTTAGACACTATATTGTTTGCACCTAATTATTTCTGAAACCTTAGCATTCAGGCTTCGACAGCATTGCAGATGAAATAAATAAGCCTATGTTCTTATTTTTCAAGTGGGTCCAGATCATTAAACTTCTAACTATCTTCGTTTAAATGTCGTTTAATCGTTACACTCTGCCGCTGAAGTAATACAAACTTTTACATTTATAATATTAATAAATATGAAGCATTTTTGATAGAGTTGCAGTCTTGTGTCAGACCCCTGCTAGCTTAGTTTATATTGTTTTAGAAAATATTTAAACATAACTCAAAACTAAGATTGACATAAGGCGTATATACTCTACAAGCCACAACTTAACTAAAATAACACCTAATATAATATACATACGGCAAAACAGCTCATTACAATTAATCCATCAACAAGTAGGCATCTTATTAGTAGATCTTTAATAGATCCATTGCTCTGCGAACTTGCAGAAAATTATTAATAATGGTTATCAAAATAATATAATTACCTATAGCTCAGATAGATCAAGTACTATACCATTAAATTTAACTTTATTTAACCGATCGATTACGATATAATTATGTGGGTAGGCATGAAAAAAAACCTACAGTGAATGCTTTGCAATAGGCATACATGAATAACTCGGTAGTACTTCTGAGAGCGACACATATTCTACCTATCTATCTGAGTAAAGTTTTTCAATAGTATTGTACAAATACATTCCACCTACACCGACAATAGACTGTGGCCCTATTTTTTTGAAGTGGGCAGTTTCTTTTTCAATGTTTTTTTGTGGTTTCTAAGTTTAAGACGCTCTCGTTTTGCGGTTTCGCAGTTAAAGGCAGTGTCTATAGTTACTTGTTTTGTGCCTAATTGTATGTTAATGTTACATTTTTAATATCGGATACTGTGTTAGATTTTTAATCAGAGGTAAGTAAACTTTTTGTAGTATTTTTTTATATAAATTAAAGTAATTATTAGCTCTGATGTCGAAATACATTGTAAATACACCTATAGTTTAGTCCGCGTTAATATGGACAAAAATAAATGCCTTTCCGAGGCCTACATTATCCACATACAGAATTTAATTAAAAAACGTTCACCTTTTACAGAGATCGTTTCAAAGACACACATTTTCAGACTGTTTTAATGAGATGGTGTGGTTTTATACTCGACCTACTAAGTAAAAGGCAAAAATCCAATCGAATTTCTAAGACATCAACTTAGAAAATTGTTTGACCTTTTATAAACATTATTGCTATTTAAAATGCAGGAATTAATTGCGGGCTTAATATGTTAAACTCAACAATGATACATTATTATCAATATTGATTTATATGAATAAATTATTAAACCTATATTTTTGATAAGTGTAGAGTTCACAAGTAGAAAAGTCAGACGCATATCACCAAAAAGAGTTCCGGAACATATCCTTGAGTTCCTCCAGTTCCCGCTATAGGCCTATTTTGCTTTATGCTCATTCACACTAACAACTTACGAATACGTAAGACAGACGATAGATATCCAAAGTCTTAAATAAAAAACATACATTACCATAAACTTTTTTTAATATATCATCTAATATCTGCTGAAGGCTGAAACTGAATACGAGCTTTAAATAGGACTGACCTTGATGAACTCCGTTGTCATCGTATTATTTTGTAGAACTTACTTATGTAAAAACCAGTATAATACACACATCTATTGTATTTTTTTTCTCATCTCAATTCCCCGTCGACTCACGTTTGGTTTGATAAAATCGTAAAAACAGTGTTTTTGTTTACTGGATTGGGGATTCATTGAAAATGTAATTAAACCATATATTTTCGTAGGTTGTTATATTTTGTAGCAAGGTTTGTTTAAATTAGGGATTTATACTTATAATTTAATTTATTATATATTTATAATAAAATTAACTAACTGCGCCCCGCTGTCATAGCCTGATTTCATGATTATAATGCTTGCTTGTCAAATTGACTAATAGGCAGACCTGGTGTAAGGATTTCTCAGGCCGCCCCTTGGCTCAATGGCTTAACGACTGTTGTCTTATGACTAACTGGAAATATGGCTTGACGTGATTTTAATGATATATTTGTACCTATGCTAGTTAATTTTGTCTATAAGTTAACTCAATTCCAAACACCTTAAACTGACTTTAGGATTAATAATATTAGTGTTATTTTATATTAGTTCAGTAATACTCTTATTCAGTAATCAATTAACAAAAATACAAGGAAAACGTAAGTAACCGTTACAATGGTAAAGTTGAAAAAACAAAGAAGTTAAACAAAAAATCTGACTAGGTCACTTTAAAATCTATGTTCAGGCGGTTTGAGGTCTACCTAAACAGTTAAATCTTTGCTTAATGTATCTAGCTTTCACTATTAAACATCTTGATAACCGCCACCTTAAATAACGAACAAATGCATTCACACTCACAGCCCCACACTAAGTTCAAAGACTTGTATCGTGGGTGCCGAAAACATGCACATCACACACATTACATCCAGAACCAGAAGCACAGATATCCCTAGGGAAGGAATTTTGCTCCTGCCGGGAATCGAACCCAGGACCCACGGCGCAGAGGGAGGAGACCTGTCCACTGCGCACGATTGCCGCTCCTAGCTTGTCACATCAAATAAATCTATATACATAAAAATCAACTTTGTATGAAAAGTTATCGCTTGAGAACGGCACAGCCGATTTGGCTGAATTGTTTTTCTACCGACTTCACAAAAAAGTATGTGCTCAATTCAACTGTGTTTTTTTAATATTTTTTTTATGTTTGTTACACTTCTTTCCACGGGAACCGTATTTGATTTTTTTTTTGTATGAGATGAATTGTGTTAATTTCTAGTGGTCACATTTAAGTTCGATTAAGATCTGATCTGTCGTTTTTTAATTATCGTCAATAATGCGGTTTTAATACATTTAATCTAATCAAGGTTTCGATGATAAAGCGGTGAAGTCGGTTTTTTAAGCTTTGCTTGCGTTTAATTTTAGTTGTTTGTAATTGTCCGCACTAGGTTTGTATAAATTAATTTATTATTAATTAAATATATTAATTAAATGATGCTACTTCGTTACTTATTTAACGAGGGCGAACCCGTAAGACATTACTGGTCATTAACATTTGTGTATTAAGTACGATTAATTTGATTTATTGTGTTAAAAAAATATATAATGAAATGATATATTTATATAAATGAAAATGATCATTTCATTCATTTATATATCATTTCATTTTCATATATTTATACGTAGCCAGTATTCTGGGCACCTTTCCTTCGGCAAGCGGTTTACTAAATTTTTAAGTGTTATTTGTTTTATTCCTCAATTTTAATCTTATCTGATATTATTATTATTTAAAGAATTAAAATGTTTGAAAAAATATGTTCGAAATGATTTTTTTTATATGAAATGGTTATTTCATAAATCAATGTTGCAATTTTTTTTTGTCTCTGAGACTGATAGGCAAGCATTAGATCGCAGAAATATCATCTGATAGTAAGCGATGTGGTCGATGTATTATGTGTATATGTGGTACTTATTAGCATTATATGAAATAACTACTCAGATGGATAATGCATGCATGAAAAAAAAATACTACTTATATACGAAATTGTTAACTTAACTCATATAACTGTATGTGAAGACGTTTGTGTGTTTACATGTATCTCTGTATCGACTGGACGGAAATGTATGAAATTTGGTATGCAGATAGTCTAGACTCTAGACCATGAAATAGCATATGGCGCTTCTAATTATTTAATGTTTAAAACATTTTAATGTTATTATCTACTAGCCGTGCCTCGCGGCTTCGCCCGCGTTAATTAAGATAAAATGTAGCTTATGTGATATTCCGGAACCAAAAATAACTACATTCTAAATGTCTTCAAAATCGGTTAATTCGGTACGTAGATACATGGCAACAAACATTCACACACACAAACAAACTTTCGCATTTATAATATTAGTAGGATGAATAATAGATTCAAAATCGAATACTTGAATAACTGGTTTTTATATAAATGTATATTCAAATGCCACCCTTCATTATTTATAATGCTTTTATATTATATGTACAATATATCAATTATATATTGTCTGATATATTGTGAACCAGTTAATTTTTAAAAAAAAACTTAAATGTTATAATTTAATAGTTACGATTTTAAAACATTATTTTTTTAACATTAATTATTAGATACTTATTTTAAATGTGTATGATGATAGTGTATTTGTGATTCTTACATTCTACTGACACCCTTTAAATTAATAATGAGACATTTTACTGTCCTTGTGTGGGATATTTTATTGTAATAATTGTTATATGCATTAAAATATTAAAACGACGAATAATTAATCAGTGTAAAAAGCAGCTTATTTGTTAATTATGTCCATTTCAATTTTTTTCTAAATCCTTTCATACGTTAAGGCGCGCGGCGCGGTGACCGTAAAAACAAAAGTTTCTGTTTTATAGTATTAATGTTTTTTTAATAACTTTTCCTAGGTATATATAGATATATATAAACGATTGTATAGTTCCATTGGGTATGTTCAATGGTACAATATTACCTACTAGACTAAATTATCTTATTAAAATATGTAAGAAAGTAGCAAGTAGACAACTTCCAGTCTAATGAGTACATTCCGACCAAAATTTGTATTCTTCCTTTTCCACATTTATTTTTTATGCTAAATAGACAAGCATTTGACCACTATCTCACCTGATGGAAAGTGACGATGCGGCCAAAGATGTGTATGAAGATACCTATTTACTCTTGCCTTGAAGACTGATTATTGCAGTAGTGTGATAGTATGTATGATTCATGTTACAAACAAAGCCATTCATAAACAGCACGAGGCAGTTGCACAACAACATCAATTTAACAACCAAATATCTTCCGGATCCATGCACCATCAGGCCAGCTCCATGAATCATAATTTTGTATTGTGGATCGAATTTATCAATTGTCAAATGTCAACTGTATTGATAACAGGAAGCTGGTACATATTCATACACTAACATTGACATACTATTTGTATAGAGATCATCCAGTCTAAAACTGAATTTACTACTAAAGTCTGTCCTGCCCGTTGGCTTAGTTGAGTGCGCGGTCGCCTTCTAAGCAGGGGTATTGGGTTCGATTCCCGACGGGAACACAAGTATTCTCCCCAAGGAACAGTTGTGTTTCTGGTTCTGGTTGTGATTGTGTGTGATGTGAATGTTTCCGGCACCCACGACACAAGTCAACGAACTTAGTGTGGGGGTATAAATGTGAAAGTGTTTGTTTGTTAGTTGATTACATTTCCGGTTAGTGTAAAATTATGTGTGCTCTACACAACACATCTACATTGAGCCCGTACTAAAACAGACTCCCTTCCAATATTAGTAAATTGCAGCTAATTTCCATACTTTAAAAGTAATATTAATTAGTCCCTTAATTAGTTCTGAAAGTGTATCTCAAGTAAGTTAACATAAAAGCGGATTGCATACCGAGTTATCTCAGTTTTAAATAACTCTTAACGACCTAAATACCTCCACAGCGACATCGGCAGTGTTATTATTTATAAATATGTATTGCATATATTTGCTTATCAGTTTTATTAAACTTTCACCGCTTAAAATATTAGGGCTCGGTATCTTTTTATAGATATTCCCTACTTTGACATTATGGGTGGCGCATTTGAAAGTAGAATATGAAACTCAACTATTTTTTTCGGTATCTAAGAAGTGAGCGTCACAAAGTGGATACAAAAACACAAAACATGGTTATAATCCGGGATGATGTTGTGGCTAGGATTGAACGTTGTAGCGAAATTCCGGTTTAGTGTAGTTTGTAAAGAGAAGGATTAAGTGTTTGTTAGTGTTTGTTGGGCTTTTAGGAGCCGACGATTTCGGTTCGTACTAGTTCAAAGAAGCGGCTTTGGAAGCTGCGGTGATCCGCACACGCGCCGCCAGTCTTACGCAGAATAAAAAAAATTGCTATTATATCTCTAAGTATTGCACCGCCAAAAGGTTTCATCTCGATATTGTCCAATCTTCACATAAAAGTGTAATATTTTGTTTGTCCGAACCCTTCTACCTGCTGCGGTGTTTTATTTATCATTTTGTGGCAAATATTTCAATGTATTGGGAAATTTGGTTACACTATTCAATAACAATTAATTTTAAATTTAGACTGTAATGTGTTAGTAAAAGTAACGGTTATCATTAACGATATTGCTTATTTTTATTATTTAACGACGCGGATTAAAGTTTATTAACCGTAATTAAACAAGTTCAGGTATGACTTGAAATATGAACAGATAAGCTGATGAATATTATTGTCATTAAAATGCTTGGATCAATAGTTTTAAATCGGAGCTAATTAATCTAAACGTACTAACAGAAAGTCTATAATTTATACATCAAATGTAATTATTATTCATCATTCAAGGTAAATGAACGTATGCATACCGATCTTTCATTTTAGCCTAAAATAAAACCGGTACACATATATTTTACGAGTTTTTTTAATAATTTATTAGGAGAGCAAACAAACACTGGATGTGTATTTCATAAGAATATGAATAGCCGGGTTATTTCAATCGTTAGTAGATAAAATATCCATAATAAATATTTTATAGAGCGGTAATAAAACTGGCAATGAGATAAACCGAGCTATAGTGGTCGCTATAATAAAATTTGACAGTGTGTCATTCTAATAAAATAAGACATACACATTTTAGTATATCTGTCAAAGATACCTGTTGATTAATTAAATCACTAAAATGCTCTAGAAAGGTCCTAAGTATCAAGATTTTTATTGCCTCATGATTATACTATAATTGATATAGCGCTAACTGTAGATATTATTCAGTAATTTAGAAGGCTAATAAAACCCCTCGTTAAAGCGTGATTATCTACTGCGTTACGAATGGTTAAGCTAAATATTAGAAAATATGATATGCTATGATTATTATGACGTTAAAAAACATTGAACCGGAAGTAAACCGGAAGTGACTTTGTTGTATTTAATAAGGCAGGTTACTCTCTTATGCCGTAAACTTTACAAAAACGACTAGTTATAATTCAGATGACATATTCTTAATAAATAATGACAATAAATATTTTCAAAAACAAGACATTCTTTTTGGTAGAGTTCGAAAAATATCGCAACCTAACTAAAAAAAACATCGATAAGTATTTTCTATTTTTCCAAGTAAAACAACGTAAATTTACCCATAATAATATCACTTAATTTACGTTTTATTATTTTTGCGTTTAGCTAAATTTAATGATCAATGCTATGGAGCTTTAAACATTATTACCTATTTAATTAATTTGAAAGTAGGATTTCTCCGTATATTTAAAATACGTGATAACACTTGAAAACTTTAGATAAGCTACTTTGCTACATAGAACAAAACTCTACTTTGAAAAAATCGTGGTCAATTAGTAAGCTTTTTCACTTTACAACTGAAACTTGGTCAAAATAAGTTTAAGATTTTTATTTTTCATCATAGAGTTGCTACATTGTTTTATTGAACGGAACTCTCCTATTTATAAACTTCTGTACTTCATTAGTGTAAGCTTTTTTCAATAAATCGCAGAATTTAGTGATTAAATTATATTTTGTAAATTCTGGCCGAGAAAATTTTTCCCCTTTTTACTCACTTCGTATAATTAAAAAACGAATACAACTCTAAAAAGTAGAGTACACAATTGAACACTATTAACATAGAAAAAAATAGTTTCCCACTATATGGAAAAATCCAGATTTCCGCTATATGGTAAAATCTAGTTACACTTGACTCTACAACAATTGAAAATGTACTCCACAATAGCTCGTCATCTCAAAGCTTCCACACGCTACTGTTTCTACGGTTCCTAAAATACTATCAAGCGTTCACTTCACTGTTTACTCACCGCGCCGGTGGCGTATTCTAGTGGCTTGTCTTTGCTGAATGCCGAATTTTATCGTCGCTAACTGCATCATCGCGATAACTCAGTAAAACAATAACAACGCATCAACGGCACCGAACTTTTTCACTGTTCCATGTGTGGAGTGTAAGATGTGTGTGAGGAGAGTTAGGTACCGATGGAGACGCGACGGACGGTGGCTGGCTTGACGCGCGGCATGTTGTGGCGCTGGTCAGTGCCGGCGCATGGCAGGTTCAGCGAGGGCGGCTAGCGCTGGGCGCTCACAGGTCGGGGGTCACTCGCGCGCGGAGCCTCGGCTCGCTCGAAGTACTTGGGAGAGACGGCGTGCGACGGTGCGCACCACTCGCCATCTGAAGCGGGACTGAGCGCGAGGCGGCGGCGGGCGGCGGGCGGCGAGCGCGCGCGCGCACCAGGTATACGGTTATGACAGGGAGGCGGGGCCGCGCCCGGCTCATAAATCAAACTTCGCCCATTCGCACGCGCTTCGCTCACCCCCTCCTCCATATTCCATATTCGGGGCGGAGCATATTTTCATAATCATAACGCCTCATATTCATTCATAAGCGACATGTGGGTGCTTGCACGAGCGGGCGGGTGATGGGCGGCGCGACTCCGCTAGATGGCGGGCGACGCTCCCCGCGAAGCCTCCCACATTCATTAATTGAACTTCGCGTCATAACTTTTTGTTTGTATTCAATAAATTATTGAAATTTAATTGCCGTCCGATAAGCTTTTGCTAATTTATCTTTGATCTGTATGCATTCTATAAATAAATGAATTTTATATCTGCTGGGTTGGACAGGTTTGGGTGCCTTACAACTGGTTTTTTACACTTAGATAATGAAGAGTGTGCATTGTAGTAGATTCCATTCACATGAGATATCTATCTTGGACAAGTTTGTGACAGTGAGTGGCATGCATGACAAAGTTAAATGTTCCATGATTTTCATTTATTGGTACCTACCTATAATGACGTAGGAAACAGAACTTAATTAATACCCATAAATTATGTAAAATGTTTAATGCTTATTTTGTAACTACCCAATAGCAACCTACTCAGTAAATACAGTTTAAAAAGATGCACAAATTTATTAAAAACTTTTTATGTCCCGGTTTCGGTTGCATTAATCATGATAGAGTAGTCTATATCCCAATCCACGAGAAAGACTTTATATTAAATAAAATTTTATCAAAATCTGTCCAACCGTTACAGATATCCTACTCACACACTTGAGCACACTAATATATTAAAACTACAACTTACTTTTCATGAATTGAAATAAGTAACAATGTTCAACTGTTCTATAATCATCAAATTATAGGCACATTTTGATCCAAGTAAACTTTTGTTGTAAAAGCCAATCATTTTCATACATAAAAAAATAACGCATGTTCCATTAATCTTTCAAAATGTGACATCCGTAACAAGCATATTATCACCAATCGAGTTGAATCCGGAATCGAACGGCGTCAATTCAAATCGAGTCGTTATGAAAAACGCGGCAATGTGGAGCTGTGTGCTTTAAATTAAATATAACCTATGTGTGACTACCGGGACAGTGTTGTAGCTCAGGAGCTGACATCTATCTCATTTAAGGTGTTTCATTCCTGTATCACGCTTTAAAAAAAGAAGAGTGAGTATAGATATGTAACTATTTGTGAATGCACTTATGTGTGTATTTATCAAAGGAACAAAAAAACGAGACAGCATAATGTTTCCCAACGAGTGTCATGAATAACCTAACAAACAAAATACAACATTATTTAAATTTACAGGCAAACTC
Organism: Lomographa bimaculata; assembly: GCA_948107665.1. NCBI lineage: Eukaryota > Metazoa > Arthropoda > Insecta > Lepidoptera > Geometridae > Lomographa > Lomographa bimaculata. Next base: position 11,965,346 of record OX403587.1, on the reverse strand, counting down.
ACGTTAACAATGAAATATGAAAGAAAAGATTGATGCTACCGAATTAATAATTTTAAACTTAAATAAATGCTGTTTTAATATAGCTTATAATAAATACACTTGTTATTATTATGTGAGTTGAACTCTCACACTGAGTGTTCCATACCACGACACAAAGGCACAAGTCGGGCTCGCACTTGGCCGTTGTATTATTTGTCGTTATAAGTAATTGAGAGTTCACACTGTAATAATTCCAAATTTAAAGCTTGTATTGAAGTATATCTTACAGTTTCGACAATAGAACAAAAACAAAAATAAAGTTGAGAAAACCCTAAGTTTTTAGCATTAACTTTTTTACTATAAGTCAGCAAACAACACATCTAACTGTGAAACATTTTAGCAGCCCACCTATTAAGGTTAAAGATATAGAGCCTTAGATTACCACAGACAGACAGACGGAATAAGCATAGGTGCATAAGCATGCTTAAAATAATAGGGTACGGAATCCAGATGAGAAAACATAATATAAATGATAGAATATTCAGTTTTAACACACCAAAACAGACCACTTATAGATTCAATGAAAATACAGATCTGCAATTTGCTCCATACATTTTGCTGTAGGCGAAAATCAGCAATACCAAAATTATCATCCTGCAGCTACTCAACTATTAATGCGATAGAAGCAATTTAGCCATTTTTGCCAGTCATCAGGCGGCCATCGACAAAACACCGATATACGGCGTTTTCCGGTATGTCATTCTGTGATGTTCGGAGGGTAGGTTTTTTATAATTAACTGCGATATTAATGCCGAATCGGTATTGTAATTGATTCGACTTTTTGTGCGATTTGGAGGTAGATGTGGTATGCGCTATATTGGTTTTGTTTGCATCCATCTCTTCGCCTATGTTAGATATTTTTAATCTAAGTTAAACTGAAAATGTTTGCTAAGTGAATACAAATTTATTACAGTATTCTAAATTATTTATGTCGTCTTATTAAATATATTGGTGCCGTTACATAATTATTTTTGCTTAGATTTTTACTACAAGTGCATGAGTAGGTACTTATTTAAAGATATTTTGCTGTAAATAAATGCGGAATCTTAAATATGTTCAGACTAACAAAGTCCTGTAAGTGCTTTGTTACCCTTATTTGATTACAAAACACTGTCAACAGATGGCGTTATGTGTAGCTAACGTACTAAATAGGGGAAGAATTCTGCTGACAGCTGACCTTTACAAATGCGTTTTCTGTTTTATCAAGGTCAAATCTATACTGTCACCGTTAACAAACAATAAAATGTTTATGTAATACTAGATTGGCTCGTCTGACCACTATCTCACCTGGATGTTGACCACTTGACAACTTGACTTAGGTATCTTTAGGTATTAAGTATAATTTAGGTGATTCCATGAAATTAGAGCAACTTTTGGATATTGTATAAACTATGTTTTAGATGCTACTGAATTATTCATAAGTGTATATAATTAAAGTAATAGGTACATTTATTACGTCACAATCAAAACGACCAACACTGTGTAGTATTTACGGAGATTTTTTGGAATAATCAGGACCTCAGGGATTGACAGGTATAGTTAGGGACTGATGCAAAATACCGCAAAAAAATCTTCTAGGCATGAATATAAAATTTCGGCCGCATCGTCACTTTCAATTAGGTGTGATAGTGACAAAATGCTTGCATATATAGCGTAAACATTTGTTTACGCTATATATAATATGTCGTCCTATTCTACGTCTTATTCTACTAGATACGCATTTGCGTATCTAGTAGAATAAGACGTAGGCATATGTCTACGACTGACCTAGTGAATACTATAGGTACTCGATGATGTAGTCGACGTGATGTTAGAATAAGTTTTAACTTATTGATACATGCTACTGTCATGAATCTATCAAGACGTATACAGAGTATCTTTGTTTAACTACTTGTTATTGTACGCCCGAAATGGGCAGACTGTTGCTACCAATACAAAACATGTTTTTTTACACCTGTTTACAACACAGTTATACAATAAAGACTATTCCTATTCTGATTTCATTTAACTATCGGATACACGGGTTATAGCAAAGAGTACCACTCTTCTACTGTATTATGCATAGAATAAAGAGTTCGCTGCAATAAATACATAGATACTATAAATATAAATACAGGCCGTTAGTGTCATCAGAAATTCAAAAATTAGAATGTAATGGTTCAGGCAGGCATCTTTAGCTCTTGGGTATATATCTTATTTATCTCTGTCTTCAGCCGCGTCGATACAATCATCTAGTGATATAATGTTATTTAGTTTAATAAATAAAAATCACTTTTAATGCATAAAGAATATGTGGTATTTAATAATGCTTAGCAACATATTTTTTCTACCAAAACAATTTCAATGTTCCAGATAGTTACTCAGAGTGAAGCATTATTATCTAACATCAGAAATGAAATGGTAATTGTATTTACTAATAGTAATTTAAATAAAATAATTTAAGTTTTAATTTCTTGCGTTAATTACCATGAAAATTAGACCCTGTCCTTTAAGTATGATAAAAAAAGTAATTTCCAAAAGATAGTAAGTAAGTAGAGTTAGTTTGTTCAGTCATTACGTAAAATGTATGACAATAAAGCCCACTTCCATAAGTTAGCTGACTCAACCTCTTTTCATAGAGTTCGAATTTCGGTGGCCTTGACCTTTCTCGCCTTTAACTCTCGGCCTCTTTGCTGACTCTACTTTGTGTAACAATCGCGCTGATCTTTGATACAAGTTCAGTGACTTTAAATAGTCCTAGGTACTAAACATACTTTTTAAATTGACAAGTAACCATTAACAACAATAATAACATACCATTACTAAGTTCCAAGTACATACACAAGTATATATATACTTATTTATGAGTTTTTTTTTTACTTATTAATTTCATTAATCAACTTAACATAAAATTTTATATATGTTGCAGTCAAAACTCTTAACCAGTCCAAAGTACTTTTACTAAAAAAAACAGGCATATGTAATTTTGACTGAAGAGGTACTACCCTCTTAAAAAGTACTTTTGTCTAATAATTATGGATTAATAGTGCTTTTGACTTAAAATTTGCACAAAATAGTTTAAATAATTTTTGAAAGTAGTTTTAAGTGACGTCACTTTTTACTGGTTAGAATGTAAATAAAAGTACCTACTTATGTATATATTGTGGATTCGTTTAATTACATGATCCTAATTATTTTACAACAGAATTTACAAACTCTCTCTCATTATCAGACGACCGTTCTCTCATTTTCTTCAACTATTTAAGAATTTTGACAGAATATGTTTGTCAAAACTACTTTTGACTATTATTTCAGTTTTCATTTAAAAAGTACTTTAAAGTTCAGTCAGAGTTTTGACTGCAACATATATGTATATCTATACACATACAAAAGACCTATGTTAACTATTAGCTCGTTATATATACCTTTATATAGCGCAACTCAAATGCTCTAACCCATCATGCTGGCATCGCCTCTATAAATTGTAATGGTAATAATAGGCAATTGCTCAATATACTAGTACTATTTTTTTATAATATGTAGGGATACCTATATTTATTCCGTTGTCGATCGAAATTATAAAGCTGAAAAAATCTTATGATATATATAAATACTTATTTATAGTGTTAATATATTTAGCTCGCGTTAATTACTATAAGAAGTATCCTATATCCTTTTTCAGAGTTTTTTTTCAGTCCTAAAATTCATCAAGATTGGTCCAGCAAATGTTATTAATCGGTAGCATGTGAGCTATTTTTTTTGTTTTTTTATTCAAGATAGGCAAACGTAATATAGGCTGTGCAACGAAGTAACGCAGCCAGATTTTTGGGCACACTGCCGACCAATGACTTTTTGTATTAGGTAAGTAGATTAGTTAAATCTGTGTTTTGATTAATCATTAATGTAATTATAAATAAATTTAAAGTCGTAATATTGTGATACATTATTAACCTTTCAGCTGTCACTTTATTTCTAGGCACTATAAATAATATACAAAAGTCCTTTATTTATTTATTTATTTTTCTAATCATTTAAACTGAAATATACTCCCATATTTATCAACAAAACTTTTTAATGGCTTTATTGATATCCTTTCTGGCAAAAGATAGGAAGCAGGTGTATTGTGGAACAATATTGAGGACGAGGCAAGGTGTATCCAAGTACCAGTGCTATGCGTAGTCTGGCTTTTATGGATTTTATTTTACCGACAGTTCTTTTCCTGAGGGATTTTACATTTCTCACTCTCTTTGGCACATTTCAAACATTTGACATATTATGTTTTTTTGCCGTCGCTATCTACGGGCCTATTGCCTATATTTTCTAAAACTAAACTAAAACTATATACAACAAAGACCTAGTTACCTACAAGACAACGAGCTTATAGGTAACTCATGTGCTCAAGCCCATTACCATTGGGTAGCGTTCCCATTATGCTGGCGCTATATGTTAAATTATTCTGTTTTTATTATCCAACTTCCAATATAAATTAGCTGCACAATTCATGGTGAATGTTACCTTACCTTATTATTATTTTTGGCTATTTTCACGCTGATTCGATTTTGATTATTTTAATCAACCATATAAGTTGACTAAATTTTAATTTGACTATTTTTTTCTATCCGACCGGCAAATATTTGACCATAATCTCACCTGATGGAAAGTGATGATGCGGCCAAAGATGTAAATATCGTTTTTTAAACGGTTTTTCTGCAAAAACAGCAATATTCAAAGTATCCTACACAGGTACCGGCACGATACACAATGTCATACACACCACTAAGTACTTACTACACCTTTCTGATACAGTTTGTAGAACTCTAGTTGGTCAAAAAAATATATTTTGACTTTTTGATTTCGTCGAGTTTTATTATTTAGAAATATTATTTATATGATCTAAGACCATCTAAATCTATGAAAACAAAAGAAGTATTCTAAAAAAAAAAACTTTATTTGCACATAAACTAAAATATGTTAATTTAACTTTACATCCCTGGGTCTCGTACAAGGACGACCAGTGTCGTGGAAATTGACGTAGGTATATAAAAACAATTAATAATGACATCCCATTAAAGTAAATTTATCGTATAGAATACAATATACCGTGCAGTATACAATATTCAATCAATCGAGCAGTTCAAAAGCCAGAAATTGTTCAATAACAAGTTTAGAAGTTGGCAATATTCGACCGTTGATTTGCGGCAGGAGGGTTGCGGATTTCATTCAACAATTCAAATTTCACCCCTTTCCCCCAGCCTGTGTAATATGACGCTAGGTAGAACTCTAGGTAGACGGTAGAGCCGTGTTGCAAAATGAGTTATTCAAAAGCGATACATTTTTGAAGTTTTCTTTTAAAACTAACATGTAGAGGTGTCTTATCGGCATATGGACTCCACTAGTACTTGAGGATTTGATGCAAATATTTATTTTACGAAATTAAAAAAATAGGATAACTTGGTTACTTTAGGTAAAACAATGCTGCTTTTTCAAAATACATATCATAACATTATGTTTATAGTCCAGGACCAATAAACTAACAAGTAACAAAAATATGTCTTACCTAATTATTATATTCCGTAAATAGTAGGTTAATTAATTTTAGGGGATTAAAATTAATTATTTTTAATTAGAGATAATTTGCGAATTAAAAATCACTTATTTTTAAATGTATCTTAAAGCTTAAGCCTTTTCATTGCATGCATTCAGTTGTGTGTCTGTATTGAACGGATTTGAATGAAATTTTTAATAGGCACACCCAGCATTAACAAAAGAATAGGCTACTTTTTGTCGGTTTAATATAAACATAGTGGAAGCCGTGGGGCAAAGCTAGTGACATAGTGAAAAGTTATTTGATAATCTTACTGTGTTAACCTTAAATCATGTTAGGACTTTATGAAAACCTAAGTCAAAGTATATTTGATACAAATCTGTTTATTGCTAATTGCTTCTTAAAACATTTGTTTAAGTACATAAATTAAGAACATTAAGCGGTAGATAATACCACAATGCCAAGCCAAGGCACTTTACCAAGTATGTCTGTTTATTTAAAAAGTTCAACTATTTCAGTCCCATCGTTGGTAAGCACGCCATAATTTCCATCTTCTACGTAATTAGACGGAGCTATGTTGTTTTTAACCTCACCAGGCCAAATAATTCGTGTTTATGATGACATCTAATCCCTTATGAATTTAATGCGCTCCCCAAATGTATCCGAGGTGTTATTCCTGAAAGTTAAACAGAAATAGAAACGTAACACAAGTCACATTCGATTTAAATACACAAATTTTTGAAAACGTCTGTTTATTTAAGCTAAAGCGTGCCGGCTTCGGTGCGCTCACCTTACGTTTGTTTTGCTTTACGTTATTGGTTACGAAAGTTTCTGATAAATCTGTTACTGAAAGCGTGCGAGCATCTACGTTTGATTTATGTACACGAAATGTCAATGCCTTTGAACGATCAGCACGTTTCAGTTCATACAGAATTGAAACACATAAACAGATATTTTATGAAAGTCCGTTCACCTGTTTTCATAGCAAAGCGAGGGTGAAATTTTTAAATGGAACGTCAAAATTATGGTTGGCGAAATGACCGCGGGTCGGACCGTTGCCGGTGCGGTGCTGGACGGCCGAGTGGCGGCAGCGTGCGACGCGTTCATAAATTTGAATATGGAAGTGAGTTCTAATGGCGTCGCTGTTTATTTTTACTGCACCCCCAGCCGTACGCCCGAATGCGACGCCGAATTTATTTCCATGCATTTTAATATCTCCCTCTGAATAGCTATTGCCGTTTTCACGCGGTTTTATTGCGAACTCTATAGGCGTGTTATGTTCTTTGTTTTGTTAGGGCGTTTTACGATCGAACGCGATGGACAATATTGGTCGATGCCTCGTAAGGCTTCGAGCGTCGACTGTAATTAGAGCTCGAGTAGGATGAATGTAGTAACTGTTATTGAACTTTGAAGCGATAATGAGCGTGCGTGGTAATCATGTAAATTGTCTTATGAAGAATATTGCGAGCTCGAGTATGTCAGAATTAAGTTGTTAAAAGAGGACGTTGATTGATAGGAGCTTGTACAAAGGGCACGCACCGCGGAAGCGCACGCACGAAACGCCGCGTTCGCCGAACACAACCTCTGAGTACCTACCATGTGAAGTCGAAAATGGAGATTTAGAGAGGTCCCATTCGACGCCCTCGTATCCGCAATGACTGCGGCCATGACATTGACACGGACAGAACTGGAAGTAAAACTAGATTTTCAAGTGTTGAGTATCCGAATTTGCCGAAAAGATTATTTGAATGAGCCATCGATTTGCATTTTTTTGCGACTTTTAACCTTACATCTTTTGTTGCCACTATGCCAGTATTTGTAATTTTTATGATTTTCTCTTAATTTTTTATTACGCGTCACAATTCTAATTTGTTTTTATTCTGACTTTCTTCTCACTTTCTAAATGATTCAACTGTTTATATAACGTTTTATGAATTATAGAGTATGCAAAAAATGCTCCATTTGTATAACAGTTTTAAACTAACGCAAAAGGCAGGGTAACACTACAAGCTGCATTACAATTTTTTGCAATAGTCAATTTGATTGATAATAAATTAATAGAGTTCAGAATATTACCGCATTTACGATTGTCTTTTATACTGTGTAAGTAAGAATAAATATTTTTGTAAGTACACTCTGTTAGTACACAGTACGTACACATATTATTATGTCAAATTAATTCGTAGGTACGAAATAATTAGACATAGTCGGATTGGTTATAAGTACTTTGATGTTTATTTTGTATGAATGACTCATGATATGACAAGATAGACGGACGTTATAGGTAAACCTAACACCAAACATTGTAAAATTTATTTAGCATAAAATAATTTTATTTTGGGGTTTTGTCTTACATCCTCTAACGCAGTTTCGTGTTCCATTAATTTTAAACCAAAGTTGGTGGGGTTAAGCTTTATAAAAAAACGCCTTCCGGTTTTATCGGATACATGTCAGAGAGTGTGCCAAGTAACTACACCATCTAATTCCCCCATCCCCGTTCTATCATCGTACAACCTGACAAACTGCTAATAGCGACACCGCTATATGGTAGACATTCTACAATCGCAGACAAAGCGTTTTGCTTACACATAAATTGTGCGAACCACAAATGAATTGTACTCCTTGCCTGAGTCGGTGTTACCTACAATATGGGAGTCTTCAAGTCTTGAGTAAATAGGTATCCTCTAGGTAAGGAAGCTTATTCGATCGAGCTTATTCGAGCTTATTAAGTCGATTTATCTTGAATAAAAAAATTAAGTCGAGATCGCGTAGTACGGACACTTGTAAGAAACTTGTGCTAGCGCTCCGTCGCTTGCAGAGTTCCCTCCGCGTTGACTTTGCGCCTTGTTACTGTTTGCTCGCCTCAAAGCCTTCAACTGTAATTGTTTAACTTGCTGTACCAGATAATAAGCACTTGAGATTAGGTTGGTGTCAAGTTTTTAGCAAGCAGCTTAGCGATGCATGTCTTAATTTTTCGAGTTAAAAGGATTTATGGTGTGATAGTTATTTCTTAAGTGGCAGATAGATACTGTTATTTTTCTAGTGCACTAGATACCACTCGATGTAATAAAGTCGAAGCTTACTACTCAGGTAGAAAAATCTATCTTTAAATCCTAATCGGTGTTATAGCAGCTATATCCTTGAAGAAAAGTTTCCTTAGTGATAGATTAGCTAAACGCATGACTAAGAGATTTTTTTTATCTCTGATAGATTGGCGTTTAACCTCTATCTCAACTTATAATGATAGTAAAAATAAAAAATCATAAAATGTTACATTGCTGTTTTATCTTATTCCTAGATTAACACTTACTTATCTCTTAATTATGAATTATTAAGATTTACGAAATTTAGTAAAAGAATAAAAGTACGAAAGTGTGTTTTAACACACCTCCATACTTATCTTATTTTAAGCTATGTTATTCGTTTAATATCAATTATGTATATCTAGTGGTAAACCCGTCTTAAAAATATTAAGTTTAGACCAAACTCATCTGTTTGTACTTATAATCGGCTTCACAAAATTGTTTGGATATGTTCAGTAAAATAAACATAAACACTTTCACACTTACAGCCCCTACTAAGTTATATTATTACCCTATATTGCCGTCACCCACGACACAAGTAAATAATTCAAATATACACATCAAAAAGACATTTCCACCAGAAACACAAATTTCCCTTGCAGAGAAAACTTGTTTCCTCCGGGAATCGAACGCGTTACCCACTGCTTAAAAGTCGAACGCGCACCCAATTAAGCTAACGGGCAATAGTGAAGTTCTGAAAATAGAAACAGCTGAAATGTTATAAAATATAATTTAATTGGATCTGCATGTGCCAATAATAATTGACAAATGCTAATTAAAAAACAAAAATGAAACTCGTGTGTGCGTGCAAGTGCAATAACGTCTTCATTTTCCACCAGCAACAAAGATACGGGCTGAAGTTATCCCATGGATCTCGCGTGTCCAGTGTTTATTATGTCTTCGCTCTGACGTCGAGAGATGAAATTTTAATGCTTTTAATGCCTAAAATTATCCAGAAATGCATTGTCGACACGGGCTGTTAACAACCTGTACTTAAATCGTCAAAAATAAAGAAGAGATGCGTGTATGTGAAAATCGCTTGTGACATATTTGTTGCAATCTTAATTTCGAACTTGAAGTCTGCTGCGGAAAATGTGATGGAAGAGTTGATGAGATTATAATTATATGGACGACACGAAATATCGGTTGCGCTTGATACTTTTAAAATTCAAGGCGTCGATTGGTGTACGACTGCCGTCGAGCAACTGGAGAAAACTCAATGGGGTTATAACGTAATCCCACCTATTCCTTAGCTTTTAGAAGCGACTGCTTAATCAATATAACAGTGTAAATTGTGCAATGAGAACAGGTATGAATTGTATAAAATAATTATATTTTGAAGCAAAATTACCCGTGTTGTAAAAATGAACATCAACTCAACTTAAATACTTACGACTTTAAATTCAGTCTCCACGAGGCTTCCTTGTTACCTTCTGTGACAGCACAAAACTAGGCGCTACTTTACTGACATTAAAACCGTAAAAAGATACCACAGTATGAGAACTTTACTTAAATTATATGGGGTGGCTAGAGGGGAGGCAGGCGACTCGCTTGAAATATAAAAGTGTCCAGAGGCACTCAGCGGCCGGACGCTCATATTTTGTTATTTTATTTATATTAAAAGTAATGGTCCGCTTCGCGGCATAATGCTCCAGACGGTTTTCACGCATTTCTCTCTTTTCTCTGTGTCGTATATTTTCACTTAAATGACATAGGTACGTGACCTCCTCTTTGTTAGCTTATATTGATGTGCTATAATGCGTTAACGGCTTTAGGGTTTTTATACGGGTCTGCAGGTCAACATTGTTTTGTTTTAAAAGCTTTGAGAAAATGTTGTACCATGAATTAGTATCAAACTTTTTTAGAAGTACCTCGATACCCAACGTGAGCCAGTCTACGTGAGCGTGTGCTTAAATACAAAGATGATAATGAGACTCAGTTGCGAGTCGCATAGCAAACAAAGCTTTGAAGATTTACTGTGTACAAAGCGTATAAGTATGCGGTCGAGTCGCAGCACTTGCGGTCGACTACGCTACAATGATACAATAGCATAAATTAACTTACCATAGTTTTATGCTATCATAAACAAGAAATACAGACATCTTCACTATAATGTAGCGCACCAAAACGGCTCGAGTTGTGGACTGAAAGCGACTGATGCGCCCCGAGACGATTTGGTCCTAGTGCGGCGGGTATAGGGGCCATATTTGTGTGGTGTTTAGCGGCGCAAGTGCGGGTTGGCAGCAATCTGCACAAGCAGAAGCGAGGTGTAAGTGAGGTGCTGTGGAGGCACGGGTGCTGCGGCTCGGGCCATGCCTTAAGCCGTGCCGGTAAGGTCGCGTTCTGAGCGCGGAGACGGCGGCGGTTGCCGCGCGCTCTTCCGGGGAAGGCGCTATCTCGGGTGCAGCGGGCGGCGGGCGGCGCAGCCACCACCCCCTCGTAAATAACGCGCGCTGGCGAGCCGGCGAAGCACCCGTGCCAGATTCTACAGCTAGAAACAGTTAAACGCTCATAATTTCGTGCTGGTTAAGCTTATCTTTGTCTCGTGTACGAAATTTCGCTGTGCCGCCGAGCCGCCGTCCCCCTCGCGCGTTTTCGTGGACATATTTTATTTGTTGCGACGGAGCGAGTGTCGCGTCCGGGGCCAAAGTTATAATTGTCGTTCGACATACCATTGCAGCTTCTGCATAAAGTTGCTCGACGACGTTTACATTGTTGAAATAACTCTATCTGGTTAATGTTTCAAGTTTCCCGCTCGGCTTATTTGAAAATCTAAGTTGGATTAATGAATGTTTGCGTAGTCCGTTGTTTAGTTACGGCCTAGCGTAATTCCGTAAGTATGCCTTGCATTATAAATAAGAGATCGATTAGGTCGAGTAATTGAATCGGTCGCTGCAACACTGGTGTATACACTAGCGTAGTTTCCGAGTAGGATTATTTAAAGCATGTGTGGGAGTTCCGCGAGGGTACATTTACGCATATTTAAATCTTGTACAAAGTTTTAGCGTAGTAGGCAGAAGGCAGTCGCGTCTTGCGATAGTGGCAGCGTATTCGTTCGTAGGGCGGGCGGCGCGGCGTTAAGCCGGCATCATCCCGCCTTATCGTAGCGCGTCGGATTCATAATAATTTTAATACAGGGGGGCCTCGACGCTCGGATTTCCAGCGCATACTTTTATAAGCGGTTTTGCTTCCCCGAGGATTCGCGACGCGTTCTCACCCTCGCGCCTTGCATGCGTTTAGTTTCACTACGCGGTACGAGTATATTTGTTACTGAAAGCTCCATTGGGATTTTTAGTTTTTCAAATTCGGGATTTTCACTTGACAGAATCTTTTTGTTTAGAATTCTTGGCTAAGGAAAATATTGTGTCTACAATAAGTGTGATAAAGATAAAACAATTCCGAGATGGAACTTCATTCCAATGCATCTTCGCAACATAAGCTGCATGCCTAAATGTCAATCGAAGCCACCATACATTTAGAAAAACTACTATGATTTGCAAGTATAATCAGCCGTTGAAGGGGTCAAATTCAGTGTTGATAATGTACATGAATATCAACATAAATAATCTATACCTACCTACCTTAAAACTATCATGTTCAGCCGTAATAATCTATTATTTCCATTAGCCAAAATAGTTCACAAAAAGCTCTAATTACAGACTGTGCGAGATCAGCCAATTTGGCAAAATGGATATAACAAATGACAGCAGTAATAGAGGCACTTGAGTGGAACATTAATAGAGAGGCAGGTAGCGTTGGGCGGGCGGCTTCACTAACGAGCGTTTTTATCCAGGGCGGGCGGATGATCGATGGCTTTGCTTCCGGCCACGACGTCCACACTTCCGTCTCCGCTTTTGTATATTTATCAACATTAATTTCAATGCAAGAAAATATTTACTTGTGCCAACTTGTTTTAGAATTTTCGCGGAAACCGAGGGTAATGTTGACTTGGAGTAAGATTGATGTGACTGAAATACTAGCTGCACAATAGCTGTTTTGAAACTATATTCTTGTTTGATGGTGAATATATATTAAATTTTTTAAATCAATACTTGAAATAAGCAATTGCAAATTCAACATTTTAAACAAGCATAGTTAAGTATTCGTGTTTTGGAGACCTTACATAAACATTTAAATACTTAATTATGTTTATCTTATAAGATGGTTTTCATTTGTTTTTATTTACACCTTATTAATATTAAATTATCTTTAACATTGGCTCTTACATGAAATCTAGAGCTGTACTTACTGTCCTGACTTCATGCTCAGGCAGCACTTGGTTGATCCATCGCGAAGGTGGCAGCAATAGGTATATAAAATGAGATTGATCTTCAAGCACTTGAATCTATCGACAGACCAGCCAAAATCCTCAATACCGGGCTGGTAGAGTTCTAATTGCAAGCCTTGCTCTACAAACATTCACAGCTCAATTAATGACAAACAGCAGATTCTTGGTGTTTTGCCTCATAGTGTCAAATAAGGAAGTATACTTTAGCTAAAAGAAAAAAAAATATATATCTATCTATATATATATAAATCAATTGACGTTTGTTAGTCTCACAAAAACTCGAGAAATGCGTGTCAATATATTAGTAGAAGTCCAAGAAAGGTGTAAAAAGTGAAAAATATAAAGAAATTGCGAGAAAAGTATTAAAATCAACTATTTTATTTTCTCATACATTTGAGGTACGAAGTACGCCGGGTCAGCTAGTAGGTATTCAATAAAAATCTACTTGATATAGGTATCGCTCTCATTGATAGACTAGATTACCATGTAATAGCTTTATGTTCAAAATAAATATTGTTCTTTCCTTATTGTATAACCGTCCTACAAAGAGAAAAAAGAAATTATGACCGTAGTTATATATAATTGCTGCCGTATCGGCTAATGATGACGGACACGTCTATTTGCTGCTTTATTTGCCTCGAGGGGATAAATTCCCATATTTATAGCATTGTGGGCTAATAATATCTTCTAATATGGGATATGCGGTAAATGTCAGGTTATGGTAAAAATGGTGCTGTGAATTATGCGGTTGGTTCCCGGATTGGTAGATTATATATATTTGACGAAAAATATTCAGTATCAAAGGTAATAATTCAAAATTGTTTATTCACATAGAGGCTCCATATAGGCACTCATGACAGTTAATGACTCTAATGCCAAATTCGCAAATTCAAGAACAATGTACCAAGGAACTCGGCGACGTATTTTTTTTTATATACAAATGTATATTTTACCATCGCCAGAAAGCGCTTGTGCGGTTTGCCTCCATTGATGCCTTTAATATAATAATTCATTTTATAATGAGCTTTCTTTATCAACACAGTTTTTACTATTGATTAAACTTTCCCATTGGTAATTTAGTTACAGTTGAAGTTGTCAAGAATTTTGTTGCACAACCATTTGCCATAAAATACTTTTATGTTTTGCTTAATAGACTTAGGTATTTGTTTTACGTACCACTATATTATGCTTACGTCTAGTATAAAGTATCTATTATATCACTACATGTCATGAAAAGGACAGCTGGTCAGTAGGACTAGTGAATTGAGTGTGGAAAACGTTCAGTACCTATAAACAACATGCGTTTGCCGAAAACACGACAACATGAACGTCAATACAATGTCTTCTTTTTCAGTAAAATAGATACATACAAATATTTTTTTGTAAACTAACATTAAGTATAAGTAAGTGTATAAGTATATGTAGTGTTTATAACTTAGTCTCTGTTTTACCACACCACCATCCCTGCTTATCTATATTACTATTTTCCATCCAAAGGTTGTCTGGAAGAGATCGCTCTTGGTTATAGGACCGCCCATTGTACCTTTATTATATATTATCGGCGACGTATTTATTTATTGTATTGTATTGTTGTTTTATTAGTAATTTATTTTCTTTACTTTTTGTTATTGGTGTCAATAAAGAGTTATTGTATTGTAACATTATAGTTTATACTCAAATACGTACAAAAGACATTCTCATGTCCTATAACATTTACTATTCTGAGCCTAAACTTCCAGCAACCGTTAATTGAACGAAACATGCATCTGCACTTAATCAAACTTATGTAATAAACAAACAAATCGTAAAATAGCTTTAATGGACATTTATGCATATAACATAATTAATTTATTGGTGTTACTACCACGATTACACGTAGTTAGGCCTTGCGCATACGGATACTTTTACACAGTCACTTTCTAATACGAAGCTCTTTAGATTTATAAACGGTTGCGATATTTAATCGATGCTTAATTTATTGTATCGTTTAATCGATATAAATACTCGAATAATTTTGAAATAGCTTTTAAGCTAATAGTCAAATTATAACTATATGTAGCAATGAGTTTATGACAATAATATGAACCAAAATCAAGTTTAAAATTTCGTTATTTTATACTAGCCGTGTCCCGCGGCTTCGCCCGCGTTTATTAAGTTACTAAGTAAGCTATGTGTTATTCCGGCAACTAAACTATCTACATTCTAAATTTAATCGGTTTATTCGTTACGGAGATACGTGGTTGCAAACATTCATACACACACATAAACTTTCGCGTTTATAATTGTAGTAGGATCAATTGTAACTACTAATATAGCGAATATGATATTTTTATTGAATTTTTAAATTAAATACTTTAAGATAAGTTGCGACGCATTCAAAATATTTCTACGCAACATAATTATTTTGTTCAGTAGCTTTCTTTGAGAGCTTACCAGCCTCGACCACGTCATCTTTTAGGCACCAATAGGTGATAATATAAGTTGGACAAACGTATCAGTCAAACGTATATATTTTATTATATACGCGATAATTTGAGAACTACGCTAATGTAATAATATAATCCGGGAGTCAAATCACGAGTGAACAGGTATCTTCTAAGCAAATGTGCTCCATCTTCACCCGCATCGTCATTTACCACCAGGTGAGATAATGGTCTAATGTTTGCCTATCACATCACACTAATATTATAAAGGCGAAAGTATGTGAATGTGTTTATGTGTTTGTTAATTCTTCACGCTCAAACGGCTAGACCAATTTTGATTATGGATATAATACACTTATGAATATTAATTGGTATGGAAGTAGCTTACACCCTGGATGTTTTTATACTTACGCGGGCGCAGCTAGTCCCGAATAAAAATACTATAAAACTATTTCACTGATGGTATGGTCTATAGCCAGCTGGTACTTGGCGGATCCATCCCAGAGCCGCAGGAACAAATGCCGATACGATCGTTTATTGCGTGGCTTTTCGATCATACCGCGTGCCTACCACGCTCAAACTCTTTAATCAAAAAAATCTTTACCAATGTATTCTATTCTTCTATATCCCAATTCGCATCACAACATACATCGACACTAAAACTTTCCACTAGTTTCCAGTCCGAAGCCACTCGCGTATGTAACGCACACTGGTATACAACAATCTTAATTGAATTTATAACCACGTCTTCAAATGAATATGAGTTCGCCTTGTTTAATGTTTAATGGTGGCTTATTAAGCATTCATTGCGGGACAGTCGAACGGTGAGAACCTCGTAACATAAATTTTGCGTATTATTTAGCTTGACAAGCGTGCGTTATGAAATTATAATGCGCCGATTGAAATGCGAGAGGACGCGCGTTCGCGACACTGAGACGTGTCCTTTACTGGTGACTGTTAGGGTTGGCACTTGCTATTTTATATTATGTTTGATAGGATAGCGTTTGACCACAGCTCACCTGATCGTAATTGATGAGGATGTTAACCACATTAGGCTTGGAATGTTTTTTTGTTTTTTTTAAATGTTTTATGAACTTGATGGCACATAATATCTATTAATTGAATCTATCGGTGGATGCACTGAATACGGATAGCGGATATTCAATGGTGAAACAATCTTAATTCAAACTGCCCGTTGGGTAAGTAACAGTTGGGTAAGCGTTCGCCTTATAAGCAGGGGTATCGGGTTCGATTCCCATCGGAAACACAAGTTTTCTTCCCATGCAAAATTTGTGTTTTTTGTTCTGGTTGTGATTGTGTGTGTTGTGAATGTTTTTGGCACCCACGATACAAGTCTTAGTAGAACTTAGTGTGGGGCTGTAAGTATGAAAGCGTTTATAACTGTTAAGGCTTAAGTATCTGGCAGATTCCAGCAGTCTATCATCGTCAGTTTTGACAGGTCAGAATTAAGAAGTAGCACCCCTAGGAGACACGTACTTCGTTGAACTAGATAGCTGTCCTGACCACTGAGGAAAGTATTTCAATGATGTGGGAATAACCACTCTACAATAAAGACATAGTAGACTACTTGCCTAGATACCTGACCGAAAAGCAAACTTTTATATACCTATGTCTAGCTAAAATGATGTATGCAATGTGTAGCTATAAAGCAGCCGCTTGATGAAAAGGCTAGTTAAAATAAGATTTCTTAAATAAAAACCGTCTTCTAATTATTTTGTGTACCTACTTATTGTCATCAGCGTTTGGTTTGCAATTGGAAATAAACGCAAATCGGTCTTCTACAGACGTCATTACACTCGAGGTATCAGTTTTATATTTGAAGGATGTCCTCTACTACGATTTAAGCGCTCTGGGAAAACCGTAGAAAGAATCTTGTTTCAACGTTGGAAGAATGAGGTAAGAACTCCCCAAATTGAAATGCTTAATATCTTTCCTCTATATTGTTTTCTTACCTGTGGTTCGAATACTTCCATTGTGTTACAGTCATTGAGATAGGAAACAAACCTACGGTTATACCAGTACACATTGCTGTAAGACGAATCTCGTTATGAATAATAATTATGAAACAAATTCTGTAGCGTCAGATTTGAGCGTGAGATTAAACTACTTATGTAGCGTCTTAATAGTTTACCAATGTCTGTCGGCAGTAATATTATTATTATTATGCCCTATTAATATTATTAATCAGAAAGCTGGATGGAGTGATTTATGTTACACAAGCAATAACTATAAGGGCTAAATGTATTTAAATGTTTTTTTATGTATGATAGAGAAAACCGGGGATTTTGTATGATGAAGTTATGAGTAACCATAACTTGTAAGTCTTATAATAATATACAGAGCTAACAAAGTCCATTAAGTATATTTTAAAAATAATAATTAATAGAGTTAAGGCGCTGAATGCCTAATTCCCTAATTCCTTTTTTGTATGCAATGTGAAAACTCTGAAAGTTACGCTTAACCAGTCCTCCGTAAAACAAACTAGTTAGCTTTACTTCTATGTAAGTTTAGCAAAATAAACTTTGTATTTTAAAGGTACAATTTCCAGAGAAAATTGTGAACTACTTACCCACATACATCATTGGAAAGTGCCCTGTTTTGTGGATAGATTCGCGCGAGTCGAAATAAAGCGAGCCAATCAATATTAACACGCCGCAAACAGCGTAAATTGTTGCCTAATGCCGTACACTCACACATGCAACGACTATACGTACACATGTGCATTGATTCGTCCGTGAACTAGTGCTTACACAAACCGGGGTGATCCACTTCTGCAATGCTTACCCTCAGGTAACATCTCTATTATTTGTGAAGAAGTATGTCGAGTAAGTTGTTTGTATTAACACATCAAAATGTGTTATACCTACTTACGTACTCTCTCTGTTTTTATGAAAGTCTTTTTTTGAATAATGTAGTTCTATTAAGTTATTATTTAAGATGTGCACGTCACATCTTCGCAAACCGCTACGTTGAACCCTCGCTTATTCAACTTCGATGTAATGAAAGATAAGATTTCCACGGCCAAGTCACAATTGGGGCACAAATCACGGAGAGGTCAGGTGTGCTGCGGCCCGTAACACCCTGTAGAATCGCGTATTACATTTACACAAGAAGCACACGCTCACAGACGCAAGTGCTCATGTACGCGACACGTTAGCATGCACGCACACATCACACCACGCCCGGCCTGTAATAACTCGGAACCACAATAAATCAATGTGATTAATGTCATTAAGCACTGTGTGCCGGCCTCTCTATATTCCGTCAATATGCACTGTTTTACGACATGCCGCGCCACGATAATTAGTCAGCTTTGTTAGGACCGTTGACGAATGTTATATGCGATCCCGACGATCTGAACAAAAATTGGGGTCATAAAAATATGTATACGACCATCTGCAACCTCGAGGAAAACCGCGTGGAAACTCGAATGTGACATATCAGATGAGATCAAAGAGAATTTATAACGGAGCGTTCATAAACACGTCGCTTGTGCAAAAAATGATCTCTGCTATATCTCACATAAACGATCCTCGGGTCGCGGCCGGCCCGCGAGATTTATAGCAATTAACAATTCTCGGTCAGTTTCTGGAGTCGCATGTTTATCATACGTCTGTTTGATGGATAGGACGTAATTATAACGATTAGAACGGCATCGCAAATCATGGGAACTACGAGGACAGGCTGCGCTAGTTGACAACATTATCACCGTTTCAGATCTCGATTGTTGGCTCGGGACCTTACGGCTGTGTTCACTGCGATACAAACGCGCGACCAGTTTCATACTTTATTTCATCTCGTTCGCGGCGAATGATCCGGCCACGATGCGTGCTTACTCTGTTACTAATGCACAGAGTATCGATTCTGTGTTCCATTTAGATTGTCGATACCGCAATTGGCTGACGGACAGGACTGGCATCGACAACGTCCGATTTGAAGGAATGCCTGTAAAACAGGCCAGCCGGTCGATTGTCCTAAATTGATTGCGTCTTTAAGTTGTGACTTGTGTCACGCGTGGACAAATTTAGAGCGCAAGATTCTTTGTTAAAGCAGTATTATTCATTATAGGACTAGCGTGTTTACCATTCTCGACTACATCATCACTTACCATTAGGTGAGATAGTAGTCATGCCTATAAGACATAAAAAAGTGACAGCTTTTATGAACTTCTCAGGTACAATAATAAGGATTATTACGTGTTTAGTGAATCACAATGAAACTGACCATTTTTTGCTATTTATGATTATTATTCTTTCTTGTTTTCACGGATGTTTAGTTTTGTAATTCGTCGTTGGTATACCACTTACCCTTTTAAAATGAGACTTGTTGTTAGGGTTATGTAATTTATTATATTTTGGAATAGATTATAACATATTCCGACGTCGTGATGAGACGGGCCGCATAACTGTTACTGTATCCATTGTGGCGGGATGCCGATGACCATTTCGGTTGCACGCTTGTGCAGGCTCGCAATCAAATAAATATTTCGGCACAATTAAGAAAACGCCGCCGAGGGTAGCCCTCGTGACAATCGCCTAACAGGACAATGGAGACGCTATGGATTAGTTGACACTATATATTTCTAAACTATTTAGTGAAACAATTGTTGAACGTGTAATAGTTAAAACATGTAGTATGGTTAATTTAATTCGGTAGGTTATTGAAAATGTATATTGTTGTATATTTTGTTATAACATTTAATGATTTTATCACTGGTAAATTTTACCTGTTATAATTTTAAATGAATTAATGAATAAAATATACATACTTACCGCATTCGTTATGATGAATAGTATCACGATTAATTTAAAAATTGTATATACAACATTAGTTATAACATATGGCGGAACAATTAATAAATTATGAAAAAATGTGTACCAAATTGATTCAGGATACAGCTCATAGATTTTATCTGGTATGGTCGTTGATTCTACTCCACGCATTTCCTCGTGCGTGCTCTCGGTCTGCCCACATCCGCTGAAGTATTTTGTTTATTGCTAATGCGATTTTATTTTTTATTGCTTTTTATTTATCTTTATTCAGCGATTGCGGTTTATTGTATTAAAATAAATAAGAATTCTTGACTTTTTAATTTTATTCGAGCTCTGAGTACACGACAGCGCCGCGAGGAGAGAAAGAAATAAATTTTAATAAGCGTTCTTTTTTAAGGCGTGATTCTTCAGTTAAAAGCGATTTATTTTTTATTTAAACTTGAAGATAAACCGTATTCATTAGAGATCGACTGAAAAGGGTCTAAAATAAAAATAAACGTGGTCAAGATGGTGTTGTCTCCGAGTTATTGTCGTTAATCAGCGTTCTCCTGGAGGCATGTTGATTGCTCCGCTCGCGACGATGAGCGACATTGTTCTCTTTATTAACATTTTATTTAATTAAACCAATCATACGACTTCGGTATTATTTGTGTTTTTTGAGCGAATTCAGCAGATTTTTGCCAGTGCGCACGTTTATTATTTTCTGAAACAAAATTATATACTATTTCATTACATTATTATGCATTCATAGTGCCAAAAAAAGTAGGTAAAATAAGCGTAAGCCACTACATTTGCCGCATACATACGAGTATCACCATTTTTTATGAATTCCTAAAAACATTTACTGATCTATAGTCTAATGTTTTCCAGGAATACGTATCGGCCACGTCGAAGACATCCAATCAGGGTATAACACGACGGAAGTACATAAATAATGTTTATCGATCGATCATCGCAGTATACACCGACGCAGTGGTAGATTTATGCCTTCATTGTCAGCGCCGTAAACTAGATCTCGTATAAAAAGGGACACTTCCTATTTAAAATTTATATTAAAAGACAATGGTTGACAAAAAGCGGGCGCCTCGCATGCGAGCACGGCGCGGACGGCAGCGGTGCGGCGCCAACTGCCAAATCTCTATCGGCCGCGCGTAAATTACGCCTTTTTACCTGGATTCCTGTTTTGACATATTTAAGGCATTAGTAATAATTATGAGTGCTCCTCGACCCGGTAATGCCCGTGTGCGTGCCAGTTAGTTTTGACACTATCTTAATGACGGACGTCGGGTGACAATAAATATTGAAACCTTATCGGTTACCTATCCGGGTTTGAGTCAGACGGGGTTCCTAATATAGACCCCCCAAATTGCGTCACTCTTAAGTTAGGTATACTTCCTGCTACGGATTTCTTTTCTTTGCGACAAAAATGTAGATAGAATTGTTGCAAACAATAGATGGACGTCAGCAATAGGTGGCTAATTGCAAGTGTGGGGTGAGAGGTTAGCAAGGGTCGCGCACATCTGCTGTTTTCGTCCTCCCACACACCGCTACAGTTAACAAGCGTCGTTCGATAGTTTTAATTGCAACCCGATATCTGCACTTTTATGTCATTGTAAGCACTTGGAAAACTTTAATGTCTATCGCCGTCGAATGTGTTTTGCTGCCGAATCGTTCAAACGAGAGACGATAGGTATAAAACCGAAATAAAAATTTTCAACCGCGCAAAAGCAATAAAACCTGCCTAGCGATCGCAGGAAAAAAGATAACTGAATACACCCGAAAAACCGATCATGTGTTTCGGGTGGTATGAATAAATCAGATATAGCGACGCGACTGGCGCACCGCGTAGGCGCCCGGGGATCGGGGAGATCTCCCAACCGAGTTATAAAACCTTTCAAAAGGTGAGCTGAAAGAATATGCGTAAATATTAAGGGTTTACGACGGCTCATTCAGTCATTAGAGGGCGTCTTTTGTTTACAACCGCGTCGTAGACTTGTCGCGAGCGTCAGATAAGATCGGTTCTCTCGGTCGCGACAGATTGTCATTATTTATGTGAATTTTGACAGAAGAGACATGACCGTGGCTCACAGTAAAATTGCGTTATTTATGGCAAGTGCGGGCACACACTCGTAAATTACACGTCATCGAATTAAGACAAAAGCTAGTGTCGATAAGGCGCGCGATTAGGGCACGCCTCATTGTTCTGATGAATGCAATACTGATATAGCCAATATTTTTTCCACTTTTACGACTTCACTTCGAGATTGGTTTGCTTTGTTAGTGTTTGTTTCTGCTTATATGACTCTGCTGTATTTATGCTGTGATTTGTGTGGAATCGTTTAGGTTTCCTTTGATGAGACGTTTTATATTGACGTTTGCTTAGTTAATTGGTTGTGCCTGTCATTAGAGAATCTTATGTTCATCGATCATAAGCATCATTTAAGTATGCTTTTTACCGACTTCAAAAAAGGAGGAGGTACTATATTCGACTGTATGTATTTTTTTTAATGTATGTTCACTGATTTCTCCCCCATTTGTGGACCGATTCTCAAAATTCTTTTTTGGTTGGTAGATTATACACCAGAGGTGGTCCCATATAAATTTTATTGAAATCGATCAAGCCAAAACCAAAATAGAAGGGGTGACGTTGGTTTTTTAAGCTTTGCTTACGTTTAAATTATGTATATGTGCAATCAAGCAGTAAATAATATTGCCGCACATACATATATCTATTTACTTTTACCATTAGGTACCTACAAGTATAATCTTAGTGCAGTGCAGCAAAAAAAATATCTTCACAAATAATACATAGGTATAAATCACCCAAATAAAATTACCAAAAATGAACATCAGAGAGCCATTGTAGACGGAAATAAAATTTATACCCCGTAATAGGGGTAAGGTGGTCGAGGGTGGATGAAATACAGTTAATGATAAATCCACAAATGAGATTTGCCGGACGTCTGGCCACTCGAGCCTGTCCATTGTGCATGACACTTTCACCTTGTATTACAATCGGCTAAATATGGCACGCGCTTTGATGATCACATGGTGTTTTGTTACGTTTAAACAGTTGATATATCAAATGTCTGATATTATTGAAAATTAGGTAAAACACCGTTTAACTTAAGTAATAAAATGTAGTATTTAAGAGAAATCAAAATATTTTGTTTTCAAAATGCATAATTTCAGTTACATTTCTTCACAGTCCTTTATTATGTTTAAAGAATGGTTTCATTGGTACCTTAAACATTCACATCACATATGTCTTAAATGAAAATGGTAGTAATTGTTTAAGCGCGTAAGGATAAAAAAATTAAATGCAAGATACAGCCTAAGTGCGAGTTATGTTACAAAGCTACAGTTAGTTGAGAATAGTAGGTATCAATTGTTTAGTTGTGTTGTTTTAACGAAGGGGTAAAAGAGTAAGGGTAGGTTGTAGGTTAAGAGCTAAAAAATATATTCAGCTTACAGAAAGTGATTTCCTTTTACGTTTACGAATTGATACGCTTGACTCAAAATATTATGTCCTTTCTTTTTTAGAATGTAATTATATTAGTCTAAAAAAACTGCGATTCTGTACCATAAACTTATATAAATAAATGCAAAAATTTTGATGTTTGTTGGTAATTCAATTCGCGCCGAAGCATTTTTTTTTAATGAAATTCGCGATATATGTAATCTAATTATTGGAGATGAACATTTTGTCCTTTCTAAAGCGGGGAAGCCACGGGGCACATAATATTAAGCTTTCCGGTAAAATTGAGCGTAGGGATTTCTACCGCTATCACGGAAAAAGAAATTGTGCCTCCTTTTCTTACAACATATGAAGTGCAAACACTTTCCCGAGTCAGTGTTTACCGATGATAAGATGGCATTGAATCGCGAATATATCTTGTAATCAAATGATCGGACGAGACAGTAGATACCTAGACTACCTAGTGGATACAGAAGAAGTTAACAAATTCTTGGATTTTTGAACTTAGCGTCCTTGACCTACATTGATTACAGCACGTGTCACATAACTTATGTGACATCATCCTGTAGTGTCCAGTAGGTGTTGACGCCCAGATGGACGGGCAGCTGCGCGGTAATTAAGCCTGGAAGTGGCATGCGTGTGCGCACAATGCCGTTCAATTGAATGAGAGTAATCTTTGCACCCACGCGTCTTTTGTGCGTGGGTGGACCGATGACCATTGCGAGTACGGATAGTAGGTTGCTCTATTTTTGTTGATTTTTATTCGACTATGACATACTTTTTTTCTTGTAATAATGACGCAAAGCCGAGTTAGTAAGCTCATACACATGAAACTCTCAAACGTAGTTCAAAATATTGTACATTACATTTTTTTTTTTATAAAATAATTTGCATTTTTGTTTAAACTTGGCTTTGTTACAAAAACAAGCAATCTTGATATTGGATAAAAATTATAAATGAACAACATTTCGTCAAAAATTGTCGAGGTAATTATCAAATTAATCACTGCGTAAAGAAACAGATGCGAATAAACCAATATTGATGGTTCACTAATGTTTACAAAAGTTAACACAATTAGTCGCCAGAACTGAAATATTTAAAACTATGAAGCCTCTACCTCTACGCAAGTACAAGCATTAAAAAAAGCGAACCACGGCTGGCATTCAGAAAATATAAATAACCGGTAAATAGTAAGAATGCATAATTTTTATGAATCTTGTTTCAAGAAATAGGTTTTTGTTGCTTTATAATAAAAAAAATTAGCCTCATCATTTCTATTCCAAATTACTGTTTTCTTTACTGCCACAATTGATAAAATCATGATCATGAACTGTTAAACTTTAGGTTAAGTTTGCACAAAGAGTTGTGCCCAGGAAAGCTGGTAGATAATGCTTCATAGCATTAAGCTTTTCCTTGTACACTGTTTTGTGCTAAACCATTAAATAAATAAATAAGAGTTACATAACTATTTCAACTCTATTTTTAATGTTCTTCTTATTTTTTTAATATTTTTTTTGACGCCTAATAGCGTAAATATTACTATATCTATCACAAAGAAAATATATTCGTGAAAAGATCGACAGAAATAAACATTACCACACTACAAACATCACGAGCTTTTGTATAGAATGTATGTTGGATTAAACGCTTCGAAATACATACCTATATATAAAAATACAGTTATAGTCGTGTTGTAATAAAAGATAGGTCACTCTTCATCGTGCTATTTGTTATTTCTCCTTAATGTATTTTTTTCAATTGAAGTAGAGCATATTCCAGCCAAAGTATCATCCAAAGCAAACAATTATTGCAAAAATTGCTTTAATGATAAATTGGTGACCGCTCACTGTGACCGGGGCAGGACTGATCCGATGCCGACCCGGAATCGAGCGCGGTCATAACGTCCTCCAAACACAATAGATAGAATAGATCTCTCGATGATTTATCTCTTAATTGTCCTCGGACATTCCGTCGAAGGTTATTATAGCAATTTTTCATTGAAAACGGTGATCCAATTTGGTAGGGTTGTTTTCACCTGGGCCTCGGTTTTTGGAATATGGCCACAGAGTATGGCCGTTGATTTGTTGGCGTGTAGGCTGGGTCCTATGGGACCTATACATGATATAGATGAACCAATATAAATTAGAGTACCAAACAATTCTAATGAATTAACTTAAAAATGACTAACTACTTTAATGACAATGATAAATGTAGGCAAACTGCACAAGCGGTTACTGGCGAAATTGAAAATATAGATATATAGGTAGTAGCTAGATTAAGACAATTAATGTATAGGTGATATTAATATTATTAAATATAAAAAATGGATAAAAATGCGTCACCGAGATTCATGCCAGGTCCTTCTCGAGATAGCTCTAATTTTGTGAATCTGACAATAATACTCTTCTCAGGGCTTCTTTGGGGATCATGTGAATATACATTTTTAGATTCGTTTTTTTTTAATTTTGCGCTATAGAGTTTTAATTTAAATGAGCTCACATTTAAAAGGTTTACTTAAAGATATCATGTAGTTGTTCTATCCATCTTCTGGTTCCATCATCAAACACCACCCACCGTGTCACTTGTCGTAGTCTTCTAATGAAATCAAATCAGCTTTAAATACTCTTGAACTAGTGGACATTGAAGAGCGCCACTATTCTCCTTCTGTAACCATCATCAGCTCGATGGTACCAAATTGTAGTAAATATTTTAAATGTTTGTTAGAATCATTATATATTCATTTATTCAATTACTATAGTTACTTACGTACAAATGAAGTTATTCAACATAAAAATGTATTATTTTTTAATGTTGGATACCTGCGCCCCGCGGTTTTACCCGCGAAGTCCCGGACCCGCGGGAATTCCGGAATGAAATTTTCTTTCATAAGAACCTTCTCCTGACAATAAAAAAAGAATTTGCGAAATTGTTCTATCCGTTCGCGCGTGATGCTATGACCAAGGGAAATATAGATTCATTTTTATATAGGCAAGCATTTGACCACTATCCCATATGATAGAAAGTGAAGATGAGGCCGAAAATGAACGGTGCTTGCTTAGATGATGCCTATTCACTCTAGACTTAGAGACTTCCAGTTCATATTATACCGTGTGTACATAAACTTTTACTTACCAGAAATCATCAAGTACCTATTTCTACATTCTAATCGCATCGCGTATTTCTGCATCGCGCTACTACCTAAAACAATGTATTTAAGTTTTATCATCTTTAGTAACTATTATACACTTCTGCCTGCGTAGTCCGCAAAGAATCCTGACGAATTGTTTTTTGTAAAAATGTAGATATTTTTATTACTAGAACATCCTGCATAACTGATTTTGCTGTATGGTAATACCGTGGGGTGATACTTCCCCAGACGGACTTGCAGGTAGTCTGAGTACCTCGGTTGTCTACAAAGTTTTACGTAGCTTACCGTACTAATATGGTTTTTCAAAATCCCACTTCACGTATAGCAAATGAATATAATAGTTTCAACAATCAAATCAGTGACCTTGATATTTTGAGTAATTCTCTTGCACCGTTTGAGCTCAAAATTTTGAGATACAAAATACTTGTTTGACCCTAAGTAATTTTGCAAAGTTATTGTTGTGTTTGTAATCTTAAGTACTCATTCTATTTTTTATATCTTGCTTTTTGAGTACATTTGGCAAATGATATGCACGCAGAAATTGTCACACATATCAGAAAATTCCCTTGTTGTACTTTTAATTTTAATATTATAATGTATGATGTGGCAGTGCTATATTAAATAAATGAATAAGTTTTCCTTCCGGCCTTATATTTCGCCGAGATAATTCCCATTTACCTCTTACGGGAATTTTTACTCCCCTCAGGCTTCCTATAGGGGAACGCTGATCATAGCGGATAGCGGCTACCTTGTACGGTAACAGGCTACTCCATGACATTTCCCTCCTACTAATGAAATTTATGTGAAGAAACACCCATTGCAAAGGGTTTAACATGTAGTTTGTTTATGCCCTGTTCTAGGCGATAATTTATAATTGTTTCTTTGCTCCATCTGAACAACAGTGGTTCCGCCAAGTATAGCTAAATGCTTGTCTTTAGAAACCTATTGTTATTGTTATCTATATGTTAAGTTTGTAATACAACTTTAGCACTGAATATTACTATAATATACTATAATAGAAAATATGCATGAGATTTAAATAAAGTTATTTTTTTGTATCTATCTAATATATAAAATTCTCGTGTCGCGGTGTTTGTTACCAAAGTCCTCCGAAACGGGTCGACCGATTTTTATGACATTTTGTGTGTATATCGGGTAGGTCTGAGAATCGGTCAACATCTATTTTTCATACCCCTAAATGTTAAGGGTGGTCCAAACCAATATATTTTTTTTAATTTTTGGACAAAATGTTTATTTTTTTATTATTCATCATGAAATAATGTATATGGAAAAACTGTTACTGTTTTATTTAAATGCTTATTAATTAGTGTAAATGATAAAAATGCATAGGAAATCAAAATAGCAAAACGCACGCTATTGACTTAACTGATTCGTGACGTCGGTGGCGGTCAACTTTCCTTGATGGTGATGTGGATTGGGTGTGTGAGAAAAAACGTCAAAATGGCCTCGCTTTAAAATTGCTCGAACATGCTCTCATATATTTTATTTTTATATATAATATATGATGTGTTTATGAATGAAATGTTATTTTCGGCAATATAATAACGTAGAACAAAATAGATTAAAAGCATAAAAAAATATAATGCATGTTCCTGATCTTAGCTAAAATACGGTAAACAATGAGCTTGATATGCCTATGTCCTAAACATTAAAAAGCTCAGTTTTTCAATGCCGTGCTTAGATTTTGCAATGTCGTGCACTTCCCTTCATTTCCAGGTAAAGAAAGGGGAATATTACGGAAGCTATTTTAGAGAGTCCTAGAGAGCAAGTCATTCTAAGTCTAGCATGTTGCATGTTATCGACCTCGACTGCATCATAATTTTTAACCAACTTCAAAAAAAGAGGATCTCAATTCGACTGATTTTTTTTGTGTGTCTTCTCGGCACTTTTTTTAGGTGAACTGATTTACATTTTTTTTTATTTGAGAGCTAGTTCTTCCATATGGTCCCATTTAGATTTTATCAAGAACTGACCAGTTTTTGTGTTATCCTCAATAATGCGTATTTAATATTATCAAGAGTTCCGAAGATAAAGTGGTGAAGTCGGTTTTTTAAGCTTTGCTTGCGTTTAAATCATACATTATAGGTGAGTTAATGGTCAAACGTTAACCTTCCATGAATTAAATAAAAGAATAAATTTAAATACTTTTATTCCTTATTATATTATTATCCTCATGTGTATTACGTCTACAACTATCAGTTACCTTTCTTTGATTTTAAACCGACAACAATGGTTTAAAAAGATTCAAAACCTCTGAAACCGCTGGAGATGCGTTGCACGTTTTTTACGAAGCATTTCATCAATTTTCTATTGAAATTAATGAAAAGACGTAACAAGGTAGCTCGCATGTGAAAGGGTACTTTTCTTCCGTGTTTAACTCATTCAGCAATTTGACACGCTGCTAAAAATGATTCAAATACAAAATGGAGAAAGTTTTAAACGGTTATTAAAGGTGACCGTGAGTAGTTTAAGTTTTTTTTTAACTTTTTTTTAATAACTATTCAAAGCTTTGTTTTCAACCGAATTAAAAAAAGAGGTGGTTTTCAATTCAATTCTATTTTTTTGTGTTTGTTACCTCAGTACTTTTTTATAGGTGAACCGAGTTTGATGTTTCTTTTTTTATTTGAAATTATGGTCCCATATAAAAATTTTCTAAATCGCTCGGTTTTTTAAGCTTTGCTTGCGTTTAATTTTATTGTAAGTATTAACTTTGAGTTGTTTTTTTAATTCAGTGTGAAAAGTTAACATTGTCGTAGTTTTTAGGCAAGAAAAAATGTTTTTTTATCTCTGATAGTCTAGCGTTTAATTACTATCTCGCCTGTTGAAAACGGACAACCGCTACAATAAGTATCCTTAAATTGCAGGCAAAGCCACATGACAAAACCAACATATGTATATATGTTGGTTTTGTTTGGGTTTAAATATGTTTACTCAGTTGAGTGCATTTCTAAGGATCGGTTCATATTGTGTTCCATTCCCGGTGGAAGCACAAGTTTTCTCCGCAACGGAAATTTGTGGAAGTGAATGTGCACCCGCTACACAAGTCATCGAAATTAGTGTGGAGGGTAAACGTGTATCACGATGAAAAATTCAAAACCTATCCATATATATAAAATATAATAACTTTCTATGTCGTAATAATAACTTACAGCTTACCCTTCTGCGCTTTCATAACGGCAACAATGATAGAAAAATGTTGACGACCTCTGGAACCGCCGGAGGCGCGTAGGGCTCACTATTGATACAAATGCGGGGAACAACTGTAATATTAAAGTTATTTATTGTAAATCGCTTCCTTGCCCTCGCTGCAATAAAGTAATATCACTTTTCATTGCTCTTTCTCTTAGTTTTATACGCGACCGTACCCTAGATGTTTTATCAATGTTTATGATATTTTTACTCGAGATTGGTAGTACGCATATCACATACTTTTTTTTTTTTTATTTGTGACAGGCTTGTGTTTGACCACTATCTCTCGACGATGTGATCGAAGCTGGTAAAAACACTAGACCTGGAATACGCAGGCTCTCAAATACTAGCCGCACTCCTCCGCTTCGCCCGCGTTTATCAAATTAAAAAGTAGCCTATGTGTTAATCCTAGATATAAGCTATGTAGGTATTGTAGAGATATTCCAAATTTCAATCAAATTCGTTCAGCTGTTACAGCGTTAAGATAAAACAAACAACAACAACAAACAAACGCATTCACACTCACAAACATACTTACACACTTATACATTTACACTCAAATTTTCGGATTTTTAACATCAGTGATACTTTTAGATTTTTGTGTACACTAATTTAAGTGGAGCACTTTTTGACTGGCTTAACTGTTTTTGACCGGTTAAAAAAAAAGAGAAGTTTTTCAAATCTTATTGTATTTTTTAAGTTTGTTATCTAAGTACTCCAGAGCTTATAAACTGATTTAGAATATTTTAATTTAGAAGGATATATATACCTACTTTCAGATTGGTCCTATAATTTTAACAGAATCATTTCAGTAAGTAGGTTTAATATCAAAATAACTGGAAAAAATAAATACGTAATCCAAGTGAACATTATTCAGATTTTGGTGTATACTTATCACATCTATATTTTGAAGTCGGTAAATATTTTTTTTAAAGTTTGTTGTGACTATTTGGTAATTTATTCCTGTTTCTCACCATACCAGAAAAAAATCGAATACTATTTTCTTTTATACCTACTTTCAGCAGAACCTAGTCAAGCATATTTTTTTTTGTTTCCAAATTTCATAGTCTAGGGCGAAAAAATTGCTTTAGAACCATTCCTTAAAAATATCAATGTTTTCGTATGTTCAAATTGAAATATGATAATATCAAAACAATAGTGATGAAACTGATGAAGTAGGTAACCGAATGACAGAGAGCAGACGTTAGTACTGACAATGCAAACGCGAGGGGAGCATGTTTGCCGTCTCGTCGTGGCATGAATAAAGATATTCCCGTTATTTGTGCTACAGATGTCATGTAATTTCATTGTGCACAATATTTAGTGTAAACACGGGGGACCCGCAGATAACATCTCTCTACTTCCGATGCGACTGGCATACACAATTTTTATGACATCATAAAAAAAAATCACGCTAATAATGGATTTATTCGCAATCATATAAAAGAGATTAGTCCCTTTTATCATAAAATAAAAACATGCCGACAAAAACGAGCAGTTTTTGCAGATGCTCCCCATTTCCAATTTCACCACAAGATTATTTTATTGTATGAAACTGTCACAATTCAATATGAATACAATTATATTCCAATACTGGCAAAATAACAAAACTAGGGTAACACGAAGCCGAGTTTGACTTCCATTTTATCCCAGAAATAAGGATTCAGAACAAATGAATAATTAACGGCTCATTGTCAATTAAAGGGATAAAATCCAAGTCACACGTCATGGAATAGAAAGCCTCCATACGCGGTGAATATTTAATAATTCTGTCTATCTAACTCCTACATTGAACTAATAACTGTACTCGACCAATCTAAACTTAAATTGGCACATTACCTTTCAATGAAACCGCGTAAAATATGTACGAGTACGCTCGCTCGTGACGGGGAATTGCGAACCCGGCCGATACATCGATATGGCGTTAATAAAATCATGGCAGTCATAGGCGATCGGGACAAGCCCAACGAACATGAGCCCTCCATTAAATGATAATCCCACCAATTTATCGACAGAGCAAAAAATATTCAGCATTGTGTCGCAACTTGTCGAACACGAACATTATTTTATATAAACACATTGAATATTCCGGGTCGCGACCTCCCCGCTCCGATACCGCGCAGATTACTCGTATCCCCATCTTCCCGCTCGTCATCTGCTGACATATTTTTTAAAATGGGGCGACGGGTAATGGAATAATAATAAACTGGAATTTACTTTTTGGTCATCACGGCGAAAGGGGTGTGAACATATCGGTCGTTGTAGACTGTTTTCATTGTCGTCCAACGGACCAATACTGTGTAATCAACGGCCGGATAAATGAAATGGAATCCAGGCCTGAGCTATTTGTCGCATGTTTGACAGCAATAACAGGGTTCGCCGCGCATTAGAGCCGCCATATGTCGGTCATATCAAATTTATTTCTATTATTTTATTGGTTTGGTCGCTGATGATCGCCTTCATTACCTTTATTGGAAGTCACAGAGTGAATTTAAATTTATGACCAACGATATCAGTGATAGCTTGATGACCATAACAAAGTGAACAAAGTAATAAAGGTAATAAATAGCTTTCACGTCTTCCACGATAAGTCGCCGTGTTATTATCATGTATTTCTGTGCCTAATATTTGTCAACATTAAACGTAATGGCCGATGTAAATATTGCTATTTGTAATGTTAGATCAAAAGACATCGGTTCCATCATGGATTTAAAATTGAGCTGTATTAAGTTGGACAATAGGCGTATCAGCAGTATGAGCTTAGAATCATCCATTTAAATAACGTTTTTAAATAAATACCGTGTAGATAATAGGAACAATGCAATATTTTGTCAACTGCCGACTCCGCTACGTAGAGAGTGCACGTCTGCGTGAAGCGGAAAATCCTCGGGACATTCGAGGACATTTTTTGTGGGTTAATATCCGCACGAAATTGTCAACCGGCTATTTAATACATCGGGTAACACAATACTTTAAATGCGACTAGATTTGTGCAAAATTTGAAATTGTTCCGGGCACTGATTTTGTATGAGACTATTGGATTAATATGCCCGTGTTTCGGGAACGGAGTTGATCTGGCGTATTGATTCAAATTGGTATGCTTTTAGATACACCTTCCTACATATTTCTATTACAAGTTTTTTTGTCTATTGCAGTTAATGCACTTCGCTTTTATTAATTTGAAAAACTCTATGAGGCTCCTTGAAGAATCTGAAGTAGTCGTATTTAAATTTAAAACAAAAATAAGAACTCATAAGCTTTTCAACTCTGTTCACTTAGCATTACTGTTTCTTCATGAATAATATTTATTAATAATTATTTTTCTTCAAATTTACTCAATTTCAAGGAATACTTTATTCTCTCCAAGTTTTAAAAACGAATTTCGAAGCCTGTCTATTTGATACTAAGCTATGCAGCCTTGGTCTTCCAATCATGACATGTGTGACTTGTAGAAAACAGCTAAGCACAGGCATGTAACCGACGCGACGTAAGGTAGCAAGCCTATCGGTATTCTATCGCTAACATTTTGGAGCGTGTGCTCAGAAGTTACATAATATAATTCCTCCATGCCCTTTTTACCATCAAACAACAAGACAAACTGTCAAACGTTATCCATTTATGGTTGACATACCTCCAGTTCGCTCGAAGCGTTTCGCTTCTACGTTTATCAACCGTACAGCGAAAGAGTGGAACTCAACTTAACACTCGCATGCGTTTTTGTTCCCTGACCGGTACAATCTGGGTGTCTTCAAGTCTAGAGTGAATAGGTACTTGTTAGGCAAGCATGTCCCATCTTCGACCGCGTCGTCACTTTCCATCAGGTGAGATAGAGGTCAAATGCTTGCCTATAGAGAATAAAGAAAAATTACAAATTATATAAAATTCATACCTATACCTACGTTTATACATACCCACTTTCTTCATAACCATAAAAAAGCAAGAAGCACCATTCAGCCATGGGCCTGATTACATTCCTCAAATTGAATAGCATCACAGAGGCCCGCAGTAATTCTCTATTGAGCCGCAATAAAACAAGATATGACAAAAATATCGGATTTCATAAAGCTTTAGTTTCGTGACACGTAATATTATATTATTTAAGGGACATTATTCCCTTTGTTTGAGGTTCTTTCCTCAGTTTGGATCGGTAAATGAGAGCGCAAGAACATTTAAGGGTATTTTTAAATACTATAGGTATGTGTTACACGTATTTCAGGCATATCTAGCGTATTTTCTGTTTACTACTAGTTAAGACCTGCGGCTTGATGCGTTAAATTCTACTAATCCTATCCTTCTTATAATATTATAAATCTGAAAGTTTGTGTGTAAGTGTGTAATTATGTTTGTTCCCTCTTCACGTTTTAACGACTGAACGGAATTGGATGAAATTTGGAATGTATATAGCTTATGCCTAGGATTAACACATAGACTACTTTTTAACTTGATAATAGCGGGCGAAGCTGAGGGGCACGGCTAGTATCACAAAGGCGACATTTTGTGAGTGTGTTTGTATGTTTGTACTTCTTCACGCCCAAACGGCTAAGTCAATTTTGATGAAATTTGATATAAAGGTAGCTGATACCCTGGATTAACACATTGGTTACTTTTTATCTCGGAATTCCCGCGGGTCCGGGATTTACGTGGGCAAAACCGCGGGACGCAGCTGGTAGTCATTTAAACCAAAAAATCATATGTTTAAAAACCTGACAGGCCGAAATCAGGCCGAGTGTAAGCTATTTTACAGGCAGGTACTTGTTCTCAATATGATGAGAGAAATTGCCATTGACTGCATTCAATGGAAAGGAAATTCTACGACAATTATGAAGCATTAGCTGCCACTACAATGGTGACATATTTTTTGTGCACCTTTACATAAAGATTTTAAACAAAACCAACACAATAAGGACACCTTCCTTTATGTTTGGGAACCATTTTAATTAATCATACGGTATTTGTTGGGACTGTATGACATTTGTGTATTAAACGTCAATCAGCTTGATTTCTATGGATTCTTTGAGGTAATTGAGAAACGCCCATGTATTAAATAATAACTAGGTATTATAGACAGCCGGAATGGTATTTATGGTTAAAGTTTAATTAGAAAAATTGTATGTAAATGTTACAACTATACTATGCACGTGCTAATTTAATGGTGTCTTGAATTAATATATAATTAGAACATATTTCGAACATAATTGAGCACTTGAATTACCTATAAGCTCGGTGCCTTGTCGGTAACTTAGGTCTTTGTTGTATAGATGTATATAGTTTTAGTTTGGTTTTAGGAAATATAGGCAATTGGCCCGTAGAAAGGAAATAACAAAACGTATTTAGATAATAGGATATATGCATGAGATTTAAATATGTTTATACTTACGAGTAAGTATTATCTTGTAGTACCTAGGTATGGCTTGTCCCCGTAAGACGTTAATAATAAGGAAAGGATAATTTCGTCGCTTCAGGCAGAGCTTGAGTAGCTCAGCGGATAGAGCAATATGGCATGACACCTATGGCCGCGGGTTCAAGCCCCGCCTCAAGCGATAATTTTTAAAGTCTGATTATTGTCTGAGAATCGATAGATGATCATTTATTGATTGCGATTGATTGACAAGGTTAAGAGAAAAGAGCGTAAATATATTTAAACGTACAAAATTAAAATAAGATATAAATCTAAAAATAACACAAAGTAACATGTATGTGAGAGTCAACATCAGAGACCTTTCCACAAACAATAATCAGGTATTGCGTTTACTACGTAAAATAACGTTCTAGATCCAAAAATAACATAATTGATGACAAAGGTATTCGACATTATTGTGACAGAATAATGTTCGATAAATTAAATACATTGTAGGTAATGACCGGCATAATGAGTGGGTTGTTCCGAGGTAAAGCTAGGTACTGGAGGCGATATATTATTATAAATCCATGAATATACTCGTGGCATTTTTTTTAGACAAACTTTACTAAATAGTGAAGTAAGGGAATATTCCAGAAATTAATCTAAAATTTTCCAAAAAGTCAAGGTTGTAAAAAATAAAATTTCGACGTCCCGTAATATTCTCTTAAGTATACTGAACATCCAAAATTAACAAATTTTAATGTTGGGTGATCTTAAGTAACAAGTTCTGTTTTCTATCTTTTCGCACTGTCAAATTCACTTTAATACATGGCTCTCCAAACTTCTATTACTAGAACCGCATTTGCTAAAAACCTTCTCCTACTCATTTTAATAGGTACACACATTCGGTGTACTCAAGACTTTACAGGGTGCTAGTTAGTTTGACTCCTTACAACTTGTTATAACGCAGTACACGCGTGACGCGCGCTATCACGTCATCGTCACGCGAACACGCTCCCGATGGATTTACTCCTCATCCCTTAGCAATTATAAATGCAAAAGTTGCCGTGTCTGTTCGTTTATTTGTTAGTAAATCACGCAAAACTATAGCGCGAACAGGCGATAATGCACGCTTTCGAATATTGTCGCGTGCTTTATTGAGTTGCTTGCGAGTAAGACAAAGTGGAGTATAGAATTATCACTAAGTGGAAATCTTCTACGTATTTCATTTAAAATGCGCTAAGGATTACAGTGGCTATACTCTGCCAAATGACTAGGTATTATACATTATACCATAATTTTTAACTGTTCTACCATTAGAGATTGTTCAGGAATGGCAAAAGTGAGGAAAAAGGTTGTTGACGCATAGTTGCGTGCGAAGGCTGCGTGCGGCGGACACATTCGCTGCCTCACACCACCCTAATTAATATAAGATCTCAATTAAATCGCGACACATAACGAGGAGAGGAATTTTTACACCCTGCTTAATATATCGCCAGCGTTTTGTCTCGGAATAAGCCAATATCCACAC
Organism: Lomographa bimaculata; assembly: GCA_948107665.1. NCBI lineage: Eukaryota > Metazoa > Arthropoda > Insecta > Lepidoptera > Geometridae > Lomographa > Lomographa bimaculata. Next base: position 11,928,488 of record OX403587.1, on the reverse strand, counting down.
AATCTGAGAACTCGTTTGTCGCTGTCGCATGAGACCAAACTAAATAGAATAAAATGTTTATTATTTTTTTATGATCACACGGCGATGCGGTGAAAGCCACTACTTGTTCTAATCGGGTGTCGTTATCTCGGAGAGAACGCGCTGTCAAAATAAACGTTTGACATTTGCTCTGTGACGTAAAAATAATTACATTCACACTATACCTAATGATTTTTCTATGGAAAACAACTAGAGTTGTCGTTGAACAATACTTATCACACTAATATTATAAAGGCAAAATTAGTGAGTGAGTTGTGAGATGAGAATGTTTGTTACTTCTTCACGCTTAACGGTTACTTCTTCACGCCAATTTTGATGAAATTTGTTGGGAAGTTAGCTGACACTCTAGATTAACATATATATATATGCTACTTTTTATCCCGGAATTTCCGCGGGTCCGGGACTTACGCGGGTAAAACCACGGGGCGTTGCTAGTAAACTTATTAATAAGTTGGTAAAATTAAAGACGTTGTTACTGAAATAGATAAAAATAACATAGATACGTGTAATTACACGTACCTAGTATCTATGTTATTTGCTTAATTAAGCAGCTCTATAACTTACGCACAATAAATGGCTCGCAGAAACAATGATCTTATCGGTCCCTTATTGCATCCACTCATCAATGGGTTAGGGTAAAAAATTAAAATTATAGTCGCTATTACGTGCCCACACAGAAAAGGTCTGTACATTAATTTGGAGTCGGTTTTAATTGACATCTTTTTATTACTTATGGAGGAACAAAAGTAAAGTATTCGACGGGCTGAGTTATAAATGGTCGGGTTTTCTTTAATGGTAGCCAGAATATCGAGATGGTGCTTTCGACGCGTCGGCGCAAGGTCTTGACCAAGTTTTGTATCGTAATATTTTGGGTTCAGATTACCGGTACCGATAACATGTCATCTCACCTTTTGACTGGGACGGACTTAGGTCGGGGGGTATTTATATTATTTCTTCGCAAGCTAGACTTGTAAAACGAAATTTGATTAGCTTTCAAATGTCACAGAAACAATGACTAGATCGTTGTATCACTGTTGACGCTCTTCCAACACTAATTGTATTTTGTACACATGAAAAGTAGTATCATATAATAAATTTAACATCTTTAGGACACTAAAAATAATAATATAATAGTCGTATTTATCTTCAGACGTCACGCAGGAATTTTCCAAGATAACAGCCTCACCTAGGATTACAAATAAGGCCCAAAACGTTATTCCTTTTCGTAACTAGAATTCTAATTCTAAACTAGAAAGTCACAATTTAATCACTAATAATGGTTTCCGGAAGCTATCCCTAAGGTCCACTCATACTATAGCGTGTTTACTGCTTTAATTCAAACACGGAATAAAATAAAAGCTACGCCTTTATCAATGTTTCAATGTTTCCCTTATTATATTTAAAAAAAGAATACTTTCACCTCTGTTTTAAATAGACGCATCTTAAAAATATCGTTTATTTCGTAACTACCACTATTAGAACTTTTCTCGGAATCCTCAATTCCTCACCTGTAGTGTCCACAGCGGAGGCCACACGCGGTCGGGAGGGGATGCGGGACGCGGGGCGCTTTCATTCATGTTGTTAGAACAGACCGCTCATAACTTATCTCCTAATTTATTCATCTGAGCCAGAACCGAGATCTCGCCTTAACACTTCTTAATATCTAATTATCTGTAATTTAGGAAAAATTCTCAGCTTTATTTTCTTAAAATGTTGATGACAGGCGGCCGAGATGGGAGTGAAATATTATGAGTGGATTACGGTTTTAAAGGGTCTTGGGTTAAATTATTTTAATCGCTAAATAAATCGAGATTATTTTGGTTACGAGCAATGTAAGATACGACATGAAAAACAAACGATATAACAAGTTTTATTTTGTGCATTACGAGACGATTTACTGTACCGGAGTAGTACAATATTTCCTGAAAATATTCCTACATTATTAACGCTTTGTTCAAATTTAAATCATATACCAATAACAAAAATCGAATATGTTTTTGCAGAAGGACAAATCTTTAGATTACCTTAAGTTGAAATTCTATGGGTACAATCATAGAAAAATCATATTCACGAGCAACAAGAAATTAACACTCACCATAGGTGAAATAAAGCTCAAACAAAAAGTTACAGCTTCATTGTCCTTCCTATAGGGTTAAAAATTTCACTGGTGGGGATGACATGGTGTAAACTTCTAATATCATATATAATATTATAACTTATTTTATCGATACGTTCCATCAGGTAAGATACTGGTCAAATATTTGCTAATCAAGCATAAAAAACCTAAGTTTGGTTCTTCCCTTGTTGAAATAAAACTATAAGTAACGGGGTTAGGGTTTGATTAAGACTTATTTAAAACTTTTGACTGCATGACATTAAAATAAGAAATAGCTTGAATATGAGTGCTAATTAACAGGCCTTTACATCTCGTCTTGTCTTTTAAACAACCAACTTGTCCTGTAAATTACTACTACTAGCTTATCGACTATATATGTTAACCGTCAATAAAATACTGTTTTGCCGACCATTTCTTATTTGCAGCAATATTTACTGGGCTAAGATAAAAAATAACTATGAAAACTGTAGGAGTTTCGCTTACCTATCCAAAGTTGGATGCACCGCTGAGTTTTAACGTCAAAATAATAATAATTTTTGTCCAAGGATAAAAATAGCTAGCGTCTCCTTTCTCGATGTTTACATATGAAAAAAACGTCAGTACAGTATATTAGATATCTAAAATAAGACGCCTTACAAGATAAGTTACGTTTGCTTCTACGTTTATCCTCCGTACAGCGAAGGAGTGGAACTCATTGCCTGCGTCTTTGTTTCCTGAACAGTACAATTTGGGTGTCTTCAAGTCTAGAGTGAATAGGTACCTTCTAGGCAAGCATGTCCCATCTTCGGCCGCATCGTCACTTTCCATCGGGTGAGATAGTGGTCAAATGCATGCCTATTCAGAATAACAAAAAGAAAGGTATATAATTTCCCTAATCTTATTAATATACAGTAATAAAATCAGTCCATATTATTATAACCAATCCTTATTTTCTGATATCCCTAGCTGTTACTGGTAACACTGATAGTAACGTATACTTTCAATCCATTCATAAAATAGCTAATAAAAGTTCCAAAATAACATGTTCCTCTATATCAACGTAGGGAACAAAGGGACCTGTCGAAAATATCAAGTTTCATCCCGATCGTCACAGCATTTGTGTAACTACTTTCAAAGCCCGCGCCTTTTCTTGAATCAAACTTTTTTCTCAAGATATTTATGTTTGTCTTTAATTTTTACTCCCTCACCGATGTCCATTTAATATCGGCCCTGGGCCATGTTAACGACCACTATATAAAATTTTATTTGTACGTGTTGTTTTCCTTTTTGTGTATTCAACACATCGTTGGTTTTAGTTTTTATTAATCATGGGTTACTGAATGAATATAATATTTTAATAATATACTGTTACTGTGTAGTAACGACTGCGTAGTAATAACGGATAGGTTTTAGTTTAGTATGCAACTTTATAGTGTAATTTGCGAATCTGGCAATTAGAGTCATTAACTTTCATGAGTGCCTCTTTGGAGTTAATTTGTATAAAATTTCAGATTTTTAAGCATTACTATGTAATTATACGGTGCTTTCATTTTGCCTTTTTTAATCACAAAATGTGCTTCTACGTATTTTGCAGTATGCTCTACTATCTATAGACATACCTAGATAATATTTAAATGTAGGAATAGGTAATATTCAAATCGTATTCAATGAATATACTTGTTAATTTAAAAAATGTGTCGATATCTAAGGCAGTCCTGAAATAATAAAACAAAAATGGTTTATAATATCTTAATAAACAGTCTAATCTCTACAATTTACATGCAACCTGTATAATATAAACAGGTAGAGAATGATTTTAAAACCGCTTGTACTTTATTCTGTGTTAGGAACTGGATTACCCGCCCACGCCAATAAACAATTTCCATCTTAATTAATGAAATAGTTCCATGTAGATGTAGATATTTTATTTGGTGCATGGATATTTTAATGACTGATTATACCTACCCACATATTGATTTTATTTTAAATCAGGTTCCGATAATACTATTGGCTGCTTATAAATCTTGGAATTAGGCGTGGATAAAGATTTAGATGAGATTTTTTATGTGCATCAAACATTTTTTAAAACACAATTTAATATACTTTATGCTGTATAATTGGTATAGAGGTTTGTTAAGTAACTGTTATTAAAACGAGAAAATCAGGTTTTTTTTCACCATGGCATTCAAAAATTATAAATAATTTTCCAGAGATGTAAGCCTCTGAACCTCATTTTAATTAAATTTATTGAGATTATGATAACACCGTTGATTATTAAGTATGTCATAACTCATATCACAAGTTCCTATAATTTTTTGAAAGTAATTCAACGATCTAAAAACGCTAGACAAAAAGAATTAAGTAACAAAATAAAATTCTGAATCTATTAAGTTGACAAAGAGTAAGAATGACGTGTAAAATGAAGCGGCAACGAAGGTCGCGGAGATTTGTGCGAGCTATCTTGTCGGGGCGCGCATTCGTGTAGGCAGATAGGGCACAGCGGCCATCGTGCGCCGAGCCTGGCCGCGGCCGCGTCCACATCTACACACATTAAATATATCCATTTAATGATTACAATTTCTCGTTATAATTTATTTAGGACGAAGCATAACAAGTTTTCGAATCAAAAATGTCGCCCATAAAGATGCTGCGTCGAGGGTTGGACCCCGAACCTGTTAATTCTATAACGAACTTTTGTTCCGATCCGACCCGCCGACGAAATGGGCCCTCATATCATGGATGTAAGAATTAAAACCGGTCGTTACATCTCAGACTAGAATGATCGTTTTTAAACCGCTCGAAGGAGCCTCCCGAGGAGTCGAAAGGGTTTCATGAACGTGTGCCCGCGTTTAATGAAATATTTCTTCTTCGGAATAAATTAAAGTCGATAATCCAATTCTTGTGCGGGTCGTCGTAACATCCTTCTTATTGAGATCTTTAGAGGGGAATGGATAGATCGCGATCGGCTGGAGAGTGTGAATGAGAGCATTACGATAACACAGGGGGAAGAGGGCGCGGAGGAGGAAACGTTGTTGGATAATTCTTTATTCTTTATGAATATGTGAGCTCGTTATCTGTAGGTTGACGTAGAGCAAAGGCTCGCGCGTGTGCGGGTGTGCTTCACCGACACCGGCGTGGCACAGCACTATCTGCCACTAAATAATACATAGGTATCGACATTGCCGTCTGAAGAGCGGCGGGTACACGACCGGATCAACATACGGCATCGACGGCAGATTGAACGATAGTTCCCGAGGAACTGGTTATCGTTATGGGGCGACTGGCGGATGAAATTTATTGGCAGCGCGCTGGAGAAATGTAGCGAGCGGAAGGGGCTTGCGATTTTAATTAGGTAATGAATGTCGATGCAGATCTGCATATCGCTTTAACGGCTAGATTTATCCATTCGCTGCCTGTCTGTGTTTCAAACGCTCTGACTAAATTCCCAATTTACGGTTCTGTCAAAGCATAGATTGGCGAATAGATGATTCTCGTAGTCCGGTGTTTCTGTTCTGAAATAGTTTATAGATCTGATAGGAGATTCGACACATTCAAATGCGGTGTTGCGAGTACTATAATAAATAGAATGCACGGAGCACGGTTTGAATTATTTAATCGTATCGCTGTAGATGTTGATGTCAAAGAGAAATAATTCCTGTCTGCACCGTCTGGTCTGTACAACCAAAATAAGCAATGACGTACGCAATTTCCCGGCGAAATGTAACCAAAGAGCGTTTAAATGATAAAAATAAACGAAACAAAGGTATGAAAGGGGATCCTTTGGACGGCACATTTCTCTTCAAAATTGACGTTTTTCAGAAGCGGTCGGTTTTTAACGTTTTAATTAGGGGCGCACATTACGGCACGCCATCACGTTCGCCCCTCGCTCTTTGGCTCACATTTTTGTATATTTCCGTCTATTTGGGGAAATTTTTATTTTTCGACCAATGCTATTTTTGTGTCGCGTGCAGCCGGCGCGCGGTCTCGCCGCTAAATCTCTGTGGGAATCACGTCTCACCGCGGATCTTGCTTATTCAATGTTTTTACTTCTATTACGACATTTTGTGATTCAATTCACAATATTTACGTCACAGTTAGGGGACATATCCTGATTCTTGTTTGACGCTTTTAACTTTAACAAAAAAATGTTAGAATAGTATGATAAACTGTATGTTAATGTTGAAGTCAACACTATTTAAAAAGTTAATTTATTTGCTTCAGACGAACAGGAAACGAGTAACGTGACGGGTAGCGGCGGCGAGTGACACCTTCCTTCTGTTGTGTAAAAAACAAGTCCTTTCCTCCTAAAAAAATACTCGTACTCTGTCATAGATAAATCTATTTTGAAAAAAATGTGAGGATAACCGCAGGCTCCTTATATCTGTTATTATACTGACATTATTAATAATTTATCTACATTTGTTTGTATGTTTATTGACACATTACTGATAAAATTTTCAGTGATAATAACTTAGCGCTTGATCAAAATTTGTTTAAGAAAAACATTAATCTATATAATGTGACAGCCAAGCATTCAATAATCATCAACTGACAGTTCATAACAATTTAGTTTGCCAGTTGCCAGAAACCGCACTAGGATATCATAAGCCGTGACATGTTCAAGTTGTTAGTGTTGTCGCGTCGCGTCGCGTCACGTGTCATTTGTCGTCGTTAGCGATGACGCATGGCGCCGCTGACCCCGGCTGCGACCCGCTCCATCACTCTTCCATCATCAGCTACAATTGTCTCATATTGACTTCTGAAACTTCTTAAATTCCTATTGATACCTCACACAAAAATATTCTTCCATGTTATTTTTGAATCGATTTATATAAATACTTGCCGTGCCCCGCGGCTTCGCTCGCGTTGATCAAGTTAAAAAGTCGCCTTTGTGTTAATCATGTTTAAGTTATTTACATTCTAAATTTCATTCAAATCCGTTCAGCCGTTACAGCGTGAAAAGGGAATAAACATACTTACACACAAACTTTCAGATTTATAATATTTAAACTGCCCGTTGGCTTGGTTGGGTGGGAGTTCGCCTTCTAAGCAGGGGTATCGGGTTCGATTCCCGGCGGGAACAAGTTGTCTTTCCAAGCAAATTTTGTGTTTCTTGTTCTGGTTGTGATTGTGTGTGTGATTTGAATGTTTCCGGCACCCACAACACAGGTCGTCGAACTTAGTGTGGGGCTGTAAGTGTGAAAGCGTCTATGTTTAAGTTTAATATTATATTAGTATAATCTGTTTGATTCAATACGTAGTTGTTACACTTATCACGTAAATATTAGTCCATAGTTATAGCGAATCCAGTGATTAAATCACCACTACTAATAAGAAGCAGGTGCCGGAGCAATAATGGGCAGATGTCAACATAACTATATTTATTTTAACTTTCTTTTCTCAGAAAATTTTAGTCAATAGCAATTTCGCATAGAAATTTGTCAAACCTCCCACAGTGATACGTGCACAAATGCCAAAAATCTATATTTGTATAATGATCCTGTATTGAGTAACGACCGCCATTCACCGAGTGTTTTCTTAAAACTGATTTATGACGATATGCAACCGAACAATCGATCCGTTTTGACTTACGATGGGCCGAGCGAGGTTTTACTGCTACCCTTTGAGGGCAGATAGAGACAAACCCTTTCAAAACGGGGTAATAAACTTTTATTATTATATTTGCAAAACCCGAAAACAAAAATGTCCTGCACCCCGTCGCTTAACTCTGTAGCAGCGCCAATTAGTCATGACTATGAAAAAAACATACGCCAAAAAAATTACACGTCTAAGAAATTTACGACTAGTCCGGTGGTCATAAGCATTTGTGCGCTATTGTCTAAATGTTAATAAAATTTTAACACTTTGGAAGGTCGTCTTTATTACACTTCTGTGGAAAACGTACATATTTTATTATCAGCTGTTCTATTACGTTTCTGTTTTAATGTTGTTTGTGAAGCAGGTACCCAAATAACTTTGCTATTGCGCAAATTTAAATTCTTGTCTAATTTATTACAAAGACGATTATGAAGAATAGAAAACAAAAGGCATAAAAATAGGTTTATCTATTGCGGTGGTTATTTATTGGCGAACCCCTGAACGTTAATGGATTGAGTCACTCATAAAAAAAAGCGGGAGCTGAACTAATACGTGGGCGATAGTGAGGATACGTCTAGTTTTTTTTATAAAAGGGATATAAGTAACTAAGTGTGTTTCAGAATGATAATGTTCATATTAAAAAAATATTTAGATGTTTTAAAACTTGTCATTTATATGGCGGTTTAAAAAATACCGACTTAAAATGATATATTTTCATTTAAAAAAAATATATTCAGTCAGTCAAATATAGCTATACAAAATAAGTAAGAAGCAGACACGCAATAAAAAAAAACCGACTAGAGAGAATCTGACTCGCACACGTACGGACCGAAAGGACCCTAAAATTAAGGGATATTTTAATTAATATTTCTGTTTGTAAGTACATTTCAGTCGCTGACGTAGGCCTACTCTGACCTTGTCAATTATATATTTCACTTTGCCTCCATATCTGCTAGCTGAGATCTATTTGTAAACGATTCGATTTTATCACCCCGCCCTCTTATGAATATAAATCACAACATTCACAACATGGTGCTTGTGATATCACATCCATATACAAGTACCATGCTGAACGAGCCGCAATGCTGTCTAATAATTAATTAATCAACCTAAATCTCGAAATATGCCAATAATTGCATCACAATGTTGCAACACAGATCGCGATCGGTCTCGATACTATGCGCTTGGCAGCTCACAGTGTATCCGAGTAATAAATTGAAATATAATATAAGTAAGTAGGTTGTAGGAATATAATTATTTTATGGCAAATGTATACGGCAATTTTAATGGTTGCTAGTGTTGCTACACAGTGAAAACAGCTAACGTAGTAGGTACCTCAGATTATAGATAACAGAAAATATTTTAACCCCCTTGACACCATATTCACCTAGGCATGATGTCATAAGTAGAGTGAAATATAAGGATTTACAAGACGACAACTAAAGCTTCTTCAGTACAATATCGTCGATCTATATATGAGCATGCTGATATACTCTACTCTGGTTTCTTAACAAATATACATGTTAGCACCAGATGGCTAGAAGCAATGTTTGCCCCTCTGAAGTTCGTGCAAATGATCATGAACTTGCAATTTTGTAGTCTTACGAATCTTCTTTTGTACGTGGTCAACCAGATAAAGTCTACAATTTAAATTCGGGACTATACTACAACCACAGACCCTGGGGTTTCTGGTCTGTGAATACTACGAGATTACAATTTCGTAGTCTTAAGTACTACGTGGTCAACTAGATACAGTCCTCAATTTAAATTCGGGACTGTATTACAACCGCAGATCCTTGGGTTTCTGGTCTGTTACTACTACGAGATTACAATTTCGTAGTCTTAAGTACTAGGTGGTCAACTAGATACAGTCCTCAATTTAAATTCGGGACTGTATTACAACCGCAGACCCTGGGGTTTCTGGTCTGTGACTACTACGAGATGCATAACTTCATGCTTCAGACAGGCAAGGATCCATTGTAACTACTCTCACTTAAATTTTTGTCGTCTACCAGTTTATGCTGATTAGATATGAAAGATTGAGACTTTTTGATCTGTAATTTTTCTATTTGTTTTTAACCTCTATAATCATTTGTTAGTAAGTGATGATAGGACGAGAATCGAGGGATAAGCTTTTTCTAGAACAAAACTATTAAAAGGATATTTATACTTTTGGGACCAACGGGGCTAGTGGTCCACTTACTAGTTCCATTCAAGAAAAAAATAGAAGTATAGTGTAGGAAATATAATTTAACTTACATTAACATTTCCATACTATTCGATAAAAGGAATTAGTGGGAATAAACATGAATTTCCACTTGAGGTGGTAAACTACATCTACAGACCGAGCATTAAAAACTGCTGTATCTCTAAAAAATAACAAACGAAGTTACGTGGGGAAGGACGTAGTGGGCACTTTCTCTTCCCTTTCTGCTGCTTTATACTTGCAAAGGTTTTGCCTGTTCTTACAACACCGCGGGTTAAGAAAATGTGAATCTATTACAACGTCGGATCCACGCATCGTAAACGGTACAATAGAAAATGTGATTCTCTTGTAGCAATCTACAACTATAATAGAAGTTAAAAACGATGTTTAATGTTTTTTATCCTTTTTATAGGAACTCTGCTAGAAATCTGGCATCTGTAAGCAGCCTTGACCTCAGGAGAGTCTTTAGCTCAAAGCAGATAAACAGGGACAATCTATGGTAAGTTGAAAGCATAGCTGTTTAGGCTAGCACTGGAAAATACCCTACCACCGTGGTTTTAATCTCGGTACTATGTACACTGAACGCTCAAGCCCATAGCAGATCGCAAACCGCTTATTGGTACGAGCACCAATAGGCGGTTTGCGATTTGATGTATGTTTTTAGTTTTGTACCGATGATAGCACTGTGGTTAGTAAGGTTGAGACTTTACTGGATTGCCAAATTGGTTTGATAACCTCTGAAAAGTACTACGAAATGTGAGTGCATCAAATCGCATTCATTATCAGCCCGCAGTGTTTAGGTCATATCAAATCAGAAGCCTATACCCAACTCTAAGATTTAAATTCCTCTTAAAGCTTAGATTTTTAGATTATACATGATAGACTATCTAACTGTAGTTACAATCAAAACTAATTTACTATGACATTTAAACTATTTTTGTAGTACGGTAGCTACGCGACGCGAAGCATTGGGATACGCGCGGGCGCATGCAAATGGTGCGTGGAGATGTGTGACGTAGACTGTACACCCTCGTTACTTGTAGGCGGTACGGACAGGAAAGACGTGGAGATGACATCACGGTCTATTGTTTTTTTATGTGGTACTCAACACATGCCAGTTAAGATTTTGAAACAAATATAACGTAGGTAACGTTTGTTAAAAATCGTTTCGTAAAATTTAACTGTTCATTTGAATATATTCAATAATAAGGAAAATGATAATAATAGGATAGTGAATTGGATAAAACGGTTTTTATTGCATAGAAATCATTAAAAATAATATACGGAGTTAACTAAATAAATTAAATCTGTTTAAAAAGACATCAACGCGCCTCCCACGCTTTTTCGTCTAGTCGTTTACCAGAACCAAAAATTTGTTTAATTTACCGCATTATGCAAACCGGGGCATTCCTTTCATTATTCCTCGTTCGATTCCATATCCGAGAGAAATAAGTTTTTGTGTCGTCACGACACGCTCCCGTGGCTCCCGCCGTTTTCTCATTGTTCCTGAGGCCTGCGGTTTTAAACAATTTCCATATCGACATACACGCCAGCTAAATACTTTATAATAATACCACCAACATTTTTTGCCGAGAATAAGTGAAAGTGACGCCGTGTGCGGACCGGCCGCTCTGTCACTCTAAATCACCGTCATTGTTATGCTAATGACCATCTATTTTACAACTTTTCGGCAAAGAGGCTGCGATCTGCTCCTCATTGTTGCGAACATAACCCTGAGACATGTGAAACTTTCCGAGAATTTTGTTTACTCTTATTTTTGTTTGGAAGGGTGACAATCGGTATTTAGGGACAATTTAGAATCGGTATTTAATTTATTGGTATTTTTTAATTCATTTGCCAGACGATCGAGGCGGTACGGTAGTGCTCCCGTCTAATGAGCCAGCGTGTTCGCCTCAATTGCACACAGCCCTCTTATTCACCGGCAATTTATTTCATTTTTGCCTCTGATCGCGCCTTATTGAGCGTCTTTTTATCTTATTGCCTTCGTGGGTCTATAATATGCGTCCTGTTACTTGCAAATGAGACACACACCGAACATGTAGGTGCTAGCTCGCTCATGATGTTGCTACGTACGAATAATTAAAACTTTTCAATGCGTTATTTTCATTTAATTTCGAATAAAACTCATTAAAAGCTATTGCTGTGCTCGATTTGCAGGTCCTTATTAAGCTCGCTGTGTGATCTTGGCATTAATTTGTGAGCTTATATATTCTTTGTTCTATGCTATATTGTAAATAAAAGAATTCATTAGAATCATCATTCAGTCGGACTCTAATGTACGTGTGAGTTATAGCATATTGTGACTATGAAGACATTTGCCGAGGCAATAGCGTTATGAGTAGAATAGTCGTTATGATAATAACAATTTCTGAACCGTTGCCAAATGCTTGTCGGATACGACAGGGCCGAGAGTGGGAAGATCGCATGAATACTTACACTGAAAATATAAACAATAAATTACTGTAACGATTGTATTTTGAATAAATCATACAGTTCATAAACGTGGGCCGCTTCCGCAGTACTAGATAAATAATCTAGAAATAAAATACCTGCCTACATCTTAAGTTCGTTGACTCTCTGCGATTCTGATTATTAACAGTAGCTATGTAGCCGACGATTTTATTAAACATACCACGTAGAAACATTTGGGAAAACCAATGTAAGTAACTATTATTTCTAAGTTTATCAGTTATTTTAAACATTCAAATACATTTTGTATCTATTTGTACACTTATTGATAGGTCTTGTTTTGTTCCATTTTTATGGTTACGTGTATGTACTCTTTTAGTCAATATTTACATCTGATAATTTTAACGTACTGTGGTAATGTTGGTGGGGTAAATTGAACCATACGCTTAAATAGTCTAAATTATATAATACTAGCTATCCGCCCCGGCTTCGCCCGGGTGTGTGATAAATGAAGACCGCTCGACCGATTTTGTGCAAAATTCACATAAACCATCTACTAAATAGTCCGAATAAAGCCTAAACATTTGGTTTGGATAGGTGAGGCCGTTCTTGAGTTATAAAATTACAACGAAAAGTGGCATTGATTTTTATATATATAGATGATAGATAAGTATATACACTTCGGCAACGTAAACAAATTGGATAAGAGGAGCGTCTGGTATAAGATGTCGTGTACCTAAACGGCATTATAGACATTCAAGATTAAAATCAATTTATTTGTCTATGAATATAAAATAATAAAAGTAAAACGTGTCGATGTGATTTTTGCTTGTTTTTGTTAGGTTTTATTACGTACCGAACACTGGGGTTGAATCGTAAATTAAACGAAAGATCCGTCAGTTCGGGAAGGAGTAAATCAAGGCGGACGGATTGCCCCTAATAAAAATTATAAGAGGCACAATGCTCAAATGTGCCCGGGACCGGCAGCGCTGTAAAATCTTGCTATGTTTGTTTATGGTGCACTAAAATATGTTATAAACTAGATAAGTATAATCTAAATAAAGTAACCTATAATTAGTATCATGATATTTGTATTAAGTCCTCTCGAGATGCGTTCTTCGAAGGTTCTTTATTGACACAATTTTATGATGTCTCTGTCCGTTCCTATATTACTTGCAATAAAAACTGTCTTTTGTTTCAATTTCTATTGAATTTAATTAGCCTTTACCATTGCTTGCTGAGATATTCTGTAAGTTTAAATAGTGACACGGCAAGAAAAAGCGCAAATAAACGTGCGGTAATATTTCTTTGTTCGGGCAACCAATGGTGCTCGGTCGACGTTGACGTGTCTTGCTGAGCTTTTTGTGCTCTTATTATATTTTTTGGAGGCATTTTTTGGAAGATCTTATTTGTTGGTTCATACCTGGTCGTAAATCTGTGGCCGGGTATGAGAATGAATATAATAATGCAGGTGCGCCAACCCTTTTACCGTACCTAATACTTTTTATATGCGTATAATTGTATATAGCCCCCAATGATAGTGGATGTCATATTGTGACGTTTAGTTTACAGCTCAATAGAAATGTTTTTACACGAAACATATCCACTGTAGAATGTTGATTCACGTTTCCTCTCTGTTTCTAATCATAGAGCCGGTGGTATTTCAAAAATAGAATATTTTGGTGAGTTTACCTTTGTATTTAGAGATGCCCCATTTATTACATTCACAAATGTAAATGAACGCTTTCGAGGTACTCGCTTACGTGAGAATATTTGTACTTATTTTATTTATGGCGGGCGCGGTGCGAGGGCGATGTGTTTAAATATCTTTAGATTTTAAATACGAGTTCACTTCGAGTTACTCGGGAATCCATTAGGTTAATATTGGTTATCTTTTGTTGATTAGTCTTCGAATTTATTTTGAAAGAAATTAATCTGTCGGAATACTCACTTATGCGGGTAGAGGCAGTCGTTCTAGAACCATTAATTTGTTGTCTTTTTAGGCAATTACGTAATTTTAAAGATAGCGTTATATTAATGTATACAATATTCCAATGTTATACACTTAGATTAGTGATTTTAATATGTTGCTTTTCTCTGTATTTTAGTTGCTGTTTCCAAATTGAATTTTTATTCTATTATGAAAGCCGACGATTTACGAACAAACTATCTAACGTTATCGTTTGTCTACGCGCATTCCAGCGCGAAAATATGAGGCGTATCATAAAATTAAGCATAAAATAAAAAGTAATGTCAGTCCGTGAGTACCTCCATAACTCAGGCTCATTCTCGGCACTTCTTCGTAATGACTCATTAAAATCGCCCTGAATTATGGCTTATAAGATGTTCTTTCTGATGTCAACTTTAAAATTTACTGACGTAAATTATTGTACAGTATATTCTTGACGATTACAAACGTGCTAACGAATTTATATCTCACTTGCCTTCGCGTACTTTGCACAGATTATATCGCGTGAAATCAGTATTTCAGGATGTTTATTGAATTTGAAAAGATCTGTGAAAGTGGATTTGGTGATGGTTATAAAGTGTAATGAGGAACGAAATGGATATTGCGAGAGGTAACATCTGAGTTGCGTATACATTTTTACCCGGTTATGTAAACTGATTTTCTTTCTATAGATTCAAAATACTTCCGTTTTTGTTTCAATTACATTTGATTAACCCTGGAAACAACGTTCCTTTTTTGGATTAGTATTGGGAGTACATTGTTAATTAGTCTGACAGTTGATAGAGAATTTAAACGATTTGTAGCAAAATGATGTTAAGTGGCATCATAAATTAATACTTACATGAGGAGATATCTATAAAATTACTCAATGTCTACGAATGAAAGGAAATGGATAGATAGTTTATTTAATGGATGCTGTTCGTTAGAGTTTGTATGATTCTAACGTATACATTTTTTACAGTTTGGTAGGTTCTGACATGCGTACATCAACACGATTCGGGCTCGTCTGCCACTCCGTAAAACATAAATATTATGTTGGAGAAGGCCGTTCTCGATCGGACTTATTTTTCCGTCTGCCGACAGTTATTTCATATAAATTAATGGCGCGAGTCGTCACGGCGCAGACGCCGAGCTCTATTAATAAACTGACGAATGAGACGCGCCGACCGCGCGCGCACGCGTCTCGTCATATTCCAATTACAAATAGCTGTCATCGTCTTTACATGCCCAACATGTTCTGTTTCTTGTATTCCCGCTATCTTTCACATTTATAATTGAAGTTGTGTAAACAATTCTCCTTCACGCGTACGCTCGGACCGTACAAGCAAGCGAGAACGAAACGGAAAATCTTTCATGTAGTCTTAACGCGGTCGTAAAAAATGAAATTATGAATTATGATATTTGGAGAGAGGTGATTGCGCGTTCTCCGTTGGTCTCGAGGCGGGGCGCGCGTGAGAACGAGACGCAGGGCGTCGCGCCGCGTCGGAAGGGTTATTATATATGAATTATGACGACGCGGCGCTCCGACGGCGGTAATATCGTTATGAATATGCCGAGCTCCGGCCGCCCATTGGTTTAAAGCACATCCGCCTCGATGGAGCGGGAACGCCTCCGGTGGCCTTTTTTATTCCTTTATTGACATTCAGTTATGCACATTGCGAGTGGCGATGCACAAACTGTAATATTTCGCCCGGTGGAGAGATAAGTCGGGCGAACCGGCGAACCGAACATTTGGGATGCAAATACGAGGGACTGTCGTATGTAAACGAACTTATGCTACTCATGCGGTACGGGCTCCGCTATGAGGCCCACTCAGACGTTTCCTGCATTATATCAATTTGCATTTCAGTTGGATACCTACACGTCGAATACCAGGGTAGATATGACATTTGCATCATTGTTTATGTACATAATGTACTAATTTCGCCTTACTGCTGTATGTATTACCTACCCTGACTACTAATAAGCTCGATGTTAACGGGCCGTGTATAGGATTCTCACGAGAATTAACTACCTACATTTTCTAATTAGACTTTTAAGCAGGAGTCGTTCTTCCAATGGCGTAATTGGCAGTATAATGTGATTTAATAACTAAGAATAAGAGAACGAAATGCTATTTGAATGTTTTCAAATTGATATTACGTATTTTGTTTTGAAGGTATAATTAAGTAGTTGCACGAGTATAGTTTGTACCGTATCGCTTTGAAAGAGCTTTTCGTAGGGGACACCGATTCTACTACGACAACATATTTGTTAAGGCTAATTTTATTCCTTTATGGGTTTATGGAGAGATTTTAGTAGAAAAATTTAAATGTCACCTTAAACTCATACCTAATAGGTACTCCATTCCAAAAGTTTACCAAAACACTAATTCGATCACATTTCGAAATACCAATAAGAATTAGCCGCGTATATATACCTAGATTTTGCGTAGCACCGGCTGTCACGACGACACAAGCGGAAGCGGGAGCGGGAGTCGGCTGGCCCGCTGCCAACAAGGTGAATGCCACGATTCACGCACTGGGCTATACAAATACAGCATACCTACAGCCCATTTTACCCGGCATACGGAAATATATCCTACATCGGCACTCATAATGTCCGCTTATCTAGTCATAGTGGAAACATGGCCTGCGCCGCCGCCTGTGCCGGTTCCTGTCTGCGGCACGTGTTAATGCTGTTAATAGTATTTCAGCGGGAATACAATATTGGTCAAGATACCGTTTATTCTGATTAGATGCAAGAGTATACACAGCACATTCGAGTTTAAGGATGATAAAAAGCTCTATCAACTTACAAGAACAACAAGATATGAAAGACTAGCCGTGCCCCGAGGCTTTGCCCGCGTTTATAAAGTAGCTTAAGTGTTAATCCTAGAAATAAGCTATCTACATTCCAAATTTTATTCAAATCTGTTCAGCCGTTACGGCGTGAAGAGAACACAAACATACTTACACATTTACACACAAACTTTCGGATTTATTATATTAGTGTGATTTTAGTCTGCATTTTTGTAGATCGCATAAACTATATCTTAGAAAATTAGATAGCTTACCCCAACTTAGCACTTTTAATGACAATTAATCATATCAAATACCTAGTTATTTCAATACTGAGAACTCAACTTGTTTCGAAAAGTTGCCAGTAAA
Source organism: Lomographa bimaculata (assembly GCA_948107665.1). Classification (NCBI taxonomy): domain Eukaryota; kingdom Metazoa; phylum Arthropoda; class Insecta; order Lepidoptera; family Geometridae; genus Lomographa; species Lomographa bimaculata. Next base: position 11,911,002 of record OX403587.1, on the reverse strand, counting down.
AATCGGACATTTCCCGTAAATTTTTTGGAAGCTTGCCGGCCGCGTACCTGTGTTTTCAGGATCAACGCCGACCGCATATTGGCACCGAACTTACCACTTTGTCGACGATATGCGATGAACCGTGCCTTACTCGTTTAACATTACGTCACTATGAGAATCTTAAACAAACCAACTCTTAAGTTCACAGGTGTGTATTAATTAATTTTTTTATAGTGATTCTTGTACATTACCATTGAAACTGGGCTCAAGGACTTATATATTTTGCCTTGTATTTACTTGCTTATTAATGTTGTTTAACAGTGTTGGGTACAGAAAATTTACTGTTATGTGTGTATATAAAGCACCTACTTTTATTTAGCGGTCCGTAGTAAGAACGGATTAACATTTGTACAACATAAACATTAACAGCATTGTTATATTTCAGATAACAAAAGCTTTCATTGTTCCTTACATATTCATTACCACATTAATATGTAAGAGGAGCGAAGAATGCGTAATAATAAAGTGATTGCTTATTTCCAACACAAGATGGTGGATCTGCTTCTTCCGAATATCACTTCTGGGAAAGCTGAGAATTTGTCAAAATTAAAATACAAAGGCCTGTTTTGCCTTTATGTAATTAATAAAAAGCGTTGCGCAAAAATAATTACCCATTGTTAGAGAGGTGCCCGCGGAGTTACGCGGTATACCACTTCTGACAACAAGAGTAAGAAAAGCACGTCTCCGCTGGGGGTATTCATTAAAGAAGTGAACACATTAGCGATGATAATTGCTATTTTTCAGAAGCGCCGGGTGGCATCGACCACGGTCGTTATCAAGCGGAATATTGATCATGGTGGTGCCCCGCACTTATAGAGGTGAACGAAACATGTGTCGCGTGTGCCTTCCCTATAAGATTAAACCGTTCCACCTATTTAAAGTTATATTTCCTCGCTGCGCAACAAGCGTTCTTTCACAATTTATTTTAATCCACACAGTCATGGAAGTAACAGATAGACGCATACCTAATTAGAGTCTTCCTTTTCGAGCTTGTAATTTAATGTAGCAAGTGTTCGGAACGAGTCGACTAGGGCGAATTGCTTCGTCGGAAGTTAGCAAATTATCACTGGCTCGTAAAATTAACGCTTCTTATCGATCGAGAAATGATTTCGGAGCGGTGGACCACGCAGGAAATTGTACATTTGTGTGCGCGAACAGAGATCAAAGTCGTTCGTCGCGTGTAGCCGAAAGGACTGAACTTATTTAAAAGGTAACAAAATGTTTTCAATTTTATTGCTGATTTTATGTTGAATTCTTTAAAAATGTACGGTAGGGTGCGTGAGCGAGCGCGTCCGTGCTCATACCCACACCAGTCGAGCTGTACTCGCGGCAAGCCGATAGTCGCTCTCGGTGCTTGCCGTAGGGTGCAAAGCAGCGAAGACGCGCCAGAATCTGAAATTTGCCTGCTGGAAGTGGCAGTTTCGAGATAAGATCTCACGATGCCGCAATAAAAAGCGCTCGTACCTCGTCCGTTGTGTAATGTGCATTCAAATTGCATTGTGCGAGAACTAATTCGCCTTAGGCCGATTCGCATGTTACGATAAACACATGCTTCGATTAAGTGTTACGCTAATGTCGACCCGTGCTTATTGGACGCCCGGCTCTGTAACTCTGTACACATACGAAATCGGTAGGCTTCGTTTTGTACGTACTCGCCATTAGCTCGATGAGAATAGAAATTGGAAGTTAATGCGATGGATAAACCCTGCCGAATGAGGGTAATGTTCGGATTTAATTTATGGTTATATGGGATTTTTGTAATACCCACCTACTTTGGTAATCAAGGACTGCTTGGTATACCTGTTTCAGATATAAATGTGTGCTAATTTCTTGGATAAAGTCGTTCAGAGATTTTTGTACTCTATTTCAAACCATTTTAGCTAATGCTTGAGACAGACAACTTTGTTTTTTAACTGCTTATAGAACTTATCATCAGTATATGCTATTACTGGTTATAGTTTAAGAAGAGAAACCATTTTCATCTAGGTAGGCATTTTGTAACTGGTCACCACCATAACCAGGATTATATAATTTTGCTAAAGATATATCGTCACTTCAACATATATTGATTGTAAAAGTATTTTTACTTACACTCACAGCCTGGAACTAATTTTAAATTCTAAATATCGTGGGTGCCGGAAACATTTATTCCACATTCAATCGATCACTACCAGAATCATATATGATTTAAGTATACAAAATTCCCTTAGTGACAAAATGTGTATGTCTATAGGTACTGGGTAGGTCACCCGGTACCCGCAAAGTGGCCTAAAGGTTAACAAACTACGAAGCAGTCAATAAATAAATCTAAATGAAAGAATAAAATATAATCCCATAATTAAGATAACATTAGCTGAGAATGTTATTGAGCTCACGAGGGCTCCTCAGAGAGACAACCGTGGCGCGCGAGATAAGGGTATGACAAAAGCTATTGTTCTGTACACCAATTACTCGCCGCCCGCGAATTACCTAAGCCTCATATATAAATTAACCGGCGGCAAACAGCGGAAAGATTTCTCTAGTTATACACCAACACAACAATTATTCGTAAATCACTTTACTATATGTTGAAATTTACGAGAGCTCGCACGTCGGGGCCAACCCGGGCTCTAATATTCAGTCCGTTCCACGCGAATTCTAACTGATGGCCCCAGATATAAGGTCCACATTCTTACCCCGCAGAACGTATCGGTATGAACGCAAAATTCCCTAGCAAAAGAGAATATGCATGGCGATTTCGTGATGAATATTCATTTCCTACGGGCCATGAAATTTATTGTGTTTTACATTTATATTCAAGTCAGTCGTCTTATGTAACGGTAGCGACGCGGGATTAGCGAATTGTGAACGTTCACATTACTATTGTGTCGCACGATTCTCATTCGTGAGCGGTTAATTTTAACCGTCCTTAATAAATTAATGAAAACTCCGCGTGACTTTCTAATGATGTGTGAAGGCAATCGTATACCGTTATTAAATAAAATAAGCTAATCGAATGGGTATTGTGCCAACGCAATTACAATGACATTACCTATTTGCCTGTGCAAAATATTAAATGACTCGCGAGTGCTTCGCTGACATACAAATGGCACTATTTGATGCAATAGTTTGTCTGAGTCTTTATAGTCATCTATACTTATATATTGTCATATTTCTCTATAGAAAAGATAGGTGAGTATATGCTCGGACTTCGAGATCGGCTCAGGTGCTCGATATATTTGACATTTGCAATAAAATTTGGGGCGTTGCTGCGTAGTTAGTCATCGGCGATCGAACTCTGTGAACGACACACTTGGCACCTGTCGAATATTTAGCGCATAAATCCATAGCAACGGTTCGATCGACCGTTCGCTTGATGGATTCTGAGCTATATTTAATCAACGCGCGCGCGACACTCCGCGCCGCATTGTTCTCCCAATTGGATCGCTCGAGCGTCTATCGAAACTTATTTTATGAGGTGTCGATTGAGATTCATTATATCGAGAACAGAAAACGTTCGCTAACATTGTAAAAGTTGTACAATTAACTGGAATATGTAGTTAATTACATCGATATCTAGGCGGTAGAGCAGGGCGGGCGGCGTAGAGCGCGGGAGGAGGGCGGGCGGCGCGTGATTGCAGTGGCCGCGTCAAACAATTGATTAGTCGCATAAACTCGGTTTGGCGCGCGCTAACGATGCATCATGCCGGCTGATAATTAAATTGTAAATTAGCTAAGCCGATGCTAACTCGCAGCCACGGGGCGGTGCGGTCGTCGCGCGGCCGCGGCCGACGCGCGTGCTCTATGCGGTCTGCTGTTTGTTACTGCTTTTGATAACATTGTGGACGACGCCAAACTACCTACGTATTTGCTTAATTTGTTCTAAAAACTTCATGAATTTGTTTGCATTAGTTTTGAATTCGATAACATTGCATGTCCTAAATTAATAGTACGTAATGTATCTATATAAAAATATATGTGCTGTATTCAAAACTCAGTCCGAGCGGGCTTTGCTCGCGTTGATTGCGAAAAATTCAATCTTGTTTCATGGAAATTTAATTTAACATACAAAATGAAAAGCGGCTCTCGTTGGATATGAATCGATGTGTGCCGACTGACTGCTCGCCTGTGTTTGTAGACCTTGTGTACATATTGTAATCAATTGTTGGATTGTTCCTATTTAAATTCACAATTTGCAATTTTAACGCTCAAATAATTATGAAATGTTATGATTCAATGCGTTTTAATGAGACTGATTAGGTAGTTAAAACTAATTGAATGATTTTAATTGCTATGTAACAAACCAAGTAGATAGGAACATTAACCAATTGCGCTTTAGTTTTTGGTTATAGTTTTTGCGTAGTCGGTGACTACAAAATATTAACTAAACAATGTATGTACGGAATGAAATAAACATCTGGTATTTTCCAATTGCTTATCTTGGATTAATTCGAGGCAAGTAGAGCTTTATCGTTTCTCCATATTTTTGGAAATGATATCATCATAATCGGGCATTCCTTGCACCGATTCCGATGAGTAATACGAGTGATCGCGTATCGAGTTCAGATGAATTCTTGCGGTTCAGTTGTCGCGATGTCCACATACCTGAACTGCGTCTCACATTAAATATATTTATAGCAGTTCGTCGCACCTATCGCGGGGAGAATTTGCGTGCCGATGCCTTGTCAATAATCTTTAATAGATATTTCAGAAGACAATGCAATCGGCTAAGTATAGCGCAGGTGACTAACGCCCGTCGGCTGGCGACGCGCCTCCTATACGCATCTCTGTTGATCTTATTATACCGACGATATTTATTCGTGATACCTGTTTGACAGCAGACGTTTTATTTCACTACTACCGAAGATTACCGCTTCTTTTGATCGTATGCGAGCTTCTAATATTTAAAAAGGTCACCACTTTGGGGCATTAATTAATCTATTTTTATCATCGGCTAAGTTGACAAAAAATTCCGCATAGAGCCCATATGCTGGCAAACGTCGGAAGTCGTAACTCACAGTTATGATGCGAACGACACCAGTTTCATAAACATTGTTTTTCTTCGTTTCGCCCCTAATATTTATATTTATCAATCCATCTACACATTTATTTATAGTCGAAAATAGCGAGCATCCGAGGGTGCCCTGGGGGCGCGCCGTCATTACGATTTATTGTTTTCTTTGGTCATAGTTTGGGGTCCTGCGACTGCTCAGCCGGATTTTGAGATTACTCACCGTTGACCAAGAAGTAGCTAACGCTTCCCATGAGTGCTTTGATTTAATAGACTCGCAGAATAAAGTGTGTCATTTTTAGCAGTAGCAGAAACAAAGAAGTTTTTAAAAGCTAACCTAATAGATAGACATTTGATTTTGATATTACGTAACTACCTACATTAATTTGAATCCATAATGTCCTTTAGACCTATTTATCTTACTTCCGAATATTAAAATTTGTTAAAGTAGTTTAAAGTTGATATTAAGGATTAATAGTATCCTCGTTAAAAAATACACTCTGAAAAACACACCATAGTAAGATCTTGGCCTGGCAAGCTAAACAATAAGTAAACACTACTCTAATAAACTGAAACTAAACTACTAACATAATCATTTTTCAATTGTTATAACTGTATACGATATATATTACTAAGCAAATGCAAAAAGTATCAACAGTTACCCCAACACGTATGTTTAAAATAAATAGTTCTATAAAATGCAAGACATCACCCTTAGCAATCACTATATCCTCCTTTAAACCAAACGCGTTTGTATAATTATATTTATTATAAGATCTTTAATAAGACAGCACAGCTTGGGTGGAATGTTATTCAGTCCACAGCATTCGCCGCCTTACTTATAAACGTTAAAGTATATAAATATTTTATTTTTTCAGTGAATCATATTTAGCATCGGCATCAACCAGAAAAACAGTGTTAAACTATGTAAGCTGTTACAATGCAATGTTTATAAGTAGCTAGTGAGAAACGTTTATTAACTCGATGATTAGGTAAGCCCTACAAATTAAGAAGTCATAACCTTTGCACTAATCTACATCCCTGGAAATAATGACTAACCTACTTCTGTTTTCATTTGCTCCATAACCTACAATTTTACGTAGACACTCGTTTATTTTTGTAAGGCCGCTGTGTAAATAAGTATTAGGTGTCTATTTTTAAAGTTCGCACACGTGGCCTCGATTGTGAGATTTAAGATAATTTTTGGGATTAAATATATAATTTTAACATGGGGTGCTAAACTGGCAATAATTCATTTGCATAATCTCAGAACGTTCGCTGTGTTGCTAGTATCTGAAATTTTAAAACGAATACAACTTTGAATTTTTTATAAATGTAATATCCCAAATAGTTTAGTATGGCCAATCCTAGCATCATCAGTACCCTTGATCACGCAGCATCACACGTGATATTGTGGTCAAACCCTAGCCTTAAAGTTTGAACTTTTTTTATCTCTGCTAGCGTTTGACCTTACCTGACGTTAAGTGATGATGAGGTCGAGGTTGGTAATTACGCGATAAGGATATTACGGATAAGGCTCTCAAAGATTGCTACAGTAACATATTTTTTAGTGATTATGGAGATATATTTGTTTATTGAGGGTGGTTAACTACAACCAAGGCGACCACGAAAAAATGCCCTACCCCCATGGAGTTTATCTATTTCTATTTCTCCTTAATAAAGATTTTGTTATCACAATTTATAAATTCAGGCAAATTTATATATTCCATGACGGCCCAATGGGCAAGTCTCTGCCCCCTGCGCCGTGGGTCTTGGGTTCGATTCCCAGCACGAGCATATTTTTTCTGCCCAAGGAACATTTGTGCTCCTTGTTCTGGGCGTATATAATATGTATATGTTAATGACACCCACGATACAAGTCTTTGAACTAAGTGTGGGTCACGGGGTGTGAATGCGTTTGTTTGTGAACAAAATTTGCAATATTTCAGTGTATTAAAAAGAAATATTCCCAGAAAGTGAATATAACAATACATATATCGGGAAAAGTCCAATCTAGCAACACTGAATGTTTTTAACCAATTAACAGAGTCGTGAGCGCCATCTGTGCGCCATGAGCGCGTGCGCAGATTGATCTTAGACGACCTTCGGGTCGCTGAACTCCACTAAATGTTAGGTAACACGTTTTATCTCAAATAGGTGTGAGATGTATACCGTATAATGCGGCTGTTCATTCCAATTAAACTAACGATAACTATGACAATAACAATAATGTCTTTGAAGGTTAAGTTTATGAACATAAAACTCCAAAACCAGCTTAGCTTCCGCTATTTTAAAAGTATTATACTCATTTTAATGTCAGTTTTCACATTTATTTTTCTCCAAGAGAAGGGACTCATAAAATAAGATATTAGATAAGTGTCGACAGATTCAATAAAATTGTTTTAAAAAAAACATTACCTACATATATTTTGCTGTCTGATTATAGTCAAGCTTAAATTTGTCACACATGCCTGTGACCCATATAATATAGTCCATGATTGGAAATATAGTCAGTGAAATAACGTCGTAGTATTGATGCTGCCCGCTGCTTATAAGACAGACACGCAAGCAACTATGCATATTAGTTAATGACAGATTTAATTTTCAATTTCCTCCATACAAATGGACTTTTGAAGTAAATATGAATACATAATAATAATCGCTTCTACAATCACAACTCTAGACTGAGTTCTATGATTTGTGTCGTGGGTATAACATTCACGACACACACAAAATCAAACTCACATCCAGAAACACAAATTTACCTTGAGGGGAAAAGTTGTGTTCCCACCGGGAATCGATCCCGATACCCCCGCTGTTTAGAAGACAGTCGCACAACCAATTACGCCAATCACTTAATGACTGATATAATTTTAAGCTTCCTCCAATAGAAATACTTACAAAAACAGCTAAATTAGGTGCACGTTCGCCTTTTAAGCAACGGGTTCGATTCCCGGTGGAAACAAGTTTCCTCCCCAAGGGAAATTTGTGCTTCTGGCTCTGAGTGTAATTTTATTGTATCTGTATTGTGAATGTTTCACCCACAACACAAGTCATCGAACTTAACGTGAAGCTGTGAGTGTGAAAGAGTTATGTTTATGTTATTTTTATAAGAGCAAGGTTCAATTAAAACTGACAAAAAGTGTAAAAAGCTCCTCTAAGAAACGTAACAACTGTTTCGCGGTCATATTTTCAAACTTAAATTCGTCACACACGCCTGCGATCCGTCTTGTCAAAGATCAAGAAGCATAGTCAGTGAAATAACACGATAGTATTCAATACTTGACATATTTATGTACACAGTAGGTGCAACACCCGGGACATATGGCGCTGGAATTTATGAACCCGAAGACCCATTACCATTTTAAATATTATTTTTAGGGAATTTCGTGTCAGATCTCACTCGACGCCGGTCCCTGTATTAAGAGATGTGATCCTCTGATTAAGTCACCCTGATATTAGTGTAGCTGCCTCAAATTTTCTGTTAATTAAGGATACGTTGAAGCGATGAAGTGATCCTTTGTATTAACTACTTATTTTTAAACTCCCCTAGAGGTTACGTCATTTCGATTTTAGATTCAATGCGTATTTCCTTGAAATGTAGTCATCGTCTCATAAACATTTCAGTAGATATTAAATGTATTCATTCTTTGACAACATAACAATACAATACAATAACTATTTATTGACACCAATAATAAAAAAAGTACAGAAAATAAATTACTAATAAATAGGTACAATGGGCATAACTTACTTACTATGGTTTTGCTCTGCAAAACTTTACAGTACAATACAAATACTCTATATTGAAAAACCAATACAAAAAACTTAAAAACTAACTAAATAAATAAAACTTAAAGAGGTTTCACAATAGGCGGTCTTATCGCATAAAGCAATCTCTTCCAGACAACCTTAGCATGGATATACATTTTATAAAAAAGTGCATCTGGCGGAGGCGTACACTAAGAATTAAGTAATAAATAGAGAATATATTTATATACACATATTTATCAAAAGTACATAGGTGAAACTTTAGTCATATGTAGAATACTTTTTGAATGACTATTAAATTATTTTTTTTCGACTAACATCCGACTTCAATCTTCTACGGTTCTACTACGGTATCGATCACCTTTCGTGGTCTGTTACAGATATTAATTAAGTCAGCCAAATACAATTAACAATCTTGAACCTATTATTATTGAAATTAAACACATCGCTGAAAAGTCACATAGAAACAAAATACGCAATTTCGATTAAATAATTTTCCAGTTATTTTGAAGTTATTTTCCTTTTAAATAAAAAAATATATATTCAAATCAGTTTTATAAATGATGGAGTTCTAAACTAACAAATATATATAAAAATCTAATTGAGTATCTTTTATTTTAAAGTCGTTTAAAAAGGAAGAATAATTATGTATTCGTTGCCATTTTTTTTGTAGTACCTCTTTAGTACGTATACGTTACAAATACTATATGAAAGCAACGGAATTGATAATTTAGTGAACTAGTGTAATGTTAGTTACTATATATATCAGTGTAATATATAGCGTGAGTACTGCAAAATAACATATGAACAAAGTGTCTTATCCATAAATAAAAATAATATCATCCATGCCGATTTCGGCTACAGCGACTGACTTCTGTTATGTTGAGCTAAGATGACATGCTCTGATGTAGCTTATATAGCCAATTTGGCAGTAAAAGTGCGCGCACAGCGCATCCATGTAGGAATGCCATTTGCCAAGTTATAAGCAATGTTAGCTGGTGGTCTGTTCTTGATAACTTCGCGCCTGGCATCCTATTTACTTTTCCGGTCATATTCGAACGCGTCTATAGACTGTTTGACCAGCTTACGCCACTCCGGACGATTCTCAGCCAGTGCTTCCCAACGAGAGGGCTCAATATTGCATTTCTTCATATGTTTTTTCTGAACGTCCTTGAATCTTAGAAATTGGAGAAACCCATAAATAGAGAAGAAACCAATAAGATAAGTGTTAATGGACACTTTATTAAAGCAATGTAGCAGTTTGTGTTAAATATAAATTACTGTTTTTTTTAATTCTCGATATACAAGCATTTTACCACTATCTCACCTGATGGAAAGTGACGATGTGGTCAAAGATGAAGCACGCTTGCCTAGAAGATACCTGTTCACTCGAGATTTAAAGATTTCTAGATTGTACTTATCGGGAAACGCAGACTCGGGCAAAGAATTAAATTTTTTAACAGTACTTATATAATAAATGTGGAAGCGAAACGCTTCGCACGTACCCGTGGAATATCAGCCGTAAACCGATGGCGCGTGGGTGATTGTATGGTTGTCCGATGGTAAAAGAGACATTTTAGACATATTTTGGCTATAGATTGTAATTTAAATAGAAAACTTTGTAAGAGGAACTCTACAGGTTAAAAAAAAGTATTTAGTTTGGAAAAAATATTACAATGCTCGTTAGTTTTGCTTCGCTAATACCATTAGCCTGATTCACAATGAAAGTTTCCGTATACACAGCCGTAACGCGAGTACGCCGTACTGACGAAGAACAAAGAGTGAGTGATCTGTTAAATTGTTCCACAATTCCAAGATAAGCAATTAATAGTTCACGAGAATGAGCGTGAATGGTTGGCTGGTGTAACGCAAACAAAGCTGGGTCAACCGAGCCATTAAAGTTTATGAAACGGAAGCCGTCGCGGCATGTGCGCCACCCGCTCCGAGATCTGTCAATACGGCGATCGGCGCGTGCGCATCCGATCCACAGCTTACGCAACAGTTGCTACTCAAATGCATCTCCCTAAACAGCAGTTTACTGTTACCGCCACACTCAAAACCACTACTCGTTAACGAAACTTAACCCTTACCCACAAAATTGTAATGGGGTAAATATTATCGATGTAGAGGTTCCATTTTTGTTCCGACTACGTCTTACAGTTAGAAATTCGAATTATGATTGTTGCATCGTATGTATTGAAGTCTGGGTGTGTTTAGTAGAATATAGTGCCCTTATAAATAAAACGTTTAAAACATATAAAGTATTGTCAGTCTTCTCAATTCTTCGGCTGTCATAGACAGGGTAAAAAACATTCATTAAGGCGTCCTTGGCTCCTTAACCAAAAAAAATTACATCCAAAAACGATATGGAGAACATCTGATAAAATGAAAGATCTTCAAAATATAATTATTAGTATATACCTAACATACTAACCGTGGCCCGGGGCTTCGCTCGCTTTGTTCAAATTAAAAAGTAGCTTATGTGCTAACTCTAGGTATAAGCTGTGTAAGTACATTCCAAATTTCATCCAAATCCGTTCAGCCGTCACAACGTGAAGAGTTACCAAACACACTTACACATTTAAATACGAACTTTCGGTTTTGTAATATTAAGAATTAAGTATAATTATGTCAATTTGGGTTTTTATGACCGGTCGCTTGTCTAGGATCCGTAAAATGCTTACTGTTAGTCACCGTAGCCTCGTTAGTTGACCGGCAGGCGCACCACGTAAAGGTTTAATGTTTGTTTTGGTAAAGGTTAAATGTTTTAGATTCGATATTCACTCTATACAACAAGAGGTCAGGCTACAGCTGATTAATACTGACCTTATTTAACTGAAATTACAGTGAAATCGGTGATCGATACCACGATCTAAAGGCTTCGCCACATAGGACGCATTTGGTTCGAACAGATCGGTATGTGGGTACGCGGGTACCGCTGCACCGGAAAAAACCGCGCCCGCGTCTCCGCACGCCATCCGTTCTAGCCAGGTGCGTAATGTGTGGCGAAGGCTGAAACATTATATTGTTCTCTACTTAAAACAATCGAATACTTTTATATTAAATTATTTTTTTTAGATATTGGAAATATAATGATTTTTTTACCTGGACTATTTGTCATATTGTGGTTATTGACCAGCGATCTGTGACGATACCACCGGAGGCTGTGGTGGCCACCTTTGTACTCTGTTGTGTGGAAATAAAACTGAACAAGTGAAGATCATGTTATGGGTGTAGATTACTTCATCATTATAGTTTTAGCGGTTTCATTTGTAACAGTCTTTTTAAGTGCTTAGTTCATTCAAGTGCTGCAGATATACATTGGCCTCGATTCTGATGTACACTCACTAAATTAAATTTAAACTATCCCTGTCTCTTACAAAATAAAACACAAGACAGAGATAGCATGCATTTTAGAGCTGTCACGCTAGTTTATCAATTAAAATATGAACAGCAGAAGCAGAAAGGCGCTTGTTTTTAGTTAACACCAATACAACACATACTCGACTAAGCTTGCATAGACATCTAAGTTCTGACTAACTTGACGGCACAGCAGTATGCTACCTCTGTCTTGTGTTCCTATTTTGTAAAAGACAGGTATAGTTTAAATTTAATTTAGTGTGTGACATCAGAATCGAGGCCATTGTGTCTTATGTAGACCTAACTAAAGGTAAATACAATACATATTTTTGTATTGTCATCGGTCCTCGATAAGTCTACGAAGTTTAAATAAAATCTGTCGGTTTGAAGTGGGTCAAAATCAAGTCCAAAGGAGTCGGTTACAAACACACATACAAGTGAAATTAATAAAAAGCGTGTAAAATAATAAAGTCTAGTCTACAAAAATTTAGAATATATTTAGTCTAAACTTAAAAATCTATGATCACCATAAGCAGACTTACAGCCCCAAGTAGAGCCTTAGTAGGATGGAAGTTAGCTGCCGATTAGGCATCAGCAATTTTGAACTCTATACCACGGGTTTAAGCTTCTGGTCAGGGCAACAAAGTGAATTCGCGATGAAAGCATTATTGGGTGGTATTTGATGTTGCTCGCTTGTAAGACTTACGTCTCTAACGCATTTAAAGAAGGAATCATATATTTTTAATATATGTAAATACGACTTTTCTGGCACGTTTTGTTATGTTTAATTATCAATAACCTTTGTAAGCTGTTTTATTGTCTATTGTATGTTCGCTTATCTTGTCCATAGTGCCAAATAAATATATTTAATTTCATTTCATCTAACGTGGCAGATTACCACCCCGCAAGTAGGAATCCAAGATCGCCAAGAACCAAGCTATTATTATAATTATATTACTATGCCGGCTGCTATTCTGAGAACCATAAGTTCTCAATCTATACCTAGCTTATTCAACACTCTTTACCACATCACCAATAGCTAATATCATTAAGAAAGAATAACCTGATAAGCCCACGAATCTTGCCTTTGAATCGAGGGATGTGCGTATTTTTCCTACATTTTCGAATTATCCAGCTTATTACTAATATGGCTTAACTACTTACTTTATATCGTTACTTGTATGATTATTGTGTATGTTAATTTTAAGTTAAAAATTAGATTAAAATCTAATAACTGCTAAACAGTGTGAATCTGTGCGAATGACTGTACCAACACAAACCTCTTTTGGTTTAATGGTACTGTACCTACTATAAACTGTATGTAAAAATTTTAATAAATAAATTTAAAAAAATAATAACATATAATATATATAGTGCATTATCAGAAATGTTCAACCAAAAAATTTACAAAATTTAAAAAGAAGTAATAATTTTCTACCGACTACACAAAAAGGAGGAGGTAGTTACTCGATTGTATTTTTTTATGTGTGTTACCTCATAGCTTCTTTCCACATAAACCAGTATTGTTTTTTTGTTTGAAAGCTGTTGCTCTTCCATTAGTCTCATTTAAATCTGATCAAGATCTGATCAGTAGTTTTTGAGTTATTGTGAATAATGCGTGTTCAATACATTTAATCTGATCAAGGTTCCGAAGATAAAGTGGTGAAGTCAGTTTTTTAAAGCTTTGCTTGCGTTTAATTATAAAGTCTTAGATCAACCGGATACCATAAATATAATATTGTAATAACAACTTGGTTTAATTATCTATTAAGGAGTATCGGGTTCGATTCCCGACTGAAACACGAGATTTCTCGCCTGAAAAATTTGTTTCTGGTTCTTATTGTGATTGTGTGTGTGATGTGAATGTTTTCGACACCTACGATACAAGTCATCGAACTTACTGTGGGGCTGTGAGTGTGAAAGCGTTTATGTTTATGTTTAACTGGCAGTGAGGTTAATAAGCTTATAGATTGTCTGGGTCACGCACGATAGACGATCGCGACCATTGTATGGTATCATGTGTCCGATGGCTTATTAGCTATATTTTATCCCTATAGGAATCCATCGAACGATGTCAAACGGAAATATCAGGTTGACAACGCTATTATATTCATACAAAGGCCACAATTGTGTACGACAATACTTTGACCTTTGATTAACATGGATATTATAATTTTACCCTTCATCGGTTATCATGAAGGTTAAATAATGTATTTTCAAGTAGAAGCAAGGAAACTAAAACATTTATGCAAATATATAGGTATAAAAGATAAAGGTGTCTGCTATAACAAATTTTGTTATATAAGTAACCATTAGACAAAAGCCTAGAAAACGAATGTCAGTAAACGACCGGGAAGTCAGTTATTATTATTGCTACATTTGTTAACAGTAGAAAACGATAAACCCGGAACTTAAGAAGCACAAAAAGGAAAAGGTTCAGGCAAAAATCCTATTCCACAAGAAATAAGCATAACCACCTCTGAAGGAAATATAAATGTTGTCCAACGGTGGATATGCGGCAATCCCTCACACAAGTGGGTAAGACGACTTGAATTTTTAATGTTACACTCAGACCGTTGCAAACCGTAACAGTTTTCTTGTCATTGGTAGAGTGGAGATGTGAAATAAATTTTGCAGAGTGGCTCCATCTTTTCGTCTGACATCAATGTTTAATGAGAACACAGGGCACACTTCATATGTGGCGTGTCTAATGTTATTTGTGTTCAAAGTATGATGCTTTTACTTTCGGCCCCAAATATCAGAGTCCACTCATGAGTGGCATAATAAAATGAAACCTGAATAATTGATTATTATGCACATCGAAAATGTAATTAGCGCCGCCAAATAAAACTGCCAAATTATTCTCTGAAGTCACATTTTTTACAAAGTCATAAATCGAAGTTTCCGTTGGTTTATTGCTGCTTCTGAATAGATATCTAGTAATTGCCATTCGTTTGCTTTAAACTATGTTCACCTTGAAAGCGTAAATTAACTTCCTGAAGATAATAATGACATGACTAAAACAATAGTTTAGTATTAGTTTTTATTTTTCGCCAGAGTCGGAGGCCACGTTCAACAATACACAAAACAAAGTTTACGCGATTCGTCTCGCCATATAATTTCAGTAATCAAACGCTACGTCACTTCGAGGCGCGGTCCGGAATCGATTAAAGCGTTCCATTTCCGGTGTTTTTATAGGGAATAATTATTGGAAAACTGATCAAACAATCAAGGACCAATAGTTTCCGTCATCGAGTAAAAATTTGTAAAGAAAGAGAACGATTCATAGAGCTGTGGATAATCTGTGGATACAGTCAACTGTGACCGCTTCCTCGATGAATTTTATTTCTTTTATTATTTCTGATAATTTGTTTTTATGTTGTATAGTTTTTGTTTATCGGTCGATGTCGCGCTCTTGTTGGGCCGTAGGTACAGGCGTCGCACCTGCTCGAACCGACGAAAGAATTACCGGTTTTAATTATTAAACGATAGTTTTTACGTGATTTAATATTGCGACTATGGAAGTAGATCACCTCGATGATTACGAAAATTCTTTTTGTAATAGTTTTTGAAGAGTATGCGGCGGACCGTTGCTTTATTGTGTTTTAGGTTTGTGCCGGGTCACCGGTGTGAAAGTTTTGGAAACGGAAGTCGTTGGCGCGGCCGTGTCTATATTTGTGCTAATTATCGTTAAAATATTTTATGGTTTTGATTGAATAATGAATGAATAATGAGTTGGAGTATCAATGTATCACGACGTCGATTATAATAAACATCAAAGTGTCAGTGGAATGGTAATGGGTGCGCGCGACCACGGCGTCACGGCGTAAAGGAACACGTTGCTAATGGACTATTAAACTCCTGCCGCTAATTATTAATATTTTATTTTAATGCCCCGCCTCTGTCCAAATTTAACGACCGCTTTCCGCCCTTAATATAGATTTTATATTTTTAATGACAATATTTGCTCAGCGCTGATTGAAAGGTCAGCGGTTTCGTCAAGGGTGTTGTCATATAAAATAGTCCCTATTCACAGTTAATAAATCTGTGGCCCTATTAGTCCGGCAATATAGTGTTACAAAATAACCACATATTATATTTCGTTAGAGATGTTATGACACTGATATGAATAGTGCTGCTCATTCCTAATATTAATTTTCATAATGTATGTGAAATGTGATATGCTATGACATATTCAAATGAGACTTTTGGTGTTAATTACGACCATATCATAAATTGACTGTCCCGTCACCTTGAATATAAAACATGATAATCTGGCAGCAGTAAGTATTTTTGTTCCATAAGGATACCTATTCGTAACACATGTCTTTAATCATGTCTGTGAAGGATCTGTCAAACTTATCCAAAATGTCAAGGGTTGACACTAGTTCGTGGCATCCGCTTCGACCTGCGGATAAACCGTATAAATGTAGGGCATCGAGTCCGTGACGCGTCAAAAAGAACTAAATTACAAAGGTATATAGCATTATTTTCAGTGCACTTTCGTGCTCTACATGTTACTGTTATAACAACGTATCTTTTAGACGTCAATATCTAAAAAGCTTATACAATATCTTAGAAAATTAAGAGCAAAACCCTGTGCTGCAGTGTTTGGGTTGAATATTGTTTGAACAACTTTATCATAACTTCGACAACGGAAGGAATAGCTCAGTGTGTGGCTGTACATTCGTGTTATTAAATGATTTATGGAGGAGGATTACGGGGTGTATGTTTTGTCGGACAATTTTGGGAGTTATTTGTATTAGTTATTGAGTGTTATTTTGTCTGATGAACTGGCGAGTTAATCAAGCACAGTAGCCGTGTGTTGATCTCTTGTAATTGAGTTAACTGACACTGTGATGACTTATTTGACAGAGTGAGTAGTCTGTTCCGACAGTCTGTATTATCATAATCTTCGGGAGATTTGAAGATATGTTTATTATAATTAGTCATGTTTAATAAACTCATATATTAATAGCGTCTAAACAAACGTTGACTTGTGTAAATTAGTCGGGAACTAAATACATAATTATGAATTGGTATCAGAATTTAGGCTAATGTGTATCTTCCTCAATATAAGTAGTTAAACATTTTCATCGAACACGATTTAATATACCTACTTATATCTTACTTTATCTATATATATAAAAATCAATGCCAAATCGTTGTAATTTTATAACTCAAGAACGGACTCACCTATCCAAAGCAAATGTTTAGGCTTTGTTCGGATTATTTAGTAGATGGTTTATGTGAAGTTTGCACAAAATGGATCGAGCGGTGTTCATTTATCACACCCGGGCGAAGCCGGGGCGGATCGCTAGTAACTTATATAACAAATTCTTACTAGTTAAACATAAACACAGCAACAAACTCTTTCACACTATCAACCCCACACTTAGTTTCAAAACTTGTATCGTGGGTGCCGTAAACATTACTAACATACACACACAATTACTTCCAGAACCAGAAGCACAGACTTCACTTAGAGAAAAAAAAATGTGATTCAATTCCCTGTGGAACTGGAAATTGAACCCAGCATCCGCATTGTGTAGGCAGAACCGCAACCCACTACGCCAGCGGGCAGTTCAATATGTAAACTAGCTGCGCCCCGCGGTTTTACCCGCGTAAGTCCCGGACCCACGGGAATTACGGGATAAAAAGTAATGTGTGTTAATCCAGGGTGTCAGCTACCTCCATACCAAATTTCATCAATATTGGTCTAGCCGTTTGAGCGTGAGGATGGAACAGATATACAAATCCACTCACAAACTTTCGCTTTTATAAAATAATAATATAAGTGTATGAAAAAAATTAAAAGTATACAAATTAATGAAAAAAAAAAATGCGCCTCCAAACTTTTTACCAGGTGCTTCTCGAGATGGCTGTAATTTTGTGAATGTGGCAGTAGAGTCATTAACTTACATGAGTGCCTCTTTGGGGCCCATGTTAATAAACGATATTGATTTGATGTGTATTACATGACATTGCATATTACAGGGACAATGGGCAAACATCTGAATGTAAAATCAATTCGACCGAGCGAAGGGGCAAATATCATACGAGCCATATCGGTTGAAAGCATCGATTCATCTATGGCGCTCTATATTACCGAACCAAGATATCAAATTGATCAGTGGCTACATTCGCGGGCGGGCGAGGCATTATGAAATTGGCCGTATGTTAGACGCCGTTACTTGCGATAAAATATGAGCCCTTCGCCGGCTCATATCTGTCGAACTGGCATTTTCTCAGTGAGCTCACGTGCTCAGCTGTGCCCATCATTCTGCTTATACGGACCATCAATTATTCCCTAACGCATTGCCTGTTTGTTGATTTTCGTGTGTTTTCAGTTTTTGAATACTACGAGGATGTTCTATCGATTTTTACTACCGACTTCACAAAAAAGGAGGAGGTAGGTACTCAAGCCGATTTTTTTTTGTGTGTTAACTCATAACTTCTTTCCACATGAACCGATTTTGAAATTTTTTATTTTTTGTAAGATTTTGCTTTCCTATTAGTCCCATTAAAATTTGATCAAGATCTGACCAGTAGTTCTTGAAATATCTTTAATAATGCGTGTTTAGTACATCTAATCTGATCAAAGTTCCGAAGATAAAGCGGTATAGTCGGTCTTTTTTATGCTTTGCTTGCGTTTAATTATTAAAACAGACTAAGCAAACGTTTGACTGCAATAACACTTCATGGAAAGTTACGATGTAGTCTATGGCGAAGCGCGCTTGCTCAGCAAATACCTATTCACTTTTGAACACAACCAAATTGTAACTTTCGGGAAATACAGATGACGGCAAATCGTGACCGCAATCAGGGCCACTTTATCATCTGCTTATCATATATGGTTTTCTTTTTTTTATTGTAAATAGGCTAGCATTTATCCACTATCTCACCTGATGGAAAGTGATGATGCGTTCGAAGATGTGATCCCCCTCGGGGAACAATGATGCATGATGGCACGTCACGCTTGCTGACGATGTTATTTCACCGGCAACATTGCCCTTGAATCTGAAATACAGTAATATTTGCTCACTACTTACTGCTTGGCGATTGAAGTAACGCCCCAGGCGGACTGTGCAAAAGATTCCTACCACTAATATTATATTAAATTACATATTTTTATATTTAAAATAGGCAAACGTTTGACCACTTTCTTGCTTAATGGTGATGAGATGGAGCATGCTTGCCTAGAAGATACCAATTCAGTCGCGGCTTGAAGACTCCTTTACTGAACTTATCAGGAAACACTGACTCAGACAAGGAGTTCCATTCCTTACGCATTTGTGAAATAATTTGATTGATGTTCAAATTTTGCGTGCAATTGCATCATGCAAGGCTCTCATCATATTGGAGTTTATCTAGCTATAATTTTGAAAGCGTAGTTTTTATTATATTTTATGACAAAAATATCTGGGTCTAAATGTTAATAAATTCGATTTCTTTGAATATATAAAAAGGTTTGATGAAATATCAAGCATTTAACTTATAATTTATGGTTAGGTGATTATTATTGATATTTATTCTAATGATATCAACAGCACTTTACTAATGTGTTTTCTTAATTTTGGTTTTAAAACAGCAATAAAATATATTTATGATTTCTTGTCCATATTAAATGACACAAAATTAGCATAAATACGAGTATCTTTATTACTAACAATATTTGTTTTGTTTTAACGATGAATATGTTGTAAAAGCCGGTTTGTAAGTAGAATATTTCATGAATAAAATGCTATCACACTCAGCTCCGCACAAAATAGTGTTGCGGATACTGGCCAATTAATAACGTGATTACTAGTATACCTACTAAACGGCTTACTATAAAAAATATCAGGTGCATACAAGCAAAACTGCGAGCAACAGTTAACAATATATATATATATATATATTAGTGATTCGCCCCGGCTT
The DNA here is from genome assembly GCA_948107665.1 of Lomographa bimaculata. Taxonomy (NCBI): domain Eukaryota; kingdom Metazoa; phylum Arthropoda; class Insecta; order Lepidoptera; family Geometridae; genus Lomographa; species Lomographa bimaculata. The sequence continues at coordinate 11,890,922 of OX403587.1, read as the reverse complement.
TGCCCGTGTGCAACCCCTGCAGCGCCATCTGCCAGGCTGATTTGTGAATCTAAACCAAACAGGGCGCCATCCAAACGCATACAATAAAATCATTCAAATCGGTCCAGCCGTTTAGGAGTTCAGTAAAATTATATATATATTTAAAATTTATATATATAAACATATATCTTTGAATATATATATATATATATAAAGATATATGTTTGGAAATATTTAATACGTCATCATTAAAAAAATCTATTAGTTTATGACTAACTTCTCGCCTATACCATTTTTAATTTAATTTGACGTCACATATCCTTAAACCAGCGATTAATCAAAACGCGTCCAACGATATCTTATTTGTAAAATTATGATTATTAGTTTAGAAATTATTAAGGAACAAATAAACATGCTTATAAACATTCCATTCAAAACTATAAACATACTTTTTTGTTTCGACGTGATCGGTTAAAAAATTAAAAGATCGCAATCATACACAAAAAAACATTGTCACTCGGCAGATCCGATAAATTGATTCAGATATACATAAAAACTAGCCAAATGCGAGTCGGACTCGCTCACGAAGGGTTCCGTACCATTATCTATAAAAACGGCAAAAAAAACATGTCTGTTGTATTGGAGCCCCCCTTAAATATTTATTTTATTTTAATTTAATTATTTATTTTTAAAGTGAATATATAACTAAATATTCTGTGAATATTTCAAGCGTCTACCTGTTGCCTTTATCAATATCGATCAAAGACGAGCAAAAAATTACGTTTGTTGTATGGGAGCCCTCTTGAATATTTATTGCATTCTGTTTTTTAGTATCTGTTGTTATAGCGCCAACAGAAATACATCATCTGTGAAAATTTCAACTGTATAACTATGCGGTTCATGAGATACATCCTGGTGACAGACGGACTGCGGAGTCTTAGTAATGGGGTCCCGTTTTACCCTTTGGGTACGGAACCCTAAAAAGCAATACAAATAATAAATACAACCCGAAGGATCATCCATCAAACTAAGTTTAACCAATTTGACATCTACCCGGTGCTCTTCAAACAGAATATACCAGCTACTAGGTAAATACCGATGCATTCCGCAAAAAAGTTGCTACACCAAAGGAAAAGCAAGTGTATTTTCCGAGCGCACTGCACTACATGACCAATCGATACAGCGTAATGAATAAGGCTCGATCCGACCCGTCCGTATCTCTAACATCTGATGCGGTCCCGTATATCGCAAGATGAATCTTGAAACAGTGACTCAACTTTGTACAAGTCTTTATCGGTTAAAGCACTATGAATATTTTTAGATCCGCTGAGAACTAGTCGCTTCAGTAATGTCAAAAGATAAAGTTTACATTTACATATCCACAAATAAAGATGTTTTTCAATCAAATATGTATTGATAAAAAAAGGAATGTGCATCAATTAGTTATTCTGTTTTTCAGAGAGAAATAGAGAGGCATCCATTAAAAGGCATTTTCTATTGGAGACCTATCGATATCTCCCTAGCCTATCCGATAGCATTTAAAATGTAGTTTTATAATAAAACTAACCAATTAGAATATAATATACCTTATTGGAATATTCATGTGTATTGGTATTTTTAATGGTAAACTAAATATTGACAAAAAGATTATTGTTTTTACCCAACTGCGCGTCGCAAAGGACAATTATGTGTTTATCAGGCTATGCATAAATTATGTATGTTTGTTTTTTTGTGGCTTTAAAGAGACCAAATGCGTGGGCCGATTTTAATTATTCTTACGTCAGTCGATTTGTGTTAATGATGCGAATTTCAATGAAGACATGAAAGTAATCAAAACAAAAAAAATACCGAACTGTATTATGTAGGGTATATTGTTAGAATAGGTATTTAGGTTTATTTTACCATTTTTATTTCATTTTTTCATTTCATGACCGTTAATTTATATAACGATTTATAGTTGGTTAGAAACCGTTATCACTTACATTTTTAATACCTACTTATAACGATGCTGTAAAAAATATGTTCTTATATGATCGCATAATATAAAGGTCTTATTAGAAAAAGTGTAAAATAAAAAGCAGCTTCAGTTTATTCGCAGTCGGGTTTTTTGAATGTGTATTGACTTGTTTCGTATTACTTCGTCTAGTAAATTACCAAAAAAATCTTTAAACTTCCTACAATTAATAAACATAAACATAAACATAAACATAAACGTTTTCACACTCACAGCCCCACACTAAGTTCAATGACTTGTGTCGTGGGTGCCGGAAACATACACATCACACACACAATCACAACCAGAACCAGAAACACAATTTTTCCTTGGGGAGAAAACTTGTGTTCCCGCCGGGAATCGAACCCGATACCCCTGGTTAGAAGGCGAACGCTCACCCAACTTAGCCAACGGGCAGTAATATAACATTGGTCAAGGTAACATCGTGAATCGAAATTAATGGTACCAAAAAACAGTCGTTTTCTAAAACAATCTAGTAGATTAAAAATGAATCAGTCACATTCTAGGCCTAGCGCGTTTACCCTCGACCACATCATCCCTGAACAAATTATAGATAAATTACCAGAAAAACAAAACTTCTAGACTATTTCTTCTATAACTATGAGTTTGAAATTGTACGCGTGAATCTATCTCCTATCTAAAGATTCATTACTGTCAATAGTTCCATCGCAGCAAGGGGTAGTAGTGGGCCAAGGGGGCACAACTAGTCGGCCACTAACGTCAGAGATTTATGCTCCCATAACGCGCTTCCTCGTCGGTAAAACGCTCAAATGTATCGATTTCATTTCCAACGTTCATTTTTAAGACGCCTCTGTGCTGAATTTATGTTAGTGTTGCGGATAGTAGCGGCCAGTGAAGAAATCGAAATTTACACGTGCCTCTACATACACGTCATTATTCTGCTGAAATAGCCTCTTCTTAGAGTTGATCTTTCTAAAAGTTCAAGTAATAACAATCTTTGTATGTTATTCATTTTAAACATAAACCGAACTAAGTTCGATGGCTTGTATCGTGGGTGCCGGAAACGTTCACATCACACACCTACAACCAGAAACACAAATTTCCCTTGAGGTGAAAACTTGCACTGGTACTCGAACCAGATACCCGTTGGTTAGAATGCAAACCAGTCCAACTAAGTCAACGAACAGTTAGGTTAATTTATATGTTATATTTTTTCTATGTAAGTAATATTTAAATTGATATTTTATATAATTATAGATAAGATTATTTATCTTTGCATGTACTTCTACATTAAGTTGTACATATTATTATGTTTATTCTTACTAGGGAATGCAATCTCGATCTCGCGAGATCCCGAAAAGCCGAGATCTCGCCTCATTTTTCGAGATCAATCTCGAAGCATAAAATGACGAGATCTCGGCCGAGATTGACGAGATCCAGTGGCGGGAACAGCTTTGCTCACACATCACAGCACAGAAGAGGAGAAAGAATGGAAAGATATCCCAGATAGTTACCATCGCGATGGATTATACTTTTCTTTACCTTTAAGACAAGCTGATCTGGCTCGGAATACCATTCGATTGTAGCAAAACTAAGATAATGTGTCAAGCTATTTAAGAATTCTCCCACCAAGAATGATATCCTTTAGAATTACATTCGGCAGGAGTTTGGTGGCGAGACAAGTGTAAAACTCGTTGGTCTAGCCTTTGCAATATGATAAGCATATACAATAAAGTAAAGCAGTGTGTGGCCAAGGCTTTAATTGATCTCTCTCTCAGTTCTAATTCCTATTACTCTTTCACGGATGAATAACATGCAGTCCTTAGCGACTTCGAAAATACATTCCAGCCAATAAAGCTGGCCAATAAATCGAGGTATTGTGCCGCGCGATACAGATTTAGTAAGTGCAAAATATACGTTGCGGTTCATGCTTCACAAGTTAGAGGACCAGAAGACTCCACTGTCAGAAAAACTAGCCGAGTCTATGAAAAAGCGGATCTCCGAGCGTCGTATAAATGCAACTGCTGCATTGTTGTATTTAAAAAACTTTTCAATTACCTAGCAAGTATAATTTATGTATAAGAAACGAAATAAGCAGCTATTTCCAAAATAACTCTTAATTTAGTTAGGAGTGATTACTCGTAATCACTAAGAGATTTTACAGCTTGAAATGTTTGTGTTCATTAACAAAATATAAGTAAAAAATTATAAAAATAAAGACTTTTTTCAATAATTCATGTTCTATCTTACTCGCATCATAATCACAACTACTAAGCAGTTTTATCATGTTTCAGTTATCTAATTAAAATAATACTTTTCGAAATCCATTCGAGATCTCAAAAATGCCGAGATCTCGCCGAGATCTAATTTCTGATCCCTCGAGATCTCGACTTAGCGATCTCGTCTCGAGATTGCATTCCCTAATTCTTACTATCCTGTTCAACCAAAAGTTACCTGTAAGAAATTGCTTAATGTGACAAGGCTGCCCTTGTAACATACATAACGTAATGTATTATATACATTACGTTATGTACCTATATCATTTGTGTTCAATAAAGAAGTGTAGAATTGTATCGTATTGTAATAATTATTTATTTCATCCCAGATAAATAATAACATAATGTTACTTAAGCGTTGATATAATTATTGTCAAATGTTAAATCGGTGAAAGTTCGATCGTAGTGAACGTAGTTTAATCGCGTTATTTTTTTATAAAATTGAAAAATGTGTCGAGCAAGACGCTCGCCTGATGGTAAGCGTCATGCTTGCCCTTCACAGTTCAGTTCCACTCAGAGTTTAAAAGTTATAATAGGTCAAAATGATGTGCGGCAAGGCACTGTGCTCGATACCCTGAGATATTTGATGTTAAATCTCTTTATGCACTGTAATTTCACGGAAACATTGTTCTTCTATCCAAAATACTGTAACGTTTGCACCTTACTGCTTGGCGGTTGAATGACTGGCAAAGCTGTGGTAGTACTGGCCCAGGCAGAATCTGCAAAGGTGTCCTACCAATAAAAAAAAATCTTATGACGGGCTTGAGCTTCCGGTAACAGTAATATCTTATTTAAAACCTATGTTACCTTACACAGTCACAGTCTGCATAACATTAACCTTATTTTATTTTTTATTTTTTTATGCATCATAGACAAACATTTGACCACTATCTCACCTGATGGAAAGAGATGATGCGGCCGATGATGTGACAAGTTTATATAGAAAATACTTATTCACTCTTGACTTACTCCCAAATTATACCGCTCGGGGAACAAAGACTTAGGTAATGAGTTCCACTCCTTCGCCGTACGGATGATGAACGTAGAAGCAAAACGCTTCGAACGAACTGGAGGTATGTCAACCATAAATGGATGACGTTTGACAGTTTGTCTTGTTGTGAAATTGTAAAAGGGGCATGGTGGAATTAACTCATGTAATTCCTGCGCACACTCTCCAAAATGTAGACGAAAGAATACCGATAGACTAGCGACCTTACATCGGTGACTGAGACTCCGCAATTTAGACTCGACTAGCTTATCATCGCCAATGATACTTTTTGCTCGCCGGTCGATGGACTCAAGATAGGCAAACGTTTGACCGCTATCTCACCTGATGGTAAGTGATGTGCTGCAGACTGTGTAAGGATACAGTTTATTATGTATCTGAAGAATATAAGATTTCTCCAAAGATTTGCAGAATCCAAATATATTTACAGAAGATTTAAGATATCTCTATTTAAGATACAGAAGCGTGCAGATGCACGCTTTACAATTTAGACCTAGAACATATAAGACTTAGAAACGAAATCTAACGCTGTAAAATCAGTTCCTACAGTTCCGACTAAGTAAATGTTATATAATAGTAGGTCACAACGAAAACACAGTAATATTTTATGTATGTTATTATGACGACTATTCTATGTAAATGTGAAGGCCGAGATCGTCTTCAAAATATATTCTCTTCTACATTCCATTTTGTGATCAGATAACGCGAGGTTCATAAAATATGATTTGTGTGTCCTCTACTTACATTTTGCATCTAATTAGATTCTTATCTTAAATAAGAGTTGTATAAATATACAACTTCATAATGCGGTTTTTCTAGTTGCGTTTATTTTTCTAGTCCAGACTATTCAATAAGTTTCATCGAAATCAGATCAGCTGAAACAGATACTTTAAAACGTATAAGACTTACAGTAATATTCTCATTCATTTATTGATAGGGATTGTTTATTTTTCGTTTCAAATGCGATACGTTTGCTTTCAACCAAATCACGGCCAGTCGGCGACCCAGTTGGCGCAGTGGACAGGTGTCCGCCCTCTACGCCGTGGGTCCTGGGTTCGATGCCCGGCAGAAGCACAAATTCCTTCCCATGGGATATTTGCGCTTCTGGATCTGGGTGTAATGTGTGTGTGATGTGAATGTTTCCGGCACCCACGATAATAAGTCTTTCAACTTAGTGTGAGGGCGGTGAGTGTGAAAGCGTTTGTTTGTTTGTTTCATAAATTATTGAAATATATTTTTAAATATTAAAAATGTAGGATATATATAAGTTTTTGATTTGAAATGTTTGATCCGGGATATTTTGTTCTCGTAATCATGGCGATTGTAACTGTGCCGAAACATCAAGCTCTCAATCAAGATCAATGTACATTGTAAATATGCCGTATAAACCTAAATATCAATGTTGAAATTCCACTAGATAATTATCATTTTCTTATGTTTTTGAAGATTAAACAGTCTACATTTTTTTTAATCTTTTATAAACGATGCAAATATATTTTCTATACTTCGAGCACTGCCTAAGTTCTTTCATCTTCAATAAACAGGTGAAAGTGTAAACATTTTGTGGATATGCATTTTTAAAACAACTTTGATGAGTAGGTAGTTGACTTCTAAACTAGTGCTGTGTGACTGAATGGAAAATGTTTGTTTGTAAGGTTGAGGCTAAGTTTAATCACGCGTGCTCCGCGTGGTTGTTAAACAATCAGACAGATTATTCATACTTATGTCATAAATAATTAATTCCTGATATCATACACCAAAGTCCGAAGAAGATTACGAATCGATTTACTCGTAGGTATAAGGTATGTTTGTAACGACTGAGCAGATGTGGATAAAGTTTAGTATGCAGGTAGTTTCTCGTCTCTACTAGGCATGATGTTTTCCTAGACAGATCCAGATAAAGTGAAAATTTAAAAATTTGTCTTTATCTACATCGGATGCTTACAATACCTATTTAGGAAATATAGGCAATTGGCCCGTAGATTTGTCTGTTAATTTACTACAATACCTTATTCGTATGTACCTGATCCACATTACAAGTTTTTAGCCAAGTACTGACATGGAACTTTCTTCCTTTTCAGGGTTTTTGTGCATGCTTAAGATGCCATGGGTAAGTGAATTGATTCACAGATATTTTCTTCAAATGGGAACACATGTACGGGGCCGTATTAAGGTTATATTAAACATAGGACCGCACAGGTGCTATGGACGGCTCAAAACCGTTTTGTTCAAGTCCATTGGTGGGCGACTGGGCTATCGCAAGTAACTAAAAAGGTGTCGTTAGTAATGGCGTTACGAACATCATAAAGATGTCATGGTGTCTGTTAGCTGATTGTAGCTATCGGACAGTGTAATAGGCGACGTAAAGTTAGAAAGATAGCTTGGAATTTGGGAGGCCGATTTTTTTGTTTTAGGGAGGGAAGGGAAATTTAAGTAGTTTTTGTTACTATGGTAGAAACTCATAATTATATTTTATTGGGGTTGTTAACCATGTTTTTTCATTATATTATCTTAGCTAATACATTATAATATATTGTTTTTTTTAATCATTACACTTATTTTTATTTAAAAATTGTTAGCCATTATGTAAATGATTTCAATGTATGAAAAGAAAATCTGTAATTTATTTTAATGTAAACTGTTCAACAAAGAGTTTATAAATATTAAAATCAGGTCAAAATAAATGCTCATTTTATTCATTATTACTAGAAGTATTGACTTTAATAACTCTTCATTTCAATAAAAACTCAAAACTTTTATCATTTTTTAACTTTATATGCTGACTCTACCATTCCATAATCTCTTCATAAGTCACAGCCGGCCATTGTCAAGGCTTATCTAGTAATTTTTGATAGCCACTAGTCACTTAACACTTGGAATTGTTTCGAATGCTTGTTTATTTATTTTAATGGCACTTCGGCCTTAAAGAGCATTCCTCTAATCAACGAAAGTGCACTTTCAAATGAATATGATGTGCACTAAAGTAATTTTCTAGATAGCTAGTATCTCAGAATAAAGAGGTTTGCACGGTTTTGAATCTATATTTTATTAGATCAATGATAAGACAATTCTCAGAAAAAAGATAAAATTAAGTACCTATCCATTTCACATTATTAGATTGCTTGCTTGTTGTACAGACTAGTGGACAGTTCTAGTGACATTATAAGTTTAAATAGAGGTATTATTCAATGAGAACTTGAAAATCCGTTCAGTTTTAAATGTTGGCTTTATCTAATGCCATACCTATATTAAATATTATTTCCAGGATGTTTTATTTGTAAACAGTAACTAATTCAGCGAGTATTACCTTGATAGTAAACAATAAGACAGCAATGCAACATCTTTTTTTAGTTCAAATTCCAAGGATGCGCACAAAGCTTTTTACTTTTACATTTATAATATTCAGGTGTAGATATCTAAAAGTAGTCTAAAATCACTAGTAAACAGGTTTTTTATAATTTTTTTTTATTTGTGACAGGCTAGTGTTTGACCACTATTTCACCTGATGGTAAGTGACGATGTGATCGAAGCTGGTAAACACACTAGACCTGGAATACGCAGGTTCTCAAGGATAGCTGCCGGAACACCGTATTTGGCTTGGCGGCAGACTTTCAACTTGATGGTGGTAAGCTACTTTGGTAGCAAGCCAGGCGAGCAACTCACAAAATGCTCTACCACCTCTCAAATGTCACCTGATTAGCACCACCCGGGGACCACGTGTAGGGAGTCAGATTTAAGGGGTATCCTCCTACGGACGTGGGTGACTCAGCCCCGTAGGTATTGTCTAGACAAGCGTGTTACATCCTCGAACGCATCTTCACTTTCACGATCAAATGATATGATGGACAAACGTTAAATTAATAAAAAATAAAAGAAAACAACAAACGTACTCACACTCATAGTCCTATGACTTTGTGTGGACTAAGTTTAAAGACTTGTATCTTGGGTCCCGGAAACATTTACATCACACACACAATCACAACCAGAATCAGAAGCACAACGCTTGTGAAAATTGAGCTCCTACCGGTAATCAAACCATGACTTAATACGCAGAGAGCAGAGAGACATGACCACCGCGCCAACTGAGTCGTCATAGAAAGAGTAACACGGAAAGTTACCAGATATGTATCAATAAAACTACTAAAACTAAGCTCCATATCAGCTCGTAAAGTATTCCCTTTATAAATGGCAGTAATAACAAATAATATCGTTACTCCGCTCCCCCAATAATGTTTATGCTTGATTTGACACTACAATCGGCGAGCGGAAATTTTAATTTATGCGCCAGAGATTGTTTGTTTTTATGCTGTCTTTATTTTTTTCCGACAAAAACATCGAACTCGCGGAAGTTACGAAAAATTCACTTTTTGCTCACAATAAAAAGACAGGATGAACAGTTGTTCGATAATTTGAGCACGATTATACAATCTCTTTTGTATTTAGATGATACGATTTGTTATTAACTGTATAGTTATTTTGTTTATTTTGACATTTCAATATTGCTAGCATATTCCTATCTTCAAGTAAAACTTTCAAATTAAATCAAATCAAAATTGTTCAATTGCAGCCATCTCGAGAAGAACGTGGCAAGAAACTCGGCGGCGCAGTTATTCTGTTTTCGTAGCTGGTTATTAAACGTGGAAAAAATTCCACGTTCGTAGCTGGTTATTAGGTTTAGTTACGAACGTGGACGAAAGGCATTTCTTCCATTTATATTTTCTTAAATAATTAATACAGGAATTATCTTAACCTAGGTATATCTATATTATCCAATTGTGTTGTAAGTGACAAAATGAGTGTTTTAACTTTGTATACATCCATCAGTCTACTTTTCAAATCGAGGCAAAAAATTTGTAACAATCTAGTTTAGTTAAAAACTCGTAACAATCTAGTTTCGTATCGATAACTGTCAGTATATCCATGAAATTATAATTCATTTGATGCCCGTATCTAATATTCACACGGCAGTCATTCCACGTTCGTAGCTGGTTATTAGGTTCAGTTACGAACGTGGACGAAAGGCATTTCATCCATTTAATTTTCTAATGATTAATATAGGAATTATCTTAACCTAGGTATATCTATATTATCCATTATCTGTGCACAGTGTAAGTGACAAAATGAGTGTTTTAACTTTGTATCATCATCGGTCTACTTTTCAAATCGAGGCAAAAAATGTGTAACAATCTAGTTTAGTTAAAATCTCGTAACAATCTAGTTTCGTATCGATAACTGTCAGTATATCCATGAAATTATAATTCATTTGATGCCCGTATCTAATATTCACACTGCAGTCATTCGTCTCGCTTAGGAATCTAATCTGTCGAGTGATGAAGCAAAAATCGGATGTTTTAATACAAGGTTTCTGTTTTCAATTAAATCTTTTTATCTTGCGAGTGATTTACGATGCTTTTAATAAGCCTTGTGATCGAAATTAATTTTAAAGCGACCTTATTGAGCATGACATTTAAGTAGCCCTCTTATTTTAGTGCTATCTTTGTAAATGTCAATGTGATACGTTTAAATAGGTATTTCTAAGTAGCCTAATTACCAAAGTAACATTTTACTCGTAGTTTCCGAAAGATACAATTAAAAGAATAATGAAACGCAAAGCTTAAAAAACCAACTTCACCGCTTTATCTTCGGAACTTTAAACACGCATAATTGACTTTATTTCAAGAATTACTGATCAGATCTTGATAAAATTTAAATGGGATCAATTAGAAAGTTCTTAAAATATAATAAGAATATACAATCTTAATAATATAAAAAATATTATATAATATTTATTTATTTATTTTAGAAATAAACCTAAGCTCTAAATTGTTGTACGACCACCAACTAAATTTTTGCAATAAATATTTATTTGATTAACTAGCTATGTTGCGTGGCTTTGCCAGTTAATCAGAATAAAACACTCATCGATCTATCTCAATGGTAAGACAATCTACATACCAAAATTCGTTTAGCTGTTGCAGAGTTGCCTTATTTTAAACATACTCACTTTCACACATACTTTTGAATGTATATTGGTGTGATTACATATCTATACCTTCCGCCTGAATTATATTATTATGGTAATTGTTGTAACCTAATAACATTAAAAAATCAACAAGTGACCTTGTGGTAGCCGCTATGTTTTTGCTATTTGTGTTTTTATGTGGTACATAATAAGCGAGAGAATTGCCTGCTCGTGCTACAAAGGTTCACCATTTGGAGAATTAAGTGATTGACTATACTTTATTGCAAAAGATGACATAAACTTATATTGTTACAAAAATGTATACTTATTATTAAAGAAAATAAATAGAGACGACTATTTGTAGTAGATTTATAAAAAAAATACTTTATAATGGAAAGTCAGAGGCAGCAATATCGATTGTCTACGGACGGGCGGAAGTGGAAATTTGAACCCCACCATGGCTCGACAACCGTGACTGAACCCACAAATGTTTTACCTCACGTTTGCTTTTTATATTGTCCATTGTCTCAATAGATTGAATAGAAAGTATAGCTTGAGAAGTCTATTTATAACCGGACTTGATTTACTTAATCCGTTACATTGTACAACACAAAAATAACCATATTTATAGACATTTAGTCATGCCTTCGCTTGCCGACTCAAGTCCGGCAAGGACGGCGATATCCAACCGAGTGTTGTGCATTTCCAATATAGTCGTCGCGTCGTAGCAAAATAACCGGAGAGCAGGCGTGTCGCTACAGCACTTATCTCGATCACGGCGTTCCGAGAAAAGAAGACTGCTACCAAATATCAAGACTGGCGTCTTACAAATGAGAAAATTTCGCTCTAATTATTTATGAATGTGTTATCGTCATATCTCCGGAGCTCACGATCCAGCCTCCGCGCCGTGCTCACGACACGAGCAAAACCGCAATTAGCAAATGTGGCTTTCTTTGTTCTCTCTCGCACGTTCTGCCATCGCTTTGCATCTATTACTCCAACGCGGCGTATGTTGGTGAGAGCAGTCGGCGCCGTATCGTTAATAAACCCCCATTACTTTCATTAAGGGATATCTGCGGACAGTGGCCGTATCGAGATGTCGGTCTGCCGTCATGCCATCGACACATACCAAAATTGAATGCGATGACACTATCGAAGCCCGCGCATCGCCTCTCCGCGTGGTCTTTGCCGTGCGGGATAGCGCGCGCTCACTTAATTGCAAAATGTCAATGAATGTCGATAATATATTTTAATCTGGGTCCGAGCCCCGTCATCGGTGTAATCCTAAATCTCGTTATGGACACGACTGAAATACCTAGGCATCCGTTATAAATTACGTTTCAGATTATCGTATGATCCAATCGTAAATTAAGACAAGATACATAATTAAGGCGAATAAATAAAATGGTTGGCATTTCGACGGGAGCACGTTCGATTCCGCCGCGCGATACTCCCTCCATTCTGAGCTATCGGTCCCTTTTAATAAAGTGTAGTTTGATTCGTTACATTTAATTGCGATTCAATCGCAACAATATTGAAGGAGCCGAGGAGTGCGGGGGCGAGCGGGGTTTTGAATGTCACGACAAGATTTTTAATTACGTCTGAGATATCATCTAAGAACTGCACCCGATGTTGGAGAAGACACATCGCAAAATTACAGTTCAATAATTATCCTTCGGCGGAGGCTAAAGGAATATTCTTAATTAATGACAGTTTAACTGGTGGTTAACATGGAACTTACGTTCTTAGTGTCGTAAAGATTATAAGAGTGGTCAACTGACGCGTTACAGCAAATACAAGTCAGTTTCAGATGAAAATCAAGACGACTAAGTGACGACAGTCGTTGTATCAGTGACTCAAAGCTATTCTCCTGGAAAATGCACGAAACACCCTGAACGGAATGTGAGTGAAGGCCTAAAACCACGCACACGGCAAATTCGAATTACACAATTGACGTTGTAGCCGTATATAACCCAAAAAAATTAAAAGGAATCTATGTATCTGGTTTCTGGAACTAGCCAGTAACAGTTCCAAAAATCTATTTATGGAAACGTAAACTGTAAATACTACATGTAGATTTTTTATAATATTTTTAATCTGAGGAAAATTGGTATTCAAATAACTTGGTTTACCCTACCCAGTAGGTATGTAATAGGTACTATACATATACCTATATTACCTATTACATACTTACTGGGTAGGGTTAACCAAGTAATGAAGTTTAATGTAGTCTATCTACGAGGTAGTCCTTGTAAAATAGAGTACTTAATTATTATTTTTATAGACTCGTTTGTAATTGAGTTTCTTGACATGATGTCTCTATGTAATTGCTGTAATTAGCTGTTTCTGTTGTAAATCATTTATGATTACATATCTTTAATTTTTCAACAAAGTGAGGTGGGCACAATACTGTGTTCTCTTTCTGGAGGGAGAGCAAGTGTAAAGTGCAAAATGGATTTACCATTCATAATTATTTTAATCACTAATAATTTTTATGCTAAATTATGTAATTGTAAACTTATGTTATGAATAAACTATAAATGTGATAATGTTACAAAATTAAGACAACCTATTTTTTAAAGTCTTTACACGCATTTAACTTAAATCGTATTTTTGTAAACCCTTTAGGCCAAATAGGAGCTCTTAATGATCAACTCGAGCTTAATAACTCGGATTATTTAAATATATAATATAATAATTACAAATAGTTTATTTCAGGTATACTAATTTCCAGATAATGGAGCTTACGCGCTTAGTGTCCTTAAGATTTTAAGAGTGATCAGCTGAAGCGTTATGGCAAATATTTTTTTATATTTTAAGTCAGTTTCAGATGAAAATTAGGCGACGAATTGTGAATGAGAAGAGAGTATGAGCAAAAAGCAAGTGAGTGTACAATAAAAACTTAAAATGTCAAAGGCCACGTTTATAGGTTGACCATAAATGTACATATGCTCCGACGTGGACGCGTCAATTTCTAAAGACAATCGTGGAGAGGTGCGCGTGTCGCCGGTAGCCACTCTGAATATGATCCGTGTTTATTTTCGTTCTTCTAATGCGTCTTCGCTGTCGTCCGGAGGACAATTAAAAATACAAAAAGTGAAACGTTTGTTTCAGACGTTCATTGTCTCCGTTATTAATAAATTCATTTTACTGAGTTGAAGTCGACGTGTATTTTATTCGCTTTAAGTGGTTTCACATTGTTTTATATTTATGTGCGGTTATTTTAGGCGACACATTATAATGCAGTTTGTGGGGGAAGATGTGTAACGGCTCACTCTTGCTCCATTAGAGATATTTGAAACTTGAGAGTGCACTCATAAATTCAGTTTTGTTGGTAATAATATGCGGCACGTGCTCCAAGAATAGATATACTATTGTTCAATATTCATGATGTGACAACGCCAGGTGATATAGTTAGTAGAAATATTAATAGCCAGATGTAACAACCCAATAATGCTTATTAGTAAAACGGACAATAGGTCCATGAATCAACTATTGTTTACTACCCTCGACTAAATCATCATTTGCCATAATGTGTGATAGAGGACAAACGCTCTTAGATAAAAAAAAGTCTGCAAAAAATCCTAATTACTCAACGACTCACTAGGATACTCAAAATATTATAGCCTTTATATTTAATATCCTTCCTACTAATATAACAAATCCGAAAATGTTTGTTACCACGTATCTCCATGACGAATAAACCGATTTTGATGAAATTTTGAATGTAGATAGTTTAGGTCCCGGAATACACACATTCAAATGGGCTACTTTTTACTTAAATAACGCGGGTTCGATTTTTCAGGGTCTTCTTCAAAGAAACAGACAAAATGACATGTCTCCGTCTTACATCTTTGAAATTATGCATGCAAAATATACATAAATGTAAATTAAGAAGCGACGCAAACAATCTTAATACTAAATTTAAGCATAAAATAAAGCAAAACGAATAAATCTTTTATGGCAAATGGGGTTATGGATGGACTTTACAGAAAATTCCTAAAATTGTAACTGAATGACTACTGGGAAAGTTTTTATCAATGATAAAACAGGCATTTATTAAGAAATCTAAGTATAAAACTAATGACTGTTTACATTAAGAATGCATGGAGGCAAACTGCACAAGCGCTTTCTGGCGACTACACAATAAACGTATTCACACTCACAGCCCGCTATTATCAAGTTAAAAAGTAGCCTATGTGTTAATCCTAGGTATAATCTATACATTCCAAATTTCATCAAAATCCGTTCAGCCGTTAAAGCTTGAAGAGGGAACTAGCATACTTACACACACACTAACACACAAAATTTCAGATTTATAATATTAGAAGGATTTAAGGATGTTTGAAAAATAAATTAAACACAAAATGCGTCGCTGAGTTTCTTGCCAGGTTCTTCTCAAGATGGCTGTTAATTTGCGAATCTGGAAGTAGAGTACAGTCGGAGTAGAGTAGTAGCACTTAATGAGTGCCCTTTTGAGGCCCATATGAAAATACAAAATTAAACTTGATGGCCACACAAGTTTCCTCACTAAGGGAAATTTTTGTTTCTGGTTAAGTTAATGATTGTGTGCGTGATATGAATGTTTTCGCCACCCACGACACATGTCATCGAAGTGTAAAAACGTTTATATGTCGTTTATTTAAATATAACCAGACCACACATCTTCTATTTATTACAGATACTAATGGCTTCGAAGCAAAAGTCCAAAAACACTCGTATATTTTTCTGGACAAAGAGACTTAGAGTAAAGACAACGAAGGCACGTCCTTGTGGCTCTAGCACTGCATTTACTTTATTACTCTGATATTTTACAGGTAGTGCTCTTAACTTCCATATGTCCCGCTTTTATAGTCCGCTCTACGCGTTATGGCCTAATGTCACGTGATGCTCTGATTTGGCAGTCTTATTTTGGAGTGACTCTACATAGAGGTACAACAGGACTGTGGTCTAACGGAAATAAGACCTAACTCGTTGCATAGAGATAGACATGAGTATTGAATACGAGTAAATATATTTGTTGTAGGAAAGAGATTTTTGTTTACCTATATGTTAGTATGCATGATAGGCATAAGAACAAAGCGTCTTCACAAAAGTCTAAAGTGTTAATTTGATACATCCGTTGTTTTTCTGTACTTTCAAACATAATTTTAATTGAAGCTAAATCGTAATTTCAATGAGCTTTAAGTAGCCTCAAAGTGTTGTGGTAATTAAACTGACGACCCAATTGGCGTGGAGGGCAAGTCTGTGCCCTCTGCGCCGTGGGTCCTGGGTTAGATTCCCGGCAGGAGCACAATTTTCCTCTCCTAGGAAGATTTGTGGTTCTGGTTCTGGGTGTGATTGTGTGTGTAATATACAAAAGTTTTCCGGTACCCACGATTCAAGCTTTGAGCTTAGTGTGGGGCGAATGCGTTTGTTAAACTCTTTTGCACAGCCCGTCTGGGGCAGTATCACACCATTGCCAAATATTCATGCTACATCTTCGGCCGCATCATCACTTTCCATCAGGTGAGATAGTGGTCAAATGCTTGTCGATGGAGTATACAAAAAAAAAATTCAACCGCCAAGCAGTAGTATGCAAACATTACTGTATTTCAGATCGAAGAGCAACGTTACCAGTGAAATTTCCAGGCAAAAAGAGATTTAACATCTCATATCTAAGGGTGACGTGCGCAGTGATTTAAAAATTAAAAAAACTTTTAAAATTAAAAACTTTGTGTGGCATTGAACGGCAATGGGCAAGCGTGACGCTTACCATCGAATTACATGTCTTGTCTTTCAATTACATAAAAAAAAACATGCATTATAAAGTAACATTTTATTTATTTAATTTATAATTATTGTGCACAAACTAATTACTTAAATTGTTTGTGTACATTAACCACTAACCACTGCTAAATAAACATTATTAATTATTTTTTACTGACTTCAAAAAAGGAGGAGGTGCTATGTTTGACTGCATGTATTTTTTTTATGTATATTCACCGATTTCTCCCCCATTTGTAGACCGATTTTCCATATAAATTATATCGAAATCGATTCAGCCAAAACCAAAATATAAGCGAGTCGGATTTTTTAAGCTTTGCTTACGTTTAAATTATTTATTTAACGATTTTATTTTTACTTACTAGTCTGCTTACATTTTCAGCATTATATAATATCCTACCTTATTAGAAACAACCGATGCAGCCGTGGATTTAGCATGCTGGCTTTCATTATGTCAGAAGTCTTCGTGTAATTTAGTCCATGACTTTTCGACTTTGATAGATAAAACATATAACATTAATTATATTTTTGAAGGTAGTTCGACTTATAGATACTTATGCATCTGGTGGTCTCACATCTCAAACATTTTGCGACTCGCAAACTACATTTCGTGAAAATAATCAAAACAAAGGGCGCACGCAGTCTCATGAATTTCCCATCTAAAAAAACATAGAGGCCACGCAACAAAGTGAAACAAGATCCACTCCACTAATCCGACAAAAGCGAGCCTTGTTACCCTTCAAATTTATTTATAAGAAAACTCTCGGACAAGTCGTTAATACCTATAAAGTAGGGGCGAGAGAGGCGCGAGCGAGTTTATAACTCACGTACCGAACTTTACTTGCCGACACATAAAATAATAGGTGTAAAAACTTACACGGGAATGTACTCAGTGAGCGAACGAGCCGCGAGATGGACGGCACTTCGCTCGCCCGCTCCGCTCTTCTCCGTGTACTGACCATCTAATACGAGCAGCGAAAATTATTCCTGACACGCTTTGTTGTGCGATGGGCTAGTTTCAGTAAAACGCTGGGATATAAGTCGATAACTTCGGGCCTTTAGCTCCGGTGAAAGACCGACGTGCTGCTTTGATATCCGATTCTAAGTTACAGGAATATAGGTATTTTTTATTTTGTGATTTTAGGTGTAAAAGCAAATGTTCTTGTTTTCTTTTTTTAGACAATCATCACAAAACTTGTATTTTAAATATAAATAAACAGTGTATTATCACTAAATACATTTAGCGCCATGTAGTTATTGTATGTGTACAATGTTTTTGAAGTTACCTATATTACAGTTATATTAATAATGATGTGACTAATAATAAATTATTATTTATCTTCGAACATAATTTTTAAGTTATCTATTTAATAACATCTCTATTCGAACTGCAGGCCAGAAAATAGTGCCGTTCACGTTGTAACACCTGGTCAATTTCACTTGCACGTGGTGTGCCTACCGTTTAACCAATGAAGTTTCAGTAACTTAAAAGTCCTACAACAGCAATTTCTATAAGGCTAGATGCCAGGCAGACTGCTCTCATCAAAAAAATTGCATAGTTTCGAGTAAGTAGAATCCATTCCTTACACATTCTTCTTCCAGGATAAGAAAATTTTGTGGCAACCCAATAAATGGGATAAGAGAAAGGTGATGATGAAAACTGCCAAATGCTATGTTGCTATTGCCGATCGTAAACAACCAACTTACTGCATTCTTGACAATAGAACAACAATTAACATATTGAAATGCCACGTAAATGTCGTACAAACAATCTAATATTATTTCAAAACAATATGTTTAAATGTTGATAAGAAACCGTTACGCAAGATGCAAATGCAAACAATATATCGGATATATATCTGATTGAGAACAATGAACGAGCAGGTGCCTTGATTCCACATTGATGAACAAGAAAATATTGTGAACACCAAAAAATAATGAATATTCGAAGCCCTAGTTAATTTGGGACGTTAATCAGTACAATAGGGACGGCACAAGAAACATATTATCTTGCATAAATCATGGTAATGAGCACCTTTCGAGCTTTTCGTATCGCCATTAATTCAGATATCAGTGCGGAAACAAACGTCGACTTATCCCACCATCTGGGGCGCATGCGCGCTCACCGGTAATCGTTAACCCCGAGGTGATATTATTTTAAATATCCATTTCCTTTATCATTATTATTCAAATCGTCTTTATCGTAGGGCTCTAAAGTCCAGTTTACATATTGTTACACTCTTGCCTAAGCGTAAAGATGTATGACACGAATTTGAATTCGGAACAGATATTGTTGTGGAGCCGCGGGCAAACGGGCACGTGCGTACGCGCACCTTGCACAACGCTCGGTTTGTGAACGTAAAATTAAGTGGTATTTTATTTATAAGATGTTGTATTGGCCTATTTCACTTGTTTATTGGTAATAACTACACCTAAGTACATTTTTGTGGTACAAATGACTTGCACTTAAGTTTTTACGAGGTCGACTTAACGCTGCTCACCACCGTGTTTCTCACATATTAAGTTGTAAATATGTATTTTATATCAGCTATAGTTTTTATAATTTAGAAAAATTTAAGTGGTATGAATAACAAGTAGCTCTTTTAAGTATAATAAGCATAAATAAGTTCGATTTTATATCTAAGGTACTTACGTACTAATAACATTTACATTTTTGGGGTCAACGTATATACAGTACAGCAATTGCGTCTGTTGAGCCTGCCAACCTGTAGATCTAAAAAGAGCACGCCAAAAATCCGATATGCAAAGCCGAGGCTTCGGGGGTTCGAGTCGGCATCTGAGGGACTCAGTTCTCATAGAACGTCTCATTTTTAGCATTCAAGCGAACCTGTTATCCTTGCATTGACCGAGGTCAATCAGCGACTATATCCCAACTATAAATTTCATTTAATAAGACACAAATGCAACTTTGTGCTCTTTTTTGAATCGCGAACCAAAGAAATTTAAATAAAACACTTTTATCAGATTCGACAGGTGGAGCCGTTTTTGTTTGTCGTTTTTACTTCGCTGTAGGTTAAGGATTAGTCGGTAACTAATCGATTCCCGATACGGAACGGGAAGTGTTTTATTGCGTTAATAATGTTCTGCTATTATCTAACAATATTAAAATTTTGGTATGTTTGTAGAGTTAATTCTAATTGTCTTTATGTGTTATTTTTTTTGTAAGTTATACGAATATTGTTTTATTAAATAAAAGTACCTACTTAGATATCCTTTATTATATTGCCACTAACTGCGCCGAAATGAAAATAATATAAGCATTGACTGCGATGCTGACATGATGTTCAAGACTAAATCTTATATTCTACAAATCAGACAGTGCGTTTAGTGTCTCAAGCGAAAAGCGGTAGGACGAATGTCTCGAATATATTAGTTGGTCTATACGACATCGGCATAGTTACAAAACGTAATAGTTACAAAAAGTAGGCTTATTCAAACGTTGGTTTCTCATTTAGTATTAATCACCTCTGGAAAATCTTCTATCGTCTATTAGGAAGCATACTAAAACCTCTTCAAAATTCTTCATATTCAAATTATAATTGTGTAAGAATCAATAATGCATTAAAAAATTTGTATATGATTTATATTATAAACTAGCAGGTTTTTTTATAAAAATAGTTATCATTTTTGCATGGTTATTTTTACAAATGAATGTTTATCAAATAGTCAGTATCAATTAATTTAAATAGTTTTGTTTAGATTAAAGCCATTGATAGCAAATTTCCGAGAATATTTTTAACGAATCTTTTAAATTGATATATAGTTGCAGTACCAAAGCCATGCTTTTTCAGTATAAAAACTTTAGCATGTGCTTCAAACTCCTACTAGGATATTATAACCCGTTGTCATCATAATTAAGTCGAGGACCATGGATTAATATTCATTGTGTTTTAATCAGCTCCCGAAGCCCACCCACGTCTCTCTACTCCTCACATTTTCTCCACCATCAGTGTGGCCATCGTCATACTAATTTACCAAGGCTCCGGTTGCCAGCACTATGTGCAATAAATATTTAAGATTAATCTGATTGGGTACTGAGTCTCGTTAGAATACTAACGATCGAGAAATGCTGTACGCTTGTAAAACACTGTCTAATTGTATAGATTGAGAGTTTAGTTTGTTAGTGCTGAGGCTTAATGAATTTATGAAGCCTGTTTGGTAATACTCAGTTGGTACGTAATGTTTCATTGTCTGTACTTGACGGACAAAGAGGGAAAGGAAATAGTGAACTCTTATTGCTCGAACTACTTAACTTTTCATTCTAACGGCTCAAAATTAGGTGAAGAATAGTACAACAATAATATTTTTATTATCTCTAATAGGCGTTCCAATTGGTAAGTGAAAACGTGATCGGAGTTATCCTATAGTGGGAAAACTTAGCTGCCGAACAAGAAACATGCTTAAAGCTTTTACAAAATACAAATACAAAATCTTTATTTGCTTGAATATGGTTATGAAAGCATGATTGTTTGCCTTTAGCCCATAGTAAAGGTTTGTTAACCTACAAATTGTACCTATATGTACAATATGCTTTTAAAGTAAAGGGTAAACCGCAGGCGATTCGCAGTAGGTACCTCAAAGTAAAATTGTTGTGTATATGCTAAAGCCTGGCTTTTCAACTCCCAAGCATTACGGCAATGTGCGACAAATCTTAATCATACTATAAAATTGATTAGAATTTCATCAGCACCCTTAAATCTTTATAGAAGTCTGACTGATTGTAAATACCAGCAGAACCATGTCAGAAAACGAATGGTTACGTACAAATACTGAAGTGCATTTTTCTTAAGCTCTCTAACTAATGAATTCCAAGTGGCTAAGTAATCATTTTCAGCGCAATATCCTCACCAATTAAGCGGTATTAGCAACAGATTCGTTAGACGTACCTATCGGGTTACAAATTGTGTATCTAAGATCGATACCGTCGTAATGAAGAGGGCTTAGCATTTAAATACATTTGCATTTTAGACTGCGCTCACTCTATCTGCGTGCGGATTGGGCGAGTGCACTCGCTCCAGTGGAGTGACGAGTTTAGTTGGCAAGTAGATAAGTGGCTGGCCGATAGCAACGATGCATGGGCCGTCATGTTGTCTCATGTAAGCCTTCGTTCGGCCGCAATTAATAAGTGAAGTTAGATTCGCAATGGGAAGGCTTGATAAACTAGTAAAGGGCAAGTCGTTCACTAAGAGTATGTATCTTTGCGTGGATTATTGTGTGGCAATCTTAACTTTCTATTAGAGTTTACATTGGTAATGAATCTGTTCGACTATAATTGTATGGCAAAGTATAAGGTTGAGATATTTGGAGAGAGTTCATGTTTGGATCAAATTCTTAACATAATAAAATACAATAACTCTTTATAAACACCTAAAGATAAATACAGCTTACAGAGAAACTTAAAAAGATAGGTACAATGAGCGGTCTTATCGCTAAGATCGATCTCTTCCAGACAACTTTTGAATGGCAATATAAACGAAAATATAATGTAGAGGTGGTATCGTAAGCAATCGTAGGTACCTACGATAAAATGAATGGCATACAAATTTAAGATAATATGTAATATATTGTACAGTAATATTTAATGGGATTTTTGATGAACCTTTATTTTTATCATCCATCATTACAATATTGAAATTAACCATGTAAAATTTTAGACATTTTTGGATTTTCTACCGACATCACAAAAAAGGAGGAGGTACTCAAGTCGACTTTATTATTATTAAAACTTTATGTATGTTACCTCAATACTTCTGTCCACGTGAACCGATTTAGAAATATTTTTTTGTTTGAAAGATGTAGCTTTCCAATTGTTCCATTTAAAATTGATCAAGATCTGATCAGTAGTTCTTAAAATATCGTCAATAATGCGTGTTTGGTACATCTAATCTGATCAAAGTTAAAGGTCAAGCGGTAAAGTCGGTTTTTTTAAGCTTTGCTTGCGTTTAATTATAGCTAATAAGGAGTAAGTCCTAAGTTCTTAGATCAAATAAATGATGCTACAAAAAGTAATATTCATATTGAATTTATCAGGTGTGGAAAATTATGTATATTTATAAAAAATATGAAAATTGTAGAATTTGAATATGAGATAACAATTTTCCACCATAAGTGTTTTCTTTACTCATAGCTTTGATAGAAAAAAAATAATTCGTCCAACCAAAAAATAAGACAGAACCATTATTTATTCTAACATTGAAATGAAACTAGTAAAATAAGTAAAATAAACGTCTTGTAAAAAAAACGCGCACCTTTGCGGGATCACTATTTATTAGTTAGATATACGTTTGTTATTAATTTGTAGCCTAAAAGCAAGCCAATTCACCACTAAACCTACCTACGTCCAAGTAAATCGTCCAAGTACAAATAGCCGTTGTCTAACTGCATCGGTATATCGGCATATGTTCGTGACTGGTTTACGGGTGCCACGGCATTGCATATTAATTGGTGTTGCTATCGGCAGAGGCTCCTGTGCCATGACTGGGGTAGGATTGCTATACAGTTATTGTAGATGTGTGTTTACAAATTTCTTGCTTTACTTAAGTGTGTGAAGTTTGGGTATAATGTATTCTGTGGTTTGGAATAATTTTGACAGGTCGTCGAGCTATTATCCCTAGTATGTTATCCTAATTTAGATTTCCGTAACTCTTTAAGATGTTTAATAGTATTTGTTTTACTTATTCATTCTATTTTTTTTACACACATAAACACACGCATAAGTATACCTTCTTAAATTGTTTTTTGATTTTTATTTTTATAGCATTAGCCATGCTAGGCAAAACTATAGTGATAAATGTAGATATATCAATAGTGATTTTTTCCCTTCTAAATAGATTACGTTAGTTCTGCGTCTATCATGGCTAATGCTATATAAATAAAAATTAATTTATTTGGGTAGATGTCATCAACACAACGTGGAGCTAACTGCAATGGTAGGCTTATTGGCCGTAGTAGTTTCTATAAACTGGGTAGATACGTAGATGACGTGATGATGCTAGGTGACGTCACACTTCCCCGTAAGACGTTAATAAAAAGGAAATGATAATTTCGTCGCTTCAGGCAGGGCTTGAGTAGCTCAGCAGCTTGAGCAATAGGACATGATACCCTATGGTCGCGGGTTCAATCACCGCCTCAAGCGATAATTTTTCCTTTCTAAATTTATCACTATGGTTCTTAAATTGTGCTTATATTAAAGATTAGTAATTAGACTAAAAATTAGTTGAAAACAACCAATAACACAATATGCTGCTGATTTTATTTCTTAGCTTTATATTCTCTCTGATCTTGATAGAATGTCTCTAATCCCGTCTTTTTATACCTATGGGTATGTTGTAATTTTATAAATTAACTAGGAAAGCTGAACAAATATAGAGAATACAAATGTAAAGAATAGTGAGAGATATAATTAGATATCTCACTTTTCTAGATAATATCATATGATTTAATAATTTAGCATATATGAGCAAAATTACTTCAAATCAGTTTTGGTTCCTCCTTTAATTTATCTGGATGTCCTTATCAAATGTACCTAGGTAGATCTAGACGTAGCCGTGAAAAGATATCAAACAGATATACAAAGTTTCATTTGAATAATTAATTTTAGTGTGGGAAAAAAGAGATATTAAATTATAGCTAGCTGTTTAAGCCGACTTGCTACCGAAGGAGGTGAAGTTGGGCTTGCAGTGCCCCATAGATTATCGATCAATTAACGAGGCTCCAGAGACGTCGGGAAGGCGGCTGTTTTTAAAAGCTCATGCTAAATATTATTCACAACATGGGTAAGTATTCGAAGAATCCATTCTTTTCTCTAACTATTCTTTCAGAAAAAGAGCATGTTGTACCGACCCCAAAAGACGATTATGATTGTGAGAAGTAGTTCATAACCGAATTGACCAGATACCGAATTTGTTCTCAACATTGATAAACACAATACACTCGTAACAAAAGTGTCGTTACGTTTTGCTCTCATTCGCCAAGTTGCCAGAGCGTAAATTGCAGTAAAGAACTTTTTTCCAAAATCAGTGGCCAATACTCAACATGTACGTTAATGTCGAGCACATCACGTGCGGCACCACATTAGCAGGTGTAATCACAGAAAGTTACGGCGAACACTATGGTAATGCGGTATCACACATCGACATGTCGCGACCGACGCCGGCGCCCTGTATCGCGTCATCAGGCGCCAGCCAAGCTCTACCCATTCAGTTATAATACTCATTATTACAAGCAGCAAATTACATTAATGTATGGCATACCTACAAAAGTAGAGGTCTACACACGGCGCTTGACCACTGAATATGATGTTTGTGCGTGTCATACAGTGCAATATGAGACTAATCTCATCTCTAGATTTTGCGAAGCATTAACACTTGTCTTTTATAAAACCCGAAGGCGGTTGTCTTGTTGAAACTTCCCCGGTCTTTCTAGAAATTGCAGTGTTTGTCATTTGAGCATGTTTTTAGGGTTAAAGTTACATATTTAATTATCAGGTTTTATTGCCATTCAACTATTGTAGGTATAAAACATATGCATCGGATCTTTTCTGGGATGACCTGATGCTGATGTGTCTAGGAATATGATAAAAGAATTAAGAGAAAGAGGGCTTGGAACTGACCTATTAAGTTTAAAATCATGTGTTTGTTTTGATAAGTCATATTCCTGCAAAACATCGAAGAAATAAACATTTTATTGGCCAAAGGAACAAAGATTACAAGTTTTTATTCTAAGGACTATTTATGTTTTGGTGGTTCTGTGTGTAATGTGATTGTTTCCGGTACCCACCACTCAAGTCTTCGAATTAAATGTGGGGATGTTAAGGAATGGGAAAGAAGGAGCAGCCTGCCCTTAAGTTGAAGTTAGAGGAACTGATAAAAAAGCTAGAAATTTCTCGATATAACTCCTTGTTGGTTGCTAGGTTATAGAGCTTGGTCCCAAAGGTACATGTGTATTGTATTGATCAATGTAATCAGGTACCCAGTACATAAAGCGTTTTTTTTTCATTTATACTTAAAGTATATTGAGGCCAAAACATTTTGGACGTAAAGTCAATACCCCTGAGGGTATTTTATAACGTTCAATCAATTTCAACGTATGTTTAAGATGCTTGGTTTATGAAATTAGAAACAATATATTTATAATTTTTAAGCAAAAATAATTATTTACTATGTGATTATCAAAACTTAATTAACAATAAAGGGTGCAGTAGTTATAATACCCGATTTTTTAATTCTAAAACCAATTAAGTTGGTTTCCATTTCTTCTGTTACGATGTCAACAAGGCTAATTAAAGCAGAAAGGTTCTTATAGGTACATACTATGATACCAATCGCAGCTAAACTAAATGTTCTGAAACATCAAACTATCTCTTGATACTACATCAAGTCTTCCTTTAAAATGAGAAAATTAAAGTAGCAAATAACCAAGCTACGGTAGCTCCGCAGCTATCTGCAGATGGATGGGCTGCCACAAACTCGGCGCAAGTATAAGCAGGTAGGCCTGACGTTAAAGCTCGCAACGCACAGCATAATAATTAGTCATTAGAAAGTAGCGAGGGGCCAGGTGGGTGGGGGAGGCAGGAGGGGGGCGGGGCTCGTCTGTTTCAGCTTATCTGAAATTACATCTTTTATGGGTATCCGCGATTATTCCGCGCTGCAGCGAGTTGCGGCGCTTTAGTGCTGGGAAACAACTGCGCATTATCATCGGTGTTCTACATAATACCCTACTATTGCTTTTTATTGTATTGCGTCTATATTCGCGCCTTGATCGCCCTTAAGTCGTCTCTAACTCTTTTTAAGGCGAGAGATGAGATCGTTCTTATTAAGGAAATAGGCGCTTATACTCAAATACGTAAGGAAGGTTTTCACGTATGAATTTGTACAGGAATTAAAACTAGAATAATCCGACTTTTTTCAATTATTCTGTTGCCTTAGGTTTATACATATGTGCTTAAGCTAATTGATGATAAAATCAGTCTTAGTTCAATTAAGATTTCATAAAGTATACTCCGAGATTTTATAGGCGTAACTTAAACAGACAGAGAGCCACAATAATAGAAATTGACAACACAGAGTTAGTGGAGTAATAAACCTGTTCGCACATAAATCTGTAAATTGCCTACCGTCTTAATTCATTCCAGTTACATAGCGTAGGAAATTTATGCAATGCTAAAACAGAAACGGGCAAATTCTAATATCCTTGTTTGTTACACAAAAGCGCTGCTTACAACAACAGACAAACAATTCAGTGGAGCTAACTTGAATTCATAATCAAGTAATTTATGTGCACGGCGAATAAATTAGTCGCTCCAGCCCGCGCGCCGCCCATAACTTACCCCAATAAATTGCCCTAAGCGGGCCAACTTCATTTTATCTCCAAATACTAATAAGTACTTGTACTACCTACGTGCGCGAGTACGAAGCCTTTATTTTTATATCCACCGGTAAATTTCCACCCCGATATGACCGTTTTTATGATGGCGTAACGCGATAGACACCTGATAAGCTCGCTGTTTAAAACAGACTCAAGTACCGAGGGACAGCGTTAACTAAAACGTGACTTATGATCGTTGTTATATGTTCTAGACATTAAAGCGACTAATTTATTCTTAATGTCCTAAATTTTCGTTACAGCAGAGTGATTTCTTACCCGCCTTTTGTTAATGTAATATGGTCTTTAATTACATCGCAATTTGACTAATTTTACGTATTTTACTTTGCATTTCAAAACCTGACTTGTTACGTTTCTACTTGCTGGCGAACTCACGTATCAGGTAGCACCTGCTTTGCATAAGGCGTCATGACGAGAACTCTACGTGTGAATTTTACGATTAAAAGTGAAAAATGTTTGTAAGTCTTCTAAACTTGTTATATTATACTTATATTGACCTAGTATTTTTTTTTTTATGCCAGATAGGTAATCATTTGGCCGCTATCTCACCTGATGGAAAGAATGAAATAGGTATGTATGTATGTCACATTTTGTAATAAACACAATATTTTCGCTATGATTTGTCAAATATTTTATTTCTTGCCGAATGAGTTGTAAAGTAAAATACGCCTCTGTATTTTTTAAACATTGTTTATCTACAAAATCAAAATAACTATGTATAAGAGGTGAGTATGACTAGGTAATAATTTTGTGTTCACGTCTACCTTAAAATTTCGTAGCAATATCTACGAAAGTAGTTGAACTTTATATAATCCTACATACCTAATATTATAAATCCGAAAGTTTGTGTAAGTATGTTCTTCCCTCAGCACGCTTTAATGGTTTAACGGATTTTGATGAAATTTGAAATATGTATAGCTTATACCTAGAATTAATATATATGCTACATTTTTTTCTTGATAATCATGAAGCTGTGACTAAAAAAATATTGAAAGAGGTCATCGTGATGGATATTAAATGGAAAAAATATAATTTCAAAAAGATACACTTAACACATGTGGTAATAAGGTTTAATGATGAACTTTTTTTTTTGGTTTAAACAATCATTGTAAACAGTTACAATTGACTTACATAATCATGCCGTTAATTTATACAAAAAGAAGAAAACAAATACAAAACTTTAAACTGTATTCTAAGTTCAAATATCGTATTCGACCCCACAAAAGTTGTCATGGACTCCGGTCGTCCAATAGACACAATAAAATTAACATAGTGGAAAGCACGTCACGCCGCAGGAAGTATACTGTAATTTGTAAGCTTTGTGATTAATAAAGTGTACTAATTGTGCCTCGAATAGGACAGATTAGCGCCCATTTTATTACTATTTTTAGGGTTATGTAGCTCAAAAGAAAATGTTAAATCTTTGTCAAACTACCTAGATCATTAAGTTTAAAATTTTTGAAAAGTAGGAAATATATATAATGCCAATGTTTGGTTTCAATTACGCGTAAATAAAGTATTTTTTTAGATGTTTGAACTCATTGTGATGTCTGTAATCAGGCCGATTCACACCTAAACGGCTGAACATTATCTTATATTCTAATCTAAGTTTCTACGGGCCATTTGCCTATATTTCCTAAAACTAAACTAAAACTATATACAACAAAGAACTAAGTACCTACAAGACATCGAGCTTATAGGTAAGTACTACCTGTAATGTGTAAAAAAAAATTTGAGATTTTTTTATTATAGTTTCAGTATTTAAGGAATTAAATGGACATCAGGTCTTAAAATTATAACAAATCAAGAGTCACAAACTTTCTGATATTAAATTCTGAAATGAGGAAACAGCGTTTTTGTTCTTCCTCGACGCACCTAACTAGGTACGTAAACCCAACAGAATCAATTTCATGTTGTATCACGGAACCCTGCTATGTTCTAACCTTTACTTGCAATTGTCCTCTTTATTTCGTATATCTTGACTTAACTTCGCGTGACGGATCTCATTTGAAACTCATAAACCGTCCAAAGCAAAATATACTCGTAGATAACACCTACGTACTATACATACCTAGTCCTACGTAAGTTTGTCTTGTGCCCGTTTCCACTGACTTACTTCGGAATTGGTCGGAGGGTGAACTCACAACTTTATTTTAGTAGGTACTTTTTTGTAATTACATTTTCGCTTTATAATCAAGTTAGTGGATGTTGGGGAACTTTACTAGGTTAATCTATGCAGCCAACAGAAAATATTCTAGGTATTTTGATATAGGGATGTGATAAGAGACCAATAGGACTGTACTTTTTTTATCTCCTTCACTTCAAAATAAAATGGCAGATACGATTTTTGTTACACATTATATTTTAGTACCTGGATGACCGAGCTTAGCTCGTTAAAACGACGTTTTCTAAAAATGAAACCTAGCTAGATCGATTTATCGCGCCCGAAACCAAATTACCCAGCATATCAAATTTTATGAAAATCGTTGAAGCCGTTTCCAAGATTCAGATTATATATATACGACTATATACAAGAATTGCTCGTTTAAAGGTATTAGATAATCTTAACTTCTTATCGAATCAATTGGTGAAACTCTACCTACTTATATGATTTATGCTAAATGTATGGCAAGTGATACAGTTTCCTTGGAGCATTTGTTATGTCTACTGATCTTCTTATATTTTAAACTACAGAGCCTATACTATAGCATTATACTAATTATTTAATGCGGGAAAAGCATAGCATGATCTGTGCTATGCGACAAGAAAGTGTCAGATTTGTTTGAAATGGATACATATTGACAATGATTATGTTTTTGTCAAAAAATTTATAAACGTTTGTATGGCTTACAAAACAACAAGACTATTATATCTTATTGACACATGTGTAAAACAATTTTAATATAATATAATATATATGTAAATAATAATTGGTCTATATGTTTAAGCAATGGAACTAGTCAAATCCATTTATTTTCAATTACTTTACGGAGTGGTCGCCATAATGTTGATTTAAATTTGAAAGTTCTAGCCTGTGTATCAACTAAAACAAATCAAAGACACTTCTTGCTTGCAATTGTTAACAGTACGACTGTTTGAAAAATGTCGTCAGACAATGGACAACAACACTGTCTAGCTCACATTCGGACAGATTGATGGAATCGCCGGCCTTATACGAACAACAAATGGTTATAAAACAGACCTTATCAGATTATACTCTGACCTTTTTGTCACTAATAACAACGAAAATACCTACTTATTTTTCTAAATAAACCTAGTTGATAGAACAAACGTTTTAGCAATGGTCTAGCACGAATTTTTTTTCTGAAAAGATATGTTGAATATACATATACTGTCTCAATTGAGATACATAGATGTGGTATGTTTATTGTTGATAATTGCTTTTTTATGTTTGGTAGGCAAGCATTTCACCACTATCTGACCTAATGGAAAGCGACGATGCGGCCGAAAATGTAGCATGCTTGCCTTACAATATACCTATTCACTCTTGACTGAAATACTCCCAGATTATACCGTTCAGGAAACAAAGACGCGGGCAATGAGTTCCATTTTCTCTACATTTATTGTCATCCCTACATATCAAGTGGTACCTCCTTCACATCGAAACGGTAGAAACGATTTTGATGAAATTTCGCACGTAGATTGCTGTAGCTCCCAAGTCTGTAGTAGCGAATTTGTCTATTGTCCCCAATGAACTGGATAAGTTTAATGAAATTCTTTGCGCTACCATAGATATTCTGGCTGCTTTATCGGCAAGCCTATGTCTCTTTCCCGAGCCTACATTTTTGGACCACCCGGGTAAAGCCGGGGCGGGTCTGCTGGTTTAATATAAAATTACATATGAACTTTTATATGTCATTTTCCTTCAGATTTTAAATGTCATGCAACTAATTAATAAAATTATTTGTATTCTATGTCTAAAATATGATCATCCGTTACAGAAACATGTTAAAAAGACAGGTGGTGAGATAGTGGTAAAACGCTTGCCTAATCAGTATAAAAAAAAATTATACTTTACTTCTCTACATAACTGTTATCAATAAGTAAAGTGAAATGTGATTTAATGAAAAATTTATTTCTTAGAATTAGGATTAGAATTGTTTATTAGCCTTATAACACAGTTGTTATACTGGACTAGTCATATTACATTATAGTCCAAATAAAACTGCATACCTTTCAACAAAAACATAATTAACACTAAGGTAATCTTAAAAAAACCAAATATACAATCTTATTATTAATTTCATATAGAACACAGTAGATATAGTTCATAACACACATATTGCATGTACTTTTGTTTCTGTTAGTGTTTTATTGACTTTCCTGTGGCCCCCAATCTAAGTACAACATAGTATGCAAAGATAATAGCTACTAATGCTTAATAGTCGCCAATTATAATCGTAGAGGCAACTATCTTGGCTCTTATTAAAATACCAAAATTCGTAACTCCGAAAGTATATCGGGGGCCACCTCTACTACGACAGAGCCGTCATCGTTTTAATTTACAATCACTAATTTATAATCATATTATTTGCATTAGTTTCTCTTAACGAACTAATGACAAATAAAACAGTGTTTATCCTTTGTGCAATTTGTCTACAGATTGCATTAATGCTAGTGCGGAAACACGGAAAAGATCTACGGTAAGTCATAAGGGAATTAAAAATGCCTTCGATAGCATGCTTTAGTATGCACCATACCGCCGTAAATCGATATCGATCGCAGCATGATACCTATTATCTTCACATACATAATTCAGCAGGTATTAGTTACAATTTACGAGCGCATATTTTTTCAGTTTTAACTCTTTGTTTAGACAAAGAGCTGCCTTATCGAGCGGAATAACTCACGCTCCATCCCCCACAACCTCGCATTATAAGGTGTTTGCCAGGATTATAGCTCTGTGAATTTACATAACATTTTGTGTCATTTGCTTATCGCTCACATGACAAGTCTCGTGCATTAAACATGAATATATTTGACAAGTTTTAGCAGAAGTGGTGGTGTGAAATAGCGGTGGAGGAATGCGCAAAAGGCGGTTGGGAGTCGAGACGGGGCGCGTTGCGATGAGCATTTGAATAATCGAGCTGTTCTCAAGCCGAGGGTATTATATGATAATAATTTCACGCGCGACCGACTCTCGCCGGGTGCCCGTAAGCCCCACGCCGACGCGCGAGCGCCTTCGAGGAATGTGTGAAAAAATTACCAACATTACTGATATCCAACATAAATATCATGACACATTTTTACCCCGTTTATTATCAGCGACTCCATTTTCCCGTTATTCCTTAATTAATTGATGCTACAAACGTTAACGGCTAGTGAAGTGTAACAACGTCATCGTAGGGTTGCAAAGAAAGGGGCAATATATCAAATTATATGGCTTATGAGCGGGAATGGTTGATTAGTTATGGGAAACCTTGGAAGTATTCCCATTAAACTACTACGTAAAATAAAACACATTTTGTTTAAGAACTGTTACCACTTCGAAGCATTTAATTTAATTAGCAAATAATTATGAGGACACTTAAAATAAGTAATTTAAAACGTTAAAATCAACATACGATTGCTGTCGCGCGCCCTAGCGTGTTAAGTAGTTAAATTAACGTATCATAAAATTATAACACATAATTACGGTGTGAAACGAGCGTCATAATCATAAAATTAGTTATTCATAACAGAGCTGTATTTAGATGGTGTATCAGTAAACGAAAAGTTGTTGGTTTACGCCCCTGTAATTTATTAATTTGCTTAAATGCCGACTTGTAAGCTCGGAACGCTTAACGCATGTGTGCCCATGTTTTATTCTAAGAAGTGAGTACGTACGCTGTTTAAGTAATTAAGTTTATTTAATTACTAGGTATTTAACGAACATTGAGCTTTTAAATGTATTTAATGAGTGAATAGGTATCTTCTAGGCAAGCTTGCTCCATCGTCGACCATATCATCTGTTATCATCAGGTGAGATCGTGGTCAAAAGTTTGCCAATCATGAGTAAAAAAATAATCAAAGAACGAAGGTTAGTTAATTCGATACACCCATTGTTATTAGACATTTAGCAATCAAACAAGCATTTAGCATTTCATTGCAGGTAATGATAAAGATGAAATTAATGAAGGTAAGTGAATTGTATATGCAAATTAACCCCTGAATTTGTACTTATATAGAAATGAGGTCAGTTAAAATAAAGGTACCTTTCATGAAATAGAAACCACGAGCATGCTACAAACTACATACGAGCTTAGAACGCTACATATTTTCATGAAGCTACGTTGCACTTGCAACGTTCTTACATAAACTCCCTGCTTAATTAAAGATGCGCTACAAATTATGCTCCTCTTTACTTACACAAATATATCGCTGTTATCAACTAAAATACAATTTCATGCTTCAAAGAAAATACTATTTCGTTTGATAAATATTTGTGTGTCTCGCGATAAGCCTCCACTAAGTATGGATAATTTATACACTTCCTTTTGTAACGATAATGCTCGGTCTTTGTGGTTTAATACACATTTAAAAAGCGTACAGCTATAAAACTATAATTAAGTACAAACTTCATGCACCAGTAAATGTAGACATTAATTTCCACACTAGTTTATCTATTTGGGCGCACAACCCGCCTTTATCTGTCATCGTTCTTCACCTTCCTATTTCTATAAAAGCGTTGTGACATTAAAGCTTTAGGGGATATTGTGTTAAAACGTATTAAGGATAAAGTTTATTTTGGGAACGCGTACAAAAGCTACCTAAGCCGTTAAGGAATCGCCCGCACGCGGGCACAACGCGACTTTACGTATTGCGTTTACTCGAAATTATTTTAATATGCAAATAAGAATATGTGAAGGAGAATTGTGTTTCGACGTTGTTGGTAAAGTCAGTTACGCAGACGTATTCTTTAAATTAATGTGTGTGCGAGATTAGAGTACTGCTAACTGCTTTACATGGAGCGGGTTTACACGCCGGAGCTCGTTTGTTCCGAGGAACAGACAAATGAAAGCACATAATTACTAGGCCGCCGTTCTAAATGCAACAAGGATTAGAATTTACATGGGCGCGTTAACAAGAACGCGTATGGCATTTATGACTTTGATATTTAAATACTAAACTCACTCCATCTTGCCAACTATTCAATGGCTGCTTGAATAGTAAAAGGTTGAGCCTGCATCGGATATGGTGTGGCATTTTCCTGTTCTGCATTCTTGCGTCGAGCTTCATTCAATCTCGACTCTTACCTCGATTTTCTACAATGGCTTGTAAGTGTAGTCTTCTCAAATGAAAAAAAAAAAAAAATGAAAAAATCGTTTATTTTAGGATAAAAACAAGGTTGTACAGACAAAAATTTTGGTAAAACGATGACACCTGCAGTAGTTTAAAACTGTGTCGCAGCTGCCAACGCCCTCTTCCGAAAAATGTTGATACAATATTCATAATTTCAAACAATTATACTGTTTCAGACAAAGATAAATAATTGAATAAAATGGCGTTTACATCTAATAAATCCTAAAATCATATACTTTTTGGGCACCATATTATGGTTTGACGTATGAGTTTGTGTATGAGTAAGTAGTTGAATACATTTTTTTAAGCCAAACCCCGGCTTTTTTGCTTTCATTAGATATAGGTGAAATATTTAAAAACTAAATGTTACAACATTTCAAACAAACAAATGGCAATTAATAAAATTGCATACCTACGTGCAATTTTAGTTGATTTACATTATACATAAAAGCAGTATTCATCAAAAATTGCTAACTACAAAAATTTACAACTACTTCCAGAGGGTCGGTTAATAATTTATGTAAGTATCTAATTATATTAACTTGAGGCAACAAAATATAAGGGCGAATGCGACCTTATAATTAATGTATACCAAAGCAAAAGACGACAGTGTTTTTAACAAAAATGCTACTTCGAACAGAAGGCCCCAATTAGCGTAGAGCCGGTAGGGCAGCACAGCGACAATCCCAACGTCAGCAAACCGCGAATATGAAGTGATGGATGAACTCTACCTTCTGCTTTGCATACAATGGAAAAATTTAGTTAAAAACCCCCGTCAAGCGGATACAGCTATGAACGCTAATTAAAACAACTATATCACTTTGAATGCCGTTTTGTAACTTCTTATTTCACGATGTGTTAATTTTTCGTTTGTATTTATTGTCTGTGAACCGTTACCGTTTGAATTTTAAATTCCCATGTTAATCTCGTCTAAGTGCTTAAGAATTGTGTTTGAAATAAACTTAAGCAACCATTTCGTTTCAATATTTTGTAACTTCTGTGAGTATACATTGCTTGAAATGTCAGTCAGTCACTCAGTTTCTCGATCTAGCTTCAATGTAAAATCGCCCTAGAGGCGCGCTTTAGCGTTTTTCTCGTCAGAAATCGAAGCGTAATTATAGGCAGTGCACCGATTAACATCTGTCGACTATTAAATAAACGGATTATAAGGGTTCAATCAATGTAAGTAATTATTCTTATCCGTCGGATGTTCTCAAAGCGCCCTCACTCGCCGCGCAGAATAATTTTCTCATGATTCGCGAGGAAATCAAACTGCCCTACCCGTTTATTAGGCAGTCACATTGACGTGACTGCCTAATGTATACGGACCTATGTTACGTCTACAACGCAAATTATAGGCAGTTATGTAATTCTACTGCAGATTTCCTTAAGCTTTATTGTGCCCGCATTGTGTATGTTGAAATACGTTTGCTACAGTAATTTACAGAAGATTGCGTTTGTGTTTTTCGTACTTGGTTAACGAAACAGTTTTTACTAACAACCTTAACCAGGACTTGGGACAAATTGTTAAAGAGTTCAGATCCATAAGAGTAGATAATTACAATGTCTCGATTTCGAGATTCCCAGAAGATTACCAATCACGGGAGCCCGTAAGAGGGTGCTACGGGATGAGTGTGTGAACGTGGTTAAAGCGCTGTCGGCTCCTGCGTCTCTTGCAAAAACTGCCGATGCTAACCGGCCGATTATAATATATTAGTTGAGTTTAATTGCGTCGATATAATTACAGCGGAGGCCGCGGGCACGCATACGTGACGATATCCCGGCTCTCATCCCGCCGCCAAGATATTAAGAGGAATAACTCCCGGGAGCCGATCGAATGATTCGCGATAATGAGCCCCGCCGCGATCGAAGTGTCATTAGGAAGTCGCAACCGCCGGTGTGCGCCCTCCAGTTATGTTAACCGGAGCTTATGGAGGAGATAAATCTTCACAATTACGCATCCAGATACTATGTACGGAACGCATTAGTAATAACATGAAGCTTATTCGTTTCGTAGCGGTTTTATTGGCATGTCCATCGATGGGTCGTTGAGACGTTTATTCCGAATAAAAAAAAACTATCAGCATTTTGATGGTAACAAAAAAAATTTTTGGTCCCATAATGATGACCATCTACAATGTATGCATACTTATGTTTAGTGGTTGAGTTGTGACACAAATTGACGCGTCGTCGGAACTCAGAGGTCTACTGTTACAGAAATGACATTAGACGGAATCGGCTGGCGTTCGGCGCGAGGGAAACGGGCTAATTTCCTAATGATTCAATGAGGTGATAGTCACCCAACGTGGGAATTGAATCGACACTTGTTACATTTAAGGTCGGGACGCTCTAACGGGCTTCTCGATTTCTACCTTCGCTATCGCCAGCTAAAGCGCTTCATAAACCATTCCTGACGTTAAGGATAATCGTGTTCGTATGGTAATCGAATTGAGGTTTTTAATTGTGAACAGCCTGAGATTTAAAGCATTGGACACACCTACATACATGGATAAAATTATGAATCAATCCCGATAGGGCGGCACCTCTCAGTCGCGAGACATACTTCGACCAGATAAGAGAAAAGCGTCGCAGTCTTATAAATGACTCTTTATTAAACGTGAAAGGAGCAACGTCGGCTAATGGGCCGATCATGCGCTCCCATTAAACATTATTTAATATTCAAAAGCGGCCGGTGATAAATCACGCACGCCCGCCCTGCTTCATCCACTCTGCAACTTTTCGATGGATGTCGCTTATAATCTTCCGTTTCGCTTTTTATGCTAAACAGATGTAGTTTACCGCTTATAAATAAAGCGAGATTGAAGTAAACAGGGTTTGAATGGCAGTAGCGAGACGTAAATGGTATCAGATTCTGTTATGAGCGTAAAAGTGTCGCAAATTGGCGGTAGTTGTGGTGGATACTGGCTAGTTATGCAGCGAGTTGTCGAGGCGTGTGTGGCCATCGATAGCCATCAGGTTACGCCCGTGCCGGCGGTTTTCAATCGTAAAAGGCGGCGTGCGATGCCATAACACTTGTTCCATCAGATGTAAGATCCGATAGCAGGTGTCGATCGAACGCGTCAGGCTTTGGCGGGGAGATTATTTACTGTGATCCATATCCGACGCTTCTTTGATACTTTTTGTTGCTACTGCATTCATTTGAAGCATAATGGTGTTCTTTTATCTTGTTATAAAGGCTAGTCGATATAATTTATTTCGCCTTTAGAGGCTTTCACACATCATTCAGAGATCTGTTGTATAAATATAAATAAGAAACAAAAATGCGTAGGTATATTATTTAGAAATCTACTGAGGGAAATAGTAAAATCCCATAAATTTTTCCGAATTGCCTAAGGGATGTGCCTATATTGTTTTAACAAACTCATTCTCAGAAATCAAACGTCGTTTCTGTAATCACCTACGTACGCTTCATTTTGTCTTTACAAACACATAAATACATGTATAGAAATCACACATCAAAGGCAACAATCAAACAAGAATGTGGGCGACCTCTCTTTGAAACATCGACCGTTCTCAGAGAAAACAATATTCTGCGAAGGGAGCCCATCCGTATCTGTGTATCAAACTTGTCACATAAACTTATACCCGCGTCGGACCGATAGACGTTTCTATTTTTCGGGAACAAATGGTAAAACAATAATTCGTACCCTAGCGAGTGAGCTAATAACAATAAAATAGAAAGTCGATCAGAGGACGGTGCTGGGCGACTGGTTCAATCAACGCGGCTCAGATTTATTTTTATGAAAATTGGCATAAAGTCTGCGGGTCAGCGAGGCCCGGTGGGGTCCGGGGCCCAGGAGACCCGCCCGACCGTTTACTGCATATCGTTTCCTACGAGAGAGGCCGCCTCGAGAAAATATTGCCCGCGGTCATAACTTTTTATATGCAGCGATGACATTGCAGAAAGTGGCGGGCGAGCTTTGATTTTTATGGAGCAGTTCGCTGCCCTTTTTTGACCGTACAATGTTGTTGCGAATTATTCTTGTGAAATTATATACGTGTGCTGTTATGCCGCAACTCTACCACAATATAGAGATGATCACATATCTAAACAACTACTTTTAAAATAAAGAAAAAATTTAATGTCTTTAACTGAAGTAGGTAGCTATTTAAAATAATGATTCTAATCATTTAAAATCTTTAAAATAAGAGTCCACGATTTAATACCTGCATAATGATTTATCAATTTAATCATAATTATTTACACTGATACAAAAACCAGCGATTTCCCTTTTTATTGTAGTTATTATAGCCGTTTACTCTATATGGATCCGGCATTTGTAATAGGTTTATTGACCCCTTTTATCCGCAGGTGCAGTCAAAGCAGGCAAACAGAAGCAAAGGTCTCAGCAGCAAAAGAACAAACGCAGAAGTGTTACAGTAGTGTCCACCACAACTAAACGTGAGTTTTTTTCTTTGGTGGAGGGTATTTTGTAATGCCCGCCTAAATGCTCGCATTCTACCAGTTTTAGTGTCGTAGTATATCTCTTTCAAGTAGAAAATCAAATACCAAATAGAGTTGCGGC
The DNA here is from genome assembly GCA_948107665.1 of Lomographa bimaculata. Lineage (NCBI taxonomy): Eukaryota > Metazoa > Arthropoda > Insecta > Lepidoptera > Geometridae > Lomographa > Lomographa bimaculata. The sequence continues at coordinate 11,851,705 of OX403587.1, read as the reverse complement.
AGCAATCCTTGAAAGCCAGTTCCCGTATAAGCTTAGTGTACTTACCACCCTCGACTTTGATATAATTACTTAGCAACAGGTGCGATAGTGACCAGACTCTAGCCTATCAGATATAAAAATAAATCTTATAAATCAATCGAGCACTTTTAACTACACGGTTAGGTTAATCAACTCCTTATGAAATCCGATCCAACTTTGATGCGAATTTATCTAGCTAGTAAAATTTTGACATACACAATCCACACCAGTCACACTCGTGCAACTCTACAACCGTCCGAGAAACACATTGCCGATGTAGTGTTGATGTGTCAAGCGGGTGGCTCACTCGTAAAGACGTTGTCTATTATCGGGCTCTCGAGGGCTCACCTCGGGGTCGAATATAACCCGGTGAATATTTCCAATGATAGACTCAGGCTTGAATCTTGAAATCGTCCTAAGGAAATAATGTCGTAGGTAGGCTATGTTTAAACATATAAATCCCGTCTAACCAATTTTATGTTTGTTTGTTTCTACTTTCATTGTTGGAATAGCTAGGTTGTAAAACTCATTGACGGCTGGTTCGCTGGGGGCCTGAAATTCTTATAAATGACGCGTTTTAGCTAAAGCCGTGCAGTTCGTTCGATGCACGGTGTTTATGTCAGAATATATTTAATTCTTAAGACTTAAATATTTCCTCATAAATAATCCTCAGACTGAAACGGTCTACCTGAATTCACTAGTTAATAATTTAAAATAAAAATTGCACTAATAAAACAGTAGGTTATTAGTGGATTGATGTCCGCTTCTTGAGCTGCAACGCGATGATTCGTGCGTAGTATCAGAATTACTCAGTAGATTTTCAAACAAAAACACGCAAAAGTTTTTCCAATAACCTTCTAACAAGAGTTCGTTTTGAACACCGAGATCGAACCACAAGCGAATGGAACTCTATCAATGATGTTAACAAAAGTGGAACGATATGGTACGCTCTAACATCAAGTAAATAAAAGTTTGTTCAGATGCATCTAGGCAAAAACATTACACACTATTTGAGTTTGGTTTTTGAGCTACTTGAAGATCTTGTAAAAGCATAGGAAGGCATTATTACTCCTTATTTAAAAATAAAATCAATCGCGAACGCTGATCGATTGTGACTGAGACAATTGATGTGCGTTGCACCTAATTGCGTCACATATCTTCCTATTTAACATCATTCAACTCTACACAACTCTTGCACTGATTACGAGACCGTAAAGCGTATGTAACTTCTTAAAGTTACTTAAGGTACTAAAGGTCAAAATCTATATTCTAACAAATTTCATAATTTGTAACCAACCATATTTTGTCATTTATAACATTATGACAACAAATCAATCAGGTCCACTATTTTTTTAATTATTTTATTTAGAATTTTGTAAGTACGATATAATGTTAATCTCATTTTTAACTTGAATGTAGTCACTGACTTGAAATTTTCCTACATTATAAAAACACTTAATTTAAATAAAACAATTAAATGTAATGTTAAATATTCAGTTACAGTTAGCTATATTAATATTCCTAATACAAAGGTGTAAACACAAGCTCGTGACATTTGAACTAAGGTTCTATATCTGTTCATTTAAATTGAATGAACGATGATATTCAATGTTTATGAATTTAGTATTAGCATGTGACTTCCTTCATTATTAAGCGGTTTTTACATTGTATCACTTAAAGGTGGCTTTTTATATTATAATTTTTAATTGATGTTGGTAGTACCTAAATGATAACACAAATAAATGAAGGTAAAAGAAAATAATCGTTTCTTATTTTAAAAAACGTATAAAAAAATTAATAGCTCGGACTTAATGAAATCATTGCATATTTAAATAAAACACAGAACAAACAAATACTATTATATATAAACTTATTTAAAAAATAAAGAAATGTGTAATAAAAAATAATAATAAGTGTTTATTGTATTTTTTTTCTTTTATCACGCATTGTTTGTTATATTAAATTAAATTAAGATGATTTTTATTACATTTGATTGGGCTTAGTAGTCCCACGTTGCAAAATGTTACGCGCCCTAAGTTAGCATCTTCACATTCTGCAATACCAGCGAAGTCATATTAAACTAGACGCTCTATACAATAATAGAGAAAACCTTTGAGTTTAGATGCATATAATTTTTTTCTTAAAAGTAATTGTAAATGTTTTTGTTAACGAATATTACAAGTATCAGCTCAAATGTGTAGCCGTTGTTGAGATAGAATCCGGGATAAAATAGGGTCTAAAAACAGTGACTTTGGTGACATACCTAATTATTTTCCAACTTAGATTTTTTTGAAAAACGGTTTCGGCCGGACAAACAATGTACTGAACCACCCAGATCGACTTAGAGACATCGCGTCGCTCGGTTAAATAACAAACTTTAAAGTTACAACAACTTCAAATCGAAATAAAGTTGAATACTAAACTGAAACATGTTTATGATAACACTGTATTCGAATAGTGTAGAACAAAACACGACATAAAGTTTTACGTTGTACATAAATCTGTGAGTTATTCCCAGGGGATGATAAGGTGGGATCACGGGCCCTGACTGACTCCAACTTGATGGCCGAGCTGGGATGCAACTTGTTATTCACATACAAAAGTTACTGTGTATTTGGATTGACGTTTTGTAGGATAAACTGGATTTTATTTTGATCCGAATGATCAGTCTTTGCAATGAAAATAATAACTTTGATTTCAAGGATAGTTTGAAGAAAAAAGTTTTTAGAAAAAAGTTTCTTTTGTAACTTGTACCTAGTGCGAAAATTTACACTTGCTGAAGTTAGTATACGGTAGTATATTTATATTAATTAAAAAGCATTTTTATAAGAAACGTTTTTTAACGATGTAATTTTATACCTGTGGAGGATGATATAGTAGTAGTAGTGGAGGCTGTTGCTGTCCATGCATAAAAATACACTTTTACTGCATGAAAATATGCTAAGTCCCACAATGTGCTCTTCCGAGCTGTTAAGTTCTAATAAAATGTAAAAAAACGTAAAATGTTAAAAAACTTATTAGCGTAACATTTCTTTTTATAATTTGTATCTTACTTCACTTAATTTAGCTATATTATAGAATAGTGTAATTTTTTTAGCGTAAGCGTAAGCTAATGAAAAAAAAATTAATAACCACCTCTAATATTAAAATATCATGCATATTTCCTATGATGAGACATAAAACATAAACTCTTTCAGCTCCAACACTCACAGACCCACACTAAGTTCGATGATTTGTGTCGTATGTAAGTTTCAAACTATATACGCATTTTTTGCATTTATTTGACGACGAAGTTGGTACAGTGGGCAGGTCGCTGCCCTGTGTGCCGTGGGTCCTGTGTTCGATTCCCTGCAGGAGCACAATTTTCCTTCCCCTCAGACATTTGCGCTTCTGTTTTTGGGTGTGATTGTGTATATGTTGTAAATGTTTCCTGCACCTACGATACAAGTCTTTATTATTCTTTTTTTTTCTTTATTTTACTTTATTTTACTTTATTTCTTTATTTTTTTTTCTTTTTTTTAAGTCTTTGAACTTACTGTTGGGCTGTGAGTGTGATTTCTTTTGTTCGTTTAATAATATCAGCAGAGTAGAGTTATTCCTCATTGATCGTGTAACATAAAATTGTTTGTGGATGCATATCTATTTATATACCAATATTTCAAGCTACAGAAAAATGCAGCGGAACGTAAAGCAAATAGTTTGCTTAGAACCTTAATATGAGAACCTCTTGTCAGGATAAGAATTTTCCATTCGCTTGTTCAATAGTGCGCCCCTGCCTCGCGGCTAAGCCCGACTTTCCAATCTTGCAGGTTATCATTTTACCAAAGCAAACCTTCGATAATATTTGCTCGTCTGAGGCCGAGGCGAGACTCTTCGAATTTCATATTTATTCGCGGAAGCAAACACCCCCTCAACCCGCCTCTCTCTCCGGAACTGATATTATTGTGCATTCCGTATAATATTGTTTGCTATTTGGCACATTCGCTGTTTGTTTTCGTCTTTCATATGAAAGGGGAGCTACAGACGTGCAAACAGATGGGTGACGAGCGGACTCTCACAGCTTTTGTATCGGGAAATGCTATTAGGATGAAATGTAAATTTTATATTTCGCGGCCGTCCCGTGAGCCCTATGGGAGTCCTGGGACAGTAGTTTCGATTTGGATAAAAAATGAATAGATAAAAGTGGAGGAGTATAAAGCGTTAAATCACTATACGTGATCATAGGAGCGCAAACATTGTGTACGTTTCGGAATATGAAAGAGAGCAATCCATTAAAGCGCGGGACATGAATACCCGGAGTCTCCGAGACGCGACTCTGCTCTGATAACCCATAATACGCTGATATTTTTGCGTTGCTCATATGTTGGAAGTAATGGCTTGTGCCTGCTAGCTGCATGTGGATATGACAAGAGTGTACAAAGTGAAAAGATATAATAAGAGATCAGGTTTAGGTTATTGCTTATTTATTAGATTTAAATACTTCGTCGTTTATTATACTTACGTAGATAGGGAAGCCGGGGTAGCAACAGAAAAAGAACAAGCATTGAGGTGTACCCTGCGCGTATATCGTTTGTTTCGAAGTTATACTTCTTTTGGCGCGTTTGGGTAAATACATATATGAGAGTACCTAACATTTTTTTTCAATGGTAGCAATTATATGTCAAACACCTACCAACTTTGTAATAATTACAGTAAGTATCAGTAATTTAAACTATACATCAACTGTATAAAAGGAAAGGTGCACGCTTTTGATTACGAAATGAACACTGGTTCAGATTGCAATGTTCTTCTTCAAGACGCATCCACGTTATGCTCCAGCAAGAATTGTAAACCATAATATATTATATTTGGCATATAAAAGGCTCGCTTATCTAAGGGGTTTGACTGGAAACGAACATAAAGGGTGATCCTCTGTGACAAATACCGTGATATACCGAGCGACAGTCGTAAGGAAAATATTTTTATAAGATGAAACATTATTATTTTTGGGGACGGAAGGATCAGAAGTCGCTACGATGGATTTGGAAACGTCGCTTTTCCCTTTATTGACAAAATACGTGGTTGGACTTATTTATCGTTAGCTTGGTACGATTAATGTTAGATTTTATTCTATTATTGTCAGGTAATGGAACGATTAACAGCTTTCCGCGGGCAGGAAACGTTAGAACATTAAAACACGTTAATAAACCAAATTAATGCGATTTAACCCTAAAATTGGACAAGTTCAATGTTGGTCGTTACCACTATTATAGGAAATGTATACCCGGCAAGTATTAACACTGAAATCCGTTCGTTGTATTTGGTGTCATTAAAGTAGCGGTACATAGTCAGAGGAAACTGTGTTTAACCGCGTGGAGATTAGGATGGTTTCGGGCCGGGAGCAACGGTGGCAGCCAATCAAAACATACAAGGAGCATATTGATTCCGAGAAGTGTCGCTGTTAACGTGGAGGCTGAAGCTGAATACATTAGCCAGCGGCGTAATGAAGTCTCGTTGGTTGTAAACAAACATTGGGTGCGGAGCGGCGGCAGCGGGCGGCGTGGCCCGGGGCGCGAGCGCACCCCGCTCCGCTTACAGGAATTCTATTTCCACGACAAGCGTCATGTGTTAATTAACTGTTTACTGCTCGCACCTACGATATTGAGATATCGCCGAGATGCCGCTGTTGTTATTAGCTGACGAGGAAGCTTATTGCACTGTTCCTCACTTGTATATTCCTGTTGCTCGGGCTAATATTGCTCCGATAGTACCAACTTGATGAACTGACGCTTGACGTACCACTTTCATTTGAGACAACGCTTGACGCGTGTTTAGTGGCTTTATTAATAGCGGTGACAGATGCTATGAAACGATGTAATGAATACCGGCAGTCAATGACACATCTTCATAGGAATCTGAAGGAGCACTTGGAAAGTTATGGGTGTTCCGTTTTCGAAAATAAACAAGATTATTAAAGAGGAGCCGTTAGGAAACCACATAAAGTGAAGCGCCAGCTGCTGGCCACCGCGCCATTATGATGAAAGAGGTGCTCCTCGGAACCGTTCGGCCACTGTATCACGTTTCCTGTTATGACTTCAGATTTTAATGGGCCTTTGTTGGAGCCTTTTTATAATAAAGAAGCGCTAACAGCTCTAAATGTGTCCGTCAAGGATTTTTGTAATACGCCGCGCTGGGTTTTATTGTCTATTCTTATTTTTTCACTTTTATGATGTTCACACATTGTTTATGGAGGAAGAAGAGATATATTTGAAAGGGAACGATATAATGAATGAATATGAGTATCACACGATATGTCACTTTGTGTTTACTGAGTTGAAAACGTTGACCTGTCCGTCCGATGTTTTGTTGGCGCTAATAAAACGTTGAATGTGCAAATAAATAATATCATGTGATGACCTAGGGGCGGCCATAACTCTGTCTGCGCGATCCTGTGTCATACTCGTATCATGCAAATGGAAAAGCGCGAAATGGGTAGTAAAGTTTGCTATTTGTTCTGTTTACGATAACCGTGGTTTTATAAAATTTTATTACGTGTCGGAGGAATGTAACACGACTGTCGCGTCGCGTGTAGTCCGCCTGAAAGTCTGCTGATAATATCTGCTGAAAAAATTAGTATTAAAAAGCCTATAGGGAGGGAACTATTCGCAGGGTAGCGACATGAAATACCTCTTCTCTCTACCACAAGTCCGGAAAGATGATGCTCTGTCAACAAACGAGATAGTAGTACTTCTTGCGGACTCTTGGGTGGTATCACATTTTGCTACAATATACGAATAGCAGCACTGCGCAAGCAGGTTCCAACTAAAAGGGCGAGTTACTAGTATTTTCCGGAAACAATTACATCACATCCTCAATCAGAACCAGAAACACAAATTTCCCTTGGAGAGAAAACTTGTGCTTCCACCGCTGTTTAAAAGGAGAACGCGCACCCATCCAGCTTGGTCAGCGGCAATTTTAAATAGGTGCAGCTAGAGGATAAACACGAAAAAATGCCCAATAAAATAGTAAAATTGTAAGCATAACATTTTATAAGAGAGGTTATTTTAAGAAAAGTAAAATGAATAGGTATACCTATGCCATATTATTTGTATGTGTTTGCTAAGTCACTACTGAAAGAACAAAGATGTGCCTCATTAAAATAGATCACAACCCATTTCCAAGAAACTGAAAGTAGTCCACTATTTAATTGTTAGTTACAGCTAATTCATTATTGCTATTCATTATTTTTAATAGTGACCTGACTGCTATTCGAATTTTAACAATGAGTTGAAAATATAGTAATAAAACGAAAATCACAATATGTTCGCGTGAATTAGTCATTCTGGCAGCGAGTCAACCTAAAGCAAATTAAATTATTGCTTCATCTTAAAATTTCGACTATTGTTTCAAGTAATTATCAATACCGCGAATGTGACTCTGCTATTCTCAAAATTATCAGTGTGACATTAGCGTGTTTGAACGCGCGTGTATAAAAATTTTCATTTTGTTCAATTTGTTGAGATTAAGATCGAGCTGAAAAATATTATGTTGTTAACATTCCGTCTGAGATGATGTTGATTTTTGGCACGGAAAAAAATGTTATGTGTGGCAATTTTACAGCTTTCAAGACACTAGAGTCATATTTTGAGAAAGCGTAATTGATTAGTAGGACAGCTGTTGTGGGCTCTCATTAACCACTTTACATTGTTCTACGAAAATAGTGTCAGTGCGTTGAACACTTGAATGATTACGCCGTGCAACCGCATAGAAACACTGAATAGCTGACAATCACGACTGATGCATTTTAAACTATAAATAAAAGGTGTTCACATGATATCTACAAAAAATAATTACTGTTATGCTAAAAAAATCGTCCCAATTTTTTTAATATTTTAAGTGTGGCACAATTTATGCAAATTTTTGGAAGATCCTGTAGGCAGGTCTTTGCTCTCTGCGCTGTGGGTCCTGGGTTCGATAGCCACGAGCACATTTTTCCATACCATGGAACATTTGTGTGTCTGGTTCTGGGTGATGTTGTGTGTGTAATCTAATTTTTTCCAGCACCTATGATACAAGTCTTTGTACTAAGTGTGGCGCTGTGGAGTATGAATGCGTTTTTGCTATGTTAGCATATTTCAGCCTCTGGATTTCTACCATATCTAATCAAATGGTATTATGGTATCACATGGTTTGATACCTGGCAAAAACCTACTTTTCGACACAAAAAAAAAACAAGTAAAAATTATATCGATCTGCTCCTTGGTTTAGTCGGGTGGCATTCGCCTTCTAAGCAGGGGTATCAGGTTCGATTCCCGGCGGGAACACAAGTTTTCTCTCCAAGGAAAATTTGTGTTTCTGGTTCTGGTTGTGATTGTGTGTGTGATGTGAATGTTTCTGGTACCCACGACACAAGTCATCGAACTTAGTGTGGGGCTGTGAGTGTGAAAGCGTTTATATTATGTTTATGTATATTTCTGATTCTGATTGAGTGTGTAAATATTGCCAGTATCCAGTTTGAACTGCCCCTTGTCTTTATTGGGAGCGCTTTCGCCTTCTAAGTTACGCGTTCGTAAATCGTGTTTGATTCTCGGTTGAAGCACAAGATTTCACTCGAAGGTATAATTTGTGTTTCTGGTTCTGGGTGTGTTTCTGTGCGATGTGAATGTTTCCGGCGCCCAAGTCATCGAATTTTGTGTGAGGCTGTGAGCGGCTTGGTAAGCTATTTTAAGTTATTTTAAGTCAATACACAGAATGAATGTTTCTATGTTATGACTTAAGTTGTTTACAGATTTACAGCATCGCAGCGAGTACATCATGAAAGGGTGACTTGTTTGTATTACGACTGGTCTATAAACACGTCCTAATCTCTCGCTGAGTAGTGGGCTATTAAAATGAAGTTTTAAAATATGGATCGGTGGATTTATTTACGTTTTCGTGATTTATTACGTTTACACAACATAATGTACGTATGTTATACGAGGCTGTGAAACGGTTCCAACATGGACCTAACAGGCGGTAAATATGCTATAAGATATCCCCAGAGATACGTAAATATAGCTTTTTAGTAAACAACATATATGATATATTTTAAATGCTATATAAGAACATAGTACGATACTAAAGAATATTCACTATTTATCTTGTGATTTTTACCTAGATTTTTAGTAAATAATTTCAAAGTTAAGTAGTAACAAGTCTTCTTTTAATGATAGTCTTAGATATTTCTATATAGATCCTGGCCTAGCCCAAATATGATGTTTGAATTTTTAAAAATCTCCTATTACTGTATATATCTGAGAGTAAGTTGAACGGCACTTCTAAGCGGCATATTGAATTACCAACTTACACTAGGACATCGTAGTAGATCATGGCCTTGAGACTATCTCGAAGGCCTCATGTTCCAAACCGTACATAAATGGGCTAAAGTTTTAGATAATATTGATTTAGTCTAAGGTAAATATTATCTGAATAAAGCGTATCAAAACTAAATGAAGAATCTGTTATTATTTACGTATTGTTATTTATTCTGTGGTATTATTTTAACCTAAAATAACAATACCAATTCTAAAATAAAATATTTTGAATAGTGCAAGATGAAGGTATGTAGAAATCGAGATGATTGCATTAGGTATGCAAATTATCGTCGGTCGATTTTGTTACTATTGCTGAAACTTAGGGCCTTTTCTCACAGGGAGATAGTACATGTCATCATAATTCAGTGAAGCATTTAGTATTTTCCAAACTTAAAATATCGCGTTTGGTCCAGGGGTTCTGACACTTAAGAAGTTGGTAGATGTTACATATTTAATCTTTTTTGGGAATTATGGGCATGCTGTTTTATCAAGGTGTTTATCTTATACCTTGCAATTTCCACATATAATTTAAAAATTATTGGATGACTGAGAATCGAACTAATGGTGCGTAGGATTTATAGTCGTAAAAGCTGTTTCTACTAGTATATATTTTATACTAGTAAAACCGACTTTACTAAGTTTTATTAAGTCGATATGATGCGCAGCGTGCACGCTCGGATGCGGGCACATCATCTTACAGCGACGCATAGAGCGTATGACATCGCGTTGACTGTTATATTTTCCAGACGATTTATGACATTATAAGATCGACCGTGCGTGCGTTAATACGCTCTCTGATACATAAATAGTAGTGATTTTATTTTGATGTCCTACAAGACAAGCGACGACGTGTTTAATTGTTGGGACGTGCGTCTTAATATCTGCCTATTTTTAGTCACATCATTATTATTAATATTATTTATAACATCAGTTTTATGGTGGCGTTAATGAATAAGTTTACTGTTAATTAATGAGTATTTTTTCATTTAGTGAGTCAGTTTAAAACGTTTTTAAAAGCAATGATATTTCAAGGATGTCTAATCAAGGTATCTTTTAAATAACAACAGATCTTTATGGTTCTAGCACTTTACGATTGGCGCCGCTAGAGCAAAGAAGTGATTACCATCAGTGTAGTTAAGATATTTCGCCAGACACCTATTATGATGTAAAAAAAACAATTGGAATTATCCACCGCACCTGCAATGCCATCAATGCATTATCTTACGATTTCCGAGAGCGTTTAAGTGCGTACTCACACAAATCAGTCGTTTATTGCAGATTATTTTCTCTGCAACTCTCGACACCTCATTGTTTTGAGTTTTTCCTTCGGATCTAAATCAAGCTCTTAATTGAAATAATATTGCTTTTAGTGGTCGCATAAAGGCATTACGTCGAGCGAGAACAAAAGCCAAATTTTGTGTTGAAACCGCGATATATTGTAATGCGAGAATCGTTCTCGTATAAAGGTATAATTATTTAGTTGACTCATTCAGCCGAAAGGGGACGTTGGTTTATAATAATAACGTTACAATGCAAAGCCTCACCTGAGAGCTTTCATTTATAAACTTTATTGCCTGTTGTGATGGTACGATTTTAGTCTCCTGAAGTCGCATTGAGTGTGTTAAAATACAGAGTAATTTCCGCTGCAGTTTTATTTTTAACATAATTTTCGAAAATTTGATAGTTGGGACCATTTTTATCGACTTCCCAAAAAAGGAGGAGGTACTCAAGTCAAATGTATTATTTTTTTATTTGTGTTACCTTATAACTTCTCTCCGCGTGAGCCGATTTCGAAATTTTTTTTTAGTTTGAAAGATGTTGCTTTCTAATTGGTCTCGTTTAAATTTGATCAAGATCTGATCTCTAGTTTTTGAGTTATCGTCAATAATGCGTGTTTAATAAATTAAATCTGATCAAGGTTCCTAAGATAAAACGGGTGAAGTCGGTTTATTTAAGCTTTGCTTGCGTTTAATTATCTATTGCTCATATAGGTAGCTTTACCCACCCCACAACGGTGGTCCGGCAGTTAGACTAGTTGTTATCATTCTAAGACACGCATGATAAGGTAACAGGTGAGATCGTAATCAAAAATTCTAAACAAATAAAATTAATTAGAAGTATTTTCTTAACGTTCTTTAGAATATATAAGTATTGTTACTGGGCATAAAACAAGCCATGTCTTCAGGTGGCCCGAAAAATCCTGGTACCTGGACTGCTCAACTAGTCCATACGACAAGCAAGCACCTAGGCATATTAAAACAAATAAATAAATAAACGCTTTCACACTCACAGCCCCACACTAAGTTTAATTACTTGTGTCGTGGGTGACAGAAACATTTACACCAATAATTATACGCAAGCAAAGCTTAAAAAAACCGACTTCACCGCCTTATCTTCGAAACCTTGATCAGATTTAATGTATTAAACACGCATTATTTACTATAACTCAAAAACTAGAGATCAAATCTTGATCAAATTTCAATGAGACCAAATGAAAAGCACCAGCTTTCAAAAAAAAAATCATCAAAATCGGCTCTCAACGAAAGAAGTTATGAGGTAACTTTTGATGTCGGGTAAACGAGAATTCGTCACAAAATAGACATTATTGACGATATTTCAAAAACTACTAATCAGATCTTGATCAAATTTTAATGGGACCAATATTTAATAGTTTTTTTTTTTCAAACTAAAAATAAATTTTCGACATCGGCTCACGTGGAGAGAAGTTATGAAGTAATACAAAAAAAATAAAATACAGTCGACTTGAGTACCTCTTCCTTTATTGGGAAGTCGGTAAAAACACAAATTTTCCTTGAGTAGAAAACTTGTGTTCCCAGAAATCGAACCCTTTACCCCATGATTAGAAGGCGAACGTGCACGTAACTAATCCAAACGGCAGTTATATGACATAACAACCATTATTCATAGATAGCAACCCTTAATAATCATGGGACAAACTATAAGCAACTTACACATGCCTCTGTAATTTCTTTATAGTCATTGACACTAAAAAGTCATGCCAGGTGTGATGCTTACTAAATGACGAATGTTTCTCATGTCCACCTACGACAACAACTACTTTAAAAATCCGCGTAATACAATGTACCTGCATGAGAAGAGCCGAAGACCGGGCTCAGTGGTTTATTAGAAGAGGCCTATGTTAAGCAGTGGACGAAAATAGGCTGATGATGATGATGAAATTACCGTCACCATACATCGTCTGAGCACAAAATAGCCCTGATATCTGCGATCATAGCGACTGGCGAAGGGCGTAGCGGCATATTTCATATCGCGTAATGGAGAATTTACAGGCTGTCGGGGCGGAATGACTCCCAGAGGCGCGCGACTCCTCAGCCTATGGATTATGGATGTGGTTGTATGTGACATTTTTGAGGTTTAACATTATTATGTGAGTAAATGTTTATTGTAGCTTTTTGTAGAATCTCATCTGATGGAAAGTGATGATGCGGCCGAAGATGTAACATGCTTGCCTAGAAGGTACCTATTCACTCTTGACTTGAAGAATCCCATATTATACCGTTCGGGGAATAAAGACAAGGGCAATAAGTTTCACTCCTTGTTCTTCTTGAGCTTTATGAAATAATAAATGTAATAAAAATTTACTCAAATATGTACATCCAGCATATTTATTTATTTTGTTAGGCTTTTTTTAAAATGTTATCATAATTTGCCTATTTATAAAACAATAGTTGAAAAATATCTATAATGCTCTTAGTACTTACCTTTAAAATGTCAATACATTCGTTAACATAAATGCTTAAATAATTCAATCACGCGTGAGAGAGTAGATAGATATATTTGAAAAGAGTTATCACTTTTATAGGCTGGTTTAGATTCAATTTGTTACCTATAATTATGTGATAGTCTACTAAAATACGACCTAACAAATATTTTTTCTAAAACAGGTTTTAAAAATCCCGTTCCACGCGGACAAATCCGTGGGGCACAGCTTACTGTCTATAATTTAATAATTTGTGCAAGTCTGATTGTTTAATTTTGGTCTCGTTTATTTTTTTCAATCACATATTTATCAATCATACTCCGTTTTCTAATAATTAGAATTGCCAGCTCCTGCCTTATCCTCTACCCCGAGCACTGCCCGCTCGGCCAGCATTATTATTTATGCCCTCGAGAAAACTACATTTATAACAATATTACGGCGACCGCGCCCGCCCTTAGAAAATGATTTTCCCATTTCCCCAAGATTGCAGGTGTATTATATTTCATGAACGTTATTTATGGCAAGACTTTTATTACGAATGCGTGCGATGTCTCTATCCGTTTTTTATTGCCATCGAATTATTTGATGGAATTCTTATTTTGTGACAAATACAGATAGGACTATTTTATTGGTTGTTTTCTGTTATTGCTGTATCCGATAAGTCGCGGATATTGAATTCCTGTGAGTGATACGAGCCTTTTTGTGTTATTTTTTCAATTCCTTCTATTTTTCTTTTTCCAAGGGACTTTTCAGAAATTATGCCAACTCTTTATTAATAGTTTTATATTGCAAACAGACATGGTGGCATTTATGTCTCTGATCTTATGCCTACCATCACGTTAGATGGTGGTCAAAAGTTTGCCTACCTTGAATAAAAAAGAACCTGTTGGTGAGAGCTGATGTAGTCTAGGGTGGTAAGCACGTCAAGCTTATAATGGGACTAGGTTTCAAGGACAATTGCTGGAAGACTATTTCATGCTTGTTGATAGATTTTCCTACGGAAAGCATACTACGACTGATAACTACGGTGCCTACCTAAAGTATAGCTTGAACTGCTGGCTGGCGTAGTTGGTTGCGCATCTGACGTTTATGCAGCGGGTATTCGTGTCCCGGTGGAAACACTACTTTTCTTCCCAGGGACAAATTATGATTCTGGTTTTGGGTGTGAGGAATTTTTCCAGAACCCACGACACAAGTGAACGTACTGATGCCGTCGAAGAGTTTAAAACTGTTATGCACTAACCCTATATCATCTTTTGGCAATGGTTTGTTAGTTTATTTATACTCGTATCTATATATATACTTTGCGCACAGTTGGACTCATAATCAATTTGCGTTTAGTAAAATATACCCATACATATAGGTTTTGTTGTATAATGTGAAAATTTCGTTTAGCTATTCATAATTTTGTGTTCGTATTCTGATCTCATCCCCGAAGACGGATATATCCGTCACGGTGGCGGCACCCTCGACGCGGGCCGAAGTCCGAGGCGTTACGAGGCTCGCGGGAATAGCCGCGATCAACTCTGTCCATAACCAATAACCGTAAATAAACGTCCGCCGATCCGCGCCTTCCCAGGATCACATAAGTCAGTGAAATTATAAACGAAATCGCGAACTTTCCGCTCGGTTTACGCAAGTTTGGTCGTAGGGGAATCGGCCATTCTTTTGTTTTGTTTAACTTAAGACAGGGCACTGCTTCTGAACAGATCCAAAGATACTATACGTTGTTTATATTTTTGTACTATTGAAGGAATTAATCTAAATACCCGAAACATATCTGATGTAAATGTTATTTAGTGAAAGTATGTGACGTAAAAAAGTTTAACACCATCTTACTATTAAGCACCAAATAAAGCATAACAGGATAATAGAGTCCAACACCGATATAAAACATCCTCAAACGATTGGACGAGTTCGACTATCGTTTATTTTTACCTGAAGACCGCGGTTCTGCGCATCTCTCCCTATTAAATTTTGTTTGCATTTATTTTAAAGGTGCGACGCTCGAGGACGTGGTATGTGAAAAATTACACCTCAGACCAATATTTATGTGTTGATATTCGGCAGCGGTGCCTTTGTGAGATGAGGGTAAATAAATAACGTTCTTATCGCGTGGGAGCCTACCCTTAAATGAGATTTATTTTAATTATAATCAGCAATATTTGAGAAGATGGAAATTGTTTCATGACTTTGCCATATTTGAAGAATGGTTAATGTTGTAATTCGAGCTCTGGTTATCTCGAATATTCTCTGGTTACAATTTCCAACGTTTTCGCATTTATAAATAATAATAGTAAGTTTGAATTTCAAAATTGTTAAGTTGATGCTTCGTCGGCTGCTAGCGCAGCACGCTTGCTCACTCCGTTTCGCTTACTGCTCGCATTTTGTTGTGGACAACGATCCTCCTGCTCCGCACGTCCCGCGTCATTGTACCACACATACCTGTAAATAAGCTTGTGCCGCTACTAGAGGCGACATTGCCTATGACATTAGTGCCTATATCTGGTAATCGTTTAAATGGTACTTTATTCAGTCGTCAGTCATTGTAGGGTCATTGGGCTAAAAATTTTCCCCATTTCAATATCGATGCCCACCTAGTTCTTATGAGAAAAATGTATGTACGTGTGTGCTTAGTAGAAATGCAAACTACGATGATAATCAAATTAATTTTACCCTGTAATACAAACAGAAGTGATTTTTAAACGACGTTCTGTAGAAAGAGATAAACATATAAATCAGAGCCACGTCGCAATATCTCAAGTATGCGATGGATTCTCATAAGAGCTGACTAAGAAAAATCATTTAATTACACCAATCATGTTTCTATCTTTTATTAAATTAAACATAAAATTCTCAAGGTTAAATTACCCAAGTGTAAAATTTTTACCTTTTGTAGTAACGACTTGTTTTTAGCTGCTCAAAAAATTCGCATAAGTAGTGACTTTGCTATAAGATTAAAGATTATCTCTATTGCTTGAGAAACCTATAATTATTACCAGACCATCAACTAAGGTCCTGTTATCAGCGCTCGTAGTAAGACTGACGACACTGATATGATCGGCAGTAAATCAGAGCGAGATCTTAACTTCGCACGCTATATTTTGCTAAGCACGCAAAGAAATGTATAAATTATGAGCTTAAAACGGGGCGGGTGGCTATTTTTGTGAGCATAATCGCTGTGTATGAACATAAATTAGTTCTATATTTGGTCGCGTTGTTTTGCGTACGGGCGGCCGTCTGCACATGCGTGGGACATCAATCTCAATTCCGAAATATTTTTCAGTCTACGGTCGCGTCTGAGCACTCCTGAAGTATCACAGAAACTGTGGCTCTTAGTTTTATTAAATGGCTCGACCAGATTATTTTTTCGTTTTACTAGCTGTACCCGGCATGCGTTGCAATGCCACGTTTAGAAAGAGTGTCTTACCTCTTTCACGTTAATGGTCGCCTAGTACTTTAATACAATAAGCTAAAACTTTCTGGATATTGTTCATACAAAAATACTAAAATTACGATAAATATAGGGATGGGTAAGAAAAATACTTTACGACCTAACCTACCAAATATATAAATAAAATCGTTAAATCGGTCGAGCCGTTTTGGAAGAGTTCGACCACTAACACCGCGACACGAGATTTTTATATACCTATTAATTATCGTTTTATGATATTTGTTTAGGCTTCTCTTATAGCACTTGGCTGTTTGTCAATCATATAGGATTTTCCAAAAAATGATTTACAGTGCAATCGGTTCGCTTGTGGATACCACCTGTTGATATATCACGTGCTAAATAAACTTAATTATAGGGAAATAAAAATTATTAATTAGCAGATACTTAATATCTTAAGAGAAGTTATTAAAATCCATCTTAACATAGATTTTAATAACTAGCTTCTCAATTGAGCTCCATACTATCTATTACATTAGTATACTTAATACAATTTTTTTTGATATATATATTTTGACACTGCCATCTACGGGCCAAATATTTCCTAAAAGTATATACATCTATACAGGAAAGATCTAGGTTATCTACAAGGCATCGAGCTTATAGGTTTTATGTCAATTCATGTGCGCAACCAGTGGGTAGCGTTCCTATCATGCTGGCGGTATTGCCTCTCTGAATTACAATTCGAATACTTTGAGCTAAATAAGTACCAGCATTTTGATCACGCATCGGCTCAACCAAGCGCTCGCTCTAACAGATTTTTAATATTTTTTTTACTGATACAATCAATTAAATACTTACTGTATAGAATGAGCAATATTCCAGAAAACAGACATTCTTCCAACTTCCGACAGTTTCCAGCTTTTTATTTCATTTGTGAACTCCTAATGCCTAATAACTAAAGACTTTTAGATGACATATTGAGACAAGCCGCTGACAAACCGATCATAAATCATAAGGGTTAGTGGATATAATAGTTTCCACGTATTTTCGACGGGTCGACGGGACTTACTCACCGGAATAATGTCTCGATTGCCGCCGGTTGTGTGGTCTGATTCACGGGAAACTAGCCCATATATACCAATAATGTGAAAATGTTTAAATATAAATGCTTTCACACTCACAGCCTCACACTGAGTTCAATGACTTGTATCGTGGGTGCCGGAAACATTCACAACGCACATACACACAATCACATCCAGAAGCAGAAACACAAATTTTCCTTGGGGTGAAATCTTGTGTACTGCCAATTGAACCCGATACCGCTGCTTTAAAGTCACATTTATTTATTTGTTTAGTTGTATTTTTAATTTACCTATATACTTTAATAATTATAATGGTACCTACCAAATTTATTAATATTGATAAACACTCATTTCAAACAAATGCATTTTGTTGGTTTGTTTTCTCACACACAATTTATTTTTTATAATAATGGGTTAAATTGATTACAATATATAATTAAAATTGATCAATTGCTCACTTCCTAAACAAACAGTGAGTTTGTTTTATAAAAAGAAAACCTTTTATAACTTATGCCCTATCTCTATGACTGTAGCGAGCTCAGCGAGGGGAAAATGATTGACGGCATCGAGAAATTTCATTTTGTGGCTTGTCGAGACCTTCTGACAGGCACTCCTGGCTGATCCCCTGATTGCCTCCTCGAGGGCCTGTTGGTGCTCTCGTGTCACACTTCATTTCACTCATTGTGAACTGTTACTGACGAACGAGCGGGTTCTTGAAGACTTCATTGGTTATTACGTCTGGTACATTTTGGTGTGAATCGGATTAATTTGATTTTAGTCTTTTTTGTAGTTACATACTTGTATAGTCAGTGAGCGGATAAAAGAAATTATCTGTCACTATATTTTTACCCTAATTCACTTGTACACTACTTTAGAACTGCCCGCTGGTGTAGTAAAGTGTATGTAGTAGTGGTATGTAAAATCCTGCATTCCACGCTACTGGTACTGGTTTCGATTCCAGAATACAGACATATTTTCCCTTCAAAGAAAATTCGAGTTTTTTAATAACTAACAAAGCAAACGTTTGACTACAATCTGCACCTGTTGGAAAGTGTCTATGTAGTCTAAGATGGAGCACGCTTGCTTAGTAAATTCCTTATTCACTATTCTTATGAACACATCTAAATTCTATTATAGTTGTAATCATGAGTTTGTGATTAGAATGTTTCAGATACCCCCGGTACAAGTCTTCGAGTGCTGGGCTGGGGTGTGAAAGTGTTTGTTTAAATTATGATTATAATTATTTTGTTACTCCCACGATTTAGATTTGAGAGCAATTATTCAAAAACAATCCCACAAACATCTCCTGCTGTTGTAAACAAATCACGATAGGACATTTTTATGCTCATTCAAATGTCATATAATTTTGCATACAATATTTTCTTAGGGAGAAATGAGAACAAGCCCTGACAGGGGAATTTAATAATGACAAAATAATACAAGGTAAGTATAAGGGCAGCCCTTTCTGCTGTCCGTCATACGGAACGCTATTCATGTACGTTATATTTCTGAGATATTTGCCGACCGACTAACAACCAAATAATTTATTCACTAACGTCTAGACCTCGCCTTAATGACCCTTCATGAACACTAGCATAATTGGCACTGAACGAATTCTATCAAGTTATTTCACATGAATAGTTCCCATTGCCTAATATCAAAGCTTAAATAATAATCGAATTGATTCAACACAATGGAAAGAGTTTCTCGGAGTTAATCGTGGACACGATGACAAATGCATATCGCTTCATCTCAGGCTCGGAGATTAATGTGCGAGAGAGAACGAGCGCGGCTAGACAAAACCTGCCGCCTGCGCAGTGCGCGTACGCAACCAACAATTCACTAATTCGACCCGCGATACCAGCGTAAGCGTTCACGCGACATCCATATACCATCTTGTAAGCATTGCCGCTTATTATTTATCAACACACAATGCCAACTTAATCAAACGCATATCTCATTCTCGCACAAAGGGATCTCTCTCATATCGTTATATCGATAAAGTCCTCATTCGCCCAATTCGTTCTGTCGTTATGATACTATTATGTGCCGCCGTTATTGTCAGCAGAGACAATAATGACATGTTCTAAATGTAAGCACTATAGTTTGATCTAAAATTAAGAGAGATGAAAGGGAATTTTGTGCTTGATACAAAAAATATTACTAAAGTCGAGTATTGTCTGTGTGCGGGGCTTTGTTGGGGACAAAACTATGTTAACACGAGCATTCCGCTCGATTAGTATCATAAATGAGAGAAATGTCGGATCAAAAGAATAGCAGGTTTTTTCTATTATTATAATTTGTCATTTGTTCTCATTCTTCGTTAATGTTGTCATTTTGTTCACCATATAGAGCCTAATAGCGTTTGAAGTGATCTTTTTCTGCCCTTTCCATGACTAAGTGAAGGTGTCGATATAATTATAGACCTACTCACTTTGGTGTGGTGTTTATGAAGTTGATGAATGTGTCAATTAAGTCCAGTTCTTGTAGCGCAATCGCATAAAAAGAATGTGCTTAATTCGGTATTTGTAAAGGAATGTTCATTAATGTTGCTCTATTAACCGTTTTAAGTTCATAGGTATATCTACGCACCTGCATTGTTAGAGGCAAACCCTAGCGCACACATTTAGTTTATTCTAATGAAGATGGTACGCCCATGCTCAATCAATTGTCATTATATTTAAATTGTTGTATTATTGTTTTCCCAAATGAAACAAACTTTTGAGACTGTTATCGGAATGACAATGACCAAATATAATCCAAATCTAAACGCCACGGCTCACCTACTGAATATAAATGCGCCGTGATCCTGCTCGCTTGTGAACCGACGACGTGATGTGTCTTTAATAACACAGCCATGCATTAATGAACACATAAATACTTACACCGGTATTATACTTTCACATACCTACTCGTGGCCTGGCATCTACTTATCTGACTAGCTTTTCTGTGTTCAGAAATTCAACATACAGCGAAAGATTATAAAAGTTGTATGCTTCACATCGTCCTGCACAAATCAAGTCTGTTTACTTTGCGAACAGAAAGAAGTGAGACTGTAAAATCCGTTAACCGGACCTTAACATGTTCGCATGTGTGTATAAGCAATGTAGGCAGATAAATAGTTGTATTTACGTATACATCTGTAACTTCAAGTCTATAAATTCGATACAGAGTAAAGTTTTTATGTGCATACTTTAGAATAATTTTCGTCGGTTCCAGAGGCAGTTATGCCTTATTAGCGGCAGTTTATCGTCTAAAATTATACAATTTCATGTGTATGGTGTATGTTTTATTGAAATGGATATAATTAATCGACAATTACGATGCTGGACGTTATAACTGGAGGCGCACCGCTGTGCCGCGCCGCCACCGCTGTGAGCTTAGGAACTAGACGTCGAGAATGAATCTACCAGCGAAGGGACTCTCCGGATAAATATTGACATTTATGCACATATTGCTCCATATACGTTTTTTATAGTTGTAAAATATGAAGCTAGAACGGCTACGCTCGTTTGCTTCTCTGAGCCGATATTCTCCGTAAATGGCGATAAAAATTAGCATAATTGTATGTTTCTCGTTGTAAACACAGATTATTTGGATGTTTAGTTACTAAATGTGGTTGTTTACGATACTTTATTTTAGGGAGGTATTAAAAGTGCCCACACGAAACGGAAAACAGTTGTGAATTGAGATTATTTAGCAATTCAAAATCGTCGAATTAGATTCCCTGTAGTAGGCGTTTTATTACTAACTTCATGAAATAGAAGCTCTGTGTTTAAACACAATAGTACCTACGTATAATTATGTATGTTGTTGTTGCTAAAATACTTAAGTTCAAACAGGCCCTGCAATAATTAGTTCAATTGTCAGTTGTAACAAATATGATTTTCAATATTATATTTTCCATTTTAGTAGGTACCTATTATTAAAAAAAACAAGGTGTGTCGTTAGGATACACGATAGAATTGAAACTATTGTATTACAGGGAAATTATTACTGTCTAAGTCATACAGAGAAAAATGTCTCGTTGGTGTTACTAACAGTCTAGCTATGCTATATGTTACAACTATAATTATTTAGTAACAATCACAAAAATATTTGGTACTAGTTTATTTTGTAATAATTTAAATTTAAGCAAAGCTTAAAAAAACCGACTTCACCGCTTATATTTTGGTTTTGGTTTGATCGATTTCGATAAAATTTATATGGGACCACCTCTGAATTATTATTATAATCTACCGAACAAAAAATAATTTTGAGAATCAGTCCACAAATGGGGGAGAAAGCTTAAAAAACCTAATTTACCGCTTTATCTTCGGAACCTTTATCAGATTTAAAGTATTAAACACGCATTATTGATAATAACTCAAAAACTCGTGATCAGATCTTGACCAAATTTAATTGGACCACATGGAAAGCACCAGCTTTGAAATAAAAAAATAATCATCAAAATCGGCGCACAAAGAAAGAAGTTATGAGGTAGCTTTTGAAGTCGGTTTAAAACGAGAACATCGTCTATGTAGTCCACAGAATACGCATTATTGAGGTTAACTCAAAAACTACTAGTCAGATCTTGATCTATGGGACCAATCGGAAAACAACTTCAATCAAACAAAGAAAAAAATCTTTAAATCGGTTCGCGTGGAACGAAGTTATGAGGTAACACACACATAAAAAAAAACAGTCGACTACCTCCTCCTTTTTTGTGAAGTCGGTAAAAATACAGTAAAACATATAACCTCCTCCTTTTTTGAAGGCGGTTAAAAATAACGTAGTAACTGTAATTTTGACTATACAATATGTTTCTGATAACTTTAGTAGACTAGTTGTCCCAATTTTTTTTCTCCGTGTACGTAATTATATTTACTTGTAAAATCACTACATCACCAGCTCTCGATATAATTTAAGACTAAGTAGACTAAGTCCACATATTCCCACGTGGTGGTCGTCGCCGGGACACGTAGATCTGATAGCGCAACATCCAGCCGCTATCGGCGGCGACAGCATCGATGAGAGGTATTATCGCACTGCAATGCCAACTGCCAACTCCAACTAATTGGTCATTTCCTTGATATTTGTTACTAGTGGATAGATCATTTGGTATTTATTATGTTTGTCGCTGACAGATAAAATGTTGCTCGTAGATTGTTAGAGTAGAACCATTCCAAACGTGCACGCCCCTCCACAAACTAAATCTTATATTTGACACTCGATCGTTTGACAAATTTGGTGGAGGGGCGTTCACATTTAAAATAGTTCTACTCTACGAATATGGTTCTGGTTGTTGGTATAGATTGTTTTACTCTGAGAGTTGATAAATACATTAAGATTGTGTTAGTAGAATGTGAGTGCGTGACAAAGTATAATATGTTATTAATTTAAACGCAAGCAAGCTTCAAAACAACTGATTTCACCGCTTTATCTCCGGAACTTTTGATCGTGACAATTTTTATATGGGACCATGGGACCAGCTTGAAATTATATATGCCTTTTAGAGAATAATATACTTATATAAAAAAAATTACAAATTGGGAAACTCAGCCTTTTAATTGAATAAGTTGTTATAAACATGCTATAACGAGAAATCTCTTTACAAAGATCAATAAACCTTTAATCCTGCATCAATCTAAATAATAAACCACAAAAATATGTCGACTGTCTGCATTGTGGAAACTATTGTCGTCTTTTCAAAATGACTCGACAGAACAACAGAAATATAAAAGTCTTATAACATAATTAATCACCACTTCGCTGAAAGCTGCGCATTATTGTCAGATTAAAAAATAATTTGAGCTTTATATCCCTGGGCTAGAGTTCCATTTTGTATACTATTTGTGGCCATATGCGATATCAGGAAATACCGCAGCAGCGTCATGTCAACAAAAAATCTAAAAGCCCGATTAAACTTACATTGTATTTAATTCATAGAATAGAGGTGACTCTACAAAACAAAAACATGATTTCTATAGTTAAGTTTCATCAGACAGTAAACATGTTTGTAAACCAAAGATCAACTTTGCTCTACATAGCTTGTGAACCTGTTTACTCTTGATAATTTATGGGAATAATTAGACACGTCGATCTTTTAAAATATCAATCCAAATTCGTTAAAGTCTGATGGAAATTGAGGATTGAACTTGGACCGTTTGCCTACCTTAGATAAATGAAAAGAAAACACTTTATTATAAACATTTCACTGTTTTTAAAGTGGCGTGCTACGAATATGTATTATCAATTTATTTGACCAGCCATATGGAGAATGAAAACTGTTTTACATGTAACAATAAAGTGTACTTTATTATACAATCACTTCTATATCCTTACCTATCTT
Organism: Lomographa bimaculata; assembly: GCA_948107665.1. Taxonomy (NCBI): domain Eukaryota; kingdom Metazoa; phylum Arthropoda; class Insecta; order Lepidoptera; family Geometridae; genus Lomographa; species Lomographa bimaculata. The sequence continues at coordinate 11,827,806 of OX403587.1, read as the reverse complement.
ACTCAATGAAAAGCTCGAGCTCAAACTGTTTATTTCGATTTAACTCATTTCATATTTGAGACGTATTTTGTTGTCCGATGCCACTTAATTTTATGGCATAATTAATTGGATGGCTAAACAATTGAAGAATATTGATTTTAGAGTTCCTAAAAATACCATTCGGATAAGGAAGTATGCATATATATGTTATGCTTTTAGACGATGGTTTACTTTTATACATTGCCAGTAAAAAAACATTAAGATACATGTAGATAACTTAGGTTCTTGCTGTTTATATGTACCTATATAGTATTAGTCTAGTTTTAGGAAATATAGGCAATTGCCCGAAGATAGAGTGTAATTCTATAGTTCTAAGGATTTAAAAAAAGACTTTTCCTATATTTAAATTATATGCATAGTCTTTCCTATTGATTTCATTGTAATTATTCGCACAAAATCAATTTTGACACAATAGCAGCGAAATGGCGTTCGAAGTAACGTACATATTTTTAATCTAAATACTAGAATATACCAATTATTTTAATCGAACTACTCGTACATAATTCAACGTGATTTAATAATATTAGAAGGTATTTTATTTTATTACTTTAAATAAATACTAATAAAATCGTATAAACATTAAAAATACCTATACTAATTGCAGATTTTGCTATCTATATAACTTAAAGTACACATCGCTATATATAAAGCTAAGATTGATTGCTGGAATAATCTTCCCCCTCCCATAAGAAAAGTAAAGACTTTAAATTTATTCAGAACCAAACTTAAAACTTATCTTATTAACGATCAGAGGCTCCATGGTAACGCCAACGTCGACAAGTCCTTCATTTAACCATATATGTTCCATCATCACTTACCAACAGGTGAGATAGTAATCAAAATTTTACAGTCTGTCTTAAATTTAATGTTTACCTCTTATTCTTTTATTACTTATTATTAATATGTTATGTCTATTTTGTTATACACTTTATATGTTAGTATAGTTATATATGCATTACTAATATATTCGTATGTATAAAATTAATGTTAATGTATTGGAATATTTTATTTACTGATTGCCTTTTTGTTTTTTTTAACTCGACATAATGCTGAGTTAAACTTTTTTGGCATAAAAATGTATATATATGTTTTTGTTTTTATTTGTAAGTTATTTTTGTGGCAAACAAATGTGTATTTTTTCTTTCTCCTTTCTTTTGATTGTCTCATTTTCTTACATAATAATAACAACATATTCACAAAAAAAAAATTTTTGAAAAAAAAAAGATGCATTCCATATCATCAATCCAAATAATCACTTTCTAATTCCATTCAGTGATTTAACGGAGAGACGCTTGCTTATTCGTTAAAAATTATATGGAAATAGTCATCTGTATGAGCACAAAAATACTTTATACAAAAATGATAACTAAATTAATTATATCCACCCTTAACTTAACAAGCTTATGATATCAATTTCTATTCAGATGACACTCGCCTTCTAATGATGATAAATTATATTTTAAACTGGCGTATCCAAGGTGTCTCAATAAATTAATCTACAGTCAGACCACAGTGGCTTTGCAATTAAACGTTGACAAAATTACCACACAATGTGGACGGTATATCATGAGATGACAGAACCGCGCATACAGGGGCCGGCGCTACTCGTCATACTTGAACTATGTCGCTTTACACAGGTTGATCTGAGTACAGGGGGATAATAATTTACGAAAATTATAAATACAATTGGGTAAGTACGAGTTAAAGCTTGAGCACCAAGGATTCTGTACACAATACACAAGCCCGATTTACATTTGACTGGTTTTAAACATGTATAAGAGGGGTGTTATAAATGTGTAGAGTGTATCTGTCTGTGTCTGTCTGTAACATCATACCTAGTTCCCAAAAGGCTGGACTGTTTAAATGGGGACTTTCTAAAGTGTTCCTACCTATGTTTGGTGTAAATTGCTGCAGCCGTTTTACAGGTAAGTCGGGTATATTTTTAAAGTTGATGTTTATAATAATGTGTCAAAAGATAAATAGAAAGTTTTTCATAATTTGAAGAGGTCTAACATAATAGGTAGATACAATATTGACGTAAACTTCATTTTTGATTACTTGTATGTCATTCGCTTAATATAAATAAGCTTAGGTATTAAATATCTTCACGTAGATTATGATTCTTTACTTTTTATACAACTTATTGTCTCGACATGACAAGGCAACCGTCGTTATAAATACTAGTTGTTATACACGAAAAACGCATTCATTGATTGACATTTTGATTTGGACATCTAGGTTAGGCCACACTATAACCTAACATACTATTTAAGAGAAACAAGAAAGTGACTTGACTAATAACAAAAAAAACTTCAACATCTGACATACAATGTGGCTGTTAAAGTTGTGATTAGGTGCAAATTAAATATGTAAAACGGGATGTCTGTTATTGATTACTAGTGCTACTACTTACCGAAATATTTAGCTAAAACGTTTAAATGCAAAAAATATGTACTAGATATTCCATTTGACAAAAATGCGTAATGGCTAGAACAACTTAACCAAAGTGTGTTAATGAATCGAATCATTCGGAATTAATTACCGTATGAATAACAGTTTCCAAACGAAGATTTGTTTAAAAATCGCTTCAGCCACCGACAGTAAAACAAGTTGCCTAATTGCTTGTCAATTACTGACGTTGTCATCCACACGCCTTCATATGTGCTTTTTTAATAAGATTTTATTTTTATTGTACTTAATTCAAAAGCTTTTTACTAAAGCCAAGCTAATCTCGTTCCTAATTACGTAGGTATTCTCAACTAAAATTTTCGTTCACCAATAATAACTTACGGATACATTTTGCAATAGTTCACTCATAGTGTTAAAATATTTGCATTTAGTTGATTTAAAAAATAGCAGCAAACATTTTACGAAAATTTTGATTTAGAGTAAAACTATAATTCAGAGTCTATAATGCATAAAAAAAAAGTAAAACCTACGTTGCTATAGCTAGTTTTATTGATAGGGGTGGGTTAATATTGGTTCGTATTTTTTTGCATAAACTTCATTACAAAGTATGTTTTTTATTCTATATGGCATTTACGTATAGAATAAAATTAAAATTAATTCTTTTTCAGGGTTCAGACAACGCTTAAGCATTCTATAGGTACCTACTTAGCGTGTTTACCACCGTGGCCATAGCTTCACTTCCCGGCGAGATAATGGACTAAAGATAGCCTATCTATCTACATATTATATTAAAAATAACTGCCGTCAATGATTCACAAAGACTCCAATAGCTCGTATTTTTTTTTGTTTTTCGCTTCAACATAGGTAAGGTTTAGAGAGAAAATTAGGAAAAACTCAAATGAACAGCCAAAAAATAAAAATCAGTAATTTGGTATTAGGAATTTCTACTTCGGATTACTGCCAATAGATGGCGTCGTACGAAGTTCACCGTGTCATATGATAGATAGACAGATATGAAAAAGATAGAACACCGATAAGTCGGTTAAGTTGTCAATCTGAGCTCTATAACTATAATAAACAATTACGTAGATGCACCAAGTATATTGTATGAAACAAGTATACTCAGACAAAAATATCCTAGAAGCGTACTAGGTATGCTAATAATCCGCGTTATATTATACTATTACACACACATACCTTTATGTTTGAATACGATTATGCATGCGTATATAAAACAGATATAAAAAAATACTTGAGTGAATAGCAAAACCAGATTAAATCAGTTTTGGTTATTTTTTTACATATTTACACTGTTCGGTTACTTCATTTAGTTTGCAATATTGCAAGCACCCTGTATCTAGTGCGCTATGACGGACGCCTCAGTGGAATGTTAGCAGAGCTTAATAACTTATACACTACACGTCCTATTACTCTTTTAGGAATTTCATTCACTCCCCTATGAAAAAGAAAGCGTTAAATTAATTAGCAACAGAATGCATGGACAATGATGAACGGCCGACAGCGGATTTATTTCCGACGGTTGGTATAACTTTACGACTTTACTTGTGTTCCTTTTCGTATATTTCCATGTTTTGATGGTTTTACATGTTTCTGTTGATATTAACATCAAGCGTGAAATATATGAAAAGTGTTTTCTATTAGCTATAGCTAGTAACGAGCTGCTACGGCTTATAATCTCAACGTGTGAATCTGTCATTTTTTTATGTTAGTATCATTTCTATATTTATATTCTTAAAACGGTACTATTATTATTATTCAGATATTTGAAATTATTGTCTACGAGCACATAATTATTCATTTTTACGAATATTATTTCTAGCTTATATTGCAAGTTAAAGATGTTAGAAAGAGAAAGATGGTAAAAGAAGTAACATTAAAAACATATAGTTTAAGCAAAGATCAAAATGCTGGCACTTATTTGGATCAACGTATTAGCATTGCAATTCAGAGAGGCAATGCCGCCAGCATGATGGGAACGCTACCCACTGGTAGTGGGCTTGAGCACTTGAGTTACCTATAAGCTCGATGTCTTGTAGATAACTTGGTGCTTTGCTGTACATAGTTTTAGGAAATATAGGCAATTGGCCCGTAGTTATAGAAGGACATCAAAAAAAAAAAAGCTGGTAAAGAATGTAGCAAAGATAGGTGCAACTTCAGTTTTCGGTAGAACCTTGCACAAGATCTTACTTGATAATTTTCACCAACCAATTGCAAAGATGATGTTTTTTGTTATCCTTTTCGTTTTTTTTTATCTATACATTTATATATGTTCGTACTACGGAGATATGATACAAAAAAAAAAGAGAAGAATAAACAGAAACATTTGGCAGCCAGTTGAACACAGTTCAAATTACCTTCAAAAGAAACATCAAATTCAAAATAACTTCCAATAAAACGTACCACTGAATTTAAATTACAAAGAAACCTTGTTATTGTTTGAAGATTACAAATCATTATGTTAATACTTTTTATCGTTCGGCTAAAGATTCATAATATAATAATGTTTGCATTGTAATAACCAACTATGTAATATTATAAATCTGGAAGTTTGTATGTATGTGAAAGAAAAGCGTTGTTTCAAACGAAGCATCTCTGTTACGACTGGTTTTATATGGTTAAAATTTTGTACACATATACTGCATACATCCTAAATTACGCAGACGAAGCGGGGCACGAATAGGTAGTAGTCGAACAAACAAAACGATGTCCTTAAGCTGACTTGGTTGATTCAGCACTTTGTCCGTCCGTCTGTTCGCCTGGCCGTCCGCTCGTCCGTCCGTACGATTGTCCGTATGCCTGTCTGTCCGTGTGTTAGAGGCATTTAGCGTCTAACTAAACCATAAAAGCGAATAACTTCAAATGCTCATACATTATATAAAGCTGTAGAGCGAAGTCAAAAATGCCAGTATGAAATGATATAAATGAAAATATTAAGGCGCACAGAAACAAATACAAATAACAAACTAATTATAATTTAAAAAAGTTCTTAATCTCGATTTTTTTCTTAGCCTTATGCCTAATTACCTAACCTCTATTTTTTTCTGTATTAGGCATTTTTTTTGCGTAAAAAGGTTCCGGGTGAGTTACTAGTATTGTAAATTAGAATTATTTTCACGTGGCAGGCAACGTGGCTAAGTCAGAATTTCATATCAATCTAATTTCACTTTCAAGAGACAAAACTGAAGGTTCATTATTCATACAGATGCATGGTTTGTTATAGCGGTATCTGAAAATTTGTTTATTTTCAGGGTTCCTTATTTAAAAGGGAAATCCAAAAGTGGAATAAGGTCGCATTAGATTTGCGGCAAAGTGACAGGTAGATAAAGATTTCGTTTTTAATTTTTATTTGGACAAGCTATATTATGGTGATTGTGCCTTGATAAGAAGGTGGTCAAGAGCTTAAATGGCAAAATTAAGGAAAACTACTTATATCTATATCTATATATACACATATATTTAATACTATCTATAATTGTCTTGATTTTTTGTGTTTTCAAAACCAATTATTGATCAAGCGAAGCGAGATCTCTAAGTTGACTTGGATCGTTCACTTTGTCCGTCCTTTCGTCCATCTGTCAGAGGCATCTAGCGTAATAATAATTAACATAGAATATGTATTTGTCCCGGGGTTTATCTAAAAAACGGCTTCACACTGAACGCTGAAACTTATTTATAATATCCGTTATATCCTGTACTTGAACAATAAATACAGAGAAATCAAACAATTTATTTATAGAAAAAAGTTATAAGCAAGTAAGTAACCTTAAAAGTTTTTTAGAAAAAGAGACTATTTTGATGACCCATCGATAAAATAGCTTCTTCGGTGTGTAACACTTGTCTTAGGAAATATAATTTGTCGTAGCGCTACCAATTTAAAAATAATATTTTGTATATCATTTTGGCTTTCCATTTATCATCACTTACCATCAGGTGAGATAGATGTCAAACGCTAGCCTATCAGGGATAAAAAATCTCTATTTAATAGTTATTATGGTTACATGTATCGATAAAAGTTATAAAAAAAATTCAATGTTAAATGAGACGTTTATTTATACATTTATTTTTTACCGTAGGAACAATTATGGAACATTTGGTCATAGTAGGGTCATAGTGTAGTAGCAAATGCTTAGTTAAAAGCTGTACCTGTTACTTGAACTGCCCGTTGGCTTAGTTGAGTGGGCGTTCGCCTTCTAAGCAGGGGGAGGTATCGTATTCGATTCCCGGCGGGATCGCAAGAGATTTCCCGAAGGAAAATTTTTGTTTCAGGTTCTGGCTGTGATGGTGTGTATGGGGAATGTTTCCGGCAACCACGACACAGTCATCGAACTTTGTATGGGGCTGTGAGTATGAAATAAAATATTATTTTTAATTTATGTACTCGTATTATAATAACGTGACTGAGTTCATTAAATTTTTCGCAAACTCACTTACTATTTATTCAAGTTGTTCGAATCATTCAAATTGTCAGTTATATCGACACACGGGACGTTAATAAAACTTTTAGTTTAAATCACAAACTGTAAAATTTTTCCATGACTATTTTCAGCGAATAAATTATTGAACACATTTCGTTTGTACTAACGGTCTTTAATTAAAGATTCATGCTGTTGTTCCGGCATTTAGTAATTTACAACAATTTGGATCGGAAATGAAAACTAAAAGTGTAAATAGTAGGTACTTTACTGTTAGGTATCTTGGTGAGAAATTTCTAAAAAACAAAGTTAGATTTTGCATGTATTACTCTTTACTTCTTTTATGAGTAATTCACGTGTTTTTATTCTTCCTAATAAACGTTAAAAGGAATGGAGATTTGAGAATTGGATTGACCGAGTCTGTGTCTCCCGATAAGTATAATGCGGGAATCTTTAATTCACGAGTGAACAGGTATCTTCTAGGCAAACATGCTCTATCGGCGATAGCATCTTCACCTTCAGGTGAGATAGTGATGAGAGTAGTTGTGTAGTTGTGAGAGATTGCCCATCCTAAATTAAATAAAAAAAAGATTAAGTAACCTCAACGTTTAGGCTACATCGGCTGTGGTCACGAGACGCTGCATATTTATTTGTCTCGTGACCACAGCCGATGCAGCTCTGCTGAAACTTCGAGGTTAATCATAATAAATACAATTTCGATTCATCTATTCAGAACACCTGACACCACATGTAGGAGGAAAGCTCACAATCGTAACCGGTGGAAGAATCTGGGAGAGACATATTATACTGAAAAGCAAAACAATCTGATAGACTAAGGATGTATTTGAACTGCTCGTTGGTTTAGTTAGGTGGCGTTTGCCTTGATGGCAGGGGTGTCGGGTCCGATTACCGACGGGAAAAGAAGTTTTCTCCTCAAAGAAAATCTGTGTGTTTCCGGCACGACTCAAGTTATCGAAGTAAGTGTGGGGCTGTGTGTGTTAAAGCGTTTATGTACGTTTATGTATACGATAAATATGTAGGTAATAAATGGATAGGTTGTTTAATATATGTTTTTAAATTGAATATTGAATTGAAATTCAGAACAGTCATTTTATTGTTAAGTTGATACAAAATGATGCTAAGGGCTGACACAGAAATACTGAAAACCAATTAATTTTCCTCATGATTTTCCTACCAAAATTAATGACGTCATAATATAAGCATACAACTTACTCTGCATACTAATACCAAAGATATTGACTTAAATATTAAAACGGGAACTCCAAATAGTTTGATTTAAATATTTATATTTCTCAAGAATAACATCATGTTATGACGCAAACAAGGATATTATCGTTGACGGCGTGCTGCCCGCACCTCACGTATGACCACTTGTGCTGAGAATCCTAATGATGTGACATTTCGACCGATATCGATGAATGTGCTACTTTCCACCATTCAACTTGAACTCTTTCACTTCTCAGATATCTACGAAACTGTATGAAGAGTACTTAAAAATAAACAGTACTTAGAGGTCTTGATAGACTGGCTACAGTAACCATAGGTCTGCGACCGAGTTTACATGACACGCACTAGTTTTATTACCCTCATGTTTCTAAATAGCCCTCATTTTGTTCAAACAAATTATTTATATTTTACTACATGAACAGATCGTTTCCCAATCAACAGTTGACCTAAAAAGCATTTGTACGCAGTGAAGCGTTGACAAATTATGTAGATGGTATCAGCTCGGTGCAAATAGCTCAACGCATGCTCGCGTAATAACTATTTGTCTTCACAAAACTTGTAAATTACCTATATTGGATTTTTGAGAAACCAAAAAGAAGCTAGTTACGTGCACGTCCACCTTATATAGAGGCATCGGGTTCGATTCCGGTTGGGAACATAATGTTTCTTTCCAAGGGAATTTTGTGTTTCTGGTTCTGGGTGGGCTATGAGTGTGAAATCATTTTAAAAATATCTTAAGTTTATGTATGCGTACGTGTGTGATTAATTCCCTTTTCAACGGATAATTGATTAACTGCTAAGTAGCGGCTGGACTGATTTTGATGAAATTAAAATTGGGCATAGCTTAAAACTGGGTATAACTTATAAGCTATTTTTAACCTGATATACAACGAGATCAGCTAGAATAGTAAAACAATAGGTGTAAACTGTTATTAGTTGATTTAGATATTGGCTGTTGCTGACATTTTGTACCAATTCTCTAATGACCTAATATTTGTGTAATATATAAAACGTTTTGAACAGTAAAAATGTATTATTATTACTGAGTCAATTACTTTTTAAAGATACTATATGTATTCTTATGTCTTCCATATCTCTGTTAGATTCGATGTGTAGTAGCATGATTTACTTATTTGTAAAGCAATGGAAATATTACCTAAAATTTAGCGTATAATTTAGTATATATAAAGCAAATAATTATAAAATTATTTAGTGTTATCTTAATGAATTACTACAACACCCACATGTAAACCAGACTCAGGTGATATTTTAACTCAGATAAAATAAAACGATCACATTAAATTGTGGATAATAATCCTTAAAATTTCTATTAAAAGTATTTCTATACAAACTTCTGGATTCCAAACCGATTTAACGTATTCAATGTTTATTTTCTTCACTAGGCTGATTACAGTCCATACAGTAAACAATGTCAATAATTTTCTCATCAAATCAAATCGAGGTCACGCACATTAAAACAAAGGCTCTCCTCCTACGGAAAATGAATTTACAAGCCCACACAGTCCCCGACAGTGCTCATCAATAACAATTAAATTAATAAAATGGTTATAAAATGCTTCAATGACTATAAATAACCTCTATTATTGGTCGGTCCGTAATTCGAATGTAATTGATTGTTTACTTCCATTTTACTCGGAATGGAACCAAAACTAAGAACAATGATGTGAATCATACCATGTACAGGATGTTCGAAAATGTTATACTTATTTTCCTGAAAGAAAATCTAGATAAGAGTAAAAATACATTAAACACTTTGTTTAGCTTAACGTTGACGATAATCAACTCGCAATGTCAGTTTTTTTTTTTTTTTTTTTATTGAGATCCGTGATGAGCTATTTAGTAGCCTGATGGAAAGTGCCACGCTTTCCCATTTCAAGTCAGAGCAATCCGTTACACAATTCAAAACAATAAAGCCTAAAAAAAATTTTTTTATGCTCGATAGTCAAACATTCTCACCTGATGAAAAGTGATGGTGTAGCCGAAGATGTAGCATGCTAGCCTAGATGATAATTATTCGTTCTCGACTTGAAGACTCCCAGATGTCAGATGTTAAATCTATTTATGCCTCTTTCAGCTTTCCTGTTTTAAAGAAGTCATCATAATAGGTAGGCATGTAAAATAATAAAGTTGTCCCGTATGTGTTATTTTTTAAGTGAAAACTTCTTTAGGCGGGTTGACCACTTTTTGGGTGAACAAAAAGCGTGAAACTAGCGTCATCGTCACCGCACGCATCTCCTGAGGTATAATATGTGTGTGAATTATATATGTTAAATAATATGTATTATAAGTACTTATATGTAAATATTTATTTATTATATGTAAGTATATTCTGATATTATTATTGGTTTGTATTGTTTATGTAGTTTAAACAATGTATTTCTATTATTTTTAATCTATTTCATTCATTTTATCGCACCACCATCCCTACATTGTCTTTTCGTTTATATTTCCATCCAAAGGTTGTCTGGAAGAGATCGCTCTTAGCGATAAGACCGCCCATTGTACCTATCTTTATAAGTTTCTCTGTAAGTTGTATTTATCTTTTGGTGTCAATAAAGAGTTTTTGTATTGTATTGTATGTATACCGTGTATATATATTATATATAGTTTTCACTTCGATAGAAGTCAATCTTTGGGAGAACCCAAAAATTGCTCCGCGTGTTTTTTTTCAATCGTTTTTGCCTATGCATTGTGGTGGTTCTTAAAGCCTTATTATTTTCCTTAGCACCACAATAAATATAGTATAAACTAGTGGTTGCGTTAATAGATAAAACACTTGCCAAAATCTATTTCTATGTAAGCACAGTGCACTTACTCATCGCAATTTAATTAAAGTGATTGTCTCGCAACCAATTAACAAGATAAAATATTTGCAATATAAAAAAGAGTTGCCAACCAAAAAAACAAAACAAATTAATCGTTAGAACATCTGAATGCAACCACAATTACTCAGGTCACCTTTGAATTTTATCATCCATTTAATCACTCACATACATTAAAATGTTTTAGTTTCTATGATGATTGTATTTCGCAATAGGAATGGATTTGTCTTGCAACACTTCAAATTCAAATGATTCAGCTTAATGTTTAATTGTTAGCAAAGTTTCATGATTGGCATCTAAGAGAACAAAATAAGTTTTTTTTTTAATATAAGTAAGATGAGAAACTTATAATGCTGGCAAATGGTTATGACATCAAAGAATAGAAATCGTTTGACTTGTATCATGGACCGATTGTGACTGTGATAGTGTTTGTGATGTTAAGGTGTTTAATTTGTATGCGTTTCCAATCTAGCTCTCTCAATTTACGGTCTTTAATTACTTTTAAGTCAAATAAAGCCTATATTATGAAAATATAGAACATGGCTGTACTACTGAGGTTGGTCACTGCTCGCACTTAAGAACATTTTTTTAACTGAAACTTTCCCATCAAAGCCACAATCTTGGCTGATGACGACGATGCGGTCAAAGATGTAGCATCACTATTCTATATAATTTAAAATATAATTTTTGGGAAACATGAGATGATCGCAGGTTGTTCATTCCTTATTGTAATAACAATTAAATATAATGAGCATATAATACAATACAATTATTATTGACACCTTAAAAGAATTGGTACATAAAAAAATAATTTTACATAAAGGCTACAATGGGCGGTCTTATCGCTTAAAGCGATGTCTTCCAGATAATATGATTTATAATAAAAATGAGGAACAGAAATGCGTTTGCCCTGTACAGCTGTTCGGTTGTTGATTTACGTGGGTATAGAAGTCAACCAATTATATTATTAGCGGCCAATTTATCGTTCGTCACATTAACATATTATGGACGACTCATGTCGGAGGGAAGCAGGATTACGTATTTGATTTTAAAATTAATAAATCCATCATAATGAAGGCATTGGAGAAATGCTATCAAATTTCTATTATTGACAGGATAACTCACACATTCCACAAACCAATATTTACTCGAACGCACATACGCATACACAGAAACAGACAGAAACACACCCCTACACGCATTGGACACTTCCCATACAAACATACATTTAACACACACATACAATATACATTTAAGATTAATAATTAGATTTACTATTAAATTAAAATGTAAAATATAGTCAAAAAATATATTTTAGGCATAATCAAATTTAAAACATAATTATGGGAGAAGCCACTGGCTCCAGAAACACAGTTATTAACTAGTTCAGGAGCTTATGGATCAACATTAACGATGTACCTACTAATTATGTCAATAAAGTTATTTGTATTTGATTTGTTTTTGAAGTTGTAGTCCTAAATTATACCTGTACGATATTTTTCATCTAAAATCTTTCTAAGAATGGTAGGTAGGTATATAAGTAAAATCATCATCACCTTTCAATCATCATCATTCATCTCGGTTTAAAACGAAAATTTTGCTAAATAAATATAATTGTTTAAATAACTGAAATATGTACAAACTGAAGAACGTAAGTATTACTGAACTGCCCATTTGCTTAGTTAAGTGGGCGTCCGTCTTTTAAGAAGGGGTTCGATTCATAGCGGGAACACAAGTTTTCTCAAGGAAAATTTGTGTTTCTAGTTTTGGTTGTGATTGCGTGCGTAATGTGAATGGCACCAACGACATAAGTAATCGAATTTAGTGTGGGGCTGTGAGTTAAAGCGTTTATTTATAGTGTTTTAAATTTCTCAATTGCTACTTAAACCGGGTGACCTACAAAATAAGCGTATCATAAAAATAACAAAACATAATGTCGACAAAGAATAAACCCAATCGCTGGTTCCTTTCCGTGATGGGTAACACCAATAATTCGCTTATGCCACTATCTGCGGGTTAATATTTTCTCATGAAGCTCGACGTTTTGTCACACAAAATAACGTGTTTTATTGCCGAACGTTGCTCGCTAAATGTTTTACGGCAATTACAATAAAAAAACAAAAGCATATTGTTCTCCTCTCTCCCCTCTCGCGTTTTCTCGAGAAAAGAATGACAATCGTGTTGTTTTATTAATATTTATTAGCCGTTTCCAAAATACTTCAGCCGCTGGGATGCCGCCGATATTTTGCATTAAATTAAACAGGCTGAGGTGATTGTTATTCGCTTCCTATGCGATTCGAAATCGATTGTTTCGTTATCTCGATAAGTTTACGTTAATTGCGAGACAATAAGACTCTGGTAAGTAATAGCGAGTATGTGGAACTTTTTGGGAACTCGCATCAATATAACGTTTCGACAACGTTCTTTAAGGTTATTTTATTTATATCTTTTTGTTGTATAAAACGCGAATACGTTTGTCTACACCACAAAATAGGATTTCGAAATATATCTGTATAATTATATCTTTGCCCACGTTAAATTGTATAATTAGTATATTGGATTTCATAGGTTTACATTTTTTGCTGTTTTTCTAAAATAAAAGTACCATATAAAACATCAGCTATATATCCATCAGTGAACTTCCCAACAAAAGTCCAGACTTTTTTAGATTAGCCAGAACAAACAGATAGACGAACATTTAATTTTTTTTTATAAGTACCGCATTTAGTTTTATAATAATAGGTATGCATTTGGTTAAAAGCTGTTTGAGATTTACTTATATTTATTTGTAGAAAATATTTATAACAAAAATTCTGTTTGGTAGAGCAAGCAGAACGTCCATACAAAATCCTTCTTGAAGAACGCCTTGTCTATTTCATCGGCAAATCAAATATATTTTTTGCAATTACTGTTTCCTAGTAAGATGCGTATACATGTGGTTTAAATAATATTTCATATTCGCATCAGCAGCCAAGCTCGCTGACCGTAAACAGCAGCACAAGTGGCTCACTGTGCCTTTCTGTGAACCTCTCGATACCATCTTGATATCTCCACAAGCTCAAGTTATTTACTCATAACTCGATAACTAATTCCACATTACGACGTACAGGCCTAATTACAAAATCATTATAGAGTCCATTTGGATTTACACACAATAGTTTTAAGTAAATATTTTATATTCATAAAATAACCTATCTACAAAATCCATAAATAATTCTAATGACCGAATTCAATGCGGACACTTTAAATATAATATGTTGTTATTTATTCTGATGTTAAGTGTCAGTACCTACGGTAGGATTAAAATATTAGGAAACTTTGACCCGAGATAATTAGCATATTATTAAGTATTTTACACACGTATTATGAAGCGAAGGAAGAATATCATAAGTCATAATTGTTGCGATGAAATATGACCGCAATTCGTTTGATATTCAAATAGGAGGGTATGCTTCCGCTGCGCGATGGGAACGGATAGGACGAGCAGCGCTCGTCCGGCTGCCGGCAGCGAGCCGCGGCTCGATCGACGCATCACTCTCTCCGCACAAATACCCGCATTTTACGGCTACAACCGAACTGAATAATAACACGCTACATTAGTTTCCCATTATGCCTTCGAGACAATAAAATTTGCCCAATTTTACGATCACATTAATAATTTTATGAATGGTAGCAAACGTTTGAGCCGATGAAATGAATAAAAAGTATTGTCGGTCGGGGTCGATTGAGGTCGAATCGTAGGTGCTAAAACGTAATGGGATGCTATGTGATATCGGATGGCGCTGCGGTGTGCAGTTATGGATGCGGCGAGGTTGTCGGAGGTGGTGTAGCGTGGTAGAAGGGTAAATGTAGTAAATGCAGGCGGCGGAAGACGGGCCGTTCCCAGGGTATCGCTTGCACGGACGCCGGACGCTGGTTTTGTTTACTAAAACGGTGATATCTACCCTTCGAGTCGCACGATGACACGACATCTTTATCGATTATAGGTAAGTGGGTGACCGCATGTTAGCAGGTCTATCGATAGGCGATGTCATATAAAATAGAAATATCGATATTATATCATTCTTGAACATGTTATAACTTATTCATCTTCGGCCGCATCATCGCTTTCCATCAGGTGAGATTGTGGTTAAACGCTTGACTATCGAACAAAAAAAACATGTTCCCTAAATGAAACGGCATTAAGAAGTGTTTATTTATAGTACATGTATAGGCATACATGCATCATCCAAATAAAGCGTATTTTTTTCAACCTTTTTACTATAAACTCTCTTTGACAAGGTTCCAAATAAGCTATGTTAATGAATTTGCTCTAAAACGCGGTCAATAGACCTAATCTGTTGAACATAAACAGGAGAAATGTCTATTAAAGAATCAATATAAATAGGTACTGTGGAGGTACTATAATAATATGTACCATCATCAGCATTTCAGGACTCTCAAAGTAATGTAGAGAACAACCATCGATGAAGAATAATGTTAAACGTATTTCTTTTGATTTTCTTTTTCTTAATTAATTATGACCAACTTTTACTACCCGCACGATTTAACTGAAAACCAGCGTCGAATTTTTAATTTGACATAATGGCGACTTAAACCTTTTAGTCACAAAAATTGTACATAATGTTTTATTCTTACGTTGTTTGAGTCATTAATTTTTGTTTCAAATAAATGTATTTTTTTCTTTCTTTCTTTTTGTGGGCAGCCTAGTATTCCGTGATAGTTTTTTCAATAGATTTATTGTCTAAACTTCATCAAACTCTGGTCTTAACCAGACTGTTGACAAGCAGTTTGATCGGGAAATATGTTGAATAACTGCTAAACAAAAACGTCATCACATACAGGAGTCAATAATAATTTATACTTAACTGGAGAAGCATAAAGCTGATGCTGATGGGTACTTATATCGGTAAAAAAATTACTAAAAACTTATTATGAAGCTAAAACTATACTATCGATAAAGTTCATCTCTAGCGGTAAACTACAAGGATGTGCAAGAACATATCTCTATCAGGTTACGCGAAATGAAACCACAAAATCAGCGCGGCCGCAAAACGGAAGCCCTTTCGGAGGGCCCGCCGCTCTCACGAGCTATCTGTGACTTGTTCACTTATATATTTACCTACAATATAGACATACTTCCCTACATTGAGGTTTACCAGACAAATTAACCTGCAATTAAAATGCAAATATAAAATATTTAAAATTATTTCAATGCCTTTGACTTGTTGGTAAGTCATGATTTGATCGACAGTGATCAAGAAGCTATGTCTACAGTCCTACAAGCAACAATATAATTAGTCTATAATGTTAAGTTTGTTATACTGGATAGGCAAGCATTTGACTACTATCTAACCAAATGAAAAGCGATGATGTGGCCTAAGGTGAAGCATGCTTGTCTTTTAGATGCCTATTCACTCTAGACTTGTCGATCTTTCAAACTACAGTGCTACGAGAGTAGGTAGGTATCATATTCCAACGCTGACGTCATTCAAAAGAAGAGTATAAAAATGGTACTACCATATAATCCAAATAGAAACTAAATTCATAAAATTGACTAATAACCTCGTTTCAAAACATTTTTCAATTTATTATAGCTAGTGCCACGTTTAAAATTAAGTAAACCATCCAATTTGCATACAATAAAAAAAGATAATTTCGTCATAAATCTTTTATTACAGTCTATCTATTAAATTCAGTCTTGCATAAAACAAATACTAATTCTGTATCAGAAGCAAATTGCAGTCGTAAAAATGAACTCCATTTATGAGCATTATTCGGAGGCATATCGAAACTGTAGGTACTAATGCAATGCAGAGCTAATATAATAGCACGTCTTTATAAAGAACAATGTCAAACTCCCATACATCATTTTAGTTGAAGTCAAATAGCATCGTATATAGATAAAAAAAATATCTTACGTAAGGCCGGTTGCCTTCTGAGCTTCATTTTAAAAGAATTGTCGTTTTAGAAGGCCTAGTTATAGAGATATTAAACAAAACATATTTGTAGGTTATGCCTCGGCACACTTTGCCGATCTCTTTTTGAATATGCCTACAATTCAGACAGTCGTGAATTCGTGATAAAAGCCCATTCCAAAGAGCCACTACTACGTTTTAGCCCAAGTTTTAGCTGTTTACAAGAGTTGGACGAGAAAACAGTCGTCGCAGTTTTGCCGCGAAAGTGAAAAAATTACGTTTTTGATTTTGTATAAAGTCCAAAACCTGTTATTCTTCGAGTGTTAATGTGTAATAATGGTAGATTATTAACCGTTAAATACTTAGCAAACATGCATATGACATACTCTACAAACAAAAAAAATATATAATCGAGTCATCTGTTTGGAGCTATATGTCACAGACAGACAAACTTATAACACTCAACTATTTGTGTCAGGGTAAAAAAAAAACGGATAATATGTGAATGACCCTTGGAGTTGCTATGTTTTACTGGTAACATAGTGTCCTTTTGATACTTACAATTTATAACCTACCATAAAATAACCACTTTCCCGCCATCAAAATAATTCTAAGCACGTTCACCAATATTATCAAACGACACATCGAATTATAATTCAAAATTAGCCGACACTGCGTGTCAGTTTTTATGGCCGGCAGTGTACGTGAGGAGTTATAGGTTTCATTTGCGGGCGATAGACGACAATTTTCAATTTTCTTGCGCGTGCGTCCCATTTGAATATTTTAATTTGGGGGGAGGCGCGACTATTTCAATTTATTTTATGAACCCCTCTCACAGAAGGGGTACGAGACTCTCACCGCTTCAGATTAGTAAATATTTGATAGCTTTATTGCTCGGCGTGATATATTTATACATGCTTTTAAAATAAAGTGAAGTGTAAAGTCAGCCTGGGGATTCGATATCGGTACCTTCTGATTATTGTGGGGCTTTAACGGGTGCGGTGTGCTTGTAAGTATAATCTAAGTAAACAAACTAAGCAACAATTATTAAATTATATCAATAATTCAGAATAAAAATTTGATTGTTTTTCATTACATTTATAACACACCAGACTTAAGGGAGAAGTTATTTGGCAAATCAATGAATACATTAACATAAACATAAATGCTTTCACAATCACAGACCCACACTAAGTTCGATTACTTGTGTCGATGGTGCCTGAAAAATTCACATGACACACAAAATCACAACCAGAACCAGAAAAAATTTCCTTGGGGAGAAAATTTGTGTTCATGCCGGAAATCGAACCCGATACCCCTACTTAGAAGGCTCACATAACGATCGCATAACTAATCCAATGGGCAGTTAAACACATAACGGGCATTTCATTACACTTACTCTAAAGCGAATGACATTTACCATAAATAAAATTCAAACCTCATCAAGCTTGTTTATGCATTGTGATGATGCCTGTAAACACTGGAGGTAAATCAAGTTATAAAAAAACAAACGTTGCGACAGACATCATCGCCCTATCAGTAATTATATTTACCAAAACATACTGACTGCATGAGGTGCCAGTACCAAAGCGGCGGCTCATTGCGCTGGGGGCCGTGTTTAACGTCACACTGCTGCGAGTATGTTTCATCTAATAGAATTGCGAGCTCGTTATCTGCCCAGATTAAAATATTCAGTATTTGAGTGATTTCACGAGCGAGTGAGCGGCAAAGGGTTGACTAGTCGTTCTGCCCGCTTTGAACACTTGTGGGGTGTACCGCCCGCTTTGCATACGAGGAAATACTAGACAGGAGACATTAACATACATTTTGATTTTGTATTCATCTGGCTTATATAGTTATTATTCATTGACAGGAAACCTTGCATTTTCGACATTAATCTATCTACGTGGCAGTGGGACTGTAAACTAAGAAATGCGTTGATTTCTTAGTTTAAGTATAAGTAATTAGAAACCGTTCTAGTCGACGCATTTATATTTGAAGTAGAAAACGTTGGTAAATAGCACGATTTGCTAACATTTCGTTGTACCTAAGGAATAGCTAACAATGACTGAAAGCATATATCGAACAAGCGTGGTAAAAATGGTATTAAAGTTTCATGTCCTCTACAAAATAAGTTTTAAGTAAATTCAATTAAGTAGCTGACACATATCGTTAACCCAATTATCCTGGCTCCAAAAATAGTAGGAAATATGTCGCATCAAACGGCGATCAAGCCGCAGCAGTCGCATAAACAAAATGAATTGTCGATTTTCACTGGCTTTTTCCGCCGTCTGGCTCCATGAATAATTCCATTTATATAATGGCACTGACCGCATCAAATATTTCATTCCCAGTTTTGCATATTTAATGCTGACACAAACAATGTTTCGCAATATTTTAATTAAAAATAAATCGAACTGGGTATTTTATAGACGCGACTAATGACGTCATATCGTTATGTATATTTATCTGTACCTGGATGACCGAGCCTTAAAAATTTAATGGCCCAATTACAATAAGTGAAAATGGAAAAATCATCATTAAAGTTATAATGTCAAGAGTTGTCAAAATTTCAGAATATTAATGTCAAAGATAAAAATGTTACTAAAATATAATTATGTCATAAGTTATTACAGTCCCACGATTGAATATAAGTATAATTTTAATGATGTTTACAATTGTCAAGAAAGTCATTTACAGTGTAGTAGGTTTTTTCTAGCAGCCATTCTGTATATATATATATATACCTATATATGTAGGCACGTACACGTACCTACATATATAGGTAATAGGTACATGTTATTCGAAATACAATAGTCACTTATGCAGGTTAGATAGCTCTATATTTTACATTGATTTCAATAAAGGTACTAAACTTATTTCAACAAAGCGTTGAGTCATGTTTACTATAGAATTTGAATGGATCCGTCACGGCACTCCATACGTACATAATAACCAGCGGATGCTGCCGATAGATAAATATTGCACTCCACCCATGGAGAGCTAATTTTATGAGTGAAATTAGTTATTCACCTGTTGTTGCCATTTATTGTAAAACACAATGAGCGGCAGCGTAGCGCATCGGCCGCGCCCCGCTTTATTCGCGTATAACTACATCAAAACCAAAACGAAATCTATTCAAATCATGCGGAACCCCAATCATAGATATGCCACTGGTGATTTATAACAATCTAATTTTAATTCAATACAAAAACGCCCGTCACCGTTCCCGAATTTCAGTAACTGTCGTAAACGATGAGCGTGCTTAATTTAAACATTCATTTATTGGATGGATAAGTTTTAAAAATAAAACACCGTCTCTCATTGCCGGTATCGGTGTTAGCCTAGATGCGCAGCTTTTTCCCATTTTTCTACAGTGATCGATTGACTTGCTCCATATAATTCGTGGGGTACGTGACAATGTTTTTTTTGAATTACTTGAGCTCACTTACCTATATAGCAGGTACTTCATTGAATGCCACGACGAACTGCGTGATGATATTCCCTCTAAACAGGTTCAGTATTGAATAAGATTGAAGCTATCATCGGCACGTTTTTAATGGTTGTTAAATCTTAAATGATCTGATGCGAAATGATAAAAAATGCCTACTGTATTTAACAGTTATTTATTACAAAGTTCTTTACAATAATACCTATTACACAAAAAATCGGTATTGTTGATCTGTTTTTGCAGAAAAATCTAATTTTATCGATTCAATTAGTGTTAAAACATGTGTCCTGTTATGTTCTGGCTTCATCTGCCTTAATGTGGATTAAAACCTAAAAGTGTATTTGTGGGCATAAGATAAGGTAAGATAATTGTTTTTTGATAAAAACTGTAGCGTTAGTATTCGCCAAATCTCATTGCAGATAATGTTAGTACAGCTGACACATCGCGGGCGTCCAATATCACAAAATATGATTATACGGATCATACATATAATCAGATCATACAGATAATAAAGTCCAGACTACCTATAGATACAAACATCAGTTTATAATTATGTAATATGAAGATTCCCATCAATTCTCGTGAAAACAATGATGTTTTTTATTTTTTTGGGCATTTTAACTAAATAATCTTATCGAATTTCTTTTACGTGTCCACACATAATTGAACTGGAGTTGATATTAATCCGAATCTAATCGATTAAACCTCGCTACTGTGCATCGCCAGCTTTGCTACTCGAATATAAAAGAACGCGAAAAAAGTTGAACTCTTTCTTTACGAAAATAAGCTTCAATTTACTTTGTTTACCTACGCAGTAGTTATGCAGAAGTTTCTCCAGCTATCGATACTTAAAAATTTAATATCGACTCGAACAATTACTTATTGCCATACCTGACGCAATGGAATCTTTCGATTACTGGTTTAACAGCCCTTTTGTTTTAATCAGATAATTAAATTGCCATCGCAGTACCTCTGCATTATTTTATCATCATAATTTTTCTGCGTGGGTATGAATAAAATATATTTTTGTAGTTTTTCATGTCATTTTACTGTATGTTTTATTGGCCACCCACCCGGTTTTCGCATTAACGTCCAGCGTTTTATAAGATTTATTAATATTTCGATGATGTTAGCATTGGCGAACAAATATGTACATATTTATAAATAATTTTATGTCATTTTGACACAAAGTTTTTTTTTTGCGGCAGTATTAATTTTTATATATAAACGGCAACCATAACAATCCCAAGGTGAATAATTATGTATTTAGTTCTAATATGTTGGATTTATTGTTAATAATAATTGTAAGAAAAAACTTCTCAAGAACCAGAGCAGTGGTGGCAAACAGAAGCACGTATCGAAGGATGACTTGATGACCGGATCGGAACCAGTCAATAACATCATCACAATGAGTGAATGCCGAAATGTCTCGCGTCTCCACTCCCCGTGACCAGTACTGCCGAACGGTTTTGATACTTACACCATATATTTTTTTCTATAATGCCTCTATAGTGCTTGATCACTAAATTTACCTGTATTGATAAATTTTTAGTTCATTATTAAAAAACATAATCAGAAGACTCGTAGTGGCGCAGATTACAAACTTCTTAACATTTTTTTTCTCACGTGATTTATTTATACCTTGTCATATTTTTCTTGGTTCTACGTTATCTATAAAATCAGTCTTAATTATTAAAATTATATTTTCAAAAGGCATACAAATCTTTCTCTCTGCCAGTTCGTCAATATGTACATTGTAAGAAATGTGTAATTTTTTATCAAAATAAATAAATTACAATCTTTATATTATGTGTAAAGATCGAAAGCAATAGCATTTAAAAATAGCCTTAAATAGTCACAATCTATATTTTTTCTAGTTTCTACTTAATACGTTTATCGTGTTTTATCATTAAAAACATATGCAAGCACATGAAAACTATTAATAAACGTTTGGTGGGATGTAAATGTCGCAAATTTAAGGAGTTTGTTTTTAAAAACGATATTAAGTACAACGTTGTTGTAAATGTTAATATTTTTGCCAAATACGTGTTTCTACTTACACGTGTTTTTTAATTAAGTGAAACTATAAGTAAATAACATATACTAAATAATAACGTTTATATGTTAGAAAACAAATTTCGCAACAATATAAAATATATTTCTAAGTATCAACTCCTTTCATCCCCGTTTTGTGTATCGGTAGCACTAGAGAAGTTATTATTTTCCGAACTATGGTCATTAAAATTTTTGATTAACAACGTTTGATCCGTGTCGATGGATGACTTGCAAGTCGCTGCATATTGTCGTTTTCCTTCGAGGCGTTACTAAACGTTTTGTGTATTTTTTTACTGCCCCCTGTAGTTATTAGGTTAGATATTATCCTGGGTTATATCAGGAATGCGGCCGCAGTTCCTTTTACTTTCAACGGCTCGGTACCTATTTAATACGTTTTTTGTGAGAAGGAATTTCTTCAAATATTATTTTCGAACGAATCTTGCTGCGATCGGAGATAAGGTAAAGTTATGAGAAGTAATGAATATTTGTGTGTTGTTCGGCGATTCCAAACGGTCCCTCACAATCCTCACTGTTTTGATATAGCTAGCTGTTAATTCTCTAAATGAATCATGGCCATTGGGATGGTGCCTGATTTATTGCTGCCGATATCTATTTCAGAATGGATTGACCAACATGTCGTGTGTGGAGCGAACGCTACAACGGCACAAACGGCCCCACCTCGGCACGAGCCTATAGAAACCGTTCATTCGTCATCCATTATTCACGGCCTAAATTGCACAACTTTAGAGCGCCATTTCTAAATGACATCTAAATCTGTTAGTGTATTAACATTGTGAATAAAATTCATACAATCAATCTACATAAATGTCCGTGAGCGTCTGTCCATTAGTCAGCGAGGACAAAGGGCACACGTTCGTCTCGTAAATCAGTCGCATTGAGAGCGCTTGCCCAAATCGCGCTCAATAACCGATGTATGAGGAGCTAGCCCGCGCCAGCGGCTCGACCTGCGTTTAGGGTTGCCATTCTTCCTGTTATGGACAGTATAGTCGTCAAACTAAAAAGTTTTATCAGATAATAACTCTAAAGGCAATTTAATAAATATAAAGTTAGATAAAAATCCACCAAATGTAGAAATTTATCTACCTACACTTGGTACACATATAAAAGTTTCATTTTAAACATAAAACCAATTCATAAAGCAAATATTATTATAGATATGTTTTGTCTTAAATTATTACGTACTTTTTTAGGGTTCCGTACCCAAAGGGTAAAAACGGGGCCCTATTACTGAGACTTTGTCCGTCTTTGACTCTGTCCGTCCGTCCGTCTGTCACCAGGCTGTATCTCAAGAACGGTGATACCTAGACAGCTGAAATTTTCACAGATAATGCATTTTTCTTGCCGCTATAACAACAAATACTAAAAGTCAAATAAAATAAATATTTAAGGGGGGCTCCAATACAACAAACTTGATTTTTTATAGATAATGTTACGGAACCCTTCGTGCGCGAATCCGACTCGCATTTGGCCGGTTTTATTTTATCATGTTTATAAACTATGTAATTCGAAAATCCGTACGTGACCTTGCGTATTAAACCGTCCGCGTCGTAATATAGAGAGACTATATGCGTTGCTATTGCTAGTAGGAGAGCTACACATCTTTTATCATTACCAACAATTAACAACTTCTTAGTACAAAGCAAAATCTTTCTATTGAGTTTCAAATCTGCTTTTAAGATAAGTTCACATTCTAGAAAGTTGTTATGGATCTGGTGTCTACCGAGTGTTGTATTGCCTGGCAACCCTTTTGACTCGAGCCAATGCAAAAGTTTCCAGCCATTAACGACCCCAGACGACAAACATTTGTCATTTCGGGGTCACGTCAAGCAATCGCAGTGAAACTTAAGTTTGCTATTAATTTGATTGTGTGTAGAGGCACTTGAATAAAGCATGGCTCTAGTTAGTATACATATCATACAAATGAAATTGGAGATGAAACAATTGTCAATATTGACAACGAGGTAACACGCCAATTCCCGTTTTAATTTAATTTAAAAGTATCACGACAATAACAAATTAAACTAGGGAATGGGGCTATGTGATGTGCAGACGCGCGTATTTTTCAAAATATGATTTTATTAAAGTATTTCCGCCATTTATATTAATTTTTCCAGTATACTCTTCGTTTTAGCATCGCTTCGTATTCAGCAAAAGCCAGTACTGACTTATAAACAGAAACCGACGATTTCAAAATAAACATTTTTATTTTCATTTTGAAAAATTCCAAAAACTGCATCGACAAAAAACTTCCATATAATTATCGTAACTGCTCACAAAATTTAATGAAAATTGGTTGATATCAGCGAATTGAAAAGAAGAATACCCGGACATCCGGACATACGAAAGCATTTAACCCAGACTGAGACGTTGACGCTTCTCGCTCGCTCGATAACTTATATAGATATAATAAATACTAAAGAGCTATAAGCTTCCCTACCCTATTTACCGAGTAAATTTTTTTTATGATAGATAGGTAAGCATTTGACCACTATCTCACCTGATGGAAAGTGAAGATGCGGCCGAAGATGATGATGATGATGCAAAAAGGTGCTGGGTTAAGATATTAGAAACGTTAATAGGTACAGTATATAAATATGTATAATATATGATGTGATGATACTATATGTAACTATGTTCATTTGCTCCCTCTCAAAGCGTCGAAACTAATAATATAGCGGAATAATGCAGTAAAATAAGGTACCGCTAAATTTGTCTCAATTCTTCGGGAGATATAGGCTCCCTTTATATATATTTTCTCACTCTGTATTTTTTTTAATTCTAAAATATATAATTATGGCATCCAAACTACTTACTCTACGAATAAAGTAATAGATGTTACTTCATAAAATTCAAAATTATTTTTCACAGGTTCAAAATATGTATTATATAAAATATAAACGCTTTCATACTCATAGCCCCAATCTATGTTCGAAGACTTGTGTTGTTGGTTCCGAAAACATTCACATCACACACACAATCACATCCAGAACCAGAAACACAAATGTCACTTGTAAAGAAAACTTACGTTCCATCGGGTATCGAACCCGATACCCGATACTTAGAAGTCGGACGCCCCAATCAACCACCACACTAAGTTACCCACCACCCAGCTAAGTTAACGGGCTGTTCAAAATAAGTAACTCATCATGTGGTCATGTGGTCAAAAACTTTAAAAACACTAGGCCTGGAATGAATTTACCTAAAGCTCAAATACGGCTGTGCACACATACAAGCCGCGTTTGGTACTACTCTATGAAGATAACATACTTATTTATTTCTAGTATGTTGTTATTTTGAATTATAATACTTAGTAATGAAATAAAAAAAAGCTACGTATTAACTTGTACTAGTTTTGATCTATAAATTACTATGACATAAAATAACTTTGTCATGTAGGTACAAAGTAATATGTTTAATATAATTTAATATACAGCGTGGTAATGCAGCAAGCATTCTGGGAACTTTGCCGAACATTAAAGATCGTCTAAACCATCTTTAACCTTTTTTATAACTTTAATATTTATATTGTAAAACTAGGTCTCTGAATAAATAAATACTTTCATTATAATTAAATGTAGGTTTTGAAAGAAAGGGAAAAGGTGGTTCCAGCAATTTATATTTAGAAAGCCTGGTTTCAAGTGGAAGGCTATGAAGATAAATAAATAAACTTGTGTTAAAAACTAAATTATTATAACAAACAATACAAATACTAATTAAAGATACCAGTCAAAAACACACACGCATTCAATCATGACATTTGCAGGGGGTCTATTCCGGGCTTCGATTATCTTTACATCAACGTTGAATACGAACGGTTTTATTTTCTTATGAGCCATCGAATTGACTGAACTTTTAACCGATTGACTGTCGTATCAATTCGAGGAATTGCAGTTTGACGAGCAGAATAGACCTACAGTCCATCACTTGACACATCTCCCAATCAACACAAACTCGTCGACTTACTTAATAAACAAATTGAAGGGACTAGGAGCTCACAATACAGGCTAGCCTAGTATGAGTCCTAGGGATCACAACACATGGTTCACACATTATTATTATTAGTGTTATATTTTTTATACTAATGTACAATACCTTTGTAAGTCTACCAAATGAGTTTGTCCTAAATAACAATAAACAACATAAATTATAACAACTATTTCGACTTACCTTCACATTGCTTCAAACATTCGGCGTAACTCCTCAATATAAATATCTTGTTTTAATCAGCAACGTCGTTACATCAATACAAGATAATCAGTGACAATTCTGTACAAACTAAGTGGATAATTATTCAAAGTGCATAATAAATACCCTAAACGGTTATTAAGATATTGCGTTTTGGAGGAGAGGCGCGTGGCTCGGCGGGGGGCACAGCGGGCGGGCGCTACCGTCCGCCGTCCGGTCCCCGTTTACCGTCAACCGTCGGTCGTGCTGCCTAATTGTTATGGTCGACCCCGACTTCGCGCCTGACACCTTGCAACACTATGAAAAATGCTTCAGCATGCCTCGTGCTCACCATGCTATCGAATTCCGAGGGTGGCCCCTCTCAATGTATCACATAAATACGAGCTAAACTTTGAATTAAATCATTATTATCTAGATGTAGGAATATAGCAAAGAAAAAAATTATCCATTGCAATATAATAACTTTGAAACCAAAGAAACGTTGTAAAATACTGTCAACAAATGCAACATGCTGAATAAAATCAGTGAAGTAAACATTTTACATCAACTATGAGAAATATTCCCTACATCCTGTCCATAAAACATAATAGATATACCCGATCTAGTATCGAGTTACATCAAACCGCTTTAAACATCTTATCTCTATATCTGTTAAATATTGTCGCCACATCTCAAGCGACGCGCGAGGTAAAGGTGACGAAGCCAACTGAACCTCGACATATTAAAATAACGATGGGAATAAAATAAAAAAGTACTTATTTATGCATAATATGTTTTCGGGTGAATAAAAATGAGGGGATCCGTACAAATATCTAAATAAAAGAAGAGAACATCATAAAGCGGACGGGCCGAGCGCGGTAGATGCCGCGAGATGATTGCGCCCGCTGCGCCCTGGGCCCGGGACCACTATCATTTATATCAGTTCATTGCGGCTGTTTACATTTCATTCATAAGCCAGGCTGTCCTATCGTAAAACGTAACTTCATATTGCTTTTGTAATATCCGCCGATTCTTCGCTATCGACGTTTATTTTCTAACCGTTAAACCTCGCAAAGTCAATGACAGTTTTTGATCGGATCACGAAAATATTTCACATTTTTGCTAATTGATAAGAATTGAGGACATATTCTGAATGCTTACGCCTACATAAAGGGCGACATTGGTGTAATATTTTATGTCCATATAAGAGTAAGAATTTAATGAGTCAGGTCAGCCATTAAAATATGAATATAAGAGACAGTGTTGTGCTGGGAACAGCGATCGTATTCATTATTTTTTATTTTAATAAGGCTCGGCGTGTATGTGTCGCCGAAGCTCGCACGTTGCTCCTTATTTATTGGCCTATTAGAGATAACATTAAGATCAAGATGCACGGCCAAGGACCTTTGTTATAAAAATGTCTGCTTCATTATTCTTTGAAAAAAATTAGTGGGGTCATAATGTAGATATGGAAAAGGCAAAATAAACAAAGTTTTTGGCTGTGTTTTTTTAACTTCCTGTTGTTAGAGACAAAAAATGTAAAATCAATTATAGCTGATGGAGCTTTTTAATGACCCAATATAACTTAGTAAATTTATTCCAATGCATTTTTTTTTATAATATATTGTGTGGATTCATACGCCAAATGCTTATTTAAATAAGATTTGGCGTATGAATCTGTATGTATGTCTGTCCTAACTTTTGTAAAGCTCTATATTTTGATCGTAATAAATATTTGGCTCAAAATTTGACAGTATACATTGTGTTGCTATACTATAACGACATCCAACAAATAAACAAAACAATAATTGAAACGCAAGCAAAGCTTAAAAAACCGACTTCACGCCTGTATTTCGGTTTTGGCTTGACCGATTTCGATAAATTTTATATGGGTCCACCTCTGTACTATACTCTACTAAACAAAAAAAAACATCAAAATTCGTTCATAATTGGTGGAGAAACTTACAGTCGAATTGAGAACCTCCTTATTTGAAGTCGGTTGAAATCCTAAAATTTTATGACGACTATACGGTACTTATACGACTTCAATGTGCTATATCATCAAAACAGTAACATTGCCTATGCAACCGTTTTTACATGCTTTAACCACAAATACATAAAATATCAATATCATAATAACAAATACTAAAACCGGCTAAATTCGAGTCTGGCTCCTGCCATTGTGTGGCGTTACGGATCCCTCAGTATACGAGTTCAACTCGAATTTGGTCAGTTTTATTATCCAATTAGGTAATATCCACATTATGTCCAACGAAACTAACAGATGCCGGCATCCTCTCGTTATAATTTTTCCCAGATTTTTAATCCGAGTAATTTAAATCAATACTCATTATAGCCTTTCAAAGGACCGTCATCTCGATTTTTTTAACATAGAAACAAAGAACTTGTTTTATAATCTGATTCTTAAAGGCATCTTAAGTTTATGGTCCTCCCGACTTGATAAATAATCAAAAACGTCTACACGGTCCCATAACGAAAATCTGTTTTAAATGTGTCCCTCAATGAAATAACATTGCTGATATAAATCTATACGATCAGTGTCGATGAGGAGAGAAAAAGTTTTTAGTACCTTCACTTTTGAAGAGGCACATGAGTAAATTAGTCGTAAAAGTCATTTTTAACTCTCTTTTTCGGAGGTTGATAAGGGTGCCCTCCTTTAGTTGTCTTATATATAGAGAGCCGGATTATCTTTAATTATAATAATATATTTATTTATAAAGCTGTTTATTAATACAGCATAGTACTAATATTTCAAATCTGAAAGTTTCAGTGTGTGTTAGAAACGATGTATCTTTGGACCAATTAAGATAACATTTGGTATACATTATGTCTCTAGATCCTTAAATACAGGCTTTCGTATAGGTTTTTTATCTTGGCTAATGCGGGTGAAGCCTTGGAGCACACTTATAGAGTAATCAATAACTTATATAGAGAAAAATAATAAGTTTGAACCTGACACATGTCCAAGCGCCTACAATGGTCCGGTGAGGCGATGGTGGCTGTGCTGCGTCATAATATTAGTTTTTTTATGTAAATACATAAAAATCTAATATTTTGTAACCATCTCACTTTCAAACAATTTTATTTGAACGCGTATAGTGCTACCATATGTGTTTTAGTGTCTCATTTTGTTTTTAATGAATAACAGTGATCGATAAGTAAACCCTGTTTCTCATACAGTTACTTCAGTATGTAACTTGTAAATAATTTCTAATACTAAAACTCAAATCGGAATTACCATCCATCACCCATAGATCTGAAAAAATGCAGACATAATGGTGCACTCAAAAGTCTGAAGCATTCTAGGTCCTTTAAATTTGCTTGTCATACATGCGAGCTCTCACACAAATATATCAAGTTTGACAATGGGCGATAGTACACGTAAAAATTTGGTCATGTATGGCAGTGTGAAGTTTGTTGGGCCAGTAAATCTCAAGTTCGGCAAAGACATCGATTGGCGAAGAGCTGGAGTTTATGCGAGATGTCCTTTGTGACCTTCCACGTCTCACAGTCATACAGTACAGTTACAGTACAGTTCACAGTTTTTACATTAGATCGTAAAATTATGAGTTTAACTCTGAGTAAATTTCTGTGATTGCCGGCCGGAGCTGCGCGAAGGTAGCTCTGGCTTTGGTTTTGGCAATTCTAGAAGCGATGACGTCTTCGGCCCTCTTTTCTCTGTCACAACAATCCCGAGGTAAGTGGAAAAAATCACATCTCCAACGACCACCTGTGGGAACGCTGCAATGAAATCCCGATCGACCAGCAGATCAAGCCCCGTAAATGGAACTGGAAAGACCTCACTCTCCGAAGGGATAATGACCACATACCGAGGTAAGCCCTAGACTGGAATCCCAAGGAAAGCGAAAACGTGGTCGTCCAAAGCAGTATTGGCGGCGAGTCGGCTTTACCCATGATTAGATGAGCTTGAGTCCGTTTTTTTTCAGGTCTATGGTTTCACCCTGCATTTGCCTCACGTTTAGTGCCTGCTAGGTGTATTAACAGGCAGGAAGTCAGCAGTAAACCGACGCTTCGACACTCATTTATGACACGATATCTATCTCAATTAACATGCTAATGCTGTAGACTAATATTATAGCATTTATGTAGTATTTAAAGAAACGTATACCTACTTAAAATGATAGACCAGAACCAATAAACATAAAATGTAATATTAATACATTTATTTATCATGGCTATTGATTATTTTTTTAGTTATTAAATGGTCGGAGTATATCGTCGTTTAAACATCTATTAAAGGGGTGACAGTAGAAATCGGTATGATATAAGAAAATTATCTAAAACATTCATAACGTTAAAAAGAAATAATCGAATCGGACAATATATTTTTTCGAAACAATTTTGCTCCTTTATTTTACATCACAACAGCTTGAACGTTTTTTTATATACGCATATTTATTACGACAAAGACGAAGACATATTCAGTTAGTTTTAGGGCTCGTTTTAACTAAATTTTAATTAAATTATAAAAAAAATCGAAGATGCATAACCGCCAAAATATAAGTTATGCAATATTCAAATCTTTAAATGCGAGCGTGTAAGGCTGATAATTCATTGTGATAAAAAAAATACTCGTTTTATATATACCTGGTTACACGACGCGTCATAATGTTTTAGATACCAGTTCTGTAAGCGACAGTTGTATTATGTATAACGATACCAGTTCTGTAAGCGACAGTTGTATTATGTATAACGACAATGATGAACACGGTTGAATTTTTAGCTCCTTTGGTCACTTACGTTATTTTTCAACATGTTTCATATTCTTTATCGAACAACTACGAGAATAAATCACAACATCGCTGGATAAAATTTTATGCCATTAATTCCACGGTACTTAGGTATATTTGCATTGAAAATCAAGAGCCTGGTCCTAGAACAGCCAACCTCCTGTCAAAATCACCGTGGGCGGTCTTGAAATCTCTATTTTATTAACAGTCCGCGTATTCATTGATCTTATACTGCTTTCATTTCGATCTCCAGATTGTAATCATAAAATCGACGGCTTGGCAGGCGAGCATAAATTGTATTAACTTTATAACACCAAAAATGGTCTGACACGATCCTCGTTTACAAATAAA
This sequence comes from Lomographa bimaculata, assembly GCA_948107665.1. Lineage (NCBI taxonomy): Eukaryota > Metazoa > Arthropoda > Insecta > Lepidoptera > Geometridae > Lomographa > Lomographa bimaculata. The sequence continues at coordinate 11,796,102 of OX403587.1, read as the reverse complement.
TTAATTAAGCTTACCAACAGCTGATGTCAACACGCTTATAAGCGACCGTTTATGCGTAAATTTCGCTCTATACGAACTCTGCGTACCATTATTATTTTATACTCGCGTACAAATGGACGATAAAACATCGTATGCAAAATATTGTGGTACCTTTATTTATACGCATAATTTTCGTTTCATTTGCAATTCAGCTACATAATGAGGCTATGTTGTAATTACAATTCATTAACTCTGGATTCACACAGAAGAGTTAAAGGCAATTTTTATTAATTTGTAGTTTGTACCTATTTTAATTAATAATGTTTTATATTGTTACCTATCATTAATATTTGATGGGTGAGAATGATAAAACATTATTTGCTGATAATAAACATAGTTAATTAATACTATTAAACTTATCAATTGATTTAGGTTAAGAATTATAAAACATTATTTACTGATAATAAACATAGTTAATTAATAATATTAAACTTATCAATTGATTTAGGTAATACAAAGAAATAACTAATTTTCTTATTAAGAATATCATTTTATTTTTATTATGAAACTCTTTCACATTCTAAGTTCTACATTTCTTACAAACTGCCGGCAACATTCACACCACACCCCAGACCAGTACCAGAAACACAAATTTTCCTTAGGGATAAATCGTTTGTTTGTCGATCCCGATGCCCGAGGGCAGTTCTGTTATGAGATCAAATTACAAGTTGCAATTGTGCTTTCCTAAGTTTGTCGAGTCGATTGCAAACTGCAGAGTCTCGGTCATCGACGTAAGGCAAAGACTATGGTTATATTATTTTTCATATAAGGTTTGGTATAGTCTTTCGGTATTCTATCGCTTGCATTTCGGAGATTTACGCAGAAATAACAAGAAGTATTTCACGGTGTGTTAAACTCAAACTCAAACGTTAATTTGCCAGAATACATATCAAAAAGGTCTTATAAATAATATTATGTACAATATATTCAGCCTGCATGCAGACGTGCAAATTAGCTTTTGTCATCAAACATTAAGACCAACGGACCAACGTCACCCATTTATGGTTCATCATATACTTCTATGTATATTAGGTATATTCGTTCATCTACCGCGATCGCAAGGAATGGATTTTTGTTTGCCATATTGTAGGATCGTTCTATTGCATCAATGAGTATCTTTAAGGCATTCTTCTTTCTCTGATAGTTTTCGTTCTACTTCTCATTCTGTTCTGGGTCTTCATTCTGCTTTATTTGGGGAATATCACGATATTCTCCAAATGCTTGTAAACATGGAAAAAACCTTTCCTCCCGCATCTCGCACGCAATTACACCATTTTTCTGTTCATATCCAACAGGCTACAACATTTTTGAGCGTTGATTGGTTCTCATTTTCTCTTCATTAAGTATATTTTTTTATTAATTTGAATCTATATATAACGTTAACATTTTCCTATTTAAACCAAACAAATAGGTATAATTTTTCGCTCCCAATGTGCACACGGCCTACCGCCTTAAGGTCTTAACGCCATCCTATTTGCGTAAATTCATTAATGTTGAGCGTTTCTTATTTTTAAATTCGCCTTCGTTAAAACAAAAGCAAGAAGGTAATAAAAGTAGCGTAATAAATATCCAAGAAAGTTGTTTTAATTTCTTCTTTACACGGAGTAGATTAGGTACCAGGCGCGATCGGCAAAACTTCCTTGTTTTTAATTTTCTTTAAAACATCCGACTTTTTTCTCTCATTTTATTTTCAGTGAATAGGTGGAAGCCTTTCTTACTTACAAAACAAATATATCTTTGGAACGAACAGCTTCGTTATAAGGCCATTTTGGACCCTAATGACTTTGTTTGAAGTTCTATTATCTGACGAAGGAAGAGCTTTTTCCACTTTTTAATTGCTAAGTAGAATTCTAACTTTACCGGGCGCTTCAATTGTTTTTAGAGATCCGTAGCCCTAATTCGGTGGGACTGTAGCTACAGTGATAGCCGGTTTCGTCAGGTTTTTTTACAACTTCTTTTGGATAGTTATTCTGGGTGATATACGTGAATCAAGTCACTTACTAGTTTAATCACAAAGCAGAAATCAACTCATTTTTTTACAAACGAAGTGTTTAAGTAAACGATAAGTATAAAGTAATTGCTATTGTTGCTATATAAATATATATGGATAAATATTAGTTATAAACATGTCATACATGCATCGCGGTAGTTTAATTTTATCTATTAATGAAATGTAAAATAAAAGCATAGTAGAATGATAATAGTCCCTATTTATAGCTCATATAGGCTAGCTGTAAGCGATAATGTGGTCGAGCGTGGTAAACACGCTAGATCTGGATTGTGAGTGGATGTTGTTGAATATAGCGATGGGTTGATCGTAGGATTCAATATCTGTAATCTATATCTGTATTCTAAATAGAGCTATATTTATTGCATTAAGTACTATATTGGCGATTAAAAAATAAAACACAGAGAAATAACTTCACTAATACAGTTTTTGTTTTTCACTTCTCTAGTGGGTGCAACTTAAATATTAAATCTTTAATGTTAAATTAAGTTTTAATATGTTACACTAATTGGGTACGTAATTTTTTTAAAAGATTGTCGAATTTGATTCCGAGAATACATACCAACTGACAGAACAGCGCACATTAAAGTTGAATAAGCGCCTGTCACAAATGTATGTAAGTAGCGATTCTAATATCGAATGGCTACATTCTTGATCATGGGAAAGCATCAAAGCATCCGGGGAGCAAGTAGATTTACCATATTACATTGTGACAAAATAGGACTTAAGACTATAGTAAACGCGGCAGCAAACGACAAAAGTAACTTTACATAATGTCGATAATGTATATTTGATGAATGCGTACTGAATACATCTTTGTTACAAATACATTAACGTTCTATTATTCACTTATTCACACGATAGTCTATATTTTAATATATTTTTCATACCACCTACTCGACAATGTCTAAATACATATCACGCAATCTCAACGTGAAACAAAGCATTATATAAATTTACCCATGAGATAAAAATCTCAATTGACATAATGTGATTGGAATTTGTAACGTTAAAATTCGTATGTAAATTTTTAGCCTCCATAGGCACAACACAAAAAAAGTAATTTGAAAATAATATTTTTTTGTTATGCTTTCTTTATCTAGGTCTTTATTGTTTCGCCGAAGGTATGAGTTGGAACATCGGTTGGAATCATTTTCCATAAGTAACTCGGGAGGGGTAACAGAACAAGTCTCTATTACATGTTAATAAGTCATGTTACGATGAGTCTGCTCATTTTATCTTTATCATATTGTAAGCAATTTCTAGAATTTTGCCGTTTTTATTTTTCTGATAGCTAAAATAATCACTTTAAAATCCCTACTCACTCCTACTGGTTACGCTAGTCTACGGGCCAGTTGCATGCATTTTTCAAACTAAATTACAATTATATATATCTAATATTTGGACGAAGCAACTCGTAACCGAAATGCTGGCAAATATTTTGGACAGAGATTGAGCATTGCCATTCAACGTGGCAATGCTGCCAGCATTTTTGGTACTTGTCTACTGGTAGCGGTCTATTAGATTAAGTTTTGTACATATTTATATCTGGTTATAGTTATTTTTGTTTAGTTTTAATTTAGTTTTTAGTTTAATGTAACATAATAATGGATAAATATCTCTAATGTTAAGGCATAAAAAAACCATTAAATCAAAAAACAAGTTAATATACAAAAAAATATAATATATACATATATTTTATTATATTATTATCATCATATCTGATAGCTTAACTTTTGACCTTAATATAACCTGTTCTGACGGTAGCTGGGGATAGAATTGGAGCTGCACGGAGAAAAAAAATTAGAACAACTAGACTGCTAAAGTTCTCAGACACATATTTTCTAGTCAAAATTACAGTCACTTCCTACGTTCTTTTTACAAAATAAGCTAGTTATTATCAAAGATTTTTGTTATTGTTACCATATAGCAATAGTTGTCACATATAGCACTAGAATATTAGTAAGAGGCTCTTACTAACATTCTAGTGCAAAGAGACATTTTCCTCAGTGTGGTTGCCAATTGACAACTATTGCTGTTTGGTGATAGTGTCTCTACTTGTAGGTAAGAGTGGACGACAGACGACTGGAGTGCTAGTTAAGTTGTAGCTAGGCGATTATTTGAAAATACCCTATCACCACCACATAGAATTCACAATTGAGTTAAATGCGTTTCAGCCGCGATTCAACACCGTCAGAAATTGGCGAGAATTTATTTTTTGGTGGTAAGATATATCTTTTCATGGGTACGATTAGGCGAGGGGCATAAGTAGTCGTAATCTCTTTAGATTTAATGTAAATTGACAGTATACACAATTTAGTGTACTTCCAATATATTTTTTCCTTGTAAGTGGGAATTGCTGGACAAAGAGCGTGTGCCTAAGGATATGGATACCCCAGCTGTGGGCGAATAGAGCGAGTCTCTCGCCACAGGGTCACGTTATCAACGCACAGGCCCATTGTGTCGTCCGCAATATTGCAAGCTGTTCGTAGAATTCAGCCGATTTTAGTGATTAAACATAGACGGCGGTCATCCGTCGTCAAAGAATGTCCGACCGGTAGACTACACTTATCTGTTTTCTAAATTCTGTTTCTAGCCAATAAACATACTTGATGAAATGTAATATTTCTATCCTACTTCTTAGTAAGGATTTATAATATTAGTAAGAAGTTCTTACTAATATTATAAATCCTACTTCCTACTTTATAATATTATAAATCCGAAAGTTTGTGTGCGAGTATGTTTGTTCCCTCCTCACGCTTTAACGGCTGAACGGATTTGGATGAAATTTGGAATGTATGTAGCTTATACCGAGGATTAACACATAGGCTAATTTTTAAATTGTTAATACCGGGCGAAGCCGCGAGGCACGTCTAGTCTTTATTTATATAATTATTCAGTACGTGTGTTATGACTGAACTCCTCCTAAACGGCTGGACCAATTTTGATGATATTTTTTATGTGTGATCAGGTTGAATCACAAGTGGTTTAGATTTACTATTCAATCCGATAAATAATGTTTTATAATTTAATCAGGTAAAGCCGCAGGGGACTACTCGTTTATGTATAAGTTTAGTTTGTTAAATAATCAAGATATAACACTACTCACAAATAAATATCAATGTGTAAGTAATAGTATAAGATGTCACTAGATCTTATTAAAATCCCTATAAAAATTTTTGCAAACAAAAAAACTGTTAAATTATATATACTCATCTTCGCAAACAATACACACACAATATTTATGTTACAATATTATCAGTGTGAAGTGTGATCATTAATATTTCAATACAAGGCACTTAGCAACTCCATCGGTTCTACAAGTCGACAAGTGAGATTCGTTGTAAGACAACGGTCGTCAAACCATATTTATAAGATGCTTTTGCAACCGTCTGTAAAGTTTTGACAGGAATGTCCGCACTAATCCTTACCAGCAAGCAAAATAACGACAACTACTGCAAAAATCACAACTCCAATAACCTCAGTGTTACTGTCACTGCCCTTATGTAAGTACTAGCTGTGCCCTGCGGCTTCGCCCGCTATTATCAAATTAAAAAGTAACCTTTGTGTTAATCCTAGGTATGAGCTATGTACATTCTAAATTTCATCCAAATCCATTCAGTGGTTAAAGCGTGAAGAGGGAACAAATATACTTACACACTTACACAAACTTTCGGTTTTATAATATTATTAGGATTGTACTATAACATGTTATATATGTTAAAGTAGATAGCATGCCCTTGATTGCTATCAGACAATCGTCCAGCAAGTCGATTTATTGTACAAAAATTATAAGACCAATAAAAATTATGAGTATCAAATCTCTGGACCCTTGCATTGGAGCACCATAAAAGGAGATCGCGTTATAGTTTGCGATACCAATTAAGCTATAAACTTAAAAAATAAGCTGTAAAACTTAGTGGTCTCTACTGTCTTAATGAAATATTCCACTTTGATTATTTATTAATGTCTGCCGTTTATTGGACCGCCATATAATGAGGATAAAATAAATATTGCGTTGTTTATCTGTCTCCAGGTTTATGCCAGGAGATGGTATCTAAATGATTTCTTTGAAGTCGTAAGGACACGATAATTGAATATTAAAGTGCATATTTTATATTGATATAACGTTTTAGTAGCGCAAAAATTGATCTGCAATATCTATGTGACGACTCAAATGGAGTTATTGCTTAAAATTAAGTTTAAAATGCATATGGATAAGGTATAATACTGGCACATACTATTTACATTTAAAAAATTGGTAAATATTAAGTGTACATTTAGTTTACACAAGTAGAATTAGACCAGAAGAGAAGTTAAACCATGCATTCGTAAACCGAGCTTCTTTTCACATCCAAATACTCGTAAATCTATCTTAAGAAAAGTAAAATATAACTAGAAATCTTAATGCTTATTAAAGACGATCAAACTCACCAAGCTGATCTCACTAATTGGATGTTTGATAAAATAATCCATTCATAGATACCTGATCAAATGGATAGCGGCTGTAAATCGAATCTAAATCCATTTTCATCAGATGCTTAATGAAGGTGTAAAAAAACCTGTTAAATCCATGGATCTCAGTGGGTTGGTAATTAATCAGGTGCCTAGATTTGTTCGCATTTTCACTTGAACATACCGCTTCGACCCAGTAGCTGCATATTAACTAGACTTAGATCAATAAAGGCCAAGAAATTATAAACAGTTTATTTAAACATAATTTCATTCGCTAGCTCAAATTAAGCGTCATTAAAGTAATAATTGAGATAATAACTGGACAATAATGAATTCCCTACACCGACCAATTTATTCCATCAAAGCGACTAGACGTCGGCATAAAACAATCATAAGCATTAATTAGGTAAAAGCCACGCAAATTATTGGAAATAAAACATCTCGAGGGTGGTCTAATTTACGTTTCGTTCGGTTCGGAGTTTAAATTATTGAAATGTAACGTCATATTAATAAATTTTCCGAATGGACGCGGCCGCGTATGTTTTATGTATGACGTTTGTACATGACAAGTCTCGGGCTAATTAATGTAAGCGTTGTGCAGGAGTTAATTAATTGTCGGCGACTCGTGTAGCGACATGTAGCGATGTAGCTCGCATGAAACATTTATTAAATTCATAACAGTGGGGCTAATTATGAAACATGGACGCGCCTCCGCTTTGCGCCACCCGCCGCGCTCGCTGCTCGCGACCGTGCTTCGGTAAAAACTAATGTCTGCACTGGATTTTCTCGTTTATTAAATTACTCATGTACTGTAACGGAATGTCTGCGACTGCCACGTTGTAAATACCTGGGTTTTGTTACTTCAACGATACTCTAAAAAGGCTATTTAATTTTATTGCGCAATTCATTGTCATTCAGTTATTTTCCTTAGTTGGAAGGATTTTCTATATTCTTTTTAATCAGCTATATACCTAAGTGTACTTATCGACCAGTTAGCGCAGTAGGCAAGTGTTTGCCCTTTGCGCCGTGGGTTGATAACCGGCAAGAGCACGATTTGTCTACCCAAGGAATATTTATGCTTCTGGTTCTGGGTGTGAATGTGTTTGATGTAAATGTAACCAGTACCCACGAAACAAAACTTTAAACTTAGTCTGGGGCTGCAAGTGTGAATGCGTGTAAAAGAAATAATTTTAGAGACTTACCCTATTTACCAAACCTTATCTATTGTGCCAAACATGTTTTGCCACAAAACACCGTGCCTGTGACAGTACCGAACGTACGGTCACTGGTACGGAGATGTAGAGTGAGTTGCCAATTACTAGACCTATAAGACATAAAATCTCAGGTTATTCTCAGGAAAGGAGTGCATTGCAGTGCTACGCAGCACTTTTTTAATTCATAGTGTTGGCTCTGCCGATGTACTTACATAGACAGGCGTGTCGCTTAGAATAAGAATAATTTTATAAAAAACGAACTTCTTGATTATCTTCTTTTTTATTGTCAATACAAAAATGTATTAAATAATCTATTTGTTGATTTGCATAACAACTACCATTAAATTGAAATTGGTGCAAGGAATAGCTTTTTGTTTGAATTTACTCAGTTAAAAGTCAGGCGTATCGTTCAGCATTTGGAGAACGATTTGCTTTTCACTTTTAGTCTTTGAAAGAAATATATTGTTTTTACCACCGTCGACTTACCGCTTATTACAGTCCATCGACTTGAATTTTTTTCTGAAGCTATGGGCTTGATTCATTTTGATTGATATTGCCACAATGTCGTAAACTCGGCTATTTTTATCGAAAACAGGGCTGTTTTTGAATATATTTTTCACAATACGGCGTCTTGTCACCATATTTTAGTTACTGTCGTATGTTTAATGTTACTTGCAAGATTAAGACAAATTGATTGACGTAATAATCATAAAAATCGGCCTACGAGTTTGGTCTCTACAACGCCACAAAAGGACGAACATTCATACATAGGCTGATAAGCGTTGGTAGTCATCTCGACCGCCCGGAACTTGACCACGCAGTTGAGTCGCTACTTTAATTTTAATTATATAAATTATTGGTAGTTTACTCGATCACTAGAGGCAATTTACCCTCATTTTAAAAATGAGTAGAGGTTCAAATTATAGTTCTACAATTGACAAAATATTGCTTGGCCTCATTAACAAGTAATAAAAAAGTTACTTTCATGAACTCGATACATCTTTTTGCATTACTAAACCGGAACCATAAAATTTGATTTGATCCCTCACAGTTAAACCATCTGCAACAAAGACTCGAAACAACTTCTGTTAAATATTTATCAACGAATTTGTATGACTAATAAACTAACGAAATCAATTAAACAATTTTTTGTATGCGACAGGTTTTGTCGAAGGTCGTTACAGGATTTTGGCATTTTACATGAGTGTAAACAGTAGCTCAACTTTGCTAAATCAACGTGGGTCATTTTTTTATTGGGATCTAGTTTTGCTCTGTTTCTTTGTCCATGTTAATCAGAATATAGAAGGCTAATGTTTCTAGGGACTAGACTATTCTATATTTGTATAAAATTACATTTGAATCCGTCTAGCCATTACAGTTTGCATGAGTCAAATGTTGAGTTATTATTGTACTCGTATGATGATTTATTATAACTATAGCGTCTTCTTATTTTAACAGATTTTCTAAATTTTTTTTAGTAGATAATATAAACACTTACAGCCCCCACACCTAGTTCGATGACTTGTGTCATGGGTGCCAGAAACATTCACATTTACACACATAAAACACCCAGAACCAGAAACACGTATTTCCTTTGGGAAGGAAATTTATGCTCCTGCTGGAAATCGAACCCAGGGCCCACAACGCAGAGGACGAATACCTGCCCACTGCGCCAACTGGATCGTCAGATATTAGTACAAGTGAAATAAGACAAATAAGAAGTTAAGTGTTAGACCTTATATTACTTGGTACAACATTTTTGAGTCTATACAGACCAATTAATATTATAATATAAAAATCTAAAAGTTTGCGAATTTTGTATCGGCAGAATGAGCGTCATTATCGGTGATGATGATGATATCAGATATGTGATGTGGTCTTCACCTACCTCAATGGGAAAGTGGCGTGAATATATGTATGTATTATAGGTGATGAGAAAAGCAACTATAAATTTATATTAATAGCATATAGTACATTTCCAAAGATGACCTACTGTACTTACGTGTATTGCGTCTTAAGCGTGACAGGGCTCAGCGCGTGGATATCAAACAATGCAGTACCGCGTTATTTAAATGGGTACTTAATTCTTTAAAAACATGTCTTTACATTGTCATTTCTACATGCTCGAATACATTTACGTTTCATTTAAATTTGCTACTGCTGTTTCTTTGTCAAACACAAATTTTAGTTAAGTTTACGAAAATATAGGCTATTGGCCCTATTTTTAGCCCTAGTAGGTTTGATACGAGTATATTTATTATAATAGATCCTAAGTCGTATACACCAATGTAGGATAAGTAGAGCCCGGTAAAATATGTGTTTCTTGAGATTTGGCTATAATGATTTGTATCATATAGGTCATCTTTGGAAATGTACTAGGTATATGTTATTAATATACATGTATAGTAGCATATTTATCTATTTAAAAACTTAGGGAAGTAAGTATTTTAATTTATTATATTATTATGTGTTAAATTTATTAAATGAAATTAAAAATGCTTTTTCTATGTAATTTCATGTCATACTTCTTAACTTGATTGTATGATTGTATATGTAACCAATTTTTGAAATGTCTGTTTATCATTCATTCTGCAAGATAAAAAAAATATATTCCTAACACCATTTTTTTTTTATGATGGATGCTTTTATATTTGAAAACAAGTTAAACCTATTTATTTACACATTGTGTTGTAATATTTTGGTTTGATTAATAAAAAAATCTTATTTCTTGTCTTTTTTAATAATAGTTACTGCGTAATTATTTTTGCGAGTGCAGTGACATTTTTGTGCGTTTGATAAAAGTTATTTTAGTTGTATAAACATACAAAAATAAAAACCCTAATAGGAAAGTCGTAAAGGCATAGCTTTAAAACCATGTTAGTAACTAAATGGTCTCTCTATAAAGAAAATATTATGTACTTTATCTGCTTAGCATCACGAACTTATCTAGTTGTTTACGTAGAAAGGAAATATAAGTAAATTTGAACCGTGGTTACCGTTATTCAGAAAAAGCTATACGTGCTGGGTCAGTCAAGCTGACCAAACATCGGAAATTACGTGCTGAAAGTTTTGTTTGATTTACATAAATAGATGTTGACGTTTTTAACCAAAACAAAAAATGGTATCACAGATAATATACTGTAGCATTACTGTTCATTAAGTTCAACATCATAAGGCATATAATAATTATCTTAAACTCATAACACAGCCTCATTCTTACTTTAACACCCAGAAATAGAAACATAAAATTCCCTTTGTGACAAAATTTTATATCCCACCGGGAATAGAACCCGATACCCGCTGATTATTAGGCAAACACGCAATAAACTACACCGGCGGCACGTCTACATTGTATACATTCATCATAGAACAAAAGTTTAAAACGAATGCAAAATCTAAACAAGTTGAACAACGAACATGTAATTCCAACTCCTTGTAAGTACATAGGAACACTGCAACACCAAGACTAGCAACACTATCAACGTAGCTATACCGAACATGAGCATCAACTGTCGTGGTCGTCCAAGTGCGAAGGACTTTGCATAAAGTGGACACCTTACATCAAAACAAGTGAGGAGGTTTGCGGGGGTGAGACGCGGGGCGGGAGTGGGGCGGGCCGGGGGCGTGCAGGTTGCACCGCGTGACCCCCTCCTTGCACTTGCAGCTGAGCGGTCTTATCTCACAAGCCGATTATGAACATTACGCTTCATATTTTCTACTACGTTGGGCATGTGTATACGCTGTGCTTGCAATAACTTGGAGTGTAGGTTGACTGTTCACGTCTGTTGAACTCTTAACGAAAAAGTTTCGATCTGTACCGTGATTTTATTCTGAAAAGTTATTTCTTTTAAACATAAAAATGTATATGACATTTGGGTAAGATTTGTACTTCAAATGTTAAGGACACGTCGAAACAAAAACGTCCGTAAGTTTTAGTTAGGGGTTGATATACTACTAGCGCCATCTATGAACTGATAGCGGAACTTCGAAAACAATGTAAGAATGATTTACCTTCGCATTTTTATTTCCATTTCTAATGATGTTTGTTTGTAACTCTATATGCAAATAAATGCAAATTTACCACACATGTCGTTATTACTTTAGATGGTAAACAATTTTTTGTGTAATATACCGCTGACATCTATATCTATAGCAGTAGGATACGTCTAAACGAATATACTAAGTACATACCTATGCCGAAAAACAGAAAGAAATAATAAACATTATTTATTAGTATCTTCTGGGTCCCACTGCAGATGTTCGAGACAGGTATCACGCTTATCATCAGCCGAAAGATTTGCTTTTCTCCCGTCTTTTAATTACTTAAAAAAATAAGTTTCTTATAATATGTGTGACTGCATTTCAGGATAGAATTTAATTAGAAAATATGATGTAGGTAATTCACTCGCACTATCATACCAATCGAATTCAGAAATCATGCAATTTGTTTACCTCTATGCCGATGCATTACATTACAATTTGTTACATCCGCGGAAACAGTCACAATAAAATTAACATGCAAATACCTACATTATTACTAAATAAATGTACATCCTGTCCCGCTATCGATTTGCATATTTTTTTATAATATCGGAGAGATATACAAAAGCAGGTCGACGTGTCATTTATAAAACGGATGACGCGCCATTGTTAGAGTTTCCGGAACAAATGAAGGTAGATGCTAAATTATTCATAAAATTTAATTAAATCGTCCTCATAATCAGAGCTGGATGATAATTACAGATATTATAAATGCGGTGAATAAATAGTGGCAAGTCTATAGGCGATCATTTACATTACAATCGCGGAATTGAGGATGCATTAATGTTGACTCTGTCCTTTATGACTCAGTGTGACATTGTATAATAATATGTTTGTCAAAGAGGTTAACTTACCTTATTTAATAGTACTACTTAGGTTAATCGAATTAGATATAAATACTTCTCGCGGGATATTCTTCCTTTAATGATGCATGAAGCTGCACCAGCGCTTTCTGGCTACTGCAAAATACGAGTAGATAAATCTAGGTTCTATCTAATTAGGTATATAAAGTCCGACCGAAGTCCGAGTGGACCCTGTAAGAAGGCACATAATGTTGCCTTCCTTTCGTTAACAAGCGCAAGGGAAGTCACGGAGCACAGCTAAAAACCTACACACAAACGCCAACAACAAAACGTACACTCACAGCCCCGCACTAAGTTCAGACATTGTGTCGCGGGAACCGGAAACATTACATCACGAATCAAAACCAGAAGCGCAATTTTTACTCGGTTAAGTTAATTGTGCTCCTGTTGGAATCGAGCTCAAGACCCATGGTATAATAATATTTATATCATGTCTTCTATGACGTACCTTTTTGCAAGGAAACAGTCCTTTTCCATTTTTAATCTAACTGACAGACAATAACTACATTCTATGCCATATGCGTAGCTTATTTTATATTCACTGGGCAGATAAGATAAAAATAAAAACAAATTAATTATTTACACAGTAACGATATCCGTAAGTTATGCTAATTCTACAAAAGTCAGGTAGAATTTAACACCCTGCGCGTTACTATCTGTAGCACCATTATTTTTATATGAAAAGCGTGGGACAGCCGTTGGACATTTTTTATACAAGTCAAGGGTACAATGCAGATGACCGAATAAATACAATTTACAGACATCGAAAGTACGATGAAAGTTTATTAAGTATAACAATACTTTCTGTTTTAAAGTATTAGTCAAACTAAGGCTATTAAAACTGTAGGTATAAGTATTTTTAGAAAAAATATTGCCTTCGTATTTTTTTTCGAGCAGTGGTTTTAACCTGCAGCTATAGGGTTGTCCTATTGCTCAAACCACTGAGCTACCCAAGAACTGCCTTAAGCGTCGAAATTATCCTTTATTTAATCTTATTGTTAATATCTTATCGGGACATGTGACGCCATGTACCTGAATAGATGGAACCCTATTTAACAATAATGTTATGGAGTCTGTGTATTTTTAACACGAGATATATCTGTTTATGGTAAAACAGAATTGGATGAAATTTGGTATCTAGATAGTTTAACAGGCCATGTGATTGTATTCTGAACTAGTTGTGTCTTAGGAAAGCTCTACAATTGCTCTACAATATTCAACAAGTTCCATATAGGTAAGGAAAAACGTAGGTATTATATAAATCCCATATAATACAATACGTCGACACAAAAATACATTTTCCTTTATAGGTACACATCTGAAGCACTAACCTCTACTCCGTTACTAAGTACAATGAAAACAATGTAAAAATATGTTTTCCTCATTTCTTTCTGCTCGACAACAAGAAGTTTACGTGCTACGTAGGTATACGCCTACCAAGTCAATGTTTTATTTTTCCATTAGATCCTTTAAACGCAATTCTACTTTGGCCTCTGAATAATGTTATGTCAAAATTTGAAAGTAGCGTTTTTTATTAGTAAGTATAGTAGTAGTATTTTATTTTTCTTTGCTGTATATAGTTCTAGTTTAGTTTTTGGAGATATAGGCAATTGGCCCGTAGTTTTAAATTTGAAAGGTGCGTGTTAGGCTTAGACACTTCTGATAGACGGATACTACTTATAGACTTTATTTCTACCGGTTAGTCTAAAGTTCAGCTGGTCACTATATGGTAATTATATAAATATATTTCGCCTAACAATAGATACCCTATTGTATGCTTATGGTGACATAAATATTGTATTTTTCTTTTACTTGCAAACCAACTGTTTGTACTATTTAGGTTCAAAACTCTGGATGTCACTGAACTGTAATGGGCAAACGTGACGCTTACCATCAGGCGAGCGTTTTGCTCGTACCATCTCTAAACACAAAAAACTGACCACTATGGCATTTATTCTGGGTGAAAGTTTGATATATGTTACTCAGCAACGCTCGAAGCGTCTAATTGTACATTTGGGGAATTTGGTAAGGAGATGGTTTATTTCATAAAATATAATGGCAAAGGCTACTTATTTTCTTGATAAACGCGGACAAAACTAGTCGTCGAGAAAAGCATAAGCTATTACTGATCCTGGTTCATCATGTAGCTTGTGACGCACGTAATGTAAATACAATTATCTATGCAATGACCTAAATTAATTAAAGGAAAATAATATTAATGTTGTAATTCAGTTAAAGCCATTTTTTGTAGCAATTGGTCAGAACATTAGGAAAGCGACAAAATATGTCGTCACGGTCACGGTAGATACCATCTACTCGTCACCTGCACGGAAGCGGGACTTGTTACACAAAAACTACATTAGTAAGCGATTATAACTGTTACTTATGCGTGTTATCAAAATTATTCAAATATGACCCAAACAAATAATGGACCTAAAGGTATTGTTACTTAAAACCGACGTAGAAAAAATATGTTTGTGGACTAGCACATGTTTATAATTATAATGGATATGTAGTGTTTAGAAGAAAAGGAATCACTTGATCAGTATAAAGGAATCACCTGCTTCCTGATATTTAACATCACTTACTTCCAGACCATTCTCATAGAAATGACTAAGTTATTACGGTAGGTACCTTTCACTTAACTATTTCACCTAACAAAATAACGTAGTCCATTATATTCCAGAATGTTTTAGTCATGGAGATTTCCAGAAAGCTCATAATGAATAATCACACACGTGAACTTGTTGTTGTTATGTAGCTAACGAAAGAACTAATAAGCAGACCCAGATGTTTCGACGCCAAATTATTCCACGCGCTGTAAATCTTATTTGATACCTCCTATCCGAGTATTATAAACATACGAATCTGAATCAACATACACGCAGGTAAATCAGAATGGTAAATGACTAACTGTAATATAAATATCAGAAATAGTATAACTAGCTACGTGCCGTCGAATGGAATTATCTTTCAGCCGCTTCTACAAGGCATAACATTTGAAAATGAATCTGTGAAGATCGTAAAATATTCGATAAACAAGGCGTGTGTGTTTGCTTTCGCCGAGTTTAACATTGCTATTAAACAGTCGTGTAATGGACAGAAATAATCGGGTCGATCCGTTATATCGCATCATTCGTATGACGCCGGCGTTTGAAGACGCTGTTCGCGAGCTTGCGACTCCCCATTGCTATGCTCTCCAACACCGCACTTTGTTACTGGGACATTTACCTTATTTGTTCAACGTTACACAGATACATGATTGACAAATTATACTAAATTTGGAGAGCTACCGTTTTATATCTCATGTTTATTCGGTTTGTAGTACAATAGTTGGGGCACGTACGGGCGTCAGCCGACACGTAGCGATGATTTGGCGTTATTACGCGTTGACTCGCGGACCCTTGCCAATGCGTTCAGTGAAGGCAACGCGTGCGCAGATCCGATGCGACCAGACGTTTCTGTTTTTGCGAGTCGCGACGCGCGCCGACCCTTCGCCGACCATTCTTCAAACACCGAAACAATACTGGGAACTAGGACATTTCGCCCGCTACACATACCTACGGTTGCATGCAAATAAAAATAAAACCATTCGCAAAAACGTTTCGATACTTACGTAAACTGTTAATGTCTACAGGATCAGATAAGCGGCGAAGATAAACCTATGACTAAACATGATCTACAAGGGAATGACGGATCAACTTGGAGATCCTAGGATCGATATGCCTTATAAAGAGCGGCTCATGAATGAGGTTCGTTTGCGAGATTGATAAAAGCTCGTGAGATGTATTGCATATTGGATAGTGAACGTTTTAATCGTGCGATTCAGTTGCGCGGACATTAGTCGCGGTCGGCACGGGCGACTGCGGGCGCGGGCACAGCGGTGCCTCCCGCGGAGATGCTCCGGCCGCGCAACTTTTTGCTGTTGCATGCTTGGCTCGTGTCTTTTTCGCTCTTCCCGATTGGAATTCGTTGAGGGATCGCCGCGGCCGGTGGCAGACGTCTTGTGACATGTCAGCCGAGGTACGTGCGCTGCGTACGGCCCAATTAACCAGTCATCTCACTTGAATCCAGCATTCGAGAGGAATCTCCGCAGGACTGACGCTTCCGAGGATGCTCGTCGTGATTCAGGGAACAATTAATTGAACTTGTTAATTGCCATTTTTTTCACAAGACGAGAACGGATATTGTACTTTAATGGTAGGATTTCTTCTGTTAAAGCGTGCGATACGATCTTGTGAACGAAAAAGTCTTAAAATGTATACGGTTCTGGTCTGATTAAGTAAAAAATAATTTATCTTCCAACGATTTCCTTGAGAAACAACTAACTTAACAAACAAGATTTTGAAGGAATAGCTGGCGGTGTCGCGTCGAGGTGGTAGCATAACAATGACAGCCCTTACAATGGAAACTTATGTTTGACAAAAGGAAAGGGCAAACGTCGACGAACGGTGTGAAATAAAATAAAAGAGAATCATGGAGACAAATCTCAGCAAGCTGCGTAGGAATGAGTTGGAAATACATTATTTTGGTGTTTGTTTGCTATTAGGAAGATTGTCGTTATGTTTCCAAACCTCTTGTTTTAGTTAAGCATTTAGCCGTGCTAAGCAGAACCAGAAATAGAAATAATAAATGAAATTAAAATAAAAAAGCCTTTTATTTCCTGTTACAATACACTTAAAAATTTGCATAATATTAAACTTAAATCAAATTGAGGATAAAACGTGTTAACTTACAGGTACTTAAGTAAGGAATGGAAATAGTAAATGAATAATTAACACCTGAGTCGCGACTTGAAGCCAATATTTTAATTTCTTTAACAATTCAACTTCCTATCCATTGCTTCATACGCGAGTTGTCACAATAAATTTAGTTTTATACGACGAAATTATTCCGACTGCCTCATACTCTTACTTTTATTTGACTTTACCTGAACTTTGTTGCAAGATTTATACATGATGTTTAACAATAATTATCTATTA
This sequence comes from Lomographa bimaculata, assembly GCA_948107665.1. Classification (NCBI taxonomy): domain Eukaryota; kingdom Metazoa; phylum Arthropoda; class Insecta; order Lepidoptera; family Geometridae; genus Lomographa; species Lomographa bimaculata. The sequence continues at coordinate 11,778,500 of OX403587.1, read as the reverse complement.
CGTGGACATATGTATACAAGACATAGACATAGGAATTAAGCTATAAATACGAATATAGAAAATAAGTTCAACATTGTAATTCTACTTTTATGAATTATGTGTCACTTTAACACTGAAAACAGAAGCTATGTCAAAAATTGTATAAATACATCTGATGAGTGTAGTGCAAGTCCGAGCAGAGTATCCGAACAATTATGGACAAAGCTGGTGAGGTGTCGTTGCGCGGTAACACTTGTTATCTCGCTCTCGAATAATGGTACAGGGCTACTGGATCTGAAGAAATATAGACTACCTTTAAGGACAATAATTTTCTCTTTAAGTAAATATATAAACTATGTTTTAGTGAGCTCTTTTGCTGTTTATTTTAGGAACTAGTCTACGGGCCGATTGCTTAAATTTTCCAAATTTTTTTTATATTTGACATACCTAAGTGTAAATTTTTTACAAATTTAACAGAGTATTTCCGCAGTTACACACACACACAACCAGAAGCACAAGTGTCCTTTGGGAAGGAAAACAATCTGATGATTTAGCCATTTGTGTTACTTGTTCTGGTTGTGATTGTGTGTGTGATGTGAATGTTTCCGGCACCTACGACACATTTCATCGAACTCAGTGTGGGGCTGTGAGCGTAAAATCTTTTATTTTATGTGTTTATTTGCATGGCCCCAAAGAGATACTAAAGATAATGTAATCCGTACGATTTAGAGACACCCACGAAACTTGATGACTAAATGCCAGATGGCGTTTAGTGAAGTCGTTGTGTTTATAGGTTCATTTGTTTGATATGAGGGACAATTGGCATGCATAAGATTTTAGTGATGAACTCGGTAGTTCAGTGAAGACCATTTTATAGCAAGTAACTGATCAACATAGTTATAAGAAGGTAATCTTACATTTTCTATTTAACTTGTTTTATTGTTGTTATTTGTAGTTTACTTTAAGAACCAATTTTAGGCGTTTTTACTACCTTCTATCACATCATCATTTACCATCAGGTGAAATAGTGTTCATGCTTACCAAAAAAAAAAATCTTTATGTTACATTTTAACTTATCAATAAAATACATGCTACTATTTTTTTTTTTTTGGTTTATACATGCAAATATACGTCTATCAGTCTTTCTGTCTATTTGGCCTCATGAATATCAAAATAACAGGTATAAAAGAAGAAATAAAAAAAACTGACTGGAATATGGAAGGTAATGCAAATATGTAGTTATCCTGATGAAAGTATTGCAAATAGTTATCTGGAGCCCTGAGGCTGGGGTTATTAAATTGATCTATAAATACTGACCGAATAGGTATGTATAATTGTTTAAACATGAAATACTAAAATCATATACAATTAAACAAACATATAAGTACTTAGGTAACAACTAATTGCTCGTCTTTATTTCTCGCACCAGGGCAAGTGTAATAAAGTGAATACCTTCTAAGCAAACATCTTCAGCCGCATCAGGTGAGTTAGAGGTCAAATGCTTGCCTATCGTGTAGTAGAGTAAATATAACCAGCTATGCACCGCAGCTTTGCCTTCATAATGACCTTATTTTTAAGTACGCACATGAATTAAACTACATGCCAAATTGGTTTGCCTTCAGCATGATTGAGTAACAAATGAACATCCAAAGTGTCGCATTTATTTTTTGGATTGTTATAATTCAGATATATCATGAATACAAAAATATAACTGTAAAGTAATACCAAGATCTGCATTATCCATAAAATATTAAAAATAAAAAAGTAGCGTTCGAATGCTTTGGTGGTAGCCCTTGGATGCACAGAAAGGAGCCGCTCGCCTTTCCATTGAATCAAATTCATATATTTTGAGATTCAGTCGCCAATTTCATTTGTACAGACAGCAAAACAGAGTAATATTAGCTTCATACGGAGACTAGATATAGATTATTTGGGTACGTGTTTTATTTTTCAATTATTAATTTAAATTTGTTCTAATTTCAATCTATGGAATTTTCTACGGATTAAGGCAAATATTTTTAAAATCCCTCTACAAAATAGTGGTATTTTGAAAAACGTGTGATTTCACTATACATATCTATCACAATAATAGGTCTAGAACAGCCTATTAAAATTCAATTAAAAACTGAATGAAAACCGGTCCATCGGTTTGGAAGCTTCAAAGTGACCGACACACATACGTTATCGTCAAACTTACATTCATGAAACATCGTATCACCTTATTACCTTAAGCATACTATGCCTTAAGCTACCTTATTTATAATGTTTCTATTTATTAATTATTGTTATTCAAGTTTTACGGAACATACCTATACGTTATAAACATATTAAACTTACTGGTTATTTCATTCCCAATAAATGGTAAAGTTACTTTTAATTTGTTTCGTAGAAATCAGTTCTACTAGTTCACTTAGTTCTACGGTAGATAAAACTATGTACCTACATTTTTAACGGCGTCTGTTGGCATCCCTTCAGAGATCATAGTCAAAGTTTCGACATTATTAAAAAAAAACACGTCATGTAGGGAATTGCTGTCCACTGTCCGATATCAGCATGGAAAAGAACATACTCTCGGGTGAATATCACTATCTATATCGGTCCTATATAAGTATTTATGTACCTACCTGTACATTTGTAAATATTAACTACTATAATATTGTGTTTATTATAAAATTTTCTGTTTCTAATATTGTTTTTTAATGACCACATGGGTCTAACTTTTTGATCAAATAAAACATGTTAGGCCGCGCTATGTGCTCTCTTTTTTTAAGACATAATCAACGGACAATTGTAGGCAATAGCTAAAAGCTAAGAGTTTTGCCGCGAAAGTGAAAAAATGGCGTTGTTCATTTTGTATAATTTTCCAAACCTGTGATTCTTCGAGTGTTAATTTGTAATAATGGTGGATTATTAACCGTAATTACTTAGTAAACGTGCATAAGTGTAAGCAAATCCATACAAAGTCGAAACGTGATTTTTGCTTTCGCTCCAAAATTCCAGTAGAAATTCTAGTAAAGTTTTTACCACTTTACTAGGGCATGACTTGACTATGACTGGACCTTGACTGTTTTACTTGACTTTGACTGTGACTTGTGACTAGAACTTTTAATATGAAATACTCTTGAAATATATTATTACATGACACTGGCTAAATGCACAAGATAGCGAAGCCAATATTAACAGAAAAAAACTAAAAGCTAAGATATATTGTCTAAATTTGAGCATACAAGTATCGCTGCATTGCCCTGACGGTACATTCCGCGGATTGTTTTATTGGATTATGCGACGAGGCCGCGAAGCAGCTATAACTATTCAGTGTCGTCTTTTGTGTTATGGAAAAACTTGTTCTTGAACCCATGTAGTGTGAAAGTGTCTTTTATTTTTGCAGTTTAATGTTACATATGTACACATATTATCGCGCTCAGCGCGCGGCTGTCATCTCATCGCGCGACAACTCGGGTTGTTAGCGCGCACAATGCTAACTCTTCTTGAGCCCTTCACCATTATCCTTACCAATTCACACCTTTTTATATTTCCATTTAAATTTTAAACGCGTGTACCAATAATAAAGAAAGAATATGAGCGGATTTGTTTGCATAAAGTGCAACATGATATTGCAGTTTCTTTTCCGCCTATCACGACGATGTTAACGGAAAATTATCACCACTTACCGCGACTTCAGATGCCAAAAATGTGAGAGCTGCAGATAAGATGATGAAGGATACTGCGACAGAAAATGATAACAAGATTTAACAAAATAAAACTTTTATGTGTTCAAATGACAAATTTAATTTGCTATTTAATTGTCGATGAGACAGAACCCTACCAAACCTTATTCGGGCCGTCGTCGACTAATGTTTATTTGGACATATTTATGGCTATAGTTCCGCTTTTTGTGCGGATGGAAATATGTGTGGCGGATCGCACGTCTGCGTGAGATTTCAGACACCTCTCCGCTTTACTAAATTTAATATCGCTGGCTTTTATGCCGACGAACGGACCGAATAAAAAAAATATGAAATCGCCATTGTGTCGGCGACGAGGACGACAGTTCGCGCCTACCGGCCACTCATGAAAATTATTTTGTTTTTATCTCAAAATGTATGTTTATGATAACACCTGTTTCGCCGATGCCTCCGCGATCGGTGTCAGTCGAGACTTGTCTCGATTTTTTGCCAATTTAAAGACTATAAAGACGCCCGCATCGCCTGCTAATTTAACCACTGTTCACCGAATTACGTATTCGTTTGCTTTCGATCAGGCGACAGATTTTTGTCTCGTGTTTTGATCAAATTATTCATCAAATGTTTAATAAAATTATAATTATTTATTTCAATGTTAAAACTATCGTGAGTATTACACATTATGTTTCAATATTATATCCGGCTTAAAACACGAAAATTCATCCTGATGAAGGACAACTAATTTGTCCGAAACTCAGTCGACTACAAAGTAAGCTGAAATTTTCTTGTTTTAAGCCGGATATAACATTGAAACAATTATTTATTTCTTCCATACTGAGTCCCAATATTATTGGTTGATTTTAATATTTTAGTTTTAAAATACGTAAATTTAATTCTGTTGCTGTAGTTTTGATTATGGTCGCAGTTTATTCCATATTTCTTAATAAGTTAATCGCATAAATCTTATATTATGTCAACAATAATGATGCGGTTGTCAAAGGGCAGCCGCGAGCGCGGCCACAGTCCAGCTTTTTGCATAATTACGTCGATCGATGGAATGCCGTCCTTTTAATATAATAACAAAGAAAGATGACCGACTGTATGATTGTACAGATTTATAGCTGTCTGGTTCCGACGACTGTGAGACCCAAAATATAGGTTTAGTATCTGTGGTAATAATCTACCTATTTCAATTAAATTTATGTTTAAGTTGATCTTAATCTTAATGTAATACATACCTACATATAGGTATAGGTGTTTATTTTCAGATTTGAAAAAAAAAACTCCGTTCAAAATTTACCCACTAGCTATCTAAGTTTATAACAAGCATTAAAAAATGCCAACTTTTTAATCTGTCAAAATAAAAATAGGTAGTACTTTTCTGAATTTCTCGACATAAAATTCAGAAAGTTTGATCTTTTTAGAAAACAATAAATATAAAAACTCTAAGATAATAGTTTTAATATTTACGTGGTTCTCTTAACTGTAAATTACATGATTTTACTCACATCAGTGTTACACCTGAGCTTTAGTATGTTTTTATATCCCATATTTTACATATTTATTGTATCTGGAAAGAAATAAAGACACTAAAAGACCTGAAGCTTAAACTAAAATCTGTGTCGGTAATCCTTTACACGTCTTATGTTTATTGATTTACCTTTTTTCTACAATCTTGGTGTATTCAAGTGAATAGATATTTTCTAAGCAAAGCGTTACTTGATTGTTTGAAGGTGATAGAGATGGTGACGTTATTCGATGTTTTAGGCAAACACTTGACCACTATCTCACCAGATGTTAGTGACGATGCAGAGCACGTTTGCCTAGAAAATATCTATTCACTCTCGACTTGAATACACCAAGATTGTACTTATATGAACAGAGACTCTGGCAAGGCTCCAGTCCTTTGCAGTGCGCATAATGAATGTGGAAGCAAAACGCTTCGTGCGTATTTCAGGAATATCCACCATAGTAATATAATAATATCGGTGTATCAATGCAGAGTCAGGTGGTCCTATGATGGAATGGGGTTTGAGCACACTCTCCGAAATGTATCCTATAAAATACCGAGAGACTCTCTATTCCGACACGATATCCTAGGCTCTCAGTTAGTTGGTCATTGTTGATGAGTGTAAGTTGGGAATAGAATTTGTAGAAGTATCTGAATCTAAACTTAAAGGTATATAATCCTTAACAAAAAGGAAATCATCAGAACCAAAATCCAGGTCGGTGCATAATTTGTTATGATAATCACTATATATATAAAAGAGATATTTTCATTCGTTGTAGCTAAAAACAGGTCGTTATAGTGGCTTGCTCACTAGTCGTTTTGACTAGTAGGCAGTCCTGTCAGGAATATGAAAGCATCCGACTTTAATATCATTAGTATTCGCCTGTTTCTGTTGTTGATCTTGAAAATAATTGGTGTATATACAAAATAATTTGTAATTTTGTACGTAACGTAATGTAAACTTCAATTGCTTGTATGGAATGCTACTCAAGTGCCAAAACTCAATGCAAAAGAAAAAATAAATTTAATTACAAATCAAATTCAAATTCAAATTCAAATTCAAATCTTTATTGCATTCTCTAAATGTAGATAGGTGGTAGAAATAAATGACAGAACATTAGAGACCCTGTTGGGCACAACAATTTAGAGCAGAGGAGGACAACATGCTTTATTAATCATAATGCATCAATTTAAATCATAATAAGATGTCATAATTATGTATTGTTATTGTATTTATGTATAGTGTTGTTATAAGTGTTAGTGCTTTATAATAAATGTCAAGTATTTTTTAATTTGTTAATGTAAGTTAATATTAGATTAGTAAATTATAATATGTATTTAATTATTCCATAGTATTTAGATAGCAGTCAAAAACATTTTTTTTTTTTTTTTTTAAATAAATATGCAATAATTATATTTTGTCGTTGAGGTATTCCTGAATTGTGTAATAGCTTTTATTATTTAAAAACTCCTTTATTTGTTTTCAAATCAAAAATAATGTCAAGGTATACATACTAAAAAATAATTAATCGCAAAGAGTACGGCCTAGGGCGAGCCTGGGGCGTGCGCTTGGGGCGCTTTGTATATCATATCCCTTATTACTGATTTGACAATGTTCATGTCAAAACTGTAGAGTTTGTGAGTGAACTGTCTTACGTGTAAACTAGTAGTCGTTTCACAATATCAGATGCACAATACAAAACATATCAGGTACAAACCCTAAATCTGAGTCTTCATTTGCCTAGCTATCGATACGTACAATATTATGTTACTGTTTCCAACTAACTACATGTAATTGTTAATCTAGTAAACGCAGCGCAGACATAGATTAGACACACTGTGCAAATATGTCTATTGCCCTCTTTGCATTGATAAACTACATGAAATCAAAGATAGTGGGCCCTCCTTAGCGTAGACAACGAGTTATGTTTTCGTAACACAATCCATAAGAAAACACTACAATAATCGTACATTTCTCTTGACAATGTTCCTTTGAATAAAGAGAGTTAAGGCGAAGATACAATGTCGAAGATTTGTTTACTCAGTGCTAAGAGGCCTGCATTGCGTGATTACCTCCTTGTACGGTCCGCTTGAAAAATGGACTCTGGTGCGTAGAATTATAAGAAGAAATTCCTCTTGACACAATCTACGCTGTATCTTTGTGCAGATAGCGCACCTCGCGAGCGCTCTTGCAAGATTAAATTAGTACGTACTCAAATGTCATCGTTCACTATGATATCGCAATCAAACTTGACGTGGGAAATATGCTCGTTTGTAAGGGTATACCTTGACGTCAATAAATTCTGCAATGAATTATAGAGCTGCTCTAAACGAGGACAGTGCTGTGCATAATTCAATCATAATCAAAGCATGCACTGCGCTGAGTGACGTTCGCTGTATTTGGTTACCCTCGGAATACAAGAGATAAATCATAAAGCGAGTTGACAGCAAAAAGCGGTTCGTAGATGGTAATGGACGTGTCATAATAAGTGGAAAAGCTAAAGTAAGCAGGTAGCACAGTATGCAGTGTCCGGGTGCGCATACGGGATGCGAACCGTACGGCCCTGCCTTCCTGTTTTAATACCCGCTTTTTATAAACTCCATGAGCCCGCATTCATTTAGTTCTTTGCCACTTATAATACCTGTCTAGAATAATTATGATTGCATATAATTTGTAAAGGAAATGTTGCTTACTTTTATAGCTGCATTGGTGGAGCTAACCATTTACAACGTTAAGCTCCGCTATGTCTCACAAGTTTTTACAGCATATAAATCGAATCACGATTCAAAATAGTCACATTGAACATGGATTTCAATATAGCCATAATATTCAGTCAGAACTTTAACAAGATGGAATAACAGAGCAAAAAATACTTATGCCCACTAATGATTGCGCCCTAAAAATAAGAGGATATATGTAAATTATCGAGTCGCATACGGATCGAGATATATCTCCTATCTTTATTCAGTCACAGTTACAATAAGTTCGAGATTATGCATCAAGAAAGGAATAAAGCCTGGGACGGTCCGTGATTGTATTTTCTTATAAAGAACCTGTACTTTCCATGCAAAATTGACATCCAAATCAGATTAATCCAATCAATGGAAATTTATGACGCACCCGAGGAACGAACGAGCTAAGGAACCATTGAGAGATCCGCAGGGCTGGCTAATCAGTTCCCGGCCAACAAAGGTAACTTATCTCTGACGGTTCTTTATAGTACCGTTCACGGAAAATAATGTTATGCAAGTATTTGAAATTTGTATACATTTTTTTAATCGTTACACTTTTGTTGAGCCAAATAAAATCTCAACGGCCAGTTCGGAAATTATTCGAAAATTTGCCATCGTCTTCGAAAATCACACAAGGCGTGTTTTTGCTGCAATTACGAAGACGTGCCGAACGGTCGCCTTCTTTGCAAACATGCCTTTGATTTATACGTCTGTCTTCGGCCTCGGATGAGAGTAAAATATGAGACGAGCTTTCAAATATTCAGCCTTTTTGGGGCCCGGGAGCGACTCTAAATGCTCATTATAATAAAAATACAATAGTTCATACTGTGATACATTTATGTATAGCGTTCGTTGGTGTGCCAAGTCCATTTTGGATGTTAGTAACGTGAGTTAGTTGAAGCAATCTTGATACTTTTAAATTGTTTTAGGTACAAGTCTCATTTAAGATCTTAATTGAAACAAACAATACATTATACTTACTGTTAACTAATGTTGTATTAGCTAATATTTGTGAATGTGTTTTTATGGAACGACGGGCATGTAATTGGCATATCTAATAATTATAGTTTTAGAATTGGAAGACAATGGTAACAGAAATAATGATTAATATATTACACAGATAAGTAATATTTCATATCCCATAATCTACTTATAATAATCTATTGTGTCAAAAGGTGCGAATTCCTTTTTTTTTTATATTCAGTAAAAGAACCAGGAGCCTAATTATTTTTATTTAGGCATGGATGAGTAATCTATAATAAATATAATGTAATACAAAAAAATTACCGACATAAATGTTTTTAAATTATTTTAAATATTTTTTTGTGTTTTTTGGTATAGACAATGCTTACTCAAAACTCATAATAGTGAGAATGTCATGACAGTCTATAGTACAGTGCAGTACAGTACTAAAATATTGTTTAGAATTCTAGTCAAGAAGATAATGCCGCAAATTTTTAACAAAAATATTTTTAGGAAATTAATTATTATTTAGTTCTGTTAATATGTTTAAAAGATATGTTAAGTCTCTTTATAACTTATCTAAAAGTTAATTTAAAGTCGATTACAAAATTTGTACTGAACAGACAAACAAATAAATAAGAAAATGAGATAAACAGCTCTTGCTATCACTTAATATACTTGTGTAACTTTCTAGATCCAGAGTTTTAATAAGTTCATCTCATTTTTTGTTAAGAAGATATCTTCAGGATAAGCAAGGGGATACCAGAGATGAACAGCAGAAAACAAACGGGAAGGCGTTCCCTGCGCATAACTTGTTGATAGATTGAGCGATGTCTAATGCTCGAACGGCGCTTTTTTACTATAACTATTACGTAACCTGTGCTTCTACTACCACTTTACCATTGGAACGTCGTTTTAACACTTTTATCTAGAAAATGTAACGCTTAGTACAACACAAAGTTTCTGCAACTATTCAGTTTCCATTCTAGGCTTATCGAGCTAACCATCCTCGACAACATATTTCACATACTTCACCTACCAAGTAAGATAGCTATCAATCGCTGATCGCTTGAATATCAGATTCCGAGTTACCTTTGATTTAGCTTCCCCATTGTTTCCTAGTTTCCCCTTCGTAACCTATCTCAATGTTATTGTACGTCCGAAATGGACATTTACTGTTGATACTTTTATATGACTAAATTTAGAAGACCCTTTTGTTAACACAGTTATATGCAATAAAATTGTTTCTGATTCTGATTCTGATTCTCAATTCTGAAAGTATCAAACCTCATCGTCGAAGTAACCGTGGCTTGGTTATATTTCATCAAGACTTGTTGTCACATGATCCGCGGGAGATTCATCTTTAATTGGGTGAACCGGGCCTGGGCAGCTCCTTTTGACTCCGGTCCTTTATTAGGACTTGGTCTGAACTGTCATACTTTTGCGATTTGATGGGAGATTAGCGATATACTTAGGTTATTTTAATTTTAAGATTCAATTTAACTTTAAATGTTAAACAAAAATATTGTTGTCGGTTTAGAACTAAGTACGATGTACTTGACGTATAACATTTAAAATAATAATACCTATTTTAGTAGCTTGAAGAAATATATATTAACTAAGTTTAGAAGCATGTACCATCTTAGAATAAATAATATCTTTAGTGTTATAAAGGCTGAACATATAATTATTATTTTCATCGGGTTAATTATATGCAATGTTTTTGGAAATTAATATACGATATCTCCTATACAGATGACTCCTATGATCCTATACAAATATGAGTACTTTTCTGCAATTTTATTTATTTAGTTATTGTAATAGATTCTCAAAGAAATTTTTCATAACTGACCAAAATGATCTATCTCTACACCTAAATGAACGATCAGTGTTGTGAATGTATATCCATGCAGCTAGGGATCTTTCATCATACCAGCGTCTTTAGGGCAATAGCCTCGATTATTCTGACCTGTAATTAATATTAATATTTATGAGTTTAATAGAAGAAATAAAATAAGGTGAACGTTTCCTCGCTGACATATAGACGTCATCTATCCATCGATGTCAATCATCATTTATGTCTGTCAAGAAAGTATAGAAACTTTGTAACTTAACACAGTGGTGCAGTGTGCTCGATACCTAATGCAGCATAATGTTGGCTTACATTATTTATAGCCTGAATGAAGTCTAGAAATAATATATTGTACATAAAATTACGCGGCTGCTCATCAACATATTTCATCTGCTATTGATTAAGTATTTCCAACGATTTTGTAAATCTTTTTCGCGTTCTAAAATCAACATGTTTTATTGGTGTAAACGTTGCACATAGACCTTTATACAATAATTCGTTCTGCGTACTCATATCTAGATTTTTCTTAATGCCAACCAAAGTTTCTGGCTCGGCATGTTGCTGTAAGTTGTATAGTACCTAATATAATATTCTTATAGAATCATTCCTGTCAAAATTCACATAGGGACAACTTTCACTGTACTTTATTTTGTCTACCAATCAAAGGATTGTCGTCTCGATACCGCAAAAATCCTTACAGGAAGTTGTTTGTACATCTGCAGGAAGACAAGCTGCGATGAAAAATTAATTGATACCAAATCGGGTGTGATCCCGCAGAGTATTACTCAGTAGGGTATCGCTATCGGAAACCATAGCGAAGTTTTTACTATGAAATATAATTACTTGGTATATAATTGTGTGAAACTGGACATAAATGGTAAAAGCAAGGCCTAAAAAAGGTCACAAAAAGGAAATATTTTATCGATTCTTTACAATGTAGTATCCACTACAGCGGGTACAGCGGTACTAGGTAGAGGTTTTGACACCTACAGTTCGTTATCGCGATATCAGCTTTTCTTATACTTTTTTTATGCTTGCCTACGTCTAGTTAGGGTCACGCTGCAAACGCTTGTCCTATATGAGATGTGCAGTATCCTGGACTTTCAATCAAAAGTCCCGGGTGCCACTGCAATACGTTAGGTTCCTCGCTCTTATGCTGATTACTCACAGTGCTACTGTGCAGTTGTTTGACAGAGGGATGGTACTGGCCCAAGCGGATCTGCAAGGCGTAGTATCTCGTTTGACGGATATTGCATCTTTCATCTCCAGCCTTCTGGTCAGCGAAAGGTATTTAATTTTAAGGGGAACTTGGTCTGGAGAAATTAAACAATCCGTACCAATAGTATGGTTAAATGAACTGTGTCTATGGCAAATTCATTGATTTTATCATGAATCACGACAGTAATAACATCATGATTGTTACAATATTAATTTTAATGATTTTGCTACTTATATCTTTCATGCAACAAGTAGACATCTTCAACTCGGCAATTAGGTAAAGAATCTCGTATGCTTTTATATTTTGAATTTATTATTATTTTTAAACGAATAAAGTCGTCGTGTTGTTTTATAGTTTTAAATTCATTACAAGTGCCCATAATCAGCGTCGCTAAACTTGGACGGGTTAACGTATGATGGTTGTAAATTTCATGTCGCTTATTCAATTAAGAGTTGCGGATTGAATGACATAAAACTTCTGAGATAGTGTAATAAAATACTAGGTAATTACGGTTCCTTGTTGGAGGCTCGATGCCGACTCAATGTGACTTTCTGTGAAATGCTGAATAACACCGCAAGTTATCAATGTCTGCCACTAACATTACTTATCCAGTTTTATTATAATGTAATTAAACGCAAGCAAAGCTTAAAAAACTGACTTCACCGCTTATATTTTGGTTTTGGCTGGATCGATTGCGATGAAATTTATATGGGACGATTTCTGAAGTATAATCTACCACACAAAAAAATTATCATCAAAATCGATTTATGATCGGTGGAGATATCGCGTAACATACATACAAAAAAATATATACAGTCGATTTGAGAACCTCTTCTTTTGAAGTCGGTTGAAAAGGTGGCTGTTAATGTGTACAACTAACACTGTAGACTTACTACAATGTCATTAACCAATTTGATTGTAATAGAAAAGTTCTTTCAGATGCGTATTTTTTTATTCTGTTATTATCTAATAGTGTATTATAATATATACTTACTTCAAAATGTGGGCAAATGAAACGTAACATTTTCTGTCATGAAACAAATGATTCATAACCACGGTTGTAACAAAGATTATAAAAACAGTTGAAATTATTATTATTATTATTATTATAAACGTATGCTTGTAATTAGCTGATGCGACAGTTGTCAGCGTCAATTGCGATGTCAATTTCAAAACGTCCAATCATAACTACGGGATTAATGCTTCATAAAGTAAGTTGTTTTGGTGAGATGGGAAAAGACGAGAACTGCGACGAGCAGTCAACTGGTTATTTTGTCTTTGCTCTATGATTTTCCCTTTATGTTTTTTTATATTCCTTTTACGTATTAAAAATACATCTGAACATTCGCGATTTGTAAATTATTTTTCAATTGTTTTAGATTTTCATATCGCTTTAGTTAATCTCGAGTGAACATGGATCTTCAACGCGAGCATGCTCCATCTTTGACCCCATCGTCACTTTCCATCAGGTGAGATCAAAATCAAATGTCAAATGTTTTTTTTATAATGGCTTCGCAATCTTGTGCATTTAGCCAGTGTCAAGTAATAATATAGTTCAAGTGTATTTCATATAAAAAGTCCTAGTCACAAGTCATAGCCAAAATCAAATACAAGAGTCAAGGTCCAGTCATAGTCAAGTCATGCTCTAGTAAAGTGGTAGAAACTTTACTAGAACTTCTATTGAAGTTATGGAGCAAAAGCAAAAATCACGTTTTTCAACTTTGTATGATTTGCCTACACTTATGCACGTTCACTAAGTATTAAAGGTTAATAATCCACGATTATTACACACTTACACTCGAAGAATGATAGGTTTTGGAAAATTATACAAAATCAAGAACGCCATTTTTTCACTTTCGCGGCAAAACCAGGTCAAATGTTTGCCTATCAAGAATTAAAAAAAAAGTTATGTTGATAATGCCATGTTATACAATTATATCACAGTTTATTTTTTAATAAGCATAAAGTCAGTATGTGGTATGGTTTTTACTATTAAAGACAAATATATTGAAGCAATTTCAGCTTGAGTCATTTGGCAACGAAAAATGCATAATAATCGAGATTTATGAATATGGTAATTATTATTACTGTCATTAAAGTTATAAAATATATGACTCATCATTTTGAAGTTAAGTTCGAGTTATGACAATTCTCGGTATCGGCAAAAACATCGATACAACGTTCATTATTAAGTTTAATTATGACAGTTTGCCATATATGAATGCTCTGCTGGCCGTCCCAGGTCCGAAAAAAACTGGCATTCGTATTAAGAGTCCTTTTATATAGAGCGTCTTGACAGATGATAAAAAGCTTTATTGAACATTATCTTAGACACGGTGATGTTAAAGACTTTTGATAAGTAACTGAGATAACGTACCTTTACCTATATTTATTTTTACGTATTTTCATTTTTTTAAGGTACTGCATTTTTAATCTACATTAATGGCTACACGTATTGGCCACACAAGTGATCTACTTTATTGTTAAACGTGTGAGAATCGATCTGTTTAAACGCTTTAAACGCTTTGATGACTTGTGTCGTGGGTGCCAGAAACGTTTATATCACATAAACATTTACATACCCGATAACAACCGGAACCAATAACACCAATTTCCTTTAGTAAGAAAATATGTGTCTCCACCGAGAATCGAACCCAACTCCAGCAGTTTACAAGGAAGACATGTAAGCAACTAAACCAGCGGGCATCTACTAATGTTTACAGTGAATAAACTCTCCTTCATATATATATATACTAGCGATCCGCCCCGACTTCGCCCGGGTGTGATAAATGAAGAACCGCTCGACCGATTTTGTGCAAACTTCACATAAACCATCTACTAAATAGTCCGAACAAAGCCTAAACATTTGGTTTGGATAGGTGAGCCCGTTCTTGAGTTATAAAATTACAACGAAAAGTGGCATTGATTTTTATATATAAGATATAGATATAGATATATAGATGATATATATAATATATTATATATCTATCTGCCAATGGTATCAAGATCAATCAAATCAAAGGTGACATTTGAGAGGTGGTAGAGCATTTTGTGAGTTGCTTGCCTGGCTTGCTACCAAAGTAGCTTACCACCATCAAGTTGAAAGTCTGCCGCCAAGCCAAATACGGTGTTCCGGCAGTTATCCTTGAGAGCCTGCGTATTCCAGGTCTAGTGTGTTTACCAGCTTCGATCACATCGTCACTTACCATCAGGTGAGATAGTGGTCAAACACTAGCCTGTCACAAATTAAAAAAAGAAAAAAAGCGCTTCTGTAGTACGCTTTCCTCTAAAAGGTGACAAAGCGACAGATGGATAAAAAAACAGCGACCTTGTTAATTTCGTATTTATATATTAGAAGTGAGTGATGCAGAGCCGTAGTACAGTTTTTGTGTGTGAAACCAGTCTTTGAACTTGGGCTGTGAGTGTGAAAAAATATGTTTGTTTGTATACTTACATCAACGCTACCTTTAGTAATTATTATAAGCTTTTCCTAACATTTCAACAAATTAAACCAACTTTTCTGTATATTAATACCTACTGCGTGCTTATTAACTAACTTAATAAATCGTTCAGTGTACTCAAGCTCAAACCAAATAGTGGAATCTGAAATTCCATTCTGAATCGAACTTATGAATATGTAATCATTCAGATTTATCCATATTGCAAGTATGGTGCGACATTTGTAGCTAGCCTTGTTTGGGCCCGAAACAATGCAACTTGGTTGTTAGATTAGATTATTGATCTTAAAGCCGAATGTTGAGCAAGGGATACACGGTCGCTCGGACGACCATGTTTAATTGTAGCCATTAGAACAGATGGCTTATTCATTTGTAGAGCACTCGGTCGTTGTGCTCATGTCGTAAACTGTGCGATTCGTTCCCGTTCTGATGTTATTGTAGCGTTTTGTCTATGCTCCGCCATTTTATTGAGCCATTTTGTTGTCTCTGTGACGGACTCTTCGATCGCGGAACATCTCTGCTTATGCCTTCGTAAATACACGTCGGTGCATGTGAATCGGGCCGCAATTAGATCTAAGACGCTTTGATTGCCAATTGAAATGTTATTAGGGAATCAACAACGCGATGCTTACAAGACTAATTCTGCATTCATTCTTGATTGTTTAAACAGAGCACATGATACAATTTTATCTTTTGCACACTTCAAAAACTTCACTAAATTTACCTTAGGTCCAATCACAATATTTCTTTCTATAATTAAACGCTTTCTATAATTCACACTCACAAAGCCTGCCCAAAGTTGGAAGACTTGTATTGTGGGTTACAATCATTCCCAGAACCAGAAACACATTTTTTCTTGGGGAGAAAACTTGTGTTCCTACCGTACCGGAAATCGAATCAGCTCTTAGCTGCTTAGAAGGCAGCCGCAAATATTTAACATTGGCAGTTTTTGCTGTTTTACTGTTCACTGTAATGACAAACAAGGGTGATTATTCCAGACCGACTAAAAGCGACTGCAGCAAGATAAAATCAAGGTTACAAAAACCAGTTCATCATCACGTAACGACCTGGTGCACGTGCCGACAGGTCGACACATTCGGTAGCGTCCCAAATGTACGCGTCCATAGATGGCGCTGACCACTTTCCATCAACTGTGCCACCATTTTCAACTCTTGTAGTGAGAAGAAATTAACATGATACTTTTAGCCCTATAAAAAGTATCATGATATTTTCTAACAACGTTTCTGATTTACTAATCAGAAATATTGTTTTAATTAATATTTTCGAACCAATTTCAACTTAAACTAAGATATTGCACACCGAACCTTGCTTAAAACTATTGTTACGACATTAATGTTGAATTTTGTAATTAAATAAATGAAGATTAAATTCCATTATTGATTATTTTAAATAAACACTGCTTTAATATCACTAGTTACTATAAACTAATATAGAATAGACGCTGATGATTACAGTCGTCCTGGGAATATTTGACAAACCACGCAGGCACGAGTGAAGTGACGACACGATAAATTTCTTTGGACAAAACAAGTTAATTAGCATTTTAATTGTAGCCGATTGTGGTGATAAGGACATGTTCACAATGTCACGCCTCGTCAGTGTATGTCCAGCCCTACAGGGGTAAGGATGGCGGTCACTTGAAAAGAACCAGCGAAGAAACTGTTTCAGAAACTTGAAGTTATCTATTTGACTGAGAGCAACATGCAGATTTTTTACTTATTAATGACTGATAGAGTTTATAATTATTTTTAATTCAATCTATAATCATATTTTGTTTAAATTCGTATACCGTAACTACCAACAAATAACAATACATAGCGGCTAGCCGTTTTTAGGTCTAGAGATAATTTTCATTTTCAAATTGAGGTATGTAAATCAAGTGTAGGTTCTACCTATACCTGATTTATTGAAAATTGTGCTCTGCACGGACGCTGACGAAGTTTGCATGAACGTGTCCTCGTCGAATTCAAATTCAATTTTGCTCACGTGAGTGGTAAAAATAAATAAAAGGAAGCGAAGCTATGATACGAGCGGGCGGAGTTATTGGTCCCCTGCGCCGCAGCGCTCGTTCAATTTCTCTAATTAATTAACGATCCTTTAGATAACACACGCTGACAACCTTATTTGTGGCGAACAAATCTTTCAAACATCAATTTTAGTGTACACGCTCTAAACTTGTAAACTCTATGCACGTCTACATGTACGCGGCCCGTAAAGATAAATTTATAATCAACCCGCACACTAACCGTTACCGATATTCGCAAATAATATGAAACGGCCGCGAAACTAGATGTAATGGCATAGATAAAACATTTAAGTATTCCCAAAATGTATCTATGACAAGTTTATTGCGCATACGCAACTTTGTATCCGTGATTGGAAAAGCGGTTGCTAATTCGAGATGTGCGACATGTTGCGGAGTCTTCTACTAAATATTCGCGAAAGAATCACCGACAATTTACATTTGTCACATAAATAAAAGAAGCAAGCGGCCTCATTAGGCGACAGGGGCCAGCCAGCAGGCTGCATGGCTGCCGCGGTCGCCGCGCGACCTACGCTCACGCCGCTACCTGCTACCGTGTCGCATCCTCACCAATAACGTGTATTTGTCAGGATATTTCCACATAATTGCTCAGAGCTCCGGCTGCTGCTGCGATAATTTTATTCATTCTTTTCCTAAGGGTTAGGAGGGTTAGCACGACACGAAACTTCATTAGATTCACTTACGGAATGCGCTCCATTAAAATATTTTTTCTGCGGCTAGTTTTATCTTTTCTGACCTGAGTTAAGTACGACAAATATCGAAGGACAAAAATCAATTAAAGTGCATAATTTATTAAAGGTTTACACTATCTATAATATGTAAACCTGTCTGTGGTGCCTGCATTGGCCGTAACATAAGCATTGGTCAATTTGTCTGTCTGTCTCCTTCACTATCCTTTATGATAGTTTTTGTTTTACTATTTATATTGGAGAAGTTATGAGGTTTTTAGAGAAGTATACTTTTATTGCAGTAATTAAGATATGATTTTATATTAAAGCTTTTAACGAAGTCTTGCTTTATCCGGATGATAAGTTGGTAAATATGCTTTCGTACTCAAAACTAATGACAGTAATTTTTTAGTTTAATTTAAGGTGGTGCGATAACAAATTGTGTTACGTTTTAGGGATTACATTTTTTTTTTATCGTAACATATGAGTTAAGACTTTTCATTTTACGTTGGCGCCAATCTGTCTCTCTCACGCAATGTCAAATTAGAGGCGGCGATTGTGCGTTTTTATAAAGTGATGACGTTGACTCGATAAGGGATATAAATTAAATTTAAAAAATTTGAATCATTTATTTACATGGGCACCAAAGAGGCACCCATGAAAGTACTCCAATACTAAATTCGCAAAATTACAACCATCTCGGAAGAACAGTGGTAAAGTAAATGATCTATGCACAAGCAATTCATTAAACATGAATGTAGTCTATCACGTTTACAAAATAAAAATGCAGGGAATGAAATAATCGGCATCGATCAGCTGACAAATCTGGCACACAAACCATATTATAATCACGATTTATTTTACGGCCTGGGAACCTCTGACTACAAGCAGGATACAATGTTGCATTTTCGACGTAAAGCTAAACGATTCGATGGTGACTGAATGCCAATGTGATGATAACTGTCTTTATGCTGCAGGCTTCATATTATTCATAATTTTATTCGAGACAGCTCATCGGTCAACTACCAATGGAATTGCATTGTTTTCCCATGACCTTAGCTTTAAAATAGCCCAACATTATTGCAAACAGAACGTATTCTGAATAAAAATATGCTTTAATAATTCCGCTACTAGCTATGTCATTACTAAATAGCTGGACAAGTAACTAATAAAATATTCTCTATACACGTTGATTGTCGCGCAATACAGACGCCGATCGTCGGTTCTGTGAAGTCGTTTGGAAAGCAGGCTGTGATTTGCAAGGTCACGCGTATAACACGGATGTTCCCGATATTGAAATGTACAGACGTGCTTTATTCACCTACATATCAACACATGTTTGAAATGATCCCAGTCAAGAGACAATCATCTCGACAAAATCAACCTTGCGCAATGGCGACAAGTCCTCCTTTCGCTCGGTAAAAACTCATCGGCCGCATGTTGCCCAATGCGACAGTAGTATGAGAATCAAATACTCATATTGAATACGAATCAGATGAACGGTACGACACTTCGTATGGTAAATTCCGTATTGCGAATTATTAAATTATTTATGCCGCATAACACGGTGCGCCGACTGCCGATCGCTGAACCACAATATCGGGAATCCCTGTTCGCTACTAATGCAATAATTTGGCGTATTTTGCAATCGCGTATTGAATATTGAATACTCGGTAAATAGTTTATGTTCTGAACGTGGATTTCAGAGTACGTGATCCGGCGCGGCGACTCGTTGTGAAATTGTGCGACACACGGATAACATACGTTAACAAGTGGTCGTTTCGAATAAAATTTTATGTTCTCGTTGTGTTTAGATTTATGTCCGATACCAGATGGATCACTTGATCTATTTCTACGTATCTTACAGCAGTGCGGCAATCGGCCGTTACCGACTGCTTCGATGGTTGACGAAAAGAATCAAAACAAAACCAGAGCTCGCGTACCTCAAAAGTTATCGCTATCAAAACATGACTTGTTAACAATGATCGGGTGTTGCAGTTTATTGCGACGAGTAGGAACAGTTTATAACTTTATTGCGAGTGAACACGACAACTTGATGAGTTCCGCTGGCCTGAAATGTTACTATTGCTTGATATCAAAATATTGACACATCTGTAGAAGTGGCAGAGGATACGTCCGCTATTGAAGTTAAAGTATATATATCATAAATCTTAATAGCGCTTAAGTCTTGATGCTATAAATAAAAGTTGATGATTAAAAGATAAATCAAAGTTAGACGCATCTAACTCAAGCAGATATAACGCGAGGTGAACGAGTCGCACACGGCGCTAGCAGGGACCATAAACATCGCCAGTCTTTTAAAAAGAGCAGTTTGATCACTTTTAACTTAATTGCACACTACACGCGTCAATCATTACCATGGCGCTAACAAAAACAGTCTCGTTCAGAATTATAAAAACTCGATTTTTTCATCATCATGGATTTGGATTGTTTCATCGAATATGGAACAATTCCGAGTAAGAACGCAGCATACCTACAATTTTTCACTTTCAAATGGAACTGGAGTCACGTTAGAATTCTACAAAAATAAACAGTTTGAAGGCATTACATTCGCGTCTATCAATATTATCGCTATAGAGATGAGGCAGAGTTTAAGATAACTGATCATATTGCATCTTTTTATATTCTAATAAATGCAGCAAATCGTAATGAACTAGAAAGCTTACCCTAAAGTTATGAACCAAAAAACGTCTAAAACAGCTTTTGTAATAGTCATATCCACCCTAATCTCACGAACATCGCGTGTGTACAATCGCAGACGAAATAGAAATGATTTAATTTCGTCGGTGAGTGGCTCGCAGGGAGCTCTCCTCTGTGCCGACGCGTAGCTACCACTCTACGGAGTCACCACCGTTTGTCATCGCATAGCATCGCGTGACCTCCCCTGTTGACTTAATGGAGTGCTACCGAATAAATTTAAACCACAGCTTGTTATTACTTACATGATTTATAACACGAACTGGGGTGTCAATGTTGATCAATGATCACGCTTATAATAAGTATTTTGATCTTTATTCGTATTTTGTTCTGAACTGTTTGCAGTATTTTCTATTAATATACTCATATTAAAAAGGAAGGAGTGGAACTCATTACCTGTGTCTTTGTTTCCCGAGGGGTATAATTTAGGAGGCTTCAAGTCAAAAGTGAACAGGTATCTTCTAGATAAACATGTCACATCTTCGGCCGCATCATCACTTTCCATCAGGTGAGATAGTGGTCAAATGTTTATCTATAAATCATATAAAAAAAAAATATATACATAATTATTTACTATGCATAGTCATTACAACTTAACCTATTATTCCTGAGATGGAGAACATTGTCATCCCTAGAGAGCAGCGGATGTGACTCCAGGGAGAGCTGAAAATACAGTATTTGCTGAGTCCCTAACCTTTTCATAAGCACTTATAATTGAATAATAATATCTCAAAATCTAGTAATGAACATGTTATGTACTTTGTGCATTTTAATTAATTCCTTATTTATTTATAAGGATAAATATCTTTGTGTATTTGTACAATGAAACACTGATTATGTAAATGCTATGATATGTATCAATAGCAAAACTTTATACTTGGCGAAATGGACCTACATAACCAAGATACCGACAACATTATGACCAATGGTTAATTAGTTGTGTATTGAATTAGTATCAATCACTTCTAGCGGGTAATGTGATATTTCCTGTGATGTAAAAAGGCGATGTTGTCTCTACTATTTGAGAGCGAGGTTTTATCTGGAGGTAAAAGTTGGCACTCGTCTAATTTGCATGAGTCTATGTTGTATGTTGTCAAAGGTTTAAATCTGCGCAATGATTATATCAAACACATATAAAAATATAGAATAAATATTAGAGGAACAACAACAGAAATGTATAGAAGAAATATCGCGGGGACTTACAAACTTAGCCCCGAGGCGCCGTCAGAGCGGGGGTTCGTAATTGAAAAATAAAAGGCCGTAATAATAGAATTTACATCACGTGTTTTCCAATGACAAATTTTGCTGTCTGTTTCTGTCGGGAGAGCGACGTCGACTCCACGTGAAGGTACAATTTGTGAACCCTCTGCTTTATTTTGTAATCACTCGCAGACATCAATCAAATTAATAGAAATTCACATCACATCATACTTTTTTAATTTAGTAAAAAAGAAGACAAGCAACCAGATCTACAGATGGTAAGTAACACAGCCGTCTATAAACACCGGCAGTGCTGTCTTAGAATTCAGAAATGCGTGACGGTTTTAATAGAATATTTTACAACTAGTTGCGCCCCGCCGCTTCGCCCGCTTTAATTAAGTAGCCTATGTGTTATTCCGGAACCTAAACTAACTACATTCTAAATTTAATCAAAATCGGTTTATTTGTTACGGAGAAAAGTGGTAACAAACATTCACACACACACACACAAATTTTTGCATTTATAATATTATAAGTAGAATAGGATAGGATTTAGCTATTATCCTAATCAGACAGGTTTATTATTGTCATTTAATTTAAAGAATAATAATTCACGCCTTACCAAAATTTTTATATATTTTACTGTACTTAACCTTTATAAAATAGAAATTGAATTAGGTACTATCGGTTCATATACGTAAACATTTTGACTGTACCTAAGCAATATTATTTGGGGACAGTACAGTTGCCTATAGTAATAGACGCCGTGCCAGCGACCGACTCATACTTAACTAAAAAATAAAAAGTTTTATTTAATAAATAAAATAAACATATGAAGGTTTCTTTCTTCTCATTTGAACGCGTTTAGCCGTTTATGAGCGCAGAAACCGTAAATAGAGTCAAAACACTTTCAAATGTAGAAAACAATACAAAGTTGCTTATGTAAACTCATTCGCATAAGTCCGCGTTCTAGATAAACGACGAGGCCGTATTTACGGTCACATAACATAGGTGTTAGTGTATGCGGTGTTTCCAAACATTTGTATGCAGATATTACGGTAAATAGGAGCGGTAGAATTGTTTCGTGCGACACATTTCCGTACAATAGATTGGATGGGGCGCGAACAGCTAGTTAAAGTGGTTAGTAGCAATATACGAAGACTATTGTGTGTTTGGCGTAAGTATGCGCAGGAGCAGGGGTCGCAGCCGCATTGCGCAGTGAAATGTTCAGGTGCGGAAAATAATTTTATAACCACGACGCTTAGTCCCGTTGTATAGTTCCTATCTAATTAATAGGTAACCAGATTTAGTGTACAAGTAGCATATGGGCTTCCGTCAATCAATGAAAGCAAATGGAAGGCTATAATAGGTTGAAGTTGATGATATTATAGGATTTGTCTCTAATACAAAAAATAAAAAACCCTGATTAAATTAAAAATAGTTCTGTGTAATAAATATATACAAGAAGAATATTATTATATGAAAATAATAAAATGGGATTCTTCACTTACTCTTGAACCCATGCTGTGAATAAGGTTTAACATGAGTTTTGATCGGCCTCAAGCCTGACGTTCTCTTTGGAATTAACCTCTTCAGTCGATAGGCAACGTTTGCTAATATTTTTTTCTTGGGTGGCTATATTCTATACCACAGTTGCCAACTATGTAGTTACTATGTTTATAATCCGAACTCAAAGTTACCTACTTAATAGACGAAAAAAGATACATAACGGTATATATATATATATATATATATATATATATATATACCGTTTATACTCTGTCAGTCTTCACTTTGACTCAGGAATGAAGAAGGCACTGCATCTTCTTTCGTACATTAACATATTATCTTATTGATGAAGAACCACCTCCGCGCTTATCTCAATATTCCAATTAATGTTGAAAATATGCGTGCGCGCCATGTTTTATTAACCTTTCATAATGTATGTTTATCTGCTGTGTTAAATCAACTTTAATGTGTAACAGTTGTAAAGCATATTTTATAAGTTTCGCCGTAATCGGTGAGATAACGTGGGGAAGGAGATAACGTGGCTTTTACGTCATAATGTGGTTGGATCGGGACGTATCAAAATATTTCCTGAATATAATAGAAACTTGAGTATTATGTAGCTAATATAAATAATGGGCAGGGCCAAAGATTATAAAACCAGTATTAAAAAAAATAAAAAAAACCAGTTGATAGCGCAAATTTTCCAGCATGACAAAATTCACCAGCGAGGAAGAGAGCGAGGTAAATATATGCTCGTCATTGGCCGATTCGTCGTTGTGATTAGGCTATCAATACATAATTGCTGGTATCTGCAGATTTATCCGCGTTCATGGTGATAAAATATAGTCTATGTGTGAATCGTGACTATAAGCCAGGTTCTTTCCAAAACACACATCGGGATGATCACTTACTTGCGGATTTATTATATAAGTGTGATATGGGTATAAACTGTTACCACGTTTCACATAATCCTGACAAATAATGTCCATCCCAAGATGATCTAAACAACTGTTTAGCAATAAGGTCGATTATTGAATATTTGAGTTTGTTTAAATTGTATTTCTTGTTGTGTCGATTCTTCCTGTATGTGGAAAAGCAAAGGTACATAAGGTGATCTGTATCGAATAAGGTACAAGTGTAACTGCATAAATTAACTTTAACCTTGGTTTATGAATTTTAGTCATTCTGAATTTAGATTGAATAGATATAAATTATTCTATAAATAATCTAAGCGAAGCTATACAAACTAAGTGAAACAAATTTATACCTCACAAATTCGGAATTTACTGTATCTGAGGTTTTCCGCCATTTTAATTGCATTGGATAATTGGGTACCGTTAGAACAGGCAAAGCAAAGCCCAGGCAGCAGAAGGAAATGCATGGATACTTAACCAGAGCGTTCTTCCTCACGTAAATCAGCATACGGTACAGGCATATGTTGCTAAATACCATTCAGAGTAGTCTAGTAGTACTTTTCCACTATCAAGTATCAAAACAAACATCGAGTGATGTTCTCTAGTAGCTATCATTGCGATTAAATTCTAATTGAAGTCCACCTTCGATAACTTTATCAAATACCTAGTAGGATAGTGGTCAAGTAATAAAAAGCCTTTAACATTTTTTCAAATATAATACTGGTATCAAATCCTAATTATAGTTAAGCCAATGAAAACTTTTTTGGATGAAGAGCTTGTAGGTGTAAAATAAACTTTATATTGATATTAGGTTAACAAAAAATTTGCGTAATGCATTATTGATAATAATATTACTTATAAGTCTGGGTTTTAGCAGATAAAGTTATAGCTTATGTCTAAAATAATAGATATTCTTACACAACCCATTAGATAGATAGATATACTCTTTATTGAACAGCTTAAAATAACAAAGAACACAAATAGGAATAAGTGAATAATTATATAAGTGTAACAATAGGCGGTTATATCGCTGAGAGCGATCTCTTTCAGACGACCTGTTGATGGCGAGGAATAACGCAACGTAACGGACGTCGTTCTACGGTCATAGAGTTCAGAACCTTTGCTGTTAATAGAAATCTGATAACCTAAGTTCTAACAATCGAGTCTAAATCTGTGCGCAACACTAAACTCTCATTAAAAATCTTAACGCGAAGCATTACAGACATTTCAATAAAATATCTACTTTTATCTGAGGAGTAAGTATGCAAAATGTGTGTAAAGGCGGCAAAGAGGCTCCATAATTTTATGCCGCGAATACTGCGTCGCTGTAGTGCAGTATATAAGGTTCGGATAAGTTGTCTGCTACGCGCGTCTCCTATTTAATGATAGCGCGAGTTATTAATTTCTAAAACCAGCACTCGCTCATTATTGTCGAAGGAAAATGCTCCGACCAGGTTTCGGACATATCCGATCTCCTTCTTCTGAGAGCTACGTTTACAGATCGCGGCGCGCGCCGAGTGAGTGCCGGTTTTAGAAATTAATAATTAATAACTCTAAAGATACTTTTTATACTAAATTAACGTGAATTTTTAGATGTCTCAGTAGCTATTTTTTTTGTTGATATTTGTTAGTTTAAGTACACGTTCGACAAAGTGGTTTATCGGACTTTGGCCGTTCGACTCTTCGTCTCTATTTATCAGGCAAGTATATATCTAATTAGTTTTATTAGAGTTATTTTGTATTATCTATAACGTTAGTTTGCAGATTTAGGATCGAAGGGCCAAAAAATCGCGTAAATGCTTTAATTTTACCATATCTGTGTTATTATGGCAAAAAGACACAAAGACAGCAACTAGGTTGATTAACTTTAATAGTTATAATTTTACTATTAAAACTTTAATAGTAAAATTATAACGGTGTAAAAAAAAAATTATCGATGACGTATGACGACAAAATAACAATCACAACGATCAAAGGCAAAGCGGAGTGTTAGCATAAATAGTCAAGCAAGGCTTTTGATTTAAAAAGCTGAGATACTGATCTACAGTCGCACTATATCTCGAGCGTGTGCAATGGTGAAAATAATAGAGGCAAGCGCATGCCTCGGCCCAGACTCCCGCACCTAATTAACCAAAGACGTGACGATCCAGCATTATAAATTTTAAATCTCTTAACGCAGCCACGGGGCAAAATAAATATTGCAAGTGAGAACAAAAACGAACAAGACGCCTTATTTATCTGAAGTATTTTATGGCACGCCGACAATAGCATACCAATTAAAGAGATAGTTAAAAGATATTTAAATTATTAACTAACAGTTAAGAAGATGTATTATAATATACGTAAACTTGATTTATCTAAATGCTTTCGTGTAAATTTTTATATGAATATTATGAGCGGTTTTA
The DNA here is from genome assembly GCA_948107665.1 of Lomographa bimaculata. NCBI lineage: Eukaryota > Metazoa > Arthropoda > Insecta > Lepidoptera > Geometridae > Lomographa > Lomographa bimaculata. The sequence continues at coordinate 11,751,624 of OX403587.1, read as the reverse complement.
ACTCTAATGGATAAATGACAAAAAGGGAATACGCTATAATGTTAAAGCCGCTATGTTCAATTAACATACCAAAACGACGTTATATGGAGAAGCCCGCAATTATTCCACCTTGCCACATACTAACCCTTGAAAATAATTCCTACAAAGATGGTAAAATTAATTTAATACAGGACTAGTGGTATTGTATATAATCTATGGGCCAATTGCCAATATTTAATCCTAAAACATAATTAAAACTATATAATTATACATCAAAGATATATTTTACATAGAACTTGCAAGGCATCAATCTTATAGGTAAAAAAAACAAAATGAAAGTCTTCTATACTTATGTAGAATAATGATCGGATAAATACATCTGTAGAAATGGATTTAACAATCACTTAGTTTAAATTACCTTCGACATGTTCAATTTAATTTATTTACTTATTTGTAATAATATTAGACTATTGTATATATTTTTTAATATCAGACATAAGTCTAAATTTAAAATACTAGATGAATGTATAATATTTTCTCGCACGGCAGTTATACGTATAAGTATGAAAGATATCTAACCAATTTTAAAATCGGTATCATAACTTACTTGAAAATGATCTCTTCAAGTCCGTGTTTACTTTTTGATATATTTAATTGTATCCTTATCTACGTACATACCAACAATCCCACTCAATTAACTCTACGAGTCTTAGATCAGTACGTTGTTTTTTTACCCAAGTAATCAATTTAAATCATGTTGGGTATCGATCAAAGTTCCATAACCGATGCAAATACAGAGGCCGACTCCAACATTAGATGCTAATCGATTTATGCGTCCTTTTAAAGTGTGACGACGCATTGCTTTTCTTTATGCAGCCGATCTCTCATCCATAGCGAGGGAGCGACGGGTTTTATGGCAGTTAGAGTTTGCATACGGTATCAAGTTCTTTAATACAGGCTGACGGCTGTAGACAGAAAGTTGGGGTGCTAGTTTAAACGTTGTTTTGAAAAAAAATGCTATTTGCAATTTTAGTGCCAGTAAATACGGCTTTAAGTTATACTTAACTGGGTGCTAATTGCCAGAATATAAAGATAAATTATAAGTACTATTGCGTTTTGAAAGTGGTCCTGACTAAGCAATTTAGAAAGTGTTTATCTAGTTGAGTTAAAGTTTACTTTCTTTCTGAATATTGTCAATACTAAAATAATAGTGGCCAACATAAAGGCTTTCATACTAACAGCCCCACACAAGTTCTATGACTTGTGTCGTGGGTGCCGGAATTATTTACATCACACACGCAATCACAACCAGAACCAGAAACACAAATTTTCTTTGGGGAGAAAACTTGTGTTCCCGCCGGGAATCGAACCCGATACCCTTGCTTAGAAGGCGAAGGCTCTCACACCTAAACCAACGGGCACTTCAGTTAATATGTTCACTAATTCACTGTAATGTTGTCAACCAAGTCTCATATTTGAATTTGGCTTTGATAAAAAGCACGTCAAAATATGACTGACGGATTCAGCCTCCTGTATAAGCATTATAACGGCCGCCTTTGTCAGTATGGTAAGCAGCGCTACCGATCATCGAGCGAAATATATAAATCGAAGCGTTATCATCTTCGGCGATCACCGTGGACGGCTCGCCGGCCGAGACATGAAATAAATACACATTTCCATACTCAAATGCGCGCAGAGATGTGAGCACAAAGAGGTGCGCGGGCGCAACGCGTCAGCACATCAGCGAGTGCCCCGACAGCCGCGCCACTCTCGCGCTGATCTATAACTCCGCATTATTATTTGAACGAGATCTATTGATCCGCGAGGTGTGGAACGCGCGATCCAATGCAACGAAGATCATTTTGTTCGACTGGAACGACCGCTTTTGAACTAACTTGACGTTACAATGGCTGCCGGTGACGGCAATGATTTAAAATCTGTTAACAGGACGGTTCTCTTTTTAACGATTGGTATACAATTTCCATAAATGGTTTTCCAGATTATCTCTGTATTCCGAATACATTTCACATAATAAGGTATAGTTTTTCGCTACGTGGAGTGAGAGTCCCGTCTAGTCCTGGTAGACGGGACGTAAACAATGATATGAGGGATAAATCGTAAGAATAAAACTGAAATCCCCAGTAACGAGATCCCGGCTCATTCCCCCTGCAGGTATTATCTCTATCTCGAGTAATTATCTCGCACAAACGGCTCAGTTCATATCGACATCCATACCGATACACATAGATGTATGTACTTTCAGATTAAATTTATTGAATCAAAGAAATAATGGCGGCTATGTTACGTTATGTGCGATTACGCCTTGATTTCATTAAAGACAAATTTGATTACACGATTTAACATAACTTGCCCTACTATAACATTTTCTATTATATTTCTATTGACCCAATTGGAGCAGTGGGCAAGTCTGTACCCCCTGCGCCTGTGATAGATTCCCGGCAGGAGCATAATTTTCCTTCCCTAAGGACATAAACATTAATACTTCTGGTTCTGAGTGTGATTTGATATGTAAATGTTTTCGCCTCCCACGTTACAAATATTGGAATTTAGTGTGGGGCTGTGAGTGTGAATGCCTTTGTTTGTTTTACTGTCCAGTAATACGTGTGGGATGTAGATCGTTCAATGAAGAGGCGACAATTTGAGTCTGATTGGTGTCGGAAAGTCTACAATCGGAGTGTCAAGTGCTGTGCCAATCATCGGTGATAAAATAATGGTTCCTAGCAGGAAGCGCAGCGCATTATTCGCAACGCGCATAGGGGCTTTTAATCAACACTTTATTGTTTAATGACCCCTCGGCCAAGTCTAAATTAAAAGGGTGACGGTTCGAGCCCTATTGACGAATGCGTAGTATGTCAGAATTGGGTCTGAACTCTGAATGCTTGATGATAGATAGATAATAGGTGGGGAAATGGGAATAGGAACTCGTTATCGAGATCACATTGCATTCCTGTGGAAGTCAAACTGTAGGCACTGTTTGCATTATACATTTTTGTTGTCTGTGTTAAGCTAGCGTTTGACTACTATCTCAATTTTTACTTAATGGTAAGTGATGATGTGGTCGAATAGTAAATACTGTTTAGGGTTCACTACTTTGTACTTTTGCGGGTACATTGTTTTAAATGTTTATTATAAGAAACAGTGACCCGTACTAGATAGTAGGTAACTAATAACCAGCGTCCTCAAATACTTAGGTATTTATCACACAGAAACAATACCTGCCACCCCCGTACCTCTCACGGTCCGCGTTCTCGCCCTGGCCTGCCGCCCGCACCTCTCAAGGTCCCCGTTCTCGTCTTGCCCCCGCGCTCCTGTGCCTCGCGAGCGAGCACTCATTTAACCGGTCTGCATATACATCTCTATATTTTTATGAACTATCCCGTGTTTTTGTCCACGCATACCGTGGTAATAAATAATCATCTAATACTACATGGTCTAATTAGCCTTTACAGAAATCTCTGCATCTCAAAAACAGCAAACACACATACAAACATATGCTTTGACACTCTAGCCCCACCATATAAAAACACAAATTTTCTTTGAGAAGAAAACTTGTGTTTCCACCGGGAATAGAACCTGATACCCGTTGTTTAGAAGGCAGACGCGCAACCATTACTTGGTGTAATGGTAATTTCAAACAAACACACATTTACAATACTATAGTATGAATGAAGTATTCGGAAACTAAATAATACCAAATCTATATTCACAGTTGCTGAATAACTCGCGTGACAGATTCCCAAACGTTCCCGAGCTCAATTTTTCTATGGACTTGCTTTGTGCTTGTTCTGTGAGCCTGAACGACCCTAGGGCACTCCCATACCGGGCGAACAATCGGCGAGCATTGTGCTCGCGAACGTTTTTCATGTGAGTACGAATCGTTATGCCAACAATTTCGATATACCGACATATTTGACAACTTTTTTACATTGCGAGTCGCTGTGCCAACTTTTTAAATTTTAGTAGATATCTAAAGCATGTGCCCTTATTCCGGTTGTGACGAATCCTACTATCCTACTAATCCTACATATTACTAATATTATAAATCTGAAAGTTTGTGTGTAAGTGTGTAAGTATGTTTGTTCCCTCTTCACGCTTTAACGGCTGAACGGATTTGTATGAAATTTGGAATGTACATAGATTATACCTAGGATTAACACATAGGCTATTTTGTAACTTGATAATAACGGGCGAAGCTGCGGGGCACGGCTAGTAATATTATCAATGCGAAAGTTTGTGAATTTTTGTTACCTCGTATCTCCGTAACGAATAAAACGATTTTGATGAAATTTTGATTGTAGATAGTTTAGATTCCGAAATAACACATAGGCTATATACTTTTTAACTAAAACAACGCGGGCAAAGCCGCGGGGCACGGCTAATTTTAAAATATGTATGAATCAATGTACATAATTGTTAATGACTAGATTTTAATCATATAAAACCTACTAGGTATATCCAGTTGTAAATGTAATTAGCAAATATGAGACAAGATAATCCAAGCGAGTTGTCGCGTGCGACCCCTCCTGTTTAAACACCTTCGACATGTACATGAAAAGGTTTAGAGTTTCAACTAGATAGTTAAAATTAACAGTTAACTATAAGGGCGATGTTGTTCCTATTTTACTTGATGTTACGAACGCGAGAGTCTAGCTATACCTACGTTAATACTTCTAGATCTCTTGATGGAAAACTTTTGTATAAAACAGATTCATAAGTAGATAGTAATATGCAATTACTATCCGTATATAACCCTAATATATATATAGTATCGTACCCTCCGAGTACGATACTAGTCGTTCGCCCTGACTCTCGCTTACATTTTGCCTAACACTGAAAAACTTTTAGAGTTAAACGCTTATAACTTTGTTCGTTTGATTTTTGTATTTGTTGTTAAACTACATATAACAGATATTATGCGAAAGTTTCAGCTTTACATGTGTAGTTATTTTTGAGATAGGCCGTTAATCTGCATTGTGATATCATTATGCAGTTAATCAATTGTTATTCACTCGTATGGTTTGGACGCTAAACGCCTCTGGCAGACGGACTGACAGACAAAGTGCTGAACCGCCCATGTCAACTTAGAGACCTTGCTTCGCTCGGTCAATAATTTTGCTAATTTTGGATATGACAGCATATCCAAAAAATATTTTAACAAAGATCTGATTATGTTTTATGGCTTTTTTTATTGAAAATTGCCGGGAGATATTAATTGTAATTGATGAGTGAACATCAATGCGAGCAAAGCAGCGAAGGATACAGCTAAAAAAGATGTGGTTATAGTGCAGCCAGTCCTACAACTGTTGACTCAAATGCTAAAATAAAAATATAAAAAATAATGAACAACTGTCTACTCCATATCTTTCCGCAGTATTATAGGCATTTGATCCCTGACTTTTAATGCTTCACCCCGGCATTAAAATTATGTGTATATTTGTATCACGCTCGCTATTGTAGGGCCTCTACGTACCGACAGCGAAACACACACCGATCGCCAAGGTCTTCACTGTAAGCACATAATTATATCATCTACATGAGCTCTACACGCTTTTATAGACTTACATTTCTTTTTGAGGCTGGTTGTAATAAATTGAGATTTCATTTAAACAAAATTTAATAGGAGTGCGAGGTCTCAGTTTCCTGGATTAAATATAAATGATTTAAAGTGCTTAACTGCTGATGTAATTGAATAGGTAAAATCCATAGTAATATAGTAACCCACAACTCATATTAAGTATTGCTTTGTTTTATGATGTTGCTTAGTCGGGTGGAAGTTTGCCTTCTAAGCAGGAGTATTGTTGCTTCGTCGGGTGGATGGTCGATGGTGTTCGCCTTCTAAGCAGGAGTATTGGGTTATATTCCCGGCGGGAACACAAGTTTTCTCCCCAAGGAAGATTTGTGTTTCTGGTTCTGGTTGTGATTTTGTGTGTTATGTGAATGTTTCCGGCACCTGCGACACAAGTCATCGAACTTAGTGTGGGGCTGTGAGTGTGAAAGCGTTTATGTATATGCTTAAACGTGTACATTAGTATAGGAGATATTGAGTTAAATAAGTAGAACTGTGTCGTATTAGTTTTCGCGTCTGCCTTCTACGCAGCGGGTGTCGGGTTCGATTACCGGTAAAAACATGTTACTAAACATGTAGATATCAAGTAAAATAAGTATTACATTTACTTACGAATTATTTAGTCATACTCGAGAACGTCTAAACCGATTTGCCTAATTTTAGTTTTGAAATATTTTTAGAAGTTCAAGCAAGATTTAAAAGGTAAGAAAAACAAGTCAAGGCTAGCTTATCAGAGTAAAAAAATATATGGTTTTACTGCATCAATCTAATTTGTATAGCTAGCTGTAATTAATCGTTACAAATAACTAGTTGTCGCATCGGCCTATCGAAAGCATAAGTATTACCGTACCACTGTACCACGTCTGCTGCCCCCGTGGTGAGTTGTTTAATGAAGGGAAACTAGCCATACGCCACGCACCGTGCGCCATCAATTGTTTTTAAAAACTTTGTATTAGACGCAGATAAAAGCTTCAAAATAACAAACCCTCGTTATACTTGTTGTTGATTAAAAATAATAAAAGAAAGCCAAGGGTTAAATATAACGGTAAATATTTATATTCAATAACAAAAATAACAAATCAGCCCTTGGCGATAATTACGTGATACCTGATATCATTCATTAGCAGATCCCTAAATTATTGGAGCTCAGCGAAATTCTTAATTATATCTCTTGAATTTCTAAGTAAAATTTAGCCTTAAGCGCCGGCGAGGCAGCAAAATGATATGTTTGTAAACAAAGGAAATGTGCCGTTAAACGTTTAAATTATATCTACTCATCATACTACATTCTAATATCATAAATGCGTGTGTTTGAATTGTTTTCATATGAAGTAGAATCTTTATATAGGTAGAGTTGGTATTGATTTGTCATGCATGTAAAAAAGTATAATATAAAGTCTATGAGATACGACGTATAACATACATATCATGTTGTACAGGGTTTAGATTATTTTAAAGCTAATAAGGCAAGGCAAATTCCATCTCACCAGATGAGAGACGATTCCGCTTAAGATGTAACATACTTGCCTAGAAGATACCTATTCACTATAGCCTTAAAAACTCCCAGATAAAACTATTGGTTCTGAGTACAATGACGTAACCAATGAGTTCCACTCCTTCGCTGCAGATGATGAACGTAGAAACGTAGAAGCGCAACGGTTCTCTTAGATGAATCCGATCGTAATTATTAAAAGGATTAAGACGTAATAGATGTTCTTCTCAATTTGCCACACGCACACTACCATTCAAATCTACGACAAGACACAAATTGTATAATATACGAACTCTATAATTAATTTTCTCGCATGAGTGTGACGCGTAAAGAAAATATTAATTATCCAGTTCATAAAACTCGAGTTAAACGCTTAAGCAAGTCTCCCCTCCAATTAGAGGGGTAATGACTGCTCGTGTTATTAATTTAATATGCGGATGGGGTGTCAGGTGGTACGACGCGTGCCGGGTGATGATTGACAAGCGACCGTGGTACAGTTTTAAGGATTAGCTGTTTAGTTGGATAATTAACTACTTTAGAAAGTGTCGGGAAACTTATGGATTACTTTTACTAAGCTTTTAATTTTCCTTTTATATCAGGACAGGACAGGGTGCCGGGGTTACGTGAATCTAAGTAGGTACCTACTTTTGTAAACATAGTATGCAGAAATAATTACAAATAATTCACAACTTTTCAGCATTGTCTCTGTGTTATTGTAACTATACTAACGATCAAATTGTAAAAAGCAAGTCCTTGCTTTTTACGCCGTGAGTTCTGGGTTTGATTCCTAGCATCACTACAATTTCCCTAAGTAAAGGAAAAATATGCAATTGGTTCTGGTGTGCTTTGTATGCCGAAATGTACTGGGGATACAAGTCTTTGAACTTAGTGCTGTGAGTGTGAAAGCTTAAATATATTTTTTTTCTATACTACATCCTATACGTCGTTTTGTATAAAAGTCAAAAGCATTTTATGTGATTGTGTGAGTGAGTTTTCTTCCCAAGGAAAATTTGTTTCTGGTTCCGGTTGTGATTGTACGTGTGATGTGAATGTTTCCCGCTCCGACGATTCGATACGACGTCATTGAACTGTGAGTGTGAAAGTGATAATTTTTATGTTTTCCTTTTTAATTTATTTTTATACACAGATAGGACAGAAGATGAAGATAGAAATAAATACATACACCATGAACACTTTCCTACTATTCTTTTTACATGTCTACGTTAGGAACATAGAAAAATCTTTGAAAAAACACGTGCTATAAAGGATAGATATACTATTAAGACATGTGAGAAGTCTGCTAATTAAAAAAAATTGTAACTCGTACCATAAACAAACACTTAGCAGTCACAAACCTGCAATTAGTTCAAAAGACTCAAGTATGTCTAATACATTCATGTCGACATAATTACACTTAAAACACAAATAGTCACGATAAGGAAAACCGTGCTACTGCAAGATATCAAATCAGTACCGTGAGGCTGAATCCCTACGCCACAGAGCAGCCTAAACATTTTTCAATTCATTCACACTTAGTTAAAATACTTGTGTCTTGGATGCCAGAAACATTAACATCAAACACACAATCACATCTAAAACCAAAAGCCCAAAGTTAGAGGTGCCTTGGGAAGGCAAATTGTGCTCCTGCCGGGAATCAATCCGCTAGACCTGCAGCATAAAGAGAAAAAACTTGCCCGCTGCGCCAACTAGCTCGTCCGATTGTAGGTACATGTATAATAATATATATACAAAGCGCCCTAGGCGCGCTCCTGCCAAGCGTTCTATACGCGCGCCCTGTACGGGGGGCCTCCGCTGATGCTCCTGCTGCCGCTAGCTGTATAAATACGCGCGTCCTGTCCGCTTAGTATATTTTGTTACACTAGAGCCTATAAAAAACTACGGCAGCGCGGATATTAGCGTCCCAGGCGCGCGCCCTGGCCGCTTTTTATATCAAGTCCTTATCATTAAATACATCGGCTGTTTACGTGTACCCGTATAAGATACGACCAAGACTTCATTCATAAAAAAAGAATTCTCTAATTCATCCGCGCTTTCAAGTAATTACAGTAAAAGGTCTTTAACATGAATGTTATGACGGTGTTTATGAAAAGTATTTTAGCCGACGAATTTTCTTTCACTCGCCTTGAATGCTCACCACACAATGAATTAGGAGAGCAGGATTCTGTTTGCAAGAAGCTGCAAAGAAATGATAAAATGTGTATGTATATGGTACGTATAGATTAGTTGGTTCTTTTTGACGTGATAATAATTCGAGGGGAAGAAGTCGAATTTAATAGCGAGTTAAATGATACGTGCCCTGATTGGAAAATGTATGCTTATTCAGGTCGAGCGGCCCTTCCCCGCCCTACCCTCCTCACGGCTGATTTGAAATGAATGGTAATAATGGACGAGCATCCCGCTCCCATCGTTTTGTATGATTATTCCAGATTAATTATTTGTTGGAATTCTGTTGGCTAATTTTTCGGAACGGGATTTTTCCGCTTTAACTGACGTTTTAATTCTAACTCGTCATTGGGTTGATATTACCAAGATAAGTTTATAGGGTAACGATTTTATTCAGTTGTTGATTAAAATTTGAGAATAAACTTTACTATTATAATAAATGGACCTAGATTTACAATAAAATATTCAAGTTATAAAAAAAGGTTAAAGATGGTTTAGACGACCTTTAATGTTCGGCAAAGTTCCCAAAATGCTTATTGATTGAATGCACAAGTATAATCCTACTAATATTATAAATCCGAAAGTTTGTTTATAAGTGTGTAAGTGTGTAAGTATGATTGTTCCCTCTTCACGCTTTAACGGCAGAACGGATTTGAATGAAATTTGGAATGTACATAGATTATACCTAGGATTAACACATAGGCTACTTTTTAACTTGATATTAGCGGGCGAAGCCGCGGGGCACGGTTAGTATAAAATATAAGGTTTGCTTGTGAAATCTTGATGACGCAGTGGCAAGTCTTTGCAATTTACAAACGCATTCACACTCGCAGTGCACTAAATTCAAAGGTTGTAAGTTCAAAGATTGTATTGATGTATTGTGTGATCTTTGGTGCCGGAAACATTTATATATCATATCGTACCCTGAACCAAAAACACTAAAGTGTCCTGGGAAGGAAAATTATGCTCATGCCGGTAATCAAACCAGGGCTCACAGCACAGAGACTTGATAGCTGCATTAATTGGGTTGTCAACGTTGCTACGCCGCGCAACTGGTCCAGCTGTAGCACAATTTTTCTTCCCAAATGAAATTTGTGAAATAGAAATGAAATACAAATAGAAATAATTTTATTTCGTGTGTACTTCTGGTTCTGGGTGATGATTGTACGTATTTGAACTTAATGTAGTGCTGTAAGTGTAAATTGTGCTTAAAAATTATTAAATTGTACATAGCAGCACCAAAATATTGCATTAATAGGGGCTGCAGATTCATAATATAGCTTTTACTTCAAGTGGTGTTGTTTTAATTAAATTAAACTTTTCATTTAATAATAATAAAAGAAACGTTTATTGTAACTGTCGTTAAACAGTATTGAAATTGAAAACGAAGATATGTTGAATTAAATCCCTGAATCCTTGAAAGAAAGAAAAATAAAAGACCTGGTCGTGGGATTCAATCTCTTACCTGGGTCAAGCCTATACTTGAAGGTAGTCTTATTCGATCATAGGGACAAACGAACAATTTACAATTATTATTGTTTACCATGGCAATACCTTGCAGAGAGCACTTTGTTACGTTTCCACTTCCACTAACCACCCCAGAGGAATCTGAGTTACCGAGTAAAAAATATCTAATGGATTCCAAGTGCATATCCCATATCTGACTGCTTATAAAAACGTCGATATATGGGCATTGAATCACGTCACACCGGTCCTTTGGGACCGTTGCTGATGCGAATATCAAATTGGCACCCCTTAACTCCATAACTAGCATCCATCACAGGGGAACGCGACACCTAAATCCGTCACCCGTCACTACACGACCTGTCAAAACCGAGAACTCATATGAATCATAATGAAAGCGTCCGACTCGCCCTACTCCAATACATTATCACTAAGTACAGAAAACTAAAAATACCTCATTAACTGTACCATTTTCTTCATTTGCCGTAGAATCTCCACCTCGCTATTATTTTATATGAAATTGCATTCTACGCAGGCCGGTGAAGGGTCACTTTTGTCCAGCATGAGACTAGTGTTTGTTCTCTCGACTGGACGCCCCCTTGGGACCTGATCTGGCACATTCTGACGACTGAACTAAGTAGAAAGATAGAACAGAATTAAGCCGGCCAATTATCCCGTATTGGATTTATTGGTAATCTCTGCACGAATGGGCGCGAGGGTGCGAACCGAACCAACTTTTGATGATGCCTCCATCGGCATTATGAACAAAGTTGTTGCAATTTTTATGTAGGTGGATTTATTGTTTGCTTTCCTCTGTTGTTTCGCCCTCGATTGTGTGTAGATAGATAAGAGGTCCCAGAAGCGTTTTATTACAAATACGAGTAAATCAATATTTAATCACGCTGCCGTCTTGATCTTAAATCTTAATATATATTTTCTGATCCTGATATGAGTTATTTGATATTGATCCTACTAGTATAAGTACTAATCCTACTTGTCTTACTTATATTATACTTCCGAAAGTTAGTGTGTAAGTGTGTAAGTATGCTTGTTCCCTCTTCACCTTTTTACTGCTGAACGGATTTGGATGAAATTTCGAATGTACATAGCTTATACCTAGGATTAACACATAGACTACTGTTGAACTTGATAATAGCGGGCGATGCCACGGGGTACGGCTAGTAGTTATACAAAGCATAGCATCTTATAATATTCGATAAGTATTTTTTATAGATATAAATAGTGTTTGGTCCACAGAGTAGGGATTTTTTAATTTTTCCTCATCTGTGGTTTGAACCCATTATTTATTACTAATTCATCAATCGAATGATTAAAATGTTTGTCAGAGTTTTTATTGTGTCAGTTTTGAGCATAATTGCTATATAACCCCTTGCCGTAGAATAACTTATAGTAATAGTTGACGAAGAGGTCAAATTATTAAATCTGACGTTACGATCAAATCCATAAATTATGCGGAACACGTCTTCTCATTTCAAGTACTCATTATATTTCAACTCGTATTTCAAGTTATTTATGCAAACGGAGACAAGATAACCTGGCAGTGTAAAAAATGAACTAACTTCTTTTATTTAACAATTGTTCATTAACAAGACCTATGCGACAGCTTTATTAAAAGTATTGAAAATTTAAGTGAGAATGGTTGCTTATCATCTTTAAATTACTATAGATTCTAAACAATTCAAAATGAAATATAGTAAAAGAAACCTAAAGATATTTTTTTAAACATAGGTATATTCAATGATACCCATTCAATTCTAAAATGAAATCCTACTATCCTTCTAATATTATAAATACGAAAGTTTGTGTGTATGTGTGTACCTACGTGTGCAAGTGTGTAATTGTATAAGTATGTTGGTTCCCTCTTCAACGGATTTAAATGAAATTTGGAATGTACATAGCTTATATCTAGGACAAGACTACTTTTTAACTTGATAAAGGCGGACGAAGCGATTCTGCCCGTTGGCTCAGTTGGGTGAGCGTTCGCCTTCTGAGCAGGGGTATCGCGTTCGATTCCCGGCGGGAACACAAGTTTTCTCCCCAAGGAAAATTTGTGTTTCTGGTTCTGGTTGTGATTGTGTGAGTGACGTGAATGTTTCCAGCACCCACGACACAAGTCATCGAACTTAGTGTGGGGCTGTGAGTGTGAAAGCGTTTATGTTTTTAATTTCACAATATGGCGTATATGTTGAAACGAGGCTAGTATACATTTTCTTAATAATTTCTTAGACCAACTTATTTATGAGACTAAAAACAAACGGGAGTACACACTTTGTATCAGGACAGGTGACCTCTACTTAATAGTAACCCACATCACGAATATGTCACAAAAATTGTGTTAGCCCAAAGAAATTGATATATTGATATAAAAGCAAAAATATGTTCCGAGTATATTGGTAAAAAAATCGCGGCGATACGTCATAGCTGTCAATCTAGAGGATAGCCCCTGGGGTGTTGCGTAAAAGTTTTGATACACTTGCACATTAGAAATGTTTTGCATCAGTGGAAAATTGAGAGCCTTATAAAAATAACAGTTTTTTTTATTCAGTATTATAGTTTGATGACAGTATAATAGTTTGATCACTTTTTCACCTGATGGTAAGCGATGATGTGGTCGACGATAGAGCAGGCTAATACTATAAGAATCTTTGTCCTTTGTACTATAAGATTCACTGACTGACTGACTTAAAGACAACGCACAGCCTAAACCGCTGGTCGTAGAGATTTGAAATTTGGAGGGTACATTTGTCTTAGTACGTTATTCCAGGTCTAGTGTGTTTACCAGCTTCGATCACATCGTCACTTACCATCAGGTGAGATAGTGGCCAAACACTAGCCTGACACAAAAAAAAAAAACGTAGAGGTGTATTAAGAAAGTTTTTAGGGAATACCCTAAGAAGGTTAAATGGGGTTAAAACGTTTGTATTAAAGTTCTTTGTTTATGAACTTATAGCGATGAACATTAGTCTTAGAGTAGTTTATTTAAATAAATAAAAAATATATCAAAAATGTTTTACAGGGGTGCATTAAAAATGTGCAATGGGACATGTCGAAAGTTCTTTATTTATGAAGTCACTCTGATAGAAATTGCTATTTGAGTTAGTTTATTTAAAATAAAAAAAATATTCTATCAATATTTTTTGTCAGGAGTACATGTCAATGGAGATCGAAAGTTCATATGGAAACTTTTTTATTTATGAAGTTAAAGTTATGAAAATTGTATGTGATTATTGAAATGGAAGGTAACTATTATATTAATTTATATATAAAAAAAATATTTGTTTTTGAACTTATAGCGATGATTATTTGTATTTGAGTAGTTTATTTAATATATAAAAAATATAATTATCAAAGATATTTGCCAGGGGTGCATTAAGATGATGCAAAGGGGGATAAAAGTTCATGTCGAAAGTTCAAGAAATATATGGTTGTTCGCTTCTTACATTAACACAAAAGAGAACATAGAAGCAGACCAAGAGTCTAGAAAAGTTAATCCCGATTCGAGTGGTGTCTGTCTGACTCAGAATATAATCGGGTTGTAACTACTTTTGGCAAACCAACCATAGATCTGTTCGCTTCTCGCACTAATGCTAAATGCGAAACATACATCTCGTGGAAAACTGATCCAGACGCCTGAACAGTAGACGCATTTACTATAAGTTGGAAATCTATGTATTTCTATGCATTTCCACCGTTTTCGTTAATCTTGAAATGCATTCAAAAAATTATGAGAGACAAAGCAGAAGGTGTCCTCATATTTCCTTATTGGCCGTCTCAACTTTGGTTTCCTTTGCTAATGACAATGATTAGATCAGATATCTCTTATTTCAACCAAGATTCAAACTTCTCGTTGTCCTCTTATTAATAGTCATAGCTCAGCACTTTCTCTACTATTAGGTAGCAGCACAACTTCTTACGATCTAGTAAAGCGACTTCTCAATGGTGTTTATAAATTAAGACCACTCCAAAATACTCACACATTTGGGAACCACAGTTAGTTTTAAATTTTGTCGCAAATTGGATGCCAAACAGAGATCTATCAATGGAAAAGATTACTAAGAAATTAGTGGTTCTCTTAGCACTCTGTACGGCACATAAATCACAAACGCTCTCTCTAATAAAATAAGATAATTCATCGTAGGCCCTTCTGGTATTCACGATATCATTAAAACCTCTGCCGCCGGACGAGGCCAACCGGTACTTTTGTAAACGTACTCATATAATATCGATCTAACTTCACTTTATAAGTTCGTTTGATCATATAATATAGATTCTAAAAAAAATCGACATATTTTAGTAAATAGAAACTCATGGTAAATCGTACTGAAAAAAACTGTTAATTATACATTTTCAAACATATAATTTGAACAAAGAAAGACGTCTTAGTCGTCTTTAAAAGTGACTTAAGTGTGTACTATCACCAGTGTTCGATCAAACTTTTTACATCAAATATGAGTATCGACACGGAATCCCCATGGCGCGAGAGCTTCAAAGGAAAACACAAACCGGACTTAGCGTTTCAATATTTAGCACTCAAATCCGTACGAAACTTTCATCGGTTTATGTTCATTGTACACTCCGTATCATCGTTAAATCCACTTTACCCAAAGGTTGTCTGGATGAGATCGATGTTAATGATAAGACCGTCGATTGTACACTTTAATTTTGATTACATTTTTTTTTAAAAGATCTATCTACCACAACACAGCTGTATACCGCGGCCTCGCCCGAGTTAGTTAGGTTAATATGTTATTCGAGATATCTGAAAACGATTGACTACAAGTCAATGCATGGAAGCAAACTGCACAAGCGCTTTCTAACGACTTCATAATATATATATACCTAGGTTAATATACTTATGTATTAGTGATTAAGAATGATTTCAAAAAATAATAATGAATAAATGAACGCGCGCCGAGATTCTTGCCAGGTTCTTCTCGAAATGGCTGTCATTTTGCGAATCTGGTACACCTCTTTGGGGCCCAAGTAAATATAATCTGATTTGATTTGATTTCAAATTTGAACTGTCTGCTGACTAAGTTGGGTTCGCTATAAAGTGTGGGGTTCGATTCCCGGTAGAAACACAAATTTTCTCCCCATGGGAGTTTGTGGTTCTAGTTCTGGGTATGATTGTGTGTGTTAATGTTTCCGGCAACTACGACACAAGTCATTGAACTAAGTTTGGGGCTGTAAGTGTAAAAATGGTAAATTAATTAATCAAAATTAATTAAGCTAAATAGGTTCAGTCTTGGCGTGATTGAGTAACAAACATCCATATAAGCATCCAAGCTTATCTTTCTTTGAACACGTAAGTAGCTACAACAGCCTACACTACTTCCTTCTATTTTGGAGTTACATAAATGTAAGTACCTACCTACTGCCAAAATCAACGAAGGTTTCTTCTTAATGTATGACCGAAACGAATAAACATGTACTCGTTCATTTATCAGGCATCGGTATGAATAGTTTATAGGAACGAGGATGTTATTTCCCTAATGTGGCCGTTTCCGAAATATATTGATAATTATTTCAGATCCAGTTACTTACTATTCAGCACGCATAATAAAATTTGCAGAGATACTTTTACCTTAGGTATTTGTTTTGACTAAAGATGGATAAACATCCGTCAATTTCGCAAACTTTTTTTGTGACGAAAAGTGGTGACTGTGTTGAATATTTAAAATGTTTCCGTGTAATACATAAACATAAACGCTTTCACACTCACAGCCCCACACTAAGTTCGATGACTTGTGTCGTGGGTGCCGGAAACATTCACATCACACACACAATCACAACCAGAACCAGAAACACAAATTTTCCTTGGGGAGTAAACTTGTGTTCCCGCCGGGAATCGAACTCGATACCCCTGCTTAAAAGGCGAACGCTCACCAAACTGAGCCAACGGGCAGTTCAATACAAAAGATTAATTTTTATCGTGTGTCTTTACGACACATCCTGGATTTTTTAGTTCAGAAAAAAAAATCGACTGACAAGTCTAGTAAAGTCGTAATTTTTAAGTTGATGACTTGTTTCAAATCATGCTGCGCTTTATTGCCATTGTCACCATAGCGAACCATAGAATAACTGAAGGTGTTCGAGGCACTCGAACATTGAACCTAAAGCTGACATAGCATCGACCTAAATGGTCGCGGCTCGCGAAAACCGCGACCGCGACAGTGCAGCGAGAGCCGTCCGTTCATAAGCAATCATCTCATCAATATTTTAAATGGCTCTTCTCATACAGTTTATAAATAAATAGTGTAAAATCACAATTATCTATCACTTCCTTCACGGCCGAGAATTCACCCGTACGCGTCCCGTACAGAAGGAACGCGTTTAGCGGACTTAAAATATGACGGTTACGCAAGGTCGCGCCTGCGATACTTAAAACTGACGAAAAGTAATATATATATTTAAAAAGTTTTGGCTGAGTATATAGACAGATAATACGTATAACAAGCTATGTTTTCAAGAACTAGAACTCTTTTTGTCATGACGAATAGAAAATCATTTGACCGCGATCACATAATGGAAAGCGACGATACGGTCAATGATGGGACGTGCTAGCCTGGAAAATACCTGTCCAACTTGACTTGAGAGGCTTAAATTATACTTATTAAAAAAAAAAAGAACGAAGGTAGTGTGTACTAGAATCTAGAACCTAGTAGACTCACATAAGACATCTTCATATAACATAGTATTGAAATCGAAGCATTGATGACGTCGTACTAAGAGAAAGGCATACAGATAGACAGACTGACAGGCACGACAAACCTGTAAAGGTTCCGTTTTAGATATATGGCCACGGAATCCTAAAAATACCACCAAATCGACCCAGTTCGTGTGGTGGGCAAGTCTCTGCCCTCTGCGCCGTAGGCTCTCTGGGCAGGAGCACAATTTTCCTTCCCATGGGACATTTATGCTTCTGGTTCTGAGTGTATTTGTGATATGTAAATATTTCCGGCACCCACGATACAAGTATTTGAACTTATTGTGGGGCTGTGAGTGTGAATGCGTTTGTTGTATATTTATTGTAAAATATTCAATATAAAGAGCTTATAAATACCACTTCAAAAATGTATAAAACACGTGATAATAGGTAGAATACTTGCGTCTTCACTTTTCAACAGGTGAGATAGTGATCAAATGCTGACTATTAAAAAAGTAAAACATCGTTTTATGTAGTGAAGTTGTTTATTATTACCATTTGTCGTGTTTTAGTTATTGTTTACCGTCTTGTTTACAGTCTTTTTACCCTTACCACTATAATAGAGAATGTTAAAATCTGTACTTTATATGTTCTAGTATTCTAGAGTTTATTTAGACTATAGTGTTGCAGTCGTTAAGTCATATTATATCAGAAAACGTTTAGACTCCAAGTGTTGCAAACTTTTTCTCCAGCTTAACTGTCACCTTCACCTGTTTTGACTTAAGATTCTAGCTCGGGTGTGGTAGTTTCATCAACTACTGACTCAACATTGTTGGTTCCCTCGGTCGCAGCTTCATCTTCATTTGTATTGTTAGCACCCTCTGCCACGTCTAGGTTATCTTTATCACCATTGGGCTGGGTACTGTCCGTTACCTCGGTTTGGTTACCGTCAACTTTACCTAGCTCGTCATCGCTCTTTCCATCGGGTGTGTTACCTTCACCTTCACCTGGCTGTTTATCATCCTCTCCCTCTGGTGGGTTTGGGTTACCTTCATCTGGCTTGTCTTCAACATCTCCCTCGGGTGGGTTACCTTTACCTGGCTTGTCCTCATTCTCTTCTTCGGATGAGTTACTTTCATCAGAATTGTCATCATCCTCTCCCTCGGGTGGGTTACCTTTACCTGGCTTGTCCTCATTCTCTTCTTCGGATGAGTTACTTTCATCAGAATTGTCATCATCCTCTCCCTCGGATGGGTTACCTGGCTTGTTATTGCCATTTTCCTTGTGTTTTTTACCTTCATCAGCAACAATTTCTCTATAGGTTGCCCCTTCTTGATCAGATTCGTCAACAAATTTATGGAAATTTGCATTAACTTCAACAATGTTTGGGCCATTGGATATTCTGGGCGGAGCACCTCCTGCCCATGCAGGTATTACAGTTGGTGGAGCTCCCTTTTGCCAGCTTGTGACCATTGGTGGGTCTTTGTATTTAGCTAGAACGGTGTTTTTGTAACATATACATACGCAGTTTTTATCCGCGTGTGCGACCTGATATTTTAAATCTAAACATTTTCTAATACAAACATAGGCTTTTTCGTAACTACCACATTCTTCTGTTCTGTGGAAGCCGTATCGTAACATTTTCATGTCTGCATCTGAAACTAAATAATAAGCCATTAAAATAATATAAGAACCCAAATGCCTGGATTGATCTGAAATGGATAATCAAATAAACCTAAACTCGAGGATAAATTTACTATAGCCATTAAATTATTTTACTTTTTACCCCTTGACTTCATCATCACACATTGATTACAAGTAGGAAACCAAGATCTAATGATGAAACTGAACCACTATTTTTGTGCATTTAGCCAATGTCAAGTAATTAAACTTTTCAAGTATATTACATACTAGCTGACCCGCCCGGCGTCGCCCGAGTAAAAAAGAGCTTACACATATACGCTTTCATACTCACGTGAGGCCGTAAACATTATCACCACACACAGCATTCACGTCATACCCAGAACCAGAAACATAAACTTCCCGTAGGGAAATAAAACTTGTGTTATTTTGTTCCCATCGAGATTCGAACCCGCTGCTTTGAACGCGCACCCATCTACGCCAGTGACGCGCACCCATCTACCAAAAATTACCCACCCTGCGTCGCCCGGTTAAAAATATACACAATCACTTCCACATTCACAGCTCTACACTAAGTTCAATGACTTTTAGCGTGGGGCCGTACCTAAACATCCAATATTTACACAACATTCACAACATATTAAAAACCAGGAACACAGATTTCCCGTGACGAGAACACTTCTGTTATCACCGGGAATCGAACCCGCTGCTTTGAAGACGAACGCGCACCCATCTACGCCAGTAGGTAGTTCAAATTTCATAGATTACCCACCCTGCGTCGCCTGGTTAAAAATATTCAAATAAACACTTCCACATTTACAGCCTCACACGTAGTTCAATGACTTGTATCGTGGGGCCGTAAACATCTAAGATTCACAACATACTCATAACCAGAAACAGTCGAATTTGTATCCTCCTTCTTTTGTAAGTCGGTTCAAAACATGCCGGATTACGCAGCAACTGTGTTACTTATTCTGTGACCCACCGTTTTTACCCTCAAATAAACTTAATGATTCTCCTAGACTATAGGTCCAAATTATATGCAGTAAGAAGCAAATTGTATCTACGTGAACTACGTAAGCCGATGAAATAGATTTTTTTTGATAAGGATTTTTTTTTAATAATTAAAAAAGCCAATAAAAAAGATGCCGCTATTTTTTAATGTGCAGGCATTCGTAGTACGTGTCGATAAATTTCTGAACCGTCGTCCTCCTGTAAAACTAATTTCACGATTTCTCATAGACTATTTATCCAAATCATATGCAGTAAAGAGCAAATTGTATCTAAATGAACTACGTAAGACGATGAAATAATTTAATTTGATGAGTATTAATACTGAATGTCACAAAAAGCCAATTAAACACAGGCCGCTTTTTTTTTCAGATTTTTAACAATGAAAAGTATTTTTTCCGAGCTAAATATACATGTTGCAGACTTTTTTGTAAAACTCATGAAGGCCAACATTTTTGCCGTACATTGTATTCACCTATGTCTAACTGTTTAGTCAGCGTACGCCGATAAAGCGGAAAGTTAGTAAATTTTTCTCCGACTTGTCTTACGAATATTATTATCTCGAACTGATAACTTACTTTTATCCCAACAAAACATAAGCTATGACACTCAGGGATAATGTAGCTATCTACATTATCTCTGAGCGAGATTACCTTTTACAAACAAACAAACAAACTTTACCTCTTTATAATATTAGTATAGATTCCATAAAATATAAGTCACAGTTAAAGTCAAGTAAAAGAGTCAAGGTCCAGTCATAGTCAAGTCATGCCCTAGTAAAGTAGTAGTAACTTTACTAGAACTTCTATTGGAGTTTTGGAGCGGAGACGAAAATCACATTTTCAAATAGAATAAACTTAAATTGTTTTATTTTATTACTTGACACCTCCTACACGCACAAAGTCTGCGGAGCCAAACCTATGAAATTATTTTAAAAGTTACTAAATCAACACCGAGAAATGAGTATTATGTTTAAGAAATGGGTCCATATTGGCTCACATAAAATTCTAAATCCTATTCTAAGAATATAATATTCTAAATTCTTACTACCGATTTGTGTTCATAATAATCACTCTTCATAATTAAAGTTTTCATACTTTTTTATTCATACATTTTTATTACTACCAACGGAGCTCATAACAGTTAGTGATTATGTTTTTTTTATTAATACTGTTAATACCAAGAACCAGTTTAAATTCATATATTTTTTAGATCTTTTTTTTTCATAGCATTCAATGATAATACTAAGATAATATTTTACGTATCTGTCGCTGTGTCGGTCTACTTTTCTAACAAAAATTAATTTCTGGCGCTTCGCCGGCCGCTGCCGCGGTACGCGCTGTTCGCTCGCTTAGCTCGCGCGTTGTTGGGGTCACAGTTCTAACCAACCTAACCTACTTGTCTGATATAGACATTATAATTTTTAATAATATGGATAAAACACTTATGATTGAGAAATTAATAAAACAAATATTACAATAAAACACATTTATGAATATTACAGTTATTTATTCAAATGATTATGAATTTTGATCATTAGTATAAACAAATATTATGTGTAATAATCATTATGATTTTAAATGGTATGAGAAATATTTTCGGACCTCCGATGATAGGAGTTGAAAAGTTATGTAAGACAATGCGCACCTATAAGTAATAAATGAATTAATTAATACCACGTTTTCAACTTCGTACGATTTACCTGCATTTATTACCCTCACGAACCATTAATGGATGAGTTTTGTTTTTAATTTTGGCTCCTCAATCTTGTGCATTTAACCAGTGTCAAGTGATGAAATATTTCAAGTATAAGGTCTAGTCACGAGTCACAGTCAAAGCCAAGTAAATAGTCAAGGTCCAGTCATCATGTAATGCCCTAATCAAGTGGTAGAAACTTTACTATAACTTACATAGGAGTTTTGGAGCGAAAGCTAAAATCGCGTTTTTCAAATTTGTATGATTTGCCTACACTTATGCACGTTCACTAAGTATTAAGGGTTAACAATCTACCATAATTACACATTTACACTCGAAGAATCACTAGTTTTGGAAAATAATCCAAAATCAACAACGCCATTTTTTCACTTTCGCGACAAAAATCCATCTATATTTAATAATCCATCATTATAACATACTAACAATCAAAATATAAAATCAACAACGCTATTTTTTACTTTTGTGACAAAACTCCATATTTGGTTTGCTTTTTTAACAAGCTTTTATTTAACTTGCAATGTATGTAAGTTATTCCGGGTGGAATCTTGCAACTCAATTTTGAAGCAGATATCTTCAACCGATTGAGCTTAAATTTTGTATTCACTTTTAGTTTGGATTACAATGCATGGTTAGCTGTGTGACGTCATTTTAAATCCAACATGGCGGTTAGTATTTTTAGACAAGTAATTTTTAATGCACTCCTACAATATGGGTATTAAATGCCGAGAATAAATTGAAAAATAAAGTGACGTCACTTTAAATCCAATATGGTGGACTTCTAAAAGGACAAGTTGTGGACAAGGGAACTCTTTGATGTTAGAAAATCCATCGAGCTTGTGTATATGTGTGCAGATTGAAACACAGCGCTATGCAGACATGTAAATGTTCACATTACACACGCTAAATCTGTCCCTATCTAATACTATAAGAATCTTTGTCCTGACATACTGATTCACTTAGAGACAACGCACAGCATGAAAATGTTTGTATGACAGTTCTTTGTTTTTGCCGACTTCCCAAAAAAGGAAGAGGTACTCAAGTCGACTGTAATTTTTTTTAATGTGTTTTTTCCCTTAACTTTTATCCACGTAAGCCGATTTCAAATTTTTTATTTTAGTTTGAAAGATGTTGCTTTCTAATTAGTCCCATTTAAATTTGATCAAGATCTGATCAGTAGTTCTTGAAATATCGTCAATAATGCCTATTATGTGATGACTTTGACGATGTTCTCGTTTAACCGACTTCAAAAGTTGCCTCATAACTTCTTTCATTGTGAGCCGATTTTGATGATTATTTTTTTATTTGAAAGCTGATGCTTTTTGTGTGATCACAGTGAAATTTGATCAAGATCTGATCCCTAGTTTTTGAGTTATCGTCAATAATGCGTGTGTTCCGAATATAAAGCGGTGAAGTCGGTTTTTTACCAACTTTCCAAAAAAGGAGGAGGTACTCAAGTCGACTGTTGAGATCCAAAACGGTTTAGCTGTTTAAGTGTGAAGGTAAACAAACACACTTACACATTTACTCACTAACCCACAACACGTAAATAAAAACTACATGAAAGATCTCGAGGAAAGGACGAGAAAACTATTATAAAAAGCTTTCAAATATATTCAAAATAACTCGGAATCGAGCCATTCAATGCTGTTTTATATTATTTATTTTAAAGTTTATTAATACCCAGTCAGGAAGTAGTGAATCAAACCATGGAATAAAATTTCCCATACAAATTTGCACGATTTAGAACTCATTTGTACCCACTCTAGGGGTAGTTTTGAAAAAATATAATATATTTTTCAATCATGAAGATTTATTTTAAAGTTTATTTGTACCGAGTATTGAGTGAATCGAAGCAAGAAATAATATTTTCCATACAAACTTTAAAACTACCTTACACCCACCTTAAGAGTAGTTTTGGAATAAATAAATATATGTGTCTTATTATTTATTTAAAAGTTTATTTGTACCGATTTTAAAGTAAATCAAAGCAAGAAATAATATTTTCCATAAAAACTTTAGAACTACCTTGCACACAACCCTAGGGATAGTTTTAAAAAATAAATAGACTTGTTTCATGATTTACTTTAATGTCCATTTGTACCGAGTTTCGAGTGAATCGAAGCGAGTAAAAATTTTAATACAAAATTTCACTCTATTTAGCACACTTAAGGGTTGATTTTTGAAAATTGGATTAGCCTACGTGACATTGCGGAAATTGAACTAATTAAATTCTCAATTTCATCAAAATCGGTTCTTCCGTTACGGAGACACGTGGTAACAAACATTTACACACACACACTAACTTTCGGATTTATGATATTATAGTAGGATAATACTTATACCCGAAAACTACAATATAATGATTGTGCTTTTGACGCGTTACAGATAAAGGTGTGTTTTTGTAGTTTTTTTGAAGTTTAGTCATTTGTTAACTAAGTTAGGCCGTACACTTATTTTCAAGAAGGAGTGTTGCTTACCATTAGGCGAAACGTCTTGCTTGAATTATTTTTAAACCAGTACTTATAAATAAAACTATCTGTTGTTATGATTTTTAAAATGTTCTTACCATTTATAGCATTTTCTGATGCCGGTAAAAGCGATATTTGAATGGAGTCCGTTTCTGCAATAAATAAATGTTGTAGGCAAATAATACTACATTAAATGTACTAACATTATTATGTTCTATGACCAAACATTACTTCTCTACCTACCATTTAGCGTAAAATTGGCATTAACTTAAGTAAAACAAGCTAGAATAACAAAAATCTGCCGTAAAATTTAGTAATGAAAATATTTTCAATTGGAAAAGAATTCATTGCCTGCGTCTTTGTTCCTCGTACAACGGTACAATCTGGGTGTCTTCAAGTCTAGAGTGAATAGGTATCTTCTAGGCAAGCATGTTCCATCTTCGGTCGCATCATCACTTTCCATCAGGTGAGATAGTGGTCAAATGCTTGTCTAATCAGCATAAGCTCCTTCGAAACACTTCGAGCGAACTGGAGGTATGTCAACCATAAATGCTGAAGTTTGACTGTTTTCTGGTTGTTAGATGGTAAAAGGGGCATGGTGGAATTAGCTCATTTAATTCCTCCGCACACTCTCCAAAATGCAAACGATATAATACTGACCGACTTGCTACCATAAGCCTGTGACCGAGGCTCTGCAATCTGGACTCAATTTGCTTATTATCGCCAATGAGTCTCTTTGCTCGTCGGTCAATAGACTCAAGGCTTTCTAGCTGGTACTTACCGGATCCATCCCAGAGATGACCACTGTACTACATACACGGTCGGTCTTAAGCTTGACATAAGTTGAGAAGCTGGTGAGGTGTGAAGTACTGCCGGACCTTGGCGAGGGTAACCTCGATTTTTAGCGGCCAGTTAAATTCTGGCTTCAATGTAAGTGCCAGAGTTAAGATTTGACGATAAAGGTAACGTCAAGAAGCTCGAGTTTACTTTGCTATCGGTATTGGTACATTGTTTTGATAAGTCCAAGTGAAATTTGATGAAAAGTGTATTTTAATTTTATGGAACTAGGTACTTATCGATAGTATCTACTTATTAGTTCCATGTTCTTTTTTATTACTGACAAAGTTCATTTGGACTTACTTTTAGGTAGATAACGGAACTCTTTGATAGCAGAAAATCCATTGAATTTATACATCCATAGCTTATTTAGATTGTACAATTATACATTTTGGTGCGTTAAAGATAAATGTGTGTTCTAGTAGTGTTTTTAAACTTTAGTTTTTTGTTCAATATTTTGCTGTACCTATTTATTTAAAGGTGGGCTTAAAATACATATCCATATCTCAGATGTTGACATGATTTTTAAAATGTTTTTACCATTTAAAACACTTTGAAATTCCGGTGAAAGCGACATTTTGTTGGAGTCAGTTACTGTAAAAAATAAATATGGTACGTAAATAACACTTTGACTTAAATAAAACAAACAAACGCATTCACACTCACAGCTCCACACTAAGTTCAAAGACTTGTATCGTGGGTGCCGTAAACATTCACATCACACACACATTACACCCAGAACCAGAAGCACAAATATCCCTTGGGAAGAAATTTGTGCTCCTGTCGGGAATCGAACCCAGGACCCACGGCGCAGAGGGCGAGCACCTATCCACTGCGCCAAATGGGTCGTCAAGTCAAATGTACATTATCACTAGTATAAATAAAATAAATTACTATTCTAAATTGACTAATATAAATAACTATTCTACCTACTATCTAGTGTAAAATTTGTACATAAAAGGTAACTTGAAACAAGCTTCAATTACAAAAATCAGCGATAACATTTTGAAATGCAAATATTTTCATTTAATCAGAGGTATTTAAATTACGCATGTTTTATGTCAAGAAACGTAACTATAAATGATTTGACTTTATAGTCTTCGATCTAATGACTCTTGTGAAGTTCTCTTTCACAGATTACCATTGCATTTTAACAGATACTCAGGTCTTACTTATAAACCCTCTTAATTTTTAATCAATTGCTTAGCTAAAGTGCGATTTAGCGTTAAGAAATGCTTAAATAGTTGTCAAAATTAAACACCGCCATTGCCTAGTTTAACTTGCTAAGAGGCAAGATGGTGGGACTGATATCTTTCAATATTAAATGTGTCATTAAAAAACATTTCAACTTAAATGCACTAACATCGACACCATGATTATGGTCATTAACTAAATATTATAATAATGATATATAATTTTCTTATTGTGTTAATTATGCGTATTCTATGTTTACTGTATTATAGAGTCTACGACCTGAAAGCTGCGAAATCAACTTTAACAGATCATTGACATTAAAAACGCGGAAACTGACGTCGAAACAGTATAGCCAATGGCGTGCGTATTGCTATTTTGAATTACCCCTGCATTTTAACACGTTCTATTCAATAAAAATCCTAAGTTTAAATAAGAAAAGTATCTGTAGGTATAATTCTATGGATGTTAAGATTCAAAAAAACTTGACCTATATTTAAATATCTTGCTTATTTTCTATTATGTGACAATATGATAATTTGGTACCATCAAACCGATCTGATGATAGATTCGAGTCACGAGGTGGATAATGCAACTCGACCACGACTACAAAATATATAACGCCATTTTTTACTTTCGCGGCAAAGTCCTTATTTGCCATGTTCGAGTAAAATTGAATGAGCATATGTTTACAAATTTTTTTGCTAAATAATTTTATTGTGGAGCAAAGTGGAATTAATGTACTAGCTTATATTATTCTAATTAATAGTCATTATTTAAGATCAAGTGCTCATGGAGCGATGTCCACTATTTCGAGGAGCGCAGTGGCATAACCCATATTTTTATCTTATGATCAATTCCCGGCAGGAATACAAGTTTTCTCCCCAAGGGAAATTTGTGTTTCTAGTTCTAGGTGTGATTGTGTGTGTGATGTGAATGTTTCCGGTAGCCACGTCACAAGTCATTAAACTTAGAGTGGGGCTGTGAGTGTGAAAGCGTTTACTTTTTACCTTTTCGTTAGAAATAAAAGTGTACCTAAGGCTTACAAAAGTATGTTTATTTTGTTTCTTTAAACTTTTGTTTTTTGTTCAAAGCTTGGCTTATATTATATAGGTGGGCGTGTTGCTTACTTTCAGGTTAGCGTCTTGTTTGTCTTCTTTCTTAACCAACATATATTAAAATATCTCAGATGTTCTTATGATTTTTACAAGTACAATGTTCTTACAATTTTATAATTGAACAACAACAAAAGCTTAAAAAACCGACTTCACCGCTTATATTTTGGTTTTGGCTTAATCGATTTTGATAAAAATGTATATGGGACCACCTCTGAAGTATACTCTAACAAACAAAAAAAACATCAAAATCGATTCATAATTGGCGGAGATATCGCGTAACAGTAAAAAAAACATACAGTCGAATTGAGAACCTCATTTTTTAAAGTCGGTTGCAAATACGACTATCACTCACGTCATGGCGTCTTCGTCGCGATCTTGCGGCGTTAACTCATCTCGAACAAGAGCATAGTACATGCTCGAAATATCGACAATATCGATCAAATGACGTAAGTGATAGCAGTATTTTAATAATATTATAATGTTCTTACCATTTCGAGCACTTTTTGATATCTGAATGGAGTTCGTTCCTGAAAAAAACAAATGTTGTAGGCAGAATAACTTGCGTACTAACATCATCATGCTCTATGACTAAACATTACATTTCTACCTACCATTTAGCGTAAAATTAGCATTCGCTAAACTTAAACAAGCTAAATATACTAAAATCTGCCATAACATTTTGAAATGCAAAAGTTTTCAATTATTCAGAGGTGGTTTAAACACACTTGTCTTATGTCAAAGAACGTTACTCGTAACTATCAATGGATTATAAAACCTTAATTGCTAATATGTGTTTTAATAGCGTTCGTATCTTATCGCGAAAGTAATGAAAGTTGGATTTTTAATTTCGTTACGGAGAGTGATCCAATTACACGATCTAATTTTACCCTTACCCATTATAACGTCAGACGAGCAGAAAAACTGATATGACACCGTTATAATTATGATAGACACATAATTTGGTTTGTAAGAGTAGATATTCCACAAAAGTACGTAGTACATATTGCTTTTACGGTCATTCTTATTCTTCTCTCAGATTCTCAATTCGACTGTATGTTTTATTTGTATGTATGTTACGCGATATATCTGCCAAGTATGAATCGATTTTGATGATTTCATTTTTGTTTGGTAGAGTATACTTCATAGGTGGTCTCATTTAAATTATATCGAAATATATAATGCGTATGTATACATAGCGATGAAGCCGGTTTTTTTAAGCTTTTCTTGCGTTTCAATATAATGTTTCTATGCAATACTAGTCGTTCGTTCCGAACAGAGATTTCGCGCGGACAGAAGGATGGACATAGTGCTGAACATCCTAAGTTAACTTTGAGATCTTGCTTTTCTCGATCAAATATATTATTGTGAGAATCGGAAGTAATGGAACTCCTTGTATGAGTCTTAAAATCGCAAGTGCATAGGTCCACTATAGGCAAACCTGCTCCAACATGGAATGCATCCTCGCTTACCATTACCATCAGATACAATAATGGTCGTTTGACCATATACCATTACCTATCTTGAATAAAACAATTAACACCTACACTATTCTTGTAACTGTTTTATTATTAATATACGTCTTATGATACCGGCACTTGTATATACTTAACTATGTATATAAACATATTTAGCCTGACGATTTCCATAATTCTAAATTCAGGTATTACTTAATAACAATTTTAGTAGTATATAATATGTAGTATATAACTGTATAGCATGATGTAGTCTCCTTTGATTGCAAACTACGCATATTTTTGTATGTGTTTAATCAATTGTTTGCGTTAATACATCGCCGGTAACAATAAAACATTACGTTGATATAAAGTTCAGGCAATTTTATACGCGGCCATTTTGACATCCTTTCTGTTACTTCAGAGTACACGACTCTAGCCGCCCGTGAAGAAAAGTTGACAGGCCACTGACATCAAAAATGCGAAAATTGACGTCACGAATCAATCACGTGCGTGAGGCTATATTGAATTTCCCGTGCATATTTTATTTTGAAAAGCATTTAAATAAGAAAACATGGATAGGTGTAATATTTACCAATAAAAAATAAAATATAAATTGACTTTCCTACATTTATATCTCACGCATGTTCTTTTGTAAAGGAACACAAATTACAACAAGATTTTACCAATTGTCTAATTGTAAGTGTTTTTATTGGAGATAGCTAGCTGAGCTAGCTGACCCGCCCGGCATTGCCCGGGTAAAAAACATCAAGGACTTACACTAACTATTTCACTTTCATAGCCCCACACTAAGTTCATTAACTTTTGTCGTGGGGCCGTAGAAACTAACATCGCACACACAACATTCACATCATACCAAGAACTAGAAACTCGAGATTAAATTTGTATTCCAACCGGGAATCGAACCCTCTGCTTTGCAGGCGAACGCGCACCCAACTGCGGAAGCGGGCAGTTCAAAGTTCTAAGATGACACGACTGGAGTCGCGTCGCGTCGCCCGGTCAAAAAACATAAAAAAATAACTTGTGGGGCCATAAACATTCACATCAGTTCAAAGTTCAAAGATGACTCGCCCGACGTCGCCCGGGTACCTATATAAACATAAAAAAACAATTTAAAACTCACAGCCCCTCACTAAATTTGATGACTTTTGTCGTGGTTAACATAACATTCACATCACACACACAATCACAACCAGAACCAGAAACACAAATTTTCCTTGGGAGAAAACTTGTGTTCCCGCCGGGAATCGAGCCCGATATCTCTGCTTAAAAGGCGAACGCTCACACAACTAAGCCAACGGACAGTTCAAATTACGTTTCTCATCACGATTAACAATTTTTTATGACTTCACTACACTTATGCACGTTTATTAAGTATTGACGGTTTGTAATCCACCATTATTACACATTAACACTCGAAGAATCACAGGTTTTGGGCTCAATCAACAACGCCATTTTTTTACTTTCGCGGCAAAACTCCTATGCATAATTCTATGCATATAATAGGAGTTTTGTGTATTTGTGTAATCTTCGAAAAAGTTGACATAGCTAAATAATAGTCTATGTCTCAATTTCGGTTACAAAAATGCTGATACGATTTCTGGACGGCCAAAAACCGTGGCGCCGATGATCAATTAGTTCCAAGTAATAAACAAAGGAAATATTTCCGATATGATAAGAATTCGGCTGCCGGCAGATTTCTTTTGCGGCATCAATCAAAATCATACTGATAATGAAATCATCATTTGGGTGGCCATAGAGTTGGGTTCTGAGAATCCCGTCTCGGGCCCTTCTCGTATGTGCATCGTCTCATTAACACATTCCTGATTTATTAATTAGACGTTAGACGCAGCAAAGAACAATCGATAATACATCAAAGAGATACAGTTCATTATCTATCTATATATCATATCTATCTATCTATATATAAAAATGAATCCCTTGATTACGCCATGACTTCGAGAACGACCAATTTTGATAAGCTTTTTTTATGTTTATGGGTAGAAGGTTTTTAGCTTACTGTGATTTAGCCGTAATATATCTACATGCGATAATTAAGTCAAACATACCCGGTAAAGCGTAAAGAGGTAGATAGTTTTTTTTTATTTATTCAGTAACTTTATAGGAAATGTGTCACAAAATCTATACATTTTGAAAAAGAAATTAGGAGTAATGTAATAATTTCAATCATTTAAATATAAACAAAAACTAGGCAATAGTTGAGTAGCAAATGTCATACAATCAATTAAAGTCCAATAATATTAAAATAAAAATCATGTCCAGGTGCAATAAATTAGCAAATTGTGACAACAATAATAATATGACTGTATGTAAAGATGTCAATTTTCATTAACGTTTTTTTTTTCAATTTTAATTTCAGTTTTTCAGAATGGTAAGGGTACTTTTGATGTGATAGTTGTTTGTGTATGACCCTTATTTTGCTGTTGGTAAGATAATGTAATAGAAGATAGTACGCAGTAAGTATGGTACATAGGTCTAGAATAGAAACCGACTCTCAAATATGTGCCGGATACAGTACCTGTATTGTTTTAAATTAAATAGGAGTATTGATATACACGTTAAGCATTTACCTACTTGAACAATTATTTATTCTGTGTCCCTACACATTTTTACTAAATAATAATAACCATTGCCTTATCCATAGAATCGTACCGCTTTAAATGAATTACAAGAGCCCCATTCACATGGCCGAAGTGTCAGCACTTCCATAATTGTTATGACCGTAAACGTTTTATTATGTGCAGCATACTTGTGGCAATAGCCCGCTGAATGCTGATCGCCGTCTGCGGGAGCCCGCCGACCGCCGGCTCTTCAGACGCCAGCCCAGAAAAAACAAACCATTATCATGGATGCCAACCGATACGGCTAACATTTATGACGGGGACATAATTTTGTCATCGGACATCACCCGACCCATAAATCAGACAAGGGTTCTGATTCATAATCATTCTTATTTACCAGACCCGTCGGTCTTCAATCTTCATTTAATAATTAGTTTATTACCCTATGTAAAAAGAGTCGTAAAGTTTACTTGTTTATGTGTAAGCGGGCAATAAAACAGGCATTCAGGAGAGACGTCGAGTCCGAGAGTAAAGGTGACAGGTCCCCTCGGCTTACGCCAACTACGGTACAAATTGCGATATTAAGCACAGGGCGTGATGAAAAAACACTAGCTGAATATAAATTAGGCAGGAGGAGCGCCATAATCAATATAAACGATGCTAAAGAAGATTAGAAAAATCCTGTAAGAAAACAAATTTCACAAGATCGAAAGGAATGGAAGTGTGTCGTCGAGTTAATTTTGTTCACGTTTATGCTTTCTATGTCGTTAAAGTTTTTCTTGAATAACAATTACTTTGATATGTATTTGCGAAGTAAAGATGGCATCATACCAGATAGAAAGTACTCGTAGGTATAGAATATATTAAATCGTTAAAGGGAGCTAACCTGTTATGAATTCAAAAAGGCTCATGGTATGACATCATGTTATCTTGTACCATTGTAGTTTTCAGGGTTCTAGTAAATTATTTCGTGAAACAAATAGAATGTGTTTTATCAGATAACCTTAGCATTCGGTTTTAATTATGTTATCCAGGATTACTGTATTTAGTGTAGTGCTTACTATTCTTGAACACCAACAGGCGAAATTGTGGTCCAAAACTAACCTGTATGAAAAAATATAATTACTTGTGACAAGTTTTTCAATTACTGGTCCGAAAATAACTACTCCTAACTAGAATTCAGTGATAGTATTTCAATCAAAGCAATTTTTTTCTGCATTTATAAATATATAAATATCATGCGACCATCAAGGCGATGAAGTTTTTGTGAACTTTTTTGTAAGACAACACTGAAAATGCAGAAATAATTTAGATAATCTGGGATTACTTCTTATATTTAATGCAAAGTAACTGTATTTTTAGCTGACTTCAAAAAAGGACTCAAAAGGTTCTCAATCGACAGTATTTTTTATGTGTTACCTCAGATTTTTTTTATTGGGTGAACCGATTTTGATGCTTCTATTTATATTTGAAAGCTGGTGCATTCCATGTAGTCCAATTTAAACTTAATAAGATCTGACCAGTAGTTTTTGAGTGATCCTCAATAAAATGCGTTTTAATTCATTTAACCTGATCAAGAGCTCCGAAGATAAAGCGGTGAAGTCAGTTTATTAAGCTTACGTTTAAATCACTTTATGCTTAGATCGCACAATCTAAATACATTTTGTTTATAGGCATATCCACGATATGGTTTCCTTCGCACGGCGAAGTAAAAAGGTCCTAAAAAAAGTGTAAAAAATGCAAAGACGAAATTGAATTTGATTCCGATACATAAATTTTACTTAGACTATTTGTCTCTTCGGATCAGGCGGGGAAATAAGCGAATGTTAATTAAATTTACAGTCCGAAACAAAGTCGCCAACTGTCTTCTAATTGTTTTTATTTTCCTCATAGTCTATTTTGTTTGTATCTACGACGGCTGCGTAGCGTTTTTGGTAAGAATAGCGTGAAACAATTACCTATTTAACGTCACTATGTCTGCATATTTTTATATAAAAGTTCTTTGAAATTTTATCGCACCGCACAGTTCGAAGCCTTATGTCGCTGATGTCGGAAACATTCACGTTACACACAAAAAATCATATCCTGAATCAGAAAAAGGTTATAGAATAAATGATTTTAAGGGTTCACTGTCGAAATACATACTAATAATCTTCATAATTTTGATACAAATAAAATTTATAAAAATTCTTTACATAAACATTATTTATCATAATGTTACAATACAGACTCTATAATATAATTTGTTTTAATAATCTCAAAATTCTGAACCATTGAAACTAATAATATTAAAATACATAAACCAAAATTAAATAATACATAAAGCTTACGAAAATACCGATAATACTTTATGAAGTATTTACGCAAATACTATTTGTTGTGTGAAAAATGCAGAGACAAGAAATTTAAATACAGCACCAAACTTTGTGATTACACTAGTAACCACAAAGTTTGATGACGAGAAAGGTATTTATAATTCAAACATAATTAGTTTAATACGGACCTAAATATATATATGTCACAGGCAACAAGCTTAATTAGCCGTTCAATTAACAGCTTAGCCTTTTTACTAAACGGCGCCGTTCCACTAGCTTCCTGAATGATATTCTGACATTCAATCAAACAACTAGATGAGAAGCGTCACGCTTGCCTATTACATATAGTTTAGTGTAACCCAAAGTTTTGAACGTATACCTTTAATTCAAACTCCTGCGCGGCAAAGCACTGCGCTCGTCACCTTGAGATATTAGATGTTATATCTCTTTTAGCCCTGTAATTTCAATGGAAACATTGTCCTTTAATCCGAAATACAGTAATGGTTGGATGTATGGCCATGGTATGATACCACTCTAGGCGGACTCTGCAAAAGAGTCTTACTTACTACTACTAAAAAAAAGCGTCGTCTCTCTTACTAGCCTTGTATTGGAGTGGCATCATAAAAGCAACGAGAAACAACCAGTGTATCGTTACATGTAAGGATAGTTACAATACACACACTTTTTGGTTTAAGTTATAGGTAATTTTCTTAGAGACCGATAAACTAATGGATGCACAAATTGCCGACCCTCCCAAGTTAGCTCAGAAACCTCCTATTATTTGATCAATGAAATAGTATATATCAATCAAAGGCTCAATGTCTACCCAAACGGTGGGCTCTGGAACAATTGGTTTATTTCACTAAAAATCTAATTTTAAGGATCACTGCATCGGTCGGTACGGATGCGCAATGATTTACATCCACTAATAACGGGAAAAACTGGCTATAATCTATTTTCATTTATAAACAAATCGGTTGAACAGAAAACCATAAAACTCCCCACACAAAGAATCTTTTCGTAAACATAAGAAACATAAAGTGCGTTATATCTGTTGTTTTAACTGATCCATTAAAATGCATTGTTCAATGTTCCAGGTTTTGAGTTTTATTTTTTTTGTTATGTAAGGTGTTCATAACAAAACACTCTTGATTACACACACGGACAAAATAATAACCTATTGACTGCTAGTATCTTTTCCCCCCTGACGAAAACAACAGGCCTTTTGAAGCATCAATCCAGTAGTTTTGAATGGCTAGATCGTAACTCGACTGACGCTTACAACTGTCGCATCGGCTGATCAGAAGCACGGATCGGCCAATCACAAGCATGTATTAGCCAATGACAATCCTACTAATATTATAAATCCGAAAGTTTGTTTGTAAGTGTGTAAGTATGTTTGTTCCCTCTTCACGCTTTAACGGCTGAACGGATTTGGATGAAATTCGGAATGTACATAGATGATACCTAGGATTAACACATAGGCTACTTTTTAACTTGATAATAGCGGGCGAAGCCGCGGGGCACGGCTAGTATAATATATATCGAAATATTGATGAATTTGATTATACCTGCCGGAGGTATAATCAAATTCATCAATTAGAGGTTAATCAACGTCTATAAATCTATGACAACCGATTTCTATATGAATATTGTAAACAAACACGTGGAGTCCCCAAGGCACGTATGGGTATCAATCCAAGTTAATGCTCCGGATTCAAATCTTCCGTATCGCATTA
The DNA here is from genome assembly GCA_948107665.1 of Lomographa bimaculata. Taxonomy (NCBI): domain Eukaryota; kingdom Metazoa; phylum Arthropoda; class Insecta; order Lepidoptera; family Geometridae; genus Lomographa; species Lomographa bimaculata. Next base: position 11,716,161 of record OX403587.1, on the reverse strand, counting down.
ATCCGAGGGGGTAGGTCCGTAATAAATTCCGTATTATACGCGCGACACGCGTATTAAAATAAACATATAAACATGTTACACCCTCACAGGCGATGCCGCTGGTTGTACTGGATCGACTGCAGAGAAGTAAAAGGTGAAATGGTTTTCGCTGCACTGTAACATACCATATATGTTACAGTGCAGCGGTTGTATAAAACATTTGTAACGAATTAAGATTTTGGTACAGTTATTTTGATACGTATTATATTACTTTTTTAACCGACTTCATAAAAAAGGAGGAGGTTCTCAATTTGACTGTATTTTATATTTCATTTTTTTATGTGTCACTTCTGTCTGGGTACAATGATTTTGGTGTTTTTTTGTTTGAAAGCTGGTACTTTCCGTGCGGTCCCTTTGAAATTTGATCAAGATCTGACCAGTAGTTTTTGAGTTATCATGCGTATTTAACTAATTTTATCGAAAAGAAAGCGACGGGGTCTGTTTTTTTTAAACTTTGCTTGCGTTTCAATTATGTAGAGATAGAAGCATTAAGTTTTCCAAAACAGAAAATAGAACGTGAACGATGTTTATTTTCTGCAATATTATTATTGCTCTACTACCAGAAAATAATCACACAATTTCCTTTCACACACAATTTTCACATAAAAACGTGATTAAAATGAAAAGTTTATCTATCTATCTATATAGGCAGGCGTGTCGCTTTTTATATACTATCTGGCGATGAACTTGCTTATTTCTTTTCTAACTAGTACTAAAGTAATAGATAATTAGATAGATATATAGATAGATAAATATGCACTTTATTGAACACCAAATTACAATATTAACATAAGAAAGAGAACTTAAACTATCTGTACAAAGGGTGGTCTTATTGATCAGAGCGATCTTTTTCAGACAACTTAACCCAAAGGAATAAAAATCTATTTAAATATGGACGGTGGTGCATACAGATTTATGCAATAACTTCCGCCTATATAATAATCGTTACTTTCTCATTTTCCCTGCATCGTGCTTTACTGAGATGTCATTTTATTATAACAATAGCAAGTCCCGTGAGGGCGGGAGGCAAGTGTATATTTCTGATGACGCACTGTCGCGATGCACTTTACTTGAGCAGCTTTGGAAGTTTGGACACATACATTATTCTGAGTGATTAATTATTATAATATTCTTATATAATAAGTATGCGAACGTGGTAACGTGGTTCACGCAAATACTAAAGGTTGAGAAGTGTCGAGGACTGGAACTGAATTATGTCCGTAAGAGGGTAACAGGGTTGTGATTGTGTGTCTGATGTGAATATTTCTGGCACCCACAACACAACTCATCGAACTTAGTGTGGGGCTGTGAGTGTGAAAGCGTTTATGTTTATGTTTAAATAACTTTTTTTAATTACCTTTATTAGATAACATGACGGTCCTATTATTGTATTGTGTCGTAGGGTGAGTTAACAAATATTTATCAAAAATAAGATTTTGAAATAAAAAATAATAAAAATTGGGCAATTGTAAGATTAGACTATATTTATCTGCTTAAAATATTTGTAGGCTACTTAACATGATAAGATATATAATATTTATGTGCATATCCGTACTTTGTCGTTCATGCGTGCAAAAATAAAGACAACAATATTGTGTTATCGGGTAAACTTATATTTATTAATAATAACTGTAAATAATCTCATCATTATTCATAAGATAAATAATTAATAATAAAAAATAGCAGAGCTCAATTTAGGTTTTATACAATCACATGTAATAATTAACAATTAATAGAATACAATTAGAAGTAGTATAAATGACTTAAATAATGTCAAAGTAAATTTATTCCATGTCACCATTTTTAATCATATCCAAATAGTAAAAAAAATAACCAAATGTCATATTCATTATAATAATATATGTGTCTTACATATTATTATGCATTTTACTCGGGACTTGTTAACGGAACATTGGGCCTTGTGGAGACAAGTTGTATATAAATTATAGTTATCAGATTTAAATGTAAAGAGATATATCATAAATGTTTAAAAAATATATGTAAACGTCAACTTAATTTTTTTAATATCATGGGTTTGTTATAATAAAAATGATTGTGAATGCAAAAGATTAAATAATTTGGTACACATTACAAAGGCTGCTTTTAATTATTACTTGTATTTCGACCGATTGTGTTAATAGTATAGTGAGTAAGATAAGCAGTACTTAATGAGTCCACCATACTGCCTTCAACATAAAAACCATTAAAAACCACGTCTCGACTGATTTAGCTCAAAATTCTTTGGGTCTTTATGCCTACTTATCAAATTTTAATTAAAAGTTAACGTCTCGTTCAAAATCGAATAACTGCCTTACATGCAAACGCCACCTATTCTTTGATTAAATATCATCAACTTGTTTCTAAAAATGTATCAACCGAAAATCTTTATTTAAAGTAACGGGCATAAATATAAAAGTTGTATTACCCCATAAATAAAAACATTTCTTTTCAACTTTCTTTATTTTGTCCAAACAAAACGTAATCAGACCAACTCCGCCCCTTTCTCCAAGAACCGTTTAATTCTAGAGAATTCCCAAATCGCGCTTATAATTTATAATAACAGGGAGGCCCCTTAACGAATATACCGTTTTGTAGATAGGTATCTATCAAATTACGCCGCCATTCCCTCCCGGCATTGTTGTCTAACACGGAAAATATTCATTTGAATATTTACTTAACATGGATAATATTTTAATCTTCCCCTTTGAATTATACACTTTCCAACGGAGACAATTTCACGCTGGCTTTATCGAAACGTGCTAAGCGCTATGCTTCATGCAATCCATTATAGCTTTAATGAGACTGTTATTTCGCTAACGTAAGGCTCAAATTCGCGTGGGGTTCGCGCAATATCAATTTAACAAGATATTCCTTTTGTTAATATTCGCACACGCTTTATCAAATTCTCCAGCGGGGGTGACAATAAGCCGCTGTAAGTACTCTCTCTGACATATGGATAAAAGCTTTCATTTCACTCTCGGCTCTTTTGAGTGTAAAGTACTTAGCAGATGAGAGTTAGTATATGAAAGAAAGATGTGTGCAGTTTTCATTTACTGAGTTAGATTAAAATAATTTGACGCAGTAAGACATGTCTACGAATATAAGTTTACATTAGGACATAATGGACGTTAATTCAGGATTGTTATGAGGGCTCGATAGAAATCAATACAATTTCTAATATTACATGAGTCCTAAGACATATGAACATATTAAACTTCGTTGAAATAAAATTTAAGTGAAAACCAGTAAGGGCACAAGTCTCAATGAATAGGCACCTTCTGCGTAACAATGAGCAAATAAATTCGATTAGTTCGCCTCACACTGCATCGTTGTGTCAAATTATATCATAATTCTATTGTGAAAACTGTTAACTGTCTCCCGACGCCCTCACAAAAAACAGCAGGCACGGGGTCCTGCCCTCGCCTGTTTAATAACATAATAGCACAATTCCCTCGCCGCATGATTCAATTTGGATTTCCTCCAGCCTCCCCCGTGTAGCCTAAAAAATGACAACTTCATTATATTGTTCTCGGTCCCGGGGGCGACTTGTTTGCCAGAAGGATTATAATGATTAATTCCGTGAAATATTAATACGCCTCACACCCGCGCTGCACACTTGCCATTTCATAAGGGGCTTATTGAATTTTTAGCGCAAGTGCGCTTTTGTTTACGGCTATTTGTCGGCTTGATATGCTCATTGAGATGCACCCGGGCGTACGAAATGTATGCTCTATTCGTAAATAGATTTTAACCAGTCGTTCTAGGCCTTGCGTATTTACCATCCTCGCCCACATCGTCACTTACCATCCGATGAGATAGAGGACATTGGCTTTCCTATCAGAGTTAAAATAAAAAACTATACTATGTGCTAAAAAAAGATAACAATCAAGATGCCCGCTTGATAGTGAGTAACACGCAATATAGACCTGCAGTGATATAACTTTGTAGAGTGCAAAGTTTTAAGTTTGCTTGCAATGCGCTCCTCTCCCTGAGACGAAAGGTGTTAAGTTTCATGTTGCCTAGTAATTACACATACAATTCTCTTTTTGGAACTGGTCCTGCTAGCAAACTCCTGCCACTGCAGTCCTTCTATTTGGCTGTTTCGCAAAAATGTGTATCATAATAATATGGTATAAATAAAATTTCAGCGCACCCTCGAGATGTTTTTAATTAACTGTCCATAGACAAAAGTCTCATCAAAAGATATGAAGTGCAATATGGCCGAGCGCGGAGTATCCCTTATTGCATGCCCAGTTTTCTTCCGAGCCTTTGTCTGCTCAGAATAAAAACTTCATCTCTCTCCCCGAGGAATTTAATTTCGAGTAATGGAAGTGTTATATTGACTTAACAGGCCAGAAGCTCCCCTCGCGAACAGTTACAGTTATTAAAATGGAGAAATTTATTATTAGCATTTCGCCGTTCCACTATTTACATTTTAATTTTATTTGTTCTGTGATTCCATTAGTCACGAGTTAATTCATTATATCAATTGTTTGGTTTAGAATGTTTGCGATTCTGCAGATGGTGGAAATGAAGGAAAAGTTATTGTAGATTGAAATTACGATTATAAACAATCTCGTAAGTCAGTCATCTTCTTTATTAACCATATATAAAAAATTTTTGATGACTGATATTCAAGCCTTGTTGTTTTTTTTTAATTCGGAATAAACAAATTAACCCATTCACAGGGTGAAGGCCGCTATTAATCGGTCTTTTTGGAAAATTTTGGAGGAGGCCTTTATCCAGCAGTACACTTCTTACGGCTGAGATGGCTGATGATGAAATATCACTGCATGAACTGCCAGTTGGCTTAGTTGGGTGCATGTCCGCCTTCTAAGCATATGCAGGGGTATCGGGTTCTATTCTTATAGTATTCCTGATGGTACTTAACACACGGTTATTCCATAAAGGTAATTGTAGTGTTTGGTTCTGGATGTGATTTTATATGTGATGTGAATGTTTTCTGCACCTCGACCCAAATCATTAACTTAGTGTGGGGTTGTAAGTGTGAAAGCGTTTATATTTATTTATATTATTGAACTGCCTAATCTACGCTCACCAAATTAAGCCAATGGCTTAGTTTGGTAAGCGTCCGCCTTCTGAGCAGAGGTATCGGGTTCGATTCCCGTGGGAACATAAGTGTTCTTCCCAAGGAAAACTTATGATTCTGGTTCTGGTTGTGATTGTGTGTGTAATGTGAAGGAAGGAAAGGAAAAAGGAAAACTTGTTTTTCAGGCACCCACGATCATAGTGTTGGGCTGTGAGCGTGAAAGCGTTATTGTTTTTTTAATGTTTTAAATATTAGGGTACTAACTCACCTGATAATAAGTGACGTTGCGATCAACGATGGAGCATGTTACTATGGTTAGTGGCAAAGTGTCAAGGGTAGTAAGTAAATACGTTAAGTCTAGGATAATTCATGTCTCTTAAGGCTTTCCCGTACAAAACTGGGGATTTTGCAATAAGTAGGCTACATGTTCTTCTTGAAGGTGATAAACTTCTTGTAGAGAGGTAAAACAAGCCCTGCTACGTAACATATGACGTGCTGGGTACTTGTCTCCTTTTCCAGTCCTGACGGTACTAAAGAGACGAGAAGGGGTCAACTTACTCGTATTATAACGCCGCCAGATCCACAACAAAAGCAACCGGCGTAGAAGGCAACTTGATTTTTATTTTTGTAAGGTAAGTACTTACCCTAATGCTGGGACATCTGTCTTCAACCCTTCACTAAACAAGCTGGTTCAGTGCTGTCTGGCATATTGGCCAATACTCGTTTATTATGTAAATCCCGGACCCGCATCAATTCCGGTATAAAAAGTAGCCTATATGTTAATTTAGGACGTCAGCTACCTCCATACCAAATTTCATCAAAATTGGTCCAGCCGTTTGTGCGTGAAGAAGTAACAAACATACAAACACACTCACTAACTTTCGCTTTTATAATATTAGTGCGATAAAAATTTGAAACAACCTACTACTGCTGATTTAATTACGATGAAGATTCTAACTTCAGCCTTTAGCGAAACTCAAGCTAGCGTTTTTATTCGAAATCGTGACCCCTTGATCGGGCGGTCGAGAATATTAACTTCATCACTGTCATCAGTTAAAAAAAAACTAATAAAGCTATCAAAAGTGTGCACTAATATGTACCTATTTGAATTGAGTTTTAGCTAAAAAAACACTATTGATTTTTTTGTATGGCGCCGCAGTGCTCTGGTCCTTTAGCCAGTGTCAAGTAATAAAATATTTCAAGTGTTACACGTTTCATATTAGAAGCTATAGTCACAAGTCACAGTCTAAGTAAAGTGAAAGAGTCGAAAGCTAAAGAAGCTCTAATAAAGTGGTAGATATTACTATACTAGAACTTATGTTGGAGTTTATGACCGAAGCAAGGTGAAAATCAGGTTATTCAATTTTGTATGATTTGCTTACACTTGTGCACGTTCATTAAGTATTAGCAGTTTATAATCCACCATTATTACACATTAATACTCGAAGAATCACAAACTTCGGTAAATAATACGAAAACAACAATCCAATTTTTCTCTTTCGCGACAATAGCCCTAATAATGATCTCTTTCCTTCCAAATAAGTTTACTTCGTATTTCAATATGACATTGACTCAATTTATCAAAGACGAATTAAACGAGTATTAAAAGCATGACATAATAATACGACGAAGACAGTATTTTGTCACCCCAAGGCGAGAACATACGGAGGGGATATTTTTTAAAACTCGTGTACCAAGCGCTGCACAGAGTATATCATTTATAGTCCTTTTGTCGCCAAAATTATATTTACAGAAGTGAGCAGACAATTTCACGCTCTCTTCCCCGGACCCCACACTATGGACTAATCAGCGGATTCAGCGAGGTGTTCGATTTGTGTGGATGAGAGCGGGCTCAGTGGCGTTCATTAGAAGAGGCCTATGTTCCACAGTGGACATATATAGGCTGATGATTAGCGGGAAAACTGTGAGTTCTATGAACATAGATAATAAAAATAGTTTTAATCTTCTCAATTTGTTTAGGGAAAATTTCGCACTTTGGCTATTTAACATAAATTAAATCATTTCTGCTTCTGGTTCTGGGAGTGATTGTGTGCGTGATATGTAAATGTTTCCGGCATCCAAGATACAAGTATTTGAACTTAGCGTGGGGATATGAGTGTGAATGTGTTTGTTTGTTAATCATCCCAAAAAAACTCGATCAGCTCCCAAGTCTCAACTCGGCCAAGGCCTGAACGAAAATACCTCTCATATATCCAAAGATATATTATAACCATCATATATATGAGTATTTAATGTGACTTGAAAATAAATAAAAAAGTACGCAGCGAATAGGTACTCAGATAGCTTTTATTCCTTATCCCTTTTTAAATTGATTAAAAGAATGAGAAGAAAAAATAATGTTTATTTGTACCTACTTTATTTAATTTTTATAGATAAAAAAAGATTGCTAACGCAGCAAGTAAGGTGAAGGAATTACATGGATAGTAAAATATTATACTAACTTAGCCAGTAATTGAAGATGGCAATACCATTATCTACACTTTGACTTATCGCTAAAAGCGATCTCTTCCAGTCAACCTTTGGATGGAGGGAGGAATAATTTTATATAATGAGGTCGGTGGTGTAAAAACATAATAATTGACTTTACTTAGATAACTATCTATATACATTAATATATACAAATAAAGTTACAAAAATCTATTTAAAAATTATGTAATTCAATTACATCTCTTCAATCTTACAAAAAATAGAAAATTAAAATTTACTGGAATATCCATACTATGTCACCAATCATCCCCTAATAAAAGGGTGAGTACACACATGAGCGTGAAAGATTGTCCACATGTTCGGCCCGCAGCGCGATAGTCCGACGCGATCGGCTTATCAGCTAGCGCATCAAATCAGTCGATTCGGTCCGTCGTTTCTGTTTTACCTTTAATGTTTCAACTGTCTAATCACTCTAATCAGTTATTATTACAAATTAGTAATTCTCCGCGGCTTCGCCCTCGAAAATTTTCAAAGTATCATCAAAATCCCCCATTCCGTTACCAATTGTAAAAGATTTTTATTAATTTCGTAATTTATTTTGATATTTCAATAGTAATTCTGCTATTCGGAGCGGAGATAAATCCCAGATATCAAAGATCACAAAGATCGGTCCACCCGTTCTCGAGTTATAAGTGTTGTAACAAACCCGACTTTGTTTTATGGATATGTATTGTTATACATATTCAAATAAAAAAAAAAATTTCATCAAAAAATAAGCAGTAAATATCAGCATAAAATTACTTCTTTTGCAGATTTATCTGTATAGTAATCCAATCTTGAACAAATTTATTTGCGACCACATCAACATTTTCTAAGAGGTGAGATAATCATCTTTTGACCAGTCAAAAAAGGTAAGATGTTGGAAGGTAATTATGATAGACTAAGAATTTTTTTTTGGTCCATATACCAAAAAGGCGAAGTTCCATCAATAAAAGACGATTCATTCTTGAGCACGCTCACTATCGAGGATGTAAATAGCAACACTTGCGCGGTGTTGCTGCTTACATCCTCGTAGGACTGGTTCCACCTAAAAAGGCGAATTGCTATTATAATTACAGGGTACAGTCATGAGAGAGTTTTAGGGAGAGAAGCGCATTGCTGTACAACGCAAGGTTTTATCATTTAAGGTGGCATTGTAGATGTTACTGCTTGTTTCCTATTTTGATATTATTAAAAAAAAACTAAATGTATTGAATAAAGGTACCTAACAACTTTGAAGCGCATCGTAACCTATATGATGTATTACGTTTTAGTAACTATTTAAATATTAAAAAATACGTAGAATTAACGTAACTCCTTAGAAACAAATAATAGAAGGCACACATACATTAAGATAAACATTTTTATTACCTTACAACTCAATAAAATATTATCATGCACAACATCAATAGCCACCGACTTATTGAGCCGTTCGACCTTCCGCCATCGAGTCGCGTGGCCTTTTCCTGAATTTGACAAGCAAATAAATCGCGTGATCAAAGCTCATAGAGGCTAGTAATATATCGCTTAGGGGCGGGCATACGTCATGTACGAGTAGTAAGCTGTAAGACGGGAAAGCGGAAGCGGATGTGACGACAGTCGGAAGCAACGCACGGCGCCGGACGAGCCCACTTCCCGAGTACGCGACGCCTTCACTTATCTCAGCGGGGGTTGCAAAAATTGCCCAATGTTACGTCATATTTGCGAAAAATATTGTTGTTGATACAGATCACAATTTTGGCAATAATTTGGCAATATAAGCAAGCAGAAATAAGCCTGGACGTTAAATGATCTTGAAACGAATGTGAATGATTCTGCCGAATTCTGAGTAATAAAATATACACAGAATAGTTTTAAGATAGATAAGATATATATATCATTTTTCTAATTTAATTTTCTAATTTGTATTTTAATAAAATATATACTTAATAGAATGTTGGCATATTTTCTTTTATTGTACTATCATCTGTTTAGCATGATATGTACACAAATTGTAGGATTGCAGAATCGACTTTTATTGAATTACCACTGTTGTTATTATTTGTGTGTACCTAATAAAATAAAATAAGAAACTAGCCGTGCCCCGCAGCTTCACCTGCGTCAATTAAGTTTATATCTAGCTCAAGAGCTTAACTTGGGTTTAGCCTAGGTATATACCAAATCCGTTCCGCTATTACAGTGTGAAAACAAAACAAATGTACTTACACACAAACTTTTTCTTGCATATATAATAATAGTGCGAATTGTGATTACAAGAAGAGATACAGCCAACCGAATATGAAGAAAAGGCTGAAAAAACATGCACAATAACTTTCATTCTGAACCGGCTTATTATGTAACTATAATCAAATCAACCGACATTTAACCAACAATTTACAAAATCTACCATTTGTTCCTACCGTTATTTCCATACGAATTATAGATTGAGATCTAACCGGGCGATAGGGAATCAAATAATGAAAACTGACATAAAACCACAAAAGTGGTTATGATTAGAATTGTGGTTAAGTCGTTCCTGACTGAAGCGGTTTCATCGCGTGTTAGGAAAATTAATTTCAAGCCAAACGATTGTAGGGTTTGTGAAGGAAGCTAAAACTTAACATTAATTGACAGACAGTTCTTTATCCAAGGGGTTAAACCAAATACACTTTAGTCACCTGCTTTGGTACCTTTTATACACGCTTTTGTAGAATGCGAGTATGTAGGCAGTTATTGTACAACATAAGTACATACACGTACCTACCCTATATTCCCAGCAAAGATATCAGCGTAGGTTAACACTTTAGACCTTATAAAGATATTGGTGCCGATTCTGTTGTCCAGAATTAGACTAAACTAGCCTAAAATTAGTTTTAGTCCTGCTTTAGTCCAAAACCTATTCAGAAAATGCAAGATTAGACTAAAATTAAGTTTGACAGGACTAAGTTAGTTTGGTTACTCTATTTAGTGAAAATTACCAAATTCTTATATGTGATTGCGGCTCTTGTGAATACAATTAAATTTGGTTGCTGTCAAATTCAATTTTAGTCCTGTCATTTCAACTTTTAAATTAAGTTCAACGTAAAATCAGAATAGCGTTTAGGTATTCTTTGACTAAAATTAGTTCATTTTTAGTTTAGTTAAGGTTAGTTCGGTGCTTAAAATTAGTTTATTTTTAGTTTAGTTTAGGTTAGTTCGGTGCTCAACAGAATTAGCACCATTGACGTGATTCCTAAAATAATTTTACTATTTTCTTCCATTCAGTTCAACAAACAGCGAATTATTCCGATATCTGTATATCGAATCGTCCACTAATAAGATGGAAACAGGCTTACATCCAACAGCACCCGACACGTGAATTTTTCATTCTGTATATTTTCTATGGAGCTGTGCGGTGCGCATTAGCAACTAGCACTAAGGCAAAGCAACACGTAGTTACTTGATATATAAATAGTAGTTACTCATTATTACATATATATTTAGTTTACGTTATTATATAGAGTAGTTACTTGAATAATGTCAAAATTCACCTTGGTTTTTTAATAAAATTGGGCATTAACAATTAAAATTATTATTTTGGCTCAGAGTTTAGGAAATATCTCAATTATATTTGTGAGACTGTATTGTCAGAGAGACAGAAAGCAAATTACCTATAAGTATTAATGTATATTTTTCGATGAATTTTATTAAAACAATGCTTAGACCATAATCATAGATATGTCGCAAATTTATGTACTAACAACATGACCAACGAAGCTAATGCAACAGCACATAAAACTGATTTCATGCAAGAGTTCTGAGTTAGTTTGAGTGCACTCCTGTGTTGCATAAACTACTTTTGTAATAAGTTCACCTAACTACTGACGACGTAGATGCCAATTTACTACTTGAGCTCGCTGATATGTATCAAAGGAAGTGAAATGACTAAAGTATTATTTTCTACAAAATCTTCAAAGTTAAAAAAAATTGGTAATGTAAAATAACACTATCAATGTAACCCATAGACAGCTATTGGTATATTTTTGTATGAATACTTACAAAAAAATAGTAACGATACCAATCAAATCAAACAAATATTAAAAATACATATTTATTAAATTGCTTAAATATCAGTTCTATTCCTTACCTATTCATTTAGAATTATTCGCAAAACAAACCTTGAAAATACTCTCCTAAAATGTCTTTAGCTAATTTACACAGATGCTCAAAATCAAAACCGTAACCCTCAAAAGTCTTCTTGATCTCCTCGAATTTTGGGTTCTTTGACATCCTCTTCATAATGTCCATAAATTCAGGGGAATTGATAGTTTCAAACAGTTCAGCAACCTCAGGGCTGGTTTCAAGTTTACTTTCAAAGAGTTTCTTGAACTCTTCAATAGGCAAAACAGCTAGAAGGTCTTCAATAAGACCGGTCATGCCTTTACCAGTTCTGGGCATGATCGTTTTTGGTTTTTCAAAAGGCGGCAGCTCAAGTGCATTATTGATGAAATCTATTACGGGGTCCACTTCGTATCCTTTGTCACTCAAGAATTTAAATGCCTGAAAATAAATTACAACAAATACATTAACAATTGTCAATGGAGTGGTGTACATGAAAAACTCTATAATAGGATGAGTTAGTCATATTTTCTTTAACGATGTTGCTGCATTAATATAGACAGTCATTAATATGTTCTTACCTCTTTAAATTCAGCAATATTTTCGAAGTCCCAAACAACATTCTTAAAATCGTCGCTAAAAATAAATGTAACGAAGTTTAGAACTTCAGGATCAGTCAAATATCCGATGGCAACTGCTAAAACCTTGTCAACATCAACGAGCTCAGCAAAGTCCTTGATATGATTTACCCATATTGATGATATTTCGGGTAAAGATTGTGGCACTGATAACGAAGGACTGTTCAACGATTCCAAGGCCTCATCATTTGGCAGTATGGTTGCTGAATTATTTTGAAAATTCAGCACCAATAATAATGTGACACTTAAAATTTTTAACATTCTAGTACTGTATACTGTGCTGCGTTTAGCAAAATGATTAACAATACGTGTCGTGCAACACGAATTGTCCACTTTTATATCGTAGAAAGTTATGAAATTATTAAAATGGGTCAAATTTATTAATATTTTCGAAATAATTATTACATTATCTATATAAATCGGATTAGATAAATTATTGTTGCATGTAGATAAATCAGCTACTTTATAGTGAGGTCATATATGTCAGCGTGTAAGACGTTGGTGTTATCTATGCAAGGCACGAGCGATTTGGTCATCATTTTCACCACATCGTTAATACGTATCGTATGTTGGTATTATCTTTACGCAACTTTGATAGAGCTGCCATTGGGATTTTCCACTGATTTACCTGTATTATAGTTCGGAATATTTTGGGTTGAAAACAAATTGTTACGTTTCTTCTTCTTTCTTTGTATATATTATTAGTAAGTACAATTTGGCACCGCTGCATAAGGCATATTTATAGCGGATAGGTAAACTTTGATAATTATTTTTACTAATGTTATGTAAAAAAGACACTAATGGATTATTTAACTATATTATAACACGCAAGACAAAGTTAAACGGACTCCTGAAATGATGACTTAATAAGACACGTCTAAACTTATTTGGTTTCGATGGTTATCAATGCAATTGGTTAAGGTAGCTTATTCCACGTCTGTATTTTTCGTTATTTTCATCTAAACTAATATTAATAATACTAATATACTAATACTCATATATAAAGAGGTAAATATTGTTTGTCTGTTTGTATGTAAAAAGTAATATCTGAAACTACTGATCCAATTCGAAAATGCTTTCACCAATAGATAGCTACACCATCCCTGAGTGTCATAGGCTGGGTTCGAAATAATAATATTAGTTAGACAAGTCGGAGAAAAAACTGCTAACTGGCCGCTTTATCGGCGTACGACTACACAGTTAGATGTATGGCAAGTATTTATATATACACTACAGAAAATTTTGCTTGCAATTAATATATTAAAATTTTATCTATAATTATTCCGTCCGCGTGTATGTGACTGAACTCCTTCTAAACGGCTGGACCGATTTTGGTGATATTTTTTGTGTTTTCAGGTGGATTCAAAAATGGTTTAAAATTTACAGTCCATTCCCAGTTACAATTTATTTTTTAATTACGCGGGCAGAGCCGCGGCGTCCAACTAGTGACAATAAAAATTAAATTCAAATAGCTAATAACGGATATTGTAAGGCAGGTTGTATTTTACCTTGAGGCCTCAATTTGTGCAACAGCTGCTAATCTTAAGCTTGGCATAGCCGTCAATCAGACATTGCAATTTAATAACGGCTTAAATAGAATGATTAATAAAATGTGGCGTAAGTAATGTTATTATATAAATGTCACATACAATTATATAGTCTGCCGAACCCATTCATCAGATTTTGCATATACTTAACGCTCAAACATTTGTTTGGAATATCTCTTTTTAATATTCATATCACTTTACATCAGATGTGATAGTGGCCCAAAAAAGACTTTAAATCATCCTTATAATTATATGTTTATTAGCTTTGATATGTGTCAATGATGCCAATTTATTTAAATTTAAATGACACACACAACATTTACAAAAAACAAAACAACAAAATAAATAAAATACACAAAAATATACGTTACATAAATAATCAGAAATAAAACAAGTAAAAAAAAATAGTTTCATGAATATGGATTTTTTATTTACAACCATAACATATTAGTCAGAGTAAATTCTATAAAGAGTAAAACATAAAACATTTATTGTCTGACATAATATTATGGTGTACATGATAAATTAACCCATAGGCTCCTGAACTGTATCTGTATTTCAGGTTCCAATAGCTTCTCCCACTAATAATACTGCGGATTATGTCGTACGTGTGATGTGTGTGTGTGTGTGCGTGCGTTTGATTGTGTGTTGCGTGCGTGTGTGTATGTTTATGTGCGTGTGTGTGTATGTAGTGGGGAGGATGTAGGGTATGTTTAGAAGTGCACGTTCAAAGGGTCGGGATATTTACGTGCGCCTAATATTAATTATTATTTACCTATCTTTAGAAATAAAAAATTTTCAGCAACATTTCTATGCCGTCATAATCATAGCTTGACGTAGCCATGCAAGTATTATAAATTTAATATATATTTTTTTTCTTAATATTGGAATCAATACACTCATTTATTAATTTGTTATAAATATGAGGGACAATAAATAAATTGTTTTTGAGCGAGCCTGGTATTGACCCATGGAATATGTTCAATCTTTGCATGTTTTTCATTTTTATAATGTCGATAATACGAGTATCATAACTAACATGCATTATCTAGTTTTTATGTTTTATTATTTGTGAAATATTTAATATTAGTAGATGAAACCTTGAATACATACATATAGGTAGTCCTACTCGTGTCTAGTACAGACTAGAATAGGGAGGGGTTGCTTAGTACACTGATTTATTTTTCGGTAGAGAGATGAGTAAAGTAAAAATTCGCGCATGAATCTGTGAAAGGCTGTAAATAGTAGCCAAAAATGTATACTAGATATACGAGTTACGGGTTTAGTACTTGTTCCATGTTATTATGATAATTATTCCTTCACAAGGTGTAACTAATAATTTGTTCTCGCTAGATGCAGCGAGAATTAATGTTTAGTTAAGTCTAAGGTCCAGTGAGGGTCTAGTGTTTTTTTTCTTAACGAATTTTGACGCAGATTATTTGGCACATAATGATGTTATTGCAGGGTATAAACACATCTACATGTGTTTGTACCCTGTAATGACCCTGCATCTGAGCATATACATGATTATTATGCATGCAATAACAATCCTTCAAATAAATGTTGTTATTCTACCTACCTAGTGTACCTATACTTACTATTTAATTCTGTAATGAGTCTTCTATCGAGTATCGGACGCCGTCAGTCAATTTGACATGGCCAGCGGGCTCGGTTCAATGAGCAGAAAATTATCCCATTTTTGCTATTTAAGATATTAAAGAACTATAACTATAATAATAACGTAATTTTAAAAAGTGTAGACAAAAACAGACAGCAATGTGACAGCAAAACACTTAATACAACTGGAAATATATATTTGTGCACAGATATATACATAGTTTTAAGCCGCTGTCAAAATAAGACACTATTCATATTAGGTATTAAAGCAGTGTCAGATGAGTACCTAAATAGTTATGTACGATTATCTAATTTTTCTAGATTTGCTTGGACAACCGATTATAAATCCCGACTTTCCAATTAATAAGCAATGTTAAAAAAACTAAATATTATTTTGTATCATATCGCTGTATTTTCCACTTTTTCAGAATCTTATTATAAAGATTATTTTGTCCAACCACTACGCCTGCTAATGCCGACCCAGTTGGCGCAGTGGACAGGTCACCGCCCTCTGCGCCGTGGGTCCTGGGTTCGATTCCCGGCAGAAGCACGCATTCCTTCCCAAGGGATATTTGTGCTTTTGGTTCTGGGTGTAATGTGTGTGATGTGGATGTTTCCGGCACCCACGGTAAAAGTATTTGAACTTAGTGTGAATGCGTTTTTTTTTTTTGCTACTCCTGATATTAACAAAACATGAAATTAAAAACGTGTTGATATTTGCAATTTGCAAATAAGTAAATAGTAATTATTTCTAAAATATAAAACACGGGAACTAATTTAATGCTTAATGTCGTAAATACGTTTAACTTAAATTGAATTTGATATTCTAATTCCCTTATTGAGGTACCAATAAAGTCGCTATTCCCATATCTAGACAGTTTAAAATTATCGATGCGGCCCCATAAGAGCGGATTAAACTTAGTGTATATATACTGTAATTGGCATTTTATATTCATTGTAATGGATTCTAAATTGCATCGGATAGTTTCCCTAGAACTATTATGAGATCGTTTACTGTGAATACTCGTGGAGGTAGTCACGACGGTTAATTATATTTATTTTTGATTCGAAATTCCGCAAATTATATGCAGTTGGTACATAAGTTTCTTTTAAGTATAGGTGAACTTTAGCCAACTAGAAAACAGAAAATTATGATGTTTATGTTATTACAACACAAATACATCACCAATATAAAAAGAGAAGAATATGTAATGCTAAAAATATAGCACTCAAAAATTTCTAGACCTTGCCGAAGGAAAATTGCCCTCAATACTGGCAATTTATAATCAATTTACTTTTTTTTCGATAAAAGTTGTCATCAGTAATTTATTGAGTACTTACATAGTAGAAATATAAATTTCTACTATGGTACATATTTTTATTTTTTTTCTTTTGCTTTTCTATTGATTCTTTGTTTTTTAAAAGTATAATGTAACACAACGTGAAAAATCTCATTGTATCACAATGTTACGCATCTGAGTGAACGAACAGAGAATTAACTTTCTCCTTCAGAGAATAATCACAGATAAGTTCAAGAACCTCTGCATCATATCTCCCCTTGTTAAGACGGCTTAGTATTAACTGATCACATGGATCTGGACACACGTGTGTCTATTTGGTACAACTAGAAATGATATAACGGTTGTTATTTCGTCAACCGATCACACTTTGTTCTCTTCTCAGAGCGCGTCCAGATAGTGAAACTTAAAATAAATACATTTTTGATATCATCAACCACAAACTTTGTTTTACTACATTCGTCAACGGTTAGGGTTTGAATTATTGAAAAAACTGCTACAGTCTTTAAAGACTTAAGTCTCGTCAGTTTTAGATATCCAATGTGAACCGTTCCTTTTGCCATTTATATATAGGATGGTTTCCCTCAGATGAGGGTGCTCAAGTGTCACCCACCTGGCACCAGAAGCTGATGTTTTCAGTACGGCGAGGATAGATAACAGAGCGCGTGCCTCGCAAGCCAATGAGGCCGATACGGCCCCAACATTCAAATTGCGAGCCCGCGCCGCCCGTATCAAATGTTGTTTTATAGCTAATTCCCAAATTCGGTTATGGCCTATAAACGATCCAGTGGAATAATTTAAATGCGAACCCGCCTGTATAATGTGCACACTTTACTTCGAAATTAGGTATTTGTATGTGAAATGCGTTTTGAAATAGGATTCGGCAGCGAATTTTATCTTTGTGTACGCGGAGATTCCGCGACCGAAAATCATTATTTTTCTCTGCTATTTATACTTTTTATTTCATGATAAACTCAGAACTTGGAGCAAGGATAGATAATTTTATATATAGGTATACGCAGGTGCCGAATATATGTGATCAAACATGAATGGCTAATTAAACGAGCAATTTACTTATATAGGTAGTAATTTAGTACTGTACGACTACTAGATATGTCAATTCTGAGAAGGTCTGCTTTAAAAAAATATCAACAAATATAAAATTTACATTACGGGGATACATCCTAAACTATTTTCTCATCATGATAATATATTTATAAAAAAAAGTTAATAAGCACATTTTTTTATTAAAATACAAGAGTTTGCCTATATAGAATAAAAATAAATTATAGGCTTAACAATTGTCAGATTATGTATTTTCAAGTGTATGAGTTCGAGAAAACAATACTATAACTTGGGACCATCATGCTGATCTGATCATGAAATCAAAAGTGAAGATAGTGGAGCTCTGCCGTAGCCACTAGTAAACCTTTCAAATTTGGGCTGTTTGGTTAGTTTTGACGAGTCTAGTACATTAAATACTCTTTGTGGCAAAGGTCTGATGATAGAGTCGGGAAGTAGAGAGTGGGACTCTTTAATGGTTTAGTAACTATTAAAGAGTTTCACTTTCTACCTCTACTTAAACCAATTGAATTTTTATTGTACTTCATAGTGATTTTTTTTAACAGCTCCACACTAAGTTCAAATACTTGTATCGAGGGTGCCGGAAACATTTACATCACACACACATTACACCCAGAACTAGAAGCACAAATATCCCTTGGGAAGGAATTTGTGCTCCTGCCGGGAATCGAACTCAGGACCCACGGCGCAGAGGGCGGACACCTGTCCACTGCGCCAACTGGGTCGTCGTTATTGATAGTAGTGGTTTTTAACTATATTATATTATACTATATTATAGCATCGATTCATTATCTGTACTCAATGTAGTGCCAAATACTTGTAGATAGTAAAGACTTCACCTATTAGTCTCATTCCTTTCTCACGCTATCGCAACAAAGAATAATAAACTCTATTGCCTATTGATTTCCTCAATATTAAAAGAACACGCTAAACACATTAGTAAGTGCACTGAACTGTTGCCTTTCTTCAATTTAAAAACACTTAAATATTATAAACGCCTTAGTTTTAAAAGCTTTTTCCCTTGTTTCCGAGCTAATTTCCAGGCGGACATTTCCGTCCATTCAATATTAGCTATTGTTCATTGAGTCACTCTGTTTTGCAAAACAATCGGCTAAATTGCTTGACAGTCTAACGGGACTATCTGTTTTCTTGCTTTTATAAAGTTTTAACAACTACGCTAGCTGCAATGTGAATCATACCTACCTACTTAACTTTATAGTTGTAGAATATTTTAAAAGATAGTAAGGCGATAATTATTATTATTGCGTATAGGTACCTATTAGGTAAGTACGGAGTAATATTATTGACACAGTTTATTGTAATTGGTTAACTGCTTCCATCGAGATTATCTCTAACATAAAAAGTGATACGAGCGAGTTCTAGTGTCGAAATTCTATTTGTCGGATTATTAGACACATTATCCATCTACAATCACCGATCAATGTAACGGGGTCCTAATGGACGAAATTTAATCACGACAAATCGAATGCCACCTATTTATGAACCGAATGACTTAACAGATTTTTAATACGATTCACACGTTAGCAGTTATAGTTAGTTAAGTTTTTGTATCAACACATTTCACGGTGAGATGTATTGAACTCTTATTATATTAAATGTGATACCACATACCGGCCACTGATGGGATCTATTATTGTTGATCCACGGATGAATATTCAATCATCACGCTACCTCACTTCGACCTCACGGGCTTCACCGCGTATAAAAACGCAGCATTATTCACACCAATTAAAACCTAGTTATAACATATTGACCGTTTGATTGGAATATCTACAATCCGTAACGAGGAAAATCAACATAAATACTGGGACTTCCATCTGTAACTTTATCTGGACAAAAACGTTAATGTTTGTCCTAAATCGAATGAGAGGAATTAATCACAGAACAAAAGCACGTTAATTATAAGGCGCTTTGGACTAATCTATACAAAACACAGAAATCAAAGTATCTGGGAAGGCTAGCGCTTTCCAGTCGGGATAAAATGAGTGCAAAGTGCATACAGAATCGTGATGTGGCCTTTTAATCGGTTCCACGTTCGTTCCCGCGCTAGTTTTTGTATTCGAATTTCACTTTGCCAATCTGCGGGCGCCGGGACTGGGAGTCTAGTGGTAGTGTAATGTGCGCTATGAGTCCAGAGTAATAAGGCGCATTTCAGTGAAAGGAAAGTAGGGACAGTAATAAGATAAAGAGGCGGACCCATTTTGTTTTGCAGCAAGCTCACTCCAATTTACGCGGCAAGGTGGCCATTAGCATAAGTCCGGAGCGAGCGTGATGCGCGCGATGCGGCTCCGAGTCCGGCGTGACGCCTGCGCCCGCGCATCCCGGGCTCCGCTGCTGGCCGGTGTAATTGCGCCTGCGCGACACATTTGTTTACTATTGTAAGCCGTGAAGATGCCATCGCACCGCGACACTACAACCGACTCCTTCAAATTAGCGCGCTAAACGCTCTCCGTTTTATTTTGCACTGCTATTTTTCACACGATACTTACTATTTCTATATATTATATGAATGATGATGAATTAATGAACTGGTCTAATGCATATTTGAGGATAGTGTTTTAAAATGGGAGGAAAAAATAGGTCTACAATATGGTGTGAATAAGCGCTAACTCTACAGATCAAGTTCATCTTATTGGTGTGAGTTCTGTGTAACTAACTCTTAGGCCCAAGTAAGGAATTAGATAACAAATTAGTAAACACACCATGTTTACTATGCTTCTGTAACTATAAATACAACAATAAACAAGTTTATAAGTGATAACAGCCGATATAGTCAATCGCGGCGAATCAACTGTATGGCGGCGTCAACAGGCGTGCCCATATCGCGCTCGGTGCGGTTAGTCAACGCCATATAGCCATTTGACGCTGAATTATGGTGGTAAATTGGTAATGCAATAAACTGTCATCAATTGTTGGTGTATTTTTGTTCAAATCACAAATAAGCATTAAGCTCCATGTATCACATAAACTAGTTAAATATTTAAAGAAATCTGATGATCTGAGAAATGTGACAAAAAGAGTTCATAGCTGTTCATGAATTACGAACATTTTTTTATCACGAACAGCTGTGACCTCTCATTACCTCTCGTCACATGTTAGTAAGTAAGAATACCTATATATATTTTTTTTTTTTTTTTTATTCTAATCTGTTGTCGATTCTAAACCACCCCTACAGGATTACACTACTTACCAATGACGGTATATAAAGGTAAACTGGCGTTTGACCACTATCTCATCTGGTAGTAAAGGGATGGTAGATGAACACTCTAGACTTAGAATGACTGGCTCACAAGGATAACTGGCGAAACATCACTTTCCATCAAGTGAGATAGCGGTCAAATGCTTGACTATCCAGTTTAAAAAAACATATTTAATTGTGATTTTTAACTGTTCTGCAGATCGAGCCAGGAGATGAATTGTGTGACTCTTGGCCGTTCATCACAAACAACAATTTTAAAAAATAGGTATGATACCATTTCATCCATTTTCAATTCAATGGGTGATGTTTCGTCGAGATATTTTTTGTGAATAATGGAGATATGGTTCAAAGTATTCAGTGAATTATATTATGTGAATCTTGTAGAAAACCATAATAACACTGAATACAAACTTTAATCGACGAATAATTAGCGTCAACGTTATCCTACTTAGGTACGATTTATATTCTCGGCCATATATTTAGCCATGTTTAGAATAAATGATTTACTCAACTAATCTTAGCTAATGATGTTATTCAGGTTGAACAGAGCGGTTATTGGTGGTAAACTATGATCATGAGCATTGCCATTAATATTGATATACTACACCATTCTTGATCGCTTGTGTCGTTTGTATTATGTGTTATATTTCTAAGGTGCGGCTAAGGGAATAGGGTTGGCGTTTGCTGAAATATTTACAGACAAACTTTCTATTAATTTGGTTGCTTTTCTCTTTTAAAAGAAGAAAAACATTTATCTTTATATATATAATTCTACTGTACGTGTCTATGTCACTGAACTCCTCCTAAACGGCTGGACCGTGCCTCATGGTGCCTCATCAGTAACCGAACAAACTGAACTACCCGTTGGTTTAGTTCGGTACTCGGCCACCTTCTTAGCAACGGTTATCGGGTTCCAGCGGGAACACAAGTTTTCTCGCCAAGTGTTTGTGTTTCTGGTTCTGGGTATGATTGTGTATGTGATGTGAATGTTTCCAGCACCCACAACACAAGTCATCGAACTGAGTGTGAGTTTGAAAGCGTTGATTTTTATGCAAGGTTTAGGATAGGCCTGTAAAATTGGAACAAGTATTGCCATTACAGGTATAGCAAACGAAATCGTTTAATTAAATCACGACTGTGCGAATTCACAGCATGCCAACCCTAAACCAGTGACAAGTACCGGCGCACGCGCTCGCCCGCGAGCCATCATTAGAATGTAGCATCTCGAACGATTTTCCAACTTTAGACATGTTAATGGTCGTAAAAACATCCACTAAGGAAAAACATAGCGCATAAAAATATTGTATCCTTATCTATAACCGCCTTTTCTGAAAATCATACGGAGCTCGGCCCGATCCAGTCGGCGCACATATTTTGCCATACAAAGACGCCAGCAACGAATGCAAGAAAGATTTTAATGCAGCTAATGTGTTTCTCGCAATAAAGGTACGTTTGTGTAGCCCTGTTTATGTATGCATAAGTAAGCAGAATATTTTAATGACTGACAAGTACGTGCACATGAGTTAGGTTGTTTTAATATTTTAGCTGAAGTGACGCGAACGTTTCGCATAGTTTTATATAATTAAAAGCTGTATAGAGATTGATTTATATGGTCATGTCAATTTAAATTAAAAATGCTATTAACATTCACCTTTTTGAGAGGTTGTCTTACAGCTGGACTAAGGCCTCAATCAAGATCGTCTGAAGAAACCACCAAATACAAAAAAAAATATATATGTAAATTTCACGTCTTCACAAAACACTTATTAAATTTGAATTAATTAGACCGTATTGTCCAAAAATATTGATATCAAACATATTTACTATCATTATTTGTGAATATAATATGATGAATACGATGCAAAATGATATACACGATATTTATCAATCAAAGTCAGATATAGCGAATCGAATGTCGACAAAAAGTTAAATAGATTATGATTACAAAGCAGCTTTTCCGTTATATGACATACCGTTTGCAGGAGGCATAGCGATGCAAGAAGGTGAACAAAAAGCAGTGGCTCTGGACCTCCTGATCGGGCGATGATCATTAGATACTAGCCTTAACTAAACATCCGGAAAAGCTGGCAGTGAAGCGTGCCCTGGCCATGACTTCTTGTCATATTTATTTGTTCATTCATCTTTCGAACTTTATCGAGCATGGGTTGGAGCTCGAAGAACCCAGCGTATCTTGTTCAAGTAGAATTGTTACAATTATTGAGCAATATTGGTAGTAAGATCACAGCATAAGGATGTAAATTTGTCATTCGCCTCGAACCGAGATCTCACGCCCTCATTTTGGCTTATAGATAAACTAATAATTAATAATTGAATTATTTTAGTATTCATGTTTTATAATATACTAGCGGCCCGCCCCGGCTTCGCTCGGGTATTTAACAAAAAATTCTAAATTCAAAATTACAGTAAACACACATAAAACCTTCTATTTGCGCCAGCGTATTAAAAAAAGAATTTCATAAAGAAAGTTTGAATATTATTATTTTAATGATTTTTTTTATTTTTTATTATATATTTTTTTATTTTTGTAAAAAGACCATGTATAGAAAACCATTTAATTTATTGAGTCAAAGCTTCCCTGTAAACGATATTTGACGTTGTTTTATTTTGTGGCAGCAAAATAAATTGATTTTCAGAAGCTCCAACCCGCGATAGGCCAACATACAGTTGGCCATGAGTAAAAAAATTTTCGTAGGCCGATCCCTACTAATTCGAAGGTTTGGCCTTGTTAATAGTTAAGGCGAAAGATATTTTTACCGGAAATTGAAGCTGTTTAAATGGGATTGACAAATCAGTTTTGATCATCGGTATCCTCGGTATATGGGCCAGTTGACCAGATGCTGGGCCGGTGCAAATGGTCACTACAACTACGTTTGGCTTTGGGCCGTAGCTTCGCATATAATCTGAGAATTTTAATTCATTCGATTGTAAGGTTAAGATGCCTCTGACAGACGGTCGGACGAACAGACGAATGGATAAGGTGCTAAACCACCCAAATCAACTTGGAGATCTCGCTTCACTAGATCAATTATTGTTACCAACATTAGAGGAAAACGACCATAGTTTTAGAATAAGGGTTAAGAGTGAAGATATAATTGAGATACTCAAACAATTTCCTACGGTATAGGCACTAAACAAATTATTGTTGCATGATTATTGTATGAAAATGTTTACGCACGGATTTATAATTTAATGACCAATAGTTACTAATTTAGCATGCGTTTATCAGGCTTAAATTCCTTATATTTTGTTCCAGGGTCTATATACATGCCAACATTCATCCACCATCCTTTACAGACAAACCTATTAATTTCAAACATTCGCCCTATGATTTGTGTAATCATGTGTGATTATTATGGTTAGTTTGATTTCAATAATTACTATTGAGTCTAAAGAGTAAACAATTGAAGCAATAGTCCAAGAAATAGTTGACGCCTCAATACGAGTTGACACAAGGGACTATGTAATCAGTAGTATTGCAATAGCATAGGACAAGAGCTAGGCTATTGACATTACGAAAATATGTCAACATTCATAATGCATGTTGAGGTAGGCAACATCATTTAATTAATTAACCAATACATGACAACTCGGGACATAGCCTGAATGCAAGCGCGACATTAGAAAGGCAGCACGAACCAATCTGTACGCCGATCACGCGTTGCGATGGTTAACTACACCGTGTAACTAGTTAAAAAAGGTAAAATAATAATTAGTTAAAATATATAAATCCGTGGGAACGTAAAGGGTGGTCGGGGCAGTATTAAGCATGCATACAAATTGTAGCTGTCAGATTGGCCGATCGGCCAGGGCCGATGCTCTCACGGAAGCGATTAGGTACTCTAGCTAAGACAATAGCCGACAAGACATGCATCTATTACCCTTTTTAAGCTTGTAACTGATTGATGCCCTTTGAATAGAGCAGGATAATGAACGATCCTGGCCCGATCGAAGCGTAAACATTGTATTTTGTACTTCGATCACGTCACCATCATGTCGTATAGTTTTGTAATTACGACAATAACTGTTAAAGCTCGGAGTGGCTTAGGAAATAGCGAATTGGTTTGTTTATTTTATTTGCGGCCATACCTTCACAGGACTTTCCCACATAAATTACGTTGTTTTAAATTGGATTGAATTCATCCCTATTGAATATTTAATAAAATAAATATGTCAAGTCTTTTAATGTACTACATATGTATACAGGTGTACTCATGTATAGTTTTAATTTAGTTTTAGAAATATATAACATACTGCCCTATTAAATTGCAACAATTGGAGATTCTATTAGATTAATCAGATCTCGGTATTTTATCGGATACATTTCGGAGAATGTGCCAAGGAATTACATGATTTAGTTCTCCCATCCCCATTCTATCATCAAACAAGCAGACAAACTGCTAATCGACACCGGTATATGGTAGATATTCCACAAATGCGAACAAAGCGTTTTGCTTTTACATTTATTATTCGAACCGCAAAGAAATGTGACACCTTACCTGAGTCGGTGTTTTTAGGTACAATACGGGAGTCTTCAAATCGCGAGTGAATAGGTATCTTCTAGGCAAGCGTGCTCCATCGTCGACTACATCATCGCTTGCCATCAGGTGAGATAGTGGTCAAATGCTTGTCTATAATGTAAAAAACAAAAATCAGAGCTGAAGTATAGAGTTTCTATATATTCTCTTGATTCTATGGTGTACATTTTACAACAACTACAACAGATCAAACAAAATCATCTTTCTCTACACTATGTAGAGTCGCTTTAACAAAATATTTGGTCTCCATTCTGTTTGAACCACCAATATTCACGCTTTTAGAATATCTTTTGATATTTTACCAACAAATTCGATATCTCGGTTCAGAATCCCACTAGAGGCTACATGGAGGGCGCCAAAACAAATGACTAACACAGGAATGTACTCGCGCACCCCTACGCCGATAAGCCCTATGCAAAATAAAACTCTCGATTGACATCTTTTTGAAATTTATTAAATATTCAACAGGATTTAACTTTTAAAGGGGGTTAAGCGATCAAGAAAGGATTGCCTTATATCCTAAATGCCCCTAGATAAACTCTAAAGTTATGCAAATTTACTATGTGCGTTTTAAAAAATGATTCCTTTTGCGATAGGGTTATTTTTTTCTTATTTCATGCTGGATAGGTGAGCATTTGATCACTATCTCACTGGAATGAAAGTGATGATGCGTTCGAAGATGTAGCATGCATGCCTACAAGGTACCTATTCACTTAAACACTCCTAGATGATACCGTGCAGGGAACAAAGATGCGGGCAACCAGTTCCGCTCCTTCGCTGTACGGATAATGAACGTAGAAGCGAAACGCTTCGAACGCACTCGAGGTAAGTCAGACATTAATTAATGACGTTTGACAGTTTTACTTATTGCTATATGGTAAAAAAGGCATACCCGTGTAAATCCTAGGTGAGCGTTTAAACCATTTATTAATTTACTACACTGCATTTGTTGCAAAGTTATCCAAAGTCGTTGAGGTTTAGTAAACTATTGTATTGTGACAATGACGTACTCGTACCTACGTATTTGCGTGTCTAGCAATGTTGCAGTCCGCAATTCGTTCATGCCTTGTATTTACAACACAAATTCGGCCCAGACACCGAAATTGATTGAGCATTATAGTCCCACGGCTAAAATGTCGATGGGCACGAGAAGTAGTAGAATTATATATTATGTATATGCCAAAGTATAACAGTAACTTTTCGAAAAAAAGTGATTTTTATGTAAAATTTTCAGATCGTTGCTATTCTGGGACCTTGAATTATTTAACTAAGTACTACGTACTATCAAAATTGAATTGTACATTTTTAAAATAATATTTCGTGGACAAGTTTTCTTAGTTTGAAGAAATAAAAAAATAAGCAAATAAATGCATTTCACACTCACAGCCCCACACTAAGTTCAAAGACTTGTATTGTGGGTAAACATTCACATCACACGCACATTACACCCAGAACCAGAAGCACAAATATCCCTAGGGAAGGTATTTTTACTCCTGCCGGGAAACGAACCCAGGACCCACGGCGTAAAGGGCGGAGACCAGTCCACTGCGCCAACTGAATCATAAATCGAGAACAGGGCTGATTTTGATCAATTATTGTATGAACCCTAGCGTATCAACAAAGATAGTTAGAAGGGTACAAACACAATTAATTACTTTAATTTTAACATTGTAGGGTGTAAAGATTTAATGAATTAACGTATTTTCATAGAGTAACATTAGCAAAGATGGCCGGTTATCTGTTTATGATGATTAGGCGGCGGGTCGTCGCTAGGCAACGGGAGGGGGCAGTGGTCAACGGGGTGGCTGGGGAGGGTAGCCGTTCCTCATACTAAGGTCATTCGAGCGAGCCACATACCCCTCGGCCCTGATAATTATTCTCGTTGTACAGAACGTGTTAAGTTTAATGTTTCTTATATGCCTCGCCTTTGTCGAGCTTTGTGGAATTAAGATGGAAATGGAAAATGGAATTACCTATTTCTTAATTAAGTTAATCTCTGTTTAAGCCCCTTGTATAAGGAGACAGGTATCTCTGTTAATACTTTATATTTCACGTGAAAAACTATCTGTTAACCAAATGTCTGTCTATTGTAGTATTGCCAGGTCAGTTTATCAAAATTCGTAGTAGGTAAAGAAAATCGGGATTTGGGTTTTAAAATCGGTACAATTAAAAAAACTGGTTTTTGTACCCACACGTTTATTGTTTTCATGTCTATATCCATGTCCAGACGAAATACAATCACAAAAGTACCATTTTAATTGGTGGCTCCAGAAACTTTTTTTAAATATTAGTTACGCGCGTATAATAACGGCCGCTAGTCTGTCGTGTCAATAAAATTATTTCTTGCTTTCTTTTTTCTTTCAAGCTCTAAAATGGTGCTTCGATCTTATGAACCACTCATATTCTAGTCACAGCGTGTTTTACGGCTTCGATCATGTTATTACTTAGGTACTAACTTATGATAGCTTGATAGGTGTCAAACGTTGGGTTGTCTATCCATGTACAGTAAATAAATCGTGTTAGTTTTGCAAAAGTCGAAAATGTTTTATTGAAATTTTTTTAATATAATTTTTCTTTATGTTCGCCTCAATTATGGGGCGGTTTAGGAAAAAAATAGGAATAAGCCTCAATTTAATGTGGCACGAAGTTCATGCACCGGGTCATCTAGTCAGAGATAAAAACTTTCAACCACAGATCTCAGTTAGATAGGCTCAGTTTGTAAAACCTAATAAAGTGACTTATGGAAGTTTTAAATAATGGAATTGAAAACGATGGAATACTAAAGCAGCTCTATTACCAAAGTGAAAAACCTAATAATAATTACTACTAGCTTACAATTCTGTTTTTTTGTACTAACTAAAAAATTGATTCTCAGATAAAATTAACTTTTTGTAGATCGGCTAGCAGTTGAATATTAAATCTCTCCTGATACGAGTTCATATAAGTACCTACCTACTGAAGAAAGTGTCAACATAATATGTCTGCTACTACACTACTGAACTGTTTTTTCCTGTTCATTTAACGAACAACAGTAACACAAGTCAACATTTTAATGCCTCATCATTCAAACTCAGCGCCTAGTCATAAAATATCTATAGCACATTAGTAAGTCCGAAATACAATAAACTATTGCAGTATTGAGTGCGTTCAACTCAAACGCTACTATTATTAAACCGAATTCGATTTAAGCCGAACCCTCCTCGTCGTTTGTGAAATTGACATTTTATTCTTCGTTTTTCATTGTTGCTGCAGTCGGTTCGATCTATTGTTAATTAGCTTAAGCGGAGCATGCGGACGAAACCAGCTAGCTGCCGTCCCATCGAGATATCGAACGAATGTAAACTATGCTTGTTTATTTTTACATCCCTTTGCAACAGCGAATATTTCATTGGGTACGCTCAATGATTTTTGTTTTTGAATAAGTTAAACTGACAATTAAAACTATTTAATTCGCGGCGCTTAACGCAGCGGCGAATAGCTGAACTAGAATATATTGTTAAAGGAATGGTGATAACAGTTACCAGTAGCGACATCTGTTGTCGGATAGATAATCTGTGAGAAAGGGGACTAGAAGAGGTGGTTTGTTTTGTGTAGGTAGCTGTTGCCCGCGACTTCGTTCACCGATGAATGAGGAATATAATAACTTGGAGGGCAATCGTATGGATGGTAAATATTAACGCATAACGTTGCAAACAGCCAAATATATTTGTCAGTTTGTAAAGTAATGTGGTCGTTTATATATAAAGATTATTTATCTAAGTGATTCGCTTTCTTATCGTAGTATCAAGTCGTAATTTACGGATAAAAACAATTTATCATATAAGAATATTATTACAACGTAGAATAATTTGTAGAAAGTATATATAGATATTGTAGTTATTGTACACGTTGATTTTATATTAGTAAATTAACACAGCAATGTTCATGTCTGCATTATGTATATTATGTAATGCATGAAAATACATGATATATATTACTTGTAAAATACTAATAACTTCCATGACTCCTCCCACATTTTCATCTCCCACAAAATATCTGCTCATTACGCCCGAATATCTCATAGCAACGGCTAAATTGTCGCGTATCGACATTAGCGCGACTATATTACATACGAGAGTTATTCCCTCACCCCGGGACTCGATTAAAGCAGTAAATACTTTGAGATTAATTATCTCGTAAACATTCGGAGCGAGAGCGCTTGCTCAAATCGCTCAGTCGCTCACCTACGCCGTGAGCGCGATACAAATTCAACTTTTCCAATTAAATTTCGTGAGGCATTAATAATTATTTGGGTACATCAATTTGTTTCGTCGCTCTAGCTGCCGCCTTCTGGATGGAGGTACAGAAGGTGTGGATATAGGGGACATATCGAGAGATATTTTGTTTGTTTATGTACCTACTTGGTTTTTTGCGACTTGGTACACCATACATCTCAGCAAAGAAGAGATATAACGTAGTCATCTCTTAATTATAATGCTCTTTTCGCAACAATCAAAATAAAATATAGGTATAGGTTTTTGGCAGGCGTTGACAGGCGCAGAATCGTGAAAGCTTTGGCAGTGGCTATTATTATTGTGACTATACATAACCTATACCCAGTTGCTTTTAAAATGTGGGCTCTTGCCCAAATATGTATTTTGTCATAATATTTTCCATGTTCAACGTTTAAAAATGCATAGGTAAGTAGGTACATAGTTTTATCTACTCCATAAAGTATAACTTTGTTATAATAATCACTGTTTATTTAGTATACGTACTTGTCACGATAAATAATGTCTCAAACTTAATCCAGCAAAGAGAAATCTCTCGACAAGTCCCCGAAACCTATCTACGTGCTCCTCATTCCTCGAGTCTTAACTTTGGAATTAATTAAATTAAACTTGGAAATGAAATATTAACACTTTAACGTATAAAATTTAATACCGTTAAGTTATAACGTGATTATTCAACTTCTACTCGCAATTTCCAAAAACATTCAGAAAATTAAATTCAGTGAGCGGAGGTGGCGCCCTCTTTGAGGCGCTTCCGCTTTTGTTCGCGAGAAACGAGCGCTCGCCACTTTCGCACGGAGAAATTAATTTTCTTCGTCTTTATGTAATTTAATTATAAACATTTCAATATGGCGCTTGGGGAATTTCCGCCTCAGAGAGAAGTTAAATAGAAACGTTTGATACTTATCTCCTAATAACTTCTGGGATGATTGCGCGATTTAGGAGAAATTAATTATTTTCCGGGATCTAAATAATTATACAACTGTTCTTAAACGTGTCAATCTAACTTAAATAGGTAGAACTTTACATAAATTCGTAATTTAATATAAGATGGGTCGGTTAATGGTACTGACTTACATGCATTCTTTCAGTGTCAATCCTGAACTAGACAGTGGTCAGTATATACCTACTGCCAGTACCTACCTAGGCATAATAGATATATATATAGGCTAATAGATAATTATATCGGTGCCTGATAATTGTATCAGGCACCGATATAATTATGTATATATTAATGTCGGTCACCACACTAGGCAAATTTCAGATATATTGAATGTAATATCGTTGGTAACAGCCATTCTCCACTATGGTGTAAAGCCTTACGGAATGACCTTGATTCCATAGAATTAGGACGGCATTTATTGCGGGGTGCAATATGTAACCTTAGTCGCAGAACGTAGCTGGCATCGGAGCAGTTTCAGTTGAACAGCATCAAGTAAGCGATGAAGATAATAGTATGATAATCTGCTGTGTTCATATTTGAGCCGCTTGGTATTTAAAGATTCAGAGGAGCAATGGTGCTTAGAGAGAGCACGATTGGTAAGAGCTTGTGCATTGTCAGTTATGTTATATATTGTATAGCTGTGATTGTCGAACTTTTGTTCTAAGCTTACCAAATTAAAAAGAATTAAACGCAAGCAAAGCTTAAAAAAACCGACTTCAACGCTTTATACTCGGAACTTTGGTCAGGTTTAATGTATTGCACACGCATTATGGACGATAACTCAAAAACTAGAGATCAGATCTTGATCAAATTTAAATGGGACCAATTGCAAAACAACATCTGTTAAACTAAAAAAAATATATAGCCAATTAGCCTGTTACTTACTAAGATCCTATAGCCTCAAGGGCAGAATTAGCCTGTAGTGTACGACGATGGACTCACTCACTCTTTTAGGTAGCGCATGTGCTCAAGCTCACAACCAGCTAACAGCGTGTGTATTATAGCGGTATTTCTCCTATAAATAACAAGAACCTCATTTTAAGTACGAGCATTTTGATCACGTATCATTTTGAAGTAGTACCTACTTACATATCAGTATGAACTCAAACGCATGTTAAAGATCTGTTATCAACATTTTACTTATTCAATGCAACTCTTTTTTATTACTGCCATATTCAATGACATTCCATCTACAAAATTAAAAGTATCTATCTGTGCTGAGTGCATTTAACAGATGCCACTACCATTCGTGCAATTTTGCTCTTAACCGCTCACGCTTCAGCGGCGAGAGGCGACATCAAACATACGCAGACCTTTTGCCAGCTTATCTTCTCCGGATCTGCGACAGAATATCTACAACCGAACCCATTGTTCGATGTTTATTAAATTTCATTTTACGTTTATACAACAACACTTTTGTCGGACGCTTTTTGTACACACTTGGGACATTTTACGGTAGGATTAACTCGTGACGTCTACTTTTGTATACGAGCCGGCAGCGATGTCTTTTTATCTGTCTCCCGTATTATGGTTTGCTATTGCGCGTATTATGTCATAACAGACAAGTACTCGTCCGCTTTTTGTCGTCCCATTTTATTCTAAATTGAATTTTACGTTGACAATCCCTG
Organism: Lomographa bimaculata; assembly: GCA_948107665.1. NCBI lineage: Eukaryota > Metazoa > Arthropoda > Insecta > Lepidoptera > Geometridae > Lomographa > Lomographa bimaculata. The sequence goes on along the minus strand of OX403587.1, from coordinate 11,683,707 downwards.
TAAACATCCTGTCTTTTGTGCAATGTTAATAATAAGGCAGTTGGCGCTGCTCTTGTTTGAAATTTTGAAGTGTTCATGTACTTATCGTTCTTCTAGTACGTAAAAGACCAGGTAGGTAGCTACATAGATTCGTATGAGCGGTTAACATTTGCTTAAACCCTATTAATACGATAACAAATAACGTAAATCACCGTCGTTTGTAACAAAGCTCAAGACGACCTTTGTCCTCTCAAAAATAACTAATTGAAACCCGAAACACCTTAGATTAACCAAGCAGCTCCACGGTACTAAAAGCAATAAGACTTACAACTCCGCCCCTACCAAAACAATCCTGTATCTCGGTGTCTTCACTAATGGCGTAAGTTCGACAGTCGAAGTTAGTTGGAGTGTTCTACGGTGGCAATAAAGATAAATCCAGCAATAATATGTTCGGTTGGCCTTACGTGTGGGATTGCTTGGGCACGAAATTGAATTTGCATGGCGTCTTAAGTCGACGATTGAGACGGTGCGCTCCGCTGTCTCATTCTGTGGACGGTAATGGGTTTACAAAGTGTTGAAATTGAGATACTTTAACGATTACCTAATGGTGGAGCCCGTTGAAGCACCCCCTTTGAATTTGTCAATGAAAACGTTAAGCAGATGCAATAATGTGCCTGAATTCCAGACATGTAGGTAGATGTTGCTAACGTATGCAAAAATGTTTCATTACAGTCAAATCTTTTCATCAATCAACTTCGAGAACACCAAATTCCTTGAGCAAATCGAGGTATGCAAAGTTTTGACCACCATCTTACCTGATGGTAAGCGACGATCTGGTCGACGATGGAGCAAGCTTGCCAAGAAGATACCTATTCACTCGTGACTTGAGGACTCGCATATTGTACTCATCAGGAAACACCGAATTAGGCAAGGAGTACCATTTCTTTGCGGTTAAAAAATAAATATATGCCCCAAAGATAACTAAACTGACCTAGTTAGTGCATTTGGTAAAACGGCTAATTACCCGGATTCATGTAGTGCGGCATACTTGTTGACTTATGGGAAAAGCTGAATACCAATGCATTGTGCAATCTCGGTTTCCATTACATACACGAGTTTAGGTTGGCGATGACATCGATAAAGATTATATCAGTGAGTACTCATATGTTTATTATGACTAGTAATCACTTTTACGGTAAAATTGAGGGAAAAAGACAACGAAGCTGAAGCCCAACTCGCTGGTCTGATCAAATCCGCACCACACTCGACACCAAAGTTCACGATGCTATGCACGTGGCTAAGAATAGGAACAAGTGGCTCAACATGGTCAGAGGCAAAGTGTTCCGCGGAGGTGTTCACGACCCTCAGCATTGAGGATAGCGACGCAGAGAGAGAGAGAGAGACTCATACGTTAATTTGCAAACTAAGTATTACATGGGTCTTGTTTGTAGTAGTCAGAACTAAAAATTTGCCGCCTTTTACAAGCATAATTTGTTAAACTAAGACAATATAATAACTGACAGAAAGAAATGGTTCTTTTTATACAAAGTTTCTACACTTCAATTTATCCGTAGCGGGAGATTTACTATCATCATATCACTTTTTAAGCTTGGTGCCAAAAGTAACAAGTTTTGTTTGGTTCTCGACATACTGTGCCAATATATTTAATCTTTTGATGGCCATGCGGTACGGTGCGGTACAAACATTCTTAATTAATTAGGAAAACAGAACCTTAATTCCAGCACATTCAAGTGCAAATCCCATATGATAGACAAGGCCAAAATCCATCAGCGGAACAACGTACGTGAGCTGCAATCTTCCTTGGAACTCGGAATAATCCCAGCCCGAGGGCCAGCCGTATGAAAGGACGTTCCTTATCCCTTGATCCCGTTGTTTACCAGACATTAAGCAGATAACAAGTCCGCGTAGATACCGTCTGAGCAGATTAAGCCGGTGCCGTAATCCGAACTTCGATTAATTTCATCCAATACTTACTCAGGGAATGCTTAATTGTTCGAACTGTAAATTGTTATTTACAGAGGTGGCGAAGAAAAAAGTTAATGGTGGCTCATTCGAGTAAAATATTTAATGATCTCTATTTTTCTACGATCTGTATAAGATTTTTTTTCCACTGACGCTATTTTGATGCCATCCGTACGTTGCTCTTATTTACAAAGTTTATTATCACTTCAAGATAAAGCTATCTGAAAATATTGCTTTTCTATCAATGTTTTAAATAGACAAGACAATTATTTCTCCATCGACGTAACACGGCAACACTATTCTCAGAGTAACTATTTGCTACAGACTTCTTGCAAGGCGCAAAATAATAGTAGTTTTATATTACTTGGGGACAATGTTTTGTTTGTAAACTAAAAAAATTAAAAACGAACATACAAGGTGGTTTTTTGAAAGGGCGGTGATGGCCAAATGCGAAATCATGAGAGTTAGAGAAAAGTTGTGAAAGTAGTCATGCCCTCGATTGAAAAGGAAACAATAACTGCATATTAAGTTATTTTTATTTTTTTTACTTTTGACGGAAATCTCGGGAATCAACTCTCGTGGTTTTGAACTTGGCCATCACCGCCCCTCTCAAAAAACCAACCGGTATATACTCAAAACTTTTGATAAAAATTCCCAGAATAAATATTTGCTAGTAAGGTGTACAATTGTACATTTGACCTTTTGGTGCTTTATATAGACATTGGACAATGAAGGTTATAGATTGACTTAAACACATTTAAGGTAATTGTCATATGTGAATAAATAATTTGAAATTTTTAATTTTGAAAAGTTTTGGTTTTACTAAATATCACTTAATTTTATGGAATAATATAAGTTTTATATTAGCAACTAGCTTTTGCCCGCGGCTTCGCTCGCGTTAAGAAGTAATATTTTAAAATTGACAAAGTTTCATACAAACTTTCATTTTTTCCCCTTGGGGGTAGAATAAATCAAAATCCTTTCTTAGCGGATGCCTACGTCATAACATCTACCTGCATGCTAAATTTCAGCCTGATCCGTTTAGTGGTTTGGGCTGTGCGTTGATAGATCACTATGTCAGTCAGTCAGTCAGTCACCTTTGAGTTATATATATTTATATATATATATATATATAGAAGATAGATAAACTTTAAAGGTTGCCTTATAAAATTTGTTTTGCGAATTTAAACTTAAGTCTATGCCTCTGGAAGATGACCGTATTGGTTCACGAGATTTTTATTAGTAAATGTGTTCCTTGCTATCAAACAAACGACTCGCTAGTTTTCTCTCTTTTCAGCATACATTTTAGTAGTATTATAAACTTTAATTTTACGCTCATCCCTGGCAGACATCCTACTTGATCACACGCCATACTGTGCAAACATAGCCATCCGCGCATGAAATCAGATCTCAAATGATATCCCCTACCCCTAATAAAAGCATTGATACCACGCACTTGGAAACATTTAAAATTTATTTTAAGAGAAACTGTTGGTTGTTGGTTTATGTAATACAAGTTTTATTACTAGTAAAATAACATGAAGATAACTTAATTAAAATAAAGTCTAATTTAATAGTTAAGATATCGGGAACACACGATAAGGAACGATAACTTACCATGCCTTCGCTTTAAATCTTTGAAAATATTATGCATGTTTGCAAAAATATTAGTAAATATAAATTAAGAAGCGACGCACACAATCTTAATACTAGATATAAGCATAAATTACAGTGCGCGCATTTAGATTAAGCAAAACGAATAAATCTTTTATGGCAAATGGGGTTAGATTTTACAATAGAATTCCTAAAATCGTATCTGAATTACCACTGGGAAAGTTCAAATCTGTAATAAAACGGGCATTAATTAAGAAAGCTTACTATAAGACCACAGACTATATTAATGACAAGGATGCATGGAGGCAAACTGCACAGGCTCTTTCTAGCGACTACCATAATAACACCTAGGTTAAGAAAATTATGTATTAGAAATTAAGAACGTTTTTAAAAAAAATTAATGAAAAAAAAATGCGCCGCCGAGTTTCTTGCCAGGTTCTTCTCGAGATGGCTGTAATTTTGCGAATCTGGCAATAGATTCATTAACTTTCATGAGTGCCTCTTTGGGGCCCATGTGAATAAACGATTTTGATTTTGATTGATTTTGATTTTGAAGGCATGAAAAATGGTTAGACAACGAGGTCTAATTCTATTCTAGAGGTCTCGTCTATTCTGAGGTCAGATTGATGATTTCTATAGCGATAATCTTACGTGCATAGAATAGTTAGTTTTTTTGGGCTGCGAGTGTGTAAGCGTTTACCTATGTAAACGCTACTATGTATATGCTGCATAACAGGTAGGTAGGTATGTATGGTCTCATATGGCGTGACTGTAACTGCGAGTACTGCTAGTATGATGAAGGTTACCACTGGCCGATAGTGTCACAAAAATTGTAAAGTTCTGAGTTATTGCAAACGGCAAAGTAAAGATCACAGCTAAAGGACATGTAAAAATTAAATAAAAAACAGGGCAAACGTTTTCATTCAACATAGGCAAACGTTTAACCGCTATCTCACGCGATGGTTAGTGACGATGCGGTCGACGATGGAGCACGTTTGCTCAGAAGATGCCTAATCACTCGCGACTTGAAGACTCCCGTATTGTATTTATCAGGGAACACACCTGAGTCTGTGTTCCCTGATAAATACAATACGGGAGAATAAGGAATTCCATTCTTTTGCAGTTCGCATAATGAATGTGGAGGCTAAACACTTCGTCCACATTTGTGGAATATCTACCATATAGCGGTGTCGCTTAAGAGTCTGTCTTGATATCCGATAATAGAATGGGGATAGAGGAATTAGATAGTGTAATTCCGTTGCATACTCTCCGAAATGTATCCGATAAAATACCGAGAGACTGGCCACCATGCGACGATGCCCTAAGCTCTGAAGTTTTGTATCAGTCAACTGGTCGCTGTTAATAAGTCTCTTAGCTCTTCGCTCAATGAATTCATGAGCCTCAAGTTGGTATTTAGTTGAACCGTCCCGAAGATGAGAACAATACTCCATAAACGATCGCGGGTGTGTCATAAAGACACGATTTTTCAAACGAAAATTTAAAGCTCTGACGATTAGATTGCCTTCTGACGTTACTTTTTGATTCGTACAAGCGTCACTATTGCACGGTTTCCGAATAAGAAAATATGATATTTCTAAATCTAATACACTTCTTACGAACTTAAGTAGTCTAGTTATCCCAATTTTTTTTTTCTCCTTGTCTGATATTGAATTGGACTATCAACGCTCAGTTTAAAAATCCATCCTGTAGTAACAAGCAGCAAATCAATATTCTACACATATCCGTGCCCGTAATGTTGACTTTCAGAATTAACCTTTGGAAATTAGGTTATCGATACATTTGGGGTGCCGTTGACGAGTCGACAAACGTAGCTACTACCCTCAGGCTAAGCGGAGAGGCGATAATGTACGCAAAATGGTTGGTAGCGGTAGTGACTGACTAGATGGGGAAATGGTGTCACAGGATACGAAACTAAAACTTGTCTTGTATCAAAATACATTGAAAGTCTCTGTAATGATTCAATAACATATTACGACTTCTCTGTTATGAATGTATGTTTTTTTTACTCCACATTCCACTTACACAGTATGTTTAGCGTAAATCTATTTACCTACCATTTTCTTCCTGAGTGTCGGGTGTTTGGGTCGAAAGGCTAGATAAAATTTTGCAAAAAGAAAGATCTTGTACCACAAGCAACTATGAAAATCCCGAAAACTTTAATTTATAATTGAAACGCAAGCAAAGCTTAAGAAACGGACTTAACAGCTTATATTTCGGTTTTAGCTTGACCGATTTCTATATAATTTATTTGGAACCATCTCTGAAGTATAAAAAAATCATCAAAGTCGATTCTCGCGATCATCAAAATATCGCGTAACATACGTACAAAAAAAACATACAGTCGAATTGAGAACCTCCTTTTTGAAGTCGGTTGAAAAGTGAGAATAATAATATGAAAGATACGATCTAATTCTTTGTGAGAATCGCTACCTGTAATGATCAAACTATCTTTATACAAGTTTGTATGGAACACTCTGACTTGCATTTGTCCGGCTTTGTTGTTCTTAATCACTAAAAAATTTTTTTATACTTTGATCGCTTTGACTTTTGACCGACCGCACAAATCAGTTAAAATCTAATATGACTAGCTGAATCCATCAAATTAGATCAATACTTTCCAATACGATAGGCTTGGATTCATTATTATTCAGTCGGAATGTAATCCAGGCCTACCTAATCAGATTCCAACAATTTCAGACAGACCGACAAGACGTATTCCAATATTTGTGTAGAGAAAAGCCACTGTTTGAGTAGAACGTCTAAAATTGCATTAAAGTACCTCTACGATACCCGTAACTAGCGGCCAGGTTATGTGTTTGTCTGTTTAGTTGATGGAGTTTAGTTTGACTCTGAGATTCCAGTCATGTATGAGGGAAGGACTATTTGACAATCTGGATGTTGACAAATATAGGGTAGATTGAGATATCGGCATCGAAATAGGAAACAAACCAACGGTTTGTATATCTGTGACAAAAAGTTTTCGTTGGTTCATTTCTCTATTCTTATTGTGTGTTAATCGACCCAGTTGGCGCAGTGGACAGGTCTCCGCCCTCTACGCTGTAGGTCCTGTGTTCGATTCCCGGCAGGAGAACAAATTCCTTCTCAAGGGATATTTGTGCTTCTGGTTCTGGGTGTAATGTTTGTGTGATGTAAATGTTTCCGGCACCTACGATATAACTTACGATATAAGTCTTTAAACTTAGTGTGGGGTGAGTGTGAATGTATTTGTTTGCTGATTTAAAATTGTTGTATGGGTATTATCTGATATAAATGCCTTTTTTGTATTTTTGATGTTGCTGTATAATTTTCACATGTACACTGTGATGTCATCAAAATGATTTTAAAATGGGTATGTTCGCAAAAAAACTAGATAAAAGTATTTATAATTTTTTTTTAGTATTTCCTTTTCTCAGTGGTCTAAATTGATATTTATAGATGTATAAATATCAATTTAACTACCTAGATAACTACTAGATAACTACTAGTTAGTAGTAACTAGATAACTACTAGATTGTAATCCTTGATGACCACTAAAACTTTGGTAAGTACCTACATAATAAGTAAAAAAAAATATGTATAACATGAATAATCTGCTCTCATTCTGAAGATCTCAGATCAGAAGTGATACCTTCTGATGCCTGTTTTTTTTAAATACATATAATAATAAAAACATTAATTTTTCCCATGAATACCTAGACTACCTATACTTAACTACAATGGTAACTAACGCAATTATTAAAAATTGAATCTCGTCGAACTACGAAAAATAATACACAGTCATATAATTTTATGACTATAAGAGTAAGAGTCAATGAAATGGTACGTAGATACAATATCAGGATGGCAAGTAGCGAAGCGGTTAGGATGCCAAATGCCTATGTAATATTCGATTATCCCTGAGTACACGTAGGGTAAACCAGGCATATGTGCCCCATTTGGTAATGTGCCCCACTCTTGCAAGTCGCAAAGTAATTTCAAATTCGGCGCCAATTTAGTCGGAACGGTCAGTGACACCAATATGGCTGACATGTAAACAACACTGTGCCGATTTTATTTTGATTTAAGTTAGAAGAAGTGACTAAAGGGTATGTACAACATTGTGAATTTGTTTTATAAGTTATGTAACGTAATTTAAAAGTATTTGCCAAATGAGTTTTTGTTTTTTTTCAAGTTTTTATTTGAATCTAACCTTCTCAAGCAATTTCGTGTTAACTATTACGTTTCGTTTCTGCTTGTTTGTGTCTCTTTCGTTAAGTGAGGCACATTACACTGAACAATGGCTAACGTGCCCCGATTTTTGTCGCGTTATGTGCCCCTAGTATAATTTTTATTATTTTGCTATAATTAAGGTTTTAATAAATAATCATTATATTTCAAGAAATGGGGAAGGTGAAAGCAGTAGACCCGAGAAAATGGACAGAAGAAAACTTGAAAACAGCTATAGAAGATGTAATTTGTAAAAAAATGGGAGTTAATGAAGCGAGCCGTTTTTATGAGATCCCGTCGCGAACTCTACGAAGACACATTCTCAAGGGCCTACCATCCACCAAAAAATAAGCAAGAGAAAACAAAATGCTAAAGTTTTGACATCAGATGAGCATCTTACAAGTCGTCGACTATTTTAAGAAAGGAAAAAAACGCAACTGAAAAAGACGTTTATACCTTTACTTAAACGCAAGAAGTATTCGCCTAAAGTCTTTTCTTCTTCTTCAGAAAGTGAGGAAGACTTGCAACTCGGCTCATCCAGTGAAGAATGTTCCGATGAAAATGAAAACATGTGTGTAGAATGTCAAGAGTCTTACGACCGTACAAAAAATAATGCGACTGGATTCAGTGTGTGCAATGTTCCGGTTGGTTACATGAAGATTGCACACGTTATCAGGAAAAGTGTAATAGGTGTGGCGAGAAGAATAAAGGTAAAGGGAATGGAAAAAAGACTGTAAAGTAGGAGGCTATACTGGGGCACATTAGACAGACGTATCTGTCTAATGTGCCCCACCAATGTTTACGAATATTGTTGATTTTAGTTGAATTTAATTACAATTTAGAAGATGTTTTATGTTTTTGTTATGCCAAATGAACCAATAATTAAGACTGATTACTTAATAAACATTATTAGACTATATTTGATTTTTTATTTCAACTAATTGAATAGTGGGGCACGTTTGCCAGGTTTACCCTATGACAAAAATAAATAATCAACAACAGTACTATTTACATAGTACACTTGAACCTCCTCACTACTTGATTTTCTTCTACTAGGCACTCGTCAATGGAACAAGCAACAGCACGCCATCGTCATGTAATTAATTTATGGAATGTTCAGTTCAACTCAGTGGAAAACTTGGGATGCTGAATAAATACTATTAAGACATCAAAGTGTCATAGGTTGGAGACAGAGGACATTATTAATAATATAACTTTTGCACCGCACCGAATGTCTAACTGAGAGGCAAAGTCTCAATCTGCAAACACAAATATAAAGCTAATTAAAAAGTTTCAAACTAAATTATGAGAGGGGTTGCGCCGATGGACTCTGTACCAAGATTGTCACCAAGATTTAATTAAGGGGTGATATCGCAAGGAATGCTCTACTCGCGGTGACTCGCGACGGAATCCTAGCGCGACAACCTCGCGGCAAAGTTTCGTGGTACCGTCGCCAAATGTTTGTTCGAGATTCTTCAACAAACATCGGTGTAGCTTCTGAGAATTACAATTTTAAATTAGATATTCATAACAGGCATCGGGCGTCTGCTCATTTCGAAAATCCAAGCAAAAACAGTTACTTTACTGGCACGCGAAACAGTTATGTATAATTCTTGAGCAAACTTTTATAGGTATACGGCAACTTTTGTTCTCTTGATGTAATCGGTATAAGTGCGGCGGAGACAAATGCCCGAGATTGAAAATACGCCATAAAAACAAAAGCATACGGTCCCCCCGGACTATTAATTCAAGTCAATGCTAAAATGCGACAAAGGCGAGTCAGCTCATAAAATTTATAGGCGATCGAATGAGATAATATGGTCGACGTTAAGAGCAGCTTAGACAGTTTGAAAATTTAAATGTGAAGTAAGTTTTGCGAGATTGCGCTGTATAAATCAGCGCGGGCGGCGGCCGAGGCAGCGCCGCATCGCGCCGCGGCGCGGCGTCAGCGCGGGGCGATAAATCCGGGCTCCCTCGGGCTTCTTAACCGTTCTCCATCTTCATGTAGGTACGCCGTCTGTGCCAATGAATGCCCGAGTGAACTGTGAACATACGCCGACCTATACGACGTATTCACACTTCGATATCGCGCATCCAATTTCAGAAATACTGGCATTCGTTCCGTTGTAAATAATGTATACGCTAGAAAATCAAATTTTAGTTTTCCTTTACCCATTCTTTTCTCTATTACTATTTAGTTGTTGCCAAGAAAGTTACTGAACTTACATTTGTTGTTCGAAAAGACATGAAACTATTGCGAGCTTTCTGAAATATCTGGTTTTTTACCAGATGTTTCAGACATGCCAACAAAATATTATAATAATATTTTTAATAAAAATAAATATTTTTTGTTACATAAAATAATGTTGTTAGGAGACGATAAATAAAGTAATACGGTTTAAGCTGTGACATTTACACCGGCATTCAGTTGAATACCTGACAAGTTTTAACATTTCTCTGTTGTCTGTCGCTGGCATGGTCTGAAGCATTTTCCGCGATTTCACCCTAATTCTTTTTCACGCTACATTTCAAGAATCTTATTTTTGTAATTACAAAAATGTCTAGTACGCCGACGTTATCCTTAATTGCTGGACATAAAAATTCCATTTAAATTTCCCTTTTAACGATCAGGGAGAAGTGTCTAATTGTATAATACACTCGTTTGCGTATTTTTATTGTAGCTACAATAATTAGAACATAACGCGACTTCTCCCTTTTGAACAGGTTCGTAATTAAAGTTTCGTGAGTTGTGGAAGAATATTGTAAGATGTAGGTACTTTGGAGGGGGTGTCAGAGGGTGGAGCGGGTGGACGTTTGGTTATTTAAGAAATGGAAAGAAAAGCAATTTACTGCTTATCAGCGGAGTAGCGACCCGTGGGTCACTTCGGGTAAAAAGTATAACGTCGCCGACACGTCCTGTTCCTTGCTAACTGTGAACCCTTGTTATATAAACTAGATGTAACATAACAACTTATTATTTATTGGGTGCATAACTTGTGAGATACATAAAAGCGTTTTCTTTACTGAATAATACAAGTAATGGTACTAGAGATACAAAGTAGTGTCACTAGTACCATCAATGGTACTATCCAATGGTACTAATGACATAAAGGCTGTTTATTAATAATTATTAGATAATAATTATAAGTATAGTATACACTACACTATCTGCCTTCGTCACCAGTGTAGTGTACACTATACTAAACTCCTCTATAATTAACTCAGTAGTGTATAGTTAACAAATATATTTTTTCTGTTTATTGCAGCTGATTTTTGGACTGAACCCGCTCCGCACCGGCATTGTAAATATTTTGCTGATTTACGTAGGTACCTAGGTATACATATAATTGTGTAGAGAAGTTATAAAATTACATTAATAAAATGTGCTAACTTCCAAAATGATGAAAATTAAAATGAGTAGTAGTTAAATTTTCGATAATAATGTTATATTACTATGATCGGACGGCCTTCTGTCTGAAATGCAACTTGTGTTGATAGCTCTGTCACATCTTGCTGCAAAATAGCGCAAACGGCAAAAATGTTAAAGTTTCAGCAGTGGTCACATACTTAAACAATTCAATGTTGTAAACTTTATTATTGAATTGAAACTCCATCCTTTTATTTACAGTTAACCATCAAGGTTGTGTAAAATTTTAAACATGGGCTATAATTTATAAAAAAAACCGGCCAAGTGCGAGTCGGACTCGTGCACGAAGGGTTCCGTACCATTATCTATAAAAAATCAAGTTTGTTGTATGGGATTAAATATTTATTTTATTTTATTTTTAGTATTTGTTGTTATAGCGGCAATAGAAATACATCATCTGTGAAAATTTCAACTTTCTAGCTATCACCGTTCTTGAGATACAGCCTGGTGACAGACGGACGGACGGACAGCGAAGTCTCAGTAATAGGGTCCCGTTTTTACCCTTTGGGTACGGAACCCTAATAACAAACAAACACGATATATAAAACTATATCTTTATAATTTGTCTGTAAAAAAAGTAACTCTTTTACAATGATAAACACACTCCCAACAAAATTAATAGCGAAATGCACTTAAACGAACAAGAAACTAAATCTCAAAACAAATTACTGTATGAAAGGTTTATTGTTACAAAAATGCGTAACAAAAGATGCAAATGCTTAGATGGGGTGCATTTTCACACTAGTGCAGGGTAGGGTGCAATGGGGTCGCGACCCCGGTCCAAATATTTGGGTATCAGGGATGCTGCCTATCTATTATCGACAACAATGATCAATGTTAATTTAACACTTGAGTTACTTGTTGCATTAGTAAACCTGGTACAGCGATATATGGTTATATATATTATATGTATAATGTATATATATGATAGGTAAAAGAAATGGACTTTTAGCCATTTCACCGTGTTGATGTAGGCTTGTTTCATTCGAAAAATCTTAACACGAACAGCTTTATGTAAAATATTTATGCTCAAGGCTAAAAATCTAAATCGTTTATTCACATGGGCCCCAAAGGCACTCATGAAAGTCAATGACTCTACTGCCAGATTCGCAAAATTACAGCCACCCCGAGAAAAAGCTTTTATTCAATACTAAGTACCTGTTTTACAAACACAAATTGGACGAAATCTATTTTACAATATATGGTGTAGTTTGAACGCTGGTAGAAAACAGGCAAGCATGCAGACATATACGTACCTACATACATGTTATAAATATGCTGCTCAAATCATTTTTATAATTTTAGCAGCGTATTTTTCAAGATTTAATCACTTTTCAAGGTTTTTAAAGCGTTACATGGTATTTAAAACTACAATTATAATGTTGTATGAAATCGTGTAAGCACTGTTGAATATCCATATTTAAATAAAACCAAGTAAACTTTGTAAGTTACGTCTATTTCTAAATCCATCACGCATTATACAATAGTCTCGTTTAATCTTACGCGCATTAAATCCGTCGTCTCCCATAAAAGAAAGCCCACGATATTTGCCCAGCAGATTCCCCGCCTGATTGATCGGCGGGAGGTCAAAGCCGATATTTATTAACTGTATAAATTATACCAATGCTAAATTTACGCTCAATCACTTATAGCCAATATAAATTCCGGCGTTGTTCTTTAAAACGCTGTGTCAACCTATCCATCAAGTAAAAATTCCCCCTTAATTTAATCAAAAGGTCGCTTAGCCAAAGAAAAAAACGCGATGACGTGACGTTACGACGAGCTATATACAATTTTCATCCGAGTAGAGAGGCACAGATTAAACAATAGTCGGTGAGGGTAGGCGGGGCTATACAGCAATATCCTAGTCGAGACGGCTAGCCAATAAATTACAATTTGACATAAACAAAACCCCAATGTTGTGCGAATTATTTATTACAAATACGGATCGGCTATATCACCTATCGGAAGTAAGTATTTACTGTTAACATTTTGATACAATGTAAAAGAAAATATTTTCGAAACAACTGAAGAACATGATTTATTCATCGTCTAAAATATGATACGTTCGTAAGTATTGTGGCACAAAAATAATTAAACGCAAGTATAGCTTAAAAAATCCGACTTCACCGCTAATATTTTGGTTTTGAAAGAATCGATTTCGATAAAATTTATATAGGACCACATCAAAATAAATCCATAATTGGCGGAGACATCGCGTAACATACAGACAAAAAAACATACAGTCGAATTGAGAACCTCCTTTTTTGAAGGCGGTTGAAAAATAAGTTTAAATATAATGTTTATCAAATTTTTTGTATGTTTAAGAAGTACGCATACTAGTAAAAAAATTACACAATCTTCAGCGCTCCGTTATTCAAACTTTCTAAAGTTGTCACCAGAAATTAGAAAAACACAAATTTCCCTTGATAAAGATATTATTGAGTTTCTGCCCGTAATCTAACCGGCTATTTGCAGCAAAGAATTTCAAGGCCTACAGACTGAGCAGTCATATAATCGGTATCAAGCTTATTTATCTAGTTATAAAAAAAAACGCAAATATTTACTTATGTGCATATCTGCGTATGTTTGTAACAAAGTGTCTCTGACACCTTTGGACATGATTAAATGTATATATATATACATTTAATACGCTTTAGATAAACACGTCCTACTCACCAAGTCTTACAATACTTTAGATAGTAAGCATAGGTAAAAAACAAATTAAAATCTAGGAAAGAATTTGTAAATCGAGGAAAACTAAAGTGAAACGGGACAAACAATAAAAAGCTGGGAAATAGGATAAAGCTTATTATCCTGACTAACGCAGACCAATCCGCGGGCATAGCTAGTATATTAAAAATCCCCTGATATATTAAATACCCCTAGTATACCAGATTTTAATCACCATCACTCGAAAGTTGCCGTGATTCAGAACAATTATTTACATTATAGAAATTTATTTGATCCCAATAGAGGAGGCGAGCGCCCGGTGGATGTAATAAAATTTGCATACTTTTAATCAAGGGGCCTGTTGCGGAGAAGTTCCTCAATATCGGACCGACGTGATCGATCCAGCCCGGTCCGGTCCGATGTTCTACATACAATGTTCTTTATGAGAAAACATTGTTGCGTACTTTGGATATTTTAATATATTTACAGGGTGGGTTTTTACAGCTTGCTTTTAGCAATGTAAAATTTTACAAATAAATAACAGCTGTATCATTCAAGTAAACGATTTTATTTATGCATTGCCAAGTTGTAAGCTGAGTTTAAGTAAGTTTTTTATGTGATAGTAAGCGTCACGCTTACCTGTTGCAATTGGACAGCGTAAAGCGTGTGAATATACCTAATAAAGACGGACGCGGGGCTGCTCTGCCATCTTTTTTTTTTTCGATTGAAGCTAAGTTGCTACCTATATCACCTGATAAAAAATAGCCTTGAATGTACCTATAATGTTTGTCGAAAAGATCTATTAATTCTAGACTTAAAGAATCCCAAAATAAAACCTTTTACGAAACAAGGAATCAAGTTCATACATATCATAATTAAGTAAATTTTGCTGGTAAGTGGTTACGACTTATTATCGTTGCATGTGGAATATCTACAATATCGAAATAATATTATCAACTACATAAGTATTTTTTTTTAATATTTTATTAGTGACAAGCCGTGTCCCGAGGCTTCGCCCGCTATTATAAAGTTAAAAAGTAACCTATGTGTTAGTCTTAGGTATAAGCCATGTACATTCCAAATTTCATTCAAATCCGTAGAGCCGTTAAAACGTGAAGAGGGAACAAACATGTTTACACACTTACACACAAACTTTCGGATTTATAATTTAAAAATCACCCGCTGCTTCGTGGAAAAAATTTTAACAATCGCAGTGCTTTAAAATAGTAGTATTTTGAAGTGAAAACTTCTTTAGGCGCGTTGAGAACTTTTTGGGTGAACAAAAATCTTAGAACTCGCGTCATCGTCACCGAACGCTTTCCATGTGCTATATATATGTGTGTACTTTTTGGGCGAACAAAAAGCGTGAAACTCTCGTCATCGTCACCGCACGCTTCTCTTGAGCTACATGTATACCGTGTATATATATTATACATAGTTTTCACTTCTATCGGCACTCCCCAAAGACTGTCCCGCATGTTTTTTTAATACAAATTGTGTCGGAGAATTTATCGGGTTAGTCGGGTTGTAGACGTCAGCTAAAAAACTATTTTGTAGGTCGAAAATAATAATTATATCGGAGAATATATATAGCCGGCGTAGCCAAGGCGGATCAGCTAGCGTTTCTATAAAGTTATCAGGTAGAAGCGCGACGGACTTTTACGGTTTTGATTTTTACGGCAGGCTTGAGCTTCCGGTGAAGGTAACATCGTGATTGACTTCATGGTAGTAGGGCATTTTATTGTCCTCGCATGACTGGCTACCCTGTTCTGTTATACAGTGACGTTTACTTACAAAAAAATACTGTCGAAAGCTTAAACAGCTTTTCCATGGAATCCAACGCTGTGCCTCTGCATATATAGGGACACAGACGTAACTCAGAGATCATAAGGTTCGTGAAACGATCTAGATTTTATATCTTATAAACCTCTACGTAGTATAGAGCAAAGTCGCTTTCCGAGTCTGTCTGCCTGTATATCCGCATACTCCTCCTTAACCACCACGTAACAGATTATGATGCTTACGTAGGTGAAACCTTAAGAGATACATAAAAATGCTGACTAATAGGGAAAAAAACTCCGCAATAGCATATCTAGTTAAATATGCTATTGCGGAGTTTTTTCTTATAAGAACCACTCTGACTTATAGTAACCAATTATTTAATTAAATCCTTCATTAAAAAGTGCGGTACCTACTTGCGACGCTATTTACTCTTATCCAGCATAATATTTTTTTCTAAATAAACGGGATTGTACTCTTGGGAAATAAATGCAATATTATACTTGTACAAAGCCGTAGTTTTTCATAAAATCAAAACAATCAACGGTTATTGCCTATTTGCCTATGGAGAGAAACCGTTACAATACAAATTCTACTTCAGAAGCGTTGGGCGGAGATCCATCACTTATTCATTAATATTCGGAATCGGAGCTGTGTAAATAATGTGAGCAATACCGACTCGCCTTCGATGCTGTAAGAGGATTCCCGTAGCGCAGTTTGCAATAAATTAGCTGGCTTCTAATATAAAACGACAAAACCCCGACAGCGTCACGGCCCGCTCCGCTCCTCTCCCGCGTCTCCCCGCTCGCCCGCCTGTCCATCTCCGCTCCGCATTAATCGTGTTTAGTTAGCGGATATTGGCGGCGGAAATTCAAATGCAATCAAATGAAAATAGAATTCGAAAAAAGCAAAGAAAACAAACCGACAGGCGTCAGTCTAGCGAGAACGCGGAGAGCCGCCCTGCGCCGCCGCCGCCGCCCGCCCTCGAGCGTAGCACGCTGACCGTACTTACACGATTTTAAATTGTACATATCTGAAATTCCGATCTGTCGCGCGCCCACCCCGCGCTATGAAATGAAACAAAATAAAAGTAGAACGACACGGTGCGCTCGGAAAAAATCAAAATCGAAATTAAAAATAAAAAGGTTTTCCGGCGAGGGAGGCGGACGCAATGTTTGCGGCCGTCATCCGATGCAGGCCGCAATAAAAACGTGTTCTGCTTTCTACATATAAAAATGTGGCGTGGATTGATTGGAATTGAATATGTGTGGGTGGGGGTGGTGGAATCGAAGGTGAGTTCCCTGCTAAGACTGTAATCGGTTTTGCCCGGGGCCGCCGAGCGCCGCACCGCTCACAATTAAACTTTGTTTGTACATGTGTCGCTCGAGATTAGCCGCAATGTTCTTTTTAAGTGGACCAACTGCAGTCCCGCATGCAATTTAAGAACGCGGAACACAGTTTCGACAATTACTCTCTGAACAACTACCTGTGTTAGGAAATAAATGTGGTTTATAGTAACTTCGACCAATGCATCTTCATGTTTATGGTTAATGGAACTTTATTGTCATTGTCTTATGGTAAATTTATTAAAAGAGAGGTACTTAACTTATAAAACTCTTACGTATCTTTTTCATTTTCATTCATTTCATTCTTAACGTTTTAATCCCAGACTATGATTCTCTGGGCCAACTGACTGCTGCCACAATATTTTTGGATTCATAATTAGATTTGTCATAGTATTAACAACATCTTGATGCGTTTCACTTCCCCGTGTATTATTCGTACGGCGAAGGAGTGGAACACATAGCCCGCGTCTTTGTTCCTATAACGATATAATCTGGGAATCTGCAAGTGAATAGGTTAACCTTCTAGGTGCTTACCTACATGCTTATGCTACATCTCTGTCCGCATCATAGAATAAATATCATAATTTTTTCGAAAAAGGAAAAATACCACCTTAAGGTATCCCAAGGGCTGCGCCCCCAGGTGGCGCATAGGAAGGCTTTTTGAGAGGTAAAATTCCCGGACCAAGGAAATGTGGGAAATTTCTTCAGATTGCAATACAACTGCTATAGACATGAGAAATATCTGTTCACATACGAGGTGTTTATTGGCATTAAAATAGTAAAAAAAATTGAAGAATAAATACTACGAAAGGAATTAAAGATTTAAGTGACGTAATCTATTTTGTTTCCTCTCACTCTTACTCGTCCTATTTTCTGTAAATCAGAAATAATGGCGCCAAATGACTAAAACTCTAAAATAGTTTTTCTATTTAATATTGTCTAACGTTTAACCTGCAAACTACAGGCTGCTACAGATTTTAATTTGTAAGAGGATACTTGTCAGTTTACGAAGAATAGGTAGTTATATTGACTATAATGCTCCTCTGTTATAAACTCATGTGCACTAAGACATCAGCTGGGGCTTAGGCTAATTTTTGTGGATGACTACGGTGACTACTCTTTAAAATACTAGATAATATCAAAAAAAATGTGAAAACTGCATAATGTAAATTCTACCCACTGGTGGACTTGAGCACTTGAGTTATCTATAAGCTCGGTGCCTTGTAGGTCACTTAGGTCTTAGCTGTATAGATGTATATAAAATAGGTTTAGGTTTTTTTTAGGAAATAAAGACAATTGATCCGTAGATTTGTAGGTGTCAGAAAAAAAACCAGATTTTTCTTATTTAACGTCTTTTAGAGATCAAGGTGTTAGTTAGATATCTTCTGTAATTGTATTTGTCAGTATCAATCTAGAAAAGTACCCCAATGCCAACGAATGTGCTACAAATGTTCATAAGACGTAGACATCCCCGGGGCTGGAGGTCCCATAAATCATAGGGAGGGGTGCTGATTGCCCTCAATTATGGCATTAGCTTTCATGCCTAATTCTGTATTGTCGGTTATTTCCTTTTCTTGTGGTTGAAGTAGATTAATTCGTGTTGTTGATTTATTATAGGGCTTACGACGACTGTGAATTAACTTTACTTTAATATTACGTATATGTGTAAAAATATGATAGATGGGTTTTATATGATAAATAAACTTTTAAGTATCGGTATATATTTTGTTGGTTATAATGAGTGTGGTCTCAGTGTGATTTTTTTTTCTAGTAAGAAATAAGACTATCAATGCTCTTGCCTTATGTTTTTTTTTTTATTCCAGACTAAGCAAACGTTTGACCACAATCACACCTGATGGAAAGTGACGATGTAGTCTAAAGTGGAGCACGCTTGCTTAGTAAATACCTATTCACTTTACTTTTGAACACACCCAAATTGTACCTTTCGGGAAACACAGACGACGGCAAAGCGTTCCATTCTTTTGCTTTTCTATAAATGAACGAAGACGCGAAACGTTTCGTCCGAATGAACGGTATCTCAACCATAAATGGGCGACGCGACGCCGTTCTTCTAGATGTAATTCAACTAAAGCGTCATTGTCTTTGCGCGTCGCTCTATCGAATCCAAAGCCCGCAGCTGATACTTGGCAGAACCATCCCACAGGTGACAG
Source organism: Lomographa bimaculata (assembly GCA_948107665.1). Taxonomy (NCBI): domain Eukaryota; kingdom Metazoa; phylum Arthropoda; class Insecta; order Lepidoptera; family Geometridae; genus Lomographa; species Lomographa bimaculata. Next base: position 11,664,508 of record OX403587.1, on the reverse strand, counting down.
CAGTACTCCATACACGATCGGACCTGCGCTTGATACAAGTTTAAAAGCTAAAGGTACTTCACACCGGGACACGGTGTGAAGTACCGCCTGACCTCCGACAAAATACCAAGTGTTTTCGCAGCCAAAGTTGAGGTTGGATGTCAAACTGACACCCAATAGTTCTAGTTGATTGCCTATCTGGATAGGCACATTACAGAAGACGGGAGCTAAAAAAAACTGGCTTTTTTTAGCAGAGCTATATACGCGATGTAACTACTATTTGAGGGACAATGGCAGTAAACCACCTATAGCCGCCCAAACCCGTCATGACTTAAGTTTAGCTTAAAATGCATGATAGTACATATTATTATTTAGCTTCATTTAATCATCTCGTCTCTGTACGTCTAAGCCAAATCTTATATAAGTATTTTTTTAACATCTATTCATGCTGAATTTTATAGGTACGTATAAATCTGACTTATAAAACATAAGATTTGTGATGACTTGGTTTACAAATAAATATTGCATAACGTAAGGTAAGCTGAGTGATTAATTTATAAAGCAGGTATGAGATCAATTATTCAGCTTTTGAACATTTGATTTGGTGAAAATCTTTCGTCATCGAGTCAAGGTCAGTTTACTCTTCCAATTATACTGTCAAAAAAAAATGCTTACAAAACTTAAATTAGTTATATTTATATAATTATCTACAAATGATCTGCATTTCTTCCAGCTTATAAAGCTTATAATGAATCATTTTGCTTTTCGTATGTACAAGTGCCACAAGCGTTTGGTGCCAGATTTTTTCAGGTTTCGTCATAATGCGAAGGCTTCCGCCACGACTCAGATATTTATGATGATGGCTTGAATCTTAGTTTTATCAAAACTACAAAAATCCACGTAACAGCTTCCTAACGATAATTAGCTAAACGTCATGTCCAAAGATTAGATCCAATAAATCATTGAGACGCGCTAGCAAGTGTAAAGTAAAGCTGCAATCAATCAATCACCCGGCGCATAACACTTACAACCGTGAAGTCTTCGGGGGCAAGACAAAGATAATTCCCGTTTAACTTCCGTTTCCAACTTATCGAATAATTTAACTGAACATTTATTTTTGCGCGCCCATCAATCAAGCGAAGTCGCGCGCCGCCGATAAGCCGAGTCTCGACGCCGAGAAATGACTAGGCATTACATAAATCCCCTCGGATGATGAAAAGTGAAGTCTAACAGATAAGAACCTACAAAAAGTTACGATGAGAAATGAATCGCGATTTATATCCGACGGCAATTCCCGCAGTCCTCCCCCGCAGAGTGGGGAGGCTCTACCCGCAATGACGACTCTGATGCGATTTATTTAGGTGTTGAGTTATGTTAATTTGTAAGACATGACTTAAGTCGACGTCGGTGCTATCTCTCAGAGAGCGAATTCTGACCTTAATAAGTTAAATATAGCTAAGGCATTTTATTTTTGTTATTAATGCTACAAAATTGGTATTCCGGTAGAGGGTTAATATCATACATATATAGGGAATGAAGACACGTAAAACGTTACCCAATTTTGTTATCTCTATAAATACATAATATGAAATCGAAATAAAGAATCCCATATTATATCTGTTAGAATGTACTCGTTTGTGCGCAATAATACTTACGGTTTATATAGCATTTATTTTTACCTATAAAATAACAAAGCTTTTAATAAAGTTTAAAGAATAACAAAATAAAACGAGGGAAAAGTTAAATCGAAAGTTTTCCCGAAGAAAATCTCGCGGCGGCCATTATTAAGATAAACAGTACAATACATAAGCCTATCTCGACGTTTATTTTATCACGGGTTCACATCACGCGCCGCTATTCCCTGTTATGATACGGCCCGTACCTGAAAGAAAAGCTATAAACCTGTTCGGAGCGTTTCTTCCGGCGCGCCGGAGCGGCGTGTACGCGCCGCGACTGCCAAACGCGCGCCCGCCCGCCCTGCCGCCGCGCCGCCCGCCCTGCTTCGGCTCGAACCCCCCACATCTACCGACCATATTTTCCACTTTATATGTGACAGTTGAGGTAATATCGAGACTCTCGCAGTCCTCTGATTGGACGAAAAATACACATTAAAGGAACCTGCCGGTTGCGAGCGAGCGATTCGAAGCTGTATTCCCGTGGAAAATGTCGGAAAATATTGTATTATGGGGGTGGAAAATTGCCACCCTGCCTCCCGCTCGCTCGACTCCGACAAAAACTGTCGAGTATTTGTTTTTGATGAAAACGATTTATTATTCTACGTGGGTTGGAGGCAATAAAGATAAGCCGGCGAGGTGGCGGAGCCTTATTACGGCTAACCCTCGCCTTTGTTTCCTTATAAAGAATAATAAATGAGGCCGCACGCTTATTTACCAACTTCCTTAATTATTTATTTATGCGAAAACATTGCTGATATTTTGTTGGATGCATGAACTGAGTTTGGGGCGGTCGCGCCTGAAAAGGGTTTTCCTTGCTTATCTTTCGGACCTCGTCACTCTTTTGGGTATAGCCAGTGAAATGCCGGAAATGGGACTATCGACCTTTGTCAAATTGAATATGTGTGTCTTGCTTGAGAACTTTATTAACGCCTGAGTAGATGACATAACCTTAAAATGTGCTTGGCTTTCATGATATCGGTAAAACAATTTAGTAGTTACGTACTTGTATATAACAGCTAAATTCGTGCGGTATTTCCAATACTCTTCTATTGCTTAATACTCCACAGTGAACGGAAATTCCACTATTGGCAAAATATTGCGCATTGGACATAAATCATGAGGTAGTAAATCCTATGGCAGATAGCAATCGGCATAACGGCTAAGCCACAATTTGCATTTACACCCTCCGGGATGCGCATGCTTTGACGAGCGACCCTAATCAACCAGCTCATTCTAGTGTGTGATCTTGCGATTGTTCTCGTTGCACTGGACTTGCTCGTAGGACTATAAGATATTTTTGAGTTATAATATGTCTGAAAGCAATAATACTCATTGCTATACATATTGCTTAAAATACAACAAAATGACTACGTATCTACAACTTTTAATCACCCAATGGTGGTGTAGTAACTTGACTAAATAATGGAATAAAAGATAACATTCCTTTGTATTATATTAAATCTACAGTTTAAAAACTTAATCACACTATGAAGATTTCGACAAATCGTTAACGAACTATAAAGTTTTTCATAAAACATTTCGCGCTATATTGTAAGTAAAGATGGAAACTCTGGAATCATAGACTCCATCTTTTATTTTACGGACTTTGAAAATTGACAACGTCTTGAACAGTGATTAACGACCCAGTTGGCGCAGTGGACAGGTCATCGTCCTCTACGCCGTGGGTCTTGGGTTCGATTCCCGGCAGGAGCACAAATTCCTTACCAAGGGATATTTGTGCTTCTGGTTCTGGGTGCCATGTGTGTGTGATGTGAATATTTCCGGCACCCACGAAACAAGTATTAGAACTTAGTGTGGGGCTGTGAGTGTGAATGCGTTTGTTTGTTTGTTTATAGCTACTGGACTTCTACATCGCAGGTATCAGATTCGGTTCCTGGCAATAACAAACATAAAAATCTTTACCAAAGGGAATTAGTGTTTCATATTTTCCCTTTGTATGTATATTAATATTTCATAGTCAAGCCTTGCACTAGTAAAGCGATAGAAGCTTTATCTACAAGAATTCTGTTGGAGTTTTGGAGTGAAAGCGAAAATCGCGTATCTAACATTATATGGTTTGCCTACACTTTTATTTACGCACATGATCTACTAACGGCTAATAATCCACAATTACATGTTAACACTCGACAAATAACTTTATATAAGGAAAATACTAATAAAAATAAGACCTTCTAGCATGTTCCAACTTAGGCTGCATCGTCATTTTCCTTTAGGAGAGATAGCGGTAAAATGCTTGCCTTTCTAACATACAAAAAAATACATCATTAACATCGCCTTAATATTAATTTCCTGGAAAAAGGCCAAATTTATTGACTAGTTAGTAGGGTAGTTCGGCACTTTGTCCGTCCGTAGGTCTTTTACGCATTTAGCTTCTAAACCATACAAGCGAAAAACTTCAAAGTTGCAGAGAATATGTATAGCTGCGGCCCAAAGCTAAAAATGGCAATTGAAGCGATCTAAAATATTAAGTTATGAGACCTATTTTGTCCCGGGTCTATCTTAAAAACGGCTATACACACACTTAAAGCTGAAACTTACACACACACCCACACTTCCTATAATATCCGTTATGCCCTGCACTTGAACAACAAATAGGTAAGTTATATAAAAATAAATAAAATAAGCATAGAGCTAGGAAACAAACCTACGATTACTTTCGCTGCAAAATCCTCGAACATAAGTTATATTAATGGCAAGTATCATTTGGACTTGTCAATATGCGGCTGATAAAATGATAAATATTTCAAAAATAAAATCTCTTAAATGGAACAAATTGTTAAGTTTGTGCTCATTTAGAATTTACTTTTTAACAAAAGTGTGGCTTTTAGTTCTTTTGAACTATTGTTTTTTAAAGCTCCTCCTTTTTATTAAGTTCATTGATAAATAAACAGACGCTTAACAAATCTAAAACGCATAATTTGCATCAATCATAGGTGTCTATGGGTGCCAATGGACCCCTTAGGTGCATCATTGACCCCCCGCGGTGTACACGCGCCACTAAATACACCATTTTGTCACATTTATTAATTTCATACTGACATGTGGTTACTCTGTCAGTGCATGCCACTTGTTTTTATCATCTGTCGCTTTTTATTTTGTCACATAAATTTTACTTGTGGTTCTGTCATTAAATTAATAAGTACTATAGATAGTACTTAATTTTTTTTGGTTCTGTTATTAAATACTGCAGTTTGATTTAATGATTAAGATATTTAATGTAGATAAGATACATACCAAAATTATATAAATGTTTGGGACTGACAGTATTTGAATTTTAAATTTTTTTAACACAACCTTTTCATATTAAGAATCGATAGTACTTATCAGTTATTTATTAAATACTGAAGTTATGTTATTGAATACTGAAATTAAAACATTAAATACTGATGATTATTTTATTAAATACTGAAGTTCGAATGAATAATTCTGATATTTGATGTAGATACGAGTACATATAAAAAACTATATAAATGTTTGAGACTGATCGTAATGTCAACTACATTTTTTAAATTTTCTTGACAAAACATGTTTAAATCAAGAACTGTTATTGCAATTCACTTATATAGGAGTTTATAATGAGTTCATTATGGATATAAACTTTATACTTACTTGTAAGTGACGCAGTATAAGCAAAATACTGAAACAATATTTGAAACACTCTTGTTAGGCGGTATTTTAAATAAAAACTTCGATCATACCAATAATTGACAAGCTAAAATGCAGTCAGACGAATTTGTAAAAACAAATTGGTCCGTCCCCCTGTCTGGGCGACGTTTAAAAATTTAAATATCGACAGTGCTACCCCTCCTAAATTAAATGAGCGCATCTGAAAAATGTTGCAAACGAGTTTAGAGGAAAAACGTATATTTTTTTGTACTGAATGTTCTGACTTAGGACGTTTTGGTTGTGAAGTACTGTCTGTTGTGATGGTGTTATGCTGTATGGTAACACGGATTTTATTTTAATTCAAATCACACTAATATTATAATGGCGAAAGTTTGTGACTGTATTTGTATGTTTATTACTTGTTCACGCTCAAACGGTTTGACCAAATTTGATGAAATTTGGCATGGAGGTAGCGGACGCTTTGGATTAACGCATAGGCTTAAATCCCTGAATTCCCGCGGGTCCGGGACTGACGCGGGTAAAACCGCGGGGTGCAGTTACTTATTTCATATATTGAAATACGAAGGAACGGTGCACACTAATATAGCATTTTTATTAGTATAGAAGAAGAACTACAGTTGAAAATGTATAAAGGCAACATTTTAATGTAATTTGAAGCCACGCAAGAAAAAATCATAAAACAGATTTGTAATAGCCGTACGAAAAACGTTAGTCTCAATTGTTGGAATGAAGTCTCAAGAGGTTTCTGGTATTTTACAATAAAATGAGTATTAAATCATGAATGTTTTTAAACAGTTTCTTCTTCTTCTTCACTTTAATAGAAAACCTTGCAAACATTTGTTTTTGAGTACTTTTGTTTAAAAAGTGCCTTTTGCCAAAATAATTACAATACGTGCTAGAATATAGCGACTCTCTATGTCAAGATCTCAACATTTTGCCATTTTTATTAATTATACAGCTTTATAGTTTCGTAGAAAAAAATACATATTTTTTTTAATATACTTATATAATCTAAATCTCGGAAAAGGCTCCAACGATTTTCATGAAATGTATTATGCAGTGGGTTTCGGTAGCTAGGTTTAATTTTAATAAAAGTCGTTTTATCCGAGCAAAGCTCGGTCAACCAGGTACATATATAATATGCAACATGTTTCTTAGGGATATAAGATGTTCATAAATTTGATATCGTAGAAAAGATTTTAAGCATTTTATAGCCTACAAATATATTTACGATTTACTTATGTATACTATTATTCAGATAGTAATCAGGCTACAAGATAAAAATTATACTGAAATTATTAGCAATATTGCATAACGCAATCCACAGCACCCCCAAATGACGCGTAGCGGATGCGGTGTAAGTTAACTCGTACTATTTAACCATCCGTTCACACTGGATATGAAACACCCTCGCTTTACACAGACAGGGAGAAAAATATAAATAAACACCATGCTAGACAGAGACGTTAGATAGTCAACAGAGCATAACTCATAAATAAAATACAATATGGTGAGCAAAACATTGAATTATGCCGGTATTATGTCACATTTGGCCTTTGTGAATTAGTATGGGATGGGGCGCTTGTCGCGGATGTTAACTTACTACTGCGATGTATGGATTTATTGCGCTGTATAATAAAGCAATTTAGATCGAGAGTGTACTAACAAGATTCGCTTTATTTAAGAGGTGATGAGGTTGCAAAGGTACTAAAAAGATTTTATGTGTGTATCACTTTTTGTTTGTATTTTAAAATATTGGAGATACTAGATATAAGTAACGTGATCACTTTAGATTAGAGTGCTACATCCACAGCGTTACATATGATTAAAAACCAAATGGAATACGTTATACGTTATATTGAACCATTTTCTTGCGGTCACAAACAGTCTGCCGCTAATGAAGAAATTAATCTATACTAATATTATAAAGAGGTAAAGTTTGTTTGTTTGTTTGTTTGTTTGTTTGTTTGTTTGTATGTAAAAGGTAATCTCTGAAACTACTGATCCGATTCTGAAAATTCTTTCACCAATAGATAGCTACACTATCACTGAGTGTCATAGGCTATGTTTTGTCGGGATAGAAGTTAGTTATCAGTTCGAAATAATAATATTCGTAAGACAAGTCGGAGAAAAATTTGCTAACTTTCCGCTTTATCGGCGTACGCTGACTAAACGGTAAGACATAGTTGAATACAATGTATGGCAAAAATGTTGGCCTTCATGAGTTTTACAAAAAAGTCCGCGACAGCATATATCTAACATGTATGTATAGCTCAGAAAAAATACTTTTCTTTGTTAAAAATCTGAAAAAAAAGCGGCCTATGTTTAGTTGGCTTTTTGAGACATTCAGTATTAATCCTTATCAAAATAAACTATTTCATCGTCTTACGTAGTTCATGTAGATACATTTTGCTTTTTACTGCATATGATTTGGATAAATAGTCTATGAGAAATCGTGAAATTAGTTTCACGGGAGCCCGCCCGTGAACGGGACGGGTCAGAAATGTACCGCCACGTAATACGAATTCCACATTAAAAAATAGCGGCTTCTATTTCGTTGGCTTTTTTAAAGTATTTAATATTAATCCTTATCAAAAAAACCTATTTCATCGGCTTACGTAGTTCAGGTAGATGTAATTTGCTCTTTACTGCACATAATTTGGACCTATAGTCTAGGAGAAATCGTTAAGTTTATTTGAGGGTGAAAACGGTGGATCACAGAATGAAACAGTTACTGCGTAATCCGGCATACGTCTATGTTTTGAACCGACTAACATAAGAAGGAGGATATAAATTCGACTGTTTTTTTTTGTTTAGTCTTATCATTAAACTTTGAAGTGCCCGCTAGCGTAGTTAGGTGGGCGTTTGCCTTTAAAGCACCGGGTTTGATGCCCGGTGGGAACACAGGTGTTTTCCCACGGGAATTTGTGTTTCTGGTTTTGAGTATGTTGTGAATGTTGTGTGAATCTTGGATGTTTACTGCCCCTTGATACAAGTCATTGAACTTAGTGTGGGGTTGTGAATGTGAAAGCGTTTATGGGTATGTTTTTTAATATTTACTACCCGGCCGACGCCGGACGGGTCGTTCCTGACCTTTGAATTGCTCGCTGGCGTAGATGGGTGCGCGTTCGCCTTCAAAGCAGCGCGCAGCGGGTTCGATTACCGGTGGTAATTTACCTAGAAAATTTCTCTCCACGAGAAATTTGTGTTCCTGGTTTTGAGTATGTTGTGAATACTTTGTTAATCTTGGATGTTTACGGCCCCCGATACAAGTCATTGAACTTAGGGTGGGGCTGTGAATGTGGAAGTGTGTTTCTTTGCATATTTTTTAACCGGGCGACGCCGGGCGGGTCATCTTTTGAACTGTCTACTCGCGTAAATGAGTACGCGTTTGCCTTCAAAGCAGCGGGATCGATTCGCGGTGGTAACAGAAGTTTTCTCCCTACGGGAAATTTGTGTTCCTGGTTTTTAATATGTTGTGAATCTTGGATGTTTACGGCCCCACGTTACAAGTCACTGAACTTAGTGTGGGGCTGTGAATGTGGAAGTGTTTATGTGTAGATTTTTTAACCGGGCGACGCAGAGTGGGGAATCTTTGAACTTTGAACTACCCACTGGCGTAGATGAGTGCGCGTTCGTCTTTAAAGCAGCGGGTTCGAATCTCGGTGGGAACACAATAACAAAAGTTTATTCCCCACGGGCAGTTTATATTTCTGGTTCTGGGTATGACATGAATGTTGTGTGTGTGGTGTTAATTGTTTACGGCCCCACGACACAACTTATAGTACTTTTACAGTGAGGCTGTGAGTGAGAAAGCGTTTATATGTAAGCTTTTGTTTACCCGGGCAACGCCGGGCGGGTCAGCTAGTTTTTAATGTAAACATAACTTTTAGTTCATAAACACGTAATAATTATAATATTTACTGTTGTTATCTGTTATTTACGTAAATATGAAGTGAAGTTCGGTAAAGAAATGCGTAAACATGATTTGTTTGTCGCAAGCGAAGACTCTAAGAGATACTTCTATCAAACTTTGTAAAATCATAAACGTAAGGAACGAATCAATAAGTAGGTAAAGTCACGTAAAGGGCTCTTCGATCCAAACAGAACAGTTCAAGCCACTGCCATAAAGGGGGAACGTCGGTTTCGATTCAGCGAAATCATAGAAAAGCACATAAATTGGCAAGCATTAACATTTCCTTTATCCTACGTGTCGCTGTATGACGCGAGGGCGCCCCAGAGCCGCCCAAGACAATAAATTTACATATTTCACCCCTCAAACAGACCTTTTTTGCCATTCCGCAGAATTACGCACATATGGGAATATTCCGTTGAATATATCAGCAGTAGCGAGATACTCTCAGAATAAAATTATCTACCACGGGCGCCACATTTGCAGATAAAGAGCCGCGCTTTGACGCCCTCGCCGCGTCGGAGCGGGCGCTGTTTTATTTCAATGAAAATACAGATTTTTTGCATGCGGCAATGTATGTGGGAAGCCGCACTCACAAGCGCGCTTCCTGAAACATCTAGAAACTAGCCAGACGTAGACTTCTATAATTTGACGCTATGCTCCGCTACGCTAGTATAATATGTAGATGTTTTAACCTGTCACTGCGTCTGCCTACTCCATGGGTTCATTTAAAGAAAGGAAATATTTCTTAAGATTTCCTTGATATTTCGTAGCATGATCTCAATGAATTCTCAGTTTTTGGTATTGACACACTAATAAAGTTTTTAAAATATTTTTTTTATGTCCCAATATTTATTGCAATTGCCGTACTTCATATCCATACGAATCTATTTTTTTCTTTTTGTTGAGAATAGCCTCATTGGTAGCAAGCAGCTGACTAATTCAAAGCTTCAGAGCTTGGGTAATCGCCGCATGGTTGCAAGTCTCTTGGTTTTTTATCGGATACATTTCGGAGAGTGTGCCAAAGAACTGCACGATCTAGTTCCCCCGTCCCCGTTCTATCATCGGACAATCAGACAAACTGCTAAGCGATACCGCTATATGGTAGACATTCCACAAATCAAAAAAAGAATCTGTAGATAGAAAGATAGATAGATAGATAATACTTTATTGATCCACTTTACAAGATGAGATAAAACAAAGGCAACAAACAAGCTTATACGTAAAGTATCACAACAGGCGGCCTTATCACTAACAGCGATATCTACCAGGCATCTGTAATGTTTACACATACGGTGCGTATGAGCAGTAACAACCGGCTACAGTATATTCTTTTTCATAATGATAACCCTTCAAACACTTTATTTAATGCATTTGACCACAATCTCACATAATGGAAAGTGATGATGCGGCCGAAGACATGGCATTTCACAGATAAAACCAAACACCAAAACTAGGTAACTAAATCAAACCTATTACAAAATAAGCGTATTCGGCTGCCTGATAAACATCCATAGGATCCATTCCTAGCTGTTAGGCTTCACTAATTTAGTCTCTATTCAATTACAAATACGTATACATTATAGGGTGTCAAATAGACGGCAGATCCACATATGGAAATGTAATTTTGCGGTAGAACCACCCTTCAAAGGGTCAAATCAAAATCATTTTCACAGTCCAGTGGAGTACCGTGGCGGTACTCAGAACATCAGACGCTTAGCGCGCGTAGGATATTTCTCGAATTGGTGGATCTTTCCGTTATTTTGAAAACTATTTGATTGAATACTGTCACGGCTTCGGTCATTTTGACACTTTGCTGATTGAAAATAATTATATATGTCGTTGTTGGAAGACGACCAATAATCTAGACCGCTTCTATATTGCACTTGAAATAATATTATTTATTTTAATCGTCTTGAACAAACGGGCAATAATTAAGGTGGCGATACCAGAATTTCATCTAAAACGCGTATTTTTGTAACCGTTTTACTCGGCATTCATAATAAAACCAGATAAATAAAAATATTCGTCGTATTCTGTGTGATACGATAAATAATGATTCTTCTTAGAATATTCATAAAGTTTAGAAATATAAAGGAAAAAAATATCAAATCTCATGCAAATAACATCAATTTGTATTTTTGTAACCATTTCGTTTCGCTATTTTATATCAAAACACTGTGAAAGTTATTTCATATACGTATATTTACTAGTCAAATGATGTCTTCGGCTTATTTTATTTTTTTGAGGCGCGTTTTCAGTTCCCGTATTTTCAATAACACTACAAAAAATCAAAGATTACCACGCATAACCGCCACGATGTAATTCACGCAATATACACCTTTATGTGCAAAAGTGTAAGGAGGATTATTGGCTGTTAAAAAAGGTGCTCGCATTGACTAGGCAAACTGCACAAGCACTTTCTGGCGACAGCAATATCTACATATTGTGCCACTGAGTTTGAACGGGGTTTGAACCCGCGGCCATAGGGTGTCATGCCCTATTGTTCTAACAGCTGAGCTACTTAAACCCTGCTTGAAGCGACGAAATTATCCTTCCCTTACACACGTCCTAATGTGCCGTGATCTACTGAAACAGGTTTTAGAAACTACTACGGCCAACAAGTCTAACATTGCAGTTAGCTAAATGTTGTGTTGATAACGTCCACCCTAATGAAATGATTTTGTTTATGTAGCATTAGCTATGCTAGGCAGAACTATATTGATAAATTTAGAAAGGAAAAGAAATGCGGGTTCAAGCCCCGCCTCAAGCTATAATTTTTTCTTTCTAAATTTATCAAAATAGTTCTGCCTAGCATGGCTAATGCTATATAAACAAAATCAACAGATTACGTAAATATGTCTATCGACTACTCTTCTATATTAGAGTAGGTACTCCGACTGCTAAATATACAGTTTTTTCATTGAATCTGTAAACAATAAAGATAAAACATTGTCAAAGCTATACAAACCTCCAGTCTAGACCCAAATAGCCTCAATTAGCATAAATACAGCAGCTGAGCTCTCAAAACTACCTGTTCATTTCTATTGCTTCGTATCCCGCCATAAGCACCTATCCATTTTCAAGCCGCACTTACACAATCGTATTATCGTCACCGAAAATGGAGGCTGCAACTGTCCTGAGTGGACGGAGCCGGAGGACACTAATACTCATTAGAATTACATGGCGGAACGGCCCTGCACGATGCCCGCTTGCCGGCCCGCTGCTCGCGTCGCTACGCTGCCGCAATGTAACCTTCCCTGAACGGAAGAATTACATGACTTTTATATGTAGAAATATGGCTTCAACTAACAATTAGGGATGTTATTTGATATGAATAGAGTGTTAGCGTTTACGTTCGCGTGTTCACAGGTAACAGTCGACTAATACTATAATAAAATATTATTTTGGATTTACGAATGAGCATAAAGATGAGAATAATAATTAAATTATTATTATTATTTTCTATAATTCTATATTTACTACAAATCTGTTTTTAGCCTTTCATCGCAAAAATACTTCTAAAATAGCTCTATACGTTGTCAACTCTTATAAATGCCTAGTGTTTTTTACAACAAAGTAAGGTAGAACTTCGTAAACCTCTCACAAGCTCGTAATAAAATGCCGACGTAGGCCATCACGTCTGTTTTAACAGGGTGAAACTAGTACACATCAAAATACATGGCTGGACACGCTACATGGCCGGCTAAATAACTTGACTATATTATGGAGGCTGTTACTGTAGTAAAAGCTCGCGTATTATTTGGAACGATACGAAAATATTATCAATTTCTTCACCACAATGTAAGAAAATTCCATAGGCATCGAAAGACACAGAAAGCAAAATCCGAAAATCAAGACGATATTCCTTGGATTGTATCTTACAATGTGTGGCAATAGCTGGGAAATATCGCATTCTGTGCACGAAACCCACCACAATCGATAAGAGATGACCGCTGCCCGCGAGGGGAGCGACGGGGGAGGCAGGCGAAGGGGAGACTGTTATTTGATTAGTCTTACTGAGAATGAGCTCGTCTCTACTTAATGGGGTGAACGCCTGTAACTGGACATCGTATAATTTCCACAACAGGAAAAATAATTATCTCGTAAACAGATACGCACACTGTAAACGAAAGGAGTTCGGAACGCACATCCCATCATCGCTTAATAGACACGCATTTCGGCATAAATGAGTTTCGCTCTAAATTAATTAGTAGCACATTTTCCATTATAAGGACAAATGTAAAAGCGACCGCTTAATAGCGCGGTGTAAAACTCGCTAGTTTTCGTTCGAGAATAGGGCCGGAGAGAAATTGCGGATAGACATAATCAGTCTTCTGGCTTTGAGGCCGCCTCAGCCCCTAATGTACTCTTCATCTGATGAATAGGATACACACACACGCGAGAGCTCTTGATTGAATTCAATAACATAGCTGCGAATTAAATTCCATCGCACGTTTTAATACGCTGTTGGCGAGGAGGGCTTGTTTTCTTGGTGTTAGTTAGAGACTTGAAAACAGATATTTATTTTAAACCTCAAAGCGTCGGAGGGTCTCGGGCTACCAAATGAACACACTCAAGGAAAGTTTTGCAAAACGGGAGGTCGGCTTGTAAGGACGGTCCGTAATGACCCGGCCCGATCTTACAAAAGGCAATTACAATAAAGTTCCATTCGCACATGGTCGTTAACTGGACGATATATCTTGGATTCCCTCGTCAAAGTGTCGTTCGCACTTGTTTCATCTTCGCCGCTTCGTATCGCAATGTGACAATTTTTATTATCTGCTTTAATATCTTTCAAGTTCCTTTTTCAGACCTCATCGTATAACATGAGATCATTACAAATCGTTACATTTGAAAAATCATTACACATTTCTTACTGCACATTATATATAATTCCACATTTACTATTCTGTAATGCATTTTTTGTTATATACCATCATGTTAAAAATATGGTGTTATATTAAGAGGATGGGACAAAATGTATGTATTTAATTTTTCATGACTTTGTTTAACAGAGCTTTTATAAATCCTTTTCAATTCAAACAAATGTTTTTTCCGACTACTTTTTACTTCAACAGTAGAGTAAGTTGTAATGACCGTCCAATGTAGATGTGTGGTTATCGCCGCCCGACGCGCGACTCCTCAGGTACAGGCACGCTTTACGAGCGGGGGATTAACCCATGTAACGAGATTCATTAATTCTTGTCGTTAAAATTTGTCGTTCTCGATTAATAAGGAAGTCCCACGCGGCAACGTTATTATCACTGGACCGCAGCGCCCGGGGCCGCCGCGAAACTTCCCACTTCACCCGCTTTATTTACACTATCGAGTAAATTAAACTCGCTCGAGTGTCGGAGAAAACTTTAACAGAACTTTGTGTGTAATAAGTGGTGCAACAACACGAGTGGAAGAGCAAACGTCGGACGCGGTCTCCGCTCCGCACTTCGCTCCCACTTAACTCTTTGGGACATATTTATTCGACCCTCAGGCGACCGCCGCGTCGCCCTCGCCCCACACCGAATTAACCTAACGAATCAAAGGAGCCATTAAACACCTGAAACGTTTCTTACGTACAATCACGTTATGAACGCCGCAACCACGATCGATCCACTAAGCTTATACATTTTTGATCGGTCTCGGAAATCGAAACAAAGAAAGCGTACGCCTTCGTTATTAGCGTCCTTCCTCTATCTGTTTGTATGTAATTTTTAATGCGGGGTCAATCAGGGAGCTATATCGTAGATCTCCGTCGGCCCGAGGCCGTAACGATAATGAATCGGAGCTGTAAGAGCGCCGGACCGCACTCACTAATTATTAATAGCCGCACACATATACGATACAGTCCTGGCCATTAAATGCGAGATTCGTAATCTTATATATAGATTAGAAACCGGCCCCGGTGACAATTATATTAGTTGTACAAAGTGCTTTGAATTTAAGATCAGTGGCGATGGTCAGCAACGTAATTCTGTTTCAATTAGATGACATTATTAATGTACGAGACAGTCCCGGTATGTCCATGCCGACCGCATTTCCTTGTACTTTAAGATGACCCTCCCCTCGTGGAGAGGCGGTCTTGTCCACTATTTGTTTTGCCTACCTGAAACCCTCTCACAATTGTCCACTAAGTGTTGATTGCTTGTAAACAGCGTGTCTTGTTTGAATAACTAGGCGCACGTTTCCATTTCTCGAATTAATGAAGATTCGTTATTAATGACCGTTTGTTGGCCGACGGAACCCGGTTCTACCTTTGAACTATCAATCCATATTGACTGTTGACGGCGGTACACACTAACGGTCCCGTCTACGTATAGCTATAGCCCACGTCATAAGTTTATTGTGCGATTCGAGTCCCATGCGTGGAGGGAATTGATAAGGCGCTCGAACCTTTGCCTCTATTGCTTGAAATTTATTGCTGTTTTGGGTTTTTATTGTTCCGTTTTACGGCCTCCTCGTGTATAAATCGTACAGATAGAAGATGAATTCCGTGCTACAGCGACCGCTCCTTTTATATCGCACATTTTGTCGGCGATACCTTTACATATTTATTTACTGCGTATAAATATCTTATTATCCCCCGTGAAATGGAAATGAAGGAAATAAAACCGGGATATAAAATAGTGCTTAACGCGAGACCTCTCCTTCTAATTACACCCCGTATGTGCGCTACGAAATGTTAGGATTTTCATAGAGGTCCATCACGGCGACCCAAGCGTGTACGATATATCACACGAAATTATGCTCGGGGTGCGTTTCAGCGGCGGGCGGGACAGAGACGGCGCGCGGCTCGCTGACCCTCGGCTCATAATGTACGGTCCGGTTAGGTGGACGACTTACGGGAAATAGGTACCTACGAGTATGTAGCCTCCGGACCCCGCTCCCCGTGCATGAAATGCTTATTATACGCGGCACGTCCACCACCCCGCGCTTTCAGCTGCGGCCGCTCGCTCGCTCGCGCGACCTGCTTGCCTGCCCGAGAGAGATGCCCTACCGATATTATAGCAAATCGAGGATTGTTATGTCCGGTCCGGCAGAGGTCGGCGTAATATATGGCCACGGTATTCCGGGCACATATATTAACTCAGAACTCGCCTCATACTAAGATCTTGTGCGATGGAAACAAATGGCAAGGAAAATTTTGGCGGTGAAATTCATTCGAGCAAAAACGGCACGAAAAATTGCGGACATTTTTCTGACTCGTCTAACGGCTGTTGTGATGAAAGTGAAAAAGGGGTCATCAAATACTAAGGAAACGGTGGCTAATGTAGACAAAATTGCCATATGTAAAATCGTGTGCGTCTCATCGTCTAGGTAGGTATATAATGTTAGTAACGGTAGAGTCTATCACGTCACGTCTATGGTCAAGTGATCGAGATGATCGAGACTGTAGATGGGACAAATGAAGACTGATCACCTCTGTGCAGCCGGTGGTCGAGGGTGCTGGGTGAGGGGGTGCAATGAGGCGGGGGTAAGGTGGTGCAACAAGGAGGTATGACACGTCGTGCTAAGTGAATGATGACTCTGCGCAACTCGCTGAAGATAAAGACGTTCAACAAATATAAGTACCTCTGAGAAATTCAAGGATAAAACTACATACATATTACCAAATAACCAAATATATTTGTAATTAAAAGGTCTTGGTCGTGGTGAAAATCGACAGGCTGTAAATTTAATTACTAACGAGAAAACTTAAGTGTACCCATATAGTCTTTGCAACCCCATGATCTAAGGGGTTGTTTTCAATAAAATTCTGAAAATTTGTCTTTTAACTGGTTACCACAGCACCTTTATAACGTAAGTTTGGTAATTACTATTCGTATGATTTTCTAAAAAAAAAAATATTTACATGTTTAATAATTATAGCTTACATATTTTGTTACTTTATTTTGCGTGAGTTTAGATGGTGGCCCTCATATTGGCTTTTTTTTCATACAGCAACATTTAATTAAAAAAAACCCTAAATTAATGTTTAAGCAACGGTATTTAGGCACTGTCTTGTCAATTAATTTGTTTATCTGTCATAGAATGAATGCATGTTATTATATATTATAGCGTTTAACTACTATCTTATATAGCTGATAGTAAGTAATGTTAAGATGGAGGATGGTAAATCGTTATTGCAATGTTACGTTTTTATAAAAGCCTAGCTTGGGCTTTTATAAATAAAGTAAAATGGTAATAACGATAGATAATTATTATTTTTCAATGTTTGATTCATGCACTCGTTTCTCTCCACCTTACCAACTTGCACTACTAAAAGCAAAATACATTATGATACCAAGTGGACCGTTAGATTATCAGATGTCGGTTCAAAAAGATGGATGAGCCAAAAAACACGATAAAATCGAATCATATGGGGATACCCCGTCATTATAGGGGATCCTTTTTTACCAACATCTTCAAAAGATTATCTCACACACTTACAAAATATCGGATCGTTTTGAAGGAGCACAGGAGTTGGTGCGAAAATTTCTTTCTGCTTATAAATACAATCACGCCCTTACGATAAATGTCTAGGGGTGCAGTCACCCGCACCGCCTAAGCGAATTTAAATAAAATCGGGTATTAAAATCTCCAGGCGATCTCGCAAAAATATACCTATGTCAAGAGAGATTTGAACGGAATAAAAATTCCTCGGGCTCGTCGCATTATCGAGGGGCGGGACTCCTGTTTTCTTTTATGGCTGTCGTAAGGTATAATCTTCAAGAAAAATGCGATATTTAAATGAAGTAAATTCCTCAACGGGGATTTCCTTAATACCCAAATTTTTCAGTTGCAATTTCGTATATTAATTCAGCGACGTTGTCACCAATCTACGTTAAGAACAAGTGAGAATTTGTCGTTTAATTTATCAACACCATCAATTGTATTATTTTATTCGTTATAAATATTCAGTGAGATGTTGAGAAGGATTTTTATTTAAAGATATCGTTATCCGAGCGTCACCTCGTATTGTGTACAGTATAAACATTGGGCCATAATGAGGGTACTATGGCTTTCCGTCGCGTGCGCTACGCCCGCTACCTTCCCGCCGAGCTTGTGCCACGTGGCGGCCACGCGCGTCACGTCTCTAATTGCCCTTCCATGGAGATTGTGACAATATTGAACAATCCAGTGAAAATAACACCGGTCTTATAGCACGAAACACCGCTTGAGCCGACTATAATCTCTCATTTTAATAGATAAGTGGAGGCGGGTCGGGTGATTTGTTAGCTGACGACGCTCCCATTTTATTTATTTAACCTACACTACTACAATAGCTAAATATTAATACTACTTCGCTGTTGTTCGCCGAGGTCTATGTATCTCGGAGCGAAATTAAATAAAAAAGAATTCGAAACGAAACTGTGGCCGTTTCATTAAAATTAAAAGAAAGTTAAGTCGCGACACAAGACAAACTGCCGCCTGGAGAAATAAAGAGAGCAAAGCAAATGAGAAGAACTCATTTGGGCGGCCTCTGAATTGTGTTCGAGAGGATAATAAAAAGGGAAGCCATCAGTGACACGCACAATAAGCATCAACCTCAAGAATATCATAGATAACTGCGAGCGCCGCCGCCGGAGGGACCTCATTAGGAGGCCGCAGGGAAATTAAAAAGAAAGCAAGATCTCGGACTCGATTGCGACCCGAGAAAAACGGGCGGCCTTCCTCTCATAACATTACATACAGCCTGCGTCTATTTTCCGGACGATTATCATTTTGTGGTGCGTAAGATAGGCCCGGAAAAGTAGTTAATGGCAGAACGGAGGTCGAAGGCTAGGAGCGGGCGGCATAAATCAGTCTGGAGCAGAGATGAATGTAATTACCGTGCACGACGAGACAAATCGGATCTGCGTCGGGCGCTTCGTTTGCACCTCCACTCCCCGACGTATTCCGCGGTTCGCACGCTTTCCGCCTGACTTGTAACCTGTACCAACTTGGAGTAGTAAGTAAAGCGAACATGTCATAATCGCTCTCCAAATTTATTATTCCCGCTTGGTATAATATGTGTACTGGGATATTATTTTAACTGACAATATTCGTTCAAAACGTTATGTAAACATACACATAAAAAAAATTAAACGTCTATGTCATTAAATTGTCCGTTGGCTTATTTGACTTCGCGTTCGCCTTCTAAGCAGCAGGTACCGGGTTCGATTCCTGGTGGAAATACAAATTTTCTTACCGAGGGCAATTTGTATTTTAATCACACCCAGAAGGTGTGATTGTGTGTGTGATTTTAATGTTGCTGGCACTCACGACACAAGTCATAGAATTTAGTGTAGATCTGTGAGGGTGAAAGCGTTTATTATTATTTTTATTATGAATATTAATGAACGAAACTTGTAATAAAAATAAAATAAAAAACACATACTTAAACAATAATATTTATGTTAATTAAGTAATAAGAAATGCATATCGTAATTGTATTAACTAAATAAGATGTTAACTAAGTATCTTTTAAAATGAATGACAAACTAAATAAAAACAGCAATATAAGAAAACTACGTAAAGGGAAGTAGAATTAATTGCCTTTTTCCGAGAACAAATTTCAAGTCTTCGAAGTTACTCGATTCGCTAGAAAGAAACCTATAGAAATCTTGCATTTATGCAAAACAAAGGCAATCAAGGCTTGGACGAACAGAAGAAATGAGCTTCATTAAGGACGGAATGAAAACTTTAATAATGTAAGATGCAAAAAACCCGACAAAAAATACTTAAGAAAATCTGAGGACATAAAGGCTGTTGTAACCAGGGACTCGCCGTAAAATCATTAAGATGCTAATAAAAACTTCCTTTTGTCGCGCAGAGACGAACTCGGGGGACAACGAAAAAATATTCAAATAAAAACTCAATCGAGGGAGTAGAATGGGAGACGGTGCCCATGATTATTCTTCAAAACATAATGAAGAGAATTAATGTAAATATTCTTTTTACTCGGAACTTTCCACCCTCCGGAAAGTTTTATTTCACGGCGCGTCGTTTAACAACGTTCCTACTTATTGACATTCAATTCGGGGGAAATTGATTTATGAAGATTGTCGCCTTAATTGTAAAAAGATTTTTTTCTCCGATTGTACAAGAGGGGCAATTTACTTTATGAAGCTACATGTAGACAAGTTGTAGACATCCATTCGACATATTTCATTTATATTTTGAGTCCAGATTTATAAAAGCAAGTGCTGCAGGTTTGCATTATTAAGTAGATTGTGACAAGGAGGGGAGAGCGGGGTAAGTAGTGCAGCTGCAACTTGATTACCCACCCTGTCATTCAACTAGCAGGACAAGCGGAACAAATGGCTGCAATTTTTTATCATTATCTACATCAAATATTTATGGGAAAAAACGACTAAACAGCAACCAAATGATCGAATTAAATAGGCAACAATGTTGTGTTCCAAAGCCTTTTAAGTAAGATTTAACATTGTAACTTTGCGATCATGTAGAGATTATTCAAAGTGGGCGACTTAGTCAAGCATGGCATAAGTAAGTGCCTACGAAGCCTTTTTATTGGTCAGTATTTTTCGGGATTTGGAACAAAATATCCGTAAATAATTGGAATCTCCCCAGAAGAGCCGTGGAAGGGTCCACGCAAGGTCCGGCACCTTTTTACGGTCGATAAAAATAATAAGTCGCTTGAACTCCCTCCTATTCCCATCCTCCCCACACACGCCCCGTCGTCCCGCCCACGACTGGACAACGCTCATTTTTTGCTTGTGACATTTCTTATTTATCACAACAGAAAATCAAATCAAATCATTCGCTCTCCTCGAATACCGCAACACATATTCATTAAGAGCCTGATAGACACCAACGGCGCACCAACGGCTTTAACAAACAGACATTAGGCCAAGTTACACACATTAAAAGTTCCCGAATCGACACCTAATATGCAATCACATACTTTATAGAAAATTTATTGTGCCTATTACAAGATTCGCATTAAACTACCCAGAAAATCTTTAACCTAAGCTTTAAGCTTATAAAAGCTCGGCGCTAATGGCCGGATACCGGAAATTGCGCTCTCATATATCTCCCAACAGATTTATGAAAGTACCCACACATGAGTCGGTGTCTCTTGAACGCACACACTTCACTCGTGTGCACACGACTTTATAAACACACACTAACGCACGCGTCGTCGCTAAACTTCGACACTTATTAATTTAAAGGGTCATTAAATTTAAGAGCAACTTAGATAGTTGGCGGTTTAAAATCGGATTCTAGCTTTTCCAGAGTTTAACTAATGATTGCAGACTGTCTTTATACGTCTGGTGTTAAGTATAGTGGAGTATATCTTACAAGGGAGCGTTGCATAGTATCATATCAAGCAAGATGACACGTTATTTGACGGTAATGCAATTTATTTTTTAATGTAATTTAGGGTAATATTTATAAAAAAGTACGAAACATTCACAATGGATGGTTAATCATAGAAAAACATACTTGCCAGCAAAATTATTAGGAAGGTAGAACTGCAAACATTTTAATACCATCTTGTAAACGATAGGCTTGTCTAGAGATAGAAGAAAAAGACCTTGCTCTAAAATATGTATTAAACTTCAACCCGCCAATTTAATTACACGGTTTAATTACTTCTCAACCTACCTAGTTAAAGTTTGAAAAGTTAAAAACTTACTACTGAACTTTACGAACACGCAGCAATTCTTTCAAAAATAAGGGTCTGTTACGTTATAGGGCTTCAAATATTATAAAGGTAGTTCGTAGAGAAGTATGCTTCTCGCGTAGCCAACCAAAGTGCTACGCCGTAGACATGTAGCGGATAATCCTCGTCCAGCGGCGAAGTCCCACGGCTTCTCCCCTTGGCCGTCATATGACTGAGTACTGATGGTCTTTCGATGTCATGTATGTTGCATTTGACAGCTCAGGATATTTAAATAATGAGATTTGCACCCCGCTTTGTTTAGATTGGTTGATGCTTTGGTTACGACGTAGGCATACTGCTACGTACAATATTTGTACGTGCATTCGTTCTGTGAGGCTCACTTTTATATATTTTATAGGTGTGTGTGCAGCTTTACTTTTTAAACAATATACTCGATTCGCTCAAAAGAGACATTTTTCTCATGAACAGGTCTATACCTGTATTTCGTTAAAATTAACAACACTATAGGTTTATGGTCCCTTGAAGCTGTTAAAAATTGAGATTTTAAGTTAACGCAGTAATTAATTACTGTAATTTATTTGGCAAAAATAGCAATAATCTCGCAAAAATGTCTAATATTGGAACTGCCCGTTGGTTAAGTTGAATGCGCGTTCGCCTTTTAAGCAGCGATTTCGATTTCCAGCAGGGGTTTGATTCCCAGTGGACACACAAGTTTTCTCCTTACGGGAAATTATGCGCGATTCAAACTAGCATTTGACGGATTTTCTACCTCTGATAAGCTAGCGTTACCGTAAGTGATGAAAACATTTGAGGGTGCGAAACATTCTACACCGAGGTTGATTGATAATATGTACGTGACACATCACAGTGAGCAAATAAATACATACATTCAAACATACTTACGGCGCCAAACACTCCTTTTGTTGTTTCGACTCAACTACGGGGAGTAAAACTAGCATCTGCGTTTTATATAGACTTCCTTCCCCGTTTTGACCTTATGTATGAAATCATACAAATCATTCATACAAACCATCAATCATACAAATCATTTTGCCAAATAAATTACAGTATTTAATTACTGCGTTAACTTAAAATCTCTATTTTTAATAGCTTCAAGGGATCATTAACCTATAGTGTTGTTAATTTTAACGAAATACGGGTACCTCTTCATGAGAAAATGTCTTGAAACACAGACAGACGGACAACGAAGTGGTCCATAAAGGTTCCTTTTTTCCTATTGAGATATGAAACCTTAAAAAAGAACTAAAGTTGTTGTGGAACAAATTTATTTTTGCTAAATCTTCATCTTGTATATATAATTCTTCAATGCGTGTGTATGTGACTGAACTCGTTCTAAACGGCTGGGCCGATTTTGATGTATTTTTTTGTGTGTGTTCAGGTGGATTCAAGATGGTATAGATTTAGAATTTGATCATGAACATTATGTATCATAATTTTATTTAATTTATAACTAGTATTATGTATAAAATAACATGCACAATGAAATAAATTTACGTTCGAGAGTAATTAAATGACAAAATAATAGAAATAAATGAAGGTATAGCAAATAAATTATATTTTTTATTGTTGGGTTGAAATTGGTACCTACAGTCTCTAGGTATGGGGTAGCCAGCCAAGTTAGCACGAGTTAATACTCTAACGCCATGGATTTGATTACCATAATTATCACCTTCACCGCAAGTTTAAGCCCGTTGTAAGATTCGAAACCCCGACTACCCGATTGCAAGGCACATTCTCTATTACCAAGCTATAACCGTGCACTGCTTCAAACAGCTTTGGTGGTTTTATTAATCACGTATAATAATTTAAACGCAAGCAAAGCATTAAAAAACTGACTCCTTTTGGTTGGCTTATATTTTGGTTTTGGCTAGATCGATTTCGATAAAATTTAAATGGGAAATCTTTGAAGTATCTACTATATATCTACTAAACAAAAACAAATCCAAAACCAATTCATAATTGGCGGAATTTTTGCGTAACATGCATACAAAAAAAAACATACAGTCGAATCGAGAACTTTATTTTTTAAATTCGGTTGAAAAAGAAGTTCTATTCAGAATGTTTGGTTAAATGACTGTGACGCGGAACTTTGTTAACCACCACCAAACCCTGAACAATCGATCGAAACAGCTCAACCTAAGTCAATCGGTGAAAGGATATTAGATATATTCACGAGTGGATCCTGTTTTTTTAGGATCGTAATCTTTTCCGTGGATCCCGACTCGGCCTTTCCTGACACGTACCGACCATTGTGACGTCGAATGCTTCCTTCGCTTCTTATATGAGCGTTACAAGTGCTTTCTAAATAATCTAAGTCCAGTCGAAGAGAGCGTATTGTATTGACACAGTGGAGTGGTGGCCGGCCGTATAATGCCGCCTATATGTGTGGGTATTGTCCGTGCGGATGGAACGGAAAGACAGTATGGACGTGTATTTATAAAGTTTGGAAGAACAGTATTTCGTCATATTGTTTGGTGGCACGACATATGTATCGCCCAAATACTATTTAAAACACGAGTTTTTTTTAATAACAACCGGATTTTATCAATAATTCATTTCATAAGAAGTAATGAATGTACATTAGACTTAAATTACTTTCAATATAAATATTGTATCAATTATGTTAATTTTTTACCGACTTCCCAAAAAAGGAGGAGGTACTCAAGTCGACTGTATTATTTTTTTTTAATTTGTGTTACCTCATATCTTCTCTCGACGTGAGCCGATTTAGAATTTTTTTTTTAGTTTGAA
This sequence comes from Lomographa bimaculata, assembly GCA_948107665.1. Taxonomy (NCBI): domain Eukaryota; kingdom Metazoa; phylum Arthropoda; class Insecta; order Lepidoptera; family Geometridae; genus Lomographa; species Lomographa bimaculata. The sequence continues at coordinate 11,639,910 of OX403587.1, read as the reverse complement.
AGATTTTGCTTTTTAATTAGTCCCATTTAAATTTGATCAAGTTCTGATCAGTAGTTCTTGAAATATCGTCAATAATCCCTATTTTGTGACGAATAATGCGTACTTTGACGATGTTCTCGTTTACCCGACTTCAAAAGTACCTCATAACTTCTTTCGTTGTGTGCCGATTTTGATTATTCTTTTTTTATTTGAAAGCTGGTGCTTTTTACGTAGTCCCATTGAAATTTGATCAGGTCTGATTTCTAGTTTTTGAGTTATAGTCAATAATATGTGTTTATACATTAAATCTGATCAAGGTTCCGATGATAAAGCGGTGAAGTCGGTTTTTTGAAGCTTTGCTTGCGTTTTATTATTAGTTATGGATTTCCACTGTCTATTAACTCTGCGAGTGCCTTAATTATGATAATTTTATAAACTAGCTGTGTTCTGCTTCTACGCCAATATTACTCAAGATTATGTCGCCCTATAAATAATGGCGTGATTATGAACTTCATCTAATATCATTCGACTCTTCATATCCCATCTCCCGTCCAGGATGACACCCAGATATTTCATCTGGGTCCCAACCCGAACCGAAACCAAGCCGTCCAGCTCAATCCGTGTTCCTGGAGGGGGTCCCCCCCCCCCCGAGGCCCATGGACAATAAAGCCTCGGTCTTTGAGAGGGCGACCCTCAGCCCCAAAGAGCGTATGCAGTCTACTACGAGAGTTGTACCCTCCGTAGAAAAACCGCACCGTCTCCCTGAGGTCCCTCCTGTGGAATCCCGCAGATTTGGAGACACTTATGTTATACTTAGTTTATACTCATAGAAAATTACAAAGCTGTACAACTTGCTGTACAACATATCTATCAAAAGAACCTTACTACCTCATACTATATTGTACCTTCGTATGTGTGCGTCCACGCTTGATAGAATAAGCAAGTCGTCCGGCGCCTTGTGGAGAGGGGGGCCGCCCCCTTAAGTATCTTGAAGACTGGACCTCCACCACCCCCTGCCCACTACACGTCTTCTGTAGCACTTCCCGTGGCCGCACCAGACTCTAATGGGCCTTTATGTTATGTTGTAAATATACGTTTCATATAATACAAGATTGATGCGATATAATGTGCTTTTATTTACGGGGGTACGAAAGTAGTGGTAAATTACATGCTGGATTTTACTCTCAAATAGTTATTTGGTGAATCATGATACAGATTTTTACTGTAGATGATCGTGTGTATTATATTTTAAATATTACATTGGTAAATAATAGTTCTAATAGTCAGTCAATCACATCGCATCTAGATTTCACACTACGAGTTCGATTAGACGTACCCGAGTACGATTATAAGACTGCCCTAAAATGTATGACGAAAAATAACGTCATTATTTGAAAATTCGTACCACGTTTTACATTTTGTAAGCTTTCGGATTGTACACCAGCCAGCTTGAGAATTAGCTACAGGATAGTACATTCAGGCGCCGCTTGTTAGTATGATTTGCATTTTCGCTCGCCTCGCTCCCACCAACGCAAGGCATAATAAACTGACTCGAAACCCTTAACACATTGCAGCTGTACATCAAGTTTTATATAGAAGAAGGTTTTGATGAATAATACATAATATGATAATTATGATTATCAATTATTAGCTGTTGTCTGCGACTACGTTCGCGTTGAGATTCCGTTCTTAACTAAGTATCTACTCAACATTATCAAAAGACTCTTAATGATTCTCGTCTCAATTACTTCTACTTTAGGCTGTACGTTGATTGTCAGTTAGTCAGTCAGCAACACGACGGTTTAATTAGATTAGTTATTACGGCATTTTGCCGGGTTAAAATCCAATATTTTAAAGGAATGATTGGATTATGCACTTCCCCCCAAGCAAGCTTCACAAGCTCGAGCCTGGGTATCTGGCCAGTACCTATTCGAATTAAAAGCGGTACAGTCAGGCGGGGCGGCGTTCACTTGTTAATATGATTTGCGTCTCCACTCTCTCGCCTCTCTCCCGACGAACTCTAGGCTATATATAAACCGGTACAGAGCTGTTATTGCACCAAGTTATATGTAGTATTAAATGTTTAATTACTTATTTGGATGATTGTAGTATTTTTAAATACTAACTTAATAGAAGTCGAAGTAAGCGAAAATCACCCACGTTGCATGAATTTGGATATACATGTAAAATAGAAAAAGATTATTTTGTAAATGTTATTCTGCTACTTATATGCTCCTTCTTTTTAGGGAATTGAATAAAACAGCTCTCCATAGTTAGGTCTTATCTACAAAATAGCTCGCTATTGTTTAATAAATTGGACCTAACTAAGAAAGCTGGTGTTCTAATAATTGTGAGAAGATATTTAATAATTATCATCTTATTGCAGCTATGGGTACTAAATATAGATCCTGTGGTATTTAGAAGAAATTAATAATTAGGGAGTCGTCACTGTTATTTCAAATGTAATGTTAGATGGTGTCAACATTATAAATTAAATTTTTTTTTAATTCATCTGTCTATGGGCCAATTGCCTATATTTCCTAAAATTAAACTTAAATTATACGTCTATACAGCAAAGACCTGAGTTACCGACAAAGCATCGAGCTTATAGGTAACTCAAGTGCTCAAGTCCACTATCAGTGGGTAGCGTTCCCGGGTTGCAATTCTGAGAGGTAATGCTGGTTGCATTGCCTCTCAGAATTGCAACGCTAATTACGTTGAGTCAAATAATCGTTGCCTCAACCAGGCGCTCTGATAGGTTTTTGACAATAGAATGGGTTCAGTGTCTCAACACCAAACGGCTCAAATATGTACCCACTGCTGAGGATTCCATATTTTCGCCGTTTGCAGTGCTCTGCCAAAGTTACCGCGGCGCCAAACCTATTCTGTGCTCTAAGAAGAAGTACCTAACGGAATTAAAGTGTCGACACAAGTTGCATCCTACACTAAAGGCCGTCCCATCTTTAATGTGCCAGCCATAAAAAATGGAACAGGTGAAAAATATATAGATCCTTAGGTTTTACTGTATAATAATTAAACGCAAGCAAAGCCTAAATAACCGACTTCACCGCTTTATCTTCGGAACCTTGATCAGATTCAGCGTATTAAACACGCATTATTGACAATAACTCAAAAACAAATTATCAGATCTTGACCAAATTTAAATGGGATCACACGGAAAGCACCAGCTTTCAAATTAAAAAAATGATCATCAAAATCGGCGCACAAAGAAAGAAGTTATATGAGGTAACTTTTGAAGTCGATAAAAACAAGAACATCGTCAATGTAGTCCTCAGAATACGCATGAAGGATAACTCAAAAACTACTAGTCAGATCTTGATAAAAATTAAATGAGACCAATTAAAAAGCAATATCAATCAAACAAAAAAAAACAAAATCGGTTCACGTGGAACGAAATTATGAGGTAAAATACATAAAAAAAAATACATTCGACTTGAGTACTTCCTCCTTTTTTGTGAAGTCGATAAAAAATAAAAGTACCTAGTATATAGATTTAAAATCATATCCACTTCATTCCCTCAACTTCACAAAGTAAAACAAACCAACGCTGGCTCGGTTCAAACACAGCGGTACTTCAGGCAAAAGTTATGTGAAATACTTCTAACGTGCGGAGGCTATGAGTAGATTTACAATAAATACGGCAAACAAAGAAAAAGGAATCTGGCTGCGGAGGAACTTCGCCTTTTGTGTTGTACCTACTGGTGCGGGAACGGTCTATAGATCCATGTTTATACGGAACTTTTGTGGTGATGGTAAAGTAATGTGCTTTAATGTAATGTTGCAAATAACTTTGTTAAAACTAGAGCTAAGACGGAAATTCTGGTACATCTAATATGAAAGTAAGAGCTACGCTTGACTACAAAATTTGCAAGGTTTAAAACCGACTTCAATAAAAGGAGGTTCTCAATTCGACTGTATGGTTGTTGTTACGCGATATCTCCGATCCAATTATGAATCGATTTTGATTTTTTTTGGTTTGGTAGAGTATACTTTAGATGTGGTCCCATATAAATTTTATCGAATTCGGTCAAGCCGAAACCGAAATATAAGCCGGTTTTTTAAGCTTTGCTTGCGTTTCAATTATAAGATCTTTAGTGGTACTGCGGTGTGCTCCTCTTGCAATTATCACGAAAATTTAGTATTACTAGTGTACCTGGATTTTCGTAATCTTGTCCACTTATTGTAGGTACATGTTCTGAATAGTTCTGATTAAATTATTTCTGTCGTGTTTTCTTATATCTTCTGTAGACTGTAGAGTACCTACCTAATATTTATGAATACAGACCAATAATTACATTATTTTTTTCGACATTGAACAAAGTTATCACCATTTTCAGATTTGAAATTGTGTAGAAAACTCTACCGTGTACCTATGATATGGATATAATTCAATAGACAAAAATTTATACATTAATAAATTTAAAATCCAACGTAAGTTTTCTTATTTATGAACCATTTACAATAGGGTTCAGGCGTAGGCCTTTCTAAAACACATTTAAACTTGTAACATTTCACGTGTGATGACTCACAGAACGCGTATGTCTATTTAAGCAAACTATATTACACCTTTGGTTAATTTCACCTAAAACAATTTTATCAATGGTACATTTCAAGTAACATTCACTATACAATGTCAAATGATTTATATCTAGATGCAATTTGATAAAGATTCGTTTTACCAACTTCACATATCTACTAAGCTTTATTTCAGGTATTTGTTAGTACCTACTATTCATTTGGTTTCTTTTTTCGTATAGGAATTTCACAGTACTCGTAGGAGATTTTCACACTCTTTCAAAATAACTCGGCAGTCATGACTTCCGAGCTATTTTTCCGAATTATTTTTTGTTTCTGGGTGTAAGAGTTTGTGTGAAATGCGGTATTCGGGGTCTTCCGGTACCCGCAATACAAGTCTTTGAACTTAGGATGGGGCTGTGAGTGTGAAATCGTTTAATTATTAGTTTGAAACTGTCAGTGTCAAAGAACATAGCGTTAGTTTTTTTCCTCCTTAGAGGAATTTTATCATAGCACATCTTATGCATTTGCTAGAGGCAGGTAGGTATTGTTGTACCTAGTTAGTGATGTGCCTGGCCTTACTTAAGTTAATATAGTTAATAGTTTTTTTCTACTTTTATTCAAGGCAGGCAAAGTTTTGACCACCTGATGGTAAGTGATAATGCGGTCGACGATGTAGCACGTTTGCCAAGAAGATGCCTTCGGATTCATTCGGGACTTAAAGGCATTTGTGGAATGTCTACCATAATAATATAGACACCACGATAGGAGTCTGTCTAGATGTCCGATTATATACCGTCATTGGTAAATAGTGCACAATCTTGCAGAGGGTGGTTTAGAAAAAATGAAAAAAATCCTTACTTACTGATAAGTAAACTGTGGCGCAGATAGTTTTGTAGTAAGTAGTCAAGTAGTTGTCTAAAAGTTGCCATAGTTTACTTGACAGTTACCACTTAACTATCTGCGCCACAGTTTACTTACCAGTAAGGTATTTTTTACTTTTTACAAAAAAATACGTTAGTGTATTATTTTTTCTGCTCAGTTGTCGATTCTAAACCACCCCATGCAGGTTTGTACACTACTAACCAATGATGTCAAGTAATTCCGTTTCATGTTCTCCAAAGTGCATCCGATAAAATACCGAGAGACTCGCCACCATACGATGATGCCCTAAGCTCTGAAGCTTTGCATCAGCTGGTCGCTGCAAATAAGTCTCTTGGCTCTTTGCTCAATAATGTCAAGAGCTTCAAGCTGGTATTTAGGCTAAACATTGCCAAAGATGAGAACAGTATTCCATACATGAACGAACCTGCGCTTGATATAGGTCAAGCAATTGTTCCGGAGTAGTGAAGTACCGTCTCACCTTTGCAAGGATTCACAGATTTTTTTCGGTAGGGCTTTTGACTCAGTATTACTCAGTATTAGCCTAAATATAAGTTAAAAAGTGCTTCCAATGAAAGAAAATAAATAAAATAGTGCTTCGATGAAATATTTTTTGTAGAAAAGTGTTTAGGTAAAACGTAGCACCGAAGAAACGGACGTAGTCGAATTAGACTCATAAGAAATCTTACCTATAAAACGTTAAATGTTAACTTTATATAAAAAAATAAAATGTCATCACCAAATCAATTAAATGTACCTAGGTTATACTTCTTTATTTCCAGTTCACATTATAATAATCATCCAGTTATATGATAATATAATAACCGTTATCGCTTAAAATTTCAAATAATTGAATGCTATAAAAAAAATTGTGGGTACTTCAAAATCGATCCAGCGTGTAAACGATTGAAAATACTGCAAAAGCTTGCCATCTACGCCTGAGGGTTCCGCGAGATGTCGACGGCAGAAAAGCGGAACCTGCGGCACCTGCGATATATAATTGGACTTCAAAACTGCGCGCTCGCGGCAGATCCCCAATTCTTCCGCGTCGCTGACTCGCCGCTTTACTAGTGTTGTCAGTTGACATCTGACTCTAACACTTGTGGCAACTTTAAGCATTACATTATTTAAAACATTTTTTTATTACATATGTAGAATAACATTTTCACAATAATTAGAAAAATAATAATAGGTACAACGATAAATAAATTTAATCTTTATCACCAACATAACTTAGAATAAATATATTAAATGACATTAAATTACAATTAGGTGAAAACAACATTCAAATAATAAATGCAGAATTTAGCTTTACAATTTTTCTGTTATAATATTTTAAATCTGATAAGCAATTACAATTATTGTTTAGTGATGAAGCGACCGAGGGAGGTAATTAATAAGCACGCCAGGCCTAGAATGAGAATAGGCTCTTAAGCTGCTAGAACGCCGTTCGGTGCTTGTTACTATGCACTTCTTTCTACTTGCAGGTAGTAAACTTCAACTGTGCTACTGGAACTGTAGCCAAGAAAAAATCAGGAAATTGTTTGGTATTAAAAAACAAAGTGTAGATAACGCGACAAATGAAATGCCGAACATGTTATACAGCTAATACTTTCTACGCTGTGAGTGCCTGGTTCAATTACCCTACCGATTTGGGAAAACTGTGTTTCTGGTTCTGGGTATGATCATGTGATGTTAATGTTTTCTGCAACCGTTATACAAATTCTATGAACTTAGTTTGGGGCTGTGAGTGTTTGTTATTGAAGTAAGTACTCTAATAATTAAAACACGTATAAATATAGAAATAACTTGCATAGGCTATGGGCAATTTAAATAATGCTTTTCTTAATTTAAAATGTTCAATTGATACTATATAAATAGGTATATCACTGTTACACACATCTTTCGGATTTATTAAATTTATGATATATATATTATGAATAACTTAAAGTAACGCTGTAACAAGGGGCTTGATAATAGTTTAAATATTAGTTATTTGTCATTATATTATTGCATAGTTCATAAATTGCAGAATAAAATATAGCAAAATGGCGCAAAATCGAACATATTTTTAGTATCCGGTATGGCAACCCACCACCTATTTATTGTCTGCGTTGTCTTTGCGATGTCAAAGCGCCGGATTTCCCGCGCTTTCCATCTGACGCATTATATTGAAGGCATCAATTCAATGTTGAGCGTGGAGTAAGCGCCTTACGTGCTTCACCATATCTCATGGAAAGGGTAGAAGTTGAACTACTTTTGTATTTTACATACATAGGAGGTTGTTATGATTATTATACTATATATACCTGCTTTCGATAGTTATCTGTTATTTGATGACAGTGCAATGTAAGCCAAGGTACGACTTTCTACTGAAATCTGGGAGTCTCCAAGTCAAGAGTGAATATGTACCTTCTAGGCAAGCATGCTACATCTTTGGCCGCATCATCACTTTCCATCAGGTGAGATTGTGGTGAAATGCTTGCCCTTAAGACACAAAAATCTATCATGTTGCACAAACGGACGTACGAAAAATGCTGACCTAATTCCGCATAAAAACAGGTGAAGCACCCTGGGTCCCACAAATTTCGCTTGTCATAACGCTAGCTCCATGAACACAAATACACCAAAGGTTCGACATTCAGCGTCAATGAACTTAGAAACTATTTAATTGTCTGTGACAGTTTGCAGCGAGATCCACACACACACTTATATTTGCATGCTTCACCCTTCATTGGATGAGGCTACGTCCGTATTTTTCTCAAGTCCACGGTGCCATTACGGTTATTTTTACTGCTGAATAAAAGAACCCATTTTTTTATTATATCTGTATGCGACGATATGTAGAATAAGTAATACTTTTATATGTAATAGATAAGCGTTTGACCACTATAATTACGGCATCCATTGACCAAAATGCTAAAGATCACATACACCATATATACAAAATAATGACCGAACTTGTTATAATAAATCTATTAAAGGTAATTGGGTATAATCTTAAAAGCAGTTAAAGTTTAATTATTTGAGTATATTCTAGTTTAGACTCTACATTTCAAAAGCTCAAGTAAGTAAGTACGTGCTAGTAAGTAGCAGAAACCACGATCCCCTCCAGATAAAGTAGAAACATTCGCATCCAAGTCTTGTCTAGACCTCCTTGAAATGTAAAGCAAAATTCCTTAGAGCGGCTCATGCAAATACAAGTGTCGTTTTCGGGCACTCGAGTCTCAAATCAAGAAAGAAACCCCGACCGGGCGGTCGAGCGTCGTTCACGGCTCAATCAACAACCAGTTACGGCCTTTGTGCAGAGTGCCCTCGGCCGAGCACAAACTGCCATTCTCAAAACGTTGACTCCTCTCCCAAACTACACTTCAAGTACTCAACCTTTATTTGTTAAAGCTTAACCTTTAACAGACAAAGCCTTCGCAAATCTAATAACTACATAAGTACTTATGTGATCCTATTATCATAATATAAAAGCATATAACGACGAGGGAGTGGTGTTATTCCATTTCATAACTCCAGAAAACAAACGTCCGACGTGCAAAGCCAGTGCAAGCGACTTAAGACCGACATTCCAGATATGAAAATAAAGAAAATAAGCTCTCCCTGACCGCGCTCCTCCAATCGCGTACCTCGCTTTTATTACATCCATAAATTCATCATATCGCAGCGGCTGGCGTGTTCGCCATTGGCCGCGCGAGCGAGACCGAGGGTACTTCTCCCTCGCACCTCCTTCATATTAATATTGAATTTTTCTCGACCCCCCCTCCCACCACCCCGCGGGAGGCTCTATACTTGCTCGCCCCCGTATTGTTGTTATCTTTAATGTTGTGGAAAACGCGTTTTCTTGTGTCGTTAACTTTTATATTGCACGACTGATACTTTTAGGGGTTTGATACATAACTTATGTCTGCCTTTATAGCGAGGTTATAGGCATGATCTATAAGTACCTACTTAGTTAAAATACATTCTGCGGTCTAAGTTTCGCTTCAGCAAAAGCAAATGCTTATACATATGTCCAACTGTGTCAAGGTCCTTTTTAAATGCACGTCATAATTTCACTCACTATTTATGTTTAGGAAATCACCGTGTCTTACATCCTACCTACAAAATGTAAACAATATAAATTTTAATCACACTAACATTCCAGACTAATCACATTCATATTATAAATGCTAAAGTTTGAATATGTTTGATTTCTCTTCGCGCTGTAAGGCGTGAAGGGATTTGGATGAATTTTAGAATTAACATAATATCTTATACTCATGGTTAATACATAAGCTACTTATTAACTGTAGTATATGTAGGCGAAACCAAGGTTCATGTCTAGTATAATATATTATGAATCATTTATATATCTAACATTATCATTATTCCTATTATACCTTCCCCAATTATTTCCACGATACCGAAATCAAAACAGAAACAAAGTCTGTAATAAATTAATCACCGAAGGGTCGCTCTCCCCTTTAATGTTTTCCTTCGGTGCATTGTCTGCCTGCCAAAATTAAAAAGGAAACGGGCCGTCTTTAACCCTTATGACCTTTACGTTTTACCTTTCATTTTGAGAACACATTTTATAACAAGTATAAATGTTGGCTGCCATTACTACTATATGATAATTAATAAGGAATAAATAATACTGCGGTGGTAGGTATACTTTTTAATTTAGTTGATTTAATTGTTTTTTTTTAAATGAACTGCCAATGGTTGCATATCAGACATAAAAATAAAAATACTTGTCGAACTATATAAACAAAACAGGGCGTGTCGTAAGGACACACGATAGAAGTGAAACTTTTGTAATACAGGGAAACATTTAAATTATTCATCACAGTTTTTACCCCCACCACGTTTCGTCACACAAAAAGGTTGCGGATTGGAATTTCAAAGTCTAGTCTCCCATTATAGGTTTCACTTCAAAACAACTTAAAGAATTATTTGATAACACCTTATATTTATTTGTAAGTGCCGATGACCTGTACTTACCAATGATATTTATTATCATTGCCTGTAAAAATAACGATACACCGTCGCATCCCGCAATCCACCTAACCCATTTAGAAAACAAAAGACTAGCGCGGACACTTCAAGACAGCCATAAAAGTTTGCACATTTTCTAAGTAGTGTAACGATCCAAAACTCGAACCTAAGTACCTAGCACAACACTTTAATAGTACACCCAACTTACTCCACAAAACCCGTTCTATGCAGAAACGAAAATACACGGAATCTTTTTAAATTCCCTCCCTTATATTTCAAAGCTCAAAAGAAATCGCTAGCAATATCTGTCTGAAAAATATATCGGATTGCTTTGTCGCAGCTTTGGAAATCGAAATCTATTTTCCTTCAAATCTAAGTGAATCCCGTGCGGATTGGAAATGTACCCTTTACCTACCGGCGGGCGAGCCAATTGATATTCTAACAATACAATGTATGAATAAAATATAAACTGAGATCCTACCAGGCGTGTTCCGCGCTATCGCTCCATAGAGTTTTGAGGATATCTTTGTAAAAAGAGTGTTATGGAGTTTTTAGTATAAAAACGATCGTTAGAGTTATTCATTATTAATTTATAAAACTGCCTCTCACGTATTATTGTCGAAGTAAAATGCTCTGGCCAGGTTTCGGACATATCCGATTTCCTTCTTCTGGGAGCTTTACATCGCGGCTCGCGCGTCTAGCGTTGCGTTTTGAAGCTAAACCTTAAATATTACACTCGTAATAGGTATCAAAATTTAAATTTTGACGTTTCACTTGAATCGGTTTTCACTAAACAAGGACAAATTATAAACCTGTCCGTTGGCGTAGTTTTAGCGTCTGCTTACTAAGAACAGTTTCTTAGTTCCGTTCGATTGCCGTTAGAAACACAAGTTTCCTCCTAGAGAGCAAATTGAATTTCTGGGTGTAGTTGTGTGTAATGTGATTGTTTCCGGACCCATGACAGAAGTCTTCGATCTTGGTGTAAGGCTATGAGTGTAAAATTGTTTTAAAATAGTCGCTTTGAATATCTCGTTACGAATAAGGCAATAATTAAAATAGCATTTTATTAATACAGCAGCTAAAGAGACTTGTAATTACAAAATATAATAATACAAATCTGTAATTTATATTTCACAACATTCTCGTTAATGTTGCTAGTACTAAAACTAAAAATAACCCCAATAAAGTACATGCCACCAATAAACGTTGTGGTACGTATAGGTATGTCGGTATCGTAATTTTCTTTATTGTGCCTTACCGCGACGGGTAGTAACAACCCAGCGGATTATTCTGTACCACTACTTGTACAGTATCGAAAGTAATCGAGTTGGAGAGAATACGATTGAGTTTCGCCTTTCGATCACAACAGCAAAATTTATAGTAATATGCAATAATAAACGCACTCACAGCCCCACACTAAGTTCGATGACTTGTGTCGTGGGTACCGGAAACATTCACATCTCACCCACAATCACACCCAGAACCAGAAACACAAATTCACCTGGGAGAAACTTGTGCTTCCACAAGGAATCAAATCAAATACCCGCTGCTTAGAAGGCGAACACAAGCCCAACAAAGCCGACAAGCAGTTAACGATGAAACAAAGGTACACATAGAACCAGAAACACGAATTTACTTAACGGGTAAAACTTGTGTTTCCTCCGGGAATCGAACCCGAAACTCGCTAATTAGATTAGTCGCTGATATTAGTCAATAGGCAGTTAACGATTAAATTGCGTAAACCAAGGTATCCAGTCGAGTTTCGTTCGCGAAAGATATGATCCAATCACAACCATCTTCAACATCACAGTATAATGTTAGGAGAAGAATGTTATTCGTAAACAATTGATGAATGTAATTATATCACAACATCCCTTAACAGATGTAAACTACTTTGACGACCCAGTTAGCGCAGTGGACAAGTGTCCGCCCTCTGCGCCGTGGGTCCTGGGTTCGATTCCCGGCAGTAGCACAAATTCCTTCCCAAGAAATATTTGTGCTTCTGGTTCTGGGTATAATGTGTGTGTGTGTGTGATGTTAATGTTACCGGCAACCACTATACAAGTCTTTGAACTTAGTGTGGGGCTGTGAGTGTGAAAGCGTTTGTATGTTTGTTTACTTTAAATGTATTGCAAGAAAGCAATATAATAAAATTATTAGAACACATTTACGACAATTACACACTCTTAGTTGATGGGCTGTTTTTTTTCTTAAAACGATTTGTTTTGAAATAGACAGCTGTATTGCTAAGTGTCATTTGATAATACTATTAGACTTTCTGCGAGCCTACTTTTAACCAAATCCGTTAAGCCGTTATATAGAGATACTTCGTGTGAAGCATTGAAGTATCACGTTGTAAAAGATAAAATCAGTTATAACTTACAAACTAGATGTAGTATTCATGAGAAAACTACATAATTATGTGCCTGCACAGTATACGCCTAACAGACTCATAGAATTAAATAAAAGTACATCATCCTTTAAACAAGACGCGAAAAAGAATACTAGAACTAAATAATACAATATTCTCGTTGCAAGTATGTCGCACTAACATGTTAAAATTACAACAGAAAAGGCAACAACTCAGCGACCTAAACTATTCTGGAATTCCACGTAAAAACAAAAAAAGAACTTATAACAGATTCCTCCCGCGTTCAGAATAGGGGCGCGCGGACGTCCCCGCGTCCCCTACTCATTTAGCTGTCGCAGAGTTATTTAATACTGCGAGTGACCCCCGGTTCTTGGACGCTGTAAATGTATTGAGCACATCTGCCGGACACTCGCAACTACAGAAAAAGCAATAAATACGAGAATTTAAATGAATCCCGATTGTACATGACACGGGAGATAAGACTCGACTGCTGTGCGAATCTCATTAGTTACTTATATCAAAGAAAGTGAATGAGGGTTGGTTGAATGTTAAACCGCCTCAGTCAACCTCACCTGCACGTGGTGCCCCTGTTGATCAACAAACGCAGCTCAAAATAACTTGCCCAAAGAAGGTTGACGGTATGCAGGCGGCCGGTCTAAAAACGTATGCCAAATCTTTTTACGCCTGGATTCACAAGTGAGTTTATAATGCGCCAATCCTACTTAATAGAATAAGTATAATAGAGGTACTAAAACTACTATGTATCTAAACTATAGTAAAGGAAAAACATACTAGACACACTACAACTACTCCGTTTCTATGTTTCTCTATGTTGACAAGGCATTTTCTCATGCTCGTCTCTCTAGCTACCTTGTACCGAAACAAGAGTTGTCGTTTACCATCGTCTTGAAGATTACCTCTAATCTACAAGACAATCCAAATCTTCGAGTAAAACATTGATCTTGGCAGGGGATAGCCAGCTATTGTTTGTTGTTTGTTTGTTTGTATAAAATTCTTGTATATGTATTTTATGGGGTTTAAATACATAACACTACCTTACCGCACCTCGGCAATCGTTAGAGCACACTGAACAGTGTCAAGAGTTAGTCTATAAAGCGCTATCATCCGATAAAGTTATCGTAAGTGACCTTCTGGCAATCTACAATATAAAACCTAAATCCACTGGAATAGAAACAACCGTCCTAAGTCAAAAGTGGATTCTCAAAGCAAAAGGTTAAAGAAGATAGTCCAGAAATAAGTATGAACCCAGTGTCCGTAATCTTTCAACATCTTAAATAAAATAGTCGGACCGGTGCTATATGGCCGGTATCTTATGAATTAAATATGAGCGCTTTATTCGATTCCCGAGTCCCTCGATATCTGATAATAAAAAAGAAATTTATCGCGAACACACGAGTACGAAGGCCCAGTCTCATCGGCCACTATTTTTTACGGCGCCGGCGTCCTTCCATCGGCAATCACTTCATAGCGACCCCTGTCCGAGCATTCGATGACAGAATTATTTATCAGTTTGAAAAATGACGGGAAATTGAATGTAGTCGCAATGTTTACAACGCATTTTCTGTTCGGAGTCCTCGGGGGCTGCTTCCCCCGCGTTCCGATGTCCACTTTTCAAAGAGACCGCTCGGACGAGGGTCGAAAAAGTGTCCCTAGAGTAAAAAAATACAAAAAAATGTGTATAAAATTGTATCTTGGCTCAACAAATGTTACATTACTTGTGTACGGTGGATTACAAAGAAACGGGGAAGGAGGCTGATACTTTATTCATTTTGTGTATAATTGTTTTGCGCCGTGGGACGAGGCGATATTGCTATGACGCAATCTATTTGAGTGACCCGCGCCATGTGTCGAAACCCACCGAGGGACTATCCACTACTTCCTCCTCTACTCTATCTATATTGAATTATCTGGCTGTGATAAAATAAGTTTGAGGAAACTTCGTAATCTCATAGTTCTGCTACATTTGCTATTTTCTTTAACGATATTGCATCATTCGTATTGTAACCCCGCTTTTTGGATAGTTTGTGTTTTGTTTGATGTTGATCCCTCTTATACTTCAGATCATGTAAATGAAACCACTGATTTGCGAACTATATATCGACGCATTTGTTCTAATTAACCATGAAAATATATATAATAAACCGTGCAATGGCACCATTGTCAATTTTTTTCTAATATAAACATATTTTATGATAATAAAAATTTGCTATATTAAATAATATTTAAACTTAAATTACATATACGGCCACATTATCTACCGCCCAAAGAATAAAATTAAAATTTATACGAATAGATGCTAACGAAACGCTTGTATGTCTATTTCTTATCTAGGCAAAAATAAAACGCCACTTTTTCACTTAATAATTTCATCTAAGGACACATAACATATAAAGACGTAACTCAATAGCGACGTGCGTATCACATATAGGTATAACGTATACACACATATAATGTATAGTCGACCGGTATATGTATTATATCGCCATGGCCGCTCGTAAAATTGTTTTATTCGCCCCATACTGCGTCGTAAAAGGCGTAATAACGCGAGGAGGTATCGTGGAAGCAATTACCGATCTGTTATAGTTTGTTACAAAGGCCCTTGTTTATTATCCTTTTATTATCAACTCATTCGACGAACAAGGACGCCGTTTAATTCAATACGTTGAACGTTCATTTAATTGTATGTTTATGGTATATATATTTTGGGATGTTGGATACAAGTCCCTAGGCCAAGACGTTCACCTCACAAAAAGTCAGTGAACTTTCATTTCAGATGTTTACAGATCCTGCTTTAAACTGTTTCAGAAACAATGTTGATGTTTCGTACTAAGCCAATCATTTTATGTGATATATACGTATGTTGATTGATGTGAATATGTATTAATTAAATTCCTAATTGCATTTGATTGATTCAGACAGTCTAGCGCCAAAAGAACAGCGAGCCTGTATCAAGACAAGTGTCCTCTTCACATTTCGCAACAACAATCCCTAATTGAAAGGATCTGAATGGCCAGTCGTAAATCAAAATTTGGTAGGTTCGACAAACACAGATGAAAGTTGCGCAACAAATCCTTGAGTTTCAGGTCACGATTCAGCAAAATCGACAAAAATAAAATCAAACGTTCCGCCATTCCCCGTCGAAATGGAAAATGTGATATTGGATAGAAAGAGCTCAAATGTCATCATAAGACGCTCTCATTCGATCGGGGCACATTTGTTATTTTGCTACGTGGCTGTTCTTTGTTGCTTGCAGGTAGCATTTATTTTAGGTTACAAAACGTTGGAAAAAATACAACTCAATATCATCAAGAATAAGGCTTATTCAGACTCGTAGGGACAATCTTAATAATAATGACGTTAATCAGTTTCGTTGAAGTTTACTGCTTTTAGAATTATAGTTTAGACTAACGACATATGTCTAATGAAATATTCCATTACTGTACGAATTAAGTTTTTCGAAGTAAACGTAAACATCGATTAAATTATATTGCTATCTACCAAACCGCTATGTAACAAAAGGAAACGGCGGATATCCCTCGCACCCCATTATAATCATAACCGAATATCATATCCCGCCCGCCCAACAAGGAAAAGCCAAGCATGCACCGCGCCGCCCGCCCTCAATATCATAACGAGCGGGGATTGGCCGGTATGAGATGATATAATATCATAACAACCTGCGATTGGGCGAGGGGAGACGGCCGCCCTAGCCCCTCGCGGAAAATCGTAAAGGTTAGTGCACTAGAAAGCGACATCAGCTGTGTAACAGCCTATAGTGGTTTAGCGGATATAAAGTGCGTCGTCATAACAAGTTTTACGTCGATGTGCCGACCTCAATAAATATGTCGGGTGGAGGCCCCGGGTCGGTCGAGTATGAGCGGTAGGAAACGCCGACCGCCGCCCGAGCCGGATCAATAATAATACTCGGCCATATCTGCAGTGGACTGGATCTGCTTGAGAAAGCGTCCCCGCCCTGCGCGTTCCGCCCGCCGCTACATAAACAATATAAATCATTTTCTCGGCGCTCTGAACCGCGCCATGACCGCACGCAACCCGCATCCGGCCGACCGACTCTAGGTAAGCTTCCGTGTGTTTACACCTTAATCTACCCTATTTCCGTTTCCTTCATCGGAATATAATTAAATCTCTACTTATGTATATTTTGTGCCGTTGCCATATGGAAGGTTAATCATGAGGGAAAATGCTATCTCGAGAGGATTTAATGAGGAAGAAAGATGGTGACGGCTATCTTAATTGATTTACTTTTGCAATTTCCCGGTTTGCTTCGTACGGGAGACATTAATGCCAATTAAAGTAATGTATTGGAAAAACATAATGGATGTTATTTCACTTAGATTGTTACTACGCCGTTTTAATGTTACTTCGGATGGTAATTAAGTACTTCATATATACTTCTATGTTGTCCTCATCATTTTAATACATAACATAGGTAAAGTAGATGTTAGTACATTAATTATGTGGAAATGTTAAAGCTACTAGCTATTTTATTCGGCGTGTAGATACATAGAAAGACGCTATTTTGTAGTGTGCTTTGGGGTACATATTATTACGGGCACATTTTTGCTGGTTCGCGTTGATTTTCTCTTTGCTTTTTGGGAAAGCTATTTCATTTTCGTACGCTACGTTGCCATTTAGCTAAGTGTTTTGTAACTAGTAGGAAATAATAATCATCGTATGTAGGTTTACTGGGATATTAGAGTTTTATTTATTTTTTGTTTGAAAGCTGGTGCTTTTCTATTGGTGCCATTTAAATTTGATCAAGATCTAATCAGTAGTTTTTGAGTTATCGTCAATAATGCGTGTTTAATACATTTAATCTGATCATGATACTGAAGATAAAGCGGTGAAGTTGGTTTTTTTAAGCTTTGCTTGCGTTTAATTATTACTTTAGTTTGACAAGCGCTTTACCTCAACAGGTATTCCCTCAAGCTTATCACTGATCCACATCAGTGATAAGCTCGAGCGTGGCAAGCACGCTACGCATTATGATTCTAAAATAATCCTACAACATAAAAATAACTTCAGTCCTCACAAATTTAATGTTCGCTTTTGATAGATTTGTGTTTTATTTCATTGTATGACTGAAACGTAGAAATGCAATGTGGGGGACGCATACCTATACAAAGGCTATCGATAGAGCTAATGGCAATGCGAAGCGGGCGAACTTTGCACAATTTATCAAATTGAGTTACCGAGGGGCAATATCGCAGAGCGAACGCAATATTGCAGCGCGTGACCGCGTCTGCAATACGCGCTCAATACATCGGCGGCGCCGGGCCCGCACGTCCGCCGCCCGCCTTCCCCGCCCGTCTTCTAGCCGCCCAACCCGCCCAACTGACCACCTAGATATTTAGCTAACAATGCCTCGCCGCGAGCGACGGCGACCTACCGCGCGCCGTCCCTCTTCACCGTCCTCTCCTACCGCCCGCCCGACAGGGACGCAAGAGCCTCCGGTCATCGCTATATTTATTGGCGACGCTCATAAGTACGCGGGTCAGGTTATAAGTTTCTACGAAATGAATGGCCGAGGCACGTAGGAGGCAGCGCCCGCCGCGCTTAACAAGAAAGCACCTCCACGAGAAACTTGGCAGGGGGGCACCCCCACTGGCGTTATAATTAAAAAACAAAAGAATACAGAGCCACTCAGCCTCCTGCCCGTCGATGTTCTTCGTTTCGACTTTCATGCGAAAAATGCAACGACTGACAATTAAATTCTAAGGAATTGGAGTTGAATTTATTTTATTGAAAAGAGTATGTTTAAAGTTTTTTTTCTTTTTGTGTCTGCACTTTGAACTTATTCATTAACTACGTACTTATGCCAGTTTTGCCCTAGTTTTTTGCTGTATAATAATTTTGATCGTCAATAAGTATTCAATCGAGATTAACTTTATATAACTATATCATTCTTCCGTACGTATGTATGTGACTCAACTCCTCCTAAACGGCTCGATCGATTGTGATATTTTTTTTTTGTTCAGCAATCCGAACCGATAAAACCCTAATGTTATTTTAATTTACGTGGGCGGAACAACTAGTAAGTCTATAATAATTTAATCAATATAACAAAAAGTAATTTTGTAGATATTACAACATACTTACAGCACCAGGCAATTTTACGAGAATCGAAATAAAAGATAACCTACTTTTTTCCCACAAATTAAACTTCGTTAAGCTTATTGGCATGATACTTATCTACTACTTACATGCGTTTTTTAAAAACATATGCATGCAGTACTAACCGGAATTTTGAAAATCAAAGTACCGCGTGGGACCGTGTTGCGCTTATTTCCTTGAGAATTAATTTTAACATACTTCTGATTTTATGTTGACATTCCTCAAGCGCGCACAAAGTGTTTTGCTTCCACGTTCATTATGCGCACTGCAAAGGAGTGGAAATCCTTGCCAGAGTTTGTGTTCCCAGATAAATACAATCTTGGAGTCTTCAAGTCGAGAGTGAATAGGTATTTTCTAGGCAAGCGCGCCACATCGTCGACCGCATCGTCACTTAAGGTGAGATAGTTGTCAAATATGTGCTAATCACAGTTAATAAAAAATGTCGTATTATTAGTTATAATTTTGCAAATATTTTAAAGATAACAATACTGACAGATATTATCCGTTAATTTCTCTCGCAGGAAGTCCTACAACCTTGGTGACAGAGTTTTATCTCTCTGACCTTTGAACCGCAGGAGATATATTTTTGTCTGCTACCCTAGAGAAAACCAGTTACCTCCCAACTAGCATTCCCACCACCTGAGGACGCGACCTCTTGACGATTCCCATTTGTGTGTTAGCTTTATAAGACTTGAAATATAAGTATAATGTGCTTCTGGTTATGGGTGTAATTGTGTGTGTGATGTAAATGATTCTTGCACCCACGATACATGTGGAGCTGTGGGTGTGAATGCGTCTGATTGTTTATTAATTTCCGGAGCAACAACAGAATTTTAATTGAGATACTGTATATTACCCATATTCAGCTAGTACCTATATATTCAAGATCCCAAATCATATATTACTTTAAATTCATAAGACCCAAAAGCAATTGGAAGTGGTTCAAATTAATCTTATAAATAAACCATCAGTCAGGCCATCCCACGTACGCGGTCGTCACAATTCATGCGGACCTATTTTACAAATACCTTCGAATCGTCCGCAGATGACCGCACGGTTTTATAATGCGAAGGCGCCCCCTCGACCCTCTCTCGCCTCCCTTGACCATCGACCGACAATTGTAAATGGCACATAAAATAAATGAATGTGCAGCGGGACTCGCCTCTGCAGCAGACAATATAAATTACGACCGGACGATTATATTCCGGCGGGAATGAAGCGTTTTCCTTCAGATGGAATATACACTTTACATCGGGGAAGGCTCGCCAGTAGCCAGCGGATCAATTCAGGCCGGTCGCCACCGAACGCGGCGCCCGGCTCTCGTTAGCCGTGCGTGTAATTGCCTACTGTTTTTAGGGAATGCTTTGATTAGACGTACATTTATAAGCATGTTTGTATTTTATTTCTACGTTAGTACAGTTGTGTTGTTTTTATTTAGATTTCCGGTTGTTTAAATTATTTTCTTGGCTGTCTGGTGTGATGAAATTCGTAACTTTATACACCTACACAAATAGCATGTGTAGTCAACTTTACGTAATATATATTCATCAAATTCGTAAACGAAACTAATCTCACATAATACAACCCTGACGAAGTTTCATCGTCCGATCCATAGCTCTCGTGGATGTACGAGAGGTATAGGTAAATTATTATGCTAACCATATCCAACGTATGCTGAGCTACTTACAGAATTATGCTCTGTCCGAAAGATCATTCAACAACACTTTATATATAGGCTTAGAATATACTGATAATAGCGAGCTTCTTTATATCCAATAATATTCGGAAAACTGTTTTTCCGGAGGGTCTGCGCCCTGCAATATTTTAGCTGTAACTAATGGCAAATTTCCAATAACATCTCATTAATCTCGTTAAGTGAAATTTATTGCTATATTAGGGCGGCCAGCGCCCGCTGATCACATAAGGTAGCGTAGTCCGTTCAGTTTCAAACTTGGGGTTTATACTTTGCGGGTACGAGATAGACTGTTAGTTAAATGTACTTAATACTCGTTCATTCACCCGTCTCTATTGTAGTACTTATTAAGTTATATACAAATGTGCTCCTATTTTAAGAACTTCCATATTTCTAGTAGCGGTTTTATATAGATTTGCGTTTAGAACCGCTCTGGATGCAGCTTTTACAAAGTACCTATGTAAATAACAAAAATCGATATAAACAAGTTTTATTATAGCCAATTTCATGCCTCAATGATCGATAAGTCAATAATTTATGTATTCATCGGTCATCGGTTTGCAGGTTTGCAGCAATTTGGAGGACATGTCTATTTTCAAGTTAAGGCAGGCACTGTATGAAATGAAATAGGCGATTTGATCTTCAAATTGCTCTGATACTCGTTGCTTAATTTCTCCGTTAGGATTATAATCAAGAGCGTGTCCTATGGAATGAGTCATTCGATATCACAGACCAGTCATTTGGTCAGCGTCGCAAAACTAATGACACATAATGACGACCGGACAGGCCGCTTTAGGGTGGCTCTCGACAATCTGAAACAACCTTTACTCCTAGCTGATATAGACTTTATTTCAAAGATATAAAGGTTTTGATGTATGCTTTTGAACCGTCGCGGTCTGCTAGATATCCACCCAGGGAGGTCTTGCGGGTGCAACGATGACCACCTGACCACCCTGACGCCGTAATTGGAAATCTCTGCATTAAGACGATTCTGTATCTAAATTGCTTGTGTCAAAATTGGATTTGTTACACTACTAGGTTTCACATATATTGACGGCACCTTTGTTTGGAGCTTAATCTTTGTCGTGGAACCGGGTTTTATTCCCGATAGGACACTAAAAGCACCTTCATTCCCAATATTACCGTTTTAGCAAAGGGCTTTAAAGAGCTCAGATGTATTAAAATTATTGTTATTATTTTGCAAAAACAGCAAGCAAAGAAATCTAAATTATCATCTTTTTAACGATTGATCCTCTGAAACATAAAATAAATCAAATCAATCGATATTTTAATCTGTTTAGAACTACGCAAAAAAAAATTATACTTTTTTTATATAATTCGATTGATCTTTTAAAGTATGTCTGGGTGGAAATAAAAAATAATAACCGTAGGGTAGGTTACGGTTATAAAAATCAATAATTATTAAAAGACCAATAACTAATAAAGTGGATTACATATATTTTTTGTATACCAAATATTAATTAAGTATGTTTTAAATGTCATTCACAATAAAGTTAGATTTTAGCAGATCAAATAATAGTGTCCCATTTTAAAGCGAGCCTTCTTAGTCCTTTCTTTCACAAATAAAATTATCTAGCTAGACCCAGGTTTAATAAAGAGGTTATTTAATATTGATCATTGAAATAAAAATAACTCTATATGCTATGACTACGTAAAATGCTTAGATATATACTTATTCGGTCTTACAAAGGTGATTTATTTATTTTTCGTTTATCTACGTCTTATTGGAGTAATTCAAAAGAACCTGTTCTCTTTCTATGTGTATTTGTTAAGTATTTCATTTCTGATTTAGCTTTCCTACTAATATTACAAATCCGAAAGTTGGTGTCTAAGTATTATATATTAGTTTCCTCTTCACGCTTTAACGGCTGAACGGATTTAGATGAAATTTGGAATGTACATAAATTATATCTAGGACTAATACATAGCTAGGCTTTTTAACTTGATAATAGCGGGCGAAGCTGCGGGACACGGCTAGTTTAATATATGTAAAGGAAGTCCTGACAAATCTAACGAAGACTCAAAAATTACTGATTTATTCAATTCATTTATTTTACTTTCATTTTTCTACCCTGCTTCAACAATTAAAGACAGATACAATCAAAGGTAAGTTAGAAGAGAAGGTTTAAAGATATGCATATTATTCCATAATTAAACGCAAGCAAACCTTAAATAATTGAAACACAACCAAAGCTTAAAAAATTCGACTTTACCGCTTATATTTTAGTTTTGAATTGATCGATTTTGATAAAATGTATAATATATGCAACCACCTCTGAAGTATAATCTACCAAACAAAAAAAACACCAAAATCGATTCATAATTGGCAGAGCAATCGCGTAACATACGAGTACAAAAAAAACCTACAGTCGAATTGAAAACCTCCTTTTTTGAAATCGGTTGAAAATGACACGACTCACGTCACACAAACCTACGACTTATGTCTATTACACATATTTTATTATGACGTTAAAAGATTCTAGAAAAACTGTGATAGAATGCAAACCTGATACTGCCTTATTCAGCAAGTGGTAGAGTCTAATTTTGAATGTATCTGTCTTTGAATCTTCCAGACAAGGTGCACCGGTCGGTGTACAGCGTGCCCCAGTGCACTGATTAGATACGAAATTATAGATGTGCAGTGCGCGTACGCAGAAAATAACGGGTAATAGCGCTATACGACCGCTAGATACGCTCACTGAATTGCACTATTCATCACATGTTTACGGTAGTTCCTTAATGTTAACAACGTTTATTACGCAAGTAAAATATGGAACGAACATCTACCTGATCTACGTTTAACAAATAAGGTACCACACTGCAACTTAAATAAGAAACAAACAAATGCATTCTCACAGCCTCACACTACATAGCCAGCATCCAGAAAGGAGCACATCGAAACCAGGACCCACGACCCAGAAGCCTGCCTGCAAAATGCGCCAACGGTCGTCAAATACCTAAGCTGCGTAGCCCTCTCAGGACTTTTTAGTACTGAACAAAACAGAAACATGAGAAGTATCGAAAGAGATATTATAATTTTCCCTCTAAAAACGGAATTAATACAATGCCAAAATACAATCAAGTTATTATTTGATGATAATTGATTATCATAAAATAATTCTTTGATATGATTTAAGATACTCTTATTTCAACAAAACATTAAGTTCTAAATTGTTACCAAAGCAAAATAAATATAATTGTTTATTTTAGACCTTCAATATTTTAGTTTTATTTTAACATCATCATCTAAATGTAATGTTATATGACGTATAATGAAAACATTCACATCTCACACATTTGAAGAGAACTTGTGTTCTCCCGGGAAATCGAACCCGATACCCCTGCTTAGAAGGCGAACACCCACCCAACTAAGCCATCGGGCATTTCAAATCAGAGTAAATTTTAATGTTAAATTGTTTATTTACTCGTATAGTTACTAGACACTAGTAAGTAAATTAATAGACACCTAAATTGTTATCGTTATAACTTAATTATGATTTAAAGTGGATACATTAAATATAGTAATATTGTAGGGTATAACTCTTTATTGATAAGCCATGTACCATCGTACATGACTGGGATATAGCATACATAATCTAAGGCACGTTACATTATGATAACATGATATTATATAAGCTAGGTTAATGACTATGTAATATGATTATTAATATAGAGTTGTTCTAGAGTAAAGACTCTGGTATTTCCTTTATTACAATGATACAATGATACAATTATTTATTGCAAAAATATGGTATACAAGGATGTCAAAAAATATTAAAGAACAACATATTTACCATTAATGGCATGCAACATATTTAAAAGACAATAATATCTTTACATTTAAGGTAATAACACAACTAAATTATATGTAATCAGACCATTTAATAAAAATTGTAATGGTTTTAAATTTAAATGTCAATATTAATATTATATAAAAGTTATTACTCTGAACAACAACAACTACATAAACAGCCATGCTAATATAATTATATTAAAATGAAATTCTAAACTACTCTTTACTATCTAGGTATTCCTTTACAGAATAGTAACATTTGTCTGTTAACCATAAACGCAGTTTACGTTTAAATTGAATTTCATTTAACTGCTTTAAATTTTGTGGTAAGCGATTAAAAATTCTTACACTCATACAAAAAGAGTTTCTATAACATATTTCTGTTTTTATATCTGGCAGAACTAGCTTCCTGGGAAATCTGGTATTAAAGTTACACACATCTTATATATTATGGTCATCCCCCCAGCACTAGGGAGGATACACTATTGTGGTGTTCTGCTATCACTGATTTCTGTTATTTTTGTCCACAGGACTCAAGAACACTTTGAACTTGTTCTTCTGTTCTGTGTTTTTATCACACTTTATCATGTTTTAATGTACCTATATATATATTTAAATTATACCGTACATATATTATAGGTATACCTACATCAAAGACCTAAATTACCTAAAAGCCACAGATGTTTTAATTTCATTTTAGTTATTATAGGCAATTGATCCGTGTATTAGAGCTATCTGGGTGTCTTTAAGTCTAAAGTGAATAGGTACCTTCTAGGGAAGCATGTTCTATCTTCGGCCGAATGTTCAGTTCCCATCTAGTGAGATAGTCAAATGCTTGCCTATCCAATATAAAAAAGCTGCATATTCACTTTGAATAGTTAAGTTTGTGTTGTTTTGATTGTATCTATAAAATGCAAATGTACATACAATAAAGAAATGAATTGCCTTTTTTATTATTAATTTTTGTAAATTAGAAAATGAATACAACGCTATAATGCACTTGATTTCAATAATTCCATTAACTAGCGCGTGCGTTACTTTCACTCGTATTACTGTTTCATTTTAGCTACGATTCCGATAAACGTATTAAAACATAATTACTACAAATATAACGTAAATTTACTTAGAATTGCACGTATTTCCTGAATCACATTAAACATGCCATGAAATTAGTTCCCGTTTCCGCTAAATCGCTAATTTAAGTAATCTTACTATTATAAAAATATTTTTTGTAAACATTTCGATTGAGATAGTGATAGACAAATTTACTAGAAGTTGTCTATTTGATACCCAATAAATTATGGAACATCCATTTTATCAAGTAAACCTCGTCGGAATTAGGCGAAATAGTGAGTGTAAAAGCGTTTATGTTAATGTGTATATATAAGTATATATAAACGACATTTTTTTTTCAACCCGTGTAGTATCGAAAAGAACTTTACAAGTAAAGTACAAAACTGTTTTAAGAAAACTCTTTGTTGGAAAATAACAATTTGGTAGGACATCAAAGTTACTGTTTTAGACCAATTTGTCTCATGATCTATCACAAAAACACTCTTAAAGCTTATATATATATATATATATAATATCCGTTATATCCTGTACTTCAATAAAAAAAACAAACAATTTACCATAAAAGCTTTTTTCTCTATTAGGCAAAATGTAGGCAGGCGTCTTAGTTCGGAGCCAACTACTAGTTTAGAATATTTCACAAGCATTCAACAGGTTTTAATAAAATATGTTTTAAAAATTGTACTTATTTAAAGAATTGCATATTGTTTAAGCAATCTTGAGACCCTTAATAGATTTTGCCAGTGAGTCAACATCCCAGAGGACTAGTTGTCCATCCATACCTGAAGTGCTGAACTTCTTAGTTTCAGCTTTCGTGCCAGTGTAGATATTTATGGAGGTAATGATGTTCTGATGGATGGAATCCAGAAGAGTGTCATTTGTCTCGTCGCGAGCCTGCTCATCCATCAGCTTGAACTTCGCCATAGCAGATATTCCTTTGCACTGATTTTTTCCCGTATTATCCATTTTGGCTACAAAGTTTATATTACTGCCATCATAGCAATAAAGCAATGGAATGCAGCTATGTCCAACACCAATTATGGACTTGTTTGAAATCCAAGTGCAACCCAAAAACGGTAGATATTCAGTCTTGAGTTTATACACAGTTTTACCTTGAGTAGCATCAGCTACATATATGGAACTGTCATGTCCCACCCATGCGACTTTGTTCCCATCAGCCGAAAACGATACGTCGTGTACCCAGCCCGTCCCCTCTGATGAATTTGGGAACTCGGCCAGTAGCTGTCCAAAGAAGAACTTAGACCCCCATGCATTACCTTTCGGCTTTTCCTCAACCTCTTTCACATAAGCAGAGAATACCCTAACTTTGAAATCGGCCGAGCCCGCCGCTAGTAGCATGTTATCTGGATGCCAGTCAATACTAGTGACAGTAGATCGTATAGGTCTTTTGATGTGTTTAGAGGACCACCAGTTATGTTCCTTGTCGAAAAAGCAGATGGCGATCAATCTAGCTCCAGATCCAACTGCAAATTTGTTTTCGAAGGGTGACCATTTCACGCAAGTTGCCGCCCGATTGATGCGGAGATGGACCATAGTGGTGATCCATGTACCTTCAGCCGCTTGCGTCCACACGTATGCATTGCGGTCAGCTGAGCAGGTAACGATACGATTGGTATTCGGTGCCCAGTCTATGCTCAGGACTTTCAAGTCATGATTCACGAACTTGTTGACCTGCTTCCAATCATTGCCATCTTTTTTGTAGACATGGACTTCATTGTTGTTAGGCGAGAACGCAACTTCTGTAATTTGTTTAAGACAAATAATGTCAATCACATGCTTATATTAAAAAAGTACTGAACGAATTATTCAAAGGATGGACGAATAATTCAACAATCAATTAATTTTATAGCATAAAAACAGGAAAACTTACGAGTTCTATTTTTGTCCCATGCATGACATGTTATCGGCGCGCATGAGTCATGTAAAGTTAGCTTTTGCGACATATCTTCAATCTGAAATCAAATAATTTAATGTCATTTAACTCTGAATTACATTGTTTTATTAAGCTTAGATTTCACATAGAAATTGCCAGAGAATACAGCAACTTACTTCAACTTTTTGAAGTCTGCAGATCTGGAACTTCTGAAGGAGGACCCGGTGAATTATAAATAAATAAAGAAGACAACAAATTCGCGGACTCTGGCCAGTCAACGCAAATTTCATTAATATTAATCAAGAAGTCATAGATTTTAAAACTGACAGAGGATAATTTATGCAAAATAAATGACACGAAAACGTATATAACAGCAAACACGTCGACAACGTGTGCACGGATTGAATGAATGAACAATGTATTATAAGGACCTTTATTGTTATTAGTCCTGATTTTGTATGTAATGATTCATTCACTGAACACACAGTGGTTACGTTTTATTTTTCCGTGGACATAAAACTTTTAACAACAAGACATACTGTCCAACGTCATCCATTTAGTGTTGAAATATTTCCAGTTCGCTTGAAGCGTTTCGCTTATACGTTTATCATTCGTATATGGAAGGAGTGGAACTAATTGACTGCGTCTTTATTCCCAGAAACGGAAATAAGAATTTGGGTGTCTTCGAACCTAGAGTGAAACGGTAACTCCTAGGCTAGCATGTTCCATCTTGATCGCATCATCACTTTCAATCAGGTGAGATACCTCTATCTCACCCTAGGGCTAAAGATGAAGCAAACTTTCGCTGAACTGCCCGTGGGTTCAGTTGGTTGCGCGTTGGACTTCTAAAAATATCGGGGTATCGGGTTCGATTCCCGGCGAGAACACAAGTTTTCTCCCCGAGTAAAATGTGTTTCTGGTACTGGTTTTGGTTGTTGTTGATATGAATGTTTTCGACACCTACGACACCTACGGCTGTAAGTGTGAAAGCGTTTGAGGTAAAAGTAAAAAATGTTTATTTCGTTGATTATCGTTTACAAGTTGCAGCTCTAGTTATCAAAATGGGTGTGAGTAACCCCCGTATCTTGGTAATCAATTCCTTCCTGAGCATTACATTTAGTAGGTACTTCTTATCTAGGTCGTTAAAACATTAAATAAAAATTAGATTAACGAACAAAATTGAAATCAAATCGCTTACTATTATTACATTACTACTCTTTCGCCTGGAACAGAGAACTCGCGCCTACATTTTGCCTAATAGACAAAACTTTTTCGGTTAATTGCTTATAACTTTTTTTTCTTTATAATATTTGTTTGATTTCAGTATATTTTGTTGTTTAATTAGAGGATACAAATAATATCCGTTAGGTATATAACGGATATTATTTGTAAGTTTCAGCGTTATATATGTTACCGTTGTTGATATAGGACAAATAAGACGGAACAAAATAAGTCTCAAAGCAGTGATTCTGATGTCCTACCAAATTATTATTTTATAACATAGATTAAAAAAAACGGTTTCAACTCTACTTCTCTGCAAGTGGAGTACGAAACCGTTTACAGATCCTATGATCGGTTGAGAACAACAATATATAATTTACTGAAGTCCCAACGGATCTTAAGATCAGTTGGGAAGAATAATATATAATTGATTTTAGTTGCAACTGATCTTATGATCAGATGGGAACAACTGCTATGATCGGTTAATGTGAAAATCCGATACTATGATCCGTTGGGAAGTACCCGTTTTTAATATATCTACGATCATTATACATTTATTATTGTGTTGCATGTAACTTTATTTTTAAACTTATTGTTATTTTTATTATTTACCATGGAACGGAAAAACTAACCAGAACGAGGTCGACAGGTGAGCGGAGGACGGCAACTAGAAATGAAATTGATGAACTTTTCTCGCTGCAATAATGGCTCTGGCACGTACGGAAACTTGTTCACATAACGCTGGTCCACAACAGGGTTGTTATACCATAGAACACTACTTAAACATAAACGTTTACGCTTTCACAAACACAGCCCCACACTATATTCGATGACTTATTTTTTTTTTTTTATTTGTGACAGGCTAATGTTTGACCACTATCTCACCTGATGGTAAGTGACGATGTGATCGAAGCTGGTAAACACACTAGACCTGGAATACGCTGGCTCTCAAGGATAACTGCCGGAACACCGTATTTGGCTTGGCGGCAGACTTTCAACTTGATGGTGGTAAGCTACTTTGGTAGCAAGCCAGGCGAGCAACTCACAAAATGCTCTACCACCTCTTAAATGTCACCTGATTGGCACCACCCGGGGACCACGTGTAGGGAGTCAGACTTAAGGGGTATCCTCCTACGGACGTGGGTGACTTATGTCGTGGGTGCCGGGGATATTCACATCTCACACACAATTGCACCTCTAGGTGTAATGTCTCAAAGGAAATTTGTAGTAAGAGATTTTAGAACCAGATTCACAAATTTCCCTCAAGGAGAGAGCTTGTGTTTTCGTATTTTTATTTTGTTATTAATAATACTAACCTTGGCAACAACGTCTAAACTTACAATATCTTTGGTTTTTACCTCGTAGACCGATAAGTTAGGGTGGTTCAGCACTTTGTCCGTCTTTTCATCCGTCCGTCAGTCCTACCATCCGTCTATCGGAGGCATCAAGCGATAGATATTATGTAAATATGGCCCAAAGCCATACATTGTAAAGAAAATGATATTCCTGAAAAAGTAGATGTGGCACCCATCATTTTTACTTTTTTTATGCACTTCGATGAAAATAACTTTCCAATATAAAGTATAAAAACATTGTATAATAAACAATCCATGTTGGAAAATAACAATTCGGTAGGACAAAAAAGTTTTTTAGACTTATTATGTCCCGGGGCATCAGCCGTTTTTGAGATAGACCCCGGGACAAAAGGTCTAAAACAATTACTTTAAGGTGATATCAAATTATTTTTCAACATAGATTTTTATAAAAACGGTTTCGTACTCAATTAGAGTACGCTCTTTTCAAAGGTACTCATCACAGTCAGAAAAAGAAATTAAGCAAAAACCTTTAAGCACTTCTATTAACCTCAAACGTTGTTCTATAAACATAATTTTTATGCGAGGTCTAAGTACGGGGCGACCTACTAGGAGCAAATTCTATGGAAATATTAGAATATGATTTTCTACGGAGATACTAGACACTCTATAAAGAAAGGGAAAACAAATGAAAGTAAGTAATATGATATCAAAAAACTCTCTGTCAAGAAAATATTAATACCACTTGAGAAAAATTTACTCATTTGCAAAATAACTTCGTTTTTATTGATTTGCTCATATTTTTGACGACCCAGTTAGCGCAGTATGCGACTCCGCACCGCGAGTCCTGGGTTCTATTCCCGGGAGGAGCAATTTTTCCTCGCAAGGGGCATTTGTGATTATAATTCTAGGTGTTATTATGTGTGTGATAAATGTTTCCAGCTCTCACGAAACAAGTCTATAAACCTAGTTTGGGGCTGTGTGTATGCGTTTAATTCATTTTGACAAACCTCATAGCTTTTTATTAAGGCTACATTGTTAACTAGAACAATATAGTCAGTATCAAATACTAGTACTTTAGGTATAGATCTAAAATACTGGTCCCCTCATCTTACTAAAAAGCAACCAAATTCGCACCCAAAAAAAATGTGTAGCTTGTAGAGTCCATACTAGGGTTGCAAAATTTCATTAACAGGCCGTTGGGCAGTTATAAATAAAAGATGTCTACCTCAATGGGAATTCTCAAAATTCATGTTTTCTTTTTGGACACCCCTAGCCTGACAGGGTCCGGCAAACGGGGAAAAGAAGGGGGCACATCCAATATAAGAAGAAAATAGGTTTATGTCCGATACTTTGACCGCTCGCCCGTAAAGTAACTTCGCTATACGAGTCACGTACTATCATGTTCTATAGCTATTACTAATACGTTTGTTGTTTGATGTTTCGCTATTATTGTTATGAACGAATCAGGGAGAACATTGTTGTTGTAAAACTAATTGGTTTCTGAGAAGGATATAGAGATGAAGGAACATGCTCATAATACTACTTTTGGTACGTAAAAATATTAGAGTAGTAAATATTAAGACGTATATCATAGATCAAATAGATTAGCGTACCTATTCTTATTGTGTAGACAAAAAGAATAATGCAAATTGGTAAATAAGCGAAAATAATATTTCTACAAATAAATTTGAGAGCCTGCGTATTCCAGGTCTAGTGTGTTTACCAGCTTCGATCACATGGTCACTTACCATCAGGTGAGATAGTGGTCAAACACAAGCCTGTCACAAATAAAAAAAAAAAAAAATATTGCGGTTAGGAATGTGCAAAATAACGAACGGTAAAAATGTAAACAGAAAATTATCTACAGTGAAAATAAATTATGGTAAATTTACTGACCAACCGTCTAAACTGCAACGATAATGCGTAATCGCTTTTTTTTTTCAAATTACATCTATTTATAGAGGTACATAGGCACCTATGTTAGATAAAAATGCATCAAAAGTATATCTTATAAATCTTATAAAAAATCTCTTTTAATCTTATTGGAAAAGTGCTTTGATCGAGAGTATTCTTAGTAGATATGTCTGGTGACCGATTTTCACCAGACATAGGTAAGAACGTTCTGACGTTTTCAATATAGAAAATAAATAAACAATTGGGTATATCCAACATTTTGATTTTCTCTCTTTTATATATTCATATGGATTTATTGCGTCATATATCTACATTACATAGATGTTACAGAAGCACAAATTCAACATTTGGCAGGGTATAGCAATATAAGTATACTACTTAGCAACAAGTTACAAAAAATGTATTATAAATTACAAAAGTTCACTCACGATTATATTCTCGCATTGTTACGAGACTAATTTCGGAACAGTCGGTGCTCCTTCATCAGTTGAGTTCGCGCGTAGACCATCCGGCGTCTCAGCATATAATATGTTTGCTTGTTTTTTCTAGAACTATGATATATCCTTTCCAGGAGCCTTTAGAATCCAAATTTGATGATATTCTATTGTTTGATCTGTACCCTGTCCTTAACGCGATCGAAGCCGCAGGGCACAGCTAGTAATAAGTAATCATCCATTAGAAACATAATAACGACCTCTACCAACTGAAACAGGTTATATATTAAGCTCACCAAAATACCCTCCATTTGCCGGCTATCTCCACAAGTCTATGGAGACTTCAGGCCATGGGTGGTGGCCTAATTCGAGGGCTACGACGTAGACAGTCGACAGGCATCAAGTATTGAAACTACATGCACCTGAGCTAAGGATATAGTATATATTGATATTAGCTGCTGGATAGACTGACCGACTCCCGGGAGACAGCCTGCCTCATGCAGAGACGCGTTTATATACTTACTCGTGAATTATCTAGGTACTTATAGGATCAAAATGGCGTGTCTATACTAATCCATATACTATATAGGCATACATAGGCCTATATAGACTGGTACTTAAAGTATAAATATGTCATATACAAGTCACAAACATAAGTAATAGCTGTATAAAAGAAGATAATGTGGTCGTCAATCTCTTAAATCTACTGTAATTACATCACCATCAATAGCCCAATATGTTAAGATTCGGGGCTTTTTCTAGAGAGAGAGAGAGAGAGAAGTAGAAGAAGGATCCAGGCCGTAATCTATAAAGCCTAGTGCGAGTAGATGGTCAACCACGAGATTCAGATCAACAAACGGTATGAGTATTATTTAAATGAATTCTGGTTAATTCTTTATTAATATTTTTAAATTTATACATAGGGGGAACCGGCCGATCATAAAAACTCTTGCTATACATGGATTTACATGTAAGTACATATAGTTCTGACCCCACCCGTTGAAGGAAAGACAAGTAGATATTAAAGATCCTTAAATAGGAGCAACCATTAAACTAAAGTCACCCATCTCACTACTGGCAGCAGTTAGTGACCGCCCAGGACCCAATGGAATTTTACAAAAGATCTTCGGTCAGAGGACACTTTACCATTTGGTTACGTGGTAATATAGTCATGACTAATGCCATCAGGTATCTGACTCCATGCAAGACTGCCTTAGCTTTAGTATATAACAACAAATGAAAACTTGCAGTGCCTATAATTGGCATAAGTAATATTAGTTGGAGTGCAACATGTCTCGATTAAACATTCCGGAAAAGGCATTTTAGTCTGCATCTGGTTACAGTGTTTTAATCGTGCAAGGTGGAAAGGGAAACACGCTAATGAAATTGAAAGTTTGAGCCGGCCAGCAGTAAAAACCATCAGATTGTTTAATCAGTAGTAATTATTTTGTATTCTAAGTAGCACTAAATAACGCCGCGTGCTTCCTAGACGCCCGTCACATAAAGTAACAAAATAAACTGAACAGCAGTATATCGTCGCAAAAAGTCGGAAAACTAATCAACTGACACGCAATTCCTAGCGCAGAAATGAAGCGGACGTCACCGGCGGCACACCGCTTAATCAGCGTCGGTCCGCCCGCCCTATATTTGCGTATGCAAAGAGACGCCAGCCGCATTAACGATGCCATATAGCCAGTCTAGCGTGCAGCGATTGGGCAAACACATATCTGCATTATAAACAGAGTTGGGTGCCTCACAAACGCGGCTGTGGTCGGCCTCTGCCGGCGCACGGCTAATCAACGGGCTGACCTTACCGGCCCAACAAACGCACCGCACTTCGCCGCTCCTGTAAAATGGCGCAGTCTGCATAGTTTGCCGACGAGCAAACTAACGTTTCATTAGAATTACCTGCGTCTATTCTGACTGAGCTTAATATGAGCCCGGATTGTACCGAGCTGCTTTGGTACAGTTACGAACAACGATCGAATCGGTACTACTACTACCTTTTACGATTTTAGGACGTCCGGAATCCGGATACGATAAGTAGAGTCCGTATGCGAAATCTTCGAACCATTCTTTCGTGGATTGTTTTTTGTTATTCTTTGCTAGGACTGATCAATAAACTAAACGCACTTAAATCCATGATATCGTGAACTCCTAAACGACAACTATTAAGCCCTGTCACTCTTCACATCTAACTTCAATAGATATCGAAAATTAAATTATAATGACAATTGAATCAGAAATAGAATATTTTTTTTGTGACAAAACATAAAAGACACAAGAAAGGCTGAAAAAAAACAGTTTGTCACAAATCGGCTCCAACTCAGCATAATACTGGCTGTACTCCAGCGCTGGTTTCCGCTGGAGCCGTTTGGTGAAGTCACGGCACAGACATACAATACACACACAGGTATGAATTAACAAAACAATGAGGAAAAAACACAAATTGATCAGTTACATTATTTAGGAAGGTCAGAAACAATAGCAAGATTTTATTTATTTTAGGCTTGGCCAGCTTATATTCCAATTGTTAAATCTAACATCTATTAAGCAAACGTTGAGAAGTGAAGACTTGCTTATAATATAAGTAATAGATAAGTATCTCCACTCAGACCACAATAATATTCAGCTATCTAGGTATGTGTACTACCTATATAGCATCATTCGTGCATGTGCAGTGAATCGATTACAACTTTCTACTTTCCACGTGCATAACCGTAGCGCCTTGCGCCCACATTAACGGAAAATCTCGACACATTTCTTGGACTCTCCTGCACTAGAGCGAATAAAGAAAGCGGCTTATGCCAATAATTAAATAGCGTATTCAATAAACGCACGCATTGCAACAATTAGCAATAAATCATTGGAGATCATACTTATTATTTTGGTCGTGATGATTTATGGTATTCAAAATGACATGCGATTGTCGCATAATAAGTAGTAGAATGTACCAAACCTTTGCATCATATTTATGTGCATCTGTATAATAAATTAAACTAGAAGTCTTAAAATGTATGCAGAACATAAAATCAATTAAAAACTGTTAATTTAAATACATTTTCATTCATGTTATAATACAATTAGTGCCTACAATTACTTTCGTAGGCGCCAATTATTTTGCAGTAAAAAAGTTAAACATGCCGTTATAAGTACCTACCTTAATATACATTTACCTTTCCTTATCAAAATCAGTTTGTTTTTTCTCAATGCTAATGGATTAGCATAGATATAGCTCTACAACTTTTAGATATTCTCTCTCGTGCAAGATTAACAATTGTATTTTAAATAATTTAGCTTCAGTTATATTAATTATAATTTGATATTACCTCTGTACCCTATTATAATAATGCATCAGGCATTCTAATTACTATTAATATACCGTCGTATATCATATTTCGGTCGTCTTCTGTTATATAGGTTATCAAATAATTTGTTATTAAACCACCACCTACTTGACTAAACCACGTAGAAATTTGATTGAAAATGAAACCAGATTGAGTGTAACGTTTTTTATTATCTCTTACATCACTTTAGTAAATTAATTTACATTTAATATACAACAGTTGTCACAAATAAATAAATTACATTAAATAATTTACTGACATAGATCTGAGATTGAGAGTGGACGACCTTATCGTCTGAGGAGGATGTCCACGGACAGTACTTTGGTTTGAGGTTTTTTTTGTGTGTAGGCGCGGCGGTGCGGGTCCGTGCGGTCCCGTGAGGTCCCGAGCGAGTGCTTGAGAGGTCTGCGGGCCCTTGAGGTCCCGTTGTGTCTCAAGCGAGCGCTCGTGAGTGCTGCGGGCTCCCGCGGCCCGAGTTCGGCTCCAACCGGGCGCCAGCTACGCGGTCGCAACCGTCGTCTCACCGCCATATGTGTACGGATCCACCGCGCCTGTTTTCGCTGGCCTCACCACATACAGATTCCGCCTTCGAATTAAAGACTAGAATTAAAAAATATTGTATTAACACATGCACAAAACAAAAGACAAATTTTACAATTTCAATTTAAATAGTTCATTCAAAGCTCCATTGAACTCACCTATGGTGTCCATCTGCGTGAACCTGGAAGGTAGTCTCTCCGCCCGCACCGTCGTGGCTGAACAGTTTCTTGAGCGCGATGATACCAGCGATGGTGAGCGCCACCTTGCTAGCAATGAGGGCTTTACCGGCAATAGCTGCAAGGGTCTTCAACGCCATACCTCCAACGATGCTGATTGTCGTGAAGATGCCCAGCAGCAGATAAGGCAGGACTTTCTTGCCTGTAAAATAATAAATAAATTATAAAATCGATTATTTCTAAATGTGACAGTAATAAATAATTGTTCAAACAATTACAATCATACTGACCTCTACCTCTACCCTCCGTTGCGAGATCCATATTGACATTATGTGTGCTCATTAGTTGCTCGAACTTAGAGCGCAACATGGTGTCAAGCTTGTCTTCGGTCGACATCCCGGGGAAGAAGCGAGGTTCCGCGACCGCTGCGGGTGCGTCGGCCTGCTTCACCAGCGTCAGGCCGTCGGTGAGCTGTACGTTCTCCTGTACAACACAAAACATATTAGATATCCCACAGTTCACAGCACACAACACCCGACACTAGCCACAAACTGGTTCACCTGCTCCACTGCCCTCGTGAGAGCCGTCAGTGCCTTGCCCTTCAGACACATGCTCATCTGTTTCTGCGTACTGCAGTCGTCGTAAACCTTCTGCAAAATGGCGAACTCTGCAGAAGGCCACCAGGAGCCTTCCTCGGCCCTCCCACTGTCGATCTCGTTCTGTGCGTAATCTTGCGTATCCATCCTGCGGGATCTCCGTCCGTGCACATGGCCGGAGGCGATGGCCACACAGATGACGGACACGACGTATATCCGGAACGCGGTACACATTATGATTTATTTCACACACAGCACTAAAACTAAAAATCGACGTGTATGAGGGTGGTCTAGTGGCAACTGGCGGCCGGTGGAGCGGGTGAGAGCTTATAACCGCGCGCCACTTCGCCGTTGAGCACCACCAAACATCCGCTATTCCGCACCAATTCTCCGCACGCGTACTTACGTAACTGAACTTGAAAATGATCGAGAGCCATTTTCCAAGTGAATTTCTCCGATAAAATGCACGGCAAAAAGCGAGACACATATCTGTTGCCAGTTGCACCGTGCATTGTACGCACCTGGTTTCTGTGTGTGCGAAGTTGTAATTACAGGAGACTTCGCGTGTACTGCGAGGACTGTTCAGACTCACGTTTCACTAGACAGATTTCAGTCGATTTAAGGCACTTGTATACGTAAGTAGTGCACTTGATTCGGGCTCTATAGGCGCGTGCGCAGGGCACAAGGTTGTCTTGCGCTGTTCACGTTATACCAAGTAGAAGTAGTCCAAAAGTTCGAGGTCGTCTCGCCTGAGGATGCTAGTCAACTCGTATGCGTCGTAAGTGCACATGACTATGAAACTGTGTTCACACACACTTGTAAGAAAGTAAAACTGCATTCGACTGTCGGTATATTATTATTTAATTACATATTTCACTCTCTTAACATGTCTAAATATAGTTACTTAACTTTGTAAATTAAAATCCTGTTAAGAGAACCTTGGAAAACTGAAATATACTCGTATGTAGGTAAGGTGAGTAAGGCTGATGAGAAATGACACAAATTCATATTGGAATACTTGGAGATCAAAAATAGACGTTCCAATGTTGTATTCCATACTAGCTCTGACCAGTCTATGATTATGCCAGCTAACGTACAGCTACAGTCTGTATAGTGTCTGGTTATTAATTAATTTCCCCGAAGAGATGCTTTGGATCTTTCTCTGCAAATACCTTTTTAACTACTCAGACTTATTTTAAGAAAGAGAAAAATGGTTTTATTTAAGGTTTTTATGTATAAAGTCTTTGTCGCGATCACGCGGCGTAAATTAATCCCAAGGAAGAGCATCGTACATGCCTAAAACCTTAGGTCGCCAATATCGATTAAATGACGTGACTTGTAGACGTTTTCAATAATGTTATAATGTAGCTACAAAGTTAACAAAATGCTGTATAATAAATTAATCAGTGGATTTGTAGCAGTTCCGCAGCATTTTTCGGTAGAGATGAACTGTTTTCTACAGATTCTAGTTTAATACAACTTCTATTCAATTCAGATACAACACCTAATGTAATGCTACATACACATACATATGCTTAGCGTGATATTTTATGACTAAGTTCTGAAATTCAACCCTTCTTCGACAGTTCTCTTTTGATGTAGTAGGTACCTATTCAAGCAAAAAGAACATCAGATGAGTAATCTTATTCATATTTTGCATGAATGCAGCAAACACGATCGCGGGAAATAGACCGCGAGGGACACCTTAGCATGAATTAATATGTGGCAAAACTTTCTCGATACGGGAGATGTAGCTGATGTAGCCACATTTTCATTATTGTATTTTAATGAGACGTTTAAGAACATCAGCGACGTGAATACATGTTCACCGTGTATCGATTGCCCTTGTCTTGAACAGTTTTGTTGTGCTACGTTGGTACAACGCTACGTATTTTAGCGTAGCTTCTCCAAACTCCTCTTAAAATACCGTACCAGCAGTACCATACCAATTACTAACTTTTTCTTTAAATGCCGACTGTAATCATCGCACTATAATACTGCCAATGTCGCGTGTAAATAGGAAAACAAGTATTTGTATAAATATTTGCCCGGTAACTTCAAGTTGCTATTATAACCGTAGTATAAAGTTAGCTAATAGGTAAGTTAATCAAACAAAAAATAATTTTGAGAATCAGTCCACAAAAATGGGGGAAAATCGGTGAACATACATTAAAAAAAAACACAGTCGAACAGAGAACCTCCTCTTTTTTCGGAGTCGGTTAAAATAAACTACTATATATCTAAACTACTTATTTACAATTATATTTTGGTTATTATATATAATATGTATATGAGAATATTTAGAGATGGAGTGTATACGATAGTAAAAAGAAACTTAAAGAAAAAAGGACGGGGAATTTTAGAAGGAAGATCATACTTATTTATTTTACAATTTCATTTATTCAGATTAAGTAATCTTATATAAATGGAACTTATATAAATGGATGAAGCCTAGAACGGTTGAAAAATACAAGATGAAGACCAAATCTAATTTACACAGCGAATAATAAACTAACTGCGCCAGCGTGCAATTAAATCTTATTAAAAATCTAACTTATATTTCGACATCAATCGTTTTGACTTTTGATGGACGACGGCGTGTGATTTGATCTCTAAGATCTATTTTCAATTGTTATTTACACTACATATAAACCACGATGGCTTTTACCATTTCAATAACTGCTACTGGCTTTGGCTAAAAGAAAATCTTTTATAAGCTGGTGTGTACGCACTCCCCATACCTACCTGCCAAATTTTAGCTTAATAGATCAAGTCGTATTTGCAGATTTCGCAATTATTATATATAGTCAATAAATTTCACTTTTCAACAAAAAAGGTGATTCTCAATACGACTGTATGTTTATTTTTTGTATGTATGTTACGCGATATCTTCGCCAATTATTATGAATCGATTTTGATGATTTTTTTGTTTGGTAGATTATACTTCAGAGTAAGTCTCATATAAATTTTATCGAAATCGATCAACCCAAAACCAAAATATAAGCGGTGAAATCGGTTTTTTAAGCTTTCCTTGCGATTAATTATAATAACTGCATTTTGCTTGTTCTAAAATCTTAAATAATAATCAAACAATTCTTAAATAAGAGGTTATGTTTACAAAAAAGTGTAAAATAAATAAATAAATCAAATAACGGTCTAGTTTTTCAAAGGGTCCTGACTATTACTAGAGTCTAGACTAGACTAGAGTCACTATGTTCCGCATTACAATTTATTTGACTGTTTTTTTGATTAGTTAATTTATTTTAAAAATTTTCATATCGCAGTCCAAATCGAAAATTATAAAAGAGTAGAATTCAATAAAGATTCACGGTTTAAATTTTTTCTATAAACCAATTCTTTTTAAAAACTTTGCCAGGCAAATTATATATCAATCAATCAGTGTGGCCTAATATGGGCAGAGACAAGTCGCGTGAAGATAGTTCAGAATCATGATATCAGTCATGCTTGACGCTACTTTTATGAGGTAGTCAATTGAATGCCGAACCAAATATCTAATTTAAATAATGATTTGTGGAAATGCATAATTTTCTAGTTTTTTTTTAATAAACGTATTTGACTAAATAAGCCCATCCGACTGCATTATCAGACTAGCTCTATGGTA
The DNA here is from genome assembly GCA_948107665.1 of Lomographa bimaculata. Classification (NCBI taxonomy): domain Eukaryota; kingdom Metazoa; phylum Arthropoda; class Insecta; order Lepidoptera; family Geometridae; genus Lomographa; species Lomographa bimaculata. The sequence continues at coordinate 11,599,362 of OX403587.1, read as the reverse complement.
CCATATCAATGATTGTCGTCGAGTTGAGATGCAAAATTTCAGCACAATCAAACCAGCAAAATATTGAAGCGGGCAAATTATAATTAAAAATTTGAACCGGACAGTCAAGCGAACACAGTGGTCAAATAAAAGCTAAACAACGAAAGGATTGTTTGCAAGTCAATTTGCAAACAATCCAAAAAACCAGAAAGTCAAAAGTGTGAACCTTCTTTTTATGTAATTTTAATTTTCTTCATGTTGATACCCTACTCGACTAAACTATCGAGTAGGGTATCAAAAAAAGTATTTTTTTTTATTAAATTGCTTTTTCACGCCAATAATCCAATTTTTTCAAACACCTTTATAAGAACAAATAGGTTTAAAAGACGAATATAACAATAACTTCTGTCAAAATCCATCAAGCCTTTTGGAAGATAATAAAATATGTAATAAAAAAATTAAATTACTATTTCGCGCCAAAAATGTATTTTTTTTTCAAACACTTAAAATAATTATTTAAGGACACGTAGGTTTTATAGACGAATGTAACGATACCTTCTGTCAAGATCCATCCAGCCGTTTGGAAGTAAATAAACTAAGTAATAAAGAAAATTACAAAAATACATACACGATACAACTCTTCCTTGGCAGTCAGGTACTAAGCATTTTGCGAATATAGTACTTTTTTTTTGAACGGACTACTAGTACTTTCTGTGCTGTAGCCTCTGCAGCGTCACCGGATGGAGAATGAAGTGAGAGAAGAGAGAAGAACAATACTTGATCTCTATGTAATATAAGTTAATACTTCTTAGGAAGCAATATAATTCATTGACCTTTCGTTGTAAAGCACCTTTGTGACTTCAAAAGATTTTTAAAGATCTAGCCTTTAAAAGATTTTCAAGTCTATATACCTATATCTTTGATAACAAACGCGTATATATGTAAAGTTTTTGCATGTAATAAAAATAATACATACCTACTTTAACTAATTGGTAAAAACAAAAGTGAAAGAAATTGTCAGAAATATTATGAAGAATTTATGTGGTATGCGTGTAGGAAATATCTACGGAAATAGTAGATTGGTGGTCTCAATGCTAAGTATCCAACACGCACAAACAAAAAGGTAATTTTTCCGCGGTATTTAGGCATGTAGATATAATATGTAGCTATTACGTAAGTTTCGAGAGCTAGGTAGTCTAAATTTAAACTGCCGCGAAAGTGGTATAATTAAACGCAAGCAAAGCTAAAAAAACCGACTTCACCGCTTGATCTTCGGAGATTAGATGTTCTAAATACGCATTATTGATGATATATCAATAACTACTGATCAGATCTTGATCAAATTTCAATTGGAAAACAACATCTTTCAAACAAAAAAAAAATCTTAAAACCGGTTCACAAGAAGTTAACTTGAAACACACATAAAAAATATAAAAAATACTTGAGTACCTCCTCCTTTTTGTGAAGTCGGTAGAAAATGGCGTTGATGATTTTGAATTATTTTCCAAAACTAAGTGATTCTTCGAGTGTTAAGTTGAAAAACGCTATTTTCGCTTTCGCTCCAAATCTCCAATATAAGTTTTAGTATTAGGGCATGACTCGACTTAGACTGTGACTTGTGACTAGGACTTATGTTATGAATTTAACTTAAAATATTTTATAACTTGACACTGGCTAAATGCACAAGATTGCGAAACCAAAATTAAGAGAAAAAATGCCGCTATTTTGTCTTTTTTTTATTTTGGATTCGCCATCTTTGTACATTTAGCCTGTGTCCAGTAATAAAATGTTTTAAGTGTGTCACATATTTCGCAAAAGAAGTCCTAGTCACAAGACACATTCAAAAGAACGGCTGTAATTTTACGAATCTGGCAGTAGTCATTAACTTTCATGAGTGCCACTTTGGGGCCCATGTGAATAAACGGTTTGATTTTGATTTAATTATCACAAGTTTTGCTAAAAAAATAACTACACCGCCATTTATTCAATTTCGCTGCAAACCTATACATTCTAGTAATATATTGTTATATACGTAGGTAGGGTACCTACGTAACAATATATTAGAATGGAGGGTAAGTCTACACGGTAGGGTAGGTAAGTCATGAAAAGTAGGTGCAATGGCTGCCATACTCTGGACTTACCTGGCTCAAACGGAAGTTGTGCGATAACGCGGTCGCGTCCCCTACAGCGGTGCCCACGCCTACGCCCGATCCGTTCGAACCAAATGCGTCCAGTGTGTAGAAAAATGGTTGCTACCTACTTATATATGTACCTATTTGGTCGTATCATAAATATTTGAAGTAAAAGTTTTACTAGAATAAAACAGTTTTTATTTATACTTTAATCTTGTAATATAATAGACAATATCTGAAAACTGCCATCAATTGTTTAAGCTATTATAAACTATTATTATGTATATTAATGATTTTTATATGTACCTAGACTCAATGGATGCTGAAAATGTAAGGGTAGATAAGTAAATATCTACATAACATAATTTAAACACAAGCAATTTAAAAGAAAAACAGACTTCACCGCTTTTTCTTCGGAACCCTTGTTCAGATCGTGATCACATTTAAATGGGACCACATGCAAAGCACCAGGAAATCTTTGAAGTGGACATCTCCTATCTATGCCCATCGACCCTATCTGTATACCTATCTACTTACTACATTGAGATAGGAAACAAACCTACGGTTTGTAAAGCTACAACAACAATCCTTGACTTAATATAATACATTCAAATTTCAAAGCAGTTTGCTTCTAGAAGCAGATTAGATATTTTAAAGGAACATGTAGGTCTGTCATCGGTAGTTAGTTATTACTGAGGACTTCTGTAGATTACGGAAACCGTTGGGTCTTATAATATTATCTCGTTATAAATTTCCTAAACGCACGCTACTTTTTATTCCGTCAAAAGTTTGTATTCGTCGACTAGGATCGAGATCGGGATTCGCCCCCAGACTCGAAATCTTTGAGTCATAAACTGATCAATAAGGTCATAATTATTTAAGTCTAGCCAGGCATTGCCTAAAACACCTACATGGTTGACAGTAACAGAATAAAAACACCGTGTCAACTTGTGTCAATGACAACTGTCATCTCAAGCTTTGATTGATCTCAAATTTAACAATCGTTTAGAATTTTTAGGTGATGCTTTTTACTATTTTTATTTTACAATGTTTTTGAGAATTATACAATGATTGATAGGTTAATCTTAGTTTTATAATTTAAGATAAGTTTAATATATAGCAGTGAAGTCTACAGGATGAAAAACGAAGTGAAGGACGAAGACTTATCATTCTTGGGCACTGACCCAGGAGCAGTAAAGTTCGGGAACTTCATAAACTATTATTCCTTCCACAACGTACATGAGAGAACAACGAAGTTGCACCCACACATGTTCCCTAAGAATTACTCTAATGAGATACTTTGTATAGACATAGGATGCAACACAGGTGATCTAACTAAAGAACTGTATCAGTACTTGAAGACAATCTATTTAAATCATGAAATCAAAATACTGGGAATCGATATCGATCCAACACTAATAAAGAGAGCTCAAGATGCTAATGATATACCTAACATAACATTTATAGCAGCAAATATTATGGAAGAAAGTGATGAAATAAAAAAATACTTAACATTGCATAGAAAAGAGAGATTCGATATCACATTTTGTTTCTCTGTAACAATGTGGATTCATCTGAATAATGGTGATGAAGGATTACTAGAGTTTTTAAAATATGTCAAAACAATATCAAAAGCAATAATAATAGAACCTCAGCCATGGAACTGTTATAGAATTGCACAAAGAAGGCTCAAAAAATCTGGCAGCACCTTTCAGTATTATGAAGGTTTGAAGATAAGAAGTGATGTTGATTCCGTTATTTCAAACAAACTGTTGGAGGATAATTTTACTAAAGTATATGAGTCCGCACTGTCATCTTGGAACAGAAAAATTCACAGCTACCACTGCAAGAACTGATTGTTATTATGTATCTAATAAACTTATGTAAACTTATTCTCTCTTTCATTAACTTGTGTACTCAACTCACACAAGTTTTAAAAAATTCCAATTAGTAGAAATATTTTCAGTCGCATGTCAAGAGATTTTAAGTATACTATCTGTGCCCTGTGGCTTTTCCCGCATATATCAAGTTAAAAAGTAGCCTATGTGTTAATCCTAGGTATAAGCTATGTACATTCCAAATTTCATCCAAATCCATTAAGCCGTTACAGCATGAAGAGGGAACAAACATACTAACACACAAACTTTCAAATTTATAATATTATTAGTAGGACAGCAAGTATAGTATAGTAAAATATTTCGTTTCAATGTCCAATTCCATATCGCACAATCTGAACATAACACTCACAGCCCCACACTTGTGTAGTGGGTGCTGGAAACATTTGATTCATACCCAGAATCAGAAACACAAATTTCCCTTAGGTAGAAAGCATGGTGTTTCCAATTAAAATACCAAGGGATATGATTCAATTTGGATTGTTAAAATTTTAATGAAAACTCAGCATAGGTACTCACAATTTGTTTTTTAATATTTTTTTTATGATGTCTGTCATAAAAAAAATATTAAAAAACAAATTGTGCACCATAGGTCAAAAAGAAAAGGCACCATTGTAAAGACTGAAACAAAACGGTGTTTGGTGTTAAGTAGCTCTGGGTCTTTGTTGTCTCACAGAAGATATAAAAAGTAGGTTATTCACCTCGAGAGATAGCCTGTCTTCTCTTGTGCAGCTTGAAACCCTCTCTTCACTTAGGACTCTCTACACACAACTCTAGAATACCTCCCCAGGGTCCAACGTGCCATCTGTGACTTATGACATTACTTTATCCACTTGGTGCATTATCGATTTCAAGAATCATAAGATGGAGATGTTTTAATGATACATATTATTATGAGAGGTACTGGCTACAAATACATATTGTTCATCTTCATATAGAAGTACTTTGCTGTTAATCCATTGATTTTTACCTAAGGAACGTCATAGATGACAAAGTTTAAATATTTGATTGTTACTTAGTGAAGCCAAAACGCTGAACAGATTTTTAGCTCTCTCCAGAGATTTTCAGTGAATGGGGATTAATCCTATAAGCACGCTATAAAAAAGTTGTAATTATGTGTGATACGTTTCCAGCATTACAAAAAAAAAACGTTATTTGGTTACAAAATATGTTAACACTTTAAAAATAAATATAATTAAATAACATTAGTGCATGTTATGTGTTAATTAAGGTTCCCTGAATCCCACACTAGGACGACCTGTGTCGTGGGATTCAGTTTCTCTTCCAAAGGTTTAGTGGAATCAGGTAGACAAGTATTCAAACGTAGTGACGACCCAGTTGGCGCAGTGGACAGGTGTCTGCCCTCTGCGCCGTGGGTCCTGGGTTCGATTCCCGGCAGGAGCACCAATTCCTTCCCAAGGGATATTAGTGCTTCTGGTTCTGGGTGTAACGTGTGTGTGATGTGAATGTTTCCGGAACCCACGATACAAGTCTTTGAACTTAGTGTGGGGCTGTGAGTGTGAATGCGTTTAGTGCTGGGCTGTGAATATGAAGGTTTTTGTTTGTTTAAAGAGCCTTCCATATCCAAGTAGTTCCAAAGAAATCTTTTTGCATACATATATTATTGACAGCTGTGGTATCACAGATGTGAATATAACAATTTTAAATCATCGACTGTAATGCTCAAATGCTTACAAGATAACAGAAAAACTTTTGCTCCAACTACATAATAATACATGTACAACAACAATGTGAGTAATAAAAAGATTGGCAGTAATCAAGGGTAGGCTTAGGCTTTAGACTTTTCAAGACAAGACAAGAAGGCTTTTCAAGGAAGATCCATAGGGTTTAAAAAATACTTCAGCAGTTACAACTAATATATATAATTGAACTTAATTTACAAACTTTTATGTAGTCACTTCTTCAGTACTTGATTCAAACTCTAACTTTACATTGCTGCCAATATTGTCTATGTCCATTTCTGATTCCGGGGCATTCAGCATGTTGAGAGTTACCTGCAATAGAATGTATTTTACTTATATTAAATATGCGTATTATATAATTGCGTGGCAGCACCAATGCCGTCCTGGCGAAGATAGCGGATGGGCAACACTGCCCTTACATGAGACATTGCTGCGATCGGCATGTCACGGTCAGCACGGTAATTTAGTTTAGTTTATAAGATTTATTTATTATTAATTTTGTATTGTGTGTTTCCTTTTATGAGTCCTGTAGTTGCTTGAAACAAATGTATTTTATTTTTATTTATTTATTAAAAATCTGTATTTCGGTTGATATCTTGTATACTAATTATTGCCCTTTATATTCCCTGAGGATAAAGAAAGTATAATAACTAGCCAGCCAACCTGCCCTGGACATGGTGTCCATGCAGATCAGCAAATGAGGTTCCAGTAACTAACAAAAAGCACAAAATGAATTCAAGAGTAAGTAAAGAATTAGAAAGTATGTTATAAGCACCAGGATGCTTATAATATCTACAGCATAAGTGTGTGATAGGTGACACAACTGGTAAAAATTAGAAAGTACACTATATATTTAGTTTTTTTGTTAAATACCAGAGATACATTTAGTGTCATGGATGTGATTTGATTGAATACCTTCAGGCGGCTCAAAAAATTATGACACCAGGACTGACCACTAGTCCATACAAGTTGTCAAAGACACAAATTTACTGACATGTATGACTATGGCATTAAAAAATAAACTGATCAGTAAGTAATGTACAGTTCAGGATTATCAATAGTTATAATTATGAGGACAATCAGCTTTTTCACACATATCTTGAAGCTATGTTTTACTTTTTGCACCAGTGAGTTTTGTCATTATATTCAAGTTGCCAGCATAGTGAACTGCCTGTTGGCTTCGTTGGTTGCACATCTAAACAGCCTTCTAAACAGCAGTAATGTTTGATTCCCAGTGGAACTCCAATTTTTCTCCCCAAGAACAATTTTTAATTCTGGATGTGATTGTGTGTGTAGTGTGATTGTTTCCCGCACCCACAACACTAGTCTTTGAACTTAGTGTTGGGCTGTAAGTGTGTTTATAAGGTGTATATCAACAACAGCCTATGATTCCGGAGTGGATGTTTTAAACATTTAGCAGTGACACACAACTTTGTCATATCAACTATCACGATACCAACTCAAAGCCTCTTCTACCTCCTATGTACTTTATTTGTTATTCTAAGTTTTTTTGTAAATAGAGTAGAGACTATAGCATATATGGGTAGCATTGTGGATGCTATAGTCAAGCCTGATGGTTACCATAATTAATGGTATGCTTGATACCTATTCTACTAGTAGCTTTTTTCTCTGACTGCCTCTGACAGACACTATCTTACCTGTTGGTAAGATCAAGTAGTTGAGTTTAGGTCTAGAATGGCAACCTAAGAAGTAAATTGTAAATAACAAAACCTGTTGTGAAATAGGTGCAGTGTGCACAGTGTGGTGGCTTGTAGGAGTTGTTGGTGTGTCGGCAGATGAACTCTTTTCTTCCACCATCTTTCTCTTTACTGGAGTTTTTTGCGGGCTGGAATGTAATATTTAAAACATTAGTTACAATGGGTCCGTGAAACCAGGTTCACAGTAAATTATCAGGGACATATACAAATTTTTGGTAGAGATGATAAGAATGCTGGCTCTTATTTAGCAGGAAAATTAGTATCACTATTCAATGTTGTCTTAACATATTATACAAATTAATATTATTGGTTATGTATCATTCAGCTCCTATATTATATTGTAACTCACAATCTTCTAAAACTTAGACAAGCTATTACATTTTTAATTTTAGTATGTTTGTAATAGTGTGTTCATCCTCCTCATACTGTGTTCCTGATGTCTGATGGACATGACCTCCATGATCCTGCATAAAATGATATCCCCCCCCCATCTTCATCTACTCATTGTTATTAGTTGTTGTAGTACGTTCTATTATTTACCTGGGAGAAGTATCAGCCATAGGATGCAATTGCATAGTCATTTCAGCAAGCTTGTTGAAAGCTGCCCCAGCTTCAGTAAATATTTCTCCTACCTGTAAATATAAGGTAGACAATTAATTAATTAATAAAATATAATTATTACGAAATAGAGCAATAATAGTTGATTTTCAACCGACTCAAAAAAAGAGGTTCTCAATTCGACTGTATGTTTTTTTTATATGTTACGTGATAAATATCCGCCAATTATGAATTGATTCTGGTGATTTTTTTTTAGTTTGGAAGAGTATACTTCAAAGGTGGTCCCATAAATTTTATCGAAATTGGTCTAGCCAAAACCGAAATATAAGCGATGTAGCCGGTTTTTTTAAGCTTAAGTGTTGTGTATGTTATTAATAATAAATGAATTTTCTTTCTTTCTATGTTAATAGGTCATAATGATTATACACAGGTACAAGTATCACAGAATTGGAGGCAAACTGCACAAGCGCTTTCTGGCGAATGTATAATATAGACATACCTAGGTTAAAACATGTATTAGTAAATTAAGAGTGTTTACAAATAATCAATGAAAAAATGCGCCGCCGATTTGCTTGCCAGGTTCTTCTCGAGATGGTTGTAAATTTGCGAATCTAGCAGTAGAGTCATTAACTTTCATGAGTGCCTCTTTGGGACTCATGTGAATAAGCGATTTTGAATTTGAATACAAAAATACTAATATTTCTTTAAATTCCGTTTTAGGTACATAATGCACAGCTAATGTTAAATTACTTGGTATTTAGAAGGGTAAAGGGTTAATTTCTATCAAATAGAACGATGTTCCTAGGAATCAAATGTTTGCAAAAATTGTTCTTACGTTCCGGGTATTTTATAGCAGGTAGACATACCTTTGCAGCTGAATTATTCATATTCAGTGTGTTACATTGGGCATAAAGAACTGTGAAATGTATATTTGATAGCTATGCAATAATGTTGTAGATTTTTTCTTTACATTAATAAACAAACAGAAGAAATCGAGGAAAATTAACTAAACTTCAACTTCTTCTTAAGTGATTTATTCGCGATAGCACTTCGTAATGTCATAGATTAGATAGATGTCAGTGTCAGTTAGACAAGCCGTAACTTCCAAAACTAGTTTGTGAGCAATCGCGGTATTCGTGCTAATAACGCTCGTACTTTTTTTTACAATTTCACTGAGACTTAAGCGCCGCACTAAATTCGAAGACTTGTATCTTGGGTGGTGGCAACATTAACATATCACACGCACAATAAACGGGAGCAGAAATGTCCCTTGGGAAGTAAAATTGAGCCTCTACCGGGAATATATAGGATACACGGCTGGTGCCGAGGGCAGGATTTGCCCACAGCACCAACTGGGTTGTCTAATTACCTTTCTAAAAGGCATGAGCGTTGATGACTCTACGAGTAGGTATTCTGTGGTGGCAATAGTATTCTGTGCAGTGTGCACATATAAAAGAATACCTCCCAGTGGTGAGGGAGTAATAGTATTCTGTGGTGTGTACAAAGATAATGTACTTAATCACTCCTTCACTACAGTGTACTCTCTGTGGTCTGTGACTACAGTTACTACTAGTTGTGCACACAAAAAATAACAAAGGTTAATTGATATGTGAAATTGTATAATTAAACATTTCTAACAAGTTGATTAATAAATTGTACAATGTATTCTCTATAGATAATGTATTCTCTTTGAATTTAAATTGAAACCAGATTTGCGATTGGTTTTAGGTTAATTTGTTTGATGCACATTATTTACTTATCGTATTATAATTTCTAGCCAGTCTCACAGAGGGATTACCTCTCCGTTTTGATAGTCTCTTGTTACTTTGAGAAGTCGCTTCTGACGATGTATACAGGTTGGAACCAACAATGGCCACCGAGCAATGCCCAGTGGAGACCTCCTGGAGCTTCTGGCAGGCCGCGTGCCCCTTTTCGTGGACAATATCAGCGCTTTAATCAGACCAGACCACATTTCCCTGCAAGACAACAATTCCAACCTAGAAATGATAATTACTGGTGTGAAACGTGCGATAGAGGTTTCGCCACCGAAGATCTTCTCAGCAAGCATATGCAGCAACATCAGGTACACATTTATTAATTAATCTCTTATTTTTCAATCTACAGGCCAATTGCCTATATTTCCTAAAACTAAACAAAAACTATGTACAGCAAAGAACTAAATTACCTAAAAGACATAGCTTATAGGTAACTGAAGTGTTCAAGCCCACTACCAGTGGGTAGTGTTCCCATCATGCTGGCGGCATTGCCTCTCTGAATTACAATGCTATTGAGCCAAAATTATTATTAAAATGTTATATATATTATTATAAATATTTAATAATTATATTAAATATAATATATATTCATTTATTTATTCCTTATATATATTGATGCTATATTAAAGTACTACTTTTCTATAAATTTCTGTGATGCCTCTGTGAACTTCGACATTGAATATCCAAGGTAATACAATAACTGCCACATATTATATTAAATATAGCTCTAGTTGAATATGGCGATGGAAGCATGCAAATATGCAAGTACATACCTATAGATAATAAACTGAGCAGTTGATCTAAATCTCTGGTGTATGTTTCCTGATAAGCCATTTAAAATACATAGTAAAGATTGGCCATACAAGTAATCTTACTCTAAATCTTTACTATGTCTAAATCTAATTGTGAACTATTTTAGGGATAGGGGAATATTGTTTTTATGAGACTATACGTATTCCAGGTCTTGTGTGTTTACCAGCTTCGATCACATTGTCACTTACCATCAGGTGAGATAGTGGTCAAACACTAGCCTGTCACAAATAAAAAAAAAAAAAAGACTGCTCTCCTTTTAACTTTTATCCTTTTAAAGTGTCCGTATCTGACTTCCTTAGTAATAATAAAAATATTTACATAGCATATCTCCAATTTATTTGCAAAATGTTTATTAATTTAAATATTGTAAAAAGTTAAAACATGTAATAGATCTATTCTTTCACACTAAATAACATTTCAATTAAAATGTAAATATAGAACTTTTCTTTCACAAAGACTGTGTTCAATTTCTATTTCATCAGCAATTTGCATATCTAAAGAATATCAAATCATACAACAAAACAATTTCAGACACTTGTCTATAACTATACCAACCTTATGCCACTAATCATTAAGTTTATTTTGTCAGCAGAACTAACTAGATGTAATTAATAATAATATAATGTATAACGGTATATACCTATAATAATGATTCTTACAAATTTTCAGAAATGCAACATAGATGGCTGCCAATTTATTGCACATCCAAAAGTCATCACTAAACACATTCAAATGCAACATTCCTCCGGTTTATACAAAAAAATTGCAAATCTGCACAAACCTGAAGAAATTGAGAAATGGAGGGAGGAACGGAGAAAGAAATATCCCACAAAGGCAAATATTGACAAAAAAGCAGCTGAGCTTAAAGAAAAAATTGACAGAGGAGAAAAAATGGGGCTGAACAGAAAAAGAAATCATAATAATGATGATAACTCAGAGTATAATAGAGATAACAAGTCAGGTAATATTTTGATCACAATACATAATTGTCATTTTCAAATTTTTTTACATGTTTACAAAAAGGTAAAGCTATTTTAAGTATGTCAGTTGTTAAAATGCCAGTTACTGTACATTTTTACTGGATTTATGAGGTTGTTGAATGTTTTTCCTTTATCAACCTTAATCCTCTATTATACTTTAATACCGGACAAAACAATATAAGTTAATGTTAACTAACAATAAGATCCATACCCTAAATAAGTCATGTTATTTCCAATTACAGGTCATGATTGGAAAAGAAGAAACAGTATGGGAAATGAAAATCAACCTAGATCTAAATTTAATAGAAATAATATAACTGACAATAATCATAACAGAAAACGACGACCAAAAACAGAACCAAAAGTGTTGCCTACTATTGAAATTGATAGGAAGTTAATTCCTTTCACTGGAATTTCACACCTGCAAATGGACATTGACAATGATGTGGAAGAGGTCACAGAGGAATATGATATTATTGAAATAGATGATGAAGTAGAATATGTTAGTGTTAAGCCTGTAGAAACTACAGAGCCTGTTGTATGTGGTGCATTGTCATCTCTTATGTGTGATTATGGATCTTCTGATGATGAGGACATTGAGAAAAATACTTTAAATGATAAAAAAGTAAATCACTCTGTAAGTGTTCAAGGGACCACCACCAATAATAAAGAAGTTACTGAACATTCTTCTGAGATAATACAGGAGGATAATATAGAACCTGTAGTTCAGCCATCTGAAATCAAGCATGAAAAACCTATTAATCTTATATGTAATCAAGTTTCAAGTAGTAAAGGTGTCAGAGATAACCCTGAAACTGTGGATGCAGAACAGAGTGCTTTCAAAGATATAGCAGAAAAAAAAGTAATTTTAGATAGTCAAATAAGTAGTCCTGTTTTGTTTATACCTAACAATATTGCACAGACCAGTGACTCTGTACAAGTCAAATGCAAACCTGACATAAAAAAAGAAGATATGGCTTGTGTTCAACATATTAATGAAGATGACAGTGGACCAGAAGAAATAGTAGTAATAAAGAAAGAAGATACAACACCATCCCCTACAGAAGAGACTAAACCTAAGAATGCAACTGTTAGAAGAAAGAATATTACTGTAAAGAAACATCCATATAGAAGACCAAAACCTAAATTACCTTCAACACTTCTGCAGAAGTTGCTTTTTAAAGAAATGAAACAAGAACGAAACATAATCCTCCAGTGCATTAGACACATAAGAAGAAATCATTACTTTGATAAGAAAGAATAAAGCAAATCATATAATTGTTCATAATCTTGAATTTTTCACTTTAGTACACTACTAGCTCCTATTATAAGCAATTTTCTCGAAGGGGTTAAGTGCTCAATGAAACCATAAAGCACTAATAAATTTAATAAAACTTTATAATCCCAAAAATCAAGAAACCCTTCTGCTAAATAGAGTCAACTTACAAGCCAAGCAATAAATACAACCATTTAAATACATTGGCCTCGATTCTGATGTACACTCACTAAATTAAATTTAAACTATCCGTCTCTTACAAAATAGAAACAAGACAGAGATAGCGTACATTTTAGTGCTGTCAAGCTAGTTTATCAATTAAAATATGAACAGCAGAAGCCGAAAGGCGCGTGTTTTTAGTTAACACCAATGGCATACTCGACTAAGCTTGCATAGACATCTAAGTTCCGACCATCGAGATAGGAAACAAACCTACGGTTTGTAAAAGGAGGGACGACTCCGCCGAAAATCTGTGTCCTAGTGAGAGGTCACAAAGAACCTCCGTGTCCCTTTTCTTTAGGGTAACCCTGATTTTAAGATTTGTGGGATAACCTTTTGAGCCATTTGAATTATGTTCTACTTGAATGATATTTTACTGTGTAATCATACTAAAATATGATATCTAATAAAAATATTATTATGTCATTCATAAGGATAAACTAAAATATACTATATGCGTAATTAAAATCCACACTGATGTTTCAAAATGCATTTAAATTTAATTAACATTATACATATTTACTAGCATCTATCCGCGGCTTCGTCCGCTTATCCGACTTTAAAAATATATGCGTATATGTGTTTGTTTTTATACCCAGACGAACGCCGCCGGTTGGGTCAGCTATTAACTTTTATGAAAGACTAAGTTACTTTCGGTTTAATTGACCGAACGAGAGCAAAGCGGGAACGAAGCGATTTCATTTCAGCTTGGGCAAAATTGCTTTCGTATGTCCGGATTTTCAGTTGTATACTCCTCTACAGGTCGCATTTCTCAACCGATTCTCGTGATATTTTGTGAGCAGGTTCGATATTCTTCAAAATGGCGGAGATATGTGCTGTAAAATTGTTGTAATAAGCTTCTAGATACATTTACAACCCATGTTTAAATTTATATCCTAGAATAAAGATAATCCATAAATCGATGACAGATATTATTACTACATTGATATGTCAGAATCTTGGTAAATATTACTATTACATACTTATATCAAACTAATATATTCATCCTAAAGTTTGTGTGTAATTGTGGCATTATTTAAGTATGTCTATTTTCTCTTCACGCGGCAACGGCTGAATGAATTTGGATAAATTTGGAATGTACACGGCTTATGCCTAGGATTACAACAACAAACAAACAACAAACGCATTCACACTCACAGCCCCACACTAAGTTCAAAGACTTGTATCGTGGGTGCCGGAAACATTCACATCACACACACATTACACCCAGAACCAGAAGCACAAATTTCCCTTGGGAAGGAATTAGTGCTCCTGCCGGGAATCGAACCCAGGACCCACGGCACAGAGGGCGGACACCCGTCCACTGCGCCAACTGGGTCGTCAAACAAATAGGCTGCTATTTAACTTGATAAACGCAGACAAAGCTGCGGGGCGGCACGGCTAGATCATCAATATATCCATAAAAAATCCAATGAAGGTAAACCCTAACTTTTATGACACCTAACTGACACAAATTGTTGTGTTCAAATTTTTGTTGAAGAGTGTGACCCAATGAAAAATTAAAAATTACTAAATTCTTCAAGTCAACGCTAACACAACATTTTAAGAATGAAACATATGCCATACATTTTGGCCTATAATAGTTGTATAAGAAAAATATAACAACGCTATAAATTATCAATAGGAAATAAGCATACAATTTACATATAGGTCAAGCATTTTTTTTAAATCTGTATTTTTATAAAATTACACCCATAATATGATTTTCTACTTTAATTGCTTTTTATAAGGAATTTTAATAACTAAAATGCATGGGAATTTCAAAATAGCAATACGCTCGCTATTGGCTAAGCTGATCGTGACTAAGTTACACATTTTTGAGGTCACTGATTGGTCAACTTTCCTTTAATTCTATTTGTTTTTTCAAAATCGCTGTGTTTAAATTTGCTAAACTTTTTTTCTCCGCTATACGGAGTCAATTTGAACTGACTCCAACTTTCCGAAATATATCCCTACCAGTAAATTGGTCAGTTACTCTCGAGTTACTCGGTTTGACTCTAACTTCAAAGCTCAATTTTGGTACTTCCATCGAGTTAAAAGCCCAACTAGCTGCAAAAAAGCTGGGAATCCTTGTAAAGGTGAGACGATACTTCACACCGGGACAGTTGCTCAATTTGTATCAAGCACAAGTCCGATCATGTATGGAGTACTGTTCTCATCTTTGGGACGGTTCAGCTAAGTACCAGCTTGAGACTCTTGACACCATTGAGTGGAGACCCAAGAGACACATTGGTAGCGAGCAGCTGACTAATTCAAAGTTTCAGAGCTTGGTGTCTCGGTTTTTTATCGGATACATTTTGGAGAGTATGCTAAGGAACTGCACGATCTAGTTCCCCCATCCCCGTTCTATCGTCGGACAAGCAGACAAACTGCTAAGCGACACCGCTATATGGTGGACATTCCACAAATGCGCACTAAGCGTTTTGCCTCCACATTCATTGTGCGAACCGCAAAGGAATAGAACTCCTTGAGTGTTTCCTGATGAGTAAAATATGGGAGTCTTCAAGTCGCGAGTGAATAGGTATCTTCTAGGTAAGCTTGCTCCATCGTCAACCTCACCATCGCTTACCATCAGGTGAGAAAGTGGTCAAAAGTTTGCCTACTTGAATAAAAAAAAGACCTGATTGCATTTATTGATTGCCTATTTATTTCGATAAATGTATTAACGGCAACAATCGAATAAAAATATATTCATATTCCATATTCACAAACGTATTCATTAATATAATCATAATTGAGCGTCAAGAAGGAACACACTCACAAACTTTTGCCTTGATAATATTAGTAGGAAGTATGATAGCAGGATAACTTTATTTTGTTTAAACAAAATATTTTTATAAATGGCGGATGTAGTTGTGAAGCTTGGCTTGTATACACATATATCAAAATAATATCATAAAATCTAATACTATTAGGAAAAAATCGGTTTATTGAGAATGGTTTGATAGTAGGTAGGGCATTTAAAAACATTCTGTAAGGTTTCGATTAAACAAATAATTACGACAGATAAGATCTTGTTATTACTACAGACTACAATTTCTACCACTGGGAAACTTTTTTAAAACTAGTCGCTCTGTGCGAGAGGGACACAGGGGTCTTTTCTAACCTTTCACCAGATTTCGTCGGGACCGCAACCACGATTGGTTCTTTATGCAATTGATAAAACGATTTGACATTGTAAATACGCTCTAAGTCAGTTGTGATAAGATTCCATGCATGTTTGATATTCGGCACTGTAAGTTTGTCAGTTATCCATCCTATTACTTTAGCTACAACATCCTTGGTTCCGACTAACTTCACAGCTCTAAATGTATGCTATCTCTGTCTTGCGTTCCTATATTGTAAAAACAGGAATAGTTTAAATTTAATTGTGTGCGACATCAGAATCGAGAGGCCAATTCTTAACTAAATTTAAATATAAGTAATATAACGTATGTATAATTTTGTAGTAATTTCATTCATTTTATTACTCTTCTCGATAAGTTTGTTATAAAATTATTAAAGAGTGTAAAGGCAGCGATGACCCTTAATTGTGATGTGTATAGGCAAACAAGAGAATTCTAGATTGCATTGCAGGGCAGCAGGTGCCTTCTACAACACCATCTAGATTGTTGGTGTTGTAGGTGTGCGAGTAAAGTGGGCTACTCGCACACCAGCTAAACGTCAATGACTCGCCATGTTGTTATTTTTTAAAACACTACCTACCGACACAAAACTTAACTGTCGAAATCTATCCAGCCGGTTCATACAAATTGTTTACGTCGCGTTGGTGCAAATATAGGGGTGGTCACCCCGCTAAGAGTAAGAGACACTCAAAACTAATTACACTAGATTTGATGTTTGTACTACTACTAGAACATATGACAATACTATGACAAAAAGCAAATCAAACAATCTATAGGTTTTATACATTTATTTGTCCTTAGATAAAATTTAGGACTGCGCGGCGGCAACGGGCGCAGCGGTGGCCGCGGTTTCCTCACGGATGCGGTCCTTCTTGAGCGTGCCCATAAACGCAGCCTTGTCAGCCGGCGTCTGGAAGCGACCATGACCGAACTTGGATGACGTGTCGATGAACTTCAGGGCAATCTTCTCGAGAGCTGCTCTCTTGGTGTGCACAATTAGAGACTGCAAAGAAACATTTACTTTAATAAACAACAAGAAAACATGCAGCTAGTCTCATCAGAGCAATTACTCTTGTAGCATTAAAACAAGAAAGCTATGTTAAGGCATCTAAATTGAGATCTATTCTAGAACTGAAATCTGCTCACAATATTTATACATAAAGCTTCGGACAGGCTTGACCTAATCCTTGAGCTGGTGGTAGATATTGTAAAAAATACTGCTCAAGTTTCACAATTATTTATGAAGTTGGTTGTCATATTACATAACAACTTATTACAAATGCATTAGGTGCCAAGGTACATACAAGCATTAAGACATCAAAACTGAAAGAAAGACAGAATCATTGCTTATACTAGATGTATAATACACATATTAATGAAGCATGTATGCTTTTTCCCATCCAATCCAGCAAACGTAAAAAATATGTAAAAGTAGATACACACCTTCCTGAGAGTGATGACTCGCTTCTTAGGTCCCATGCAGCAACCCTTGATCATGACAAAGTCATTGTTGACTTCACCATAATGGGGGAAACCACCCATGGGAGTGATGGACTTCTCAGACAGGTCATATTCAGTGGAAGCATTGTTCTTAATGACCTTGCCATCCTTAGTGTGGATACCTGAAAGTAAAAGTATGTCATAGTTAAAAAAATTGAGGCCCAATTACATTACAAGAATGTGGTAAAGCTATAAAAGTAGAGCAAGACCACACATAGTATATAATTAATTGTACCATACCTTGTCCAATACGATAGATCTTCTTATTCATCTCTGTCCTGTGGTGGTAGCCCTTCTGACCAGCACGGGCGACAGTGAAGGACACTCTTGAAGGATGCCATGCTCCAATACAGGCCACCTTACGGAGACCCTTGTGCGTCTTACGTGGCAGTTTCTTTGTATGCCAACGAGATGTGACACCTGACAAATAAAAACAAGATTTGTTAGGTATATGAAAAAATAAATAAAACAAAATAAGATCAGTATGGTATTTTAGGTTACCTTTGTATCCCTTGCCCTTGGTGACACCAATGCAGTCAATCATCTCATCTTGAGCAAATACAGAGTCAATAGGGATGGGCTTCTCCAAGTGCTCTCTAGCCCATTTAACTTTGTCTTCAATGGTTCCACCATTAATCTGGATTTCCATGATGTGCGCTTTCTTTTGACGTTGCTTGAGGAGCTTCATCTGAGTGTGGGCAATAATCCTGACCACGCTGCAGTAACGGATCATTTTCTTGAAGTCTTTTTCAAGGGATTTCTTTCCAAGCTCATCTGTCCATTTCTTGCTTGATTTGGTGAAGGCCTTCTTCTTGCACTTGTACCTATTGGATCACAAATCAGCAGCTGCTGTAAAAGATACCGAAAGGCCTCATCGTTGAGCGGAGACCAAACGGTGACAATATGCTTCAAGCATATTAGGATAAAGCCCTCGTTCAGTGAGAGGAGAGCTGTATGCAAAGATTAGTACTTTGTAAATACATTTTTTTAATGACTTGGTAACAACTTCTACAAATGCATGCATAACACGGGACCCAAGTTTATTGCAACCAGAGATAAAATTATGAATAATATTAGGGGATCAACTGTTGAACTATTAATGTAATCTTTACCAGTTCTTGTAGAATCTGCGTCGGCAGTCCTCAGACATGTGCTCAGCCCACACGGTGAGAAGGGCACGGAGACCATGTGGAGTCTCAATGTAGCCAACCACACCTACAGCCACCATTGGTGGGGTCTCAATAATCGTGACAGCTTCCACGATCTCCTTCTTGTTGATCTCTGAAAGTTTAAAGAGTTCCATTACATGAAGACCACAGATATATAAACATTTATAAAGGAGAGGTTATCTTAAATTGTACCCCATAATATGTAAATACCTATGTAATGAAGACAGTGTTTAGGTATTTTAACACTAATTGAACAATAGCCCAATTGAGGCATTGAGGTTTATTTACATCAAAATTTCATGTTATCGTAAGATAGTGTGCCAGGAACATGTATAGTCATTAAACAGCACACATTGGGATTCAATAAGTACCTACCTAGATGTTTATTTTTTTTCTAAAGCCTTTAATAACTAAATGCTTGGGCCTGTGGATTATAAATCACACAATACAGTCGGTAAGTGTCGGTAAGTACTATATGGAAACGTATACTCACTTGATCCAGGACGGTCAGGTTCACGGACCACGTGGGTCATACCGGCCTTGTAACCGATGAAGGCGGTAAGATGCACAGGCTTGCTGGCGTCATCCTTAGGGAAAGCCTTCACCTTACCACGATGACGGCGGGACCTTTTCTTGGGGTAGAAACCCATGGACCCATGACGAGGCGCCGAGAACTTCCTGTGCGACTGAAATTTCACAAAATATGGTCACTACCAAGGCAGCGAATCATGGCGACATTCAAGTGATGTAGATCGCATCAGTCCGCCCTAGTATCAATCTTCACATCGGGTCAGGTTCTAACCGTTTATTATTTGTATACTTTTTGCTCATCATTTGTATTTGGAAATTGGCAAAGGTTTTAATAACCACTAGATTAGTACAGAACAAAATAACATAAGGAATCACAATAAAACAATTGAAACACTATAAAATTGTCTTTACAATATACTATCTATGACAGATTAATATAATTATTTCAGATTAAATTCAATGGAACGGGGAACCAACCATGTTAATGTACAGCCGCAACAAAAATGGCCGAGTTGAAATTCTTGTTTGACGGACGTCACGGATGAAGCATAGAGAATTTCTCGGTTCTATGATTTCTCTATGCTCTATCTCTTATGCCATACTAAAGGAGCCTAACCCCCGTTTTCACCAAACTTAAGTGTCGCCTAAATGAGATGCCTAAGCATTTAAGAGCTACCTAGCACAAAAATACGTTTCATCAACCTTAAGTGTTACCTAACAACCTTAGGAGCTACCTAAGTTTAGAACACCGCGATTCACCGGTGCTTATGGTTTTAGGTAATTCCTAAATAGCTGTCATTTTTTGTATGGGCTTCGTAAGTAAGTTGACAGAACTTTATTTAAATACGTTTCACCAACCTTTAAGAGATGCCTAATGACCTTAAGACCTACCTAAACTTAGGACACCGATTGGCAGTGCGTAAAGCTTAGGTGATTCCTAAATTGACAGCAAAAAGCAGATTGACAGTTTGATGACAGTATTTTTTACATTTTGGCTCCCCGAATGATGTGTATTTAGCCAGTATCCAGAAATAAGACGTTATTTTATATAAGGGCGGTAACGTAAGTTTGCGTTGAATTACAACGCGCTCCTATCCATGATATTTGGGCCGACCAAAGGCACCAGTCCTGCTAGCGCAGTTTTAATAATAGTTGTAGTTGATCGAGCGAAGCGAGATCTCAAAGTTGACCTGGGTGGCAATTTGTCCGTCCGTCCGTCAGAGGCATCTAGCTTCGAAACTAGTATGAACTAATAACTTCAAACTAATAACTTTTGATTTGTGACTAGGACTTTTAATATGAAATACACTTGAAATGTATTATTCCGTGACACTGGCTAAATGCACAAGATTGTGAAGCCAAAATTAAAAGAAAAAAGACTCTTGTCTGTCAGTTATAAAAAAGGTTAGGTTTTATTTATACAGTCATTGCCGCGTATTTCATCAAGATTTAAAAAAAAATTGTGTCATGTAAAAATGCATTTGAAAACCAAAACCATAGTCAAGATTCACAAATTTAGGCATAGCCTAGCTTAGGCGTCGCCTAATGAAAATGTATTGGTGAAATGCAAGGTAAGCATAGGAACTTCCTATACTTAAGAATTACCTAACAAAGAGAAGCTTATACGAACGGATAACATTTGGACTTTTTGAGTGAGAACAAAAATAATATTTTTTTTTTCAACTTTGCATGATTTTCCAACATTCACGGTTAATAAACCGCCATTATTATAATTATACATTCGAATAAACATAAGTATTAGAAAATATTAAAAATAACGACGCCATTTTTTCACTTTCCCGCCAATTTACAAAACTTCAAAAGACAAGCAAACAACATTATAAAAATTAAACCATAGATAAAAGTCATAAGTTTAAGAATTAAAAAGTCGATTGGTGAAATGAAAATACCAACTTAGGAGAATTCTAACGTTAGGAATAACTTAACTAGGAATTGCTTATCTAATGAATGGTGAAAACGGGGGTAATAGACCACACGATATTTACCCCCATTATCACAATCCTTAGGAGTCGCCTAAATGAGATGCTATAAAAATTTAAAAGTTACCTAGCACAAAAAACGTTTTATCAACATTAGGTGTCACTTAACAGCCTTAGGAGTTACCCAAGTTTAGAACACCGATTTACAGGTGCGTAAGGTTTTTAGGTAATTCCTAAAACAGGTCTCATTTTTTATGGGCTCCGAAGTAAGTTGATGGAACTTTATTTAACAACAACAAACGCATTCACACTCACAGCCCCACACTAAGTTCAAAGACGTGGGTGCCGGAAACATTTACATCACACACACAAATACATCCAGAACCAGAAGCAAAAATATCCCTTGGAAAGGAATTTGTGCTCCTGCCGGGAATCGAACCCAGGACCGACGGCGCAGAGGACGTTTTTCACGTTTCATCAACCTTTAAGAGAAGCGTAACGACCTTCAGACCTACCTAACCTAAGGACACCAATTGGCAGTGCGTAAAGCTTAGGTGGTTCCATCGAGATAGGAAACAAACCTACGGACTTTAGCTACAACATCCTTGGGTGGTTCCTTCTTCTTCTTCTTTCTTCTTCTTAGTTATGGCTTCGCAATCTTGTGCATTTAGCCAGTGTCAAGTGATAATATAATATTTCAAGTGTATTTCATATTATAAGTCCTAGTCACAAGTCACAGTCAAAGTCAAGTAAAAGAGTCAAGGTCCAGTCATAGTAAAGTCATGCCCTAGTAAAGTGGTGGAAAATTTACTAGAACTTCTATTGGAGTTTTGGAGCGAAGGCGAAAATCACGTTTTTCAACTTTGTATGATTTGCCTACACTTATGCACGTTCACTTAGTATCAACGGTTAATAATCCACCATTATTACACATTAACACTAGAAGAATCACAGGTTTTGGAAAATTTTACAAAATTAACAACGCCATTTTTTCACTCGCGTCAAAAAAAAACGGGTGGTTCTTAAATTGACGGCAAAAATCACATAGACAGTTTGGTGACGGTATTTTTTTACTGTAGGCTCCACAAATTAATAATATTTACCTTTGTGCATTCCTCTAGTGATTCAATTGTCAGTTATAAAAACATAGGTTAGGTTTTATTAATATAAAGAATTTGTCACGTATTTAATCAAGAAAAAAAAGTAAAAAGAATTTACGTCACATCAAAAATCAAGAACACAACATTAGAAATCAAAACCATAGCCAAGATCGAAAAATTTAGGCATATCCTAGCTTAGGCATCGCCTAAAGAAAATGAATCGGTGAATGGAAAAATAAGCTAATGAGCGTAGGAATTACCTTACAAGGAGCCGTTTATTTGTGGTGTATATTGAAACTATTGGAGCTTTTGAGCGAGAATATTTTAGTTTTAAAGATACACAATAAACAATGCCACTGTTTTTTAATCTTACATACAGAGATTGAATTTGCCTCCCAGTTACGAGTATAGTATGCCCTTAATATTGACATTGCAACTGCCATTTTAATTTTGGATCAAAGTTTTAAACAAATTGTATGAGAATTTGAAGTTAATTGCTTGTTTGGCTTAGACGCAATATCCTTCAGACAAAAGGACGAACGGAATTACAAAGTGCTGCAACATCCAAATCTACTAAAAGATATTGCTTTGCTCGATAAATAAGCGTATATTTACACAGTCACACTCAAACTATGGTATTATTTAAATAAGAAGGAATATAGTTTCTCGGTAAATAGTAAAAGAGAGAACGCCATTTATTTTATGCTTTCACACTCACAGCTCTACACTAAGATTGATGACTTGTGTCGTGGGTGCCGAAAACATTTACATTACACACAAAACCAGAAACGCACATTTCTTTGAGTAGAAAACTTATGTTCCTGCCGAGAATTAAACCCAACAATCTTATGTACTTAGATGACGAACCACCCAAACTAAGCTAACATGCAGTTCTATAATATTTTATTTTTATATCATATACATTCGTTCTGTTTCTCAAAAATACACAAGTCAAAAAAGTCAATTGGATAAATAAAATTACCAACTTAGGAGTTTCCTAATGTTAGGAATAACCTAACTAGGAGTCGCTTATCTAATGAATGGTGCAAAAGGCCAAAATTGTGCTGTTTTTGCACTCTTTAACGGCACACTTAGGCATCGTGACGAACGACTATCGGCGACTGAGAGCGTAACAAGGCTTTTATACCGACTTCCCAAAAAAGGAGGAGGTACTCAAGTCGACTGTACTTTTTTTTCTTTTTTTTTATGTGTGTTACCTCATAACTTCTCTCCACGAGAACCGATTTCGAATTTTTTTTTTAGTTTGAAAGATGTTGTTTTCTAATTGGTCCCATTTAAATTTGATCAAGATCTGATCAGTATTCCTTGAAATATCGTCAATAATGCCTATTTTGTGGACTACTTTGACGATGTTCTCGTTTAACCGACTTCTAAAGTTACCTCATAACTTCTTTCGTTGTGAGCCGATTTTGATGATTATTTTTTATTTGAAAGCTGGTGCTTTACATGTGGTCCCATTGAAATTTGATCAAGATCTGATCTCTTGTTTTTGAGTTATAGTCAATAATGCGTGTTTTTAATACATTAAATCTGATCAAGGTTCTGAAGATAAAGCGGTGAAGTCGGTTTTTTTAAGCTTAATTATTGGTTATTTATGCCTTGTTTTCAAGGTGCCACTTTGATAGCGGCTATAGAAAAGAACATCAAATCAAAATATATGATTTGATATTCTTTTCTATGCCGGCGATCGTGTATCTAGTAAATATCGTGTAAATATGATCGAAGGCTCTATCCGGATAAAGTTATATAAAGTTTTGTATAAGGTATAATAATTATTATAGTCTGAGGTATACCTTATACCATAGAGGAAAACTTGTTGTATACTTAAGATAAATAAGTTTTATACTCTTTGCTATGTTGGTATAGTGCATAAACGGAGTTAAACTACTAATTATTATAGGCTCTTTGTTAAACGCAAAGAGCATATAAATAACTAGTAAACGGAGTGATTACATTATTTTTGGTGCATGTCCAAAGTGATTTTGTGATCCTGCATAGTACTCTCTGTGGTCTGTGATCCTGCAAATATGCAATGTATTTCTGTAGTTACTTACTATTTGTATAAAGTTACTAAATACCGCTAACGGAGAGTTTACAAAGTCTTTGTAGTTTGATTAACATATAAAATCATGGCTGCTCCTATGGAAAGAATTCAAGTTCTTGATGATATTGAAAAGGACATCATTACATGCCTTCAATGCGCAGGTTAGACATTGATATTATTACCATAACGATGTACAACATATCCACATTAATGTGACCGTTTTTTACTAAGGTTTCCATTCCTTTAGATCTCTTAATCATTGACTTTGGACATAAAGTTCAAATTAAGGCTTTGAGCGTGATTACCTATGTTTATATGTAATAGTTACCTTATTGTTTCAGCTCAAGCACTTCTCGAGCTGAGCAAAGAGAAGTCTGGCCAGAAACAAGCCGAAGCAAACACTTCACAGTTTCTTCGCACTCTCAACCAGGTTGAAACAAAGCTCAGCGACCAAATAAACTACTTAACTCAAGTTTCAACTGGTCAGCCCCATGAGGGCTCTGGGTATGCGTCACAGAAAGTACTACAGATGGCTTGGCACAGGCTAGAGCATGTGCGCTCCTGGGTTAATGAACTGGATCGTCTGAAGGCTTCTCACTTGGCTGCTACAACTAGAATTCAACCTAGCAGTGTCCCTAATGGAAATATGACATCATCTGGAACCAGCACATGATATTAGTAACTGAAAATGGGCCAACCATATACTACTAGTGGTGGTGCAGTTTTGTGCGTCACTTGTGGCCCATTTTTAGTCAAAGTCTAAATTAAATTATACATAGAATATAACAATATAACCTGTGTAAAAAAACCCTTTCTTGCAGACCTCTGTGAAGTTAGCAACCAAGTTGGGAAAAATGCTGGTTTTGTGATATAAAAGGATTGCACCGGAAGTGTACCCGTTTGTACCGTTTTCGAAATTAGGGTACAAACGTTGGGGTGCGAGATATTAGGGTGCAAAAATTTGGGCAAAGAAAAATATTTTTTCGTACTTTCGCTGAACCGTGCTTATTAAATATTATGTCAAATGATTGCAGACAACATGGGCTTGTTGGCACCGAGTCGATCGTTGTTTGAACCTCAAGGGTTGGGAAGATATAGGGGCTCAAAAATAAAGGTAAATTCAATTAAATGTTTTAGCACTTTCGTTTAACTGTGCTAAATATGTATCGGCTTAAAGGATTGTACCCGACAAGGGACTACTGGCACCGTTTCTATAATCGTTTGAACCTCTGGGGTTCAGGAGGTATGGGGGTTCAAAAATTTTTTATGAAACTTTCCATATTATAGTACTTTCGTTCGACTGAACTCAATATCTGTCTACACAAAAGATTGAAACCGACCTCCGCCTGTAGGCACCGAATCGACCATCGTTTGAACCTCAAGGGTTGTGAAGATATAGGGGTTCAAAAATAAGGCTAAATTCAATTGAATATTTTAGCACTTTCGTTTAACTGTGCTAAATATGTATCGGCTTAAAGGATTGTACCCGACAAGGGACTACTGGCACCGTTTCTATAATCGTTTGAACTTCTGGAGTTCAGGAGGTATGGGGGTTCAAAATATTTTTATGAAACTTTCCATATTATAGTACTTTCGTTCGACCGAACTCAATATCTGTCTACACAAAAGATTGAAACCGACATCCGCCTGTTGGCACCGAATCGACCATCGTTTGAACCTCAAGGGTTGTTAAGATATAGGGGTTCAAAAATAAGGCTAAATTCAATTGAATATTTTAGCACTTTCGTTTAACTGTGCTAAATATGTATCGGCTCAAAGGATTGTACCCGACAAGGGACTACTGGCACCGTTTCTATAATCGTTTGAACCTCTGGAGTTCAGGAGGTATGGGGGTTCAAAATATTTTTATGAAACTTTCCATATTATAGTACTTTCGTTCGACCGAACTCAATATCTGTCTACACAAAAGATTGAAACCGACATCCGCCTGTTGGCACCGAATCGACCATCGTTTGAACCTCAAGGGTTGTGAAGATATAGGGGTTCAAAAATAAGACTAAATTCAATTGAATATTTTAGCATTTTCGTTTAACTGTGCTAAATATGTATCGGCTTAAAGGATTGTACCCGACAAGGGACTACTGGCACCGTTTCTATAATCGTTTGAACCTCTAGAGTTCAGGAGGTATGGGGGTTCAAAAATTTTTATGAAACTTTCCATATTATAGTACTTTCGTTCGACTGAACTCAATATCTGTCTACACAAAAGATTGAAACCGACATCCGCCTGTTGGCACCGAATCGACTATCGTTTGAACCTTAAGGGTTGTGAAGATATAGGGGTTCAAAAATAAGGCTAAATTCAATTGAATATTTTAGCACTTTCGTTTAACTGTACTAAATATGTATCGGCTTAAAGGGTTGTACCCGACAAGGGACTACTGGCACCGTTTCTATAATCGTTTGAACCTCTGGAGTTCAGGAGGTATGGGGGTTCAAAATATTTTTATGAAACTTTCCATATTATAGTACTTTCGTTCGACTGAACTCAATATCTGTCTACACAAAAGATTGAAACCGATATCCGCCTGTAGGCACCGAATCGACCATCGTTTGAACCTCAAGGGTTGTGAAGATATAGGGGTTCAAAAATAAGGCTAAATTCAATTGAATATTTTAGCACTTTCGTTTAACTGTGCTAAATATGTATCGGCTTAAAGGATTGTACCCGACAAGGGACTACTGGCACCGTTTCTATAATCGTTTGAACCTCTGGAGTTCAGGAGGTATGGGGGTTCAAAATATTTTTATGAAACTTTCCATATTATAGTACTTTCGTTCGACCGAACTCAATATCTGTCTACACAAAAGATTGAAACCGACATCCGCCTGTTGGCACCGAATCGACCATCGTTTGAACCTCAAGGGTTGTTAAGATATAGGGGTTCAAAAATAAGGCTAAATTCAATTGAATATTTTAGCACTTTCGTTTAACTGTGCTAAATATGTATCAGCTTAAAGGATTGTACCCGACAAGGGACTACTGGCACCGTTTCTATAATCGTTTGAACCGCTGGGGTTCAGGAGGTATGGGGGTTTAAAAACTTTTTATGAAACTTTCCATATTATAGTACTTTCGTTCGACTGAACTCAATATTTGTCAACTCTTCAAATTAAGTCAGTGTATATTTTTTTTGTTTTTACTTTTTTATTAATTACATACATGCCCTTAAGTCTTACAAAATATATTTTCTAATCAGCTTTGTTCTATTAAAAAGAAAATTTATATCTAAACAGAATAGATAAAACGTTGTGAACAAGATTTTTTTAATTTCTGTCAACTCATCAAATATATCGGGGTTTATTTATTTTGTTTTTTACTTTTTTATTAATTATATACATGCGCTAAAGTCTCACATAATATATTTTCTAATCAGCTTTGTTCTATTAAAAAGAAAATTTATATCTAAACAGAATAGATAAAACGTTGTGAACAAGATTTTTTTAATTTCTGTCAACTCATCAAATATATCGGGGTTTATTTATTTTGTTTTTTACTTTTTTATTAATTATATACATGCACTAAAGTCTCACATAATATATTTTCTAATCAGCTTTGTTCTATTAAAAAGAAAATTTATATTTAAACAAAATAGATAAAACGCTATGAACAAGATTTTATCTAAAAAATTAGAAAAATTATTACTTATATTATCTAAGAAGGACTATCAAATCAAGTCAATTTATGCTTGTATTATATTTTTTAAGTACCTACGTTCGACCGAACTTTATTTCTATCAACTTATCAAATATATCGGGGTTAATTTTTTTTGTTTTTTCTTTTTTATTAATTACATATATGCGCTAAAATCTTACAAAATAAATTATCCAATCAGCTATGTTCTATTAAAAAGAAAATGAATATTAAAACGGAATAGCTATACGGAATAGATAACACGCTGTGAACAAGATTTTATTCAAAAAAAAGGAGAAGAATAATTATTTACATTATCTAATAAAGACTATCAAATCAAGTCAAATTGTACTCGTATTATATTTTTTAACTTTTTTATTGTTAATGTGATTCTTGTACTTTGTGTGTTGATCATGGTGTAAAGCCCATCGAAAGATCTAGAAAGAAAATATTCCAGATGAGCGTGCGCAAATAAACAAGTTGCTACCTGCATTAGGCCGACCCTTGCTGTGTTAGCAGACAAGTACTTACGGCGCTATTGTTTTATTATTTACATCAAAGAGTTGTTTAAATCATATGAGAATTACGCCGAGATGAATTGAGTACGGTCTAGAACATTCTAGGTTGTACCGCCGGCGACACATAAAAAGGCGATGCGGCCGAGCAGAGTTCAGTTCAGTTTAAGCTTTTGTAAAGTACTATAATATGGAAAGTTTCATAAAAATATTTTGAACCCCCATACCTCCTGAACTCCAGAGGTTCAAACGATTATAGAAACGGTGCCAGTAGTCCCTTGTCGGGTACAATCCTTTAAGCCGATACATATTTAGCACAGTTAAACGAAAGTGCTAAAATATTCAATTGAATTTAGCCTTATTTTTGAACCCCTATATCTTCACAACCCTTGAGGTTCAAACGATGGTCGATTCGGTGCCTACAGGCGGATGTCGGTTTCAATCTTTTGTGTAGACAGATATTGAGTTCAGTCGAACGAAAGTACTATAATATGGAAAGTTTCATAAAAAATTTTTGAACCCCCATACCTCCTGAACTCCAGAGGTTCAAACGATTATAGAAACGGTGCCAGTAGTCCCTTGTCGGGTACAATCCTTTAAGCCGATACATGTTTAGCACAGTTAAACGAAAATGCTAAAATATTCAATTGAATTTAGCCTTATTTTTGAACCCCTATATCTTCACAACCCTTGAGGTTCAAACGATGGTCGATTCGGTGCCAACAGGCGGATGTCGGTTTCAATCTTTTGTGTAGACAGATATTGAGTTCGGTCGAACGAAAGTACTATAATATGGAAAGTTTCATAAAAATATTTTGAACCCCCATACCTCCTGAACTCCAGAGGTTCAAACGATTATAGAAACGGTGCCAGTAGTCCCTTGTCGGGTACAATCCTTTAAGCCGATACATATTTAGCACAGTTAAACGAAAGTGCTAAAATATTCAATTGAATTTAGCCTTATTTTTGAACCCCTATATCTTAACAACCCTTGAGGTTCAAACGATGGTCGATTCGGTGCCAACAGGCGGATGTTGGTTTCAATCTTTTGTGTAGACAGATATTGAGTTCGGTCGAACGAAAGTACTATAATATGGAAAGTTTCATAAAAATATTTTGAACCCCCATACCTCCTGAACTCCAGAAGTTCAAACGATTATAGAAACGGTGCCAGTAGTCCCTTGTCGGGTACAATCCTTTAAGCCGATACATATTTAGCACAGTTAAACGAAAGTGCTAAAATATTCAATTGAATTTAGCCTTATTTTTGAACCCCTATATCTTCACAACCCTTGAGGTTCAAACGATGGTCGATTCGGTGCCTACAGGCGGAGGTCGGTTTCAATCTTTTGTGTAGACAGATATTGAGTTCAGTCGAACGAAAGTACTATAATATGGAAAGTTTCATAAAAAATTTTTGAACCCCCATACCTCCTGAACTCCAGAGGTTCAAACGATTATAGAAACGGTGCCAGTAGTCCCTTGTCGGGTACAATCCTTTAAGCCGATACATATTTAGCACAGTTAAACGAAAGTCCTAAAATATTCAATTGAATTTAGCCTTATTTTTGAACCCCTATATCTTCACAACCCTTGAGGTTCAAACAACGATCGACTCGGTGCCAACAAGCCCATGTTGTCTGCAATCATTTGACATAATAATTAATAAGCACGGTTCAGCGAAAGTACGAAAAAATATTTTTCTTTGCCCAAATTTTTGCACCCTAATATCTCGCACCCCAACGTTTGTACCCTAATTTCGAAAACGGTACAAACGGGTACACTTCCGGTACAATCCTTTGATATCACAAAACCAGCATTTTTCCCAACTTGGTTGCTAACTTCACAGAGGTTTATTGCAGTAATGTTATTAAATTAGTATAAGTTTCAAATCAATGTAAAAGTCCAGCTTTGACTGTCTATACTAGTGATATATTATAGATATTTCGGTAATAGAGTAGAACGCTGATAATTGGCGATTCAGATAATCGGCGTTCTACTGTATCTTAATATGTTTGATAGTGGCCTCGATTCTGATGTCACACACTAAATTAAATTTAAACTATTCCTGTCTTTTACAACGAAAGACAAGACAGAGAAAGCATACATTTTAGTGCTGTCAATTTAGTCAGAACTTAAATGTCTATGCAAGCTTAGTCAAGTATGTAATTGGTGTTGACTAAAAACACGCACCTTTCTGCTTCTGCTGTTCATATTTTAATTGATAAACTAGCTTGACAGCTCTAATATGTATGCTATCTCTGTCTTGTGTTTCTATTTTGTAAGAGACAGGGATAGTTTAAATTTAATTTAGTGAGTGTACATCAGAATCGAGGCTATTATCATAATGTGTTCTGTATTTAAATTGTGTAACATAATGTTCTTGTAGTTTAGTTAGGTGTACCAGTAAATTAGTTTCTCTTAAGGCTTGCATTTGTTGTTGTATGTTTAATGTGTGTACTTGTATCAGTCAGTGGCTCCCAAATGGCTGGACCGATTTTTATTTAGTATTTTGTTTGAAAGGTAACTTGATAAAAGTAAGCTTAGCTGTGTTTGGTAAAAATCGGTATAGCTATTTTCCAGAAAGGGCATCGAGGGTATGTTTAAAAATTTGATTTCGCTCCTTGTGTGATTAATATAATGTACTACTAATTTCTTTACCTGTAAATAATGTCTTATTCTCAAACTAATAAGAAAAACCTTCCACTTGTTGTCTCCACTTCTTGACATTTGAGTCATCCTATATTCGAACATGAGATAATACCATTGAATTAAAGCTCAATATGTAACCAATTCTTATTAAATTTCTGCCAAATCTAAACATATAAAATACTTATTTATGCAACTACATTGTAATGGTTGATTTATGTAATACCATGGGTTTTCACTTCTGAAAAATTCAACATGCAAAGTTTCATAACTTGTTACATGAATCAGAGTCTAACAATCCTTTATTTTTTCCAATTGAAAGACGAAAGAGCAAGCCGCTTGCCTGATGGTAAGCGTCACGCTTGCCCATTGCAGTTCAGTGTCACCCAGAGTTTTGAACTTATACTATAAGTCAAATCCAGGGTGGCAAAGCACTTCACTCCCCACCCTAGAATTTTAGATGTTATATCTCTTCTAACCCTAAACTTTGGAAACATTGCCCTTTTGGAACAGTAATGTTTGCACATTATTGCGTGGTGGTTGAATGTCAAGCAATGGTGTGGTATTGCCAGGTGGATATTGCAAAAGAGTCCTACCATTACAGTATCCTATCTTGGCATGCAGAAACAGTTGGTTCGAATGCCGCAACCTTGTAAAATGACACATTTGTTTACAAACAGTGCCCCTCCATGTGCCGAATTAGATTGGGAGATCTCTATTGGTTTTGTTGACGGTTAGCATTCGGACTGTATGAAACTAGAAAACAAGTTACTCAAAATTATTTTAAGTAGATGTTTTG
Source organism: Lomographa bimaculata (assembly GCA_948107665.1). Lineage (NCBI taxonomy): Eukaryota > Metazoa > Arthropoda > Insecta > Lepidoptera > Geometridae > Lomographa > Lomographa bimaculata. The sequence continues at coordinate 11,567,245 of OX403587.1, read as the reverse complement.
CAATGGTAACACATAGTAAAGATATTAAACAGGAGTTTGTCTCAATTTTGTAGCATTAGTGTTAAATGGCTAATCTTCACATGTGTTTTGTCAGCTATCTTCACTAAAAAGAAAAGATTATTCTTAATGAAGACTCACTTATGCAAGTGTTTAGTGTATATTTAAGTATATATAGTTATATACTACGAATAAATAATAATTTACTTGTAGATGAATAATATAGCAATATATTATAAATAAAACTATTATTACATTCAATGAAAATTTATTTCTAAATAATACAAAATCCCAAACATCAATTATTACAAATATGCACAAAACCATAGCACTGTTATCTTACAAATATTTTGTCAATAGATGTCAAACTGTAGATGTGCTAGTAATTATTTATATGGCTCCAAATTGCTGACTGCCAAATTAGTAGATCTCCACCACCATACTTTAAGCAGCCTAGTGAGAGGTCTTGTTAACTGGCTACTTAGACATTGTTGTACACATTTACAGACAGACATTTTGTAGGTTGCCAGCACATTGAATCTATTAATAATACAAACTATCATAGATACATAATACATTACATGCAACTTAATAATAATAATACGTGATCGAATTGTACCACACGATACAATGTTATTTTTACCTGTAGGTACATGTTATCAGAAATAAGCTGATAGCAAATCGCAAAAAAGATTTGTCTGGCGATATTGTTACATAGATACTAATGTTCTTTATTCAAATATGTATATTTAAAGCATGGAATGAATGATGAGTTTATACTTCATAGTGAATTAAGGAAAAGTGTAGTTATATCACAAAATGCTAACAATTATTATTGACATTTCCTTTATTCACATAAGGTATTATAAATTACATGAACTTACTTTGAGGTACATAATTAATGATACTAGTTTGATAGAGAACATACTTAAATGAAGTCTGGCAAGAAATATAACACTGGAACTACCAATAAATAATGATAAAGTATTGTTAACACTATATATCAATCACTGTTATCAACATCAGTAAATATACTTTATCACAGTTTCATATGTTAATGAAAAGCAAAGTCAAGTTCAAGTGTATGGTGAAATAAAATAAAAAAAGAGCAGTTGCTGACATCATGACTCCTTTATTTTCATTATCACATCATTGTATGAAACTTTGGTTTTGATTATTATATAATATGTACATAACAAGGTGTGTTAACAGTTTGTTAGTTACTATTAGCATGTTAAGGATATGAAGTGATGAATGCACTCGTCCAGAATAAACATAAATAGATAAGGAATTAATAATAATTAAAATATACATCAGATTCTATGCAAAGCCTACATTCACACAACACAATATACAAAAGCTGAGATGAAGAAAGCAGTGCTATTGCTTTTAATTTTGTAAATCATGCTTCCAAGCAAGCATTACATACAAAAAGAACATATTCTAATAATTGACTAAATAAAATAAATAATGATGCTAAACATTTTCATGTACACATAAATAATATTAATCCTTTGTCCTAGGGCTGATTTAGCTGTATGTTTAAACACTTTAGAATATTTGAGTGTTTTGCAGCATTGCATGGCATTGTCCGATCACTCGTCTTTTCAGCTACGTTGATTAGCATTAGGTTTTGTGAATTTCTCTATATCATCTAGAGTGCTTTTAGCTTTTGACGATATATCATCCATTGATCTCCTCGCAGTAGTAGTGATGTCATCGATCGATTTCTTTGTTTGTGATAATAATTCGTCTGTGCTTTTGCAGGCTGTATTTGCAAGTTCTTTTATTTCAGAGTCGAACTTTCCGATAACCCATTCAATTGCTTGTCGACCTTTCCCAGCATTTAGAGATATTCTGTTGGTTAACAGGTCTTCCATGTAACTGCTTAGTGGCACTCCCTGTAAATAGTCAAGAATTATTTTAGTACACAATAACCTTGCATATCAACACATCCAAAATAAAAAAATATCCTTAATATGTATAATATAGCCATGACATCAATATACATGGACATAACTTTCATGAATAATTTATAACATGATTGTTAAGGAAATTATTTTTTATACATTTTTCATATACATATATCAGACATTTAACATGGAGGATAAAAAATTATATCACACTATTACACGCAAGATGAAAAAAAAAAATTTGTTTAGATAAAGGACATTCATTGTGTTCCACCAAGAAATTAGACCTCTGTGTTTTTTATTCTGTATACGCAAACAATTGACTACTATCTCAACTGACGGTAAGTAACATAAATGCTTTCACACTCACAGCCCCACACTAAGTTTGATGAATTGTGTAGTGTGTGCCAGAAACAGTCACATCACACACACTATCACAACCAGAACCAGAAACACACATTTTCTATGGGGAGAAAACTTTTGTTCCTGCCGTGAATCGAACCCGATACCCCTGCTTAGAAGGCAAGGCCACCCAACTAAGCCAACAGGCAGTTCAATGTGAATTCTAATCATACTAGCAGAGACAATACTAGAACAGTAAAATTGCAGTACTTACTTGTACTGTGACCACAGCTTCTTGTGTCAGTAGAGTTTTTGAGGTGTCTGTAGGATGAGGTGTGTACCGCACTGTCTCATCAACAGCTATGTATCGACAGAATGTCAAGTTAGTTGTTTTTAGTGTCATCTCACGTTCATTGGGGTTCACTTCGGACTTTTCACTGGCATAGCAGATTTTTGCTGTTCCAATAAGCTGAAAAGAAGCACATTTTGCTTCATTTTAATTTAATTTGTTAATATTATCTTCTTAATTAATTTCTGAGGCAGCTATTCAATATAAACTTTTGTATTATCAACAGGATATAATAAAATCAATTACCATGCATCTTGTGTGTATCAAAATTTTCAATATTTCAGTACTGTGTGTGGCTCTTACAACCAAGAATGTTGAGAAACTGTGATGTAGATATAGATATGATATGTGCCACAGTTCAGAAATACAGGAAGCTCAAAACAAATAAAATACACAGTAAATATCCCATTACTAATACAATAATTTGTAATTCATGTAAAATAGTACATTTAGAAAGAAAATTATAACAATTAGTTTATACTGAAGTTTATCAATATTACATAGAATAAAATTTAGTATTATAATATAGGTATATACAGATACTTAAGGAAATAAGTTGATGGAGCTACAACATCGATATACCTATTTTAAATAATAATGAAATGGAACTATACAAAATAAAATGTTGACTGATTTTTATGAGAAAGCCAAACTCAAAATATCTTATATAATATAATATATATTATATATATATATATATATGCAGTGGCTATATAATAATACTATAGGTGAAATTGGCTAGCATTATTAAGACATACTATGCTATAAATACAGACAAAGGGTGAAATCGGAGTCACGTTTATGTATACACGTGCCAATGATAAGAGATAAGTTTGTATCAATCAAAACATAATAACCATCGACCTTTGTCCTTGAAAAGTGAAAGAATGATCATAATTTAGCATCATTTCCTCATAACTACTAAATACGCCAGTGGCGCGTAATAGATACGTAATAAGGATGTACTTACTGCTTGTGCCCATCGTGGAAAAAACCATTTGGAACTGACGAGTCTGTGTGTGACCAAAACACCATCCACAACCTTTCTTTCTACAACGTCTGTGCCAATTACTGCAGGGTTCATAGGATTGGGGTATTTGCGCCATGCCGCCTGAGCAACTGTCTCCCAAGGATGACTGCAAAACGAAAAAATTGCAAAAATTACGAAACTAGATGGATAACTTAATTTTTAGAGTTGCGTCATAGTGAGATCTAAATACCTACTTAAAAGTATGTTCTGACGTCCAAATCTTCATCTTTATTACTATTATCTACTGTTTATAAAATGAATTTGCGAGATAAAACTTATCTCATTTGATTCCGAATTAATTTATCATTCCATTTACACTACAATCACGACACACGCCCTTTCCTCACTCTCGCCTACTGACAAATGAATGAGTGTGACAACAATGTTAATAATGACATTGATCGAATTAATCAAAATAATCAAAGGTGCAGTGTGTCTGCGCCATAGAAATTAAAGTAGCTAGAATATCAACAGCACAAATGCCTTGTTATGTGAATTAAATCTTATTACAATGATACATTATTATGTGTCTTTATTGTATAAGGTAAGATAAAAGGCAAAAAGGGCCAGAGCGCGACAGACTTGGGAGTGAGTCATAGACAAATGAATAACTGTTATACTATTATATTTTTGTAATTTTTAGGCTTGTGAAAAGCCACATACATGTTTAAACGGAACCCTCGGGCCTCGCTCGGTGCGTGAGTGATATTGTGCTTATCTGTTTATTATTATTGGCGGTACAGTGAACGTTTTATAGTTTGGACAACTTTTTAAAAAGGCACGCTTCTTTTATATGAACGTTTAAAACTATTACGTTGCAGCGTTATACATTTGTACATGAAGTACCTCAAAATCTGTGATCCACGCCTTGTAGGACATTGATGCCCAAGGTGATGTAGTCATTGAGTCCCATAGATCGTATTGACACCATCTGTCACTAAGTAATTTCGGAACGTAGCCATATTTAACTGTCAAGTAATGTCGTTTATTTGTGAGCATGTTAATGTCATTGTCAGTTATAATAATTGCGGTAATTTCCAAAATTATACATTCTAAAGAATAATATTGTTCTTTCCAATTATATATTTTTGTTTAGTAATAATAGATTTATAAAAAGTGCAGATAATTTTAAGGTGAATACAATCTTAATTGAAATAGCTACTTATGGGGAAATAACGCCAGCTTGCATTAAATCCGTACATTCTCTAACCACCCACAATTGGCCAGGATAACCTGATTGACCTTGAGACAGGCGGATGCTTGAAGTCTGGAAGAGGTCAGGGCTACGACGGCCGGTCAGAAACTCATTCTGATAACACATTTCGAAACTAGTACAATTGGGAACGCCTTCACGTTGGTCCGTAAAACGCTAACGCAATGCTTCTTATCAATGCTCTAATCAGACATAAAACCTTCTCTTTACGGCTATTAACTAAATAATCGTCTTGAATTATAAGTATGTTGCAGTGATAAGATAGAATAACAGCAGTGGATTTAGTTTGTTACCACCCAGTCTGAATGTCGACAATGTCTACCGAAACGGAAGAGAAAGCTCTACGTTATAGAAGAGCTCAGAGTGTTACAAGAGCCGAGGAAATTACTGAGAAGGAAAAGAAAGCCCGGAAGTCACAGCTGGATAAACCGTGAGTAGTCTGTGTAAACAATTATTATCAACTGACTTCAAAAAAGGGGGTTCTCATTTAATTGGGTATGGAAGCCTAAAAAGTATAGGACTCTGCACTCTGTGTTGACCTTTGAAGAGTTCCTATATCTGGAGGTAATCTTGGATTCAAAGTCATGCTTACAATATAAAGCATTGTCATTGGAACTGAATCAACTCATTAAAATTCAAAACTGTAAATTAAAAGGAAGTGGTTTTAATTTTGCTTGCAAGATTATAATATTGCAAGTTAAATAAAACATTTTAAAAATTGCTAAACAATACCTCAAATATTGTTTTAGTATGCTAGGATGTACATATAATATTCAATGCTGTTCTTTCCTTAAAAGTATTACTAAATAGTACATAAATATACAAATCAGTTCAAACCAAGGCAAGTTGCATGAGGATAAAACTGCACCTTGCAGAAAATATATTATTTTCCTTGAATTTACCTTTGAGATAAATAAAATTACTTTATAAATCCCGCTCCCGCTCGTTTTTGGTGCAAAGGCTGGCCATTGCTATCCAGCGTGGAAATGCTGCCAGCGTCATGGGCACCTTTGCACCGGGAACAGTCAGGTGTGGGTTATTTAACTTTTTTGACTGTATATGCTTTAATGACCCTTTTTGTATTTTAAGGATGTTATTATATCTACTTCATAAATTGTAATTATATTATTGGATTATGTACCAAATTTGTAAATGTAATAAAAATATTGGAATATGTATATTCCAAAATATAAGAAAAATTTTATAAGCTTTTTTGTTTGACTGTCATTCATTTTTCCATAATTATATAAAAAATCTGAATAGAACTATATATTATAAGATAAGGTTCATCTGTTGTTCATCAGTATGCAATAATGCTTAAATATTTCATTGTATTTCTTCAGATGCCACCGACCAAGAGACTCCCTATTCACTTGGAGCTCAGAGTTCACCAACTTCACAGGTTTGGTGAATTGGGGCTTCCTTATGCTGTCGATAGGAGGGGTGCGCTTGTGCCTTGAGAATTTTTTGAGGTAAGCAAACTTAGATTTAAAAATATACATTTTTATGCACGCTAACACTTAGTAGAAGATTTAACTAAACAGTCACTATCAAAGTACTGGGTGTGCTTAATTGCCAAATTTTACAGTTGTGCTTAAGAATACAATATGTAGTATGAAATATGAGGAAAGATCAGAGAAGAGTCGGTAGGGAGGCCTTCCCTTTACAATTTTCATTCCCATAAGAAATTTGTGCTTCTGGCTCTCAGTGTGATTGCAGGTGTGACAAAACATTTACATTGCAATTAATAATCGCACTTTCAATGCTGTGTGACTGAAACTCACTTTCAATCTTAAAAGCCTTTAATATATTAACTACAAATACAGATAACAGCCCTTCTGAATGTTGTGCTGCAGCTGATTAATGAATGAGGGTCAGGTGAATCACAAACACATTCCCAAAAAGGGTTGACAACAGAATAGCAGCTGGTCATAAAACTTTTAACATCATAATATAACGAGTTCTTGTTGTGCTAATCCTACTTGGTGGGAGTAGATATTGGTGCCGATTCTGTTGTCCAGAATTAGACTAAACTAGCCTTAAATTAGTTTTAGTCCTGCTTTAGTCCAAAACCTATTCAGAAAATGCAAGATTAGACTAAAATTAAGTTTGACAGTACTAAGTTAGTTTAGTTACTCTATTAAGTGGAAATGACCAAATTCTTATTCTGATGTACATGTTTTACGTCAAATTAAGACTAAAAATAGAAATTTTAAACTCAAATTAGTCTGTATGAAAAAGGTCTGGATTATTTTTAATGTGATCCTATACTTGAAAGAATAACACGTGCAATTAATGAAGCAAATACTGACCTACAAAGTCTATAATGGAAGAATATGTGAATACAATTCAATTTGGTTGCTGTCAAAATCAATTTTAGTCCTGTCATTTCAACTTTTAAATTAAGTTCAACGTAAAATTAAAATAGCGTTTAGGTATTCTTTGACTAAAATTAGTTTAGTTTAGGTTAGTTCGGTGCTCAACAGAATTAGCACCATTATCATATCAATTAATAATAGTATTCAAGTTGTTAAATATGTTTCTAATTATTCCTTGCTCCTCATTTCAGATATGGCTTTCGTGTAAACCCTATTGAATGGATCATTGTACTAACTGGATACAATGTAGGAGACAAATACCAGTATCCATCTGTCATTTTGTTTATTTGTAAGTATTTAAAATCATAATATCAATGCCTAGGACATAAGTTACTTATAAGCATACAAGTGTATTACTTGATAATAAGAAAAAGACCCTATGTCCACTTTGCTTCTTTAGAGGTTTGATACATTTAATGATTTACTAAGTACGAATCAATATTAAATGTTAAGGACAAGTCGTACTGTAAAAGTCTAGTTTGAAAGGTTAACCTTGAGAGCCAAACATTCCAGGCATATTGCGTTTACCATCATAGACCACATCATCACTTATCATCAAGTAAGATAAAGGGCAATTGCAAGCTCAGATAAAATAATTGAAATGCAAGCAAAGCTTAAAAAAACCGCCTTCATCCCTTATATTTCGGTTTTGGCTTGACCGATTTCGATAAAATTTATATGGGACCACCTCTGAAGTCAGTTCTTTATTTCGAAAACCATTTATTTCAAACTCTTGAAAAAATATTACTAAATAAACTTATATTTACATCCACTGTCAAATAAAAGATTTTCACTTAAAAACTTTTATCCTGGGGCACCCGATCTGTTATGTATGCTGCTTGCTGGATTACATATACCATTGAAAACATATACTTTTGTGCAGAACCCTATCAATGGACCGCGTGAGACCAACTCGCAAATGAAATCTTTCTTTGTTTGTTTTCATATTAGAGAAACAAGGTGTATTTGTTACCAAGATAAACGACTAAGATTTTTTTGTTTTTTTATATTTTCAGTTGCAGTAGTACCTGTTGTTGCAGCTTTATTGTTTGAAAAAATGATATCAGTGGTAAGTCAACAATATGTGTCACAAATAACATGTTTTCTATGCACATATTTTTAGTTTTGTTTGCACACTTTTCCAGTTTGATTTGCATTATTGTGTTTTGAATATATAAAATACCTAGTCAGGTCATCCAACCTGTGTTATTGTTGTCACATGGATGACACTTACAAGGTGTTGTTATTTTGAGAATGCGCTTGGGTCCATGCCTTTGCAGAATACTCATTCTAAGCCTGGCGTGTTTACTATCATCGACGATATGATCATTTCAGAGGTAAGATAGTGGTCAAACAAGCGCTAGCGAGCAGAACTGATACTCTTTAAAAGTGCGATGTTGCTATTGTAACTACTAGAGAAGGTGTCATGCGCTAATTTGTCATTCAAACTCCGGGTGGCACTGAATCGTGACGCTAACCATCAATGCAAACAACTGCATGGCCAAAAACTAATATAGCTCATAATATCCTCAGTCACCGAGTGGTTTATAATAGCCCAAAGAAGTTTTTACTGCTTTAAAAACAAACTCGACAGCAGGTTACTAACAAAAACTCTTTGTTAGGAATATGAACATTGTGGACATTCGACACTGTAGGATATAGAAGGATATAGACAAACCGGCTAATGGTGCTCCATAACAAAATAAATAATTATATAAAAACAAAAATGCATCTCGATTCTTAAAAGAACAAAAGTATAAATCACTACACCACACTTCAAACATAGGTTGGTTGACCTGTTACATTATTTTCATTCCTATTGCCATATTCAGTACAAGTACAAAGTTGTTAAATATTTCATCACAATGATATTGTTACTATAATTATTATATACTAGCCGTGCTCCGCGGCTCCGCCCACTTTTGTAAAGTAGCCTATGTGTTAATACTAGGTATAAGCTATGTACATTCCAAATTTCATCCAAATCCGTTCAGCGGTTAAAGTGTGAAGAGGGAACAAACATACTTACACACTTGCACACAAACTTTCGGATTTATAATATTAGTAGGATAAATAACAAGCCGTGCTCCGAAGCTTCGCCCAATAATAATCACAATCAAATTAAAGGTAGCCTATGTGTTAATCCTAGGTATAAGTTATGTACATTCCAAATTTCATCAAAATCTTTTCAGCCGTTAATGCGTGAAGAGGGTAGATACATACTTACACACTTACATACAAACTACCGGATTTATAATATTAGTAGGATTAGTAATGAAGATGTTCTTTAGTCTATTCATATTTAGAATGAAAAACACATGTAAGTATGCCACCTCAGGTATATAGTTCTATCCATTATTATTCTTAGTTGAATGTTAGAATGATAAGCTTTATTAAAAGCATAGAAGAGAAGAGTTTGTGCCGTTTTGTCTTTTATAACACGTCATGTAGTGTGCTTGTGTTGTTTGTTTTAGAACATAATTCCAGAGAAAGTTGGTCTTACGTTGCAAGTAGCCAACATATTGTTTGTTATCGCACTGCCTGTTGTTTCTTTGCATTTTAAAGGAGACGACTTCAGTCCTGGTAAATATCATATATTTTATTTTTCTTTTGCATGTTTAAATTTTTTTATTAGATTTATCTGTATTGTGAAAACAGGAAACATTCTGCCAGAAAATAAAAAATAGTAAAAATGCTTATGAAATTAAAAATAGCAAAACGCGCGATATTGGCTAACCTGATTTGTGATGTCAGTTCACACATTTTTGAGTTCTATGATTGGTTAACTTTTAATTAAATTTTGAAGAGGCCGCTTGACGTTGTAGTATCCTCCTTGGTGCTGGGGGGATGACCATGATAAAGAGAATCACCAGACAGAATGTTTACTCTAGACCAACTCTATATTAAAAATAATACATTACTTAATCATTAACCTAGCTTATATATATCATGTTATCATAATGTGCCTTAGATTATGTATGCTGTATCTCAGTCATGTACGATGGTACATGGCTTATCTATAAACAGTTATACCCTACATCACCGAAATTTCTATTTTACATAATTTTAAACATAATTTTAATATTTCAAACATTATTTAAGAGTAGAATCTCTTACTCTATACAATCTTAGTACTACTTTTTATTTTTCTTGGCACATAGTGCGTTAGAACAGATGGCCGATGGGGCCGAAAATTTCTGGAATGGAGGCACACAAGGTGGACGGACGACATAGTGAAGGTCGCAGGAAGACGCTGGATGTAGGCCGCTAACATCCTTTTTGGAGATCTTTGGGGGAGGCCTATATCAAGCATTGGACTTCTTGCGGCTGAGATGATGATGATGATACAATCTTATTATTGAGTTGTACCCTATAACGTTATAGTAAATAATAATCGAAGATTTTTAGCTCCTAATTTAATCTTAGGACCATTCCACCAAACTCCCCAGAATCCAGATATTAATTTACCTGTAATAGGTGTTGTTTATCTTTTTTTAAATTAAATGATGCGATAATAATTTAACATTTATATTTCAGTGGGAATGAACTTCATCTGTTTCATATATCTGATTGTGTTTCTCAAACTGTGGAGCTACGTGCACACCAACCACTGGTGCCGCACTGGCAAGAGAACTCAGTTGGCTAAGAATACGTTGAGACGACAGAGTTTGTCCGCTCCTAATTGGAGTAAGTATTTTATTGTAACTTTTTATGTGTAGTACAAACTAAAATAATACCAATAAATAAAAAAAAAATTGTTTACGAACTTGGAGGCATAGTTTGTCGTATATTAAGTCGCTTGTCTATTCGCATGGTCCTCTACTTTCTACTGAAATTCAGTCATAGTCCTCAAGTAAAAAACCTGTTGCCAAACACGTAGTTCTATTTATTCTGCGGCCAAGCACTAAATGGTGAGAGCCAGACAAACGTAGTAGACATTTTAACTGCCCGTTGGCTTAATTGGGTGCGCGTTCGCCTTGGCACCCACGACACAAGTCGTCGAAATTAGTGTTGGACTGTGAGTGTGAAAGCGTTTACGTTAATATTACGCCTTCACAATTACTTTTTATCCAAAATAGGCAAACGTTTGAACACTATCTCACCTGATGTTAAGGGGCCTGCGGAGGTTGATTTGCCTATACAATCGTAATACCGAAATTATTTATAATTCAAGCATATTATCCTCACTGTGCTGTTATTCAGATTAAAAACATATTAATCTAGGTTCCTGGATAGTTTTTATTCCAAAATAATTACCTAAAACGAAATATAAATCAATTGATTTTCACACATTATTACGACGTAAATGTCGCATCTTCAACTTATTCGTGTTGTATTAAAAACTAACACATTTCTTTTGTCATTACAACAGGAACATAGATTATCATTTCAAGGTACTATTAATGCAAGAAACAATGGCTAAACATTACATTTTCATTCATAATTTTTGGTATTACGGCACCTATCATAATTTGTTCGGTCGGTAGTGCTATCGCATCAAGCATGGGCACAGTTTGCCAGTTAAACAGAGACAGCCTATAGACTCGTTCAAAGACTCCCCGGCCTCTTAAGTGAATATGCTCCATAGTCGCCCTATGGAGCACGTTTGCCTAGAAGATGCCTCACTCGCGACTTCTAAAGAAACAGATTTAGGCAAGAAGGTCCAAATTGTAGTGGTAGGACTCTTTGCTAAGGCCGCCTGAGGCGGTGCTATACAATTTGCCAGGTATTCAGCCGCCAAGCAGTAGTATGCAAACATTACTGCGTTTCGGATTGAAGAGCAGTGTTTCCAGTGAAATTACAGGGCTTAAGATTTAACATCTAATAACTCAGGGCTTGCACGGCCCCACACGTCGGGGGTGGCCTTGGTGAGCAAGGTCACCCCTCCATGGGCGCAGTTCCGGAGGAGTGTGCATCCGGGCCTACCGCCGGGGCAAGATAGTGAGTGCTAGCGCGACCCTATCTTGTCCCACTTCGGCGAGGGACTGCTCACGGGGGGGGTTTTTAGTGGGTTCAAGCCCCACATACCCCTTTCCTTCTCCCCTGGGAAGGAAAGGAAATGCTAGGCATTTTACCCCCCACAAAAAAAAAAAAGTGTGACGAGCGCAGTGTTTTGCCGCAGTAGATTTTGAACTATATATAAGTTCAAAAATCTGTGGGTAACACTGAACTAATGGGCTAGCGTGAAGATTACCATCAGGCGAGCGACTTGCTCGTTTTGTCTCTCAATAAAATACATATTTTGTTGTTGCGTAAGGCGAGATGTTTATGTTCAGCTTTGAATTTCTATCTGAAGACGGATATTTCGTTTAAGATATTAAGGTCTAATGATTATGTTTATTCTATGTATTCAATGTCCTATTACGTTTACAGATGAACTAGTAAACGCAGAACATGAGCGTAAGTGTACAATGATACGTTGCACCTTACTTTGGCACTTTGTAGTTTGTTTTTGCTTATGTTTTTTTTGCATTGTTGTTATCATTATCTCGTACTCTATCTTTACTTTAATCAAACGACTTCAACGTTCTCAATTTAACTGTTTTTTTTTATTTCAATTATGAATTGATTTTGATGATTTTTTGTTTTTCTGATAGATATACTTCAGAGGTGGTCCCATATTCATTTTATCGAAATCGATCACGCCAAAACCAAAATATAAGCGGTGAAGGCGGTTGTATTAAGCTTTGCTTGCGTTTCAATTTTGTTAACTATATTCTAAAAACAACTGCTTTGTATGTGCTTCTGAAATAATATAATCTAGTTTGCTTTGTACCTCTCGTTTGATTTTGCACTTTATTTGCACTGTTCTTTCTTTGACTTCTGTACTGACATCTGAATATCTATCGTTCCTTTATAATACACGCTATAACTTACGTTTTGGGTATTTTATATGTACATATGTGACCCGTACTGAAGAAGAAACACCGATTGTCTCGTAACTTTTTGGGCTTTTCAGCCAGTATAAAGAATAGTTAATATTACTGAAAAAATATTTATAAAGGCTCTAAATGTTCTATATGTGTGGTTCTAAAGTTTCCATTCCTGCTATCCTCACCACTCTTTTATTGTTATTTTTGCTTTACTTTCTATGGTCTTCCCTATATATTTATGTTTCGCCTTCGGTCTTTGTTTTACTAAGCTTCTCCTTTTTCGCATATTTATATTATTATTTTGTGTGATTCACTCTTTTGATTGTATTATAACATGATATCTGTTTTCTTATCTAAGTAAATATTTGTAGAGAGTTTCGATGACGATAAAAATGGAGACATCGCGGCAGCCCTACTGGTCAAATATCCCAACAATTTGTCGCTGCGAGACCTCGCCTACTTTATGTTGGCGCCCACCCTCTGCTATGAGTTGAACTTTCCTCGAACTACTCGGTATGTTTTTGGTTTTACTTTTAATTAGATGCATGGGTTGTTCGGGATAAAATTAGCCTTATGTCCTCTAACAGGAAGTAAGCTTTCTGTATACTAAATTTAAGCAAGATTAGTTCAGTAGTGAAACTGTGAAGACAGTTTGTTTGGCAGACAGTTGCTTCAAGTTGCTTTGGCATTTATAATATAGAGTGAAGGTGGATCTCCTTCTGCGTTTCAATCTGTAACAACAAACTGTTTCTAAAGTATTATTGGTTTCAGTTCGAATGGTGAAGTTGTAAGGGTAATTACGGGACAAATTAGAAAATGAAGGACATTGCGCTTCTTCATTTTCTCATTTGTCCCATAATTTCCCGGCTAATAACTACAAATGTTCTGTTCTGGTCCAGAACACAACGAGTCCTGCTTGAAGTGCAGCTATGTGTTAGGCGAAGTGGTCCACACATTTTAGGGGTAAAATAGGGATGTCACCTTAAACAAAATTCTCCTATATGCCCGATTCATCGTCTCTTAAAATATTAGATTTAAAGATGGCTGGGGGAAGTTGTCATCTCTGTTTGCGCTGTCCTGGGTTCGATTCCCGGCAGGAGCACAATTTTCCTTCCCAAGGGACATTTGTAATTCTGGTTTTGGGTAAGATTGTGTGTGTTATGTAAGTGTTTCTGGCACCCACGATACAAGTCTTTGAACTTAGTGTTGGGCTGTGAGTGTAAATGCATTTTTGTTATATTGAATGAGACACTACAAGTTAGGAAAGAAGAATTTTCCTAAATACTATGTCACAAAAACATGATTCCAGAATCCGCAAGAGGTTCGTAATTAGAAGACTGTTGGAAGTGCTGTTTGGCATCAATCTGATTTTCGCGTTGCTGCAGCAGTGGATGGTCCCGTCCATCATCAACTCATTGGAAACATTCTCGAGCATGGACCTTGTGAGGATCACCGAGAGATTGCTCAAATTAGCGGTAAGTATCATAATATCTTCTGGGATCTATACTTCTAAATTTCAAAGTTAAATGATAAATGTTTGTACGGAATTTTGTACTACCTACGGGTATTATCTAGAGGACATTTCTGATAAGAAAAAAATGTGTCATCCAAGTAAATGAAATTGCGTATTTTGCTTTCCTGTGAATCTAATTCTTGCTTTCCACATAATAAATAATATAGACGCTTTCACACTCACAACCAACATTAAGTTCTATTACTTGTGTCGTGGGTGCCGGAAACATTCACATCACACACACAAACACAACCAGAACCAGAAACACAATTTTCCTTAGGGGACAAAACTTGTGTTCCAGCCAGGAATCGAACCCGACACCCCTCTGCCTTCTAAGCAGGGGTGCTTAGAAGGCGAACGCTACCCAACTAAGCCAACGAGCAGTTCAAATCCAGCGAGTCTCCAGCGTACATTGTGACATGGAATTTATTGTTTAAAAGAGTGTCTCATTGGTCCCTTGAAAAGTCGCATGGAATCATCATAAGTTATAGTTTTGGAAATATCCCGAAGGAAAATGTATGTTTCTGGTCTGTTTGTGATATAAATGTTTCCGGCACCCACGACACAAGTCATCGAACTTAGTGTGGGGCTGTGAGTGTGAAAGTGTTTATGTATAAATTGCCACAGGCTTCGATTTTTGGTTTAAAATTTTTATATAGTACTAGCTGACCCGGCAAACGTTGTTTTGCCATATAGGTACATTATTTCTAGGAAATATTTTTTAGTTCCATAAAAAAATAAGGGTTGATTGTAGAAGGGTGAAAATTAAGGGTTGTATGTATTTTTCAATTCTGAATCATAATAAAATAAAAATAAAAAAATCTGTCCAAAAATTAAAAAAAAATGTTAAGGGTGAACAACCCTTATCACTTAGGGGTATGAAAAATAGATAGTAACCGATTCTCAGACCTACTGAATATGCTTATAAAATTTGGTAAAAATCAGTGAAGCCGTTTCGGAGGAGTAAGGTAACTAACATTGCGACACGAGAATTTTATATATAAGATTATAGTTATTATGTCTTATTTTTCCAGGTGCCAAACCACTTAATCTGGTTATGCTTCTTCTACATAGTATTCCATTCGTTCCTCAACTTCATGGGGGAGATAATGCAGTTCGCGGACCGAAAGTTCTATCAGGATTGGTGGAACGCGACCAATTTGAACGTGTTTTGGAGTACTTGGAACACCCCAGTGCATGTGTGGGCCCTGAGGCACCTTTACATTCCAGTCGTCGATATGGGGTACAGCAAACTACTGGCTAGTATACTCGTGTTCTTTGTCTCCGCGTTCTTCCATGAGTATCTGGTGAGTTAACCTTCTAAGGCTCATGTTACTAAGTACTAAATAAACATAGTCATTCATTCAGAGAGAGAGAGAGAGAGAGAGAGAGAGGGGGGGGGGGAGAGAGAGAGAGGGGGGGAGAGAGAGATGAGAGAGAGAGGAGAGAGAGAAAGAGAGAGTCATAGCAACACCCATAGTTCTAACTGGAGTTAATATTTAAGCAAGTACTTACAACAACCCTCGGTAATCCGTGGGTTGTTATGATAACTTAGATATTAAATGCTAAAAACTTCAGAAAAATCTTTATTTAATACTTCTTGTAGTACCGTGGGCCTTAAGATTAGTCTAATAGTACCTTGTTTATAAAACATAACGCTTTCAAACTCACATCCCCACGCTAAGTTCAATGACGTGGGTGCCGGAAACATGCACATCACACATACAATCACACCCAGAACTAGAAACTCCCAACTACGCAAATGGGCAGTCACATACCTATAATATTATTTTGAAGGTAGATGTTAATGTTCATATAGTTGACGGGTTCGTGATTGTCTAGAGATAGAGATGTATATAGTTATAGTATACCTGTGTGAAAGTGTACGGGTGTGAGAGCGTCGCATGTGTGCGTTTGAGCGCTTTGGAATCCATAAAATGCTAGTCGATCAAGGGTTATTTGTAAAATATCAGAAAGGTCTCAGAACCGGCTTCTTGTTCTAAGACTTGCTCATTTAGTTCTACAACTTTCTTCTGAATGCTATATTTTCCGTAATAATTAGGATGTAGGTATTCTATACTTAATATAATCTATAATTAATAGTTGTTTAAACTACACTATCCAGGCTTTGCCGCGCTGCGCCTCATAATATGTACGCTAACGGCTGTTGACACTTGACTCCTTAGAAAGAGAAAAAGAATAATACATATTAATTTATTTGAAAAAAAAAATAAAACAGAATTCTCAAAAGCCGTACGAAAGACGTTGGTCTCTACTTAGTCTCTATGGTTGGAATGATGTCCCAAGAAGTATCTATCTCTATCATTTAACAAATTACTTTGTGTAACATTGTTCCATATTTTCAGGTGAGCGTGCCGTTACAAATGTTCCGCATCTGGGCGTTCCTAGGTATGATGGCTCAGCCCCCGCTGTCGGTGATATCGCGACGCGTGGAGCTCCAATTCGGCGGCCGCTGGGGGAACATGATCGTATGGAGCTCGCTCATCATTGGCCAGCCGCTCTGTATCATGATGTACTACCACGACTATGCGTTATTGCACTACAGACCTGAAGCTTAGATCACCTGCCACAGATTTTAAGTCACTTCGTGTCATCACTGTCAGTCTATGAGTTTATCCTTAAATAATGAGCAGTTTTTCTTTGATAAAAAATGACTCCGTTCCTTAAATAATATCCAATAGATGGCGTTGATAATTAGAAAAGTGATATTGCTGTCACAAACGAAAATATTCCTACATAAAAAGTTGAACAGAAGTTACGTATTCGATACGCCATCTAGTAACTAACGCGTCGTACTAATTTGTATAACAAATTAGTACAACCGTTTAATAAACGTAGTACAAACGTTTAATAAACGTAGTCCAAATCGGCTCGGCTATTCCCTCTGTCACAAGATGATCTCGAGGTTTATATGATACCACGAGACTAATTTTACGATATCTGTACAATTCCTAATGTAAGATTAATTATTTTTTATGATTTTCCATGTACATGTCGCCTCTTGTTTTCATTATGCATTTGCTATATTTGGATCAAGGTATTTTATAATATTACTAGAGTAAAAAAACTCACAGAATTTGTAAAAAAAGAGTAACAATAAATGTTAGTAATGAATTTAAGCTAATCACAGAACAATCAGCGGTTACATTTTGTATAGATCAAAAACAGTACAAAACCTATACAAGACTAAATACATTGAACATTTTTGTTTCTTACGTTTTTTCACAATGCTTTCTTTTAGGTATTACAGATATACACTAGTGCTAAGTAATAAGTACTAGTTACTAGTAATAAGTCTGTGTAACATGATCTTGATAACCACCTATCACCATCAAGTGAGATAGTTGTCACATTTGCCTATCTTGAGTAAAAAAATTGCATTTTTTTTATGCTTGATAGGCAAGCATTTGATCACAATCTCACCTGATGGAAAGTGATGATGCGGCCGAAGATGTAGCATGCTTGCCTAGAAGGTACCTATTCGCTCTTGACTTGAAGACTCCCAGATTGTACCGTATTGTATATAATAATGCTGTTAAAATGGCGATAATGAAACCGTATAAAATTAATAGAATTATATATAATTATGTCCGTATGGGAAATATCGAACGATTAACGAAATGTAGTAAGAACGTTGTATATTTAAAGTTGAACAGTCGAACAATTCCGCAATTTATTATTATAGTTGTAAATAATGTTTGCCGTAAGAAACTACAGTTGAATATTCATAGTGAGTCGATCAGGTGTTGGACAAACGATGGGTATACTTAGATAGTATAGTTTCTAAATGCTTAATTTTATATTTAGTATGTAGAAAGTATAATGGTGTGTACAGATGATGCATATTTTTGTAAAAGCAAAGAGATTTTTCATATTTAACTATGTGGTTAATCTACTATGTAGAAGTCTGGTATGTGTATTACTGTTGACAATAAGGAAAACAGTCATCATTGTGTGCTAGCATACAATTTCAATAATATATCTCTCGGTATATACCGATCAGATCCCATTCAAGACCTCAAATTGGTCGAGCTGAAATTGTATGCTACAATGGAGACTGTAGTCCGTCTTGTTAATAGTAATATATCAGACTATCTCTGATCTGAATAGAATATACAAAATATCTCGTATCTGAATAACAACGAGGACAGCTGCCGGAGCTTAGTGCACTGAGACATGTCTCGTGTAATAAATATCGCATTTGTATACACCATTTTTTAATTTAATAAAACCAAATTTGCCAATGAATTATGAAATACAACCAAATCGAACATTTGTCAAGGCTACTTACTATAACATATATTATAGTTTTTAAGGGTTATTGTTTTGTATTAATTTACTTTTAATAAATAATTAATTGTACATAACAACTTTAAAATTAATCTATTTCATTATAATAATATATTTTAAATTTTTATTCATAGTGGCCCACTTTTATATACTTACTATACCTATATTTTTTATTTTAACAGATTTTTTATATTTTAAAGATTTTAATTCATTTTTTTATTAGAAAGACTGAATAAAATTTATTGCCTTTTCGGCTTAACATATTGTGATACTAAAGCCATGGCCATTGCGGTAATAAGATAATATTTTATGATTTTTATGTATTTTTTATAAAAAATTATAATAGAAATGATGAATTTATGTCTACATATGTATAATAAATTAGTCAAAAACAATTTTGTAATCATCTGGAGTAGTTTATCAAAACTGAATTATTATGTAAGCGAATTCGTAGGTTTTACCTACAGCTAAATTTTAAAGTAGGTAAACAGTTGAAATATTTACAAGTTATCTTATCATGTTTAATAAAATTCGAGTCGAATGCAAGAAAAATGTATAACACATAAAACCGCTGCTTACACTATTATTTTATGCAATGTTGATTTTATATATCAGCTCAAATTACTTGCGACTCAGCACCACACTAAGCTGTAAATGGTAATTTAATATCGAGCCTGTTCACTGACAATAATCAATTCAATTCAATTAAATTCAAATTGTTTATTTTCTATTTCATGTAGGTACATGGTACACTTATGAGCGGGAAAAATGTTACTAAGTAATTAGTTAATTAAAGAATACATTAAATTATGGTAGCTACATTGAAACAAAATAAATATTGCAAAATTACATAAAAATATTTCCAAAAGTAGATGTCACACAATAGGTAGGTTAAACTTCAAATCTACACAATATGTCAACTAACTAGGAAACAGTTTTTAACTTATATTTAAATACCACTGAATAATCAAAAATAAAATGATTACTATTAATTATTATTACCACTGAATAATTAAAAATAATCCTACTAATATTATAAATCCGAAAGTTTGTGTGTAAGTAATTTTGTTCCCTCTTCACGCTTTAACGGCAGAACGGATTTAAATGAAATTTGGAATGTATATACCTTATACGCAGGATTAACACATATGCTACTTTTTAACATGATAATAGCGGGTGAAGCCGCGGGGCACGGCTAATTTTATATACTTGATCTTGATCACCTAAACTACGAGCACACCTGTATCTTGGGTGCTAGAGCCCTCTTAGAAAGTAGGAATAATATAAAATTCTAGTAAAAAAGTAATTGTTAGACACAGAAATCCGA
Source organism: Lomographa bimaculata (assembly GCA_948107665.1). NCBI lineage: Eukaryota > Metazoa > Arthropoda > Insecta > Lepidoptera > Geometridae > Lomographa > Lomographa bimaculata. The sequence goes on along the minus strand of OX403587.1, from coordinate 11,546,999 downwards.
ATAAAAGTGAGTGTTGCCAAATCTTGATTGCAATGAGTGAAATGTATGGAAGGAAACTAAACGAAATGAAGTGTTCGGAATCGACCATAACACGTACGAGAAGGGAGAATATCCGAATATTGTTAGGGAAAGGAAATTGAATGTCGTAGGTAACGTCGATATAAATGTAACTATAATTGTAAATTAATTATTAGCTGCTTATTCATTTTGTATTCATTTTCCTTATTATAATAATGTACAGATAATCTGCAAGAATGAAGCGCTATCAAATCTTTTATATAAATATCAATTATTAAATTATATCATATTTTTTCATTTTATTTATTTAAAGAATTTATTATTTTAATTTTAATAAAAAAAATATACGACTCGGATTCAAATCCGAGTGTTGGTAAAAATATATTCAAATATGTTAATACAAAAGTGATGTTGTATTTTGTTCATTAATTCCATTATTTTTCTAGTGTGTAATATTGAAAAATAATACTATATATAGTATTATCACTTTTGTAAGATAATTTTTATTTATGTCATGTTTATAAATAAAATATTATTAATATTATACATTTTGTTTCATTTAAACCTTTTGCGTGCGAAACTTTCTAAAATTATAAAGAAACAAAGCTATAAATATTACAGAATTAGCATATTTGCGTGAGCTATAAACTAATTGTGACGACCCAGTTAGCGAAGGGGACAGGTGTACGCCCTCTGCGCCGTGGGTCCTGGGTTCGATTTCGAGCACAAATTCCTTCCCAAGAGATATTTGTGCTGATGGTTCTGGGTGTAATGTGTGTGTGATGTGAACGTTTCCGGCACTCACGATACAAGTCTTTGAACTTAGTGTGGGACTGTGAGTGTGAATGTGTTAGTATGTTTGCGTTAATTCCGACCACTTGTACCATCGATTGCACAATTGGCTCTCGTTTGTATCTCTATAGATCTTCCAGTCAAAAAATGCTTGTCCCTTCACAAAATGTTCATACATTCCACACTCGAAACATTGACAAATTTAGTGGTGGGATTCCATTTTAAACTGAAAGATCTCTACCAAACATAATATGAACATGCAATGGTAGGTTCTACTGGCAAAACGTAGTGAGTACATTGTCTATGATGCTGGCACAAGATTGTACCACTAATATCATCAATGCACAAGTATGGTACACTACCAGCAATCTTTTATATTAATCACGCAAAGTTAAAACATAAACAAACGCTTTCACACTCACAGCCCCACACTAAGTTCAATGACTTGTGTCGTGGGTGCCGGAAACATTCACATCACACACAATCACAACCAAAAAAAAAGTTAAAAGTGGTTCATCGCCTTCTCTATGGGCACAAGCATCGACATTATTAATTTCAAACAATAATAACTACTGTAATGGACATAAGCATGTGTTACTTACGGCCTATACTTAAGAGGTCCACTCCTCCGTTATTTACACTGATTTTATTTCGTAACAAATATTTGTGTCAGGTACTTTAAAATCCTATATGAATGTTATAAAAACTCTTATTGTTAAGCCGTAAACAATACAGCGCGACAAACACTTAGGTGGGTAATGAGATGATGCCGGCTGCTGTTTGTCTGGAGGTCTAGTACAAGCTATGATTGTATGGAAAAAGTATCTAGTTTACCGTTACATTTCCTTCCAAACATTTCACTCCGTACACTCGTAGCAACGAAAAAAAATCCAGCAGAAAGCAATAAATACCGGATTACTTCAATGGTTAGTTTTATTTTCTACCCTATTACTGGTACATCAAGGTTTTTCTGTAGATCGGGCCGCCTAACAGATTTTATAAGACCCGGTATATTTATATAACACTAAGTGTGGTAGATATAGGTACCAAGCTTGTTTCAAACAGACACACAAAACAGGTAATATAATAATGTTATATTAATAAGATTCATTCATCACAACATAAATATCTTGGTAGAAAGCATGTGGCCGTATTGTCACAGGGCTATATAGAGCTGTCTACGTTTAAAGAAACCCATTTAACAAATAGGTTTATATAGGTAACTTCCGCAATCGCAGACGTGTGAATCGTGTGAATGACGTAGTTGCAATCGAGTGTCCTTTTACCAACTACAAGTGGTACCTAATCCACTTTAGATCGGCTCTTTCAAAGATATTGTTTATTAATTTGAGATGCTTGGATAGCGGCGCGCGCAGCTCATTAAGTAGAGTCCTACTATTTATTGGTATGTAGTGGTGTTCGGAGGTATAAGTGCTTAACATTCAAGTACAGTTATAAGTAACATTAAGGTATACATATGATTTTCGCCAGTTTCTTCTGTCTACACATTAGTTTTTGATGGACTTTTTTAAATAAAATAATTAAACACAAGCAAAGCTTAAAAAAACCGACTTCACCGCTTTATATATACTACTGATCCGATTTTTTAAATCGGCTCACGTGGAGAGAATTTATGAGGTAACACACATAATAAAAAAATACAGTCGACTTCAGTACCTCCTCCTTTTTTGGTAATAATACAAATTGTTTTACCTGCGGTTGCTATGTATTTTAATATGTTTGTGCTTCAATCACGCAATATCTTGATGTTTAATTATTTTCAACGTTTAATACAGTGATTGACACGTCGGTATTTCCTCATATTTTATTGGTAGAGATTGGCTAGCTTAAAAAATACTTATATTAAAAAAAATCGTGACAGATTGTAAGTATGCTGTAAGTAACCGGGTAGACTAGTAGAGTATACCTAATAGTCGTTCGCGCCGAACAGATCTCGCGCTTACGTTTTGCTTCATAGACTTGTGATTGCTTGTAACTTTTTTTCAATATAATAATTGTTTGATTTCTGTATTTGTTGTTCAAGTACAGGATATGACGGATATTATACGTAAGTTTCAGCGTTACGTGTGAAGCCGTTTTTGAGATAGACCCCGGGACAAAATAAGTCTAAAAACAGTAAATTTGATGGCGTACCAAATCGTTATTTTCGAACATATTCTTTAAACCGGTTTCGTTCTCTACTTGTCAAGCCCTTTTCAACGATACCCCACAAAGGTAGATAAAAAAATAAAAATATTTTGCTCCCCACTTACATGCATGGGAGCCCCCTTATTATTTTCATTTATATAATTTTAAATGTCATTACTGGGTTTGGGCTGTAGTTTGACATATTCTATGAGAATTTGAAGACATTCGCTCATATGGTTTAGACGCTAGATGCCTCTGACAGACAGACAGACGGACGGACGGACGGACAAAGTGCTGAAGGACCCTAGTCAACTTAGAGATTTCGTTTCGCTCAATCAATTATTTTCTATGAGTAAGGTATGTGCGTAGGATACAGGAACCAATATAAGAGGAATATATTTATCAATATTCCGCTAATGATTGCGTAAAATATTTTCGAATAAATATTTTGATGGATTACTAAATTATCCGGGAGTGGTATTACTTTAAATGACATCATTTGAAATCATATCGTCAATATTACAAAATAATAATAGATATAATACCAGAACAAAGGTCGAGTTTGACTCGCACACCGAGGGTTCCGTAAGTACCATTACAATGATCACTCGCAATCTATAGATAAGTAGGTACGTAGGTTTCTATTTTTATGATAGAGCAAACTTAGAGGTAGACCATAATGAGCTGGAAGTTTTTTTTCATGTTCGATAGGTAATCATTTGAAAACTATTTCATCTGATGGAAAGCGATGAAGGTGTAGCATGCCCGCCTAGAACATACCCATTCACTCTTGACTTGAAGAGTCACAGATTATACCGTTCAGGTAAAAAAGACGCGGGCAATAAGTTTCACTCTTTCGCATTACGGATGATAAACGTATTTGTCTTGTTGTTAGATGGTAAAACGGGTTTCCCCTAAGCCCGTATTACCGTGAATTCCTGCGCACACTCCGAAATGCAAACGATAGAAAACTATTGGCTCGCTACCTTAACGTCGTTGACCTAGACTCAGCAGTTTCTACTCGACCAGCTCACTATCGCCAATGAGTCTTTTTGCTCGTCGGTTAATGGATTCCAGAGCTTCAAGCTGGTACTTAGCAGAGCCATCTAACCAACGAGTTAACTCTAACCACGGCTTACAAAGATGATCACTGATAAGGGAATCGCTAGATGATGCACACAACCTTTGACACTGCAAAACATGTGAGGGGGCGATGAACTCTTATCAGAACGCCTTGACCATATGACACAGCTCGGTCGTTGAAACTGTAAACAGGGTTTAGCTGTTTTCCGATTGAAAATCAACAATCAATATTATGTAATGCGGGTGTTATTTATGAGGGAATTTGATAACACTACAATAATAAATGGTTTCATTAGAACCTTATATTTTTCCACTGTTAGGACACCGGATTTTTCCTATAGTGACAGATTTATTCACTAGTTCATATAAAACTTATGATTATAGCTAGCAGATGTCTTATCATGACTTCGATTTGTTTACCATTTGACCACTATCTCACGACGACGACGGGACGGGACGATGCGGCCGATGATGAATCATGCTTGCCTAAAAGATTATAGACTGATATTGAAGATTCCTGGATCATACCGTTCGGGGAACAAAGACAGGGGTAACGAATTCTACTCCTTCGCTGTATACGGATGATGAACGTAGAAGCGAAAAGCTCCGAGCTGGAAGTCGTCAATCACATTTTCTTGTTTGTTCTTCATGAGATTTCTTGTTTCTGCTTTCATATGATTTTACATTAGATTAGGTAGGTGTGCGTGGCAGTTCCCCTTAAATATTTCAATGTTTGTATGTTCCACATTGTGTTGTTCCGTATTCTGCTTCTTTTACCTAATTGGTTATTCACCTACTCTAAAAAGTTGTCATAAACGTTACCTTACATTTAACTTTTTTCTGGAATGCTGATGAATTTTTCACATAAGTTATAGATAATTGTAACACTTTTTTACTCCCTGCATAATATTACGTTGTACAATCTATAGAATATTGAATGAACCTCGTTTCCCGGCCTGACCTAACCACGGAGTCAAGAACGCGGATCAATTGATGAAGAGACATCGATAGGGCTGCGGACGTGTCCCGCCGCCAGCTGTCTCCCACTAGAGCCTTATCGCGCTCTATTGTTTAGGGATATCAGCAGGGGGGTTTTTATTAGAAAATATAAATAAGATTTCAACATTTTAAAGTTATAAAAATGTTACTAGTCTGGGTAGTCTAGATAGCGACAAAATGGAACTCATTGCCTGTGTATTTAATCCCCAAAGCGCCAAATTCAGGACCGAGGCCGTGAGGGTCCGATACCATTTGCAGTTTGGCGACATATTTTATGTATAGAAACTTATCGACAGCGATATTTTTTCACTTTCACGCCAAAACACCTTATACCTATGTCAAACACAATGCGTTGTTAAAAAAAAAAATGACAGTCTGCTTCCCTATTGGTCAGTTCTTAATACAAAATTTAAACGCAAGCAAAACTTATAAAATCCCGACTTCACCGCTTATATTTTGTTTTGGGTTTGACCAATTTCGATAATATGTATATGGAACCAACCTCTGAAGTATAATCCACCAAACAAAAAAAAAACATACAGTCGAATTGAGCACCTCCTTTTTTGAGGTCGGTTGAAAATAGGTATAATCACTTTAAATACAGAATCTATCACCATTTTTGAAATCGCTTTAGACAATGTAAAACCGCGGTCTCAGCATGAAAAGCTCAACCGATCCGCATTTATTTGACTTGTAACAATTAATGTACGCAGGGGGCAATTAACAAGGCACTCCAAACAGCGTATACGTGTCGGGGTGAATCATGTAATATCTGGAGATGTAGGTGTGCTGTGGAGGAAAAGTCAGTAGTCAAGGTCGGTAATCGGTATGGGTATTCAGTAGTGGAACTAGTATTCTCTCCATACAGAAAATATCCATATTTTTACATTTATTAAAGCATAATTATTTATGGCAATTGAGTGACGAATCGTGCAAGTTATCTGGCGACATGTTTGAGCTTTCGTTGAAGGTAACATCATGGCGTAGGGCATTTTTTATGCTCCCTCTATTTCGGTAGACTATTTTGGTAGCTAGACCCTGTTCCGAAATAGAATACCATAGACCACCTCAAGTAAAAACGCGGGCAACAATTATCCTTGACCGCCATTCACATTGTAGGCGTAGCGTCAAAACTACCACTAGCCCCATCATTATCTGATTTATTTATTTGTAAGTGCAAATTGAGTGTCTTCAAGTCCTAAGGGAATATAGGTATCATCTAGGCATGCTACATCTTCGACTGCATCTTCACTTTTCATCACAAGAACTTTCAAGTCAGAACAGTTAGAGTGTAGTTTAGACTTAATGATAGGATCCATATGCTATCGTCTAGTCTCTCTGTGAACACAAACACTGCAAATTATCGAAACGTCAGGAAAAAAGATAACGTAGAGAAGTAATGCGTGACATAATGTACTGCGTCCCACATTCCCATCTCGCTAACAATGTTGACCGAGTGCAAACAACAGTGGCTGCGTCAGATCACGGATCGCCGCACCCGCGCCGCAGCGGTCTGCCGCAACCCTATCTTCATAACGCTGTGTTTCCACCTGCAACAAATTCCTACAATACATAAATGACTTGTTGGCTCTATAAATAAACGAATAATCATATACTCTGTTTTGAAACTTCTACAGTACTGATTCAAATTCAAATTAATTTTATTTCAAAAACTACAAATACAAATGATTAACCTAAGATGCAACAATAACAAATGAGGCGTTCGTTAGCACCTAGCCGTGTTAGGATTCCTACCCTGTGTTACGGCTTCTACGATTCCTGTCTCCAATTTTTGGCACGCAGGTGGGATAAGTTCTTAACAATTTAGTTAGTACCTACCTACTGATACAGCGTTCATATTGCAGCTAATCAATTCCCAGTCGTATGATTAAATAATCGGATCAGGCGACTGGACACTTCTCAGTGTCAACCATAGACTATCCCTTTAGAGAACAATTACCTAGACGTTGATAACATTACGTATGGAACAAATGAATTCCCTTCTGTGAATAGGTCGTTACTTCGTAAGTATAGAAAACAAGTAATTAGTAGTCTCCGTAAATAGTTTTTTGCAAATTTTAGACGAAATAATCAAATAATTAAACGCAAGCAAAGCTTAAAAAACACCGACTTCACCGCTCTATCTTCGGAACCTTGATCAAATTCAATGTATTAAACACGCATTATTGACGATAACTCAAAAACTGCTGAATTAAATGATTAAATTTAAATGGGACCAATTGGAAAGCAACATCTTTCAAACAAAAAAATCTCAATATCGGTTCACATGGAACTAAGTTATGATGTAACACACATAAAAAAAAAACAGTCGAGTTGAGTACCTTCTCCTTTTTTGTACGTCGCGGTAGAAAATATTACAGGAATATTATGATTACATGACCTTATAAAATGTATTAGGTATATAAAAATACCATTACTCAATTATTTCACAAATAGGCGCATGGCAATTATTATTTATAGCTAAGAACCGAGAAAGGGCTACTTGTTAACCCTTCAAATAAGGGAATGCAGGATGGACGTAGAGTTATAACTAAGTAACTAGAAGATACACCAGCGCAATGATTTTGATAACTTCAATATTTTTGACCTAGTTTTGACCACAATCGCACTTGATTTTAAGTGACGATCCGGTCTAGGATGGAACCTAGAAGATGCCATTCCCTCATTACTAAAGACACCAAGATTATACAATAATCATAAATCACGGGGTCAAGTAAGAAGTTCATTTCTATAGCGGCATGCATTAGGATAGTACTTCGTCTGCTTTTGTAAAATGTAAAACCGAATAACGGTGTTGTTTAGCAGTATAGTAAATATCTTTGTATAAAAAAGTGTTGACTAGATACTCACGGCTTTGCCATTTCATTATGATATGATGAATCTGGATAAAAGTAAAAAGAAAAACTTGCATATAAGCGAATTCGTGTCAAAATTCCATCTAAATCCGTTAAGCTGATGCTGGCGTAAAGTCGGAAACAAAAAGGATTTCTATTAGTGTGATGTGTTCATGGTTCAATTAATCGCAAGACTTTCTAACTAAATTAACTAAAGAAGCGTAATGTGATATGTATTTGCCTTTGTTTGTACGACCCAGTTGGCGCAATGGACAGGTGTCCGCCCTCTGCGCCGTGGGTCCTGGGTTCGATTCCCGGCAGGAGTTCAAATTCCTTCTCATGGGATATTTGTGCTTCTGGTTCTGGGTGTAATGTGCGTGTGATGTGAATGTTTCCGGCACCCACGTACACGTACACATACAAGTCTTTGAACTTAGTGTGGGGCTGTGAGTGTGAATGCGTTTGTTTGTTTGTTGTTGTTTGTCAACATTGATTATTATCAGATTATAGAGCAGAGTTTTGACACCGATAGGGTCTAAGTCTACAAACCGCATAGATCGATAAGACTTTCGATCGTTTTGTTAAAAAAGTGTAAAGTAAATAAAGAGAATCTAAGTAGCCTTACCAATGAGATTTGCGCACCATGTTGTTATCTCTTTAGATTGTACAAACAATAATAAATATGACGTTAATAAGATGTGATAATAACTAGATATCAAGCATTTTGAAAGGCACTAAATATTATATTATCTTTACGCTTTATAGTTATACCAAAAGATGTATTTTAAAAAAATCTGTACATTAATCACAACCTCTCCTTACATAATTGTCACCTCCAGAAGTTGTGTCAGTGGTAATATGAAAATGTGAGTTAAGCCACAGATGTTGAACAAGTTACTACGTACGTAATGCTGAATAGCCCGCGCCGCCGAGCGTGAAATCACTTTGTTCTGTGGGCACCTCTAGCCGAAATGTGATTGTGATTTATTGGATAATTATAAAGCTTAATTAAATCACGAGAGATAATAAATAAGTATTAATATTACTCAAGTAACATGTAATTTTGTTCAGTAATAATGTCAGAACATTGTATAATTTTAGGGATTATTTTAAAATGGTTATACGATAGGTGAGACATTTTCATGTTTATATTAAAGTATTTTATAATTTAGGTACATTCAAAAAAATATATGTGATACCAAAATATTTTGCAATTTAGTACAGCTGGTGGAACGTGAAAACAGCAGCGCTACGAAATTCGTAGCAAAGTGCTACGAAAATAGAGAGCCATTGTTTCAGAGGATTTTACCAAATATTAGATTTTTAAGATGTTTTATATTCACAACCAGAGCCAACTCTATATATAAATTCTTTTAGACATGAATGTATGTTCTTATAAGTATCTACTTAAGTATAAGCAATATGTTTACGTAGGTACTTATGTAGGTATGTGTTTGTTTCGTAATGTGTGTCATGTTGTGATTATATTTTGTTGTGGTATTATCTCGGAGTTAGCAAGCTTATGTTCGTGAAAATAGAGGCTATAAGTGCATGCGCGAGGCTACGTGCGTGGATTGGGCGCGAGGGCGGAGTCTGCCGTGGCGGTATCCCGTCGGCGGCGGGGCGGGCGGCGGCGGACGGCGCGGCCGGCAGTCCGATCCCGGCCGGCGTGCCCCGCGCACGGCCCCATGGTGGAGCACGCGCACGTCGACTGCTCGCAGGCGAGCGCCATGCAGACCCTGCCGCCGCAACCGCACGACGCCGAGGAAGACCAGCTCGCCGACGAGTACGTGCAGAACTTCGAGCTCGACCACCTCGAAGACCACCACTTGGTGAAGCGCGAGCCGCTGCGCTCCGGATGGCATGAGCTCGTAGAGACGCCGCCCGCGTGCGCGCGCGCCTGTAGGCCCTGGCCGGACGCGGGCCCGTACCCGCAGCCGCACGTCGCCATCGCCGTGGACCCCAGCACACCACCCGAGACGCCGCCCGCTCCCCTCGGCCGCAGCCCTTGCCGCGCCGCGCTCGTCGACGACGTGTTGTGGCTGCCGCACATGCGGGAGCCGCTCGACATGCGAACCGTACCCTGTGGGAACTTTGAGGAATGGGACCGCCGCGACTGGCGGGAGCACGAGCACCACATGCAGCAAGCGGCGCTGCGCCCCGCCAGCTCGTGCTCGGCTATGTCGCCCCGCGGTCCGCATCAGTCTTACCAGGCCTCGTCGTGTGGAGACGATCTCCTGAGCGACGACCAATTGATGACGCTCAGCGTGCGGGAGCTCAATAAGCGGCTACACGGGTTCCCGCGCGAGGACGTGACTCGGCTAAAACAGAAGAGGAGGACGCTCAAGAATCGCGGCTACGCCCAGAACTGCCGCAGTAAGCGGCTGCAGCAACGGCAGGAGCTGGAGTTGACGAATCGGTCGCTGCAGGACGAGCTGCACGTGCTGCAGCTGCAGGTGGCGCGCGTGACGCACGAGCGCGACGTGCTGAAGCAGCGGCTAGCGCTGGTGGGGCGCGAGCACGCGGTGCCGCAGCACGCGCCGCCCACGCCGCACTCCTCGCCGGAGTTCTTCTCGGAGCTGTGACGGCAGGGCGCGGCGCCGCGGGCCTCCTCGTGCGCTTGGCAGCGCTATTGAGCCCGCGCCCGCCGCCGCGCCGCCGCCCGCCCCGAGCCGGCAGACGAGATGCGCGATTTTGTTAAGTTTGAAATATCATCGGTTCCAGTTTTATAGTTTTATTATGGTGGAACAATTCGGCCATGGATTCCGGTAGGAACGGCTCCGTAAGCACCGTGTTAAATGTATGGTTGTGTCGTAAGATATGATTAGCTCCGTTAAACTCTATGTATTACTAAAGTAAAATATATGCGTAAGTTGAATGACTCAAAACGACATTCCAAGTATTTTGTAAATAAATAGTTACTTAAAAATATAACGAATATTATCTATAGGAAGATTTGTGTTTTCCTAATAAAATATGTAAGGAAAATATATTTTGTTTTTATTTTAACACTCACTAACTAAAAGGCAAGTTGGACAGAATGCAGAAAGAAGTGGAAAACAATATATGTTAATGGTAAGTTTTAGTTTTTCCGTTTTGCAGTTTCATACGGTTTTGCTTTTACTACAAAGCTACCCAGTTATAAATTTCATCCTATCTAAAACTCATTCATCATTACATCATTTTAAATAATTAGTAACGTAATTGACTTGGTTCCATAATATGTGGTATCTTAACCTATTTATTTTATTGATAATATCAAAAGGTTTCATATACATCATGAAATTATAACTGTTAAATAATGTTTTTAATTTATGAATGAGTTTTGATTTTACGAAATTTCCATATATTAGCGCTAGTATGTATATCGTATGTTAGTTATTAGTAGATAGTTCTAGACATGAGCAACAATTATTGAATAGGTAGGTACTGGAAACCATCAACTTTATCTCTGATATTGTGGAATTTTTCCGCGAAAGCGAAAAAATAGCAGCGATACTGAAATGATACAAAGTTGAAAAACGTGATTTTCGCCTTCGCTCCAAAATTCCAATAGTAGTTCTAGTAAAGTCTCTACCACTTCACTAGGGCATGACTTGACTACGACTGGACCGTGACTGTTTTACATGACTATGACTAGTGACTAGGACTTCTATTATGAAAAATAGAATTTGTTAATTTTTGTTTAAAATGTTTATACTGAAGGATAGGATCCATGGTCATGAAATAATAAAAAAACTCTTATATTGTTAATCAGATCTTTAAACAAATTATTTAGCGACAATAGTCTACTTATTTAACGAAAGTTGATTTATTTAAACGTTCAAAGTATCAAATCGTCATGATATAAATTTTACTGTAGATTATTTTCTTTTTTATTATCTTTTATTATTTTATTTTCCCATTTCTTCCAAATCGTTATTTTTCTCATCGTTTTTTTCTAGTAGAGTATTTTCCCATATGTTGTTATATCCAGATTGCGATCTTTCTTGTTGATTTTTCTATTGTAGAATATTATTGTAACCGTCGCGTAATTTATTAATCGTGTCTTTGGGTAAGGAGCAAGTTTTCATCAAAAATTAAAAAAAAAAACTGATTTTGTTGCCTAATAGTTCATTACTCGTAAAATATTGGTTCCAAAAAAATATTTAAGTTTTTATGCAACACTTCGGTATTAAATCGAGCTCTAACGTCTATATATTGTCATTGATTTGACCAAAGTATTTCGCAGTCTGCTATCTAATACCTTTAAATGAGCCATTCTTGTATATATATATATATATATATATATATATATATATATATATATGTGACGATCCAGTTGGCGCAGTGGACTGGTGTCCGCCCTCTGCGCCTTGGGTCCTAGGTTCGATTCCTGGCAGTAGCACAAAAATTCCTTCCCAAGGGATATTTGTGTTTCTGGTTCTGGGTGTAGTGTCTGTGTGTAATGTGAATGTTTCCGGCACCCACGATACAAGTATATGAACTTAGTGTGGGGCTGTGAGTGTGAATGCGTTTGCGTTTTATTCAGGATCTCGGAAACGGCTCCAACGATTTTCATGAAATTTTGAATGCAGGGGGTTTCGGGGGCGATAAATCGATCTAGCTAGGTTTCAATTTTAGAAAACGTCGTTTTATCCGTGTTTTAAGCCGAGCAAAGCTACCGGGTACTATATCTTTAAATCAGCTAGCTGCTTCCTACTGTAAGTTTACATTGTTATTGAAATTTAATGGATATAAAAATATAACTCATTTGAACAACGCGAACTGGTTCCAAATAACTAAAAAGATTAGATCCACATATTGTCAGGCTACACACATTATATAAATATGGGAGCACCAAGTATCTATAAGTACTTACAGACATGACAAAGTCATTCGCGAGTTAAAATCTTCGCGGTATATTATGGGTACCTACTACTAATATAAGCAAAGCCCAATTTAAATACACCACTCCATGATTTCATGTTATTACCCTTTATTAACCCCCGACTCAAGAAGAGAGTTGTTATAATTTATTCAGGTGTATATGTGTTAGATTTAGTTATTTTCTTTGAAAAGTGACTTGATCGAGAGTGTTCTTAGATATATTTGGTGAAAATCGGAGCAGTAGCTTTCCAGGTAGAGCGTCGGGGGTATTTTTAGTTTTATTTATCACTTGTTGATTTAATTTATTTGTTGTGTAGAATCTTAAAAATGTATCATAACACAAGTTTATTAACAGTAGTAAGGTAACGCAAAATAAGGGTAGTAGTAAGCTAATTACTAACTATCAGCCTCGGCTTTGCCCGGGATAACTCAAATAATCAATTCTCAAATAAGCTTAAGCCACGACTGGGCAGAAGCTCTATTGAAACGGGGTTCAGAGTTTACTGGTTTATCAGATCAGCATGAATTATATATTTATTTATTACCAATAGGAAAGTTTAATAACATTTTCAAAATCATGCACCTGTAAACCTCGTAAGGATTTGTCTAGATGCAAGGTACTCTCAAATAATATAAGCTTAGTAATAACAAATCAATATCAATATACCTACACACGTAAAGCAAGTTTTTTTCTTGTTATTCTTATTATTAAGTACTTTATCTTGAACAGAAGCAGCGCAAGGTATCACGCAGATTTAAAGTTAAACATTTAGTTTAGCAAACCCTAGAAACTGCACCAATATCTTTCAGCGTTCGCGTCCATTGACAAAAACAATTACAAACTAGTATCACTGGTACCCACCCCTCAAGGCTACAAAGTGAGGGTACTAGCGGTACACTCCGCCTTTTTCACAATAATCCAATTGTTAGACCTTTAAATAGTCTATCCTTATAAGTGTTTTGTAAAGACATGCTTAATTTAACGAGCGAAACGAGATCTCTAAGTTGACTTGAGTGGTTTGCCACTTTGTCCGTCCGTCTGCCAGAGTTATTTAGCGTGTAAATCAAGCGAATAATTAAAAATTTTTTGAAACTATGTAAATCTATGACCCAAAGCCAAAAATGGCAATTAGAATTACATAAATGGAAACAGTAAGAGGAAATCAATACACGTAACTGGGGGTAAAATATTTAATTTCTGTACGTGTAGCAAAGAACATTGCAAGTGTGGTAGAAAAGAACATTTTATGAAACTGTTTTTGAAAAAAAAATATGTTGAATAATTTCAATTCGGTAGGACTTGATATCCTGCCAACTTGTTACTTTCCAACATAGATTTTCAAAATCGGTTTCATTTTAGTAATTTTAGTCACTGTTTTAGTCCCGGGGTCTATCTCAAAAACGGCTTCACATTTAAAGGTGAAACTTGCATATAATATCCGTTATATCCTTTATTAAACAACAAATACGAAAATCAAACAATTATAATTAAGAGTAAAAGGTAATAAGCATTACCTCAAAAGTTTTTTTCATTTGGCAGAATCTAGGAGCTAGATCTTACTTCGGGTCGAACAACTAGTTTTTATTGGGACAATATGGGAAAGCCGAAACCATAGGCGATACAGGAAACACATAGGAAAAAAAACTATTTTTATGAAAACAATTTTGGCATACCAACTATTTATACATGTGTTATTTTTTTTAATTCAGCGTAATCATACATTTGATCACCTCTTGCGCAAGTTGACCACAAGAACAAAAAATAATTTATACTGATCGTTTCAGTTTCATGTAAGGTTAATTTCATTGTATCGGAAGAAAAAATCAAGACTACAGATGTTTGTCACTTTTATTAACGGATTTATTAATTGGGACTGTATAAAATCTGCATTTATAGCAGATAGAGCTTAGGGAATCTGTTTTAAGAAAAATAAAATTGGTACTAACTTGTTTTTGAAAAAAAAATCAGCAATGTAAATTTTTCAGTCAATTGTGAGTAGTCCATAAAAAATTATAAACTAAAATAAAAACAGGTCTATTTTATGTAAGGATATTTTTTTGTATCAGAAGAAAACAGAGAAGGGAGAACATAATCTTTTCGTTTTAAAATATATAAATAACTTAAGTCACGTTTTAGTTTATACGTATTGTTTTTTATGTAAACCTCATAATTATATCAGTTTTGTCAACCGATTCTAATGATCTATTGTTAGTTAGTATTCGATATAGACATTTCTTTCGCCAACCAACAAACGGTATGCCAGCAGGATTTGTTGCTCTCAAGCCAGTTCCAATCCAAGGCCTAGCATGCTTACCATGGCTCTTGACCATAACTTACCTTTTGGTGAGATAGTAGTCATAGGCCGTAAATAATAAGGAAGGGATTAAGTTCGTCGCTTAGTGCATAGCTTGAGTAGCTCAGTGGTTTGAGCAATATGGCATGAAACCCCATGGCCGCGTGCATTCAAAATTTACTACTTTAATAATTAAATTGTAATAATAAACATCTCACAATCTGTTTATAAGTAAATACGTAATAACATCATGTCTGACTCCAATCAAGTCCAATGACTCGCCGGACATTGCAATTGCGACACAAAATTTGACGACGACAGCAATTGCAACACTTGCGAATATTGAGGTCGGTACTGCTGTAGGTAACAAGTAATAATTAATAATATATTGTAAGTGATATAAATTTATTTATACTCGTACTTAAGTGTGATATTTATCTAACACTAGCTGGTCTATTTCACTATGATCACCTGCGTAATTGTAGTCATAGGCGACTCTTTAGCTGACCCGGCAAACTTTGTACCGCCAATAAAAGTTGTTGGAACTTCGACAACAAACATATATGTCACATTTGTCTGTGGTCAAATATTTATAGTGTCTAATCTTTGACAGGTACGAACAGTTTGTATGGGATAATAAAATGGTTGTTTTTTCTAGTTTCCTTACAATTTCTTCACATTTTAAACATTTCTCGGACTTCTACAAATATTTCAAAACCAAATTTAGGGGAATCGGTTCAGCCGTTGTCGAGTTTTTAGTAGACTAACAAACGTCAATTTATCTAATATATAAAATTCTCGTGTCACAGTTTTCGTTGCCAAACTCCTCCGAAACGGCTTGACCGATTTTGATGAAATTTTTTGTGCTTATCCGGTATCTATGAGAATCGGCCAACATCTATTTTCATCATCATCATCATCACTTTTCATCATTATCAACGCGGGTGAAACCGCGGGGCGCAGATAGTTTTTATATACATAGATAATAATCATTACATTACATTATTGTGAAGAACGTTTTATTTATTTCGTAATAGCCGTGCCCAGCGGCTTCGACCGCATTTATCAAGTTAAAAATTAGCCATGTGTTAATCCTAGGTATAAGCTATGTACATTCCAAATTTCATTCAAATCTGTTCAGCCGTTACAGCGTGAAGAGAAAACAAACACAATTGCACATATACACAAAATTTTCGGATTTATAATATTGGTATGATATATGTAAATTAACGAGTAATACACAAAATACTTTTATAACAACATGCTTATATTATCTGTTTATAAAAAATAAATAAAAGGTTACATAACTACAGAACCGTGAGTAAAAAAAAGAATGAAAAAAATATCGTCAAATAGTTTCTTGCCAGGTTCTTCTCAAGATAGCTGTAAGTTTGTGAATCTGGAAATGAGTACCATTAACTTATATGACCTTTCTCAATAAAATCCATCCGCATCAACGCTTTCCATCCGGTGAGATAGTTGTCAAATGTAAGAAAATTAACGTAAAAAGGGTCTTTATTATTACGTACAAAAACATATTAAAACTAGAACAGTACAGAGCACGCCACCTGCAGAAGTATAAAAACCCACGCTCTTAATGTACTAGTATAAGTAGGTACATTAACTTAGTCACCTAAGTTACTAGCTAATTATTTCTTATCTGATTTATGTGTTCTGTGAAGTTATATATTTATAGGAAATAATCTCTTAAACATAAACAGGAAGGTTACAATGTTGCAGTTGGCTCGGACTCGGTGTCATATTATTGTATTGGATAACAGTTCTTTGTATTGTAACCGAGCCACTTGCTACATCGCATATTTGTAAGGTGAAACATACCTAAGTGTATATACTTACATAAAATTACTAAAATTATTATCTAGTTAGACTTATTGACCTAAACTTTTTATTGACGATATATAAATCCAACAAAATAGTAAATAACACATTATTGCATACATCAAGTAAACACATAAAAAAACAGTCTATAAAATGAATTAACGAAAAAATTTATATCAATCGACGGCCTTATCAATGTGTTTTCTTTCAGGCAATATTTGGTTGAAGAGGATTCGTCACAATAACGATCAATTGACGGCCTTATCAATGTGTTTTCTTTCAGGCAACATTTGGTTGAAGAGGATTCGTCACAATCACGAAAACGGAAGTATGCTTTAGGTGCTTATCAATCAATGTAATCAATGTTACAGATATTCATCTTTCTTCTAAATATATATAACTCAAAGGTGACTGACTGACTGACATACTGATCTATCAACGCACAGCCCAAACCACTGGACGGATCGGGCTGAAATTTGGCATGCAGGTAGATGTTATGACGTAGGCATCCGCTAAGAAAGGATTTTGATTAATTCTACCCCCAAGGGGAAAAAATAGGGAATGAAAGTTTGTATGAAACTTTGTCAATTTTAAAATAATACTTCTTAACGCGAGCGAAGCCGCGGTCAAAAGCTAGTTCAAATATAAGTAGTTATAATATTGAGTAAGAAGAAGAAGAAATTGAATTTCCCGTTTGCTAAGTTAGGTGCGCGTTCACCTTCTAAGCAATAAGCGGGCTTTTTCCCCAAGGGAAATTTGTGTTTCTGGTTCTGGGTGTGATTGTGTATGTGAAGTTTCCGGCACCCGCGACACAAGTAGTTAAACTTAGTGTGGTCTTTGAGTGTGAAAGCATTTATATACGTTTATGTTTGTGTTTTATTGTGTTAATAGGATAGTACTATATATATAAAATTTATATATTTGATTATTTACAAATAATTAAACGCAAGCAAAGCTTAAAAAACCGACTTCACCGCTTTACTTCGGAACCTTGATCAGATTAAATGTATTAAACATGCATTATTGACGATAACTTAAAAACTAATGTTCAGATCTTGATCAAATTTAAATGGAACCTATGGCATAATAGGCACTAGACTTCAAACAAAAAAAAAATGAAATCGTTTCACGCGGAAAGAAGTTATGAGGTAACACACATAATAAAAACAATACAGTCGAATTAAGTACCTCCTCCTTTTTGTGAAGTCGGTAAAAAACAACTTTGCCGCCAATCTCTTCATGGAACCGAGCTTGATAAAATTGGGGCCAACCTTTATAACAAAACAAAAATCCTACTAATATTATAAATCCGAAAGTTTGTGTGTAAGTGTGTAAGTATGTTTGTTCCCTCTTCACGCTTTAACGGCTGAACGGATTTGAATGAAATTTGGAATATACATAGATTATACCTAGGATTAACACATAGGCTACTTTTTAAGTTGATAATAGCGGGCGAAGCCGCGGAGCACGACTGGTATATAATAAAAATTATAATTAAAATTTTCATCCAAGTCAGTTAACGTACGCCAGAGATCATCTCTTATTGAAGTCATTTAAAATGGGGCGAAAATCTACATCACTTCGTATTGAGTAAAGAATTCTTGAGGTAATTGTAAAGGGCAAGTATAAAATACACTTGTGACAATTAACAACCGTCCACAATGTGACCGACATTTCAAAGTAGTACCATGATTTAGTCCAAGGCTTGTTAAGCTGTCAACGTGGTTGCAAGCCTAAAGACAACAGTCGCTAAAATATACCATCACCAGGAGTGCAAGAGTAAGCTACATAATAATATTATTATATAATAATATGTCGCGAATGTCGTTTTACGTACCGCAGGGTTTTTAATAGTGTATAATTGTGCCCTAATAAGTTTATGCACGCAGCTTTGCGAAAGCCTGTGAAGCCTTTATGAATAAACTCCATAATAACCCGTCTAAATTACGATGATAGAACCCATTTTTGATGATTGAGCAACAAACTCAAGAAAATAACGAATTTTTGTTATTGTTGTAAAATAAATATTAAATTAAGATATTATACGGTTCGATATATCATAAAAAATGCCACAAAATAAATATAAAATTGATGTTTAGTCTAAAGTTAAACTACAGCAGTGTCTTGTCGTCCTAATATGTGAACTTGCTGTACTATCACTTTTGAGCACTACTAATAGAATATAATAATTTGAAAACTTTATAAACTTATGGGTAAAATTTCATATTTTTGCAATAGGTTCCTTATCGTAGCCATCCCGTAGCCTCTGTAGACCTCGTAGCACGGACTACGGGAAAACCATCGTGCAGCGCGACAGAAAACGAGGGGCGTGGCTTCGTAGCCACGCCCGGCCAGAGAGAGACGAAATCCGCACCGCCTACCGAGCCCAGCATCACTAAAACAGAATTTACACCTCGCAAACCAAGAGTAGCTCGTTTTTCCTTCGCAGTAAGAACGGTATTTGTTTGTTGATCAGTTCCTTAACTAAAGGTCGTATTTGGCAGTGCAGCAGTGGAACATTCAGAGTACATCCACCTCCATCCTCTTGGACGCTTATTACAACCTATAGCTGTACATACGTCGACGTTGTCATGCAAATGGAGGCCTGTTAATGAAGTCGAGGAGAATTATAGCCATTGTTACTGCGGCCCGGCTCTCTAATGGCCCATTTTGTGCGCGTATATCATAATAATGTATGGCACAATTATTTCTGCTATGCCATTGGACTGCATTTCTGACCAGCGATTTATGGAGCTCTTATGTAAATACCTACGAGCTCTATATAAGTTATGACCGGCTCTCTCAGCTTTTGGTTATGCATGTGGTAGTAACATGCCTGTTTTACAACACATGTATTGCTCATGCCATCGATATACATAATGCTAGTAAACATTTGCGAAATGGAAATAAATTTAATTTCATAAATACAACCTATTGGGTTTTTATATAAAAAATAACAAAAACAAACGCATTCACACTCACAGCCCTACGCTAAGTTAAAAGAATTATATCGTGGATGCCGGAAACATTCACATCACACACTCATTACACCCAGAACCAGAAGAACAAATATCCCTTTGGAAGGAATTTGTGCTCCTGCCGGGAATCAAACCCAGGACCCACGGCGCAGAGGGCGGACACCTGTCTACTGCGCCAACTGGGTCGTCATATATTATTCTAGTTTTCTCAATCCTTCTTTACTTGTTTTATGCAACTGAGAGATGAAACATTGAAGGCGCTCGATGGTAAGCGTCACTGTTTGTAACGATAAATAACTTCATTACCATTGAATACTTAAGCTACCTTTTAGTACTGATCCGGAATCGTTTTTAAAGTTTCTTCGTTATCACCCCACTTAGCTATATTACCTAATAAAAAAAAACAATGAAAAATATGTTTCTCTCAAAACAGAACTCAACGCCAAGCCAACTTCAAAAGCTCTAAATCTCCTTTGATAAAGATTAACTACATCAAGAACTCTGCAGAACCTCCGTGTCACAAACAAGCTCTATTTTCGTGCTGTGTTGATGAACGTAAACCCCTGACGAGGCAGGGTGGTCGTCCGGGAGTGATGAGCCAGCACTGCTGCGGCGACGCGGCACATTTTTCTAGTGGCAAGGTCGGTCTGCTCGTGACGTCACCGAACTTTCCATTTTCCGACTCAGTTGGTTTCTGATACGCATTTGTTTTGAAGTAACTACGTGTTTACCATAGTAAAAAGCTGAGGTAAATTATGTTAAATGATTGCAGACGCCAGTGCATCAAAATCTTTGAGACAAGTTATTATTCTTTGCCAAGGTACTACAGCTGCATGCAAAGATAAGTTCAATGTCAGATTAACTATAATGCGTCTGGACTTGGCAGCATGGAAGCTGCTGATAATTTGAAGTAGCAAGGTGCTTGTCCAGGATGAGCTGAAATCTCTGTAGTGGGTCTGTAGCTGAGGTCGGTCTGTTTGACAGAATACGATTGAGTCAAGCTGTGAATAAGAAGAAAAGCGATAAAAACTGCGTTAGGTACCCATTCTACAAACCTGCACTTGAGGCTTGTGACGTCAGTAATTTTCCTATGTTTTTCGTGACATATATAAATCTAACAGAGGGTAAAGTTTTATAATTGATATTATTGCCACTCAGGATTGATGAGCGTAGGTAAACCACTTTCGGAATTAGCGTGGCAAATATCCTAAATATCAATTAAGCTTTGTAGCTATTTAGTTTTTTTGTGGTTCATGAGAGCGCTCACCTACCATGAAGCATTGACCACATCTTCACTTTCCATCAAGTGAGATAGTGGACAAACGTTTCAGGAATCACTTTTGTGTGCTGAAAGCTGTCTTAACCACAATCATAAATTTAGTCTAAAGTTTATATCGCCATATATCTATTCTAAAAACAAAAATAAGAATCAAAAACATCCAAAGAGAAGCAATATTTTACTGAAATAGACTATTTTAATTGACGACCCAGTTGGCGCAGTGGACAGGTGTCTGCCCTCTGCTCCGTGGGTCCTGGGTTCGATTCCCGGCAGGAGCACAAATTCCTTCCCAAGGGATATTTGTGCTTCTGGTTCTGGGTGTAATGTGTGTGTGATGTGAATGTTTCCGGCACCCACGATACAAGTCTTTGGACTTAGTGTGGGTGCTGTGAATGCGTTTGTTTAATACAATACTAAAGAAGTTAACACAGTGTCTGATTTCTAAACTTTGACATTCGAATTGAATTCACAGAAATGTAAACCTTATCATCCTATTTAATATAGAAATGCACGTGTATTTTCATTTCCTTTTGTTACCAACTCCAGTAAAATAGCTGTGAAAGATATAAATAGTTGTGTTAATGTAATATATCTAATACGATGAATATATTTATTAGGTTCACCTATAATCTCTTTCATATTGCCACTATTGCTCGGTACAGCAGGCGTGTGGTTTAGGGATGATGATATTTGTAGAGTAACCTCGAAGGCACATTGCATATTTATAGATATACGTCAACAACAAAACATAAGCAGCCACCGTCGCAGACTCACACTTCACACACAATCGCACCCAGAAACGCAAATATCGCTTATGGGAAAGAAAATTGTGCTCTTACCGGGAACCGTACACAGAACCCGCGGAGTAAAGACTTTCATCAAAATATGTACTAAATTTAAAAGAAATGCAGATTAACATTAAATATGATTTTGAAATTAAAAGATAACTCATCTAGATACATTTTATGCAATTATTATTGCCTCATAAAAACACGGTCTGAATTTAATGTAATAACAAATACAGACAGCCCTAAACTTAACCAATTCATACAAATTAAAATAACTACACCAAATTGTAAGTAAGTCAAATATTATTTGAAAACAGTGATCCCAAACAAAGAAACTCCCAGGCTCGTAGGCCGCGCGGTACAGTATCGACCGGCGATATTCCGCTGATGCTGCATCAAGTCAGCAATCCGCGCCCCGCTTTCCTCCCTCGCACGAACAGGTGTCTCCACTGAGCTTTAGGATATTATACTGGAACAAGTAATAGGAACTATGATTTGATTTAAAATCAAGTATAACGCAGATACAATTTCTTTGACACATGCAACTGATCTTTAAATTACTACACAGTAGTACTCGTATATTGTATTTATTATGTATTCAATGTAGTTTAATTTAAACACATTAAAAACAAACAAACGCGTTCACACTCACACCCACACTAAGTTTAAATACTTGCATACCCACATAAATACCCAAATTTAAATACTTGCAGCGCAGGTACCGGAAACATCAGTGTTTCCGGTTGAACTTTAGGTTGATATTTATTTCGGCCAAGTACGAGCAGTGCCTCTAATAAGTAATCAGGGGGATTGAATCAGTAATCGCCCAATAAAAAAAATGGTATAGGTTCTTTTTTAGTAAAACACTATGATTGAATTTTAATAGATAAATGGAGCATCTGTTATGTGATGTGATTAATTACGTGTAGCTAACTTTTTATATGTATAGGTATAAGATTTATGTAAGTTATTATAATTTAGTATTAGAAAATATAGACAACTTGTTGTGTCCTCGTGATTAGCATTAATTGTTTTGTGATGTGTTTGTCCCTATTTCCTTTTTCTTAACTACCCCTCTTCCAAACATAAAAATTGGTCCAGAGCGGTTTAACCATGAAAAGTTAACATACTGATAAAACAAAGGCAGGCAAAGTTACTTTTAAATTAATATATATATATTTTTTTAATATTTCACAGCCCCACACTAAGTACAAAGACTTGTATCGTGGGTGCCGGAAACATTCACATCACACGCACATTACACCCAGAACCAGAAGCACAAATATCCCTTGGGAAGGAATTTGTGCTCCTGCCGGGAATCGAACCCAGGACCCACTGCGCAAAGGGCGGACACCTGTCCACTGCGCCAACTGGGTCGCCAATTATATAGCTTATGGTAAAATTAGGTTTATGTATTTAATTTATTCGATGTGTTTCCGTTAGTCACAAATCTTTAAGGCACAGTATCTCGTTAGTGGAAAAAATAAGAAATACACTTCTTTCGTATTATAAAACCTCTTTAGGGAAGTCATCACAAACATATTCGAAAAAAATAAATAAACTGAAAACCGACTTCCAACATTGTTATCTTTGTTAGCTAAGTGATTATAAAGTCGTTAAAAAAATAGTCCTAGCTCTAGGGACAATCACAAAAATGCTAGTGAAGGCTATAAAAAATTAAAATATACCCAAATTTCAATAGAGAAGGTGGTTGGCGTTTCACAATGGGGCCCGGGCTCGGTTATGAAACTAATTGAATCTCAAGTTCCGTGAAAAATTTAAAGGCCTTGTGAATAATATGAGCGATTACTGCGTTCATAGGAAAAGTTTTGATCAATTGGCATCTGGCCTATCGGCATTCTATCGCTTACATTTTGGAGAGTATTCTCAGGAGTTACATTATTTAATTCCCCCATGCCCTTTTTACCATCAAACAACAAGACTAACAGTCAAACGTCATCCATTTATGGTGACATACCTCAAATTTGCTCGAAGCGTTTCACTTCTACGTTTATCGTCCGTACATCGAAGGAGTGGAACTCATTGCCTGCGTCTTTATTCCCCGAACGGTACTATATGGGTATCTTCAAGTCTAGAGTGATTATATAGGTACCTTCTAAGCAAGCATGTCCCATTTTCGGCCGCATTGTCACTTTTCATCAAGCGAGATAGAGGTCAGCTTGCCTAAAAAAAATGAGTAGGCCGTAGTTTCCACATTTTTTCAAAAGGACTGATATTTAGTTTCCTTGTGACTACGAATACTGAAAAAATTAAAGAAAAGTCAGGAATAATAAATTCATAGACGCTATTTTATTCTTAAATCTTTTATTTATTATTGTTGTTGGTTAATAATTAAACGCAAGCAAAGCTTAAAAAAACCGACTTCACCGCTTTATCATTGGAACCTTGATCAGATTTAATGTATAAAAAAAACGCAAACGCAAACGCATTCACACTCACAGCCCCACACTAAGTTTAAAGACTTGTATCGTGGGTGCCGGAAACATTCACATCACACCCAGAACCAGAAGCACAAATATCCCTTGGGAAGGAATTAGTGCTCCTGCCGGGAATCGAACCCAGGACCCACGGCGCAGAGGGCGGACACCTGTCCACTGCGCCAACTGGGTCGTTACGCATAATAATACAATTATGCGTGACGACCCAGTCAATAAACACGCATTTTTGACTATAACTCAAAAACTAGAGACCTTGATCAAATGTCAATGGGACTACATAAAAAGCACCAGCTTTCAAATAAAAAAAGAATTATAAATATACAACGAAAGAAGTACGGGTAAACGAGAACATTGTTGAACGATGTTCTCGTTTACCCGTACTTCTTTCGTACGCATTATTCGTCACAAAATAGGCATTTTTGACGATATTTCAAGAACTACTGATCAGACCTTGATCAAATTTAAATGGGATCAATTAGGAAGCAACATTCCAACGACTTGAGTACCTCCTCCTTTTTTGGGAAGTCGATAAAAAAAAAAGATATAAACAGCCTATCTACTTGCGAGAACCAAGCAAAAACTCATTGTTTAGCAAGCAACAGTTGATCGCCAGAATGTCGACGTGGCGCTGACTAGGGCTTACTTCGCGTGCGAACCGCTTGCGCTGCAGGGTCGCCGGTCGCCGCCACCAGGCGACGTAGATATTTTTTTGTAGTAGGAATGTAGAAAAAATATTTTGCCTTTCAAATTAGACTAAAACAAAAACACAAACGCATTCACACACACACTACGATCGCAGACTTGTGTCGCGGGAGCCGGAAACATTCACATCACGGTCACAATCACACCCAGAACCAGCAACATCAATTTCCCTTGGGGAGAAAACGCCTAAGGGAAACGAATACTATATACCCACTGCTTAGAAGCCAACCAACTATGTTATCGGGCAGTTCCAAAAGAAAAAACAAAGAAGTGCAACACTCGTAGGTGCCGCTGCTACGAGTTAAGGTCGAAGTAAGATCTTATTGCCATATCATTGATGTTGTATTACTTATCTGAAACAAATGTAAGGTCAGCTTAATATATCATGAACATTTCAGAGAAGCTGTACCAAGTGATCCTAATGACGTGGATTACTCAAGATTTGTGGTTACTATACTTTACAATCCATGTCATGAAGCGAAACTAGTACCAGTAGTAGAGTTATGTTTTTTCGCTCTCTACTCATGGCACAACCGGTTTAACTGTACCACCGGGATGTAAGTCTACCTATTCTATGTTTATTGATTAAAGGGGAAATTTGTATTTGTTTTTATATTTATTATTTACACAAGTCACCGATCTTAGAGTAGGCTGTGATTTTTAGAGCATCAGGTAAAGAAAATCAGCAAGTTCATCGGCCAACATACGAGTGACGACACTGGCGTGGTGCTGACGCGTACTTACTCGTAGGTATACTTGGCGCCGAGAACCGCTGGCTCTGCAGGGTCACGTCACAAGTCTACATGCACAGAACAGTTTGAATAAATGATGTGTTAGTCTTCTGAATTTGTTTATACATTAATGAAAATAATATATTATTTATATGCAGACAGTGGTGACAGATAGTGGTAGGAGTATATGCAATGAACTAGCTTTTGCCCGCGGCTTCGCTCGCGTTAAGGAGTATTATTATTAATTAGGTATAGATCCCCCATTTCATCCCCTTGGGGGTAGAAATAATCAAAATCCTTTCTTAGCGGATGCCTACGTCATAAAATCTACCTGCATGCCAAATTTCAGCCTGATCCGTCTAGTGGTTTGGGCTGTGCGTTGATAGATCACTATGTCAGTCAGTCAGTCAGTCAGTCACCTTTGAGTTAAATATATTTAAGATTTCGTTGCATTGAATTGCATGCCAGAGAAAATTGTACCTATTGTATATTTTAAGTCCATATAATAAATATAAACAATGAATATTAGTATGAGACATTTTAAATACGCTACGTATATGATAACATCCTCCTTTTTCTTAGTTATTTAAAAACAGTTTAAGCACCACCGTAGTCCTTGAAATATGTTCAAGAAAAATTGTGCAAATAAATTTGCAAGTTAAAAAATATATTTTTCTAGTTAAATTTCATTTAGTACTTAATCTTTAAGCTTCGCAAACATCTCTACGGTATTAAAACAATAACCATAAAGCGCACTAATACAGTCGCAACGTAAAGAGAAACTCCATGAATAAATTAGAAAGGTTCCATTTTCTGTAGAGATCTAGATGAGAGGGAGCGGGTGGGGGAGAGAGGCGAAGGCGGGCGGGCGCGGATTGCTAACTAGGCACTATTGCCAATCGATAGGTCGTTACTTGAGCTGGGCGGCAGCCGCCCGCCCTGGCGCGCTCGCCGGACACGCGCGACTCATCACTTTAGATGCTGCTACGTCAGGTCACTCTCCTTTTCTCGATGTCCTTCAAATTAGCTTTGTAGGTCAGGTTTCGTCGGTTGTGTTCCACGTGGCGTTGTTGACACTGTCACATCTTCCCGACGGCTACTACGACCACCTGCGGGATTTTTAAAACTCATTTGATAAGCAAAACCTTGCTATTGGGTTGATTTTATTCAAAATTCATAGCTGCAGTAAACTTTATTATTAACAAATTTAGTTTTACAATTTTGGTATCATTAACCCAAACAGAAATAGAAAAAGGTTCTCTATTCAATGTGTTTTTTTATATTCGTATGTAGGTTGATTATTTTATAATTTTAGAAACAACACACGCGATTCGAATTATTGTTTGGTCTGTATTCGGTATACCTATATGAAAAAGAATAAAAATACCATATTACAAAACTGACACTTTGTCCCGAAACATATTATGTTGTTTTTTTTTTTTTTTTAAATCTATCTACTGGCCAATTGCCTATATTTCCTCAAACTAAACTAAAACTATTTACAGCAAAGAACCAAGCTACCTACAAGACATCGAGCCTATAGGTACCTCAAGTGCTTAAGCCTACCAGTGGGTAGCGTTCCCATCATGCTGGCTGCATTGCCTCTCTGAATTGCAATGCTAATACGTTGAGCCAAATAAGTGATCAAAATGCTGGCATTTATGTCGAATTAAACATATATATTCGTAAGGTAAACCGTGTGCTTACAAATATACCACGACGAAGTAATTTTTCTTCTATGAAACACATAACAAAAATTACAAACCCTAATACAAATATAATCTCGCATTTAAACAGCGGTATTGGAGTGTACTGGTGTCAAAATGACAACTGGGTGTCAATTGTGGGCTAAGCGAACAGACAACCTTATCACAGGTTCAGTTCGTGGAAACGACCATTAGACAAAACATAATTAATTAACCAACCGCAGCATCAGCAAACTTTCATTTCAAGCTAAGTTCGTGAGCTGTGAATGACATCAATCCCGACTCCGGATGCAGATTACAAAGAAAAGTATCAATTACTTTTCCCACACTTTGAATGGTATTTTATCACTCTGTAATTGTTATCATGTCTTAGTAATACTTAATTTTTTATACTAGTATTTGATCACTGTCACCTGATGGAAGTTGATGAAGCAGTCGAGGATGTAACATGCCTGATGAACACCTACTCACTTGACTGTTTACAGATTTCTGAAGGTATATACATCTTTACATTCGTATGCATAACTAACAGCTTAATAATAGCTGCCGATGTCGTGTTTTGCAGTAGGTACGTACAGCGGCAGTACGTATAATATTGTCTACTTAAATAATTAAACGCAAGCAAGCTTAAAATAACCGACTTCACCGCTTTATCTTCGGAACGTTGATCAGATTTAATGTATTAAACACGCATTATTGACGATAACTCATACAATAGAGATCAGATCTTGATCAAATTTGAATGGAAAAGCACCAGCTTTCAAATAAAAAAATAATCATCAAAATCGGATCACAACAAAAGAAGTTATGAGGTAACTTTGAAGTCGGTTAAAAAAGGGAACATCGTCAATGAAGTCCACAGAAAACGCATAGTTAAATGGGACCAATTGGAAAGCAAAATCTTTCAAACTAAAACAAAATTTTCGAAATCAGTTCACGTGGAAAGAAGTTATTACACACATAAAAAGAATCCTCTGTTTTCTTCTGTGTGAAGTCGGTAAAAAATAAACTATCTTGCACTAATCTTTTCAAACGATTGAGTGTTAAATAGGCATAAGATAATTAAACGCAAGCAAAACTTAAAAAAACCTACGTCACCGCTTTATCTTCGGGACCTTGGTCAGATTAAATGTATTAAACACGCATTATTGACAATAATTCAAAAAATAATCAGAGCTTGATAAAATTAAATGTGACAAATGGGAAAGCAAAAGCGTCCAATTAATAAAAAACAAAATCAGTTCATGTGGAAAGAAATTATGAGGTAACACACATAAAAAATAAATTGCAGTCGAATTGAGTACCTCCTCTTTTTTTGTTAAGTCGGTAGAAAAATGAAATTTGCATTTGTTCATTTCAAAGTAAACGATCTCTTGAAAAGCTAGGGTAAGCATACATATATAGGTCACTATAACACTATAGATTTCATTACGATGTTATTCTCAGGTGCTTTCACTAAAAGCTTAAGTCCATAGGATTCAGAACCGCGATCAAAACTCGCCTCCACATTCCGGAGATTGGTATTCAGTACCTGGATGACCAAGCTTCACTCGGTTTTTTTTTATTTTAAGCGACGTTTTCTAAAAATGAAACTTAGCTAGATCGATTTATCGCCCCCGAAAGTCCTGCATACTAAATTTCATGAAAATCGAAATTAAATCTTATTATATTCTTGTGTGTATATATATATATATATATATATATATATATATATACACAAGAATTGCTCGTTTTAAGGCATTAGATTAGATAGATAGATCGCGCTTGTAGGTCCCGTGGTAAAAGCACTCTAAAACATATTGGAATATGAACTATGTAACACTAGTTAAGTGTCTATAGATACGGGTATACCACAATGTGTTCCATCCATGCATTTCAATAATTCCCAAATATTGACAGGAGTCGACGGGTATCCCGATTCGGTGGAAGGGGTGATTTCACTGTTTACTTATGCAAAAATCTTGACGAGTACATTTTGCATTCGTCTTCCCGCATGTGTTTTATATTCGTTTACTCCGGTCGGCCGAGCCCGTAATCGGCGCGCTGTTTGCGAGGGGAGCATTGCTGATCCCCGCAAATA
This sequence comes from Lomographa bimaculata, assembly GCA_948107665.1. Lineage (NCBI taxonomy): Eukaryota > Metazoa > Arthropoda > Insecta > Lepidoptera > Geometridae > Lomographa > Lomographa bimaculata. Next base: position 11,517,379 of record OX403587.1, on the reverse strand, counting down.
TATGTCGTAAGATTTAATAGACATGTAATGGATATCTGGATGACGTTTTAAGGATTTGAGCAAACCGAATATGTCATTCCACTTCTCTGGTTATTGGAATTTTATTTGCCGGATTGTTGGATCAAGCTATTCTTATGAATGTCTTCTACTCCTGCCTCAGTGTAGTACCTACTGATTTGATTTTTTTATTGCTTTGCTTTTGTTTTATCAATGTTTCAGTTTTCTTTTGTTTATTCTTATGGATTTTTCTTTCTTTTTGAGTTAATATGGAGCTGACGATGCTATCGGTTAATTTTTGACAGGATTGAAAAGTTAAGCTGGTTACACTTCATAAAGGTGTGAGGGAAGCTCTTTGAGTACGTGCGTGAATCAGGCGCGATTTAAGTATGATTTAAGTGAATTATGCCGCCCTCGAAGTTCGTCGACGCCCCGCGTTTTCGACTCTTGTTTAACGCGTCGCAGGAGACGCATCAAAGACGCTGCTTTTTCATAGTGCTGGAGAGTATGGAAACTGCTTTGATTCACATTAAATCGGAATCAAATGGCTTATATTCGTAAATTGATGGAGTGCTGATGAAAGATAAAATCAATTTGATTAACACACGAATTGTCCAGGACATTACAACACCTTGACGGTTGGATGTTACTGAAGACGTTTTCGTGGAGACATAATAAGAATTATCTGAACTGGACTACCTCATTGTCATATTTGGGTTTGTATGACTGTGTTACGACTGAAAATCAGGACTAAGGTTTCCTCACTTTAGTGGTATGCTGAGTCTGGTATACACATATTCATGACACTCACAAAGTTAGTTTTCTTTTATTTTTGATAATTTATGACCTGTATTTTGTGTACCTATTTTATTTATTCCGCTAAATTTGTTTTTTAATCGACTTCAAAAAAGGAGGTTCACTATTCTACTGTATTTTTTATGTGTGTTATCAAAATCGGTAAAAAAAGTACTGAACTTTTTTCTAGGTGAACCGATTTGATGATATTATTTATTTGAAAGCTGGTGCGTTCCATGTAGTCCCATTTAAATTTGATCAAGATCTGACTAGTAGTATTTGAGTTATTCTTAATAATGTATTGAAAAAATTTTATCTGGTGAAGGTTTCCGAAGATAAAGTCACCAGGTACTTTGGATAGCAAAGTTCTGCATGGTGAGGAACTGTAATGTGAATATTAATATTGGTTCTTAATACATTATTTCTTTTTCTACTTTAAACATTCCAGTTCCATATTATAATTCCGCGGTATGCAAGTGAGCGATGGAGCGTGTTCCCGTCGGGAGCGCCGCGCCACGGGGCTCCCGCAGAAGTGATTGTCGACAAACGAACCGACACTCATGCTGTTACCGTCCACCTGCCCTGCTTTGTAGGGACATTCATCTTGTGACGAACATTTGTCCCTTTTTAAGGCTCATTTATGCGCTAAAATGTTCATAAAATGTTTAGCTAACGTTCATAAGTAGGCCACGAGTGAGGTGCACACTCAAAAATATAAACTTCCGTCTTAATGTACCTACTTTTCAATGCTTTGATTTTATTTGTGAAACAATACGTAAATGGAGAAAACTAACGGAACTAAAGGAAAATCATAAAACAACATATTTTTTGTCTCAATAGACTAGCATTTTCTACTTTCACACTTGTAGAAGAATGTAAATGATACATATATCATAATATGTATATCATATATATACTACAAAAAAACTTCGTGAATTATAGCGATTGGTACAAGACAGATACGATAATAAATTGTTCTGTAAAGAAATACAATTATGGGAAAATTCGCTAACGAATAACATTTATAATTAACTAGCCATGCCCCGCGGCTTCGCCCGCGTTAGTTAAGTTAAAAAGTAGCCTATTGTGTTATTTTGGAACCTATACTATCTACTTTCTAAATTTTATCTAAATCGGTTTATTCGTTACGGGGACACGTGGTAACAAACATTCACACACACACACACAAACTTTCGCATTTATAATATTAGTAGAATAGGATAAAAGTTATAAACGCACTTACGTACATTCCTATCAGTATTTTCCAGAAAGTTGACCTACTGGAAACAATGTCACATATCCGCTATCTACGGGCCAATTGCTTATATTTCCTAAAACTAAACTAAAATTATATACATCTATACAGCAAAGACCCAAGTTACCTACAAGTCATCGAGCTTATGGGTAACTCAAGCGCTCAAGCCCACTACCAGTGGGTAGCGTTCCCATAATGCTGGCGGCATTGTCTCTCTGAATTAGAAAGCCATAGGCCATAGGTCATTAAGAAGGCTCATTTCAACCATATTAGCCGAACAGGGGCCAAACTTGCTTCCTATCCCGCAGGAAGTAAAACATTCCCTGGCTAAGTTGGTTAAAACGAACTTCTGCTCTTCCCTTACTGCCTCCATTGATGAAGCCTGATGGGTCACTGGCTCACAACGCTATGGAGAAAGCAAATTTGTTTGATTCTCTCTTTGCGGAATCTTCTCCTCTAGAACAGTCGATTCGAGTTGTCTTTGATGGCTGCTCGTCCGATCGAATGGCAATTAACGACGGGGTACCTCAGGGGTTGGCAATGTTTTTTTTGCTACACTTAAACGATTTGCTTAAGCTCGGTATCTTTGGGTACGCAGACGATAGCACTGTTCGAAAGATATATTCGAAAGATATATCCAATGCACGAGCTAAAGAGGTAAGTCCAGTCACAAAGAGAGATTGAACTCGAACTTGATGGCCGTGTCCCAATGGGGTGATGCTAATTTGGTTTGATTCACACCGGGGCAGCTTCTCGTTATATATCAAGCTCAAGCCCAATCGTGTATGGAGTACTGCGGTCACCTTTGGGATGGATCAAAAATATAATTCCCCCGTGCTCTTTTTACCATCTAACAACAAGAAAAATTGTCTAACGTCATCCATTTATGGTTGACATACCTCCAGTTCACTCGAAGCGTTTCGCTTCTACGTTTATCATGCGTACAGCGAAGGAGTGGAACACATTGCCTGCGCCTTTGTTCTCTGAACGGTACAATCTGGGTGTTTTCAAGTCTAGAGTAAATAGGTACCTTCTAGGCAAGCATGTTCCATCTTCGGCCGCATCGTCACTTTCCATCAGGTGAGATAGCAGTTAAATGCTTGCCTAACTATCTAGCATAAAAAAATGCTAATACGTTGAGCCAAATAAGTACCAGCATTTTGACCACGCGATATTCAAAACCGATATAAGAGTATTCTTTACGATATTGTCCATGTTCTCGAGGAGTGCGCTATGTTTCCATAGCGGACAACATCTTAACGAATACGTAAATTTTGGTACAAAAAGACAGAATCTAACAATCGTAAATTTTGAATTTTTCATCTACAAAAGGTGATATTGATTCATCTAATATTGGTGAACCCAAAAGGCGAAGTGAACACTTGTCTACTAGTTTTATATTGTGTCAACGAGTTAAATCTTTGTATATGACTTACTACAAGTACTAGCTGTGTTTATACTCATAACGCTTATAGAGAAGTGCTCAAAGCTGAGGTTCATGAAATATAACTGCAGCAGTTCAAATAACAAATAACAAAGGAGCACACTTTGTAACGCCGCGCCGCCGTCGCCCGCCGCCGCCGGCGAAGATCCTCACAACGTTTGAAGTATATAGGTACCGACGCTGATAAATAAACAAGAGTTGACTCATGTTCAATACAATTAACTCGGAAATATACAGCGAAATCTTTTCTACGCTATTTGACACGGCTTATAATACAATGAATTTGTTTGCAGTCCGAGGTCATCGGTTTTGTCCGCGTTTATTTGGATGGTCGCATAATAACCTAATGAATGCAGCCGATACATACTCGTATCTTACATACAAAATACACATATTACTTTCATTGTTTCGCTCATATTATTAGTAGAGACAAAAAATGTAATCGATTTAACTTGAACGAGGACATGCATTATTGTGAATTCAACTTGATACACAAATGATGTTTAGATTAGTATAGTAACATACATTACAAAATTTGAAGATGTTTACATGTTAATGCAGCCGACTGTACTTTATGAACATTCTAGATAAGCACGCGCGGCGGCTTTGAACGGGGATCAAAATAAAACATAGCCTATCATATAGCCTTCCCACTCTTATTAGTTACATCAACATTATAGCTCCTAAACTTACGCACTTATATAATGTGGTAAATTATTAGAAGAATTCTTCTTATTCTAGTTTAGATGTGCCCCATAGCTTCACCTGCTCTGAAGATAATAGGTAGAAATCATGTTAAATCCTACTAATCCTACTAATAATATTATAAATCTGAAAGTTTGTGTGTAAGTGTGTGCGTAAGTGTGTAAGTATGTTTGTTCCCTCTTCACGCTTTAACGGCTGAACGGATTCGAATGAAATTTGGAATTTAGGATTAACACATAGGCTACTTTTTAGCTTGATAATAGCGGGTGAAGATGCAGGGCACGGCTAGTTAGGATATAAAGTTTATATCCTTCATGATTTAAACTACAAGCAAGATAAGATTATTATCTAAACCGGTACTCACTTACGTATTACTGTCCAAGAAAATGCTCCGACCAGGTTTCGTACTAAAAAGATAAGTCCACTCGCGAGAATTTTATTCGTTGCTGTCTGTTTAGACAGCGACCGAGTTACTTTCGGATTTTTATGTATTACTTGCTTGCCCATGATTTCGTTCGCCCGCGAGTTTCTACAGAACGTAAGATCCAGGAAATGTTAAATTTAAAACAGTGGGCATAAGATATTTTCCTATATATCTAAATTTTAAGTTAGACCAATAAATACATCGGTGAAAACCGCATTCAATTCACACAGACATACACAACAAATATTCTAAAAATTGATGTTTTGGGTTCTGTTGCTCTAGTAAAGACCCCCCCAAAGATATTATATGCAAAGATTCTTGTAATATTAGGTAAATATCTACAACATGTTAGATTTTACACGTGCTGAAATGAGGCATACGAGTACTTAGTCAGCTATTAATACCTAAGAAGTACCTACATAGGTACATATTCATAATTATTATAATCAGTTTCATGTAGATTATTTTTTTAACTCTAGAATTTTTATTTGAAGACTTTTAGAAATTATGATAACATAAGTATATCTTCGTTTTCCCAAAACACAATATGGAAGTGAAAACATCATGTATGAAGGAGTTACATTTTTTAACAATTTACCTACTGAATTAACAGGTGTATTTAAAAAAATATTTTAAATATACATATATTACTAAAAATGTTTTAGGTAGGTTGTAAGAATCTATATATTGTTATTATTATTCAACGTAAACTTGCTCACTAAGTTTAACTTAAGATTAGGACTTGCAATCCGGATATCCGGATATTCAAATTATCCGGATATAAGTTACATTTACTAACCGAATAATTCAATCTCCAGTATTCGAATTTTTCGAATATTAAGAATTAATTTTTTACAAGAAAGTCTATGAAAGAAGAGTCAATAGATTGCTTAAGTTTTCTTAGATCCTATTATCAGGGCTTGAAAAAAAAGTGAATTCAGGATAAGAAGTTAATTTATAACCGACTAAAAAAGAGGAGGTTCTCAATTCAGTAATTTTTCTATGTTTGTTAATATAAAAAAACAACCGAGCCAAGTATATAAAAAATATGTCATCAAACGAAATTTAGTTTTTTTTGTTGCAGTCAGGTATTTTTTTTTTAATGTTTATTGTGATTCTGATGTGATTACTTCAATTTTAATAATTGTTTTAAGAGCTTGTTGATTTCTTTTAGTTTTTAATTCAAGTTGTGATATCATAATTTGTTTTAGCTTTAGCTCAGCAGAGAGAGACTTATGTTATTTTATCAAAAATGTAATTGATGTGTAAACATATTTCTTAAGACAATAACCATTATATAAAGCCTATTTGAAGCCGATGACCTGTAATGGACAAGCGAGACGCTTACCATCAGGGGAGTGATTCGCTCGTCTTTTCTCTCAGTTGCATAAAAAATGTATAACGTTATTGCACATATCACGTGTGAATGTAACCTTATTGTGAAAATAAAATATTTTTAAATCCGACATCTTTATCGGTCACAATTCCCCGTAGCGCATGGCTAACAGGATGTTGGAAATTCGACACCACATGGGTTGAACCGTTGTGCCTCTACAAAGTTACAATAATAAACTACGTACCTAGTCCTAGCAAATATACGGTCTGACTTGTTTTTGTAGAAGTCATTTTATCCTTATCCTTACTATATATTATATATTTCATATATTATATTATAAATGCGAAAGTAACTCTGTCTGTCTGTCTGTCTGTTACGCTTTCACGCTTAAACTACTGAACCGATTTAAACGAAATTTGGTACACAAATAGTCTAGAGCCTGAGAAAGGACATAAGCTACTTTTTAACCCCGAATTCTGGCTGGTCCGGGACTTACGCGGGCAAAGCCGCGGGGCGCAGCTAGTGTTATATATATATGCAATGTTAATGTCATTCGTGACTATTTCGACTACAGCGAATGATTTCTGCATCATTCAGTAGAGCATCAATGGCATGCTCTGATATGCCGTTTCGCATGATCCGATAGAGTGATCTTAATGCCTCGATCACATCATCGCTTATCAATTATGATAGTGGCCACACACTAGCTTCTCTTGTAATTTTACCCGACTACAGCGGAACAAAATGGAGAGTTATGATTTTAGCAATATATATGTATGTATATGTATCTATGTTAGTATATGTTCGTTTGTTCCCACAGCAGCCAAACTAATGTTTGGGTGAATATAATGTTTCAAACTTTTTTCGCTTTCATATCCTATAAATTTCAAAGTGATTTTCACTAATTCTTAGTCTAATTCGTCAACTTAAAGATATGAAAAACGAAGTCCGATATGGATAATTTCCAAATACTCAGTTGAAAACATTTTTAAAAACACACGTAGATAATTATATATATTAAAAATATGGATAAACAGCGAAAGAGAAGCCAATACAAATAAAAGCTCTTAAAACCTATTGTAACGTATTGTTGAATATTTATTTTCTTACTAAAAAAATATAATGGTGTCCATAGAACATAATTATAAAGATGTGATAAAAATAGAGATATAGCATCGGGTATCTAATGAAAGAGCTACAAGATACCATTTTAAAATATATAACTCATGTAGTAAAATATAACGTAAAAGTAGTTTTTGAAGTGAAACTTCTTATGGGAGAGCATTGAAATTCTGATCCGCAACCTTTTTGTGTGACGAAAAGTGGTGGGGGTATGTGAATGTGATGAGTAATTACAATCTTTTCCTGAAATACAAAAGTTTCACTTTTATCGTGTGTCTTAACACACCCTGTTTTTTTTTGTTTAATATTATAAAAAGCCTTTATTTTTTGTTTTCTTTTGTTTAACATTAAAGTCGGGTTTTAATTTTAAAATTTTCTTATTGTCATTTATATCTAGGTAGCTATATATAGTATTATTATGTATCGCTAAGAGTACTTAGTGTCAAACAAACAATCGTCACACGGACGAAACCATTGGATCGTGTTTGAACAATGTCGGCGGGTCAGGTTGCAGTCGCCCAAGGTTGGTTTCATAACATTGACACCATTGGAATCCTCGCGAGTACATACAATGTTGCACGGACTTATCAAATGTGTCCGGTTTCACATGTTATTGTTATGAGATGACTGCATTTACTTATACCTACCTTCCGCCGAGAACGTATCGTGGACAGATGCAAGTAAAATACTTATATAAAATTTAAAGCTTGCAAGCTAAAATTTTAACGGCCTTGGCATTATCGTTTGAGAAATTTATAATATGCGTTTTTATGTGTATTATGTATTAATAATAGGCGTTCAAATTAGTTTTCAGGGGAAATAAAAATGCATATAATATGACCCTCAGAACCCGTCATTGTATTATTTAACAATGTTGCGACAATTTATTATAATTAAATTATCTTTTAAGTTCTGATTAGAAAATAAATATTTTCTCGAAGCGGAATACAAATACCTTTTTTTTTAGAAAATTAGTTCAACGCTATAACTACTAGCTAGACCATGTTAGAATCTTGCACCCACGCGATAATTTTTCCTCCTTATTCCCACTTGGATGGTCAAGTGGTGATGCAAAGAGGCAGTTTTGAAATTCATCACTGAGCGAAAAGTTGGGGCTTAATTATCAGTCGTAGTTATCGTTTTTTAAGCAGTGCATATCTGGTTCGATTCCCTGTGGAAACACAAGTTATCTGTGTGATGTAATTGTTACCGACACCAACGACATAAGTCGAACTTAGTGCGGGACCGCTGGCTTAGTTAGGTGAGCTTCCGCCTTCTAAGCATCGGGCCTCCTTTCAGCATATCGGGTCCCACTCTCGGTGGGAACACAAGTTTCCTACCCAAAGGAAATTTGTGTTTTTGGTTCTGGGTGTGATTGTGTGTGATGTTAATGTATCCAGCACCTACGACACAAATCATTGAACTGAGTGAGGGTCTGTGAGTGTGGACGCGTTTATATTTATGTTTAAGTAATCGAATAAAAAATAAACAAGTAATAGCAACGATTTTCATGGTAATTACAGCAGTTGCATCAATTAAATTAAATTTCAGCGACAATAGATAACGAAACAAGCGTTCAATCAGCGTGTGGTCAGGGGTCTGTAATCACACGGCAGGTTCAATGGCTAAACGGCGCACAAAACTCAAAACAATCGCTCTCTAATGACCTGCAGGGAGCTCCAAACCACTACGCATGTAGCGAGGGAGAAAATTGATCTATCGGTGATTAACTTGTATAAACTTAATTGTATTATACAGATTCTGAATGTTGCTAGTGTAAACTTTACCAATCTATAACTACTTATAGGAGTTTTTTGCCGCGAAAGTGAAAATAAAGGCGTTGTTGATTTTTTATAATTTTCCAAAACTCAAAGATCGAACCTTGACTCTTTTACTCGACTTTGACTGTGACTCGTGACTAGGACTTTTAATATGAAATACACTTGAAATATATTATTACTTGGCTAAATGCAAAAGATAGCAAAGCCAAAATTAAAAAAAAACTTCTAGCAAACAAACAGGGCTACCAGTTGTACGACGTACATCTGAATTTTTGCTTACATTGCTTTACAACTGAACATAAACAGACTCATCACACTCACAGCCCCACTTTAAGTTCTAAGACCGTACGGGAAACATTTAAATATAAACATAAACGATTTACACTCACACCTCACACTAAGTTAAATGACTTGTGTCGTGGGTGCTGGAAACATTCATATCACACCCAAAACCAGAAAAGCAAATTTCCATTGGGGAGAAAACTTGTGTTTCCACCGAGAATCGAACCCGATACCCACTGCTTAGCAGGCGAACGCAGACCCAACTAAGACAATGCGCGACAATGTTTAATTATTACATGACACACATCCATAACCAGGAATACAAATGTCCCTAGGAAAGAAAAATTGTGCTACTGCCGGGAATCGAATTTAGGACTCAGGGCACAGAAACCTGCCTAGTGCGCCGACTGAATCAACGATCAGTAATTGAACTATTGGTATTAGCTGCGCCCCGTGGTGTTACCCGCAGATAATAGGTAGGCCTATGTGTTCATTTAGAGTAAAAGCTATCTGCATTTCTAATTTCTTTCATCAGCGTAAAGCAAATACACACACACAAATAATTACATACTTTTAAATTTTTTATATTATTGTGAAAATCGTGTATGTTAAATATATTATAATTTTAACTCTATCAATCTATAGACATTTATAGCGAACTATCTCAAAAGGTATTATATTCGTACTAAACATCATTTTTGTTTGCTGACCCGTTAAACCTGGGTCTCTGTAATTACCTATACTATTAAGTATTACTTAGTAATAATACAGATAACTGTGTAAAGAAATTATGCTGGCACCTAAACGAGAGACATCTTAATAGCAAATAAACAATGCCTAACGACCATAGTCGTTAGACTACAATAGCGGGGCTTTGCACATAATTACGTATAATTCTATATTATTAATATACTAAGATAGGTGTTTGATACAGTTTTTTATTATGGTATTATTTAGTACCTACTTTTTATATGTATTTTATGCATTTTTTTCTATTAATAAATTGAATTGACGTTAGCGTTAAATTATTGCTTGTACAGCAATATTGACTAACTTTGCTAATATAGATGAATTTGCAAAACATGTAATATGCGCAATTAGGTAAGTGTGTCTTTCGATCATTAACCCCAGTGACGCCAGCAGTTGTACATGAATTTACGTGATCTTTTTTTTTGTTTTAGTTTTGCTATCATTAAACTAGTTCAGACGAAACTAAAGAGTTTAGAACTGCTATGTCCTGATAGGGTCAGGTTACGTATCTTTGTTGCGAGCGGTTTCTATTTGAATTAAGCAAAAATGAACCTTATTGCTTCGGTGTTTTGTCAAATAGACCAACTAAGTTAAGGGTTTGCGCCTGTTTATAATTTGAGTTTTTTTTAATGCTCGATAAGCAAGCATTTGACTCTAAAATCTAAATCACACCTGATGAAAAGCGATGACGTTGCCGAAGATGTAGCATGCTTGCCTAGAATATACCTATTCACTCTTGACTTGAAGACTCCCAGATTATACCGTTCGGGGAACAAAGACGAGGGCAATGAGTTACACTCCTTCGCTGATATAGGTAGGTATCTATTTTCCACCAATTCAAATCGCTCAGTTAGCTATGGAAAGAGCTATGATCGGTGTATCTCTAAGGGATCGAATCCAGAACGAAGTAATTCGCCAGAGAACGAAAGTCATCTACATAGCTCAAAGCTGAAGTGGCAGTGAGCTGGTCACATATGCCGCAGAACTGACAACCGTTGGAGTAGATGAGTTCTGGAGTGGAGACCGCGAATCGGTAAGCGTAGGTCCTCTATCTCCAGGTTTTTTGGAACCTCGTAGCCATCCTCTTTTTTGTTAGTATGTCACTGTTATTTGCGATTCTAAGACAACGAAGTTTCTGTAAGTGAATTGTTTCCGCCTTTCCATACATAGATTCATTATGCTGACCTATCCAATAATACGAGTATAGTAACTGTAATAGACTAGATGATTGATCGTTCACGTAGCTACATAAGCTCTATAAGTAGCTACGCAGGCGTCGAGCCGAACGCGACGCTACCGGGTAATCCAATCACGTAATAGGGCTTACTATTATTCATGATCGGGTAATGGCTTTAACGAAAACGTACCTAGCAACTATGAAAATTGCAATTATGAGAATGCGCGTTCGCTTTCTAAGCAGCTGACACCTAGTTTAATTCCCGGTAGAAGCACATGTTTCTTTCCCCAAATGAAATTTGTGTTTCTGTTTCTGGGTGTAATTGTGTGTGATGTGAATGTTTCCGGCTTCCATCGAAGTTAGTGTAGGGCTGTGAGTGTGAATTTGTACCTATGTCTGAAAGCATATATAAATAATCGTAATGTGGTCTGTTAAGTTGGACAATTAAATAAACTTTTAAACATGGAGATGAATGAATTAATATTTTAGATTTCTTCTTCATACATTAATTTTATTTACTTATTTTAGAATTTAATTTACGCAACTATAGTTTGTTTCATATGTGGTCAAATTAATACTAACATCTATTTTAGTATTTACTTTTGTTAATAAGGTGTATACCATTGCTGAATTATGCAACAAACAAATTACAGTGCATTTTAATTATCGTAATCAACAATAATTATTCTTCTTCTTATTTAAAATTTTATACATAAATGTATTTTTTTATAAACGCATGCCCATTCATCGCCCCACACTAAGTTCAAAGACTAGTATCGTGGATGCCGGAAAAATTTACAGCACCCACACACAATTAAACCTAACTATACGTATAATTATTACGTGTAATTAGTTTACTTAATAATGGTTTACTTTGCCGATGAAAAAAATAGAGATCGTTTGAGAACAATAGCTACTACGAATTGAGATTCGTTGTAGCTATTGTTTTTATTTTCTATTAATTTTAAATTAACAACCGCAAAATACTTTTCTGGTTTCACCTGCTTAGCCATAATAAAAAAATACCCTTTGTTCCAGGATTTCTATCTACATACCAAATGAACAAACGTTATTATACATTGCACATATTTACCCAAACTTGAGTCCATATTAATATTGTATGTTATTTTGATAGTTGTATATCTCAGGTGAAAAATAACATATTTATTTTGTAAAAAGAATTTAGATTCAATGTGTTAATCGCTCCTTAATAATATTTGAATGAATATTTTTATAGGTAGAGGCGCATACAGTTTTTAGTAATTTAAATCAGCACTTATTTCCTGATTGACAAGGGCGAAGCCTTGGTCACAGTTATGAACTTCATAACTGTGACCACTAGTAGAACAGTTATGAACTGGTTCAAATTACATGAAATTTCTGAACTTCTACAGTTTACCATTTCATTATTATATAAATTAAAGGCATTACGTCATTACGTCGGTCCTGTCAAGAGTCAGTTCAGAGTGCGAGTGGAGCGAGGGTCGTGGGGGCGTGACGCTCATGACACTGACGACTCATTAGCGTCTCTGGAGATATCCTGATTTGTGGACCTTTGATTATACCAATCAAACTTAAAATAACGGCGGTTAAAAAAAAAAACCAATCTAATACACGTAAATAAGATTTTTACAATAGATTATATCAATTTCGTTCTTCCTTTAATACCTATACAACTTAACGCCACCACTACTATGTATACATCTTGTCGTCGTTTCGGCAGACAAAACTTTGAAATTGTTGATTTTAGACAATCAACAATTTCAATGACGAACACATTTTAGGAAAACGCCTGTTATTTTCACAAAACAAACAGTTAAATTTCAAATAAAAAACAGTATCTAAATCGGTTAGACAATAATCGGTTTTGAAGATTAATGGGAACATTCGTTTTGCACACAAACAACCTCTTAACCGAAATGCACGTACCTTTCTCCGTTCCGTTGAGGGTAAAAGTATGGGTATACACAAAACTTTGTTGCTATTTTTATATATTATGTTATTATAAGCATTGCTATGCTCTCGGAAATACCATACATAACTTAAATGTCTTGTTCGTGACAAAACTGAATGAACAACAGAATAACTGAAATAGTTTTACAACAAAAACATTATTTAAATCGCAATTGGATTCGTCGAAAGGGTGTTCGTTCCCTATTCCACCATGCCTCCAGCGTTGTCTGACGGACAAATTGCCTTCGTTTCACGCAGTATCCCTCCCGGCATCCCCGTAAAACCTGAAGGTGAAAAATAAAACCAATATCGTTATAATCAAAAGGAATATAGCACGAGTTTGAAAAACAAAAACATTTGTTTGGAATAGGAATCTAATGATCCCAATCCATTACGGAATTATCTTGCGTCGCAGGGTAATAAATACAGATATCTGTTTGTATCGATGCAGCGAGCGGAGACAATATTTAGTGGGCTACTCCCCTGGTCCTGCCGAACGGAAACTTATAGTTTTCTTGAGGCGCCCGTCGAATAAAATACTGCTGGTCCGGGCATAAATCAGATCGTGTCGCGGTCGCAGCCGGCGCTGAGACGCCGCCCGCCCAACTTCGCTTCGGTACATTTTAATAAGGAATCCTCGCTATAAATGGACACTGGCTGATTTTATTTCTGCTCATATATTATTCCAATGCAGTCATGCACGTAGACTTTTTGTTAGATATTTAAAGATGAACAATACACAAGTGATTACATATTGACCTCAACTTGCGATTTCGATAAAGCTTAACCATATAATATTTTCTCTCTTCTACGGCTCTACAAGAGTTTTCGTTTGAGACAATGACATCCAGCTTAAAAATTGAGAACCTCCTTTTTTGAAGTCGGTTGAAAATTGACGTAAGCCGGTAAGTCTCATAGTTAGTCGATTATCGTTTGTTTTCTCCTATTTGTTGTGTTGATAGTTAATTAAATGGTGTAGACAACATATATTGAAAAACAGACATTTTGTATTACTTATTATTATTTTATCAACACTACCGTGATGGACCAGTTTTATCATTAATTTTTCCCATTAATGCTAAAACTGGTACTAGTCTAGTCCCAGTTTTATTAATGGGTAGCTTAATGATAAAACTCGACTATTACCGTACTTAGTGTTGATACCTAAGAACAAATGGAATTTTTTGTTTCAGTGTTATGTTCTGAGTGTGATTGTGTAAATATATTCGGCAACTGCAACACACGCGTTCGAATATACCTGAAAGCAAGTACTAAAAAGAAATAATGCATATAAAAATAATATAAGTAACGTTCTCGGAGACAACGTCTTAAACTTTTCAGGCACCACGGAAGACATTAAAATAATTCATTTCAAATCGGATATGGGCAGTTTCAATAAGTGCGTAGATATGTATCAAGCAGAGGCGACGGCCATGGTTTATGGGTGTTTTACGGCGGTCGCCGAGGACAATAACGGTGACCACGAGGGTGACGCACAGCTGTTTTTTACACGTTTTCCCGCAACCTTTACCTCAGTGTGTAGGAATTATAAAAGCCCAGTGGACTTGTCGACTAAAGGAACTATGGAGGGGATTTTTATAATATATTGTCATATTGAGAAAGCGCTGCAAAAATTTTAATAATCACGCTAATATTGTAAATCCGAAAATTTTTGTGTAATTTGTGTGTAGGTATGTTTGTTTTCTCTTCACACTGTAACGGTAAAACGGATTTGGATGAAATTTGGAATGTAAATAGCTAATACCTAGGATTAACACTTTTTAACTTGATAAACGCGAAGCCGTGGGGCATGGCTAGTAATAAATAAGTTATGCAATTCACTTGTAAATAATATGCTTCTAAATGTTGCTACTTACAGCTTAATATGAAATAGTTTTTTGCCATAAATAACAGTTGTGACGCTTATCGTTACATCTAGCGAACAACACGATGGTCTTAAACAGACTAGTCGTTTAACATCTCATTACAATAATTTAATTAACTTGCTTCGTTGATATGTTTTTTTCCGGATTAAGTGTTTACTAACATAATATACTAACACGATACAATAAGTGCTATCTACGGGCTAATTGCCTATATTTTCAAAAACTTAACCAAAATTATATAGATCTATACAGCAATGACCGAAGTTACCTACAAGTCATCGAGCTTATCAAGTGCTCAAGTCCACTACCAGTGGGTAGCATTCCCATCATGCCGGCAGCATTGCCTCTCTGAATTGCAATGCTAATACGTTGAGCCAAATAAGTACCAGCATTTTGAACACGCATCGCTTCAACCAGGCGCTCTGATAAATTTTTGAACATAGAATGAGCTCCCGGTCCCCACGGGCCCAGTGTCTCAACACCAAACGGCTCAAATATGTAACCACTGCCGAGGTTTCCATATTTTCGCCGTTTGCGGTGCTCTGCCGAAGTTGAAAAGTAAGTTGATTAGTGCTTAACAGTATTAGTACTTAAAATATAGGTACCTATATGATAATATTTCTAATATAATAACAAACAGGACTCAACGCCACCTCTGTCCAGAAGTGACCACAGCCATTACAATAAAAATATTAAAAACCGCATAAGTAAGAGGCGAGGTCGTCGGCAGTTCGGCGCAAATGTCGCCCCGGACACTTACATTATTCCTTACTGCCCCTCGGGCTCCTTGCCCCTGCACCTATTATCTCAATACTTTAGATAGTCACCGGACATTCTCGGACCGAGATCGTTCCGCCAAATGACCGGCTATTTCCAAAGATCCGATTAGTCATGATTGTGTTGTTCTATATAAATATTATCCCGAACCACGGAACTGTTTCGGAATCTTAAGGATCTTGAGGCACCAAACGAAGCTCAATCTTAATTCTAAATTGAAAACGTTGGTCAAAGGAGATCGTTATAAATGACCAAAGGACTTCGAAGGACTTAAAGGAATGAATCAGTGTAAGGAGTAGAAGGAGTAGTTCTTCGAAATTAATCCGCCGGATTATTTTACTTGGATGATTTCGATTCCATCGAGACGTTGACCGTTCTTAAGCTTTGTAGCATTCATATAATTTTCTTAAGACATAGGTACCTACATCTGGAAAGGTTTTTAAAATTCAAATAAAATGTAGGTATATTAATGTATGTGAAGTTGGGCATACCGATCCATGACACCGTTCGAGTAGGTAGGTATTAGAGTGTGCAACAGGAAACTTGCAAAATGCTGACATGTGCAATGCAATACGACACTCGCATCACCTTCAACAGTTAACAAACAATACAATTCACCGTATTGTTTATGGAGGTTGTATTAGTAAAAAACACATATATATATTCTATCTTATTATATACTTACATATTCAGATATCTTCATATCTGAATATGTAAGTACCTACCTACATCATGAGCTTGATTTGCCGTAATTTTTCAACGCTATGTATGCGTCTATGTGTGTAACGATTTAGGTATCTAGCAGCTTATTGGATTATTTATGATTCTAGAGTATGTATATATTTAGTCTTAAACCTGAAATAAAAAGAGGAAGTATGTATAGATCAAGATTTTCTAGTACTTGGAAGTGAAAGAAGAAGACAACTAATGGCTTACACTACTCCAAAAAATCTTGAAAGACATTGTTATTGAACTGATTTTATTTATATAGCATTAGCCATGCTAGGCAGAACTATAGTGATAAATTTAGAAAGGAAAAATTATCGCTTGAGGCGGGATTTGAACCCGCGGCCATAGGGTCTCATGCCCTATTGCTCTAACCGCTGAGCTACTCAAGCCCCGCCTGAAGCGACGAAATTAACCTTTCCTTATTATTAACGTCTTACGGGGACGTGTGACGTCATCTACCGAAAGTTTTATCGAAACTACTACGGCCAACGAGTCTAACATTGCAGTTAGCTACACGTTGTGTTGATAACGTCCGCCTCAAGCGATAATTTTTCCTTTCTAAATTTATCACTATTGTTATTGAACGTCTGCCGTCTAGTTTGTCAACGAATATATTACACAGTATAACGAGTTCACTCGTAATACTGTGTTTATATATATACTAGCGATCCGCCCCGGCTTTGCCCGGGTGCAAAATCAGGTGGGAAAAAATTTGATAAATGAAGAACCGCTCGACCGATTTTGTGCAAACTTCACATAAACCATCTACTAAATAGTCCGAACAAAACCTAAACATTTGGTTTGGATAGGTGAGCCCGTTCTTGAGTTATAAAATTACAACGAAAAGTGGCATCAATTTATATATATATATGGGAAGAAAGCATTTTTTTTTATAAACACTTTTTATGGCAATAAAAATAGAATTGATGTTCTAATTTTTAACAGTTGTACATTAGTGCAACTGTTATAAAAGGGGTTATTTTATGGCTATAGTTAAAATAATGCACATTTTAAAATTGCATTTGAACATGATTGAAATGCTATAACTTTTGACAATCAATAGTGCGATTGATGCGATAGGGGAGCTCGTTCCGGTCGGTTGTGCTTATCGGATGAACCGATTGGGGAAGATGCCGTTCTGCTCCATTATACTGCTCAATAATCCTCGACTTCTCGAAGTAACGTGGTTGGAGAAACCGTTCCTACAAGAAACAATCGAATTATAGATGAACCTCCCAAGATTATAGTAGAGATAACATTATAAACTTTCTTTTATCTCAAAGACGATTCTGTAACAGAAAGTGCAATAGTTTAGTGATACTTTATCGTTATTCTGATATGGGTTCTGTCAGAATCAATCACTATAAATATAAATTGCGAGGGCACAAAGAGTTCGCCGCGTTTAAAATGACATTAGCGTCATAGAGAGACGTGCTCGGGAGAGGTTGCTCGGAGCGCCTCTCTGTGCGGGCCACGCTCCGCTGAACCCTGATCCTATCATAACGCAATCGCATATCGAGTTGCTCTCACTACGACATGGTCCTACTTCACTTATATTCCACAAAACACAGCTTTACAGCCCAGCGCAGAGAGTGGTTTATTTACAATGCAGCAAAAATTGGAACCTTATCGCTGGTAAAGGCTGAAATCTGCAGATATTTACGTTGATAGCCTTCCAGCAAAGAAGTGGAGTAGATACGTGAACTCGATCAGGGACTATAATAACCTAAAGCCCACGTTATTTCTTCGATAAATGAAACGTATGTGTACCTTACATACCTATTTATATCAAAATTGAACATTTATCGTTCTCCTCTCTTCTTGAGAACCTTTAAACTTTCCTATGAACACTAAAACAAATGTCTTTCTGCATGATATCACTAGGTAATAATATCACACCAAATCCAAAAGTTGCTTGGAAGAGATCGCTCTTAGTGATAAAACTATGTCCGATATTTTGATTCTTGCTGTTAGCTGTTTTTTTTTGTGTGAATTAAGAGTCTTGTATTGTATTTTATAATTTAATATTTATATGTTCAAGGCATTGTTTTAGAGATAGGGTGCACTTAGGTTGACAAGTATTGCCTGCATACTGTACCTACTAGTAAAGGTAGTCCTTATATGTCTATACCAAGGTAATATTTTCTTATAGTAATAATATTAAAGTCTCTTAACTGAATTCACAGTAAACCTATTAGGAAAAAATGTAAGAAAATCCACAAATACCATAAAATATTCCCCTAAGCTTCCGCTCACCGATAATTCCTTTAGCGAGGGAAAAACTTCAAAAGTTAGTGCGGGCGTCCGTGGGGTACTGAATTTTTGATCTCTATTAAATTGTTTCAAATGGTTTAACTTGTCGCGGTTCAATCAGTGCTGGGGCGAGGTGGAGTAGTGGTGGAGCAGTGGTGCGACGTGTCGTTGTTTCACGCTTGTTGCCTCGAATACGTGACGCTCTGAATGAATCACGTACATCGCATATACACATAACAATAGCCTTATTGTAAAAAGTTGTTTGTAACATTTAGAGTATTATGGGAAAAATATAAAATATCTGATTATAGATATTAGACACGTATAGTGGTAGAAAGTAGAACTGCTGTGGTCATCAGTAACTGTCTCAAATTTTGCCAACATGTACAAATTTTGATGACTCGATGTGCAAAGTACGGTGGTATTTAGGACACATGGAGGCTGTAAAATATATTAATTATATGGTTAAGGGGACATGTGATCAAGATGCTGATACTTATTTGGCTCAAAGTATTAGCGTTGCAATTCAGAGAGACAGTAGATATCTATAGTTTCTGCTTAGATGCGTAATTAAATTTTTTTTACTTATTTCATTTTATCAAACCACCATCCATACCGCCTTTTCGTTTATATTTTCATCCAAAGGTTACCTGAAAGAGATCGTTCTTAGCAATAAGTCCGCCCATTGTACCTATTTTTATAAGTTTTATCTATTGCTGTCGATAAAGAATTGTTTTGTATAATTTGCCGTTAAGTTTGCAATACATAAAAAAAAATACAGTCGACTTGAGTACCTCCTCCTTTTTTTGGAAGTATGTAAAAAATATGGGTATTGTGATTATGCCTAATTTCCAAAGAATGCAGTTAACTAAGCCAACGCTGCTGAAGGCAATAACCGAGTCATTAATCATAGTAATATTTATTTCAATATATGTATGTAAGTAAATAGTAAATATAAAATAAATCAATCATAAACACTTCAATCTGGTAGCGGTATACACTTTTAGATAAGGGTATAATTTAGACGGCCACCAAAAATTCTAAACGGTTACCAAAATTGATAAATAGTCACCAAATTACGTTTCCTAAAATAAAATTTCCTGTGACAGAACCGAATGAATCGGTGAACAGTAGTTTAAGGTTATTTTTTTTTTATCATTTATACAAAAATATTTATAATACGAAAAAATGGATTTATATCATAATATTTTAGGAAACGTAATTTGGTGACCATCTATCCATTTTGGTAACCGTTTAGAATTTTTTTGGAAGTAAAGTAGGTACTTATTTGGGCGGTGTTTAAACACAAGCCTTTAGATACTAGTTCTACAATGCACTTACATATATTAGATTTCAGAATGTTTAATGTCCAGTCAATTATTATTTTATCTGCAACATAATACCGCTGTCATAAATCGTCGATAGTCAGAGGTACCGTGGGGGCATCACGGCAAAACTGATTTATTCACTGGTGATATTTTATAGCGCAGTTTGTTCCGGCCGTTATTGTATTAGGGCGGCTGTTTGTTACAAAAACGCCTTCTATGTCTCTTTCGGGAAAGTGAAAAAGATAAGAATGATGGAAATAGAAAGTATTTCCTACTCAATAATAATTCTTTAAATGTTTTTAACACAAACTCATTTACACTCACAGACCCACACTAAGTTTAAATACTTGTATCGTGGGTGCCGTAAACATTTACATATCACACACACAATCACACCCAGACCAAGTAGCACAGATGGCCCTTAGGAAGAAAAATTGTGCTCCTGTCGGGAATCGAACCTAGGACTCACGGCGCAGAGAGCAAACACTTGCCCACCGCGCCAACTGGGTCATCTTCAAATAACGTCATGTTGCATAGATGGCGATGCAATCCGTTTTATATTTTGTTTTCAGGATCTGAGTTCCGGATCTTAAAAAAGCAGCATTATACTGAAAAATAACAAAATGAAAGCATCGACAAAAAGTTATTATACTTTTAGTTTTTCGTCATATTCGGTAATGCAAACACATCTGTACATCCATAGATAGGTGTCGTAACTGTGTGTGTACAATAAATCTATTCCAACACTCGTATATAAGACATAATTAGCAGTAATTAAGTAAGTGCTGAAACAGGGATCGCATTCAGCTGGGGGAAAATACGAATTCTTCCTTGGGGACACGATAAATCTGATTTCACAATACGCACTTTTATCCTGCAATAATTTATTAGAATGTAATAAGCATTACCATACTACAAAATTCTAATATGAATTTAGTGAGGTGCCGTTTATAACATCAAAAGCTTGATCTTGATATCTCTATAATAAACTCTAAACTCAATAAAAAATAACGTTTTACTGTCCCCCATTTTTTTAAATTGCGTGAAATTAAATTTAGAATTTCCTTTTGCCCTCCAGAGTCTGACAAATAGGCGAGAGCGGCGCCGCGATTTAGCTACGGTGTAATTGGTTTTTTAATACAGCACTCGCGAAGTACCACCTTCCGCATTATCTAGTGAATACATTATCAAATCGTTAGGTCGCGGTTGCAACCCCCGCTCTATGCATAAGGGTCCTTAGACTGGGCAACTTATTGTAGTGAAATTTCAAATTTTTACATCATATTTAACACTGATAATATGAACATTATTCATTCTCATAAGTACCTTTGGGTAATAATGTTCATATTATATAAGTGCAACTTATTTTGAGATGGACATGTAATAACCAAAACGGGACTAAACAGTTTTAGAACCAAAGAAAAACGAGTCCAAACCCGATGGGTTTATCTTGTAGTTCAGAAGTTCCTATGGCCATCTTTCGTCTTCATCATCAGACCAGCTCCATAGTACCACATCATTGTATTGTATCAAAGATACAACACCAAATTTGAGTCTAATCGGACACCGGGAAGTGGGTCTAATTTAGCTTGCAAGATTTTATTACAGACCGACAGATAAGGGCAAATTAATATAAGCTTGTAAAAATTACAAAAGATAGTGCCAAAACGTGACTACAATGTAGAATCACCAGTCCACATCGTACTATATATCATGCAATTGCATATCGTGCAAATCGCACGAGCCTTTCAAATGAGTGCGCTATATTTGGTGTCAAATTATTATTTTAATGTGTATTTCGGATTGACAATCCGAGCTGTGCGACCTGTAACCTATATGAGGTATTTAATTTTAGCGCGATTGCGAGAGTTTCGACATGAAACATTATTTTATTACCTCTTCTCTGCCACTAGACTCTACACTGAAATAAATAATAAAGATTATTTACAGTAAATTGAATATTAAAAAAAAGTTAAAGTTATAGTCATAAGTAAAATTATTCATGAAATGGGAGTTATAAAAATAATGGAAAATTGATATAATAATATTTCATTTAATTCATAATTATGGAAATTGGACTTAAAATCTATTTTTACAAGCCTTATTAGCTTTTCGCTTGTACGAAGTAGGTAAATAACTAACTATGTATGTAAACAAACATGAGAAGTAAAATTTCACTTATTTCTTATTTAAAAACTTTACTCCTTTTTTGGTACATTAGTAGAAGCTGATACTATGTGTCGCGCAACAAAAAGTTGCCCTGTCTTAGGGCTCTTGTTCAACGTTCACTACGCCACGCCATCGCCACCGCAGACCACATCGGAGGGGTTGCAAATTAGTGATTCCGCTGCGAATTCGCATTTTAACGGTTGATAAATATAAATTAAACCATAATACTTATTGTTATGGTTGCTGGGAGTCAATTATGTAAATAGGGTTTCTCAATTACTAATGTAGCTAGTTGCAAATATTATTTTTTGATATGTGTAGGAG
This sequence comes from Lomographa bimaculata, assembly GCA_948107665.1. Lineage (NCBI taxonomy): Eukaryota > Metazoa > Arthropoda > Insecta > Lepidoptera > Geometridae > Lomographa > Lomographa bimaculata. Next base: position 11,494,892 of record OX403587.1, on the reverse strand, counting down.
GTATATTTCAATTTTCACTACTTAGGATCAGATCAATTTAAATGTATTTAATTCCATATTAAATATTTTTTTAGACATTCCCGTTATCTACTTAAATGTTTAAATTTTAATCAATTTTATTATGAGCTAGTTTAAACATTTTGGCGTGAATAATAAATAAAATAATCATGCAACTGAAGACATGTAAATATCCAAGCAAAACATGTTGGCATTGTGACCAAAAATTGCTTAAAAACTCACAAATTGTATTTTTAAGCTATTGTTTTTATAAGTCTATCGGAAATGGACGGATCTACGGAATTGGTAAAGTAATAAGCAAACATGAATATAAAAGAGGTAATAATTAATTAATTAAGTTATGTATGCTATAAAAGTACTAGGGAACCATAAGCGTGTAAGAAGTAAGACGCTTTTTTTCTGGGTATTAAAACGCATGCCGGGTACCGCTAGTAATCACACTAATATTATAAGTCCGAAAGTTTGTGTGTAAATGTGTAAGTATGTTTGTTTTCTCTTCACGCTGTTACTTGATAAACGAAGCCACAGGGAACGGCTGGTATATAATACGATTCAAAAGATAGCCCTTTAAATGTTTAGAAAAAACAAATAGGCCAAGTAATAGGGTCCCGTTGGTATTTCTTAGATATGGAATTCTAAAAAATAATGTTAGTATTATAATCGTTCCATTGAATGGCTGGTTTAACGACTTGGCATTGACAAATATAACACGAGAAGTTCCTGTTATATATGCGAATCGCGTACCGGTGAGTCTGGATACCATTGGCTATCCAAATATTATCCCCACTCGTAAACCTCCGTGTCGATTTTATTAACCTCTCAAACCATTCCTGTTGTTACAAAACCTATTATACTTTTATCAAGACCCATATATGTGTCTCTACAACCGGAATCGCCGGGTTAGTTTATGACTTTTTCAGAAAAACATGTAAAAAGCGTGGCGGAACTATTATCCTTCACATAAAGATAGCTAATGCAGTTAGTATACAGTAATATAGCTCCTAGATAGATCGGGGGTTGTCTTCGTGGTTAAGTGGCCCATTCGCGTGCAAACGAGCGCGTACTTTAAAAATAATAAAACCCCTTCAGAGTAGTGAGAGCGAGTGAGGCCCATTTTTAGGAAGCGCTCCCGGTAAACGGTGGGCTTGAAGTCTCGCTCGATGGCACTTCAGTGTTTGTAATACCAGGAAACCAAACCGAGTGAAGGGACAGGTGTTACATGGATTTACTCAAACATTTAAAGTTAGACAAGCATCTATTAGAATGAATTTGTACAAGTTTAAAACCCGACCATGTACTACTAATAAAAAAACGGAATCCTGTTATATTTGCATAGTAGGTACAGCCGGAATCAGTCCTGGCACCACAGTTTTGATAATCTGTTATCCGGCAATTTTCCACAAAAAATATTTTAATTTTCTCCAGTACGAGGCGTTCTACCTCCCATTGAGAGTCCACTAAGTGCCTGGAAACTGACTGCACTACCTGGGACCGTGGCCTCTAAGGCAGGCTACGCTGAGCTAAATGTTGATGTCTTTTCATTCTGTATACGCACACAATAAATAATATGAGGACATGCTCATAATAAATGTATATTTATTTAATAATAAGCGTAGTGGCCTACCTCTTATATATATTTGCTGTATAGCTTTTCAACCACCTTCAAAAAGAGGTTCTCAATTCGACTGTGTTTTTTTTCTATGTATGTTAAGCGATATCTCCGCCAAATATGAATCGATTTTGATGATTTTTTTGTTTGGTAGATTATACTTCAGAGGTGGCTCAATATAAATTTTATATAAGGTGTGGATATTTTAGTCAATGGCTTATTATAGTGAAGAACAAAAATGTTTAGTCGATTTGTATTAAATATGCAGTTGTAAAAATACCAATAAATTCCGAATGTGTATCTACTCATCTAACAGTATTTCAGCATTGTTTTGTCATTCCGGCAGCGCGTCTTGTCCCGTGGTTGTGATTGCATTACAATGCCAATACGGGGTGTGGGCTATTTGCCGTACTCATCAGCTGACCCGAGGTCGTCCCACAGTGTAAACACGGCTTAACTAACCGTACTGTCAGGTCACACCTCCGATGTAAAAAAATAAGTGCATGGTTGATAACAAAAAAAGAGGCGATGTAATGTAAATTGAATTTATTTTTTGAATGAGGCTGAAATTTTATTTATTAACGTTGATTAAATTAAATTCAAAATAAAATGTATTCGGGCTTTTTAATATACCGATCCACTTTGCGGCAATTTAAAAAGATTAACCAAAAGCCATGGAACTCGCTCGCACTTCTACTGAGAGCGCCGCCGCGAGTATTTCTTGCTCTGTGAAGTGAACTAATTTCTACCTACCCTCTGGCGTATTGGTCTCACGTCTGCCTTACGCTGCAGGTACCGGGATCAAATCCCGGTGGAACCAGACATTTTATCTTCCAAGAGATAGTTCTAGTTCTGGGTGTGATTGTATGTGTGATGTAAATGTTTCCGGCCCCCGTGATAGAATTCCTCGAACTTGTATGTATGTGAAAGTGATTCTATTCTTTTGTTTGATTCAGATTCAGATTGATGATTAGCTATACTCGTACTTTATTGCGTATTTATGGATCTATAATAATTTATCCCATTCTTAAGACATCCTAATCCAATCTGTAATTATATATCTCATGTCAAACGCATATTCATACATAATATGAAAACTTCTCCATTATGAATATTAATAGATATGTACTTATTGTGATAATTTGCATAAATATATGATTAATATACGTATGTACTAAGTACATGTATAACTTATAAGATGCATGTGTATTAGAAATAATTGCAACAGTTTTTGAGATCTCACGGTTTGCTACGGTTTGGGGAAGTTCTCAGCGCATTTTCCGGTAAAATATTTACCTACTTAATTCCGCGATATGGGTAACCGGCTCAAAACGCGTATCAATTCGCATTTGAAAAGAAACGAGCCCGTATTTTCTCTTCGTGTGACGCGTTCTATCTAGTTAGCGGCACGGGAAAATGAAATATAGAGGCAATCCAAATAGATTGTTATCTACCCACGTGTTTACCGGCGGCAGCGGCACGTTCGGCTAGAGCATGTTCACACCATGAAGGCACGGAATTGTCTCCCGGATAAAGCTTTCATGATCTAAAAAAATACTGCTAATTTTTAACTTACATATACCATCAGGTGAGATAGTGGTCCTACGTTAACGTAACTTCTAAAGAAAAAATTAAAATCTCTGAAATTATAAAGGCGGTATAAGACCTCAACCACCTGTGGTTCCCCTGCTTTTCATCTAAGAAGACTTTTGTGTTTCACAATAGCATACCCAAAGAAAATTAACGTCGGGCAGGTGGCCGTTCCTAAAAATTCAAGCCAAATGCTGTACGAATGGTTTTAAAAGAGGACATTTTGTGCTCACCAAGGGGGAGGAGCACAGTGGCGTTCAAGACTGTTTCAATGTCACACACACAATAAATAACTCAAATGGGTATAACCCTTTAAATGGGTACAAAAAAAATTAAAATAACAATTAGATGAAGCTATGAACCTAATAAAAACCATAAAAGTATAGTTTTTTTTTAGTTATTGTTGGTTAATAATGTGTATAGTTTTCTTTTTCTACCGACTTCACATTTTATGATTGTTACCTCATAACTTCGTTCCACGTGAACCAACTTCTAAATTATTATTTTTTTGTCAGATGTTGCTTCCAATTGGTCCCATTTAAATTTGATTAAGATCTAATCAGTAGTTCTCGAAATATCGTCAATAATGCGTGTTTAGTACATCTGATCAAAGTTCCGAAGATAAAGCGGTGAAGTTGGTTTTTAAGCTTTACTTGCGTTTAAATTATTCTTATTAGTATAAAAAAAACAAGGAGCGTTAAAAGACACTATAATAGAGACAGAGCTAACAAAGCATTAATCAAAATGATCAAATAGTTCAATTTAATTGAGCTACGAATTTTTTACCGGGAAGGAAATGTGTCGTGATATGGACAGTCTGTAACAAGTAACGAGCGACCCTCGCACCTCTGAAACACGGAACACTGACAGCCCTTAGCACTGGACCGCTTACACCGAAGAGATGAAAATTGACAGCTTTGCTGTTGACAGCTGTCCACTAGAAATGTTATTGTATTTGACAAAACGAGGATATTCTGGTTTTTCTATTTCTCTACAACAAGTTAAATTTGCAGAGTCCGCCTTGGAAGTACCACCAGTCATTGCCATTAATTCGCAACCGCTAAGTAGTATAAACATTACTCTAAGGGACTTGATATACTAAGCGCTTTGGGCGCTGTGAAGATAAAACGTATGAGCGCCTCGGGCGCATTGCATGTTTTTTAAATATATATAGTATAAAATAGGCAAGCGTGACTCTAACTTAGATAGACGTCTTGCTCGACTCATCTCGCGTTCGTATAAAAACCAATAGTTGATTTAGTTGAAAAAATGCAAGCGTAGTTCTCTAACTACTTCAGAGGCAAAGATACCATTCTGGCTCAAAAAAAACATTAATCTGGCGTGCTTGTTGCTCTCGACTACGTCATCACATGTCAGCGAGTAAGATAGCGGTAGCTTTGCAGGTTTAATAATTGTTGCAAACAATTTGATGGGCGAGCAAGACGCAGTTTCAGTAATATGATAGGATTCTTATCATATTTTGTGCCAGGTCTGTCTCAAGATCAGCTTTATAATAATTATTACAGTACATAATTTCTCCCGGACACATTTGTGGTAACTATGAATTAAGCTGCAAATTAGAAATGCTGCATTTATATTAGCACCTTCTCTACATGCCTCATACATAAAAAAGGGTGCAACGGATTTACGCAAAGGTACGAGTAATTATTATAGCTTTATATGTATCTAGGTCAAGTATATATTTCAAATTTTAAAGCTATAGAATTACACCGATATCAATTTCCTATTAAAATACTTTTTAAATCAGATTTTTAATGAATTAAAACTGATGGTACTGCATGGGCATATCAAAATAGCAAGTGCACGCTAAACTGATTTGTGGTGTCAGTTCACACATTTTTGATACTAATAATATAATAATAATATTTTTTATTGACACAAGACGATGTCAACGATTGGTCAAATTCTTTTACGGCGCCTGTGATTAGGTCGTTATTGTCACACAATGAAAGTCAAAATGACCGCGTTTAGAATTGCCCGAACTTGATTGCATTTTCAAATATTTATTTTGATGTAGTGAAATGTAATGTTTTGATACATGATTATTTTTTACCGGCAATTATTAGCGTAAACACTCCAATAAAAACGTAATAAAAGATGCATATTCCCTATTATTTTAATTTGAATTTTTCGCAGTTATCATATTATATAAAATTTATTTATTTGTTTAATATTCAGGATTAATCAAAATACAGATTTGGCTAAACTACCTAATACAAAAAGTCATTGGTCGGCAGTGTGCCCAAAATGCCATATTATATTATATTATTACATTATTATCATGCATTTTTTTATCATATTTATTCAGGTAGGTCCCGTTTTTCCCCATGTTTTACAAACGGTGGATTAAAGCAGATTAAGGTATTAAGTTCACTATGACGTTAAAGTGGTCGAGTAAAATTTACCAATGTTAAACAGATGTACAGAAAATACTTAGTTAGTCAAAGAAGTTAAACTACTGGCAACAAACCAAATAAACTAACCTATAAAAATTAACGACACTGGCATTTCCGCGTATTAATTTGGTGCAAAGATAAAACTATAAACGGAACCCATGTATCATATCGAGAGTCATTGATTCGGCGCTATCGCCCGGCTCGGTGACTTATTGCAAAGTCCCCTCACCATTTGGGCTACCTTTGGGCATTTTGGGTCTCCCTGTTCCTAATAACTGTACCTTTAATACTGCTCATCATTCCACATTGGTCCACGATTCGTCCCGTGACTAATTGGCCGTGGGCGTTGTAAGTTTGCGCTTATGGCCACTACTTTGTCAACTGAAGACCCATGTTGATCTCAGGAAAGTTACGTAGATTATAGATGGCGTCGCGCAGTTTTTGGTACGTTCTTTTTAATAATTGATAGGCTAGCGTTTGATCACTACGTCTAACCTGAAGGTAAGTGATAATGTGGTCGAGGATGGTAAACATGCTGGGTCTAGAATGACTGGCTTTGCTTGCGTACATACAATTGTTTTTTCTGCATATAATATTTAAAGTTTGCATTAAAACACTTGCTTTTCAAAAGTTAAAGAAGTGTGTTTAATTGATCCAAGGTATTTTTGTATCGGTTGAATGGATTCCACATAATTTGCTGTTATGTCTGAACTCTGGCATTCCAGTCATATTGAACATAGTTCTACATTTAATATCGGTTTAACTCGGAAAGGCCGTAGGGCCGTAAGCCTAAAAAAAGAAATAATAATAAATAAGTTACATGTATCAATTGCATAACCATTTGATTCAATGGCTTACCAGGTTTATTGTATTTCATGTTAAAAGAAACAACAATGTTGGCACATTAATCAAAACTAATTAATTGTATAAATACTGCTTTGTGCCGGCAGACAAAGTGATAAGAGTATTACAAGTCGCCATTAGCATAATCCTCGGCGCGAGCGCAAAACAGATAGCGGTAAGGTGCTTAGTTAAATTAACTGAAAGCTCCTTCTACGACTCCGCTACGAGCGTAGACTGCTCTACGGCCGTAGTGCTCGCCTTATCAGTTTTATAGACGGGAATAAAAAAATAAAAATTGTTATGATTTTTCGGGAGGCAATTATATTTTGATGCCTATTTTACAGCATGCATTGAAATAATACGTGATTTTACGTCATAATTATAATTAAATCTTAAAAAAATATTATTTTGTATTTATCTGGAATATACCACGCAGGTGTTTCAGATAAATCTTATTGTCTACTATATCACGTACGACAGGGTAAAGAAGGCGTATGCACTTACGATTACCAGTGATTGGATTAGGTTTATCCAGCGCTGACGAGCCCCGCGGGACCGCGACCCTCGCCCAGCCCAGTGCCCACGGCGACTCGATGACACTGACGCTAATAACAACCAATATAAATAAAAAGAATAAAAACCCGTAGGTCATTCACTCGGACGTCATAAAACTTAACGAAACTGCCCCGATTTTATTATTCTTTACAGATGATCATCCTCATAAAGTGCAGCGAGGTTTTGTGCCTTTTTACAACCGATAAGGATTTCCCTTCGCAATTTTTCTGTAGGTATATATAGTATAGTGTTTAATAGTGAAACTATTTAAAGAAATTATTAGGTGCAATTACGGAGCTTGTTGTGCGTGATTGGAATGCGCATGAGGGGCGAGGGTTCTACGACAAATTCTTACAAATTAATACATCTATCTGGGAACGAGTCGCGACCGACCGCGATACGTGTGGAATACTTTATTATACCCTAATACAATTCTTTATTTCGATTGACTGTGTCTACGAGTGGCTTTGAGAGGGTTCTACTACAAATCTACACAATCACTGAAATCTAAAAAAACTCAATGGAAATGTCAACTCTGTCTGTCTATTGTTTCTGTCTGTAGTTTTTTAGCGCAAATATTTGCGAATATCATATTTGAAAAGACTGAGATCAAATATTTTGTTTAGACAATGTCACGTAGCGGGGAATTTCTAATCTGCTGGTATAATCTGGTGAGTCAGCGAGACACTGCAATATGCGCCGCCCGCCGCTTCGCTCGTTGTTTCGAGACTTCGAGAGCTATCGAGGCGCCAATAAAAAAGGCGATCGTCGCCCCGAGCCGGCACCGACTTATTTACAGAACACCCTGCCATCGCTATTTATTTTATTGACTGCCATTTGCTCTGACTTTTATCGCTGCCCACTTCCCGGATAAAACAACGGCAGGTAGCGCAAGACAATCTTATCAAATCTCGTAATATACATCTATTCTGAAAGATCAACGATGTTTATTGAATCACAATCACAATATAAAGAACATATACATCTTTGTTTCTAACATTTGTTCTAACAACAAATTTTCGATTCAAATTACGTATGTAGTGTAATGTATGTAGTGTATATTTTTACTACCCAGCGATAATATTATAAACTTAACCTTTTTTTTATTTACTTTTTATTCTCATTTGTTTGTTGTTTGTTACACTTAACTTTTTTACAAAATTTTCAATCATATAATCAAAATATTTTTTCTACAAACTCAAAAACCAAACTCTTATAAATTGTTCAAAATAAAATTCATAAAAAAGGATTGTGTTATTCTAATAAACAAAATAGTCTAATTCTAATAACCCTTGGAGTTAGATTTGTACCGAAAAAATGACGAATATCACAAGATTTATGTAGCACACACGAAAATATCGTCCGTTAAAGAAAGAAGCCATTCTGATTATTTTATTGTGTACCCATTATGGCATCAGTGTAAGGGCATACCAGCACTAGCCACAGCCGGGCAAGGGGTGACTCCCATTCTCCACACATCATTGCATCGGGCCGCAGATTTATTTGCATGCGGGCCGCTGACCAGGATCCATTACTGCCATTACTACGCTATCTGATCAACCGGCAAGAGAGTTATAGCGCTCTTGTTTTTCTTAACTACATGAAAAAATGCCAACACACAAAAAAACTGAATATTTAGGAAGCGGGACTAGTGAATTGCGAAGGAATGCCTACAGGACGGGTTATGGTTTCCGCTATATTTCTCTTTATTTGGGGTGACCATTGACAGTGGTCGAATTCGTTAGCCAATATTGAGGTACGGTATGCTTGGGGTAAATAAAATTAGGATATTTATTGCAGATGTGAGTTTCTTACGGAGTAGAGTGTTTTCTTTTACTAGAAAGTATATTTATTGAAAGGAATATTTAGTAAACTTATAGGAATAAATTATAGATATTGGGGGATGAGACAACTAGCTGAACAAGCGAACCATAACTAAACTTTAAAGAGTGCCGTGCAATAAACGCGGCTCCGGTGAATCACAAAAGTAGGTACCTACTTCTAAAGAGGTTTAACTCACTAAAATACTTGCCAAATAATTTACATAGTGGATTTACAAATCACAAGTAAGTTCATGTTGTACCAAGCCCAATCAATGGGAGAAGGAACCCAGGACCCACGCCGCAGAAAGCAGACTCGCCCACTCGATATAGGAACGGTGAAGTGGTTTTCGCTTTTTGGTCTCGAACCCTTTATTCTGTAAATAGAGTCTGTACTTTATGATATATCATTCGAGATGATGATTTATTTGACAATGTCAATGCTTAATCTAAAGCAATAATATTAATGTAATCAGCTAACTATTACCCATCTACTTCCCGACAGACATTACGTCCGTTAGATAAGTTGACCTCCACAAACTTTGCCGAACTCGGATCAAAGTTGAGAAAAGTTTGCAAGGCGGGAGGCTATTATACTGCGTTTCATTCAGATTTATGCCGCGCGGACGGTCTTCTCAATGCGGATAATGAACGGGGCGGAAACCAATAAATCTACTTAGTCGCCAAACTTACCTAATAGGGATATATCGAAAAGTAAAAGAAACATCGGTGTAAATAAACACCAAGCCAGGGCAGTAGTGTAAGTCTTTCTCAATTATAAACAACGGTACCGAGTTCTCTGCCAAAATCCGGAATGCTCCAACTTAACGACCCAGTTGGCGCAGTGGGCAGATCTCTGGCCTTTGCACCATGAGTTCGATTTTCGGCAGGAGCACAATTTTTCCTCCTATTAGGGATATTTGTGCTTATGGTTTGCGATTGTATGATATTGATTTATATATCGTGTATTGTTCACGGTACAAGTCTTCGAACTTAGTGTGGGACTGTGAGTGTGAATCGTTTGGTTTTTTTTTTGTTATTTCTTACCGGCAACTCTGCAGGCATTGTTTATTATCCTTATCTACTTACCAATCTTACAAATTGTATAAGTTATGAACATCTCAGTTATCTATTGTTGTCAGCAATAATTAAACATTGAAAATAAAGACATGTTTGAAACCACAGAATTAAAAAAATATATATGCTTAAGTGCCGTACTCTTCCTTTGGGCAGACCGATCTGATCAGGTGATCAGGATTAACGTGGGTAGTATGTTTGATCATGAAAGTAAACATTATAAGCGACCGTATTGAAGTTAACATATTGTTTACTGCGCTCGTATAGCCACTTACTCGCATAGCATTCGCTGTAATGAGACAGGTTTTCCGCGGCCCGCGCGCCATTTAAACCAACTTAGTGAGGTTTCCTTCTAAGCGTATTAATCTGAAATTAGGTCACAGTTAACACCGTAATGTTAAGTAAGGGTCAGTGCTCGATTGTGTTTACTTGCTGTTGAAGTAATTGCCTATTGACTCCTTTACCTTATTAAACTTAACCAAATCTTGACTGTGAAAATTTTGAATTTTCATGACAAATACGTATTATGACAAAATATGGGCTATATAGAATTTGTACTACTATTTCAAGATAGGTTTTGAATTTACATAACATTTGTCCTATACCGGATTAATCAGGACTTTGTAGCATTAGTAGATCAATTTTTTTACCGACTTCAAAAAACGAAGGAGGTACTCAAGTCGACTGTATTTTTTTTTATGTGTGTTACCTCATCTTTTCTCCACGTGAACCGATTTCGAAATTTTTTTTTAGTTTGCAATATGTTGCTTTCTAATTGGTCCCATTTAAATTTGATCAAGATCTGATCAGTAGTTTTTGAAATATCGTCAATAATGCCTATTTTATGGACTACTTTGACGATGTTCTCGTTTACCCGATTTCAAAAGTTACCTCATAACTTCTTTCGTTGTGAGCCGATTTTGATGATTCTTTTTTTATTTGAAAGCTGGTGCTTTTCATGTGGTTCCATTGAAATTTGATCAACATCTGATTTCTAGTTTTTGAGTTATAGTCAATAATGCGTGTTTAAGACATTAAATCTGATCAAGGTTCCGATAATAAAGCGGTGATGTCGGTTTTTTAAAGCTTTGCTTGCGTTTAATAATTTTAAGCTTTGCATGCGTTTAATTATTCTTAGTATAAAATTAAATGTTAAATATACAGTCATCCAAATAGTACCTATTCATTTACTGATCGAATGAAGCGAGACCTCTAAGTTGACTTGGGTCGTTCAGCACTTTTTCCGTACGTCCGTCCGTCAATCAATTCAAACAATCAATCAAATTCTCATAGAATATGTAAAACTACGGCCCAAAGCCAGAAATGACACATAAAATTATATAAATGAAAATATTAAGGAGGGTCCCATACATGTAAGTGGGGAGCAAAATGTTTACTTTTTTATCTACCCTTGTGGAGTATTGTTGAAAAGGGCTTGACAAGTATAGTACGAAATCGGTTTCAAAAAAATCTATATTGGAAAATAACGATTTGGTAGGCCACCAAAGTAACCATTTTTAGACCTATTTTGTCCCGGGGTCTATCTCAAAAACGTCTTCACACTGGACGCTGAAATTTACGTATAATATCCGTTATATCCTGTGCTTGAAAAACAAATACATAAATCAAACAATTATTATATAGAAAAAAGTTATAAGCAATTAACCTCAAAAGTTTTTCTTTATGGGGCAAAATGTAGGCGCTAGATCTCAGTTCGGCACAAAAAACTAGTAATTAAGTTATTGTTCTGTAGGAAGATGAATTAGGTATTGCCTGAAAAGTACGTTGTTTGTTTTGGTCGACAGCTAGTGATTATGTAAGCAGGCCACAATAATAGTTAAGATATTGTTGACCCTATGGGGACAACTTTACCGAACGTTTTATGGGATTGTCAATAGGGCAGGGATACCTAGTTCTTTTATATCGATACAGCTTTATTTTATTAAGAGTTTATAATCGCTGTCACTCTTACTTTTTTATGTTTATTTTATTACTAAAATTTAAGTAGGTACTTAAACATAAACATAAAGCGTTTATGTTTATGTTTGAGTACCTACTTAAATTTTAGTAATAAAATAAACATAAAAAAATAAGAGTGACAGCGATTATAAACTCTTAATAAAATAAAGCTGTATCGATATAAAAGAACTACTACTACTACTTGCTTTGCTTGTAACTCCAATATGGAATAACTTTTTCATTGAGGTTCATGTTAACATGTAGAAGAAGAAGTAAGTTGCGCTGCTTTTGAGTATGGGATGGCATACGCAATAACCCTGCATCGGGTAATCAAACTATAGGAGAGCAACAGGATCCGTGGCACGGTTCTCCGCTGGCCGGCCGCAGATAGTCGGGGGCCCAAGTAGTGAGCTAGGCACTCATGAAAGGCTGCCCCGCCATCTGACTAAAAACCCCGAGAGTGCGCCATCGTATCGGTTGGCGACTGAATGAGAGAGCCGATGGACGCTCTTGGGGGCTTGGGCGTCCCCGCGGTCTCCGGTTTGGTACCCCGCTGATGTAGTTATTTTTTTGTTGTATGCCCTGAGTTAAAGAGTAGCGCCACGACTCACTTCCTTCCTCTTACCTATACTTATCACACATTATAAGAAACAGAACAAGGAAAACGTTAAAACAGCGGAAGCATGTCTTGCAAGTGCACCTTTCGAATATCCGAGGATTGCATACAAATATTTCGCCGGTGCATCACCATCCGGAGACCGCCTAAACCCCACCTACTGTTTCTCACGGAGACGCAGATCAGATTTCCAGCTGACGCTACGTACTTAGCATACCCAGGCTACACCCTTGGGCATAAATTCAAGCCACACAAATTGCAGAGTATCGGTCACCGACGTAAGGTCGCAAGCCTATTGGTATTCTACCGGTTACATTTTGGTGAATGTGCGCAAGAATCACAGTTAATTTCCCATGCCCGTGCCGTTCTAACATCAAGACAAACGGGCAAACGTCATCCATTTATGGTTGACATACCTCCAGTTCGCTCGAAGCGTTTCTACGTTTGTCATCCGTACTGCGAAGGAGTGAAATTCAATGCCCGCGTCTTTGTTCCCCGAAAGGTATTCTTCTAGTCAAGCATGTCATATCTTCGGCTGGCGGCTGCATCATCACTTTCCACCAGGTGATGTTTAGTGGTCAAATGCTTGCCTATTCTGATTTTAAAAAATATATAAAAATATGTACATTTTTTTGATTTGGATAACACGAAGTAACGAAAATCTATTATTTATCAAACTGTTTCTATCATAATTTCATCTAGTACCATGGAAAATATATTTACTCTGAGTTGGTGAAACGTAAGTATTTAACAGATTTCCAAGCTTAGCAAGCATCTTAATAAGAGTCGGTTATGGAGTTTTTGAAAATACACTAATGAATTTTTAATAACTATGTTATATGTTTATTCCAGTTACACCGTAATAATAATATTATAATTATAAGTGTTAATTTAACTAGTCGTTCGCGCCGAAATGAGATCTCACGCCTAATTAATTTTTGCCTTACAAAGAAAAACTTTTGAGGTTTATTGGTTATAACTTTTTAATAATAATTGTTTTATATTTGTATTTGTTGTTCAAGCATAGGATATAAAAATAATTTTATACGGGACAAAATAGGTCTAAAAACAGTGACCTATCTAATTGTTACTTTCCAACATAGATTTCATAAAAACAGTTTCGTACTTTACTTGTCAAGCTTTTCTAAATGACTCCACACGGGCCATTATTTAAACGCAAGCAAAGCTTAAAGAAACCTACATGTCAGTAACCCCGTATTATTTTCATTTATATCATTTAATGGCCATTTCTGGCTTCGGGCTATAACTTTACATATTTTTGAGAATTTTAAGTTATTCGCGTGTATGCTTTAGACGCTAGGTGCCTTGATAGACGGACGGACAGATGGACAAAGTGCTGAACCACCCAAGTCAACTCCGAAATCTTCTTTTCTTCGATCAATGATCACTAAATACAATAAACAAACATTTTAGTAGTTACGCATCGCCAAAAAGTCACTGTAATTCATATCGACATTAATTTGATTTTCTATAGACCTTTGCGTAGAGGCGTAGCAAGCGTGTAGATCCACTACGCGAGTTTATAAACTGTCAAAGGATTATAGACTAAGTGGACCTACGAATAAGGTATAGCAAGAAATAAAACTGTTTTACAAATATACTTTCGGATAACTAGTGTAAACGAACTTATAATAATTACTCAACTATCCAACAAGTGTATAATATTATTGCTTGTTAGTTTATCGATATGTATATTTTTTCGCTCACACCTGCAACACTAGCATTAGTATGAGTACATTCGTATACGATGGACGCGACAAATCAACCCGCGAGCTGCAATGGGGCGGCCCCGCATCGACAGCCCTGATTTATTGCAATAGCTGCCTTATCGCTGTACACTATTGAACTACGCCACCTCGCTAAAATGCAGGGGTCATACGGACAAATTGTTTAATTTTAACGTCAAATTATGTTAAGTCATAAAATAATGTTTAGGGGATCTTTAATGTAATACATAGTTTATTTTAAATATAAATAGATGTAATAAAGGTTTTATTGCTCCTTAACTCGGGATTCCTAACAATCCATATCGTCTCTGCAGACGTTAATTGTGGTGTTTTGGTTCTCTAGTCAGAAAATTATAAATATGAGTCATATTTAACTAATATGAGTCTTATATTATATTTAGCGGCGCAGTAAGAAAAGATTTACGCCTTAGAAACCGGGTTCACTTCCCTGCAGCAACGCAATCACAAGAAACATTCGACATTCTGGTTTTGAGTGTACGGTGCAAGATATGTGCATTAATATGAAGGTGTTTGATTGTTTATTTTAAAATAAAAATTATATAACTACTTACGTCACATTTAATTCATGTAGGTTCTAACTTGCTTTCTGTCGCCTATCTGTTACTAAAACAAAACTCGCCAAACACGGTATTTTCAAAATTTCACAGGCCGAACAGATGTTTTAAAATTCTAATGGGTCAAACCGTAGCATTAAATTTAACCTCTCTTTGCAGAGGACGTGTAATCGGCTGTTAACGGTCGGTGACCGTGGTAAATCTCTGGTAATCCGGTGCAGAACAAATATAGTTGAGAGTTTGAGAGGCAGATAAGGTGCGTCCGGCGTGAGTCGGTCGCTAATGTGCCATTTGTATGATGATGGCGCCAGCTCCCTGGGGCACGTCCAAATGTCCTCACATGAAAGTAACCGCCGCAATCGCCGCTCGTGTCAGCTACGCAGCTTATGAATTGCTTGTTGCCGAAACGGCGGAAAATGCGGCTTTTGTATAAGGTTTAGCATTTTTAATGAGAGCGTAGGAGTAAAGGCCTTTTGTTATTATACTTATAGGTACTGGAAAAGATAAAACTGGTCATAATTATTACTGTATGCTGCTACCAGGTGGCATTTTTTTTTCTTATATTTTAAATACGACGAATTCCGAAGGGGACGGGCGCGCCTATATTCATACATTGTACATATTATACGCCTAGGTGGCGCCAGTGTGGTTGTCGCATCAAAATTCAGTTTAATTACAATAAGGATTTATAGTGAAGACGGACATTAATTACGTCAAACCTCATTGAACGGAAATGTGAAAACTCTAGTAATATCATAAATGCGAAAGATTGTGTATGTTTATGAAAATGTTATATTGTATGTATGTGTATATTTATATGTAACAACTGGACCTATTTAGACAAAATCCTCCAAAGACGTTTATAGACGTTTTATAGTAATAAATCTTTTTTTTTCCATCAGAGTATAAATATCAATTACGCTTAAATCATAAATACTTTTATTGTTCTACCATTAAAAATACAAAAGGAAAAACGAACGTTCCCGTCGCACGTCCACGTGACGGTAACTGCCTCAAAGTAAACAGAGTCCCTGTTTGTTTTAGAAAAACTCTAAAAAATGTGCGCTGGAGGTCAGTTCATTTGCATAGTAAACATGCGTTTAGAATGGACCGGCACGCGCGGTCACTCGCTCGCAAGACTGGTACAAATAATGGGTGTACGTTTTTCAAAACATTGTAAGCTTTAAATCGACTTCAATAATAAACGAAAGAACTGAAATTAATAATGACGCCAGCATAATGGGCTTGAGCAGCTCGATGCCTTGTATGTTACTTAGTTATTTGCTGTACAGATGTATAATTTAAATTTAGTTTTGATGAGACAGATGTATTATTTAATTTTAGGTTTAGAAGATATAGGCCCGTAGTTAGAGGAATTTGACGAAACAAAACTTTGTTATCAGTTCGTCGTACATAATTTATATACTTTTTTAATGCTAAATAGGTAAGCATTTGACCACTATCTCACCTGATGGAAAGTGATGATACGGCCGAAGATGTGACATGCTTGCCTAGAAGATACCTATTCAATCTCGATTTGAAGACTATATTCTTATACTATATTCTTATATTTTTATGTATGCATGACATTATACTGCGTGAGCCCATTTGGATGATTCTTTTTTTAAGCTCATAGGCCATATAAGTCTTTGCTTTTTCTTTTTTTTTCCACGTGATTTGTATGTATACATCCAGTAGGTGAAAGATTTTTTTATCAAATCGTGAATATTTTCTACTCATTATAATAGAAAATTACTTGACCAATAATTATTAATGTAAATAACGCCTGAAATAAGGTTATGACACATTTTCTAATCAAAGCGTTTTGCTCAAAAATTATGAAGTCAAGCCAAAAGAAGTTCAATGTACACAAATCAAGGGGAAGTTCCAGGAAGGCACTTATAATGCAAAATACTTAAATCTTCATTAAATATCCTGATGGTGTACCGATGAGTGTGCAGTTTCAAGTCATTAGAGGTTATCACTTCATTCCGGGTGAAAAAACTTCAACAGCCCTCTCTCGGGCCCTCATGTGCTCTTTTGATTTATTAATTTTCACCTTCATAAATATGTTTCGTAATAATGAGTCTTATGAAAAGCTCTTTAGTACCTAAATACAGTACGTAATAATTAGGTACAAACTTTTTTTGAGTCCCACAAGCACAGCCACATACTTAATCATCACACTCATACTAATAAATCTGACAGTCTCTAGATCTGAAATGACTCTAACAGTCTTTCCGTTCGTTTGTTATTTCATCACGGCTAAATTGCCGAACCAATTTTGAAACTTGGTAAATCGGTGGTCAATAACGAGGGTGAAGCGAGAGTGTGCCGGAAACATAAACCTCACACACACAATCACAACCAGAACAAGAAAAACAAATTTTCTTTGGGAAAAAACTTGTGTTCCCGCCGGGAATCGAATCCGATACCCCGATGCTTAGAAGTCGAACGCACAACTAACTAGGCCAACGGGTTGTTCAAACATATTAGTAGGTACGCAACAACATCGCACGAGCGAGTGTCATGCTTGTTTTCTTTATTTTCGTAGTTTGGCTCTCCCGCTCTGTAATCTTAAAACATTTAATGTCAAGTTGACTAATGATAATCCTATCCTACTAATATTATAAATCCGAAAGTTAGTGTGTAAGTATGTTTGTTCCCTCTTCATTCTTTAACGGCTGAACGAATTTGTATGAAATATGGAATGTACATAGCTTATACCTAGGTTTAACACATAGGCTACTTTTTTACTTAATAATAGCGGGAAAAGCCGCGGGGCGCGGCTAGTATGTCAATATGTCACTAGTCACAGTCAAGTAGAAGAGTCATAGTCCAATTATAAGCCAGTAATAGTCAAATCATGCCTTATTAAAGTGGTAGAGATTTTACTAGAACTTGCTATTGGAATTTTGAAGCGAACTGAAATCTCGTTTTTTTGCTTTGTATGACTTGCCTACACTTATACACGTTCCTGAACTATTAAAGGACATATATAAATATATAAAGCGCCCTAAGCGCGCTTCCGAGCAGCGGGCAACTTCTCCCCCGCGCTGCCCATGCCGTTTTGTATACTACCGTCATAATGAAAAAAGCAGTAACTGTATTTTTGTCAAAATTGAGTTATATACATTATCGGAATCAGTAAAAATAGACGCACTACCTAAAATATTTTTTTTTTTTTTTATTCGTGATAGGCAAACTTTTGACCACTATCTCACCTGATGGTAAGCGACGATGTGGTCGACGATGGAGCAAGCTTGCCTAGAAGATACCTATTCACTCGTGACTTGAAGACTCCCATATTGTACTCATCAGGAAACACCGACTCGGGTAAGGAGTTCCATTCCTTTGCGGTTCGCACAATGAATGTGGAGGCAAAACGCTTAGTACGCATTTGTGGAATGTCCACCATATAGCGGTGTCGCTTAGCAGTTTGTCTGCTTGTCCGATGATAGAACGGGGATGGGGGAACTAGATCGTATAGTTCCTTAGCACACTCTCCGAAATGTATCCGATAAAAAACCGAGAGACTGGCTACCATGCGGCGATGACCCAAGCTCTGAAGCTTTGAATTAGTCAGCTGCTCGCTACCAATAAGTCTCTTGGCTCTACGCTCAATGGTGTCAAGAGCCTCAAGCTGGTACTTAGCTGAACCTTCCCAAAGATGAGAACAGTACTCCATACATGATTGGACTTGTGCTTGATACAAATTGAGCAACTGTCCCGGTGTGAAGTATCGTCTCACCTTTGCAAGGATTCCCAGCTTTTTTGCAGCTAGTTGGGCTTTTGACTCGATGAAAGTACCAAAATTGAGCTTTGAAGTTAGAGTCATACCGAGTAACTCGAGATGGTCAGTTACTGGTAGGGATACATTTCGGAAAGTTGGAGTAAGTTCAAATTGACTCCGTTTAGCAGAGAATAAACACGCCTGTGTCTTGGTGGCGTTAAACTTGACCAGATTGGCGTCGCCCCAATCGGAGACTGCCTTTAAGGACAAGTTTAGACGCTCAACCATTGACTCTCTTTGGGACTGGATTTGTGCTCCACTAGCTCGTCCGTCGGAAACGTAACTCTCCACAACCGTGCTGTCATCTGCATACCCAAAAACACCGGGTTTCAGCAGATCGTTAATATGCAGCAGGAATAGCGTTGCGGAGAGAACCGAACCTTGAGGAACCCCGGCATTTATAGCCAATTGATCTGACGCGCAGCCATCAATGACCACACGAATAGATCGATCCCTCAAGAAGTCCGAAATCCACACAGAGAGACTAGTAGGCAGGCCGTATGACGGAAGCTTACTTATAAGGCTATCATGCCAAACCCTGTCAAAAGCCTTCGAGATGTCAAGAGAAACGGCTAGCGCTTCTCCATGTTTCTCGATGGCTTCACTCCAGATGTGTGTGGCATACGCTAGAAGATCTCCTGTTGACCGGTTTTGTCGGAATCCGTATTGTCGGTCGCTAAGGAGGTCGTTCGCTTCTAGGTATGCCAGGAGCCTGTTGTTCAGAACACGCTCCATACTCTTGCAAAGTATGGACGTGACTGATATTGGCCTGTAGTTGGCAGGGTCGGCACGACTGCCTTTTTTAGGCACGGGTTGCACGTTAGCTTGCTTCCAACATTTTGGCACTTTTCCAGTTTTAAAAGAGAGGCGGAACAGACGTGTTAATATAGGAGCAAGCTCAGGACCACATGTCTTCAGCACTATGGCTGGAATACCGTCAGGACCACTGGCTTTGTTCAATATTTAAACGCAACCTACTAAATCTTACGAGACATAACATACACTAAATAGCAAAGACATTTCTGATGTATATACCAATTTTGACAAAAATATCAATTACGCCTTAGGCAGTACTAACACTCTAAGAATCAAAGTTTTGTAAAATAAATTGTAAAAAACAATTCGAACAACGCCATTATTTTACTTTCGCGGCATAACCCACTAATAGGTATTACAATACAATACAATACAAATACTCTTTATTGAAAAACCAATTCAAAAATCTTAAGAACTAACTAAATAATAAATCTTAAAGAGGTTTCACAACAGGCGGTCTTATCGCATAAAGCAATCTCTTCCAGATAACCTTAGCATGGATGTATATATATTTTTTTTTATAAAGAACAGCATCTGGCGGAGGTGTACACTAAGAAGTAAATAATAAATAGAGAATAGAACTATTAATATACAGATATTCATCAAAAGTATATAGGTGTTAAAAAAGGTATTCTTTCGTACTAGTATAAAAATACTCGAAAAATCATAATCTTTACCGTCTGCCACTAGTTCCATTAAGGATTCAAATTCATATCTTTATTGCATTCTCTAAATGTAGATAGGTGGTAGAAATAAATGACAGTACATTAGAGACCCTGTTGGGCACAACAATTTAGAGCAGAGGAGGACGACATGCTTCATTAATCATAATGTATCAATTTAAATCATAATAAGATGTCATAATTATGTATTGTTTTTGTATTTATGTATAGTGTTGTTGTAGGTGTTAGTGCTATATAATAAATGTCAAGTATTTATTAATTTGTTAATGTAAGTTAATATTAAATTAGTCAGTAATGATAAGTATTTAATTATTTTATAGTATTTAGTTAGCAGTAAATTTCTTTTTTAATTAAATATGCAATAGTTATATTTTGTAAACGATCTTATCAATTCTGAATTTTCTTTAAATTCTGTGATCAAAATAGAGTTTAATTAATTGTAAAGGGTAGGTAATAGCTATCATTGATGTAGGTATAGTTATGTGGTAGACTTTATGAATGGAAAAATAATTACCTGGCTTTACCACTGTCCGCGTTACCTCGGTTCACATAGCCAGGATTGCAGAGTCAGCACGGCTCGCAATCGATATCCGAGCTAGTAGGCCCTTAGCCACTTCATAGCCGGCCTTTTGTTCTGTGTCAGTGGAAGATGTATAAAGGTTAAAATACTATTATATATTTAGGATTATGACCCCCCGCCCTCTTTCATACTATTTTGATAGGTCCCTATAGAATTTGTAGCAGTTTATACAAATACCACAAGATTTTTACATTAAATGTTTGTGAAGCCTGAGGCCCCTGTGTGCTGATGAAGTTGAAAACAGTGTTTCAGGGACCATAAAGTTTATGGCAGGTTTAAAAACTATAGGTTCTACGTTCTGAATTTAAACAGTCTCTAAAAATACATGTATCCTTAGCTTTAATGGTTTATTCCTTCATGTAAAGAATTTAATTCAAACATTCTTAGTTTGTCCAAATGTTTCTGGAAGCTTTGATGAAAAGGCAAAAAATCACCCGTTATATATCGTTATACGTTCTTGTGTGTGTTTAAACGTTCTTATTTTATATTTGATTTTGACTACCCTGTTAGAAAGCTTTTTATGCGACGGGTCTTGGGTTCGATTTACCTGCACGAGCACAATTTCGCTTCCCAAATAACTTTAATTGTGTTTCGGTTTCCGAATGTGATTATGTGTGTGATGCTTAGACCTTTTAATTAGGTTTGAATATCTAAGGTGTGATGTTAGCGATTCCTCACGATACACCTATTTGAACTTAGTGGGGGCCGTGCGTGTGAATGTGTATTTGTATATTGCTTGGTATTTTATATCTTTAGTACCAATACTAAAGATATAAAAACCACACTTACCATGAGAAAGTGGTCAAACGCCAACGTTTGACCACTTTCTCATGGTAAGAGATGAATGAGTCTTCTAAGTTAAGACACATAAAGAAGTGCAAATGTTCTTAATGATTGCTGCAGGAACATGACTTTTAGTAATTTTGTCGACTTGAGGTTAGTGAACAACGGCTGTATTTCGGTTTGTATAGAAATCAATAATTAATATTTAAACAGGCTTACAGAAGTACTGTTTTGAGGAGTAGGTATAAAACACAGCCGCTTTCTCAAAAATTGTTTACAAGCTAATTTTAGGGGTTCGGATTCGAAACCTTTGATTTAGGTAATTATATGTGGTCGACGGAGGTAAAAGCGCCAGACCTGGAATGAAGCTCGCAAGGATATCTGCAGGAACACCACGTAGACCTTGGCAACAGATTTTGACAGTGGTAAACTATCACTGTACTTATTCAGTACAGACACAGAATAGGTAGTTAGTAAGCGAGCACAAGAAATGTGGTAGAATAATGGTTTCTACCGCATTTCTATATGGTGGTAATGATAATATCGATTAATGGTTTTATTTTATACAATATTTTTTTATTATACTCAATGTACATTAAATACCGTATTATATTCTCAAATAAATAATAATACATCACTAACTACCCACAATCCATTTCATCAGGTCCAAACCGCGACCATCTGAATTATCTCACCAACCGTTGCTTATTCGGTGTGGTTATTTCTCACTGCTACGAAGCCAGCCAGTGACGCCGATCCAGCTGATGACGTTGCAAAGACCTTGGGTATATATCTTATTTATCTCTGGCAAAGACTGCACATAGCCTAGCCTGCGAATGTAGTTTGTTCGAAAACAAAAGTCGCTTCGTAGTTTCACAAACAAATATTTTGTTTCCCGCCAAAAATACTTTCATTCATTCAAGCCGGAAGTTTCCGTATTCTATATTCAATTTGTTCAGTCAGCACGGCGGCGGCGCGCAGTCTCGTCAAAGTCATTTAACACTGTCATCGCAATATTTTTATGGGTCGTTATTTGTACGAAGAAATTAAATTTTTTTTTAAATTATTTCATGACCATGGATGCATAGTCCTTCAGTCGAAATATTAAACAAATATTAACAATTTCTATTCTTCATAATAAAAGTCTTAGTCACAAGTCACAGTCAAAGTCAAGTAGTCAGTCATAGTCAAGTCATGCCCTAGTAAAGTGGTATAAACTTTACTAGAACTTCTATTGGAGTTTTGGAGCGAAGGCGAAAATTACGTTTTTCAACTTTGTATGACTTGCCTACACTTATGCACATTTACTAAGTATTAACGGTTAATAATCCACCATTATTACACATTAACACTCGAAGAATCACAGGTTTTGGAAAATTATACAAAATCAACAACGCCATTTTTTCATGTTCGCGGCAAAACCCAAGAAATTAAATTGGCTATAATATTAACATAATAAAAAATGAAAATAAAATTGATTTTGTTGTAGAGATTTATAAAAAAAATACTGGTAGTTTAGAAAAGTATTATGGTAACACTTAAAGTTAATTGCCAAAATGCTAATAAATTCTACCAAAAAAATCAGTCGTCAAATGTCAAAATACTGTGATGGATCTGTGAATTTGTTTGTTTGTAAGAAAAACTCGTTAGAAAGTAAATCTAAGCCGTAATAATAAAATTAACTAGCTCAATTAACGTTTGGCTGCTACGTTCTTACAAAATCAATGCCTAAGCTCAATAAATCAACGTGGTATTATTCCTCTAAGTTGTTAGCCTTGAAGTAGATGTCACCTATTAACTTACATGAGTGTTGTTTATTTTACATTTTAGTGATATTAGCTGGTTATTCACGATTATATGGCTTTGATATCTGACTTATGTTTTACAACGATCCGGAAGAGGCATGTATTATCCACGAATTCGGGAGAAAGGAGCAGGCTTAGTCGTCGTCAGCTGGACGTATCTGGCAGTCCTATGCGCGGCATTAACAGCTCCCTGCGACAAGACTCGCAGGGTGTTCACCGAACCAAGCGGTATCATCACTGATGGACCCAGCAACTCCAACTATACGCAAGTCAGTTCTTTAACAAGAATTACGTTTACTTATATACTTAAAATGGTTTCCTAAAGAGTGATGCTGGTGATACATTATTGGACTAGTATCTATAACTGTCCTTTACATTTCAGGACTCCCACTGTGAATGGCTTATCAAGGCAGCTAATAAAAGTCAGTATATAACACTGAGTTTCATCCGTATGGGCACAGAATGTTCATATGATTATGTATTTGTGTATGATGGTGATTCGTTTGATGCTCCGTTGTTGGGAAGCTTCAGTGGTAAAACAGACCCACAAAATGTTACTGCCTCTAGTGGATATGTAAGTAATCAGCATAGATTTTATCAACTTATAAATTACCTGTAATTAAGTAATTATGGTCCTTATTTTAATATATCTTTTGTGTATGACTTTCTCGACACCAATATTTTTAATTAAATAGTTTTATTAATGAAAACACAGCACATTGGCCTCAATTCCTTTTTAGAACATCTGTATTGTATCTTCTAGTCTTTTTGTAATACTTTTCTAAATATTCTTTGTTATTGAGATATCATTGTGGGACGTAATCATTTTCATAACAAAGCTGCTGTGATTTTAAATACAGTTCTCTTTAAGTTTTGTAAGAATACACTGTTCTATTTGTTTCTATTGTTTGTACATAGAGTTGCCAGGACTAGTTTATAATAAAAATTAGTATGTTTTAAAATCAGTACAACTTGAAAATTTGGTTTTTATACGTACATGTTTATTGTTTTTATGTCTATATCCCTATCTAGACAAAATACAATCACAAAAGTACCATTTTAATTGGTGGCTCCATAAAACTTATTTTTTATTAATATTAGCTTTGCGCATATAATTATGGCGCATAGATTAAATTGAAGGTTTAATCAAATCAGGACATTTAGCGTTCAGGTGAAGGGTTTATCAGGATGTGTCCAGAACCCTGAAAATCGGGATGTATTGCAACGCTATTTGTACATACATATGTTTTCTAAAGTAGTCAAGTTGATCTCATCCGATGAACATTACTAAATCTGTAACAAAAATTTACAATTACTGACCCCTTTTCTTTAAAGAGCTTTATTAATTTTCTAATTAATTATTCTTTATTAACTGCTATAATTATCTTGATAAGTGAAAATGTTCATCGCAACTGCATTCTAACATATTTGGTTACATATCTGCTTTTTACTCTATGGGTGCCAGGTTTGATTCCCAGTGAAAAGAAACATTTTCTGCCCAGGAAAAAATCTGTGTTTTTGCTTCTGGTCATTGTGTGTGTGTGAGACGTGAATGTTACTGACAACCGCAATACAAGTGTTAGAACTTTATGCAGGACTGTAAGTATGAAAGTGTTTGTTTGTTGTTTATATTTTGGTTTTTTATTCCTAATTGCTTAATAATAGTATTGACTTGGATACAGTAGATTTGACCAATATCTCACTGGATGAACTGATGGAAATTTATGATGCAATCAAAGATAAATCATGCTGGCATTGAAGATACCTATTCACTTTAGTCTCGAAGACTCCAGAATTATACTGTTTAGTGAACAAAGACGTTGATAATGTGAGCCACTCCTTTGCTGTAGGATGTTGGACAGTTTGTGTTGTTGTTAAATAGGCTTTAGAAAATGTTATTTCCTCCCTCACTATACGAAATGTGAACAATAGAAAACTGATAGGCCATACTTAAGTTGATGACTGAGACTCAGCATCTTGGACTCGACAAGCTTACTACAGCCAATGAGTGTTTTGGCTCGTCAACTTTGACTTATTTCTTAAAGAACATGATTAAAATAAATTACAAATTATTTGTAAGTATAAAACTTTGAAAATTTTGGCAAATCGTGATTATGTATTAAACATTGACAATAATTATCATCTTTCAAATTGAATGTGTATACAAATATATTGTATACTACATTCGCTTATTGTAAGGTTTATTTTCTTGCAGATGTTAATATTACTATACAGTGACACAAACTATGTTCTTGACGGATTCCGGGCAACCTATGCTATACACAATTGTCCTAACAACTGTACAGGCCGAGGGCTTTGTATGACAAACAGATGCTTCTGCACTGGCAAATGGGGAGGATCTGATTGCAGTGTGGAACTCTGCCCAAATGGATGCTCAGGCAATGGAGACTGTAAGGGAGATAGATGTGTGTGTAAAAAAGGGTATGTATTATTACATGTTTTATCTTTAAATGTAGATAATGGTTTGCTATAAGGGACATATAATCAGTTACAAATACTGGCTTTAAAGCCCCCCTATAACTTCTACCTCAAGAAGTGTTCTACTCTCTGTGCCCTCGTCGGGCACTTGCAACGACGAGGGTCTATAATGATCTCAATTATTATGTAATTTTAAGAAACCTTGTACAAGAAGCACTACGGAAGCAATAAAGAATTGAACATAGAGTTTTATGACTCAGTTGGGTACTGCGACAAATCCATATTTTTTGTTGCTGTTTACAGTTGTGTTGTGTCAATAAAATTATTTCTTTGTTTCCTTTTTCTACAGTATCTAGAACTCTAGAAAAAAGAGACTAAGAAATAATTTTATTACTATTATTATCTAACATTCCTACCAGAATACAATTAATTAGGCAGTTAAAGAAACATTACACATCAGAAAAACACACATAAAAGTTGCATTTTTATCTCAACAATAATAATGGAAAAGTTTTAAAAATGTTTATCCTTTAAACACTTATACCGACAACCAATATCATAAAGGAGTCTGTTGTTAATGTGACCAAGCTTTTTATCTTTTTTAACAGACTGCAGATGCATAATTTATTTGCATCTCCAATGATCATTTAACTAGTTTTATTATTGCTTGTAGTTTTATGTAAATAATGTAACGTCGCGTGTTGTCCCGAATAAATGTATTTTCTTTCTTTCTTTTCTTTCTATGTCAGTGTGAACATACACATGTTTTATTTAGTCTATTTGATGATATTCAAATTGGTCTTTTGTGTTAACAAAAAAAATAATTACAAGCAAGCAAGCATGAACAAAAACACAAACATAACTTATTAACAGTTAAACTAATTTCGAAGACAGGTTACTGGAAACATTCACATCTCACACACAATCATACCCAAAACCAAAAATACATAAATACATAAATATTATGGTATAACTTATGGTTAAACTACTCTTGATGACATTTGACAGGGAGATATCACATATCATTGAGTACAATTTCAGACCCCCTATTACCTATGTTTACTAGTGATTAAGGTGAAACTAACGAGAAATAAGATTAATTTTTGCTTAATTCAAATAAAAACTGCTTGCAACAGAGATACATAATAGGGGGTCAGATAACTTTGGTTTATCTCAAAAAACGCGTGTGAAGCCTTGGGGCTGAGCCCTAGACCTATAAATAAAATTTGCTATAAAATGTGATTTCGCAGATCAAACTACCTGCTTCATGCAAAGTTATTCAAAATTAATTGGTAATCAACTGGTTTATTAATCCTACACCAGTGACACCTCTTGCTAAATTATATTTATGTATGACTTTTTTGCTTTAGTTTGAATAACATTACTTAATTTTTATTGCTAATAATACTTTGCTCTTTAAGATAAACAAGTCTTTTTGTATTAAAGCTAAATTACATTTATTGGGGTATTCCTGTGCATCCAAAGGTTGTCTAAGGCTCTTGTGATAAGGCTGCCCACTGTACAAAAAATATTTTGTATATATTATTTTTTGTTATAATAATGGTG
Organism: Lomographa bimaculata; assembly: GCA_948107665.1. Classification (NCBI taxonomy): domain Eukaryota; kingdom Metazoa; phylum Arthropoda; class Insecta; order Lepidoptera; family Geometridae; genus Lomographa; species Lomographa bimaculata. Next base: position 11,467,600 of record OX403587.1, on the reverse strand, counting down.
TTCAATAAAGAAGTAATGCATTGTATTGTAAAATATAACCTAGGAGAAGGGTCATAATTAAGTATAGTTACAATAAAAATAATTCAATGCAATGTCCACAGGTTTTCTGGTGAATCATGCTCATTGAAAAAGTATGACAAAGAAGGCAACAGTTGGCATTGGCTGTCTCACACAGAAAGTGGCATGACAAAAAGAGCAGCTCACACGTCTGTGTATGTTAATCATACAGACTCACTCTACGTGTTTGGAGGATATGATCTGAATAAGGTTTTAGGATTATTGGAGGTTTATAGGTAAGAGAAACATTCATATACAGGGTTATTTGTAAAATAACAGAACACTCTTAGACCCTGATTATTGTTCTAACCCTTAACTTTTAATTCTACTACTTTCTTTTCTGAATGCTTAATTTTCCGTAATAATTAAGATTTTATGCCTGGAATGGTGTTTCAAGAGGTTTTTAGTATTTTACAAATTACACTGTACATTTTTATTATTATAGATGGCTAGTATATGGTCACTCTTGACTTTAGGTTTGTGAAGTGATGACGCGGTCCTGGCTGGTAAGTATGTTAGTGTTACCAGGACTTCTGGTGACTGCTCACAAAGATTTTTTTAAATTTATTATTGATTACCGCGGGACACTGTTTAGTGATTGGCGACAAATATTAATATTCTACTTGAAGATGGTAAGCTATGATTGCTTTATTAGTAGCTATACAAGCGAGCATTATAGAAAAATGTCAACAACAAAAAGCCAAGGCTTGATTTTTGTGACGAAAGACAGGTAGGTTGGGTAATTAGAGGCACACAAATAGCTTTATGTCAACCTCATTCTTCACGTATGTTAAGTATGTAAGACAAAGAAGAGGTCTCACAGACATGCATTGAATGGTATCAAGTTTCAATTATAGTTAATTGAATCCATATGCATTCTAATAGTCGTAATTCCAATTGGCTCATGAGCCGTTTTAACATGCAACATCAGAAAGTTCTAGGTCGATAGGAAGTGGTTGAAAATTCAATAATATGAGTCATTCTCTGATATGCTGAAGTAGAATGTAGAGCTTTTAATATATTGAGTTATCTATTGCTACTATATTCATGTGCTGGTTGTAATAGCCGATTTTAGTTAACGGTTAAAGAAATTGACTTTCTATTTCTCGAATTATTTTTACCCGACTGAGCGACGTAAAGGAAATCTTAATGTGTTCATCAGCCCTTATGTATGTTTGTTCCTTTGTGGCGTTCTAGAGACCAAACGCATGAGCCGATTTTTTTTGATAATTATGCCAGTCGAACTGTCCTAATTTTGCGAGAGCCACTCAAATCATGAGTCAATAATAAAAAAATACGACAGACCACCATATTGTGAAAAATTAAATAATGAATTTGACAAACAGTGTCAAGTGGGATATGATTGAATAGGTACTTGAAAATCATGTTAAGGTTCCTTTTACCATTTTAAATTTTCAATGATCATTAAGGATCTATAAGGATTTCAAGTAGGTAACCACCCTTTTTACAAAAAAAATACTTATCTATAACCAAAAAGACTAAGTTCACTTTTCTTATTATCTCTATTTAAGAGTAAGACACTTGGTTCATGTGTTCTTTTACAAATCAAACCTAATGTCTATCGAAAGAAAAACGACAATACTCGAAATTACTCTGGAACTAAACCATATCTAGCGTTTACCTACTGTATTTATTTATTTATTACATAAATATGTGAGCAGTTAACGCTTTGTAACATTAAGTGTACAAAACATTTGATTAGATCATAGATATATAATACCAATAGAAGCCTATCATGAATACCTGAATCGCGTTAAATATCCGGCAAAACTTGACAACGATAAAGCAATTTATGTTGCACATGACTTCGCATAAAATAATAACATGCACTTCTGTTCTTGACAATAATTAATATCACGACACGGTTAATTACAGATTCTCGACTAGTCAGTGGTATGATGAAAACGGAAAAGTCCTGCGCAGGTATCCAACTATCGAAGAGAATGACGAAACAGTATTGTCTCTGTTCACCAAGGTAAGCATTTACCTATATAATTACACACTATTATATACGTAGTCGACCTTGATTCAACTTAATCTCAAGTGAAATTCACGCAGAAATAAAAAATAAAACAATAAGCGAGACAGTGAACTGTGACAATTCCTTGATTAATTCTGTCGTCATTGAAATTGTGCTTTTATGGCTGTAGTAATTGGGTCGTGAATCGACAGATGTAATTATCGGATAATGACTTTGAATTATATTGAAATTACTTTGCAGGGCAATAACGATGGCAGCTGGCAAATAGGAAATAGAAGTTCGTTTTTTAACTTAGTATTATCGTCATTTTCTAAAACTGAAAAGACTCCGTTACCACTTATGTTTCATTCATCGACGCCATACTCCGAGAGCTATTTACATTTTACCGAACAGCCAGAATTTCTCAGTGGGGCCGTGAAGTCGAATACAACAAAGCCTGAGCCTAGATACGGCCATTCGGCTTGCGCGTTTGGATCTGGCTTCGTACTATACGGAGGAAAGCTCTCAGACGGAAGTCTATCTTCCGAACTGTGGTTGTATGACGCAGTTACAAATATTTGGACTCTAAGAGCAGTTAATTCTACTTTTACACCTCCGGGACTGACACGACATACTCTAACCGCTGTCCAAGATGAACTGTATCTTTTTGGCGGTAGTACAGTCGAAGGAGAGTTTTCTTCAAGGTAACTTTTTATAAAGTTCTATGTATTTATTTACTTAAAGAGATACGTCATAAGTCATTATTCATTATTGTGTACAATGATAAAATCTGTTCAAGGTTAGTGTTTACAAGTACTGAATGTTAAACAGACATTCTAAAAAATATTTTCGCACTTTGTAGCATCATAATAATAATGTATAAAATAATCAAGCACTGAGATAAACCATGTTTCTTTGTTGTTATCACTAGGAAATAACACTTTCTTATATTTATATTTTTACAGTATGTACAAAATAAAACTAACTGATCCGAATATCGAGTCGTGGGATCAGGTTCAAGTGAGGGGAGGCAAAGAGTTGGATGTGCGCGTAGTATCCCATACGGCCGTCTACCACTCGCATTCTAACTCCATACTTATCTATGGAGGCGTGGTGGCCAGTGTTGCAAGGTTTGTATAATTTCATACTCGGCCAAAACATAAGCGTGGTGGCAACCTCCTGTGTTTCCCATTTTGATGAGATTTATCAAAACAAATTATTTTCGCTCCGGGTTTGTGCAGAATTTATCTTTCTGAGACCTAAGCCTCAAGTAGATAAATAAATACTTTCGCACTCACTACCCCATATTAAGCGCAAAGACTTGTACTGTGGGTGCCGGAAACATTGTCTTAACACACACAATCACCCCATACCCAAAAGCACAAATTTTCCTTGGTGAGAATCAAACTGGATCTGCGGCTTAGAGAGCAAATACTTGCTCACTTCGTCAACAGCATTGTTAAACAAAATATGCAACGAATACTATTAATTATATAATTAGGCTCAGAATTAACAGTTTAAAGAACCATTGACATATAAATGTTAGTTTTAAAAGTCACCAAATATAATGTATTACTTATAAATTGATAATGGTAATTAAAAAAACGTTCCTAAACGTCCTTGAAATGATAAATCCATGCATACAATTATACATGTTGAGAGATTTACTTTACGTTTAAATATCAAGCAGCGTGTTTTCTTGCCGCCTCGATAGGTTACTGCTCCCTCGGTCACATGTTTCGACCTTTAGGAATTACGTCATAAGTTACAAGGCGTCTTTTGTTTCAGATTTTCGAAACTCTCAGACCGAATGTTCGCTTTTGATATTGACTATAAACATTGGAGCGAAATAAACTACCCTAGGGCGCATTTACGCGAAACACATGTGCCTAGAGAGAGAGCGTTTCATACATCTACTGTAATAGGTAAATAATAACGGCACACTTACCTTTACATATGTATAATAAATAATGTCATGATTCAGTTGATGGTTTGTACTAATTTTAAAAACCTTCTAGGAAATTATCTAGTAGTTTTCGGTGGTTATTCTCACCGTCACAACCGAGAAGAGATTTGCTACGATGGTCAAATGTACATCTACCACTTGGGTTGCCACTCATGGATCCCGTTAGACGTCTTGGGCAAGACACGCAAACAATACCCTAAGAAACAGGGTGTTTTCGCTCACGCTGCCGCACTGAAACCGCCGTCTACTCTGCTAATTGTTGGTGGATATCACGGGAATGTCAATGGTACGAAAATAATCACTTATATGTATTACTAGGAATGACGACAGCTGAAATTGCATCTCACTCCCACAAGAGATGAATGGCGCAGTGGCAGTGAAACACCATATCATCTGTCGTCAATTCTAGTCCCATTCTTTATTAACGCGGGTTATTATATAATATACTGTTCGATTGTACGTAATCTTTCACTATCTTACGACAAATGCATTGTGTTTTGCAGGTGATCTTTTGGCATATGTTGTACCCAGCTGGCAGGCGGGCATAACCAACAACCATCCGGAATCTTCGTGTCAGAAGCATCAAACGCAACCCGAGTGCTTAGCCGACCCTGAGTGCGGTTGGTGCTCTGCTGATGACGTAAGTCCTCACCCGTCAGTCAGTCAGTCGTATATACCTTAGTGTGTTCTAAATTATGCTATTGAATGTTTTTTTCCAGATTTGCTACGGCAGAACGATTGGCTCAAACTGCACGACAAATCTGCAATCAATCAGATGCGGGGGTATCTGCCCTACGCTGGGCGACTGCCATTCCTGCCTCATACACGGTCCGTCGGTGGATAGCGTAAACAGCACTAGAACCCCATTGCCCTCAATTAGTACTAAATTAGGACTACATCACTGCAATTGGTGCGTTCAGAACGCGCGATGTCATCATAAAGACGGTAAGTTATCGAAGTTTTACTTACTACGATTGGTTTTGGAAACAATCAGCACCTCACCGGTACTCACGACAAACGTAATAGATATTCCATTTCCATTTCAGATAGCTACGGCGGCGTATGCGGAGAGGACACTCCTTCAGAAAATCCCGGGTGGTGGGGTGCAGTCGGCACGGAAGTGTCCAGCCCGGACCAGTGCAAGATGCTGGACAAGCGGCCCGGGCTCACGTTCCTCAGATACCAGCAGCCGGCCGACTGGAACCACCCGGACGGCGTGTCGGTCGTAAACGCCACCACCGTGGACTGGGTCACGGGCGGCGGCAGCAACCACATATTCGAGGGCTCGAGCGAGGCGCGGCTGCGCGGCTGGCTGCACATCCCGCAATACTGGAACGGCACGGGCGAGACGCTGCACGTGTGCGCCGGCTTCTCCAACATATCGCTCGCGCTGGGCGACAGCGCCGCCGGCGCCGCGGCCAACCTCTCGGCGCAGTCCTCCGCCTGCTCGCCCGTGGACTGGCCGCCGCTGTTCCCCGGCCGCCTCTCCGTCGACATGCACGCCAACGACTCGCTGCACACCGGTTTCTACCCCTCGCACCACCACGCGAAGATGGAACTGTTGCACAACAAGTCCTCGGAGAGCGCCAAGGTTTACTATTTTCGACATAATTTGTCAACGGCCCGGTCATCACGATCGCTATAGTAATTATGTATACCATTAAATGCTCGATGTCGTCCTTCCAGGTGTTCACTTTCGAGTTCCTGGAGCCGTACTCGGACGGGCGGTGCTCCGAGTACGACAACTGCCTGCTGTGCCTCGCGGACGCGGCGTGCGGGTGGTGCGAGCTGACGGCGCGGTGCGAGGCGCGCGCGGCGGACGAGCGCGCGTCGTGCGCCGCCGACGGCTCGTGGCGCTACCTCACGCTGCAGCCGGCCGCCTGCCCCAACTGCTCCAACTACATCAGCTGCGAGCGCTGCGTGGCCGGCGACCACTGCGAGTGGTGGGCGGACGAGGCGCGGTGCGCGCGCCGCGGCCGCGCCGCCCGCGCCGTCGTCGACGCGTCCGAGTGCCCCGCGCCCTGCCGCATGCGGCTCGACTGCGAGCACTGCCTCGACGAACGCGGCCGCTGCGTGTGGTGCGAGGCCACGCGCCAGTGCTTCAGCTTCAGCGTGTACACGAGCGAGTACCAGTTCGGGCTGTGCCGCGAGTGGCTGGACCGCGCGTCCGCGCCGGCGGCGGCGGCGGGCGCGGTGGCGGCGGGCGGCGAGGAGGCGGCGCGGCGCGGCGGCCAGTGCAAGGCGTGCGCGCGGCACGCATCGTGCGGCGCCTGCCTGCGCAGCATGGGCTGCGGCTGGTGCCACTCGTACGCGAACCCCATCCGCGGCGCGTGCACGGAGGGCGACTTCACGCGCGCGCACGCCGACTGCGGCGCGCTGCTGGACGTGCCGGCGCCGGACGCGGGCTGGGCGTACGCGCAGTGCCCCGACGTGGACGAGTGCGGCCTGGGGCTGCACGACTGCCACGAGCACGCCGAGTGCAACAACACGCACGGCTCCTACACGTGCAAGTGCAAGCAGGGCTACATCGGCGACGGCAAGAAGAACTGCATGCGCACCTGCTTCAACAACTGCATCCACGGGTACTGCCTCGGCGCGCCGCACTACACGTGCAACTGCGACCTCGGCTGGACGGGCGCCGACTGCTCGATCAACTGCGGCTGCCACAACCACTCGACGTGCAAAGGGGGCGTCGGCCGCTGCGACGACTGTCAGGACTGGACCGAGGGCAAATTCTGCGAGTCGTGCAAGCCCGGCAGCCACGGGAACGCGACCACGAGCCAGGGCTGCCGCCGCTGCGACTGCAACGACCACGGTGACGAGACGCGGGGCGTCTGCGACGTCGCCAGCGGCGAGTGCATCTGCAGGGACAACACCGAGGGGCAGAACTGCGAGCGCTGCCGCCCGAAGTTCTACGGCGATCCGCGCCACGGCGGCCGCTGCTACTATCAGTGCGAGCCGCGCGGCATGCTCAACGCGTCCGACACGGAGGGCATCGGCTCCTACAAGACCGACCCTAAGGTTAAAACGATCGGCCCTTCCAAGGAGTGCCTCTGGATCATATCAGCGGAGGAGATAAAGGATGCTATCATACAGTTTACGATCAACTCGTCCACATTCGACGTGCCGTGTGACGAGAATGCCGTGTACGTGTACGACGGTCTCGGTGGAGTGCCCGACCTCGTCAACAATCAGCAGAGCCAGCTCCTCGGCGTGTTCTGTAACGGAGCCTCCTCGGGCGTGGTCGAGGCTCGAAGCGGCAACCTGACCGTGCACTACAAGCAAGGCCAACCGGAGCAGGGGTTCGAAGGGGTCTACAAGGTGTTGGCGTGCGACGGTTATTGTTCGTGGCCTCGCGTCTGCAACAAGAGACACTGCGTTTGCCGCGAAGGATACGGGGGCCCGAACTGTGAAATAGAGATTTGCAGAAACAACTGCAGCAAAGCGCTCGACCTTGGGGTGTGCGACCACAGCTACGGCCGATGTCTCTGCGCAGAAGGATACGGCGGTGACGATTGTTCGACCAAACTTGACAGATCGCAGCTGGTTTTTACGGAATTGTTTAATTCGGAATTCCTTTCCGACGGCTTGGATCATCTGAGAAAGACGCTTCCTAGATTTGGGCATAGTCTAGTAGCCGACAGGCGAGGACTATGGATGTTCGGCGGCTACTCGTTGTCCCACGGTCCGTTAAATGACATACGTTTTTTCGACACTAAAAATAATACCTGGATGCAAGTGACCGTGGAGGCGACGCCCGATGCTAAAATGCCCGAGGGCCGGTACTTCCATGCGGCTGAAATATATCACTCGAAACAAAACATCTACATCTATGGCGGTCTGAGTTTGCAAGAGAAAAGTGGTCAAAACAAAACGTTAGGAGATTTCTGGCAGTTCAGTCTCAAAGATCAGCGATGGGGTAACATTAAGAACAAAGACTCTCATCCGCCCGCTCTCGCCGGACATACATTAACGTTGCAGAAATATCAGGACTACGAAAGCTTGGTTCTGATTGGAGGATTTTCGTTGGAAGGAGGCTTTATGGCCGATACGTGGGAGTTCGATCTCGACAACGAAAAATGGATAAAATTAAATTGCGAGGGCGCAGTTCCTGCTGGCATCATCGGACACAGTACGGTCTACCACGCACCTTCGCAGAGCTTGTATATTTACGGGGGCGTATTATATTCCTACAACGGCACGTCACTATCAAACAAACTATTTGCATTCCACTACCCAAGTAAAAAATGGAGTGAACTACCGACTTTCCCGACCTTGAACCACCTATTCGACAACCTGCCGCAAGCCACCTACTTACACTCGGCGGTCACCACAAATGATTACATGATCGTATTCGGAGGTAGAACCGACCCGGATCACAGATCGGATACGCTCATAGCGTATGTTTACAGCTGCAACCAATGGGTTCGACTCGCTAAAGGTATGCACGATGACGTTATTGCTTGGTACATTTTTTCGTGAATAAGTTTTAAAAGTTTTAAAGATTTACCTACTTGTTTCAGGTGTGAGTATTGTTGGACATCCTCCGCCACCGACAATCGCTCACGCGATGGCGATCGACATGGAAAACGAAAACGATGGATACATTTACATAATAGGAGGGTGGACGGGGAGCGCCCACTGTCAAGTCACTCGCATATCTCTGCCCGAAGATTTGTGCTATATGTGGAGTGCGAGTAAAGTTGAATGTCGCAGTCACATGGGCTGCAGTTTCTGCAGTACGGGAAACTACACTAAATGCTTTTCCGTCGACAAGCCCGGGTGTGAAGGAAGTGACAGAGTATCGACGAATTCTGGTTCGGCTTGCGACGCTGAACTGGTAGCCAGGCGCGCCTGTGAGAACTTCACGACTTGTTCGTCTTGCTTAGCCGCTTGGCCTCTCTATCCTGAAGATAAACCGGCTTGTCGCTGGTGTGAATCTTGCGCCGCTGCAGTAGGTTAGTACCGCTCCAAAACTTACTTTGTTGTATTCACAAGAGTATATATCTAAAATAATATCTTCTTTCACAGGCGAGTGTGTACCGACAGACGAATCTTGCCATAGTATGAAATGCAATGCTGGTACTACTTATATAAGTGATGTCGGTCAATGTCCGGAGCTGAGGTGTGTTGCATCGGACTGCGAAAAGTGCGTTTCCAGTCAGTGCACGTGGACCAGACTAGCTACCAGAGAAGGTAATTAAATATTACATCAAATAAAAAGGATAAAATATTTCATTTTCTTTTTACCCGACATAAAAGAGGGTAAAGTATTTATTAGTCTATGTTTGTCTTGAGATCAAACGCGTGGGCCGATTTTGATACTTACGTCAATCGATTTTCTTAATAAAGCTGCTATAATGTTTTTATACAATCGCATAATAGGTCTTAATAAATTAAAACAAGTAAGTTCACTTTTAAAGCAGTCGAGATATTAAATTTTTTAGTATATCGACTTGTATATTTAAATTTAATAAAGCCACAAACGATGTCTTTTCATGCAGGCCAGTTGACCAGAATATCGGAAGATTCAATAGAGCTCTACAATTGGACGTGCGCACAAATAGAGGAGCAGGGTCGGATGAATCTCCGTCCTACAACTAAAGAAGAATGTCCCAGCCGATGTCATCTATACGACGACTGCACATCGTGCCTGAGCTCCGAAGGGGCTGAAGGCGGTTTCTCGGAGTGTCACTGGGCGACTTATCTCGGGAAGTGCATATCGCCTGCGTACCAGCCAGTTTACTGCGCAGGCGGGGTTTGCGGGCTCGTGCTAACTAAAGCGGACAAGAACAAGTGTCCGGCACCTTGTGGAACATTCGAGCAATGTTCGGAGTGTTTGCATCATTCTCATTGCGGATGGTGCGCGATAGAGGGCGCGAACGGTGAGGGGGTCTGTACGGAGGGATCCATCGACACTCCTCTTGACTACGCGACGCGAACCACCTGTGCTGTCGTTTACGACAACGTCCACCAGACCAACGGAACTAATGACACGTTCTCGTGGCACTACACGCGGTGTCCGCCTGAGAACGAGTGCGAGAATAATCATCATCAGTGCAAAGCTGAGTCGGAGGTACGCTTAGACATAACTTTTATTTTTATACGTTGTACTTTACTTAAGATATGGGACTTTTCTCAGACGAAAATTCCTACAAGGATGAATAAGGTTAAATGTCTCCTGATTGGCCTTTATCCTTCCAAACAGATCTGTAAAACATTCGTCATCGCTCGGGAAAAAACAAATCACTAACAACTTGATGGCATTATACACTACCTGTCCCTCACCCCTTAAACAAATCAGGCTCCATAGCTGTGTGTGTAGCCGAGAATGCCGTGTCTACTTTTACTCTACTCTGATAGGCTAACTTTTGACGCTTGGAGCTCACTACATCACAAAAATATCGCTTAGAGCTGGTCTTTATTCGCAAGCATAGGGTGTCTTACCACTCTAACCGCCGCCGAGATACCAAGATTCACAGACGAATATCCTTTCTTAATTCTTAATACTTTGTTTCGTTCTGACTAGCGGCTCATGCTAAAGAAACAAAAATGCAATTTTAAATCTTATACCATAAAGGTGATGAGCGCAGCGTATTGACGCATAGGATTTGTGAACTGGTGAAGTTTAAAATTATGGATAACATTTTACTGCAATTTCTAATCGGGACGCTTACCTTCAAGCTTACACAAATCTTCCCAGTGGCAGGAACAACTGGGGAATTAGATTTAATTATTATAATATTTTGATGTTGTTAAGTAACACGTACCTATGTCGTGCGTAGGTGTGCCGCGATTTACCCGAGGGCTACGAGTGTGCGTGCGGCGCGGGACACAAGCGCGCGGCGGGCGGCGGCTGCGCGGCCGTGTGCTCGCAGGGCTGCGTGCGCGGACTGTGCGTGCAGCCCGACGTGTGCCGCTGCGAGTTCGGGTCAGTCTATACGTGTTGTATACTATACGTCATCATATACAGCGAGTCCCAAAATTCAGCGAAAATCGGGCATCAGAGGGTGAGCATGCTCATGAATACTCGAGATAAAAAAAAAAAAAACAATATTCCAATTGTTTTTAAATTGCAAAGTAAAAAGTTAAATAGTATTTAGAGCGATTAAGTCCCGAGATATTACTTAAACTGTGTGTTCGATTCGCGAAATTCTAAAAGTTACTACAGAATAACATTTTGAAATCTTTCTAAAATTGACCCCATAAGATATCTTCACTCATGACCACAATTTTCTAATATTTCTGTTCTTTTTGTATCGGCAACCTAAGTAGCAATCATGGCATGTATCGTTTTTTATAGTTTTACGTATTTACGCTTTACGTATACACATGCAAAGCGTCCCTTCTATTTAGAGTACATATTCTATGCCATCGTCTTCTCCAGCCAGTTTTCTTAGATTTAGTTGTAGTTATGCTGTCTAAATGATTTATTTATTTGCAGATATGTTGGTGCCAATTGTACAATACAGTGCCAATGCAACGGGCATTCGCATTGCGAGGGCCCCGATAAATTGGACCAATGTACCGAGTGTTTCAACAACACCATGGTAAGAACAATATTTGGCGAATGTGAAAACAAATTGCAATATATAACATATTTGCAACTAATCTACCTTTGCTCTTTACGAAATTGTATTAACCTTGCGTATGTATGATCAATAGGGGAATCAATGCGAGAAATGCAAACCGAACTTCGTAGGCGATCCGACCAACAACGTCCAATGCGTGCCTTGCTCCGTGTACTGTCATGGACACACGACTATATGCACAAGCGATTTTGACACGCGCGACCTCGCCGCGCTAGAAGAGGATTTTTATGGTGCCACGACAAAGGCGCGCTGTGTGCGATGCGTTAATAATACAGACGGGCCGCGCTGTGAGAAGTGTATCGATGGATATTTCAGAGGGTCCGAGGACTTCCGTGATGCTTGCCGACCGTGAGTCTTTGTACATCTATATCTTATTACATTTTGCCAGATTGAAACTTGCGAATTTGGTAATAAGAATCATTAAGTCCCTTATAATAAAGACACAAACATTTTTACTATTAAAAAAATATTATTATTTACCAGCTGCGAATGCCACGGCCACGGCGACACTTGCGACCCAGTGACGGGCGAGAAATGCAACTGTGGAAACAATACGGAGAGCGACATCTCGTGTCAAACCAACAGCAAGAACTCCGCGCATGAGTGCTGGCAGCTGCAGTGCGTCAAGTGTAAAGACCTCTACATGGGCGAACCCAAGAACGGACATCAGTGCTACAAGACCATCAATATTGAGAACAAGCTGTGCTTCGATGGCAAGTCCATTGGTGAGTGTACTCGTTGAAATGGTTGAATTAATATGAAGTTCTATGCCCTACTATGCCCCGCCCGCGTTCAAAATGATGATAACGAATCAATATTCAAATTATCTGTATGTACTCTATGATTTAAAGTATCTCTCTATCTTTGTTTAGATCGATCTACCTATTTAGCATTGAACAGGTAGAAGACAGAGGGAGAGAGTTACTTTTGAAATTACCATATTAGTGTGGATATTAAAGATTCTACTTCTATCCTCAAATTAATTTTAATTAATCTTGAAATAATTTAAGGACAGTCTAATTTAATGTGTATAAACATATTAAATTAGTTTAATTTGCCTTTGAGTACAATGTGGAATCGCATTCAAAGACAAGTATTATTATAATGTGGGGAAAAAAAACTGCTGTTTATGGCGAAAAGTTTTTTATCTCTGATAGACAAGGTTGGACCACTATCTCACCTGATGGTAAGTGATGATGTCTTCAAGGATGGTAAAACCGTTAGTCTCAAGCTACTCCCATTCGTGAATTTTTGTGTGTGTGAGAGGTGGAATATTGATCGTTAAACGGATATAGATTGTTGTAAATTTATATTTTTAATGTATCTTCTATCTTCCAGACGAATGTAAAATCAAGCCTCGTCTCTTATACCCGGGACAAACGGTCTTCGTAGCAGTAAACCCGAGATACATGAATGTGGACATCCGAGTCATAGTCGATGTAACCCAGGGAGCTGTAGACCTCTTCCTAAGTCCTAACGACAGCGCGTTCGTCGTGTCAGTTAATTCCAGCACGGGAGCCCACACGGTCGAACTAGACCCGTCATACTACAAGCAGCCTTACAGAAAAACACCTACCTTCGACGACCAAACCCCAGAGAAACGTCAACTGACGCTATTCTATGAAAAAACGGAGTACACTCTCGCCGATTACGTAGCCAAAGACCTGGCGACGTACATAACGGTCGATAGACGTAATATTGTACTGCGAGTGAGAAAGATAAAGCATAGAGTCGTGTTGACGCTGACGCATAATGTACACGATCTGATGCATACGAAATTTTATATTATAATCCGCGCTCGGCAGTCGTTGAACGGCGAAGGGAGCGCTGGCATTATATTCTTCCGTCAGGATCAACTGCATATAGATCTGTTCGTGTTCTTCTCGGTGTTTTTCTCGTGCTTCTTTCTCTTTCTGGCGGCGTGCGTGGTCGCTTGGAAGGCGAAGCAAGCCGCCGATGTGCGACGCGCCAGGAGAAGACACGTAGTCGAGGTGAGATATAGTTATTATTATTTGATGAGAACGTTAAATAAAAAAATACGAATACAATTTTAATAGAAATCAGTCAATATATATAAAAATCTAAATACCCGAAAAGCGAACTTAATTTTTATATTCAATGATAATCCACTTAACACAGTAGGTCGATTTTCATGTTTTGATTTTTCACAATAGGGTGTCTGGTTGCCGCTATTTTGAATTTTGATTACTGTCACTGTGTCAACTATGTGTTGTTAATGACACTAGCAAGATTAGGACACATCGATTGGCAGATTGAGGCTCGAGCTGAATATATATTTATTTGTTACTAGATGCTGCACATGGCGAAGCGTCCGTTCGCGGCGGTGACGGTGATGGTGGCAGGCACCGTGGCGTCCGGCAGCGGCGCCACGCGGCGGAGACGCGCGCCCGACCTGCGGCCCGTCGCCATCGAGCCCACGGCCGACGCGCGCGCCGCCGTCACCACCGTGCTCGTCAGGTATGTACCTCCGGCCTGTAACCACCGTGCTCGTCAGGTATGTACCTGCGGCCCGCCACCACCGTGCTCGACAGGTATGTACCTGCGGCCCGTCACCACCGTGCTCGTCAGGTATGTACCTCCGGCCTGTAACCACCGTGCTCGTCAGGTATGTACCTGCGGCCCGCCACCACCGTGCTCGTCAGGTATGTACCTCCGGCCTGTAACCACCGTGCTCGTCAGGTATGTACCTGCGGCCCGCCACCACCGTGCTCGACAGGTATGTACCTGCGGCCCGTCACTACCGTGCTCGTCAGGTATGTACCTCCGGCCTGTAACCACCGTGCTCGTCAGGTATGTACCTGCGGCCCGCCACCACCGTGCTCGACAGGTATGTACCTGCGGCCCGTCACTACCGTGCTCGTCAGGTATGTACCTGCGGCCCGCCACCACCGTGCTCGACAGGTATGAACAGTACTAAGCTGTAAGCGATCGACTACTGAGCATCCAAAGATATAAACTTTTTGCTGGACATAGTACATATCGTGTAAGAGATTCATGTTATAAATTAGTTTCACGAGCTATAATAATATGAGCAACGCCCGTCGCGTCGGCGTAGTTGGTTGGTTCGCCTTCTAAGCAGGGGTATTGGGTTCGATTCCCGGTGGGTTTCCGGTTCTGGTTGAGTGTGCTAGAGATGTCAATATTTTTGGCACCGACTCGAGTCATCGAACTTAGAGTGGGGCTGAGAGAGTGAAAGCGTTTATGTTATGTGTAAGTCTCCGACGACAGCCGGGAAATGTAAAGTCAAGTGGTCGGTTCAGTGAGTAAAGACGAGTATTAGCTAGTTCGGTTGTCGGCAGACTGCCGGGCGGGTCCCGCGCGCCGGTGCGGCTGGCGCTGGCGTCGTCGCTGGTGCTGGTGTCGCGCGCGGCCGCGCCGCGCCCGCGCCCGCGCCGCGCGCCGCCGCTCGCGCGCCTCGCCGCGCACACATAGACTTACCGCTACACATTACATTATCACATCACGTACGAGGACGCCTTAAGCTATGTTCCCCTAACTGTATCCGCTTGCTTGCTTGTCCTATACCCTAGTGGGTAGACCTAGTGTCAGATTTTTCAGGCCGCCTGAAGGCATCCGACGTGGCTCAACGCCTGTTGTCTGCCGACTAACAAGCGGGACCGACAGCTTAACGTGCCCTCCGAGGCATGGTGACACTCGGTTAAAATCCCACTAAACGGTCACCCATCCAAGAGTATCCGCTATAATTATCATACGCATAGAAATACTTAGTTCCGTATTCAGAGACCACTTTGAATTCAAACAAACTCTCAGACTATCTACCGTCAAAAACTGTTTTAACATTGCAAAGCTTGAGTGTAAAAACGGTTTCTGAATCAGACTGAGGCTACGTTCCCATTAGCGTCCGCAACGATCGCAATCCTCTCTGCCGGTGTCGATCAATGACGAAGTGCATTGATAAAACGCTCTTCGTCTTTGGTGTAGCGAATAAACGCATGCAACTTACAAGTATGTAAGTAAGTTAAATTTATGCAGCGTGTATGGATTGTATTCAAACGCCATTAAAGGACGTCGACACCGTAATGCACCGTCACGTCACTTAAAATCAATAAGCTGCTGCGCGTAATAGATAGTTTGTTACGGTCAGCTAGCACTTTACTATATCAAACTCAAATCTTTTATCTTTCGGGTAGCCCGGGGATGTCACGTTGAGTTAAACGGATAACTGAAAACCAGAAAGCGGTCTAACGGTCATCATTCAGCGGAACGTATATAGTTTAGTAAGGGAGATACAATACATTAGTACTGGGACGATATTGTGACATAGATACGTAGATACGTAGTACGTAGAGGTATCGTAACAAATCCATCTATATCTGTCGATATCGAT
Source organism: Lomographa bimaculata (assembly GCA_948107665.1). NCBI lineage: Eukaryota > Metazoa > Arthropoda > Insecta > Lepidoptera > Geometridae > Lomographa > Lomographa bimaculata. Next base: position 11,451,635 of record OX403587.1, on the reverse strand, counting down.
GGATTCGTGAATTGTGAGCAACGTGTCGGTACTAAACGTAAATCAAGCGATGGATTTTATAATGTTCGTATATTTTATAGTAAAATCGTGCGATTTCTGTTGGAAACTGACTGCAAAGATCCGAAGTACACTCGCCTACTTTGTGAGTGGAGAATTTCCATAGTTTCACAGCGCGGATTGTGTGCCCTATTCCTTTTTCATTCAGCTCAGTAGGCCCGTGGTAAAAGTATACACAAACAAGCGTGTCAGCAGTTCGTTTTCGTTATTTAATATCGAGATGTTGTTCACACATAGTTGTAAGCTTCGAAAGCAATGACAGTAGATAATAAATATTGCCTTTCTAATGATTTATTGAATTTAATGCATTCCAATTTTTACTACAAAAGCTTGCCTTTTGATACGAAGACTAAAGCGTAATCTGTTTTATTGGCGATTATATTGTTTGGTAGCTAAGTATTAATATTATGAAAAGTTACATTTCAGTAAGTTATTTCAATTTCGTAACTGAGTCGTAGTTTTTTTTAAATCACATTTACGTAATGGAATACGACCTACTTTAAGTTGATTAATGATAAGCATTTTGTACGCTCTATCGCGTCTTACTTTAGCCTAGTAGATTATATACTATTTACCAGAACTTTTTAGGTTAAGTTTGTGTCCAGTGTAAATGAATTTTGAATCTAAAATCCGTCTACTCAATTTTATTTGTATATTGGTTTTAAGAGAATCTCTAATCTAGTATTTTTTAATTCGTCCTTTTTTAAAAGTTGAAAAACCATTATTGTTTTATGTATATGTAGCAGCTAAAAATATTATTGGCAACTTGAGTATTATTTTGTGTGCAATCTAAAAATATTTTATTTACCCAATCGGTTATCGGAAAATTAAAAGACATTTTTTGTGTTTATTTGTTTCCTATCATATAAGTGCCATCAACTCTTGTCGGGTTGAGAACCATAGCATTTATTGATTATACGAGATATTACCCTATTTAATAAAGTTGAATAATGACAAATAAACAGTCTGTTTAACAACATTATGGATTAAAAATCGTGGTTCAGTTTACTATATTATATATTAAGATATTAATATTGTACTCCAATCGGGGCCTTTGAATAGGTCTTGTCTGTGTATTGTGTATATTTTTTTACTGTTAAATTATTTACACACAGTTGTGAAACAGACTTTTTATTTAACATAAGTAATATTGTAATTGTATGTATACGCTATGCCGTATTTAATAAAACCGTAGGCCATTGTCGATATAGGATATTATAGTTTTACTTTAAGGGTGTTGTTGATTTTATATTTTATAATATGTATATTTTGTTTGGTGAGTGGTGAATTGGTCCACTTATACAATGTATAAAATAATAGGTCTGCTATCTTCTAAGTGCTTCTGCACTTTAGCTCATCGTATCTGTCACTTCTGGTTGCATATGCACAGAGCCAAAGGAATCAAAATTATGCGTATTGCGTATAAACGCACTGGTTGTGACTAGCCTCAAATGTTCTGTTGTTTATTTCAAAATTTTATTATGCAATGTTAATGTTTTAAACGATGTTTTATTATTAAGATATACGCACATTTTACGTAAACGTTACGTATATTCTTTAATATTACCAAAATTATGTTCTTCAGCTGAAATGCGCATTAAATTGTTCATTGTAAAGTAAAGTATGTTCCTATATATGAATCTCTTGTAATTAGTTTTATTGTAAATTTGTATGAAAAATGAAATAGCTATTATATTTTGTAAAATGGTACTGACTGAAGCGTAAGAAACGGATAAAAATATCTGTCACGAATAAATCAAGCCAATGTAAGCAATATTAATCGATCTGATATAAGTAATATACAACTGCAATACAGTCGTATTAAGTGCGGGTAAGTGTAAGTAACGTACAGATTTTATACATGGCAAATGAAAAACCACGTCAACAGTACCTTATCTTAAAATTGCATTAATAAATTTAGATTTTAAAGTTGTGTTACGTCCTGAATATTCACTCTATGTATTTTTATTGCTAAAAATGTATACTTTGTTATAAATTAATTGCTCATTTTAAACAGCAGTATTGTGTAAATGGATTGATCAATTACTCGATGTGTAAGTAGAAAATATTTTATAAACGGTAGGTAGTTTTAATTTTAAATGATATTTTAAGAGAGTACTGAGTATTGTTACTACATTAGCTTACTTTATAAATTATAATTGATCAAAGGTATAACCATGTCCAAATTACATTCCATTGTATAATATCCTTGTAAATAAAATATGTATGTAGAAATTATTCAATATTAAAACGTAGATCAGGAAAGAAGAGCTTTAAAATGTTGTACGAAAAAAAAAACTTGCTCATGACTTCTATTACAAAATTTCTTTTTATAAAGCTTGGATGCATTTACTTTCCCACAGCTTTATGTAATAATGTCAGCTATATTATATTCGACTTTATCTATCTTATTTTACTTATAGTAGTGACTTTTATGTACACATTTTGTGCATCATATCTAGTTATTTATCACACAATTATACATAAAATATATGTATATCTGCAGAATAAGGGTTTATTTATAATCATTTTGGTAAAGAGTTTAAAATGTAAGATTATCATAAAGGGAAAACATGCTCATGGTTGTTTTAAAATTGTGGAATATTCTCTCGAGAAAACATCATTTGTATCAGATTATATATATTAATAGTTATTTTAATCATATCAATATATTAACATTACTTACTGCTGAAACTGTTTTATGTTAGTAAAACCAGCTATTGATGACAGCTAATGTCGATTAAAATGCAGATTGAGAACCACACACACTTCTTAGGGTAAGGCATGCTGTTCGAGAGTTGTTGTGCGAGACACTACAATTTTTATTCTCGACTATTGACAGTTGATGTTATCACAATCGGTGCAGCTCAAGTGATCGTTCTGAAATGAAGGGCTCACCAATGAACAGCGTTTAATTTTCGTTTTTCTGAAAGATAATTAATCACCATGATAATTACCATGAATAACCGAGTTTTATCTTAGAATGGTTGTATAAATATTATCATCACAAATTACATCTTTTATCAGACTCAAAAATTAAGACGAGGTAAGTACTAAAAGTAGCAGCTGTACTCTAGTCAAAGCTTTTTTGTTGTTTTAATTACTCCGAACAGTGTGTACACGTGAGCTTATAATCGAATTAGATTTTGGAAAATTGTAAATTTAGATATCTTCAAGCCAAAACAAGCTACGCGAAATACCTGCGTATATGTATGATATGTCTTAGGTTGTAGCTAACGTCTTTAAATCCGAAATTCGCTCCTGATTAAGGTAAACTTAATATTATACCTACTGTTTTAAGTAAATCGACATTTACACTTTAACGATTGATTTTAACAATCTTGAACAGTATTTTGTTGGTGTTTTGATATAAACAAAATTAGTGTACTGTTAGGTGAAGGCAATCGCTTTCCAAGGTGATGTATACACTAGACGCCCGGTTTCGCTCGAAGTCGGGTGACGATTTAAAATTATCTCAATAATAGTATTTTTATTTATTCATTAATTCTTGGTTTAATTATATTTTTGTGTTACCTACACCTGTATTATCTTTTAACCTAATCAAATCTCAATAATAAAGGCTTTTACATTGTAATTTTTTTTTTGCGCCGGACCATTATTAGTTTCCTACAATGTCAGCAAGATTGGTACCCTTTTATGCCACTAGTGCCATCAATTGTACTACTGGTATTAGATTGTAGCACTAGTGTCATCAATTGTGTAATTAATACTGTAACAAATAATAAACTAGTCAAGTCTCATTAATTAACCACAAATGCTAAAAATGGAGCGGTGTCTTATTTGAACAGTCCCATTTTTAGGCAAAGCAAAAGTGGCACCGTATGTATCTGCATTTGTATGTATGTATATTTGCCCCTCATAGCACCTTAACTAACAAACTGATTGCAATATCTAGGAGGCCGTTAATTTTATAGCCGGTTATTGTTATGTCTAATAACAATCGTGTTTTCCGACTCTGGTCCGGAGCATTAATTCAGGTATATGAAGGAAATCATCATAATAGGCTTCAATAATTAGCGGTATTGAAGAGTCTTTAAACTCATAAATGCCTATTGATTTGTATTCATGACAAGAATGATAGCATTTTCATCATTATTGAAATCAGTTAAATCTCTAATAGCAGTATTATGTATAAGCAATACTATTTAACATATATATTATATATACTTATATTATGTATATTTTTGTTTAACACATGTATAAATGTTTATAAAATAAAATATACTGTTGGTTGTAATAATTTTGCTTTTTATTTCATGATCATGTGCACATATTACATAATAAAATAAGATGACATGCTTTACATGCTATTGTTGAATTTTATCAATTATATGCAATTTTAAAACGAGATTTAAAAGTGAGTAACAACTAATGTGCAGAAATGGTGTGTCATTGTTTTTTAAATTTATTAAACATTTTAATTGTCAAACATCACAATCCTGAAATTACTCAAACGTCTTGAACCTCCCAGAATGCATAGTTGTTCCCGATTTGGAGTTGCCGTCGTCAGTATCTATTCAAATTAATTCTGGCACGCAGTGATACTACTATTCCTTTCGCTGTCTCATGAAGGCTTATGCTCACATAATATAGCCATAGAAATCATGCTTCTTGTTTAAGGCAGTCATTTTCATCTTTACTTGCCAACTTTTAAATTTGCTTCCCTTCTGTCATTTTCCTAGAGCACTAAGACTTCAAATAAATCAAACATAGACAATGCATCTTGAAGACGTTCAAAACGTCCTGAGTTTTACAGATATATCCATAGGTGATGAAGGTGACCTCTTAGCATAATTTTTCACATTGCATATTGCAAAGCCTATGTAGGCTTTGGAATATGTGCACTATCCACCTAGACTATAGTAGAATCTGCCACTCACATGGACACATTTCCTTGACAATAACATAGATGGCAACTTAAAACAATAAAATTCATAGTTGAGCTTAATACTATTGTTCTTTTTGAGTTAAGAGGTGTGTTTTTATTTTCTGCAGTAATTCTTTCTTCACTGTGTCTGGGACTATGGCTCGTGCTTTAGGTGTAACTTTGGTGACCAACATGTCAAAAGTCACATTGCTGCTGCTGTCACTTTCTTTTACTACTTCTCGGCAAAGAGCACGAACTTGATCTCTCCATCCACATTCTATCAGTCTTTTCCGAAGTAGATCCTTAAACCTAAAAATTTAAAATTTTAAAGACCATAGTATTTTTTGAGCCTTAAGGATTTTAGCCCAGAAAACACAAACTAGGTAAGTAATTCTATTCTTTAGTGGTGTGCATATTAAATGTAGGAAATAATTGCCTCATGCATATATGTGGACTATTAATGATGTTGTAATGCAGTTCTTCTAGTTGTCCGCTTATATCGTATTTCAGGTTCTAGATCTATATACCAAATTCATCTAAAATTTACTTTTATTTCTCATTAACATTGGAAGGACTACAAGATTTGGAAAATAATACAAAATCGACAACTCGAGCAAAACTCCTTCTCATTTGGACTTCTCTATTTTACATTATACAGAGAGAAGCAATGACATCAATGTTTAAAGAAAAAAGGTCTCACTTTTCACGATCTCCACTAAGAACCAAGCGTTGATGAGCAATGGTATTGTTGACAGTCATTATAATTCCCTGAAAGTAAAGTAATTGAAAGTAGATGCAGCTTTATTACAGTACAGATAGAATTAGGTACGTAATTTAATTAATAAAAATATGTCAAAGCTTTCTGGCAGTTTAAGTGCATGATAGGCAAGCATTTGAAACTATTTCACCTGATGGTAAGTTATTTACTCTTAAAACTTTCAAGTCTCTCTGATTATCCTCCTTTAGTATACTGGTGATGAATGTAGAATCAAAAATGTAGTGAATAGAAGTTTTGCCAACCTCAAATCAAATTTATAATACAACTAAAATCACTAGCATTGAGATAAATGTATCAATACTGCAATTCCTACAATACTTACTTAAATAAAACTTAGATTATTTCACTTCAAAGACTAAAGACTAGGAATTACGATGCGGTTGGATAGTGTAGAGGTATCCGAACAGCAAATAGCGAGCAAGCGTAGCTAAGAAAAATAAGTACAGCAAGACAAGTAAATACTCTAGTTGCTATTTTCTATATTTTCCACACTACAAAAACAGTACATAATGGCTACGGGAGTTTTCTTTTCAATAGTGAGGTGTCAGTCAATGCCATTATCACTGTCATTACGATATCACATAAGGGACAATGGCCATGTTCCAAAATTTGTTTGCAACAATAGCTATGCTCACAGCCTTATCACTATTGGGTGTGATCGTTGCAATAGTCCATCTCGAGCATCTGTCAAGTCAAATCGATACACGTTTCACTTTTTTTGACGTGATAACGTCTTATAAATCGAGAACACCGGCTGCACGCACGAAAAAGTGTCACGTTCCACCTGAGCCTGAGCGTGCAAGCGAGAGCGCGGAACAAGCGATAGAGAGGCACAATCGGCCTAAACGTTCGTCTTAAGACGTTTTCACGTAAAATTATTGTCCAGAAACAGACTTTACAGACAACCATTTTTTTAAAACACAATATCAAAAAACCTTTTTTTTCGCAAAAAACAAGGAAAAAAATCCTTTAATTTTGGTGGTTCAATAATATGCGCAGCCATCCAGCGCGCTGGATGACGGGCGTTATAACAGCCCCCTATTACGTATCTTTGTTGCACGTTGTTTCTATTTGAATTAAGCAAAAATGAACCTTATTTCTTAGGAGTTTTGTCAATTTCGTATTAAAACCGTTTGCAACAGGGATAGGTAATAGGGCCCCCCTCAGATCTACATAATAATATGGACATAGCATTTGTTGTATTTGTTTGTCATATGTTTAAAAAAAAAATCATTCTCATAGACGTGCTGTCATAGAAGTGACATTTTCAAATATTTATCTTAACGGAGTGATTACATTATATTTGCTTTTAACATAAACATAATGCATCTTTCCTGAGAGACGAAGATATAAAACCATTATTAGAATAAGTTCTTTGTTTGCTATGCTATTACAATAGCACTTGTCTTACATATTATCCAGTGCTTGGTCGATGGCGCATGTTATTGTTCTAGATTCTTTAAATGAAGATCTTTTTGTATGCGGGCTGTGTAAGTCAGTATTCAACTCTCTCGAAGTATTTCTTAATCATAAGAAACTAAAATGTACACCGACAATTCTGGAAATAGCCAGCGCTGAGCTGCTTGATGTTGCCCCATCAAGTAATTCTACAAATTATGCCGTGCAATCATCGCATCAAGAATATTTTACAGAACCACAAACTGAGCTTCCGTCGGCACCATCTATACCATGTGATTTTTGTGGTAAAAAGCTCAAAAACAGAAAATCCCTTGTAGCACATTCAAAATCTCACTATGTGAAATCATATCAGTGCCCTATCTGTGCCAAATGTTTTATGCAAAATTCTCATTTACAAAGGCACATTCTGTCACACAAAGTATGGCCAGAGAGCCTCAGTGAAACCACACCTAAGTCTTCAGAAGTGGAACTCTTAAGCTATGCCTGTCCATACTGCAAAGTTGTATTTTCCAATTACACTGAGTTCAGATCTCACCTGAAAATTCACCTGGCAATGAAGAAATTTAAATGTATTCAAGGGGACTGTGTTCATTTCTTTGAAACTTTGGAGAGCCTCCTGCAGCATGTTGCTTCAGATCACGAAAATCCTCTTTACTTCTGTCATACATGTCAAAAACCATTTAATACTTTAGAAAGCACTGCAGCACATCAACAGAGCCACAATGATTTAACTAAAGAGGATAATCAGGGGCAGCAGTATAAATGTTTGCAATGTGATGCGGTATTCAAAAAGCCTGAGAAACTATCTCTGCACATGCTTACTGAGAATCACAAAAAGATGTGTATTCATTGTAACAAGACCTTTGCGAGTGATAAAAGACTGCGCTTGCATCTACAAATTCATAGAAAGATAAAACCTTATGAGTGCAGTGTGTGTAACCGCAGTTTTCATGTGAAGAAATACTTAACTATTCATATGTTGAAGCATGGTAACAGGGAGTTTGAATGCTCCATCTGTAAGAACATGTACAAAAGGCAAGATTTACTAAAGAGACACATGAAATCACATCAAAGAAATAATTTGTTGCAATGCCCATTTAGAGATGCATTGGACTGTAGAAGAGAATTCAGTAGGAAAGATAAACTTAAATTGCATGTAAAGAGTCATACCAAACATGTGATGATATGTTCTAGTACAGGGCACCAAGGAAATGAAGTAGACTGTCACACAACAGAATGTGGTGGATAACAGATTATAATCCTGCAATAGGGTATTATAGAAATGGTTTAATTAATGGTAATTTTATTAAATAAATACCTATTATACATAGATTTTTAATATTCTATCTTTAAGGTAACTTTTAGTTAAATTAGTTAAAATTACATTACCATGATATAAAAAAAAAAAAAATTATTCACATGGGCCCCATCTCTTCAAAGTTCATCACATTAATTTATTTTCTTATCTATTGGAAAACAAAACAAATGATGTAGATGATAATTATAATATGTCATTGATTATTAATTTTATAGTAATATGAGTACTAGACATAATAATTCAAATAAAGGATTGCCACATTTACCTTTCATCTCATCTGTTTGTAAGTAAGTGCGGGACTTATGATATTATCCCGAAACTCGTGGCTCACCAGTCTAGTTCCACATCACATCAACAAGTAGGGGTAATGGGGGTGCTGACCAATCACAGGCCCTCAAACTGATATGCTTAAAGGGTGTTTGAGGGTTGTAAGCATGGTAGAACTAGAGTACTGTATGGTAGAACTAACTGGCTCACGCTGATAGCTGCTGAGTACTGGCTAATAGATTTGCTACTTGAGATGGTAAACTACAGCCGCTGTATCATGGGTAGCGTAATTAAATAAATACCCTTTTTGTGGATTGGTTGAGCAATATATGAATTTAGTAATTGATTTGTGTGTAAAAATACAAAATGTGTGTTTTGAAAAACACATTTAGGTTAACAAAGCATCAACATTTTTATATGAGAATATATTCGGTTATTTTATCTACCGCTACTCTACTTGTAAAGCATGTATTTAGGCGGATTTACACTTACACAAACCTTGTATATGTCCATTGATTTTTGTGGAAGCATACTCTAATGGACCACCTTAACTTAGACATCATTATGTAGTATAGTATGATACTTGTGTGGCTTCTTTAGCTTAGAATCTATATTTAATTAAGCATACTGACCATTCACATGTTCAGTATATCATGTACAGTGAACCAAATACATTGTCAAGTCAAGATAAAAATGGAGTTTTTGGTTCTGCTAATGCTAGCTCATTTATCAAATTCAGTTCATTTAGCTGAAGTGAGGTTTTTAATATTAATTATAAATGAATTTTGCACAATTATGTGCACCAAAATATTCATACATTAGTTGTGTAATGCATGATTCAAATCACATTGATTGAGTTTCGTAAATAATCTAATTATATCATTACAGGCACGGCAGTTTCGAGTAACCGATCAAGTTTATTTCGACATTCATAGGGATGATAAACCTTTGGGTAGGGTAGTGATAGGTCTGTTTGGTGATCTAGCTCCAAAGGCTGTGAAGAATTTTAAAGTTTTAGCAACAAAAGGCATAAAGGGAAAATCGTACAAAGGGACTTCATTTCATCGCATTATCAAGAGATTTATGGTACAAGGTAAGAATTATGATGGATAATGTATTTAAAATCTCCTGACGTTAAATAGAGGAATGTTATAAAGTTTGACGTGTGTATAGAGTGATATTTTATATGATTACTTTTTTATTCAAGATTGGGAAACTTTTGACCACCATCTCTCCTGATGTTAAGTGATGATGCGGTCGACGATGAAAATGATATTCTTATAAATATAAAGTATCTGGATGACCCAGCTTTGCTCGGCTTTTTTTGGTAAACGAAGTTTTCTAAACATGAAACCTAGCTAGATCGATTTATCGCGCCCGAAACTTTCTGCATACTAAATTGCATGGAAATCGTTGGGAGCCGTTTCCGAGATTCAGATTATATACTTTATACAACATTAGTTTGATAAAAGGTATTAGATAATAATTTTAGTTGAAATATGAGTATCATAAGTTAAACATAAGAATAATCTTCCCAAATGACATTTGTGACTTGGCGAGCATTACAATATGTGCTAGAATAACAAAAGTTTCTCATGTTCTTCATTATTTTAAATATTATTATTAACCTTTAACTGCTGACGTGGGGGCCTCTCCAGCCTAGCGAAAGTAATAATATTAGGTTACACCCCTCACTCGCGCGCGACGCATACGCTGCCTCTAATAGCTTTAAGTTTAGTCGCCTAGAGGCCGTTAAGGGTGGTGTACGTGTCGATGCGCACAATTTTGGTGAGTAATTTTGTTCCAAAATTTTCTGTGGGCCTCTCCGACCCCACCTCAGTACTTACATAACTTTTTGAAGATTAATTCAGTTCCTATTTTATCGATTTTTATTCAGCTGATGATTAGATATTTTGAAAATGGAACCAAGTACTTCATCCGGAAGAAAACGGTCAAGCAATAAGGATGATAACACACATTTCAATAAAACTAGAAGATTACTTTTATTGAAATGTGATAATGCTGATAATTTTGAATCACTTTTGTCGTCCTGGATCGATTGTGAGGACTCTAGCAGTTCAGAGGCAGAAGATATCGATGATACGTTTATTCCAGAGCAACATGGAAATGACATCGATTCACTCACCGGCTCAGATACAACTAAAGGGTCGTGGACTAGATGGATAAAAAATGCGCAATATATACATGCAGTCGTAGGACTCGACGTTGGCCGATGGTTACCGTATGCTAGATATCAGCTCTGTCAATAGTCATTTACTGTATGATATACATCAAGAAAAGACCACAGAAAGAGGAATTTTCATAAAAGAATTGGCACGCAGTTTGGTTTTGCAACAAATAAAAAGAAGAGTTTTGAATGATAGATTACCATGTGAACTACGTCTAAGTTTGACGCGAATAGTGGGATCTGATATGCCTGACCGTCCAGAAGTTCAAGAAGAAGACGTAAAACAAAGAAGAAGATGCCACACATGTCCACTAAAACTTCAAAGGAAGTCCACACATACATGTTATATATATAAAAAGCATGTTTGCCTTCAATGCGCTAAGGAAGTTTACCCAGAGATAGTGCGTAAATTGTGAGATTTGATGCCTTGCAGTTTTTCATTCCCCAATTAGTAGTAAGATTGATTATTTTATAGTTTATTAGAGACATTATTGAAGTTTTATAATAAAACATAGCTTGTTTATTTTGTTTAAAAAAATAAGAGAATTTAGGTGATCTCCGATCTCATGTAATTTCTGCTAAAGAAATGTTGACTCTTCTTTAATTGTTAGAAATAAGTTTGAATCAAATATAAACATATTTGAAAATTTTGTTTGTTTTATTCACATTTACGTATTAAACGTGGTTAGTGATAATATATACCCATAAAGTCTATACATTTAAAAATAAAAATAGTTTAAGGTACGGGCTTCTTGAGCCCCCACGTCAGTGACTACGTGAAATGATAACCACGTCAGTAGCTAAAGGTTAAGTATATAATTATGTATAAATAATTATTGGTAATCATCATTTATACATAAGAAATATAGCACAGTACAGTAGCAGTATAAGAACCGATAACATCCCTTGCATCACGTGCTTGGTACGCGGGACGCACATGTAACAGAGATTCTATATGATAAAACTGTTTCTTTTTAATTACATAACGTTATCCTAGAAAATATTATGAAATCTCCGAACACAAGTTTTTAAATTTTCCGTGATTTGTTCACTATTTCTCAAAATTTTCCGAATACCCACTGAAGGCTACGAAACTGAAAAATCCCTTTTTTATTGTACCTCTTCTTTATTGTACCTCTTTTTTAAACAATTCGGCGACGCGACTGGGAATGACTCCCTTAAGTTGTTATTTACTTAAATGTTTTTTTTTTGTTTTTTAGGCGGCGATGTAGTGTCTGATGACGGAGCAGGATCGATCAGTATTTATGGGGACACATTTGAAGATGAGAACTTGGAAACGGAACACCGTATGGCTGGCTTTGTTTCTATGGCGAACAAAGGTAAGGCAAGCTCACATAGGAGATAAGAAAATCTATAATCTCTTCTTCTAACTCTGTAAGCATAATCATAGATTAAACATCAGATGAATCTTTTTGTTAGCTCTTAGGATTATATACATATATTGTGTCATTTAAATAACTAGATTAATTTTAATTAGTGTAAACAATTCCATTGTCAATTTGTGTAATCATCACTAAATTAATTATAATGAATTAAAAAAATCAAACTTTCTTGCTTATAGAGGATATATATGTGCTGGAATAATAAAAGCTTGTCCTTCTTTCTTTCGCTAATATTCAACCGACTTCAAAAAATGAGGTTCTCAATTTGACTGTTTTTTTTTGTATGTATGTTACGCGATATCTCCTCCAATTATGAATCGATTTTGATGATTTTGGTAGACTATACTTCAGACGTGGACCCAAAATATAAGCGATCAAGTCGGATTTCTTAAGCTTTGCTTGCGTTTAGTTATGTTGTTTACTATTGGATATTTTGATTTTATTGCTTGTGACAAACGGCAGATAAACTGACAGACACAAAGCTTATTATATCTGATTGAGAATAGATTAATTTCGTGCTTCGCAATGGATTTCATAAGAGTGCAGTGGTAGCCCGGCAAGCAATATAAAAGACCTTCAACAACAGATTAAGCCCGTGGTAGAACTCCAGAAAACTGCGAGCGCCATATCGATGACCGCCTCTACCAAAGATATTGTAATCACTTCGTTTAGCCTCTACAACCACTGTGCTTAGAAAGTAAACCCATGATTGTGTGTTTTGTTTTTATGAAATAATTTATTTGTCTAGATAATAATTGTTTTTCTACATAACAATGGTTTTTCTAATAATTACAGGTAGTAATACAAATGGCTGTCAGTTTATAATAACAACTACTGGAGCGCCTTGGTTGGACACCTTGCACACTGTTATCGGAAAGGTAAGCATTTATCAAGTCTTTTCGTAGAATTGGCTAAGAAAAGCATTTTTTTTTATTCATTCATAATATGTAGTAACCTTCGAGAATGTTTTTTGTTTTCTTATCATTTTCATTCATGTATACATGTCGAGACATGTAGAAGAAAAAAATACGCAATTTTCAATGTTCAAATGTTATTCAAAATCAATCAGGAAACTGCGGTATAATAATTTGCTTGACGGCTCATACATAAAACCCTTGATGCGTTAGTATTATTGGAGTAATCTTCGTCAGATAGCACCTTATATTTCACAAACACAACGAGGCGTGTTTTTTTTTTTGGTGTCATAAATAAATTTATTTTCTTTCTTTCTTTCTTTTTCTTAGGTACGAAGTTATTATACCTTATTAAATATCAAATCAATAATTAACATTTGGCGCAGTGGGCAAATGTAAACTATATGATCTGCATTTTAGACTTCACTAAACTTATTAACTATTATCTCTTCTGGCAGAAGCACAAATTCCTTCCCAAGGGATATTTGTGCTTCTGGTTCTGGGTGTAATGTGTGTGTGTGTGATGTGAATGTTTCCGGCACCCACGATACAAGACTTTGAACTTAGTGTGGGGCTGTGAGTGTGAATGCGTTTGCGTTAATTAACTATTATCGCCAATGTGTCTTTTGGCTCGTCGGTTTAAGGATTCGATTCAAAGGTTTCTAACTGGTATCAAAAGGATCTAATCCAAAGGTAGCCGCAATACTTCATATACTATCTACATGATAGTAACAAAGATTACAAAAGCATTTGATAGCGGATTAGGCTAATTATTCTTTGCAAAACAATTCACCAGCGGTAAAACGACGTAAAATGCCTGTGATTGGCCCATGCGTGCTTGTGATTCAAGTAAGTATGATGATGTAATATATGATTCCCAGGTGGTGGAAGGTCAGAATGTGGTGCACATGTTAGAGCACACTCCTACCGACGTGGACGACCGCCCGACGATTCGCGCCTTCATTGCCGATAGTGGCTTAGTGCCCACAACGTCTCCCTTCTACATATCTGACGATCCTTACGAGTGAGTTGAGCTTTTTAAATTAAATACACGCTTAGCCTCCCGGTACCATCAGGATAAAAAACAGTCTATAATATGTCCTATTCCAGAGTTAAAATTTCTACCAAGTCTGCAACTGTTACATAAATGTTAGAATGGTTTGTGTGAATGGAACACCAGACATTTCTCTAATGTATTCCCATGGTTCCCAAAGGGGTTACCTTACCCTTTCCAACAAGCGCATGTTATTGACCGAGTCACTATGATCAAATGACTTATCAGTAGCGTAGCCACGTAAATATATCTATATACCGTATGTAACACACAGGCCGTCCGAATTACATTCAAACGTATTCGTTAGAAAATGCGATTTCGGCACATTATTGTGAAATACTTAGTAAAAATTTCGCTATTTTGGTTTTGTAAATGCCCTATTCCAGATGGTTGAGAGGTAAAACTCCTCAGGGTTTGAAAATACCATATAAAATAAACTTATAACCATACTTCAACCAAAGAAATGGTGGTACTTCTTAAGAGTTCTTCTTCGCCTGAGGCTGTACCAACCCATTAAGAATACTGGTTCCCGCTAAAAGGGCGAGTTGCCAGTCCAATTACTGGGCATATGAGACATAACTTCTCACGTTTTACGGATCCAAGCACATAAGAGTGCCTTTGTTATTATTAGAATGTGGTGGTTTCAGGGGTGTTCTCTTTTAAATGCATAAAAATATCTAATTTATATATTTATCTCCAGTCTCTGGGCGTGGATTAAGGCGTCAGCAGTCCCGTTGTCCATGTCGTTCTCCATCCTGGGCCTCTTCCACTGGATGATGAGGAAAATGGAAATATCTTAAAGGATTTGTTAACGTGCGTACTTATCTGTGTATTGTATGTATTATAATTCTTCAAATATCGCCTGATTGTTTTGCGAGTATAGTTAATAAATAGTTCATTATAGATTTATCTCTCAACTTAAATATGTATTTTAATTCAAACACAATGTTTTGGTGTTATCGCGTTATTTATTTATACAAACTTAAGTCTAAAAAAATTGAAAATAATCAATTGTTTACTAATTGTATGTTTCATAGATGTATTTTAAAACTATTTAGTCATTTAATATATTTACATACGAACTAAAATGTTGTTCTATTTGACGAATCTGTTATACCCTTATAGATATTTTCGGGCTCGATATAAACCGTGATAGAATATCAAACCCCGTATTCTCTAGCTTTGTTGCGATATGTTTTTATACGAAGCCAATAAAACTTCGAAAAAATAAGGTTAAATGTTGCCTAATTCAAAAGGAAACAGATTGCAAGAAAGTACGAGAATGAGATATAAGTTAAGCCTAGTATTACAAAGCTTGAGGCAATCGAGACCTCGTGGTAGAAGTACCTACTACATAAATTACACAATCCACTAGATATAAAACTCGTATGAGTTAAGCTGTTGGTGGACGCTTCGTTAAAAATATAATAGCAATTTGACTAGTTAGTAGAAGATAATAATGGACGGATTAAGTTTAAATAATTAAGTTACGTAAAAGTTATAGATTGTTTTTCTAAAATCAGTGATCATAATAATTGTAACAAAACGTTTTCAGCTAGTTATAATATAAAAACGCCTACCATCTGTACGCAATTTTTCTATGAAATAAACAAATCGCATTTATCAAAACAGCTACCACTGCATATTTATAGCCCCATGCTCCCAACCTAATAAGTGGGATTGATGTTCTGAAGTTTGAAATGCCATTGTTCTTCTGATGCATCCTAGCTCTCAAATGAGGGACGACGGATGGTAGATTTCAAAAGGCTTTGTAGATCTATGGCTAGTTGTATCGAGACAACTTCAGGGTTATTTAAAAATAATATATTTGGCCATAATTGTTACTGTATAGTCTATATGCATTTGCTTGTCTAGTCATCCAATCTTTGTAAAGGCTAAGTACGCTAGATTACGTGACAGAACTTATACAGTTCTAGAGCGAGAGCCTTTAGTGTGTCCGGTGAGGATGAAAGTGGCAAATCTAACGCATGTGCTCGTTCGAGGCAAAGACATTAGACAAAGTAAAAGAACATCTGTTCTATAACATCACGATAGCTGCAGCGAGAGCCATCAGTACAGGAGCTATGGTTAAGGTGGCGGCTCCGTCCGGCGCGGATCTAAAGGTAGCGCCTCCGCCGCCTGCGCTCGTGGAGTCGTCAGATCTTTGTAAGGCCGCTGCTCCGCATGCTTTGGAGCAAGATTCCCACAGGCGGCACACGTCACAAGCTGTGCTCGGGATCGGTTGGAAGAACTGACGGGCGCGGTGACCTGCAAATACATGGGAACTTGGAAATATCAAAACGCATGTGACGTCATTCAACATTGCCCTTCAATCCGATATACCGTAATGTTTTCACACTATTGCTTGGCGGTTGAATGTCTGGCAATGGATGACTAACATAGCAGGCAAATGGTGTGTCATTATTGTAACGTGACTCAAAACTGCAGTGGGGTCCTCATATTAATGACAAGGATTCATGGAGGCAAACTGCACGTCATTCGCTTTCTGGCGACTACATAATATAGATACACAATATAATTCCTGTATTGGTTATTTAAAAATGTTTATAAAAATATATTAAAAAATGTGCCGCCGAGTTTCTTGCCAGATTTTTCTTGAGATGGTTGTAATTTTGCAAATCTGGCAGTAGAGTAATTAACTTTCGCGAGTGCCTCTTTAAGGCCCATGTGAATAAACAATATTGAATTTGAATGCAGTGTTATTTGAAATAATCACAGAATATTTAGTTATATTCACTACAAAAATAAAGAAATAAAAAAAAAAATTAAGGGACCCCATATGATGCGATGTCTGTAGACATCATTTACTAGCCTTTTTTATAGATACCTAGCTGTGCCCCGCGGCTTCGCCCGCTATTATCAAGTTAAAAAGTATCCTGTGTTAATCACAGGTATAAGCTACGTACATTCCAATTTCATCCAAATCCATTCAGCCGTTAAAGCGTGAAGAGGGAACAAACATACTCGCAAACAAACTTTCGGATTTACAATATTAGTAGGATGGTACGGAACCCTTCGTGCGCGAGTCCGACTCGCACTCGGCCGGTTGTGTGTGATGTTAGGTAGGTAAGAGGTGGACACTGACTGGAGTCGTAGAGGTCCTCGGCGGTGGCCCAGCCGGGGCGCTGGCGCGCGGTGGGCAGCGCGCGCGGCGCCGCCAGCGTGGCGCAGCGCTCGCCGCGACCTGCGCGCGCGCACGCCACAACGCGCGCGCCGCCCGCGCTCGCGCGCGCCCACACCACGTGACGCACCGACTGCACACACACACGTTTTATGTTTTTATTACAATTTTGGCTGCGCCTTCTTGTGCATTTAGCCAGTGTCAAGTAATAATATATTTCAAGTGTATTACAAGGTCAAGTAAAAGAATCAAGGTCCAGTCATAGCCAAGTCGTGCCCTAGTAAAGTGGTAGAAACTTTACTAGAACTTCTATTGGAGTTTTGGAGCGAAAGCGAAAATCAAGTTGTTCAACTTTGTATGATTTGCTAACACTTATGCACGTTTACTAAGTATCAACGGTTAATAATCCACCATTATTACACATTACTATATACTACGTCGCAGCGTTGTACTCTAGCACTTACTGTGAGTTCTGTGAGCGTGTTAATGTCTGCCAAGTATCCAGAAGGCAGCTGAACAGTGAGTAGAACCAGCCCGCTTTCGGTTTCGTTTCCTTGCGCCACGAACCTGAAAGTTTAAATGATGTTATTTCATTCGATGTTTTACATTATAACTTTTCATTATGATCAACGCGCGTGAAACCGCGGTAAGTAATATAGTACTGACGTAAAAACGAACAATCATGTTCGCACCCCCCGATCAAAGGTCGGATTTTTTTATTTTTTGTCACGGGAAAGTTTTTTAGAGTCTTAGTCGACTCGAATGTTCATCATTTTCCACCGATACCTACCCATACCAAATAGACAGCTGCAGCCTTTTTAGTGGAGACTTGGGCCACGCGGATGTCCCTATTTTGGCACCGATACAAACCAACATGGAGATCTGGAGCCAGTCCTTATTGGAGGCTTGACGTGAATATCCATCATTTGGCACCTCCATTTTAGAGAAAATGGAAAGCCGGCTGTGGAGCCGGTATTTAGTAAAGAGTTGATCGACGCGAGCGTCCAACATTTTGCACAGATAACATACCCGTAACAAATGGAGAGCTGCAGCCTGTCCTTAGTGGAGACTTGGTCGACGCGCGGGTCGAGCGTGTACCGCGGCCACGCGGCGGTCGCGTTGGTGTTCCCGCGGGCGGACAGCCCGACCAGCGCTATGCCGCGACCTTCTGTCACCACGCTCGCCGACCGACTGTTACGCACCTGAACAATACTTACAAAATCAAATATCGACCCAGTTGGCTCAGTGAGCAAGTCGCTGCCCCCTGCGCCGTGGGCCCTCGGTTTGATTCCCGTCAGGAGAACAAATTTTCTGGTTCTGGGTGTGATATGTAAATATTTCCGGCACCCACGATACAACTCTCTGTACTTAGTGTTGGGCCGTGATTGTGAATGCGTTTATTTTTGTTTTGTTACATCTTAAACAGTTAGGAAATGTAACATAACATTTCACTTGTGATATTTCAATTCTTAATAGAAAAATACAACCCGCAGCCGGAGCGATGACACTTCGTGGAGTTCTAAGTCTTTTTCAACTCTGCCAGGGGCGGTACCATTCCCTTGCCAAACAATTAATAAATATTAACAAGAATGCGCTACCTCTACTAGTTCTGGTTAAAAGCGAGTAGTCAGTATAATTACTATACGTATGAGACATAATGTCTCCGGAGTGAAGCGCATTGCAGTGCCACGCGAGATGTTTTATAAAGTTCCGGGTGACACTTCCGAGCGTGACGCTTACTATCAAGCGCATATTATCTGGCTTACCTAAAACGTTAGTAGAGACGATAACAACATTTAAAAATGGTTATGGCGATATCACTCACTGCTTGTGTATGAATAATAAGAGCATTGTTTTCTCCGATCTGGAACTGCCTGGTTTCCTCTGAACCCGTCACATTGAATGACACTCGAAGTTTCGTCGAAGATTTTATTGTTTCGGCGAACTGGGCTAGGGCGTCAATCTGTGAACAGATATTATATTAAAATTATTAATCTGATAATAAATGGAATTTTTTTATAGGTAATGGAACCAAGTTTGACGTTGTCCAATTTTATATTTCATCTTTGATTCTTTTCACTAGTTATTCGGTAAGTGGTGATGTGGTCGAAGGTGGTAAGAAATCACAATGCCTTTAAAGGGAACGAGCCGCTTATTCCCACTAGTAGACCCGATTCGTTCAACGGTTGAACTAGTAGGATTTTTGTGCCAGTAGGTACTTAGTTCTCTGATCAGTTCAACTTTTGAACTACTGGGATAAATATCTGGTGCAGCGGTTAAACTAATCTCTTGTACTATTGGGAATTACCGGAAATATTCGTATCTTTGTTTGTTACCATTCACGACAAAATTACTGGACCGATCTTGATAAAATTTGGCAGTTAGTTTAAATCAGAAATACATAGGGTACTTTTATCATGATCATGAACGCCGGCGAAACCGCCTGAACTCGAATTACTAGGTTTCCATGTATTTAGCATATTAGAAAGAAAGAAGAAACAACGTAACAAAAAAATAATTTTTGACCCATTACCCAACTGAGTAAAAAAACATTTACCTGATTAAGAAAATGTAGTAGGTTAGAAGGTGTATTTATATTCTGCCATGTACAGAAGGTACTGTCGGAATAGGTTGGAATTTAGCATGATGCTGAAATACTTCCCAACTATTCGTATTTCTTGAGTCCGTGTTTGGGTATTTTGATGCTGGAATCAATGTTCATCGTTCTTTCACGGTTTTTTAATCAGAGCTGCCTTGATGAACCTTCGCGCCGTGCTAAACAAATGTATAAAAAAAAGGTGGAAATTATACACTAGGTTCGTACCACGTCAGGGTCTGGGTCCACGGGAGTATAAGCCTGCAGCAGGTATCGAACGACCGGCACGGCCTCTTCTACTAATCTCGCTGCCAGCATGCCGCGCAACGCCCACGCAGCCGTCGTGGCTTCCAAACTGTTCCCTTGCAGCCAGGGGTTGCGCCATTCAGACACTGAGAGCTTGCGGGGCCAGAATAATGTGGAACCTACAATTATACGTTTTAAGTTACTTATATTAATTTCAACATACCTATTACGATTGGAAGTGCGATTTAGCCTTAAGAATAATAAGTAATTTTAATTTTAAACCGACTTCAAAATATGAGGTTCTCAATTCGACTTTATTTTTTTGATGTATGTTACGACATAATTCCGCCAATTATGAATTGATTTTGATGATTCTTATTTTGTTCGGCAGATCATACTTCAGAGCGGGGATAGCATGAGATACATAATTTTTATGATTTTCAGATTTTTTGACTTGAGGGTGACGAGTTACGACTGCTTTTCGGTACAGAGTAGCAACCTAGGTGATCTCAAGTATTTTAAGGAACTAGATTTTAATCTTCAATTAAATGTTGTATCGATTTCAACCTTTGCTTCGGATGACAATATAATAATTTGGTACCATTGAGCTGATCTGATGATGAAGAGGTGGATAACGGGACTCTCGAATAGCTGTTAGACATTTTCTCAAGTTTGGATTCATTTGGATTGTTTTGGCGAGTCACTTACGCTTAACAAGGTGAGAAGTTTTTGATGGTGGAGGAAGAGTATATTTGATATATATCAAAAGTATGTACCTAATAATTAAGTAGAATATTTAATTGTAAGTGTGTCTTACCTGTAGTATTGGCATATTTATCCATCATCTGTAGAGCGAGGCTAGACTGCGAGTTTCTAGCAGTTGCCAGAGCACCGCTGATGATAGCCAATGTATAAGCATCTAAGTCCGGAGACAGTCCTTTTGTAATGAACTCCTGGGCTCGCAGAATGTTGTCTTTGTAAAGAACATCACTACCCTGTAAAGCACGACGTGTTAGCTGTTGCATCTAGGTCAAAATGCATTTAATTGAAACAATAGTTTGTAAATAATATTTCGGTCAATCGAGATTTTGTTCGGATAGAAAGTTATTGTTATGGACTTGATATACAAAGCGCCAGAGGCGCGCGTCCCGGGCGCTGTTAAGATAAAATGTATGGCGCCTGAGGGACCTTGATATACAAAACAGCCGAGGCGTGCGGCCGAGCGGCGGACGCTGAAGTTTTGTAACGGCTCTAGTGAAAAAAAAATTATGTACGTACGCGCGCCCTCTATTCGCGCCTCGGGCGCTTTGTATATCAAGTCCCTTACGGTCGTGTTTCCTGAGACGGACCGACGGACGGACAAAGCGCTGTACCACCCAAGTCAACTTAAGAGATCTCGCTTCGCTCGATCAATTATTGTTGGATTATCTGCCTGTTGTTTTTTTTTGTTTTGTGTTCTATGTTCAATTTTGGTAATAAATACTATTTCCTTTGTTTATTTTTAGATATCGCATCGGACAATCTTGCCTCCGCTGGTAAGTTGTGAATATAATCGAGCATCATGCACTATGAACTAGTTTAATAATTATTACCTTATTTTGTTCCAATGCAACTAGGGCATACGCGGCAAGGGGGATGGGTGCTTGAGCGCGGGGGTTGTTGCGAGTCGCGGGGGGAGGCGCGTCCCAACTGCCGTCGTCCCGCTGCGCCCGAGCCAGCCACGCCGCCGCGGCCGAACTCGCCACCGGCGTCACCGGCACGTAACGTGCGCAACGGGACAACCAGCGGAGCGCTACTGATGTCATCCTGGTGACAATCGGTATTTTTGGGTGAATACTTTGTCAATGTCTATAGACAGTTAAGCGGGCTACTCACACACCTGCCGTAGGGGCGATCTAGGGCGCACGGTGGTCGCGGGTAATATCGGAATTGACTCTACTATGTGTACTGTGTGTGCCATAATATTTATATGATTCATTCGTTAAATTTCGATCCCGAGTATCGTATCTAAATAGTTTAGAACTTACCAAACATCACCTTGAGCCTCATCCCCAATCTCTGGCGCGAAGGATCCATCGCTTCGACGGAACGCCATCAGTCGCTGGTAGCCTACGGCTGCTAACGCTCGTGCATCTTTGGATATAGCGGCGTCTTCTTGACCAGTGGCCTAGAAATACGATTTGGAATCAATACTTAGTTTTAAAATCTAAGTTAAACCTTTTACTATTAGGTATTCCATAGCAAATACAGGCATTCCTTTTTTTTTGCAATTTTGCACTAACAATTTAAAGTTTCTTGAAATAAATCAGGCAGTGCTTGTTACAGATTTTCGCAACAAATTACTTATTATTCAGTAGCTACCGTTCGAAGATGATGTCCTTATAATATGGACTTACCTGCAGATAGTCGAGAATCACACATGCAGCCGCTAACGGCCTCACTGCATGCGGCGGGTCCCCGGCTGGGGATGGAGGCTGCTTCACGGCGTACATGGCGCTGGACAGAAGGTCTCCAGTGGCTAGCAGAGATATGGGGCCGGGTTTGATGCCCGCGGGTGGAGTGAGAGTGACGTTAGCGCGTGCGACGCCGCGACGGGCGTCTAGAAGGTTCCATGTCCATAGGTCTTCTTCGTATCCATCCTGAAAAATTCATCAGAATTATAGAGAAGTCGTTAATTTAAGCTGAACGCCGCTCCAATGTGTTTCCGCTCACATCGGTCGCATGACGCCCTGTGACGACGATCCATTTGTGCATGTTACCTAGTTCTACTAACTGCTAACTTTTAGGTTGCGCCACGCAGGAAGCATTTGTATCAAACGAATTGGCGTGCGGGGAAGCGGATGCCGCTGTACGAAAGGCGACAGCACCCACACGTCCCCATACGCCATCTGTTCAAGCCAGGCGTGTCCATTGTGAGTGGGCCTTTAAGTTAGACAATGTACTTTTTTCTTAATCATTTCTCAAGTCTCAATACTACTGTTACTATTACAACAATAAATAGTCCGGAACTGTGAGTCTGATACTGTATTGCCGCTGGACTCCACAATAACAAAAGTATTTTCAATCCACTCATCAAAAACGCTGTGCTTCTGGATCACTGGGCGGGAACCGTCAAGGAATTTGTTCTGTATAACCAGTTTCTCAGAATAACTTGCCTTGACATCAATAGTACGGAACAGTGAGTCTGACAATCCATTGCCACTGGCCTCTACAATAACGGAAGCCTCTCCAGTGCGCACCACAGTCACCAGAAACGCGGTGCTGGCGGATCCTCGTCCCGGGACTGTCACTCGCTCGCGACGGAATAACTCGATCTCTATAGTGACAAAAAGAAAGATAATGGTGCTAATTCTGTTGAGCACCGAACTAACCTAAACTAAACTAAAAATAAACTAATTTTAAGCACCGAACTAACCTAAACTAAACTAAAAATGAACTAATTTTAGTCAAAGAATACCTAAACGCTATTCTTTCAAGTATAAGATCACATTAAAAATAATCCAGATCCTTTTCATGCAGACTAATTTGAGTAATTTTTTTTTATTTTTAGTCTTAATTTGACGTAAAACATGTACATCAGAATAAGAATTTGGTCATTTTCACTAAATAGAGTAACTAAACTAACTTAGTCCTGTCAAACTTAATTTTAGTCTAATCTTGCATTTTCTGAATAGGTTTTGGACTAAAGCAGGAATAAAACTAATTTTAGGCTAGTTTAGTCTAATTCTGGACAACAGAATCGGCACCAATGTCATATTTTGTTACTAAAGATCGACTTCCATTGCTGAAATCTGTAGTCTGCAAGTATCTGATAAAAAAATCAAAAAGACGGCAAGTAAGTAAAGATATACCTTAGAGATATATATCGAAGAAACGAACCGTTAATAAAAAAAATACTATTGTTTACAACCCTACACCACATCATAACTAACGAAGTAGTGGTTAAACGTTAGCCTATCAGATATAAATAAGTTGTATTGAGAATCAGAACTGGTCTAAACATTACCTAGTTAATTTAATCAGGCCATTACTTCCTTTATATCAAGTCGTATTGTAATATCTACTATTTATTGAATAGGGCTCCCGAGGATGAGCGTCTATATCGCTCGAACACCGGTCGAGTTTCTCGATTAAATAAAGAATAACGTGAGTACAACCGGGACAATATCAACATGAATACGACTCACGATAGTTTTAATAATAATATAGGGCATATATGTAGTTGCTAGCAAAATAATATAACATATTATATAATAAACTAGCAGACCTGCCCGGCGTCGCCCGAGTAAAAAGAAACATAACCTATGACTAAAAATATTGAAAGATACTCACTTTTCGCCGAATCCAGGTTATTATCCAGAGGCTCAAATTCGAAGTACTGGTCGTTATTGTAGAAGGTGACTTCAACCGATGTGTCTACAGCTAAGCTGTTCTTCAAAATGATGATGGCTGCCAATGTCTCTCCTTTCTGTAAAGTGGCTGGCAGTTCCGCACTGATGGATAGAGGTATTGAAGTAGTGAATTTGGTGGGTGAAGCGAGGCCGAGGCCAAGGATTGGGTGGATAGCGAAAGCTCCAATGGTTAGATCTGATGGGGCGGTTGGAGTCCAGCGTTCTTTTGCGCCTTTGCCGTCGTTGCTGTAAAGAGAAAATATTGGTTAATGTGGTGCTTTTATTGGTAGAGCTTAATTATACAACGTAAGGACCAAATTAACGTCATGATGATGGTAATGATTATGAAGATGGATATCGTAATCTCAGGATTACAAACTTTTTTTTTTTATGTTGAATAGGCAAGCATTTGACCACTATCTCACCTGATGGAAAGTGATGATGCGGCCGAAGATGTGACATGCTTGCCTAGAAGATACCTATTCACTCGAGACTTGAAGCCAGATTATACCGTTCGGGGAACAAAGACGCAGGCAATGAGTTCCACTCCTTCGCTATACGGATGATGAATGTAGAAGCAAAACGCTTTGAGCGAACTGGAGGTATGTCGACCATAAATGGATGACGTTGTTTAGTTTGTCTAGTTGTTAGATGGTAAAAAGGGCATGGGGGAATTAAGTCATGTAATTCCTGTGCACACTCTCCAAAATGTAAGCGATAGAATACCGATAATCTTGCCACGTTACGTCGGTGACCGAGACTTTGAAACCTGGACTCGATTAGCTTACTGTCGCCTATGAGTCTTTTGGCTCGCCGGTCAATAGATTCAAGAGTCTCTAACTGGTACTTGGCGGATCCATCCCAGAGGTGACTGCACTACTCCATACACGATCGATTAATTAACATATCCAAGAGATTATATCCTTTAATTTACGTCAGCAGTGCTGACGGAAATTGGATCTGTTGGTGCTTATTCAGCAACATCAGATCAGGCATCAGTGAATAGGTACCTACTAGGCAAGCGTTTTCCATCTTCGGCCGCATCATCACTTTCCATCAGATGAGATAGCGGTCAAATGCTTGCCTATCGAGCATAAAAGAGTTATAGCCAAAGTAACCAAGAAACCAAGACACGGTGCAAGTTTGCTGGTCGATGTCATCGTGAGAATGAGATTCTAGTGACACACAACAAACTATTGACTCAATGCGCCAACGCATTGGGCAAGTTCTTGCTTTCTACGCCGCGGGTCTTGTCGCGGCACAATTTTCCACGAAAGGAAAATTGTGCTTCTGGGTGTGATTGTACGTGTGATGTGAATGTTTCAGACTCCCGCTACACATGTCTTTGAATTTAGTGTGGGGCTGTGAGTGTGAAAGTCTTTGTTTAAGTTTTCAACTAGCTATCCAAAGATACGACGGGCAAATAGCTGGACTCACATGGATGGATTCACAAGAAGACATGTTGTACTGACCCCATTCCACCAACATGGAAAAAGTCTTGTTGATAATACTGGTGGTGTCAGATGTCTGTTCCTTGATGGCAATGTAGGTTCACTTACTTAATAGTAAAGTTAGAAAGCATCCAGGTAGGCTGAGGCGCAACAGTCAGGAAGTATCGCGGTGAAGGTGGCGGCGGCAACCGACTGAACGCGTAAGGTCCCGCTAAGGGGGGCCTTGTCCCTGTCTCCAAAGACTGTGATTCACCTGAGAAATATGTTTTTCGGTTAAAAATTACTGAAAAGCAGAGACGCCGGACGGTCTATGCGCGTTCTCGACTGATGAAGGAGCACCGACTGTACCGAAACTAGTCTCATAACAATGTTAGAACACAACCGTGAGTGAAATAGTATAAATCCTTAATAAATGAACATCACATTTTTATCTAGGAATTTAGACCATAAGTAAAATTTGTCTTGCAGTGGACAATATGTTTTACTATCCAATTAGACCTTATGAAGTAAAAGGGTTCCCTTGCATTGGAATTTAGTTTTATTTTAAGTCTAGTGAGCACAGATCATACAAGGTTTATAGTTTTTGCTAGTGAGTAACTAATGCCTTTTACGAAAAGTTTACAATATACAGAAGGGAACAAAGTTATGATATTATTATGGATATAAATATGCTCGTAAATTAACCTACCTTCAATATTCTTTGCTAGTACACCATCTGTAAGGATGACCACCCCAGCGTTCTGGAAGAAAAGTGGCTCCATTTAAAAAATACATTTTGTAAAAATTACCGATACGCTTGTAATATTTATTCTGTTTACTTTGAAGACGTCAGAAGATGTGTAGCCACCCAGGTCCATGCCCATACCGGGTAGATGAGCTTCGTTATTGCCTACAGAATGCATCAAGCCGCTAAAGCTTTCCACTTCTCGTTCAATCTAAAACAAAGAGGTCAGTTTAAGGAAATTAAAAACATTTCTGTAAGATGCTATTTTATTTCTATATAATGCTACAAATATGTCGCTTGATCCATTTATTGAAACTAGTATTTACTAGTTGATGATCAATATTTGGGTCGCTACGGCACAATACTAATGGTCGAAATATTGTAAATATGTCAAAGGTGCAGATTGTAGATTATTCGTGTGAAGTACATATGCCAAAACTTACCGAGTGCATATCAAGTCCATTTCCCAGGCCGTCAGCATTAGCTAAACCATTGGCGATTGCGTTAGTGTCTTCTCCAAGAACGGCTACTATAGACCCGGCTTCTCCCGACACTCGTAGCTCTACGAGGCTGTTTGGCTTTGGTGATGGTCCTGTAGTTGCCACTGGGGACAATGACACCTGCGAAAAAGAAGATTTTTAAATGGTTTTGGCCACTAAGGAACATTTCTAGGACCTCAATAATTAGGAATGTTTGCTTAGTGAAGAGTGTTGGTTGTAGTTCTATTCAGTACGGGTGCATCAAATGTATATGTAACGTTCCAACAGTACGCAGCCCAGCGCCATGCATGACGTGCCCTCACAATAAGTTGGATGACTTGTGTCGTGAGTAGAGGAAACATTCACATCACACGCACAATCACACCCAGAACCAGAAACATAAATGTACCTTGGGGTGAAAACTTGTTTCCATCGGGAATCAAATGATCGTAACAATGTTCTGCAAAAGATTGGGTTGCGGCGTTTACACGGCGCGGCGGTGGAGAGTAGGGTATTGTTTTGAGAGTTGAAGCGCCGTAACCACGCTAGCAATACGCAGTCCGGCGCTATGCTTAATGTCACAAATTGTTACGTTACATTGTAATGTTACCTTGTTCTGCAACAGGTTGCGTTGCGGTGCGTACACGGCGGAGGAGAGCAGCGTGTTGTTTTGAGCGTCGAGGCGCGGGTACCACGCTAGCAGTACGCAGCCTGGTGCCATGCGTGACGTCACCAACACTGTCACGTCAACACTGCGACGCGCTGGGTTTAGCTGAAATAGTATAATAGTGAAAATTTGGTTACAGTTAGCTTAGACGTAATTTTCGAGTCCTCTATCCAACACAATCACCCTTCATCTATAATTTAATAATTTACCTCCAACGTCTTCGCAAACAGAATGTCCCCTCTTCCTATGACAACATAGTGCACCAAGTCCATAGGTTCCGTTGCAGTGATCCTCGCTCTCATTTCGTCCCCACTGGAAGTCCCCTTGGTTAACATCTCTACAGTCAAGAACTGTCCATTATAATACTCGCTTCGTTGTACGTTTACCACTCGCTCCGTTACTTCTTTGTATTTTATCTGAAAATTTGAGGTTATGGTACCACATGACTCTATATATAAATTCACTATTTTTGTAACATGTAAGGGATAGTAAACGGAGTAGGTATATATCTAAATTGAGATTAATTAATAGACAATTTTCTTTTTTCTTGTACTTACCACTAAATTAAGAGTAGAGTTGACATGCGCAGCGTCAGGTACAAGCGTATAAGCAGCGAATCCTTTCTTCAGAGCCAGAGTGGTAACGTTGACGGGTGCACCATCGTCCCAGAGTCTTTCCACTGTCACGTCTCCGTCTGTTTCCATTATTTGTCCAGAAGAGTCTAATACTTCAATCTAGGAATAAATATTTTTGTGTGATTGAAATGATGTATTCGTAAAATCGTTTTATTTTTAGATGAAGTACAACACAAACATCGATTTTATTTGCTAACCCGGGTAGCCGTATTAATATACACATAGTTGTACGGTACGCTACGATGTGTGCAGATTTTATAGCACGCTTGTTACTTTGACTTTACAGAGATAGGTTCGCTATTATACAACAATCTCATACATACATACAAAAAGAAAACCTAAAGTAGAAACCGGAAGTTCGATAGTAGGCTATTTGTAATTTCTTGACCCATAGATACATGGTTATCATCAATACTATAGTCTGATCGTACCTTTTCTAATAGATAGATGCTTATACACATTAAAGGTTTATGTCATGGCTATGGCATAATAATCACCTCCTGTCATAAATTAAATTACATCCAGCGATTCATTTTACGATACCATTGTTACCAATAAAATTTACGACCTAAAACATTGAACGGTGACGGTCATAAACCAGCGAGTAAAATATTCTGGCCACCATATTATATCTCAAGTTAAAAGTAAGGTACCTAATGAGGTACCTAATGAGATAATGAGGTAATGACGAGAAATCCCAAATAATGTTTGCGATTTTTTTAGATTCCTGTGAATAAATATTTTATAATTTGTAGAGTTCTCAATCACTCTTATCATTACATCTACTAACCTGTACATTGAACGGCAAAGTTGGCTTGAAGTAACTCGGTGCTGACACCTTCAGTCTGTATGGAGTTCTTAGAAGTAGAATCCTGGATGACACATTCTGTCTAATCAACGTATCCTTTTCTTCCAAAACAGCTTCAACGACCAGAGGTCTAGCGGCATCTTCGGCCAAGTCCAGGTCTGTTTTGAGATCGAAGACCACCTCGGCTTGGCCGTTGATTTCGACTACCTTCCGAGCTGGGTTGGAGACCACGGGTTGGAGGAGACCGGAGAAGAAAACAGCGTAGGAGGATATTGTTAGCTCACCGCGGACAGGTAAGCCATTGTAGTGTCTAGAAGGAAATATATTGTTAATGTGTGGTGGTTTGCTAGGGCATAGAACATGAAGTTTTCACGGAGTTCCTTGCTTTTTTTTTTTTTTTTTCTTTGGAAGGTTCTCTATTCTTTGGAAGGTTCTCTATAAGAATTATATTTTCATTAAAATATAATTTATTTGTATGTAGCTGAATCTCTACATTAACTAAATATTTCAGTGTTATTTTCATTAATAAAGTAATATTAGTTTCATTTTTTTAAAAATGTGGTTATATGTCGCATTTGGTAATGATTTAGTTTGGATTATTGTACCATACATTTATTTTCCACCTTCGATCAGTTTGCATTCGGCACATGTTTTTTTTTCATGTTCGAATTACTAAAAAGAAGATACGTTTCAGTTGACCGCGAATGATACACACGTTACACGTACGTACGAATAGACATGTGATATAATAGGTCACAAAATATGTTTGGAGTCGGCATTTCAAGTAAGTTACATAACTATATGTATAAGTACATGGGTACCTACTCGTACCTATACACATTATTATATTTAAACTAACCATTTGCTTGTCCAAATCTGATTACAAAACATGGTATGTATAGGTAGGTATATGTATAACTTTTAAGAGTTGGACAGGCAATCTTCATTCACGATAGTATCTACTCTGAACAAAATTAACTATATCATAATAACTAAATTAACTTTTCATTTAGTCACGAATTAACGTCTTCAACAATCAATATTTTTTTACGTATTACGCAGCCGAGTCATCAGCCTACAAAATATAAACTGACAGGGCTTTGACTACGCCCACAAAGGCTTGTTTTTGCGCAAGCCGTAATTACATTCCATCGGAATCTAATAATGAGTTTCTTTTCTTGGATAGAAATATAATTTTCTCGCGGAAAATTGGTTCTTTGCTATTACTCATCCGATGGGAAAATTGTAATAAAAATTACTCCGCATATTGTTTTGGAATTATTGTTATGCAGCCATTGCAAAGGTTAAGTGTGTAGATGGTGTTTCTAATGTTAGGTGACATTTGAAAGTGTGATGGCATCGCGTAAAAATACAAGGTTAATTTGTTTTCAACCTTGTGCTTTTATGCAAAGCTATCATAAGTTTTTCATAATTTAATTTGAGTTCTATAAAAATAAACATTCTCACTTTGTGAACCAACTGCTGATTGTTCATAACTTTCTGATTTCCGTTTTCTCATTTTATCTACTAATAGACATGATTTTATCACCGTCAATATGGCTAGCAGTGACTTAAGTATTACTATCATAGACTATTTTATGAGAAAGTTAATAACGCAATTTTATTTACGGGCCCATTTTATGGATCTGTAAGTCCAATAGTGTAATTTTTTTAAAGGCATTCCTGGCCCTTGAGTATATTTAGCTTATTGTTTCCTGCCATTTTTATGATATCAATAGCTTCATCGTAGGCCTAAAAAGCATGTATGCCTGACTACTAAGTATGAAACGTGATTCAAGTTTTCAGTCTACATATGTAAGATGTTTTATCTATGCTCTAAGTAACACCTCTGACATAAGTTGGCCTAGACCTACTTATTTAGATTTTTGTCTTTGTTCCATGTGTCCCAAGGCTCTTCTTCATAATTTCTAAATACTGAAGCCATACATACTTGGCAGTAACATTGATGTTGATTCGTCCATCGCTGAACAGTATTTCTTTCGGCATATTCATCTCCATATGGAACTTGGGCAACACATAGTCCGCCACAAGAATCTTCTTGGAGTAGGTCTGCCCACGCGCCTCCACCTGCCAACCAATCATTATGAAATATTCTGAGGTCATCAGATGTAGGTAGATTTATCCGAGGTTGTCTATATTTTCCGGATATAATTATAGTTTTTGTTTTATGTAAATAAGTATTTGTTAGAGATTTTCTTTGGACGAACTGAAGCACATACATACACGATATTTGAATCAACGATATAATGTTAAAAACATCTTTTCCGCCATTTGGGTGTTCCGTCATGTTGAATTTAGAATGACGGCACACAACTAACAATTGTCATCCAAACTAAACGTAAATACAAAATTTCAGTTCAATCGATTGAAGATATCTGCTCCAAAATTTATTTACAAGATTCCACCCGGACAAATACATACATTGCAAGTTAAATAAAAGGTGTACTTTACGTGTAAGAACTTTGATCACTTTATTGGCGATAAGCACTGAAGTCTCAAAGTTCGTAAAACTTAAAATCCTCTTAAAAACACGTTTTATACGACTTCTAAATAAGAGTAGGTTTTCAACTTGTGGTGATATTTTGTCTGTTCCGTTCATGTCTCTGTAATATACTTTAAAAAAATTACAACGATGACTACGATAGACCTGTATGCATAATCACAGAAGTAGCTATTTTAAAATATGCTGTCTTCATATCAACATCCAGACAGCTATTGTAGCTGACCACAAAAAATAACAATACGCATAAACAAAAACATGCGCTTCAACAAAGAGCTTTATCTCACTAATCATTTTCTCAAGGAAGTGCATTAAAAAAAGCTTTATAAATGCCGTACTTAACTTGACAAGTTAATCAGTATTATGTCCAAGATATTGGATTATTTTTTACCTGTATAGTCCATTCTCCAAGTGATGGTTCATCAGCCAGGATCAGTTCTTCTGTGATGAGCCCGCGGTCCAGGGATACTCCAACCCATTGACGTATTGGAGATCCTCCAGCATCTAGTATGTTAACGTCAACTGCTCCAGACAGTGGTAGGAGGTACCTGAGGGATTAAGATCAGGATACTGGCATAAGATCGTCACAGAGAGTTCAAAGCTAAATATCCGCATGCTAATAAAGTTGTTTAGAAATGATCTAATGAAGTATCTCTATTGTTTCGAAGGGAATTTAGTATTTCATTTTTGGTAAGCAACGATGGTCGATATGATATTCGTTCTTATATTTCATCTGGTCGGACCAATCGGAAAGTATATTTCGCACCTTTCTCCCAAATTCCTTCAACTTGTCTAGTTCACAATACACCATATTACAGGCCTCGTGAGGTAGGTGGGTTATATCTACTGGTGTTATGTTGCTCGAGGTGAATGACTGCCTCGTAATCACACGTAATCTCACGCGCACGAACTCGAATCGTATCGGTGATGGTATCGAAATCGAAAGTGTCTTTGCTTTACTGATACTTGTGCCAGTGGTACTCACTGTGAGCAATCAGTGCGAGGCAATCATTTTCCTCATTCGGTGGAGCAATCAGAGCGAAGGATACACTGCCTAGTTTAGTCAAAGGTAGTTATGAGTATAATCTAAGACTAGGCATGACGACATTTTGCCTTCTCAGGTACCTATGAGAGCAAGGTATCTGTTCTGTTAATGAGTCAACGCGATGTATAACCGAATACAATACAATATAATGGCCTAATGGTTGCTAAAGCTTCTATTCGACAAATATTGATCGAAAGGCATACATTACCTGTATATAAAAGAGATCAATTAAAATGACGTCGTTTAGTAAAGCGGCGACTTACTTTCAATTGTAATAAAACACCAATCAGCAAGTAGATAGGTAGGATCGATTATGCTTAGTTTGATTGGCGATTATTGTCAACCCAAGAACCGCTGAAGCTTGAAATCCCATGGGTAATTAGCGGCGTAACATAAACTCACTTGTCCAAGGCGATGACCCTGAAGTGAATGGTGTCGCCGGGCTGATAGACGCGCTTGTCGGTCTGCACGAATACACAGAAGCTGCGAGGCTGGTAGGCTAATGGGGCGGATGACGAGAATAGCGGGCCCGAGGTGGACCGCGCTACTAATGCGTATTGCCCCGGCCCTGGATCGCCGATCTGTGGAAATAGTTATGAATTATCTGCCAATCGATTGATGGGATTGATCTCCGATTGATCTATGAAAGAAATGCACAAACAGGGTTAACTGATAACCATATAGTGCAAGTCCATATTTTATTGAAGTCGTTGAAAGTGTTACAGACGTTTTACAACATTGCCTATCTGTTCACCAAAGCTGACAATATTAGTCGGTATCCATTAATATCTGCTGGTAATATCATGAGACAATAATCAATCTACATAGTTTTGATTTGCTATAACCGCTAAACAAAATCATAGTTTTTTCAAGTATAACTATTTTATACTGGCCTGAGTCAGACAGATCCCTGATATCGTAGATTTTCGTGACTAACCCATTGAATACTGCAGTCACGTTTGTGCGGTTTTCATTGATTGCAATGTACTGATATTACTGTATTGGGTTACGAGTTTTCTGGGTGAATTGTTTTCCATTAGTTTTATGTTTCCTGTGTGGAAGCTTTCTTTTCGTTACTTTCAATAATTTGTAACTATTGTGGTTGGAAAATGATTCGTTCATCCGATATATACATTGAGTATTCTAGCGACGAAGTTGTTTACAGAATGACATTTGTCCAGGTTGACGCTAAGAATGGCTAATGTTTTACTTGGAATCATTTAAATGTATACAGCTGCTATCCATTTAATTCCACCTGCGAGGTGATGCATACAATTAAGAAGTAAATACTTATGAGTCATTGTATTTTAAAGCACCTTGTATTGACCCAAACATAAAAAACTGACCTCTAGTTCTATAATTCTGGAGGCTGCGGCCTGGACCTGCACTTCCCTTCCTTGCGTAAACTGTTCTCCATTAGCTCTTCTTCCCTCTACAGCCACGTAGAGCGTGTGTGCTCGGGACCCACCGGCTATAGCTACGCGGTATGATCCAAAAGGCCGGAGGATTCTTGGGCCCACTACTGATATACTGTGAAATTCAGTTTGTTGTTCATAGATCTAATATTATGATATAAAGAAGAATTTTGTAATATAATTTTGAGTTTTATAGACAAACTCACCTTTCTATAACAGTCGGAACAGCGAAGATTAGACAGCAAAACACAATTTTGTGTAACATTGTTCTGAAATAAAAATATTAGATACGAGTAAGCAAAATGAATCACATTCTAGGCAAGTTGTATGAAAATAATTTAATTTATGCACATATTTATCTACTTCACGATGAACAAAAGGAAGAAGAAATAATGTTTCCTTACTTTGTTACCACAAGTGTTTATATTCCATGAAGGGAACTTTACTAACCTTCGGAACAGTCATGCTCTATATGGCGCCTATTAAGTTTCGTACTTGCTATCTACCGATTAAAATTTTTCATTTAAATCGGTACATAGCAAGTAGGATTAGAAGGAAGGCTATCCTAATTAAAACTGAATGATTAATTATGCTTTTTAATTAATCTATAGTACGTCACTTTAAAATGTTACGGATTTTTGTTCTGCTTTCTCTACTTTCAAATTTCAAACATTCCGTACATAATAGAGTTTCATAATGATGTGGGTAGTTCATGCCTACTCAAGTCCATTCTTAACAATACATATCATGAAGATAAAATATTTGTTTTTAATTAACTGGAATATGGAAAACACAGTATCTTATTTAAATATACAGTAATACATTCCTTGCAATTGATTCACACATTGTGGTAGAGTCGTGGGTGAAACATTATGTATATCAAATTTATGTGTTTACGTTTAGCTCACCGTCCTTGTATGCAGGTACATACTTATTACATATGTGTCTGACTCACTGTGTCAACATTTCGCGTAGGCGGAACAGCCTTTTCGATTCAATATATGGTCAAACAACATTGACTAAATTTACAAGGAAATGATGCGAAAAATATTGTAAAGTCAGTGAATGAAACGTGAAATAATCGACAACTCTAGAAATGAGTTATTATGAAATTGCTAAAGAAAGCAAACTGGAAGTGGTAAACTCATGCGACCGCAGAAGCTCAACGAGAAATAAGTAAACTGCGGTAACTTTCTCTATATGTACAAACTATTCCTACACAAGACAACAAAACAATCTCTGCACTAGCATCGAGACTTCTATTATTTGAAAACATTCAATACTTTACCCAAATTATTCATTTAAAAATTGACCCATGAATTCACATATTAGTATTTAATGTAATTATATAAATAACGTTATATATATCACATAAGCTGTTTCTTGATGTTATTTAAACTCTAGATCCTCGACTTTATAAATAGAGATTACGCTATCACTGTTGCGACATAATCCGCCGGGCTAGTCTCACCTGTCGGACACTTCAGTTATACACAATACTTAATTTACTCGAAACTTAACACTATATCACAGATCGTTACATTCGGGTGCACATAGTTCGTTTGTCGAAGCGCGATACGGTCCGCGCGAGTTGCACTGTAGAAGCAGACTGGTGGTGGCGGCGCCTACGCACGCTGGTGGGGCGCCGCAAAGCCTTGCGAAAATCGCAGCAGTTGGTACCAGCCAGTACTTACTCGTAGCTAAACTGTGCGTGATTTCTGAACCGAACGTACATGTGAAACAGATAAATTCTATGCTTCTTGATACCGAGGAACTACTATACATTTCATAAACATTCAATTGTTTCCTTGGTGTTGTATCAATAGGACCGTATCTCTATATTTATCAATACAAAACGGGACAAAAGGAAAATTATCAAGAAACGCATTGTTATGATAACACGTTAGCGAGCTTGCGTGACCACTTTTTAAACCGATCAGTTTGTTCATTGATAAAGTGCACGCATTGATTTGGAGGTGATTATTGTAGCTCGTGTAGTAAGTTATCTTCTAGAACGAACGTAGTCTTACCAAATCCTGTAAAAAGCAATTTCTTAACAGGTATTTGGTATAGATCGGATTCAACGGCATAAGGCATTCCATTAAAATAAGTAGCTAAATTTTAGGCAGCAGTAGGTAAATTAAAGGCAATAAAGTACTTTATTTATCATTTCGTATTCTGTCTTCAAAAATAAACCAGTCCTTAAATTCTGACTAGTGATTCAATTCTTCTAAAATTAAGTACATATAAATAAGTGGTTCTCATTCTTTGGTAATGTGGTTCTGTTGTAAGACTTGTAAGCGACTGGTTGTTTATCGCATACGTTTGCCCACATCACCGATGGCAGATACGCGATGCGAGTGCAGCGCATTCCTAGGAACCAGTTTCAGCAATCCGGCACAATGGTCGGGTTGTCTTTGAACCTAACAGTTTTATGTGCAGCTTATAGACAGACCCTGTACTAGGTACTATAACACGAAAAGACGTTTAAACAAACGAGTCAAATTGGTAAGAGATCATTAATTTCGGCCTGATGACTTTATTTATATGTATCATTTTCAGAATGTTTTATTTGCACCAACTCAATCAAAGTCAAATGACTTTAAAGACTATAAATATGTTAGGGCGTGGTTTTGGTCTATTTTTTGTTACAAGTAAGAAGCTACGAATAAATTATGTAAGAAGGTGCCTATTATGCAACTGTTGTGAAGCAATACGAATATTCATATTAAATCAATTTGATGAGATGCGTTATACATTTAGCACGTCTACTTCTGGCCGAAATGACGAGCGCGACCTCTAGGCTTTGGGCAGAAGTCACTATCAAAACCTGTTTTGAATTCCTAAAAAGGTCTAACTGGTTTTAGTAAAATATTCTGTCATGTTTTTGGCGAAATATAAAAACATAAGCTTTGAAACCAGTTGACAATAATTGAAATACATGCAAAGCTTAAATAATTAAACGCAAGCAAAGCCTAAAAAAAAACGACTTCACCGCTTTATCTTCGGAACTTTGATCAGATTAGATGTACTAAACACGCATTATTGACGATATTTCAAGAATTACTGATCAGATCTTGATCAAATTTCAATGGGACCACAAGAAAAGCACCAGCTTTCAAATAATAAAATAGTCATCTAAATTAGCTCACAACGAAAGAAGTTATGAGGTAACTTTTGAAGTCGGTTAAAAACGAGAACATCGTCAATGTAGTGCACAGAATACGCATTATTGATGATATTTCAAGAACTACTGATCAGATCTTGATCAAATTTAAATGGGACCAATTGTATAGCAACATCTTTAAAAAAAGAAAAAAAATTCGTAATCCTTTCACGTGGAAAGAAGTTATGAAAAACACATAAAACACAAAAACACATAAAAAAAATACAGTGTACTTGAGTACCTTTTTGGGAAGTCGGTAAAAAAACCGACTTCATCGAAAACCGATATTTCGGTTTTGGCTTGACTGATTTCGGTAAAATGAATATGGGAACACCTCTGAAGTATGCTCTACCAAACAAAAAAAAACATCAAAATCGATTCAGGATTGGCGGAGATATCGCGTAACATACATAAAAATAATTAAACGCAAGCAAAGATTAAAAAAACCGACTTCACCGCTTTATATAACTTTGATCAGATTAGATGTACTAAACACGCATTATTGACGATATTAAGAACTACTTATCAGATCTTGATCAAATTTCAATGGGATGACATGAAAAGCACCAGCTAAAAAAATAATCATCAAAATCGCCTCACAACGAAAGAAGTTATGAGGTACAGAAGTTATGAGAACATCGTCAAAGTAGTCCACAAAATAGGCATTACTGGCGATATTTCAAGAACTACTGATCAGATCTTGATCAAATTTAAATGAGACCAATTAGAAAGCAACATCTTTCGCAAAAAAATTCGATATCGGCTCACGTGAAGAGAAGTTACAAGGTAACACACATTAAAAAAAAATACAGTTTTGGGAAGTCGGTATAAAAAACATACAATCGAATTGAGAACCTCCTTTTTTGAAGTCGGTTGAAAACAAGATAGAAGTTTAGGTGTATTATAATTGTTTCTTTTTCGAATTCCAACTGAAGTTTGTCTTTATGTGTAGTAGTAGGTACTTAAATTATTATTGTCGTTAGAAGTAAGTACCTTACTATAGTAATATAATGTGTGCATAATTATATAATTATGCACACATTATATTACTATAGTAACATATGTTCAATAGATATTAATTATAAATGTAATAAATAGCCTTACTCGCAGGTTATTTTTCAAGTTAAAAATTAATTAACAAAATGGTATTACAGCTTTATGGTTTTTATTACTATGGAATAAGTACCTATATTAGTACTACTTAGTACCTAGACAAAAAGTTACTACGTAGAATGGTTGTATTTAATTAAAGTTCTTAGTCAGCAAGAAAAGAATCAATGGGACAAATATTGGTAGATGTGGAACCAGGAGGAGTAGAGGACATTGACACCTGCGCTTGGCTCAAGGTAGTTTCCTTAGCATGAAGCTGAGCGGCCAAGGTGGCATTGTCTGCCAAAGCAGCTGCTAGAGCTTTCTCCAGTTTCTCGGTTCCAGCTCGTTCAGCTTCTAGAGCTGCCCGGACTTCGGCTAGAGACTCTGAATCAGGATTGTAGGGCGTTTCTACTTTGGAAGAGTTCTCATGCTCTAAACGTAATTTCAGTTCGGTGACTTTGGATGATAGTTTCGATATTTCTGCTGCAAATACAAAATAAGTAACTGTTAATACTATTAATAAATCAAAAGATGCAAACCAAAATATGTATGAATCTTTTGATTTATTTGTAAATGGTGTATCTTCACACACACACAACTTGACACAACCAGTAACTGCTAACGGTTTGTGGATGTGTCAGCTGCAGCTCTATCGTGATATATTGCAGTTTTGGTGGTGGTCAGACTCTAAATTCTCTTCTTCTCTTAAATAATGTTTTGGTGTGGTTAGTGTTTGTAATATCTTTATCGCGTATCTCTGCATGAAAACCCTCAACGAACGCGGGTATAATTGCACACTGTAACCTTACATTACTTACAGCTCCCTCGTGATCTTCTTTGGGTAATTACATAGTGGAACTTCTTACTTGAGTATGTTTGTACAATCTAGGAGTGAAGACTCCCAAATTGTACTTATCAGGAAACAGACTACCTTACTACACCTGGTACCTTACCTTCAGCTGCGGTTGTGGTCAAACCACCAATCACATTTCACAAATATTATAAATTCGGAAGTTTGTGTGTTAGTATGTTTCTCTTTCTCTCTTCACGCTGT
Organism: Lomographa bimaculata; assembly: GCA_948107665.1. Taxonomy (NCBI): domain Eukaryota; kingdom Metazoa; phylum Arthropoda; class Insecta; order Lepidoptera; family Geometridae; genus Lomographa; species Lomographa bimaculata. Next base: position 11,411,917 of record OX403587.1, on the reverse strand, counting down.
AACGATGGAGGGATTTGGATGAAATTTTGAAATACATAGCTTAAACCCAGGATTAACACATAAGCAACATTTTAACCTAAACGCCGCGAGGCACGGCTAGTAAAAAATAAAGAATAAAATAGTATAAATGTAACCGTTAGCTTCTTGAAGCTCCCTCGTGGTATTGTGCAGCTCGGCGGCTGCGAGGCGGCGTTCGCGCGCATGCGCGGCTGCGGCCAAGCGCGCTCGCTCGCGTATCTCGGTACCGCCCGCTGCGCACCTCTCTACCCGCCGCAACTCGCTCTCTAGGTGAGACCCCTCTCTACCGAAATGTGTGCTATTATTTATTAGGAACACCTACGGGTTAAGCTTATATTTAAAAACAGAAACTACTGGTCCTCACGCTAGAAACAAAATGTTTTGCTATATAAACGCAAGCATAACTTTACACGTATTGTTACACAAAAAGCAGATACATAAGAGTAAAAATTATTTCGACGACTAAGTGTAACCAAAGAAATTGCTACTAAGCAGCCGCTTCGCCGAGCTCACGCTTATGCAAAACAAGTCATATTTATTATTAAACGTAAAACATAAACGCTTTCACACTCACAGCTCCACACTAAGTTCGATGACTTGTATCGGGGGTGCCAGAAATATTCACATCACACACAATCACACCCAGGACTAGAAGTACAAATTTCCCTTAAGGAGCAAACTTGTGTTTCCACCGGGAATTTAACCCGATATCCAATGCTTAGAAGGCAAACTAAGCCAACGGGCAGTTCAGAACAAAGATTATTGAAGAGTTATATTAAACGATATCATCATCATCAGCCAATTTTGTTTGCAGTGCTAGAACTCGGGGTTTTCCTTCAAAGTGCATGGGACATCGCCAAGTCGACTATTCTGGCCCAGTGCGGGTCGGTTGGAGGATATATTATGTCCTTAAATTTTGTGATTCTTACAATGGACATGTTAGTTTTCTTACAATAGTCATTGTTATTACAGCGAATGTAAATTCTACCCTTTTCTTGAGAAAATCCATGGGGCATGGATGGGCCAAGCAAGATTCGAACCAGGATGCAAAGGATTTATAGTCGCTCGAGATGCCACACTCGTATTGACGATTTTCTCGTAGGAAAATTATCACGCGTTGCCCAGTTGATATATGAAAATAGTATAATTTTCTTACCTTCGGGCTTCTTCAGTAGCTGCTATGATGCGCTCTTGCAATTCTGTATATTGCCTATGTAGGGAGGCTTGGGTCGATTGCAGCGGTCTGAGCTGCTGCAACTCTCTCTCCAATGTTTTTATTTGGCCATTCATCTCAGCACCTTTTTCCTCTAACATAGTGCGATGGCGCTCCTAGAAATAAGCCTAGATATATAACAATAATATTTGTATCTGCATTTGTGTGTGAAGATATGTGCTATTGTAGGAATTACAAGGCATGCTAGCGCTGCTCTGAGACTCAAAATAAGTTATTCTATTAACTATTTAAAACATGTATGAACCTAATTATAAAGTTCCTTCTACCTGCACCTTACCTTACCTCTAACATACTTGTCTAATAGAAGATAGGTACCCACCTGTTCACTTTACACCTGCAGTGAACAGTTCGGGGACCAAAGATGCGCACAATGAGTTCCACTCCGCTTACGGATGGTAAACGTAGAAGCGGAGCGCTTCGAGCGAGTTGGAGGTATTTCAATTATAAATTCATGACGTTTAACCGTTTGTTTCGTCCTTAGATTGCAAAAAAGGCATGGAGGACTTATCAAATTCCTGCGCAAGCTTTCAAAAATGTAAGCGACAGAATACCTATGAACTTGCTACCTTACACGTAGTTGCCTGAGACTGTAATTTGGACTCGACTAGCATCATTCATTCTCTTGGTTCACCAGTCAATGGATTCAAGAAAGAACGTCAGCCTTCATATTCTTAAACTATAGTTACCTACTGTTAGGTCTAGCTGCATCTTTAGCCCTGTTATTTGGTCATAAGCCGCGGCCAGCTCCGAGGCAGCCTGCGTGGCTCCCGCGGTGGCAGCCGCGGCGCCGTTACGCGCCTCTGCCGCGGCGCGCTCGGCCGCCGCTAACGCTGCCTCGGCGGTCTCGGCGCGGGTTGCCTCGGTACGGACTGCCTCGCGCAGACGACTTTCCGACGTCTATAATGAATACTTACTCAGAACTTCATTGTTTATTGGTAAAAGCCCGGACCCGTATTAATCAGGATAAAAAGTAGCGTAAGTGTTTAATGATCCTTTTTTATTATGATTAATAATGAAGTGTTAAATCACTACATACTTAGTAGGTACCTATATACATACAAATTTCTTTCGCATTTACATTTGTGCACATGAATTGCATTGCAAGAGTTAATATTTTTCTACCGACTTCACAAGAAAGGAGGCGGTACTCAAGTGAACTGTTTTTTTTAATGTGTGTCCTCATAACTTCTGTCCACGTAAACCGATTTCAAATTTTGTTTTTTTAGTTTGAAAGATGTTGCTTTCCAATTGGTCCCATTTAAATTTGATCAAGATCTGATCAGTAGTTCTTGAAATATCGTCAATAATGCGTAGGTATTCTGTGGACTACATTGACGATGTTCTCGTTTTTAACCGACTTCAAAAGTTACCTCATAACTTCTTTTTTTTTTTTTCCTTAGTTTTGGCTTCGCAATCTTATGCATTTAGCCAGTGTCAAGTGATAATATATTTCAAGTGTATTTCATATTATAGGTCCTAGTCACAAGTCACAGTCAAAGTCATGTAAAAGAGTCAAGGTCCAGGCGTAGTCAAGTCATGCCCTAGTAAAGTGGTAGAAACTTTACTAGAACTTCTATTGGAGTTTTGGAGCGAAGGTTAAAATCACATTTTTCAACTTTGTATGATTTGCCTACACTTATGCACGTTCACTAAGTATTAACGGTTAATAATCCACAATTATTACACATTAACACTCGAAGAATCACAGGTTTTGGAAAATTTTACAAAATCAACAACGCCATTTTTTCACTTTCGCGGCAAAACTCCTCATAACTTCTTTTGTTGTGAGCCGATTTTGATGATTATTTTTTATTTGAAATCTGGTGCTTTTCATGTGTTCCCATTGAAATTTAATCAAGATCTAATCTCTAGTTTTTGAGTTGTCGTCTATAATGCGTATTTAATAAATTAAATGTGATCAAGGTTCCGAAGATAAAGCGGTGAAGTCGGTTTTTTTTAAGCTTTGCTTCCGTTTAATTACAAAAAAACTTTCACACTCAACCCCATGCTAAGGTCCAAGACTTGACGTGTCTTGGTTGTCGGAAACATTCACATCACACACACACACAAACCACATGCAGAATCAGAAATACGATTTGTCTTCGTAAAAAAAACTTGTAGTACCTATTTCTACATGGAATCGAACTTAATAAGTACCGACTTAGAAGGTGGACATGCAACCAACTATACGCATACGGACTAAACACTAATTGACCAATTAGTGTTTTATGTTTGTATTAAATAGAACATATTATATTTTATCTATATCATCTGTCGGATTTCGTACGTCCGTTTCCAAAGAGCTACCGGCTACTTTAAAATCCGCTAACTTCATGAACAGCCCAGGCGATTAATTTAATGCTAATATATTTTGATCGATAGCGTGATAAGCAGCCGTAGCTGTTTAATTTTAACCATTTGGCAGCGACACTTTACTTACAGTTAATGAACGAAATTCTCCAATCAGCTCTAGAAATTGATATTCCAACGACTCAAATTCTGTAAATGTGCCCATTGTTAATTTGCCTTTATATACTAAAAAGAATAGTTTTAAGAATCTATACTTAAGTACCTACACAACAATATATCGCTAAACTAAGCATTAAGCAAGCAGGGTTTTAACAAATTACCGGCATATCTTTTCTATAAAAGCGCGGGAATTCAAAGGTCTTAACTTTTCTTTTTAACTTGTTGGCTTCGAAGCGTTGCGCTATGCGTCAAATGATATGAGATGAGAAGTATATTTGTGACTCAATACATACATGATAGATTAGCAAAATAAAGTAAACAATAATAAGTCCAATAATAGATTCCTCACTCGCTAATACGATTTGTTATTTCTATTGGAAAAATTGAAATCTGTCAATTTTCATGGCGCTCTAACTCAAGCAGACAGTCTGCGAGGGGAATATTAAAGAAGGGGGAGTAATGTTTTTCCACAGGGTGGATCTCAATGTATAAAAGGAGCTGGTAATAGTTTATGGTCCTCATTCTTGTTGCAACCTTTTTAGAATTGGTAAGTTTTTTTTGTGTTTCTTCATCTGCTTTCTTTTTATGAACCTATAGGTAGGTTTATCATCGGAGCGTGCATTTAAACATTCTCTTTGTACGCCACGTTCAAATAAATGTTTTTTATAATTTTTTTTCGTATATAGTGGAAATTAAAATGCCTGTTTGTAATTTTAGTGTTAACGTTTAATGTTCATAATTAAATAAATAGATTTTATGCTCTTAATCGATTATTAACGTATTACATTAACGAAAATAATATTTATTTCATTACAAAATTACATTTCATGTCAAAAAATATATATATATATATTTATTTAAATTAGCTTCGCAATCTTGTGCATTTAGCCAGTGTCAAATAATAACATAATATTTCAAGTGTTTTTCATATTAAAAATACTAGGCACAAGTCACAGTCAAAGTTAAGTAAAAAAATCAAGGTCCAGTCTTAATCAAGTCATGCCCTAGTAAAGTGGTAAAACTCGACTAGAACTTCTATTGGAGTTTTGGAACGAAGGCGAAAATCACGTTTTTCTACTTTGTAGATATCATTAAAATTTGCCTACACTTATGCACGTTTACTAAGTATTAACGGTTAATAAATCCACCGTTAATAAAGATTACCACTCAAAAATTACAGATTTTTTAAAATTATACAAAATCAACGCCATTTTTTCACTTTCGCCCCAAAAAGCCAAAATGCGAACAGCAATTATGCACGTTTTCTTTTACGTCTACAATCCAATCATGGCTGCCGAAAGGGAAAGTTGACCAATCATTAACATCAAACATCTGAAAACTGATGTCACGTATCAATCTGGCCAATAGCGTTCGTTTTGCTATTTTGAATTATCCGTGCATTTTCATCACTTTTTAAATTAAAATTCCTAATTAAAAAGAGTCTAATTAAGTAAAAAATGTTACCTATTTGTGTATAAAGATAGGAAACAATATTTAACTTACATTTAAATTTAATGCCAATTCCCTATTATAATAACTGTTAAGTAGGTATTTGTGTAAGCGAATAATTGTCAATGTCTGACACAAGATATCTGAGAAACGGATTTTGATGAATTTTGATTATGAAAATAGTCGACACCTAAAATTTATTCACTCATTTCAGTGACTTGTTATCTGATTTTATTTCAAACTTATATTACAGGACATTAGCAGCAGCCAACATGCGAATCATAACGACTATGGCTCTCGGGACGACCCTCGTCATAGCGATCCTTCTGCGATATTGCGAGGGCGCAAGCCTTCGCTTCTCCATGCCAGAAGATGAGGAAGACTTCCGACTGCGCCCGATGTACCGAGACTACGGACTCATCAGGAGCCGGCCAATCCGAGCAGACGATGTATTCGACGACTACGGACACCTGCGTTTCGGTCGCTCTGACGACTGACACTCGCTAACCCCAGCCAAACGACCACACCGTAGGGCAACCCGCGGAAAACCGTGCTAATGTAATGGTACTCAAATAAAATATGATTATCTGAAAATGCAAGTTCTTTGACGTGAAATATAAAAGGCTGGTATATATTTCACATCACCGTATTGTAAGAATATATTCTAATTCTATTTAAAATAGTATAAGTTGAACTATCTGTACTTATCTTATATATAGAGGCTCTATCGTACTTACATTGTATGGCCGCGGTGAAAGGTCCCATGTTTTATAGATGCTTTAATATTTATAATGCTAGAGGAGATAAATTAAAACTTCAATATATTGAAATGAATGTAATATTATAATAAATACATTTTACAACAGTTATTTTATTGCAATAATGTTATATATTTTTAATATCTTAATGCACTGGGATCGAACGACTTCTTGTGTTACAAACATCATCGCTAACAACATCATTTTAATAGTAGGTACTATTTCTCATATAACAATTTAATATCCTTTGAACTATCATCCGATAAGGCATGTTTTCTATGTTCCTTATTTAAACCTTTTCTCTTGAAGCAAGCTTAAAGAAAATACTAAAATTACAATCTATGCACAACATGTATGTAAATTGTACTATATAATCAGATTATTTCGTTGTACCATTGAAATGCTTTCCACAATAAAGATCTTGTTAGAGATGTACCTATGTATGTTCAAATGTTCTTTTCTGTATTCTATACTCTGTATGTAGTCAACTACAATAATAGTTATATAAGCAGTTGCCGTTGTCAAAATACTAGAATGATATTTATATTATCGTTCTGTCATATAGTGGGTACATTTTCATTCAAAATATATTTTGCATCTCGATGAGACGCCAGCGCAAGTTATCGTAACTTACTATAACATTAGGCACACATAATATCACTACTCTATATTAAATCAATATGAGACTAGTTAGTTCGTTCCCTAACCTAAGTTATAATTTATTTAACTATTTATTATAATTATAATCTTAACACACAATAAATGGTTAATTGTACTTGGTGATAATGAAGCGTATTGGAGAGAAATTCTTTGAAATTACAATTTTAGTCATTTATAATTTATTTACCATTTAAAACAATATTCGCATAAATAAAATATAGAATATAATGCATACACATGAATTTACAATTTAATTATTATATAATAGATGCCCTTTGTGTGATTGACCATGCAATGAATGTGTTATACACTTTTAGATGAGTATTGGAAAGTAAATAGTTTTTGACAGTAGATGAAGAATTCAGATGATGTCTTTCTTCTGCGTGCTTCCAAGTAGAGCCTGGAAATAAATATAACACATTTTACTATAAAAGTTCTCGTGAGCTTGAGACATAATATGTAGGTAGGTAGATATCATCTGACGCCCTCTTTATTTATGATTGATGCTCTCGCGCTATAGTTTGAGTATTCTTATATTAGGTTTATAAAAACGTGACAATAATGCCTGTTTCCTTCTGGTCGCATTAGGTTGACATATTTTGTAACAAGGTAGTAGAACTTCTTCCAAGTCCGTCTGGTCCAGTACCACGTTTTGCCTTACAGCTCCGCACTAACTGTTCTCGGCTGACAGAGCGAGTTGCCAGTGCAATTACTGGGCATAATATATGTAACTCTCAGTTAGATGAGCACATGGATATCCCACGCAGATTATCATATCATAGGGCGTGTCGCTTACCATCAGACCAGAGTCTTGTTGTTGTTTCATAAGTAGCATTTATAAAAAAGGTATGCGAAGTAAGTCGAAGCGTTTCGCTTCTGCGTTCATCATCCGTATAGCAAAGGAGTGGAACTCATTGTCTGCATCTTTGTTCCCCGAACGGTATAATCTGGCAGTCTTCAGTCTCAAACGAATAGGTATCTTCTAGGCAAGTATGTCACATCTTCGGCCGCATCATCTCTTTTCAGCATGACTACGAGGATATAGATATCCTCGTCATTGTTCTACACCTCCTAGAGTTGGGTTTGAATGAAATAATTAAACATAAATTTAAACTTTTTTAACAGTGTTAAATTTTGTTCGTCATTACACAGTGATTGATTTCACTTAATGGACACATTATACTATAATATCACTTCTTCTTTCTTAATTTCACACAATTAGAAAAATAATGACCTTATTGACAAAATTGACGATGGCAGTAGCGGGTTGCTCCGGCTCGAGCTCGGCGAACACGTGGCACTGGTTGTCGGCACCCGACGACGAACGAGCCACGAATGCGAATATTCTCCTGTTGGGGACAAACAATTTGCTGTTAAGAACTGGCTGCACTTCGGTCTGAACACGATTGTCATCACAGGCGATTATAGAGCGTATGTTGTAGCTTAAAGAGGCGCGTTCGGCAGAGTAAAAGTATAGCGGTAAAACAGGGTCGCGCGTGTCATTCTGAGATTTAAGGGTTTTTCGCACAGGGTCTTAGGCAAACATAACACTAGCTGACTATGTTGAGCCTAGTCAGCTAGTGTTTCATGATCTTTGCGTTAATTATGACTAAAAGAGTGTTTGTACCACCATGGGGCTTATATATTTGCATGAAAATAATCAATACGTGCATTTACAAACATTCCCGAGTCCCTGACGCACTACAATAGCACGACACACAAATCTGTTTGTTTGGGAGTTATAAAGCGACAGTAAACGAAGCTATAGGTGTCGCCCTCGTTATTCGATTTCGAGCCATGGCCCATGGCCACGGGATAAAGTCTCGCTCCGAGTGTAGTTTTTTCCTTTTTCGTATTACTTTAGTTCTGCTTATCAGGTCTCTTTATAATAAGTATTAGTACCTATTATAAAGAGAAAATGTGGCAATTTTAGACTCTTCGGGTGTAGTGGTTCTAAACTATTCTGGTAGATGGCGCCACGCGTCCCCCTATAAACCTTAATAATAAGAAAAAGATATATTCTTTACTTGTAGCTCAGTGGTTCGAGCGATAGGACATGAAACCCATTGGCACTATTTTGGTTCTGCGTGGTATATTTTATAAGAACAAAAATGCAACAAGATGATTTTTAGAAACTAAAACTCGACTACTAGTTACCTACTAAAAGAGTTTTTTTTAGTTAAGCATCGAAAAAAAAATTACTTTAATAGTATTCTCGATGGTAAAATTTTTTTTTTATTTGTTCGCTACATTATGGAATTCCATCAACGAGTAAATTAAAAAGAAATCCTTCATCATCGACTTTCGTTCAGTACCATAAATTTAGTTTTTAATTTAGCCAGTGTCAACTGATAGAAAATGTCAAGTGTATTTCATAATAAAAATCCTAGTTACAAGTTATAGTCAAAGTCAAGTAAAAGAGTCAAGGTCCAGTCATAGTCAACTCATGCCCTAATAAAGTGGTAGAAACTTTACTAGTACTTCTATTGGAGTTTACGAGCGTAAAATCACATTTTTCAATCTTCGTATGATTTGCCTTAATTTATGCACGTTTAATAAGTACTAACGACTAATAATCCACCAATATTACACATTAACACTAGAAGAATGTCAAGTTTTGGGATACAAAATCGACGACATTTTTTTCACTTTCGCGCCTAAAACTCCTGTTATTGTTTTATAAAAATATCTAAAATCAAAATCGTTTATTCACATGGGCCCCAAAGAGGCACGCATGAAAGTTAATGACTCTACTGACAGATTCGCAAAATAACAGCCATCTCGAGATACCGTACATATTACAATCGGTATATTACCTCATTTGGACGATGTAGTTTGAAGTTGACGAACGAGCATACATAGATTATGTATCTGTATGTTCATACAATACTAACATACGGTGCAAAAATCTTAAAACTCCATTTCGCTTCGCTGTACTCGAGTATAAATAAGAGTGTTCTTACTTTTCAGTGGTAGCGCCGTTGTCTTTGTGCGGGTACCGGCGCTCGTCCGGGTCTATTCCAGCGTAGGAGACGCCGCTGGCGGGGTAGTGGCGCCGGAAGAACAGCTTGCGCGCCGCATCCGTTAGAGTGATGCCTCCGCCGAACACCTTGAAATGCACCACGTGGGCTGGACCCTGGATAACAAAAATATTTGTTTTATACATCTACTAACGCCTCCAACTGTGGACCATATAAATGAGCCTAAAATCGCGCTACGATCTACGAAGACGGTTTTGATGGGGGTTTCTCTACTAGATCGAATCAGGAATGAGGAGATCCGTAGAAGAACGAAAGTCACACACGTTTGCAGAACTGATAGCCGATGGAATCGAATGGGTCTCGAACGAAGGCCACGGATTGGCAATATTTGAACACATATTGAACGTCGCTGGAATACGCTGAACGCATGCCGCTTCCAACCGTTCTTTTTGGATCTAATGTATGGGGGAGGCCTAGACAAGATATCCTGTAGTGAACTTCTTACGGCTGAGGTAATGATAAATATGAATACTAGCCATTATAATACTAATATTATAACACTGGCAGAGCTGAGACAACTCAATAATATCATATGGCTAAACATATAATGCCTAAATTTCATTCTCAGAGCAATCCTATTTGCTTTGTAATTTCAAACAAATAAGTTCAGTAAATTTTAAGCGATTGCAAACATGCAAACAGGTTCAATCTTTCGCAATAAAAACAAAGTAAAACTTACAAGGCACAGAAATAAACTATACCTTCTTCTGCAGCAGGATGCTGACGGCACGTTTGACGGCGGCGGGACCAGTCAATGCCTCGGTGTTCTCTGAACCAAGCAAAAGCACGTGGCACGCCGCGCCTGTCGCTAGCAAGGCTCGGGCGGCGGCATTGGTGTTACCGCCTGCCCATGGATCCCTGGATAACGGAAAGATCAAGTTAGTATCGATTCAATTGTTACACACTTTGTTTACACATTTGCTCGAAATTCTACCGCTACACGTAAACACTGCCGCGCTTAGATAGATCCACGCAGGACCAAGTTGTTCAAAAATATGCAGTAATTTTTTGTATAGGTTTGCCTGTCTATTTTTTACAAGAACAAAAGAAGAGTTGCACTAAAGACTAAAAGCGGATAGTATCACATGGTGATAAAAATATGGGCTTGCTCACTTAGCCGAATATTTATTGGTAAAGTTTATTGTTATGCCACGTGGTAAATAGACGGAATGATATTCCCTGCCAATGTCATTCCGTCTACTACAAACTAGCATCACGATTCGCTATATCTAATTTAGCTACTAAACACGGGTTCGATAGCTGATCCTCACAATCGAATCCCCTTGTCACCGTTTCTATGAAGTAGTGTCGCAAACGCCGCCGCAAAGATTGTGCAAGGGTATGCATCAAGCACGATGACCAAAAGGAAAGTAGAAAGCGATGCTATGGACTCTCACCTGTCCGGAAGTCGAAGCGGCACGGGCAGGGCTAGTGGCGTCACTGTGTGTTGGTATACCAGTGCAGAAAGCGAACTGAATACTGGTTCGTCAGCGCAGCCCCTCAATCGGACCCCTCTCGCCGCGGGCTCTATGAGGAAGTGTCGCACGCCGCCGCCGGCGCTGCCCGCGCGCACCGCGAGCCCGAACGCGCCGGGGAACGAGTTAGAGTCGCGCACGATGAATGAACCTTCTTCTAGCGGCTGCAGCGCTGTTATGGCTGTGGAAGATAGATGGACACAGTGTAGTTATTATGTACAACTTGGGATATAAAATTGCAAATTGCAAGTGTCCTAATTCAGGCACATAATAAATAATTTATTAAGGCTCTAGTGCCGGTTAGTGATCATTCAGTATTCATTTCAGGGCTGCTTTCGTGTTCTCTGCCATCATTATTATCTTTAGTTATAAACCGCTCCTCGTCCATAATATTTTAAACGCAAACAAAAGTTAAAAAAAAGATGATTGAGGATAACTCAAAACTACAGGTCAGATCTTGATCAAATTTAAATGAGACCACATGGGTAGCACCAGCTTTCAAATATAAAATAATTTTCCAAATCGGTTCAGGCAACTTCGAGTAATCAGTGAACATATGTTAAAAAAGATTCGGACGAATTGAGAACCTCCTCCTTTTGTGAAGTAGGTTGAAAAGGCTACTGACCATCGTCTCTGGAGATGTTGGGCTTGTACCAGTAGTGGCTGGTGTCGCGCGCGAACCGCTCGCGGTCGGGCGCCACGTGGTGCGGCTCCGTGCCGGAGGAGGCGCTCGACCGGCGGGACACCACGCCGATGCCGTTTAATGTTCGATATTCGGACTCGGGGCTGCTTTCGCGTTCTTTTCTGAAGGACAAAAGGCATTAGAGTTAAGTATCTCACAAACAGAGCAACACTTTTGTGCCAATTTTCCTTCAAGTAGGTCTGATCTGGTCATCTAACTACGATTGTTCGAATTGATGCGACGTCGATACGGCAGTCGATCGGTTGAAAGTTCTTCAATTCGATGATTCATAAGAAAAGAAAATCTTTAGATTTCGGCATCGATGTAACGATAATCGTTGCCCGGAATAGACCCTCTGGTTTCACGAGGATCGTTGAGGAATGCCACAAGGCTCGCACCTGGGACCAATCTTCTTTCTTATTTACCGATAGCATAGTGCAAATTGATTCTATTCGACATTTACCTGAGGACAGTGGGTGACCGCGGCGGGCGCGCGCTCAGTGAGGGCGTGGGCGTGGGCGGGTAGGGCGTGCGCGGGTGTGTCGGGAACAGCGGCGTGCCCGCGCGGGATTCCGTGCGGGACTCGGTACGGGATTCAGCTCGGGACCAGATTTCTGCTCGGTCCTAGAAAAACATCGCATTGAAAACCATCAAGTTAAATTCTTGTATTTAAGGCCATCTACCTCCGTTATTTTCAGGCGAAGATCGGGTTTTTTCGTGATTGTTTCGAAGATTATTTAAATATTAATTTCTAGTATTCCTGGTCGATTTCTAGATAGTTAAAAAAATATATTAACCATCCGATTTAAAAAATAGCTGCTTCCGAGACGACTGGGATAAAATCAAGCTTATTTTAGTCTGAATATAGGAACTAGAGCTAGATATCCTACTTCAATATACCGAAAGATGGAAACTATAGGGTGGACTTCGGGAAGTAACACATAACTAGATAAGAGCATGGGTTAAGCATGTCAACCCTAAAAAAAATAGTAACTATTTAACAAAGTAGTACAACTAGTAAATTGGGCGGTGGAACAGATTTACCATCTTTTTTTCATTAAAAATAGAAAGGGCACTTACCATAGTGCTAAAGTGCATAGTGAACCATTTTTATCATCAATAGTAGAAATCTGTTCTATTAATTCTACTATTACCTACTCCACAAAGAAATTAAAACAAATCAGAATCGGAGAAAACAAATAAATATCAGCGAAAACAAACGAATAACAGGAACCTTATGTCAGTTGTACGCAAGTAAGTACTCACAATGGTGTCAGTGCTGGGAGGCTCCGCTAGCGACAGCAATCCGGGCGCTGTGTGAGTCGGTGTACCATTTGCACTCCACTCGCGCATCGTCATCTTTTCATACATGAATTTTTTAGATGAGGTTCTGTGGACAAATGTATTAATGTTACATAAGTTATATATCTAGTCGAATCAGAATGCGCGAATACAAAACACCCCATAACAAAACATATGCTTAATTATGTTTGGAAGATTGTCGTTAAAAACAAGAAAGTTTATGTTAGTGATAACCCCGAGCTGATTACCAATTATAGGAAAAACAGCAAAAAAATATCATAAAATAAATAGCAAAGCATTTTATCAAGTTAAACGACGACGGGGAAAATATGCGCATATAAATCACCTTGCCGTTACACGCGGCTTCGCCTGCTATTAAAATTGTTATGGCTTATTAAAATGTGAAATATGTTAATTCTAGTTATAAGCTATGTACATTCCAAATTTCATCCAAATCCGTTCAGCCGTTAAAGCGTGAAGAGGGAACAAACATACTTACACAAACTTTCGCATTTATAATATACGTTAGTAATAGAATAAAGAAAAACCTTGAAGTTCACCAATCTATGTATTTTTTTTATGCAAAATTGGCAAGTATAATTAGATACCTAAGTATATACTAAGAAGCAGAAACGGAAAAGGCTGCCACGTTTAAGGGCATGCCCAAAAAGAACTCATGTGGGCAGATAACACGAACAAAATAACCTAAAATAAATATATATAAAACTAAGTAAAGGTCTTCCAACTAATACAACTGAATGGGGAATTCAGTTTTAGTCCAACAATTTTCTTATTTGGCACTCAACTCAGTCATTTAACGAATTTGGTTGAGGTTGTAGATTAGACGTTCACTGTATATTATGTAAAGAAAAAGTACCTACATACAACTTTATCCTATTATACTAGTCATATTACATTATTAATGATCAAAGATACATAGGTATCTTAATCCGTCTATTCAGAATAATATTTATCATGTAATAAAAATAACAAATGACAAGCGTCTATGTTTGATGCTCTCCATCAAGCGTCTACGCTCGTTATTTGTTCTTTTCATCACATATGCCAATAAAATCTGCAATACAACCCAAAAATTTGAAGGTTATAAAAGTGCGCGGCACTGCACTACGATCCTCCTTTGTAACTTTTACTGACTGATTTTATTGATACATTCACCCCTCCAACTAGTCCCGTTTGCAGTGCTGAACACCTATATTGAAAAGCAGAAGAAAAATTAGTTTGTAGGTATTCCACTTCCGGGACACCAAGCCCAAGAAATTCCAATGACCATTCCAAAAAAGTTATCATTCGTATAACAATATAAGATTAGCACCTGTCTGGAGCTTGCGGGCTGATGCTGTCATTTCTGAGAGGCGTGCGCATCGTGTTGACGTGAAGCGGAACGCTGAAGTCATCGTCGTCATCAGCAAACGCTGTCGTGTCACTAGTGTAGCCGTCCACACTAAAAAAAACATACAAAAGCTTTAGCTGTGTTATTCAAATACGGTTGAAATATTGATCTGTTATGTAACATGGTTAATAGTTAATACCCATAATAGAGGAGGCTCATTAATAATTACGTAGTCGGTCTTACTGTTCAAATTTGATCTGCATTCTTGGGACAAAAAAAATAGGATTTCTAAAATTTTACTAAAGCTGTTTTATATGCTTTTGAGGCAACGTTATTACTTTTTATGTAATTCTTTATATACTTTTTATATAAGTTCTAATAAAACCATATCCTCACCGATGGCTGGCCGATCTGCGCACGTGCCGGGAAGTAGCAGTGTCCCACTCGAGCGGTAGTCGAGCGACCCTCTCCCTCGCTTCCTTCCTCTCGCGAAGCTTCTGTTGCTGTCTCTGCAGCCACGTCAGCCCCGAACCCGCAGTCTCTATCCCACTGTCAGATCTTCGAGGTTCCCTCGCCCGGGAAGTCTCCTGCCACCCCAAAGTACTGTGAGACCGCCATGTTCCATTCTCAGGAACGATCGTCCTAGTGCTACTCGGTGGCCGTTCTGCCCACTCCACCTCGCCATTCAACCATCTGTTGAATTCAAATGATTTATAGTCATGAGCTACGGATATGCATAAGAACAACGCAATAAAATATCAGGTATTCACGACTGTTTTTGCTCTGTTTGTCCAAGTGTTATCTCAGTTGGTTTCGTCGCGCGTAGGAATCGAAGGTTCGGATGCGAGCCGATTATGGTTGTAGGAAACCTTGTAATGTTGTACCAGAACACGGTGGGTGTTTTGTTTCGATACTCGTTAAAATACTACGTTATATAACTAATTAAAATAATATAAAAGGTTACAATGAATGGAATGTTGATTTAATTAAGTAAAGCGTCTCTACACTTTACTGAGCTACGGAGGGATTTTGTAGATACCATCTTCTGTGCTTATATTATGTTTAGGAAGTACATGTTGCGCTCAACTCGCAATTCAATCTAATTTTATTTCTTTTGGTTTACGAACAAACTAAAATGTTTAGTGTGGATCTAACAACAATGAGCTTAGTTGATTAGAAAGTAACAGTAGTCCATGTGCTCAGCACGGCGACGACGCAGTGTCGTGGCCCGTACAGCCGCCGCCGTTTATGGCGGCGTTTATCTCGAAATAGTAACTTGTTTGGGTCATGGCGCGACGCAATCACACGCCATCGCTTCAAATCAATCGAATCGCGAGTCGACATCGCTTTCCGACTGCCACTTATGGCTCAAACCCACCGAGCTTGCCAGGCGACGTAGGTTACGTAAGTTGCGTAAAAGCACAGCGGTAATACTACACCGGTCACAAAGATAGTTTTTGTTATATAGATTAAAAAAATACTTTAGCCTTAAATAGGGAAAGTATGACAGTTAATAACTGTCATATTTTCATGACTTTTTATTTGCAAGAAGAAGATAGTAATACGGCGGTTTCTTCTCTCTTTTCAACTGAGTTTCAAAACGGAGTAAGTTCTCATTCTCATTCGACTGTTTGTTTTTTTGTATGTATGTTACGCGATCATTTCGCCAATTATGAATCGATTTTGATGATTATTTTTTTGTTTGGTAGATCATACTTCAGACATAAAGACATATATTTATTTGTGGCAAAATGAAAAATCTTCAGAGGTGCTCCCATATAAAATTTATCGAAATTGATTTAGCGCTTTTTGAGAAATTCAACAAAAACGAAAATTTATATTTTAGTTATTTTAAAAACCGGTTTTTTAAGCTTTGCTTGCGTTTAATTATTTTCAATGTTATTCTATTTCAGTCCTTTATTTAAACAAACAAAATCTTGCTTGACAGTCTGCTAAAGGTAAACTGCATTGTAAGTATATATTTTCATTTAAAAGCCTTGCAAAGGATGGTAGGATGTAGTATTGCAACATATTTAGATCTTGCTTTATACCTACTTTTAACCGACTTCAAAAAAGGACGTATGTATTTTTTTTTATGTATGTTCACCGATTTCTCCCCCATTTGTGGACCGATTCTCAAAATTCTATTTTTGTTTGGCAGATTATACTTCAAAGGTGGTCCCATTTAAATTTTATCGAAGTCGATCAAGCCAAAACCAAAATATACGCGGTGAAGTCGGCTTTTTTTTAAGCTTTGCTTACGTTTAAATTAAATTTCAACTAAAGCGCGGTGAATATCGAGGTCTCCTTCATCTGATAGACAGCCAGCATATGTATGGCCATCTACGCAACCGCTCGTTAGCTACATTCGTCCAACATCGATTTTATTTGGTTAAATTAGAGCCGTTAGTTAAAAAGTTATTACGACCAATTTAAGACCAAACATGGCTGGTTTAGAAAGGCCATTTCAGAAGCCATTTACTGGCTATAAATTATCGTTAGTCAGTTCCGAGAATGGTAGCGCCGAGTCAGTAATTTGAGTGTAACTTAAGGAGCCATTCAGCAGGCGCCGCATAAATAATCTGCAATAGGTGGTTTATAGGAGTCCCCATGTGTGCGGGTAATGTTGCAGAACGAGTGGACTACTCGTAATATGTACCGGGTTCGTTCCCGGCCCACGCCTATCGAATCGACTCAATTAAGGACGTTGATACTTCCGCTTAATGGATTGTTTGTTAAGTGTACCTACTTGTATGTAGGTTCTCGTATGAATTTACAAATACACTACTAGATCTATTTTTATAGAGCGCCTTGGCAACGCTTTAATTATTTTGTCTAGCTTTAGGTCGACGAAACTTTTATCGTTGTCTACAAGTTATGGCTCCCTGCTGAGCAAAAAATTATTTCTCAGAGGGTCGACGGACAATACAAAAACTGTTTTTGCTAAGGGTAGTGGAGAAAGAAATGTTCAGTCCCTGGAACTTGTTTAATTTTTATCCACTCTTAAATATGGTTAAATTTAAAAGCTTTTGCTCAGTTAAATGACACCCGATTCAAAAAGATACTTCGCATAAGTGGCTCGATTACAATGCATTAAAGCGACATGATTGACATGGCTGATATCTGTCGGATATCTGTGGTACCATTTATCATTCTGTCGATCAATTTTGACGTAAGCCTGAGTACAGTGGATAAGTAGCATCTGCTTTTGTTTACCCTTTAAAAATCTACTGGTTTTATAAATAAAGAGTATAAGTGGGTAGCTCTACATGAAATAAGGACAAAAGGCAGTTGCACATGTTCGTACAATATTGGTTTTAAAATATATGATAGCGTTTGACCACAATTTCATCTGTTGGTAAGTGATGATGTGGTCGAGGATAGCAAAAACGCTTGAATGTGAGTAGCTGTCAAGGTTCCGAAACACTATTTAATGCTTGGCGAAAGATGTTTCAACTACATTATAACAGTATATCGGTACATGGTAAGAGCGGGTGTAAGAGTATACAATTTCGTTCAATACCTTGAAACAGAATCATCAATATAAATTTAAAAATACCATAAGTAATTCAACTATACCTTTGTAAGGCATTTGTTATCATTAATATATTCATATAAGTTAGGTACTTCTCAACATGTGGCAATTGTATAATCCAAGTTCTACTACTTATATCTATACTCTACATTGGAACAAAAACAACGACGCGCACTATACTCGTAATTAGGTATGCAAAGAATGTCAGCACATTACCACGCCTGTTTATAAAAGGCATCATTGAAAAGGGCTCTAACTACTTACGTGTAAGTTAGAGACGAGATGAATAAACAATAAATTGTAGTGGCCTTACATTATTAGGTTATATTTGCCACACACATTTGTCATGATTATAAAGCAATTTGATTCTTATTATGAGAGACTGTAGAGTTGATATTAAACTTAATAAAATTGAACATCCTACTAATATTATAAATCCGAAAGTTTGTGTGTAAGTGTGTAAGTATGTTTGTTCCCTCTTCACGCTTTAACGGCTGAACGGATTTGAATGAAATTTGGAACGTAAATAGATTATACCTAGGATTAACACATAGGCTACTTTTTAGCTTGATAATAGCGGGCGAAGCCGCGGGGCACGGCTAGTTAGGTATAAATAAGGAATTACATAAACACACAATTTACCTTCTGTTTACAAATAACTTGTACATTGTTATAGGTGCTTTATACAAAGGAAAAATAGGTTGTTATTTTAAATTCCTTGTTGTAGGTATTGATCTAAACTATTTACAAAATTTTAAGATCTTTATACACAGTTATATACAATACAAATATTCTATTCTAAATCGGTTGATAGTTTTAAAAGACGCTTGATTAAAAACATGGCTTACATGAAATATCATCATTTCCCAACAGGTGAGGTGGTGGTCAAACCTAAAAACTTCATATTCATATCAAAATGTAGATCCTGAATAATTCAATAATACATTATATTATTTTCTTTGTCTTGAGACGCAATACCGGGTTCTTTTTGTTGTGATCGTTCTGTATAGTTTATCTACCCAATTACCACCCACAGACCAGTGTCCGTTGATTGCTCCCACGCTCAATCTGCAATTTACCGATCAACTAGATTGTTTGTGAAAAATAGGCACAATGCCGAATTCATGAACTCTAGCAAACTGCATTTGCTGCGGAAATTCGATACTGGACCTGACTTATCCATCCATTCCTTTCATAGTCTCAAATGTTGTGGACTTTCCTAACGCCTACATAATAACTAAGTTGCCTTTAAGGATAAAATACCTACTTAAAATTCAAATTCTAATTAGTTTATTGCAAACCGGCTACTACAAAATATTCTTAGACTGATTTGGTATATAATCATAGTATATTGTGAAAAAAGAATCATTAACTTTCATGAGTACCTCTTTGGGGCCCATGATTATTATAAACATTCTTTATATGTATTGGAATTCTCTTTAATAAATCACAAAGACGGTCTTGTGGATGATTTCTCAATACGTAAGTGGTAGCATGAGTCAGGGTGTATGTTTTGAGACGTTATTGTCTTTTGCACAAGGTAAGGTAAACGTATAACTTAGTTGCTTAAATACAAACTTAAGTATAGGATAACATAATTGTAAATGTTTTCTCAAGTGGCAGAATGAGTCAATGCAGAGTGTGTGATGGTGTATGTTTTCATTTGAACAAGGAATCAAATCACTGCATTGGTTTTATTTAGACGTAGGTACCAATAACTTTTCTATCGATTGACACACATTAAACTAGTCGATTAAAGATTTTTAGATACATATGTTTTCACTTTAGATTTTTCCCAATTTAAGTAGGAAGGTACTTACCTCGCCTTTAAGTAAAAAAACCTACATATTACTAAGATTAACTTTTGTGTAAGAATTTTCGTATGGATAACTAAAACAGTAAAT
Source organism: Lomographa bimaculata (assembly GCA_948107665.1). Lineage (NCBI taxonomy): Eukaryota > Metazoa > Arthropoda > Insecta > Lepidoptera > Geometridae > Lomographa > Lomographa bimaculata. The sequence goes on along the minus strand of OX403587.1, from coordinate 11,392,039 downwards.
TACAAAAGCACAAGGAAAGGCTTGTAGTGTAATGTCGAGATTGGTGTGGGCACCTACTTTAAGTCCCTATATTGACAGAGAAGTGGGTCGAGCGGAACGCGACTAAATAAATTAAGATCACGCGCACTTTGTTGTGTTGAACCGAGTCGTCAAACAATTTGTTGTGCTGATTGTTTAGATTGTAGACGCTGGCAAATTGAACTTCTGCCGTTAGGGTTGCTTCTACGAGTTTAGTTAAAGTTTATAACATTAGGATCGAGAATGATAATGTACTTAAACCTTGATGAGAATCAGTGATGAAGGTTACATAAATGTTTATCGAAAGTAAGTTGTTTTTGCTAAAAATATGTGGTTTTAGTGAGGTTGTGAATGTAAACACGATCATATGCGAGTAGGCGGCGGCGCGCGGCCTCCACTCCCACAACGCAGGAACACATGTTTACATCTGCCACCAGATCTCCTTCTTATAATTACTACATCACAGTTTTATTGTAAATCTGGTTTCTCGGCCGGAAGTGTAGTCGCATATGAGACTGACTGGTCATGGATTGTCTCTAATTGTTTCAGAACCAGATGGCCTATGGCATGCAGCACAATATTCCCTCCCAAATGACATGTGTGACTGTGTATGTGATGTAAATGTTTTCGGCACACACGTATGGGGTTTGTATGTTATATGAGGCTGTGAGTGTAAATGCGTTAATTTGTTTCGTTGTTTCGTATTCTCTCCCAGTAACTTATTGTTATTTATCAAATGGTTTATTTAGTAAGTATCTCCATTATTTTATTATAAGGTACATTATGTACCTATTATTGACTTATTAGAACTTTCGACAGATATTACAAGAAATTAAATCGAATTCGGTTCTCCAAAAAAATTAAAAAGAAACGACTTAATTTAGCTAAGCAAGCCAGGTAGAGATACGGGCTCGCGGAGAAACTGGTTGGACGAGATATGTATTTTATGCAAGTAGTACAATCCACTTAAAATTCAAATGACAAAAACCTCAATAGTCATAAATACAAGTGTGAAAAGATCAGTTAAATGTGAACTTATCAACATCGTCCATCGGTAACGCCGCGGATGCTGAAATAGATGTGTCCGACACAAAACAAAAGTGCATACACTCACCGCCCATTGGTAACTGGGGATGCGGAGTGTGGCGCAGGCCGCGCCGCTGGCTTGGTGGTGGTGGTGGTGAGGTCCTCGTGTGTGAACTTGCGCAGGGTGCGCGGCGTGGCGGAGGTTGCGCGCGGGGAGCGCTCGGGGGTGGCGGCGCGCTCGTCCTCGTCGTCCTCGATGGGACGGTAGGTAGCGTCGGCGCCGAGCGCGCGGCGCACCAGCTCGGGGCTGGCCAAGCGGTGGGGCGCGCGCAGCATGCCGGGCCGCACGCCGGCCGCTCCGTACGTGAAGGGCGCCGAGTCGGCGCGCGCGTGGTACGGTATGTCCGGAGCCCGGTCGGGCTGCGACTGCGCCGCGACCGCGACCGGCGGGTCGGGCAACGCGCTCACCGTCCGCAGCATGTCGCCCAGCAGCGCGTCCAGCTCGTCCGGCGGACTGGGGGCGGCCCGCCGACCCGCAGACGATATCCCCGAGTCCATGGAGGCACTCAGCGGCGAGGACGGTCCTCCGCCGCTGCCGCGCACCACGGTCGCGTATATAGACCCGTCCAGAGGACCGAACGTGTGCACGCCCTCTCCTCCTTCCGCAGTCTCGCCGCCTGAACCCGACCCCTCTGCGCTCCCGTTGTTATCGCCTGCATCAAAGAAGACTGACTTTCAATTGAAGTGGCGAACCTTTAGATCTATTTCGGTACCGACTCAGCGTTTAACAGACGCGACGGAAGACTCTAGCTTAATGATGGGTTTTGCGACGCTTTTATTATAAATTGCTTTTAAATTGGATTTTACTCGCTCCAATAAGCTAGTTGGGCCTCGCTTCGACGCGATATCTTTTTTTTTTTTTTTTTTTTTTTTTTTATGATATATAGGCAAGCATTTGACCACTATCTCACCTGATGGGAAGTGAAGATGCGGCCGAAGATGTGACATGCTTGCCTAGAAGATACCTATTCACTCTAGACTTGAAGACACCCAGATTGTACTGTTCGGGAAACAAAGACGCAGGCAATGAGTTCCACTCCCTCGCTGTACGGATAATAAACGTAGAAGCAAAACGCTTCGAGCGAACCGGAGGTACGTCAACCATATAAGGATGACGTTTGATAGTCTGTCTTGTTGTTTGATGGTAAAAAGGGCAAGAGGGAATTAAATCATGCAATTCCTGCGCACACTCTCCAAAATGCAAACGGTAGAATACCGATAAGCTTGCGACCTTACGTCGATGACCAAGACTCTGCAACCTAGACTCGACTAGCTTATCATCGCCAATGAGCCTTTTAGCTCGCCGGTCGATGGACTCAAGAGCTTCAAGCTGGTACTTAGCGGATCCATCCCACAGGTGGCCGCAGTACTCCATACACGATCGGACTTGAGCTTGATACAAATTAAGAAGCTGCCCCGGTGTGAAGTACTGCCTAACCTTTGCGAGGATACCGAGTTTCTTAGCGGCCAGCTGAGCTCTGGCTTCGATGTAGGTACCAAAGTTAAGGTTCGACGATAAGGAGACGCCAAGAAGCTCAAGTTTATTAGCTATCGGTATTGGTACATTTTGGAACGTCGGAGATAGGTTAAAAGGTCTCCGTTTAGCGGAGAAAAGACACGCCTGAGTTTTGGACGCATTAAAGCGAACCAAGTTGGCTTCGCCCCAATCGGCCACGGCCAACAAGCTCGAGTTTAATCGACCTATCATTTCCTCTCTTTGTGACTGGACTTGTACCTCACCGACTCGTGCATTGGATATGTATCTTTCGACAACAGTGCTATCGTCTGCATACCCAAAGATACCGGGCTTAAGCAGATCATTAATGTGAAGCAAAAAAAGCGTTGCCGAAAGAACTGATCCTTGAGGTACCCCGGCATTAATTGCCATTAAATCAGACGAGCAGCCGTCAACAACTACTCGAATCGATCGTTCCCTCAAGAAGTCAGAAATCCAAATGCATAAATCGGTAGGTAAACCATAGGCAGGAAGCTTACCAATGAGGCTATCGTGCCAAACCCTGTCAAAAGCCTTGGAAATATCTAGCGAAACAGCAAGTGCCTCACCGTGTCTTTCCAAGGCCTCGCTCCATATGTGAGTGGCATACGCAAGAAGGTCTCCTGTTGACCGGTTCTGGCGAAACCCATATTGCCGGTCACTCAGGAGGTCATTTGCTTCAAGGTAGCCCAGGAGCTTTTTGTTCAGTACACGTTCCATTGTCTTACAGAGAATGGACGTGACCGAGATGGGCCTGTAGTTGGCAGGGTCAGCACGACTTCCCTTTTTCGGTACTGGTTGTACGTTGGCAAACCTCCATGCTTTCGGTACTTGTCCAGTCTCCAAAGAGAGGCGGAAGAGGCGCGTCAGTATCGGAGTCAATTCAGGCGCACAGGTCCTCAGAACTATAGCTGGTATGCCATCAGGTCCACTGGCCTTGTTCACGTCCAGATTGCGTAGCGCTCCACGAACATCGATCTGCCGAATGCGGATTTCCGACATGGACGACTCGCAGACGGATAAACTCGATGGTATAGCGCCACCAGCATCTAGACGAGAAGATTCCGCAAAGAGTGAAGCAAACAAGTTTGCCTTCTCCTTCGCGGTGTGAGCCAATGAGCCATCAGGCTTCAGCAGTGGAGGCAGTGAGGGACGGCAGAAGTTCGCTTCAACCGACTTAGCCAGGGACCAGAATGCTTTACTCCCTGCGGGATAAGAAGCGAGTCTGGCCCCTATTCGGCTAATATGGTCAAAACGAGCCTTTTTAAGTACCTTTTTGCAGGACTTGGCAGCTTTGTTAAAGGCTTTCTTCTTTTCACGTATGTCCTTAGCCCGGCGAATTCTAGCATCAGCCCAAGCGGTGTAGGCCTCGTGTTTTTGCGCAACTGCGCTATCACATTCGGCCCCAAACCAGGGGCGAGCTTTGCTAGATAGAGGTACGTCAGAGTATGGAATAAAATATTCCATGCCCTGACGCAACACATCCACTACAGCATTCGCGCAGGCAGAGGAATCGCTAGAAGAAAAGCATACTTGCTGCCAAGGATAAGAAGCGTAAAAGGAACGCAACTCATCCCAATCTGCTGACTTGTATCGCCATACCCGTCGGGTGCCAGTGGGGCTGCGATCGGGCGGGGAATGGACTGATACAAATTTCACCAGACAGTGGTCGGAACTACCAAGAGGTGATGATACCGACACTGAGTATCGGTCTGGATCGGTTGTCAGCAGAAGGTCCAAACAATTGGCTGTGTGGCCATCGACTTCAGGTATCCTTGTTGCTTCTTGGACCAGCTGGGTGAGGTTGTGCGTCAAAGCTATCTTGCGCATCTCTCTTCCAGCATGGTCAGTGATCTGGTATGGGAATAGCCACTCCTGGTGGTGGGCATTAAAATCCCCCAGAAACACGAGTTCAGCAGAAGGATACCTCTGATGTGCCACATCGGCCGCCTCACTGAGGTGTGTAGTGAGCCTGGTTGTCTCCACGTCTCCTGTGTGCGAACGGTAGACACCGGCATAGAGTATTTTTTCTATGCCGGTGTCCACCAAAACCCAAATAGAGGAGAAGCTGGGATCTTCAAGGTTACGGAGACGCCGATAACAGATGTCATCGCGAACGTACACGCAAACACCCGAGCGTGGCTTGAACTTATGCTCAAGGGTGTAGCCCGGGTACGCTAGGTACGACGCGTCAGCTGGACATCTGATCTGCGTCTCCGTGAGAAATAGTAGGTGAGGTTTTGCGGTCTCCAGATGATGGTGGACCGGAGAGATATTGGAGTGCAAACCTCGGATATTTGACAGGTGCACTTGTAGGGAGAGGACGTGCTTCCGCTGTTTAAAAGTTTTCCTGTTACTATTTCTCATTGTGTATATTATTAGGTAAAAGAGGTTAGAAGTAAGTCGCGGCGCTACTATAAGACTCATGGCACACAACAAATAAACTACATCATATGGGAAAACAAACCGGAGACCGCGGGGACGCCCGAGCCCCCCCAAGAGTGTCCATCGGGTCCTCTCTTCCGGTCGCCAACCGGCACGATGGCGCACTCCCGGGATTTTTCGTCAGATGGCGGGGCAGCCTTTCATGAGTGGCTAGCTCACTACTTGGGCCCCCAACTATCTGCGGTCGGCCAGCGGAGAACCGTGCCTCGGATCCCGCTGCTCTCCGAATTTGGTTACCCGATGCAGCGTCAATGCGTATGCCAATCTCAGTCTCAAAAAGCAGCGCAACTAAACTTTCTTCTTCCTCCAATCGGCTGGCCCGGACATCATGGTGGAACGCGAATTGCTCGCTTGGCACCATGGCTTTGTCCGGGGGGTGGTACGAAGGCCGTCGGCCGGAGCCTCCCACCTCTTATCGGTTGCTCCTTAGCGCCACCCAGGGGCCACGTGTAGGACATCGCGGGCTAAATCCTACGGACGTGAACAACCATGGACCCCCAAAATAAATATCTGTTAGCGTTACGTGTAATTTTGAAACATACTAAGCAAAGCTGGAACCTATTAGCATAGCCTCACGAGGAATATTTTCATGTTAACAGTAAGTATAGATAAAGGAAGTGTGTTCATTAATAACATGCCGTCTATAAACTGCACCCGGTAAAACAGAACGACGCGGCTGTGGTTCAGCCACATCCTAAAAAGGACTAAGATAGCTTCCCGTTATCCCGGTTGCGGGATGACACCGTTGTTTGACTGAATACCAGGAGCCTGATTTCTATGAGCTAAATATGGTACTATACTATCACAATGGAATTAAGTTAGTAGAGGGAGTCTAAAAATATTGTCTAATTTCAAGGGTGATGAAGATTAAATGATTACGTTCAAGTAGGTATCTAAATAAAACAAGTATTAAAGACGAGAATGTGTATAATACAAGGAAATTATTGGAAATACCAAAACTCTAGCACTGATAACCTTTTCTTATCAATATTTTTAAATAAAGAGATGATTTCATTTTCGTCAGTTAGTTCGAACCAGGTCAAGGTAAATGCCAGAGAAGGAAGTGACCTCTGATTAGAGGCGTCTATTGACTGTAAGTATAACTTTAAATGGAAGAATGTAAGCTTAAGTGTTGTGTTAAAGTTATAAATATAATAAACTTGACATTTATTAAATGATTTGCCTTGGCTTTTTTCACTAATTCATTACTTTTATTATGTGACGTTGTCAGTACCATGTTTTGCAGTATAAGTACCTACCTAGTAAAATTGTTTCACTATCTCGTAACTCTGACACCTTTCTTTATTTAAAACTTTTGGGCGAACGATACCGGTTTAAAGACACTTGAAACTGTCTGCCCGTGTAAATACTAAGGAACAATGACTACATTACAGTACTCATTAACATAATGAACAAGTGGTTTACGCTAAGTGAAATTCACAAGCCAAATTTTGCCAAGCTCCATTTAACATAGTATATAGGATCAGAGTTCGCGAACGACTAGTGCGTGAGAGAAACTCATCTGGCTCGGCCGATGTTCGGACTGTGATTTCGAAACTGAACTAAATGCGCGCTTGTCAATAACGCAATTAGTGTAAAGATATCAACGTCAGCGTCTGGTGACCGTCGGGCTCTGTTAAGGAAGATGCGGTTATTTCTGTGATGTCAACGAAAATAACACGTTCGAGCGAGGGCTACTGTTACGAAATGTGCACCGCAGGAAGAGGATATCCCTGCGTCGTCGGTCGCGGGTGGAGCCGCTCATCTCTATCTACCGTCACATCGCATGCACCATTTAATTCGGATTTATGTTTTACAAACATTCATTTAATTGTGCCATTTATAAAAGTTTGATTTATTACATTAGGGGCTTTCACATCAATGATGCCATAGTTTTTTCAAAGTAAGTTTTATTAAATTTACGTGGTGTGATGGTGTTTTTTAACACTCCGTGTGGCAGCGCCGCGCATTCCAAAACGGCTGGACCGTTTGAATCAGTTTTTTTATTTAAAAGGAGACTTGATCGAGATTCAACTGATGAGAGAGCTATGTTTGGTAAAAATCGGTGCAGCCGTTTTCCATACTATATAGCGTCGTATTTACAATTTGTTTTAATACTTGAGGCTATGGCACTTGTTAAAACTTCTTAAGAAAGCCAGCGGTAACCGTAACCTACTGCTGTGGGTCAGTGATGTTTAATATGACAATTTTAACGACCGTAGACATCACAATGGTCCAGAGACGACAGGCTTTTAGTTCGTTAACTAATGAAAATGAGCGTGACCGTGACGCTGCATTTGAATCGGTCGCGCACATGTCACGCTCACTATACAAATACAAATGGTGAAATTAGAAAACGAATTTCACTATTCAAATAGTTTTGTGTTAAAAAAAGTCAGGTTATAACGTCTGTTTAGAGCTTTACTACACTCGTGAAGGTGAGCGCGTGTGGAGCAGTCGATGCCTATAGTGATATCATCACGCGGCTCTACCTCGCGTTTCCGCGAAACTCTACGCTCAACCACATTATTATTCGTCTCTACCCGCCGGCATGCTATCGCTCGTTATTTCGACGTTAGCTCTAAATTGCAACCAGTTTTGGTTGTTTTACTTTGTTTATATCCAAGAATTCGGTTATTACGGTCGTTCATTTTAAGTTTGATGCGGCATGCAAATTTGTCGGCGCGTTGTATTCACTTTAATTTAAACATGTGTAGAAAACTTACATGAAACGATATCCCGATACTCCCTACAGTAAATTTTATAGCAGATTTAACGACACACGCACGCGTCCACGGTCCACCACAAGTAGATACAACTGTGGTATTGAGTGCCTATCAAGCTAAAAGCTCTCGCGATAAAATAACGCTGATAGGTACTTAGATACCGCGCAGGAAGAATCGTGTAGTAAAGCTACTACCTACTTGTATGTCAGGGTGAACTAGAGCACTCATGATAAACATAATAGAACTATCTATGGGAAATTTGTTCAGGTTATAATCAAAGGGAACCTTTAAAGGCGTAGAATAGTAGTACGTTTTGTAACCAATGCAGAATATATTTCATGGTGATACCTACAACAAAATACCTCTCGACTCCTATAAGATAGACAAATGAAGTCTTATTAGACACACTACCGGTTTATCTATACAAGATACATTAATTATGGCTTATTCGCATTAGCCACGCTACAAGCTAGATTGACATTAATTCAAGACGAGTTCTGTGGGACCACAGGCCATTAAAAGTATTTTGCTCAGCGAAAATGACGTCAGAGTAAACAGCCTTGCGTGAGAATCTAAAAATTCATTAGTAACGGCACCGGATACCATGTTCCAAATAAACTGCTAAAGCCTTACGTCTCGTCAACAGGCCGTAATCTCATTAACATTTGGTAGGTATATTTTGCTCGATTAAAAAAAATACTTTATTATGTACTTTTTCTAAGTTGGCTTAATTTTTGATTGATGCGAATATCGACTTTACCTCAAACATTTTTTTTTGGTTTTGATGTTGCATACTATTGCATACACTAAGCGGCATAACAAGGTTGTAGGTAGTACCTATTGTTATGTTATTGTTTTTTAAAAGTATGTTCTGGGGCCACTTTGATTAATAGCCAGTTTTTATCAATGCAAGTAACTACAAAACTTTTACCTATCATGAGTCATGCGACATAACATAATTTAACATGACAGGCTCATGACTTGCAATCGAGTAACATTGTCGATGCAAGGTTTATGTGAGTCAGTGCTGGGCTTGATTCTTTCTGATAGAATTAAGTTGAAGTGTGTCGGATCAGTAGGGCTGTAAGGGTCAGCCCTTTGGTCACCAATGCGGTGCCGACCGGCTCGGTTGTCTGTAAGGAGAGCAGTGAACATCCATCAGCGATTCACCACGCTGGTCAATTAACGGCCTCGCCGCAAACCGAAGCGAACCTCGTTTGTCGTCGACACTAATACAACTCATTGTTCGTTTCACTCATGAGTACTTCTATTGTTAAACGAGTAAAGATCTCTACATATTTTGACACGCATTACATCAGATTTCCATATATCTTTGAAAAAGATTCGTTCCTGCGTCGTGTTTGTGATATAAATCATCTGTCGAAACACCTATGAGTCTTCAATAGTTTATTTGTTAAACCTTCAAAAGTTTTTTTATGACTGTACTTTAATAGCTAGTACAATTTCACGGTATCATTCCTCAGTAAATTATAAAACTAGTCTCATTAGAAACAACGAGCGGCAACAAAAAAAGAACACTCATTAAATTACAAGAGACATTATCGAGAGCAAATATTGTTTTGGTCTACTTACCCCAATCGCGAGTTATCCAATCGTTCCAGATTCCATTTAATCCTCGATTTTGTTCATTTATATTATGTATAGTTGTTCGAGTTTTTAGTTAGTGAGATTACGGAGAGTGAACGTGATTTTCTCGTTTGTATTTGAAAGGGAGCGCGCGATGCGTGCCTGCGCAGAGGGCGGCTAGCGACTGGGCGGGCGGCGCGGCGCCGCCGGCCAGTTACTACACGTGGCCCAAAATAGACCCACACCTGAAACGCCACACAAACCGCGACCTGTCCGCTAACTGTTCTAGTTAGACGCTTTGTCAACACTCACGACATAAAACAAAACTTTTCATTCATTAACTTTCTGCAAATATCAGCCATTCATATGAAAATCTAGAGGTGCATTTATTATTAGATAGTCATCTTTTGTATTCGAACATAGAGACAGTAGCGGTAACATCTTAAGTGGCTGTAGATTAATTTTAGAATTTTTTATTACTGTTAGAATAGTTCTTTCAATTTTGTGAAATAAAAGTTAGGGTAATAATTTATTTTAACATGTGTTTCCGTCTAAAACTGAAAACAGAAGCAATATAAATGCCATCTGTCTCTACATTTCAATAGAACTTTTCTGAACTGAAAAAATAATTATGCCTTAGAGTTTTAAATAAATAACAACCTCATTGTGTACGATTAACAAATAAAATCTAACATAATTCTATAAAGTTGAGCACAAAAATAGAATATGGAATTGTAAACGCAGGACGTGAAAGTTATAGAAATACCCTCATATTTCTGTCTATAAATGATCCGCAAGTCTGTAAGCACTTCTCACGGACTTAGTTGCAAATAATGGCTTACGGATGCGGGATACACGCACAGTCTACTATTTGCTAGAAAATATTATGTTCCTATAGGGTAATGTGCTGTGCTAAGTCAGCAAATGACTAAGCACAGCAAATTACTATAGGAACTGTTCAGAGCAGAGTTCATAAACTTACTGATATTACTTTTTACTTGCTTCCAAATATATTATAGGTACTTGCCGTGACCTGCGGCTTTGCCCGCGTTAAAAAGCCTATGTGTTAACCCTAGGTGTAATCTATGTACATTTCAAATTTCATCCAAACCTGTTCAGCCGTTACAGCGCGAAGATAAAACAAACATACTATAAATATATCATGCCTTTCGGGACAAAATATATAAATATGTGATTTATGAAATAAGTCAGGGTGGTAAGCTATTAGTTATAGTTTATTGACATATAGATATATATATATATATATATATATAATATGTATATATATATATAATATATATATATATAAACTACGACTACAATAATTAAACGCAAGTAAAGCTTAAAAAAAACGACTTCACCGCTTATATTTTGGTTTTGGCTTGATCGATTGCGATAAAAATTATATGGGACCACCTCTGAAGTATAGTCTACCAAACAAAAAAAGAATTTTGAGAATTGGTCCACAAATGGGGAAGAAATCGATGAACATACATAAAAAAATACATACAGTCAAACATGGTACCTCCTCCTTTTTTGAAGTCGGTAAAAACAGGGCCCTCTGGTGCAAATACTTTGCCTAATCTTCCCCATTAAAACAATTAACTATTGAATCACTATGTATCTTCTAGGCAAGCATGCAACATCTTCGGCCGCATCTTCACTTTCCATTTAGTGAAATAATGATCAAATCGATCCACTGAGGTAATATTATTATCTCAGTGGATCGATTTATACAAAAAATCACCTAACTAATTAATTTACTCAATTCTTACTATAAATACTGAAGTGAAACTTTTATGCTATATTTCTAAGGATAAATTAAGCAACACAATATAAGAAATAATTATCACACTAATATCATATAGGCGAAAGTTTGTGAGTGTGAATGTATGTCTGTAACTTCTTCACGCTCAAACGGCTGGACCAATCTTTATGAAATTTAGTTTGGAGGTAGCTGTCAGATTGTGTAATTATATGACCTGAAAAATCCTGACACTAGGACTGCCCACTAGTCTATGCGACAAACAAGCAAGTGTGTGCAATGTGTATTGGTATTTTCAATCGAGACGAAGACCTAAATCCATGACATCATGTGTAGGTAACACAGGCTACATAGATTAAGATGGAATTTTGTATGTTGTTAGTTTGAGTAGTGAATCTGATCTTACTATAAAGTTCAGTGTGTGGATCGATTGGTTATTGATGGCTCATCATTTATTTATTTATTAAAGAAAACATGCCGAGGGTGGGCATTACAGATTTCCAATTCACCCACCCAAGGTTATTCACAAAAAACTCATTAACTAAGAAAATTAGCAACTTAAATTACTATAACTACATAAAACAAAAACACATATTTATAATTTTACTTCAAAACGAAACAAACATAGTGCTATATCGATAGCCGCACTGTGTAGTTCGTTAAGCGAGCAGTTAATATATCAAGGGCTTGGTTCCGGTCGAGCATAGCATTGAGCAGGCGCAACGCTCGCGATATTGGTGCAAGCTTACCTAGTTCACTCCGACACACGGGGTGACTTAACAGTTTGTGCCGACGAGCCCTCAAATATTTATCAGGCACAGCCAAAGATATTCGCTCCAAGACTAGCGGGTTGCACAAGCTACTCGATAATAGAAGCAGTCTGCCTCAATCATATCAATTGGTTATCAATACCGGAGTCCCACAGGCATCTGATCTGCTTAAGCCCAGCATGTTTAGGTAAACAATACGACAGGACGGTAGTAGAGAGTTATGCTTATGTATCCAACGCACGATCGAGCGAGTAGAAATTGTATACATAAACATAAATATAAAAACTTTCACACTCGAACTTAGTGCGGGACTGTACACTAAGTTCGATGACTTGTGTCGTCGCCAGAAACATTCGCATCACACACACAATCACAACCAGAACCTGAAATACAAATTTTCCTTGGTAAGTAAACTTATGTTCCCGCCGGGAATCGAACTCGATACCCCTGCTTAGAAGGCGAACGCCACCCAACTAAGCCAACGAGCAGTTTGTACGTATTACAATGTAGAGCTATCCGAATTTTTGAACTTTTTGTACGTATCTAATTCTGTGCGGCATTGCTCTGCGCTCGTCACTCTTCATCCGGAATACAGCGACAAATTCAAAACATTTATTTCAGAATTATATACTAATTACGAATAATAACAACATTACAATTACATTGGACATTAATAAAAAATACACTAAAAATATAATCGGTTAAAATAAATCCTATCCTATCCTACTAATATTATAAATGCAAAAGTTTGTGTGTGTGTTGTAAATGTTTGTTACTACGTATCTCCGTAACGAATAAATCGATTTTGATGAAATTTAGAACGTAGATAGTTTAAGTTCCGGAATAACATATAGGCTACTTACTTTTTAACTTAATTAACGTGGGCAAAGCCGCGGGCCACAGCTAATACACCATAAAAATATATATTAATAATTCAAACCACTTATCCATTGTTTAATATGATATGGACATGATGAAATGAAATTAATGTTATATATAGATATAAAAGTAATATATAATGAAATGAATACATAATGTACTATTCGGTATAGTATGTATCTATAAGTTATAAGTTAAATTATGTCAATAAAACTGAAACCGATAAAAAAAAAAAGTAATTAGTAATGATTGCTCATGCATGGCGGTTGAATTACTGGCAATTGTGTGGTATTTCCCCAAGCGGACTTAATATAAGGAGTTCCACCATTACTAAAGTGTGTGATAGGCACAACAGCGCGAGTGAAATTTGTGTTGTTGTGAATCTCCACCGTCGACCGCATTGTTACTATCATTAGACGAGACTGGTGAAAGTTAAAAACTTTTTTTAAAACTAGCTTTTAGAAGTCCGCCATATTGGATTTAGAGTGTTGTCACTTTATTTCTCGAGCTATTCTCAACAAGACCTTTCATTTGTTACCCATATTGTAGGAGAGAATTAAAAACAGCATGTTCGCCATTTTGGGTGTTTCGCAATGTTGGATTTGGATTGACGTCACACAGCGAACAATGCAATGTCATCCAAACTAAACGTTAACACAGAATTTCAGCTCAATCGGTTGTAGATATCTGCTTCAAAATTGAGTTCCAAGATTCCACCCGAACAAATATTATATACATTGCAAGTTAAATAAAAGCTTTTAAAATAACCTCCACGTGAGAAAATGGATTTCCGCGACAACATCACTATGGCTCCATTCATTGTTCTGTGAATGAACTTACCAGGATCGTCGTCGGTGAGCGTGGAGAGCGGGCGGAGGTGTTCGAGCGAGTCAGCCCGCGCGAGCGCGTCGGGCGCCGCGCGGAGCGGTGCCGCCGGCGTCGGCGCGGGCGCGGCGCCACCGGAGCCTTCGCCCCGCGCGAACACCAGCTCCACCGCGCCGTCGCTTGGGAACGAAGGATCTGGAGGCAAAGCAAGTTGTGTTACATATAGTGACATAATTTAAACGTAAGCGAAGCTTAAAAAATCCGACTTCACCGCTTATATTTTGGTTTTAGCTTGATCGATTTCGATAAGATTTATATGGAAGTATAATCTGCCATACAAATAAAATATTTTGAGAATCGGTCCACAAATGGGGGAGAAATCGGTGAACGTAAATAAAAAAATACATATTACAGTCGAACATAGTACCTCCTCCTTTTTTGAAGTCGGTAAAAAGGTATACATGGTTATACCTTTAGTATATGGTTGACATCATCCGTACAGCGAGGGAATGGAACTAACTCATTGCCTGCGCCTTTGTTCCCCGAACGGTACAATCAATACAAATACAAATCTTCAAGTCTAGAGTGAATAGGTCGTGTATAGTATGATCTTCTAGCATGTCACATCTTCGGCCGCATTTACACTTTCCGTCAGGTGAGATAGTTATCAAATGCTTGCATATGTAGCATAAAAAAGGAAAAAAGAAAGCCTTGGGGTAGCTGGGAAATAAAATAGCTCCCGTGAATCACAAGGCCGGAGAAATGAGACTCCGTCAACAAACAATTCTTTGTTTGTTTACGGAGTCCTTTCTAGCATTTCTTGCAAGTCCTGAGGCAGGTCTGAACTAACTTAATAAGACGAGCTAACTACTGCTCAGTGAATGATAGAATGTGGCTCCGACGGCGCATATATGAAACTAGCAGGTGAATAACAGATGCCTCTGCGATCCATGCGTATGCGCAGATCTTAAAAGCAGCTCTATGATATTCTCATACCTCTATGAGAATATCATATATCATATATTATATTTCTAACTTATACATATCTAATATCTTTAAACGAGCAATTCTTGTGTATATATATATATATATGTGTGTAAAATCAGCTCCAACGTTTTTCGTGAAAGTTACAGATTAGGGGTTTTTCGGCCCCAGGAATCGATTTATTAACATTCCAGGTCCGAGAAATGCTCGGTTCCCAAACTGCATTTGAAAAACCGGGCTTAAGAAACTATCAGCGCCATCTATTACGCCATGACCGATGTAAAAAACTGTTTCTACTCGACCCTAGATGGAGCTTTCTGAGGCTACAACTTCAAACACATTCTACCAAAAACAAAAAACCGAGCACAGCTCGGTCATCCGGATATTAACCTCTTAAATAAGTAAGAAATATATATATATAGAACGGAATTATCTGAAGCGTGTGGTTTTAACTTACCGTGAGCAGCATGATCTAACTGCTGCTTAGTGAACGATAGAGTGTGATCAGCGACGGCGCATGTATGGAACTGGCAGGCGAACACCAGATGCCTCTGTGACGCGTGCGCATGCGCGGGCCTTCTGTACGCGCGGACCAGCACGTCCCCGCGGAGGGCGAGCCGACCAACGCCGACCGTCCACCCGCCGCCGTTCACCATGTAAAGCCCTGGGAATTAAAATATCAAAAATTTAATAAATTGGAATAACCATTTTTTTATGGAGGAAAGGCAAAAGTGTTACTACTATCTCACCTGGGGGTCCTTACAAAACTAGATTTATTTTTGTCCAGTTCTTCCAAACATTGCTGCGAGTGAATAAATGCAAATAAAACAAACCAAAATTCATCTGGAACAAACCACCAAAACTCATACTAGTCCCCAGATGATAAGTGATGTTGCAGTCGACGATTAAGTACGCGTGCCTAAAAAATACACATCCACTCGCGACTTCAAGACTCCCTGACGCGTATCTTACGCGCGAAAAATATAACCCTTCCTTGGAAATCGGGTAAATAAATAAGTAAACATTTTTTATAATAATTTACCTGAAGTATAAACGCAGACGAAGTTCTCATAAATCTTGAGGAAGGCGATGGTAGGAGTAGCAGGCGACGCCAGGGACCCCGCCACGCTCACGTGCGTGAGGTGTAGGGGCGCCGCGTTCACTCGGATCTGACCAGCGAGCAGACCCGCGAATGTGTCTATGTATCTGTAGATAAAGAAATGTAAACAATAAATGCTATTTTCTTATATATAGGTCAACCTCTTAACAAAATCTTACAGTATTATTACCATATTTAAGATACTACTAAAATGTTTAATACATTTTTAATTTAAAATGTTTAACATAATTGTTTTTATCTGTGTAGACAAACATTTGACCACTATCACGACCGACCACCTGATAATAAGTGACGATGCGGTCGACGATGGAGCACGCTTGCCTAGAAGATAACTTATTTGCTCTCCATTAAAAGATTTCAATTATTTTGATTATGCAATAATAGATGAAACAGGCTTTATTGAAAATTGGTTAATCTTATTTAATAGAATACTTCTACAGTAAATAACTATACTGTTGTAAGACAAAAAAGCAATCAAAATATGCCGTTACTATATATTAAACTGTATTATGTGATGACATTAATTGATAGTCAGAAATTGTTTAGATCAAACTCTCACATTAATTAATTAATAATAATATTTAATAAACGTTAAAATGCAAAAAGTGAGAGCCCTTGATATTTTTATTACAATTATCAATTATTAATCATTGTTTTATAGAACTGCATTCTGGCTTACCGTTTGTTAGAAGGCAGGTGGAACACGGGCACTCTGTCGTCAAGGTACCTCCTCATCGCGTATCTGTCGAGCGCGTTCTCCGGAGCGCCGCATATCGCTGAATAGTGCATGTAGGCTGCCACCAACACCCCTAGCCGTTCTCGGTTACCCCTGGGAAAATTGGAAAAAATGTATAAATAATGGGAATATTTTACAGGACATCCGCTGGTGGGAATTTCGGCAATATACCAAATAATGTGTTAAATGATACTTTGACGTACTTTTTAAATTAATTAAAATACATATATTTTGATTTTGTAGCCTGGCCTATTACAAAATCATAAATAATCGAAGAATATTTTCTACGTAAACGAGTAAAGATTTTCAAATTTATTTAAATTTATGACATACATGTATTTTGTTTGTGTAGCCTGGACTTATTACTTGTACTAGTGCTTTTTTTGCTAGGTCTAATCATAAATATTCGAAGAATATTTTCTACGTCATCGAGTAAAGATTTTTAAATAAATGTTTTATGACATACTTATATTTTGACTTTGTAGCCTGGCCTATTATTGCACTAGTACTTTATTGTGCTAGCTTCTGAATCATAAATATTCGAAGAATATTTTCTACGTCATCGAGTAAAGATCTAAAGATTTTTAAATAAATGTTTTATGACATACTTATATTTTGACTTTGTAGCCTGGCCTATTATTGCACTAGTACTTTATTGTGCTAGCTTCTGAATCATAAATATTCGAAGAATATTTTCTACGTCATCGAGTAAAGATTTTTAAATAAATGTTTTATGACATACTTATATTTTGACTTTGTAGCCTGGCCTATTATTGCACTAGTACTTTATTGTGCTAGCTTCTGAATCATAAATATTCGAAGAATATTTTCTACGTCATCGAGTAAAGATTTTTAAATAATTTTTTTATGACATTCTTATATTTTGACTTTGTAGCCTGGCCTTTTATTGCACTAGTACTTTATTGTGCTAGCTTCTGAATCATAAATATTCGAACAATATTTTCTACGTCATAGACTAAAGATTTTCAACACATGTGGCCCTGATTTCGTTTATGTACAGTTCTTGTAAAACGCATAATATTTTAGACAATTTCTTATAATGCTTAACATAACAAATAATCTATTAATGTCACAAACTCAATGACCATGTACGATCAATATTTATTAATAAACATATTTACAATACAAAGCGGAAAAAATAGTTAAAATTTAAAATTTCCTGCCAAAGACGGAAATGCTTAATCTAAAAGATTATTGATAATTATTACATAAATAGCATAAAGTTTCATCATTTTTTGCGTAGAAAGGCACCTACTAGGAGTCGACTAGATATCTAACCTCGTTTCACTTTGCGAGATAAAGCACCAGGGTATCATTAAAAACTTTAAATTTTGTGAATATTTTGAAATTCGAATATTTTTGTAAGTAATACGTCTTTTATAATAACAAACATTACAAAGTCAAGGTCAATAAGGTAAGGTCGGAGTGGAAACGAATGTGTTCCTTATAACATAGGTAGAATAAATAACCTCACGTTATTTAGGTAACATGATAACTGTAGGTAATGTTATAAAAGAGTCACGGTCGCTGGATTTAGAAACAAAATTAGGAGTTATTTTTACCTGTGTTGTTTGTATGGTAACATGTAGGTACGCGATTATTAGTAGCCTATTGTATACCACTGCTGGGCGAATGTCTCTCTCATTTCCTTTCAATCTCTTACTTGGGTTATATTAGCCCTACCAACATATATATGATCTATAGATATGATCTCGCCATGCTTAAGGTGGCGATACCAGAATTTCAACTAAAATGCGTGTTTTTGTAACCGTTTTACTCGGCATTCATAATAAAACCAGGTAAATAAAAATATTTGTCGTAATCCGTGTGTTACGATAAATGATGCCTTCTTCTTAGAATATTCATATCGTTCGTAAATATAAAGGAAATAAATATCAAATCTCATGCAAATAACATCAATTTGTGTTTTTGTAACCATATCGTTCCGCCATTTTATATCAAAACACTTTGAAAATTATTTCATATACGTATATTTACTAGACAAATGATGTCTTCAGCTTATTTTTTTTTATTTGAGGCGCATTTTCACGAAATTTGAATAAAACCATTAAAAATCAAAGATCGCCACGCGCGACCTAGCGTAACCGCCACGATGTAATTCACGCAATATACACCATTACGTGCAAAAGTGTAAGGGGGATAATTGGCTGTGGTTAAAAAAGGTGCTCGCATTGACGTATACCAGCCCCTTAAGAAATAATTTAAACGCAAAGCTTAGAAAAACCGACATTACCGCTTTATCTTTGGAACCCTCGATCAGATTAAATGAATTAAATACGCATTATTATGGATAACTCAAAAAATACTGATCAGATCTTGATCAAATTTAAATGGGACCACATGGGAAGCACCAGCTTACAAATAAAAAAAAAAGTTAAAATCGGTTCACCTAGAAAAATGTTCTGAGGTAAACATAAAACACACATAAAAAAATACGATTGAATTGAGAACCTCCTCATTTTTTGAAGTCGGTTAAAAATAGGAAACTTGACTAAAGTCTCTTTATTATTTATAACTTTTATTGTGAGTAACCGGTGACCTCAACACACAACTGAAAAGATATAACGAGATAGGATTAAATTCTGTCGCGAGTCACGGCAAAAAGAAGGGCAAAACCATTCAACCGACTCCATTTAATTAAGGATCACTCCACAGGGATTCTGGGTCACCGAGGTGGATTCCCTTTTGTTCTCTGGCCGAATAAAAAACGCTAGAAAAAACCGTACTACCCGTCATTCAGCTACAGAAAATGATATCTCGCGCGTTTCATTTTAATTATAAAGTCGTATAACAGCAAGAATACCTACTTATATCTGTTGAAAGTTTTAATTAAACAAATCCAGGAAGGCGAGTAACAAGGAATATTATACAAACAGTATTCCCGAAGGATAATTTAGCGAATTAATTGGTTGAAATTGCGAGTGCGACCCACCGCTAACTGAATTTTAACCGTAATAACGTTTGGAGTAGTTCGGATTAATTAACAAACCTGCCCACGTAGATTTAACGTTAAGTGGATATACGTGATTTTCGATAACGCTAGTTTACGTGATCTAGATTTAGGTTTTAATAATATGTAGGTGTATAAGTAAGTGGTTGATCGGAAGCTTAATTCATCTAGCAATCGTCCTTATGGATGTACAACGTACATCGGTACAAAGCAACGAATACTTACTAACATAGAGATATATAAGCGCGAGTAGTGGTCCCTCGTTATTATCACACTCATATAGTTTATAATTATGATACAAATAATAATAATATGATCCTTGTAAAAGTTAACAAAATTAATCTAAAAATGTGGTGCTAAAATCATAACCCTCTGTTTAGCTTCGCTGTAGTCGGTTACTTCCCGTTTTTGCCGCAGGCCCTTATAAGGGACTGCTTGAAAAATAGACAAACTGTTATAGTAGGCAACAGGAAGAAAAATGGAGAGAGAAACAATTCTTCTTTTAAGGGTTCCGTACCCAAAGGGTAAAAACGGGATATATACGACAAACTTGATTTTTATTATAGATAATGGTACGGAACCCTTCGTGCGCGAGATCGACTCGCACTTGGCCGGTTTTTTTGTTGTTACTTACCTTATACTCATAAAGTACAAGTCATAAAGAACTTAGGTAATTTACTTCTAAAGATAAGTATTGTACTTCACTATAGATGTGAGGCAGTTCTTCCACTTATCCAAATGGAATCGATTTAAGACATACGCAATAAGTGTAACGTGTAAAAAGAAATAAAAAACTAACTCCCGACGAATAAACTTCCCAGACGTAAGTTACCGTAGCAAACACTATAGTTGCTTTAATATAGGTAGGTACAAACACGGGTACTACTCACCAAGCCAACAGTATCGCGACGTTCTTCGGATGCGCAGCAAGCCAGCTTTCGATGTGCTTACAAGCAGCACATAGCCTCTCCAGTGGAGGAGCCAGTTCTCCCGCCCAGCCGAGCGACCTTGCTCGCCCGAAGACATTCCTCGCTATGTGACCGTCACCGTTACCGTCTCCACCGCTCACTTCGAATACCTAGAAAGTATGTAAAAGACAACATTAGAAATACGTATCAAACTACTGGTATCAATGTAACAATCTGAGCTTAATCACATTTATTATTTAAATTAAAATATATTTTTAATGATTTCACCAATACAAATTATAAGGTCAAATTATCATACAAGTAAGTCAATTGACAATTCTAAAAACCCGACTGCGATAAATATGAATCTACATTTTATGTAATCCCCTTTTCATTTCCTTAATTTTGATACCCTACTCGTTAGGTTTGGTAATTTTTTTATGATTAACGTATTACTATTTCGCGCCAAAAATGCGCCATTTTGTTTTTTTTTTCAAACACCTATCTAACCTAGCCTACTTGGGTACGAGGTCAAAAAGATTACTTGAATGATTATACAAGATACGCGTGAAAAACATAACCCTTCCTTTAGCGGTGGTAATAAGGATGCTAAATTCGGTATAGGAAACGAGCCTCTTGTGCAAGGTTTAAGTTACTTCCTTATTGATTCTAGTAAGTCTAGGTTTATGTGTCTATTTTATTGAGACGTATTTATTTAACGATCTTGTAGCGTTTATTTCCTTTGCAAATCCAAGTGTCACCCAGGTTTCATGTTAGTCCTATTCACCGCTAACTTTAGTATTTATATTCAGGGCTGTCCACGGCATATTCTTATTTTTTTCAATGATCTGATAAGCTATTGATTTATCACTTTATCACTTGATGGAACGCGATTTTTAGGAATAATTAATAAATAATAATTAGGTAGTATATGTACTACTATGCGATATCAAGGTTGAGAAACCACTCCCATTTGTCTCGTGAAACATTATGTCATCGGACACTTGTTCAATACAAAAAAAAATTAAATTGATTTGAGTATCTCCTCCTTTTTTGTGAAGTCGGTAGAAAATAACTCAATATGCGTTATAAATTAGAGGTAGCAATGTCAAAATTCTTACGTTTCAATTCTGATATTTTAAAAGTTAAGCAACTCACATCTATCATTACATGATTAATTTTGAAATAACTGTATTTTTTTAATAATGTATGAAAATGAAACGATAAATTATATACTTAGGACACAGTTCAGGGCTTGTGGCACCTTATGCTACTCATATCGTGTTACATTCAGCAAACACGGCCCTGTCAAGTCGAAGCTGGTTAAGTGCCCACTTTAGATATTGACGTTTTATTAGGTCTAAGCCATATTGACTTTATACCATGAAATTGTCGGCAATATACTAACTCGGTGTCTTGGTATCTCGTTAGTAAGTATGTTCGGTTGCCGAAGCCAAACGTTAGGTAAATCATTCAGTTAGTCTGACATTTATCATCGTTAAGTTTATAAAATCCTCTATAATTCAAAGACTCTATTCAGATACGTATTATATTATTAATCTATACATATATATAAAGAAATTTCCGTCTCGCAAAAACTTGAAAATGGCTTGACCGATTCGTTTATTTTTTGTTTTGTTCGCCTCAATACATGTTTTCTTTAAGAAAAAGAAAATTAGGGAAATCAAAGAAACAACCGAAAAATATTAAAGTTGATAATTTTGTAATTAGTTTTAGTGAGTAGTAGAACCCAGTTTTACCATTACTACATAAGATTGACACAAAATATCTGGGCAAATATATGAGAATTATCAATCTACATGAGTATCTAGATTATGACGATTTATACAAACAACATTGATCATGGTATAAGTAGTTTACCTACCTAAGTTTAGCATTTAGGCTACACGCGCTGTTTAGCATCCAGGCTAAATCATGATCTTACCATGACTTCTTACCAGACTGCTCTTCGTGTCTATTAGCGGTTTTCATGTGCGTCTCAGTCTGGCATAAGCTGCGTTAGCTTGATTTTTGCGACATATCGCAATGACCGAGTCCCTGGGAACTTATGCTTATAACTCAGTGACAACACACTGTGATCTTACCATGAAATGCTCTCCATGTTTGTTAGTGAGCATGTGCGCTGCCTGCGCTTCCGCGTGCGTGTCTCGGTCCGGCAAATGTAGGGCCAGCATACGGTCCGCGACATAGCACAGGTCGAGCCGCGATGCAGGACCGCCGGGGAAACTCGCCGAGCGACCGCCGCTCTGCAGAAATAAGGAAGAAATAAACCTTAATTATTTATTGTAATTTCCACAGGCCATACAAAAATAATAACTTTTACTATTAAAGTTTTCGTGAGTTTGACCACATTATATATACCTACGTTTACTGTGCGCCGTGACCTACCGTCGTGAACTCGCCTGCAATGATGATGGGGATCGGACATCCCCGAAACCTAGGTCCCAAGAGTCGAACTTAAATCGTGAGTCAAGCCGTTCCATTTATATAAAATAATAACGTTCACAGACTAGCTTTGTGAGACTGATTGCGTCTCGGGAACAAGTCAAAGCCCGCTAAAAGTTCGCCAATCCACAAGGGGCTTGCCATAACTTGATAAAGCAGTCTTACTTCAATGTTGCAGTTTCGCCAATATAACAAATTGTCATTGTCCAATCCCGTGTTACAGGATAAAACATACACAACAAAACTTCAACATTTACTAACCGCATATCTAATACTCAGTATTTTCGTAGTAGCAAATGTATTTTTCCACTTTTCACACTACTAACGGTTTCTGTGTAACAACTAACGATTTTTAAATTATGGCTAACCACAAAAAATAGTAGTTAGAGCTACCGGGCTACATTTGTACTCATAAAATAATAATATTATTCTTGTTAACTTTACTACAGTAAGTATCAGATAATGCGCAGTAGTGCTGTGACACCACTATAAGTTTTGTTTACATGTTATACTATCGGCTCGAATATACGAATACTTCATACTTACGCAATGATAGTTGAAGTCGTAAAAATAGTAAAGTGATCCACCTATTTACGAAATTTACGAGCCATTGACATGTAAATCTAAATTTCAAATTATTTAAAAGCTCTTATAAAGTTGTGGTTTACAAATATGATCAAATATATAAGATAAGAAGTGTAATTGGTACAATAACTTGTTAAAGCTGCGATAAATGTAAGTAAACAACATTTGAAAGGCGACACGGTATGTAAAAGTGAAAAGCCCTGATTTGCCCTGCCTTAGTGTATTTATGTCGGACAAACAAGAGGTCGTAGGCGCGACATAGCTAAGAAATTGTCGTGCGTAGGCGCAGAAGCGTAAAGCTGGGCTACGAAAGCTTTTCTTGTCCATGCATTTAATCGGATTACTCCCTTCATCGCATGAGGTTTTCTTAAACTAATGGATATAAGCTCCATTTAAACATAAATGCTGTTATTTATGTTAAACGTAAGTGAAATTACTCGTTCATAAATATTAACATAATTGCAAATACTTAGCTAGCAAATCACCTTTGATTTTCCTTCCCGCTCGCATGACTTGTGTAATTATATTTAAAAATAGCTAGTAATTGCGGTAACTTTTTTGCTTATTTGACTGTTGTTGTGAAAATTAAGTTAAATTAAAGTAAATGCTCACTGAATCTCTGCCGAATGTTGTAGTCGCAGGAGTGGCCGGAGCACTCACAGCTCGACTCTAAAACAATAAAAAATAATACTTTAGTAATCTATTATACAGTTCCATATAATAACAACTACATGATAGATAACATTCATTACACTTACTAACTCGTTAATAACCTGTTATTTGCATGACAAAATAAGTCTTTGAGAAGTTAGATCGTACGAGGTCAGCTGTCATTAAAATGAAATCAAAAGTATCGTATTTTTTTTCTGAATGTCGGATGCGGCGCTCGCCCGAGGTTGATGGAATTTCATTTCATAGGTAATGATCCGTGGCCCATCATAATTATAAGGCATAACAATGGCGGCATTTAAAAATGCATTCGATTTCTCTATCTTATATTAATCGAATAACGATAGCGCGTAGGTATTAACCTAGGTTAATAGTAGGTATCTATATCAAACCATAATAAAAAAAATATGACATTATGTACAGCGAATCCATTGAGTTGTACTTGGTTTTTATTCCATGTTTGTCATCATCGACCACATCATCATTACCATCAGGCGAAATAGAGGTCAAACATTATTAGAGAATTAAAAAAAATATTTACGTTGACCATTCATGGCGAGGCGATTGATCATTGATCGAGTAAAAATCAGAATAAATAAATAAATTAAAATCCGATCACTAATAAAATATTTGGAAAAGCCAATAAATATATGCACGAATGATCGGGGAGAATTATTGAAATTATATAGAAAACAAGAAAGAATCGTCGGAAAATTGAGACATATTAATATGGCATACCTAATAGTGAAAAGAGCCTAATCAGAAAAGTAACTCGTACCAGTTTTACCATATAATGTGGGATAGCGGCATTCTAAAACTGATCCATCGCCTTAAAATCAACTTATTATCCGACTAATATTGAATTAAAGAAATTGCTAAAAAGAAAGTAGTTCTAACGATATGTGTTTTCTGTTCGCTACATCATGGCATAGAAATGTGTCGTTGTAACGGGTAAGACAAATGACTACTTCGATAATTTTCCAACCGATTTCGCGAGCTTTTAATCATCTTCCGGGCTAATTCAATCGATGCCGATATAGCGTCTCATGGGCCGATTTCAAGCCCCACTAGGACTATCGCGATCGTGTCCAATAAAGCTGATAAATGAGCGACCGAACGAGGTGTGGCTTAAGTGATTACTGCAGCTTTGTCGGCGCTCTATACGCTGTTACTTCAAATTAGTCGCATTAACTCAAAATGTCTTATGATACGTTATCCGATACAAAAGACGCGGGTCTGAGCGTGTAATGCCAGTGATAAAGTGTTAAGGGATCAGTCGAAATTGAACTATGTGGGTACTACGGACATCTTATTGATAACAAAAGACTAGAGCTTTTTACAAGCTAGTAAAAAAGAAGATCGGCATGACGCTCGCCTGATGGTAAGCGACACGACTGCCTATATAGGAACTACTACAACTATACTATTTGTATACGAATATAAGTTGGCTTTGCTGTATATTTGTATGTGGAATTATTATTATTATACATGAGTTTAATGTTCATCTTGGTATATCGTTGACCTGTTGGTGCAGTGTGCAAGTCTTTGCTTTCTACGCTGGGAGTCCGGAAATCACTCCGCAAAGTTAAATTTTCTTTCCTAAGGGATATTCCTGCTTTTAGTTCTAGTTATGATTGTGTGTGATATAACTGTTTCCGGCACTCACAATACAAACCTTTGAACGTATTGTGACTGTGTTTGTTTGTTTTGTTATAACTGTCGCCCACATTATCAGGATGAAACGCCAGTCTACCAAAAATATCGAGGAAAAAAACAAATGAACATACTTTCATATTATTGATTAATGCCCGTGACTTCATTTTTAAATTATTCCAATCAACTAATTTAAGGCTGCATCTCCATCCAGCCTTAGATTTGTTGATTGTAGGTTGATAGACAGTCGCCACTGCACCTTTTCTGTAATTAAATGTATGATGACAAAACGCACCGCAAACTGCTTCCGCTTTCCAACAACGAGACTCCTCGAGCGGTGCGCTCTGACTTGCCCCCGTTGCAGGTAGAACACGGCCCTCCACAGTGCGAAGGCGAGCCTGTGCAGCGCGCGCGCCGCGTCCACTTCCGCCGCCCGCCGCGACCGCTCGCGCATCCTCTCACCAAGAATATCCTCCTCATACCCCTCTTTCTCTATCAGAGCCAATTTTCGTAATAGTCCCTTCTCTATTTTATTTAACAGCCGACACTTTTAAGTCCCCTTTTTAAGTCTATTTTATTTTTATAGAAGCGCACATTATTTTGCTCCGTATCCGGCTTTTTGTTTTTTTACACTTTTTACTCTAGTTCATAAACTCCATCGAAGAATGAGAAAATTACGTGCGCTTGCGTTCAGAAAGATGAAGATTTCAATAGTTTCCTAAATAGTTAATTATATTTTAGTCTTGGAAAATTTAAAAGATGAAGTCATACTCTCTCTAATTTATTCTGTTCTATAATATACCATGCCCAAGAGCCTGTGTGAGAGTACTATTTGAGCCAAAAGTCTATATTGAGCCATAAGTATATCAGAGACTTTCGACTCAAATAATACTATCACAGAAGATTTGAAATAAACCGGCCATGATACGCCGGATAAGAGACACGCGACAAACGTAATATTGTAAAAACTCCACCATGGCTTGCCTGTAGCTTTGAGGAAAACACACTTCACGCACGCATACCTTGCATGAATGGGGAAGACGTAACATCTTATTCTATTCAAACTTGTCAAAGAAGGATACAAGTCATGAAAACAAAGGATGTTTTCAGAGTGCAGGGACGTGCCTTGTGTGGAAAAGCGCTGAACCGCCGAGTGGCCGGCGGCGCAAGGCCGCCCCGCGGCTGCATTGTTGGTGCACTGCGGTAATCAGAACCACATAACTGCATGCCATGGAACTTCATATCAAAGTTAATAGGTACGTGACGTCATTGAACCAAAATGCTAACAAGTAAACATGTAGTATAGCGTGTCTACTGCGCTATCGTGATCCTATACAAAATTTTATAAAACTTACTGTACCTATATTTAAAAGAAATTTATTCGTTTTTGCAACGTGTCCCTTTTTTATTTTTATTCGGGTTTGGAAAACATTTGAGCAATATCTGAACCTGATGATAAATGACAATGATGGAACATGTTTGCTTAGAATATATCTATTCACTAGACTGTTTTTATTCTTATTTATTTGTTTATCATAATAGTCATGGTTTACTTAACTATAAGTAGGCTCATCTGAAAACTATAGGCAGGCGTCACCTATTTCAATCTCTTGTTTTATTGACAGCTTCATAAACAGAGGGTGTGCGACTGTGCGCGGCTGCTGCGGAGTCATAACCCTGACCTTCCTCGTAAAGCGCGGTCGGGGTGAACGACCCCGGGGGTGGCACTTCACTCGTCTAAATAAAACGTCAGCACCAACTATGGAAACATTAACTAGCTAGTAAGTCCCATAATGCACTTTAAAACTACCAAAGGTAAATTACTTATTTGGAAGGATAAATAGTAGGATATAGGATTGAGATACAATTATTTAAATGATCATCATCCATAGGTATATAGATTTACCTTCAGTTCGCTTAAAGTGTTTCGCTTTTACGTTTATCTTCCTCATAGTGAAGCTGAAAGAAAGAAATATATGCTCGCGTCAAGTCGCATCTATGATTCCCAAATAGTATAGGTAGGTATAGAATTAACAAGTATAGAGTGAAAATAAATTGAACCGTACTAGGTATATTAAAGTATTATTTTTGTATAGTAAATATATAATACTGCATTTTATATGAGTTCGCTCTAATATCGTGCTTCGAAATTTGCATTATACATCGAGTATAGAATATTCATTATACATCGAGTAGAAATCCTGCACAAAGGTTTGCGCAGAATAGAGTATGGACCATTCATCAGGGAAGTTCAATGTACTCGTACTATAGGTATATCCTTTTTCTACGGTTTCAGTAGACGTGAATGAGCATTGGCACTGCGCTATCGGTGCGGATTTAAAACGCCTGGCTAGAACCCAAGGTATTCTGCGAAATGTAATAGTAATTGTGCAATGTACTTGACACGTGAGTTAGCGTTATGATATCTACACGATAATAAACTATTTAAGTATAAACACAGTCTATAACTCTATACTTTATTTTACATTCTAAAGAATAACATTACTGCTATCTATTTTTATAGACAAACTTCTTCGCCGTAAGTATTTGTATTGCTTGTAATAGTATATATATAAATAAAAAATCAATTTTTGTTTGTTAGTCTCACAAAAACTCGAAAACTACTCGATCGATTTGCCTAATTTTTTAGGTTTCAAGATATTTGTAGAAGCCGAAGGAAGGTTTAAAAGGGGGAGGAAATATAAAGAAATATATCCATAAAAAAAATCCTACATAAATAGTCCACACGGGCACAGGTCAGCTATGTAGTCTCTCATAAAAATATTTTAGTTTGTTAACATTCATTATAGCATTTAAATAATATGTTGCTTATTTATTTGTACAATAAGTATATATGTATACACATTATAAACACTTCTGACAAAGTTTACTGCAACTATTCTTCATGAGTTTGAGTTTCAAAACAATAAAATTATTTCTTATCTGAAACTGTAAACTCTACATTTTCTGATAACAGGACTGTATATATATATATATATATGAAATGAGTTACTCATGTTCGTAAATAGCTTCACCTTGTTTAACTAGTTAAGCAGAAAGTGCGAATTATATGTATTAATAAAATGTAGGTGTATAATAAAATAATAATTAAATTTCTTAGTTTCACCACTTAGTTCTACCATCAGACAGTTTCCCACAGTAAAAATAATTACACGTATTAGAAAAATAGAAAATTATCCACTTTCACGGCACTTAAACACTGCTGTTTACTTTAAAACGCACTTTAAACGTAGGTAGGTACTTCTAATAACCCGGCACAGTTTGTTTTAACAATGGTACAAAAGCCGGTGTTTGATGCATTTTTAAAATAGAAAGTGCTTATGTCATAATGCTGAGTTTTTTTCTGTTATTCCGCAGCGCTACGCACGGCGCGTAGAGAGGCACTGCTGGCGCCCGTACGCCGCAGCGTCCCGGCGCTCGCCGCAGTCGCCTCTCTGGCGGCGCCCGTTGCTAGGCAACGCGCCCTGAGATGTACGCTACAATGATGCATCGTAAGATGGGGGGATGGTTGATGTAAGGTAATGATGCATCGTAAATAATAGGACGATGGTTTAGGGGGTTTCGGAAATCAGGGCATAATACGGTATGGTATTCAATCACTAAACCTATAAATATACCTCATAAACATAAACGTAAACGATTTCACACTCACAGCATCACAATAAGTTTAATGACTTGTGTCGTTGATGCCAGAAATATTCACATCTCTCACACAATCATACTATACTCAAAACCCTCTCTAGAGGAGAAAACTTGTGCTTCCACAGGGAATTGATCCCAACACCCATGCTTAGAAGGCGAAAGCTGCTTAATTGTATAAAATTTTCCGTTGTTCCTAAGGTATTGCTTGAGCTCTTATTATTCGAATATGCTCTAGATATGAATATGCAAATGCAAAGTTAATTTACTGTAGCATTGATATTCTTATAGAAACTCATGATCAAAATAAGCTCGATATGCATAGCCAACAAATATATACTCACCCACCAACGAGTGCATTACGCAACAGACATATCCGCACCATAGTATAAATAAAGTTCCAAAAGCAGTAGCGTACACACTGCATACATAATTAAACAGTCCATTCATGTTAAACGCAACCAACGAGACTGGGCGGCTAGGGCGGGCGGCGCTGCACTTCCGTAAACACGACGCGTGACGAGCGCCCGAATACCTTTACATAGCTCTAGTACTTTTATTACTACCTGCTAAAACATCAGTTACATATTAAAACTTTATTTTTATGAATATAAATAATTGAATGCTTAGAAATTATTTAACGTAAATAACAATGTATATATATACATATGGCAATAATAGTATTTAGTTCATTATTATTTTATCCACTACTGCCAAACTGTGAAGTGCAAAGTGCATTATTTTACAGATTCATCTAGGTTTGTATATGAGTTGAATAAATTTGGATATAAGTGAATGAGAGAATAAGTGAGTATGCCGAATCTGCGTATTCAAAATATTTAGAAACAATCATATCGGGTATAAGTTTGCAACAATTTTTACTAACTTAATTTTTTCCATTAAAACAAAATAGTCTATACACAAAAAACATTATTATAAATCACCTCTGATCATGCGATTCCACTTGATGATGCTGATGGAAGCTCCCACGAGACCTGGTGTTCTAAGTGATCTTTGTATAATAATATGTGACCAAATCATTTTAAGCAAAATTATGCTTCTTGATCCATTTGACGCGAAGAAACGAATGTGATATAATTTGTGCCACAGTTGTTTGCTCTTATTTTAACTGGGTATATGTCGAGTGAATATCGCATGTCGACTTATAAGCTCACGTAACATGCATGTTATTATCTCAGAAAGGAAGATGGCATTCCCACGGCATCTGACAAATGCCATGCGAGGGCCACCTCGTGCCGTTCTCTTGCAATCATTTACAATATTACATTAAGTTGGATACCTAGAATAGGTAGATTGAAAAGTTAAAACTTTACCCTATATTGAGCTGCGGAACTGATTTTATTTTCATCCAATTAAACCAACTGTAAAATATATTCTTTCTAAGTGATTTCTAACTAATATCACAATAAGTACGCGCTTGATTCCAATTTATGATGTAATGTTTAACAACCTAGAAAAGAACACTAAATAAAATGTTCATCATAGAAAGGAACTAATTAACAAGATACGGGTGTTACTCACACTCGGTTTGGTAACTAGAACCGCAACTTGTAAAATTTACAATAATTCATGAAATAAACAATTTTTCCTATGACTTTACTACCAATGTGGAAAAAAAAGAAAGCAGCATGTGTTTTCAGGTAAACAATGTAACATAAAAAGAAATAAGGCACAATTAAAATTAATCCCTTTATTTTTCCAATTAACTAGAAGATTTAAGTAAGTTAAATTTTCAATTTCTAAGACGCTTGTTACACACGCACTTTTCAGATGGTATTTTTATTATCAGCTGTCAATTAGTATGATAGAATAAAATTCAATATGACAATAGAAGGTAAGCATGTCACATCTTCGGCCGCATCATCAGTTCCCATGAGGTGAAATAGTGGTCAAATGCTCGCCTAAACATCATAAAAAAAGAACAAGTAAGAATAATCCTTTTATTTATATTAAACTTTCTTCAATAATCTATCTCTAAATAGTATATGTAAGTCAATATTAAAGTTAGTTCAGAACTCTTGAAGTATCAATTATTCAAATTACGCAACAAAAAAATATCCGGGCTGATTCCACAAAAAACTTAAAAAATATTTTAAGTGCTCGTCGAATTTAGTGCCTTCTTCGCATTTTTACCATCCGCTTTTTTACATAAATATAACCTCTTCTAAGAAATTACGTCTCGCGTACCTACCACTTCTCTGAGGAAACTGCCTTAACCACCTGCACTACCACAGCATGTTTCCTCATATAAATATTCATTTTAAACTTGCTACGTACTTATTTATACTAAAACCTAACTGCATTGAATATATTTGCTTTGATGACTCAATCGTCTATGCATACAGATTTCACAGCATGTAAGTCGTCGAGTGGTAGGTAAATGCCGCAGACAACAAACCTCAAAAGTGGCCCGCGATAAGTAAATATCAGGCAACATTTGAAAGCGACTGAAGCAAGCGTATCGTGCGTGCGCATGGCTCCTGAACTGTCTGCCTAAATATTTATTCCGAGACCATCAATAATTGTTTACCCAACATACATAATTATTTACTCAACATTTCATTTCTAAGGAATCATTTTCCTATACAAACATCGAGCATGTGTTCCGTTAATAAATTAACTAATGTTTTATATTACGTTTTAAGCAAGCGATTTATGAAAAAAAATTGTCTGGCTACTATCAGTAGTTACCGCATAAACAAACCTAAAATGAGGGTGTGAATAATTTATGAAAGCTTTTAAAAAGATAGATTTTGTTTCATAAAGCGATTTTCCTTGTAAAATCAGAGTCTGGTTTTATTAATGTTTGACTGGAATGCAATGTTGGTGTAATTAATATCACGATAACTATGATTAACTATGGGTAGAGTAGGAACTATGTTGGCTCTGTGAATTTTCCTCGGGGCCGGGTGGTAGAGTAGAGGCGCAGGCGCCCGCGGCTGGCGCTATCGCCGCAATAATCGTGAGAAAGTTGCGCGATCGCCGCCCAATCAGTTATCTATCGTTAATCCCCGACCTGCGGTCTCTTTGACTGCCGCGTATGGCCAATAGCAATTTGTATTAATTACACTACATCGGTCCTTATCTATGTACCCGAGTTCTGTCAGTTAGCATAATAATAAATTCAATCGGACACGTACGATTATGATAAATAGTGATGTCGCTGATACCGATAACAAATAACCGTGATGTTTGTATCGCAGCGTGTCTGGTTACAAACCAGCAGCCGGGACAGGTTGTCTAATTCGAAATGTTTTGATTGCGGGCCCTTATCGGAGGATCTCGGGCCCGCGGGTCGCCGCCGTGGTCATTGTTTAAGTGTCGAATGTTATTTATGGTGACGTAGCCTGGCCTATGGCTGACACCTGATGCCGGCGATCTCTATCGCACGTCACCAGCGGGTGGTCCTCACTACGCCAAAAGGATTAAATCTACCTTCGATATGAATTATACCTAATGAAGAATTTTATTTGTTTCGGAACCCATTAATAAGTTCGATTATACTGATATATAAGTTAGTAAAGCATTTAAGTTATGCGTGTTTTGTCTCCCTGTAGATATGTACTCTATAAAGATGACATCACGAAGCAAATAAATCAGGCCAGCATTCCTTTCTAGTGACGCAATTTAAATAGTTTTGGTTAGCAAGGAGCGAGGCGAATTTTTAAAATGAATTAGTATTCGACGATAACGGGATTCTGCAATATGGCTGCGGCTACTCTGTTGATTTACGTTAAGCCAAAATCAATAAATAACTGACGCGGCCAATTAATCTAACAGAACTATAACATTTAAAGTTGTATTCCGCCACAAAATTTATCTAACCTTGCAAGTGATGTTAAGATGATGAATAGATGAGAGTAAAAAGGTTTAAAACATAAACATATATAGTTTTGCCGCGAAAGTGAAAAAATGGCGTTGTTAATTTTGTATATTTTTAAAACTTGTGAATCTTCGAGGGTTAATGTGTAATAATGGTGGATTATTAATCGTTAATACTTAGTAAATGTGCATATGTGTAGGCAAGTCATGCAAAGTTGAAAAACGTGATTTTCGCATGCGGTCTAAAACTCCACTAGAAGTTCTAGTAAAGTTACTAGAACTTCTAGTGGAGTACCACTTTACTAGGGCATGACTTGACAATGACTGGACCTTGACTCATTTACTAGACTTTGATTGTGACTTGTGACTAGGACTTTTAATATGAAATACACTTGAAATATATTACTTCTTGACACTGGCTAAAAGCACAAGTTTGCGAAGCCAAAATGAAAAAAAAAACATACACATCACACACTGATAGATGTGTAATTAGGTTTTAAGTTATTTATTCAACCCTTAAAACATTTTTTTTATTTAATCCTTTCTACATAATATCTCGGCGAAGCTCCTCTCATCATGCTCAGTAATTTACCCAATCCTCACTTGTATGTAAGAAAATTTAATCAATATCAAAGTCCTTCGACGTCCATAATGTATTTGCTACGTGTACGAGTACGTGCGTCCTTTCTCAAACAAAAACCATTAAAATTCTGTAAACACGCTATTTTAGCACCGCTCGTTCACGTTGAATAGATAATATTGCACCTTACGTAACCTCAACACATCAGTAGTAAACATGCGCACATTTAAAGGACGACTACTTGCACTAAAGCTACGACTGAATGGACAGATAATGAATATTATGAGCTTTTGTTTAAGTGCTGCGTATTCAATCACTTAACCAATACAATTTTGCAATCAATTACGTTACAATAGATCAAGCAGCAGAGGTACATAAGTGTTGAGTTGTGTTTTTGTATTCCTGGTGAAGCAGAGAAACTGTTTTAGAAAATTGTACTTTGATGATCTGATATTGCAATTTTTGTGACGAGAAACAATAAGCTATTTACCGATAAAATTAGAGAAATCTATTAAGGTCGGTTTAGTAATATCTCGGAGAAAAAAAATATTCAGTTCAAGGAGATAAATGCAACATTTACATACCGACTGTAGGTACTACAAAACTCGCAAAATTATGTTTAATACATCGTTCTTTAATTAAGTGGATTTTTTAAATCTCTGATAGGCTATCGTTTGACCACTATCTCACCTGATGGTTATTGAATATGTGGTTGAAGATGGAAATCACGTTAGGTCTAGAACAAAGACTATTAACCCTGGCCTAGAATGACTGGCAAGGATAGCTGCTATTATTGCTGGATATTTTTAGTGATAATGGTGACTGATTTTTCTACTTAAGGGTGGTGAACTATAGATACGTCTTTATTTTGGTACAGATTAGTCGGGCACGAAAAAATTGCAACAAAACAGTACGATGAAACAACCCAGAATATAATAACCAAAACACAGGCAGGTTGTATAGATATGTGATTGTTGGCTATGTTTGTTTACCACCTTAATAAAATTGCTTTTCCAACATGCATGTTCCTGTATCTACAACATATTTTTCTTAGAACTGAATAAAAAGAACAATAACAAACGGTATCTCGCCGCGCTATCTACGAATACACGTCACTAGGGTATTTTAAATTATTCATCCGACACCGACTTGAAATACGGTCTCATCTGCGTATCCTTTTCTTTGAACACATGCATTATTCATAAGAAACTGTGCGATTTCATTCGCCTTTTAATTCTCTAACAATAGGCACTTATATATAACGCTGCAACTTTTTGATAACAATAAAAATTTACACGCTAACAAGGTCAGAGTTTCATTATCTTCAAGGTCATTTACGTTTATGTACCTACTACTTAAAAGTATTTATATCTAAATGATACATAGTCAATTTATCTATCAGTTTACCAAATCAGTGAAAGTAATGTCATTGGTAGACATTTCTGAATATGCGGATATCTCTCCTGCGAGTACCTCCCTTATCTTATCACTTCGTAATTCAACGCGCAATATCTACTATATTGAGTTACATAAACGCGATAAAGAGCAAAATGCTTAATCATCTAGCAATAGCATGGAATAGATATATCTATAGAAAACTGAATCCGATTCAAGAATAGAAGATCCGTACTAATATTATAAATGTGAAAGAAACTGTGTCTGTCTGTTATACGCTTTTCGCCTAAACCACTGAATCGATTTTTTGACATTTGGTACAGAGATAGACTAAGGACATAGTAGTAAAAAAATAATTACTTTTTGCATAAGTATCCTAAAAAAATTAAAATGCTGCCCAAAGTAACTATTCCACGCGGACGAACTCGCGGGCAAAAGCTAGTACCTTATAGGGTAATTTATTTGTAGAATATCCTCTTAGAGACCAATGTCTCTCTTGGTACGGCTTTAGCAAATAGTATTATGATTTTTCAAATAAATTAAAAAATATATATTTATCTTGTGTGTTAAGTCTAAGGTGACAAGTGTAATCTGACGTTGGCATGCATATTACGAGGCACGGGAGGCGATGCCATTTTTGTTGGATACCGTAATTTAAACCACTATTCGTTATTGGAATTAATGGAATGCATCATCTTAATTATTACGACCAATATAGCTCTCGGAAGAAAGCCATAGAACTAAATGAGCTACGGCTTAGAACAAGAATCAAGGTCTGAAAGGTTGCTGGTATTGTACAAAGTGCCCTGTATATATACTTACTATCCACAAGTTATTCATAAAACCTAATTTCTTTAAACTCTTTAAAATAAAATATTATTTTAACGACTAAATAAATTACGACCAAAAATAAATAAATTACCACCTGCAATATTATTTGGTGGTGCATGAACAAGGTACATTTCTTGAACTGCACTTCGCGAAATCATCTTTTCCCTATAAGGTTTCACTGGTATTATTAGTATAAGTATTTCAATAAAAAACCAACTATCAGACAGACAAGTATATTTTATATTTATTTTCTAAGTAAAAAGACATCATACATATATATTTATTATAGATGAGATAACAAGATTTATGCGTTGAATTTAAAGAAAATATACTAAATGAACTAATTTATTCGTATAACTTCTTGAAAATTTACTAATTTTTCTGTAACAAAATAAACATTTTAAATTATAAACAATTATTTGATAAAGCGTCATTGTCACGCTGGTTTTCATTACTTTCTGATCTATAATATCCAAAGCCATTAAAAGATCGGAAGTAAGCACCGATGGACCATCAATTTGCAGCACAATTACTCCATTAGGATCGAGCTCGGGATCTTCCGGTGCCATCGGAAACTGTGATAACGACTGGTGGGGTAAGTGGGACAAATCCACCCTTGACACTCTTGAAAATGACACGTTTTTGCTTTTTTTTAGCCATGTAAGTTTTTTTTATTATTTTCGAAAGGGAAACAAAAAGACAAACAAGCACTTTTAGCATCACAGCACCATTTTAAGTTCAAAGTTTTCTAACGCGGGTGCTGGGGAGATTGACATCACATACACAATCACGCCCAGAACTAGAAAAACAATTGCCCTTTGGGGAGAAAAACTGTGCTTCTGCTACAGAACCATAAAAAATAAACAACAAAAGGCTTATAATTATTTAAAACAGAAACAATCAACAATCCAATATCTAGCTCACTTGGCGAGTTTACTTCAAAGTCCACTAACAAAGTACTTATAGAGAATGAGAATAGTTGGAACGGAACGCGGCGGCTGGTAGCGTGGGCAGTAAGTTTATTGGAATACAAATAGGCATGCTGCATGGTCCCCATGGCAGCATGGCTTCGAGCAACTTGAGCGCAAATGGCTTTCGTATCCGGCCCCGTTTCACACCGACCCCCGCGCAAACACATTTATTACGCTTTGAAACTTGATCAATCATTTCGACAATGCTCACTATTCGATATCTGAAACGACCGGTTAGTTTTGTCCTGGAATAAATCATTTTAATACTCGGCGTGATTCGAATCCATTGTGCGTTTCCTTGTGCTATAATTTTAGCTTAGTGTCCAAGTTGAGAGAAGCTATTTTGTAAATTGAAGCTGACCTAGATATACTTCTATATTTGGATAAATAAAACGACGCAACTATCTATCTAGTTATAAAATCGAATAGAATAGAATACTATTTATTACAGTAACTATGTACATTAGTTGGTAAAACAATAATATACATAAGTCAGTATCAACAGCGTACCTATTTCGGGTGTACAAAATACGATATAACATAAAAACCTAGGTTAGGTATTTACATTATATCTGCAAGACTGCGTGTCTTCACAATACATTGGACAGTCCGGAAACAATCACTGAGAACAATAAATAACCCATTTATGTCACCAATTCTTCGAAAGAACGCACTGAAGAAACAAAACCAAAACAACAAGATGTTCCAAGATACTAAAACTAACCCTGTGTTTATGGACGACGGGCTCAAAGCCGCATTAATGGAACAACAGGAACCGTCGGCCAACTCTTGTACTATTTTCTATGGTTGAGCCGGCGCGGCGCAGCGCGGCGCGGCGATGTATGATTTACGAGCAGTTATTGCAAATCTATAGTTCGAGAGGCGATGCCGTCGTTCGGTAGAAACTGTACCTATACAGAAATGAAGAAGGCGCAAGCGCAGCTCTTGAATCTGACGGGTTAATACCACCTCTCGCTATTTGATTCAATCATCTCAAGCGTAATAAAATAGCCCACACATTCATCAAACTGATGCCTTGACCAGTTAATAACATAATGGTATGTTGTATGAAGTTAAATGTTTTATTTACACGCGTTCACTTCCTGGACCACCTCTAAATCAATTATTTAAAAAACGAACAATATGAAGATTAATATAATAGACAAAGAATATTGATAGCAGCTTTTCTTTTTTAGGTTCGTATTAAGTGAACCTATTGATGTCAATTCAAACCATGTTTTAATTATACAACACAGGTAAGAAAATTGAAATCCAGAAGAAAAAAAGAAGTGATCCTTATCCATCATCCCAATGAGAGGGGCCAGCATAGCTAATTTGTGTATCCATGTGGTAAAAAGATTTGCCATGAGTTATGACCGACCGTGTGGGGTTGAGAATGTAAGCGCGTTGATGTTCTCGTTGTTATTGTTAAGGCTAGAGGTGAAAAGACAAATTCAGACTCAAATTTCTTCTTCAAGAGTGGGGGTTGTAGACAATGTAAATAGTATTATTTAAAATTTTCAGTACAATTTTTAAAATTGTGTCGACATATATGTTACCTAGAATGATAACTACTTCAATTCATCTAAGTGACTAGAGTACATGTTTATTAGCGTAATAATCATCTTTATCATTGTAGCATATAATCATTAAGTTGAATAGAGTTTATCCGCGCGATGATAATAATGATGGAATGTAATGATAAGAGCTATTCAAAGTAAATGTGTAGAGATAAATTGTAATCAATAGATTAATAGCATAAGTTGTAACGAACTCTTTCGGAAATTTCTCGAAGTTCCAATCATGCAGTCGAGTTATTAATTATGACAAAAATATGTATAACTAGCGAACCGCCCCGGCTTTGCGCGGGTGCAATTTCCGGTGGATAAAAAAAAATGCAAACAAACATTACAAATCTTGCACTGACAATTATTAACATAACAAAAAAAGAATCAGCTAAATCGGTCGCGCCGCTTTCGAGTTTGTGAAATTGAAATTTATATAGGTACCATATAATTATATTTTATTTTATTTATTTTTTTTGTTTTTTTTAATTATTTTATTTTCTTTAACATTTCTTTTTATAATTTGTAACTTAGATTAAGTTTTGTACATATTTATATCTAGTTATAGTTATTTTTGGTTAATTTTAATTAAGTTTCTAGTTTAATGTAATAAAGTTATTATTACGTAAAGTTATTTTAGGAAGATTCATTTTAAAAAATGTTTATTAACATTGTAACAAATACGTGTTCAATTATAACTTGAAGATGTTATCATGACGGTATATAGACATCAACAGAAGTTGCAAAACTCGAAATGAACTTCACAAAATGCAATAAAAAAGAGTTCAACGACTTCCCTGAAACGTGTTAGTTTTGCTTCGGTAATTTTACCTGCCGAATTTTGTTGGTTTGTTGCTAATTACAGCAATGAATACTAACTATTATATTCATTAAGGTGTGCAAGATTAATGAGATTTTACCTGATTCAATTAAAAAATCTAACTAGTAAAAAGTAAGCTAACCTCTCAAAAGACTATTTAAAATAAATCAAATAAAAAATACATTCTGCTATACGGCTGAAGTGAAAAAAATATCTTTTCTCATTTGTGAACATAATTTTAATTCTTGTTTATTATGACTATAGCTATGCCTTGAACCTTGGCCTGCAATAAACCTGATAGAATATAGCAATTATATTAGGATATGATTGCTATGTTTTATTAAAGTAGGCTCGAAACATCGATTTTCCTTTAAAACCATCCGACCGTTACAGGTCTATATATATTTGAAACATACTCCCAACTCACATAGTAGTTAACAGTAAACACACATACTTTTGGATAAATCCAATTTATCCGAAAGTGTGTGTGCGTGTGTGTATGCTTAGAAAAAACTCCACAAATTTGCACCAATATGTATTTTCTTAATACTTATTTCAGGGTACTGTGATGTTGTCGTTGTACTCACCGTAACTGTGATGGTGTCGTAGATGCCGTTCTGTTCCGACCTATGAGGTGCTGTCGTGGTGACGGCCTCAGCGTGCAGCGGAGCCGGCAATGAGCGCATGGGTGGAGGCGACAGCGGAAGCGGATCGCCATTTCGAGCCCAAGTGCGATGTATCTGCCAACTGGTGTCCGAAAACCGGGCTCTGTCCTGTGATACAATAAGATAACGCTGTCTTAAATAACTATGTAAACAAGCAAACTTAAAATACAGTTCTAGAAATTATGATGGGAGCATGCTCTTCTCTTTGATTTGGAACTTCACCATAACTTCCAACTAGTTCCTAACACCTACTCTTACTAATGAATAGAGCAATAACAGACAACACCACCTCAAAACAGAACAATAAGTGTATGCGGCGTAGCTGATTGAGTTAGTGTTAGCGAAATACCTCATTTTCCACACTGTTAACAGACGGTGGTGTTAACACGATTTTGCAAGCCTCATCAGCTCTAAAATCCGGCTGTAAATGATAATGACTTCTGCCTTTTTACTATTTCAAACGATCTTTGGACACGCGACTTCGTTTCTTACTTTCAGTACAATCACGTTTAGATCTGCAGACTACTTTTATCACGTCTGCAGAACGGCAGTCTTTAACAAGCTTCGATTCTGATCACGTCCACGGTGTCTCAGCTGGACATCTTTGTAATACAAACCGCAATCACACAGGATATTGGCTATAAATAATCGAAAAAGGCGCTAAGCACATCGCGGAAAGGCAACCTAATGACACAGTTGCTAAACATTAGAGAAACTAACTGCTTTCCTTTGCTAGTCCTGGCTCCAAGTCTGTAATTGATCAGAATCCTAATGAGTAGATGCGGGTCACGAGATTCGCCAGCGCGCAATAACCACAAGTCATCTTGACGTCATCTGCAGTTTGGAAAACATAATTGATTTATATGGCAGACGCGAAGAGATCCGATCGAGTTAATTGGTCTAAAATATAATAATTATAGGTTTGATATCTTTCAAACCGATACGTTCGACGGGAAAATAACAAAGATTATTGATATTTACTGAAAGCAAACTCTAGTCCAATTTGAAGCCAAATAAGATATTTCAAACGGGTTATATTAAACACGTGTTTGTTTACAAGGAATAATAATACAACACAAACTGGCAGAGATCAAAGCAGTGACCTTATGCTAGACGATGATCTCAGAATTCATGGCGCATTATACACATTTAATTTACATAAATAAATATAGGCCGCTATGCATACACCGGGAACTGTTCGAGAAACGATATCCTAATAAATAGCCGGCTGCCGTTTTGATAGGAACCGTAAACGGGGCGATATACGACGCCATAAGAACTAGAGTTTCAAAATCTCCGCTCTACATTGTATGAAAATAGCACAGCGGATTAACCATCAGGTAGATAAGATAATAAACAGCCCACGTGGGCATAGTTGAGCTCTGTGTATGCAGCGGTGACGACTAACGCTGCGTGGGCGCGTGCACTCAGCCTTTCGTTACTTTCGACACGTATCTGAGAGATAACCCACTATGAAGAATTAATAAAGCTATCTACGCGCAGCGTGAACCGCTCTGCTCGACCGATATGGCTAATTTAGATACCTTTAGATAGACCTTTGGATAAAGTAAAGGGGTGTCGCTTCGCGGCCGTTTTATAGTTTGAAAAGTCAATATAAATAATTTCATCTCATCATATTACACTCTCACTTCAAATTTGGATTAGTTTGACAAAAATTAAAGTTGACCTTAATCGGTTCATAAGTCTATATTGAGCCTTAGTAATCACATTTATATTTTTAATCAATCACATTTACTCTCACAGCCCCAAACTAAGTTCAAAGACTTGAATCGTAGTAGCCGGAAACATTCACATCACAGACACAGTCATACCAAGAACCAGACACAAATTTAATTTAGGAAGGAAAATTGTGTTCCTGTCAGGAATCGAATCCTGATCCCACGTCGAGGACGGCAGAGACTTGGCCACTGCTTCACGACCAAGTGGTCGTCAATTCCTTCGTCGTCGGTCGTCTTCCCATCATTATTTATTGCTTTATGTTTTAGTATTTATATTGGTTTATGTACTAGTTATGTATACTAAGGTTTTACTTACATGAGTGTAAGAGCTAAATTATTGAAATAAGCTAACAGGCATATTAAAATGTTCTTGGTGTCAGTAAAGTAATAAAAGCCAGACTCGGGAGTGTGAATTGCTACTATAAACTCATTAACAGCCTCTTATTGACTTTTACCACAAGGAGTACAGAACTTAATTAATACCACACCGCCGCCGCGCCGCCTTAATGGGAAGTATTATTGTCCACTGTTTATGGACTTATTATTTACGCAGTTACACCATAATTATCATTATTAATATATATTATTCAATTCACACTAATTTTGTGGGCGACTGATAACCTTATTGGATTCGTACTGACCGTTCCATTAATTATTTTTATACATTTGTTTTGACTTATCTTATTATTTGATTTTAACAATTAAAATATATTTTTATAGTCTATAGACTGACACATTATGTCAGTTTTTAATCATAGTTATGGAGAGTGGTACATTTTTACTGATAACTATGTTCTCTTGGTTTTCATCAAACACAATAATCCGAAATTCGCTATATCTGTCTTTATGTCTGATTGATATTTTTTTTTATGAATTATAGACAAACATTTGACCACTATCTTACCTGATGGAAAGTGATGATGCGGCCGAAGATGTGACATGTTTATCTAGAAGATACCTGTTCACTCTTGACTTGAAGACTCCCAAATTATACCCTTCATGATATGATATCATGTGATATGATCTCATCACGGCTATATGGACAATCATAGAAGATGGAGATACTTCGCCTGAGCCTCCGTGATATGTGACCAAGGAGAACCAGACTTCTGCACCATAAAATCACGACTCTCCACGTCGAGAGTGTACGACTGCAAAGTGATATGGCTGGACAGATTTTTTTTATTTTTTGTAGAGAAATAGTTTAAGCTATGAAAATGGTAGCTTTTTCCTGATTCTTTATAATTATAACACGCGGGTGACAGCATCCTGCGCCTAGAATACTTGATAGTTATTGTAATGACAAAATACTCAGCAGTTACTGAGTAACTGCTAAGTATTTTGTTAAATTTGTGAATATAAATGTGGTCAGTCCGCCTTATGCTATTGACTTGATTACCTACACTTTGTAAGAAGTATAAAACGTGTTAACATATTTCCTCCACTTCTGTCACGGGTGGAGCCGCGGGCCACAGCCATAGTAGCTAGTATTATACATAAAATGTTTTTTTCCAACCGCAATATAATATTTTATATCTAACACAACAATAATTGGACAGAATTGAATAGATGTCGATAGTTTTGTACTTCTGTACTTTGATTATATTGAGTAGCATATATGTTTAGTTTTCCTTATGGTTCTCTCTAAGGGTATCTATTGGTACTAATTAGCAGTGTCTTATCTTCTTCTTCTGGTACCATCTCCTACCGAAAGTCGGCTAACATTTAGTTTTTTACGTAATCTCACCTATCATTAACGCTGTTCGGATCGTAGAAACTGTCGCCCGAAAAAGGGATCTTGTGCTCAGATTCAATCTAGTTCGAATGCTTTCCAGCGATGAGATCTACGTCTTCTTCTGGGTTTACTGCAGTTCTTCTTCTGGGCTTATAGCAGTGTTGCCGATGCTTTATACTTATGTAGTTTTTACTACTAGTTGTATAGATGTTGACGGAAACATATCGTTTTATATAGCTATCGTATCATATAAGTTTATTAGAGTGGAAAATACATCGTGATACCAGGATATTAGTCAAGAAATAGTTGACAAGCAAGCAATAGTGGGACAGGCATTTCACTTGAATGAACGAAACAAATCCATTAGTAAAATTGATTTCCCTGCTATTCTGTGCAGATTTGCTTTTAGGATGGGTTAAATTCGAATACATCTCTATATTACACCATTTTCTAAATTGATTACTTTTTAACTTTTTTGCATGCATCGGGTAATCGTTAAACTAATGACAACCTGGAATAATTTATGAGATCCTGGAATAAATAATGAGTATCAGGTAAATATTTGAGAATCGAGGAAAATAAGGAGAATTGAAACAATACCGATTATTGCCAAGTGATATATATGCGCATCAATCCTAAAACTCGACCCGT
Source organism: Lomographa bimaculata (assembly GCA_948107665.1). Lineage (NCBI taxonomy): Eukaryota > Metazoa > Arthropoda > Insecta > Lepidoptera > Geometridae > Lomographa > Lomographa bimaculata. The sequence continues at coordinate 11,347,875 of OX403587.1, read as the reverse complement.
TGCAGGTAGGAACGAACTACGAAGTATGACTGTGAATAAACACAATTAATATGAGCAATGTGGTCATTATCATTAAACATGCTATAAATACCTGTTTGTATTTCATTACGTAAAGTGACAAGGACAATCGGTCAAGCCCATTCTAAACTGCGTCGGATTGTTGCATTACGTAACCAGAGGGCATCCTCTACAAGAAACAGTTGACTAGCGTGTCCTGGATCAAAGTAATTGGCTTGACCCTTTAAAAACAAAGACTACTTCTCAATTAAAATTAACCACAAAATGTTTTTTCTGGGCACTAAATCAGGTAAAATCTTGTTCTTTTATCCACTAAACATTATAATCGCAGAACTAAGTTTTCCATGTTATGCAGTTAATATGCAGATGTTTACAAAATAAGTTATTAGCTATTCCTACATCTAATAAAAGTAGTAACGTTATATTAGTTTTTGTATTATATTCTTCAGAGCCAAAAAATTTCAACGTGTTTTATTTCCAAAAATTTTATATTTTTTATATACGTCGGTTACATATGAAAACTTGAAATATTGAGTGATAATAGTTTAAGCCCTGAGTTAACCTACAAATAATAAACTGCCTAAGTGGTAGTCGAATTGGTGTGGTGTTACAAAACCCACAGTGTTGGCTCACTAGGTTTTATTAAAAAATATTATTTTTCACAGTTTTATCAAATTATTTACCCTCTCGATGGTGAAGTTTCCTGCATGGCGAGCCGGTAAGTTATAATGGTAACCTAGATCTACAACAGTAGTACAGTCTCTTACCACCCCTTTAGTTACAATATCAAAATATGTGTGGTCGCTGAGCACGAAACAGTATGCGGCATTTATCCATAAGAGCCAGTTACTATGGCCCAGCGTGTTCTTACCTACCACATCATTACATATCAACAGGTCATATATTAGTCAAACTCTAGCCAACCAAGCTCTTCATTAGTTAGAACAATATAGTTAAGACAACTCTACATAAAAACGGCTTGTCGTGTTTTCCCGCTCCTTTAGTCTCTTTTATCCCTTAATGCCATCTGGAGAAGCCATTAGATGCTTGAATGCTCGTTTGCGAATGTAGGTTTAAACAAACGTACATGACTACCAGTATATCTGAATTCTAATCTCAGCTGCGCGTTCATGTCTACTAAGTTGGTAGATATAGAACCACTGGTTTTATTAGTGTTTGGCATTGAGTGTTTGTGTTCAACAAACGATTTTAGTGCTTGCGTACCTATTTATAACTCAATAGACTCAGCCTTAGGTACGTTTGAATTAGTATTGCAATCTAAGATGGAACAAGGTATTCGCATAAAATTAATCAGTCTCGCATTATTATTATAGTCTCACTTGGTTAAGTCACTGTGAGGTCTCTTATAACTAATTATTATAGATGAAAGAGAAATTGTTTAATTAGTACATACAGCAAGTTATTGACACCTTCAGTGAAATTTTCTGCACACAAGTTCAATCCTTTTTAAATACCAATAACCTACTAGAATCTCTCCTAAGGTTTTATTTTATATTATTGTTATGACCTCAATATCCGGCTGAGATTACAAACGATATTGGTTTTCTTAACCTGCGTGCCACGCGATAAGATTACATAGACATTTGTTGGTAAATATTGTGAAAGTATTAATTAAACGACTGTGCACAGGTACCTAGGGAGAACTTTACACGAAATATTATTTATGACATGTCTACCTATTTATTGCGGGTAGACATATAAATATTGCGTAGCATAATACATAATATACACATACACATTTGTTTTACGTGGGTTTACATGCAATGTTTGCCTCGGTTATATCAATTTCTGCAAGTGGAAAAAACACGAGCGTAGCTATCAATCTTTTTCATATTACTTTTCCTTTTACAAAAACAATGGCATGTAAAATTACTAAACCACAGTAATTATTAACTTCTGATAACGTTTTACTGGACTTTGGTTTTTTATTAAAACCCTATGCCACTGTCTGATTTCAAAGCAAACCTTTTCAAAAAGAAATAAAAACAAATAACCCTAAGAAAAAGGAGACCTGACCGGAATTAATCCCCATTGGACGCGCTCACAAAGGTGCGTTTATGAACACATGACTGAGTATTAAGAATGTGCGATCAGACATCAGATACAAGAAGCCTTGTAAGCGGCCACATCAGCCATCGTTTTCGCAGAAATTTGTGTGGAGACCGCAGAATGTGAGCAGTGCGCCCGCGGCCCCCTTCTGATAAGATAACCTTGCCTTTCAATTTGCTTCACGAAGCGAACTGCCTGGTTTAGAAAACATGCTAATAGACGCTTATCAATCAGCAACGTTACGATTGCCTTACACCTCCTTAACTCGTCGTTATCATTTAAAGACAAACTACAAAATAAGGTCTGTCGCAATCATTTATGTAACATTTTGATTAAAATAATGTATTGTTCAGCTTCTAAACAAGTTTGTTGACAACTGAACTCTTCCATGAATCTACTCAGACTCTACTACGCAGTGTGTATTTCGCGTTTCGAATTTGCAATCAAAAATGTATAAAATGTGATTGGTTATAATGATAATTGAGTTGTGAAAAGTGTGAAAGTACCTCGTGTTCAAAAGGATCGTCCGCTGGCGGAACCCGTTTCTGCTTATCAGTGCTGAATGACAGCCTTCTTTTGAACAGCTTCATCTCGGAGCTGCACTCTCAGTCGCCGCCGGCTTATATCACTTCGCCTTTAAATCTTGTTACATTTTATTTTGCTTTGATATCCAAAAGCAATAAAGTCCAACACTGAGTTAATTTAATATAGGTACAATGTAACATACAAGGTAACAAAAATTCTTTAAAGGTTCATCACTAGAGTTAGCCGCGGTTTTGTCGAGTAAACCGCGTAAACCGTACGTTTTTCGCGCCATAAAGGTGTGTGTAATGATAGACACATGGTCGTGGCAGTGCGGCCGGGTCGCGAGCGCGTCGAGCACTGCCCGCGCGCGCCTGTCGGCTGCCGATGCCGGCTGGCGGCCCTCACCTTCGCACCGCAGGGCGGCAGCCATCCCGCCCCTAGACGTTCCTCCATCAATCATCATCACCGGCCATTATGTCCCTTTATAAATCATACCATAAAAGTATACAACACCTTCACACCTAGGTGATAGGTATAATCACCGTAACTTATCAAACTAGGCAGTGCGGACGAAGGTGCGATGAAAACAGATTATGTAAATTATTAGACCACAAATCAAACATATTAAATTAGTTCCAAGGTTCATTTATATGATAATATTTAGGTCACCTCCATTGTATCATAAAATTACCATACAAGTACCATTACATCTTAGTCAAAAAGTAATTCTAAAGTAAGATAAGAAAATCTGTCTCATTCTGTTCTTAGAAAATGTCACCCTTTCTAAATACATTACTAACGGATACCTGTAAAGGTCCCATTTTCCAGTTGATCCTTTAGAATTTCGCAAATTCCGTTATTTAAGGTTTCAAAGGATTTGGTTTAGAGAGATTATCTTTTGAGATAGGTGTGTTATATATGTGTTGTATTATATAGTAAAGTGTATTATAATACTTTTGCAGCTTCGTATGATAATGATTACCTCCCACAAACAGACTTACAAATTACTTACTTATGAATTAAATTGTGTGTGGTTAGCAGGTGGTGTTTTTTATCGTTCAATTAGTACCAGTTTTGTTTTTGTATATCACATGCATGAGTATAACTCAGTTATAATTATTTTTTGGTATGTTTTAATAAAAGTAAAATGGCTGCCATTTCAAGAGAGGATAAGTTTGGTCATGATAAGGGGGTAGATCGATTGATAAAAAAGCTGGAAAATGTCACCTAAGTTTTACCGTAAATGCTAAGGAAATGCAATAATCGCACGTGGACTTAGGCAGGTACCACACATCCGGTGTTACCATAAACATGCAGCTAAAACTGGCCGCTAGAAATAATGCTGTTTGACACATGTCAATTACGTAGACAAACCAAACCACAGTCTACACATGGACTGCACTGAAAATTTAATTTTGATTTAATTATTTTAATGACGCTATATGTAACTAATTGTCCATAAAATTTGTACTTACTTAGACAAGTGGGAGATATAATACTCTACTTGATGATTATTCACTGTCATAAAGGACGCATATAAAGACTTTTTGAGAACTCTATAATATATATATATATATATATGATAATATAAGTGTTATGATGAATAATAAATTCTTAATCGATACCAAATTGCACTTTAATAGCAAAGGCACAGAATGTATAATTGTACAAAAAGGGCCCCGATATGAAACCGTAATTTGTACCACTTGTCTCGTTCAACCAATGCAATGTGGAGAACATTTATTACTATCAAAGATCAGAGGAAATATTTCACTCATGAGAATTAATTTCATGCAGTTCATTGTTGTTTATTACTAAAACGGTAGCTGCTCGGTTTAGAAATGCCGAAATGAAATACTAAAGATATACAAAGAGAAGTTGCTTACAATGAAATAATAGTTGGAAATGTTTCTGCTACAAGTTTGTTGGGGGAGTCAAACAGGAAGAGGAATGTATGTAGGCAGAGCCCGGAATGTAGCTACGCGGTGTGAGCCTGCCCATGTTTGCTTGGTCGTTAGAGCTTTCCGAGTCTCGCCGCGGTCGGCGGCGGTCAGCCGCGCGCTGACCATCCAGCGGGAACTTCAATAATCTTTTATTTACCAAACCCTGACAAACGTAAATCATCCCATTAAAGAATCGAAATAAATTCGGTACTTTGACGTTGTTTATTGCATTCCATTCAATGAGTGCAGCAGATGTTTTTTGTTTCTCCTCGAGGATGCTATTTATATTGTGAGGAAATACCGGATGTATTCGTCTCACTGTTTTCGAATCGTGATCGGAACGAGGCATCGATAAATCATTCATAATATTGTAGTATTGTGATTCGAAAATTCGTCGAAATTGTGTGAAAATTGTCGTGAACTTCGGCGTGTAGCATGACCCGACTCGCTACGGTCGTGCGGCTTGCCACTTTCTTGTTCTCGTCCCATAATCATAATGGGAAATAATTCCACCAATTTTCGGTCGCAAATGGCTCCATATATACGCCATATCTCGCAGTTTACATCCATAAGGGCTGAATATACGAAAATAACCGATCATAAATAAATTTTTACAAAGGGTTCGTTTTGTCATAATCAAATTATACGATGTTATTGGTAATGGAACATGACATGTATCTATTCAAGCTTTAAATTAGTTATGGTATGTAAGACGTATAGTACAACGAAGGGTGCATAGTTGATTAAAACCAATGAGGAATAGATAAAGATAGGATTTACGTTAGAGGCTATCAGACATTTTCGTACTACGACACTCCGCAATTAAAGTTAAACGGTCGTGTAAAATGGACATATGTGACGTATATCTAGGCACTCACCGAGTTCTGCAAGTGTGCGAGTATCTGCGCAGTGTTGGCAGGGTCCGCGAGCTCAATGGCGCCTGCCACCTGAAAACATCCCTCGTGCTACATTAAATGGGTCAATTGCCCCCGCAGGACGGCAAAGTGAGCCAATCACGGCACCTTGTTAATCCTACACACGGGGACACAAATTCCACTAGTTCGCGAAAGGTCTTCATAAAATAACAAGGGGGATACAAAATTATTGGTGTACAACGAATTGGATTCACAACCAATGAGAATGTAGGTAATCGTGAATCGTAATTACTAAGTTTTTCAATTAACATTTAATTGTTATGCTAAAAAATTTAGTTATTATGCTAAAACAATAGGTTTTACTTTTTCAAGGTCGCCGGGATAGTATAAAGAAATCTGAATCGTATCTGCCTTATCTGCAATAGACAGATCTGGCTACGGCTAGGGCATGACCTTGTATCGTATTTTGCGAACGCTTTTCCCTGCCAAAACAGACACACTTGTGCCGAGCAAACAGTCTACCTTCATATACCTGAGCATTTGAACAAAATATAAACTCCCCCGGCGGAAATAAAAACAAGGTTACGTAAGGCAATACTCGTAACGTAACTTTGAGAAAGAATGTCTGGTTTTACTGCAGTTCCACGGGGAGCAAACGTTTCTGGTTGAATTAACTCGAATGAAACTTTTACGAAACTTATTGGTTTCGACGAGGGCACGTTCAGTTTACCCTACTTCATAAACAGTTCGGAAATTATGTTTGTATAACAAGACAAGACTATTTTAACAGTGAAGTTTATGGAAAGCTGGATCGATCGCAAGGGAAAGCCCTATAAGTGGTTCTCGTTAAGTGAAAGTGCGAAATAGTTCATGAATGGCCATAAAAGCGAGTCTATCTGTTCACGTTGACTCGTTGAGCCGTAGGTAGGTGCGGACGAATCAAATCGCCCGGGGCCGCAATTTGAGGCCATTGTCTGTCGTGGTGATATCCCCGCATTTGTCACGGGTCTGCGCTCTGCGCTAGGTATACGACATACCGATCTGAAAATGCTTGCAATGAAATGTAGAACCCATTTCACAAAATAACATACCATGAACGCGATATCTAATAAACTGTCTGCATAACAAAGTGCATTTCTTATCTGCACTGAAGTGCACGTCGTCTAGTCTATGATAATAATGGATATTTTGATAGCATTGCATAGAACTTTGCGATTTATCTCCAATAGCGTCCCTCGCAGAGTCAGCGGGAGATATTTGAAGGCGTATTCAGAATAAATTATGGTATTCGCAGGTGCTTGAAACGGGTGTTCTTTCACATAACTGGCGGTATTATGTACGGTTTGCGTATAATACACAAGTGAAACTTATCTTTATGAATATTGAACAACACCAAGTGTAGGTTAAACGATGCCCCACAGTTAGACGCACGTCTATTTCGACTCGAATGACCTTCTTGTGGCGAACTTCTGTTTAAAATTCATACACAGTTTTTAACTATTTGGAAGTTGTAACTTGCGTGCTATTTACGTAGCTAACTTAAAATGCCGAAATACGAGTATGCTAATTATTTGGTGCCAGTCATTTCGCAAGTGTAAAATAAAATAATGAATGACAATTTCTGTAATTATTGTCTTAAGTACCTACGTCAAAATATGAAGTCTCAGAGTGTAATGATGTTCGTGGCTGAGAAAACTCCAAACAACACGTAACATTTCGCCGGTAACATGAATAGAGAAATCAACGTTGAAAATTATAGGGAAGCGAGCTGACACCACAATCTACCATCGACGACATGTGGAGAAGCAATAATTATTATGAACCTCATCCGCGAGGCTTGTGAAGTAAACGTAGAATTCTAATGACGGAGCAAAAGGTAAACTTGTACAAATAGCAATTGTAGACTGGAGAAGTGAGACTAGTCGCGTTTGTTTAAGGGTTTGAGGATTTGCTTTATCGATCTTGTGGAATTCCAAACAAAATCGAATCCTTGTTTATTATGTTTATATGGGACATTTGGATGTAGGACTTTGGAGGACATACCGACATAATAACGAAGCAGGCAACTTTAGCTCATAAGTGTTAGTAACGATTAAAAAGGATAAACTATTATACTATGCATTACGAAACATTATTTATATAAATATTAGTCATATTTTGTAAATAGTTTTGATAGTTGAATCATCTCCAGACCACCGCGTCTTTTACACACAACATACTAGACAGTCAGCAGTCTTAATCTTTTATTCTTTATGACTATTACATAAAAAACATATGGTCAACATGTGGGCCTTTGGAAACATTTAATATGGCACTTAATGCGCCTAACAAAACTATTTTATTATTTTCTAAAGTACCTACAATGTTTCGGTGCATTTAATAAACTAACTTTTATTTTTCTATTGAATAGGTTGTAAGGATAACTAGTATTGGCATATGACGATGTGATTGAGGTTACCAAGCACGGTAACTTCTGGAACACTGTTCGATGCATGGCATCAGATTTTATACTTAAAGGTGGCAAGACTTGTAGTACTATTCGGAATATTCTAATAACGAGATTCACTCATTGTCCTTCTGTTGCTTTAATACCCTTAGCTTCCCTTTGTCAGTTCTGACGGCACAAACGGATGTAAATATTTTGAGATCTACGGAGTGAACTGATAACTGTTACTAATGGCATAACGCGAAAAAAATGGTGGAAAAATATCGAACATTTTATTTGGGAATTGTTCGGTCTGACTCGCGCTCTGAAGGTTCCGTACAAATTTGTATGTATATCTACATATATACGTTTAGCCATTACGGATATCGAGTATCGAAGATTTTGCCTGTTTTCGAGAAGTACCCGATACATTTGCGAGTATCAAAAAACCCGAAATAAGAAGCAATACAGTCCCATGGAAAGAAAAATTGTACTCCTGTAGGGAATCGAACCCAGGACCCATGCGCACAGGGACCTCGTGACGTCGTCAAAAACTGAGTTGTCAAATCAGATTATATGTTACGAAAGATGTTTTAGTTTAATAACTAGAGTTGATACAGTCACATACATTACAGTCTCAGAATACAGAAAGAACCACTGTATTCTGAGATTACAGTCTTCACTGATCAACTCTACCTAATTAGACTGCAAAGTATTTATTGTTTACTTTATCGTGGGACGGTTCCCTATGATTTTACTGCTTCATTTCATAACTTTTTAATTATATTAAGTAGTAAGTATTAGCGATAGCGTCTATTACAAAATCGATAAACGAAGCACAATTGAGGTTAAAAAGCTTCCGTGCTCTAAAATAACGCGTGACCCTTTCAGATGATAAGGCTAATTTCCGCCGGCGAGCCCATCGTCCATTACTTTCCATTAGCTTCGGAAATTCATCAAACACGTGGTTAATAACGCGTTAAGTCCGTCTGTCAGTCCTAGCTAGGTATCTAAGTAATGCCGGACATCGGTCACCAGGAGCGGGCATTTTTCATCCGGCCCGCTAATGAGACTCTGTTCAGTTATGTCTTGTGGATAGTGGACATTCGTTACGTCTGATTGTTGTGCCCGTAACGGGAGTGTTGCCCATTGTTCTCGTTCACGGTTAGTTAAAATTAATGGCGGCTAATTTCAAACGCTCCAAAGAATTTTTATCAATCAATACATTTTTTATTTTATTTCGTCATTGAAAAGTTACCTACTCTAACAATTATTGACTTTACGACTCTACATTAGACTACAGCTTATGAGAAATTATCGCAATGATTTGTAAATCAGCTACTGCTTTGTAAGTTTAATTTTGATTAAACAAACTCACGTCGTACATCAAGGGGCTGGATCTGACTCACGCCAGGTAATTTCGAGTGAATAATGGAGTAAGTTAGCAAGGAGCAGACCGTGCTGGCCACTCCGAGTGCCGCAATGCTGTAAAAATAAACTCCAGAGTACCGCTCCCTCGTTGGAAACCCGCAGCCGCCCATTTGCGTGAGCTGATCCACTCCAGATCTCTCTAGCCATGTTTATTGGGTCGACCAGGAAATGGCGAAGCTATGATGCCGACACGTTTATTTTCAAAGATTACGCTTTCAATACACCTATAACCCTTTTTATGGAACGAATTGGAGTTTGATCTAGAATTTAATATCGATCTGATATTATTCCAATATATGGAATATGAAATTATATTCGAGATAGTGACATAAAATAACACACGAGCGGTTTTAATACCTCTGTTTTACAAAAAGTACCTAAACGTGCAGTACAATTTATTAAACAGAAATCAGACGTATATAGACAGTATAGAGCAGATATCGCTAATTCGTTTAACTCTTATGTTGTATAATTCTACAATGCAAAAGATTACGATCTCACTCAGATATACTTAATATTTATGTAGGAATGTGACTACTATTGATGCGTTTCCTGCAGCCCAGTCTGCAAATTGTATGTAGTTATTAATTACAATCACGGTGGTCTCGTCTCAAACGACTCGCAATCTGACAAAACGTTTCGACATATCGGTTAGTACTTACATTTCCAATAATGGACCTACGTGCACGAATACTAATTACCAGTGCGCGAAGACGTTATGAAACTGTTAAAGCTATTGCAAGATCCCAGAGAATGTGTCCTAGCCCTAACCTATCTATTATAATTATTATTATATACAAACTACGAGTATGTACCAAGCGTTACATCGTAGTTGCCGCTCAAACGAAATCGTACGTAAAAACACAAAATACTTTCTTTCGTTTTCAAGTAAATCCGAGCCAGGGTACCAACATACTAAACTGCTGTGAAAATAGAACATTTAAATTTTCGAGATTTCAGCCGATGCAACTCTGCCGAAACGTCGAGGTTGGTAAAATAATAATATTTTGATAAATCAGAGCGCGTATTCGTCCCGTTACAATAAAACGACTGTAGTAATGTTCGTTTTGTATATACGAGTACACACATGGTACACATAAATAATATTAAAAGACAAAATCCCCGTTTACTTTTTTGAGGCATTTAATAGGCAAGCATTTGACCACTATCTTACCTAATATAAATTGATGATGCGGCCAAAGATGTGACATGCTTTCCAAGATGATAACTATTCACTCTTGAGTGTAAGAATTCCAGATGATACCCCTAAGGGTCATTATATAATATTTCAGATAATTCGTTTTTGTAGTATTTTCGAAGGTAAGTCTGTGCCATAATATTGAGTTGAAAGACAATCATCTCAATCTTCAATTGCAACAGGTTTCTGTACGTATAAATCTTAACGGTGCCGAAATCTTTAAACGGAAATGCGTGCTATTAAAATGGGTGTATATGTTATTTTGCGTACAATTATCGACGTGCAATACATGTCTCAATCCGGTGAGATGACATCGGCTGTCTCCACTAATTGAGGTGGAAGTTGCAGATTGACGTATGCTTTCGAACATTCACACGCAGGCGCCGAGAAAAGATTGCCGTAAATGTGAAAATATTAAAACGAAATTGCCAGCTTTTAAACTGCATTTGATCGTAAAATAATAAATATTCCAATTAAAAGCGACAAAAGAGAAACACATTTCAACTGATCGATCCATAAATCCGAAGCTTACGGAAACGCTCGATTTGCTTTACTATAGTAGGAATGTTTTTATCGCTGATTGCCGCTGCTTTGGCACTATTATTTCCATAACAATCTGGAAAAGTTATTTGCGTAGGGCCATTAAATATATATCTACCTCGCTATTTTAATGTGAACGGCATCAGTTATGGGAATATTTCAAGCAATAAAAAATAAATGGGTTATGTGTATGCAATGCTATTGTCATTTACGTCGTCATAGCAGTAGGAAAATTTACCTAAATTAACTCCGCTTCAGTGCCTCCGTTAATGTTAATGAGTCTCGGAGGTAGTATGTAATGCATAGTTACTACAGCACGGCAGTTACAGTGGGCGGTTGTCACTAGAATCATACAATACCGTAAGTGAATATCTCATCGTAGAAAGGTAGCAAGCCTATCGGTCTTCTACAAATTGCATTACAGCGAGTATTCAAGGGAATTTGATGATCTTATTACCGCATCATCGTTCTACTACCGAACATCTAGACGCCAACACGGCATCCTTCAATGTTAAAATGCCTACAATTCGTACAAAGCGTTTCGCTTCCACTTTCATTATAAGAACTGGAAAAGAATGGAACGCCCTACCGTCACCCGTGTTTCCCGAAAAATATAATAAGAGGTTGTTCAAAAAAACAGTAAACAGGTATTTACTGGGCAAACGTGCTCCATCTTCAACCACATCATCGCTTTACATCTGGGTCTTGATCGGGGTGAGATTGTGGTCAAACGCTGGATTAGACACAAATAAAAAAAATATTAAAAAATAATACTATTACTGCAACAATGGTCATAATGAATAGGTAGGAATTACTAGATATCGTTAAAACGAATCTAACGCTTTACCACTGAAGACAAAATCCAATTAGACATTAATTTTAAAGAAATTCGTCACGATTGTAAAGCGGTAAAAAAACGATACAAAACTCAAAACGGTGCTAACAAGAAATCGATTATCACTTTTTCAGATTATATCGTGTTCAAATCAAGATATCTGTTGAGACGGTATGGCAAAAGAAAGCTTTTTCGACTTTGGGTTCATGTATTAAGGTTGAATAATGGTTTAACTAAATTTGATGGCAAAAATTCGCCAGTCATACGACGGTTAACAAAACGAACGATCGGCATGCGATACCTGATTTGTAGGTATTTATTTGTGTGTAGTGTATGCTGAGTTCCAATCGGTGAATACCGTGATTGACTGCCAGTTCCGGGTCATTCGGCAAGTATTGATGTTTTTTGGGCGAGATTTAATTGCGACACGAACCGCCGCATCGATACGAATTGGCCTATGTCTTGTCTATGAGATAACAGGAGATAAGAATCAGCTTAGTTTAGAAACAACGAACGTGTATAGGGGTTCCGTACATCAAAAAGAATAAACCTATTTATTGGAAAGCAAAACTCTACTGTGAAGTAAAGTGTAGAGATGTACATTTGTTACATGCTTTACCACCGGTGAAATGCGCCTTGAAATATAGAATAAATCAATTAATAATTTGCGCACGCGTAAAAAAGTGGAGACGTTGTCCGTCTGTCTTTCTGTCAAGATCCATTTTCTCAAGAAAGTGTAGATGTATCAACTTGAAGGTAATATCTGACGGCGTGCTGTCTATTTTTTATGTGATATGGTAGCGTTTGACCACTCTCTGATGTTAAATGATGATGTGGTTGAGTATGGTAAACACCTAAGGCCTAGAATGATAGGCTCTCTGCTGGAACATATATTTTTAACAATTTTAGAGATAGGAGAGTGTAAAAATATATTTCAATGTAACTGATATTTATGTTTGTATGTATAAGTAGGTATATACATGATAATATTTCGATAATCGCAAGATTACTTTTATCTATAGCGTATACCTACTTTCCGTAGACCTTGAATATACATAGATAAGTAGGAAGTAGTAAAAAATAAAGGAATAGAAAAATATCGGTACTGGTCTATTCATATACATTAAATATCACACATTTATACGTGCGTTGAATGTGATGATGCTGCTCGCACTAGTGCGGTTTATATTGTAAGACAATTTAGAAAAAAAACGTACGTATCTTGAATATTGGATCCAATTAAACAACACGAGTATAATGATACAATGTTAAATCTTCAACCAATACATATATACTCCGCTAAGTACCAGCTTGAAGCTCTCGACTGGCGAGAAAAAAGACTCATTGGCGATGATAAGCTAGTCGAGTCCAAATTGCAGAGTCTCGGTCACCGACGTAAGGTCGCAAGCCTATCGGTGTCCTATCCCTTACACTTTGGAGAGTGTGCGCAGAAATTACTCGAGTTAATTCCACCTTATCGGTTTTATCATCTAGCAACAAGACAAACTGTCTATGGTTGACATACCTCCAGTTCGCTCGAAAGGTTTTGCTTCTACGTTCATCATCCGTACAGCGAAGGAGTGGAAGTCATTACCTGCGTTTTTGTTCCCTGAATAGTATAATATGGGTGTCTTCAAGTCTAGAGTAAATAGATACCTTCTAGGCAAGCATGTTTCATCTTTGGCCGCATCGTCACTTTCCATCAGGTATGAGTGGTCAAATGCTTGCCTATCTAGTATAAAAAAAACTATATATGATTGACATACCTCCAGTTCGCTTGAAGCGTTTCGTTTCTACGTTTATCATCCGTACTGCGAAGGAGTGGAACTCATTGCCCTCGTCTTTGTCTTCCGAACGGTATAATCTGGGAGTCTGGTACGGTAAGTTAAAAGTGAATAGGTACCTTCTAGGCAAGCATGCTACATCTTCGGCGGCATCATCACTTTCCATCAGGTGAGATTGTGGCTAAAGCTTGGCTAACGGGCATAAAAAAAAATACTTTAATTACAAAGTGGTAGTAAATTTAGTAAAAATATTGACAAAAAAATATATAGGAGACACATGGGAGAGATATGGGTTAACGCCAAGAAAAGGGAAACAGTAAATATTTGCCATTCATAGGATCGTACGTACTTAAGCCTTGCCTCTTATGAACAGCTGCAATATGCATTGATCTAATGAGAAAGATAGACGTAGCCAAAGGCACTGTTCCCAGACCAATTGAATGGAGAGCTAGTTCAATTTAAGTAATAGTCTATGATTTCCAAAGGTAGGTACTTAGGTAAACCCACGCAATAGACCGCTATTCACCACAACCAGTAACGGCACTGTTAGTAAAGATAATGAGCTACAGAGAAAGCACTTTACTTAAATTTAATTAAACAGCCGACGCAAAATCAAGAGACGCAAACGAACTAACAATTGCTCGAAATTAGATATGTTATATCTCCGCGTAACAAACTGTTTGTTACAATTATTTATGTAGTAACTGGTAACACCCATGGCTTATTATCGAAGGGAGTTATGCCGCGATATGAAAAAATTGTGTTGTTGATATTGTATAATTTTCTAAAACCTGTGATTTTCGAGTGTTAATATGTAATAATGGTGGATTTTTAACCGTTAATGCTTAGTAAATTTTTTTTTTAAGCTATTGCATAGCTTCTATCGCGGGCCTTGAGCGTGGAGACCTATTCCAGAAATTCCGTAACGAAAAAACCTAACACCCCTCACTCTAGCGACTTCATAAAAAGTTTTCGGTCACGTTGAGATGCGAACTCCGTACCGATGCATTCGATTCAGTATCTAATACCAACCGGCTACCGAGTCTTTTAACTATAATTTCAAAATAAGCGTATAGGTCTTGACGTTTACGTTTTTAAAGTAAACGTCAAGACCTATATGCTTATTTCGAAATTATAGTTAGAAGACTCGGTAGCCGATTGGTATTGGATACTGAATCGTATGCATCGGTACGGAGTTCGCATCTCAACGTGACCGAGAACTTTTGGTGAAGAAAAATGAAACTGAAAAATAAAAATGCTATGCAATAGCTTTACCGCGGCAGTCCCCGAGTGCCACACGTCTTTTTTTTTAATTATTTCATGACCATGGATGCATAGTACTTCAGTCGAAATATTAAACAAATATTAACAATTTCTATTCTTCATAATAAAAGTCTTAGTCACAAGTCACAGTCAAAGTCAAGTTGTCAGTCATAGTCAAGTCATGCCCTAGTAAAGTGGTAGAAACTTTACTAGAACTTCTATTGGAGTTTTGGAGCGAAGGCGAAAATCACGTTTTTCAACTTTGTATGACTTGCCTAAACTTATGCACATTTACTAAGTATTAACGGTTAATAATCCACCATTATTACACATGAACACTCGAAGAATCACAGGTTTTGGAAAATTACACAAAATCAACAACACTATTTTTTCACTTTCGCGGCAAAACTCCAATGCTTAGTAAATGAGCATGAGTGTAGCCAAATCATACTAAGATGAAAAACATTATTTTCGCCTTCGCTCCAAAACTCAAATAGAAGTTCAAGTAAACACTTTACTAGGGACTTGACTATGACTGTACCTTGACTCTTTTAATAGACTATGACTTTTAATGACTTGTGACTAGGATTACATTAAATATATAGAATTTGATAGTTTTTGTTCAATATTTCGACTGAAGGACTATGCATCCATGGTCATGAAATTATTTAAAAAAATTGCTTATAAACAAACAACGCTTATCGAGGTCATTATTGAAATGTTCTAACAATATGAGTTTTTGCGATGCCGTAGTTCCTGTTTATAATAGGAAAAATAGGAAAAATGTATCAGCCGTACGTTTTTGGATACAAAAATGTTTTGTTTAGTAATAGTGACTAATCAATACGAAATTATTAATCAAAACGTGGTTAGTTAAATTCCAACAATGTAGGCACGCGGCGCGGTCACCGCCTGTAAACATGGCACTCCAATCATGCAAACAAACTAATTCAATCAGCGAATACCACAGACTGGCATGGCACCGCACTTACAGAGTACCGCAGATATAAATAAGTGCGCCTGTATCTCCGATCTTATGGATTTATCTTGAAAATACGTCACGTAAAAATGTATGGTATCATAAAATATGTCCCATCCGTCTGACTTTCTCTGAATGACACTTTTTAAAAGTACTCTTGGATACACGTAGTTTATATAGGTACTCATATCTTCCAATTTCACGACACGACGACGTAGTGTCTCCCGAATTCCGCAAACAACCGAAACGACCTTGCATTGTTCCGGCTCCAGACTCTTTTGTTCGGCATGAATTATTGCATGTACTGGATATGAAATGGGATAACGTATCAGCTTTTAAAACAAATAAATGGTAATATTTACGAACGGATACAATGCGGCAAGTTGGCGGCACGAAGCATTCGGCACGAGCTTGGAAACTATTTGTTTTGCGGCTAACTTGGCCGCGGCAAGCAAAGTTCCTTTGAATAAATCTGTCGGCTTGGACAGTTCTAAACAAAGTGGATTGGATACTTTATAAACATGCAAGTATATAGTTTGTTTGGATAGAAAACTCCATCTAAAGTTTCAAATAAAGCCTTTACATTTAAGAAATCGTTCATATAATTAGCTATACTTAATTAAAAGACACCTACATAATCCAAAGTATTATTTCTTTATTTATCTGTATAGCTGTCGACAAAACTTAACTATAAAATCAAATGTCTAAAATGAAAATTTACTGTCATCACAGGTGAATGTACACGTGATTATAACATATTATTAAATAACTGTTGTGTACGTCATTAACTCCTTGTTTGAAATGTCAACACTTTAGAAAATGCTACTTCAACGTACTAAAATTATAAGTAGGTATTGAATTTAATGTAAATGTGTCGGAAAGATTTTATGTTTCATAAAAGTTCTACGGCTATACTAATGTAATGGCAGTGGCGAGCCTTCACAGGATTACTTGATTATGCTGAGATCTCATTATAGATGGGCGTCGTGTCGTTGGCAGCTGGAGCGAGCTGTGGCAATGAGTGCACGGTCGCAGACACCCGGTAATCTCCCGGAGGCTGCCGGAGCCCCGGAGGCATCGCACCCGGAACTCAGTGACATTTAAAGTATCGACCGACCTACAGGAAGGTGTATTAGATTTAACACACCACAATATTGTCGCCTTGAACGCGATGTGACCGAGTTTCAATACAGAGTTTACCTTTCTAGTCGGGATATAGAGATTTGCTCGTATAGAGTCTAAGTTAAATACTTATGGGTTTTTGTTTCCCTGTATACATCATAAAAAATATGGCAAATAGATTTTAGAAAACACATATAGCGTAATTGGGTTACGGCAAAGATAAAAACCGATTTAAAACTTGAAATTATGACACGTTATAGCGAAAAGTAAACATGATAATATAGTTTTCATGAATTTCTAGTGCTAGTGGTCAAATGTTCAAAAGTACAAGAAAATCAAACGATTTCTTGGGTCTGTTCAGAAACGGTTGCTATCTGCCATCGGTTTCCAGTACTAGCTTATCCACGAAGGAAGTTGAGAATAGTTTATGACAGTAAACAAGTTTAATTTAAAGAAGCATAATTATATAAAAGAGATATACAGGATAAGGAAGTCAAAATTTTTTTTTTGTTTAAAGTAATTTTACTTTCTTAAAGTAAAATATATTAAACATCCTGAGACTAGTCTATACGAAAAAATAAAAAAGAAAACAATAAAGATGTATGTATAGGCATAAGAATTATATGTAAGACTCAACTAAGAGCACTGGATATAATAATATTCATAATTCCAAAGCCATTATATAATTCTTCCAGACTTAATTAAAATACTGAATAAATTCATATACTCTGAAATTCTCCAATTATTATATATTTTCGGTATTTTAAATATATTACCTTAACAGCGTTGTCAAAATAATGTAGTCTTGAGTAGTATTTAAAGCTACAACTTTAAATTTAAAACTGTACAATAGGTACAAAACTGCCTATTAAGTTTCTGGACAGTCTAGACTCGACGCACGAGGTGAGAACGAGGTAAGACCACAATATATGCAGTACTACGCATAATAACTCCAACTCGCAAACATATTGCACTAGCCCAGGTGGATTGTGAATAGTGACCCTATATAATACATACACAAGCTCATGTTCTAGCGAACGTCGCCGAGCTTACGGTATCTGTTACGTAAGCTGCCATAACCACATTCTCGTGGCGTGTCAATCAATCTCTACTACACTGCACAAATAAGCAAATGCTTATCGCCGTTGCAAATAAGGAAGTCGTAAAAGTTGAGCCTTAGGTTAGCCACTGTTTTCCAATACTCTTTTAGAAGACTTTTAGAGTTATAACGTTATCGACAGTTGATGAACTTACCATTTTTGTATTGTGTGTTTCTTACGAATTGAACTATTTTTAACCTACTTCAAAAAGGAGGAGGTTCTCAATTCAATCGATGTTTATTTTTGTATGTAAGTTACGCGATCATTCCGCCAATTATGAATCGACTTTATCATTTTGAAATATAAGCAGTGAAGTCGGTTTTTAAGCTTTGCTTGCGTTTAAATTATATTTTTTTAAGATTTTTTGCCGCATCTGTGTCTCTGGAATGGAATATTTGATACCGATGTTTATCTTATTAGAGATATGACTAACTTTTGTTTTTATTAGTGTAGGGATGTAACCCATTTTTATACAGTGGTTACAGGTTTCGATTTGTGGCGGAAACACAATCATTACTAAACACACCTACCACACGTTCACACTTACTTCATTCCTATTTACACCTACCACCTGCCTACAATATTTCTCTATTCCTCTATTCCCAGTACACCCACCAACTCCGTCTCTAATTCCTGTATCCACCCTCGTATACAAATTGAATGTGTAGGTACTGTGACGGAAGCTCCAAATTGGCTGAAACAGGCCGTCATTACTGTCGGCCAAATTGATGGAGCGTTGGTTGGCCAAATATTCGTATTAGAAACGTTCGGTACGAACGCGCTTCCGGAGGGGTTGAAATTTGAATTGTTACAGATAAATACCTAATATCTATTAATAACGTTGCTCGTGTAATACACGTAGATTTGCAAATGTTCTCTCTAAACTGAGTCTAATGATTCATTTGTGGGTATACTTGACTAGAGGAATCTATTAAACAACTGTAATTTAAAAGATTTCTCAACAATATTGTTGTAGGTCCGTATTATATTTGTATATTGAGAGCCAGCTATTGACCTGACTGATTGCTTAGACGACAAGTTTCTAAGTGTAATAATAAAAAGTAAGCAAAGCTTAAAAAAAACCGACTTCACCGCTGATATTTTGGTTTTAGCTTAACCGATTTCGATAAAATGTATATGGGACCACCTCTGAAGTATAATCTACCAAACAAAAAACATCAATATCGATTCATAATTGGTAACATACATACAAAAAAAACATAAAGGCGAAATGAGAACCTCCTTTTTTGAAGTCGGTTGAAAATAAATAAATGTATCTATTGTGTTAAAAAATTACAGTAGTTTATTATCAACCAATAAGAATCTTATACTAAACATAAAATATATCGGAAAATTTCGTAGTAATAGATATAGTAGGTACTACTGTAGAACTGCCTTTTGGCTAAGTTGGGTATGCGTTCGCATTCTAAGCAGGAGTATCGGGTTCGATTCCCGGCTCGAACACAAGTTTTCTCCCCAAGGAAAATTTGTGTTTCTGGTTCTGGTTGTGATTGTATATTGTATGTGTGATGTGTATGTTTCCGGCACCCACGACACAAGTCATTGAACTTAGTGTGGGGCTGTGAGTGTGAAAGCGTTTATGTTAATAGGTGTGCAGAAACTTCAAATAATTTAACCAAATAAAGGACAATTTTTTTAAGGAGTTTGTGAATGATTATTATAACGATACTGAAACTAAAATACCTCTAAAGTATCATCGTCGGCTGTCCCTACTTGTTATATCAGACAAGAAATTACCCAGGTCGTAGTCGGTAAAACTATTTCGAGTACATAAATCATCACCAACAATGTATCATTAATAACTTCCATACGCAGAGAAGGGTTATTATGTCCCCACCACAATTAAGTAACATTACGAGCGAAGGAATTCCCGGTGCATATACAGATTTATGGTGGCATCGAGTCATTTCGAAAGCTGGTAATTATATATTGAAATTGTTAGCTAAACCGATTATTAGTGCAGCGGTAAATGAAGATATAAGACGTAGGCGCGTTTGGAATCGGTATTGCACCGGTCATGCAGCGGCGCGCCATTGTAACCTCAGGCATTCGTCAAGGCGGCCTCGGATTGCCCAGGCGCACCGTGCCAGCCTTCAGCCACAACCACAGCTCTAAATCGTATACATCGTGCTCTTCCGACAAAATTATACCAGTTTCACAAAGCCATATGCTAACTATACATATATTGGTTTCATGCGGCCTGAAAAATATTGTCATCTTGTTTCTGTAAAATCTTGGCCATATAACAAGCAAGCAAGCAAGCAGTAGCGATAGTAAACGTAAACATAAACGCTTTCACACTCACAGCCCCACACTAAGTTCGATGACTTGTGTTGTGGGTGCCGAAAACATTCACATCACACACAATTACAACCAAAACCAGAAACACAAATTTTCCTTGACGAGAGAAAACTTGTGTTCCCGCCGGGAATCGAACCCGGTACCTCTGCTTAGAAGACGAACGCCACCCAACTAAGCCAACGGGCACATTTCTAATTCAGAGGTACTGAAAAAATAATGCTGTGTCACCAATTGCTCCTCGATATGCACACTGGCTATTTATACCTGCATGACATGATAGATGGGCAATGAGAATCATGAGCCTTTAAACTGTTTTATGGTCTAATTAATTAATTATTATTATTGAGAGCCTGCGTATTCCAGGTCTAGTGTGTTTACCAGCTTCGATCACATCGTCACTTACCATCAGGTGAGATAGTGGTCAAACACTAGCCTGTCACAAATAAAAAAAAAAAAAAAAAATTAATTATCAATAAATCCTACTTAATATCATAAATCCGAAAGTTTGCTTTAACTGCTGAACGGATCTAGATGAAATTTGAAATGTACGTAGCTTTAGGATTAACAGATAGGCTACTTTGAACAAACCCCAAATCTCGACAATCAATCGATTGTACGGTATTACATAATTAGTAAATAGTTACAATAAATTATAGAGAGACAATTAATTATATATACGCTGAACATTTTATTTGACTGATTATAATCGCTGATTGTCATTTAAATCTGCGACTTTAGGGCTAAAAATATTGAGTTGCCGTATTTTCTTTATTATAAATTCTTTGTAATGCTTCACCTTACAAACTCCGACGAAAAATCGAGAACTTCGAGAACTTGAATAGACTCTTAATAAATAAACCAACATCGCGTACCGTCATGCGGTGCGACGCGCATATTTCAAAGAGCTCGAGGACTAGCTATTTTATTTGTTCGCTAAAATGCTTTTGCTAGTAAGTGAAGCGAAACTAAAATATGTTACGAACAGAGTCCATACATAAAGATATTTAATGCTATTATTAGTTACTTAATATTTTATTTTATAAATTATCAGAGTTAACCCAATCAATCACAATGTTTAATTATATTACAATATGTTTTATGTATATGTTATATTTTGTTCAATACAAGTAATTATTCTAATAATATCATATTTCTACCACTTTATTTGTTTTTGAGGCATGCCTACAACTTCCACTTTCAACCATGTGTCGTTGACTAGCTCAATGAAAATGCTCATAGCGTCCACCAGGGCTATCACCAGTAAGGGAATAATGAGTTAAATAAATAATAGATATGATGCTATGTTGAATTCCTTAGTTGAGTTCACATATGGTTCACATCCGCTTTCTAAGCAGCGGGTATCGGGTTCGATTCCCGGTGGAAACGCAATTCTTTCCGGTTTTCTGGTGGTGTGATGAAAATGTTTCTGGTAGGTACACATGATACAAGTCATCTCTTCAGTTCAGTTCTGGGGCTGTACGTGTGAAGCATTATGAGAGTATGTCTTAACGAACTGAACTGTGAGCCCAACATTAAAATATCACATTTTGTCAAAGTAACAGTAATGACACCAACATAGAGGAGGAATAACTATCTTCAAAGATATTACAAGTCGAGTTAATGAAGAGAGCAAGTTTATGGAAATACCCGGAGAAAACTTGTTTCCGTACCGTTGACTTCCAAACTTATGAATGACACAAAGTGACAGAAAGACGGGTCACGCCTATCGTAACTTGTCGTAGAAAATGTATGGTGAGAAAAGCTCCAAAACGTAATTTTGTTGAGAGTGACGTTGAAACAAAAGCTTAATATTTATGACTGGAATATTATTGCACTTTGTAATATTAAAATGCTAAAGTCCGATAAAAATAAAAGCCGTAAAATGCGAGTCGGACGCGCCGAACAAGGTTTCCGTACCACCGCACAATGACGCGAGCCCGATGTACCTACACTTGGCTGGTTTTTTTTAATATTTGTTATTTTTCGTTACGCTATAATTAAAATGTTGAAGCTTACAGTAAAACATATTATATTAGGTATCGTTTTTATAATAGTGCAAACACAAATAAAACAAGTTTCTTGCTAAATAATAAATAAACAAAAAATACAATGATGTTATTTAAATCGGAAGATACGGTATGCTTTAAAATCTGTTACCAAATATGCGAAGGCATTCTTGATTTTCGAGCTTATTTTAGATCTTGTAAAAGCAAAGGATGACATTGCTCCTGTATATATAGAAAAAAATACCGGCCGCCTGCATGACGTCGGGTTCTTTGGAAATGCTTTTCTGATTCAATGGAGCCTCTCTTGTTTATAGGCAGGTGCACCATGTGTACGCAATGTCGGCTTGGGCGGCTTGGTCTCCCTTTGGTCATCCCTTTAAGTTATCGGCAATTTATTTTTAAACACCTTCACATTAACCGCCCCACTCAAAGTTCAAAGACTAGTAACGTGGGTGCCGAAAACATTTAAATATCACACACACAATCACACCCACAACCAGAAGCACAGATGTCCTTTGAGACGGAACCCTAAAGCTTAAACGCCACATCTTGTTATATGTATGTACTCATACTTCTAAAAGCTTCAGCGTCATATTGCGTCGGCAGACGAGCATAAACGATGCATTCACAAACGGGATCACGTATTAAAGTTAAAGTGGATCGAGTCAGGAAAGCTGAGAGGGCTGTTACTTCAGATAACACACGATGCGAAGAGTCTGCTATACATACATTGTAAGTATCCTTGTGATTGTCTCGGAATCTCTGACCTGAATTGTATGCAGCATGTCTTCGTGCAATCATGACACGACCTCAATATGCCGGCGAAATGGGTTAATGCGCTTTTGGGTCGATAGATTGATAGTAGATACATTGTTATTGGACGTTGTAAAAATACGTTCGAGTATTAAGCCTAGACATTACTAAATTTAGATTAATGAAGCTTCACCCGATGAAGTTTTAGAAACATACATTTATTTAGAACTATACATTTATTAAAGCAATCTTGGATTGTATAGTACTCATATAAACACTTTATTATATACTATAGTTTAATTGATATATTTGTTGTACAAATTGTAAACTGCATATCTAGAAAGAGGAATAAATATACAAGTTTATTTCTAAACATTATTTAATCGCCGATACCAATCTAAATGTACCCGATTCCGTAACGACGAACATAAAGTATGACGCTTTGTAACCGCAATTCTTAGAACCCTGGAGAAATAAGCTCTAATCGAAAGGAATAAAGATTATATTTACCCGAAGATCAGAACTTCCTGAAGATGTAGAGGTGCTGCTGCTCTCCAGACGAGCGTTGTGTTGCATTTTGATTGGAACTTTGCACCGAAATTCACTAAGTCCATGTGTGCATTATTTACAGAGTGTTACATGTCCAGCTTTCTCTGTTTAGCAGTCATTAGCGCACTTTACTCACACTTCATAATCTGCATCTCTAAGGCACTTAAACCAACACCTTTAAACAGTAACTTGTTTACGACAGAATCGCGAGACACATGAATAAATAACAGCTGCTTCAATAAACTTGTGAACTTCTTCAAATATATGCGAGTGATTGTAACGATTGTGCAACCATGTAAAAACAATTTGAGGATTACAGAACTTAATAATTATGTCGGTATTTACATTAAAATATGTACTGTATGAGCACAGTCAACACCTGCGGGTTGAGCAATGGCATACGTGACTCAAGCAATCGGTTTATCGATAAGCTGAAACACAACATTGTTATCAGCTACAATCTTTCGCGGTAACGTCGAATACTATTTTCGATTGATAACGAAATATTTTTTTGTCACCTTGAACGCGGAATTTGAAGGACCCGAACGATTTTATAATATAATGATATGATAATGATAATGTTTATTGTTTCAAAGCGTTCAAAATTCGTGGTTCCCACACTTGCTAACAGATCCAACAAATCTATACACAACATACGTTTTTATTGAATCCCAAACTAATTAAATATTGGCGGTTAACAACGTCTATTTGTAGAATTTTTTGAGTAGTCAAAAACGAATATATGTATAGCGATGTCGGTAAAGTAGTAAGTAGGTACCAAACCTTCTAGATGTACACGTCTTTACAATATGTAGATTTGTGGTTGAGGCAAAGATTAAATCATTTATTGCTTCATAAATAGCACTAATTTAAATTAAAAGA
Organism: Lomographa bimaculata; assembly: GCA_948107665.1. Classification (NCBI taxonomy): domain Eukaryota; kingdom Metazoa; phylum Arthropoda; class Insecta; order Lepidoptera; family Geometridae; genus Lomographa; species Lomographa bimaculata. Next base: position 11,323,255 of record OX403587.1, on the reverse strand, counting down.
AAATACGATCCCGATGTATAAGGATTGTATGTCTTTACTTGAGTTGAGATGCTGTATGTAAATATCTGCATATAAATTTGGCAATCGTTCCAAATCTCCTTCTTGTGTCCAGTCGAGTTCAAATCTGGGCCTTGCCTATCATCTTACGATTTGCACGCGACCGTAATATTAATCAAATCGTGTATTTTCGATAATTCTTATCGTAATTGCATAGCAATTGGAATGCAAAGTACCTAAGGATGTAAATCAACCATGGTACAGTGCTGCCGGTGCCTAAGCCAATGTCGCAGCGAGCCGGGTCACGGGATCAAGTACCTGCCTCGAGCTTACAGGCATATTTTCAGTTTTCTAAACAAGAGACAGAATTTCTGTTGACACACGGTTCTGACGTGAGATAACTTCTCTCCAAAAATATGCATAGAATTGCAAAAATAGAATTTAAGCTACGCACAAACTTATGAAAAATCCTGAAACGTTTAACATATAAGTTCTACGATACATTCAATTACGTTCTCCGATGCAGATAATTCTATAAAACTATATCAAACTATACTAAATTTAGCTGTGATTACCTACATTATATGATGAAAAAGCCCTTTAATCAAGTTTTCTTCATACATACATACATGGAAACATAAGCTTTAAACAAAAGGCTAACAATTCAAAGACTTCATATAAGAATTTCTTCAATACATTTCGTAATCATTTCATACTAAACCTTACCAGTATATTGTGTCTATTTGAGCACAATTTTAATAAATTAACAGCTTTATTCACCATTCACGTCCACACCGTAAGGCATAGAGTCCTTATTCGGATATTTCCTAAGGGTTTGATATCTCAAGCCGCCAGAAACATTTGCACACAGATTTCGCGGGCCGGCCAGCGGCCACCGGGCGCAGTTATTTATAGGCCGGCGGAAGGTTCGCCACTGTATAAGGATTGAGTTGGAAATAGGGAAAGGAGCTAAAGTTTGCGTGTGAATGCGTGTCTTGTCGGGAAAGTGGTATTCGCGTGCGCGTGGGCAAGGCGACGCGCGCGGCGGCACTGGGCGCTTGCAGATTCGCGCGCTCTCGCGAGCATTGCACCTGACGCCGCCGCACCACCGCACCACCCGCTCCTGGACTGTACCAATAACAACTCTAACCCATACTGTGACTGATCCTTCTCCTGAAAGCCACGGCGATGGTTCACTTTGTAGGGAAATCGACTGATTGGAAATCAGTTTTTTTTTAGACCTTTGATTTACGATATTACTACTGAGCCTCTGGTTACGCTACCGTATCTCCCACAACCCTAAATTTTCGTTTGCAATGTCACTCTGTTAGTAAAGTTTCGAGGTACTTCTCTTCCATTTCCTCGTACCGCGAATAAAGCTGCGTGATATCACGTAGCTCCGCGGAATCCCTTACGGATAGAACTTTGATCAAGGCATTAATGGCCTTACTTGTTGATCGTTAAGTGTTCTTGTTTGTTAGTTCTCCGTGATAAATGCACGGTTATCCGTTATCTAATAAAGACTCTTTAAAGAAGCTCAGAAACTACGCTGTGTGCGGAATAAGTTAAAGTTCAGACTATGTCCTAACTCTACGCACGTAGAACTGGGATCTAAAGACATACGAGTTGTTAGTTACATAGGTGTAGCAAACTCTAAACAAGGTGAGTATGTGTTCACCATTTTCTTTACAAAGTTATTTTTCGAGTCACTGATTATGGTTAACACGAACTTATGAACATGATACAGTTGGCCAATGATTTAACTATTAGGTAGGTATATGTAGCAAGTACCACAAATTTTCTACATAATGTGGAATTAGGAACAAAAAACTTGATGCTAGATCACAATCCTCTTGAAACATTGTAGTTTATAAACGCAGGCTGGTTGGTACATATAAAAAATAATAATACATATAAGCTTCCGATCGAGAGCTCAGAAGCTGCGATTTCCTAGTAATCACTTGAGTAACCGGTGCGGCACCCGTCATTTGCATTCTGCGCGGGCGCAGTTTCTCTCACGCCACAATACAAATACAACCTGATGCCATAGCAGAAAGCTCGACAGCAGACTTATTGTGGACATGTCCACGCTTTATTAACTCTACCCATTTAACTATCACCACCTTCAAACGCGCACCCACATACTAATTACGTGAAACTATGTCAAAACGTAAACCTGTTTATCTCCGGAAGAACCATACATCTCAATCAAACACATTTCTCAATTCAATATAAGTGGTAACTGTGACCTACATATAGCCTGGCTACTGGTGATTGTTTGCCGTAAAATATTAACTGTCTGAACAAACAGACTGTTTGTACAAATGTTTCAATGAGTTATGACGTCACATTCCAATGCGACGTAAATTATATAACGGTACCTTACAGCGACACCCTTGTTCCATGCCTTTGAAATACGAGCACTTGTTTGATTTGCGAATTGTGGCAATACCAAAATAAATATTGGTTTTCTTTGTATCCACCAGTATAAGTAAGACTGAATTTGTCAAATAATTTCTTCGTAATCAAATATTATACGGAACATGATCAGAGACATCTATAATATACTAATATTATAAAGAGGTAAGGTTTGGTTGTTTGTTTGTGAAAGGTAATCTCTGAAACTACTGATTCGATTCTGAAAATTATTCATCATCTGACGTAGTTCATCTAGATACAATTTGCCCTTTACTGCATATAATTTGGAAAAATAGTCTAGGAGAAATCATTATATTTTTTTATTTTTTTTATTTAGGTTTATATTCAAAATATATACATTTATTTGAGGGTGAAAATTATGGGTCATAGAATGAGTAGTAGTTACTTCGTTATCCGGCATACTTCTACGTTTTGAACTGACTTAAATTAGAAGGAGGGTCTAAATTCGACTGGTTTTTTTTTTGTTTAGCCGTATATAACTTATATTTGATCTTTGAACTTCGTAGTTGGGTGCGCGTTCGCTTCGAAAGCAGCGGGTTCAACTCCCGGTGGTCATACAAGTATTCTCCCTACGAGAAATTTGTGTTCCTGGATCTGAGTATGATGTGAATGTTGTGTGTAACTTGGATGTTTACGGCCCCACGCTACAAGTAATTGAATTTAGTATTAGGCTGTGAAGGTACCTAAAGGTGTTTATGTATAAAAAAATTACCGGGTGACACCGGTCATCTTTGAACTTTGAACTGCCTGCTAGCGTAGATATATGGCTGCGCGTTTGCCTTCAAAGCAGCGGGTTCGAATCCCGGTGGGCGAATCCCGGTGGGAACACAAGTTTTCTCCCCACACGGGATGTTTTTGTTTTTGGTTCTGAGTTCGATGTGAACGTTGTGTGTGTGGTGTTAATGCTTACGGCCTCACGACACAAGTAAAAATACTTTTAGAGTGGGGCAGTGAGTGTGAAAGCGTATGTGTATATTTATTCAACCGGGCGACGCCGGGGCGGGTCATAAAGTTATTAAAATATATAATTTTAAACCTTATGAAATATTATTATATTATTATTATTATAAGCCTTTATTGCTGTTAACTTATTTAACTATACATTACATACTAATGGAATATGACAACGATAACAATATTAAAGAACAATAAATTAAATTAACTAATCCATATTCCCAGCATTCGGCTCTTCTCTTCCCTTAACAGCTTGTCTTTCGACAAAGGCCTCCTCTAAGGATTTCCATTTGATTCTGTCCTTTGCTGTACGTAGCCATTCTGGCCCAGCTACTTGCTTCAAGTCGTCTTCCCATCGCTTTGACTGTCTTCCTCTACTTCTTCTGCTTTCTCTAGGGTACCATTCCGTTATTATTCTGGTCCATTTCTCTTTCTTTTCTCTAAGCATATGTCCTGTCCAACACCATTTTAGTTTTCTGCATATTGATTGTACTTTTCTAAACTTAGTCTTTCCTTTGATCTTTTTTAATCGTATTTTATCCCTTCTTCTTACTCCCAATACGCTTCTCTCAATCCCATTCTGACATATATTTAATTTATTTTGTTGTTGTTTAGTTAAGGCCCAAGTTTGGCATCCGTATGTAAGACATGGCAGTATGCAAGCATTGAAGACTTTCCGTTTCTCTGCCATAGGCATTTCTTCATTTTTCATAATTTCGCTCAACGACCAGAATCTCTTCCAAGTGTTTGCTATTCTTCTTTCAATTTCTTTCTGCATGCTCTCTGTTGGTGATACTAATTGGCCCAAATAAACATATTCGCTTACATATTCTAACTGTTGATTGTTAACTGTAATAGCATTTTGTTGTGAGGAATTGCTCATTACTTTTGTCTTTGTTATATTCATTGTGAGCCCTGCATTTGCACTTTCGTCTGATAATTGCTGTAACATTTTTTCTAAGATCATCGGGCATTCGGAGAAAAGTATTAGATCATCAGCAAATCTCAAATGACTCAGTTTGTCTCCGTTTACGTTAAGACCGTAATTATCCCAACCCAATTTCCTAAAGATCAACTCCAGCACAGCGGAGAATATCTTCGGCGAAATAGGATCACCTTGGCGGACGCCTCTTCCTATCGGGAACTCTTCACCTGGCCTTTCCAATTTTATTTGTGCTGTACTTTTCCCATAAATATTTTCCAGTATGCGTATGTACTTTTTATGGACCCCTTGTTGTTCTAATGATTCCCATATGTAGTGGTGTTCCAGGGAATCAAACGCCTTGTTGAAATCTACGAAAGCCAAATAATATGTTTTGTTGTATTCTTTGTATTTCTGAAGTATCTGGCGTAAGACGTGTATGTGGTCAATGGTCGAAAAGCTGCTTCTAAATCCAGCTTGCTCCCTCGGCTGGTTTTCATCAAGGGTGTTTGTTAGTCTAAACAATAGTATTTTAGAAAAGACCTTATATATATTGGACATTAAGCTTATAGGCCTATAATTGTTAATATCTCCTTTGTCTCCTTTTTTGTGCAACAAAACTATCACTGATTTCGTCCAATCCTCTGGGATAACTTCCGCTGTTATTATTTCGTTAAACAAATTGGTTAATTTAGGGACAATTACCGGCATGGCTATTTTGAGAAGTTCATTGGTGATTTGATCGGGACCAGGTGCTTTTCCTAACTTCAGCGTAATAATAGCTCTTTCCGTTTCTTCTTTTAGAATAGGTGGTATAGGTTCAGTATTTCGTGTGTCGTCTGTCATAGTTTTAGCAAGTTTATTATTTTTGCTTGTGTATAACTCCTTGTAATATTCCGTGGCAATATTTAATATATCTGATCTTTTTGTAGTACTTCTTCCTTGTTTGTCTTTCATATTTGGCATCCAATTCTTTTTCAATTCTAATTCTTTGAACGCTTTCTTTACTCCGCCTGTTTTCTTAATATAATATTGGAAAGTATTTGTCCGTTTTTGCTTTCTGTCTTTCTTAATATTTTTGTTGATTATTTTACTTATTTCTGCAATATCTTTTCGTGTTTCTTTGTTTTTATTGCCTTGTAAAAGCAATTTTCTTTCTTTAAGTAATAGAAATGTTTCGGTGGATAATGTGGTTTTATTATTTGTAGACGCTTTTTGAGCTTCAGTTTTGAGAGTATTCACAAAATCGCAATATGTCGCCTCAATTGGTTTGTTGTATTCTTTTTCCTCTCTATTCTCTAGGACTTCTTTTAAGCTCTTTATTATCTCTACGTTATTTTTAATGTTCGCATAGGGAACCGATTCAGTGTGCAGCCTTCGACTTTTCTTTGTATGTGACCCTCGTAACGTAGCACGAATCATTTTATGGTCCGAGTTAAAATTTAGATTATGTAAAATTGACAGATCTTTAAAAACTTTTGGTTTATTGGTCATAATGTAATCGATTTCATTTTTAAAGAGTCCATTTGGGGAAGTCCACGTCCATTTCTTATTGTTTTTCTTTTTGAAGAAACTATTTAGGATACTTAGTTTGTTTTCTAAAGCGAAGTTAACCAATCTTTGTCCGTTTTTGCTCCTGTTGCCATTACCATGTCTTCCTACCGTGTACTCTTCGCCACTTTGACATTCACCAATTTGTCCATTAAAATCACCCATTATTATTATATTTTTATGAGCAGTATCTACAGTACTTTGTAATTTTTGGTAGAATTCTTCTATTTTGTTTATATCTTGTTTTTTATTTGCTTCGGTTGGCGAGTAAACCTGAATAATTGACCATAATTCATCTCTGCTGTTTTGTGCAGGAAGTTTGATGTTGAGTATTGCTATTCTTTCGGATATGCCTTTCAATTCCTCGATTCGGTTGGTATATTTCCTTTTTATCAAAAAACCAACACCGTATTGCCCTGGTGTTTCCCCTTTGTAGTGCAGTATATACTTCCCGTGGTCTTCTATTCCTTCTCCTAGTCTTCTCACTTCGCTTATTCCAATAATATCCCAATTAATTTCGTCGATTGCCGTTTCTAGTTCAATGAGTTTCTCTGGGGATCTTAGCGATCGCGTATTAAGCGTCGCTATGTGTATGTCACAGTTATTATTCCTTTTTTGTTTATCTATCCTTAGAGGGTGTTGGTCGTTTTCCCCCACGATGACCAGTCGGCTTGGGGGAGGGTGTAATTTTCCTATTGAATGTATTTTTGTTTCTTTGTATTGTTGTATTTTCCGATTGCCGGGAATTAGTTGCTACTGTTGCTTGTTTGTAGGGACGTTAGTAAGAGAGCTAGATCTCATTCTCATCACGTCAAATGCGTTGGTTCTATTGGCCTTAGAGGGTGCGGTGGCTTGCTGTTTTTTAGGCTGAAAGTGTGAAGAATGTGGTGAAGAAGATGTTTCCCGTTTTTTTTTTTCTATAGTTGTTTCATTTTCCTTCACTACAAGCTTATCATATTTCAAAAACGCTATTTTCCCCTTTTTCCTTTCTTCTATCAACTCCACCTGTAACGCCTTCCTTTTGATTAGTACTTCCTTTGGGTAGTCTTCAGTGACATATATCTTCTTAAGATATTTTTTATTTTGCATTATCTCATTCTTTTTCCATCCGTTTACGAAAGAACAGAAGATTGGCCTTGGTTTGTTACCTTCTATACTTCTTTTTCCTAACCGGTATAAATTGTTTATCGCATTTTCTTCGATATCAATATTTATCTCGCTTTTGAAAGTTTTCTTTATCATATCCATTAATTCTAATGTTGTTTTCTCTTTTTCATCCACGCCAAATATAATTATATTGTTATTCCTTTTTTCTCTTTTCAAGTATTCTATCTCTTTCTCCTGAGTTTCTATTTTTAATTTTAAGCTTTTGTTTTCTTCTATAATCGGGCTTAATTTTTCTTCCATTCTAAACATTATGTTATTTGTAATGGATTCAGTAATTTCCTCAGATTGTTTTTGCATTTCTAGTTTCATTTTGTCAAACAAAAGTTGAAATTGTGTCTCCATTTTGTTAATTTTACGAAACGTTATCGGAGCGAAACGTAATCGTAAACAATAGAATGTTTTTCGACACCGGCAACACTAACATATATGTCTAGAACTGTCAAAGTCGAAGAAATATCGCTTGCTTGCGGAATAGTCTATGGTCTAACCTCAAAACGTTGTTGATATATTTTCTTCTTTGCTATGGTGTAGTGAGCAAATTACGCTTGCGTTGATATCTCCAATCCTTGCAGTCCTCCTTTTTGTTGTTGCACAGTATTATTTTTGAGTGTGTGTTGTTTATAAGTATTTTATTTTTAGTTTTAATCGCGACTGTAATGACGTTGATGTTTACACTTCGAAGACCGGAATCGGAAAAAAAAAAAAAAAAAAAAAAAAAAAAAAAATATAGTGTCATGTAAATAACTCAAGAATAATAATTTCATACTTGCATCCAACATTAAAAAAATATCTTTATAACATGTATAAGGATTCTTTTTCATTTTTGTCTCATGTACCTTGTATCGCGTTGATCTCACTTAATCTCAAATAATAATGCATGTTAAGTAAATGTAAATGATTCAATCTTATCCCCTCCCCATCTACTCCAATTTATGAACAAATTCTGCAACGGAGCCTTTTACCCTTTATTTTGAGTTTATACTTACCGGTTGTTCGAACCCAGGAGTGCTAAAAACGCTGTTAATTAACAGACACATAAAAAGAAATTACGCCTGCTCTCACCGTGCGGCTCAACTCTCTATACAAAGTGCGGGTTAGCTGGCAGCCAAACGATAAATCGTCGATTTAATTTTAACAAAACCAATTCATTGTTAGGGTATTTTAAAATTGAAACGTATTAACCGGATGAAAAATGTTTGATACGACACAAACGATAAAACTACGTTTCTAACTCAAGCATAATATACATTTTGGCACAGAGGAACACGTAGAAACACGTAGGACCTTCATGAATTTCAGTAACATTTTGCGAATATCACGGGACCGTGATATCATGGAATATGCAGAGCCCAACGATAACACGGAGGAAAATGAAGATTTTTAGGGCACGGGGCGCCCGGAGCATTATTTATTTATGTTTCACACGCCTTTGTATTTATTCCTTTAAATATCGCAGTTTCATTAAAATGTATCGCGAATAAAATCAATGTTCTGTCGGGTGTCGGAATGGGAATCGCATGAACGAACATAAAAAAATATTGGTATTGCTGATTGTATGATACGACGCCTTCGAGTTGCCGTCGGCTTACTTACACTCGAATGAAGTCGACTCACATACCTTCGTTTCGCTTACATTCGATACTTTAAATTCAATTGTGGATTTATTATCTTTTGTCACAAATCTTCAAGTTATTCTTTGTCGGACAGCTCGTCTGTATTACACGGGTTCAACTCCTACACACCGAGCAGTAAACTTTACGAGTGTTTTACGATACAATTTACATTTAAAAATGACATGTAACGGTTTCCAATTGATCTCTCTTTTCATTTATGGCTGAACACGATTATATGACAAATACGATAATTGCTGCAACAATGAATGTGAAAGTAAACAAATGAATGATAACAACCGAAAACCAATAGATTATATACAACTCTCCCTTTTTATACCTGCGTGGCTGTAACACATTATATAGACATTTGCATGTATGTGAGTCCAATTTCGCATAATAATGTGAACAAATCTAACTGATTTATATAATATCGAATAACTAACAATTGAACAAAATAAATGATTAGGTACTACTACTACAGGTATCTTATAAGCAAGCATGCTCTATCTTCGACCACACCGTCACTTTCCATCAGTCGAGATAGTGGTGAAATGCTTGCATATCGAAAATAAAATAAAAAACTTTAGTAGATATATATCCTGTATAGTGTATACAACATTCTTAGTTTCTTTATTATTCCGCCTGCATGCAAAAACCTATCTACAATAACCTAACCGATTTACGCTAGCAGGCAGTTCAAAGTTCAAAGAACACCCGCCCGGCGTCGCCTGGTTAAAAAAAAAATACACAAATCACTTTTACAGCCTCACACTAAGTTCGATGACTTGTGTCGTAAGGGCCGTAAACATCCAAGTTACACCATTCACATCATACTCAGAACCCGGAGCACAAATTTCCCGTGGGGAGAACTTGTGTTGCCACCTGGAATAGAACCCGGACGCCTAACTCCAGCGGGTAGTTAAAAGTTCAAAGATGAGTTATGACCGGCAAAACAAAAAAAAGGCAAATTTAAGTCCTCCTTCTTATGTAAGTCGGTTCAAAACGTAGAATTATGTAGTCATTTTTGGTTAGTTAACAAACGAATTAGACTCAGGAATGATAAAATGGCCAAAATCTATTTTCTATTCAGGTAGCTAATTTTAAGAAGTTTCCACCTCGCCGTCTTTGAAGGCCGATTTTAGCCAAAGTAGCCCGTTAAGTATTACTTTTTTTTAATGACTGTGAAAGCTGAGAGTCTTATTCTCAAGACTTATTTAGGAACCATGAAATCACTTGTTAAGATTTTTAATTTAAAGTTGAAAATTCAAGTCATAGTTCACCGAATGTAATTTTTGACATTACACCAACATTTTCATAGTTTTTATCAAAATCACGTAGCGGATTATTTTATGCATAAAAGAACAACTCATACAAATTCAGTAGCAAAAAAATAATCTCAAGAAAGTTTTCTACTTTTTTTAAAGATTTTTTTTAAGTCAAGTGGAAAATTTTCAAAAATTCGAAAAAAAAATCAAAACTCGAAAACTATAAAAAATCGCGGAACATAGCGGTGATTCGGGTACCCCAAGGGGTGTTCTATCTCTGGACTTTCGCTTGACACAATTTTTTGGGACACTCTGTATGTTAAATATATGCTGTCGCAGACTTTTTTTTAAACTCATGAAGGCCAACATTTTTGCCATACATATGTATTCACCTATGTCTAGCGTACGCCGTTAAAGCGGACAGTTAGAAACATTTTCTCCGATTTGTCTTACGAATATTATAATTTCGAACTGAAAACTAACTTTTAGTCGGAACTATCATACCATCGTCGGTGAAAACAGCATTCAATTCTGTGCAGTAGTTTTTGCGTAATGCGCGTACAAACATCCAGACAGACAAGAGTTCCAAAAATTATTGTTTTGGCTTCTTTTGCTCTAATGAAACCCACTGAAGACCTAAAAAGACCCATATTAGATTTTCTTTAATATCTTTAATGTACAATGCCTGTAACAATTTTATTATAAGTATAGATTTACATTTTGTTGTGTTATACCATGTACGAGTATTTGACTGCTCTACGTCGCCGATCATTCGAATAATCAATAAATCTCCTTTACCCTAAACCAATTGTTCACATTTGGCACAGTACTCGTCTAACTTCGCATGACAATGCAAATTAAACATTTTTATATACTGAAAGCAATCAGAGAAACAAAACAGTAATATAAAATCCTTAAATACAATTTAGGAAGTGAAACAGCAACGACTCGAAATTCAGGAAAATCTGAAGAAAAACGTTCCAATGTGGCTTCCATAACTCGCAATAGCCTGCGGCTTCTTCCCAGCGGATAAAAGACTTGTGATTAACATCTATACAACGTCCCCTTGCCCTCCACCAGGGAATAGGTAACTGCTTTTGGCTTGACAGTGTAGATAGGCGGATTTTATTGTCCTCTGGTTTATCTCTGTGAAACTAAGTAATGGCGACCAAATTACAATTTTCTCTTGTGATTTATTTCAGCAAGAACCGGATTTATGAAATTCTTCTTTTCGTGTTCTGTTATAGGTTTAATTCGAGGTCCCAGTATATATTATGTAACTTTAGTGTTATTAAAGGTAAATGGAGCAAATCTTGCTGCTCCAAAGTGGTTTAAAGTAATTACATTTTTTTTTTTTAATAAACGTAGGCTTAAACTTCGCTGTCCTGATGATTGATTATCTGGCATTTAAATTCCCACCTTAATTTTAGAATTAAAGAAAGTATCCCGATATGGCCATAGGTTTCCGTGGCTAATTTAAATTCTAACTATTTTATTATTAAGTGGCTGGGGAGTAATAAAACTGTGATGTCAGGCTATTCACAATTTGATACATATTGGTCGTAAAGCTACTAACGACAGGAAGCGGAACATGTTAAATCATCCCATTTCGGTAATCAACTAGTCTGTCCGATAGCATGCTCCGTCTAATGGCCTAATGATAATAAATAAACTATAAATTTGTTAATGTTTAAACTAAAGACATGATTTCGAGAACCGTCGCGTCGCGCGTCGTATGAGGCTGCTGATGAGAGCAGCCACGAGAGATTACATCTAACACTCCTAATTGAATTTGACAGCCACAAATTATACATGGTTCAAGAAGGCAATTTGTTACGAAATATTCACATAATGGGCGGGTATTGTTTGGGTAAAGTGGCCAATTTTGGAGAGACGTGGAACAATGGGAGCGTGACCAGCGCCGGCTGATTGCCATCAAAGCTCTAAACTTGGACTAGAACCCGGCGGTTATCCGCTTCGTGAATATGTTTAAGCCCATGAGACCAAAGTACAGTCATCAGCAAGAGCTTGTAGTTATTCACTTACGCTGACGTAGGCACCTACATAGAAATTGTTTCTTTTTTACCGACTTCCCAAAAAAGGAGGAGGTCCTCAAGTCGACTGTATTTTTTTTATGTGTGTTACCTCATATCTTCTCTCCACGTGAACCGATTTCGAATTTTTTTTTTATTTTGAAATATTTTGCTTTCTAATTGGTCCCAATAAAATTTGATCAAGATCTGATCAGTAGTTCTTGAAATATAGTCACAATGCGTACTTTGACGATGTTCTCGTTTACCCGACTTTATAAGTTACCTCATAACTTCTTTCGTTGTGAGTCGATTTTTATGATTATTTTTTTATTTGAAAGCTGGTGCTTTTTATGTAGTCCCATTAAAATTTGATCAAGATCTGATCCCTAGTTTTTGACTTAAACTCAATAATGTGTGTTTATACATTAAAACTGATAAAGGTTCCGATGATAAAGCGGTGAAGTCGGTTTTTATTAAGCTTTGCTTGCGTTTAATTATTGTAAATTCGCATCTAAAATAAAGCTTTCAAGAAAATCAGAAATACATACTTGGATATAAAACAGATACATATTATAAGAGCTTTATGTATAACTGCATTGTATGACATATGTATATAAAACATATGAACTTAGGAAAAATGAGATTTAGATTATCAAAATATTATATTATTTTTGTTAACTTCAAAGCATTAAATAATCTCGTAATTATCTAACAAGCACTTCCCGAAGTAAATGACACAGTGATATTTTAGATGATGTTGCTGTCTTACAGGTATGATTACATTTAAATAACTTTACATAAGCGTGTAGCCGACTGCTCTATACCTGCAATGGTTACGTCACGAACGACAGTGATATCATCCTGCAACATACGTATGCCTGTGGGTAAGCTAATAGGTTCGCACATGGAATAACAATGTGCCCTGTCAGCCCTGTGCTTGTTAATGCTATGTTTTAAATTTTATCTATCGGTTTACTTTGAACTGGTTCTTCAAAAAGAAGAATTTAAATTTCAGAAAAAAATATTCCAAGATTAACGATAACTGATCCTAACTTCGAATAAAATCATAAAAGTGAGACAAATTAATAACAGAAGCAGAATGCTAGCCCGCTGTGATGGCTTTTTGTCAGGCAGCCCTTGTGTCAGTTATTTGCATTGCAGGCCTCCACTTAGCATCTCCTATAGCTTATCTACTGTTGCCTTACTACCAAAACTTGGATAGACGGCTTGATAGGATTTCGCACATCGTAGTCTTGCTATGATTAATTTGATTATTATTAGGTATCCTCAACGAACCGGTCTGTCAATGACAATTAATAAGTGATCAAATTGCTGCTCTAGTTATTTAACTAAACAATTACTCTCAAAGACTTTTCATCCCAGCACAAGAAAAAAAGACTATGATATGGCTTAGTTCATATTATGATAATCGCGCGCACTAAAAGTGTCATTAAAAATGCATGCAGCACCGCTCGTACTCGCGATTCCTAGGCCACCTTTTTGTTAGAGCTTGCCATTAAACTCGTTGGAAGCTCTAGCGCTTATTTAGTATAATTAAGTGCTAGAGTTCGTAAGACAAGATTAAAGCTCTTACTTTACATAAATTACTTGACCAATGCCCAGGGTTATAGAGTTTCAACTAAATATGTTTTAGCGCCATCTAGCGGTGATCTATAAAAACAGTAGCCAATGTCAAGGTTTATGCGCTGCAGCACATAAATTGCGCTACGCTTTTGATGATTAATCGCGTAGAATTAAAATATTTCAATAGATGGCGCTGCCTACTATGTATTCCAAGTACTAACATACATTATTTTTTATGTTGCTCCTCCATTCTTTTTCACCAATTTTTTTATACGATTATTTAACATATTTGGTAAAAGTCGTTTAGTTGTAGACTGAGCCATGATTTTAAAGTAAATTGTATAAAAAAGTATATAACTTGGGTTTATTAAATTACATTCTAACAAACTCACGACAAAAAAATATTTAAAACTGTAAAATTGCGTTAAAACCCGTATAAAATATTGAAATTTTAATATCTTATAGACGGTTAATATTTTAACATTACGTCGCCTGTTAGTAAGGGATGATGTGGTTGAGGATGGTAAGTACGGTAGACAGGAAATCGCGGAAGTTTACCCTATTTGCTGCAGGTAAGCTACAAACACGGAGTTGTTATACCAACTGCTATGTCTATGACTACAATTGTATGTACAACGTATGTAGCTATACGTTGTACAATTGTATACAATAGAAGCAAAATTTTATTTTCAATATTTATTTCTTGTATGATGTAAGTTAATGGTTAATTGAATACTAGCAGGGTGTCTCTACATATATAGTCCAGCTACCTACTTATTTCCTTTTTTATTGGCTATGGCTATTAAGAAGACAAAACTGTGAGAATTCAAGCTCAATTTAGCTATTATTTTACTGTTGTCACCAAAACCAAAAAAAGACATTAAATGTTATGAAATATTTTGTAAATCTCGAATAAAGTGTTTTTTTCATATTAAAACAGTATCGTATAATCTACAAGCGCCGAAATTATTTCCTGTAAATATTCAATTATAACTCCTACTTACATAAAAGCAATAGAGAATGTGTTTTTTTAATGCTTTAATCAATCAGTCATAAAAAATTAGAAATACGAGGTGGTTTGAGCAATTTTAAACGCGCATATTTTGACGTTCTTTCTGTAACATCCACAATCCAATCATAGTTGCCGTCAAGGAAAGTTAATAAATAATGTGTGACGTCACAAATCAGTTTAGCCAATAGCGTGAGTCTTGCTGTTTCGAATTTCCCATGCATTTTCAATCACATTTTATTTCCATAATTTCTAATTTAAAAGTATTTCAATAAATTAATAATAGTGGTGTAAGTGCAATTATGATAGCTATATAGATTAAAAACACGCCCTTTGGCTTAGGTTCGCGCCCGCCTTCTTAGCAGAGGTAAGTATCGAGATCGATTCGAAACTCAAGATTTCTCCCCAAGGGACATATGTGTTTCTGATTCTGGGTGTAAATGTGTGTGTGATATGAATGTTTCCGGCACCCATGACACATGTCATTGAACTTAGTGTGGGGCAGTGAGTGTAAGTACCTGGATGATCGAGCTTTGCTCGATAAAAGGATGTTTTCTAGATCGATTTATCGCCCCCAAAACCCCCTGCATACAAAATTTTGTGAAAATCGTTGGATCCGTTTCCGAGATTCAAATTATATATGTAAGAATTGCTCGTTTAAATCTACAAGATAGATGTATGTATTAACTATACTATTGGCATACCTACAGTTATATCTGTTACAAGTAACCTATTGCTTACCTTGCTTTCACATGTTGTATGGCAGACGTATTTGCACACTGCAACAAACAAGGGATACATATTAAAATTTTCTGCAGCTGGGTGAATTTATTTCTAAAATAAGAAAACTTGTATTAGGTCGTCAACCGGAAACTTCTGTAGAAGATTTAAAATTTCTCAATTTAGAGCAGAATATATTGACCTCAAATAACAGCACAAGTTACAAACAGTGTGAATTTTAACTAAAGGGTCTATACTTACTCAATTTTGCATCAAAATTCCCTGTGTAAGTGATTTTCGGAAACAAAAATGCGAAAATGATATTTTCCTCACATAATTAAAATAACAAACGTGTTTTAATAGCCTTCTTAAATCGCTTTGATCTTACTCACAAAGTGCCGATTTTGGCTCAGAAAAACTAAAACGCGACAGTTTTCACGTTCGTCGAACGCGGCCTCTTAATATTGTTTTGTAGTCGATGACCCCTATGAATGTCAGACTGTCGAAGCCAAGTCGAAACAAAGTTATAAATCCACAAGTCTGGGCTAGACATTCGAAGTTGTACAAAATCTATTTGAATAACCCATTAAATACGACAGTAAGTGATTTTATATCTTGAAACAGAAGAAACCGGTGTGTTAGCCAGAGATATCGATAAAGTCGATCGATAACTTCACTGCGGGAGAGTTGTAAATCATTATTTGGTCATAATAGTACTGTAAAACTTAACAAAACAAAGTTAAACTCAAAACAAGTTTAAAGCATAGAAATCGAACAGATTACAATTTTTACTTTTACATGACATGTCCACCAAGTAAACATTTCATAAATTCACCCTTTCGGCCCTTTCAGCACGATTGAGTAACAAATACTGAGCTTTCGCACTTATTATTGACCAAACGAGCAGAGTGAGCCAAGCTTCTCCGTTTCAGCTTGGGCATTGCTTTCGTATTTCCGGCGGATATCCGATTATTCTCCTCTATAGGTCGCATTTCTCAGGTTAAATAATTATATAGATTTTTTGTCGCAGATTTAGGAAATTTTTAATTTTCAAATGGCGGAGATATGGTTGAAAACGTAAAAAAATATATTTCATCCATTTCGAAAAATACGCGAGGTCTCCACCACACAGAGCCACTAGTATTAGTTTGTTTGAAATTTCGACCTTACCCCTGCAACAGGAGCCCTGGTTCTGCACGGGCTGATGACACCAGTGGCACGGCCGGGGCTTCCGGAAAGACTTGCTCCGGAATGCATGGTTCTGCCCGACGCCCTCCTTCTATAATAAAAATAAACGCTTTTTATAGAAAACTTCATGTAATGTTCAATTAAACCTAGTTCTAGATACGTCGGCTTTTTTACATTATATGGCAAAGAAACAAGGTAGTGTGATCATTATTCATACCTATGCTAATATTTTCTGTTTTACATCTGATAGAATAACTTTTGACCGCATAGTGGTCGGGGATGAAAGTGGTCGAGGGTAGTATCCACATTAGATACTTAGGTCTAGAATTGTAGGACTCGCTCCAAGTATAGCTTACCGGAGGCCATTTTAGTGCTGGGCGATATAAATTTAACTAACCATGCACCAAGCCACATACAACCATAGTAAAAACAGGACAGCTGTAATCATGTAGCTGTGAAAAAAAAACATTGAGCACAACTCAAATGACCATTCAGTGCATGTTAGGTAGACCGCAATAAGCCGACAAGCACAGAAATCTAAATAATAAGGCACTATTATTTAGATTTCTGTGCTGACAATAGATACTACGTCGGTATAACTAAATCAAATTGACCTAGTGCACAGTGCACTAGCGTGTAGTTATATACCTAGGTGAATTTGCTGTGACCTATTCGCTGGTCATGACACGTCTCTCAATAAATTTAGAGCGCGTACATGTTAAGTGTGCCTATTCCATATTTTCCCAGCGTTCAGCTCAACAAATAGCAGACTAGAAAGTATTTAACACGGACGCGTGAAACTACGTCCATTGTCAGGATCTATGAAGAATTCATTCGAGAAGGATGTAAAGTCACGTATTAGGCAATAGTTTGTTCGTATGTGAAGGTTGTAAGATTTATGGGCGACCACCGGCTCTCGTACCTGCGATCCTCACGGACCTTCGTTCCCTAACAATGGTCAGCGTTGGAGGCGATCCCATTCAAGCTTAGAGCACGAGCTTACCTATTCAACAATTACAAGGATTTTTTGTTGTCATTATTTACCTGCACTGAATTGAGATATGCCTTTTCTTCCAAAGGAATCTCCCTTGCCTTACCCATGATCCAGAACAAAATATTTTGATAATGGATATTCTATATATATAGATATTTATGTATTATATATTATATATACACGTAATTTTGTGAGTAGGTAAATTTAAACGAGTATTCAAAACTCTCTCCTGTGAAAAAGTCTAATTTTGACCTATTGCTCAAAAGGGATTTCTAATAACAAACTCAAGCGCGAGCCGTTGACAGGACAATGCGTGAGTAAATAATTAGTTTCTATTCAATCTCCGCATTCGTTTGACGTTCCTAGTTGCAATTTGCATTCAATAATGCGACTCCGGCCGTGATCTTTATCGCCGACCCCTGACATGTATTACGCTAGTTAGCAAATTGTATCTGACATCTATAAATCAAGTATCGTTACGTCTATTCTCCTGTTATCGGTTTCTCGAAAGGAAGCAGGTTATATCATTTCTCCTGGTTGAACTCAATACGCACAACTCGTGAGGGCGTCGTCCGTAGCCAGCCACATGTGCAATTTACGATAGAGCAGAGCAGAGAGCACATCTTTGTGTGGAGCTGTTCTGATTATAAAGCATGACGTCACAGTTTCTGCGCAGACGCCAGGCTCCACGGAGCTTGGCGCCACATTTGCCACGCACATGATAGATGGCCGTTGTACTCCAAATCGAAGTTTAAAATAAATCACTCCCTCTTTCTTATCAGGCCAGCCGCACCGCATGCTCAAGTGCTTTTAATAAGCTACAGTAGCCAAGAGAATTGGTAACTAATAGAAAATTAATAATCCCACAGGCAATTAAAATTGTGGGTAGTGGTACTTATAGTTCACATTGAGTTCAATTAACAACAATTGTCTAAGCTATTTAAAATGCTTCTGAAAACGCAATTACGATTTTATAGCTTATAAGTATAGCTTACAGCAGGAGATAATTAAATTCCACACTGGAATACTACTACTACTAATAATTATTGAACAAGTACATACTTAATCTTTCCAAATTTGCCCGTTCGTTCAAAATCTTGTGTGAATGTTGTTAATTTCCAAGTCCATCAGTTTTCAAACTAGTTTCAAGCATAGATTATATAATAAATATTTCATACGATAAGTTTGATCTCCTCCTTACCTGTACATATATTATAGGTATTTTGGCGTGTTTGGATAAAAGTTGGCCTTCTAAGCGGCAAACAGGTATTAGGTTCGATTCGCGGTAGAAACACAAGTTTTCTCCCCAAGGAAAATTGTGTGATGTGAATATTTCCTGCACCACGTCTCAAATGTATGGACTAAGTCGGGCTGTGAGTGTAAAAAGTTGATGTTGATTTATGTAACATTAAACTATACATAAATAATAAGGTTTTATAAAAGGTAAACAAAGTTGTAGCTTTGCTTGAACGTTAGACGCCATTATAAGAACTGGTTATGTTTACCTCTCTGTTCCGAAAAATCTTTAGAATGCGCATAAGTAGGCTTGAATAACAAATCACGTCTCGCATGCGGACTGCATCTATAAAAACACACGCACACTTGGAAGTCCGCACACGTGGCTATGCACCTGCGCATTGCAGAAGGCACAGTGTTCTAAACACACCCGCGCTTTCGACGCAGCCGTTGCGCGTGCGCATCGCCCGTGCCGTCGCTACAAAAAAATAACAATACACTCCACAGAAGCCTAATAGGAAATTTTGACACAAAACGAACAATAAAATCTATCACATACGCTCCATTAACTGACTGAATCAAATTTCATTGAACAGCTGGATGCATTTCAAACAATGAGACATCCAAATGTTCGGACAAATAGATGACTCTATCCAATCGCCGCGATAGAGCTTATATAGCTTTTAAATGTTACATGTGTAGTCGTAAATAAGACAAACCCATACGCGCAATAAATAGAAAGGGTGTCGATAGTCCAGCGAGACAATAAAGTTGAGAAGCTTCAACGCAATAATAGGAGGCTAACTTGAGGGCAGTCGAGTAATTTGTCCCCAATTCTCGGAAATAAGCCTGACGTAGAGTAATTCGCTATGTCCTTGTGGTAATTATATAAACTCTGCGGCACCGAACCCTGTAAACCTCGCAACCCCACAGCTATGCTACCAAGGGATGAAACCACAAAGCCGAACCATTTGGAAGATTAAAAAATCTCATTTGTCGTTGTTGAGGTGTCAATGACAATAATTTCAACTTCCTCTCGGGGTCTTGTAGCAACAGAGTTTTTCGAATATCTCTTTTTAGGGTTTAGAATTATTTCTTCCGTTGGGAGACTAGGGAGTTGTCATCGTGATGAATCCTTATTTTTTGTGTTGAGAGTGAGTATAAAAGCATTAGGGTATCGGGATTGTTCAATCCGAATACCGATGTAATTACGTGTGTATATGAAGAACGAACCGGTAGCTTACTAAATATAAGTATTTCTTTTTTTTTTGTAATGTCAGAAATCGTTCCTCTGTGCATAAATTAAAATGCATGGGTGGGCCACAAACTTCAAATAATTCCGACTAGCGACTCCGCTAACGTTTCAAAGAGCTCTATATGTGGACTCTACATATCTACTTAAAGTCTTCCTTTTTTCTTTTATTTTAAGTCTTTGTGTTTCCCTTCATATTGAAGGTTGATTAACCTCAATCGTTATAAGAATTCAATATAAGTACAAGATTAAAGAAAGTAAAATTAATATTCGTGTCGGACAGCTGGTTTTTGATCGCGCGCCCTATGATTGAACTGTGAGGAAGAAAACAAAGGGCTTGTGTCGGAACCACCTATAAATCAACCGCGACGGTGCTCTTTTGATATTAACTCTACTGTCTTGTAATGAATACTCGATGTTTACCAAAAGACCGTAATAGAATGTAACTCGCGTCGTGATGTATGCATTCAGATAAGCATGAAATAGACAAGTTTAAACAATGCACAAGGTGGAGCGCTGCGTTCGAGCAAAACAAGTCACGATTATGGATTCGAATCATGCGGGTAAGGAAATTGCTTGTTGTTAATTGTATAGACATATTAATTTCTATGACAACAATAACAACAAAATACTAATGGGCTGTAATCTTACAACAATCACAGGGAATGTAGCAGTTACAAGATTTACGACTCGAGTAAGTATTCGCAGTTTCTAGTCTTTCTTCTCGTGGAAATTTGATGAACTCACTTTATATATTTTTTTAGTATAACTTTTTATACACAACACTCCCATATAGGTCTCATCTTGGTACTCGAAGAGGTAGGGTTAATGACAACCAGCTAACGGTCTATTATGTTATACGTTTTAGCTTCTAGCGACAGTTCTAGAGTTACAAAAGATACATATTAACAAACAACAAACAGACGTTATCATAGGTACACACACAAACTTTTGCGATTCTCAAAAGTATTTCAATATGAATTGGGAGCAAATAAAACGTGAATTTGGAATGCGATCTAAATTAAATAAAAAACAATATTCAAAAATTGCTTGTCCTCCATCATCCTAGAATAATCGTTGATTTTATCACCATTTTATGAGCTTTCGTCAGCAACACAATTTTTACTATTGATTTATACTTGCCCACACTCTGGACATTTCCATTCCTTTTATGCATTATCATTAGAACCTAAGTAATTAAATGCATGGGTTAAATTTCAAAGTAACAGTGATTCTGATAAGGTTTAATTGTGTTAACGCCTGCGTTCTATTTTCAGTGTTATCTGTTTGTCCGTATCTTTCGTAAATGGGCTTATATAGCTTGCCAAGATTTCCTAACGCTCTACCTTTGTATCTACTAATTCCGTTATTGATAGATGCTATTTCCTTTGATGCTAAGCTATGTTTCAGTCTTACGATTCAACGTTAACGCCATTCATTCCAATGTTGTCGGATTTTCTCGAATGAATTGGAGTAATATAAAAGGATTTTATCGCTTATTTCGACGTTATCCTTATTTTAGTTCTCATTGCTGTCCGCTGTGGTTTCACCCACGTTCGTGATGATTCATTGGCATACACAGCAGCTTGTGTACACATCTATGATTTCAACTATTTCCGCGCCAAATTTCATACAGATTGGTCCAGCGTACATTTGTTTTCATAGACAGGCAGTTATTTTTATTTCTGCGAGTGAGTAGATAACTATGTAGACATAAAGAAATTTAAAAAATATGACTGCGGGTCAACTCAAATGGTGCGTTGACTTTATGTGAATTAAAACAAATAAATGTCTTATCTAGCGACTTAAGACTAATCATTACGATGGTTAGATACTTGACAGGTTGTAGGTGGTTGGCATGGCCATCCTAGCGCTTAATCACCTGATTTTAATCCTAGAGCCATAACAACAAGAACAGCACGTTTACCTGTTAAAGAATTGAGATTAAAAAAACATTATTACATTGGTATTTCGGTGTCTTCAGACGACGTATTACGTACCATAAAATGAGTGTCCTTGCTTTCCTAGAAATCGATATTATTCGGGACCGACTGACCATCTGGCTACGCGGTACTTTCTCGAACATCCGTACGTGACATCCGTTTTATATGAAGTCGGTATACACGAATACACTATCTATAATAGCCTATTTATTTATTCTGTAGTAAGGCTCACGCGGCAACCCGGCAGTTGGCTCCCGACACCCTGTCACATGCATTACCATTGTTTCTACGTATCTTATATTACATATGTACATTAATTTTCAGTGCGTGAACAAAATTGAAGGAGCTTATTAGAAGGTAATAGATCAGAAGTTCTTTGAAGATTGCGTCATCATATTCATTGCCTAACAATAAATATTTCAAACTGGCTAGAGTTAAGAGCACCTTATTAGAAAACAAATGATGTAGGTTCTAATAAAAAACGTTCATACGCTATTTGTATATAAATATAGTGGTCATAAATTTCTATTAACTCCATTGGTATACTTAAGAATAATTAAACGCAAGCAAAGCTTAAAAAACCGACTTCACCGCTTTATCATCGGAACCTTGATCAGATTTAATGTATTGTTTATATTGACTATAACTCAAAAACTAGACTGCGATCAGACCTTGATCAAATTTTAATGGGACCACATTAAAAACACCAGCTTTCAAATAAAAAAAGAATCATCAAAATCGGCTCTCAACGAAAGAAGTTATGAGGTAACTTTTGAAGTCGGGTAAACCAGAACATCGTCAAAGTGCGCATTATTCGTCACAAAATAGACATTATTGACGATATTTCAAGAACTTCTGATCAGATTTGATCAAATTTAAATGGGACCAATTGATTACCTCCTCCTTTTTTGGGAAGTCGGTAAAAAATACTTTTAAATTTGCATTTGATATGCAACGGGTTATAGGTATAGAAATCTACCTTCATTTTGGAAAATTACATTAAACGACGGTAAAACTATAAAGTATATTTGATTCTATTACAATGCATAGGTCGATTTATTAATTTAAGAAAGAGATGTGTCAAATTAATCATTTTGATTCTTATGAACGTGTGTTGACATGATCGTGAAGTATTCTTTGGAATTTCGTACATATAGATAATCTACTACAAAACCCTGGAAAAGGATCATGTTTTAGGAGAAAAAAATATGCCATTTAAAAAAAAATACATGAAAACAAATTTCTATTATTATTTTTTATATATTTAATTATTTATTATACAAAATCCACAGCACTTATAAATAACAACATATTCTTAGTTAACCTTACATTGTATATTGTAGTTAATCTTACAGCCAATAAAGGATTTTCATTTTTTACTATGAAATAATTTTAATTTTTCGCAGAAGTTTTAACCATTCAATAGGATTTAGGTACATCTCAGAGTACTGCTATTAATATAGTAGGTACAAAAAATACTATACCAGTACTTTGCCGAGTAAAAACCGAATAAGTACTCGTATCTACAATTATAAAATGATTGTGCAATTTTACCCATATTCATAATACATAATTTCAGCTATTATGTAGTAACCTTCAAAAGTCACGGTTACATTATTATTCATAATATGCTATGTAGACTGCTTTATCTATATCGTTTATGCACATGGCCTGCGATCCGCTGATAATAATGCAGTAAAATTGTTTTGCACATATTTTCTACGGTAATTACACAAATAAATAACTTTAGGTACCTATTTCCAATGTCGTGTTCTGGGTATAAAAATACTTGTTAGGACTTAAAGACACAATTAATTGCTAGACTTGTATTGACTCTGTGGGCAGGTTTGTGCCCACTGTGCCTTGGGTCCTTGGTTCGATTCCCGGCACGAGCATAGTTTTTCTTTCCAAGGATTTGTACTTCTCGGTATGGGTGTGATTTTGAGTGTGATGTAAATGTTTCCGGTACCCACATACAAGTCATGGCGGCTAGACGCTAGAGGGGGCTGTGAGTGTGAATGAGTTTGTTTGATATTTTAGTAGTAGTTATTTTTAACAACTAAACTCATTTAAATCCCCTTTGAGATACTTAGAAGTAAATAAATATAGTGCCTCTGTTTCCAATAAAAGTCTGCCGCTGTTCGGTCAACGACTTTAATTAATACCGAGGTCCAATTAATGTAGAGCCCTTTCAACTCATGCGAACATCTCGTGGAGCCTAGATAGAGAAATGTTTGAATGACTAGGTACTTACTGCGTCTAGCTGTTAAAAATATCTTAATTATCGTATATTGTGTGGTAAAGATATAGTCCAAACATTGGATACGACAATACATACTATGATCCGATGGGAAGTACCCTACCTACTCCAATATCGTCGATTACAATAGATATAGTTGAAACAAAATCCGTGGTTAACAATAACTTCTGTGGATATTTTTAAGTTATTAGAGAATAGCGGTTTTTTTTTTAGAAATCCACATACGGCACTATGATTTTGTAGTCGTCGTCGAATGTCTAATCTATAACGGAAAGCAAATTATTATTTCATTCATTTAAGTATCAAATCTATGTAAAGGTTTTAAATTAATATATAATTTCTGCCACGACTGATATATCTAATATTTTCGCTACACTAAGCTATTAATTCGTATATCATGTATAATTTTGGCACAAAATTTTCCTCATAAGCTTACTTTCAATAATTTCGAGCCAGTCTCGTGTAGCAGAGTGGCGCAGTGGAAGCGTGCTGGGCCCATAACCCAGAGGTCCGTGGATCGAAACCACGCTCTGCTATAATTTTTAGTTTGTTCAATCGTATAAAAAAGGTAGATTGTTATTTTTTTAGTGTAAATTAAAACAACAAACTATAAAATAGTTGCGTGATGTAAAATTTATGGGTGTACGTGGAATTGCCTGTTATAAAACAGTATTGTCTTCCCCTCACCTGATGATGATGACCGGACACTCCCTTATTTATAAGGGAAGCACCCCTTAATAGGGGTGAAATGTGAATATTAACGGTAAAGGTGAACTATTATGTAACTTTGGATTCCTAAATGAAGCATTGCGTAAAATATCGATAATCTTTTGAACTGAGACAGAGTGCATTGTAAACAACAATGATAATATATTATGATTTCAGTGGTTACAAATATGCATGACATGTTTTGTAATCTTGACTCAAAATCGTAAAAATTTAGATGTTTTTCTTTAGAAGGTCATGGTAGACGTTTTATGATACATAATGTGACAATAATTATAAAGTACTATTCCTTAGGTAAGTAATCAAATTACACATTTCACTTTAGTAATAACGACTTAGTACCTATGACATTATTTTTCTATTTTGTATCATATAACATATTAAGTGCATACTCTCCACTATCGCGTACCCATTCCGAGCTCAACTCTCTTGTATCTTCCTTAATGGCTGTGATCTCTTTGTGGATGAATGGCGAAATATAGTCCGTGTGTTTAAAGTTCTGTGAGAGTGTATAACAGTGCTATTTGGACATGGTTTATTATCAACTAATCCCCAATTTTTTAGTTATTCAATATTTATCAATGTAATTAGTATTTACCGTTTTGATTAAATAAATGAATAAGCAAGCTCATATAGCTTTTTATCTTTCATAAGCCCTACAATTTATTATTTTTACCTAGCAATTACAAAATGTATAATTTTAATTTCCTTTAAATATGTAAAAGGTTCTTTTGCGTGTGCCTGTATACACAATACCTATATAACCGTGTTCCCCCACCAATAAAGCGCAAATTATCGAATTTCCTACAGTTTACCCACCGATTAGCGCCGCCACAACGCACCTTTACGATATCAACGAATGTTGTTAGAAGCTTCCTTTGTGGTAGTTTATTTACTCGATTTATGCTTCCTGTAACTAGTTACTATGGTACTATGCATGCATACTAAATTATTCAAAACTTCAGGACATTATTTATAAACGAAATCCATCAAATTTGTTAACCACTCTTTCTTCCTCTCTTTAGGGTCGGCACATAATGAATTTAATTATAAATCGATTTTGTAAGTTTATACTTTCACATGAGATTTTATTAGTAGCCCGCCTCCTTAGATATGTATACCTAAGTATTAATTTATAGACTCCTACGATAGAATTTTTACAGAATCCTATTGTAGTAAAAAATATCCGCACGAACTTTCAACGCAGCGATATGGTGCGAGGTGGGACAGTTCAAAATTCATTTTTTTTTATGACATAGTGGGTGACGTTTCAATGAGTTCTGAGGTAACAAAGATACAAAAAACAACCGTCTTGAAAACCTCCTCCTCTTTGAAGTCCGTTAAAATAGAGGCTTTTGTACGGTAATAGGTAAATTCTATTTCACCAGTTACCGTCGCTGATATAACTACAGCGTGAGCGTGATACTTTCTACATACCCTATTTGGGCCCCCATGCCGAGGCTGTCAGTCATTCAAAAACTAGGCTCTTGCCATAAACTATTGCAAATGCTACGGGCTTTGTTTTCCTCAACATCATAGTTAATGAGCATTTCAGTGTTTTCCACGACGGCGACGTACTACCTACTTGTTGTGTACAACCTACATGGGCAGTGAGAAACCGTGATGTTTTTGATATCCACCACAGAGGTATACATTACTAACTACTTTTTTAAAATGGAGTTATGATAGTTTGGAATCAAACCGCCTGCGGGAGTTGTTGGTTTCGGATTCGTCTTCTAAGCAGCTGGTATCGGGTTCGATTCTCGATTGAAACTCAAGCTTTCTACCTAAGATACATTTGTGTTTCTGGTTCTAAGTGTATTTGTGATGTGAATGTTTCCGGCACAACTGACAGCTTGAACTTAGTTTAGGGCAGTAAGTATAAAAGAGTTAAAAATAAAACTACCACACAAATTCACTGCGAAGGACTTTCGAAGGACTTTCAGAAGCACTGACTGATTTATAAGTTAAACAAAAATATTACTGTATTTTCTATTTCCTTAAAATTCTGATTTTTTTGTTTAGTGATTGGTGTAATGTAATGTGATGTAAATGTTTCCGGCACACACAACACAAGGATTTCTATGGTGGAGATATTGACACTATCTCTATATATGTACCTAAACTGTTAAACAACAAAAGTAACTGGGATTATAGTGATTTCCTACTACGATGATGTAAAAATCTAATATCCTAGGATTCAAATATTATTTTGAAGAATAATAATCATATTTTCTTTGTATTTTTTTTTCTCTCACGCCATTTTTCCCAAGTAATTAACGAATAGCGTTAGTTTAACAACAGTGTATGCGTAATAATAACTAAATTAGAATTAAAATAAAGTAATTATTTATATACCTATATAATTCTGGTATCCAATCTAATTCGTGTATTTATTTGCCTTATGTACCTATAAATAACGTAATAAGGTAAGGTGGGTAAGGTGCGTAAGGTGTAAGACAAATGTAAGAGCACCATAAGGTAGGTACCATTAGACATACCTCTGCCTTGATGGAATCCGATGGCCTTGTTAAGCAGTATGAATGAGGGCTTAGGAGGAATTGCCGATGCTGCCCCTATTACTCCAATCCTCGAGGCTTTTGTTCATTTGGACATTGCTGTCGATCGGACGTTGTAAGGTATTTTGCGGACTCCCAACCGTAGATACTTTATTGTTGTGTTAATATTTTTATATTTAAGTGCTGTAAACTAATAGGAGGATTATAAGGTTGTGTAAAAATGTGAAAATACAGGCACTATATGGCTATCCATTATACTAAACTATATAGCTAATTACGTAGTGTCTATATACAACATCCAGTCTGTGGATATGCTTGCCGCAGCATTTAATTTTGTGAGTAAATAGTTTTCTTTCATTGTAATTAAGACGAAAATATTTTTTTTAAACGAATACCTACAGCTAGCATACTAATGGAGGGATATAAAATTATACATAAGTAGGCAAGTTTGTATATAAAGCCGCTTTTGAGATAGGCCTGGGACAGTGACTGTTGTCCTACCAAATTTTTATTTTCCAACATAGATGTTTCTTAATGGTTTAAATATTTTTTTCATTTCCTTTCAACGATATCCATAACGAGCAGAATATAAAATGTTGCTCCCCACTACCGTTTACATTTATATAATTGTAATTGCCATTGTTGGCTTCAGGCATTACATAAAATGTGCAAGAATTTGAAGTTATTAGCTTGTTTGGTTTGAATGCTTCTGACAGAAGGACACACAGACGGACAGACAAAGTGCTGAATCACCTAAGTCAACTTTTAAACTTTCGCGATTCGAACACTTAGTTTAGATAATATCACGGGGCCTAACGTTAAGGAAAATAAAAATAGTTTTTAGCGCGACTATAAGCTCCGTGATATTACTTAAACTACACCCAAGTAATTTTAGAGACGCTTCGTTGGTACAAATAGTAGGGAATACTAGTCAGCTTTGAATTATGTCGTTGACACCATCTGAGTGTCATTACAATTGCCAAATATAAAACAAAATGCTCCAAAAATTAACAAAAATGTTTAATACTTGACTACAACAGCCCAGGTCTATGTATTTAGCGTCAAAATATTACAGAACGTTAATTTATAGTACAGTGCCTTACTTAGAAAATAAAACAACGCTTATACCTATCGCGTGCATTATTCGAAACCGAAAGAAACTGATTTGATTTAATATATGATAAAATAGTAATAATTTATAGTAACAAACTTTATTATATTTCCGTATTTTGAACAAATTGGGGTGTAGATATTTGCATTTGGATTGTTTTTCTTGATATATTTGTTCCACGTTGCCTGCGTGTTTGATAAGGCTAAAATAATAATGAAAGGCTTCAGAATTCAATATGAAAAGATCGCGTTCACAGATCATAAATTCATTAATGTTTTAACTACGACCACTCAAGCATATCTGTGATGTCGGCTACCCCTATGCTCTCACTTAGTTTTGAAATCAATTTAATATATATAAATCCTCGTTAAAACATTTAGTAGTCGTCATAGCAGTCTTCAATCGAATTAAATCTTAACAATAGAGTTAAGTGGCCGTTGATGATGTTGATAAATTTGTCATGGAAGACTCATTTACATCATTTAATATTTTATCTCATACTGATAAAACATATCCCACCATAAATATGATAGGAAAAACAATGGTAAAATGGTCCATCGCCGCTTATTGTCTATTCTATTTTGCATAATCGCTCTCGATCTTGGTATACGAGAACCATTTGTGTGAATTATGTATGAATATTAAAAACTGGTGATGACTATTTAGAAGGTAAACTTAAAATTTCGTAAATAAGATTGTCCTAGTCTCATCTAAGTAGCTGCGACTGACAGGGTCCTGACGGACCTTTTGGAATGAAACACTTTGTACACTTTTCTTTATTTATTTTTTTAATTACGTTTGCCTATCTTGAAAACAAATAAATTAGGCAAGCATTTGACTACTATCTCACCTGATGGAAAGTGATGATGCGGCCGAAGATGTGTCTTTATATGCCTTCCTAGAAGATACCTATTCACTCTTGATTTGAAGACTCCCAGATTACCTACTGTATACATATATGGAGGCAATAAACAATCTGATATATATGCATTTCCTTCACACACTTAAAATTAAAAGCAACCCACAATATAATAAATGACAAATGTAAATTTCCCGAATAATTTTCATTGTTTGCCCTGGAAATGAGCACAGAGCGTGTGTACCCGGCTTTGTTTGTCCTCTGATGAAATCCGTTGTGACGTCATCTACGGTAGAACACTCGTGTTTTACGCAACCTTAATTGGTGCTGGCTGTATAATTTAAATTGAAACAGTTTTACTGAAATAGCGCTTTTTAAGTTGTTTTGTTTTACAAAGTTGTGATAGCCTATTTTATAAAAAAAGAAAGTTATTTACTAACAGTTACTTCAATCTTTGCTAATGCAGCACTACTTTGTTACATACATAATAAATACATTATGTGTAAATATGTAGATGAAAAAGTACTACCGATTAATATAAAGAAATTAACAATAGCGTAGCAATTTAGTCCGGAGCCTAAAAATGCAAATTGAAATAAGACGGTTTAATTAACTTAAACATATACATTGCCAGTATTGCACCGCGTTAAATGTGGTACTTTATATGCATGAATATGTTAAAAGTCTTATTAAGTCTCACCAACGACATACATTACCGAAACCTATATAGCTGCTACGCGATGCGAGGCGTGCCTAAGCCAATTTAAGTTTTTGGAAATTACTTTGCCAACTTTCACTTCTCCTTGCAGCATTATTTATAAGATTTCCTTATTAAAGATATCGGGCCAGAATAATAAAGACCCAGAAATGCTATACATATATATCGTCTTCTCCTGGCTACAAGTCGAATATGAAACTTTTGACTTAACTTAATTTGCCGCGTATATACGAGTGCCGTATTTCTAACTACGATAATTTCTTACATGACAAAGTAAATAACACATTTAATTGGCAGGGCAGCAGTCGCTATGTAATTGACGAATTTATATAACTACCGTGCTTAACGACCATTTAAGTTTTTGTTCAAAAGGTATAACGCAACGGTGAACACATAGCTAAAACTTGTCTCCAAGTCATTATAACTATACGTACCTAACAAGTCCTTCACTCCACCGATAAATGCAACAAGATGTGTTTTAACACATTATAAAGTATTATCTTTATAGCTCAGCCCTGAACAGTTTTCACTTATGTAACACAGTGACAAGTTAATAGCTAAAGGTGTCAGCACAAAGTCAAGATCGAAAGGTCTTGTCCTGACGAGGGGCCACTCGCGCAGCCCTACCTCCCCTTGTATCATAAACTGCTGTCACTCATTTAAGGGAGTGACGACACCTTAATGAATTATGCTGATGCATTAACTTAACGATTTTTACAGGATAAAGAAGCGTGATACAAATAACCGGAGGAACTAAAGGATGGGGATGTAATTGTAAACCAAATAAAAATAGAATGGGTATTACAGTACTAAGTGAGTTCACTTAGTACCTACACTGTTAGCCTACCTATTTTTGTTTAAGGTGGTATTTCTTAAACATACAGCTGTATCGGTTACGATACTAATATCGATATACGATTATATAAATTACTTTTCAAATTAATAAATACCTAACATTGAATACCTAACAGTTTATCATAAATGTATTTGTAGTTATATAAATCAAGTTGAACACAATTTTATCTCGCCTACGCGTGTAGACATATAATGGGTACAATAACATAAACTTTATTCTCATTAGCCATTTTAAGCATTAATCTCATCCTTGGTAAATTGCAGAGCCAAATGTCGCGCCTACACAAAGATTTTATCTATATCTAAGCTATTACGGACAAGAGAAATAAATTTAAGCGCAAGTTTAACTTGAGAGCTTAACAATGCCCTATAAAAACAATTTCAAGTTGATTACTACCGAGGTCAATGGTAAAAGTTTTGCTAAGCTGTTAACCCAAGTTTTATGTTTTTTAACAAATCTTGTTGATATAGTTATAAGAATGTTATTTGTTTTGTAATAGGTAAGGAAAATATTTCTAAATAAAATATGCTTAAAGCATTTCTACAAAACTATCAAACGTAAAGCTTATTTATTAGTATGAAGAAACGTGAAGATATTTGAATTTATACGATTAGCCACGACAAACTCATTGTAAGTAAAATCAGCCATGCGACGTGCATTCTCAATGCATCACCAGGCGTGTGTAAGTAAAGCTTACTAGAATTTGAATTTAATTCCGGACTCTGTCGGTAAATGACATACGAACTTTGGCTATCAGTGAGGCATTATTCATTTTACTCGTATCAATGAAATTACGTTACTCGGAAGCTGTATTTAGGGCAACATATTTAATCGATAATATTGACTAAAGAGCGGTCCATATTTATGTAATCCTCGGACCTCCCACGTTGCAGAGGAACGCTGGGAGTCACCGACACACCGTCTATGTACCCTGTTCCCGACTGCAAGGTACGTATACCCACTATTTGGAATAATTGGCGTCCACTTAACCGTGAATAGCTTAGACATGATTAGATACCAAATTATTAAATTAAAGTTGTCACTTCATTTAACTCGCCTTAAAAATCAGGGAATTGAAGTAATGAGCAGGTCTGCTGGGATATCGCATTGAAAATGTTAATCTTCGTAATAAGAGTACCTACATAACTCTCCAAGAGTAGGTCGGTCGGTTGATTAAATCCGAGAAGGGCCAACTCCCAAGGGACTCGGAGTTGCGATAGATATTTTTAACAAAGCATTGCTTAGTCACAATACCGCACACATCTCCCGATAGTCACGAATAAGTTTTGACTGGGGTAATTATTGCTGTAAGCTTGCACGCACTGGGGTTGCGTCAAAGCGTATAATTTATTTACTGTGGTAAGTGCAACAGTCACCGGCGAGCCACTTCAGACGTGCCTGTGGGACAATATTGCTTTCACTAGAAAAATAGTCAAGGGTTATTTTGCGGCCGCATTGTGTGTAGTTTTAGGTCCCATAAATCACCCGTCCCGCACTCGAAGTTATAAGTCGAGAGTGCGCCAGGTGGTCGAAGCTATTTTAAACTACTGTTTATGTACTTTCCAATAAGGGAATAAAATTTGTTTTATGACTTCCATTCATGCGAGGTTTGATTCATGGCGATGAGCAGTCAATATTATACCATGGGGTTGCGTTACTTAAAAAAATTAAACACGTAGGAAAATTAAAACTAACCTAATGCTTTGAGTGTGAAGTACAAATAACTATTCGGTTCAGAGTCGTTTCTAAAATAAATAAAAAATCTGGTCTGTTATCGTGAAATTTAATATTTGGGTGTCGGTCACTTTTGTTGTAAAGCCGAAGGACCCAACATGAGTGTTTACAGACCAACAGCTCGTTCTTAGCCTTTTTTTTATTAGTGAGAGGCGCCTGGTTGGCAGCTGGCGAGCTTGCTCTCCCGAGCGTGAATGTTTTTGTTGAAGCTTCATGTTTTGCAAGACTTAAAATTTCAGCGAGGTAAACTAATGCGAGTAGGTAACATGACACGGTCTTTGTTAAAAAGGTGACCTCGAAAAATAATGATTAATGTTTGTGTCTAAAATTACAAAGCCATTTAGGAAAACGAGCAGTTTTATGTCTTACGGTTAGGCAATGAATAGAGTCACTCTAACCTAAAGTGTATGCGGGTACATGTATATGTACGGATTATTTAATTGTAAGCTATTGTTATAGAATGTCAATGCTGGTAAACTTATATATATATATACTTAGTCTGTGTAAACGATGGTACAATACAGTAATGTAACTACTACAAAGTATCCGTTCCAGTATGATCATTATAAGCCAGTATTATTATCTAGTGATCATAAATCACTATAAATAGATGCATAAATCCTGTGAATTATCTCGAAACACCTGCTTTGAACATGATTTTCTCCGTCATTTGCGCAACGCTCTCCAACAGCGATTATGGTAGTTGGGTGTCCCAATTTCTCGTTGTATTGCGCATTACCGGTAACGAAGCCCTACGCCCTACTTGTTTAGAGCATCATTAGGTACCTGCGAGGTAGCGGCCAGTCGCCTCTGGGACCGCACTTCCGGCCTCGCTTTATGCTCATATGAGCTTGTGCAGCCAGTGCTCATTGGCCATTGCGCAAGCATCCGCTCGCAAACCAAATTATGAATTTAAATTAGGACCGAAATGATTGATGCCATTTCTCAGCTCTGTATCGGCTCATTTCACAGACGAAGAACTTTGAACAGAAGTTACTTTTGACTGCGTCATTACTTGCAATTTAAAAGCGAATTTGGAACAGTGTCGTTCGGAAAATTTAAATGAGGGCACGGTCCATGCCTCCGGATTAAAGGTTCAAAGGAAAAGTTGGAATTAAATGAACACTTCAGAAAGGACTGTACAATTAAACATAACATAAACGCTTTCACACTCACAGCCCACACTAAGTTCGGTGAAATATTTCGTGGGTGCCGGAAACATTCACATCACATACACAATCACAACCAGCACCAGATACACAATTTTTTCCTTGGAGACAAAACTTGTGTTCTCGCCGGGAATCGAACCCGATACCCCTGCTTAGAAGGCGAACGCCCATCCAACTAAGCCAACGTGCAGTTTGTAGGGAGTAAATAGGTAGGTATCTATCTTAGTCACCTACAATATAAAATAAGAATATTGTAAATGTAAGCAGCCTTTTCACGTAAAGCTTTTGGGTTAGTGGCCTCTAGCTAAGTATCTAACACTTATTGTTAACAAAAGTTTAATGTGAAGAGCAGCAATGACGCGTCCGAGATTCCAGACTAAGCATTCAACAGACAATGTTGCGACAAAAAGCTCCGTCTGTCAGAGACTGTATGTGTGAGAGTAATCTTGTTCCCATCGACGCGAGGGCATTGATGGAAGCTCTCCCCGGGAACGTGTCATAAATCTACGCACAAGATGTTACTTACATCTGACATGACGTCTTCCCGCCGTCTGCCACAGACTAATTTATTCACTGATATGTTCACACGCTATAAATTTATTACGTAAATGAGTTAAAGCATTATCTTATTAGTCATTTCCATTTTACTATTCTGATTGACCAGGAGTTCTGGAGACTTCTATTGTAGGTACAATGTAGTGATAGGCAAAATATATTGCGAAATATTAGCTTCACAGTATACGATCGTATTTACCAATGTAGCTTTGAGCTTCCAAGACATAGATTAGCCGGCCAACCTTGATCAGCTCCAAATGAATTGTTTTCCAAGTCAACAGATTAGATATCGATCAGATAAAACCGCGTCCACTGGTGCGAGACCGTGTCTTTCCCCGACAGACTGACAACTCAGACAAGCGTTACTCAACACGTAAAAAATATCAAGTGAATGAACGCCACTCGACTGGTGTTGTCGGTGTAAAGTGTACCTTCTGAGTATTTGACTGCTGCTGACGCACTTCGGCAGGCACTCAAGTAGGCACCTACCTACTTATTCAGCCGGGAATTATTTTATTAAGGATTTCACATTGATCGTTTTTACTATTTGGATGTAAACTACTAAAAAATAACGCACGGAACATGGCATGATGGCAGTGTAGCCAAAAAAGGAAATATCTCTTTATTAATAGCCCATTCTTTTAGCAGTAAAATGAATGAGCCGGTTTGTTTACTATCCATCTATTTGGTCTATTTGAGTAGTTACACGAAATACGCCAAAATGTAACTAACTATTCGTAAGCAAAACTTATTGTTATAAATGGAGTAATATCCGCTTTTCCGGCTTGACTTACACATATTCCATACGTTGTATCTTTATTTTAAGTAGATCAATGGTAATCATTTTAAAAATCTCCTGTAACGGCTGTTGCTGATACTCTACCTACTGATTTCGTTTGGTGCGACATTAGTACATATGAGTAACATATTTTTATTTTTGGAACTAAAGTCCCTAGCGCGCGTTGCGAAAGGTGGAAAAAATTAAGACTAAAAGTTGTAACGACACTTTTTGCTATAGTTGTAAGCCATACCACGTTCTCGTCCGATCACCGAAGTTAAGCAACGTCGGGCGCGGTCAGTACTTGGATGGGTGATCGCCTGGGAACACCGCGTGATGTTGGTTTTTGCATGTTTCTTTTAATTTTGGAACGAAAGTTCCTTATCGCGCGTTGCGAAAGGGGGCTAGATGGAAATTGAACTTCGTTCCATCCGGGTGTCCCTTGACACCTATCAAGATTTTTTCTCTCGTTAGGCAAGCATTTGACCACTATCTCACCTGATAGAAAGCGACGATGTGGTCGAAGATGGAGCATAGGAGACATTACCATGCTAATACAATTATTTCTCAAATATTAACTATAATATTTATTTATTACAAAAGAAAATTATAAGTATAAAATAGTTTTTTTTTTATTGTATATTAAATTTAATTAAGTATCTATCATTTACTTTGTAGAGTCAGGTACTTCCCCATGCGACAGTAACAAGATTACCAGTCTCCAATCACGGAAATTTAATTTAAAAATAAAGAACGATTTTGTCGTAAACTGTCCATAACTTTGGGAAACATTTTAGGCCTGTTAGAGCCCATAAAGATATCCGAAACAGTCACGGTCAACAATAATAGATAGTTGGTACATAATCGGGTTAATTATACAGAGCACGTCAAAGGAACACCGCCGCTGAAAGGTTTTATTGTGCGAGATGCGCGCACGCAGCCCCACATGCTCCTAATTAACTTATAAGCGCTCTACACAGATAACACTCGAATGCATACACACAATCACTCTGTTTTTACTATTATCCACAAACACTACTATAGTTATAATCTCGACCGTCCAGATTAAACCAGAACATTTCCAATAGAGCAGAAGCCCGCATCGCATATCCATACACAATTAACCCTACAGTTCAAAGATGGAGGCGCTCAAACGTGCATTGAATGTATTATTCCGGCGTTTATCTAATTGGAATAAGCCGCTTGATTGGGTGCGTCCTTATTTGCTCCATGGATCCTTTAAGTCCGCAACTTCGCATGTGTCTTCTACGATACTTTCTAAATTCCTGAGTTTGTATCCGTTTACGGAAATGGGTGACAATGAACTTGGTGGATATTTGCCTGCATCGCCGCCGGCCGGCGAGCCGGTCGCCGTGGCCCGTGGGCGGCGCACTTATTCTTGCGCAACTATTTGGGAAGCTAGGGCCCTCTACATACGTGGTGACAATACTACTCGACTCGCCACATTAGCATTCTACCGTTACCTCCAGTACCCGCCAAGGTAACCATGTAACTGCGCCACTGAGTCCGCAACAAACAATACGTATACGCGAGGTTGATATGAACCTAATTAATATGCCTCCTCGGACTTGTTAGAGTAATTAGCTAATGAAAATGTTTCTAGGTTACATCACTTGACCTTAGGCAGTAGATGTTTCAACAAGATTTCTTGAAACATCTTTTCGAAGGGCCAGGATCTAAACTCTAAATAATGATATGTATAGACGAGTATGCATCACACTAGTTAACACAATAATTGAACTTCACTGATCATTCAAAGTAATTGTGTCCGTCTGCATGCTTGTTTCAGGATATTTGGTATGGAGAAACCTACTTTAAGAGCTAAGACCCTATAAAAGGACATAGGATAATGCGGGTGAAATCGCAAGACGTATCTACTTAGTGACCTACAACAAAATATATCATAGTCGTAGGTAGTGGGTAAGTACCATTTGAGTGTCTACTCAGATGTTATCTAGTTAATAAAAGGTATATTATAGTAGACATAGGTAGAATTGTAAGTACCTATGAAGTGAACAGATTTATCTGTTCACTAAATAGGTATCCTACAATTCTATCTAAATCTAATTTCGATGCTTTAGCAACGAAAAGAAAAAAAAGCAATAAGAAAAATGAAAAATCAAGTAAATATTTGTGTGACGACACCAGTCTTTGAATTTAGTGTGGGGCTGTGAGTGTGAAAGCGTTTGCGTTTTTACCTTTACATTTATACGATAAATAGGTTTCGTTAACAGTATAAAGAACTAACTAGACTGAGACTACATTTATTGCAAAAATTAAAAATTATGACTCCACACATTCACATCATACCTACTTAGAACCAGGAACACAAATTTCCCGTGGGGAGAATGCTACCACCGGGATTTGAACACGCTGCTTTGAAGAAGAACGCGCACTCACTCCAGCGAGTAGTTTAAAGTTCAAAAATGACCCGACCGGCGTCGCCCGGGTAGAATATAATAAAAAACATACACATAAACGCTTTCACATCCAAAACTCCACACTTAGTTCAATGACTTGTGTCATGGGTACGTAAACATTCACACCAAACCCAGAACCAGAAACACAATTTTCCCATGGCGAGAAAATTTGTGTTCCCACCGGGAATCGAACCCGGTAATTTAAAGGTAAGGCAAAAGCGCACCTAACTACGCCAGCGGGCAGTTCAAAGTTCAAAGATATAACCGGCAAAAAAAACAGTCGAATTTATGTCCTCCTTCGTAAGTCGATTCAAAACGTAGAAGTATTAGGTACGCAGTAACTTACGATTACGAAGTAACTGTTACTCATTCTGTGGCCCGATTTTATCTTCAAATAAATTTAACGATTTCTCCTAGACTATTTGTCCAAATTATATGCAGTAAAGGGCAAATTGTATCTACATGAACTACCTACGTAAGACGATGAAGCAGTTTATTTTGATAAGGATTAATATTAAATGCCTCAAAAAGCCAACAAAACAGAAGCTGCTATTTTTTCAGATTTTTAACAAAGTAAAATATTCTGAACTTTATGCACTTGTTAGATACATGCTGTTGCGAACTTTTTTGTAAAACTTATGGAGGTCAACATGTTTGCCATACATTGTATTCACCTATGTCTAACTGTTTAGTCAGCGTATGCCGATAAAGCAGCAAGTTTGCTAATTTTTCTCCGACTTTTCTTACGAATTTTATTATTTCGAACTGAAAACTAACTTTTATCCAAATAAATCCTAACAAATTTCGATTCAGAGTGAATCAAGAAATATCTTTTTGTTGAAGTTGGTTAAATTTATCTACTTTAATAAATAATTAAGATGCATAAATCATATCTTTAACCGGCTTGTATCCCGTAATGTCCGTTATTAAAGAAACTACTGTGATTTACAATTCTAATCAAATAATAAACAAATATAATATATGTAATTTTCCAACACAAATATAACTTGTTTTCGTTGATGATCTACAGTCGTAAAATCCAATACTCTACTGTAATACAATACGATGTAAAATTATTTCTATCAACCTTTCCTCAAATTCAGATTTACATTCTGAGCTATACTTACAAAAGAAAAGTTATACTTACCTACTTAGTTATATACTTGGAGACAGTCCCTATCTTTTTCATAATTCAAGTTCCAGAGGACCTATAGTATGGGGAGACATATAAAAGTAAACTACATGTACCTACCTACTTATTACATTGCTATTCTACCTGTTAATACCAACATTCAATTAAGTATTAAAATTTGTCTTATGTCTCTTTTCAGACCATACATTTTCAGCTCAAGAACCATATTACTTTACAGTAAGTATTCGATTATTAACGTAATTAAAATTACCTGCATCGCCAGCTGCAGGGGTGCGCTCACTCTGCATGTTGGAGCGGGTGGTTCGTACCCCCACAAGCAGTTCCAAGGCATTTTAGTTCATTATCACTTCACGGCACTCGTGCTTACATCGAGGCTGATCTCACATGGTTACATAATACGAGTGCCTCCGAGCACGGGCACATCACGACTGAAGCGGGTTCCCGGCTCCGGCAAGACCTGCTGTTTGCCTCTAGCCTGATCAGGCACCTCAACGCAGGTCACCTATACTGAATTTCATTCGATTTTCAGACGGCGGCGGGCGCCGAAATTTGCATTTGACCTAAGTGTTCTATGATAATAAGCAGTCTACAAAAAGGTATTCGTTTTAAGTTACATATGCGATCGACGTCCGCGTTTATGGGCTAGATAACCACTTTTGATACGATATTTTGCCAATAACTTACCACTTTTATTTGTTTTACCTACCTACGCGTAGGTACACTTTGTTTTTGCATTTATATAGTACCGAATAGTCATTCGAGTCACCTTGCGCTTAAATAACTAAAAACTTATGAAAAGGTACAAACAAAGGCTCTCTCTCAATTCATCATTTTGAACCCCCCGACGCAAAAAGTGTTATGTGTAATGTGTCTTTGTAGCTCCCAAACGGCTGATCCGATTTGATTTAAGTAGTTTTTTTGTTACAAAACACGCTCGTGGTGAAAACGAAGAGTGAGATCATTTCGAATCACTAGACCACCCTTATATATTTTGCAAGGCAAACAATAAAGAGATTATTTACGTGACCATGTAGGTAAGAATACCTGTGCGTTTATTAATACATACCAAGTTGAATGCTTTCATTAGTTAAATAGATTAGAAATCAAGCAATATCAAAGGCTCGCTGTCTGAAAATAATCTATTAACTTGACTACAGTGACATAAACTGGATCGAATCCTCTGTCAAAGAACTAAATATTCAATTTAACGTTTTTATTTACCATGTATTTATTATTTTTGAGAGCCAGTCATATTCTAGGCCTAGCATATTTACCAACCGAACACTTACCAACAGGATAGTGGTAAATCCTTCTATCTAGCCTATCAGGGATAAAATGGCAATTGGCAACACAACTGTTTTATTAATACTTCATGGACAACGACACCGGAAAAGTACACAACCAATCCAAATGAATAACTTGGCAAAAGCTCACGTTTTGGCACTTCCGACGCACCTTTCATCATAAATTATATCATCGGGCTTTCTGTACAAAAAACGTCGTCCTATTGTACTAACTTTGTGACTTCAAATCTTTTATAAAAGTCTACAAAGACCGAGTCGTTTCTATCGTCCAGTTATTTTTAATTGGAATTCCAGTAATGCACACTGTATCGGCATCTTTAACTTGCCGGTAATTTGGATTGGAATTGTCTCGAGCCCAGCCGTGCGTGCGTGATGCACTTATTTCATATCACAACGTTTTATGGACATGACATTAACAGTATACAAGTGATACGACACTTGGAGTCCATTAAAACACAGCCGGGATTATGTCTGGCTACCCAGCATTATCGCGCGATTGTCCTACTAACTTTCGAATCGGTTGAACTGGCATCAGACCGTCACTTATGAATTTTTGTAATGGGTTCATTGGCTATACATATCTTGGTGCCACAAAAAATTGATTAATAATGAGTATCGAAACATTTATATAATATTGTAATGACAGTTACATTCATATATTTGTTTTAAGTACATTATTAAGAACTGTTTATCAAGACTGCGAACTCAACTTGAAATTAAATTGATAAGATGCAAATTAGCAAACAAACCTGCGTTATCAAGTGCAGTGGCGGGCTGACCACAGGCGAGCACAGGCGGCCGCGGGACCACGGGCAGCTCCAAGGCATGCTTCTGATATTACGATCGGTCTTTGCACTTCTGACCTCTCAATATAACTTTTCGCACTTAGTTTACATTGTGGACACACTAGACTAAGGTTTTCAAATAATAAATTACAGTCAGTATTTTTTTTACACTACGATGAAGTGACAATCTCAGATCGATGTTGTCCTTTTTGTTGTCGTCGAGTAATTACGCACGTGAGAGGCGGCAGATGAAGTTGCGTGCAACAGGACTTTACAGACGCATGCGTGCGAGCGGGCGGGCGCGCTCCTCGGGACTAGTGGCCGGAGCACCCGAGCCCGGGAGCCGTAGGATAGGATAGGATATTAAATCCCGACTCTCCCGACAGTTGGTGTCGGCGCGCGCCCCCCGCCTGGCGCGGCGAAAAAACACCAGTAGTAGGTAAAACAAATATCAGAAAGTATCACAACGGTCTTATTGAAATATGCGAAGCGTTTGTTAAATTTGGTCCATCTGATTCCAATTTCCATACCAATGTTTATGTTCTCATTTTATGTTAAAATCGAGAATTGCCATTCGTAACATTAATAATTGCCAAG
Organism: Lomographa bimaculata; assembly: GCA_948107665.1. NCBI lineage: Eukaryota > Metazoa > Arthropoda > Insecta > Lepidoptera > Geometridae > Lomographa > Lomographa bimaculata. The sequence continues at coordinate 11,281,823 of OX403587.1, read as the reverse complement.
TCTCGCGAGACAATTTTTATTAGCTCACATAAGTAGGTAAATAGGATTAGACTTTGTCTATTAGCCATTAACTCATTAAGGTCAGCTATCTACTCACTAAGAAGGAATTTAGCATCGATTAGTGATCACAGTATGTACTTAGTACCATACCTACCATTTTGTGGGCACGGTAATCTATGTAACTACATACCTGAACTGCTTCCTATTAAATCATATTTAATCGATTGGTTCTGGTATATGTCCCGAAAATCCGTGATAGTCTAAAAATAGAATATATCCTACACTGCAATCCTAAAATGGCTCTAAGTAGGTACCTAGGTACTTACTCCTAAGTTTGAACTAAGTACCTGTTGGCTCAGTTAGGTGCGCATTCGCCTTTGCAGGGGTATCGGGTTCGATATGAACTTGTGTCACAACACAAGTCATTGAAGGCTGTCGTGAGTGTGAAAGTGTTTATGTTTATGTATTTTAAATAGCCGACTGACTATCCGATAGTAATACCCCGACAGTGCGAGATGCCTAAATGTTGGATTAGGTACATTTGTAATTATCATAATAATATAGATATGCTCGTTAATCTTAATATCAAAGAAGCCTGTAATATACATTGACATAAGTACTACAGTACCAACATATAATGTTAGCTACTAATGATAATCGAACCAAATTCAGAGCAATTTAGTGCAATTCTGTCTGACCTCATCTATTTGCCAGCGGCCTGTAACATCGGTACGTTAATTGTACAAAATTATCATTTACGTAACCCACCTTAATAATTATTTCCTAAATTACCACAGTCCTATAAACCATGAAACTGGCCAGCTACGTTTCTATAGTTTAGGATGAAAAGTGTAATAAACTACAAGCGACTTCTAAAGTCGTGAAACAATTGAAGAAGCGAAAATATAAAACGCAACTTCAATGTTATCTTGATAAGATATTACTCAGACGTGAGCTTTGAATACCTACTACTGTAGGTATCTTTGGTAGATATCATTTAAATAAAACAACTATGAGATTGTCCTTATTCGATGTAATTTTTTATTAAAATAAATATTACCAATCGTAACCCTGTGCTACGTTCAAAAACTATGACCGAATACATAGGAAAATACCTATTCATAATGTACGCGACTTGTAAGAAAAAGGCCTCGTACAGGCCCACACCGCTATCTACTGAACGTAGATCTATTCTATTTACTCCCGGGTATATAATTTCATGTCACACAAATGAAAAAGTTATTAGATAGGATAAAGAGTACACATTTATTAAAGGGTTCTTGTTGTTCCATTCACAAAAAATGCCAACCATTATATTTGTGACTTATTAAAAGTAATTTATCGCAAACGCTAGAGGGGCGACACACTATCAAGTTTCTTCCCTGGTTCGAAAAAATGTTAGAATCGGGGCTGTTTACAATAATTATGATTTTAGTATACGTATGGGCGTAAGATAGAATATCGATATCTCTTATATGCTTTTGTTCGATTTTTAGGTCCATAAATTGCCGGTAAAAAAAACATCAAATACATTACATTTCAATTCAAAATATATAATAATGTGTATATTTGAAAATGCAATCAGGTTCGGACAATTTTAAACTCGGCCATTTTGACTTTTCTATGACGGCCACGATCATAGAAATCAATATACTCTAGCCACGATGTACCAATCATGGCTGCCGTAAAGTTGAATAATCATAATTAAAAAGCATTTAAACGAGACAATAATGTAAGTAATAATTCTATACTTAGCTATTGATTAAAACAATACTTGATCTATATTTAAATCTCATGCATATTCGTTATTTCCACACTCAAAAACATTTGGAGTACAAATGACCTAAGATGGCGGTCTTACCGCTTCAAGGGATATTTTCCAGACAACAAAATAAAAGCGATAGAAAAATACATGGTACTTAAATTTAAGAAAAAATAATAACTTACTGGCAAAGTAGTCAGGACAATCTCCTTGTTTCGCTTCCACCACGGCAGCCACTTCATGTTAGCATATTTCCATACTATACTATAAAAGAGTACACAGACAGAGAACGAAGCTATTAAAAAGCTATAATCTGTTAAAAAGTCAGTTAGGTCTAACATATCTCTAAATAACAGTCCATCGTGAATAAAATCGTTGGTTCGAAATGTATAAAGGAGAATGTATTCTTCTCCGTCGAAATATGTGCAGTTGTGGACTACATCGTATCAGCAGCTCTGATCTGACGTGAATGTGTGAGGTATGGCCACGGCAGAGCGGAGCTGCTAATTTAGGCAAATTAACAACGTGATAAATGAACCACTATTCGATGCTATTAGAATTGGAACAGAGGTAGCGAGCGTTGCGTTGAAATAGTACTTGAGATCACATCTTCGTTTCATAAGCCTGAATACTTATGCCTTTCATTTCACTAGTCCTCTAGAATCTAAGTTACAGACTAGTTTTTGCTCTAAGATTGAATTAAATACAAAATAATGAATGCCCTACGTTTACTTACAGGACAAATAGGGCGCCATAAATAAAAATACTTCTTATTTGATATTAATATATTTTCGAATCTAAAATGTACAAAAAATACAACTTAATGTTATGTACTCATAACGCCTGATTTTTCGATGAATAAAACATAATTCGAATTTCGCGGAGATGAAACATGACGTGTCGGCTTCTTTAATTGACAAATATCAACCGATAAATGACCCGGAGCTACTAGGAACGTAAGGAGCACAAGCGACAGCCACACTCCTGCACTTGTTAGAGTTACTCTATGTTACAGTACCACATCATCATTTCGTAATATCCAAATCTTTGCCAAAAATAATAAATTCGATTTTACTAATATCAGGGCGGTTATGTAAGGCTTTGACAAGATCGGATGTACCCATAACAGCTATACATTTCAGTTTTGTATTTTTCTAAAATAAACATAACGACCTACATTTAATTTTATTATTAAATCAACCATCACTTTTCAACAACTTTGGTTGTGTATGCTATACGTAAAAATATAATGTATTTAGCTATTTACAATTTATAAACATACATACATACAATGCTTAGAAATGCACAGCAAAACAAGAGGCCTTAATCACCTAGATATCTGAAGAACTTAATAACACAGGAATAACAGCCACCCACATCTGAGATACTCGTATGGGAAGTTACGACTAGTTCTATATAAATCGTTCCAATCAGCGCTAAAGGTGTCATCACTGGCGGTCAACCTTATGGCGGTAGAGAATTCGAGAGAATAAGATTATCTTGGATAGTTCAAACGCAGCAACGCAACGCAAACATCTCTTTTGTGAGTGGCCAATATCTAAAGTCACTTCAACATATTAGAAAAACATAATTAATTTTAATTAAAATCTACAACAGAATTTAACCTAGTAGATATTCACAATAAAAATACCCTTGTTAGACGACAGGCCAAGACAAAAGGCATGATTTTATACAAAAAATAAAATCCAGTGTACGGGTATGCCTCGTTGTGTTAGCGACTGTCATCCAATAATAAATAAATATTGTATCACAAGTTTGCTCTCCTCGGCACTGAGGAATCTAAAAACTTCTTTTAAAAAAGAAGAAATAACAATAACTGATAATAACGCTATAATGTTTAGAGTTTATAACAAAAATATATATAAAACTAATTATGTTTTCCTTTAGAAACAAAGACCCCGTACACATCCTTGTTTACCTTTACAAGATGCGAAGTGATTGTATATTTCTTGTCACAGAGTAATCATAAGAACTTTACAAAAATATTTTCTATTACACATTGATACTTATATCACATTCGTAAGCAGTCCAATTATATAGTTTTCTGAGAGATTGGATGGAATATTGGACCCTATTAATTGAAATTTAATTTTGCTTATTTTACTCTGTGACAATCAATGTAATCTTAAATCGTTATTTAAATTTCCTTACACTTACATAGAATTCAAAATTTATATGTAACATTTTAATATACCAATTATTCCAGAACTCGTTTTATATGTTATCTCTATCATGCCCTTATTATATGCTCGAAATTATCATTAATTCCGAAAAGTTTAAAGTTAAAACAATTATTTGGAATAGGTCAACCCAATCCGTATACCTTAAAGTTAACATAGACAATACCTATGGGAAGGTAGCACACACTAGCATTTCTCCAAACTCATGTTACATCGTACCCATTTATACGATTCGTTTTAAATTGTGAACAGATAAAGATTTACCTACGGTGAAGGATATTTATTACACCGAGACGAATATTATAAAACTTCTAGCACATTATAATTAACAATTTCCATACAGGTAATATATCAATTTAAAAGCAGAATTAAACGTTAAATGTTACTTTATCAAAATATGTATTTTTAGGAATACTTTATTCGTTGATGATTTTAATAGACTTTTAGATTTAGCCAGTCGTGGTTTCATAAACGAGAGCGCAAGATACAAATAATACATTACTATTACGTTATATTGTTTTGTTGAAAGCTATTCCTGTTTTTAGAACATGAAGGTGTATTCAGAAGACTTATTAATTAACTTTGGTTGTGTTCGTGCCGTAAACGTTAGGTAGCCTTCGAGAACTGGACCTACGCAGTCAGGTATCCCAGAGTCAGGGATCGTGCATCATAATCATTAGTATCACGCAAATGCTTTCAAACGCACATTTAAAAAAAATGAGGTAGAACCATTCCGCTCGGAATCTTAGTTATTTTATAAGAAAGCGTGAACGTTACAGTATAATTGAGCAACTGGAGGACACGTCATGAAATCGTTGACAGCTCAATGGCACGAGTGCTTCTAACCTATGATTGTAGGTAAATGGATGTTTCGTTTGCAGTCCTGTTTACTTTGGAAGACGAATTTTATTTTTACATCAGGCATTTTAACCATTGATAACAATAAATACGATGGAAACTTCAATGTCTTGTTGCAGGCATGCGGGAGCTTACAATTATTCTAAAGTATGAAAATGTATCATGTTGCCTTTAAATATGATTTTTTCAATTCTGAATTGAATGTATTTAGGTGTATAACGATGCTTAGAAAAATCCTTTAAATATAAGTGGAATCTCTTACAGTGACTTGACTAACAATAATTGCTATTTCACGTCTACGCGTTCACTAATGTCTATTATAATATACTTTCTCTATAATGTAGGATTTAAAGTGGCATTGAAAAAATATTTTACTCGTATCTATGATTTTAGGCACCAATGCATTGTTACGGCATCACTATTTAAACATACGGTAATTCCTTTATTTTTATTCATGCAATGGACGTGTTTCAAACATTATTCATAGTCTTGATTACATAATCTAGTTATTATAATTTTATCGTAAATCTGCAAAAAATATAACCTTTGTGTTGTACATTGTATCCTCGTCGAAACTTTGTAAACTAAGTGACGGCATTTTATGCTGATCATCTAGCGACGCATTTAATACCTAAGTTCCTCTATACCATACGTAGTCCTATACCGTATGTAGGATTTTACTCACTACTCTCGACTATTTGCTTTAATTTCCACATATCAAGGCCATCACTTGTACTTATTGGTTTTGAAATATTATAGAATTACAGAAGACTTGTATTTGCTTCTTCCACTACGACACAAATGGAATGAATCATATCAATGTTGCTATATAATCGGGCACTGTAAGGCTTTGTTGTCTCACTAAGCTAACTAGATGTTAACCGAGTTGGTTATGTTAATCTGTTATTAACAACGACACAAACAAATTAGGGCAATGGCCTATGCTTTGACTATTTATCTCAATGGTACAAAAATATTCTTTATTCGTATGTCCTACACGTGAAGTCATGTAATTTGGTTTTATGTTTTCTCTATTTATAATACATTATATTATATTTGTACCTTTATAATTAGGTAAATAAATCATCACAATTTACTCTTAAGTGTTTATCTACTTCCTAAGTTTATGGTAGGAGTTTGCTATTACGAGGAAAATATTAAAACGAAACTTATTGTTATGCAATATATCTAGTGAGCGAACCCCCTCAATCGTTTAAGTACTTTAAAACCGCTTAAGTTATTGCCACGATAAAATGTAAGTTACTTTGGTTGGTGCATTTATCATCTATCATAGTAAATGTGAAACTGTAGTCTAACTATGAGTTATAAGGTTATATTATAACAGTTATTTGGATCTCAAGTTGGAAAAGAGCATTTAGGCTATTGTTGTGGTCCCATTAACAGTTAGGGATCAACAACAAACACAGTAGTAGGTCATACATTCTACACAAAAATTACACATATTACAATAAGATAGATTAAATATACACCACATTAATTAATCGTAAGATTTAATTATAATTATATTGTGCAACGCTAGCTTAATTTAAACAACAGATTAAAACGCTACTTAGAACTGTAAAGCTAAGCTAAGAACCAGATGCATGAAAACTTGCAGAAGTTACGAACTTATTGTAGAAGTTGTAAAACAATTACGCGCTCCCTTACTGTACTTTCTGTAAGTTTTATTGCTAGTGGAAATTTCACTTTCAACGCCACATTAATTTAAAGTTATATTCACTGTTCAAAATAGCGAGCATCGTTACTTATAATGTGGTGTCTAAATTTAGTACATTACTAAACATGACATTGATGTTAATAAAATGCTGCACAATTATTACAATTAGTTCTGGACCTCACATCGTACTTATCAGAGTGGCTTACACAACAGTGACTTCAGCGTTTACCTAATGTTCATGTTACTCGAGTCACATGCTACCTCTAGGATGTTTCATTGTGCTACTGTGTCTCGAGTCAAGTAGAGTGTGGGTTTTCGCTGCATAGAAAAAAAATAAGCGTAACGACGACTTCGTTAGCTATATTTTCGATTATTTGTCCGTGGTGCAATAGTAGATCCGAACTGTTTTTTTTTACCTTGGTTATATCAGTTGAACTATGGGAAAATATTATTTCCTGTAGTTCTATTAATTGTAGCAATTTTTTTTTCCAAATTGATGATTATTATTGGCTCTGTGTGGTGGTTTTTGGTGTACTTCTTTTACTGAGAAACCCGTGGCTCAACTATGTGCATTGTATGTTTAGAACAAAGCAAAATAAGATATTTTTGTTTTTGAAATTCTCAAAGCCAGAGAACTTCAAAGTTACCGCTGATACAATATTTGATAAATTATTAATTAATACGTATACCCTGCTGATGTGTATCTGTGGTCGTTAAGTATTATTATATTTTAATAACGACAAACACTAAAGAGCAAAAGATGAGATTCCAATCCAGTTTTTGGGGTAAACATCTGTTCAACGATGAATTTCGTAGGTGTTTCAGGTCTTCGTGTGCCTAGTTACTATATGATACATGTATGTACTATCAAACTGCTAATGTGTAACGCCCTCTGATGATTTATACCTTTCGCATTAAATACCCATTCCTTATACCTACTCGTATGTTTCGAGAAGATTATATCTCTCGCGCACAATTTGATCACACACAACGATTCTATATTTCATAATATCAATTAATATTATCAAGCAAAGACTAAAGCTAAGTCCGCGACAGGTATTAGCGTCAAGGAGGTAATAATGTTAAAATACATGTATTATGTTAGACATAAACGTTAATTTCAAAGGGGGTCTCACATTTATTCCCAAACACGCTACTTTGTTATTTATCACAGACATAGATGCAATATTATAATTATTGCGATCCGATTAGCTCACCTGCATATATTTAATTTGTAGGACCGATCATTTTAAATCCTATAATTTATGAATGAAATTATAATTTGTCAGGCTGTTTGAATATTACAGAAACATTTATAACTCAATTCTTGGCAGCTTGACAGGCCATTAAGTTGTTTTATGAAATGCATAACCATGTCTGTAATTTTAACACTTATACCGTACATTAAAAACAAAATTCAAATCGGCAAAAGAAGGTAAAATTTATATAGATAAAATAAGCTTTGTAATTATTTAATTAATAAATGAATTCAAAATCATAATATTATTCCGTACATAAACACAATAAAATGGTTTTAACAAAATATTTACAATGAAGCAACACTATAATTTAACAACATATTATTTACATGTAAAAATATTTCTCATTAGAGAAATCATTCCACTCGACGTCTCGTCATCTCATATGCTAATTATAATACAAATTACTTTGTCATAACAGGTAACATTTGACTTTCATACTATAATACATAACGTTCACAACGCCAAAATATGTGTTTATATCTACATATACAATATTGCACGCGGTATATTTCTATTGTACATCGTGTATGTATACTATGCGTACGAGTCAATCACACACATAAAGTAAACTAATTAACTATTTCGACATAGGAAGCTACCAACGAATTTCGTATCGAATCGTATTTCGTTAAAAATATAAAGTACAGATATTTATCGACCTAAACAACTCCGAAAAACTTAAAAATATATCGTATCAACGAAACAATTTTTACAACTCGAAAAATATCACTAGCACTACTAGACTACATAGAGGTTTTATAAATACGTGTACTATATTAGTCTCACGGGGGGTGAGATTTACAGCCGCAGAGGTACAACGTAGACCGTAACTGGGAACGACAAAGCTAAGTTACGATGGAATCTAGGTATCGTCGGTTATCGTCCGCACGGATCAGCGAGAACGTAATAAATGCAAACAGAATCAGCGAGGGTCGAATCGGGAGCGGCCGGCTCAGGCAACGGCTGCGCTCACTGAGACAGCAGCTTCTGGAGTAGCGACGCCTTGCCCGCCCCCGCCCCCGCGCCCGCCCCCGCCCCCGCGCCCGCCTCATCACCGCCCGCCGCCTCCCCCGCCGCCGAGCCCGCTTCCGTAGTACTCTGTGCACATAATTAATAATCTCTCGTTACCGCCACTCATACACCTTGGAGCCTAACTCACCACTTTAGCGAAGGTAGCGAACAGATTCTAAATTATATCTGATGTTGCATTGGCACGAAATATTAGAGACTTGAAGAGCTATAGAGAGTTAATAGACCCGAACTTACCATCACTCTAAATCAAATAAAAATCATAAATACTACAGTAATTATGTCTGTCTGTTTGTTGGAAACTGCTGGATCAACGACGAAATTTGGAATGGACATATGAAAAAGGAAGGACATCGAAAGTATTTCCGCCTGTTTGTTACCTTTTCACGGCTGAAACACTGCGCTGGATCAATCTTGACGAAAACTTTAAGAGAGTTTTATTTCTTGTGGACATTAAATATCCCTGTTTATCTTGATAAACGAGGGCGAAACTGCGCTTAGCTAGTTCTCTTTCACGTTTGATCAATCAATGATGATAACCACAGGGTAACTTTCGGAATAGTCCTCAGGTCTCTAAGTCTCTTGTCATTATCGCATATCCAAAGACAACCTTTATAACAAGTTCACATATGTACCTTACTCCGCTTTAGTGGAATCTGGCTCTGAGTAAAATCACTACAGAATTAAGTCTTGTTAAAAGTAGGAAGGTAGAAGTCCAAGCATTCGAGTTTCTCCAATTAGTAGTTTTCACTAGAACACCGTACATTTGTATACGGACCATTATATTTAACGTTATCACGCAGTTTATGTTTTCTACCATGACGTATTTAATTAAAAAATTCTAAAAAGCTTTTGATGAATTATCTATTGATTTTTAATGTTTGGATTAAAAATTTACTAGAAATTGTTGAAATTGAATTGCATTTTTATAAGCGATACGTAAAATTATTTTGACCAAAGTATGTAGTTCAACGAGCAGCGATCATAACATTCCCTACTTGCATTATCAACATTATATTTGATGAATGATGTTAGGCAATTGAGACGTAATCGGTTTCCTTGTGACTCATCACTTAGCACTAACATGTATTAATTATTCTAGAATATATGACCAAAGAACACGAGTAAAGTTACACAAGTGATGTATCGATCGCTCCTTGTGGACAAAACTCACTATGAATTGAAAGTTACTGGAAAGGTCGCAAATGTAGTCATGCATTTATCAAATTGTAAATCTACAAAACTGAATAAACGAAATAAATTCGTCTATAACGACATTGTAGAAGCGAATAATAAGCGATCTAACTATTGCAAAATTATCAAAACGCTTTCGTACCGTTTCTACGTCACAAAACCTTCACCACACTGGCTGCGCATGCGACTTTTCCCCAGGTCTTATTGAAAAAGCTTCGATTTCGTTCACAAATATAAAACCTACATACAAGCCCGTGATCCGTGAATCGATTCGCTAAGGATTAATATACAATACTTATATATAAAAAAGTTTTCTCTAGTAAGAAATATCAGACATCACATCACAAAAGCTCGTTTCAAAATTCAAGAATGTACCAATTAACAGCAAAAAGATAACTACCGTTAATAAATTTCGAAAAAAAAAACAGATCAGCTTCTCAATAATCATCAACGCGGAGCATCGATCACGATCGAGAGGCGTTTCAATTGCGGTTGCATTTGGTACAATTCTCTAAATCAGCGTCTAAGAATCAAGATGATCGACTCGACAACACACGCAGCAGAGCAGACTCAATACGTAGTATAGAGGTAGGTCTACGAAAAAATGATGGAAACCGATAGTAGTGAAGTGGGTAGATGGTGTCGCGCCCCAAAGCTTACCGGCGTGACCGGCGTCTGTTGCGAGTCCCAGGAGGCCGCCGGCCGGGCGCCGGGCCCCGCGCCAGCGCCACCTACGTACGCACACGATACAATGCGCGCCCGCCGCCAAGACATCCACGGCGTTACAATTATATAATGCTGTGCCGCTTGGACACACACGGTTAACACGATAACAAAATTGCTTTTCAATTTCATATTTAAAGGATGGCGCCCAGGCATGTATGGTCACGTGATGCGCACATAACATTATATTTACAGTAAAGGCTTCGCAGGGGACGCATATAGTTCGTTAGTTAACAGACGGCATGCGGGGACGCGGTCGCGGTCCCGGTACAGCGGTGACCGCCCCGCGTCCCCGCATGCCGTCCATTCGAGCCATGTGCCTCCGTGTCCTTCAAATATTTTTTTCTATTCTAAATGTGCGACAGTCTCGTTTACATATTTACCTGAGCACAACGGAAGGGAAACTTTTTAATAACCTTCGATCGGGGATGCGAAAGTCGCGTCGACCGGTATCGCACATTGAAGTACGACCGACGGCGCGAGCGTTCGGGGGGACCGGGCGCATCGCCGCCGCTATCAACAAGGGATTCAAAGTACGGGGAGCGCGAGGGAGGTGGTGTACTAACCGGGCGGCGCCATCTCGTAGGTCATGAGGGAGTCCATGTCGGGCGGCTGCATGGAGTGCAGGTCGGGGCGGGCGGAGCGCGCGCCCACGACGGCTCGCAGCTCGTTGCGCACGTACTCCGACGTGCCGGCCGCGCCGCCCGCGCCGCCGCCGCCCGCCAGCCCGGGGCTGCCGTTCCCGGGACCTGCAACACGCGCGTCTCGTCATCCGATCCCACCGCGGCTCCCGCCTCCCCCACGACCATCACTCAATGATCTCGCCTCATGCGGGTGAGTAAAGAACGCGTATATACTCGTATATAAATAAGGTCGTGCGGTCGGGACGCGCGACTGATCTACGCATACTGTCAAAGCGAAGGTAATCGAGCGCAGATGCGGAGAGGGACATGCAGCGATAGAGTTAATATAAGGCTCGAGAGATTGTGTTCGGTTTCCGGAGCGAGCTCCGGCTACCTAGGTCTTACCTTGCCGCCGAGGGAAATACGTAGGTGAGAGCCGACTGTCTTAATTCGATAACACCTTGAGGAGACCGTGAATCATTTTAACTTGTATAGCACATTTTATTATACAGCACACTCATTTCGGTCCCGTCCAGAACAGTCAGTAGTTACATACGCGGTCTTCTATTTCCTATTTCGTGCCCGAGTCAAAGGACATAATTTATATTTTCTTTTTTATTGCCGAACTCATCTCAAAAAAAACGAAATCAAACGAAAATCATAAACGACCACTGACACAAATATTTCAAAGGCACTTAAAAAAGTTTATGACTAGTTGCCCGGTTTGCAAAGGCTGGAGTAGGATAGCTTTGGAAAAACGCCTACAAAGCCTGGAGTAATGAACTACGATCAAACGATGCTTTATAATGAGATAACACTTTGTCAACCCTCCAGTACCCTCTAACAGCGTTCTACAGCATCCAATTACCTCTAAAACTAGTTCATGACTCCAGGTTTTGAGGGTATTTTTTTAAAAGCTATGGCGGCATCCATTATTTACGTGAGGTGATTTTGGCGATATGAAAACCCCCTCCCCCTCCCCTAAACCCAAAATGCGTATATTTAATTCAAAATAATTTAATCTGTGCTCGATTGCGTTAAATTTATTTAACACACATTTTGTTCAATTCTTTTTATTTAAGACTAACCCCTCCTAATGAACTATATGATTTACCCATATTTCAGTAGTATTTTTTTACTTAATTGAACCCAATTTTTCCGCAATTTTACACTTTCTCTTGAAAACCACCTGAGATCGGGTAAGGTTCGGCTCGACCCCCTCCCCCTTAACGCCTCACGCAATTAACGGACGCCCCCTATCCTGCTATCTCTTTAAATCCTGCAAGAGTAGTGCGGCTATCGTGTTCGTAGTTCCGTGTGGTTAGTGTAGACCGGGCGCGAGTGTACTCACAGTGCATGGGTCCGGGCGAGCGGTAGGGGTGCGGCAGGTGCGGCGCGTGCGGCGCGTGCGGCGTCATGCGCGCGTACTCGCCGCAGTCTCCGCCGGGGCCCTCCTCGTAGTAGCCGCCCACTGCCACACACGCCGCGTTAGTATCGGCGTCGCCTACCTACCTATACGGGTACGGGTACCTGCCTGCGAGCGCCGCGACTACCGCCGGGCGAGTATCCTCCTCGCCTCACTGTTCATTGGCTCCGAACTAACGCGAGATCGTCGCCTCGCGCGCCCTCCTCGCTGAAAGGTAAGGTTCCGAGCGCGGATATCGCCGCGTTGATAACGCTCTGTCATATAAATGCCTTTTTTATATGGGTGGCCGAACAGCGAGCAGCGCTGACGATTGATTTGTTTGGCGGATTAGAACCGGTAAACAGTTTTAATTTGTTTACCCTTTCTTTCGAAATATCGTTTAGATTACTACTACATGCGAATATCACATTCCACTAATGCGAATAATCTGCTACGATTTAAAAATGTTCCGGCAAATATAAAAGTCGATGTACATACCGTTTGTATACAGTTTGGGCCTGTCCATGGACATTTTCTTGATGATGAATTGATATCATGTACGGGCATTTATGAGTACAGGCCCTACCGCTGCGCTCGGAACCCTACCTTGACGAATATAACCGAGCCAGCCAATGTAACACTGGCGCGATCCAAGCTCGGTTCGAGCGAGGTTGCCGCACGAGCCAAAGTTCGCGCGAAAATTATACTTCGCTTGGAATGCGAGTATAGAAGCCGTCAACATGCAATTAGTTTAAATTTAGCTACGGTTTCGAGTAGAATCGCGATCCCGGCGGGACTCTGCGCTAGTCGACTACGGGACATGCTTGAGAGTTCTTTTAAGGTAGACATGCTTCGAAAGTTTAATCGAATTGCGAGCTCTCTAAATTCTATATATCTACCGATTTTCGGAAATTTTAGTATTTTCAAGATAAAGCAGAAATACCATTCAAAAACCATTCGATAGTACCAAAGTTAATCGTGAAGTAGAGAATTAACGTTTTATTAAATACTAATAAAACTAAATACTTGAATAAATATTAAAAATATATAACTATTGATAAAGTGCTAAGTAAAATATAAGCATAGAGTTCTCTATTCACAAATTAATTAAATAATTTTCGTCAGGTTTTGTAATATACCTCACACATGCACTTATATAAATAGCCTTTCACTATTTCAATATTAGATAATGATATACAAATTTTCGAATTAACGTTTCGAAATTGCAGGAGCATATTGTATATTTCATAAAACCTGTTGCATTAAATAATGTAGCTAGAGATAATGTAATGTAAGAAGCGAATCATGTTATATCAACATCCATTTACGAGTTCGAGGATCAAATGAAGATGAGTTCACATTACTATAACCTGACTTAATAAAGAAACGTTTTAATATCACTCCCACTAGCGCTTAACGTCAATAATGGTGGGAATGAAATACCATTACAGCTGTCATCAATCCCAGATGTTCCAGGTAAGAATCTTCGGAGCCCCTGTAAATGGACTCTCTAATGTTGACAGAAAATTTCTACATACACAGTATTTCACACAGTACTTGTGAAACAAGTAACTATATTGCGGATGTTGATATATGTGATTCGGCTTCAATGGTGTACAGTAATCGCGTACTAACTTGCCCACACGAAAGTAAACTGCTGTTTTCGTGGCATAGATTGTGTTTGCTTGGTTCTTTATCAATAAAATTGTCTTCGGCGGGAAATTATAACATTATATTTGATTTTGTAACTAGGACTGTTGTCGATACTAAGCCACTGTTTTAGAGGTTGCTTGTATTGCTCCACTGATTGCATTGCATTCGTATTAGATAAGCAAATGCAACTGCTACTCGTAGCTGCAACCAGAATCACCCTTAGACAAAGCTGAAGCTACGCTAAGCTCCCAATATTCACATTTCGCAATACTTTAATGGTAGGCTTAATAATCTCACTTAATAATTCAGTAAGAAAGAAATTCAATTATACATTCATCATTACTATTTTTCAAAATCGTCTACCAAAGGCGAAATTACGATTAAGACGAATTAAGACGAAAGCTGTAAGTTACCTAATCGACTAGCCGGTAACTATGGAACTTGATGATGTGTTTCGTGACATCTGAAGAGTTTATTCTACAGTATCTACTGAAACTTTTCAACTTCAGTGATTGATTTATTATGGATTATTATTCTCTTTATTTTTTTTTTTTTTTTAAGCTAAGGTTCTTTTTTACAATATTTTTATAAAAGTAATAAACAATACAATATTACAAAATAAAGAAAACTGTAAAAAAAAACCTAAACCTAGTATGCCACCAGCAACGGGGCAGGGCCCAAGCTACCGGTAGGTCAGTGCTGCAGAGTGAGGAACCTCCTGACAATACGTGCCGTGTCCAAGAGTACTGCCTTCTGAATCTGACCCTTGATCCAACCATTTAGCGAAAGCCTCTTGAGGAGTTGATCGAGACTTTTCGCTATTAGCCCATTCGCCGAGACAACTATCGGGACAATGATCGTCGAATCCACATCCCACATGGCGGTTACCTCGAAGGCCAAGTCAAGATACTTGCTTAGCTTATCCTTCTCAGCCTTCACGAGGTTTTCATCATGCGGGATAGTGACGTCAATGAGCACTGCCCGCCGTTGCGACCGATCGGTCAGAACGATATCAGGCTTATTGGCGACAATAGTCCTGTCCGTGATGACAGATCGGTCCCAATAGAGCGTAGCACGATTATGGATTATTATTATTATTATTATTGGTTAAAAAAACTAATAGTTTAGATAGTTTTAGGCTCAATATATGCAATTGGCTGCATTAATGTTGAACATTATTGTAAAAACAACTTTGACTTTGATTTTGACTGAATTTCAATGCACAGCCTAAGACAGAAATAATACTGGAGTTTCAGGGTATGCTACCTTTGGTAACGTGAGATATGTAATCCAAAGTGGACGAAGCCGCGGGCAACAGCTAGAATACAATAATAACGGAACGAAATTAAGCGAAAAAATCTGTTCAAGTTTTTAATTTCCCGCCACAGACGAGGCGTTCGATCCGATCTTTAAAGCGACCTGAGTATGTACCGAGTAGCATAGTTGTGTGTGTGTGTGTGTGTGTGTGTGTGTGTGTGTGTGTGTGTGTGTGTGTGTGTGTGTGTGTGTGTGTGTGTGTGTGTGTGTGTGTGTGTGTGCACGTGGGTGTGTGTAGGGGTACCTAGATGCGGGCGCGGCGCGCGGTGGTAGGGGTGCGGTTGCGGCTGCGGCGTCAGCGGCGTGTGAAGTGCCGCCGCCGCGTGTGTGGCCACGCCCCCGCTGAGAACGTACCCGCCGGATCCGCCCACCTGCTACAACCAACATACGTAAACGTCTACACACATTTTGATTCAAATCCTATGCAATGTTTTGGAACCACCAATAACTACTAGGACTAAGTAACGATATGCTTGTTTGTCGTATGGAACTAGCGGCCATCTCTAGTGTCGGGATTTTCGATGCCGGCTAAAAGCATCCGACTTTACTTTTAAAATAATTTCCATATTTTTAATGTCATCTAAATAAATGAAAGCCAGAAACATGATTGGTGAAAGTTTTCTCGATCGAACTATTTATCTAAGTTAGGTATTTTGAAATACTTATATGATTCATTCGTCCCTTCGAGAATATATACAATTTAACGTATACTTAATTATTTCAATAATTGACGTTACTACAGTAAAGATAATACAGTAACAATGTTATAAAACATTTTAAATAGTATAGACCTCACATCACAAGCCTACCCGAGTTAATACGACGTGGCTCTGATCTATATGTTTATCTCTTTCTATATTATCTATCTGCTTTTATCTATATCATCTACTATGTTTATCTGTTATAAACTTCTCGTAAAGATTCATCCACTTTACTAGAGCATGATTGACTTATTACTAGATCATACCTTTATCATCAACTTTGTCTATGACTAAAACTTGTTTATGAAAAGAGCGACGAGCTCTCTTTTGCTTACTGTACATTGCAACATAAACTATTACGCTATATGTACCACTAGTAGTATAACCGGTGCGAGTCAAAATATAGTCCTTACAAGTGTTACAAACAATTTACTTACGCTTAATTGCCGGCTCAGCATAGAATTTTGTGAAGAAGTTAACTTAATTGTACCATAATTTGAACCCATTTGATCTGGAAAAAGAAAGTTTTTCTTTAATATTATTTCCTAACACAAATATTTTTTTTCCTATATTTATTTCATAATTTAACGCCAATATATGCATTATATATTCGGCCACATCATCGCTTTCCATCAGGTGAGATTGTGGTCAAACGCTTGCCTATCGTACAAAAAAAAAATGGATGTGTAATGGATATATTGGGGTGCAAGGAGTGCAATATTGCCGTGCTCAATATAGTTTGGAGTAGCTCGGCCGGTAGATCAGCGTAATCGGCTGCTCGATCGACCATCAAGCCGTGGGCATCGCCGCAGTGGATTCAATCTCAACCGCGAAACTTTATAAGTTGAAATATATGCGTAAACGGCGAGTTTACCACTCTCAACCACATCGCCACTAACCACTTACCATCAGGTGAGACAGCGCTAACCTATCAGAGATTTAAAAAAGGAAAACATCAAGAAAAATCGTCATTTCTGTGAATCCGCACTGAGCTGTAAGCTAGCATATTGAAGAGTGGTTGATTGGGAAATTATGACTTTGCTATGTTGCCTTACTTGGTGGCAGACCAGCTGGCCTGTATCTCCTAGTCTTAGCATGTGATATGTTGATTTATAATTTGTTTGTAGGATCATCTACCAAAAAATCCGATAAACCAAGTAATTAATCTCGGAAAGAACTGTGTACATACACAACAACTGGGCCAAGTAGGGAAAAGAAAAAACGAAAATCTTTTTTATTATGGTCAGGTAAAAAGCGGTTTTACTTCTGAACAAATTAACTGAACTGTCGCGAACAATTCGAAGGGTATATACAAAAGGTACTCACTTGGTTGATAAATATTAGGATGATTAGAATGATAGTCCCCCCTCGGCAGGAGTGTTACATTAGGCGGAGTCTCCTTTTCGAGGGCGTTGATTGTTGATCCCATGTCTGACTGGGGCTGTTCCGCTGCCTGTAATGAACAAAAAATATTTGAGGACTTAATTTAATAGATAATTGTATGAGTCAACTACATTTTCTACATTTTCTACAATCTCAAGTAAAAAAATCCGTCGCTAAGCACCTTTGTACACATTGATAGCGAATTTAATTACTAACTTATTTACCATTTTCGGACATCATCACTTGCCAACGGGAGCTTTGACCTTGAATGCGCAGAAGTATATCGCTAACACTTTTGTACCGTGCTACATTCCGATCTCACACCCCTTTTAGAAGTCGTAGTAACCCGATTAGGTGTTAGCTTTTACTAATACTACAAAGAGCTTGAGCTGCCGGTAAAGGTAACATGAAAGCCATAATACTAAGAACTTTTCTCATGCTCACCTCTCTTAAGTCAAGCCAAAATCTGTCGCCAAACTAATTACAATTGACGTTCCGGTAACTATATTTGAGAGCCTGTCATTTTATGTCTAGCGTGTTCACCAACCCTCGACTATATGGAGACTATCGAAAAATTAAACTTGCGTGCCAGATATTGTAAAAGCATTTACACAGTTAGCGGTGAAACGGGAAACGCGGCTCTTTTCCTGAGCCTAGTTCCAGAATTCGTCCGCAACGCTGACGGAGTCGTTTCACTATTTGGTGCGATCGTTACGATCGTCTATCCGACTCGACGATAAGATGAAGTCAAGAATGACACACACGCCAAGGGTCGGGGGGGGGCGTTCGTCTAACATTCAGCTGTCAAATATATAAGGAATATTTTTCCGATAGGAGAGCCCACGTAGACGGCATTATCGCACGAAGACCATATCAACCCCGCGATTGCTCACGAACTAGTTTTAAAACGTGGGGCTAGTTGACGAAAAGCCTTAATAGTTAAGTAGTATGTATAGTTACTTCAGGCGAGACGAGCATCTGAGTAGAGAGCTGTCGGTGAAGCAGGCGCGCATGATGTTCTGCGATGGAAGTGGGCGCGCGAGACGGGTACATGCCGCTGCCGCTGCCGCTGGCAGACGGGATCGGGCAGGGGCCCTGAAACAACAACCACGTGACACAAACATCGACTTACACACAAGCTCACCTCGGCTCACCTCGGCTCACCTCGGCATAAACTTCACGGTAAGTGTACAGATTAAATCCTATACAAACGTGAATACATATATGTAGGGATCCGCCCCGGCTTTGTACGGGTGTATTTTCCGGTGGATTAAAAACATGTTGCTGAATGTAACATTTTTAACCTTGTCCTGACAATTACGAACACAACAAAAAAATAATCAGCCAAATGAGTGGAATACATGGCCAGCTTCTTTGTTCCCTGAACGGTACAATCTGGGAGTCGTCAATTCTGTAAATATGTATCTTCTAGGTTCGCTCGTTAAACTATACCGATTACTTTTGCTTACTTTATCAGCATAGGCAGATTTGGCTAACGACGGTCGCACTATTTTTACCAAAGTTTTTAGCGATGCTGTTGCTTATATTACATTTTGCCACCTTGTGTTTGCGCGCAAACACGATAACCTTGTATTGGTAAATCAATGAAGATCCTTACTACTTCCACAGTTGTTGAAAATAATGTTTATTTTAACCGGCTTAAAAAAAGTAGGAGGTTCTCAATTCGATTATTTATGGTATGTGTATTGTGTTAACACACAAAGAAAAACAAAAAACATATTATTGAAAACCTCCTCCTTTTTTCTAGGTGAACTAATTTTTATGATTCTATTTTAGTTTGAAAGCTGGTGCTTCTCATGTGGTCCCACTTAAATTTGATCAGGATCTGACTAGTAGTTTTTGAGTTATCCTCAATAATGCGTAGTTGCGCTCATTTAATCTGATCAAGAGTTCCGAAGATAAAGCGATAAGTCGGTTTTTTAAGCTTCGCTTGCGTTTAAATTATTTAAATATTTTAATTTTCGATTTTCTACTAATCGATCAAAACAACTTACCGGACTCTGAACAGAGTAGACGGGAGGGGTGCCCGGACTGGACACCGAGGGATGTTTGTTCTGGGTCGTTTGCACCGTCTCGCATTGCATCAAACTAGCCGTGATGGCTTTAACAGCCGCGCTCCGATCTTCGATTTCCTGAGCAACAATTACTATATTTTAAAAATATATACTGCATAGATGCGAAGTGATTATAAAAGCATCAACTGAAATATCCACTAACCCATACATTTCTCACAGACTGGCTCAAACTATAGTCCACGGCCGTGTGTAGGTAGCAGAAAGATTTCAGCGGCATGCTGGTGTAGGAACACTTAGTAGAACAAAAATAAAAGCATACTTGATAACAAGAGGAAGTTCTAAACTAGAAGTGGATTTCATGAAGTAGAAATGCTCGAACATTAGGACCACATAAACATAGGCATAGTTTGACTGGAATTGTGTCAGTGGTAAAAGTATTATTTGGATAAAATATAGTCGTCGAGTTGTTCTAATATGCTAGCGTTTATCATCTTGCTTGTTGGTAAGTAGTAATGTGATCGAGGATGGTAAACACGCTACGCCTAAACTGCATATCAGTACAGGGTCAGCTACCCTGTATCGAAATAGTTGATGTTTACCACACACTATGGATATCATCACGATATTATCTTCACAGAAAGCTGAAGCCACGGGCTTGAGGTTTGGTCGATCACAATCGGTAGGATTCAAAACCCTGTCCACTTTATCGGTGGCCGGGTCTGCTACCATTCGCTATCATCGCTAACCCTGTCCACTTTATCGGGGGCCGGGTCTGTTGCCATTCGCTATCATCGCTAACCCTGTCCACTTTATCGGGGGCCGGGTCTGTTACCATTCGCTATCATCGCTAACCCTGTCCACGTTATCGGGGGCCGGGTCTGTTACCATTCGCTATCATCGCTAACCCTGTCCACTTTATCGGTGGCCGGGTCTGTTACCATTCGCTATCATCGCTAACCCTGTCCACGTTATCGGGGGCCGGGTCTGTTACCATTCGCTATCATCGCTAACCCTGTCCACTTTATCGGGGGCCGGGTCTGTTACCATTCGCTATCATCGCTAAGTTTTTGGTCAGGTTCTTCTGGAGATGGCAGTATGTTCGCACATTATTAAAACATACGTGATCCAATTTCAATGGTTTGTCTGGATAACATATCTATAAAAAACATCAAAATCTAATGAAAGGTTTTGAAAATAGTGTCAGCGGTAGTCGTTAATTTGTAAATGATCTCACCTGCCGTTGTCGCAAGGAGTCAGGCATATTTTCAATAACTTCATCCAGTAAATCTGACAAAGCTTTATCCGCGTTCGGAACTTCGCCGTCGCCACCGCCACCCGCCGTTGATCGTGAACCCGGACTGGAATAGTCAATAATCGTTATAAGAAAATACTATATATTATATTACAAACTAGCTGACACGCACGGCGTCGTCGCCCGGGTAAATAAAACATACACATAAATGATTTTACACCCACTGCACCACACTAAAAGTACTATGACTTGTGTCGTGGTAGCGTAAACATTAACATCACACACGTAACATTCACGTCATACCCAGAACCAGAAACATAAACTTCCCGTGGCGAGAAAATTTGTGTTCCCACCGGGATTCGATCCCGTTGTTTTGAAGGAGAAAGCGCATCAATCTACGCCAGCGGGCAGTTCAAAGTTCAAAGATGACCCGCCCGGCGTCGCCTACAAAATATACACAAACACATTCACAGCCCTACACTAAGTTCAATGACTTGTGCCGCGGGTCCGTAAACATTCACACGAAATCCAGAACCAGATACACAAATTTCCCGTTAAGAGAAAACTTGTGTTCCTACCGGAAATCGAACCCGGTGATTTAAAGGCAAACATACACCTACGCCAGTGCAGTTCAAAGTTAACTTATGACCGGCAAAACAAAAAAAGCCTGTTTACGTGCACGACGGAAGTTTCGATGACATATATGGATATATTCAAAATATCTTAAAAGAAAAGCTGTGTTATCACAACCATATATATCACAACCATATGTAAAAAAAGATCTTCTCGGAGTTGTCGCGAAAGTGAAAAAATGGCGTTGTTGATTTTGTATAATTTTCCAAAACCAGTGATTCTTCGAGTGTTAATGTTTAAACGTGCATAAGTGTGGGCAAATCATACAAAGTTGAAAAACGTGATTTTTGCCTTTGCTCCAAAACTCCAATAGAAGTTCTAGTACAATTTCTACTACTTTAGTAGCGCATGACTTGACTTTGACTGTGACTTGTGACTAGAATTTTTAACACGAAATACACTCGAAATAATATATTATTACTTGAAACTAAATGCACAAGATTGCGAAGCTAAAAAATAAACGACTTTCTCAGTTCCCTCTCAATAGAATACGCCGACAGGGATCAGAGGTGCTGAGATCACATATGTATGGTGTGAACTATCAGAATGGATGCACTCGTCAAACGAAATTGGATACGAGAGTTAGGAAGCTATCTAGTCGCGTCAGAACAGTCGAATAGCGCAAGTAAAAATAATTTCACTTTCTAATCTATTTTTCAACATTCAACAACTGCCAATACACGTGACGTGATGTTATGTTACATATTCAAGAGTATATTGATGTATGTATAGGTACACGTATAGTTATGAATGTTTTCTGTATCTTACTCTTATAATACGATATGGCTATTTGCTTCCTTGCCTTGTTTTTATGATGGCAAACTCAGAGTTAACTACATTTCATTGTGAAAGGGTAACATTGTTGATTCGTCTCATCATTATCATCATCTCAGCCACAAGAAGTAGACTGCTGGACCTCCCCCAAAGATCTCCAAAAAGAACGGTTTTAGCTGCATACATTCAGCGTCTTCCTGCGACCTTAATTATGTCGTCCGTCCACTTAGTGGGCGATCTTCCGACACTGCGCTTTCCAGTCCGTGGCCTCCATTCGAGAACCTTCCGGCCCCATCGGCCATCAGTTCTGCGTACTATGTGCTCTGCCCATTGCCACTTCAACTTGCTAATCCGCCGGGCTATGTCGGTGACTTTCGTTCGTCTACGGATGTCCTCATTTCTGATTCGATCTCGTAGAGTAACTCCGAGCATAGCCCTTTCCATAGCTCGTTGTGCGACTCTGAGCTTATTTATAAGACCCAAAGAGGCCACATATCACGTGATTCGTCCGAGTTCAAAATTTGCTGTCGATAGAGATGCAATAATAACAGTAGCTTGCAATAACGGAGAGCCACAAAACCCAAAATGTACTATTGTACCGACTGGACCAATGATCACACTATGTCTAGCAGTAATTATACGTCATAACCGACGACAACCCAATAGCGGCGACTTTATTCGATCAAACACAGGAGCTTGTACCAATACTCATTTTAAATTTGGCGTGCCATGGTTTACTTTGTATGGCGAAATTGAATTAATTCATAACCAGCCATTTTTTTCCCTAATGTACCTATAGTTACTCATGTATATAATATATTAGTAAAGGAATCGGACATCAATTTCATGAGCGCTCTTTTGCCTCTCTCTATCTAAAGGTTGACTGGAAGAGATCATTCATAACGATAAGTCCGCCCATCATACTTTGGTTTCTTAAGATTACCCCTGCAACAATTTTTTTTTAATATATGATATTCAAACATTTGGCCACCATCTCACCTGATGTAAAGTGACGTGAAGAAAAAACACAGTGTGGCATAAAGACACACGATAAAAGTGAAACTTTTGAATTACAGGAACACATTTTTATTATTCTTTACCCCACCACTTTTCGTCACACAAAAAGGTTGCGGATCAGAATTTCCAAGCCCTGCCATAAAAAGTTTCACTTCAAAAAGTCAAAAACCTATTCATCGTGGACTTGAAGACACTAACTCTATCTGGTGTACAATAAAGGATGTATTGTATTTTTTATTGGACCTACACAACACAGTCTATTTATTCTACTGTTACTGTCCATCCAAAGACTGTCTGGAAGAGATCGCTTTAAGCGATAAGACCGCCACTACGATGATTGTAATATTTTATTTGTCACTGTTTCTATTTGTTGGTATACAATAAAGTGTTTTGTATGGTATTGTATTGTATAGTGGGTGTACTGACTTGTGGTGGTGCGGTTGGTGCGGCTGCGGGTATGGTCGGGCGGGGTAGTGCGGCGGTGGGTACCGCGCGCCGCCGCCGCCTTGCAACATACTCTGTAGCTGCGACCCGCTCGCGCCGGACGCGCCGTTCACTAAACTCATCCGACTGGAACGACAATATACAACTATTATAGGTACTTACACGTAAACATAAACGCTTTCACACCCACAGCCCCACACTGAGTTCGATGACTTGTGTCGTGGGTGCCGGAAACGTTCACATTACACACACAATCACGCTGGCTTGACAACCATCTCAGCTCGAGTAAGGGGTATGCTGAAGACCAGCCATGCGTAAGTTATTTATATATTTAGTTTACGCAAAACGCGCGGAGCACACCCCTATTGCCAAACCACTATTTTTATTGTCTATGTAACTATACGTTATTTAAGTTTTTAAGTTTCTAGTCGTTAATTCTATAGATTTGAAGTACATGAACAAATGAAATCCATATTCATTTTGAATTATATAGATGGTAATAGTTCTCTTAGACGAATTAAAGCAAAGTGGCTTCGATCTATATGTTTATCTTTTAATACTTTACTAAAAGGCTAGTAAGTAGCACAATCTCTTTTTTTGCATACATATCGCATATTTTAACATAACGTTTGAATCTTGCTTTACAAATATATTTCAATAAATATTACAATAAAAAATTACACTAACCAAATGCAATTGTCATGAAAACTAATACCACAAATATTGTAATAGCTATTTTTGTTGCGGCGTTTTTGGAGTAAAATTTTTTTTCAGACAAATATGTAAAATTTTATAAAATCCCATAACGGGGCATCATTATATAACTTACTGGTTGCCGGTGAGTATATCGGAGAGCGCCGACGTTTGCCTCGGCTGGTGGTGCGGGTGCGGGTGCGGCTGCGGCGGCGACGGCTGGTGGTGCGGGTGTGGGTGCGGCTGCGGCGGCGGCTGGTGATGCGGGTGCGGGTGCGGCTGGCGCGCGCGCGGCAGCACGGGCCGGACCCCCGGGTTTCCGAGCTGCGGCGGCGTGATGGGCGTGCGCTGCTCGCTGGCCAGCAGCTTCACGAGGATCTGGTTCTTCTTGCAGAGCTGCGACATACCGTCGTCGCTAGTTGCCGGGCTCGCGCTCGCCGTGGGGACGGCCGTGGGCGGCAGCGCGCTCGAGCTCACCTACACATCAACCAGTACAGGGCTGCGTTCTATGCCTGCGCCCCCTTGCGGCCCAACTATCTACCGCCTTCGGAGGCTCGGCTACCGCCGCTTTTAACTCACTAGCACTTTCTAGCTAAAATATCTACATGAAAAATGCTATGAACAAATCCGTTTTAAATTATGACAATGGACATGTAATATAATAAAATTATTTAAAAAAATCTCCCGTAGTCATTCAATGCCAATTAAAAGAAGTATGTATATTAAGACAAATGATATCTATTAACATAACAATAAAAATGGAAGCCATTGTCCAAACAACAGCAAACAGTTGTTTTAATGCATTGATAAGGTGTATTATGAAATTTTTAACCGACTTCAAAAATAGAGGAGGTTCTTTGTTCGACTGTATGTATTATTTTGTATATAATCACTTATATCTCCTCCATTTGTAGGCCGATTCTCAAAATTATTTTTTTGTTTCGTAGGTTATACTTCAGCGGTGGTCTCATTTAAATTTTATCGAAATCTATCAAGCCAAAACCAAAATATAAGCGGTGAAGTCGTTTTTTTAAGCTTTGCTTACATTTAAATTATTTCTCTACAAGATTAGAAGCATAATATCATCAAAAAAAAAATCCAATATGATTAGTTTAAGCATCACGACTGATTCCCTATTCTAATTGTCATAATACAAAATGAACTTTTACCATTTACGGTTTTAATTTCAGTTTGAGCCATGTTATCTATATTTTTGTTCAACAAGGATTTAGCTAAATGTACCGAGTAACTTTACAGGTCTCAGCAGTCTTTGCACGGGTTATACATGTAAATTTTTAAGAATCTAAATGAAACCTTGAGGAGTTACATGTACTCATTTATTTATATTCATACATTTGTATACGCTGTCTGACGCACTAATATTGACACCTCTGCGTGTCCATAGAAATGACCCTCAATACGATAGCGGCGGTGCCAGCTAGTGCGCGATAATGATATTTTTTCCGTTTTAAAAAACCTTCTGCATTAACTCTTCTGCTAATTCTCTTTATACAAAACTATATTTGGAAATCCGATCTCGACCGCTGTGCTCGAAATACCATTCTGACGGTCTTTATGGTAGCTCCCAAGGGAAGCCCGCATTTATAAGAACAATCAGAGTGACAGCTATCATGTCTCACTCTCGCTATCCCACTAACAAATTGCTGGAGTGAAATAACATGACAGCTGTACAGGCTCCTTCATTCTAACTGCTACTAACTACGACAAATTCTACAAAAAAAAAGCAGCAAAATTGGTCAAAAGTTTGAATGGAATGTTGAATGATTCAGACCCAAGCATTCAACGCATAGATAAAACACCACTAAAAAAATCCAACATGTAACTGTAGGCCCAACGAGACTATCTTTGCAGAGCTCGGGAAATAAAAGTCTTGCATTTAGTGGCAAGTTCCAAAATTTAGTTTTCAGACCAAATTATTTTGTTTAACAATGGGGTAAGCCTGACACCAATTTGGACGAGGGGCAGTTAAAAAACAAGAACCAGCTTCTGTCATGGTTTGGACAGCAGTTACCGTAAATGGTCGCAAGCCATTAGCTTTTATCGACCGAAACGTTAAGGTTAACCAAAAATTTTAGTGCAATAACTTTGTTTGGCTTTAAATAAAATTCTAACCTTGCACCACCTCATTTTTTATATAATTGTATATAATTGTCAATTAATATTTTATTATTTATAAACACTTAGAGTGACAGACTCTGTAGAAGTGTTTTATCTGCGCGGTATATAGAAATATTCAAAATAAAATCTCACTCCAGTCGAGGTCGAATTCAATAGTATTTCGATGAATTTAAGTAAACGTTAACCTGTCAAGTATGATAAGCTGTCAGATGTGTAGGAGAGCTTGCTATTTGAAGTAGATGCCGTACCTGTTGATTCTCAGGCGTAGCTCGTTTAGCGTTGGGAGCCGTTCCCTTGGCTTCCTCGAACTTGCGTTTTTGCGCGTTCATCTTCTCGATGTAGCTTTGATCGTGCCCGTCTTGCCTGTGCCCGGGCCCGTTGTGTGTCGGCTGGAGGAGTTGCGAAAGCAACGCGCTCTGTGGCCGCTCGGAAGCGCGCGAGCTTCCCCCTCCGCGCCGCGCCTCGTCACTCTCCTCCTCTGCGTTGTCAGATTGCATCTGCGGCTTGAACGAAACGAACATTTGAGGATCCTTATTGTATATCTAAATCAATTATGTATTCGATGTACGAAATGATACATAATACTATATTAAAATGTAGTATTATGATATTGACTACAAATTAATATTTCATTGAACATTAATTTTGAGTCAATCCTAACGAATGTTACATTCTACTGCCTCTTACAAAATAATTTGAAAAATCAAAAGCTTGTTATACGAGTTTAAATTTACACAGATTCTTATTTAATTACAAAGTTGTGCAAGGACGCTCATATAGTTACCGAGGGCTTCTTAAGTTTGTTTAAACGATATCATTTCTTTGTTGTACTTTGAACAAACGCGATTTTGCGCAAGCTCGTAATCAACCTACATATTTGCTAAGTCGTTTATGAATAGGTACGAATTTTATGTTAGAGGATTTTTTCACGACAAAGGGATATTAATTGCGGCCTTCATACGAAAAATCGATAAAATACTCACGGCGTGACATCCGCGCACATGGGAGAGCGAGCCGTGTTGATGCGAGTGCGAGGCGGGTCCACCGTGCGAGAACTGCGGCCGCGGCGTCGGGGACGGCACCGCCGACGGCGTGTGCGGCGGCTGAGGCGTGTGCGGCGGGTTAGGCGCCGAGTTGTCGCCGCTCGCGTTCTCCTCGTCCTCGACGTGTCGCAGGATGCCAATCAGGATGCGGTGTTCCGGCTTGCCGATGAGGATCGAGCGCAGCTTGCCGGTCACGGGCTGCTCCTCGTGGTGCGCGTGTGGGTGCGGGTGCGAGTGCGGGTGCGGGTCGGGCGGCGCGAGAGGCGCGCGCGAGCCGGACGCGCCCTCGCCGGCCGCGGCATCACGCCGCTCCCGGCTCTCCTCGGACAAGCCGGCGAGGAGCCACGGCTCGTCGAAGTCGTTGATCGAGAAGGGCGGATCGTGGTGCGCGTGCGCGGGGTAGCGCGGCTCGGCGTCGGGCGCGGCGGGCGCGGGCGCGGGCGCGGGCGCGGACGCGGGCCGCTCGTCGTCCCCGCCGTCGTCGAGCACGGAGTGCGTGGACATGATGAAGTCGGGCTCGCCGGAGGAGGGCTTGGCGCGGAAGAGGCGGCTGCGCGCGGACACCCGCAGCGTGCGGTCGGCGCCGAAGCGCAGGCGGAACGGCTCGCTGATGGCGGGCGGCGCGGGCAGGCACGCGGCCTCCGCGAGGTGCGCGGCCACGCGGCCGCGGTCCGCACTCTCCACTAGCTCCAGGTACCGGGTACCCACGAGACACCCGTTGGGTGAGTTCACTAAGTTTTCCACTCCACTTAAATCACAAGCTGCAAACGATGATCACTCGTTATTTACTATAGAAAAAGTTTCACGATATGATTAGGATTCAATATCGTCTCGACTATTTGGATATCTGGAGTTGTTACAAAAATGTATTTACAATTCGTGCTTTTAGGTATCTTAAAATTTCGTCTCAATATAAATAACGAGTCCGGCTTAATAATCAATAGCGGCGAGAATATAATAATATAATATACGTACAGAGAATAGTAAAGTCGCAGTCCAACCGGAAGACGATGTGGTCGGCGTGCTTGCCTGAGATGGCGGGCGGGCCGCCTGCGGCCGCGGCTGCGACGGCGCCGGCGCCGCCGACGGGGATGAGAGCGGCCGACGCGTCCTCGCAGCGCCGGATGACGCACATGACGGAGCCGGCCTCCTCCGAAGCCGAGCCGCGCACCGGCGCCGCGTGGATCACTGACTCCACCACACTGCAACGGTCACCTGTCCACTCACTTATTGAACACCTAACCATTACCATTAAATAGTCGAGGCCCGGGGCTACGCCCGCTGATGATGATGATTAAATGTAGTCTATGTCCTAATCCAGAGTATAAACTACCTAGATTTTAATTTTCATTAAAATCGGTTAAGTAGTTACGGAGATACGTGGTAACAAACATTCACACACACACACAAACTTTTGCATTTATATTATTAGTAGGAAGTAGGATAACCACTAATGTCTACAAGAGGGTTACTTGGAAATACAGTTTCGTTTATCTGTCTTTTTATGGCATCGTAGGTCCCGATTATTTAATACGGATATTTTAAAAACTAAAATATAGATTCTTGTGAATTTCCGTTTTTTTTAAAGTGAACCAAAGAATGAAATCACGTAAAAGATCGAGTAGCTAGGTTATGCATTTTCTATCGACTTTATTGCCCATTATGAATAACATTTCAACCATTTCATTAACAAGCAAGTTGGCAAATCTCAAATGTTTTCAAATTGTTTTTCGTGAGCATCTTACAGTAGTCACACCGCTAATACAGATTTCGCATTATATCGGCCGCCATCCGAGCTCGTGACAAGTAAAGCCAATAGGAAACAGTAACTATTATTGCACTTTGCATTAACATAGTTTGCTATATTAAACAATGATTTGATCATAATTGCTGTTTAACTATAAGTAATAATGTCTCTGATTTTCAAAGAATTTATAGATACGAGCAAATATGTAACAAGAATTAGAATTTTAGTTTAAATCGTTGTCTTTTCATGACATAGGAAAAATCTTGCAAGCTACGTAATTGCTTAATGAGGAATTTAAGTTGTTATTGCACAATCACCTATGTATAACATAAACAAATACCATTTTTACTACTATACAATTTTGTTCACGTTTCTTACAAATATCAGTGTAATTAATTCCCTTTTCAATTAAATTAAATATAAGATTTAATAAATATACGCCAAAGATTCAATCTTGAAACGACTTTTAAAACTAAACGGCCAACCTACAAGCACTTAGAACACGTACCCATATGTTTGTTTTAAATATTTAATAATGAATGATTTTTCTATATTTTCTTTCTAATGTGTGTATAAAATTTGATATGATTGAGAACTCGAATTATAACTAATCAGAATAAACCAAATTATACACATAAGCGACAAATTCTATGAAATAAATAACAAAACTGAATTTACCCGTATACTACAAATAATTACGTAATTTTAAATCCTGGTAAATGTGAAGGATGTTACTAGTACGTTTAATATGACATTTTAGTATTTTGAGATATCTTTGATGATTATACCATAAAAAAACTTACATAAAATCCAACGAACCCAACATTAAAATCATTACGTCGTCAAGTTATTAACTTTCCCAACTTAAACCCATAATGGTAAAATGACTCCTTCAAGTCATCAAGATTAATATAACATTATATTACAGTACAGGATAAACTCTGAAAACTGTGTAATATCTCAATAAAGTCCAGTAGAAGAACAGTCGACGGAGGCGACTTATCTTCTATGAAAAAGCTTTTATATACCAATCAGTAACTATAATTGTAATTTTTAAACAGTAACTATAATTTCAAAGCGGAATATGGCTCTTAAAGAAAAACATAAGACTACTTCTTATCCTTATTACCGCGGAGTATAAGTCGTATTAGAATAAAGAAACTCTAAATAAAATAGCATAGTCGAACCCTGTAATGCCAGTATGTACGAGTATCTACAATAAAATATTTTATTGATGTTCAACAATAAACAATATTGATAAAGAATGGTCTTGAAAAAAAGTGGAACAGCACCTGCAACCCCGCACGTCTGAGTGACTACTCACCCGGTTACGTCATCGAGATTGTCGGAACGAACATTTTATTTCTATTGTGCAATAATGCCGAGTCATCCATATATAACCAAAATCGCTCATGACGGCCGCAAAACATGCCAATGAGTTAACTTAAGTTTTGCAACTGACCTTACTCGCCTCCGGTTTTTACAAGAAAGTAACGTATAGGATAAATCGAAAGAGTTATGACTACGCCTACCTACTCGTCTGACAAATGTTGTTCAATGTTATTGGATTCCAGTCATTTGTCTGTCCGATAATCGATAGGCTCGCATTAACACTGGCATAACATCGTTCATAACAAAATAGAAATGCTCATGTATTTCGAATAGCTATAGAAGAGAATAATCTGTTCGAATGAGTAGGTACTTTCCTATTCTTTAAAATGAGCGTTGCATATTAAAATTTATCCGGAAGGTTTTGGTTTTATACTTACATACTAGTTATGTAGCGGGGCTCGATCGAGCCACCCAATTTAAAACAAATTCGTTTAACCGTTTCGAAGATAATTCAAAAATACTCACACATACAAACATTCGGATTTAATATAAGGAAAACTCGTAGTAAAATTAATCAGTCACTTTTACAGGAGACCTAATGAACAACTTCAATATAAAATTTTCCAAGAATTAGAATGAGCATGCCTTCATTAAAGCTCGATTAATAATTCCTAATATGTAAAAACTACATGGTCATATAACATATAGCATAAACTGCACGAATTTGAATAGTAAAATGTAGTATGTAACCGACATCCGTTTTCCAAGTCAATCTGGTTTTATGAGACTTGACGGTACCATTGCATAACTATGTAGATCGTCGCGTCACAAACGTGTTCGAGGCATGACCGAGAACACTTGCAAACCACCTCACGGTTTACAAGCATTACTTAAACTTGGGGTAGCCTCCGATTAGCTTTTCTAGGACAAGGCTTTATGTTTTTGCTGAGTGTATTTATAGGACCGCGTTGTTTCAATATGGAGTCCAAATAATGCAAGGGGATACCCTTGCAAACCCTTGCTTTACAAAAATGCGGTTTTTGAAGTCATAATAACAAAAACTTATTATTCTGCAGCGTTGGGATACCAACGCTGCAGAATAATAAGTATTTGATAACCGCATTTTCGGAGAAGTTTTATGTCAGAACAGGATAATCCAACATTAATGGCACCATCGACACCGTCTTGTATACATATGCAGATCTGTCGAGGTTTTGTCAACGAATTAAAATATAGCTGGTGATGGCAGTAAGCAGTGCTGGTTTACTAGTATATAATAATATCCCATTAAGGATATTAATTAATCATGTCCTATGGTAAACAAAGTTGCTAGAAAAAGTGTCTGATTCTTGGATGCGTCTGAATACAAGACAGTTACCGTGATTTATGCGACTGAGATATCACAGCGAAAGCCGTGCACAATTATATACCCGTAGATGCGCTCAATAACAAAATGCTCCAAGAAGATAATTAGCTCGAAAAGGTCGCGTGTTTTTGCATCGATAACATCGTACATAGATAATGGATTGCAAATAAGCTTCAACCTGACCTTATGTCTCCATCTCTGTGGCAAGTATTAATACAATGTGCCACTGATAACTTTCTTTCATCTACTCGTTTTGCGTACGAGGTAAAATTTATTACAGTGTGATGTTGTGAACAATAATGTCATACATGAACAATAATGGCATGAGAAGTAAGGTCACTGAATTTTCCTTCTCCGACCATATTGCAAAACTAGAAGCTGGTCATTACTATTTTGACATAAAACTTAATCACCTCAAACTTCAATGCGAACCTAAGGAAACATGTTACGGTATTTATAATGATATCCTTGGAGGATTAGATACAATCTGTCAAGTGGTCCTATACATTTTTTTTGAATGGCAAATCTGTACATAAAATAATGAGAAGGAACGTTGTTTCTAAGACAGCTACAGTATTTGATAAAGAAAATAATAATAATTAATGATAAGACAAAGAGACGTTACGAAACTAAATCCCCGACGCTGGAAATAAACGGCCACTTGCGATCTAAAAAAACCTTTATATTCGTGGCTACAATTGTAATACAAATTTTAAAATGGTTTTTAGAGGCACTTTTTCATTAGATACCAATTTAAGGAATATCGATTTTTAGGGTTCCGTGTCTCAAAAGGAAAAAAAGATAACCAACGCTAGGCCAGGAATGTATTTTAATGGTACATGTAGAAGTAAATTTTAATGGTAAAGTGGATTTATTTTACGTGCGATTGTCTATACTGCCAGTAACAATTTTCGGCTCTAACGAAATATATATTATTTTTCTATTGTGGCTGCTAGTATGGACAATCACAGTAACAGTATTTATTAACTTCTCTTTTCTGAAATGATGCCTACGTCAACGCATCACCTAAAAATGGTATGTCGTAATTATGCTGTAATTTAGTTCTACCCTGATCATATGAGTAAACCATACACTTCGAAGGTAAAAGCGTGACATCTCGCTAAACTCCAAGACCACTTGTCTTTCAACAGGCTTATCATCATTATAATAAAGACTCGAACCAGATGTTATCGTTAATAGTCTCTGACCTTCAATTACAAGTTTTTGTGCATTATTTTTTATAGTTACGCTCATGTTACGCTACTGTTTTATTCTACTTAATAGACGCATCTACTCGAGTAGTCGCTACAGATATGAATAGTGAGCAAATAACAAAACGCATTGAGTACATCTAATCGCAACTGATATGCGCAGTATTTTTATATTCCTAGTAGGGTAATGCAATTCTATCACTTTAACTAAAAATAAGGCACTTGTCATCTACATTATTACTAATTTATCTTGTTGTGTACATTATTACCTATAAAGAAAAACTATTCCGTAATGAGATAGAAAACAATAAGAAATAATAGGTTTACATCAGCCAGTAAAGTGCATATACGTAAACGCGTGTGTAATCGGCCTCTTATCGTCCCAACGAACGTCACGAGCCGCTATCACGGTGAAATCGCGCGATTATCAAAACCGTAACAACAATCGAAGAGGCTATCTATCGTCCATCATTTACCTATATTCTGAAAATCCTTTTGATATCAGGCATTGTACCCTAAATGTTGTAGTAAATGTTCAGTTTTACAGACAAATGTAACTGATTTCCCAAGAGTCTAGAACTCTAGATAGAGCTTGTCTAATTCTGTTGACCTGCCTTCTTTGACGAGCATGACCTGCTATATTTCACTTGATTACGTGACGTATACGTTATACAGCAGCTCTATTCATATGTATGTATATACAATTTAGATATTTTTACATTCACAAAATGCCAGTTGTTTACGCGCTGTCATAATAACGGAATATAAATTTCAAAATATTCGGGAGCTGTGGTTGTTGTCCTTAATTTGGAGGGGATAACTGTCTCGACATCCTTCTAATCCTACTAATCCTACTATCCTACTAATATTATAAATCCGAAAGTTTGTGTGTAAGTGTGTAAGTATGTTTATTCCCTCTTCACGCTTTAACGGCTGAACGGATTTAGATGAAATTTGGAATGTACATAGATTATACCTAGGATTAACACATAGGCTACTTTTCAACTTGATAATAGCGGGCGAAGCCGCAGGGCACGGCTAGTAACTATATATGGTCGCTAGATATTGTGTTAGGTTAGTAACTAATTCCCTGTCAATAGGCTAGTTGACTCATTTTCTCATAAAAAGCTACTAATAACAATAAAACCGATCAGCAAGACAAAACTAAAATCTGATCAAAAAGATACCATTACCATTTTAGTGCTGGACAGAACACACGCTTAGCTTAACATATGACATTAAACCTACGTGTTCCATTCAAATTATATACTAGCACTTGCTGTGCGAGACAGTTATTTCAGAACTTTAATCGTCAATTTAAAGTAATTCTTTAATAAACAAATTATTTTAATTTATAAATCAAACGTCAGTCAACTACCCTATACTATCGAGCACGATTCTTTGTACTTGGTACTTAGTCGTCGATTTTTCTTACCTTGTTTCGGTCCCATTAGAGTTCTTCACGACAAAGCCGGCCTGTATAGCTTGAAACCTATCAATTTCGCCAGCACTCCAGTTGAAGTTCTGTACGCTTTTCAGTAGTGGCTTCAATTTTGCATGATCTTTGACATGCAAAAGTGAGAAAATAGATTTCTTATAAAGCTCTGTTCTGTCCCGCAGAGTAAGATCCTTTATATTTTCAGTTACGCATTCGATTTCTCCTTTAGAATTAATTTCCAATAGAATCCACCCAAGGCTCGTAGTATAATGTTTGAGTGCCTAGAAAAATCACAAAATGTATTATAGAATCTGTAACATCAACTAAATGTAAGAAAGAGTATTGATTGCGTGGTAAACTAAGGTATTACTAGCTGCTAAGTGCAATCTAATGTGGTACTCTATCGACTTTCAAACGTGAAAGCGATATCGTAAGGTTAAAGTAAAATCTAAAAAGGTTTCGACATGAACAACTTTTTAATATCGTAAAAGCATCCCACGTTTAATCCATTTAGTGGTCCCAGAGTATAGTCTGAACAACGTATCAATGGCCAGAGTAATTTGTCAAGATGCATTCCACATACTTCATCACTTCTTTGAAGTCTTTTGGCAACTCATATCTCATTACCTTTGTTGAAAACTGCAATACAATAAAATATTCTTAACCTTCTCCCGGAAATCTTCGTCGTTCAAACTTCAAAGCATGACCTTGGTTAGACCATAAAGGTCACTTCATTATTTTGTGGGACTGACATTGTATCCGGCTCATGTGAGGTACCATAGACCCTCCATGATAGCAATACAAGCGCGTCCTTTTATTCTCTTAGAATTAATCCTTATCAACCTCGCAGCCCCATTACTGCTTGGTAGATCATGAATGTGTGCCGTTACCAAAACACAAAGCGTTTAAGTTTCAAAGAGGTGTTTGTGACCTATAAGTAATAATATTAATACTGTGCTATCACCTTTAGTTTGGCAGAACAGTCCATCTCAGTTAGGCTTACGATAACGCCTCTATGGGCAGCTGCTAACCTGATTCTGTTGAAGCCTTTCCAAACCAATGAAACGTAAAGATAAGCTCCTAATTCAAAGGCGGACCATTTTTTTGCGACACGTGTCTTCCAGAGGCATCGCTTGACAACACGCGGTTGCCACTATATTTTTCGACCATTGACTCCAGATTTAAGAAGTGGTGCTAGAAAAGGTGAAGTCGCGCGACTTTCTGCAGTTTGGCTAAAAGTTTTGCATCTTATTGAATACACGGCATGCAATATAATATAAAAACTCCTTATTAAACTAAAGTGTGTCTCATGAGTTTGACGAGTAAGTAGGCTATATTATTTGTTTACCTCGATGAGGTTAGTGAGCTCCGTGTAGTGAATACCGGTGCAGGGCGGCTGCGGCTGCGTGGAGCTGACCTCTCCAGCCTGCACGGGGGAAAGGCTTTGCGCGGCGCGTAGAGGGCACTCTCCCGTACACTCGCGCCGTCGCTGCAACACCTCCTGGATCTGGCGCGTCGCCTCCCGGACGATGCCGTTCTTGTCCGGCTGCTTTACCTCCGCCAGACACGTCCCAAGTAGCTCCTCGAGCTGGTTTATGGTCTCGTTCTCTTGATCCCTACGCCTCTTCTCGTTGTAGCACTTATTTCTGTAACATCAAACACTAAACTTTATTTTCTTATCCCAAACAATAAACCTTTGTCTCTTAAATTAATAACAATCAGGCAAAGTTGTGACAACACCGAACAATCATGAAACTATAATTTGTTTTTATTAATTTACGACACATAACACGTAGCTCACGTTAAACACACATGCAGATTGAGGCAGTGAGTATAGACCTACACAAAGATTTAAAATTTTGTTTATTTGAACCATCGTTTGAATAGTTTCTGGAATGACTATTATAGGTATTACTGAATGCATGGAACATGTTTGTATTGAAACATAATAATTACATAATGTGGTAAGGAATCGGTTACACGGTTTAGTTTCACTGATGCTGCATTAACCATTATTTGACTAGAACAGAATATTAAAGCTATTTATGCTGCCGATTCGATATTTATACAATAACGTAAATAATAGTAACATAAATAATTGATGTATGTCACAATGTTATTATCTATTTTAGTAGTAGTATAATCGTCACCTCGATATTTAGGACACTATTCACGCAAAGAACTGATGAGTATATATAGATATTTTGTTATATAGATTTTTTGTTATGGCCGAATTTTCATACTCACAATAATACTCTTCCCCAAACTCTTCTGTTTGACAAAAAGAAATTCGACCTCATATCCAAAGACGGTCTCTGAATATCAGGCCTTAGATTTTGAAATACTGCCAGTTTCTATAATTCGGGGAACAATAACGAAAGTAGAAGCAAAACGCTTTGAACATACGGGAGATATATTGACTAAGAATGGATAAAGGTAGTCACGTTGCCTAGTTTTCTTTATAAATTGTTGTAATGACATGGTCAAATATTTAATTATTATATAACGTTTTTTCTAATAAACTAGTAAAACACTGAAATTTTTTTTCGGGTATGTATAGTTTATATATGTATTAAATGTATATATATAAAACAATATTATCAATTTTGGGCGCGGGTCAATGAAAAATCATTTTTTTTCAAAGGCGATTGAATCTTATAGTAATTTCAATGATGTTAAATATTGTATGTTTAACTAATAAAAGGGAATATGAATTAATTTTGCATTAGATCAATTAAACACTGTTAATTTTAAGACTACTTAAAATCGTCTTAAGTTCATTACAAAATAATTGAGCGATCTGCTGTATAAGTTTATAGAAATCAAAGCAAAAGATTAAGTAATATTAACAATAAAACAGAATTCTGCCCACAGCTAGTATTAAATATAAACGTTATCAATGCTGTATGAGGAAAATGTTTACACAGATACGTATTTCGAGTACTTATGTTCTGTAATTTGATGCATGTCTTTCATTTTATAAGCAAACAAGAAATTGGAGCAGGTATTCTGTGCAATTTACAGATCAATAAAATACAACAAACTAAAATGAATACGTAACAAACAAACTAAAACCTGAACGGCAACCTATCATTAAAATCGGTACCACCAAATCTTTTTTTAAATATATATACAGTATGAGCAAAATATATAATTAAATGACGTTGATTTGGTGATAATAAAACTTTATTATTAGTGAAATAGCTACACACTGTGTGATTACTTCATTAATGTTTAATTTAATTCACCAGTCACCAGCTATGTTTGCGATAGCTGCGAAAAATAGCAAAACAATTTCCAGGCACATACTTACAAATCGGCCAATAAGACTTTATTGCCGTAAATTGTGATACGAATGGTACTATACAACATACTAAACTACTTCTATCGTTTGTTGTATAATATAGGTTTATTAGATTGGTAGCTGTGAGGAAATATATGAACTTAAGTAGGCATATACCTAGATAGATATACATAATATTATATTTAATAAACTTTATTAAAATCATAAATAACCCTTTTCGTCATTAACTTTTTTTGGTTCACCGAAGACGGCCAAACCAAAAAGAGGGCGATACGCGGGTGTTCCAGCGCTAAGTCAAAGAGAGAAGAACATTATAGAACCATTACCAACTATAAAACGAGCAATTATTTTGTTGTATAGGATGATTACTGTTGTTATTGGTTGCTAGCGTTGTTGCTGCGATATCCTGAATCAGTAGACGAGAGCACGCCATTAATTTGTGCATAATAACTTCATCAGCAAAGCTGTTTGACTATTGAACACTTTAAAAATATGTTGCATTTGTCTTGACAATAGCTATTTTTTTAAGATGTAATCACAATTCACATCTAGATTGAGTTTAGTTTTGATACTTTGAAAGAGTTTCATGTTTACAACCTTAGTAATATAAATAACCCAGTAAAACATGAATTCAAAATAAAAAAAATTATAACAATCCAGCTCTTTGCAGTTATAATTAAAGATTGTTTCCAAAGAACATATTTTTAAATTCACCGTTTTAATGAGAAAGGTAGAAAAAAAATTGGCTAGCTAGTAATGAATTAATTCATACTTTGACTAGGATATATAAGTTAATAATTGATGTACCTTTTATGAGACATACAACAATTACATTGCTATGCACATAGTAGCAGACCAAATGTTTCTATCCGCGAAACTTTTCAAGAAGTACAATAACTTTTTTTTTTCAATTATGATAAACGTTAATAATTATTCTGGTAGGTTGGTCTATTTGGTAATTAAAATAAAATAAAGGATAATATTTTTTCAGATATTTATTATGATATTGTATTTGTTTAAAACAATGCGAATGAGACCACAAAACCATTGTCACGAGCAGAATAATGTGTTAAATTGGTTGTTTTTATTAGATATACTTAATTTCTCAGAAGCAAGTCAAGCCAATTATTGTCCAGCCATAAAAATAAAAGTGATTAACGATTGACGTTAAACTCAATAAAATGTGGTGATACCAAACAGTTTTTTTCCTTTCTAAATTTATCACTATAGTTCTGCCTAGCATGGCTAATGCTATATAAATAAAATCAACCAAACAGTTTGATCAACAGTTCAACACCTTTTAAACTCCAATCCTTTAAGGACTTTATTATTCGCTCTTATTGCATTTGAAATAAAGTACTAACTACAATGATAATTATATGTTCTCAAACACAATATTAAACCTTATTATGTACGTAATTGCTATTATAGTTATATGAGTAAATAAGAGTCGCGTTACTAGTATAAACGCACTTTAGGATACATTACAATCACGGCTGACCTTAATAAACAGATATAATTAAACGCAAGCAAAAAAAACCGACTTCACCGCTTTATCTTCGGAACTTTGATAAAATTAGATGTACTAAACACGCATTTTTGAAGATTTCAAGAACTACTGATCAGATCTTGATCAAATTTAAATGAGACCAATTGGAAAGCAACATCGTTCAAACAAAAAAAAATAATTTCAAATTCGGTTCACGTGCAACGAAGTTATGAAAAAAAAATACAGTCGACTTGAGTACCTCCTCCTTTTTTGTGAAGTCGGTAGAAAACTTCTTATACATCTACACTGCCAATAAGTACTAATAACTTCTGTCATATACATATTGCCTAATTCAATTGAATATAGATTTACATCTTTTGTTGCGATTAAAGATTTAATTATTTTTAATAATATGTCCGAGTTTAATAAACTAATAACCGACTTCAATCGCAAAATCTCCGAAACGCTACATCAGATCTTGATCAATTATAATGGGACCAACTAGAACGTATACTCTTTCGAACAATACAATAATTTTCCAATTATATTCTAATATTATAATAACAGAGTTCTTAGGTAATTAATAATACATAAAAAAAGATTCCGACAAATTGAAAAACTCTTCCTATTTTTAAGTTTGTTAAAAAGGTATAAAACTAGAGGTACCTACAATATTATTTTTAAAACTAGGCACTATAATATTGTCAGTTACTTTTATTGAGATGTTCATAAAGAAAACTTTGGAGAGAGAATTGAAAATAAACGAACGGGCGCGGAAGTCACGCTTTATAAAACGCGTCGACGACATTTGAATGTACGTCTTATTTTTCAGCATTTCATTGTCTTAGAATGCTGCACACAGACACACCTGTGCCCAAAGCTCACACCATTCTAACGAATGCAATAAAATGGAGTTCCTGTGTATTTCTAATGAACCGAAACCGGTTTGATTCCACCGGCCGTGGAGCCGTGCTTTGGAGTTCCGTATTACTCATCGAAAATTATGCTCTCCTATAGTCTTATGATTGAGTATACAAATATTTACCAGTTCACGATAAGACAGAAAATAATTAAATACCATCTTAGTTACTGCTATAGTTTGTTCGAGTATCAAGCAACATCTAGACCGATTTTAATGAAACAAATGGTAGGTATATATTTAATCATCATCGTCAATCATTGTGGATAGTTCCAATCGCAACTGTCCATGCGCAAGATCTCTTAGGCAAAATCTCTTGAGTCGAGTGAAAGAAGGAAAGTTGGAGAGCAATGACAATACAATTGACGAGGATCATCACGTTTAATATTTGATTACTATATACAATATTTTATTCAATGTTCAGTACAAAAACATAATATAATACATAAGTACTCGTAATAAATATAGGTACAACAATACAATAAACAACGAATCAAGTCAATAAGTAAAGGGAAAACGTGAAATGTAATGTAAATCAAGCTGGTGTAACAAATAGTTCTTATATAATAGTGTATATACATATATGTATATTATAGATATTTTACAAACCAAATACAGGATATAGTAAGTAATTTTGAATATCGTCTGCGCGTCCTGGAGAAACCGGTTCGCTTTACAATGAAAATTTACATTCGTTCATTTAATTGAAAACAACACACCTAACATAATAATTCTTTGTAATCTACTCTTGTGCATGGAATGCTTTATTAATAATTAATATATATATTCTTTCGTATCAAATATATACCTAAATTATAATTGCAATTAATAATGTGAGTAGAAACCCTATGAGTGTACCATGAGGTATCTCTGTATTAGCTGAACGAATTTGGATAACATATTGTTAGTCTATATTGTGTGGAATAGATCGAACATATGCTCATTTTATAAGCGAATGGCGCCGCGAGATACAAATAGTTATAAAGCAATCACTCGACTTCCCAATCTATCAACTTTGTGGATCATTTGCAAAAACGCCTAAAATAAAACTGGTCTTGAATGCAAAAGCAAGTCACTGCAACGACTCTAACGTTGCAATATTAAGATGAGCCAACCCTTCATAATTTCCAAACTCTCAGCATTTATGACGTTGTACCGTATTTTTTTTAACAAATAATTATTTGCTGGACAATGTAATTAAAGACAAACAAATATATATAATTGTGCACTATATATTCAAGTTTATGGAAGGAAATGTCTCTCACACAAATTTAATAAAAGTTTCTAAAGGTTGAGGTACCTAATTAAAAGTATTTAGTCCATGCTTGCGTTGTACTGAGGCGGAAGGAGAATTTTTCTCGATAACACATTATTCACACACTGGTTTCAATCAAGAATTTCACCAGATTCAGAATATTCATGCTAGTTTGTCGTCATGAATTCTGCTTCTTTTCACTGGAATCACTATGTCATAGTTGCGCAAAACAAAACAATACGCCATTAATTAACTAAATTATAGACGAATTCCATTGGAAGATTATTTTTGCACCCCCATAACAGATCATCAAAGTAGGTATTTACCTATGGGTTAGTATCTAGTTCAAACACGAGAAAGCTACGCTTAAAAGTATATAAAATTAGAATTATATAAGTTTATTAATACTCTTTATAAAATGTATTTATCACCGTTCCGATTTATTATGATGTAAGTATGGCAAATAAATAAAACATTAAATCAACGCTGCCGTCTTTGTAAAATAGTAACTGGATGGAAACAAAATTATTTGCCTTAGACTTTGTAATTAAATGTATTTTATCAATTGCAAAGAAAAAGGGTCTGAAATTTCGGGATGTTTTAGTTTTTCTTTCTCTTTGGACTAAACACTAAATGAATGCAGCAATCCAACTTTAGAATTTTGTTGATCGGTTAGTGCGTCAGTAGACATAATTACATTATACAATATTTAAAAACACAGAATTTCAAGTGGCGATAGCTAGTAAGCTATATATACAGTCACAAAAAATTCAGGCACCAAAATTCCACCTTTATCAAAATTACATGGCGGTCCTGAGTGGCTTCGAGAAAAAAAAACATAATTAATTGGTAGAAAATTGCGAGAAGGATATAAAATAAATTTAGAAATAACCCATGACAAAGCTAAAGCAAACGAAAATAAAGTCGAGCCCACTTCAAGCTCTGTTTTTATGATATTAGTTTGGCATCAATAATTATGAGCAAGAGTAAATATCTGAGCATATCGTCTTCTATAAATGGCATAAAAAATGTTTTTTTATTTATTCTAGATAGGCAAGCATTTGACCACTATCTCACCTGATGGAAAGTAACGATGTGGTCGAAGATGGAGCATGCTTGCCTAGAAGATACCTGTTCACTCGAGATTTAAAGACTCCTAGATTGTACTTAACGGGAAACACAGACTCGGGCAAAGAATTCCAATAAGATTTAATTTTGCCACAAAATTCGTCTTAGATCCGATAAGATAATTCAG
Organism: Lomographa bimaculata; assembly: GCA_948107665.1. NCBI lineage: Eukaryota > Metazoa > Arthropoda > Insecta > Lepidoptera > Geometridae > Lomographa > Lomographa bimaculata. The sequence goes on along the minus strand of OX403587.1, from coordinate 11,238,687 downwards.
AAATATCCACATAATGTCAAGACAAAAACCTATACGACAGAAACTTATACAGTACATAAATATGCTCTCGAATCTTTTATATAGATATCACATGCATAAAAGGTCTTGTAAGTATGACATATAGCCATAAATGTAGAGATCTCTACAATAAACATCATAAAGGTACTATTACAAACCAGCGTTTGTTTCTATTTATTTGACTATTAACATAATGCATGACAAACAAGCAGACGGCCTGTCTGATGATAAATGAGATAAACATTGAAGGTCATGAGGCACTTCCGAGGCACAACCACCGGCACCGGCCGCTGGGTTTCATAGCACCGCCCGTTTAGAAGGAATTAAATTAAGAACAAGGATAACATTACCTCGGTTTTGAAGAAACTAACGTCACAATTGGATTTAGGCTAACAATAACCTTTATTTATGGTTACAGTCATATTTTTCTCCGCCAAATCGATCTTGCTAACCGCAATAAAATAACGATAACTCTTAAAAATTAGCGTGTTAAAATTTTAGGTGTCGAGGACACGTGGATAAGTTTACGTTGACATGAATTTATAAATTACCTATAAGAAAAAGATAACACGAAATAAGGTATGATTTAATTCCACAAGATTCACAATAAGCCATATATAATTTAAAAACACATTAAAAGCATTGTGAGCCAACTTCAAATAATGTGAGACGTGTAGTTTCAATGATTTTTCGAATGGTATGTAGCTACTGATTTCCATTTATGCAAAAATAAAATAGAATAATACGCATACTCATACATCCTCGTTTCAAAACCGTTTATAGTAAATATTAGAACTGATAGGGCCTAAGCAAAAAATCCACGTATAATAAAACATTCCAAGCGCATCATACGTACATTTGAGCTTGCGGCTTATCTGACTTTTTTCTAATCTTCTTATCCAGCGCAGTCACGCTCATCTTGCCTTGCATCCCCCTCCATGTGTCTCCCAGTTGGAGGTCACAGGATTCAATTCTACAGAAGCAGCAAACAAAATAAACTTTTAATAAAGTACTATGGCTTCAAATATATAGCAAAGGAAAATGGTTATGAATTAAAGAATAAATCGTTAATGTCTACCATGGAGTACCCACCCACTACCATGAAGTCTACTCTAACTCTACTGGATAATTAATGCGCTATAACAAAGGAAGCAATCTTTGCAATACATTTCCCAATTACTTGACGATTTTATTTAAGTTTTGCTTGTACGTATGACTCATGTTCGGCGTTGGCTGAAATGTACTTGTACACAATACATAGACATTTATTTATTCAGGTTTTAAATAGGCAATTTATGAGAACATACTATCAAAACTTGAGCCAGGTGAGGATGTACGGTATCGTAACGAGCTGGCTATCAAGAAGTAGTTATGTTCGCATTGACTCCGCTGATATCAAATGCCAAGTACCAAGTACGAAGCAAGCTGAACCTTAGTGCAAAAGAGGGACAGAGATACCAGTTGAACAACGCCTACCGAGGAGCCCCACTACGCAACCTCACTGCGACGGCCGCGCAACCTTGAAATAATAATGTTCGGAATATCAACAACGCGCCGCAAGCGTGACCAGAAATAGTATAATAAATAATTCTCGAAAATGTTTGAAGCCTCTATCCAGTTCCTAGTACCTACCCATATCCTGTCTGAATATGATGTCCTCTTTTTTTATAAAGAGGAGCTACACATACAATAATAACCGACCTATCAATAATTTTGCAAACATAATGATAACGATGTTGGCGTCGTATGTAAACAAGATATGCGAGCTAAGGTGATTCTTCAGTATTTGTCCCTATTGCCTAGGTAGGTATTTTACACTTGAATCCAAGAGGTGAAAGTTAGTAAGTATTGTCCGTGTTTCGCGACCGAAGGTTTCGCTTTTTCAATAGTTACTTAACAGGTAGGTATTCGTCATCGAGACTGCTAATTCTGTGTTACTACCTTTAATACTGAGCTTGATTTTTTATGACGACTTAGGTAGGTACCACAATCTGTCGAGAACTGACGTGATCTGGTGGCCATAAGCGGAATTGGTTAATTTAAATCGTACATATTTCACAATTAATTTTAAATTGCTTAGGTATTCCGATTTGGCGTGGCGTAGTCGATTCGATTCATGCCAATCATATAACGTAATATGAGCGTTACTTTTTTACATCGAAGCCAACTGCCACTTTAAAGCTATGAAGTAAATAATCGACACAGTGCATGTATATACATGCGTATATGAAAATATAATAATCAGATCAAACAATTGCAATGCATAAACTCAAGTAATTTTTTACTTCTAACTCTCCACTCATATGACGTGAATATATTGAACAACTGTAATCATAAAAGATTATACAAATAAATTAAGTTTTAAGTGGGCGATATGATTGAAATTAAATGTGTGCCTACATACGTGACAACTACGTTATAGGTAAAGCTTTGTTCAGACTAAAGAAAAAGCAGGTCGCTCTAAAAAATTAAATACTATTATGTGACTTTCAAAAAAGCTCCACCACGCTTTATTATTTAACCCAAAACTGGCATTTATTTACAATCGAGAAATGTTAGAATAACTGCGAAGAATATAGTAATGTAGTAATTAAAAAAGATATGTCGTCCATCAGGTGGTTACATAACGTCACATTGGTTCATAATGAGTCGTCTAAAAATAATAATGATATAAAACACTACAAGCTCTCATACCTTTTAGTCATCATCAATTATTGTATTGATTTCGGTGGGAGGCAGGGACGGAATCTTTCGCTCATTATCTTCTGATGATACGTCAGCTCACAGTAACTTCGTGCCAGGAGGACTACCACTCACAATAATAATAAACACTAATCCTATGGTACTACATACAAATATGATAATACAGGATCATAACTTGATTTCTTTTTGTACTTGGTTTTGCTCGTATACATATAGTCTCTATACGTTTAGCTAATACTCCATTCTTAGTGAGCCATTAGGGCTTGCCTTGATGGAAGGACCAGATGTAAACTTGTGATCACAGTTTACTGTCGACGGATATGGTGTTAATGGCCGATTATTATGGTTATGCAATGTTACCGAATGGTTAAAAAAAATCAAAATTATGCAACGTCACAATTGTATAAATAAAATAAGAGAAAGGATGGGCGAAATCTGAGCAATCTCAGAAACAGCATCAAAGGTTGGTAGGAAATGCGTATTAGACAATGCTGATGAAAAAATACTCGGCCAATTCTAATTTAATCATTGGCACAGGAAAACAAAGAAATGTACGTAGAAAACAGTGTTGATACTACTATAACAACGTATCTAATAATATTGACATTTTAAATTTTAAAGTGCCATTTGATTTTTGCAACGCTAGCCAGCATTTATGCCAGCATCCTCTCTCTCCATTCAACAGGCTCTCAAATCTCAAATGTATTGTCTTTACGAAACAACACTTTGTTCAAACATTTATGACTCATGCATGAAGTTGTCTTAATTGGCGGTATCATAATAACTAATCAGCTACCTAGGTATTAGTTCCATAAAATTCGTATGTTAAAAACCAAACGAACCATAATTTGTTAGCATAATATTGTTGTATAATGATATTGCAATAAAACAAATAAAGTATTTTTTTTGAGGTTATACCGATGCTGCCAAGTTAAAGCAGCAAAGATAATGTAGCGGTACAATAAGTTACTAAAACTTTTTTGTTTCTAATCTTATCAGCATTTTTTAGTTTAGATTTTCGAATCCAAAATTGGTAACTCAAATATATTTTAAATTATTTGAATTGGAAACGGATAGCGGAATTCAAGACATGATCACAAATACATTATAGGGCATGACTAGGACTTGATATTGGTATCTTGACGAAAGGAGTGTCTGATCTGGATAAGACTCTGGTCAAGTCTGGTCTCCTTTCATGGCTTTTGTGCCTGTAAAGGTGAAAAATGGCAAAGCAGGGGAAGGCCCATGTTATATAATACACGCCGTTAGGTAACAACAATGATGATGATGATGTCTCTGCGCACTGCGTAGCGCAGAACATTTACTTATGAATACAAATTATATGTTATGCGAGTGTCACGTAAATCGTGATTAGATGAAGAAGCCGATTTCTACAGAACCACGCATTCTGTCGGTAACGAAAAATGTTACTAATTCGTTGCAAGAAAGTTTTCCATCATCAGTACACTTTTCTTGCACTTAATTACTGAACTGCAATATAATGGTATCTTGTAGATTATCGTCGAGAGTTCCATTTTCGTATAGCATTGTATTATGGTAATGTTAGTGCGGTTATAAGAAGATCAGAATAGTATTATTATAATTACTTATTCTTATACCATTCGTATTTTAGAAAAGGTTTAAAAATTTTAGGGTATGCATACCTCACTTTGAACTTTTCTATCCTTCTTATATTCCCCAGCACATAACCTTGTTTTCTAAAATAGGCATAGCCATTACTTTAAGATCTAAAGAATATTTCATGCAGGAGTCATTAGGGTCTTCACAATACTCGCAGCTTGAAGCAACGGTACTGTTTTGTTCGTCTCTATAGTGAAAGTTAATGTAGGTGGTAATGACGATCCAGGTCTCATCCAACGAGATATCAAGCGGGGTACTGACTAATGCCTATAAATCAAGAAAAGAGAGATCGGTCGACATTTAAACAATTCCCTCCTTTAACGTTATTCATTTCTGTTAATAAAATTTTAGACATTTTATAGTTATATCACCTGATCGTGGGGAGAGTAGTGTAATAGAAGCACCAGCATGTCTAAATAGAAGATATATCCATCCAGATTGTATATATGTCGCAACTAAAAACAGACACGCCTAGGCACCTTTTGTAAACAGCTGAACGAAATCTGTTGCTTAAATCAAATTGAATAACATATTGGTTCTGGCGGTTTCAGGTAAATAATATTTTATCAATGATTATCAACATAATCCCTGGACCTGGATTTTAAAATATTTTAAATATTTCCATGTAAGTTTGTCAAATCAGCTTGTGTTGGTGACTTTGGAATTTCAGACATTAAATATAAATTTTAATAGACGGTTTGGTTGCAAGTCGTACTTTAGTGGTAAACGCGTAAAATATTATCAAAAATATTTTTTATTTAAGAAGTATAAGGACTATGGTGCTGGTCTCCAGTAGTAACTACTACTACGTAAATACATTTTCAACTGGGTATTACCTTCCCAGTATTCTTAGTTCTATAACTCGGTGGATTGAAAATTATGTTGTTATAAATAAATAAATAGATTTTCCTTGTTTCGAAGATTTTTGAAGGTCACAGTTCAATGCCTCTACATTTTCCGTCCATACCTACTTATATTGATTTTTCTTTTATAAATAATTCCGTTGTCTGCTTTTATCGATATTTCAAACGCTGAGTACCTAGTTGTAATTTATTTTCAACACTTCGAAAACAAGTATTATGTGTGTTGTTTATAAAATGTATAATCTAATGGTGTAATTAAATTTCATATCACATTACTTTACAATTTGTTGCAAATAAGTTACCTATTGGATTATTTGCATGCGTTGATTAGTTCTTATCGTGCATATTTACTAATTTTATCTGTATTGAGTGACCTATAAACTTTCTTGGTGTCAGTGTTTCATGTCATTGGTTCTGTTCGTTACATTGAAACGATAATCGTGATTCTTCTTTTTTATTGACCATACTTTTGAATTTAACTAGTTCGAGGATTGCAGGATGAACTAAGGTAATTAACTCATTTAGGAAGCTCATAATGTGAAGATAATAATATGTAAAACAAGTGATTAACCGAATAGATTAGATACAATAACATTTACCTATATAGAAATCAAGAGCATATCAATACATCGAACTAAGTAGTTTGGTATCATGCCATAACTTCTGTTGATAATATTTTAATTGGAATTGTGTTGGGATAAAATTAGGCAACGGACATCTTATAAGCACTTGGGTAATTATAATAATTCATGTTTAAATGTTTACTTCTGGTTGTTAAAAATTTTGAACGCCTTACGGTTTTAATGAAAAAAAGGAAACGAACACATTTTTATTATATATCACTTTAAATTGTAGCATTTACACATTTTGAATCTGAATAATCTGTATATAAAATCGTCATAATCACAACGTCAGAATGTCTATCGATAGAAAATTACCTCGGGTACGTTGTGGCAGCCACATCAACATCGAAGAAAATGTCAACCAATTCATCGACATCAGACTCCGGAGTGAGCGAGGGGGGTAGTGTGGTCGGCGGACTGGTGGCCGTGTTCACCGAGTGTGCTCCGCATTTGAAGAGCACGGGTTCCGATTGCACCATGGGGAGCATGGCTAACACACACCACTCTTAACACTTCTAACGCTCCACGGGGCTATATTTCCGCAAAATAATTTAAAATAACACAGTCCGTATCCGCATCCAAACATACACTGCATTGCGCCACGGTCGTCGCGACGCTATTTTTTAATATGGAGTTTTCTAGCCAAATCGCCAACACCCCTATTTACAATTTAATCACAAGCAATTAACTCCGTATTTCGTCTCGTAAAATTATAATGTCCAACGTCAATCACATGCAATAACTTTATTACGTAGTGATAGTGCAATTTCCTATCGATAGCCGTGCGAAACGTTCGCTACAAAACGACGATGAAAGTCAACTGAAAGACGAGACGTAGATATACACACATCCTTTTCGTTCGCCGCTTACAAATTATCAACACGAAGGCAGGGCGGCGCGACGCGACACGACGCAGAACATCGACGGCGGCGGCGACGCCGAGCCATGGTGACGAACGCCGACCATGGCCAGCGGTGGTGACTGAGCGGGAGAACTCTGGCGGTCTGAACACTATTGTTGGCACAGTCACACCCACGTCATTCTCAGACCGGCGAGCTCATTCGCGATCTCGCTCATATAAACGAATAGATAAAAACTAACTTGTCGAACAAAATCGATCGTTGCCGAAATATCACGCCTGATCATTTTATTATGAAAACAAAAATGTTTGCTATTTTATTTGTTATCAAATAAGAGCGAAAATTTTAGGTGGATCGTATAAATTGCTTCTTTTTTATTTGTATTGCAACTTTTAAATATTTTTTTTATAAAGATATATTTAAAATTCGCCATCTCCAATCTATGTGACAGTGATATCTAGGTTTTAGTTGTATAGGTACAAGAAATTTTTGACGCTAAATAATAATTATCCTTAAGAAAACTAAACTAGTTTGTATTTCACGTTTCATTTTCATAGCCTTTGAAGATTTTTTATATTCGAACTATTCATATAATGTTTTAAAGAGAGTAGTAATTTATTTAAAACATAATATTTAATAAAAAGTGTCATTTCTTATATTCCAAACATATCATATTCAACTATCTCAACGGTAAGAGGCGCGGCATCGCCCGGATAAAAAAAAACATAGAAATAACGTTGCTTTCTACCGGTAAAAGAATTTTCAAAATGTTTTCAGTAGATCCAGAGATTACCCTCTACAACCTCAGTAACTCACAAACTTTACCTCTTATAATATTAGTATAGATTAACAGAATTTATAAAAAAAATATTCAGTTTGTTTCGAGTCCTCTCACTGAACCTACATAAGTATAAACAATTTCATTCATATTACGTCTCATGTCTTTACCATGTCTCCTAATTATTGTTGTGATATTATCATTTGTATGTCATTAAAAATAAAAACTGTGTGTATTTTTAATGACAGTATAATCTTAGTGTTTTAACATTGAGACGTTTTAGTTTACCAATACAATAGTCATATCAGTACCAACATCAACGAATAAGTTGTCGAATAACTATGGTGTAACTCGATAGATATTGTAAAAGAAGACTGTGGTATTCTTAAATTGAAGCAAAACAAATAATTAACTAAAAACTGTTGTTGTAGATGTTGCAGTTTTTGACTATGCTTAATGAAAAATACTAAGTAGAAAGACCAATAGAGTTTTGATTATAGTCTTACAATAATTAAACCTATGATTTTGATTATTGCTGCATGTTATTTCTCAAGAGTTCACATGCTGCGTTGTTTTATTACTAAATAATATTAATACTAATTTATTAGGTACAGTGTTCAGTTGCCAGGTCTCCCGATCCGACACACCTGAACTTTCATGTATTAGAAAGACTAAAACTTTATTCTACGACAAATAAATAATAACCCAGGATCATAAAATCAGAAAAACTAACACAACTTAAGGAATTTTAATATAAGAAATGCGACTTGGTCTTACAACCAATAAATGAACTGAACGGAGAAATAGGGAGATATTTCGAATATAAGCTTCTTTTAACTATATTGATTAGGAAGGTTTCGGTTAGGAAGAACACTATGTATTAAATCGTTTTAGCGTCTACTTATCCTACTAATATTATAAATCCGAAAGTTTGTGTGTAAGTATGTTTGTTCCCCCTTCAATCTTTAACGGCTGAACGGATTTGGATGAAATTTGGAATGTACATAGCTTATACTTAGGATTAACACATAAGCTACTTTTTAACTTGATAATAGCGGGCGAAGACGCGGGGCACGGCTAGTGTTTTGTTGTAAGTATAAAACATGTTTTACCTGTCTTGACAAGGATGAAGGAGTAAAACGGAGTTGCTTGAAGGTCTAAATTAGTAAATAGTCCAAGTGAAAAATCTATATCTTTATATAATGACAATCTTTACTTTTATTTATGGATAACTTTTTTCACTGATGAAGTTATGTCTGAAATTGCGAATGGTGAAACACTTTCAAATTACACATGGAGTTTTATAAAAACTTTACTTTTTATATAATATGATATTATATAGATATGATACATAATATGATATTATGTCAAGAACTATTAAATTGAGCGTAATACATGTGGTTAAAATTTAACATACTGAATTACTGACCTAATTAATCATAGTCACGTGAAATATCTGCTATTATGCCTATTATTTCATATACTAAAATGTAATACAGGCAATTTGGATATTCATACTTTTAGATATTGCCTGATTAACAGTAAGTACCTACATGTCATAAGGAGAATAACGTCTAATAAACACAAAGATGAATTGTGCAGCATACCTATTATTAACATTATTGATCACATCGTAACTCTTCAAATTTCTCAACTTTCTGAAAATAGGTATATTTTCCTCAAGCGAGCACGTTCAATGTTGCCCCAACATGGCTATATGATACGATATGCATGAGAATCTCGCATCGCACAACGAACGAGCCCACGATCATACGACTCTGGCTCTGTGCAGTGTAACAGTGACGTATACGTATGAAAGTGAAATGGCACAGTATTCGTGTCAAGTGCACAATTTAGATAACAAGGTCTCTCGTTGCATTATTCAATAAAAATGTGCTAACTATCTAAGCCAAATTACAGCGGTGTGTAAAAATAAACAGTCATGTGAATAGTTTGTTTTAATAATGTACACACTATAGGTACCTAATTAAATTATATATAATTCTAAAACAATCCTGTTATTACCGATTGCAAACAATCTAAAATTAACGCGATTGATTCATATTAAGCAAGGAACGTTCTAAAATAGCCACACAGTAAACGATAATATCCTACGAATATATCTAATTTGGTATATTTGAATTGAGCTCGACGTGGAATAAGAAGTTTATATAAAATGCAAATAGTTAGGAACTAACGACAAAGAGTAAAGTAGAGGAAGAGTGCGGCGCGTGCAGATATCGGTGCAGGCGGCCCCGCGGATCTGTGTCAGTGGGTCACGGCAATGACGTGGCACACGGTCACCCGCGACTCGCGGCGGGGCGCGCACTTCATTCTAATTCCGCTTCTCAGCTCCCGGTGTCTCTATATTAATTGCTATTTCACTATTTGTTTCATACACATATTAATCTACTTCATTTATGCAACCATCGCTGATTTCTCTTTTTATTTACTGAGTATTGAGCCTGTACGCATCGCTATCTTTCTGCTACCCATATTCGTTCGCATTACACTGTTGACATTGACCGAGTGATTCATTTAAGAATGGAATACACGGTCTCATTCTAGCAATTTGATTAATTCTATGTATTTAGGAAAATGACGGGGTTTACCCGTTGACAGTAAAAATATTTGAGAGGTTTCCAGAGGAGCCACTGAATTACCGAGTATTAATTACTGGACAATGACCATGGCCTTTATTTGATTTGATGAGTAATTTGTGTAATTTTTATTTTGTATCAGCAGCTTGCAAAATACAAACGATTCGAAGAACAAACCTTTTGTTTTATTTTTCCGTTTCAGCACAGTTTTTGTATTATGTATTTCTTTCGCTTTCTTTTATTTACAAAGACGAGGCGTTTTAATATTCAGAGAACGGAATAGTTTCTATTTGGTGATACTTTAGATATTGTATTTAAAAAAAATGTAACTATTAGTCCAATTGCAATTGTAGATGTCTAAATGTCTAACCATATCAAACGCGTTTACACCCCGTTAGCTTTAAATGGAACTATATTTATGGAACTCAACTAAAATCATGTTTACAAGAAATGATGGGCTGCCGTCTCGAGGGAGCATAAGTAATCTGATCAAATGAAACAACTAATGAGAATATAAATGGCGTAATATATTGGTTGGGGGCGAAAACAACTCCCTGTCCGCAGTAAGGGTATTACGTTACTTTATTATGAAACTAATAAAGGAGCTTCATTTATAGGTCTCATTATAATATAAACTGTTGGTAAAAACTCTAGCATACAGACAAATTATAAATTTTATAAAATACATAAATTTTTCAATCGAGAACCCTCATTTCTACTAAATAAGCCACAAATTTCATATACTGTTAGCTGTCATTTCAGGTGGTCGTTGCTTATTGTTCGAAGCAAATAATGTAAATCCAGTAACGGTGTCTTTATTGTTTGCCTTAAAGAAGTTACTAAGAGGATTCATCAAACCTACACAAAAGTATAACGGGATAAAGTTGAAACTTTTCCTTTCAAACTTAGCACATTTAATAGTAGAGAGATGATGTTAATAGATGCGTCACAATTTCAAAATCCATCCTCCGTTAGTGTACGAGTGTGTATTGCTCATAATATGAAATGTGTACATAAGTACACATTTCATATTATGAGCAATCGTGAATATCATGATTACACAGAAAATATATTAGTTTCTAGTCATTAGCCAGATTGAATCTAGCTTACTGTTGCAACTAGCAAGGAATTACTAGAGAAGCTAAAGAAACCGTCAATTCTATTACTTCAAGCAAAAATATTCTGAAAAAACGTGCATGTTTAAACTAAGATTACTTGGCCCCATAAAGCAGTGAGATCAAATAAAGAGATTGCTTCCGGGGAAGAGCCCTTCCAGCACCCTGCCCAGAAGTTCTGGCTCCAGAGACTCCGCGATGGGGGCAGAATGGCACCGGTACTTCTTCCGGCGTGGGGGTGGCAAGCCACGACTGGACGATTGCCGCCTCTTTCGCCAGTTCGGCGTCGAGGCGACTAATCGTCCAGTGCGGGAAATCCGCCTGCACCGTGCGCTGGGACCCTCCCTGGCTGTGGGAGGTGGAGATCTCGAACCTTATATACTTGTGATCCGAGAATCTCCACCTCCGACTATACCTTCTAGGTCCGGACACATGCCGCGGCAGACGGGTCGGCGAACGACACATCCACCACGGACCCCCCATTCCACCGCACGCACGTGTGGACCGACCCTCTATTTAGCTGTGGCAACCACCCACTCCCTGACAATCCAACCCCGAGAGTCAGTGGCGTGGTTGCCCGATTCCTGGGCCCTGGCGTTAAGATACCCCATGAGGAGGACCTGTCGCGCCACCTGCCTCCCTACTGCCACGGCCAGGACGTCTAGGAAGGAATTCCCACCACGTACCCTGAAACTTCGACTGAGAGGGCCGCTGAGGTGGCCTGTGTCACCACAACGGAAACACAGGTCGTCCCTGTCAGCGGACACGGGGACAAGACTGGGAGCGTGTGTGTCCCAACCCCATGCATTTAAAGCAGCGCATGGGACGCGCCGCCTGCCACCACACGTACTGAGCTCCACCCCACTAGGAGCCTGCCGTTTTCCAGCAGCGCTTTGGCTGCTGAAGTAGGGCAAGACACGAGGGCGGAGCCGACCCTACTTACGCCAGAGCGAATCTTCCCTAGCTAAAGTTTTGACCAGCCAGACGACGCATCCCGTCACAGTACACAGTTACCGCACGTAACAACTGTGGGGCAGGGTATTAGCCTGTCTGAACAGCTGCGTTACCGGGTTCAGACAGTTTCCAGGGGCACCACGTAGAGGTTTTTTGCGCTTATGGGGGAGCCCCCATGCTGTACCCTGTACCAATGTTATTTATGCCTCTATTATTAGTAAGTGCCTTAGATCAAAAAAAAAAATTATGAATTATTTTTAATTCAGCTAGCAAAGCTGTTAAAAACCAAAATAAATTGTTTGCATTACAGTCTCTCTTAAAATCACTTTAAATATCATATTTGAATTTTAACTACAATTTTTTGCGGTAGTATTTAAAATAATTATTTTTTAGTATAAGAGTTACAATGCCTTTGACAGACGGACTGACGGACGTGCTGTACTACCCATATTAATATAGACAGCTCGGTGCGTTCGGACAAGTATATTTTAATGAATCTGAAACTACAATCAGTATGATACATCATGTATAGTTCTTTAACTGCACCATTTTATAAATGATGAATCATCTGTGGCAATATTGTTATCAATCGTATATTTTTCCTTTTTGAGCAATTTTCTAGTTCATAGGCAATGTTCCTGTAACTAATAAATAAGGCACTCAATTTGGCATAGGTTTATATTGCATGATTTTGAACTTTCATTTTCGCTTTCACTTTCGTAACTAATGCGAAAGTTTTTTTGTTGATGTTTACGTCATACCGAGTGACGCTATGTAATGTATGCTAGATTTGTAGCCAGATAGCTGACTGTTCGTTTGTATAACTTTGGTTTAAAAGGTTGCATGGCAACAATAAAATAACTTCTTTTTAAGAGCATGCTGCTCTTCCAACAATCCAACCACTTTACATCACAGGCGATTATATAACGAATGCCATATCACATATTATAGCCGTTAATAAATACTAACATTTTGTTTACGGCATAAGGCTAAAGTCAATTAAAAAAATAATCCAAAATAAGCTCAAATAGAAAAAATCTATCGAGTGAAACTCATTAAATCGTGAAAAATTGATGATAGTAAAACGTCTGAAAATATACATATTAAAGTTATATTACACATTGATAGGATACGTGATCGCATCAGGATATGAAGGATATCATAGAAAAATATCTTCATTTTTAGGGAGCTTGCTTATAAGGGAAAGTTATTTATCATAGTTTTAGAGGTTGCATGGTAACAATAAAAATATACGTCACCATTTACGAGCAACAGTTATTTAACAGTATAGCAGTTACGTGCAAAGTGTTTAGTTTATTTCTAGTCTGTTGGGAGAGTACCCTCGCAACAATCATACCTGAAAAGAAGGCAAGAAAACCATGACACCTGAACACAGAGCCTTAAATACAATAAAAAGTGAAAAGTGAGTCAAATTCAACGACTTAACTGCCTAGTAATAAGTGTCAAAAGAGACTAACGGTCACTGGGGCCTCAGAATGTATTCACATTACTCACTGTAGTGGAATATTATAAACTTAAAATGACCAATTATTTTAAAATTCACCGTCCGCTAGCGCTGCTAACCTAGCTGCTAACATGGTTAGTTACGCGGCTACCTAATAATAAGCAGGTATAGGATTCGATTCCCGATGGGTATATCCGTTTTATCCCAAGGGATATCTGAGTGGCAATCCGAGTGTTTTATGTGGATGCGTGTATTTCGATGATATTAATCATAGTAAATAAATTCGTAAAAGTTTAAGTTTTTAGAAAATTATATTTGATTTAATATTATGACTATGCTATGTTCGGTTTAATTCTGAATAGCAATCATATTAATATATTAACTAAAACCTAAAATAGCTCAATCTGTTTTGGAGATACGATGATGCAGACAAAGGCTTTATAAAAGAAAGAAAGATTTTTAAGTTAATAATTAAACGCAAGCAAAGTTTAAAAAAAAACCGATTTCACCGCTTTATCTTCGGAACCTTGATCAGATTTAATGTATTAAACACGCATTATTGACTATAACTCAAAAACTACTGATCAGATCTTGATCAAATTTAAATGGGATGAGGTAAGACACATAAAAAAATAAAAAAAATACAGTCGACTTGAGTACCTCCTCCTTTTTGGGTAGTCGGTAAAAAACAAAAAAATCTGTATAAAAGTCCACGTGCAGAAAAAATGTATAACAGGTAAATAGTTAGTAAAATGCTGAGATTATTCTGTCTTTTTATTAGTTAGTCTTGAAAATAAAACATTTGACGAAATATCAAAGATGAAACCTTCACCTGAGATACAGGATATGCACTCCTAGTACAGATGGCAGTTGTCTAAAATTTGTTGCAATGTTTTTGTATTTATGTAAATATTTCGTTTTGCGTCCTATGGTCTCACATGACATTGGCGATATTGTGGTAGAGTTACCACAGAAAGCCACAAAATAAAATTATAATGATATTGAATTAAATTTGATAAAATATGTCCAAGTCATGTAAGGCAAAGTGACGTATCAAGTAGGCGTGGATGCCCTGATGATGGCAAAAAATGCTTATAGGAGCTTCGTGACAAATTTCAATAACAACAAAGTACGCTTTCATTATATTTTGGGAAAATAATGTCGAAAATTTAACCTTTTGATTTAAAAAAAAACTCAGCTGTAATATATGTAGCCGATAACGTCTCGTCGTGTAATGTAACACAGTGGACTAAAGGATAGGGATGATTTTTATTATTTTCATACATTGAGTCTATTTGAAACTCATCGTTGGTACTTATAAGATTTTATTATTTCTACATTATGCTTTAAGAAGCAGCTGCTGGAAATGTTTTCTAAAGATCATGATGTTAAGTATTTTAGGATTTCGAGTGACTTGGATATTTTCTTATCTAGTTTTCTTATGAATAAGAAACTGAAGGTATGTTTCCTTAGGACCCTCGGACCAAAGTAGTTTCGTATTTGGTCATCTATATAGGAATACTTAAAATATTCACCCCGTATAGACGGTATCTAAAATGATTACATATTATCATACACTTATATGAAAAATATGTAATAATTTTACATATAGTTGTAATTCGTATATGTTATGTGCGTAAAGGTATCGGGTTCTAAATTTTAAAGTAAGATTAGTACAGGTTTTATAGAACAGTACAAAACTGCTTAAGTATATTATCTTAAAGTGTTTATAAAAGACTAGAAAGGTACGCCTTGCGTAAGGAAAACATTCGCAAGTTTCACTAAAGATCCGCTAATTTAACGCAAATGACACTTTTTGCAGCGAAGCCGCAAGGTAGTTCCGTTAGGTATCTATTTTAGGCGTACGTCATCTCCAAATCACATGTCAAGTGGACATTGCATGTTGTGCTAACTCAATTATCCAACCTCGGCGTGAATGCTAGTTAACGAGGAGACAGTTAAAATATTCAAGTAAAAAATATATTCTCAAGTCTACGTCGATTCTCACCTGTGCTCGGTGCTAATGCTAACATTGCCGGTTGTTATACTAATCATTTATGCAATCAGGTCATGCGTTTTAAATTTTAATGTTTTCAGTTACGTGTTCAAAAACATAGGTGCCGTTTTCTTTAAAAGTGCATAATAATATGGCTTGTTACTAAAATAATGTGTAAGCCGCTAGAAGTTTGGATATAAATATCGTCAACCAACGGGTGTAGTTGCTTTTCCTTTTTTACGGTTCTTCTGTTGTTTACAAGTTTTTGATACATCATTAGTGTAGTTCTAAGGACTTTTTTGTCCGCATGAATCCCCGCAAATACGTTGCGTCACGTGGGCGGGCAGATCGATTGGGTGGGCGTCTCGAAGTTGGCGCTTGCGCGAACATGATCCTGTGTGTTATATCGACCGCCAACAACTCGACGCTTTTGGGGCAGGTTAGGCCTATGATCTGGGGTCAAGGTCACGTTACGTGCTGCCAAAAGATTGTATGTACTGTGGATGTACAACAGAGCAGTAATTAAATAATACCCGGTTACGGCTACTGGCAGACTGTTATAAAAGTGTATAGAACCTTTTATTTTTTTCAGAAATTGCTATTATATTGCGTTAAATTATATCACAAAAATGTATGAAAAAACTATTTTTTAAAAATATATATTACCTATTAAACGATGCGTCTTCTATATGCTTTGTATTATTACTGAGCTTAGCTCTAGCTGGTCTAAAATGCTATCATGCTAGCACTAGGTCCTGGTGAGTTTCAAAGCAAGTCGACGACCCTGTGGCGTTCCCTGTTACGTCTGACTCCATCAACTTGAAACTTTCAAGACATTTTAGTCAACGAGAAATAGCAATTATTCCTACCGAAATATTAAAATTTTGCAATTTAATTCTATGTAATCAAATTAAATGAAGCAGACCATTGTTTGTGAAAAACTAAAACTAATGTTTCCACCCCATGAGACACCTTAAGAATGCATAGGCGCCTCATATTGTATACCCACCATATCATTATAATATGGTGGTAAATACATACCTACTGTATATTTATTTCATATTATGACCAAACAATATTACATATTTGGTACATATATATACATTTGTTTTTATCAAACAAATATACACACAAAGTTTAAAGGTTTGTAGTATCGTGGAGGCTGGAAATATTATAATCAAACACAATCACACCCAGAACCAGAAGGAAAATTGTGTTCCTGCCAGAATCGAACCGAGCACTAGCGAGTAGCGACATGCATAGGAACTTGCCCACTACGCCATCAGGGACAACATTTGTTTATTTTTATATTAGTTATTCCACTTAAATCTACAAAAAGTAGTATTTTTTTAAATACCCTGACCTCTACAACAGATACGCATATGGAAAGCAGCTACGCAGATTTCACAATCACTCTATTTATGACTCTATTTGACGTGGGCCTAGCCTAGGCTAATAGGTCAGAAAGGTTCGGATTCGGATATATCGGATAGATCCTAACGTGGTAATATTATATATTTATTCATCTTCGTTACTACTGTACAGATGATTAGTGTACCTACCTATGTTGCAAGTCTAAAATTCTGCGATAAAGCATGATGACGCGCGGCACTCTCTTCGGATGTTTTTTCAAATAACATTGCAATAATATATAGTGCAAACACGGTAAAAAATTATTCCACATATTATATATGTAAGATTGTATTCTATACAATTGTATATATTGTACACATTTTTTCATGCTAGAATTATAACAATATCTTATTTAGTTTTGTAGGAGCAACAATTATAGGTGAATTTCTGTACAAATGTTTATGAGTTATTTGTAAGTACACTGTACAAAATATCAACAAGTGACGAATATTGTATACTGACTAAATGGAGATAAAATGGCAATGTTTCTGATGGTGTATTTTTTTTTGCACTTTTATATTATAACCTTATCCAGCCTTTAGATTCCGATATACAGATAATAATACCCTCTAGTATGTATGTATATATATATATATATATATATTTATATTTAAAACCAACTTCATTGGCAATATCTCCAAAATCTATTACTCTATTATGACTAGTGGCTCTGCGAGCTCAAGACCTCGTGTAATTTTAGAAATAACTGAAATATGTTTTTTTACAATTTCAACCACCATATCTCCGCCATTTTGAAAATTTCCATAAAGGAAACGACAAAAAATCTATATAATTATTCGAACAATAGTAGTTTGACGACTAGAATAGACCTACTGCTCACAAATTTCACGAGAATCTATTGAGAAATACGACCTGTAGAGTAGAACAACCGGAAATCCGCCGGACATACGAAAGCATTGTATATGATGATGATTTAAGAATTTTCCAAATCGGTTTATAAATGAAGGAGTTCTGAGGTGGCTAACATAATTAAAATTTATTTATTCACATGGGCCCCAAACAGGCACTCAATAGCAAAATTGCAGCAATGAAAAATACATACCGAATTGACAACGTTCTCCTTTTTTGAAGTTGCTTAAAAAGTGTTCCCAGTTAATCTAAAAGATGCGAAGCATAACTATTTTAACCGATATATAAAAAGCAAGAAGTTCTCAATAATGGTTCCGAAGTTAATTGCAGTAGTTTAAAACAACGTTAATGCTAATAATATATTATAATTTAATTATATTTTTTATTTGATCACAGATCCTAACCAAAGAATAAATTCGCCTAACCTTATAGAGTCGCTGGGTGTTTTATAGGCTATTTGAATCACGAATTCGTTTGATAGTGGACTGATTTTAAACCACTCAATTAATCACAGCCGCATACAAGTTTGAACACATAATATGTCGCGGACGCCAGGAACATTTACAGCACAAACAGTCAGACGCAAAACCTGAAGTATAATGAATATCCCTAGGTAAGGATCGTTTTGTATAAATGTATGCTGTTAGATAGAAAATGCCGTATTAATAATTCTGAACTGAAACAAGTCATGTTCAGGTTATAATAGTACTATTCGCGCCACGTCACTGATATATTTGCTACATGAAAAGTTAAGTTTGTCGCGTTTGTAAGACTTTTGCCATCATCATCATCCTATGGAAGTCCACTGCTGAACATAGGCCTCTCCAATTGCACGCCCCTGAGCACGATCCTCTGCTTCTCTCATCCAGCTCTGCCAGCCACCTTGCGAAGATCGTTGCTCCACCGAGCCTGAGGGCGTCCTGTGCTACGTTTGCCAATTCGCGGACTCCACTCAAGAACACGTTTACCCCAACGGTTATCGGTTCTCCGGCTAATATGGCCAGCCCATTGCCACTTCAGCTTACTAATTCGCTGTGCTATGTCGACTGCTTTGGTTCTCTGTCGGATAACCTCGTTCCAGATTCGATCCTTCAGAGAAACTCCGAGCATAGCCCTTTCTATAGCTCGCAGAGCGACTTTAAATTATTGGACCAGCCCAACCGTGAGTATCCACGTTTCGGCACCGTATGTCATGACAGACTTTTGCCATAGCTAATTCCTTCTATTTTAATCATAGAAATGGTGTGCCGGATGTGACATCACGTTTTATGTCCGAGAGAGAATCCTTATAGCTATACCATATCTAATATATAAAATTCTCGTGTCACAGTTTTCGTTGCTATACTCCTCCGAAACGGCTTGACCGATTTTGATGAAATTTTTTGTGCTTATCCGGTATCTATGAGAATCGCCCAACATCTATTTTTCATCATCATCACTTTTCATCATTATCAACGCGGGTGAAACCGCGGGGCGCAGCTAGTATACATATATTCCTAGAGTGACAGATAGAACTTTAACCAAGGTACCTAAGAGCAACATTTATATTTACTTTGTTCATTTAACATATCTCTCCGGTATCATACACTTGAAAGTATGAGCTTTGAGAAGTGATGGGAATATTTTCAATATTTTCCAAATATTTACAGGAAATAATAATTATGGTCATTGACTTCAATCACGGTTCTCAAGTCTTTTAATTCTTTCTCTGCAACACCCAATGACGCCACCGTGTTTAGAAAACAAAGGTAAAGAATGTAGTTTTATTTTAATTATCATGTTGCTTGTAATAACATTCTTCAAAGTAAACGTAGTAGTTATTGAATACCACAGCTGGTCAAAGGCTTCCTTCAGTACGCTTGATATCCCTATCTTTATTTATAATACTTCGATTGTAATATACCCGAGTTTATACCTACATATTAATAGAAGGTATAATAATATAATTAGTAAGGTTATTTCGGATAATATAATTATTATCTTTATGTAGAAGGTTCATATTAGTATAGTATTGAAAATTAATTCATAACAAAAAGTGACTTCCTTATCTTTTCCCCAATGCTGAGGGTCCTGACTGACCACGTCATGGTTTCAACAATTTCTCCTTCATAAAATTCTTATCTATCCGCTCCTACTAGCAGTTACATGGGCGGCTTCAAACTTAGATTTTTAGTGTGCAGTGAATTTGGTCTTACCAAAGGCAACGGAATACTACTTCTTCTTCTTCTTAGCCTTTTCCCCAATCTGTAGTTCTCCGATATTTCTGCCTTTTATTTATTTAGATTTAAAGTCTCAAGTACACATTATCCAAATATAAACGCTATATCTTTTCTCGTTATTGAAAACGATTAGATCCTAAGAACTAATCGTATTCAGTGAGCGGCTAACCGCTCCAAAAAATTGTTAGCGTCACAAAAGTTTGTATGCAACCCTAATACGTGCGCGAGTCCGAGTCGCACTTGTCCGGTTATTATAATCTTAAATTCCTCTGATATCGACTTGTTGGTCCTGTGTGCTGTCCATGCTGTGTGTGTCCATCTTCTAGGACCACATTTCAAATGCGTTTTCGGTCAGCGGCTTTTAGGGTACATGTCTCTCTTTGCTGCATATAAATAATATAGAGAACACAGAGGAGTTCATCAGTAAAAGTTTTGTCTTGTTTTTGATGTTGCGATCCTTACATATTGTTTCCAGCTGTGACATGCCTCTTTTGACCAATCCTATGTACTTTCAAAGCTCATTTTAACACGATCCATTGTTATTAAGTAAGCCCGACTCTAATGATGGGACTCTACATCGTCTCGCAACATCATAACTCTAACATAAACCTATCAATTTACGAAATTAAAATCTACATTGCCAATAACAAAATTAAATCGCACATAAAACCTGTAACGTGTCTACCACCTTAGGCCACTTTATTACTTACCGCCAGGTGCGATAGTGCTCAAACGCTAGCCTATCAGAGAAAAAATAATGAAACCCAAGCAAAGCTTAAAAAACCGACTTCACCGCTATATCTTCGGAACCTTAATCAGATTTATTAAACACGCATTATTGACGAAAACTCAAAACTAGAGAAATAATCATCATAATCGACTCACGACGAAAGAAGTTACGAGGTAACCTTTGAAGTCGCTTAAAAACGAGAACATCGTCAATGTAGTCCACAGAATACGCATTATTGACGATATTTCAAGAACTACTAATCAGATCTTGATTAAATTTAAATGGGACCGATTGGAAAGCAACATCTTTCAAACAAATTACGAAATCGGTTCACGTGGAAATAAGTTATGAGAAAACACATGAAAAAAAATTACAGTCGACTTGAGTACCTCCTCCTTTTTTGTGAAGTCGGTAAAAATAAAATAATAACGTAAACCAGATGGAATAGAAACTAAGCCTTTACTGTTTCCGTTTCTAAATTATATTTTGGCCTATCGAATTTTGAGATAAGTAATTCATAGATTCCAGTCACAAAAACCAAGAAAGTCTTCGAATAAACTATTTTCGAATAAAATTTATTTACTTTGGTTTTGATTGAACCCTATTAAAACTTTTATGTACAACGAAACTGATTACATTTGCGTGATAACTGTATGAAGAGGGTGGCGCGGCGTGGCGGGGTTGCCGTTGGGCGCAGGCTTCCTCTCGAGAATCCCGGGATTGATCGCTCCCGAGCTGCCTACCCCGCCGAGCCATGTGGCGTCTATGTCACCATAGAAACCCGAGTACCGCTCCTGTCGCCCTTAGTACCAACTCCCAACCCAACCTCGTCGCCATGATTACATGATTAGTAAGGTAATTCAATACCCATAAGGTATTCATTACTTTATTCCAATCAATCCCCTTTTAACCTGCGAAGCCCCAAGAATTCCATCATTTTCTTTATAGGATAAGTGTTTATTAAGAGTACCAAAAAATAACAACGAGGAAAAAGCAACTCAAAAGAATTTGGATTAATTAATTAAATACGAGAATAGTAAATAAAATTCACTTAAAACATTAGTCCCAAATGAAAATAATAGTTTTGGTCAACGACAAAACGATCGCGAACCTATCGATTTTAAGTTTTGTTTGGTAGAGCCCAGTGGATATACAAAGTATGGACGTTCAATCGTTTGAGAACAATGGCCGTGGAACGCAGTGGCATAACCCGTTTGTTTACATTTCGGAATTAGCGCAGGAATTACACGAGCCGATTAATTCATACTTTTTTCATTGTTCATATTATTATTAAAATAATATGAACTAAAAATAATAGAAGGTGTAGACATCTGTGTCCATAAACGCTGCATCATCATCTTTAGCATAGTTCGTTCCGATTACTGGGAATTGGACTCATCTTCTACATAGGGAGAGTCTGAGCCATAATCCACGCCGCAGGCCAAGGCCCAGTGTAGATTGGTGGATGACATAATTATGTCCTCGAATTTAGTGATTATTGGACATAACGTTTGCTCATGATGTTTTCTTTCACTATTGGAGCAAGATCAATAGTCAATACATAACTAAAGAAATCAGTGGAGCCAAACGGTACTCGAATCAGGGTGAACTAACGTAGACCCACACTCGCTCTTCTAGGAGCTCGAAGCTTCGAACGCTGCACTGTATATTTTGTATTTTTTTTTTCGTACCTGTTTCTAAACCAATTACTATAAAATATAACAATAAACGTTTTGCGGCGTGTATGTAGTATTTTTTCTCGATAGGCAATCATTTCACCACTTGGAAAATACTCGTATATAGGAATAATTATAATACGTAATTACGTAATAATAATTACGTATGGAAGTATGCCGAAGAATATATATTTATGTTAAAAAGCTACCCGCGTTGCCTCTATCTGTATTTTTGCGAGCTTCGGATAAATTATAGAGAATAAAGCTGAAGGAAACCATGGCCTTAATTTTAAAGACAAAAATTATAAGACGTGGTTCTGGGTACTAAAACTGAATAAATTACGTTTTCAAAATCAAAATCGTTTATTCCCATGGGCCCCAAAGAGGCACTCAGAAATTTAATGATTCTACTGCCTGTACTTTCAACTCGATATTCCGTAACAATTTAAAATAATGACACTATCATTTAAATTGAAATATATATATATGTGATTTATTTTAAGTAATCTTTAAGATAGGAAGTCTGGGGTCTATACATTTGTACAATCAACAAGTATACGATGAGATCTTGAATTAGAATTCGATCGTACTACAGTAATATCGAATTTACCTTGCATCTTCGATGGCCAAAACTGGCATGTATGATTCATTGATATCATCAATGGCGCCTGTCAGCGCCCTGTTCTTTCGCTCCGTGGCTATTTCCAATTTATAACAGTGCTTTTAAGAATATTTGCCTGAAACAATCGAAACCAATATTGTTACAAATGGCAATATCATAAAATACCTTCAATACCCCTATCTTATAAACGGCTGCACTGAATTTCACCAAGCAAAGCTAAGAATACGTTCTATTGCGACATCATTTACAAAAAAAACGAATTCCCACACACAAACACAATACAAACTTACAACACCTCTCTTTTTCGTCGGAGTTTAAAAATATACATAAATTTCAACCATACTTATTTCATAGGGCCTACTACAAAATCAATGATAACATAAATGACAAAACTCTGTTTTCATTTTCGCTCCTGTTTTTACCGTTATAAGTAGATTTTTTTACATTTTTTATACAATATAGGCAAACGTTTGACCACTATCTCTCCTGATGGTAAGTGATGATGCGGTCGAAGATGGAATATGTTTGCCTAGAAGATACAAGTTCTCTCGTGACTTAAAGACTGCCGCATTATACTTATCGGGAAATACATACTTAGGCAAGGAATTCCATTCCTTAGCGGTGCGCATAATAAATGTGAAAGCAAATCGCTTTGTGCGTACTTGTGGAATATCAACTATATAACGATGTCGCAATGCAGTTCGTCTGGTTGTCCGAATGTAGATGTATAAAGAGACATGTTTGCCTTATTTATTCCAATAATTTATAAACCGTTGCATTATTACTATATAATATCCGAATGACCGAGCTTTGCTCGGTTTTTTGTTTTTGGTAGAATGTGTTTGAATTTGTAGCCTCAGAAAGCTCCATCTAGTGTCGAGTAGAGAGTTTTTTACATCGGTCATGGCGTAATAGATAGCGCTGATAGTTTCTGAAACCCGGTTTTTCAAATGCAGTTTGAGAACCGAGCATTTCTCGGACCTGGAACTTTGATAAATCGATTCCTTGGGCCGAAAAACCAATAATCTGTAACTTTCATGAAAATCGTTGGAGCCGTTTCCGAGATTCTGATTACACATATATGTATACTATATATAATTATATATACAAGAATTGCTCGTTTAAAGATATTAGATAGTACCCGGATAACCGAGCTTTGCTCGGCTGAAAACACGGATAAAAAGACATTTTCCAAAATTGAAACCTAGTTAGATCGATTTATCGCCTCCGAATCCCCCTGCATACTAAATTTCATGAAACTCATTGGAGCCGTTTCCCAGATCCTGATTACACACATATATATATATATATACAAGAATTGCTCGTTTAAAGGTATTCGATATATACATTTATATAACAATTTTCTGACAATCTAATTCTCCCTGGTTTGCTTTAAAAAAAATTTACTCGCAGAGTGCCACATTCGCAGTACGTCCCATTCTCAAATTGTCCCATTCGCAAATTGTCCCATTCTCAAACTGTCCCATTCGCAGACTGACATAGTGTGGTAAGCTAATAAAATAAGGGATTAAATTTAATGACAACCAAAAAAACAATTGTTGCCCTAAACAGCCTCATCCAAAAAAAATATTATATGTACAAATAAATGAAACTTGTACCAAAATCTTTCGGGCTTTTTAAGTCATGCCTGCACTACATAAACTTTTCGTAACCCAAAAAGGCCACGCGTGCACCAGATTTTAACTTGGGGTATAATTAGATGGCCATCAAAAATAAAATAAAATTTCCTGTGACAGAACCGAATAGGTTAAGGTTAATAAGTAGTTAATACAAAAATATTTATAATAAGAAAAAAAATATTTATAGTAACATATTTGGATGAAATTTTTAAATAAAATGCGAGTACATATATGGTGCATGCGATATATAGATACTTGCCTTTTTTTAGGTTCGCAGACTTTACGTTTATTGGTGATAATTTCATATTAAAATGGGGATTAAATTCTGGTAAGTACTTCCGATTTTTTGGGCGTTATATTTCATTATATCTGGTGATTACTTAAACCTAAGCCTAAAATAATACTTGCGAGCTTAAATTAATGTATATCATAACATAAGCTTACAGCCCCATACTATGTCCGCCCCCATACTCCCGCGATTTTGCAGTGCCTCCGGCATGTTTGCTCAAACCCACATTGACGGCTTCCATGCCGTCATCAGAAAAAAAGTAGCATCGCTGGTGAGGAGGACTCGAGGGAGTGGCAACAATATCCTGAAAGTAGTGGTTGATGACCCGAAAGCGCCTGTACTGAGGCATCTAGTGCGGACAATGGTACCTCACGGGATGCCTCGTAAGTTTATGACGCACTAATTTTAATTTTAATTGTATTTTAATTGTATTTTAATTGTATTTTACTTGTATTTTAATTGTATTTTAATTGTATGTTAATTGTATTTTATTTTATTTCTTGTGTACTAACAAATAGCTTGTAGGTCTTATTTTATGTTTTACTAACAATATTGTATGGATCCCTTGTTGTTCCGAAATAAACAATTTGAATTGAATTTGAATATGTTCAATGTATTTTAACCTGCTGGGTCGTCAATGATTATTATTAACTACATATTTCTTTTATCATAAAAAAATACCATTAATATCCACAAACAGTTCTGTATGAAAAAGAATAATTGGTCAGTATATACAGTTAAAATATAAAATACATAAATAAATATAATAGTATATATAGACATATTGAAATACATATTTCTTTATTAATGTATATTTTTTAAGTATTATATTTTAACAACATATATTGACAAACAAATTATTCTACATTATATAGATCTGTTTGTGGGCATTAAGGGTATTTATTTTAATGATAATATTGAATAAAGAAATATGTAGTTATAAATATGTAATGATTGACGACCCCGCAGACGCGAATACATGAAACATAGTGTGGGGCTGTAAGCTTATGTTTATGATTTACTTTCATACATTAATTTAAGTTCCTAGTATTATTCTGTAAGCATATCACAGTACGTTCGTGTGGTGTGATAACAAAATAATGAATACGTGGAATATTTTGTGGATTGTTTATGCTGCCCTAGTCTACAGTATGCATGGGACACTTTGCGAATGGGACTATTTGAGACTGGGACGGTTTGAGAATGGGGCGGTCTGCGAATGGGACCGTTTGAGAATAAGACGTACTGCGATTGGGACGATTTGCGACTGCGCGACCAATTACGAATGAGAGATTTTGTGAGTAAACCGTTTGTAGACATTTCTCAGACTCTATATGTGTTTGCTCTACAGTTCAGCTACAATGGTGCAAGTGAAGTTGTACGATACAATCAACTGCTACAGAAATACCACTACTCAATTACAGTGAGATACAATTTGACCTAAACTTTTTAGGACATTTCTTAGACTTCATCGGGTACTTCCCAACGGATCATAGTATCGGATTTTCACATTAACCGATCATAACAGTTGTTCCCATCTGATCATAAGATCAGTTGCAACTAAAATAAATTATATATTATTCTTCCCAACTGATCATAAGATCCGTTGGGACTCCAGTAAATTATATATTGTTGTTCTCAACCGATCATAGGATCTGTTGGAACTTAAATAAATATCTGTTATACCTTCTCATCAGATCATAAGAATTATGTTTTTGTTTTTGACTTATTTTGTCGCGATTCTTCGCATCTACGATTCTTTATTGTTTTTAAAGTGTTAAGCTATAAATATTTTCCTCCGACTTCATTTAAGTCGAATGTATTTTTTTTTATTGTGTGTTACCTCATAACTTTGTTCCACGTGAACCGATTTTGAAATGTTTTTTTTTTGTTTGAAAGATGTTGCTTTCTAATTGATTCCATTTAAATTTGATCAAGATCTGATCAATCTTGAAGTAGAAGTTCTTGAAATATCTTCAATAATGCGTTTTTAATGCATCTAATCTGATCAAAGTTCCGAAGATAAAGCGGGGAAGTTGGTTTTTTTTAAGCTTTGCTTGCGTTTAATTATATTGCTTGAAGTTCATTCACAGATTACATAAAATTACCTATGGCTGGTAAAATTGTTACCTAAATAATATTTAAAAAAAAAAAGTGATCTTACCCTACGGTTATATTTTGACCAACTACAAATCACAGTAGGTAGAATATGTTGTTTTAAGACTGATTTATTTTATGTAAATAGCAAATTTTTAATTAGTATTTACATCATGTGTTTAATTTAAGACTGATTATTCTGTGATTTACCAGTAAGTTTAAAAATATTATTGTTAATTTTGTGTGTAATTTTAGTACATAGGGTTGATTTTAGATTTATTTTTATAAACCTGGTAAAAAAATATTTACGAAAATCTATATCTGTTATTATTATTTCCGTTGTCAAGTTTTTTGATATTTAATGTTTGTAATTTTTCAAACAATATACTGTTCCTAGCATTTATTTGTTACATTAATTATTTGGCAGTTTAATGGGTTTTAAAAAGTTTAATCCACAATTATCGTAGCCTACCTAAGCTATCGAAAATATATGTATCCACATTAAAAATAGATAACGTAATGTTCACAAAATACAAGGTGAATCAAACCTTAATATTTCTATGATCCATTGAGAATGTAAAATACGTACCTATTTAAGTTCCAACAGATCCTATGATCGGTTGAGAACAACAATATATAATTTACTGAAGTCCCAACGGATCTTATGATCAGTTGGGAAGAATAATATATAATTTATTTTAGTTGCAACTGATCTTATGATCAGATGGGAACAACTGTTATGATCGGTTAATGTGAAAATCCGATACTATGATCCGTTGGGAAGTACCCACTTCATCGTCTTATGAAATCGTAATTATTATTATGACGCTATAAAGATATTTAACTACCTAGCTCTCAAATCAATATTTGCATGTCACTATTATGACCTAGTGTGTGAACTATATTGATACGCTTAACTCAACATCTGTTTATACCTACACTTGAAGCAAATAAATGCATTTCATTTAATTTCAAAAAGCTTGCATGGGATGTGCGTGGAATAAATGTGGATGGAATCTGCCTGTCTCATCTTCAGACACGATTCTAGAGTTGTTTGCTGATCTAGATCTCCAAAGTATGCTACAAGAACAATATGCTAAAGACCAAGGTGATGTCGAATGTTGATGGGATCTCGCCTTCCAATTCTAGTTGGAAATAAGACCTTGGATATAGTAATTAGTAACCTACCACACTATGTGTATCTTGTTTATACCCTCTTTGAGCAATGATCATCAAAAAAGAGAGAATGAGACCATTACAGCTATACGATAAGCAGCATTCGCAAAGCTTGAAGATATTCTGAAGTCTAGCGAGATTCCTCAATGCCCTACTACAGGGGTCGGCAACCTGCGGCTTGCGAGCCACATGCGGCTCTTTTGATGTGAAGTTGCGGCTCTTGAGTGCCATACGCAAATATTATTTATTAAATAGAAATTATTGAAAAATGTTCTGTACCCATTAACGAGGATTAGGCACCATTTCTATCGAGCCATTAACAAGCCTCCAAAGGTAGCAAAAAGTACATTTATACAGTTGAAACAAGTAAATTACGGGATGATTAGGTAGGTATAACGCGTGCATAGCGGTTTCTATACGATACTCATAGTACAGTAGTTATTATTATTGGCATTAAGGATTATTGTTGGCATGAAAAAAAATTGTGACTCTATAAAACTTTGAAATTTTGTAAATTGTAATTTTTGACTCTTCCTACTCAAAAGGTTGCCGACCTCTGCCCTAGTATAATACTCATCTTTTCAATCAATGTGTTCTGCCCACTATGTCATATGGTTCTAAGATAAGGTGATTGTAGTTGCACAGGCGAAGAATTAAGGTTTACAACATAGGTATGAGATTGTTTTTATGCAACCACTATCTCACCTGATTAATAAAATAATTAAATTGAATTAATTTCCGAGAAATCGAGAACTAGTTGGTAACATAATAAGTTACTTTTTAACTTGATAATAGTATCGTTGAACTCGACTTATTTCTTAGGATGTCAGAGGCTTCTTCATTAAAAAAAATGGCATTCGAACTGTTAGCCTCTGAATCTATCCCTGCCATTCAGTGTCAGTTTAGCCATCAATTTATATGTATTAATCGCTAGACTAATTTAATTGTGAAAAATTACGAGTTGTGCTATTAAACTGTGTAGATGTTACAAAGATTTCAAAAAAGATAAAAAACTACAAAAATAGTCATATCACTTATTTACTGGTAAGTAACATTATTTTGTATGACATGTATAGACATGAGACTTGAAAATTATAAGGCACACCGGTCAAATAAAATGTTGATTATATTTTCATACAAACGAAGATATAAAAAACCTGTATGTTATAAAGGTGATATGATAAAATGATATGATAAAAAAAATCTGCTCTACAGTGTCATGGTCATAAGAAGAAGAGATTACTGCTTAGCGATAAGACCGTCAATTGTATTTTTACGTTGTTACTATTTTTTTATATACAAAATTGGTTGTTATTGTGTGTGTGATGTGAATGTTTCCGGCACCCATGACACAAGTCATTGAACTTAGTGTGGGGATGTGAGTGTGAAAGCTAAAAAAATAAAATTATTTTGCTTGGTGTGCTATAAAGATTATTTGAATTGTATTGTATTATACTAGATTGGATAAGAGTAATCCATATTTGACTTTAATCCATATTTGACTTCATCGTATCTCAACACCAGCCGAGATAGTGGTCAAATGCTTGTTTGTTTAATATTCATAAAATTGGATATTTTAAAATTACAATTATGCATAATGTGTACTAAAAATATAGTAATTTGTAACAAATTGCTTAATATTCTTTCTACATTGTCATAGTCCAATTTGCTGAGCCAGGTGTGTTTCATTTTATTGACGTTTTATTTAGTATTTCTTGTTTTTGTTGTTGCTATTTGATTTGTTTAGCATAATTATTATAATGCTGTGTTGTTACAACATCGAAATGTTGCTATGCAATTTTACAGTAAGCATTAGGAGGAACAGGAAATCTGCCAACACATTTTTTTGTAAGCGTTTACTGTGATACGGTTTAAAACCTATACAAATATTCTTTTTTCTTACAGAAAGTACATTAGAATAGTCAAATATGTAGTAAAAGAGTTGTAAGTCAATGTAGTAATAGTGTCGGTTACTTTTGATATATGTATATATCCTGGACCCATTATACAAGTCTTCGAATTTAGTGGTTGCTGTGACTGTGAAATAGTTATGTTTATTGACTTTTATAAGAACTCTCCTCTTTTTAAAAAGTAATGTCTCGTCTAATTCCATAATGGTTGCAAGTTTTACAATACCATAAAGTGTCAACAGATAGGTACGCAGAGCCTACCAACTAATATAATGTTAGCTTCTAATTCACCACCATTACATTTGCTGTACTTCAGTGCCTTGACATAAGTAAGTCATAAATTTTTCGATGATTTTGGCACCAACAGAATAATAAAAACAGTTGACCTTATTTTTAAAGTTCATAGAATATAATTTAAACATAAGCAAAGCTTAAAAAAACCGACTTATACTTTGTTTTTGGCTTGATCACTTTCGATAACATTTATAAGAGACCACCTCTGAAGTATAATCTACCAAACAAAAAAGAATTTTGATTTATAAAAAAAATCTACAGTCAAACATCAGTAACCTCCTCCTTTTTAGGGTTCCGTACCTCAAAAGGAGAAAACGGAACCCTTGAAGGATCACTTTGTTGTCTGTCTGTATGTCTGTCAAGACCCTTTTTCTCAGGAACATGTGGAGGTATCAAGCTAAAATTCATATCAAATACTTGCCCCTTGAAGCTGTGAAAAAATCAAACTTCTAAGCCAACGCAATCAAAAGATACAACTATTTTCACAATTGTATCAAAAGACACTTGCAAGGGAATCAAAACCGACAGGGTACTTCCCGTGAACTCAGAATCTTGAAATTTGGTATGAAGCAACATCTTATAGCACAGATGAAGGAAAAATTGCGAAAAGCATACATTTTTTGTTACATCATAGAATAATTTCATTTAGCAATAAAAATACCATAACTTTTACTTATATACAGGTTTGTACAGAACCCTCACTGCGCGAGTCAAACTCGCACTCGGCCAGATTTTTTTTCAAGTCGGTTAAAAGTACCTGTTTTAACGTCAAGTATAGTAATAGCAGTGCAAAATTTATTTATGTATGATATAGACTCAACATCTTCAGCAATAAATCTAAAATCACATTGATGTATTGTCAAATAGTAGTGGTATTATAGACTTTGAATCTGTGGCATATACAAGCAGGATGCTAGTACAACCAGCTACAGCCAAGATTGTTTCTAAAATACATTATAGAATGCATTTAGTTAAACGCATACTGCGTTCAGTGACTCAATTTATAACAGACTGTTAATATAAGCTGTTTATATGGTTATAAAATAGGACCGTGTTGTTACCCACTTATCATATAATGTAGTTGTTTGCTTTCAATGTTAATTAAACCACTAACTTCAGCTAAAAAAAATTACATCAAGGTATGATTATTGTTATTTAAAATGTATGATTTAGAATACCATATCAAGCAGTTCTTTATATAGGATGTAATTCCTCTATCCAATTCATACTGTAGGATATCTGGTACTAAATACTTTCGTCATAAGAATTTACCTAATAATGTGGCCATCACATTATTTATGATCTGATAATTTATTTTCGAGCAGTTCAAACTACAGAATATCTATGCACAGTTAAAAACGTTGGGTGATTGTTGAATTTGCTATGGGAACAAAAAAATAACCTAGCAATGATGTGATCAAGGCTAAATCAAGACCTTGAAACGGCGATAGAAAACAATGTACAAAATGTCTTTTTATTAGAGTCTAAAGTAAGAAACCACGTAATTTTGGATAAAACGGTAAACAGAACTACTATTTCAGCAGTCAATGCGTAGAATAAATACAAACTTTACAATTATATGACGTCATGTAGGCATTGACAGTCAATACACCACCGTAAACACTACAAACCAATAATTTATTGATATCTTTTTCATGTTTCCAGATTGAAAAGGATAGTAAACTCTCTCAAAACCCATATATATATAAGAAAACGCTTACCAATTTTGATTTTAGACTGAAATCCTTTGAGCTGGTTTATCAGGGATAACTGCGACCAGTGGTTGACAGCAAAACTGCGAAACCTAAATAACATGGCGGCATCTCAGCGCAGCCGGTGTATTTGCGTTGCAACTCATTTGGGGCGTATAACACTAACTCATTTAACACATAACATTAAACACTTTTACAGTTAAATACACTTTTCTGTTTAGAAAGAAAATAATCTAGTCTGTATCACACACTAAAAGCAAAATGACGTAACATTCTCAACCTTCACGGTCGCACAGTACAACAAGCTACCTCTTGCAAGTAACAAACAATAAGAGGGCTTAGCTTATAATTGTGCTAGGGAGAGATCTTTAAACATTACGTTTTTTATATGTATTAGAACTAAATACATATCCAAAACAACATCTGTTCTATGAAAAAATTGGCAAAGTAAATCGAGCGCGATAGATTTATGCCAAAGAACAAATGTGACACGCAGTCAATCAAGCAAACTTCTTTGCTCGCTTCGCTCGCTTGTTTTCGTTGTTTACAGGGAGGGACTAGGGTGGGAAGATGTGTTTCAGTTAAATCGTTTAGCAGAACGAATAGTTACAATGTTGATATTCGAGATTAGAATCTCTGGGTACCTATTACAGTGTATCTGACACAACTTTCGTTTGAATTAAATTAATTGTAGAAAAATAAATAATTAAACCAAATTGTATTTATTATAAACGCCTTAAACTCAGAAAGAAAATCCGAATTCCGAGCATTCCAAAACTAGTTTGATAATCATGAGTGATCACAGGATCCATGCTTTCATCGCCCGCAACATTTACTTCTACGACGTTTGAGGGAGCTAGGGTACAGTAAATTAGTTTTTTACAGACACCGTGATCGTTAATGGTGTTTGATCAAAGTGGATTTAAAAATTATCACATTTAACATGAACATATTATTATCTGAATGATATTTATTTGAATAATTATTCACGAAAAAATTAACATTTATATCAAAATGTTTCGACTCGATGTAATCATAAACATAAACGCTTTCACACTCACAGCCCCACACTAAGTTCGACTTGTGTCGCGTGGGGTGTCGGAAACATTCACATAACACACACAATCTCAACCAGAACCAGAAACACACATTTTCCATGGGGAGAAAACTTGTGTTCCCGCCGGGAATCGAACCCGATACCCCTGCTTAGAAGCCATCCAACTAAGCCAACGGACAGTCCAAATCGAGCCATATTATAATGTGACATTATAACCAAGCGATTGTTGGCATCACGACGGAAACCGTTTGGAAAACGCTACGGACCGCCGAACTGTGTGCAAAGAACAGAAGCACACATTGACAAAAGATTTTAAATAAAAATCCTTTAATTGTCTAGTTGGTATTTCTAGCGCGATGTTACTGTTAGTTTCACTTTTTTTGTTAGTTTTGGCCCTGCAATCTTGTGCATTTAGCCAGTCAAGTAATAAAATATTTCAAGAGTACAAATAACATATTATTTCAAAAATAAGTCTCATTCACAAGTCACTGTCAAAGTCGAGGTCCGGTCATTGTCAAGTCATGACCTAATGCTTGAAACATTACCTAATGCTTGAAACACTACCTTACTTCTACTAGAATTTTGGAGCGAAAGTGTAAATCACGTTTTTCTTTGTATGATTTGCCTACACTAATGTACATTCAATAATTATTAACGGTTAATATTCCACCATTATTATACATAACTACTCGAAGAATCACAAGTTGTAGAAAATAATCAAAAAATAACAACGCCTTTTTTTCATTGCGCGGTTAAAGTATCTTTGTTCCGTTTTCATCGCAACCGCGTTCATTGCTCCGCCCAGTGTGTTTAAGCTCTTCAGTTTGTAATTTGTATACGTATTCCAAAGAGTATACATTACTAACGTAGCCGTAGACCAATGACATGACGTCCGAAGACACAAAAACAGTTTTTAAAAAAATATTGGAGTTCTGCCGCGAAAGTGAAAAAATGGCGTTGTTGATTTTGCATAATTTTCCAAAACCTATGATTAAGTATGAGTATTCGAATGTTAATGTGTAATAATGGTGGATTATTAACCGTTATTACTTAGGTAACGTGCAGGCAAATAAAAAAAATTAAAAAAAAAGGTAAAGAGTTGTGTGAAACCTTACACTACTTTACAAGGCAAATAAAAAAAGGTAAAGTGTAGGCAAATAATACAAAGTTGAAAAACGTGATTTTCGCCTTCGCTCCAAAACTCCAATAGAAGCTCTAGTAAAGTTTATACCACTTTACTAGGGCATGACCTGCCTATGACTGGACTGAGACTTTTATTTATTTATTTTTAGACAGATGCTTGTTGCGCTTACATCAATGCCAAGACGCACAAGAAACTCAAATAATAATTATACCTACACCATTATCAATTATAGCTAATAATTTATATACCTATCTCATGTACATAATATTCAGAGTAGCGCATGTTGAATATATCTATATCTGGTTCTTTAGCAATTAAGTCATTAAGCAATTTTAATATGAAATACACTTGAAATATATTATAACTTGACACTGGCTAGACGAAAAAGATTGCAAACTCAAAATTAAAAAGAATAAAAATTGTAAACCACATTTTATTCTCTAAAATATGTTTAGATCAGTCAAAAAATATTTTAGAGAGTTTGGTGATTAAAGCCTGGTTACTAAATTGACATTAGTAGTTTAGCACTTTGTGCGTCCGTCCGTCTATCAGGAGGTATTTCGCGTCTAACCAAACTACAAATTCACAAACAAGTCAAACAGTATGTAAAGCTGTGGCCCAAAGCCAAAATTAATATTCTAGAATAAGATAGTGGTCAAATGATCACCTATCATGTAAAAATAATTTTAATGAAAATATTAGGGTGGCAAAACTATGGGTAAAATAATTTTTATTTTGTATTTCTAATTGTGTTATTAGGGTATTGTTGAAAGAAGCTTTGCAACAGAACGAAATAATTCCAAAAGTCGTCTTATGCCCAACTTCTCTAACGGCTCTGGCCGCGCCTGTAAGGTACTCAAGCCCTGTTTAAAGTGACCAAATTATACTTTCCTCATTACGTCTTACGGGGACGTGTGACGCCATCTACCGAAGTTGTAGTTAGTAACTTAACTATCGAGCAAAAGTAAATTACATGACTTGCATTACTAAATATTTTGTGAATTTGAACAAAATTATGGCTTAATACACTTGTCGTGAGAAAACAATACATTTGGACAAGCGGGCCAATAATACATGTTCGCGTGAGCGTGTGAAGTGCAACCATCATGATATAATTTTAGAACGTAGCCACAGGAACTCATGACATTTTGGTAGATGTCATGTCATGTCTGTTACAACTGTAGATGTGTGTTGCCAAGCTAGCCATTCTGAGCTATGTTAAGGAACTATTGAACGTTAATAATAGGCTTAATTAAAAATCATTTGAACCGTTTTTTAATGTTTTAGCCACAATTCTAGCAGCTTTTAACAACATAGCAATACTTAAACAAAACATAAAAACGTAATACTTTATTGTCACATCAAATTTTGCGGAATTTTTTAATAAACATGTCTATTTTGAGCTGAATTTGAAATGATTGCACTCTAGTTTGAAAGCTGTCCGTTTACTAAAGTTGTAGCCCTCAATTCCTGAGAGCGTGTTTATGTTTCACTTGTTTTCTCACGTTTTTTGCTAAGGCTGTATCTTATCCTATCTATTTTTTTATTTTTTTTAATTATCAATATCAAATCAAAATCAAAGTCACATTAGTCACAAGTCACAGTCAAAGTCAAGTAGTCAGTCATAGTCAAGTCATGCCCTAGTAAAGTGGTAGAAACTTAACTAGATCTTATATTGGAGTTTTAGAGCGAAGGCGAAAATCACGTTCAACATCAACATTTACTAAGTATTAACGGTTAATAATCCACCGTTATTACACATTAACACTCGAAGAATCACAGGTTTTGGAAAATTATACAAAATCAACAATGCCATTTTTTCACGTTCGCGGCAAAACTCTTATCCTATCTATGTAATATGAATGTTTCCAGCACCAGCGTTACAAGTATTTGAACCTGGTCTAAGGCTGTGAATAAGGAACCTCATTTTCAATAATATCAGTTAACATATTTAAATTTTTCCGTAATCAAAAATAAATCAAATTTCTTTATACCGAGTAAATTCCTTTTCTTTTGATATCCAGAATCACCGAATAACCTATCTATCTGATGCCTAACGTAAACAGAAACAACATCGTCGCTTTCCACCAGATGAGATGGTGGTCAAAAGTTTGCATAAAATATCTAGAATAAAAACAATACAGACAAGAGTTGTGGTTAGCCAGCAAATACTAGCTGCCTTTGTTGCTGGTCTTTGTTAGTTGGTCTTTGTTAGCCAGGCTCCATATTATCACCCTAGTTAGAAGGTCTCAGTTTAACAGTTTTTTTTTAACATTCTAGGCTAGCACCTCTGTTAAAAGTTTTTGGTCATTCATTTTTACATTGACTTTTTTTTTTTTATTTTGGCTTCGCAATCTTGTGCATTTAGCCAGTGTCAAGTAGTAATAAATCTCAAGTGTATTTCGTGTTAAAAGTCCTAGTCACAAGTCAAAGTCTAGTAAAAGAGTTAGGTTCAGTCAGAGTCAAGTCATGTCCTAGTAAAGTGGTAGAAATTTTACTAGAACTTCTATTAGAGTATTGGAGCGAAGGCAAAAATCACGTTTACTAAGTATTAAAGGTTAATAATCCACCATTATTACACATTAACAATCGAAGAATCACAGGTTTTGGAATTTTTTACAAAATCAACACCGCCACTTTTTCACTTTCGCGGCATAAAACTTACATTGACTTGGCAACACTGTATGCCAGTAAACGGAGTGATGAGCGAGTATATATCTTATTTACCTCTGCGGAGTGATTCTGTATAAGTGTATAATACAAAACTCTGTGTCTGTGATGATTACATTATCCAAAGATATTGAAATCACTCCGTTTAACATTATCTTTGGTCTGGCTGCCGGCATTTCCCAGTATATTATTATCCTCTTTTGCGGCATTTGTAAGCGGAGATCGGTGTAAAAGTTATAAAATACAGAAAAGATTGGTTGTACTGTACATGATTATAAAATACCAAGAATTCGACTACGTTTGCCAGGCTTCGTAGTATTATGCAGTATTAAGTAAATAAGATCTTACCTGAAAATTCAGTAGGATATTGGATGATGAACTACCGTACCTAATACCATAGTCGGAATATATATATTTCTGCTATGCTAATACCTACTTTTTCCAGGCTAGAAACTGGGATGGAAGTTAACTCATTGACAAAGCAGTGTGCACATTTCTACTAATAATTATGACTGTACTGAGTGGATATTTAAATGACACGGAGACTGTTAAGCATGCAGTTGGTTGGGTTTGGATAGCCGTTTAAAACATTGCTTGAAAATAAATCAGTAAAGAAGACAGTATGGCTCATTCGATAGCTTTAGAATCCTCATTGAGGGAAATTAGTGAAGGTCTTCGGTCTTCACGAGTTACAGATCGGAAAAAGAATGGAGAGAAACTCAAAGATTTCCTTACAATGAATGCAGTCCCTTCAATGTTGACAGAAAACACTTTAAAAAGGAAAGGGTATACCTGGAATGATCTCTTTGAGGATGTTAATGACTACATCTTGAAGGTAAGCTTAGTCTTTAGCGTGGATCTCTCGTTTGGTATAAACACTTTTAATATAATTTCAATTGGCATAATTTCAATAGGTCTAAAATCAATAAACAACTATTCATGTAACCTAATATATATTTAGTATATTATTAGTATAATAAAACAACTTTTAGCATATTTTTTTGCATATTTTATTTGTGACATTATAAACTCTTGGCCTAAGTCTCTGAGCCTAGAAGAAAGTTATCTTAAACTAAAAAGTATAACAATATTAAAAACTTCCGCTTATTAATAGACTTATTTGTCTTCTGAGACCATCTTAACTTTTATTGTCAATGGTGCTAATTCTGTTGAGCACCGAACTAACCTAAACTAAACTAAAAATAAACCAATTTTAGTCAAAGAACACCTAAACGCTATTCTGATTTTACGTTGAACTTAATTTAAAAGTTGAAATGACAGGACTAAAAAAACATGTATATCAAAATAAGAATTTGGTCATTTTCACTAAATTGAGTAACTAAACTAACTTAGTCCTGTCAAACTTAATTTTAGTCTAATCTTGGATTTTCTGAATAGGTTTTGGACTAAAGCAGGACTAAAACTAATTTAAGGCTAGTTTAGTCTAATTCTGGACAAGAGAATCGACACCATTATGTCTGTAGGCTATTAATTCTGTCCACTTAATTGCCTTAGGTATGATGTTGCTCTATCAAGCATTTACAGGGTTTTGTAACTGTACTTGAAACTTTCACAAACCTTTTCTGTTGTTTGATTTGATCCTCAGTATGTAGTTTATGCTGGTGTAAACTTTTTCAAAAGTTATATCTAAGTGGTTTGCACACAGTTACTGATAAAGGAAGATGCTAATTTTTGTATAGTTTTGTGGTGCTAGACTGAAGTTTAGTGATAGTTGTCACTAGGTTAAATATAAGAATCCATGCATAGAGTATGGCTTGTACAGAATGTAATAGAGCATGCCAAGTTTGGCATAAAACTACTAAGCTGTCACTAACTCGCTAAATTCCATAAAATAGTTGCTGAAGTACATATTCATATATCCTACTAATATTATAAATCCGAAAGTTTGTGTGTAAGTGTGTAAGTATGTTTGTTCCCTCTTCATGCTTTAATGGCTGGACAGATTTGGATTAAATGTGGAATGTACATATATAATACATAGGATTAACACATAGGCTACTTTTTAACCTGATAATAGCGGGCGAAGCCGCAGGACACGGCTAGTTATTCATATAATTAAAATTTACAGGAAACAGAAAAATATGAAACTTCAAAAACATATGAAAATGTCACTGCACCTCTTTGCACATCCCTGCTTCATTTATGTGTTTCTGGTTCAAACAAAGGTAACTATTTATTAAATAATCACAATATTTTTCATAGTGTAAAGGCTTTTAGACTGGGTATTATAAAGTTCTAGAAGAAATACCACCAAAATATATAAATAATAATAAGTACTTACAAAAAGTCTTACTAATATTATAAATCAAAATGTTTGTGTGTAAGTATATTTGCTCCCTCTTCATGCTTTAACGGCTGAAGGGATTTGAATAAAAATTTAAAATGTACATAGCTTATACCTAGTATTAACACTTAGGCTATTTTTGAACTTGATAATAGCAGGTGAAGCCGTGAGGCACAGCTTGTAATTCATAAAGAATAGATGTTTTTGAAACATATTTCATGTAAATGTACTGCTACTAAACTAAAAAATATAATTTTATGGTTCTTATGAGATAGTGGTCAAATGCTTGCCTTTCCAAAAAATATTACATGCGTAAATGTATGTATTATACACCATATTTTTATTATGTTTGCAAGTGAAGTACTTAAAAAAAATCATAATGCGCTCATATGATGTTATACATGATTTATGTATGATTATATATGTATATAATATGATGTCCTTATATTATATGCTGTAAGTTACAAATGATGAGTTACAATTAACTTTTCATTGCTCTTATTGATTGTGCTGTGTTTCTATGCAAAAAGATAATATGTATCTATGTATGTACATAAATTCCTCAGCAAACTTTCGTTGTCTGTCTTTCTGTCTGTCTTGACGTGAAAAGCTTTATATCTTTTGAACTGTAATAGATAACTAGTTGAGATGTACACTGAAAATGTGTAACTATAGTGAATAATATTTAATATCTTAAAAATCTAATACTAAATCAAAAGGAAAGGGTCCCCATTATATTCAAGTAACATGTTATCTAAGGTTTTTCTCGTTCCTCAATCCTTCAAATGGTAATACATAAGAGCTTCAAACTCTGAGTGATCATCATGTGTGAATTTCAAGTAGATATAACAACAAACAATGAAAACCGCCAAGTGCTACTTGAGCTCACACCATTGTGTGGTTGTGGTACAGAACGTTGGTATGTACGTGGCTAGCTTAAATGGTATAATATACTATATAATAAAATATGTCGATTGATTATATTTGTTTTTATCTATTTTGTTTCAGGTAAAGCATACATTAAAACTGAAAAAATAACTGAAGCCTGCTTATTCATATTGAAGGATAGTCGCTTAAAGAGGGCCATTGGAGATGCGTATTTGAATCTATTGTACAAGCATGTGTTGCCACAAAAACATTATTTAGGATTTATAACGCCAACAAATTGGGAAGGTATGAATTTCATCTTTTTTGTTTTTACTTACCTAAGGAAAATGTTCATTACATTACATTACAAAGTAAGCATCAGTGAAATCATGCAGGCGGGGTACTATTGCAAATTGACCAAGGTTGGAATGCAGGGAATAAAACCAACTATTACAAATGCTACTCATATATGACTTACTGTAAGATAATAATTATATCTGTAAGGTTTTTTATCTGAAAGGTGAATTGATCAAGATTATTCTTATCTATGTTGGGTGAAAATAGGTGCTGCTATTTTCCAGATAGAATGTCGGGGGTATTTCAAAAATGTTGATTTTGCCACTTGCTTTGTATTACTTCTTCATTGATCAAGATTATTCTTATCTATGTTGGGTGAAAATAGGTGCTGCTGTTTTCCTGATAGAATGTCGGGGGTATTTCAAAAATGTTTTTTTTTTTTTTTTTTATGCAGAATAGGCAAGCATTTGACCACTATCTCACCTGATGGAAAGTGATGATGCGGTCGAAGATGTGACATGCTTGCCTAGAAGATACCTATTCACTCTCGATTTGAAGACTCCCAGATTATACCCCTCAGGGAACAATGACGCAGGCAATGAGTTCCACTCCTTCGCTGTATGGATGATGAACGTAGAAGCAAACCGCTTCGAGCGAACTGGAGGTATGTCAACCATAAATGGATGACGTTTGTCAGTTTGTCTGGTTGTTAGATGGTAAAATGGGCATGGTGTTTATTTTGCCACTTGCTTTGTATTACTTCTTCATTGATCAAGATTATTCTTATCTATGTTGGGTGAAAATAGGTGATGCTGTTTTCCAGATAGAATGTCAGGGGTATTTCAAAAATGTTGATTTTGCCACTTGCTTTGTATTACTTCTTCATTTTTACAGACCTGCTGGATGTTTGCTTGGCAGCATGCACATCCAGCTTTTCAAGACTTGATGATTTCGCCAAGCTCAGGATAGTCTTGCTTGTGATGAAAAATGCTAAAAACTACTGTCAGTTTGTGATACCACTCAGAGATGCCTTGCCTAAATGGAAAAGATGTTTTCTAAGAGTTGCATATAATAAAAAAGCACAAGATGTTGTTGTGGAAAT
This sequence comes from Lomographa bimaculata, assembly GCA_948107665.1. Taxonomy (NCBI): domain Eukaryota; kingdom Metazoa; phylum Arthropoda; class Insecta; order Lepidoptera; family Geometridae; genus Lomographa; species Lomographa bimaculata. The sequence goes on along the minus strand of OX403587.1, from coordinate 11,196,981 downwards.
AACCGTATTACTACTAGAAACGGTTTGTTTTTACAAGTTTTTATTTAGTTTCACCTGTCCCATTGTCAGTCTGTAAACTAATTTTGCAAGCTAAATTAGACCCACTCCCCGATATCAGATTGGACCCAAATTTGGTGTATGTATGTATCTTCGGTGACAATACAATGATATGGTATCTAGCATGGAACTGGATAATGGAGACAGATGGCCACAGGAACTTCTGACCTAAACAAGATAAACCTATCGAGTTAGGCTTTGTTTGATTCGATTTGACAAGTTCTCTGGTTATTTTACTCTTTTATTTTATTTACAAATGGTAAAAGCTTGAATTTAAAAATCTTTTTATAGTATTACTTGTTTATGAATTCAAAGTTTTAAAAGTTTGGGATAAGGTTTTTAATGATAATAAGATTTATGCCATATTCATCCCGAATTATCAGCCCACGCTATTAAAAAGTATTTATTCGTCCCGGATGATAGTATTTGTGCGTATTCGTCCCGCATACCAAAATTATTGTAAGTACAGTTAGCCGCAAAAGTATAATTTATCATCACAACCAAAACTGTGGTAATCTATCATTATAGGCTGAAGACCAAGAAGTGTGTTATCCACCACCCAATAGTGTTGGTGATTACTAGTAATATTATTATATATCTCAGTAGTATTAAAATAATCTCTTATGTATTTATTTCAGAATAATTCAATAATAAATAGTGAAATTCTGATATACTTAAAATGCTGAATTCTATTAAGTATTCTATAAATTCGAAAATGTTAGTAAATTTTGCAGATGTTTTATATGTTAAATACTGCCATACTTATAAACAATCCTACTAATATTATAAATCCGAAAGTTTGTGTGTAAGTATGTTTGTTCCCTCTTCAAGCTTTAACGGCTGAACGGATTTGTATGAAATTTGGAATGTACATAGATTATACCTAGGATTAACACATAGGCTACTTTTTGACTTGATAATAGCGGGCGAAGCCGCGGGGCACGGCTAGTAGCTTATATATAAGTATGTATATGTATACATCGAGATTATTCAAGATACAAGACTAAGACTACACAATCTTTTCACAAAGAGACAAAACAAAAGTGTCCATCCTATCAACATTTCAACCGTGGCATTAAGTGGTTTTACAACATTAACAATGAAAGCACACTTAATGTTAACTACATACTTAATAAACATTCCTAATAGGAAATCTGTTTTCATAATTTATCACATAAACAGCACATCATCCGAGATAATGAGATGTAGCACTATATGTTTATCTGTTTCTAATGTAAGGTGAGCATATAGAATGTCCAGTTTTTTGCAACCCCAGCTAAAATTAATTAATTTATTGCCTTAAAAGTAAAAGTGGATGCCTTGAAAATGTTCATATTTTAACATTTTGTTTTGTTATTTTCAGTTATCAGTAGAGTGTCGGTTAACATTATGCCACTTTATGGAGAGCACCCTTACTCCAATACTGAAGATGTATGATCAAAACATGGATCAAAAGAAAAAGGTAATTGAGAATAATGAGAAATTTTAGATACCACTAGCCAGGACTCGGAAACAAAAATCCCATTTAATCGTCGAAAAACAAATCTATTTTGACTTATTTCCGCATTGAACTGCCCGCTGGCGTGTCTGCATTCTAATTTGTCGGCTATGAGATCGATTTGTGGAAGCACACATTTTCTTCCCAAGGGAAAATTGTTTTTCTGGTTCTGGTTGTAATAGTGTGTGTGGTTGTGATTTTGTGGCATTAAGCTTAATAATAATAATAAGCAAACGCAGGAGTATGTTCAATTTAGAACGCGCTTAAGACTCTTAGTGTTAGAGTAATTTTGATATTCATGAAAGTAGATCATCAAAATATTTAATACATTATTTGATAAAAACTCACGCACATTTTAAACTATTCAAATAAGATGGGAATCGACTTTGTCGATGTCTAGATGTGGGTCGATCTAGACATCGCTAACGCGTACGACAACGTCCCTTTATAATTTTAATTGAATTATATAATAAATGTTTTCAGTTACTGCTCTTTCAACTGCTGTATTACAGCGTTACTCTACATCACCCGCTGGGCAGGCATCGGATACAAGAGGGCAGCTTTGCTGAAGACTGGAATACATGGAACAAGCAACTGCATAGTATCTTAGAACTTATATGCTTGGAAGTTACTCTTATGCAGAAGACCAGGAAACCAACTGAGGAGTTGTTGAAGCAGTACACTTCTTTTTATCAGCTGGCAGCAGCTGTATACTATCAGGTAAAAGAAACAGGCCAAGTGTTTGTCGGACTCGCGCACCGAGAATTCCATACTAACAAATAATGTCACTAGCCAATCTCACGCTTAACTAGTTATTTGTTGTTTTAATTTAGTATTTAAATGTATGAATGTTTTTGACGATAGAGCAAAAGAAATAAACAAAACAGTAGTTTATTTAATGGTGAATCTCTTCAATTTAACGTGTTTTATTATTTGTTAGGATATCCGCTATAATAATGCGCGTTCCATTTACTAATTCTTCACAATCTATTAAGACATTACTGAGGCTTAAACAAAAACAACTCAAAATTGTCGTTCATGGAGACAAGCTAGCTGGTTTTGGTAGTAGAAGCTGATCTCTGTTTTTAACCCTCGACGTAAAAAGAGGGGTGTTATATGTTGAACGAGTGTAAATGTGTGTGTCTTTAGCGTTGCGAAATGGACCAATTTTGAATTCGTTTTTTTTGTTCAAAAGTTAACTTGATCGAAATTGTTGTTAGCTATGTTTGGTGAAAATCAATGCTACCGTATTCCAGATAGGATTTAGGGCTATCTACATACCACACTATATAAATGTTCAGTGGCCCTAGCACGAACAACTTGCGAGAAAGCTTTCGTATCGTAAACGTCAACAATTTATATGAAATTTTATCAGCGCCTCTACAGTGCGTAAATTGAACTAAATTCGGCAGCACGAACGCTTTTGACAACTCTCCTATCGCCTTCGTATTATCACGTTAACGTTACTTGAGACATTTTGTATGAAAATTGCGAGCACGAACCTTATTTTGACATTAGCTCGAAGGCTGGCTATCGTAAAGCTATCGAGAACGTACGAAACTTTATTCACTTAGAATTTGTCGGTGAGAAAACATTCGTCAGGTGTTAGAAACGATTTAGAATGGTTTTTCTTCAAGTAAATAAAATACTACGGAGCTCTTTGTATTATTATTTAGCAGAAAGGCTCATCGAAGATGCGAGAAATGAGCAAATAGATACAAGATTAATAATGATATTAATTGATTTGAGGATATTTAATTTTTTTCCTACTTGGTTTTCATTAAGTTATTGAATTAATTGTTGTTAAAATTGTTTTTAGAGATAAATTGGGGGCCTGCAAACAATATAAGGAATATAATGCGTTGAATCTTTCAAACAACAACTTTCAAAACTACTTCCGGCTGACCAAAGAGGCATTCAACTTCCTTAGAGACCGACCTTAGCGACGATTTCACTCAAAAAACATTAAAATGACAATTCAGATTGACAATTGATAGGTGTCAAATTCAAATTTTTTCCATTATGCATAAACAATTTCACTTTTTTTTGTAACATTTCGGTCTTTATTCGTGGTTTTCATTCAATTGAGCCCACCCCTTTTTACGCAGAATGACGTCACTTTCGTAATACTTTCGAATTCTCGATAGTAGATGAAAAGTGCTTTGTGCTACCGACTATCGTAATGCTCCGTGTTCGTACGGTAAGCTCGATACGTTAACGTTACGAGACAATGAAATATTCGTGCTAGGGCTACAGATTACAATTTAGGTAGGTAAAGTAGGTAGGTACACTAATCTGTGGTGGCCGTGCTAGGTCATACCTGTGTTACAGCCACCAAGCTCCTATTCCAGTGCACATATTTAAAGTAATAGTGTGTAATATTTATATTTTCAGATATTTGCATTATCGGAATCAGCAGAAAATGAAGGTGAAAGCACAACCAAGAGGCAAAAGATATGTTTCAACAAGAACAAAACCTTCAACGACCTAGTTGACGAGCTTCGCCAAAATCACATACCATGGTATGTAACTTCAACGTCTTATTTGATCACTAGAAAGATCTATTAAAAAGTAAGGAAGTTATAAGCATACCAGTTTCTTGTTTATGGAGTCAAGGACTTCTATACCCGTAAAGCTTATCCTGTCCCCGCCAGGCAGCCACAAACTTTAAACGCTTATATCTCACTCGATTTAAATTGTTTCTTTTGTTCTCTACCTACACACAGCCAGCAGCAACAAGTCAGTTCGAAAAGGAAAATAGTATAACCTAGTTGAGTTAAATTAGTTACAAAGTAAGTGGAAATTTAGACGTGTTTCAAGCCGTACACAACATCAATTAGTTGAGTTAACTTGGCGTCTCGTTTTCATGCGGCTCTCTCCCCACCAGTTGCCATGTTAGCTCGACCGAGATATATACATATTATATTATCCACAAAATTTGTTATTTAAAAAAAATTGCACATCGATCAACTTGTATATATTGCGTACATGCTAATAGTGGATTAACGTTATATTGAGCTAACGCGCCTTTTTGCAGATGCTTATAAAACTACTTATAATTTCATATTGTGCATAGTTTATTAATATACTACTTTTGCTCAAATAAGTAGAGCTATTAAAGAGATATACATTTCACTAATTTCAATTGAATTGTTTCACAGGTTAGGCATTACTCACATGTTTGTAAAATCCAACGGCGCATCTATATCTGTAGACGACTACCTCTCCTTGATAAAAGTAATTGAGGGCTTAATAACCAGCAACAATATTTTAAATTGGGACATACTGGAAGAATTAACATGTTCAGTATTAAAGAATATAGCAAACGCTACAAGCAGGGAGATTGAATGCAAGACCATCGTTGTTTCTTTATGGAACTCCTGCGTTAGGTTAGTAGTACTATTCAAGTATTATAATATCGATAGAATAATTGTATTTTATTAAAAATTTACCCCTGCGCTGTTACCCGCATACAAGCCATGTCCGCTTAGTTATTACGAACACAACAAAAAAATTAATCAGCCATACAAGCCATTCTCAAGTGATGATCTTTCATACCTGCGACAATGGATTTTTATTTATATAAACGTACCACAAAGTGTCTATTATATTCTAAGTACAAGAGCAGGAATATTCAATATATGTATTTTTTTTTTTCGCTGGTCTGATACACCGTCCTTAGCGTACGTTTTGTTTTAAGTGCCGTATTATTCTGTTCGTTGCCTGTTCATCATAATTTTGTTCTATAGTCAAAACGGTAATTCATACAAGTTCAAACTTGAATTAGTTGTACTTATAGTGTCGTGGATGATACAGCTACTTTAAACCTACTTTGTGATATTACAGAAACTCAACGGCAGCAAATGCAGGGAAGGCTATCCACAGCATTATACAACACATATTGAAACTAGATTTGTTAAATTACAAAGACGCTAATTCGCTATTCAAGTTTTATATTGAAAGGGGAATGCCGGTGGCTCAAAACAGCGTTAAGACTCTGAGCGCGCTGTTTTATAAGTTTTTCGCCAAATACAGCAGTAATGATATTCGAAGCAAGTGCATTTTATGGCTAGAACAAGGTGACATCACATCTATTGACGTTCAATGTGTCCAGGAACTTCTTCAAAGGCTAATTTCAAATGAAAATATAAATTATTCTAATGAAGAACCACCAAAAAGTAACTTATACGATGCTCTATTCAACTCAAACGATAAGTGTATCTTATTTAGCGAATTCGAACTTGAAATAAGTAACGAACAAAAAGCTCAAAAGAGTGGTAAAGACATGTTCGAAATAAACACTGAAACAGAAAAACAAGTCAGCGATTACTTCAAGGAACGAGTTAAGGAGTACGTGAATAAATTCGCTTCTAAAAGTGTGCCATTATTGGAGTACATGAAATTGATACGTGTTGTACTGGGTTATCTGGACATGGGTTTGAAATGCAACGTGTGGATGGAGGAAGATATGGATTCATTTGACCTATATCGAATGATCCAAAAATCTTTAGTGCAGATATACACATCAGTGGAAAATTATTTGAACAGCAATGAACAAAATATCTCCTGCAAAATAAACTTGTTGCTATTATTAAAAGACATTTTGCTGTACGATATGGGACCGTTTATGAGTGCGACAGTTCGGTCGTGTATCCACCAAGAATTCTTTCTTAGCATCAATAAGATCTTGACGGTCGAAAGCAAAGCTGATGACGAAGATATTGTGTATGAAGGAGAGGAGAAGGAACTCAATGTGACCACTATACAGCACGAATGTGTTATGGTAATAGCGGCATATTGCAGAAAAGACGCTGAACATCGGGAATATTTACTGAAGCATATCCTGGATCCTAAAATATACGACTTCTCTATAGATGCGCCTTGCTTGTTTCAATGCATAGAATTGTTAAACGATGCCGGCGTGCATGAACCACCATTAGGTAATATATAACTGTGTACTGTTCATTATTTTACATATGGATTCCCACGTGAACATACCTTACAATAAAATAGACGAAAGCGGAATCTTTTTTTGTTAAAATTCACTCAATCTATTCTATTTTTTTTTTCAGATTTGTTATTCACCCTCATGCAATACATGGTCAAAGACTTATACAGAGATCCTCAAGCGTCGAGCTTGATACTAAAAAATTTAATGAATATGCTTGAGTCTGTTTGGTCGAGTGAAGGTCAAATGAAACAGAATTGTCACATCTTGATGAGAAGTTACGTGACACGCTGCGAGAAACTCCATTACCCTCCTTACGTGGCCGCGCTTATCTACGAGTGTGTGGCGAAAACTGCGATGTTAAACCGCAAACATGATTTCGACGTGCAGGAAACTTTCGAAAATGCACTAACGAGTAAAATAAAGGGAGACGTTCACAGTCTTCGCATATACTGCTGTTACTTACTGAAGCTTTACATCAAAGACTGCCGCGAGGGTGACATTGAATATGTGCTATCTGAGTTGGGTGATATATTTCAAATTAATGTAAGTATAATTAGTATCGAAGGGTTATAATTTGTAAGGATTATAATGTGTTAATCATCATTGGTTTTAGGTCATTATTCCCGCCCATTTGTCACTTCAGCTTACTTGATGTCCTTCACTCCGTTTGGTCGTGGCATTTTTTTGGCATGTGTTATGATGTTATTGGCAAGCTTGTCACTAAAGAGCGGGCTAGTTACAACTAGCCCGCTCTTTAATAAGTGTAGTTATTATAAGTGTAGTGTAGTAAGAGTAGTAATAGGATTTAGGACGGATCTTGTGAATTTGACGTTTATTATTGTATCAAGATTACTAAGGAGCCTGATGTCGTAGTCCTAGACGCATACGGTCTTTTTTGGCAGATTCCTTCCTTTTATCTGACGTAAGCTTCGTGTTATGAACTTTTTCAAATAAGTCCTTATATCGTAGATTTTGCCAGAACTACATTTATACAATATGCCTTTGATATTTTGTTTACAACGTCATAATTTAATTGATTTTCATGATTATGTTTTCTAGGTGTCAGAAGGACAACAACTTTTTCTAAAGGACGAGTCAATGAACAGAACTTTAACGGTACTTCACTGCTATTTAGCTCTCGTGCAATCCAAAAAATCCCTCTCTCACCAGCTGGTTACTGGATTATTAAAACTACAAAAAGACAAATCTATGGACATACCTTTTGTTAGAAAAGTGCTCGAAAAAATCCTAAATACTGTAGGAATAACGAATATCGAAGATTATGTTGAGAATAATATTGTATCGATATTGTACTTCTGGTTTACCAAGACATATAGCATCGATGACCTCCCGGTGCATCTACTTGGATGCGACAGTTTGGATGAGTTCAAGGAAAAGTATAAGAAGTGGTTGATATCGGCTGATATTTTGTGGTGCAAAGATGGGGATGTTTACAGTTGTGATTATTTGAAGAAGACATCGGGTATCAAACCTGAGGAGGCTGTTGCAAACGTGATTGAGGTAAAAATATGTTACATTTGACTTGCTGCGCTAAAAATATATTCATGCTATAAAAATATTCAAAATATTAATGACAAGGATGCATGGAGTCAAACTGCACAAGCTCTTTCTAGCGACTACCATAATAACACCTAAGTTATTAAAATTATGTATTAGAGTACAAAATACAAAAATTGTTTATTTGCAAAGAAACATATTATATTAGAGATTAAGAATGTTTAAAAAAAAAATGAATAAAAAAATGCGCCGCTGTAATTTTGCGAATCTGGCAATAGAATCATTAACTCTCATGAGTGCCTCTTTGGGGCCCATGAGAATAAACGATTTTGATTTGATTTGATTTGACATGTTTTAATGTTAAAATTATACTTTGCTGGTTTTCAGTCTTGCTTCTCAGAGATCATCATACTGTGTTTACCATACATGGTTAAAGAAAAGAACGCTTTGGGCTATAGAGGTATCGAACAGCCAGCTGATTTCAAAAAGTCTATGGCCAGTGCACAGAAGTTGTTCCGCATGACCGGCCAAATACTTGAAAACATGAAGTGGACAGATTTATTTGTTGAGAACGTCGGGGATTTGGTTCTGATAACGGCTTCACAGCTTTGGGATAGCAGAGAAACGATGCAAATGTTTGACGTAAAAATATCACTGGAAACAAAATCTTACGGATATACGAAGGATGTGTTTTCGGCTATACTTGAGTACATTGGAGTGAGCAATTGTTAAATTAACTTTTCCGTTATCTAGTCAAATTTTTATTTACAGTTTAAATTAACTTTTTTTACATTTTCAGGACCTCACTGGCGGCAACATTATGCAATACCTTTGCGAAAATCAACCTATTTCTGTATTTAAAGTACTGTTCAGTCTTTGGCAGATAGTTCTGAATGAAAAAATCTTTGAATTCAAGCTAATGGAACTGCATGCCTTTATAGCCTTCTTCGAAAATATTCCATTTGGGCTTCCACCAGATGCTTTCGTGAGCAATTTCGCTTGTAAAAGTTTCGCTCACTGCATTAAAGATTGCCAAAGCTCTGAGGAGGTCCGAGCACTAACGAAGGGGGCAAAAATAGTCCTTGAAAAATTACTGCCACAAAGAATTGAGCTTATTCGACTATCGCTGTCCGAACTGCTGGCTATATTGATGGTTAAGAAAGACAGTTTTGAACAAGAATGTGAAGATCTATTCAATTATCTCACAGTTGACATGAAGAGTTATTTGAAAGCCAGTGAAGATGTAACAGATTTTATAAATACACTCTCTCAATCCAACCGAGATGTCGATTGCAGTTGTTCGACAATTACGACATTTACGGAGAAATTAAAATTGCATAAAATGAGTTTGACAAATCCGAGGTACTACCTACTCAACTCGTTTTTTTTTTCTTAATGAGTAATAATAATAATAATATAAATAATATGGTTTAGGTTTTTTTTTACAGTTTTCTTTATTTTGTAATATTGTATTGTTTATTACTTTTATAAAAATATTGTAAAAAAAACCCTTAGCTTAAGAAAAAATAATAAATAAAGAGAATATAAATAATAATATATAATATTATAATAATATCAATATCATCCATCCCCCAGTCCATAGTTAATAATATATAATTATTGTAAAGGCGTGTGCAAGCATAAAACGGCATCAACTTCTAACGAAGAGATGTCTGTCGTATGTTTGGACACGCCTGATATGTTATTATTAAAATGTAATTATACCAAAGGGCCTCTTAATGTTGGCTACCGCTCCGCTAATGCCTTACAAAGGTCCGGGCACAGACCCGTGAGTTTAAATAAATACTTGGATAATAATAATATAATGTATAAAGTTCCACTATCGCTTGCAAATTAGTTGTATTTTTTTAATGTAATTTATTAATTATTTTTTAGTTCCGAGACATTATCAAATCTTCGCAATCTTCTAAAGGCAAATAAGAATTACATTAAAATGTTGTATCATAAAATGAGTACGAAAGGTTTCTCCGAAGATTGTGGATTGAGCGTCATTCATCAATTGGTGTGTGCTTTAAGCAATATACTGAAGTCAGTATATTATGAGAACAAGGTAATGAGTACCTATATTGACAGGAATTAGCTTGTTGTGCTTCGCACGTGCAACCTTTTCCAAATAATATAACTTAAATAACTTTTTTATTTACAGATAATTATAGAAGCCTGCAACTGCCTCTCGGAAATCGGCACTTACGACCTTAAGACTCTGGTTACTGTACCACCTGCAAACACACAAAAAATTGTTGACATCAAACCAAAACACTACATGGCGTGTGTGGTCGTCAAGTCCTTAACTGAGGTGATATTTGACAAAGACCCTGCAGTTACCAGTAAAGTCGCCGACACATTGAATAATTTACTTAAATATAGAGAAGGTTGTGATGCTCTAGGTAAGTAAATGTTTATTTTATCCGTAAATTTATCCAGATAAAGTGATGCCATAGAGATTATTAGAGATCTACCAAACTAAAATGACACCCATCTAGTAATTAACGATAGACCTTGAGCTAACTTTTACTGCCGTAATATTTTTAGGCAAGGCTTTAGATACAAGTGTCAGTTAATCAAATATGTGTTATGGGAATAGTAGTTTTGCGTGTTGTTTATTTTTTTTTTTTTTTTAGAGAAATCGAACAAAAGATATCACATTTCATTGGTCAGTTTTAAACAAGAATAATGTTAGTCTACATCTTAATGCAAATTGTATTGAATATAATGTTTCATTTTCATATTTCAATTCACGTTTACTTAAATGGACGTATTTTAGGTGCTAGGTATCCTGTCATTTAAGCATTCTCATAATATGCATTTTCTCTAACTCCTTGTTACAGATTTAGAAAAAGTCGACAGGGACATTTTGAGACCACTGACTTCTTCCAATAGCAATATATCTGTTGATGTAAAAATAAATAATGCCAAGTTTGATCAATATTGTGCAGACAATTTTGACGGAGTTTTCATGAAAGCTTTGACTTCCAATTGGAAATCGAACGACTCAAAAAATCATGGGAAATGGCTAAGAATTGCGACGACCGTTCTTCTGAGATTAATTGATTCATCATCAAATTATTTCAATGATTTGAGGGAAGTTTGCGAGATTAAGGTATACCAACAATCAAATCAATCCTTACCAAAAGTCATATTCTGTATCTGCCTTATTGATTTGATCTAGAGACACTGTTTAATTATTTTTCAGTCCAGCGTATGTGGAAAAATTTTACCGGCACTGGTGGGATTGTTTCTTTATTGTTCGACCGAAAAGCATGTAGAAATAATAAGCAAACATATAAATAACTTCTTCAATCACATCTGGGAGCAAACGTTTGACGACTGTATCGAGAGTACAGGCGATAGCAGTCAGATCAACCCAAGAATAACAAGCGTTCTGGATATTGGGCATAAGATGGTTATTCAGTATATGCTGCATGTGGTCAATTTCGTTCGATTGCAGAGACTGAACTACAAGACGCGGTAAAGATCCTTTACTTTCTATCTTCGTATGTAAGCTATCGTGAGAGTTATTTATTATAATAATGTACACCGACATTCACACATTTTTGTTCGAAGAAAATGCTCCGAGCAGATTTCTGAAATAGATTTGTACGACGTCCTGCATCTGGGTAATTTTTACAGTACGTATCAAATTTTGAAATATTCTGTATTCTAATGTAACATTACAGACCTGACCGCACAGTGGAATGTCTGAACTACCTCCGATTGGAGTACGATAAAGTGGCGTGGGCCGCCACAGTGGCCGATCAGAATTTAGCTGCGATATACTACGGAGAGCTGTGGGCGGCGGCACAGAACAATGGAGTCCCACCCGCCTCTCCTGAGGCCACTACCAACTTACCGGGGGGTAAAAACATTCAGCAGATATTCAGGAAGGTGAGTTAAGACTAAACTGACTTGTATAGAAGTGAAAACCGTTTTAACTTAAGAGTTAAAACGGTTTTCACTTCTATACAAGTTTCATTTAGGTTAAATCCATCCTGGTCCATCCATCCATCCTGGATGTGCTTGAAGGAAAAAAATAGCTTTATGATATGTTTTAGAAGTCTCGACTTAAGAGAGCCTACTATTACATGTTCTACATACTGTCTGTAATCCCAAAATCAGATTCTCTCGAGTGTGTTCAAACAAAATCTAACTCGTGACAATTTACGGATCTATTTCTCATTAATATTACCTACATAGTTAGACTTCTACCCGTCACACGTCCGTCTTATAGAAGTTGCTGTGAGACCAAGTGGCTTGTGGACCGCCGTCGGTACGCAGGATGCATGACGGTATTAAGATTGAAATTATGGTTTGGGTTCCGCTTTTCCTTTTCGAGGTTCGGAACTCTAAAATATTTACATACAGAAATGAAATAATTTTCTATCAGAAACCTATAATGTAACAGTGATTAAGTTAAAATAAAACTATGTGCATCAAGAATTCGTAATGGTGCTCAACTTAAAACTTAGTTATTTTAATCCTAATGTCCAACTACGATTTATCACCGATAGTGCTACGTGTCAATCGGTGAGATGGACGCTATAGACGGTTGCGGCACCGCCCACCTCACGATAGAAAGCGAGAAGAGGAAGCATCTGATCAACACCGGCCAGTATACAGACTCGCTGCTTCTCCACGACATCGCGCTTTCCTGCGCGGGCGTGGCGGATCACGACCTTCACTGCGGGGCGGTGCGTTCGCTGCATAAGTCTGGCATGCACCATCTTGCTCTGCAGTACATAAAGTCTTTGCCAGAGAATGACGAATTGATCGACATCAAGTACGAGTGCTTGTCTTTTCTCGGTGAGTGGACATACTAATGTTAGCAAGGTTTTTATTGTCAAGTGCCCCGATGTTTACCTTAAGCTTTTAGCCTCGTACCACGCTTGCTTGCTAATTTGATAGCATTGGTAAATAAAGCATTTATTAATTTAACAACACCATATTATAATTTTTTTCATGTTTAACATAGGTACATAACAATTTTATAATAAAAAATAATATATATCAATATATAAATAGTATCAAGTCCGGTTTCAACCGACTTCAAAAAAGGAGGTTCTCAATTACGCGATATCTCCGCCAACTATGAATCGATATTGATGATTATTTTTTTGTTCTGTAGATTATACTTCAGAGGTGGTCTCATATAACAGCCAAAACCAAAATATAAGCGTTGAAGTCGGTTTTTTTAAGCTTGCGTTTAATTTTTGTAGTATGCACAGTACTGCCATATACAAGATTTTAAAATGTACCAGTTTTAAATCACTGCAAAGTTAGGTTTGCCAGACTATAGTCGCTGCTAACTATGTAGATTGTAGATGGTGTGAAAACGTCTTACTTAGATATGAGCTAATTATTTTACGTTCTGTTATGTGCCGGCCACGTGCGTTGTCTGCTGATTAAATAAATGGATCTTAACCCTTCATTGTTTTACCTAGTATATTGTCGTTTCCACGCGTAAAAATACCCTGTAATAATTTCAGGTGATTGGAGCGAGATCGTAGATACAAAAGATTTAGAAGAAAAGTCCAAGTTGGAGAACTGCAATCCACATTCCATGATAAAAGCATTCCACTACGCTTGTCTTAAAGACTGTCTAAACGTACAAATCTCCGAGGACAAACTGCTCCTACCGTTGGATAGAGCCAAATTGGCCGTATCAAGACTGTGCCAGAGCCTCAATATGGAAAACTGTCAAAGTGTCTACAAAGTCGTAGCCAAGCTGCATTTATTCTCTGACATTGAAGATTATTTCCACGCCAGAATGAGTAAACATGGTCCTTCAACAATGTCGGAGATTCTTACGAAGTGGGAGGTAGATAATCTACCGGCTTTCAAGGATTTCAGACACATGGAATTTTTGATTTCCCAACGAGTATTGATTCTCGAACACGCAGCGAAGACTTACGAGAGGATGCAAGACAAGATATTGTCTCTACAGATCCAATATGCCAGTAAGTTAAAATAGAAATTATTTTATTTTAATGTTAAAAATTGTTAATTCATAATTATCGTCTAGACTAGAACTTTAAAAAAGTACAGTATGTAAAGCATTCTGCTAGCTAGTCTGACCCTATGTTCAGGAGTATTAAGAAAAAAAAAAATCTCCAATTTCGTAATAAAACAGTATAAATTCGATCGACCTATATGTGCTGGTGGCGTCTTGTACATCCAGTATTTTCTAACATGGCGATTCTCGAGGGTTTATTGATAATTTTTCCTTTTCCAGAATTAGGGCTATCGAACAATAGAGTCCAGATGTCACAGCGAATCTTAGCCATGGCGAAGAAATTACAACCATCTGAAGAGGTCGCCCTTGTAGAAAGTGAGATATCTTGGGCGAAAGGGCATAAAGAAATAGCACTTTCTTTACTACGAAATATCGTGACCAACGACTGCAAGGATGTCAATCTTACTGCTAGATCGCTGAGGTAAGTTTACGACTAAATTCGCGCCGCACTTTAAAGAGAGAACGAATGACTCTAATCAATTTGATAACAATTTGATTTAAAAAACGGTCGTAAGAGCGTTTTTGTAGAACAAGTTTTGATTATGTATGGATTTCGTCTCCAGCATTTGACTTTACAAATGTAATATTTCCAGGCAATATGCATTGTGGATGGCGGAGTCTAAGCGCGACAACGCTCGCGATATCATCAACAAGTACTTGCTAAAAAGCCTCGAAGCCGTGCACAAAACTAACCACGTCGATACGAAACTTAAAGTTTACCATGACATCGCTAAATTCGCTGATTCTGAATACAAACAGGTATGTGCTTACTATCGCTACTTGTGTATTCTTTTTTATGTTTATTAGGCAAGCATTTTACCACTATCTCACCTGATTGAAAGCGTCGATGTGGCCGAAGATGTAGCATGCCTGCCTAGAAAGAATTCAACTCTTGACTTTTTGGATTCATGGATGTACTTATGTCATCAATTTGAATTTGCTTAGTTACTAAAACTGCACCAAATGCTTAAAAAAAGTTATCTTCAGATTTTCAGTTGTAGTATTCTGGAGCGTCCTCTACCGAGTTTTCCGTTAATTACCGGCCATAGTATCGCATGGACCTTGGTCAGTAATTAAGTTTAAGTTTGTGAAGATACCATGTGTAATGTTACAGTGATTTTTTACTTTTGTTATGTTTACAGGTGGTTGCATATATGAACTCGTCCATATTCGAAAACAAGGTAAAATGCATGGAGAGTATGAGAGGCACTGCATGTTCACTTCGATCGACTCAAAATCTAACAAGGTAATTCATTCAATAATTTAGTAAATCATTGGTTTGAATTGTTATGTTATTAAGTAACAAAAAAAATCAAAATATCAAATCTCAAAATAAATAAAATTTATAATTAATAATATTTGTATAGCTTTACGTTTATTATTGATGCCGATTTAAGTTTTTTACAAAGAATATTTTAAAGTGTACATTTTATTGTAGCCATGACAGAAAAGCACTATTCACAAACGAGCGCTTCAAGGATCTCGACGAGGTTGAAATTGCGAACACCCGAGTGGAAAAAGAGAGTTTCCTGCATTTAGCTATGAGGTAATACGATGTTTTATCTCAACATTAAGTAATTTTTTAATCTAAGCTAGCTCAGTGTCCTCATTAATAGTCAAAGATTTTAAAACCAGTTCATAAATAAAAGCGGGAGTAAATGACGAAGGAAAGGGGATAAATGTATTCTTGTAATCGGGCCGATGCGACGATTGTCAGCGTCAATTATAAAACTACCATTCCTTACTGCTGAATTGATGCTTCAAAAGACATGTTGTTTTCGTGAGGGGGAAAAGGTATTAGCTGTCAACTGGTTATTTTGTTTGTTGTGATAGTGAAGGCAGCCCTCGAACGGGCGGTCGCGATGCTGAATCCTACTTGAGTACGTACTAGGTGTAGGTTACATAATGGTGAAATCCATGATGGTAAAGCAATGCCCGTGGCTAGGTACCACCGTACCATAATAGAGTCGCCACCCCCAAGTAAAAAAAAGTCACCAAACGATAATGGTGTCGGGCTGTAGACAGATAACCTTGAGAGCCGATCTGACTCAAGGCCGTACTAGAGGTAACATTAGACCTGGTCCGATACACATAAAAAAATATGACAGTCTGATGATGTAAATGTCTTTGAGCTTAGTGTGGGGCTGTAATTGTTAATGCGTTTGTTTGTTTGTACCTATCTCTTTTTTCCAGGTATTATCTCCTATCCCTAAAAGAGTGCGAAGAGAATAACCTGTCGGTATTCAGAGTCGTATCCTTGTGGGTAAACAATCCTGGCTTCGAATTTGAAGAATCGGATGCATTTGAGCAACTCATACATGAAATTCCGTCCAGGAAGTTTATAACTGTACTGCCTCAATTGGCTCCGAGACTTACCACCGAAGACAATGCGTTTGCTAAAAATTTGAGGAAAATCATAAGTGAGTTTATTGATTACTTGTTTTTATTTCTCAATTTTTTTTACCCGTTATTAATTTTTTTTATCCAGTTTGTTATGTCGATCCTTAGTTAAGTGGCGAATAAATATATGATAAGAAAATAATGATATAATAAACGGTTCTAATTGAAAGTGTGGTGTTGAAATTTACACGGGCTCAAAAAGGACCAAATGTATGTAACTTTTCAAGATAAGAAAAATCCTCCGACCGTATTGACAACGGAGTTTCGCAACCTGTTGCCAAAAAATAAGCGCCTTTCTTGACATTTTAAACGACCTTATACCATCTTAGAAAATATAAATAATTTAATATAGTAGAAGTCACATCTTTGTTACTAATATTTAAATACACTCCGAAATACAGGTTTCAAAACGCGCATGCTGCACGATCAATCGAGACACTTCTTACAGTATAATAGCAATGTTTTTCATTTCTACAGAGAGATGTGCAATTGAGCACCCTCACCACACTCTACCCATCCTTTTCGCTCTTAAGAATTCTGATAAGGATAAAGTGATAACGAACGCCGGCCGGCTAGGTGCTACACCTAAAACTGGCAAGTCTAGCCATCAAGAACCTAGGACGGTGGCGGCAGAGGCACTGGTGAAAGAATTGAGCAGTGTGAGCAGAGAGATGGCGCAAATTGTGGCCCAAATGGAGTTGATTTGTGATGGTAAGCAAAAAAATTATAGAATGGTATACGTTATTGACATGTCAAATTTTTATTCAGTTTTGTGCTTTAAACACTGTTACTTTCTATCTTCTTCTCTGGAAATATGTATTTTCTATAGTGACTTTGAAGAGACAAATTTTGAATAAGGTTTGCATCACGGCTTATCCTCGGGTCAAGAATGTGACTGCACATGTTTTTTTAGTGGGTTCGAGGCTCACACACCCCTTTCCTTCTCCACTGTGAATTGTCCGTGTTTATTTAGTCTCAAAGATAATTCATAATTTCAGCCACAATAAGCTTCGCAAACTTCAAGCCCAAAGCTAAAGATAGCAAGCAAAAGATTCCAGCAGCGGAACAAATAACTAAACTGAAGAACCTGGATGCGATACCAATACCAACAGTGACGATACCTATCAGCAATGACTGCAAATATACAGACTTTCCTAGTAAGTATAATAATTAATATCATCGTGATGGCCAAGAATTCGCCATAGGTTAGTCTGATTCTTTTAGAGGCCTAGTAAGTTAGTTATTTATTTCATAAAACCTGTCCTAGTCACCAGTCTCAGTTGAAGTCAAGTAAGATAGTCATGATTCAGTCACAGTCAAGTCATGCCCTAGTAAATGGTAGAAACGTTACTAAAACTTCTTTCATCAACTTTTGACAAATGATTTGCCTAATCTCATACACGTTTAAGAATCATTTACGGTTCATAATTAATCATTATTACACGTGAACACTCGAAGAATCACAAGTTTTGGTAAAGCACAAAATCGACAACGACATTGTTTTCACGTTCGCGCCGAAGCAAGCATGTGACATCTTCGGTCGCATCATTACCTATTATTTATTTAAGCTGTGCAACAAATTCTTAAACTATTGCTTTACATGTGAGTTTGATTAATTCAACGATGTTTATCTATTTTAGGACTCAACGGTTTCGATAACTATTTCGAACTGGTGGGAGGAATCAACTGTCCCAAGAAAGTATTCTGCACGGATTCGACTGGATATAAGCGAATTTTGCTTATAAAGGTATTTAATTCTTATTTCGTCTTAAATAACATATTTTGAGATTCACTGTACCAGCTGTATAGCTAGTCTAAAAGACCTTTAATGGTAAAGGCCTTTTAGACTGGCTATTGGTTAGATAAGAGAATGATATCCTTTAAATGTGTGTAGATTGATTTCGAAATGATTTTAATTTGTTCGGAATTAATTACGATCGCTTGGGAGCAACGAAAATAAAATGGACAGTATTGGCTATCATATATAATTCGGATCATTAAAAGGTCAGGTCATTTACATGTGTTGGTTTTTTTTAGGGAGAAGACGATATGCGGCAAGACGCCGTTATGCAACAAGTGTTCAATATCGTCAACACTTTACTGGAAAAGGATCCTATCACTAGCCGGAATAAATTACTCATTCGCACTTATAAGGTAATACGCTCAAAATTGGGTGCATCTCATTTTAGCTATCATATTGCTTCTGTGATGTCTCGATATCTTCGCCACTCGCTGATTGATTTCAATTATTCTCTTTTAAAACACATTAATCAAAGAACCGTCCGTGTTCCTCTAGAATAGTGTAGTGGGGCGTGTCTTCTTGAATTGCACGATATATATCAGCATTAATGTTTGTATTAATGTTTTTTAGGGTTCCGTACCCAAACGGTAAAAACGGGACCCTATTACTGAGACTTCGCTGTCCGTCCGTCCGTCCGTCTGTCACCAGGCTGTATCTCAAGAACGGTGATATTATCAGTAACATAATTATTTGACGTATAGTTGTGCTTGTGATACCAGGTGGTCCCGATGTCGAAGCAATCCGGCGTGTTAGAGTGGTGCGTGGGCACGCTGCCTATTGGTGCTTATTTAGTTGGCTCGGCCACTAGCCCCGGCGCGCACTCGCGGTATAGACCACAGGTGAGATTATTCATAATCTATCATTCTTCTACAATATTTAAATATCAGACACTAGTTGTGCCCCGCGGCTTCGCCCGCATTACACACGTTTAATCCCGGGTATATTTTAACCTATGTATATTCAAAATTTCATTCAATTCTGTTCAGCCGTGATGAGAAAAAATATTTGCACAGTAATAAATAAATACAACAGTAATAGTGTGATTTACACCCGTGCTACAACTCTGTACAGATGTCACAAATTTGTAGCTTCAAGAGCATTTGCTGTATGGTCTATTATAATATATTTTAACTGTTGTTTGCTTTGATCCGTGTCATGACTGGTTGGCTCCAAACACCAATAGAAGTCCAGCGCTTGGTACACCAGCTGAGTTGCAGCTGCTTTATGACATTAACTTTTATAAATTACCCATTATATTTTAAATATTTATTTGCAATTATTGTTGCATCCATTTTATTATTTTATATGTATATTCTTGCACCACAATTTGCAACAATAATAGCAATTTTTTTTTCTTTCTTTATAAAAATCAACGTCACACAAGTACAGAATCCGTAAGCACACGCTCTTTCAAATGTGTGCGTGGTAAGATTTTACTGACCGTTTATTTATGCCATAGTTGCGAATGTTTGAACTTTAAAAATAGCCCTCGACTACTCATTTCTACATGATGTTAGATATAGTAATTACGCGTTTTTTTAAGGATATAACATGCCACGTCGCTCGCAAAAAAATGCAAGACTACCACGAAGCGAGAAGAAGCAACAAAGAAAAGTTGCAAATGTTTTTGAAGCTACTGAGCCAATTTAAGCCAGTCTTTCACTATTTCTTCACTGAACATTACCTGGACCCTGTCACTTGGTACGAGAGGCGACTGGCATATACAAAGAGGTATCAGTAACATTATTATCTATACATGTACAATTGTTAACTAACTATGCCCCGTAGTTTCGCCCGCGGTAACTAGGAAATTGAGTAGTCTGATCATTGTACCTCTATATTTGTCTATGGTACAGTATCTCGTACTAGTAGATCACCACGCCACAGGCCTTGAGCCTAGTGGACGCCGTAATTTTTTTTTGCGCGTATGTCCTGTATTTTCACTTGAGCACTATCATTTGACTACTATCTCACCTGATGGAAAGTG
The DNA here is from genome assembly GCA_948107665.1 of Lomographa bimaculata. Lineage (NCBI taxonomy): Eukaryota > Metazoa > Arthropoda > Insecta > Lepidoptera > Geometridae > Lomographa > Lomographa bimaculata. The sequence continues at coordinate 11,176,738 of OX403587.1, read as the reverse complement.
ATGATGCGGCCGAAGATGTAGCATGCTTGCCTAAAAAATTACATATTCTATTCTCTTTATCCGGAGAACAAAGACGCAGGTAATGAATTCCACTCTTTCGCAGTACCTATAGAGTTATAGACGATAAACATAGAAGCGATATGCTTAGAGCGAACTGGAGGCTTGTTGACCAAACTACACAATAACTAGCTCACCCAACTACGGGCAGTTCAAATAATTAATTTGGATTATTTTAATTTCCAGTGTGGCTACGTCGTCTATGGTTGGTTACATCATTGGATTAGGAGACAGACATGTCCAAAATATTCTCGTGGACAAGAGCTCTGCAGAAGTTATACATATTGATTTCGGTAAGTTATAGTACACATCCAATATTTTATAATACAAAAGATTGGAAAATGTATTTACTTATTCACTAAATAAATATTTATGTCCTGAGTTTTAATAACCTTGAGAAGTAGTGATATTGGTAAATAAAGTCTTGGATCTAGCGGATAATGAAACATACAGTTTCGATTCCTGTTAGATTTCCCACTCCCCCAAATGATGTGTTTCTTGTATTGAGTGTATTTATGTGCCTGTGTGTGTGTGTTTGTGTGTGTCGGGGAGGGGGGGGGGGGGTATGAATGTATTCAACTGGGGCCTTGAGGTATAAGCTTTAATGTTTACGCTATCATAAATGCTTACCACCTTCTCTCGAGTACTAATGTACCTCGCGGCTTCGCCCGTGTAAATTAAGTTAATAAGTTACTTCTGTGTTATGGTCATTCGAATTTTGAATAGGCGCGCCGTAACGGCTGGAGGTATTTGAATCTCAAATACATTCAGCCGTTACGGCATGAAGAGAAAACAAACATACTAACAGATCTAACACCCATTTTCGCATTTATAATATTAGTGTGATGTTTGTTTTTAGGTATTGCATTCGACCAAGGCAAGACACTACACACACCAGAAACAGTGCCGTTCCGTTTGACGCAGGATATGATCGCTGGTTTTGGATCTAGCGGCGTAGAGGGAATTTTTAGAGGGTAAATTAACATTAATTACACCTAGCGAAAACAGATTGAAGTTTAAGCCTCCATTACTCTTTTTTTTATTCCGTACTAGTCCTGCCCCGCGGCTTCGCTCGCGTTTATTACGTTAAAAAGTAGCCTTTGTGTTATTCCGGTACCTAAACTATATACATTCCAAATTTCATCATAATCAGTTAATTCGTTACGGAGATACGTGGTAACAAACATTAACACACACACACACACACACAAAGTTTCGCATTCTTAATATTAGTAGGATAGGCAAGGGTACGACCACTATCTTATAAAATTTATTATTTTATTTATGATTGCTACGATACTATATCGATCGATATTATCATTCAGTTACGCATAACACTTAATGTTGCCTATACACGAGCCTAATGTATAATTTTCAGATGCTGCGAGAAGACGATGCAGTTACTGCGCGACAATTCAGAGACGCTGCTGACCATTCTGGAAGTATTGCTGTGCGATCCACTGTGCAGTTGGACTGTTAGCACTGCGCAACAAAACGTGAACAGGGATGTAACCGTGCAGGGTAAGTGAGACCATACTTTGTACCACAGTATTACAATTCTCTTCTTTTCTCTACACTGGGTTGGCATACAACGATTGGCCGATGCGACAATATGTACAAATCCATATGCATTAAATGATTTCTGTTAGATATGAAGGAAACACCATCAATTAATTAATAAAGAATTTAATTCAATATCCTAAAAACTATGTACAATGACCACTGATAAGTGGTGGAAGCGCATGCGACCACAGACTATAATAATATTAGAAGGAATAATGTTCCAGTTCGCACAATTTCTTTATTGTGAGGTAATTAATACAAAACTAGGGTATATTTTTATGTTTATAATTACAACTATTGTTACTCACATGTAGAATTGTAGATAAAAAGTGATGCACATATATGGCTAGTTTTATGAACTACATACCTTCTTAAATAACTAGAACAATATTTATTACTTGACAGTGGCTAAATGCACAAATTTGGCGAAATAAAACAATTGAAACCGGCCTTAACCCCGTGACTGTTTCCAGACTGTAGGCTGTAAAGGCCACACAGGTTATATACGGTTCGAAGAACCGTAGGTTTGTTTCCTAACTCGATGGTTCGAACAGATCGGCGTGCGGGGACGCGGGTCTCGCTGTAAGAGAGGCGACCGCGCCTTTGAACTCGCACGGCACTCGTCACTACTACGTTACGTTTTTTTTTCTTTTAATTTTGGCTTCGCAATCTTGTGCATTTAGCCAGTGTCAAGCAATAAAATATATCAAGTTTATTTCATAAAGTCCTAGTCACATGTCAAAGTCAAGTAAAAGGGTCAAGGTTCAGTCATAGTCAAGTCATGCCCTAGTAAAGTGGTAGAAACTTTACCAGATCTTCTATTGGAGTTTTGGGCAGAAGGCGAAAATAACTTTTTTCAACTTTGTATGATTTCCCTACACTTATGCACGTATACGAAGTATTAACGTTAAAAATAATAATAATAATAAAAAAACACCATTATTACACATTAACATTAGAAGAATCACAGGTTTTGGAAAATTATACAAAATCAACAACGCCACTTTTTCACTTTCGCGGCAAAACCCCTTGGTTACGTGTACTCGTGCCAGCTGACTTGTAAGTATTTTGCAGGCACATCCGGGTGCAACAGCGGTCTGGCGGAGCGCGCGCTGCTGGCGGTGGGCAGCAAGCTCAGCGGCACGGAGGGCGGCGCGGCGGGCGGCGTGGCCGTGCGCGGACAGGTCGCGCGCCTGCTCGCCGCCGCCGCCGACCCCGCCAACCTCTGCCGGCTGTTCCCCGGCTGGCAGCCGCACCTCTAGTATATGACTAGTGTAGGTACAATTGTTACCTGACAACCCTGATAATGGCAAACAAAACCTGCCAACCTCTGCCGACTGTTCCCCGGCTGGCAGTCGCACCTGTAGCGTACCACCTTTATATGACAGTGTCGTTACATTTCTTACCTGACAATTTTTTTTTTGTGAGGGGGAAAATACCTACCACTTCCCTTCCTTCCCATGGGTGAAGGAATGGGGTGTGTGGGGCTATAACCCACTAAAAACTCCCCGTGAGCAGCCCCTCGCCGAGGTGGGGCTAGATAGGGAAGCGCTAGCAGTCACTATCTTGCCCTGGGTTAGGCCCGGATACAAATTAGGCCCCTGCACCCGTGGAGGGGTGACCTGGCTCACTAAGGCCAATCCTCAAACGTGTGGGGCCGTGCAAGTTGGTGGAGACAAGTGGAGATTCATACAGGGATGTTTCGACACGTAGCTTGCAAAGAAAATCATTATGTTTGCACGTTACGTGCCAAAACGTCCTTGTATGAATGTATGTCTGACTAATGAAGTTAAACTTTTTAAGGGAGGGCCTTAACTTGTGACTAAAAATGGTATGGGTAGGGTAAACACTGTGATGAATAATTAAAATGTTTCCCTGTAGTAAATAAGTTTTACTTCTATCGTTTGTTTTTACGACATACCCTGTTTTTTCATCGTAAGTTTTAGTGATACTGGTAAGTGCACGAAGTCACAAACTATGCGACGCCAAGGCCCTTTTTTTTCTGTTCTTTGATCACCGACCCCACCAATATAATGCCACGACTGTTCCTAGACTGGCAACACACATGAGATATTTCACCGCGGAGCTTTAAGAGCCTGCATTCCAGTTTTCCGAGAAATGACTGAAGCTTCCACATGTGTAACACATGGAAGATCGACTTTAAGTTCTGGATGGTAGGAGTTATTTTGTAAGCTTTTGGAAAGTTGTTTTGACTGGAGTCAAGCAACAATTGTGACATGGCAAAGCTAATTTGTAACGTGGCCGAGTTATTTTGTAAGTGGGTATTATTTTTTTGTAACGTGACTGTTAACCTGTCAATATTATTTGAATTGTAGAGATTGTTCAGTCTATTGAAATTAAACACCTCCACAAATAATTTTATACATTAATATTATATAAAAGATTTTGTCTGCGATTTCTGCGAAATAATCGCAAAATAAAGACAGTATCGCCCAAAGAGCAAATTCTACGTCTATTCCATGTGACTGTAATTTTAATTTCTTTACATTTATTGTACCTGAAACTATAGTTTACTCGCTAAGCGGGGGTATAGTTTTAAAACTGCTAGAAAGCCATAATTAGAATAAATTTGCGATTGTGTTGTAAAAAAAATGTGATATGAGTAGTTGACGTCGATGTAGTGTCAAGACGTAAATATTTTAGAAAATTGTAATTTTATAACCTTATTGTACCCAGTGTGATTGTGATATGAAAATAAATGAAAGCTGATTTTTTAAACAGTTCGTTTTATTAAATTTGTCGCCTATTTGTCGTTTCTTTCCTTGTCGCCTTTATACATAGAAACTAGTATTGAGAATAATAATTTAAATAAATCCGATTAAAAGGACAATTACCAGTTTTATTAAGGATGCTTTGCATTTAATGGCTTAGCTAATTATTTTTAATTACAAAGAAAAACCGCGGCGCCGCGTCTGAGAAAAAACAAAATACAAGTCACAATAACTTGATATTGTATTGTAACTGGTATACCTGGGAGTCTTCAAGTCAAGAGTGAATAGGTACCTTCTAGGCAAGTATGCTACATCTTTGGTCGCATCGTCGCTTTCCATCAGGTGATATTGTGGTCAAACGATTGCCTATCGTACATTTTTTTTTTCCTAAGTGTCGTAATCTGAAAACGCTAAAAGAACTACATAAGGCTACTAATACTACTATAAGGCTTGACGAATTTTAACATTTATGTGCTGTTAGATTCATTTCAATGTAGGGAGTAATAGTATTATGTGGTCTTAATTGTGACGTATCTAAATATTTAGATTTGTAAAGATACCTTTTTAGTAGTAGGTAAGTTTGTCATGTGACATAAAAAAAACATAAACGCTTTCACACTCACAGCCCCACACTAAGTTTGATGACTTGTGTCGTGGGTGCCGGAAACATTCACATCACATACCTATACAATCACAACCAGAACCAGACACACAAATATTCCTTGGGGAGAAAACTCGTGTTTCCGCCGGGAATCGAACCCGATACCCCTGCTTAGAAGGCGGACGCCCACTCAACTTAGCCAACGGGCAGTTCAATGAGTGACAATGGAGTTATGAATATAAAATATAAGTATTTATATTTTAATAATATTGGTTGTAAACCACTGTACATAACTACAAATAGATAAACTTAAGATTATTGACCAATATATTAAATTCACAGAGGCAGCACATAATACACATTCCAATGCACACCAAATCGTTTTTGGATAAATCTTTTGGAGTTATGGCTGTCCGGCTTTGGAATGAGCTTCCACCTAACATCAAAAATTCTCCTTCCAAAGAAGTTTTTAAAAAGCTAGTAAAGGCCCATTACTTAAAGGTTTCGTCACGCGCTGAGTGACTGTCCTATACGACTAGATTTATCTATATATAAATTATCACTTATTTTTTTCTTTTCTTTTCATTATTTCGTCGCTTATATTTTATTTTATTTGTATATTTATTTTTATTATATAGTTATTTGATATGTATTATATATTTTATTAAATTATAAGTACCGATATATATGTAAGATAGCACGCGAGTTGAATGCAGAGCTTAAGAATGCGGTAGTGCTGTGACCTAATTATAATTATTGAAGACCACAATGAGTAATGAATGTCGATAAATTTAAACAATGTTATAAGTTTAATTTTATTTTTTACACTAGGTTAACATGATGAAAAAAAAAAACAATATCATAATTATCACACGTTTTTAATAATCATTTCACAAAACGGAATAAAAATTTTTTTTAACCTCAATGACGAATCGATCTATGGTATCTTCAATTAATCCATCTCTTTGCCAATAATTTTCTTCTAAAATTAAGACGTGATCATCGAAGCCACGCCAATCTTCCTCTGTAACCTGAGAAACCGCCAGCCTTTTTTTGTAACGGAACTTGATGGACTCGGATCAGTCATTATTAAAATAAAAAAAATTACACGGGAACTTCAGTATTAACACAATAACACGGCAAACGTACGATAGTTGACACGGATGGCACAGCACTACACTGCAGGCGCGTGAGGTTGGTCGTGCGGAAAGCGGGGGGAGATGCTCCCGCTCTTTACCTCAGACCCCGACTACATTCAACTCGCGCGCTATCTGTCATAATCATGAATGTATATTTATTATTTTAACTAATCATCTAACTTTCTTTTGTCTCTCTCCCTCTCTATACCTTTTTGATGCACGCCTACACCCCTCTTCTCGTCTATCTGTGTGGTCGACTGGTAGAGAATGCCCCTAGCATTAAGTCCACCTTTTGTACTTTTTGTGTGTAAAGAATTAAATAATAATAATGTACTTTGTCGGGCCGTGGCAGTAGGTAACTACCACAAAGTATATTGCCTGCGACTGTATTTGATATTGATCTACAAAATATCAAGCCAAATAACTTCTTCTTAATATTTTTTTAATGGCTAATTTACCATTTAATTAACTAGTTCCATGATGATGAATATATACATAGAACTTATTGCATCAAGCAACATTGATAATTATTGGGAATATTAATAGGGGAATCCCGATTGTTAAAGTTGCAGAGATCACAACCACTCTCTAACACCTAATGAAAATGATAATAAATATCTCTACCTATCTTCAAAATTACTGATAAATCGGTTCGGTAGTTTACCATTTAATTCGTTCTTTGATCAATATACACAAAACGTATAACTAATACATGCAAATGTATAGATAACTAGCTGCGCCCCGCTGGTTTTAACCGCGTAAGTCTCGGACCCGCGGGAATTCCTGGATAAATTTTCTTTCTTAAGAACCTTCTCCTGGCAATTATTATCAAAAAAAAATATTTGCGGAATTGTATCATCCGTTCATGTGTGATGTGATGACCAAGGGAAATAGGGCAAAATGCATATAATATATATATAAATATAGATTATTGGGAAGATTATTAGGGGAACCCCGATTGTTAAAGTCGCTATTATTTATCATTTGTTTCATGAATGTGTGTATCGATCAAGTTACTAACTCAATGTTGTAGTTATTCAATATTACATATCAAAATTCAAGACTTGGTATTTTTCTTTTTAGTTTTTATTTAAAGTTAATTTTATAAGCTGTTGAACTCATCCATTTATAATTTTCACCAACTTTATATCTCTATATGAGTAACGAACGCCTAAAAATGATTTTTTGTTTTATTTTTGGCTTCGCAATCTTGTGCATTTAGTTAGCGTCAAGTAGATAGATAGATAACGCTTTATTGTCACACCTTACATAAATCACTTACAAAACATTTTAAAACTTACATAAAGTGTACAATCGGCGGTATTATCGCTAAAAGCGATCTCTTCCAGACAACCTTTGGATGGAGAAGATTTTAATCATTCGGTGAAACGGGGGAGTAAATACAAGTTATGAGAAAATAAAATATAGGTATATTATGGTATATTTAGGGAAGGTATATTTAAGTAATAATTATATGTCAAGTATGTTTTATATTTAAAGTCCTATGTAAGTCACAGTCAAAGTCAAGTAAAAGAGTCAAGGTCCAGTCATCATCAAGTTATGCCCTAGTAAAGTGGTAGTAACTTTACTAGAACTTCTATTGGAGTTTTGGAGCGAAGGCCAATATCACGTTTTTCAACTTTGTATGATTTGAAGTTCGTCCTTTCAGACAGATACTAAAGAGTGAGGCATCCAAAAACGTAATTTTGTTTCCTTTCTCGATGGAGGCATCCATTACATTATCTTTGTTTTTGCTTGCGTCACTGTCACAAATCAAGCTTTTCATACGTTGCCATGGCGACCAAAACCAAAACAAATGGCTTCTTCGTCGAATACATTGCTTTAAATTCTATCTTTTAATTTCCAAAGAAAGAAATTAACCAGTTTAATATATTCATGAGGGGCTCATCTCATGGCAGAACTGCACATACTAGGGCAGATACAAGGTGCTGCAAACTTCCAGGACAACTCTTCCTTGTGTTGCCGATATTCTTTTCAGCACGGTAAGTGTTAATTGTAAGCATTATAATCAAAAGTAATATCAATGCACCTTATTAACACGTGTATCCAGCATGACTCTAAATTACAGGGCCAAACTGGACTATTATATCTGGATGTCCAGAAGGACAAACTGTAGTTGGTAAACCTGACTACAATAAATCAATAATTTGGGCACAGCCACTGGACTTACATCTAATCACCAGAGGTATTCAAGGTAATAAAAGATATGTTACTTGTCATATTTGTCTATTTTAAATGGGTAAAGCTGTTTCTTTTATTTGATACCTTTTTTGATTAAACAGGTATCTGTGTGTATGTTTATTTGATTCCGAACAAATTCAATGATACTTACTTAGAAAATTGGTCTATTTGATTAAACAGATCAACAGTATTGTTGTACTTAATACTTTACTGTAGTCATGTAAAAATGGCTTGTAATTAAAAATAATTGAATTAAATATTTTTTGTAGGATGGCCAAAATTAATTCTGCAAGTAAACTGCCTTGATGCGATAGGGCGTTCCTGGGCAGTGGGATATGGATGCTGCAATATCCCTTCTGTACCTGGTTTTCATTCGCTCCAAGTGCCTTGTTGGACTCCCACAGCTACAACATTGACTGATAGATTACGGCAATACTTCCTTGGTGGATCCCATCAGCTCATGCAGAGTGATATTGTTAGTTTAGGGGCAGATAGGTGAGACTGATAATACTTTTTATTCTATGTCTTTAAAGTATTTCTAAACTTCCCGTATCATTTATGATGGTATCTAATCAGGGGTAATCATACTGTTTCTGTTGAAAGTCACACATTCATAGTCTTACTTGGTAACCCTTAGCTCAGGTCGCCAAGATACACACCTAGCCTTGTTTGGGAGTAACAACTAATCAATTTATTTTAACATTTTGTAATATGTAGTGATTAATATTAGGGAATTTCATATATAAACATTAAGTTACTTATATGTTCTACTGCATTGTACAGGTAAAGGCAAACAATATGAAGGTCTTAACATTATTTGCTGTTACAGATACAAACTAAGGACTCAATCTAAGGGTATTATTATAGTACAAATTGATATTATTTTAAGGAACTTCAGCCAGTTTGGTGTAGAATATAAGTGAAAGATGAAGATAGTCACATATTTGGGGTTCACCTTGTTGTCTATATTCATTCAGTTTAGTGTAATGGATTTTATTCAAGGGATGCTAAAGTTCGATGAGAAACCAATTGATTTAAAAGGGACTAGTCAGAGGAGACAACTCAGAGACATACTTAAAGATATAAACTATAAGCCCCATGCGCTTTACTACCGCACACAAAATGTCAAGAATGGTATTAAAAAGTATTCCCCTGCGAAGTTCTTTAGTAACAGTAGTCTGACAGAACTGTTTGTGACACCAGATATTACAACTACAGTATTTGATATTTTGTATGATGATAACACTACGGCTACTGAGGAAACATACACAACTGAATCTCTGTACACTGGCACCGATATTGATAACGTTACTGAGATAACATTTTATGAGAATAGTAATAAGACTATGACTAAAGCTGACGGTGTACCAAAGAAAAGTGAGACAAAAGACTGTAGTTGCAATATTTTAGTAAGTTTGGAAGACAATCAAATGTATCATTGATAATTTTATTACTCTCATATTTTTAGATTTTATGGTCATTTTTGTTTCCAGGTTACAGTATGTGACATTAACTGTTGCTGTGATGATGACTGTTTGGAATCTGAAAAAGAACTGTTTCCAAATTGTGTCACAAATAAAAGTGTAACTAATAATGAAAATGATGTTTGCCTCTCGCAGTTAGCATACTTTGGATATGGGAATGGATTATTTTGTTTTGTGAAAACAAATTTACCTATTAAAAGAATCATAGTTTACCAGAAGGTAACAAGATATTACGACTTATTAGATTAGACGACCCAGTTGGCGTGGTGGGAAAGTTTCTGCCCTCTGCGCCGTGGGTTCTGGGTTCATTCCCGGCAGGAGCACAATTTTCCTCCCTAAGGGAGATTTGTGTTTCTGGTTCTGGATGTGATTATGTGTGATATGTAAATGTTTCCGGCACCCACGATACAAGTATTTGAACTTAATGTGGGGCTGTGAGTGCGAATGCGTTTGTTTATTATATAGGGTGAAAATGAAGGGCCAACTGCCTTTAATTTTCTCTCTAGTCTAATAAAAGCTAATTTTACTTGAAGGAAACCTATCAATTTTGTATTATAACTATCTATCTATATATTGTTACAAATAAAAATCTATTGTGGCATGTATTCAATCACGGCTGCCGTAAAGGAAATTTGACCGATCATTGACATCAAAAATGTGGAAACTGACATCACAAATATTTTTTTGCCAATAGCATGTTTTTAATCACTCACGCCCACAGCCTTACGTTTGTGACTTATGTAGTGGGTGCCAGAAACATTCACACACAATTACACCCGGAACTAGATTTTTTTTGAATTTATAATGAATTTTTTTACACATTAAAATTCCTAATTAAAATAAGATATTTAAATAAGATATTTAAATAATATTTAAATAAGATAATGTTCTATAGCTTTACGAATATTTATACTTAACCTATTTTTAAATCTCATGCATATTCTCTATTAAGAATAACCAAATCTGCCTGTTAGCTTCGCTCGCTATAATCAGTTTTTTTGCCTCATCTGGGAATAGAATGTAAGAATTGGTTCTAACTTGAGAACTCTAGAAATAACAAAAATAGCTAAAGTATGACGATGAGTAATTATATAGCACCAAGCTACAGAGATACTGTCTATACTAAGCCTAAAAATATCTTTAGATAATAACTTCTTTTATCAATATAAAAGCTAATTTCCTTCTACAGACCTTTTATTTCCACATACAATTTATTTAAATACTGACATGATTCACTTTTATCATTTCAGACTTATCAAGCACCTACAAAACCATTTTTGACATGGAAGAGTAATGAGAAATCTAAAAATTTATATGAATATTCTAATACAATATACAAGTATGGAGATCCTGTATGGCTATTGAAAAATACCTCCATGTATCATTCTGGTATTGTTGCTGCATCACTGAATTAAAATCAGTTGTGCTTCCAATATGAACAGTATGATAGTATATTTTTTTTCAGATTTGCCTTTACCAACAGTAAACAATTATTGTTCTGGCAGAAAAGCTATACAATTTCTAAAGAATGAAAAATACAGATGTAATGTAAAAATTCAAGACCTGGAAATGCTGCATATTACAAAGAGTTTGGAGGAAGTAACAGTCATTAGTGCGACACCACACTCTATGAATACTTCAGTTTTGGTACTATTATCTCAATTAAAATTAAATTTAAATGCGTTCAACTCCAACAGATTAGATAATACGATTTTGCTTTCAGAATTGCACTAGTCTTCACTGTGTGAATTGGACAGTGTTTATTTGCAAGAAATTAGTTTGTACTAACTATAGTCAAAGTTTACATGAGCCCACATGCACGGAGAGCATCTGTACGAACATAGCACTAAAAATAGAATATATCTTCAATTACTATGACTCGAAAGTAGTAAGCGCCACTATAAAATTTCACGTGGTTAACATGAGCATGGCTTTACCATTTATGTCGCAAGAAGTTGAAGTGAAATTTGTTTTAACAAACAAATCTTTGGATAATGTACTAAAAATAAGCGGCAATCCTGGATACATAGAAGGATTGCCTGTTATAGTGTCAGATGCAGAAAAAAATTACACAGATACATTTTTCAACTACTCGATGCCAGTAAAAAGAAGATTACTAGTGCCCGAAAATAGCAACGGAGTATGTACGTCATCTAATAGTTCAGATAACTTTCTTCTGTTTGGAAGAAACAGAAGGATCAAATGTCGCTACAATCACATGCATATAGATCGCAGCAATGCTACTGAAGAATGTAAAAACATTCAGAATAACATTCACAGGTTGATAAGTCAGAATAAAATATTAGTATCACCTCTAGGCAACCCTCAGCAGCTGAGAGATACTGATTGGGTGCCAGTAGAGAAGATGTTATTTGAGGGATCGCTTTACGGAAGAGTAAAAGATACCTCTTCCAAGATTATTTGTTTTAACCTGGTTACAAGATACGCGATGGTATTCAGCTTTGCTCTAATTAATGGACATAATAGGATTATGTCTTGTAGATATGTGACTACTGCAAGGAACGTAACTTTTAACTCGGATGACGCATCAACTGTTATTACTATTGATATAAGCTTCGTCGATGTTGAACAACCCAGCGTTTTAGAATATGCAACTGGCCAACCTAGTCTCAACATTCATATACCGGATGATTTTTTCTATCCATTGCGTTCAAGTGAGTCACGCATCGAATCTAATGTGTTTAACCTAATAATATACTTTATCACCATTGTTTCCTGCAAATAAAATAACTTTTTGTAAATAACTAATATTTTTTATTTTCCTTCAAATCATTTAAATACTTTAAATTTAGTTACTTCTATCACTTCTAACTTGGCATCCCTTCAAGGACATTACGATCTTGAGTCCTGTAAATAAAACTCATATAAGGGAAATATAATGTAATCTTAATATATATATTTTACAAGATATTCAATCTGCTTTTAATAGGTAATAAAACATACTGTTACAGAATAAAATTTTAATACATCTGCTTCAGGACAAGACAAACTATCATAAAACATAACGCACGGCACCAACTAGAGCTACTATGGTATTTACATTTTTTTTTACATGAGATGACAAATTCAGAATAGATTATAATATTATAGGTCTGGTGTCACTTGCAGCATTAATTGATTGAGTATACAGGTAAAATATGGCGCCTGGCATTCAACTATGAGTTGACGCATACATACCATCCCGGTACCCGATCGGCATCACCTCGCCGCACAATTTTACTAGCTTGTAACGACAATGTTTCCACTCTTTACAAGCAAGCAAAGGCGAGGCAATTTAGATTATAAGAAATATCCTGCTACCACGCCACGGTGCGATATGTGTGCGTCAACCTTGGTTTTTCGACCTGTGTTTGCATTTGCATAACGTTTTGTGTTCATAACTTTTGTCCCATCTATGACATTTGTTATATTTTATTTGATATTCTACTGTAGACTTACTGGATAACAATCATGACACTGTTTAAATTATTTTATTTTATAGATATTTCGGCTAGAGTCTAATAGGCATAAACTTCACCGCGAGTTTAAGCTGGCCGAACTTACCCAGCCTAGTTGAGGTGGTTTATTAGGCATCCTACTACCAACCCTACTGCCCTATCACAAAACTAAACAAGTTAAGACAGGTGGCTTCAGCCAATTTAAATAATGACCAGTCTATCTAGCTAACTGGATTCAGGAGTCAGTAATTCACACCTTGCCTATTGCCCCGCGCGTTATTTCATATTTGGGTCTTATCAGGCGTAGTGGTCGTTAAGTTTCCCTTTTAATTGTATTTATTTACTAATAAAAATTTCGCTTCGCGAGCTTTTAATTAGTCGGATTAAGTTTTGGCAAACAACTTCACGGTGGAGTTTGCGCTTCAAGGCAATTAAATATATAAAATCGGCTAAACATTATCGGTAGAAAGTAAAGTACAAAGTAACCAGTGACATCGCGACCTAAGTGGCAAGGCCGATAACTCTCATATTACAGCAACGAAGCAGCTCTTGTAACATTATCCATCGTGAAGACTTATGTCAATACTGTTACCGGATTACAGTTCGCCGGCACATTGACAATACCCTTAAACTAAAATTACATAACATTAAATATAATCTAGTAGAGAACGTAGAAGCCACGATTCATGAAAACATCGGGAGCGTTTTCTCAGATTAAACGCAAACCAACACTCGAGACAATGACCCCTGTATCAAGACGCGTCAGTTACAAGAGTCGTTTCGCCGTGATTACAGCGGATAACATGGTGCGCGGGTAAGTAGGTAGTATATAATACGAACTGAAGCCAGCGGGACGCTCTATGCGACGTAGGTGTAGACCTTGCGGTCGTCAGGTGTGCGCGCGAGGTACTCCCGCTCGATGAGGCCCTCGATCCGCTTCTTGATGACGACTGGGGAGGGAAGGAAACGCGCGCGAAGCTGCTCCGTCACCTCGGCCACTAGCAGCGTATGCTGGGAACGAAAACAATCATTACTCGATCAGCATTTCTTTTACGCCTAAGTCGGAACAACAAAACTTTTAGGGACTTGGTATGCAAAGTGTCGATAAAATGTATGGCGACTAAGGGGCTTTATATACGCAGAGGGCGCGCACCTGCGACGCTTCCCCCTGCGCGTCCGACGTTTTGTATAGGCTCTAGTGTAACAAAATATACTAAGCAGACAGAGCACGCGTATTTATACAGTGGCCGCCGCAGCGGCCGAGGCGCGCGTACAGGGTGCGCGGCGGGCACCCGCCTTGGGTGCTTTGTATATCAAGTCCCTTAGTAGATATATAACGCTTTATTGACACACCTTACATAAATAACTTAAAATAAATTATAAATTTAAGTGTACAAGCGGCGCGGCGGTCTCATCGCGATCTCTCATGGACAACCTTTAAATTTTTTTCGTGCTTTCATAATGCGAACAATAGAGACCTCAATCTGATGCTTGCGATCCTTATCTAGCACATGCACCCAATCAGCTTGACGGCTGCTTGTCCTAGCTAGCTAGACTACAATGTATCATACCGCCATTTTCTTCCGTGCCTTCATGATGCGTACAATAGCGGCCTCAATCTCATGCTTGCGATCCTCGTCCACCTTGTTGCGGGTCTCGCGCCGTTCCGGCTCAGACTCGCCCTTAGCTGCTACCGTCTGGATCTTAACTCTGCCAATGGAAACGTTTATGAGAGGAAATTAATGCCTTTTCCTTATTAATTAATAAGGATTTAACGTGTTAAAATAAAAAAAAAATCTTATTTTTAAAAGCTCATTTGTAAATGAGAAATTCTTGTAGAACTATTTTCCGATTTAATTTCAATTGTGTGTATTATGTAGGAATAATGTTATTGATATACATATCTGAGATAGTGATAATAATAATAAAATTTAAAGTTAGAGTTAAAATATCGTTGGAAAACATACCTATGTAACTTAGATGTAAAGGAGTCGTTGACAAAGAATTGGTTGGAGGGTTCGATCTCCTTAGTTTTAGGGTGCTTTATGAGCACGCGCTGCGTGGCCTTGCCCATGGCCAGAGATTGCAGCGCCCGGATTAAATCCTTTTCCGGAATATCAGTCTCGTTGAGTATTTCCTAAAAAAAAAACAAAGTACACTTCGTAAAAAAATTGAAACACCTTAAAGTTTGGTTTTGAATGAGTGTTATTTATGATTTTTTTACGCTAAAACGAAAGAAAAATAATGCCAGTTGGCATTATTATAATAGCATTATTTCTTTCTTTTGTTTTATCATTCATCGTTTGATGAACACTGATGTTTCTCGTGGGCTGTTCGCCCTTGTGACGTGACGTACCTCGTAAGTGAGCTGTTCGCCATAGTGACGTGACGTACCTCGTAAGTGAGGTGTTCGCCCTAGTGAAATGACGTACCTCGTAAGTGAGGTGTTCGCCCTAGTGACGTGCCGTACCTCGTAAGTGAGCTGTTCGCGCTTGTTGAACAGCAGCAGCACGCACATCTGGAACGTGGAGACCTGTATGATGTGTCGGCGCGGCGGCACGTGCGCGGGCGGCGAGCGCGGCGGCGACGTGCTGACGGCGCCGCGGAACGTCGCGTTCAGGTCCGCGCTGCCCAGTTGCGGCTGCAGCGACAGCTGCCGCCCCGAGTGCTTCGCTAGGTAGAAACTGTGGGAACGAACCGGTTATTGTGGCTCCGCTCTTTCGGCGTCAGTAACGATTACAGCCTTACAGCGCTATGGAAATTAAAACTATCGTGAGTATCACACATAATTTATGTTGCATACGGCTTAAAACACGTAAAAAATTACAACTACAACCGAAACTAGTCGACTACAAAGTTGAGATTTTTTACGAGTTTTAAGCCGCATACGACATAAATTAGATTATAACGCTATTGAATAAATGCCGTCGTGCATTTTGAGGCACTGTTAAGCAGAACAGCTAATTCGGCAGCCATTGCCAGTGCCAGTGCTATCGACATTAATGACAAGGAAGAATGAAAGCAAACTGCACAAGTGCTTTCTGGCGACTACATCATTGATGACATAGATAACATAGATTAAGATAATATCTGTATTAGTTATTTAAGATAGTTTAAAAAAATGAATGAAAAAATGTGCCGCCGAGTTTCTTGTCATGTTCTTCTCGAGATGGCTGTAATTTTTCTAATCTGGCAATGGAGTAATTAACTTTCATGGGTGGGTGCCTCTTCGGGGCCTATGTGAATAAACGATTTAATCTGATTTGATAGCTGACGAACTCAGAGAACAGTTGCCTAAATCTTTAAATAACGCGCAAAAATATTTTTTCTTTATGGAGTTAGGCAACTAATCATATGTTTTACTCTGAAAAATATTGCAATAGACAAACAATACAATGCAGTTTTATTAAGAATAATGAACAGTTGTCTAAAGACATCAGTTCGAGGCGAACCACTGAATTATTTTCAGTAATGTACCTTCTAAAGACATCGAAGGCGCTTCGCGGCGCCGTCGGTATATTGCATTTCGGAGTAGCACTCTGCGTTGGCCAGAAACCGGTCGTGAGCACGCGGACTGAAAGATCTACGCCGTGAAGATTTGTCTGTCAAATAGATAATTTTATTATAATACATATTATATTTGTACAGTACTTTGAGAGACAGTTTCAAGCTTACTCTAATATCACTAATAATGCTGTAAAAATTCGCCAGCAAGACATTGCCGTTCCTATATTTAGATTATAAGTAAGATATTGAAATATTCATAAAATGCAATGTAATAATTACCCCAGCGGTGAGAACATGTTCCTTGAACTCCTCCATGATGGTATTAGAGACGGTCATGTCCTTGAACATACCCTCCAACTTAGATGTGAACTGACAACCGCATTCAGTCTGAAATAACAAATTATGCATAACGTACATATAGAACGCAAAGATGAGAACAAAACAGCCGATTGTATCACTTAGCCAACACATGATAAAACAAGATCATTGATCTGATTGGTTAATTAAGGCCTGCGACTTTGATGACAAATTGTTAAATAAGTAAACCTAAGCAATACATTTAAGTACAATGTACAGATATATTCTATTTACTAGATAAATTAAAAAATGTCACATACCTAACTATTATGTAACAATTTACCGGATAAATAAGCAGGAACTTCAGGAGGTGGCGAAACATGTCCTTAGTTTATAAATTTAAAATGAAGATCCTTAATTAACTACTTATTACTAAAATATACGACGTGAATGAAATCGTTGAGAATAGTTCTATGAAGATTTACCGGTTCAAAAATAATTACAAAATATACCAACCACTACTAATAGGAATGCTACTGGTGATAAAAACACAATCCTGCTTAAAGTCTTTAAAAAATCTGCAAAATTCTTTACACGTTTCAAATTAAGTATTCGGGAATATATTGATTATTATATAATAAGCTCGACGCCCAAACTATAAGACTTTAAGCAACATTGTCCAAACAACACAATAGGACACTTACGAACGAAATGTCCTTGGTAATTGTAAAGAATTTTGCAGATTTACTGAGTACAGGACGGACGGGACGGGTGACAGGACACTAGTCAAGTATTTGGTTCTCTATTTGCGAGACGTCACCGATTATACAATGGAAGTCACGCGGCTCCACGTCCACTAACAAACCTTCTTTCTGGGAATGTTATAAGGAAAAACTGTGTCAGTAATTTGAAGAAGGAAAATTATGTTTTCACTTCAACTTTGTTAATTTGCAAGATAATTTGACTCTGAGCCATTTAGTCGCAGCGGTATCTTGCTGCACAGCACAATTCCCTTGACCTTCAGAGCGGCAAAAATATAGTAAAGCAAATATTTATGAAGTGGTTATAATGTTGTGTTAATGAATACTTTTATTTTTTACTGATTTTGAAAAAAGATTGCCTATCTAGAATAACAAAAAAAAAAAACAATGGTTGATGTGTTTGTGAAGATTAATATGTAAAGTAACCTAGGCTTCGTATGCATGTGTGCGAGCTGAGACGGATTGATTACCAACAAAAACTTGCCATTATTGCTTGACAATTTTTCTTCGTGGTTTTTCGCCACATCACACTCGTAAGTTCGCGCATACAAGATACAGGCCTAGCCTATTTTGGGCGTCCCATCTATTCAATGAATTTAACAAGTTATAATTTATAGTCATGTGATCAATGTAAAGTGAATTTCCTATTAAAATAATAAACATAATATTATTATCATATGACTGTGTAGTTTCTAGAATACATAAACGCATAAACATAAACGCTCTCACTCTAGAATACATAAACGCATAAACATAAACGCTCTCACACTCACATCCCCACACTAAGTTCGATGACTTGTGTCGTGGGTGCCGGAAACATTCACATCACACACACAATCACAACTAGAACCAGAAACACAAGTTTTCCTTGAGGAGAATACTTGTGTTCCCGCCGGGAATCGAACCTGATACCCGTGCTTAGAAGGCGAACGCTCGCCCAACTTAGCCAACGGGCAGTTCAAATACAATTTCTAAGTTTGTTAAAAAAATGACATAAATACCTTCAGTTTAGAGATCATATTCTTCTCGCTGTCATCGGATACAGATTTGTTGAGCAGAAGCCGTTTGGCGAGATGTTGCTTGTAGTATCGCTCGAATACGTCCTTCTCTTGCAGGAAACGGAATAGCACCATCGTCTTGTCCAGCACTGCTTCTATTTCTTGTTCGCTCATCTATACAAAAATATTACCATATAATAAGAAAAAAAAAGCAATAATAAATAATTACATGATCGTAGATCATAGTTGAAAAATGTGTTATGGGAGTCAAATGGAGTTGGGCGGGACACATTGCTAGGCGAAGTGACGACAGGTGGAGCAAGGTTCTAACAGAGTGGTGGCCAAGAGAAGGCAAACGCAGCGTCGGACGTCCAGCGGCAAGATGGGTTGATGATATTGTTAGCATTGCGGGTCGGACCTGGACAAGACTAGCACAGGTCCGAGGTGAATGGCAGAATATGAGAGAGGCCTATACCCAGCAGTGGGATCAAAAGGGCTGCGGATGATGATGATGATAATGATCATAGACATTTAAAAGTACTTTTCTTTACACATCTTTTAGCAGGTTAACGCATCTAATATCTATCCATTCTCAATAGAAGAAATATACATCTAAAAAGTAAAAGACACGCACACAGAGATGAAAAAATATCTAGTCAATACATTGAGGCAAAAATGCGTAGGTATGGTTTATACATCGCTATAGTAAACAAATACTCAATTGAACATTTTTATCTACACTAAAATTTATTTTTGGATCTTCCCATGAATCACTTCATTGTACGTTTTTCATTCCCAAAGCTGCATCACTTTAGTGAATATTATATTACAATTTAATTTAAATGTCTCATTTGATCAACTGCTATGGCAGGGGTATCAGATGTTTGCTGATTTAAACACAAAAATAACATA
The DNA here is from genome assembly GCA_948107665.1 of Lomographa bimaculata. Taxonomy (NCBI): domain Eukaryota; kingdom Metazoa; phylum Arthropoda; class Insecta; order Lepidoptera; family Geometridae; genus Lomographa; species Lomographa bimaculata. The sequence goes on along the minus strand of OX403587.1, from coordinate 11,157,027 downwards.
TTTGTCTTCTCAAGAGGTCGTAGTAGAAGAAGAATACTGAGGAATTAGTTTGCGGTTATAAAATATATTTTCTAAACTTACCCCCTTTTCTCCTTTCTTTAGTTTCCCGTCAATGAACAAAGATAAGAATTCAGGCGATTTATTGTTCAGGTTGAGGAAGTATTCGAAGTCTGACGCAATCATGTGCTTGAATATCTTGTCATTGTTGAACGAGTTTTGAAGGAAATGGTCGAATCTATCCTTTAAGTCGAGAAGATTCTGGAAGAACAAAACCAGGTGGTTATCTCGTTTGTTTGCATAATTGTTTTGGTTTAAAAATATTATTATTTGATGGTTTCAAGAATAGAACAGAACGTGTATATGATACATAATATAATTATCACAATAAAATTTACTGTTGCAGTCACTTAGCTCGTTAAGCCAACCTGTGCCTCTGCTTATTAGGGGTAATGTTTAAGTCTAAAAAAAAAATTAGGATGCTACATTCCCCACTACTAACTATCTTTTTGATTAACGGGGCACAGCAAACTAAAATGAGTCTTAGCCTTCGACATCAGAAGAGATACTAAGTGAAGCGGAGGGCTGCTTAACGGCAGCGCCGCTGAAAATGTACTAACAGTCAATAGTTATACTGTCTATGTTTCAAGTTGAATTACTATGCGCGCGGACATGTGTGATACTGCTCGCGTGTGTGTAGTGAACGGGAGCTGCTGCGTCGCTGAAAATGTACTACCAGTCAAAAGTTATATTGTTTACTAGCCGTGCCCCGCGGCTTTGCCCGCTATTATCAAGTCAAAAAGTAGCCTATGTGTTAATCCCAGGTATAAGCTATGTAAATTCCAAATTTAATCCAAATCCGTTCAGCCGTTAAAGCGTGAAGAGGGAAAAAACATACTTACACATTTACACACAAACTTTCGGATTTATAATATTAGTAGGATTTCAAGGGTACTAGCGATACAAACTAGTACCAATGCTATTTTTATATGCAATAATATAGATATAACATAAATGCTTTCACACTCACAGCTCCATACTAAGATAGATGACTTGTGTGTGACACACCAACTTTCGGATTATAATATTAGTAGGATAGTAGGATGTTTCGAGTTGCAGTAGTATGCGCGCGCGCATGCGTGTGACAGTGGTCGCTACCTGCACGAACGCGATGGCGTTGGTGTTGTGCGAGGTGTCGGTGACGAGCGCGCGGCCCTGCTCGCGGAGGTGCGCGGACACGGCGTCGGCCACGGTGCGCAGCCCCTCGGCCACGCGCGACAGCAGCTTGTACACGCACGCCAGCTCCGACGTGCGCGTGTGCATCAGCATGTGCACCACGCCGCTGTTCTCCATCTGCCACCAAATATTACACATATATATATATATATTATAAGTACGAATACAAATCTAGTTTAAGTATAATACATTTAAGTAATCTTAATCAATTAATTGTTTGTAACTCTCCATTGTTATTGTAAGCATACTGTTAAACGAAAGCGGCTACCTTCCACAACACAGGCTCGCCTGGTGTGGAAGTTAGAAATGAACATTTTGTTGTATCCACTTTAACTTAAGTATGGTAATAAATAAATAAAAAAAATAAAAAAATATATGAACAAACGCTTTCACACTCTCAACCCCACACTAAGTCCGATGACTTGTGTCCTGGGTGCCGGAAACATCATTCACATAACACACACAATCACACCCAGAACCAGAAACACAAACTTTCCTTGGGGTGAAAACTTGTGTTCCCGCCGGGAATCGTACCCGATACCCCTGCTTAGAAGGCGAACTCTCACCTAAGTAAGTAATGGGCAGTTAGGTACCAAACGCGACGGTAACTTTTACTATAGACATTATTTGAGCCAGTAGTGCCACAGTTTTTAGGCAAGAGATAAACATATAGACCAAAGCCACGTAGCATGATGGTAAGAGATAATGATTAAAACTCGCTTGTTTTGCTCCTCCGAGCAGTGCCACATGCGATGAGCTTCATCTGCTGCTTTATGAGGACGTGCTGTGTTAGTAATGATGCGGGCCTCTGTGGTCTCGTCGGGACTGGTTCGCTCCCTTCGCTCATCCTATCCGGGCTACATACCTCGATAATGGTCATTATGTGCCGCTCTATGAACTCGTGGTCTATTACTGCTATGAAGCGTGGCTCAATTTCTCGTCTAGACTGGTTCGCCCGCTTCGCTCATACTATCCGGGCTACATACCTCGACGATGGTCCTTATGTGCCACTCTATGAACTCGTGATCTATTACTGCTATAATACGTGGCTCGTCGTCGAGACTGGTTCGCTCGCTTCGCTCATCCTATCTGTGTATTACATACCTCGACGATGGTCTTCGTGTGTCGCTCTATGAACTCGTGCTCTATTACTGCTACGATGCGCGGCTCGGCGCTCTCGTCGAGACTACTTCGCTCGCTTCGCTCATCCTATCCGTGCTACATACCTCGACGATGGTCTTCATGTGGCGCTCTATAAGCTCGTGCTCCAACACTGCAATGATGCGCGGCTCGGTGCTCTCGTCGAGGTAGTGTCTCGCTCGCTCCGCCTCTTCGGCGATGCGAGCTTCGACGCGGTTGATGTACACCGCTGCACTGTTTTCTGCAAGGAACTTTTGAGATTCCATCTGAAAGAATTAAGATAAGGTTAGAATATAAACGTTATTAACTTAGACTTAAGAAGCACTCAATAGAGGCTAGCATCTTAAAAATATATCAATTTCCTTTAAGCTATCAAAAATGTTGCAGTAAAATTATTATTTGTTATAAATTAGCTAGGGGAAAATTGTAAAACCTATATTCTAGATAAATGCCTTCATTGGTACAAATTCAGTACAGTTATAATCTGAATCCTGAACACTTTATACAAATGACCCAAATAAATATCACATTATAATTATGTGGTACAGCATTCTGTAATATGTCGCGAATCCAGACACAAGTTGTTTGGCTGTAATGAACCGCAGTGGTTACGTTTTTGCTCTTATTTATCCGCGAAATGTCGTCTGATTGACACGGAAAAATGTAACAATACGACACATTCCGGGGTGCTAGCGTTGTTTAACGCAAATGAATACAATAATCTATAGCTTGACGCGAAACGAGCCGCTTTGTAAAAACTAGGTACAGGTTATCAGCTAGCTGAACACACGCCAAGCTCTCAAGCTGTTACCTCGTTTCTGCCAAGGATTTATTACAACTTACTCTGTAAAACTCTGAGGACTGGTGCAGGAATGGTTTCTCGAAGTCCTCTTCATAGACAGCTCGACAGTTGATCCCGAGCACCATGAGCATTTGGCAAGCGTTGCGGATGGCCAGCCGGTCGACCACTTCCCCGCGCCGCTCTCGCGCTACCATCTCCAGCAACGTCTGCCGCAGGTGGTCGCGGATGCAGCCGTAACGTACCACCTATAACATAAAACAAGTTATAACAACGTTGGTATACCCCGCAGCTTTAACCACATTAATCAAGATATTTTTTTTTAGTTATAAGTACCCAGAAGTAACGACAGACTTTCAATTGGTAATAATTGATGTTGTGGGGTGTTCCTGCACCTTGCCTCTGACCTTTCGGTATTTTACTAGCTCAAAGCGGTGATGACATACCAAAACCGTTTAACAATTTTAAATACGATTATACCAACCTGATCTCTGAATATAATAAGTCCCAGATTGTATACATTATCCACTTCATTTTGTTGTACATATACCCTGTCCATGTACATGAGTATGTCGCGTATCATGACCATGCTGGTCTGATGATCGGTCCAGGCGTTGTTCAGGGTCTGTAAGAACCCGTTGTGGAGGGAGTGCAGAACGTCTTCTCGAACCTACAAATAACAACAATTAAAAGAAAACAACTAATTGTGTGATTCATATACAGTTCAAATTTGTTAAAAAGTGTTATCTTGCTTTATTTCTCATGAATATAAATAATGTAATAGGAAAAAACATTTTAAAAACAATGTTTCCTTAAGGGTACTTGCAATTTTCTTATTTTCGATGATCTGCTCTATGTATGGTTAGCTTTTAAATAAAAAAAACCGGTGACATTAAATCTTAAAAAAGGTGAGCAAGAGAGTGAATGTACAAAACGATAACGCCATATCGACAGGATCGTTTTGTGAAAACAGTTAAAATCCCTTTTACATATCCATATTAGATCTTAACAGGGGTGAGCGAGAAAGTAAATTCACAAAAAGAGTCTGTGGATAGTCGCAATATTTATATAATAAATAATATTTGTATAATAACTATTGACTGAGCGAGCGCGAAGCGTCTCCGTTTCAGCTTGGGCAAAAATGCTTTCGTATTTCCGGCGGATGTCCAGCTGTTCTCCTCTACAGGTCGCATTTCTAAACCGATTCTCGTGAAATTATGTAAGCAGGCTCGATAATTATGGGGATATTTACTGTCGTTTCAGTTAATGGAAAATTTCCAAAATGGCGGCAAAAATGGGGATTGAAAATTTAATGCATTCAGTTTTAGGCCGTGCAAAGGTTCGCGAGGTCTTCAGCTCACAAAGCCATTAGTAAAATATTATGGCGGTATGAGAAAATTGGGTGTTTTTATTTTGAACCAAAAAGCGCGATTATGTCCGATATTGGCATACAAACAACCGATAGTACAAACAATACAGTGGCTCGCGAAAGTAAAAAAAAAATTACATTCTAATTATACATTAGTTTGCGCCAACTCTATGCCTGGTCAACCCGCCAACGCCTGGTCCATATTTAGCCCCAACAAAACATTATGCATATATAATATGTATAATTGACAAGCGACTATTTTTCTAAATCTGGATATTTGAGAATACTTGCAGACCTTAGTTTCTAGGTGTTGTGTGACCACTTCCTTCAAACCGGTGTAGAGCCTCTCGCCATGCTTATGAAGAACCATTGTGTATGCATTGCGGTACAGTTCTTCAAAAGAGAGTCCCGAGTTGTTTTTCTTTTGTATTTCTTGTATGGCATTCTTTAGTAAACTCCATATACTCTCCACATACTTCTCATCCATAGTCATCTGAAAAAAAAGGACTTATAATATTATATCTATCGTTTTTATAATATCATTAGCACAGACGGCAATATTCGTAGTATTTTATGTATAGTAGGTAATAATAGTTTTATAATAAATATTTAATCAAAATACCCAAACTATCTTAATATCGAAGAATAGGGTATATGCATGAAATGTATACACATATGGGTTCTTTTATAACCTTTATATAGCTATAGAATAATACCTATAACATGAGAAAGGAAAAATTATTGCTTAAGGCGGGATTTGAACTCGCGGCCAATAGGGTGTCATGCCCTATTGCTTTAACCGCTGAGCTACTCAAGCCTCGCCTGAAGCGATGAAATTAATATTAGGGCTTGCAGGATTTGATTACAGACCGACAGATAACGGGACAGGTAAAACTAAATAAAAGCTTGTAAAAAGGAACATATATTATTTCTCGCATTTTTTAAAACATTAAAGCATAGTAATATGGAATATTCATAAATATTCTATGATAATAATCAATTGTTTATTTACCTAATATATTGCCGTAAATCAATTTCACTCGTAAAAATATTATAATATCATTAGCACAGACGGCAATATTCGTAGTATTTTATGTATAGTAGGTAATAATAGTTTTATAATAAATATTTAATCAAAATACCCAAACTATCTTAATATCGAAGAATAGGGTATATGCATGAAATGTATACACATATGGGTTCTTTTATAACCTTTATATAGCTATAGAATAATACCTATAACATTTTTTTTTATAAAACATACAATTATTGGCGGCAGTTCACATTTTTGATGTCTATGATTGGTCAACCTTCCTTGACGGTAACCGTTCGGTCATCTTTCCTTGACTGTGATTTGATTGTGGATGTCACATAAACAAAGTCAATGGCCGCGTAATTTTAAACGCTCGAACAGGCTCGTATTTTTAAATAATTATTTTGATATTAAAATATTTTTACGAGTGAAATTGATTTACGGCAATATATTAGGTAAATAAACAATTGATTATTATCATAGAATATTTATGAATATTCCATATTACTATGCTTTAATGTTTTAAAAAATGCGAGAAATAATATATGTTCCTTTTTACAAGCTTTTATTTAGTTTTACCTGTCCCGTTATCTGTCGGTCTGTAATCAAATCCTGCAAGCCCTAATATTAATTTCATCGCTTCAGGCGAGGCTTGAGTAGCTCAGCGGTTAAAGCAATAGGGCATGACACCCTATTGGCCGCGAGTTCAAATCCCGCCTTAAGCAATAATTTTTCCTTTCTCAATTTATCACTATAGTTCTGCCTTGCATGGCTAATGCTATATAAATAAAATCAATTGATTAGGGTGGACGTTCTCAACACAACGTGTAGCTAACTGCAATGTTAGACTCGTTGGCCGTAGTAGTTTCTTTAGACTGTTTCGGTATATGACGTCACACGTCCCCGTAAGACGTTAATAATAAGGAAAGGTTAATTTCGTCGCTTCAGGCGGGGCTTGAGTAGCTCAGCGGTTAGAGCAATAGGGCATGACACCCTATGGCTGCGGGTTCAAATCCCGCCTCAAGCGTTAATTTTTCCTTTCTAAATTTATCACTATAATACGCAACAACTATGACATTTTAATATTTAACCCATGACACATCTTGTAAACCGAATTATTATACGTGTCAATAGTTACAAACATAATTATGATAGGTATGAAAAATATAATACCTAACATAGCTCGCTAAATGTATAACACATTAGTAAAACAAGTACCTGGATGAGCTATGCTCGGGTTTTTTTGGTAAATGACGTTTTCTAAAAATGAAACCTAGCTAGATCGATTAATCGCCCCCGAAACCAATGAAATGTTGTATGCAGGGCATACAACTACGTTTCATTTTCATGAAAATCGTTGGATTATCAAATAGTAGAGGATCCCAAGTAACATCGACCTTCACCCATGTTTACTGAATGAAAAATACTATTTCAGCGAATAAAATGTGTTGCTACATACTTACTAAATTTGGAAAAAAATTAAAAAAAACTAATTTCTCTGTCTTGCTTACCAATAAAATTAACCTTCAATAAAAAGTATATAATGCTAAAAGATAGGTTGCCTACCTTTTTCTGGCTCCTACTACCTGGTTACCGTGTGCAAACAGGTAATTAGACAGTAGTCATTGCGCTCATCTGCTTTCCGCGTTAAAATTATAAAAAATTAAGGAAATTTCATTGCGAATTCAGTAATATAGGGTTGCCTATGAAAATCTGTTCATGAATAATGGTAGCTCGTTTTTGAAATCCGAAAATCGGGGCAAGTAAAAGATGTGCGAGAGAAGCATTGCGCGTACTATGTGACGAAATTTAGATTACTTGACACTGGTTAAATGCACATATAGGTATACATATAAATTATGCTAAATTTGTCTTTTATCATATTGTATGTATACCTATGAAAGAACACCATACATTTTGATAAAAGTGATATTTCATACTGCATGGAAAATTGATCACAAGCAAGTACAAGTTTTCGGTCACCCTATATAATAACATACTCATCATTTTACTAAAGCATAATAAGAACTACTTCGTACAATAATCATATCCTGCTCATAACGACTAAAACTTCAAAGAAATCGCCATTTTTTTTATAGCGTTTTCTACAAATCATCATAATGAACTTAATTTTCACCTATATGTGTAACAACTTGACCTGACCACTCACCCATGTGTCCGGAAACATTTGGTAGTGAGGTTCGGAATAGTTCCACACCTGAAATTTTCTAGTCATCTTGACTAATTTAATTATGAACCATTTTATTAAAACATTCTATAGAAAAAAAAACTATCATTCCAAAACATTAATAGGCAATAATAAATTGTAAAATTATGTTTATGTTTTGATTTCCACTCTTGTCAACCTGGTGACATATTGAGTGATTTTTTTCCTCTATCAAATTTGAGTTTCCATTTTTGAATAGGTTGTTGCTTAAATTATCAATGGTATAAAAATTATGACTAAAATAATAAAAGAGTTTCGTCCTTCACGCTTAAGAAGGTTGGATATTTATGCTCTGAGTCAACAATAAAATTAAATAAAAATGAATATGTACACTTCAGTGTGATTGAGTGTGATTTTCTTTATGCGTTTTAAGAAAGCATTTGGCCACAAGCTTACCTGATGGAAAGTGATGATGTGGCCGAAGATGTAACATGCTTTCATAGAAGATACCTATTCTCTTTAGATTTGAAGAACAAACGAAGATATGGGCAATGAGTTCTACTCCTTCACTGTATGGATGATGGAAGTTGAAGCAAAACGCTTCGTGAGAATAGGGACGTTTGTTAGTTTGTATTGTATATAGATGGTAATAATTAAACGCAAGCAAAGCTTAAAAAAACGACTTCACCGCTTTATCTGCGGAACCTTGATCAGATTTAATGTATGAAACACGCATTATTGACTATAACTCAAAAACAAGAGATCAGATCTTGATCAAATTTCAATGGGACCACAAAGAAAGCACCAGCTTTCAAATAAAAAAAGAATCATCAAAATCGGCTGACAACGAAATAAGTTATGAGATAACTTTTGAAGTCGGTTAAACGAGAACATCGTCAAAGTAGGCGTACAAAATAGGCATTATTGACGATATTTCAAAAACTACTGATCAAATCTTGCTAAAATGTTTATGGGGCCAATTAGAAAGCAACGTCTTCCAAACTAAAAAAAAATTTCGAAATCGTCTCACGTGGAGAGAAGTTATGAGGTAACACAAATAAAAAAAATAAAAAAATATCCTATCGACTTGAGTACCTCCTCCTTTTTTGGGAAGTAGCTAACAAAGGGCATGGGGGGATTAGCTTGTGTAATTTCTGGATACTCTTCGAAATTTAAACTATAGAACACCGACAGGCTTGCGACCTTACGAAGATGATCTAGGCTGTACAAGTTACCCCCATAACCAAGGTCTGACGGCATTCTCAGGGGACACGGCCATCAGTAGACAGGCCTAACGAGGTGGTGCGCGCAGTAGCGCGTCTCGAGGCCCGTCTACTACCGCGCACCTCTCATGGGGAAAGAGGCGAAGCAACTCCAACTTCGCCTCTGAAAACATGAAAGGGGCCCTACAAAGGGCCTACGCCGCCAGGGATGTGCAAGCGCCATATTACGTGGCCTTCCTATATAATATGTAACCATTTATTGAATTTTATCGACGGGACATTTATTTCCACAAGTGTGAAAGAAACACAAAGGAACTAAGTCTTATAATAAGTACCTGTGAGAGTCTTAAACAAAAACGATTTCACACTCACAGTCTTACACAGTAAGTACCTAAATGCTGATGATAAAACACATATTCAGTGATACCATCATCAGGCGTTTATCAACAAAGTGTGGGAAAGCATACTACTTACTATGTTCATATCAAGACAATTAGTCCGAGCAATATGATAATCTAACAGAAGTTGAAGATGACTATGCATAAATAAATAAAAACACTTTTAATTTGATGATGACACATGGGATCATTTACATGTGTTATGTCAATAATGTATTTTTATCCGACTATGTACATGTGTGTGTGTGTGTGTGAATAGGTAGGTAAAATTAAATAAGGTATCACTGTAATGTATGGATTTAGAGTAAATGTACTTTATTTATTTCGTGTAAGTTTATTCATGGTATGTATAGCATATGTAGTTTAAAAATGTTAGTATAATAGTTATTATTTTAATCTTTTTCATTCATTTTATTGCACCACCATCCCTACTTTCACTTTACGTTTATATTTCCATCCAAAGGTTGTCTGGAAGAGATCGCTTTTAGCGATAAGACCGCCAGTTGTACCTTTAATTATAAGTATCTCTGTAAGCTGTATATATATTTTGGCGTCAATAAAGAGCTATTGTATTGTAGTCTAGACTCTGCCTGACATATTTAACTCTTATTATCCTGATAATCAGAACAGGACACAAAAACAATTAGAATACATTACAATTACAGGAAAAATAAAAGCACCGTACAATACAAGTAACTTAACAGCCCTGAATTCATGATTGTCACCTTAACATTATTAGTTAAATAAAACTGAGTAATCTATAAAAAACTGAGTGATCTATAATGCAAAGTTTTAAAAAACTCTTCAGATGTTTATTTTAAGATATTTTAGGTAATTCAGTGTACATTTAATACACCGAATGGCCGATATGGCCGAAAATATCATCGTAATAAATAATAATATATCATTATAGCATCATTGCTTTCCATCAGGTGAGATTAAGGTGAAACGCTTGCCTATCATAAATAAATAAAAAATATATAAAAAGTGAAAAATTGCCAAAATTTAGGTGCTCAAAACCGGCTAGGCACATTTAGTAGGAATATGTATAACATAAACATTATATAGCATAATATGAAAGTAACTACATTTATTTATAACCTCATGATGGCAATTGCAACACCAATATTGTTGAAATTTGGTAAATAGGAAGTTTAATTTATGTACAAAAACAGGGGGCAGGCGGAGGCAAAGCTAGTGATATAAAACTAGTAACACCCCTAAATAAGACCTCCGGTCATTGTACTACCTTTCTTATTAACTGCTTATAATTTTTTTAGATAATTATAATTTTTTGGCCATGCTTTACATATTCTGTGGGAATTTTATTTAAAATCCAGAAGCTTTATCGGTTGAAAAACTAAAAGCCTCTGACAGACAACAAAGTGCTGAACACTGAATTAACTTAGAGACCCTTGTGTTATTTGGTACTTGGTACGCGGGCTATTTTCCGCAACTAGGCCGATTTTCGGTCCTTTTTACGTAAAAGGGCCGAATTTCGGCCCTTGCTTTAATCGGTCAATAAGTTCACATTAGTTTGTGAAACAAAAACATTGTATTTATTTTGAAGTGTATTTTTAATACATAAATCTTAACATACTAAAGTCAGACAGGCAGTCCTAGTAATTTTGATTTAATGTTCTTAAGTTTAAAACACTAGGCGAGGCTAATTTTCATACTCTTTCATAGGGTTAATAAAATGTATGCAATGGTTGTCAGCAGCAGTTGTGATACAACCAATCATGTAACTACTGTATAGAACTTTAGATACTTGTAACAGGGACGTTATTCTTGAAAGTAAGAGAAACAGTTATAGCAAATAGTGTACACATATTCATGTAAGGATTATATTGGCATTCCTTATTAGTCAGATACAAAAATTTGTCATTAAAGGGATAAACATGCCTAAATATCTGACTTGCCCCTTCATTCTCTAGAATACTCTAGACTCTAGATCATCTCATTAGACAATGCATGTCCATAAATCCGTTAGATGTATTTTTATTAAAACAAAAGCCTGTAGCAATTAGGAATAACGCATCTTGCTGTTAGTAAAGTATTATTTAGAATCTGATCTACTGATTTCTTACGATATACTGATGAAGTAATGTGCTATTTCAGAGATTACCTCATAGCAACTGACTCAACTATCAAACTAAAGAACAAAACCTCTTGCCTTCTTATAGTATTAGTAAAGTTTAATATACTTATTGCAGATCTGAATGTCCACATAATAACTGTAGTTGTATATATAATTATATATGAAGGCACTCAAAAAGTTATCCTCTTGATATGGTGAAAGGAGAACTGATTTTGATTCTATAATGTGGTGACATTATTGAATCAAAAACAGTAATTTTTACATCATAATTCAGAAATAAAGATAGCTCTTGTTATGATTTGCTGTTGCCGGACGTAACCAATGTTTGAGTTGAAAGGGATAATAAATAATTCTTATCACGTAAATATTCATCTGAAAGTTTGTGTGTGTGTGCATGTGAGTTTGATTCAATTCAATTTATATTTTGTGGCTTTCTGTGTTAATACCACCACAATTTCACCAATGTCAAGTGAGATCATAGGACACAAAAACAATATATTTACATAAATACAAAATAAAACAAATTTTTAGCTAGAGCAGTGAGTTTGATTGAACATAGAGATAAAGTTAGTATTCTTTAGACATTGGAATAAAACTGAACCTACTTTTACCCTTGATTAGCTAGAGCTACGTCTTTTTTAGTCTAGATCAGGGATGGCAAATTTGTTTCCTTGTCACGCTGTAAGGGCTGAACGGATTTGCTTGAAATTGACATAGCTTATACCTAGGATTAACACATAAGCTAATTTTTTAACTCAATAATTGCGGGCAAAGGCAAACAGCACTGCTAGTATTTTAAGTAGTCATCAGTCATATTTTAAGTAATCAAAATGTTTGCATTTATGTAACTGTGGGATGGCACCTTTATTGGTGAATACCAATAAAGGTTTACCATCCCTGGTCTAGGATAATAAATTATGATATATTGAGTGCTTTTCTAAGAAAGGATGTAAAACACTTGTGCGTATCTAACCACATAGTCATCATTGATAATAAATGTGATCATTCTGAGTCATGCAGTAATAGAAAAAATCACTATGAAGCAGGATTTACTTTAATTGTGGAATAAGCGACATATCACTGAATGAGCACGTAATATGACTCCTGTTTAATGCACTTGTCAATAGTTAACTGGAGGCCATCTTCTTTATCTGGAATCCCTACGAATCAACCTATGAACTTTTTTTAGAAAAAGTCCAATAGGCTTTCCTCAGTTACTTAAATAAAAGTAAATTTGGATATTACCCATTCACGTAGTCGACAGTATTCATAGGGTGCCTCAGTTAGAACTTGCTTAGAACTAGGAGAGCAAGTCACAATATAAAAAATTTTTTGGTACTTAATTGACGCCCCAGACCTTCGTAATGAGCTGGCGCGCATTTACATTCCGAATAACTATCAACATAATCTTAGACATAAGTTGCTTGCCGTGCCTTCAAGTTGCATTGTATCACGCACAAACTCTCTGATACCTTGTATTCTGTCTGCAATTACCACGCTTTTGGAAACAAATTCTGACCCTTTTTTGCAGACAGATGGAAAGAAATTTTGTGCGTCTGTCAGAAATTCTATGAAATGTGTTGATTATTTAATGATATATTTGTATTTAATTAATCACATATTGACATTGTATAATATTATTATTTGACCTTTGTTGATCAATGACTGTCATTATATGTAAGTAAAAAAAAAATTCAATGCTATTATAACTTTATTGATATATTTATTATTAAAATTTAAGTTTACCAATAATTTATAAATGTTTTAACTAATAATGTAATATTGTGTTAATTAGTGTAAGTGGTTTTTGGCCATTTTAATTATCAATAAATAAACTCTGTCATATTATCTAAGCCCTAAGCTAATGTATTTTTGTCAAATCTTAACTCGCTTAGATTAGTATTTAAATTAACAGTTCAAATACAATGCAACAATGAGAAACCCTTTAAAGAACAGAATTAAGCTTTTAATTGCTTACACAATTTTAGTAATCATCTTAATGATCATTTATTGTAGTAAATATAATAACGTCATGTTCGTTTGATGTTAAGCCATAAATGATTAACAAGAGCAACGATAGCTTACCGGAAAGGCCCTGATCCTCATTTTGCCAGGTTTGTCTTTTGGCAGGGTACTTTTCATCATTGCAGCTGTTCTTCAACAACAAAACACTTAATTCGTGGCCAAGATTCTTTCACTTCTCATTTGTTGTTGCGTAAACACATTGTTGCTTTCAATAACATCTGAAATTAACATTATAAATTATGATCAAAAAGGACAATTTGATAAAAATCATCATCGCGCTTCATTCGTGTCAGAGGCGATAAAGAGGTTTTTTTTCCGTTAACGCCTTTTTGTAACTGTAACGTACGATATACTATAATATATTTTAAAGAAATAAGTATACCGAATATTGTTTTTGTACGAATAAAGTAGATAGGTACCTACGTATTATTTATAATAAAAATTCTACTATGACAAGTCGGTCAAGTCCGCGATAGGCAAAATGACATTGACAAGCAGATAAAGACTATCTCTATCACACACATTGAATATTCCGTAACAACTAGCGCCATCTAAACTAAAATATTGATCATTGCATCTCTTTCCTGCAAAAGCTAAAACAAAAGAAATTTTAACTCACAAGTTGTAAATCTATTTATTTACCTATTTCATCTACTATTTGCTCCGCTATATAAATATCACTGAAATAATGAAAATGAATAAAAAAACAGAATTATTCGCTTTAACATTCCAGAAAAAGTTGTATAAATCTTTTTGCTGTCGTCCATTCAAGATTAGTGTTACCAACATTAATATTTACTTTCCCCAGAAATCCAATATTCTACTCTTACAAATCTTCAATGAGTCACCAAAATGTTTTTTGTTATCGGTATATCTAAAAAAATAGGTAACTCGAGAAAAAAGAATATGTTTTTATTCTATGTTTATCTTCAAACATAACAGAGAAATTAAACGTAAATTTGCTGGGACCGCGGGAAAACATTTGCACTCACCTACAGTACATAGCAGGCGCCGCGCCGGTCCTTTCGGAGCCCGCCTCAGGAAAGAACGAAGGTAGATTACACATCTGTCTCACACCAAATGAAGCGGCACGCGAAAGCACCATGCGCGCTACTTCGAAGCGTCTGAGTGTTGGGCTCTCCTGCACCCACCACCCAGGTCTCTGATAACCGAAAAAGAAACAAGAGGGCAGGGGTCTCGCTTTCATTTCGGTTGCTTACTCGCGGATCTGAGATGTACCCCGCCGTGAAACGGGATATCTCTTCGACACCTTCCGAGTGGTGGTGGAATCGACTCCGGCGGTTCCCGGACAACAACGAGGCTCACAGAAAGGGACCCGTCCATCACACCTGGCCTTATCACTCCGACTCATTCAACAGCAAAATCAGTTAAAAATGCCGGTAAACGAGGCTCTTTCTTACATTCCAACTACCATAGGCAGAAAAGTTTTGAAACCCTCTGCACCTCAGATCGTCATCAGTGGACTGACACAACCTTTACTGGCGAACAGGACCCTTCCCAACACACCAACACTCAGATGCAGATAAGAATTACTTCTCGCCTTCACCCAAAGTTCAGTTCACCCTGCAGTATGGCAAA
Source organism: Lomographa bimaculata (assembly GCA_948107665.1). Lineage (NCBI taxonomy): Eukaryota > Metazoa > Arthropoda > Insecta > Lepidoptera > Geometridae > Lomographa > Lomographa bimaculata. The sequence continues at coordinate 11,141,940 of OX403587.1, read as the reverse complement.
CGTCACACACCAAGAGCAGATTACCGTTCCAGACCATTTCGTTAACTGTCAACGAGATCCCACGGGGACAAGTTACTGGGTACTTGTCAATGGGTACCATTGCACCGACACGTATTCCTACTATTCACCTCGAATGTATCCAGAAATAACTAGTAACAACCGGATCATGAGGAGGTATTCTGGACTGGTACCCCTAATGTGCACCCATCTAAGCCAACGGATGCACTCGGTCGGTTAGAGTCGGTTATACTCGAAGAGTCACAAGATTTGAAAAAGAATACAAAATTGACAACGCCATTTTACCTGCTGCTAAAATTATCTTTGCGGAAGCATATGATAGCTTAGTCGAACTCTTTTTATATTAGAAATCTATCGTCGCTAGAATGTCGCATAATAATGTGCACCATTAAGATAAATGGCAATACTGCTAATATTACTGAACACAGGCTATATTTTTCAACCACAGACCCCTTTATTCAATTAAACTTGGTTGCGATCCGTTTAACGATTGATCGTAACTAGGATGTTTGATTGTGTAGAGTTTAATTACATTGTTTAGAATTAAATCATGTATGAATATAGTAAAAGACGGTAAGTAAACATGTTAGGGTCTGCCCGCTGACGTAGACGGCATGCTGACTTCCACACTAGGTGTTGGTTTCTATTCCCGTTGGGAGCTACCCAGAGGAGAACTACATAATAATATTATTGTATAGTAGGTACCAACCTAGAAAATATGACGTAGTGAGACTAAAACGAAGTGGAATCATAAATACATCATAAATAAATAAATTATATACCTAATTAATTAGTCATTTATGAACATTTTTGAAATATTTTTTGCTTTATTATTCATGTATTATTTTCTTACAAATTATTCGAGTGACCTGTAGGTAATAAATAATAGTGGAAAATTAACTGTGAATAGTTCGAAGGCAAATCATACAAAATTGAAAAACGTGTTTTTGGCTTTCGCTCTAAAACTCCTATAGAAGTTCTCGTAAAGTTTCTACTACTTTATTAAGGTTAGACTTGACTATGAGTCCTTTACTGGCGAACTAAAAAAAATATATATTACCTACTTGACATTGTCTAATTACTGGCACAAACTTTGCGGAGTAATTCTAAAAAAGATGTTCACAACGTGAAAAAATTTGTTCATAAACAAGTATTCTTAGTAATAGTCAGAAAGTTGATATTAAACCTAAAAACCGATTTTTGTCCAAAATGTATTTTTTGGTAGGCAACTACCTACTTAATTTAAACACATTGTAAAACTGTTGGCCAGATTCTCGGTTGAGATTGTAACACTTCTATTTGCCTTCTCGCCCACCTACATATAATTGTACATAGCTAATAGGTTTGGAAATAAAAACTATCTAAAGGTCAACGATTTACTTCTAAAAAACCACAGAGGTGCAAAATAGCTCAGGCACGCGAGCGAGTTCCCTGCTCTGTGGTAGGTAAATTAAGGTGTACTTCATATCTAAACATAATTTTAATCACCTAAATTGTTTTTCTGCTTTATTAATTCAATCTAGGTACTTAGATACCTCTTACATTATGATAACATTGTTTTTTATAAGTTTATTAATTTATTCGTACCTATATGAATATGTTTACAAAATTCCTACAATTATTAATATAAACATAATATTATCTACTATTTCACACTTACAGCCCCACACTAAGTTCAATGACTTTTGTCGTGGATGTCGGAAACTTTAACATCGCACACACAATCACGCCCAGAACCAGAAACACAAATTCTCTTGGGGAGAAAACTGGTGTTCCCGTTGGGAATCGAACCCGATACCCCTGCTTAGAAGCAGATGCGCACCTAACTAAGCCAACGGGCAGTTGACACATTACATTCACAGCGCTTATCCCTAATAATATGCTGGGGCTCTAAGGACTTTACCTCATTATGATACAGCTCAGGTATTTTGTGTGTGCGTTATGTGACCGATAACAGGCGGGCGCTGATGACGAAAGCGTGGCTTTATCTGTTTAGTATTTTGGGATTTGATGAAATGGAAAATATTCCCCGAGGCCTGTGTGTGGGAAGCTTGATTGACGTATTACAATTTTGGTGTCATGATCATGATCACGTGGTTATTTTTTTTTTAATTAAGTACATACCAATTTTGTTTGGTTCACCATTGGAATTACGATCTTATCTAGCCGTTAGACTTATAAGTAATTTAGTTTTGCCCTAAAATGATAAGTACAGTTGTATACTAAGATTGTATTCAATAAGACTATTCTTACCGTCCCTATTAAAGGTAAGACACTTTGTTCTTGTGTTCTTTGTTAATAGCACTCACTATATTACGCTGTCACATCACTACACTATAACTCAAAAGGTTTAGTTCTCTTGACGTGTTTAATAAAGCAATTGTTTTGATAATAACTAATTATAATAAAGTACTTAAACGAAGATTTTTATTTGTCTGTGAAGGATAGGAACGGGATCGGAAAACTAATCATTGGCATAGTTAAGTACGCGTTCGCCTTCTAAGCAGAGGGTATATGGTTCGATTCCCGATGGTTACACAATTTTCTCCCTAAGGGATTTTGTGTTTCTAGTTCTAGGTGTGATTGGAATGTCTCCGGCACCCACGACATAAGTCATCGTACCTAGTGCGGAGCTGTGAGTGTGAAAGCGTTAAAAAAACAGAATCCCTTCTGTCACAAAACATAATTGATCGAGTGAAGCGAGATGTCTAATTTGATTTGGTTGGTTCAGCACGTAACCTTTATATTCTCTCTAATACAAACATTTGACAATAATGATTAAAACAACAAGATATAAGCAATTAACCTCAAAAGTTTACTCTATTATGCAAAATGTATTTTAGTTTGCGTGTTGTATTTTAGTTATAATATGTAAGTGTTATAAATAAAACTATAATGTTCAAAAATGTTAATAGTGTAGAACATCATAGCACATGGAACGCAGTAGGGCATGTTTTCTAAACCAACTCATAATTTAGACATTGCGAATAATATATTTTCTATATATTATAGCAGATCGCCAACTTTAATGTGATAGCGAATTTTTAGAAACTGTCCAATAAAATTATTCTCGTACCAAGGCGTATTTGGGCTTTTCATTGACTGAAACACTATCGCATGCAACGAGACTTGACTATGTCCATTTAGAAGTAATTTGCCGGAAACAATAATTTATCGAGGAGCTACATACGACAAGATTCGTTACATAGGACAAGATTCAGTGGTGGATTTACCAGCAGGCTGAGTAGGCTGGATCCTAGAGTGGCAGATTTTAGGGGCGGAAAATTTGATACCAATTTTTTTTTACCAAGTTCACATTCATGCTAATTGAAGCAAAAGGTGGTGTAATATAGTGCCCACACTATCATCCTAATTGCACCAACTTTTTAAACTTTATGATTCGGGAATCATAATTTTTCATTGACAAAAATATTGTAATTAATATGATTTTGAACTAGGATTCGAAATGTAGTGGTCGGTAAGGGCGGTAAATATTTCAAAATTTGAATAGCCTGCTGGCGGTAAATATATAAATCCGCCACTGCTATTATACTAAATGAATAACTTCCTATAGAATCGACAATACCTACTGAATAGAGCCGACGTGTCGCTTTTGTTGGATTGAGTACTTACTATTTAACAAAAGATAATAATGTTAGGATCTACATAACAAAACGAAGGATGGCAACCATGCAAAATATAAATAGAAATGGTAACAGCGGGACCATTTAAGACTATTACACCGTCACGACAACTCACAAGACATGACCTCTCGTCTCGCTATTCAGAAAGGAATAATGGTTGATCTATATTCGTCCACGATCTAGACATTCAAAATATGAAAGTCGTAAATAGTGTGTGAGGATTTTAGATGGTATTTTTTAATTGAAATAGGAGGAGATATTCAATTGAGTTGTACATTTTCTGTTTGTTAGGTACCTCAGAAATACGTCATATAAAAACCTATTTGGAAAATTCTTCTTTTGTTTGAAAGGATATACTTTAAGATTGGTTTAATTTAATAGAATTTCATCAAAATCATTTTAGTAGTTTTATTTTTTAATCATACAACTATAGAAGAAAATATATGTCATCCGAGTAAATGAAATTGTGTATTTTGCTTTCATGTGACTTTCTCAAACAAAATCCATTTCCCACAATGTACTCTGGAGATATATGATTAGGGTAATATATTTCCAGAGTAGGTACAATGTGGAAAACTGATTTTGTTTGAAAAGGTGTGTTATATCGACTATCGAGTACATAATATAGGTATTGTTAGCTCGAATTATTCTGTGAAGTTCTTAATTTTTTTATGCATTATAGACAAACATTTGACCACTATCTCACCTGATGGAAAGTGATGATGCGGCCGATGATGTGACATGTTTATCTAGAAGATACCTATTCACTCTTGACATGGAGACTCCAAAATTATATATGATGAACGTAGCATCATCCGTAGGGCGAAGGAGTGGAACTCATTACCTGTGTCTCTTTTTCCCGAGGGGTATAATTTGGAAGTCTTTAAGTCAAGAGTGAATAGATATCTTCTAGAATATTCTAGATAAACATGTCAGCGAAACGCTTCTACGCTTCTTTTTATTCTTTTTATTGTTATATAAAAGAAAATTCTCGTCAACTAGCAAATTTTGTAGAAATAAAGTAATAATAATCATTTTGACTAGAAAATACGTTTCAGAGAACTTTCTAGTAGTCTAATTATCACTTTTTTTTTTTCTGCGTGTGTAGTTATATCCCTATCTATACCGTTTATTGTCGTAACGGTCACATATAGTGGGCGTGATTATTGTATGTGCTTTTTTGATTATTGTACTCGCTGGCTCGTATTACGTTAATTATATAGCAATAAGGTGCGACATACACACAAATGAAGATCGCACTAATCTTTAATTTGTCACTCTCGAATACTATGAGCGCTCGATTAGAATCGATAAAAGTGTTTATAAATGTATAAATGTGATGATAGAAGCAAGCTTATAAGAAGATTGACAGTATACGGATTGTGTACTCAACGAAATAAATAAATGAATGCTTTCATACTCACAGTGCACACTAAATTCGATGACTTGTATCGTGGGTATGATTATTTTCACTTATTAATATATCCTACAAATATTATAAATCCGAAAGTTTGTGTGTGTGTGTAAGTATGTTTGTTCCCTCTTCACGCTTAAACGGCTGAACGGATTTGGATGAAATTTGGAATGTACATAGATTATACCTAGGATTCACACATAGGCTACTTTTAAACTTGATAATAGCGGGCGAAGCCGCGGGGCACAGCTAGTAATAATATAATAGTAATAATATAATATAGCTGTTTACCAACCATCTTAAAAGTGTTATAGATTCTTAATATATAGAATAGTAATTCGAAATAGTAAATTGTATTATAAAATGAACCTAAAGATGATTTTTTAATACATATTAAAAAATTGAAGTAGTTGTACTTGATAGAAGATTCACACATTCTTTAAACATTTACTTATATTATAACTATTTGATAACTCTCAGTTGCTCGACTCAATAATATGAAATGAAAAAAGTTAGGGGCGCTGCACAGTAGCATGACGATTGTTTGCATTTGCACCTAGTTTGCATATACCTCTCGACCGCATTGTGAATGCTTCCTAACTCCACTCTTAGAACTAAAACCCCTTGAGGCCTGCTTTTGGATTCTATAGGGCTGTGGTTTATTTTGCTGTGATATTTTAATAGGGAAAATAATTTTGTACGGTCAAAGTCAAGGTAATTTAGCTACTAATATTTTTATATTTTAAACCTTTTGGTTTCTCATATTTTTATATTTTAAATATATTAACAAGTTACATTTATTTTTGCGAATAACATTACCAAACCTACAATAGTTGCCGCTTCCTGCCAAAGACGATCTATATCTAAGGGACATGATATACAAAGCGCCCAAGGCGCGCGCCCTGTACTGCCGTCACAAGGAAAAAAGACGCAACTAATATTTTTTTCAAAATTGATAAATATGTTAGCGTGTAATTATGTTTTTTTCTCTTCACGATGTAACGGCTACATAGATTTGGACATAATATACTTTTTAACTTAAGTTACGCGGGCGTTAGTTATAAATGTCTATAAATCAAAATATCTTCCGAGAAACTCAATTACGAAGTGCCCCGATTCTATATCTATAAGAGACTTATTGTAAACTGAATTCCATCAGTATCAGTGAATAAGCAGGAATTATATATATTTCTGCGAATATAATGACACATATTTACCTATTATTTGAAAAAAGATTCCAACAAAATGTAATAAATATTATCAGTTCCAATATAACACAAAAAGAACAGGCTCTGTATAAAGTCAACGAACTTATTTCTTATACTACGACGTACAAGCTCTCAATGTCTGGTTCTGGGTATGATCGTATGATTGTGTGTTTGATGTAAATGTTTCCGCCACCCGCGTCGCTATTCATTAAACTTAGCTGTGAGTGTGAAAGCGTTTATGTACCTAACGATAAAAATGCATGGGACATTCAAAATAGCAAGAGGCACGCCGTAGGTTAGTCTTTTTCGTGACCTCAGTTTCCGCGTTGATGTCATCACGGCAGTCATTGTATTGTACTTAGACTCTAATGTCACAGAAAGAACGACAAAATGACCGCGTTTATAATTGCTTGAACGTGATCTTGCGTTTTCAATAATGGCTGGCAGGCAGGCTGTAATTTTTCGAATCTGGCAGTAGATTTACTTTCATGAGTGCCTCTCTGGGCCCATGTGAATAAACGATTTTGATTTTTTGATTTTGAATATGAAATGTAATGTTAAACACTGTAGGTATTACTATTATGTCACTTCTAGCGATACTATTTTGTATTGTACCCTTAAAGGTACACAGTAGCACCAATTGTACCCTCAAGGTTAGTAGCGTTAGTAGCGTATCAAAGTAAGTAAGGGTATTAGCGAAAGTAAAACCTGGGGCAAATATAGTTAGTATTTCAAGGGTACTAGCGATACAAAATAGTACCAATACTATTTTTATAAGCAATAGTATAGATATAATATAAATGCTTTCACACTCTCAGCTCCATACTAAGATAGATGATTTGTATTGAGAGTGCCGAAGCTTTTTTACCAGCAATGAATTATCGTAACGATTAATGATAATACGAATTATGCATATTTCCTATTTTGTCTAACTTCTCAGTATGACACCGATTGACACCCCAAATACAATAATGTAACAGTACTGCTCTATATAGATACAAACTTTGCATTCTTATGGCAGACAAGCAAGTATATTTATAGGCTTTTATGGTGAATAGGCAACCATGAAAAGCTATGATGGAAAGCGACGATGCGGTCGATAGTTAGGCATGCTTGCCCAGAACATACTTGTTCTACTTCTACATACTTGCTCTTGACTTGAAGAGGATTAAAAATACTTGTCGGGTAACAAGAACAAAGACAAAATGTTCCATTCCTTTGCAATTCGCAAAATAAAAGATGTGCTTATTTTGCTGGGGTTATATCAAGTATTCCCAAATTTGCATGTTGTGTGTCGTATCACATTTACAAAAAGACACTAAGATTTTTCTGTTGCACTTTTATTTTCTACTGTGTCGAGGATAAAAAGTTGATGTGTTACTGTAGCCGGAATTCGCCGAGGTCAGTGTTATTAGAAGGTTAAGACGGTCATTGACTGTTACGGAAATTCGAAAACAATTTACTAATAAGAAGAAATCAAAAATTTTTTTTTTAATAAGAAGAAATAATACATTTATTCTTTAATACGAAGAAATCAATAATTTATTTATTATTGAAGACTTCAATAAAGAGGATGTTCTCAATTCGACTGTATTTTTTTACGTGTGTTATCTCTGAACTTTTTTTTGGGGTAACACATAAAAATGATGATGAGGTGAACCAATTTAGATGATTCTTTTTTATTTAAAAGCTTGTGCTTCCCATGTGGTGATTAGATTTGATCAAGAACTGACCAATAGTTATTGAGTTATCCTCAATAATGCGTATTTAACTCATTTATTCTGATGTAAGGGTTCCGAAGATAAAGCGGTGAAGTCGGATTTTGTAAGCTTTGCTTGCAATTAAATTATTTCAAATATCAATTATTCCCTACTTCTATATAATGCATCGCCTAACCATTAATGTACCTTAGTTTAAATCTTACAATTATAGGTACCCAATGAAAGTCGGATCAAATACCGACGAGCCATATTTATTAAGTAAATTTAAGTTAATCTTATTAGTATTTTCATATGGTTTTGATTGTGTGTGATGTGAATGTTTCCTGCACCCACGAGACACGTCATCGAACTTATTGCAACGCTGTGAGTGTGAAAGCGTTTACATTTATGTTTGTAATGTACAGTTAAGCCTGTAGGTATTGATATACGAGTACCTACTTGCATTTAAATTGGAACGTTGAAATAGAGAATATATCAAAATATTCATAATTAAGCACTTATACGACTCTTATCTTCTGATTTATAAGCTTCTTTTATCTAACATTAACATAGTAGTAAAATTAGAAAAGGATTTTTCGTTCTGGATTTCAACCCCGCGACCATAGAGTATTATGACCTTCGGTTCTAACCACTATGCTACCCAAGCAAATATCCAAGCCATGCTACAAGCAACAAAATTGATCATTTTCTTGTTATCGAGCCGTGCTCCCCGGCTTCGCCCGTGTTTATCAAGTTAACAAGTAGCTCATGTGTTAATCCTAGGTATAAGCTACATAATGTACATTCCAAATTTCATCGATATCCGTTCAGCCGTTACAGCGTGAAGAGATAACAAACATACTTACACACTTATTTACTTACAAACTTTCGGATTTATAATATTAGTGTGATATATAAATATTTAATTTAAATACCTATTTCAATAAAACATTTTAAATTTGTCTAAAGAAACAAAATGCGAACGTCCTCTAGCCGAACGCCATTTCTAGAGTTGCATACCTGCACAGCTCCCAAAGCGGCAATTAAATTTGATCCCAACTAGAAGGTTAGATAGGTGAAATGTAGCGTTTCTACCATAGAGTCGGAATTAAAACTTAGGTTTCTGCGATAAAAGTTAGAACTATAATATGTGACCGACAAACTGATTAAACTTTGGTCCCTACATATTATATATATATATAAAAGCATTGTAGCTGAATTTGTGATCGCGGGCACGATGACTCATGCAGTGAAAAATCAATCAACGTAACCTTGAGATAATGTGAATCGAATGAAACTAACAACTAGTTGAGTTGCGATTCGTTTAAGAGCCCAAGACGATGGCTTGACGAAGAAACAATACATGGTGACGAGAAAAATGTTCTTCGGTAGGTACCAACTACCAACCGGCATTTTTAATGTGTTTAGTTGATAACCGCGGCCCGCGCGCGACGCTCGTTCACAAGCACGACGCGCGTTGCACGCGTTATCAGAAAACATACGAAGCATTACGCACAGGCACCCGCGTCCATCGGAATTTCAACTTTCAACTTTAACGAGTAACAAAGTGCAGTGCCACATATTCCCAGTACCGGATCTGAGACAGGTTTTACTGAGAGGGTCCAAGAAACGACCGAACATATCGAGCTTGAGAGAATCGGAGAACTGCGTCTCCCTCAAGGTACGTGCATCGAATAAGTTCACCTATCTACAATTTACACAAATGCATTATGTATTGGTGACAGTCAAGACGAGTGCATTGTTTAAATATTTATGATATTTGTAAACAACTTTTGTTCAGCCTTAAAATAAACGGTGAATAACAATTATGTCAAATCTGTGCAACGGAACAATTCAACTTTGAGTTTTAGTTTGGAAATAATACGTAGGTACGTGGTTATTAAACAATACAAATTAACATAAAACTGTAGTTATTAATTCAAAACTGGGCTTAGAAGTCAACAATAACAAGCGATGTAGTTTAATATTTATGTATCTACTTATTTGAAATATTAAAACACGCCATGGAAAATTGCTTCAATTAATATAAAAATTATTATTAGGGTTATAAAAAAGCCGCACTTAATGTACCAATAAGGAAAACTTTAGTAAGGAAATACAAAGGTATACACTATACCTACACTTGAACAATATATTGATGAGCTTAGCAATGTTAGGTACCCTTTTTATGCCGAATAGGTATACCTATTCGTCGATTGGAAACACTTTGTTGGGATAACTTTTCTCTTTACTATCGGGAAAAATATCATAGAACCGGCATTTAAAGAGAGTTTTTAACTCCTGCATATTGGGTTCCGTACCTATAATCACACTAAAGCGACTCCGTTGTCGATTTTTTTTATTTAAGAGTTGCGTCCCGCGGTTTCTTCCACGTTGACGATGATAAATTGTAATGATAATAATTATCCTATGTGTTATTATTATTCCAAGTTATCTCGCTATGTACACATCGCACTTCTTCAGCTAAATCCTTACTTCTTTACTAATATTATAAATGCGAAAGTAACTCTGTCTGTCTGTCTGCCTGTCGCGCTTTCACGCCAAAACTACTGAACTGATTTAAATTATTTTGTTATACAGATAGTTTAGAGACTGAGAAAGGACATAGGCTACTTTTTAACCCGGAATTCCGGCGGGTCCGGGACTTACGCGGGCAAAGTCGCGGGGCGCAGCTAGTCAGTTTATATAGTAGCTTTTCTGTGATTGAGTAACAAACATCCCTACTTTCGCATTTATAGTTATATAGTAGTATAAGATGGGATGGGATCGCATATAAAGTGGGATAGGGTATATACTACAATGTGCTCCGCGGCTTCGCCCACGTTTCTTTTAAGTCATTGAGAGACGATCAAGCCGCTCGCCCGATGATAAGGTAAGCGTCACGCTTGCCCATTGCATTCAGTGCCACCCACAGACTTTTGAACTTAAATAGTTCGAAATTTTGCGCGGCACAGAACTGTGCCTGGTAGAGATCGCTATCAGTGATAAGCTTAAGCTTAAGCGTTGTAGCTAATCGTGTATACTGTCCGTTCATGTGGCACATGACTCAATTACATGTACTTAAATAAATTGTCCTATAATTCCATAACATTAATGTTAATATTTTTATAATTAAATCATAATATTAATTATTAATATTATTTTATTGTGTATTTTTTTACATTCTAATTTAAATTTTTAACTTTATCAGTGTGTAATATTGTTTAATTTGTAATGTTTTAAATTAATCATAATATGGATGACTTTCTGAAATAAATGATTTGATTTGATTTGATAAGGCCGCCTGTTGTGATACTTTACGTATAAGCTTGTTTGTTACCTTTGTTTTATCTCATCTTAAAAAGTGGATCAATAAACTATTATCTATCTATCTATCTAGTACTGCGTCACTCTGAGATATTATTATTAGTTGTTAAATCTCTATAAGTCCTGTAATTTCATTGGAAACTTTGCCCTTCAATCAGAAATACAGTAACGTTTGCACATAGCAATATTTGCATACTGTTTGGCGGTTGAATGTCTGTCAGTGATGTGGTACTGCCCCAGGCGGACTCGGGAAAAATAGTCCTACCATTACAAAACTAAAGCGTTACTGATAATCATGATAATGAAACGAGATAAAAAGTACCCTATAAGTACTCTCCGTGATTTAAACTTTCCCTATCGGTCCAGTCGTGACGTCTGCCTCGTCATGGCTAGTACAATTATTTTCGGACAATTATATACTTTACTAGCGGTCCGCCCCGGCTTCGCCCGGGTGTGATAAATGAAGAACCGCTCTACCGATTTTGTGAAAACTTCACATAAACCATCTACTAATTAGTCCGAACAAAGCCTAATCATTTGTTTTAATAGGTGAGCCCGTTCTTGAGTTATAAAATAACAACGAAAAGTGGCATTGATTTGTATATATATATAGATATAGATAGATAGATATAAATACATATAAAGTGCAATGTGATGTTATTATCAACGCAGGGCACCGCTAGTATGCACCTGAGTATAAAAACAACATTTCATAGATCATGATTATTTCCTAAGGTCGCAGTAGTTTCACGTCATCCCCTTACAAACTTGCAAATAGCATTAGGTACCTATATACCTACACGGCGCGTATAGGTAGGTATGCTATTTTGTCCGTATAATAAATGTCAATAAGTAGGTATTTCATATTCTATAAGATGTATTAGTAGTCATCATGTGTATAATAATCAGCTGTATAATAGGCATTTATATGTAATTATTTATTTTAATTAAAGTATACTTTCATCCGTAAGTAATCTCACGTGGAAAGGGGTGACTCAGCAAATATCACGTTTTGTTTTTTTGCAAGATATAGTGTAACATTGCGAGAAAACTGGGTTTAATGAAATAAAAAAAAACTACTGAAATATGGCTAAATCATGCTTACACCAGCCTATACGTCCTCGCAAGCTGCATTAGCAAAGCTACTCTCGTCATAGTCAGCAAAAAGTGTTTATTATAGACGGTAATGCAAATTTTTTACCATAAACGGTCATCTATATCCATATTCACGTAGTTGAAGCATTGGGACATTATGTAAAAATGCGGTACGTTTGCCGGCTTCGCGTGGACTGTCGGCAATCTAACGGCACTTTAGAAGCATATGAGAGACATAAAAGTACCATTTATGAGTGTCCACTGTCACACCGATGTTTGATGTCTATATTTTATGTAAATTTACGTTTACCTCTGTAACTGTAAGTATAGTAGCAATGATCAAGATTGTTGCAAATAGACGTAAAATTTTTAAGAATCCATGGGAGATTTTCGATTCAATCTTTTGTAATTTGTATGACCTTTTTCTCACCTTTTTTTTACCTCTGATTGGTAAAAGTTAGGCCATTATCTCACTTGTTTTTTTAGTTATAATAAGTAAACTTGTGGTTATTACCTTACCTGCGCTTACCTCCGGTAGACATAATATCTCACTTGTTTTTTTACCTCTGGTAAGCAAACATGTGACCACAATCTCACTTGTCGCTTCTGCTTGTCATATGGACTTTTGGGCAGTCGCCATGTCTTGTTTGTTAGTCGTAAGACAACAGTCGTTGAGCCATGTCAGATGGCTACAGGCGGCCTGAAAAATCTGGATAAGGATTTTGACTAACAAACGAGACCAACACCTGAAACACCTATTTTTACCTCTGATATGTAAACGTTTGGCCAATACCTCACCTGTTTTTTTTACTTCTGATAGGCAAAAGTTTGACCAATATTTCACCAATAAATAGCGATATCGATTAAAAAAACAGCGTTCGTGAAGTAACGTATTTTTTGCCTATGGTTGCCTATCAATAATTATGGAATTTCCAAGTATTTTGTAGCTAAAGTAATGGAATTTCCAAGGATGTTGTAGCTAAAGTAATAACCGTAGGTTTGTTTCCTATCTCGACGAGAATTTCTTAGACGTGCTTTCTTGTTGAAAAGGGTATATGTAACTTAACATGTAGTTAATACTGTCTAAGTTAATAGATACAAGCTAAAATCGAAGTTATTCCATTGCGACTCTGCGGCCAAACACGGCTCTCGACGGCGCACAAAAACTTGTAGACATGTTGCAGACGGCATTTGGGTCACTCGAGCGCGTTTTAATCTACGAAGCCTTAGAAACTCGGCAGCGGAACATGCACGTACCCTTAGTAGAGTAGGTACGTAATTATAATAGACCTCCTTATTAACACAATTCTTTCAGGAAAAGGCAATGATTCTATTTTTTTATGATTTTGGCTTTGCTGTCTTTGTGCATTTAGTCAATTTCAAGTCATAAAATGTTTTAAGTATCGGTATAAGTCCTAGGTTCAAGTCCAGTGAAGTAAAAGTCCAGTCCTAGTCAAGTCATACCCTAGAAAAGTGGTAGAAGCTTTACTAGAACTTCTATATTAGTTATGGATCGCATGTTCACATGCGGTCCATTACTAATATATATAATAGGTTCTATACATAAGGTAATATATAATAGGTTCTATACATAACTAATATAGAATCACGTTTTTCAATTGTGTGTTATTTGCTTACACCCATGCACGTTCACAAATTATTACCGTTTGATAATCCACCATTATTACACATTATGGAATTTCCAGATTTCGGAGGTCGGTCTGGTTACTATGTGTGTAATAGGGAATATGTATGAGATTTAAACGTAGGTTAAGCATTAGTATTTAGTATTTAATTGTTTGCACTAAATCCGTATTAATTTTTACACATTATACAGTTGCTCTAAAACATTTAATACAAAAATAGACCCTGTTAGTGTATGTTTGTTGTTTATTATTTTTGTCTTTTTTAATTGACTTCAAATAAGAAGGAGGCTCTCAATTTCGATTGTGTTACCTCAGAAGTTTTCTCTAGGTGAACCGATTTTGATGCTTCTTTTTTATTATTCAATTTCAAATTCAATTTATTCAAAATAACAAGTGGGCACTTACAACAACGTAGACAACTTAAATAATATGACTTATTAGTATAGGTACATAAATATATGCTGTTGAACTTATAGGCTCTCTAGTTCCCACACTAGGATACCCTGTGTTGTGGGCAACCAGTCTCTTCCATGTTCAGGCACTTACAATTAAACTAATAAATGTTAAAAAACTGGATCTTATCACATTAATATTATAAGTCCGAAGAACAATAGTAGTAAGTCCCGCGGCTTCGCCCGACAAACGCGGCCAAAGTCGTGAGGCATAGCTGATATAAGACTACTAATAATATACGAACACACAAGTATTATTAGCTAACCACTTACATTCATTCTACGAACATGTTCAAAGTTCTGCGGCTTGCTTTATACTAGCTCGCTAGGAGCTTAGGAGGCTAGCTGTATAGCTAACAAAGCAAAAGACGGCCTCTGATAAGGTAATTTTTAAAGACCCGATATAAAATCAGCCAAGAGTCTACATCAGGCAATATTTTTTTTTACGTAGGTAGAAAGCTGATGCTTTCCATGTGGTTCCATTTAAATTTTATCAAGATCTGACCAGTAGTTTTTGAGTTATCCTCAATTAAGCGTATTTATTCATTTAATCTAATCAAGGGATCCGAAGATAAAGCGGTGCCAAAAAAGGAGGAGGTACACGAGTCGAATGATTTTTTATTTTTATTTGTATTACCTCATAACTTCTCTCCACGTGAGCCGATTTCGAAATTTTTTTTTAGTTTGAAAGATGTTGCGTTCTAATTAGTCCCATTTAAATTTGATCAAGATCTGATTAGTAGTTCTTGAAATATCGTCAATAATGTCTACTACTTTGACGATGTTCTCGTTTACCCGACTTCAAAAGTTACCTCATAGCTTCTTTCGTTGTGAGCCGATTTTGATGCTTTTTTTTATTTGAAAGCTGGTGCTTTTCACGTGGTCCCATTGAAATTTGATCAAGATCTGATCTCTAGTTTTTAGGTTATAGTCAATAATGCGTGTTTATTACATTAAATCAAGGTTCCGAACATAAAGCGGTGAAGTCGGTTGTCGGTTGAATTATTTAAGCTATGCTCGCGTTTAAGTGAATTCGGCAGCGGGATTGTGGATGTCACAGAAATGACGTTAAATTGGCCGCGTTTTAAATTGCACAAACCTGCAGCCTAATTCTGTAAGTCAGCGTCATGGATGGGCGTCACGCCCATAGACAAATCTCAGCTGTTTTAGCCCACAGACTAAATAGCAATAAAACCACCAAAGAAAGGCCAGGCCTATCTCTGTTGCAAACGGTTTCAATACGAAATTGTTGAAAAGGTTTCAAGACAAAACTTCTAAGAAATAAGGTTCATTTTTGCTTAATTTAAATAGAAACCGCGTGCAACAAAGATACGTTGTAGGGGGGCAGCTGTTTTAGTACACAAACAAAATAGCAATAAAAACTACCAAAGAATTACGTTTCATTTCACCCTATTTGTGGAATCGAATTCCTAAAAGTAATTGTTGAACTCCTTGGAAATTAATAGGTTTAAATAAATAAGAACCGACTGAATTAATGACGAATATCTATTGTTTTATTGTTTTCAAAAATTAAACTCTCAAGAGAAAATAGTGATTAGATTATCTTTGAAAGCATAAATAAAAAAAACTAATGATTAAATTATTATAAACTGAATGTAAAGCCTGCATTTATTTGACATCAGCGAATTGTCTGATATCTTAAACTGTCCACGTAGTACTGAATATATGCTCTGTATTTCTGTTGTCACGGGATTGTGAACTCGCTTGCGTTTCTACTAGACGTAGCGCCTTAGCTGTAAATATATTATAACTATTGTTCACCAAATCAACGAGCGTAGTGCTCACGGAAATATCGATAAATATACATGAAACGTAATTCATAGACAATTTCTCCATAATTAACAGCGTGAGCTAATTTCATGCTCTTTGGTTTATGTATTGTATCCTCTTTGTTTCATTCTTTCGTTTCGGTCGTTGAACCGGCTTGGTTTTTGACGCTATTATGTCATTGTTGACAGTTTAAATGTCATTTTTGACAGATGGTATGTCACTTTTGACAGTTTTTTGACATTTAATGACGCCCATCCATCGAGATAGGAAACAAACCTAGGGTTTGTAAAAGGAGAGCTGACTCCGCCGAAAATCTGTGTCCTAGTGAGAGGTCACAAAAAACCTCTGTGTCCCTTTTCTTTAGGGTGACCCTGATTTTGAGATTTGTAGGATAACCTTTTGAGCCATTTGAATTATGTTCTACTTGAATGATATTTAACTGTGTAATCATGCTGTAATATGATATCTAATAAAAATCTTATTATAAAGTCATTCATAAAGATAAACTAAAATATACTATATGCGTAATTAAAATCCACACTGATGTTTCAAAATGCATTTAAATTTAATTTAATTGACCTTTTACGGTTTAATTGACCGAACCAGCGCAAAGCGGGAACGAAGCGATTTCATTTCAGCTTGGGCAACATTGCTTTCGTAGGTCCGGATATCTGGTTTTTCTCCTCTACAGGTCGCATTTCTCAACCGATTCTCGTGATCTTTTGTGAGCAAGTTCGATATTTTCAAAATGGCGGAGATATGTGCTTTAAAATTGTTGTAATAAGCTTCTAGATACATATACAACCCATGTTTAAATTTTTATCCTAGAATAAATATAATCCATGAATCGATGACAGATATTATTTCTACATTGATATGTCAGAATCTTGGTGAATATAAGGTAAACCCTAACTTTTATGACACCTAACTGACATAAATTGTTTTGTACAAATTGTTTTCGAAGAGTGTGACCCAATGCAAAATTAAAAATTACTAAATTCTTCAAGCCAACGCTAACACAACATTTTAAGAATGAAACATATGCCATACATTTCGGCCTATAATAGTTATATATTAAGAAAAATATAACAACGCTATAAATTATCAATAGGAAATAAGCATACAATTTTGGTGAAGCGTCTTTGCCTTTTATAATATAAAAAATAGATGTAAATTATACATCTGTGAATAAATACTTCACTTTATATACCTAATATTCATATTGGCAAGAATCTTTGGATATTTGTGTACATTTGCAGTGTATTAGGCTCTCTGCTGACCACTGTTAGAGATCGTTCAAAGGAAATCCTAGAGATGGCGCTATTTGCAGTTGTATCGAGTGACATTTTTGCGCTCGCGACTTCTTCGTGTGTGTCTTCTCTGTGTGGTTGACAAAAACGCTCCGCTATTGAATTTTGTGACGTAGAAAATGAATTAAATAATTATCATCTAATTAACCAGGACTTAAAATAAAAACTTCATCGTGTCTATTGTGATCGACCACTTCATCTGTGATATAACTTAGTGATCAGTGCCTCGTATATTTTCGGATTCAAACTCGCCGGCCGGCGCGACGTGAAGTTGTGTGTGTACGCTTAGGCATACATACAGTTTGCTGTAGTTCCTTTCTTGGGGAGCTCCGGAGGCGGTTTCGACGCAGTCTAAGGTACGTGGGCTTAAATAAACACTGTAAATTGATTCGTGTATCCCTACTGATTTTTGCCAATGTTTTTAATCCAAAATAATTTACCGCTATCATTAAAAATATTAATACGTAAATGGTGGGCTATTTACACGCCAGCGATTTTACTCGCGCCACCAAATTTACATACAGGTCAATTATTTTTTTTAAATCTTTATTTATATAAAATTACACCCATAATATGATTTTCTTATTTAATTGCTTTTTATTAGGAGTTTTAATATATAAAATGGATGGAAATTTCAAAATAGCAAAGCACTCGCTATTGGCTAAGCTGATCGTGACTAAGTTACACATTTTTGAGGTCACTAATTGGTCAACTTTTCTTTTATTCTATTTAAATTTGCTAAACTTTTTTTCTCCACTATACGGAGTCAATTTGAACTGACTTCAACTTTCCGAAATGTTGGTTTGACTCTAACTTCAAAGCTCAATTTTGGTACTTTCGTCGAGTCAAAAGCCCAACTAGCTGCAAAAAAGCTGGGAATCTATAATCACATCCCCGTTCTATAATCGGACAAGCAGACAAACTGCTAAGCGACACCGCTATATGGTGGACATTCCACAAATGCGCACTAAGCGTTTTGCCTCCACATTCATTGTGCGAATCGCAAAGGAATGGAACTCCTTACCTGAGTCGGTGTTTCCTGATGAGTACAATATGGGAGTCTTCAAGTCGCGAGGGAATAGGTATATTCTAGGCAAGCTTGCTCCATCGTCGACCACATCGTCACTTACCATCAGGTGAGATAGTGGTCAAAAGTTAAACTTAATTGAATTAAATAAAAAAACCTGATTGCATTTTCCAATGCCTATTTATTTCGATATGAGATGTATTGTTATGAAGAAAAATTTTCTTCCGGGCAATGTATTAACGGAAACAATCGAATAAAAATGTATGCATATTCCATATTCACAAACATATTAATTAATATAATCATAATTGAGCGTCAAGAAGGAGCAAACTACAAACACACTCACAAATTTTTGCCTAGATAATATTAGTAGGAAGTATGATAACTTTATTTTGTTTTTATAAATTGCGGATGTAGTTATGTAGCTTGGCTTGTATACCCATATATCAAAAATAATATCATAAAACCTAATACTATTAGGAAAAAAAATCGGTTTGTTGAGAATAGTTTGATGGTAGGTAGGGCATTTAGAAACATATTCTGTAAGGTTTCGATTAAACAAATAATTACGACAGATAAGATCTTATTATTACTACAGACTATAATTTCTACCACTGGGAAACTTTTTTAGAACTAGTCGCTCTTGTGCGAGAGGGACACAGGGGTCTTTTCTAACCTTTCACCCGATTTCATCGGGACCGTAACCGCGATTGGTTCTTTATGCAATTGATAAAACGATTTGACATTGTAAATACGCTCTAAGTCAGTTGTGATAAGATTCCATGCATGTTTGATATTCGGCACTGTAAGTTTGTCAGTTATCCATCCTATTACTTTAGCTACAACATCCTTGCGCCCATCCATGATACAGAATACGGCAGCTGCTCGCATTTTCAATTATTTATTTTGATATGAAAAGATTTTATGAATGATATTTTATTTTCGGCAACGTATTACGTAAATAATCCAGTTAAAAGCCCAAAAAAGGATCAACATTAAAATCGTTTATTCACATGGGCCCCAAAGAGGCACTCATGAAAGTTAATTAATCTATTGCCAGATTCGCAAAATTACAGCCATCTCGAGAAGAACCTGGCAAGAAACTCGGCGGCGCATTTTTTTTTCATTCATTTTTTTTAAAACATTCTTAATCTCTAATACATAATTTTCTTAACCTAGGTGTTATTATGGCAGTCGCTAGAAAGAGCCTGTGCAGTTTGCCTCCATGCATCCTTGTCATTAATATAGTCTGTGGTTTTATAGTAAGCTTTCTTCATTAATGCCCGTTTTATTACAGATTTGAACTTTCCCAGTGGTAATTCAGTTACTATTTTAGGAATTCTATTGTAAAATCTAATCCCATTTGCCATAAAAGATTTATTCTTTTTGCTTAATCTAAATGCGCGCACTGTAATTTTATGCTTATATCTAGTATTAAGATTGTGTGCGTCGCTTCTTAATACTTATTCTTATATCCACCTAGAAAGCTTATAAACACACACGTAAACTCAACATAAATTTTAAATAAGTCTCGAACAATATTTCTGTGCGCTTAAACAACATTAACAGTGTGAAAGAACATTAACCCTCGAAAAACGGGTTACATACCTAACACACTTCAAGTGCGAATCGTTCCGGGAGTACTACTTTATGATAGAAATTTAAATTGTAAATCACGAAATGATATATGTAGTTAGTCCGTGACAATTTTACGAGGGCTTACCACGTAAACTTTCCGGGTATTTTCAGCAATATATTACGTATTTTCAGTGTGTTTGTGTGTATGTCTAGCTCGCGTTACGACACGTAATATTTGTAGGTGTACTTGTATGTGTACCATTACGTCTGTATTTTAACCCGACTGCGCTACGCAAAGGAGGGTAATGTGTTTATTGCTATTAAAGTTTTCGTGAGAATTAAACATTATGATATTATTAAAATACGGCTATCACTCACGTCATTTGATAGATATTGTAGACCTAGGTTTCGAGCATGTACGATACTCTTCTTTGGGATGAGTTAACGCCGCGAGATCGCGACGAAGACTCGATAATACTCGACAATATCGATCAAATGACGTGAGTGATAGCCGTATTTTAATAATATTATAATGTGTTTATCAGCGTATGTATGTTTGTTCTTTTGTGGCTTTGTTGAGACTAAACGCGTTAGGACTATTTTGATGATTTTTACGTCAATCGATTTGTCTTAATCTTGCTAGAGTCACTGAAACATAATAGCAATCCAAATCATATAGTATGGTGAGAAACAGACGCCATATTATAAAAAAAAAACAATAACAAATAGAACGACGAACTGTACTAAGTGAACAGGCATTTCATAATCATGTTTAGGTTCCATTTACTAATTTTAATTTTGAATGATCTTTATGTGTATATATGTGCATTATGTATAGGATATACAACGATTTAAAGTTGGTCAACTTTTATATCGTTTTCAATACTATAAATCATAAAGCTGTGAATGACCGAGCGAGAGCTAAGCGCGAGCATAGCGTCTCCGTTATGTAGATGGCCAAAAATGCTTTCGTATTTCCGGCGGATATCCGGCTGTTCTCCTCTAAAGGTCGTATTTCTTAACCGATTCTTGAAAATTTTTGTGAGCATGTTTGATAATAATATGGTATTTTTTGTCGCTTCAAGTTATGGAATTATTCAAAATGGCGAAAATGCGGGGGTTAATTATGCAAAGACAGATTTGCTCCAGCTCACAGAGCCAGTATAGTACCTATAATCGCATAAAAGGTCTTATTCGGCTTTCTCATTATTTAGTAAATCGATTTGTTTAAAAACGTAAGTTTTAAGTATGTGTCCGTTCCTGAAATAAACATAATAATCTGAAACATATTATTAAAGTCTATGTTGACGCGTATTATTATGAATATTTAATGATTTAAGGCCGCAGTCTAACCTTCCCGACTCTTTGCATCAATTTTTAACAGACTTCAAAAAAGTAAGGTTTTATTTAGTGTCTGTTAGCTCAGAACTTTTTTCTAGGTGGACCTTTTTTGATGATTCTTTATTTATTTGAATGGTGGTGCAATCAAAAAATGATCAAGATTAGACCAGTATATATATATTCAAATCCAACTTCTATTATACGGGTCAATTGCCTATATTTTCTTTAAAACTATATACAGCAAAGACCTAAGTTACCTACAAGACATCGAGCTTATAGGTAACTCAAGTGCTCAAGCCCAGTACCAGTGGATAGTGTTTTTTTTAATTGTCTTCAGTATCATCATCATCATCTCAGCCACAAGATTTCCACTGCTGGTTGTAGGCCTCTCCTAAAGATCTCCAAAAAGAACGGTTGTTAGCGGTCTGCATCCAGCTTCTTCCTGCGACCTTAATTATGTCGTCCGTCTACCGTGTGGGCGGTCTTTAGTCTAAGCTTGCTAGTCCGTGGCCTCCATTCGAGAACCTTTCGGCCCTATCGGCTATCAGTTCTGCCCATTGCCAATTCTGCTTACTAATCCACCGGGTTATGTCGGTGACTTTCGTTCGTCTACGGATCTCGTCATTCCTGATTCGATCTCGTAGAGAAACCCCGAGCATAGTAGCCCTTTCTATAGCTCGTTGAGTGACTTTGAGCTTATTTATAAGGCCCACAATAAGATGCCACGTTTCAGTAGTCCATATAACACACACTGGTCAAAGACTTTCGTCTTGAGGCATTGAGGTATTTTGGACGAAAAGACGTTGCGAAGTTTCCCTAATTATTCCCAATAATGCCTATTTCATTCATTTCGTTTCGTTCCGAAGAAAGCTATGAGGCCTGTGTTTTTACGCTTAGCTTACCAGCCACTCCTTATTTACAATTCCTTATTCTAGAACGAGTTCACGTACCAACAGGTAAGATGGACAAATGACTAATATGTTCACAGGAGGTCGTCTCTCTGTTTCAAGTATCCGCTACTATGTAGTACCTTTGTACATTGTTCTATGTAGCTTTGTTCCCCGTTTCCCGTAAATGCTTAAAAGCCCAGTTACGGTCATAAGATCTCTATTAATTGTTATAAAGTGTTCAATTAGAAACAAAGTGCGTATTGTACCTAATATGGCTTATCTCAAAGCAGATCGTCTAAAAATGGCCATATTGTGCAATGTTAACTGCATTTATTTTATTATTCTTTGTTGTGGCTACAATGGCTTTGTTTGTCGATGAAGTTGTTATCGGACGTTATTCATCAGTACAATAGGATAAAGACAAGCAAATTTTATTCATTTTTATCTTGTTGTAGCTGCTACTTATAGTTTTGATGGTTTCATGTAGGTGCTTAACGTGTCATTGTAATGCTTATACGTATAAACAATAACATTTTAATAACATGAATCAGCAAGCTGGAACCTTATCCCAGAATTCTCATGGATTCTGGTTTTGGTTTCCACAGTTCAAGAGTTTGTGCTTTAGGTTCTGCTGGTGAATGTTTCTGATAACTACGATATAAGTCTGAACTCGGTGTAGGGTGTGAATGTATTTTTGTTTGTTTAATAATGTTCTTAAAACGTCAGAAATATCCAAGTATAGACTTGCATGAGCCATAAAGATCTATTATTTGTCAAAAGCATAAAACATAAATATAGATATTAAAATTTTATCTGCTATTTGCACAATTTACTCCAAGGAAAATATATATTCTAAAGAAGTTAGCCAAAAACCTTCATATGTACTTTGTGGTCTCCATAGTTCAATCGTAAACGTATACGCCATGATCTTTCGAGATGGCAGAAATGTACCTAGATAATACTTCTAAAACAAGTAACAATTTTAAAAGATTTTTACCAGATGTAAATAAAAAAATACTAAAGAAAAGACGTGTGGCACTCGGGGACTGCCGCGGTAAAGCTATTGCATAGCATTTTTATCAACTTATGCAATTATAATTATTTATTTATTTTATTTATGCAGTATTTTTTTTCCTGCCACCTAGAGGCGAGTTGCTGAACTAAAGAGACAAGCGTGATATTTTAAAAAAGTCATTAAAAGTTCTGCTATTCATCGATAGATGGCAAAACTAAAAAGTATCACCGCTGTGCCGGTCGTAGTGGGGGGTGTTAGGTTATTTTCGTTACGGAATTTCTGGATTCGGTCTCCACGCTCAAGGACCGCGATAGAAGCTATGCAATAGCTTAACTTGTAAAATATACGTATTTCTTTGGGTTTAAATGTATTAATATTACCGTAGTTTTTCTAAGCATGGAATGCACAGCACACAATCCAATGAAAGTTTGGAGAAACATCTACAAAAATAAGCTTTTATTGAAGGAATTGGTCAGAACTTCAACGTATGTAGTACACTCATAGTTTACCAACCTCAAGTAGAAAAGTCTGGGGCTGAGCACCAAACAATGTTCCAGAAAGTATTTTTGAGAGCCATTTTATCAGGACATTCTAAGACTAGATCGGTATTTTAGAACGGTAGCTTGTATTTTGTACATGTAGGTTTCTCACCTTGATAGAAACTGATTCTGATGAAGCGCATATAATACTTTTGAGGCAGGTATCTAAATGGCAAACAATATAAATATTAACAGCTTATGTATATAAGTATACTTGCTTATTACGAATTCTTACGCTTAGAGATCGTCTAATAAGACTGTTCGCCGCTCCATGTCGTATGTAATGGGCTTGGCACACAGCACGCGTCTGTTTGAGCCAAATGCGTCTTGTGTGGCGCCTTATTAATTACAACGACATATCAAACAAATAAAACAACATACGCATTCACAATCACAGCCCCGCACCAAGTTCAAAGACTTGTATCGATTGTGCCGGAAACAATTAAATCACACAAACCAGAAATAGAAGCACAAATGTCTCTTAGAAAGGAAATTGTGCTTCGTCGGGAATCGAACCCGAAACCTACGGCGTAGAGAGGTTTACCCACTGCGCCAACTAGGTTGTCGACTGTCGTATTATGAGCGTTAACATATTGGGGCGGGAGTTTCATCTCAATATTTCTATCTTTGATCTTTTTTGACAAGTATAGTGTCGTTTGAGGCTACCGTGTCATTCTTCGCTCCGTTAGTTACACCGTTTATACAGAATCACACCAGCTCGGTTTACATAAACACTGCTTTAAATATTAATGATGATTGGCGTGACCAACACGACCATCTGTTCATCTTTACAAAGTATGCCCAATATAAGTGTGTGTTCCTAAACTTGTGCAAACATTACGATTTGCGATACAATACAGCTTGGAATGGCTATTATTTGCTGCAGGAACTTTAGATGGCTTATTAGCTTCTCCACAAAGATCACTTAAGATTTCAAGTAATTTAGTTTAATTTTTATCCTGGATAGGCAAATGTTTGACAACTATCTCACCTCATGGCTAGTAACAATGCGGTCGATAATGGAGCAGGCTTGCCTAAAACGATACATATTCACTCGCAATTTGAAAATTTCCAGATGACATTGATAAATTACTTACATGGAATTATCTGGAAACAGACTCCGGCTAGGAATTCCACTTCTTTGCAGTTTTTGGTTTCTGTGGTTGATAGACCGCAATCTCACCTTCTGGAAAGCGACGATGCGGTTGACGGTGGAGCATGCATACTCAGAAAATACCTATTCAATCTTGGTTTGAAAAGGCTTAAGTAAATACTACTCCACTCAGGGCGCATTTGGTTCGAACAGATCGGCGGGCCAGGACGCGGGTACGGGCACCGCTGTATAAGAGTGGTGATCGCGCTCGCGTCCCAGCACGCCATCCGTTCGGGTCAGGTGCGGTCTGCGTATCGAAGTCATTATATTAATCGGGAAACCAGAACGAAGGAGAGTATACAATTCCTTGCAGTTCGCATTATAACGCTTTCAATTTTATAATGCGCAGGGTCCATATGAGACATTGTATCTGGAATATAAAACCTTGTTCTGCATATAGGTATGGAGGCAATAAACAATCTGAAACAATGATACGCATGATTAAAGAAGAAGCTTAAAAAGTAGTTATGTGGGATATTTAACAAATAACAGTGCCGTGAAGTGTTTTTCCTGGTTATTCAATTATAGGAGTTGTACAATTCTGAATGCACTTACTACCCTCGGGATATAACTACGTCTAATGCTCTGTGACCTGTACAAAACAACTTAGTCAGATTACATATTCTGCGTAAAACAATTTTCAAAGATCCGATCGCTTCTTGCCTTATCCCGTCCTATCCAGAAATGTATTTCAATGAAAGTGTCAACAAAGATACACTGTAAATGCAACATTCGTGTCAACAGCAGATAGGAGTTCCGTTTACACATACAAACATATACATACATAATTATCCTATCTGTGAATGTAGCAGATACGATGCGCCAGGCAGTTTTCGTTTACGATTGCTCCGTTAAACGGCACACGTAAACAATTATAGCATAAAACGAAGAACAAAGCTACATTATGTATGTCGATAATTTTAGAAATATAATTTGAACTTGTGAATTAGCAGCAGGCGCGTCGTTATAGCACAGTTAAACAAAAAACTAGTTGTTTTTGTTTAATCATGAACAATGTGCGATTTGTGGGTAATTTTAGATTTGCTAATGATCAGACTACTATAGGACTATAGGATGTTGGTAATAATTGACCGTGGGAAATGTCGGTTATGTCCTTTCCTCCCTATATATACATAAACATGTTAAAAACCACAGCTTTTTACTCTTATCCTTTAGCTCATACTAATATACATATAAAAAAATCAGGGGACGTCGTAAGGCCTTTATTTCTGTCGTTGTTAATTATTAGTCTCCGTATTAGTTAGTATAGGTTTTCTTTAGTAGCTAAAAACGTGCTTCAATATAAACTAGTCGTTCGCGCCGAACTGAGATTTCGCGCCTACATTTTGCCACATAGAGAAAAACTTTTGGGTTACTTGCTTTTAACTTTTTTCTATACTTGTCAAGCCCTTTTCAACGATCTCCACAAGGGTAGATAGAAAAATAAAAATATTTTGCTCCCCCTATTAAGGGGGCTCTCATACATGTAATGAAAATATTAATTTTCATTTATATAATTTTGAATGTCATTTCTGTCTTTGAGCCGTAGTTTCACACATTCTTTGATAATTAGAACTTCTAATTATAATACTAAATACATTTAGAAGTCATTCGCTTATATGGTTTAGACGCTAGATCCTTCTGACAGACGGACGGACGGATGGACGGACGGACTGATGGATGGACGGACGGGCAAAGTGCTGAACGACCCAAGTCGCTTCGCTCGATCTATTGGTCTATTATTGTATGATACCATGAGTTATTGCTCTAGTTATTGAAAGCACCACAAGACAACACTTGAGAAAACACTACAGACTGAGTCCTTACCTTTTTTAAATGTTAAATACATAACTATACTTATAGGTATATATATATATATATATATATATATATATATCCGCTTTTCTGTCTTTATCCCGATCAGAAGCTTTAGTTAGGTGTGCATAGAATAGAGCGTACCTTCTAGGCCTCTAGGGTATTTGCTTTTAACCGACAGGGAGCGTGTACGAGTTTAAATAAGTTAGAGGTAATGGTTGATCTCGTTGCGTCCTTTTTTATCAATGCTAAGCTAGCTTTGAAACACTATCTCACGTGATGGTAAGTGATGAGGATAGTAAACAATCTAGGCCGAGAACATCTTTTGGATTTATTCCTTACAGAGTCACTCGTGGTTGATGGTAGCCACACATAAATTTAGAAAAAAACTTCTTTAACACTGTTCTGATTTATATTGACAGATCGAAAAAGATGGGTACACAATATAGTACCAACCACAGATCACAGAAGTGGTACCAACTGATCAATGTCTATGAGGCTATTGAACAACGGATGATGTTGGTATGGAACTGAAGTTAAAAGTCTTAAAGTCTTTAAAAGTCTAGTTTTAGCATTATTTAGCTAGAAGTTTTGAAAATTCTAGTCTTAACATTGTGATTTGAAAGGACAATGCCATATTATATGAACGGTAGCAAGGTGTCAAGTGGTAGTGAGCTGCCAAGTTGATAGACAATTCAACAAGAGCAAGTCGCTCACCTGACGGTAAGCGTCACGCTTGACCACTACAGTTGAGTGACACCCAGAGTTTACAACTTATATAATACGTCACCCTGAGATATTTAACCTCTTTAATAGCTCTATAAGCCCTGTAAATCTTCTAAGCCACTCCAACAATATCTAAAAAATAAAAAAGACGTGTGGCACTCGAGGACTGCCGCGGTAAAGCTATTGCATAGCATTTTTTATCAACTTATGCAATTATAATTATTTATTTATTTTATTTATGCAGTATTTTTTTCCTGCCACCTAGAGGCGAGTTGCTGAACTAAAGAGACAAGCGTGATATTTCAAAAAAGTCATTAAAAGTTCTGCTATTCAACGATAGATGGCAAAACTAAAAAGTATCACCGCTGTGCCGGTCGGAGTGGGGAGGTGTTAGGTTATTTACGTTACGGAATTTCTGGATTCGGTCTCCACGCTCAAGGCCCGCGATAGAAGCTATGCAATAGCTTAAAATGTGATAATTATAGTTTAAATACAGAATATAGTTTGCGATTTGCTCGAAGTTCGAATTTGTTCAATTATAGTTATGTGAATTATTAAAATAAAAACGGTTACCAATAATAAGTACCTATACTTAATAATAATTATATTATTATCTACACTATTCTACGAAGTTTAAATGTTGGATAATTTGTTTATAGTGTATATCTATTATAATCTTGTATTATGTATAAGTATCTACGCATCTAACCGTGTCAAAGGAAAGGTCACAACGCAAATCTTGTATATACCCTTGCTTATTTATGCATATTTTTTTTATTTAACTAAGAAGATTTTACGTCAACGCAAAGGTAGGTACATATATGTAGGTATACATACTTTGAAGCTCATCGGCATTCGTATATATCTAGTCGTCGTAGGGTCATTTTAGGGATCAAAACAATTTGAATGACTGCGTCGTTGTTCTACGTGTTAAGGTGATATAAGTTTTTGCTGTTGGGTGAGGAGAGATCCGAGGAATTCGTATAATGGTACATCCGCCTTTAACATAACGTAAAAAGATGATTTCTTATGTTTATGTGATTGCTTTTATTATGTGGTTACCTTTTTACGTCTTCCTGCAACCACAAACGTAGCAATGCATATAATAAATAGCAAAGTATATAATAAATAATTTGTCAAATAACTTAATTCGAAAAGAAAACAGATAAGCGGTTGCACAAATTTTTTACAAACATATTATTAGGTACTAGCTGACCCGCCCGGCGTCGCCTGGTTAAAAGATAGATATACATAAATGCTTTCACACTCACAGTCCTACACTAAAAATACTATGACTTGTGTCGTAGTCGGATTACGTAGTAACTGTTTCTCATTCTGTGACCCACCGCTTTTATCCTCAAATAAACTAAACGATTTCTCCTTGTCCAAATTATATGCAGTAAAGGCAAATTGCATCTACATGAACTACGTCAGATGATGAAATAGTTTATTTTGATAAGCATGCCTGAAAAAGCCAAAAAAACAGCAGCCTGATTCTGAAAATGTATTGTTTTCAGATTTTTAACAAAGAAAAGTTTTTTTTCTGAGATGTATATTCATGTTAGATATATGCTGATGCGGACTTTTTTGTAAAACTCACGAAGGAGTGGAATTCCTTGCCTGAGTCTGTGTTTCCTGATAAATACAATATGGGAGTCTTTAAGTCACACTCGTGACTTAAAGACTCCCATATTGTATTTAGATAGGCATCTTCTAGGCAAACGTGCTCTATCATCGACCGCATCGTCACTTACCATCAGGTGAGATGGCGGTCAAACGTTTGCCTATCTAGAATAAAAAAAAAAAAAGGCCAACATTTTTGCTCCACATTGTAGGAATTACCCTATGTCTTACCATTTAGTCAGCGTACGGCGATAAAGCGGCCAGTTAGCTAATGTTTCTCCGACTTGTCTTAAGAATATAACAAAAAACTAACTTTTATCTCAATAAAACATAGCCTATCACACTCAGCGAAAGTGTAGCTATCTATTAGTGAAAGAATTTCCAGAATCGGATCAGTAGTTTCAAAGATTACCTTTTACAAACAAACAAACTTTACCTCTTTATAATATTATAGTATAGTATATATAGTATAATAGTATATATAGTATAGATTATAGTGTAGATGTAGTTAATATTAAAACATAAACGCTTCACACGCACAGCCCTACACTAAGTGAGTGCCGTAAACATTTACATCACAAACAATTACACCCGGAACCATAAACAAAAATTTATCTCGCACCGGGAATTGAACCCGATGCCCGCTAAACGGGAAGTTCTTCTTATGTTATTATACCTACATCTAACGTGGTGCTGGGCGATTGCGGGATGAAATGACATGTTTCGTATCCTCGAACTTTGTGATTCTAGGACACGTCGGTTTGGGCCATGTTTTCATTACCTTTATTAGAGCGAGTGCAAATTCCGCACATAACTTGATAAAGGCTTTATTAGATGCGTGCCGAGCGGAATTTGTAACCTTGGTGTCTAAACAGACTATGCCGAATTTACGCGACCGAACTTCGGTGTGGTTACGCCTGCAATGTTATTTCAATTGGTTGCAACACATTTGCCGAAATTACGTCGTACAACCAAACTTCGGTCGGGTATATTCGGCGCGAACGTATTCTACTATATAGCAAGTATAGCAACACATGAAATGCTATTAAATGATCTATTGTTTAGACAACACGAAACGATACCACGACAGCGCTCGGCACACTGAATTCAAACAACGGTGCGCAACCGAATTTCAGTCGCGTAATTTCTGCACATGGTCTGTAAAATCAGCCGCGGAACATCGGTCGCGTTTCTTCGGCATAGTCTGTTTAGACACTAAGTGGCATTTAGAGTATACGCTACACACATGAATGCTACGTTGACCCAGTCTCGTTTAAGGTACCTACTAATTGCATTCTATAAATTTATTTATATATACCTTCATGCCAAAATTTGAGACAGCAATCGTATAGGAGCCGTAACACAGCGTATCTTAACAACTTACCTGCTATCGACCCTCATAGTTACCCATTATTTGTAGGAGATTAAATTAATTTCTATCATTAATATATATGTATTTCTGGCAATTTTTGTGGCAATTATATTTCTGTAATTTAAATTCATTTTGTTGAGTTCATAATTTGTGTCGCAATTGTTTTATAAATCCAAGTTAATGATTATCAAACTAGTGGTTTAAGAGCAGACTAAATTCGGTCATAAAAGTTAATAATATATTATTGCCAAATATCAAAAATATTACATACAAAATTAAAAATAATTGGGAAATATTGTGGTTTCTCATTTATTGAGACTGTTTTATTATAAGTTCATTACTAAACTTCTATATGACACAAGTTTTCCCCCAAAGGAAAATTTGTGTTTCTGGTTCTGGTTGTGATTGTGTGTGTGATGTGAATGTATCCGGCACCCACGACACAAGTCATCGAACTTAGTGTGGGGCTGTGAGTGAGAAGCGTTTAAGTTCTGTTAAAAAAGAATAAGCATGCTACATCTTCGATGCATGTTTTTTCTGCGAGAATAAAATAGCTAATAGCTGTAATATGGTGAAGAAAATGTTTGTAAATTAAGTGGGTATACATTTCTAAGTATTTTAGTAATTTCTCCGATTAGAATTTCTAATTCAAGAATCATTTCTCTTCGCAAAGGAAATTTCGTATTTAATTAATGTTAAGTTCCTTTGTACAACTATAAAGTGTCATTTAACTACAGAAGTCCAAAACTACTCTTAGGGTCCTATTTCCACTGGTCTCTTATTAGAAAACTTATTTTGATCGAAGTTTTCAGATTAGTTTGGACCTCCGTGGGCTCGAATATGCTACTGTAAAAGCTCGAAATTATGATAAACCCTAAGATCTTACAGTAAAATCTAAGATTTACAGGGTTTCGAGGGCGATAAATCGGATCAAGCTGGTTTTATTTTTAGAAAACGTCGTTTATAATTTAAAAACAAAACCGGTCATCCAGTTACTTAGTTTAATTCAAGATGTTCACTCAACTCACAGTGTCCTCTGGTAGAGCTTGGCCTAATCTTTCCCTAGGGATACAAACTGATAATTACTTTTTACAAGTAACAAGCTCTCAGAGCCCTCTGGCGATTCAGGTTTGGCTGATCTTCCCTTTTACCAAATTATATAGAGAAATCAGGTGAACAGTTCTTTTGCTTTACTATATAAGTATTATAAATTAAAAACAAATTATCGATAGTGGCCTCGATTCTGATGTCACACACTAAATTCAATTTAAACTATTCCTGTCTTTTACAAAATAGGAACACAAGACAGAGATAGCTTACATTTTTAGTCAGAACTTAGATGTTAGCAAGCTTAGTCGAGTATGTAATTGGTGTTGACTAAAAACACGCGCCTATCTTCTTCTGCTATTTATATTTTAATTGATAAACTAGCTTGACAGCACTAAAACGTATGCTTTCTCTGTCTTGTGTTTCTATTTTGTAAGAGACAGGGATAGTTAAAATTTTATTTAGTGAGTGTACATTAGAATCGAGGCCAGTGTACTACCTACTAAGGTCCTACCTACTATCTACTCATCTAGGCAGACATCACTTATTTCCAGATTGCATATTTACAAGTACTAAAGATAAAATGATATTAATTTAAATAGGTAGGTACATACATGTGCCTAAGTTATTACCGCAATATTCTAAAAGGTATACTTATCTGAGATAAAAGCTATGTAATTTTCTAGACATTATGATTGCTTAGGTCTTCTTTATTAAGTGTGTGGGTTTATTGTGATTCGTGCTGGTACTCTCCTTACTTCGTATTAGTTATTTAGATAATAGTTCTATGCTATCGCACGATAAATGAAGGTATATGATAAGGTTTTGTCTTAGGCATACAAGGTACATTTCAAATGCAAGCTACTATAGAATTTCTGCTGCAAAATTAAAGTAAATCAATTGATGAAGTTTAAAAAAATAAAAATAATAACAGGTACCTATAACCTACTATTTTATTCATAATCTTCTTGTCCATCTTCCACTGAATTGCGTCACTGATTATTATGGGAATAATTTATAATTTTTAATTTACTGAAGAACCATTTTTTGGGAACTAGTAGTCTGGTTTTAGTTTTAAACGTTTCCTTATGTATTTGAAATATAACATTTTAAGTAACTCCGTTATTTACCCTTTTTGTCATTTTTTTTACCTCAGAATGTTCATTGTCTTCGAAATGACCACTTACTCACGCAATATCAACATTTATTTTCAAATTTTCTTAATCTTTTTTTGCTGACTATACTTTTTAATTTTCTTGTGGAGCTGAGTGGAACAAATGTGCTTATATTTTTCAGGAATGATAAGAAAAAATGCTCATGGAGCGATGTCCACAATTTCGTGGATACGACCTAAATATATCTTAATTATGTATGTATAGGACAATAGAACATTATAAGTAGTCCTATTTCGTGGATAGGTAATTTGTCTGTCTATAATATAGAATATCTTAAAACGTTATTTTATCCGGAATCGGCAAAATTCTTTGTATTTGATGACTAATTTTTTTGAAATAGCTTTTAGCTATGTCGGAAAAATATCTGCATAATGATTTCGAGGTTTTTTAATAAAATTATAGATTAATGATTTCGAGGTTTTTTAATAAAATTAAATTTGTTTGTTTGTATTGAGCACGTATGTAATTATTTATACCTATGTCACATATGTGATTATGTGTATTGTATTTAACAATTAAATGAATATTAAACGATGCAAATTGTTTTAACTACACAACATAAATTATGTGACTTATTAAACAGTATTTTTTAGCGAACAGCTACAGTGTTTTAATATGTTGGTGTATAAGTTAAACAAAAATTCTAAAAATGTACTTTCAGATAGAACGTGTTTTTATAATTACTTAAGTACCTCACAAAGAAATCTACAGCTCATTTAGACGCGTGATCAATCTAAAAATAAATGAATGGGATATTTAAAATAGCTTAAGTAATTGAGACTAATTTGAAACCAATTTACTTAGAAATAACTTAATAGACGTCACTATAGTTAATCGAGCCATCATAGGCATCGGCTGCCTTTAAAATTACTGTGATAGATAAATGTAAACGTTTGGTACTTTTATCGTTTCCAATTATTTTGTAACACTGTGAATATCCTATGATATAGTAATCGAATGGAATAGTGCTTGAGATTTTTATCTAAAACAAAGTCTATAGATTTAGTGGAGAGTGTAGCCTAAATTGTGAAGAATAATAGTTGTATGAAAATAGGAACTATCTATATGTGGTATTAGCTTCATAATAACTCCCTTTTAGTTAAACTTAAATCGAGTACTTCCGTGACAATGACCGTGAGTGATAATGATCGTATTGACAGTGACTCCAGCGATAGTGACAATGAAATGCGGATCGTTCGTGAATACAGAAACAAATGCCAGGTAAAATACACTCCATGTCAAATAGAGCCGAGGCCATAGCAATGGCCGAGGTCATAGGTAATGCAAATCATAGTGTGCTGATTACTGCTGATCTATCTTTAATTCTTTTAGTGGAAGTAGTAAAGTGGTTAACAATAATGAGTAGATAGATATCTTTTTGAATGTTTCCGGCTTCACTGAATAATGCCTTCGAAACAAAGCAGGAACTTTGGAGCAGGAAAGTAACGGAAAGATAATGAAAACCGTGGCATCATTTCTAAAAGACAACGCGTAGGACAAAACGAAAAAAAACATGGTATCGTTTTCAAATAATATAATATCTTCAGAGTTTTCGCGGTTAGCTGAAGAGCAATATTTTATTTTTCCATTCTTGTAGCACAACTTAAGGACACAATGAAGAGTTTTAGATTGTTTTGGATGTATGAATTGGTAGAAAAGCCTGCTCAGGTTGTAGAAATGTAGAAAAAAGCTTTAAAAAATGCTGTTCCATAAGATAAATAACGAAACAGCTGTTTGTTAATGAAATAAGTCATTTATATATGCAAGTCATTTAGTGGATGGTTAGCGTCAACTCTGCCTGTAATATTTGTGGTATACGTACATTACGTTTAATTCCTAAATCGCTCTACGAGATCGAACCAGGACTTAGGAGATCAGTAGACGAACGAAAGTCACCGACATAGCCCGGCGGATTAGCAAGTTGAAGTGGCAATGTGCAGGGCACATAGTAAGTAGAACGGATGGCCGATGGGGCCGAAAGGTTCTAGAATGGAGGCCACGGATTGGCAAGCGCAGTGTCGGAAGACCGCCCACAAGGTGGACGGACGACATAGTGAAGGTCGCAGGAAGACGCTGGATGCAGGCCGCTAACAACCGTTCTTTTAGGAGATCTTTGGGGGAGGCCTATATCCAACAGTGGACTTCTTGCGTCTAAGATGATGATGATGATTTTAATTGCCCTGCTTGTTGGCAGTTGAGTGCCAAAGACACTGGCTTTCTCTTTAGCGCTCTGGGACAGAAGGGCGCTAGCCCTGTCGTCTAAATTGTGCAATAATAAAATAATATACATGTAGGAAGCTGTTCCTAGTGCATATGAAAAGCTTGTCACTTTCTTATTATCACTTCTGAAAGCATCGAAAGCTTTTTCTTTAGAACCAAAGACCTCGACTCGGAACTTCATTTAAACGCATTTTATGGAATCATTATTAACACATGCAGACCAGGCTTTGTAGGTGGCTAGTTTGGAACTGACAGTTAGTGCGATCTTGTTATACAAGAGCTAGCTTTAACTACCGAAAACCTATATAAAAGTACAATGGGGAATGTCGCATGGCATATCCTGCAACACGATATTGGCAATAATTAGGGCATGTGCTTAGATTTTGAAGATTCTCGAAAAAAAATAACACAGCTGCTTACGAATACGCTTGAGAATAGGACTAGAAAATTTTATAAGCCATCTTAATCCGCAGAAGCACAGAGCTATCATCAATTCTTTCTTTCTCATCCACCATAATTCGAAGAGTTCGTTTTTTAATGTCATAAAATGCGCACAGGTGTTATATTACCTAATAGAGATTGGAATCTCTTCCCAGAACTTAAAATTTCAAAGATCCGCGAAGGACTGCTATGTTCCCCTCTCTTAGACTAAGAATATACGATTTATATAATACGGTAGTTACCCTGGGGGGTACTTTCCAACAGGCATTCTCTTATTTGCTAATACACTAATATTACGGACATCATGAAATGAAATATATTTATTTGGCACTATGAACAAGATAAAGAAACATAAAATAGACAACAAAAACTGCTTACAAAGGTAAACATAACAAAAAAGTGCCAAAAGGGTCGTGACTCAGCATTTTTGCCAAGTGTAACACTAGGCACTGATTTTCAGTCACAACCCAGAGGTGGCGAAACTAAAACATTAAAAATATAAAAATCTATATATGTATGATATCATATATTATTATAAATATATAAAAAATATATAATCAACAACAAATAATTAATCATACATCATACGTAATTAGACATCAATACATCTCAATACGCACTCGTATCCACTTCAATTCTGGTGTGGCTATTGATATAAATGACTTGTCTTGTGAAGTTCTTCGGGCTCAATAGGCTTTGATTAGGTGCGTATATCGAGACTGGCATATTGGTTACTCCACAATCAGAGCAGCCAATGTTATTGTTTCTTCGGTAATAAAAATACGATACGAATAAATTCCCATTTTATCGTACCTATGTACAATGCGATTAAAATAAGAATAGGACGGGCTCTCGGCTAACTTCACTCATATAAGTACTGTTAGCAGAACAAACTTAAAAATAGATCAGCGCCATCATTTACGTAATTTTGTAGAAAGAAATATTATTGGAAACGTTATATTTACCACTAGTCGTGCCCCGCGGTTTCTCCCGCGTGAATTTACTTAAAAAGCCTATGTGTTATTCCGGAACCTAAACTATTTACATTCTAAATTTCATCAAAATAGGATAATTCGTTACGGAGATACGCGGTAACAAACATTCACACACACACAAACTTTCGCATTTATAATATTAGAAGGATGTTTTCATGTGTGGGTTTTCAATTCTTTTTCATTTCGGCACCGATACATGCACCTGATCACGAGTAATAAAAAATTCTAATGCTATTCGAGCGTCAGTTTTAAATAACATTAATATTTTAAAGTTTGTATGTAAGTATGTTTGTTTTCTCTTCACGCCATTGCGCGAACGGATTTAAATAAAATTTGGAATGTGCAGCTTATACTATGAATTTACACATATACCTTTTTTAATGAGTTACGGAATCTTACTGTGGGGATCAGCTGCCGATGTTGATTCTTTATTCTTTAAAAGAGGGCGGTTCGTGTCGTGTATGATATGGGTCCGTGCGAATCTCTCAGGGAATAGTTAAGAAAGCTTATTATAAAACGAATTATTAAACATTAAATACAATTTTTTTTTTTTTTTTATTTGTGACAGGCTAGAGTTTGACCACTATCTCATACCTAGGTTAATATAATTCGTGTAGAAGTGATTCACTGTTTAAAAAAAAATGCGCCGCCGTGTTTCTTGCCAGGTCCTTCTCGAGATGGCTGTAATTTTGAGGATCCGGCAGTAGAATCATTAATTTGATGAGTGCCTCTTTGGGGCCCATGCGAATAAACGATTTTGAATTTTAAATTAATTTAAGCAGGTGAAGCCGCGCGTAACTAGTCTTATATAAATAACGTAGTTTAGGTAAACTCGTAATTATAACTGGTATGTAACAGGTGCTAAATCTTATTTATAAAAAAGCGAAATTTATTTATTAATTTTGAACATACCAACTTTTCCCATGAAGCTGAAATTTGGCAGGTAATAAGGGAGTAGACGTCGGCTAAGAAAAGGTGTTTTTAGCGTTTTTTTTTTATAATATCGTTTTTATGGTTCTTTATTTTACTTGCAAAGTTATTACAAAAGTATAGTCCCACATGTTTTAACCGGAATACCCGAAAAACTATTCTTACATCTGCCGCCTTACGTGGAACTGAGCACCATTGCATAATTATCATCATCATCACACTAATATTTTAAATCCGAGTTGGTGTGTAAGCATGTTTGTTACCTCTTTACGCAGTAACGGCTGAACTGATTAGGATTAAATTTGGAATGTACATAGCTTATACCTAAGATTATACTATACGATACTTTTTAACTTGATCAACGCGTAGTTGCGAGGCACGGCTAGTTATTTATATGTCTTATCAAATACCAATTTTAAATTTGGGCTTAAAATACTTTAAAATAAATTAAGTTTAACTATATGCATGACGACGGACCTAGTGCTGAAGGACTTAAATAAACCTTACAAGATTAGTTTATCAATAAATAAACGTTTGACTATCTACGGGCCAATCCTATCCTATCCTACTAATATAGTAAATCCGAAAGTTTGCGTGTGTGTGTGAATGTTTGTTACCACGTATCTGCGTAACTACTTAGCCGATTTCAAAGAAATTTGGAATGTAGGTGACTTATTCTTTGGATTAAAACATTAGCTACTTTAATCATCATCAGCGGGCGATGCCACGGTGCTCAACTAGTTGCCTTTATTTCCTAAAACTAAACTAAAATTATATACATCTATACATCAAAGACCCAAGTTACCTACAAGTCATAGAGTTTATAGGTAACTCGAGTGCTCAAGCCCACTATCAGTGGGTATCGTTCCCATTATGCTGGCGGCATTGCCTCTCTGAATTGCAATGCTAATAAATAAACTAATCATAATATTATCCACGCTTGGCTCTGTTAAATATTCATATATAAGTACATAAATATTGGCGGGATTCTAACAGGATTTCCCGGTACTTAATCTGCGGACTTTCCGTATTTCCGATTGATTACCGTGAAGAAGGAGAATATACACTAAACAAATAAAATATGATTTCCCTTTTACAAATATAATATTATTAGGAGCACTACTTGGATCAATCACACTTTGTCTTTGGGATAGAGTGTAATGGACATATTTCCGGAAATGTGAATGAGTGTATGTAGTACCTATGTGTGTATTTATTTGTTTCCTCTTACCGGTACAAGCGCAAAAAAAATTAAATGACATCTCTATACTAAATTCCATCAAAATTGGTCCCCCCGTTTGAGTGTGAAGAAGTAACAAACATACACACTCACAAACTTTTGCCTTTATAATATTAATGTGATATGGAATGGTAATACGTTTTATGGAAGGGCACAGCTAATGATCAAAATTGTTAATTAGAGATAACAATCAAAGATGACGTGAGGCCTTAGTTCATGAAAAAAAAAAATAGTTTAAAAAACTAAAAATCACGCTTTATAAATAAAATAAAAAAACATATTTTTGTATTGTCATCGGTCCTCGATAAGTCTACGAAGTTTAAATGAAATCTGACGGTTTGAAGTGGGTCAAAACCAAGCCCAAATGAATTGGTTACAAACAAACATACATACATACAGGTGAAACTAATAAAAGCGTGTTAAAAAGATGTCACACCAGGCCTTTGAAATAGCTATAGAATCCTTTGCACTCTTTTAAAATATTTCAAAGTATTCCAAATTCAAAGCATTTAAATAATACAATTCATATTCTAATGCTTCAAAACATGCACAAAAATAGATCAATTATTATTCCTCTCTGAAAGAGGCGACGAGAAGTCACGTCCTCTCGTATTAGTTATGTGGTCGATCGCTCTTGCCGATTCCATTCATGTTTTGTATGGGCTTGTTTTGTTAAGTGCCTAACATTAACATAGTCCTTTGTCGTAGTTCGTACTATTACTTATTCTGTGCTATTGTAAGCAACAAAACATAATTCTACACTAGTATTGTTTGCAACAAACGTAATTTCACACTAACAAAAATGATGCTTTTGCTATATTTAACGTCGAATATTGTCGGCTTATTTGAAGTTATATTTATTGAAATCTAGGTGTGGAATCCGGCAATAACCCCAAATTACTGCTTTACTACTCAAAAGACTACTCTCTGTATGTTACTGCAATTCAAATAAATGATGGAGGATATAAATGACAACGTTATCACACTAATATTATAAAGGCGAAAGTTTGTGTGTTCGTATGTTTGTTACTTCTTCACGCCCAAACGGCTGGACCAATTTTTATGACATTTGGTAACGAGGTAACTGACATTTTGGATGAACACATAGGCTACTTTTTATCACGGCTACTTTAAATCCCGCGGGCCCGGGACTTACGCGGTTAAAACCACGGGATGTAGTTAGTTGAGCATAAAACACGAATACGTTTATTTGGCTTGTTTATAAAATAATTAAACGCAAACAAAGCTTAAAAAAAGCCAGATAGATAAGCAATCTATGTGGCATAAAAAAAAATATAATAATAACTCTCATAAAATTATTACAATCTCAGGTTTGTAGCATTGTATCTAAGACTCGACTTTTGGAGGGATACAATGTTCAAATTTTTTTATGTTTCAATCAGTAAGCATACTTACTTACTACGATACTACTAAGTGGATCTTGGCCTCCGACAATAAATAAACATAAAAGCATTCACATTGACAGCCCCACACTAAGTTCGATGACTTGTGTCATCATGCTGGAAACGTTCGAGTTAGTAGTCATCACACATAATTACAACGAAAACCAGAGACATTAATTTTCCTTGGGGAGAAAATTTCCCGCCGGGAATCGTACCCGATACTTCTGCTTAGGGGAACTCTCACCCAACTAACCAACGGGCAGTTGAAAAAAAATACAACCAATCACTAAACATGACTACTTTTAAAAACTCATCATCATTGCAATGTCAAATACTAGCCGTGCCCCGCGGCTTGGCCCGCTATCAAGTTAAAAAGTAGCCTATGTGTTAATCTTCGGTATAATCTATGTACATTTAAAATGTCATCCAAATCCGTTCAGCCGTTATAGCGTGAAGAGGGAACAAACATACTTACACACTTACACACAAACTTTCGGATTTATAATATTAGTCGGAAGTAGGATTAGTAGGATATTCGAGTTTTCACATAGTTTTCATTTTTTTATTTGATTTCTCCAGGTATCTTGACGTGTTCATAGTGGCGACAGAGATTTGGTGCATTGCGGAGTGGCCAGCTGTTGTGAATTTCAGATGCAATCTGCATATTTTGATAGTATGACGTAACTAATTAATCGTACAAAGGAAAATCCATGTTGGCAATTATCTGATGTAAATATTTCGGTTTGAGCAGACGCTTGGTTCCTTGGCTATCAATTCTGCTTCTCCAAGATATCAGGGTAGAGAATAGATAGTTATCTTACAGGAAAGCGTCCTTTATCTTATTATTTTATAATATATAAGCGTAGCACGCTTATATATATACGCTATACCGCATCATCGCTTTCCGTGACATATGCTGAAATAGCATAAGTCACGGAAAGCGATGATTTCTAGTAACGCTAAAATTAATAATGATGTTTTAATGCAAACAAACAAACAAACGCTTTCACACTCACCGCCCCACACTAAGTTCAAAGACTTGTATCGTGGGTGCCGGAAACATTCACATCACACACACATTACACCCAGAACCACAAAGGGATACCTTGGAAAGGAATTTGTGCTCCTTCCGGGAATCAATCCCAGGTTCAATGGCGCAGAGGGCGGAGATCTGTCCGCTGCGCCAACTGGGTCGTCAAATTAATAGTAAAAGAAGTTGCAAGGAGTTTTTGCCGCGACAGTGAAAAAATGGCGTTGTTGATTTTGTATAATTATCCAAAATCTGTGATTCTTCGCGTGTTAATATGTAATAATGGTGGATTTGTAACCGTTAATACTTACTAAACGTGCATACCTTTAGGGAAATCATACGAAGTTGAAAAATGCTTCAAAATTCCTGACTTGACTATGACTGAACATTGACTCTTTTACTTGACTTTGACTTTTGACTAGGACATTTATAATGAAATACACTATAATTATATCATTACTTGACGCGAAGCCAAAATTAAAAGAAAAAAAAACTCTTGGAAATAATAATTATATATTAATAGTGTGGCAAAAACAAAATGTTG
This sequence comes from Lomographa bimaculata, assembly GCA_948107665.1. Lineage (NCBI taxonomy): Eukaryota > Metazoa > Arthropoda > Insecta > Lepidoptera > Geometridae > Lomographa > Lomographa bimaculata. The sequence continues at coordinate 11,100,231 of OX403587.1, read as the reverse complement.
ATAAAACCCCCGACAACGCTCTATCTGAAAGCTGCACCGATTTTTATCAAACAACTAAGAACACTCCCGACTAATTCACCTTTTAAACAAAAAAGACATAATCAAAATCGATTCATTCGTTTGGGAGTTACGATGCCACAGACAGACATACACACAGACACGTTAAACTTATAATACCCCGTCGTTTTTGCGTCGGGGGTATGATAATTGAAACGCAAGCAAAACTTAAAAAAAACGACTTCATCACTTATATTTCGGTTTTGGCTTGACCGATTTCGATAAAATTTGTATGGGACCACCTCTGCAGTAAACACTACCAAACAAAAAAAAACATCAAAATCGATTCATAATTGACGGAGATATCGCGTAACATACATACAAAAAAAAACATACAGTCGAATTGAGAACCTCCTTTTTTGAAGACGGTTGGAAACAATTGCCATTAGCTTATACACATAAATGCGTTAACATCATTTTGTATCTGTGATGTTAAATGATGGAGAATCAGTCTAGTCTAGTCAACCTGTATTGTGGTTTATTCGTTGTACGAGTACCTATCGATGGGTATATCCTTTGGTATAAATAACTTAAAAAAAACATATGACTTATGCCACTGTTATCGGACTCATTATCATAACTGTCACACAAATTCTCAGTAACGAGACAATGCCAAAGAACTATACTCAGCAAAGCCCTACGCTCATTAACGACGTTACTGCTTACTCCCTTTATCAATAAAGAATTCGATGGCGTGAGCTACTAATGCCGGAGTTTTACGAGTAGGTTATCGAGCGTTTAGTATGGAGTTATTTCACTTTGCCTTGATAAACGCCGCTTATGTTAGTAGCTTGGAGATGTTTTTTGTTTGTTTTGGTTAGTCAACTTTTTTTTATGCTCAATAGGCGAACTACTATCATACCTACTCATTGTCTGCGTCTTTGTTCCCCGAACGGTACAATTTGGGCGTCTTCAAGTCTCGAGTGAATAGGTACCTTCTAGGAAAGCATGTCCCATCTTAGTCACTTTCCATCAGGTGAGATAGTGGTCAAATGCTTGCCTATCCAGCATAAAAAAATCTTACCTTGGAAGGTGATGATGCGGCCTAGGATGAAGCATGCTTGCCTAGAAGATATTTATTCACTCTTGACTTGAAGACTCCAAGATTTTACCGTTAGGGGAACAAAGGCACGGGTAATCAGTTTCATTCCTTTGCAGTATAAATGCTATAGGAGCATTTTCTACCAGTCATCCAGCAACGGTAGGAACAAAAGTAAAGAGTGCATCAAAACGGTATATTATCCGTAATTTAAAGTACAAGATTTAAAGTAGATAGATGAACTCTTTATTGTACACCAATTAAAACATAAAATAACAGCAAACAATTACATAAAAAATAACTAAGGCTAGTACAATGGGCGGTCTTATCGCTTAAAGTATTTTTGATATAGGGTACTAATGCTAGAGTTTTACGAGCAGGGTATCGAGAGTTTAGTACTTATGGAGCTATTTTACGCCTATGTTATAATTTTACTATACGCTGCGTATGTCCCATTTAGCCGGGAGATATTCTTTATGGTTTTGGTAATAGCACCTGAGTCATACTATATATGTAGCAATATTTTTTATTGACGACCCAGTTAACCTTGAATCTTAGTTAGGACATTTGTGCTTCTGGCTCCGAGTGTCATTGTGTGTGTAATCTGCACCCACTGTCGCGACTTTCGCGATATCAACCACAGAGGACGACACTGAAGCCCTCCATTTTTAATCTAAGGTAAGCTTATAACAATATTACCGGATCTACTAGATGGCAGCACTGAAGCGGAAAAGGGAGGGCCGCCATATTGGATATCAAAAAGGCTCATTTTACTAGTAGCTTTCGAAGAGTGCAGTGTTCCACTATTATTATTAATACTTGTTTAGCAAAGTTTCTATCTAATGGTTAACATATGACTATGTTTGGATTGTGGTGCCAAGGATGTGCAGGAGGAGTCTCAGTGCTGAAAGGAGGAAAGCTAAGTGCCTAGTCTAAGCTTGATGATTTTTATTATGTCTATACTGTTTACCCCTTTGTGTAAAGATTGTGTAAATATTAATTCTTACTTGATATAGCGTTGCCAATCAGGTCCTATAATATCAGAGAACGATTATTGATAATTGTCCCAAATGATCTAGACTTACTGTGTTGAGGGTAGTTACTGGTTATGTCCCCGAGATCGATAATTAGTGGCTCGTTGAGTGTGAGATTCCAAAAGGATTTTGGTGTATAAAGTTAGCCGATTGTTAGTTGGTTCTCTGATGTATATAATTTGTCCCTAATTGGTCACAATTACCTGAGAATAGGTTTAGTGTATGAAGATCCACATTGACTCCCTTTGACATAGTATTACTTTTCTGATCTCTTATCTTGAGCCAGCCCGTTGTGCGTCGTCCATGCGAAAGCGTGGACGAGCTTGGTAACATTGAGGGGGTGGAAGAGGGGGTGGAAGAGGGGGTGGAAGAGGGGGTGGAAGAGGGGGTTGAAGAGGGGGTTGAAGAGGGGGTGGAAGAGGGGGTATGGATCTGATGAAGAGGGGGTGGAAGAGGGGGTTGAAGAGGTGGTGGAAGAGGGGGTATGGATCTGATGAAGAGGGGGTGGAAGAGGGGGTTGAAGAGGGGGTGGAAGAGGGGGTATGGATCTGATATTGCTTCAGAGGCGAAGTCAATATATTGGTGCATGGGTACCCGCGGACTGCTTAAGATTCTTTGGTGAATAACTTGACTGACATACTATCACTGGACTCATAGCTTCTCCCGGATTAGTATAGAACGTAAGGTGTCCTAAGTTATTCCTTACTTACTTACATACCAACAAGGAGTGTTGATCGGGTTCTTTCCAGAATCATCCTGTCACAGATCCGTCTCTGATGGCGTAAAGGTACATTAGTATCATCGGCGTGTATTTACTCAACAGATAGGAGAGCAGATAAAGGAGAACCCAAACGAAGTGCCAACACCAAGGACTTAGGTAAGCGAACCGAAATCCACACCCAAATCCCAACAAATTATTGATTGTTGTCCCCAAAGTGCTACACTAAGATGTACAACGCTGCGCGGGTCAGTGTAGCTGGTTAATAGTCTTTATTGTCATATATCAACAGAAAGACGCAGCGACACCCACGATTCAAGTATGTAAACTTAGTGTGGGCCTGAGAGTGAGAATGCGTGTTAGTTACGTTTGTTTTGTTTTTATAGGAATAAACCGATGAGACAGGGAATCTTCTAAAGTACCTATGATGTTGATTTATTTTTGTTTACCTTTAGATTACAGTTTGAGTTCACCTCGCCTAAGGGGAATATTGTGTGTATGAGTGTAGTGTGTGAAGTGTGTGTGAGTGGTGTGTGTGAGTGGTGTATGTGAGTATATATTTATATATATATATATATATATATATTGGTTTTGTGTGTTACTTAATTAGAAATTAATTAACAAATTTTCCCAATTTTTCATCTAGTGTTGAGCCAGGTTACTATAGAATAAAATAATTGAAACGCAAGCAAAACTTAAAAAAACTGACTTCATTGCTTATATTTCGGTTTTAGCTAGACCGATTTCGATAAAATTTATACGGGACTACCTCTGAAATATTCTCTACTTAATAAAAAAATACCATCAAATTCGATTCATAATTGGCAGAGATATCGCGTAACATACATATAAAAAAAAACATAAAATCGAATTGAGAACCTCCTTTTTTGAAGTCGGTTGAAAAATAGCTCATCCACGACGAAAAATAGGTGTGTTATAAGTTCGTAGTGTGTATCTGTGTGTCTGTCTGCGGCATCGTAACTCCCAAACAGCCAGAGGAATCTTGATTTAGTTGGTTTTTGTTTGAAAGGTGAGTTAATCACTAGTGATGTTACTAGATCATAGCTATGTTTAGTGAATATCGGTGCAGTTGTTTACCAGATAGAGCATCGGAGTAAAAATGAGCATTGAAAACAAAAAAAAAATGATTTTTTCACTTGTTTCGTATCAAGCGTCCGCTATATTGATAGCGCTATATTTTCTTACATCTTCTTTCCGTTTTTAACCCAAAATTGTTTGGGTTAAAAACGGAAAAAAGATGTAAAAAAATTTCAAAGGCTTTCTCTTTTACATTCTGGATTTAATCATTCTTGTAAATTGAACGAGCGTTTTAAAGTAATGAAAAAGTAACTAGCTCTATAATTTACGTTCTAAATATTCAAATGAGGCCGAATTTCATTAGAAAGGTATTAGCTAGCTCCTAGATAACTTATGTAAGAGTTTGTTTTTTCTACCTTATAGCACCTATTTCCCTACGATGAGGGAGAGATTGGTTCTAAATATATCCATCGCGTAGGCGTGCAGCTTAATTAACCGACCAAAAAAGGAGAAGGTTCTCAATTCCGTTGGTTTTTTATGTTTTTTTCCTTAGGTATGTTTCTTACGTCACGTTGTAACGGCTGCACTGATTTTGACGAAATTTTAAAAGTGTATAGCTTATACTCCGGAATAACACATATATAAGCAGTATGGCTAAAGCGAGACTAAACTGCTGGCTCAACGTTCAAACGTTCTACTCCTATGATGAATTCATCTTAATTATTTAAGTTTCCATAATCCTTACTCCTTACTATATATATGAAAGTAACTCTGTCTGTCTGTCTGTTACGCTTTCACGCCAAAACTACTGAACCGATTTGAATGAAATTTGGTACACAGATAGTCCAGAGCATAGGCTTCTTTTTATCCCGGAATTCCCGCGGGTCCGGAACTTAGGCGGGTGAAACCGCGGGGCGCAGCTAGTTTATTATTATTGCTTATTGTTGACTGTGAATATACAACACACTGTGTGACTGATTTTAACATTTTAACTTATTTTTCAATTTCATTGACATGATTATGAAATTTCCACATTTAAATTTAAAGCAATTACCATATAGGTACTTAATAGTTAATATCGAAGTATATTGCCTATACTTCCTAAAACTAAACTAAAACTATATACAACTAAGAACTAAGTTACCTACAAGACATCGAGCTTATAGATAACTCTAGTGCTCAAGCCCAGTGGGTAGCGTTCCCATCATGCTGGCGGCATCGCCTTACTGAATTGCAATGCTAATACTTTAAGCCAAATAAGTGCCAGCATTGTATATGTATATTGTGAACTTATACATAACAATAATTATGCAAATCGTACTCAACACTGCAATGTAAAAAATCTTTACTATAAGACGTGTAAACTATGTTTATCAATAAATGAGTATTTAAGTATCCCAGGATTCCCGCGGGACCGGGACTTACGCGGGTAAAACCGTGGGGCGAAGCTAGTCTAAATATATATAACTCAAAGGTGACTGACTGACTGACTGACATAGTGATCTATCAACGCACAGCCCAAACCACTGGACGGATCGGGCTGAAATTTGGCATGCAGGTAGATGTTATGACGTAGCATCCGCTAAGAAAGGATTTTGATTAATTCTACCCCCAAGGAGATAAAATAGGGGATGAAAGTTTGTTGTACTTCTTAACGCGAGCGAAGCCGCGGGCAAAAGCTAGTAATATAAAGTCGCTCTGTTTTTAATTCTTATTATAAACAAGTATTAACAAGCAAGAAAAATATTACTCCGTTTCCTAAAAATCCACTAATTTGCGTTAAAGCCAAAGAAATTTCCTTTGCAGGGTTATAATTTCCGCTCGCAAACTGAATAGATGGGGCTTGAAATAAATGTTTAAACGATCCTTCATATAAACGACCTTCGTATTATAGGCGGTTGAGAAAAAGCTAAACAGGCAAAATAAAAATAAATTCCACGTTCGAGCTGGAACTTAATGTTTTGTGATACAATGACCAATAAAAATAATGGGGGCTAACGAGCAATAAATTTTAATATTATTGCTTTTTTATTGGGCTCCTTCTAGTAGGGTGATTAATTATTGGCACAAAACATTCTTTGTTATGTTTTGTGTTGTTACTTGTTAAGCAAACTGGTTACAGTACATTGAATATAAGAGTAATTATGTCTCTTTTAATAATTTGATAACTGCATTTTGAACTATTTAATTAATTTGTTTTTTTCTCTCACAGCCCCACACTAAGTTCGATGACGTGTCGTGGGTGCCGGATACATTCACATCACAGCATAATTTGTTATTTGAATTTATGTATTACTTGTACGCAAAATGTATACTAGGTAAATATTGTTGTGTATAAGTTCACAATATAGTATATTGTGAGTGCCAAATAAGTGCCAGCATTGTATATGTATATTGAATATACATATACAATGCTGGCACTTATTTGGCTCAAAGTATTAGCATTGCAATTCAGAAAGGCAATGCCGCCAGCATGATGGGAACGCTACCCACTGGGCTTGAGCACTTGAGTTATCTATAAGCTCGATGTCTTGTACGCATTCTTAATTTCTGTGTATACCTATACTATTAATAAATTATTATAATTTTGATTATTGAATTAAAAATACTCATCCTGAAGAAGGCTTCCGAATGAAGCCGAATCAATTGTCGATCTAAGCATAGACAACGTTAATTCTCGTTTTAATTTATTCCACTGTTAAGTTTATGTGAGTATACATTACGATATGAGTGTGTTAAATTCTATTCTAATTAACTGAGTAAAGAGAAGATCTCTGAGTTAACATGGGTGTTCAGTAATTTATCCGCCCGTCCGTCTATCTGTCAGCGGCTAATATATTCTAATCCAATCATGTTTATTACTTGAAATTCTCACATATGTAAAGTTATGGTCAAAAGCTTTTAAACCGTAAGTAGTTAAAGTGATATAAAGACGAACTGCTCGTTGGCGAAGTTGGCTGAGCGGTATCAGGTTCGATTGATTCCTGGTGGAAACAAAAATTTTCGAAATTTGTGTTCTGCTTCTGGGTGTGATGAAAGTGCGATGTAAATGTTTCCAGCACCCACGGCACAAATCTTAGAACTCAGTGTGGGGCTGTGATTGTGAAAGTTTGTGCAATATTGTCACCGCCCATTATAACAAATTAAAACTTTGAATGATTTTATGATACCTGTCCGTATCTTTCCTCGTCTTACTTCCTGCTTTGTAATATCAACGGTAAGCCGTAAGCCGAGACGAGTTTTCTTGGGCCATTGTCGTATAAATGTTGATTGTTCAGAGTTCAAAGCTTCAGGCTGCTTGAAAAAGTTCAGCGACTGGTGTAACCTTTGCTCCATGAATAACTATACTTGTTAGGTGATTACTGAGTAGGTTATATGCAGGTAGGTAATAAAAACCTACGTATTTTGTTGTTTTTGCCATTATACTTATTTACTATTGAAATATCGGTACTTTTTACCCGACTGCGTCAGATGGAGGGTATTGTTTTTCGAGCGCATGTCCATTTCTTTGACACGAATTACAGCCCAAACGTTTTCAACCGACTTCAAAAAAGAGGTTCTCGATTCGACTGTATGTTATTTTTTTTTGTTTTTGTGTGTATGTTTCGCGATATAATTCCGCCAACGTATCGACTTTTTAAGCTTTTTTAAAGCTTTTCTTATGTTTAATTATCATAGTAACTATTCTAAATTCTTACATTATACCTTCATTCAATTGCGATATAATTAGTTACATCCACCCTGGATGTAGTAATTAGTTCCGAGTAATGATATATTACTCAAAGGATGTGCCATATCGATCGAGGCATTATTAACTCCCATCATTTATTCGCTATCGCGAGGCATAGCGTTATCAAACCGCTATCTGAGATAATGATTACGACTACAATGTGGCGATAAGTGGCCATTAAGGCTCTCCATGTTGGCAAACATTACCGAAATAGTGTTGTTACAAAGGATTAATGAGGGGTTTTAAATTCGTGTACCTTGTAACTAACTAGCTTAAGTGACGTATCTTATTTGGATTTGTTATAAGTCGGCCGGAATCGCGGGATTCTTGATAAGCTAGGTGATTAGTCGGAATTAGGGCTACCTAATTGGGTTCATGGGCTTATGAATGGGATCTATACTTTTCGACCCAATAGTTATTCTATCGGATTTATGAATCTGGGAATATTTTTTTCCACTAGTGAAAAATTATTCCCAGGATGTCACTTACCATCACTTCGAAAAAGGAGGTTCGAATTCGACTGTATGTTTTTTTTGTATGTATGTTACGCGATAATTCCGCCAATTATGAATGGATTTTGATTGTTTTTGTTTGGTAGATTACCTCAGAGGTAAATGTGGGATGGCTGTAATTTTCAGGCAGTAGAGTCATAAAGTTTTATGAGTGCCTCTTTGAATATACGATTTTGATTCAATTTGATTTGATATTCAGATTTACTAATTATAACCAAGAATCTATCCGAACTCCCTGAATACGAGGGAAGTTTACGACCATACAATGTAACCTCGCCTAAAACAGTAAAAAATAAATCAAATCCCGGTCTCTAGGTCAGTCTAGGTAATTCGGAATTCTCTATTCAAACAGTGGAATAAAATAAGGCTGCGGATTTATCAGAAACCAAATGGTTCGTTTGAAATGTCACGAAAATAAATTCAAGCTATTACAAGGCAAAGTTCAAACTGTTACGAAAATCCATCTTAATTCTAAAAGTCTTCCCCTGACCCTCACAAAGTCCTATAAAAACTGAATTAGCGATGGCCTATTAGGTTTACGAAGATGTTTGTTATTAAATTCGGCCCGATATTTTTTATTGGGCTGGAGTTAAATCGGACAACTTGAAGTAAGTCAGAATGATGTTTAAACAACTTGTTACACGCGGTTTCACCCGCCTTAATAAAAATAATGTCCATTTTTTAAGTACCCGTGAATGTTAAATTTACTGCGAATTGGACGATCCGCGTATTAGACATGCCGCGTATTGGACAATTCGCAAATTAGACATTCCGCGAATTAGACATTCCGCGGATTGGATATTTTGCGTATTGGGCATTCCAGGAATTGGACATTCCGAGAATTGGACATTCCGCTACCATTGGACATTTGGCGAATTAGACATTCTGCGAATAAGCCCATGGTCCCACTTAAGGATGCATGGAGGGAAACTGCACAAGCGCTTTCTAGCGACTACATAATATAGATATACCTAGGTTAATATAATTCTTGTATTAGTGTTTAAGAATTATAAAAAAATGAATGAATAAGGCGCCGCCGAGTTTCTTGCCAGGTTCTTCTCGAGATGGTTGTCATTTTGCGAATCTGGCAGTAGAGTTATTCACTTTCATGAGTGCCTCTTTGGGGCCCATGTGAATAAACTATTTTGATTTGATTGATAGTGTAGTGAGAAAAACGTACCAAATTTATAAACAATCTGCCTGTATAATCAGTTCAGTCATTAGAGAGATGGTGACATAAAAATAAAACGTTTGTGTACATATATTTTCACACTAACACACAATTATTCTCGCAAATGTATTGCTCCTATAATAAATACAACTATGATGGTTTTATTGCTCGAGCAATTTTAGAACAATTAATTTCGTAGCGCTATTTACTACTAATTTAAGAAGATTAAAGATCAGTAGTTTAGTTTGTCGAGTGGATTCGCCAGCGTTAATCAGTTCTATATTCATCATCCGTACAGCGAACGAGTGGAACTCATCGCCTGCGTGTTTGTTCCCTGAACAGTATAATCTGGGTGTCTTCAAGTCTAGAGTGAATAGGTACCTTCTAGGCAAGCATGTTCCATCTTTGACCGCATCGTCACTTTCCATCAGGTGAGATAGCGGTCAAATGCCTGCCTATCTAGAGTACAAAAAAAACAAGTTCCAGTTTAGGCCTATGTCCTATTTGGACTTGAGTCTAGGCTTAAGCTTAGGTGAAAAGAACATGATTATTATTATTTGGGCCTGTGTCATCCCTGGGCAAAGGCTTTCTAATAAGTCCGGTCTATTACAAGAAGTGATTGTCATTCTTTACCGTAGCAATCCAGTTTTATTACCACCAGAAAAAACATAATATATTTATATATTATTTAAGCATTTATAATATGTATTTACATTCTGTTTTAGATTATAAACAGCTATAATATTATTTATCTGCTGATGTAAATCTTTCCAGCCATTAATTCTTAAAGGTATCTGAACCTTTTGTCAAACACACTCATTTATGAAACGTGTATACCCAACTTTTGTTATTTTACAGTTTGTGATGTACATTATTGACTACAGTTTTGAAGGAGCGAATTATAGGTACTTAATATTATCAGACTGTCTGACATCAAACTGACTTACATCATTACCTAAGCAAAAAGGTATCAAAGGTAGGGAGGTGAGCATAAGGCATGTACATGCCGTGAAAAGAATACCTTCATTTTATAATTAAGTCAGAGATGGTTATCACAGCTCAATGCTGGGAGGCTTGGTTGGGTTCTTTAACATTTCCTACCGTGTAATTTGTATTCCGTCGACACGAGAGTTATCAGTAACATTGGGTTTTTGAATTAGCATTACTAACACGACTGCATTCACCGCCGCAGCCTATATAGCCATGGTGCAAACGAATGCTTTTCTTACTACGTGGTCGCCTCAAAATACAAGCAAATTTAAACCTTAGTTCAGAAGACTTAAGACCTTAAGTAATTTCGATAGTTAAGGCGATCGATTCTAAACGATTTGCTTGCAACTTAAATTGTCTAGGGAGCAGGGGACAGGTCGCTATCTACTTACACCTGAACTGAACAAACTACCTTACGAGATTGAGTAACTACATCTGGCCGGCATTCTAATGCTTTTTATATCTGCAGCATTAAAAAAAACATGGCTTTTTGCTAAGAAATACTTTAGTATTTTATATCTAAATCTTTGAAGTGTAATATAAAACCTAAAGTATAATTTAAAATCTGAAGTATAATCGTAACATACATACAAAAAAATCATACAATCTCTTTTTTGAAGTCGGTTGAAAAGTAGGTTCACACTTTCGCAGTCGAACTGACTGACTGATTTCAACTATCTGACTTAGAGATCTCGCTTCGCTCGTTCAAATAACGAGTTTTCCAAATCGGTTTATAAATGATGGAGTTGAGCTGAGCAACAAACGATAAACTTTTGATTAAAAAAATCATTACAAGCGGATTAATAACCGATTGTACAAATATAAAAAAAATAGCAATATTGGCTTATTAGAACTTTCTCGTTTTTGGAAGCCGAGACTTTGTAGATACAATACACAGTCCAGTGCTTCATTTTAATCAAGCTTGTTACGAATAGATAATCAAAGCTACGAAATCTGTGGCGACTGTAGCACAACATTGTGCCCGCGACAGTTACGGTTTATTTCGGGACTGAAATTCCTAAACTCGACATTTCCAAGCATTTGCAGTAAGGACACAAGTCCTTACTGCAAATGCTTGGAAATACTTGGCAATGTCGAGCTATGTCGCGTTGGGTACAAACCTAACGCGACCCTTTTGAGGTGAAGCTGCCTCCACCACAAAGGGCCAGTTCAGAAATTCTATTTTGATTAAAATAGAATAGACTTATAAGAGGCACATTATCGTAGGACATCTCAATATTATTTTGTTTCAGACGATAAAGAACGTGTCTATCGTCACAGGCTAGACAACTGGATCACATAAAGATTTATAATATTGTTTACAGAACTCGTGTGCTAGTATATACTTTACATAACTCCGACGTTAACTTTTATTTGCCAAAAACAAATACAACGTTTTCATAGGCGCGACCAGAATATATGTTTTTGAGTTACAAACTAATTAACAGTTCGCACACGAAAGTCTCTGAAGCTCTATTTATTCTAATTTCTATTTTTACAAACGCATTTGCACTTACAGCCCCACACTAAGTTCGAAGACTTGTATCGTGGGAGCCGAAAATCATTCACATCACACAAACATCCACGGCAGTAATTATCCTTGAGAGCATGCGTATTCCAGGTCTTGTGTGTTTACCAGCTTCGATCACATCGTCACTTACCATCAGGTGAGATAGTGGTCAAACACTAGCCTGTCACAAATAAAAAAAAAAAAACATTCACACCAGAACCAGAAGCACACATTTCTCTTGGGAAGGAAAAATGTGCTACTCTCCTGCCGAGAATCGAACCCTGCCACAGCGCAGAGGGCAGAGACCTGTCCACTCCGCCAACTGGGTCGTCAAAATTATATTTATTGCATTCTTGAGTTACAAAATGTTAAATATAATATAATGTTACTTCTGCGAAGAACAAAGTATCCACAATTTTCCTACTTTTTGATTCATAAGGATTCCATCACAGCTTACGCGTTTTTCATCCCGCTGTTCCACTGTCCAGTCATACGTTGCATGCAGCGCATGCATTGTACCGTAGAGCTCATTTTCTGCCCTAAACCTGATTAACTCTGCTTTGCTTATCAAAGAGATTCGCTGAGCGCCTGCTCTCGACAACGACCTCGTCGTTTCGGATTATTTCAGATCACACACACATATTATATAGTTGACATTTACTCCGGGTGCACCACCGGGAGGTATTCTGGGCTGGCACTGTCTGGCAACCAGAGCATAGGATCTTGAGCTGTTTCGCGACATTATATAATATGAGATACAATTTAAGTCACAATAAAATTTAAATATAAGGTCTATCACTCTCAAAGCCCAACACCAAGACTTGTGTCTTCGGTTCCGGAAACATTCACATCAATACATACTCACACACCCAGAGGCACAAATTTCCCTTGGGGAGAAAACTTCCACCGGGCATCAAACCTGATATCCACTGCTTAGAAGGCGTACACGCATTTTACTAAGCCAACGGGCCGTTCAATGAATCAACACTAAATAAACGTGACCATATGGATGTTAATTTGCCCCACCGGTAATACAATGTGATGTGACCAATTGATCACTCATGCACAAAATTTACATTGAAATCGATATTATTCATTTCTGCGGCGTGTTTTTACACAAGAATGAGCGTATGTGATAACGCGATTGAATTTTGTTATTTTCTGCAGTTCGGCACAAATTGTTTAAACGAGGTAGTAATGTACCTATAACAAAATGAAAATAGAAATATAATCAAATATATCTATTTCTATTTACCTATATTATTACCTATTATTTTATTTGTATGGATAGGCTGGTAGTTTGTCCTTTCTTACCTACTTCTCTATATAGGTATGCATCTACATTCATATTTTAAAGGGGTAAATTATTTGTTATTTTATTTTTCTATTAATTTTGGCTTCGCAATTTTGTGCATTTAGCCAGTGTCAAGTAATAAAATAGAATAATATATTTAAAGTGTATTTTATATTAAAAGTCCTAGTCTCAAGTCACAGTCAAAGTCAAGGTTCAGTCATATTCAAGTCATGCCCTAGTAAAATGCTCGAAACCATAATAATTTTACAAAGAGGTAAATTATTTATTTGTTCGTAAAAGGTTCAAACAAAGAAGGTTTTTATTCAAGCTGAAACGGCAAAAAATATTTTCTTGCTTATTGCAATTATATTATACCTGCGATTACAGCAGATTATGAGAGTGGACGATATTATCTCGCCTTGTAAAAATTGATTCAAAATCAAAATCCCTTCTCATTAATTTCTAAATCACTAAAGTAATTCTAGCTAGACCACCAATATTAAGAATTCCGCTCCTAACCAAAAAATTATAATAATTACGGCTTACGCATGATCGTAACAGACGAGTCTCTACAATTAATTTTGCTACAGAGAGCGACTACTGTTTGATTATACAAATATATTTAATAAAGGAAACATCTGGGATTGCCGACAGCTGTAATGGTATTTTACTGCCACTATAGCCGTTAATTGTTTACGGAAGTGAGATGCTATATTCAGCTGTGGTCAATATCAGAACTTTTCTATGTTAAATTTGCACGCGTATTGTGTATGACTCACAAACTAATGCAGGATGAATATCCAGAATAAGTTCTGCCGCAAAAGTGAAAAAATGGCGTTGTTGATTTTGTATAATTTTCCATGACCTATGATTCTTGGAGTGTTCATGTGTAATAATGGTGGATTATTAACCGTTAATACTAAGTAAACGTGCATAAGTGTAGGCAAATCATACCAAGTTGAAAAACGTGATTTTCGACTTCGCTCCCAAACTCCAATGAAAGTTCTGGTAATGGTTCTATCACTTTACTGGGGCATGCCTTGACTATGACTGGACTTTTTTACTTGACTTTGACTGTGACTTGTGACTGGGACTTTGAATTTAAAATACACTTGAAATATATTTGTTACTTGACACTGGCTAAATGCACAAGATTGCGATGCCAAATAAAAAAACAAAAAAGAAACTAATATCCAAAATCTAAATTAAATGTCAAATGACTGAATTAAAAAATATGGCTGTTTTGTATCTTTACTTCATATTTAGCTTCGCAATCCTCGCGTTTAAACAGTGTCGAGTAATTAAATCATTCAACAAAACCGAGTGCCGGCCCAGACATAGTGCAATATTATAGTAAAGTGGTAGAAACTTTAATTGAACTTCTATTTGAGTTTTGTTGCGAAAGCAAAAATCACGTTTTTCAACTTTGTGTGATTTGCCTACACTCATGCACGTTTATAAGTAGATTTATGTCGACTTAAATATATGCAACAAAACAAAAGTCTACCAAAACAAACTAGAGCTTTCTAGATACCCAAAGATTGTGTGTATGTGATCAAAGTCCTTCGTGTGTCGTAATATTATTATATATTATTTAAGTACTTATTTAATCTCACGAGTCTGTGCCCGGACCTTTGTAAGGCATTAGCGGAGCCGTAACCAACGCTAAGAGGCCCTTTGGTATAATTACATTTTAATAATAACATATCAGGCGTGTCCAAACATACGACGGACAACTCTTACGTTAGAAGTTGATGCCGTTTTATGCTTGCACACGACTTTACAATAATTATATATTATTAACTGTGGACTGAGTGATGGATGATATTGGGTTGACAATAACTGTGACTAATGCGAGTAAAAACTTAAGAGTATTGCATTGTATATTTGATGGTTTATAAAATATCTAGATTTTTATATAAGTTATTATTTAATCATACTAGCATTATAAATCCGAAAGTTTGTATGTAAGTATGTTTGTTTTCTCTTCACGCTCCAACGACTGAACGGATTTGGATTAAATTTTGAATATATACCTATAGCTTATATCTTGGATTAACACAGGCTACTATTTAATTTGATAAACGCAGGTGACGCCGCGGGCACGGCTATTAATATCTCATACCGGTATCTATGAGAATCGGCCAACATCTATTTTTCATCATCATCATCATCATCATCACTTTTCATCATTATCAACGCGGGTGAAACCGCGGGGCACAGCTAGTGTTTTATAAACGTTTATACATTATGAGATATAATGATTATGTAAAGAATGTTTATTTGTATCAAGAGTATGAAGATAGAGACTATGTATTTCGACAGTGACCCCACGCAGTCGCCTGACCTACCAAGCAGCATTCAAACAAAGAGGATACATTTTTCAAGTGAGTTCTGACGGCCAAATCCGTAACTACTTACGAAGAATAGCAAAAAAATTTCAAAGGAGTCTTTAGTGGGAATAACTCTTTCTGCGAGTCTTATTTAAAACTTCAATAGATATAACGGGAAGTTTTTATCACTTGATCCATGATAAAATATTAATGGAACAAACGATTTTACCCTCACACTAAGTGCGATGACTTGAGTCATAAGTGCCGGAAACATTCCTAGCATACAAAAGTAGGAACATTCTGGAAATTCTTCGGAGTTAACACACAGAGTATAAGTCACTGAACTAAAAAATCTAAAAGCCAGACTGCGTAATAAGTGTACTTATTTTTTTATTATACACGAGTCCTATAATGCGTTTATATAAGAACTTTAACACAGCTTTATTATAAGTAAATTTTAGGTAAGAATGGTTTGTAACCAAATTGTATTAGTCATAGATCCTAAATAGTCATTTGAAATGAAACATTGTAAATAATTGATACCCCATTTAACACAGAAAGTCGCGTTGTTTTTTTTATTTATCGCTTTATCACGTTAGGTAGCTTTACTAAATTTTGATTATTGTCACGTCTTTAGAAAAGAATAGTACAGAAAATTCTGTATTGCACACCAAATAAAGTTAGTTACAGAGGTAATCTTAAAAATCGAAAGTACAATGGGCGGACTTATTGCTAAAAGCGATCTCTTCCAGTCAACCTTTGGATGGAGAGAGGGATAATTTTATATAATGAGGTCGGTAAAAACATAATAATATACATAAATACAACTTACTTAGGTACCTAGTACATAAAAACTTACACTAACAATATTTTACATAAACTTACTCAAATATTAGTAACATGTACAACTTTAGTGATATGTACTTGCCAGATATTTATTTATTTACATAAAAATAGTAAGCTAACAGTAAGTAAATACCAAAGCGCTAAATATACGGATCTTTAATACAGTCGCTCGAAAAAAGATATTGTGCTTAGATTTAACCATGTTCGTAGGTTTTTTAGTTAAAAGATACGTAATCTAGGTCTAGTGTGTTTACCAGCTTCGATCACGTCGTCACTTACCATCAGGTGAGATAGTGGTCAAACACTAGCCTGTTACAAATAAAAAAAAAAAAAAACTTCCGGTCCTTGGTTCTTTCCCTGCATGATCTAATGGAGTTCGTATTGCTCTTTACGCATGATACGACCGAAGTACTGCAATTTCTGAACTTGATCTGTATTATTTTATGTTTCATTATTATATTATTACTAGCTGCGCCCCGCGGTTTCACCCGCGTGGTGATGGAAAATTGTGATAATGATGATAGAAAGTATTTTATTTCTTTGAAAATTTTTCAATGTTTTTATATTATTCTGGTATTAGGGACGGAGACAAAGCCAACAAATTAAAAATCATTAAATTATTGTATTTATGGTTCTATTCTGGCGATAATAACTTACACATAAAAGATATATATATGCTGTCGCGGGCTTTTTTGTTGGACTATTTAAGGTAAACATTTACTTACTCGTATATACGCGTAACTCCAACGGTTTTTGCAGCGCACGCCAGAATAGCTCGCAGATGGCAGATTTTTTTCCTACTTACTTGACACTTATCGTTATATTTTGGATAATTCACACTATATCTTCATAAATTATATCTTCAGAATTGTGATTGTGTGTGTGATGTGTATGTTTCCGGCACCCACGACACAAGTCATTGGAACTTAGTGTGGGGCTGTGAGTGTGAAAGCGTTTAAGCGTTTATAAATTATAGCCTATGTGTTATTCTGATATGTAAGCTATATTATTGTAAAGTTTCATCAAAATCCATTCAGTAGTTTTTTCGTGAAAGAGTAACAAACATACATCCATACATACTTAAAAACTTCCGCGTTTACTATATATAAATATATATATAGTAGGAAGGATTAGATTTTTTTAAAATTACAAAATATATATACGGGCCAATTGCCCAGAGCTTATAGGAAAATCAAGTCCTCAAGCCCTACCAGTGGGTAGTTTTCACATCATGCTGGCTGCATTGCCTCTCTAAATTATAATGCTAATACAGTGAGCCAAATAAGTACCAGCATTTTGATCACTATACTGTATGACCTTGACTTTTTTGTTGATAATCTGTAATGATATGGAAATAGATGAGTTGGTAGTCAACTTGACCGACCGGAACTCGACCACGCGGTTGAGTCGCCACGCTTAATTTACGCGGAAACGGAAATATATGATTTACACACATACACGTTAGTTACACACACACTAATCCATTGTACGTGTGCTGCAAGTACGGTATCATCGCAGTTAAGTTTAAAACAATTATTATAGTTAAATATTAATTAGTACTGTTATCACGAATTAACTCTACCATTTCCGTGGTACCTTCATAACGGAGGGTCAGTGGTTAAGTACACCTAAAGTACAGTTGTTTAACTAGTTCAGCGGATGAAGGTTTTATCTAAACAAAGAGATAACATAGACCACATCACATAGGTATGTACATTAAAGAATTATGTATTCTTACAATTCAATGCCTACTTTTAGGGTTTTTTCAAGTGGTAACGGAAAAGGAACGTTTTGTGCCGTGTATTCATGGAGTGACATCTCGTCTTTGTTCCCTGAACAGTATAATCTGAGAGCCTGCCAGGTCTAGTGAGTTTACCAGCTTCGATCACATCGTCACTTACCATCAGGTGAGATAGTGGTCAAACACTAGCCTGTCACAAAAAAAAAAGTCTTTAAGTCAGGAGTAAATAGATAGATAGATAGATAGATAGATAGATAGATAGATAATAGTTTATTAATCCACTTTATAAGATGAAATAAAGCAAAGGTAACAAACAAGCTTATACGTAAAGTATCACAACAGGCGGCCTTATCACTAATAGCGATCTCTACCAGGCAACCTTCGGATGGAGAGAACTATAGAATGTAAAAGACGGGGTATAATAAATGGCTGTATGGTAAACCTAATTAACTTAATAAGTATCTAGGCAAGCATTCTACTTACATCTACGGCTACACAATCGCTATACATCAGGTGAGATTGTGGTATTATGTAGCCGATATCGAGCATAAATAAAGTCTAGTTAGTAAGAGTTCCGTACGTTCTCCAATATATATATACTGTGTGTTATGTTTGTAGTTCGTACCCACAGTGGCTGTTTTGCATAAAACTCAAACACCTACAGCAAAAAAGGTACATTTCAAGAACGTAATCATCATTATTTATTTTTATGAACTGGTTTTATCTTCACAACAGATCAGTTATCTGTGAGAAAAACATCGATTAAAGAAAACGCTTGTTTGGCCGTGATCCAAAGATACCTATATAAAAGACCTATATAAAACATCAGTGTCCTAGGAATAAAACAAGATAGAACGAGCGGCGGCGGCGCCAAATTGCTATAAGTTGTGATCTTGTAAAGTTAAAAACTGAACGAAGTTTGGTATTTTTATAGTCGCGACGGGTGTCTGATATTTTTGCTAGGAACTATACGACTACTATACTTGCCTAGTTTCTTTTTTTTATTCGGAATAGGCAAGCATTTGACCACTATCTCATCTAATAGAAAGTGATCATGCGGCCGAAGATATGACATGCTTGCCTAGAAGATATTTGATATTTGCTTTCGCGATTTGATTATTTATTCTACATTATAATATGTTTAGGAATAAAAGCATATCATATTATCCAATCCAATTATAATATCAAATGTATTTTTCCACAAAATCCGGGCAGATGGCCAGGTTTTGTGGAAAATAATATAAAATATAATACATTTTCCAAGAAATCCTTAATACGTTCCAAAAATACATTAGTGAATCTTTACGAATGCATTAATTTAAGAGCAGGCTGTGTTTCAATCTCAGCGCTATTATTATCACAGACGATTATAGAGCGTATGTCGTAGCTTATTGAGGCGCGTTTACCGAGCAAAAATACTTATGGAGGTAACGCAAAGTTACACGTGCACTTAAATTTTTGAGGACTTTCGTGAAATTCTCATTAAGTAAGAAATTCATCAATTGTTTTTCTAATTAACTTTTAATAACTGATGCTTTCTAATTATTAGTATTTATTTACGACAAAGCTCTAACTAAACGTTAACCCCAAAATAAACTCCAAAAAGTATTTGACGAAAACACCTGTCGAATGAAACTCATTTAATCTTGGAAGTAAGATTTTAGTGTCAAAAAATTCGAGAATTTCTTATATACTTATTAATTTATGAAAAAAGATTGTTACAATGTCACATAAAATTATTATTTAACATTGTTGTGATTAATTCGCAGCCAAATCAGCGTATATACAACAAATGAGAAATCGCCGTTATGAAGTCTGTTATAGTTAGTAGTCCTACTAATATTATGAATCCGAAAGTTTGTGTGTAAGTGTGTAAGTATGTTTGTTCCCTCTTCACGCTTTATCGGCTGAACGGATTTGGATGAAATTTGGAATGTACATAGATTACACCTAGGATTAACACATGGCTACTTTTTAACTTGATAATAGCGGGCGAAGCCGCGGGGTACGGCTAGTATGTTATAGTACTAAATTCAAATAATAATATAATAATAAATCGTTTATTTTCTCTCACATCAGGTATAACTAAACTAATATATATACCTACTAACTATATTATATATAGTTAGTAGATATATATACCTATAATGATTATAACCGTGTTGTGAGAGCCTGGTGCCTGATGTAGGGTTATATGTAGGATAAAATAACAATGTATTTAGTACATATCACATTTTTATTACATGTCGCTAATTACCTTCTTTAAAATAATACATAATAATATGTACATTGAAATAGGCAAATAAACATTTTCGTACAACATTAAAGAAAACCATTATTTTCACGGATTAAAAATGTACATGCAATTATCTGAAATAATATTTTATTAGCTTTTCACCACCGGACGGGTTCCGTTTCCAAATGGCTAGTTTCCTCGCCAAGCAAGCGTTTATTTATTTAAATAGGTAATAATTTTATTTGTATATATATTGCGTTGAACAATCACTAGCAGCCTAGGCGTTTAATTGAATATCGCCATTTGGTATACAAAAGCATCACCGTGGCTATAAAATGTTTTACCTTTTATTTTGGCTACGATATTTTAAGTAGGATTTTACAAAAAAAATTACCTGATAAAAAAATTAACGGCTTCCATATAAAGTTACCTACTTCTCTCCTTCTTAGTCTTCTTTGTTGTTTGATGTTTTATATCTATGTCAAATTATATATAACTAGTTGTTTGCCAAAAGCTCGCGATGTTTTGGCTAGTGAGAAAAGCTTTTCCCATTAATTGCATAAATATATTTTTTTAATTGTAGTCAACTGTTCATATTTTTTGTTTGTGGTTTAAGTACAGTATCTGACTGAGATTATAGGTACGTAAGTATACTTAACATTTAACTTTATCGCTATTTTGGAGATAGAAAATGTTTGTTTCTGATTAAGTGTATAATGTTAATGCTTCCGGCACCCAAGACACAAGTCATCGAACTAAGTGTAGGGCTGTGAGTGTAAAAGCGTTTATGTTTTTATGTTTAGATTCCAGAACAGAACTGGTAAAAAACGTGCCTTTGTTATCCAAAAAAACTCATTTTAATTAAATTAAGATTTAAATTAAATAACACCCACATTCATTGAAGAAGAAAAAACAATTTATTATGCATTGATATTAAAAAAAAACTTATTGTGTGTAAGTTTAATTGATTTAGATACTATAAACCTCTGAATAGACAAAAAGACGACAAAGTGCTGAACATCGAGTTAACATAGAGATCACGCTCTTTTTGATCAATCATAATTTCTGAACGAAATCAGCTCTTTATTTTCAATGAAACAATGCTCAAGATAAAACCGTTTTTCAATCAGAGAAATTAACATTTATGTTACCAAGGTAGTTTTACTTTTAGCAATAGACTCCGGCTAAGGCAGCGCGTCCACTTGATCGGCATCAGGGCGTATTATCATTGGGATCTTGAAATTGCTTATTACTTGTTTTGTTTTTATCCAGTAGGCCCTCATCTGCTGCGCACAACATCATACTCCTTAGACGTAAGCAGAAAGATGATCATAGCTACAAAAAAAAAAAATGATATACTGCAAAGTGATGCGATAAATATACTGCGGATGACATCATCGGCAGATCTTTTTTATAACGACATTCGGCGCGGGTTCGCCGATATAGAGCCGCTGTAAGAATCTATACAAAGTTATAAATCCTTACGCTCCGTACGATTCACCGACGTACTACACATAGTAGTCGAGGTACGTCGATGGTCTGACGCCGAACAAGTGGACGCGCAGCTTAGATGAAACAATTTAAATGTTGATAAGTTGCCAGGAACTTGTGTTTTAATCATTTTTGTTCAGGATGCTGAAATTCTTCGAAATCGTTGTGTTGTTCTATTGTTTTAAGTAAGATTCTTTCTCGAATAAAGTATTTCGACATTAAAAGTTTGTATTGGGTTTTGTTTACATTTCGTACTAATAATATTCACATTGGCTATATCTGAATAAAGGTTGTACATTTAAATATTTATTGGTAGTTTCCACGTAATTAAATCAGTAAAATGTGTGGCTTGAGTGTAGGTAAAGGTTTTACATTTCCTACATATGATTTACTTACGTAGAGACGTCAGAACATCGTTTCTACCAATAAGGCAAAAATTACCTATAGATACCATAATACCTTTCTTTCTCTCTCTGACGGTGGTTACTCTTATCACCAGGAATACTTAGCAAGAAGCAAGAATTCTCACAATACTTTGAATGTGTATGAGGCATAAAAATCGTGATGAAGTACACGAACTTCTTATTATTTTTCAGATGTATTATATAAGCTAAAATTTATGGGCCAATTGCCTATATTTCCTAAAACTAAATTAAAACTATATACAGCAAAGACCTAAGTTAAGAACAAGAACCTACGAGACATCGAGTTGGAGAGCTAAGAGATCCAGTGGGCTTGAGCACTAATAAGCTATATAAGCTTGTATTAAATATTCTCATAAAATAAACCGAAACCCTTTGCCGTTTTAGTGCACCTAAATTTATTTTTTATGTTGTCATGAAAAAACGATCTATCAGATAGTTTTTATAGAGATCTCTATAAAAGAACTATCAGATAAATAGAACTCTTTACTTTTCAAATAAGGACATAAAACTCGTTCAGATTAACGGAATAAAGCTCTAAGTTGAAATAATTGTGTCACGAGTGCCATAAACATTACATAAACAATACTATACATTACTGATTATAAAATCATTAATATCCCTAAGTAAGGAAATGATCCGTCTGATAGGAATCGAACCCATTTCCTGCGGCGTTAAGTCCACGTCAACAAAACCGTGAAATAGGTATATATTAGGCAACTTCATGAACAGCTGATAGATACCTAACCTACGTACTTTTTAACCGTATTCTTATTATAGGTTATTTGTAGCGTATTGGTATCATTCAGTTCCATCAGTAGAAATAAAATAGTTAACGCTAGAATATCAGAGATAAAAAATAATTTTCAATTGACTTCAAAGAAGGAGTTTTTTTTTGTGTGTATGTTACGCGATATCTCCGCGCCGAATCGATTTTTATGATTTTTTTTTGTTTGGTAGCGTATACTTCAGAGGTGGTTCCAGAAAAATTTTATCGAAATCGGTCAAACCAAAACCGAAATATAAGCGATGAAGTCTGTTTTTTTAAGCTTTGCTTGCGTTTTAATTATTGAGTTTAGAAATCTAAAAATGAAAACGGTTGTATTCTGTATCCGGGCTCTAAAATGTTGTCATTTATAGCCCTCAGGGGATCGAGAAGGAAATATAATTCGACACTTAATTATGTTATCATAAATTTATTGATCTTATGATGTACTGCTGATCTATCGTGACGCCTTGCGTAATTATATATTTACTTTTTCTGTGGAGCTATCATAATATTATTTATACTTATTAGGTAAAGAAAAACCGGAATATCATGAACATACATATATGAATATTAATCCAACATTGTTGTGGAAATAATTTATCACATGAATACTATTAAAGATACTACTCGTAACTTCACTGTACTACACGAATATCAACCACATTTAACTGTGTATATTTCTTCTCGAGATGGCTATAATTTTGCGAATCAGCCAGTAGAGTCATTAACTTTAATGAGTGCCTCTTTGGGGCCTTTAAACGATTTTGATTTATTTTTGAAAAACCTGAACTTCTCTAACAAGATCTCATACTGTTTATTGAAGCAATGTGATGTACTTTGGATGCTTAGAAAAAAATATCATCCCTACGTCATCGTCACAATAAAATATCACCTAATGATACCGACCTACACCGTACTATAATAAAATGTAATGTTAGGAAACATTAGGTTGTCTACATACTTTGTTAAGAAGTTCTACTACTACAAATACGTAAATATACTAAAATTATATATACAATAGGTATAACTAACATTCAGGACGTTTATGGTGTTAATAAAATAGTTGATTATAACCGTTACATATTTATTTATAATTTCTGCATGCCATCCATTCTTATGACCAATTATTTTTCAGATAGGGCCGCTAACGGAGACGAGATGGCATCCGAGCGGGATGAAGCCTATAGAAAACAACAACATCGACATACACGTTACGCCACCGGATGGAGAGGAGGATGATGAGTTCGTTCCTACGCCGGCTATGCGGATGAGGAGGAAACTCAGCACTCCGTTGAGCGCTCTACCTGGAGTTTCTGATGGATTCATTGGGTTGCCAAGTAAGATTTCATGTCATATATTATTATGCTTGTAAACAATGTGATTTGGAGAAGGAGTCTTCAAAGTATCCGGCGCTGCCTGCGGATGAGAAAAGAGCAAACTTCTTCTCTTTACCTGGATTGGTTTATTAGATTGCCATGTATAATATCGTGCCATAAAGGATTGTATTTTTTTTTTAAATAAATGAAAGCTTACGCTGTCGCAGATGAAAAAGCTATATAAGCATGCCTATTGAGAAAGCATCTTCCTAGAGCTGCTTATGACAACGTGCCCTTCTGCTTTCAAAATAGCATCTCTCGACCACATCATCAGTTACCGAAAGGTGACACAGAGGTCAAACGCGAACTTAATCATATATGGTATAGTATCAGTAGTAGCAACTGGAAGTAGTAATGTACTAGTAGTTGTAAAGCAACTGATCGAGTGATATCTCTATATTAATAAAGACCACCCGACCTGTTGCTTTACTACTACTAGTCCTTATCAAATAAAGTTAAGCTCTATATTAGGAGCAGAAGGAACATATTGTATTGTAACGGTAGGTATGTCAACAAAAACATTGCCAAGTACAATTTTTGTGAAGTCTTAAGATTTATTAGAAGAATAAAAACATCCACAATTTGAATCAAAATAAGTGGGAAATTGCTTGGATTGGACGATGAAAAGTAGAATATCATGCCACACACATTTCATTTAAAATGATTGTTAGAAAGTTAAATCGAATCGGCTCTGTTCTATCAGATCGTCTATAGATACATCAATAGTAGGAAAATTCCACGAGTCAGAAAAAACGCTGAATAGACCTGATTTTGTATGCTGCACCGAGAAATCCGGTTTTTCCTTTCTATTTCGCAACGAACCTCGAATTTCCCCAAACGCAGTTATGTGATAACGTGGAGGACGGCTGTTGAATACGAGAATTTGTTAAAGAACTAAACGCTGACAGAGTTTTATTAACTCTAGGCATGAATTACTTTTGTAGAAAATATATAAAGGTGAACACGACAA
The DNA here is from genome assembly GCA_948107665.1 of Lomographa bimaculata. Classification (NCBI taxonomy): domain Eukaryota; kingdom Metazoa; phylum Arthropoda; class Insecta; order Lepidoptera; family Geometridae; genus Lomographa; species Lomographa bimaculata. Next base: position 11,074,954 of record OX403587.1, on the reverse strand, counting down.
AACAACGGAAAAAACGAATATGGAAGCTGAACAATCTGAAAGCGTCCATTAGAGAGGGACTTGAGGTTAATATAAGGTTTAAATGTGTTTCATTCTTATAAGAATGACCCTTGAGTCCTTTAGTACTTAAGTGGCCTTAGAGGCTCAAGCGAAATTTTATCTTCAAAAAATTTTAATTTTCATAAAACATTGGTTTATCGGCTTGCTACGTAGATATTTGGTGAAAATCAGAGCAATAGTTTGTTTTTTTATCGTTTGACCTCTATCTCACCTAATGTAAATTTTTGATGTGGTTTAGGATAATAAACACGCTAGGCGTAGAAGGATAGCTGCAGGAACATAATTTTTTGTGATTGTGGCGACAGATTTTTTTTAGCTTGAAGGTGGTAAACGACTGTAATTCGGTACAGGGTAGCAAGCCAGGCGAGCACGAAAAATACTAGATGTTTCCTTCACCGGAAGCTAAAGCTCGTCGTAGAATTCGATACCACGACCCTCGGTTAGAAGGGGAGTTCCTTTGAACCGCAACATCAAAACTTCATCGAGGATGCTAACTAGATTTCTAAATTAGCGATTAATTTTCAAAATTTGTAACTGTCATTTGTTTTAATAGGTCGTCGTTCGTCACCGACGCGCTCGTTGTCACCCCTGGACCGTACAAGACGGCGGTTCAGCACAATGGTGTCCAGCGCAGCTGCCGCCGCAGTGTCCAGACGACTCTCCGCTACAATAGGCTGGTGTCTCGCCACACCTACACATGTCAAGCCCCAGATTGTCAGACAAGGACGAGCATTATGCTTGCAGTACATCAGGACACAGATTCGGAGGTCAACGATCTGCACCAAAAAAGTAATAACGGATCCGTCATAATAAATAAGTAATAAAAAAAGGACTTAAAAGTTATATAACCAGACAAATAGTCAAGACGAATCAAACTAACCCAAACTCAATGGGTTTATCTTGTTTAGTTCAGAAGTTACTATGGCCATCTTCCATCTCCATCAGCAGACTAGCTCCTTGGTACCATGTGCGGTAATGTATTGTCACCGAAGTTACATAAGAACACCAAATTTGAGTCCAATTGGACATCGGGAAGTGGATATAATTAAGCTTGTAAGATTTGATTACTTACAGACCGTTAGTTAAACAACGCGACAGGAGAAACTAAATAAAAGCGTTTTTACGTTTCTGTGTTTTCATAACTCACGTAGGATAACCGAACATTTGCAATTATTATGGTTTCCATTTACGAATAACTCTCAAAGCCACCCAATAACATGTCAAAGCTTTACAAACACAAAATATTCCTTTAATAGTGATGAATACATTGGTATTTATCAAAAGAATTAAATACCAGATCTCTCTTTCAATTGCATTCATAAATTCTGTAAATACCTTATCTATAACAGATGGGCTTTCTATTAAAAGAGTCAAATAAATCCGGTGGGTATACCAACAGGAAATATAGTTTGGAGGAGAAGGTCAGATTAGTAAGATGTCAGATTATCTTAAATTAGGTAAGATTTCAGAATCTTAAGTTTTAAGTAAGTCAGTGTTTTTAGGTCAAATTAGATTAAGGTCAGATAGAAACTATAGCAAACACCTTCATATATTTTTTAGGAATTAATGTATTTTCCTTAGAACACTTAAATGAAGGTATTGCGGTAATAAATATTCTTGCTAGCCGGTATCATCTGCTCACTGTCGCTTTTCCTGATCAACTAATTTGAATAAGATACGGTGGCTCACAAGCTTTCCTAAGCAGCGTTCACGTTTCCTGTCATTAAACTCAAATCTTACATTATTTTATTTATATACAACATGGGCTGACGTTTTTTATGTTATTGAGTGACTAGACAAGCAAGTCGCTTTTATCATCTCCTTTTGTGCTCCTATGTTATATTTAAGATTTCTTTATAAGTGTTATTTTCTGGTTTTATAAAGAATTTATCTATATATCAAGCGTCACGATTAAACGTAAACGTGAAGAAAACATTCTTCATTCTTACTTCTTCCAGGAAGAATACCTTCATAATTCGTCGGTTCCACTTGTGTAATAAAAAAGAGATGAAATCCTAAATCCTTAACAAAGTATTTGTTTTCAGCAAATAGTTATGAAACGGCTACAGAGAATGATTGAGACTGAATGCGGTGAAGAGGCTATAAACAATACTGAGGGTGGGGTGCTGGTGGCGCTACGAGCCCTTTGTGCGGCCCTGGAGAGGAAGCGACCGGATGCCTTCAGACATGTTGCCAGACAAGCGACCAGAGCACCTTCTGCTATGTTGCGCTCTGACACTGCACTTGCAGAACTCGCATTGGCGCTGGCGAGACGTATCACGAGAGAAAATATTACCTGGTCCAAGGTGAGAAAAAAAGTATTTAATGTAAGCGCTACGTTGATTTTTACACACGTTAAAACTTAATTGCTTAAGTTTTTTTTATTGCAAAGAGCGATACTTACCTTTAATTTAAATATGAATTACTACACTTATTTTTAATATGTAGTATCATTTTGCACCATGATCACGTGCGGACTAAACCAACACTTGCGAAAAGAAGATGATCAGTACTAAAGAAAAACTTATATATAAACCAAGTGCTTGCGAAAGTATTTCATTTATTTTATTTGCATCTAAAAAAAACAAAAACAAAAATAAAAATTTTGAGGGTTTGGCCGTATAAGCATGCAGACAATATAGATGGTTTTTAATATCTAGATTATTAGCAAGATTGTTTTTCGGGGATTATATTTTAGTACCTGGATGACCGTTTTCTTTTTTTGGTAAATAACGTTTCCTAAAAATGAAACCTAGATCGATTTATCGATTTATTAGTTTGATGTATCTATATTTTAAGGCAATAAAACGATGATTTTTAGTAGATTTAATATATAGGAAAAAATTATTAAAATGTTTTCATTAAATTACTATTACTTTGAAGCAGAATACTTTATTTTATAATATAGGATCTGTGGTTAACCATCAAAAAGCTTATTTATCTTCCAAACTTCAAATTCCACATACAAAATTGTAAATGCATTTGGCGTTCTATCGTTAGTGTAAAGTGGCGGGTTTAGTAACTTTCAATAGAAGATCTCTATCTAGCTTTTCCGATTTTGAAGTTGTAATGAACCGCTTAATTTCCACATTTGAATTTAATTAAAAGGGACGTTTAGGGGAAATTTTAACAGGAATCTACTTTGGCAAATAGCTTTTACTCCGATTAGGCACGTCCCAATTTCGTGACCCTCTAATTCCACAGGCGGAACATTGGACGAGCAATTAAATCGCTGGCTAATCATCATATACGTAAACAGAAACCATTGATTGTTTCCATTAGTTGAATTTAGTGCATATTGATATTTATTAAATGAGCATTAGAACACGTAGAAGTCCGTCCTATTACATTGCGTTATTCCTCTCCATCCAAAGGTTGTCTTTTGTTACACTAATATAATTATTTACTGTCATTCCTATATGTGTTCTTTGTTATTTTAAGGTGTTCAATAAAGAATATATCTATCTATCATTAATTATAGAGTCACATATTCATGAATTGAAATTTAATTTGTTCAATCAATTTTAATATTTTTACACAAAACACGAACTAAAACGATGTTAACTTTATACCTGTATTTGCAAATAAAATACCTGAAATACCTGAATACAAATATTAATTTATTGCTATTTATAATACGACTAGTAACAAAAAGGTGTTAGAATAAGTAAAGTATATTATAGACTCTGTAGGGCATGGCAAACACAAAATAGAAGGACTGCTAGGTTTAATTTACAAATAATAGTTATATACTATACAAAATTATGTTTATAAATATATATCATCTTTACGTATATTATTTACCTATATTTCTATGTTTGTTATCTTTTTATTTTTCAAGTAAATTTACTGCACCCACATGTTTCTTTGCACCTCCAGGTCGACTGGCAGATCCCACACTTACATCATTCACTCGTGTCGAAGGTGCCAAAAATACTATTGATGAATTATTATTACTATTAGATTGATGTCAAGAAATATAAATCATGTATAGGCCTCGATTCTGATGTACACTCACTAAATTAAATTTAAACTATCCCTGTCTCTTACAAAATAGAAACACAAGACAGAGATAGCATACATTTTAGAGCTGTCAAGCTAGTTTATCATTTAAAATATTAACAGCAGAAAGGCGCGTGTTTTTAGCCAACACCAATAACGAGTATGTTATTGGTGTTGGCTAAAAACACGCGCCTAAGCTTGCATAGACATCTAAGTTCTGACTAACTTGACAGCACAGCAGTATGCTATCTCTGTCTTGTGTTCCTATTTTGTAAAAGACAGGAATAGTTTAAATTTAATTTAGTGTGTGACATCAGAATCGAGGCCTAATAGGCTCTTGGTAAATTTTTGACTAAATTTATCATTTATATTCATAATTTATCAATTGAAAAATATAATTTAAAAGTTAATATTTTGTTTTTGCTATGATTTTTAATTATTTCCGGTAACTTAGTTATAGTTCTTACTAGCCGTGCCCCGCGGCTTTGCTCGCGTTGATCAAGTTAAAAAAAGAAGCCTTTGTATAAAGCTATGTACATTCCAAATTTCATCCAAATTTGGCCGTTACAGCGTGAACAAACTTATACACTTAAGCACAAACTTTCGAATTTATAATATAAAAGATATAGATAGAAATAACTATACAGCTTTAGGAATGCATTTGAATGCGAGATGTAGGTAGCGTTAAACGGTAGCTATGTTTTACAGTCGAATGTCTATAGAAACATTAAATCATATTTTAATTTATATTAAATTATCATCATTAATCTGCAAATTTTAGTTTGAAATCTATTTTCGAATGTATACAAATTCAAGTAACAGGTGGTCAATAAGACAGACGGATCACTGCCGATGAGCCTATTATTAGGCATTCAGGATGGCAAATATTTAGGCCTGATATCTTTTTTATCTCAGTACTTTAGCAGTTGGTACTGACGTGGGTAATATTCCTAAATGAAAGAAAAGTTTTCTACTTAGCCGACAAACATTTCTTACGCCTGCGAATATAACTTCTATGAAACGTTTTCGACGATTACGGATAAATTTAATCCAAAGTTCGCAATTCTGTTATAAAAGTTTTGTGTCCTATCTATAATGCCCAAAGAATAATCGGCAAAGTATTAATACTGTTATATTTTGGCCGTAAGTATGTATGTGTATAGTTTTGGTGTATGTATGTAGAATATATATTCTAAAGAACATAATAAATAGGTACAGTAAAATCAGATGTCGCTTCTAAAAACCAATAGGCATACAAAGTATCATTTAGGTCGACGCTCAAAGTTACCCCGTTGAATAGGGAGACTTATCAAGGTACATCGAAATACGGTTTCCATATCAAAAATCTATTGACAAACACGATGTATTCGTAGTAAATAAGTGCTACGACATGTGAGACTTTTAATTTTTTAAAAGGAAAAAATTCTTTTTTGAGCAAATGTGTTGGTTACTTTAATGTATTGCTGATATGGAAATTATACGTTTGGATGTTTTGCGCACATAACCTCCCCAAAACTTCATTTACACGTACCTAGTTAGGCGATTTTAAGCTTTATTGACTTCAACTGATATTTATCTATTGATTTTAGTATGCGAATTGTACTCTAACTTTACTAACAGAGTTAAGCACTAATAGGTCACCCGTAAAGAATTTAGACGGATGGACAGCTGCTTGACCAAACTATGTATCTCTGGACCCCATTGAGGATTGAATATTTTACTATGTGGGTGCCTGGTTCGATTCCCAGTGGCAGCATGAATTTTCTCCCCAGACCTCCAGATAAATTTGTGCTTCTGGTTCATGTTGTTATTGTGTGGTATATCTTAAAGTGAATTATGTCGATAACTATTGATATTCTGTGGTATGGAAAAAAATACAGAAAAAATATCCAACAACATATCCTAACAAAGTCTAGAAAGTTTCTTTACCTAAAACATCTAAGTACTTTATACAAACTAACTAGATACGAGGGAACAAAATCACAATGTTACGAAAATGTAATCACGAAACAACTTCTTATAACGTTATTTAACATCAAATTCAAATTTTCTTTATTTCAGGTTAAATTGCCCATCTTGTGTTTCTTAACTAAATTTATAAATTCATATATTATTATTATTATTAAATCAATAGAAGAATGCAAAAAATCAAAAGGAAAAATATTATAAATAAATAGTCACAAGTCATAGATTATTAACGTATTAAAATACAAAAAAAAAATATATATATATTATATTAATAATACAAAATACTGGTCGTTGAAAACAATCTCTCCGGCACCGGTAGAACAACATGCCACAGCAATACCGGAGGTAATGACAATCCAATCTGGATGCAATCATAGCTAGGATTATGTTGGAGCTGGCCCGTACTCTGCGCACCAAGGATGCGGCCCACGTTCTCATCATTGCGTGAAAACAGGCAGTATGAGCATCCGCAAACATGTCTGAAGCGCTGCAGAATCGGGACAGCCCCAAGAGTATCCTAAAACTATTATTATACTGAACACGAAGGTCAGTGTATTTCTTTTTATTGTAGTCAGCCCACAGGCTGCAAGTGTACAGTGATGTACAGTACGCTCTAAATAAGGTGATGTTAACTTGCGCTAAACATCTTGTAAACCTACTTATTAGATTAAAATGGTATAATATGTGATTTCTGGTCACTATTATTGTATAATTTTTGAATGCCGCAATGGCGGAATATGGAGCACTGTTGTCATAACTCCCACTAGCTAATTGTACCCATATTTAAGCAAATAAAGATTTGTATTTGTATTTGTAGATACTCATATTTTCCTATACTCCTACGCTTAGGTGAGAGCTCGCTGCACCTATCAAAGACTGCGAGTCGGAAGTATACATACGTGACATCACGTTCTATATTGTCAGAGGCGGCGGAGCATCAAAGACAAGTGCCCTGATATTACTTCTGACATTATCCTCCTGATATTATTACTTTGTGCATTAAATTAATCTTCTATTTGCTATTACCTACTAAGCGATGAATAGCACTGCCAATTTGTCAATACTTTCAACATGGCGACGTTTTTATCCGACTGCGCGACGCAAAGAATTTGTTTATCAGCCTATGTATATAAGTAAGTATGTTATTTTGTAACTTTGTAGAGACCAAATGCATGGACGGATTTTGATGATTGTTACGTCAATCCATTTGTCATAATTATGAGAGTGTCACTAAAGACTTCACACAGTAATCTAATTTCAATATGGCGATCGCGAGACGTCTTATCGTGAAATAAAAAAATTTACTTTGGCGAACAAGTGTGTCAAGTGCGGTATTATAATATATTTAAAATGCATTGATCGATTTTTGTAATAATTTTTCGAATAGCCATTTAGGATCTATATCGATTTAAAGTTGATTAGAAAATTTTCTCACAAAAATGTTCAATAAGTACCTACTTATAATAAATCTGTGATAAAGTTCTTATATTATATAATCGCATAAAATTTGAAATAAAAACTTCTGTCAAAGTCACTATGTTCCGCATTAGAATTTATTTGACTGGTTTTTTGCAGTCGGGTTTTTAGATTTATTATAAAAAAAAATTTTAGGTTCCGTAGCTAAATGACCCTTATATTTTTTATGTCTATACGTCTGTTTGACTCAATCTTATAACGAAGTCATCTTTGCTTCGATATTAATAAAAATTTGTACGGATATATGTTATGTAAACCGTTCAAGGTTCTAAGATGAAATTACAAAAACGGTAAATAGGTGGCTTCCCATAAAAGAAACAGGGTTTACGGGGTAACGATTTATCATTTTATGGTATCACTTTACTATTATTTGAAAGTAAGTGGAAATTTCTGGAACAGTTTAATATTTTAGTGTACGGTTGGCGAGACATACGCCTTCAAAATCTAGAAAATAGCGTGCTCTTTACTATTTAGAAAAGATATTTTAATAAGAAATATTTTAATAGGTGCAATTATGCAGTTATAAAGATCAATAAATTTAAACGCAAGCAGTGCCTAAAGGACCATCTTCACTGCTTTATCTTCCGAACCCTTGATCAGATTAAAATAATTAAATACGCATTATTGAGGTTATCTCAAAAACTACTGGTTAGATATGAATCAAATTTAAAATGGAACCACACGGAAAAACCAGATAAAAAGTATCATTCAAATTGATTCATGCAAAAAAAAGTTCTGAGGTTATATTACCTCACACTTAAAAAAACAGTCGAATTGAAGAGAACCTTCTCCTATTTTTGAAGTCGGTTATATATAATTCGTGACCTATATTTAAATCTCATGCATATCTCCTATTGAAATTTTACAACTTTACAGATCGCAGCTGTGTACTGCGTGTGTGGAGCTCTAGCCAAAGAAGCCGCGGAGGCTGCGGAGGGTGAGCCTGCGCTGGAGCTGGTGGCGGCACCGGCGGCAGCCATTGCCGATCTCCTGCATGAAGAGGCCGGCTCGTGGGTCGCGTCGCACGGTGGTTGGGTAATGACTGTTCCTGTAATATATCCGTATAATAAACAGGAACTATAATTTAACGCAAGCAGAGCTTAAAAAAAATCAAAATCGGTTCACGTGGAAAGAAGTTATGAAACAGAAGTTATGTAAGACATAAAAAACACTCGAATTGAGTACCTTCTCCTTTTTTGTGAAGTCGATAGAACCGACTTCACCGCTTATATTTTGGTTTCGGCTTGATTGACTTCGATAAAATGTAAATGGGACCAACTCTGAAGTATAATTTACCAAACAATAAAATTACATTAAAATCGAATCATTATTGTGTGATGTGTGACTAGATCTAGTTCCCCCGTTCTATAATCGGGCAAGCAGAGAAACTGCTAAGCGACACCGCTATATGACATTCCACAAATGCACACAATGCGAAGCCTTTTGCTTCCACATTCATTGTGTGAACCGCAAAGGAATGGAACTCGTGTTTCCTGATAAGTAAAATATAAGAGTCTTCAAGTCACGAGTGAATAGGTATCTTCTGGGCAAGCTTGCTCCATCGTCGACCACATCGTCGCTTACCATCAGGTGTGATGGTGGTCAAAAGTTTGCCTATCTTGAATAAATAAAAATACTCCTGATTTTAATTGTATTGGTAAAATGTAATTAAGAATATTTTGAATGGTTTTATAGACTTTACTTGTGCATTCGGCTGATCAAGATGTTATCGGCTAATATATTTTGGGATATAAACTAAAAAACGAATGCAAAAAAAACCTATTTCAATTTTAAATTCTCGCTAAAGCCTTTCCCATAACCCAATTACCACTTTGATTATAATTCTTTAACTTACTCTGTTTACGAAGAATAATAATAATCTTTGAATTTCAGAAACTTTATGATGATGTAATAACAAACCAACAAAAACTGTTTGATCTTTCTTTAACTCCCCGCCAGGGACCCTAACCTCAATATAACTCTGATTGTAATTCTTAAAATTATTCTGGTTACGAATAAAAAAATCTTTAAATGTAAGAAACAACGATGAAACAATCTGAAAATAAAATTAATTGAATTTATATAACGACTACCTAGTTGGCACAGTGGGCAAGCTCTCACCCTCTGCCCTTTCTATTGGGCAAATATAGGGGCGAGATCTTCGTTCGGGGCAAAATACTAGTTATTTATAATGTAAGGTAAATTATTCTGTTAAATTATTCGATTAAATTATAAGCACTAAATATCATGCCTGATTAACTAAAACTTACATAAATTTTTCGGCTTTAACTAATTACATACTCACTTACACAAACTTTCGGATTTATCACTAATATAATAAGTCCGAAAGTTTGTGTAAGTGAGTATGTTTGTTTCCTCTTCGAGCTGTAACGGCTGAACGGATTTGTATGGAATTTGTAATACACAGGCACAAGACCTAGGATTAACGCAGGCTACTTTTCAACTTGATAAACGTGGGCAAAGCCTCGGTGCACGGTTAGTTAACTATAGTATGTAAATGGCTGTGGCAGAAAAAAAACAAGCTTAAATTAAAGGAGCAAAAGGATAATTAGTTTGGCTCTAGTATAATTAGTCATCTCCGACCTTGCTGACCCAACCGCTTATTACGACTATTGGTTGAATAGGTATTGTGCCTATTTGTCATAATAATTTTATTTTATCATCTAATTTAAGTAATAATAATGAAGATATGACGTGCCAGTACTTGTACTACAGCTATATTAATTATACTATGTGATACCGGTTTATGTCCGCTAGAACATATATTAGTGTCAATCAATAAACTACAAAAAAGCTAAGCTAAGTATTTTTGTGTTTTTTGCTCACTTCACAAAAAAGGAGGAGGTACTCAAGTCGACTGTATTTTTTTTCTTCTTACCTCTTATCTTCTTTCCACGTGAACCGATGAAAGATGTTGCTTTTCAATTGGTTCCATTTAAATTTGATCAAGATCTGATCAGCAGTTTTTGAGTTATCGTCAATAATGCGTGTTTAGTACCTACGTCTAATCTGATCAAAGTTCCGAAGATAAAGCGGTGAAGTCGGCTTTGCTTACGTTTAATTATTGGATACTACAGTTGACATATTAAGGATACTATATCTAAACTATAGTATCACCTAGAATACCGGTATTCAAACGTAGACATGTTTTTTTTATTTCCTAGCGTTTGTCCACATCTCGCCGTCCGGTAGCCGTTGGTAAGTGATAATGTGGTCTAGGTACCTAAGTAAATACCATAGGTCTTCAATGTAACTGGCTTTCAAGGATAGGTGCCGGACCGGAACACTACTTAGACCTTTACGACAGATTTTTCTACGTGGTACATTGCTATGTATTTCAACTCAATGTTAGCTTCACCGGAAGTTCAATGCCATCGCAGGATTCGAGCCCGTGACCAACGACCGGCAGGTGCATTTATACAAGACGGAGCTATCGTCGCTTGAACCTGTACCTGTCCAAGTGTCCAATCCAAAAACATGCCATTTTATTGTATTAAAGAAGCAAAGGCACCCCAATACGAATTCACACAAATAATTATATATTTTCACCCTACTTCATCAATTATGAGATGTATCTTTATGAGACAAATGAGTCCATTAATGTAATGTACTAAAGCCCGCGGTTGTAAGGGGACGCTACGAAATGGCACTTAACTCACAGAAAAAACAGAATTCATCCCAAAATGTGAAGTTATTATGGCAAAACGACGGAAATAATCCTTTTATTACCTAAAAATTCAAACAAACACGAACATTTTCATCTTCAAACGGTGCAAATGGGACCCTATTAGTGTCTACAATGTCTTTCCGTTTGCCCTAACCTTTGAAGATGTATATTTAATAACTACAATAGGTATTCGTTTAAAATTTGGTATTATAGTATACTAGCCGTGCCTCGCGGCTTCGCCCGCTATTATCAAGTTAAAAGTAGCCTATGTGTTAATCCTAGGTATAATCTATGTACATTCCAAATTTCATCCAAATCCGTTCAGCCATTAAAGCGTGAAGAGGGAACAAACATACTTACACACAAACTTTTGGATTTATAATATTAGTAGGATATCAACTAAAACAGACTTAATAAAACCAAAAAAGGGGATTCCTGGTACAAAACATCTGACTAATCCAATGCTTTTTACCGATTTCCAAAAAAAAGATGGAGGTACTCAAGTCGACAGTATTTTATTTTTTATTTTTTTATGTATGTTACCTCGTAGCTTCTTTCCACGTGAGCCGATATCGAATTTTTTTTTTTTAGTTTGAAAGATGTTGCTTTCTATTTGGTCCCATTAAAATTTAATCAAGATCTGATAGTAGTTCTTGAAATATCGTCAATAATGCCTATTTGTGGACTACTTTGACGATGTTCTCGTTTAACTGACTTCAAAAGTTACCTCATAACTTCTTTCGTTGTGAGCCGATTTTGATGATTATTTTTTTATTTGAAAGCTGGTGCTTTTCATGTGGCCCCATTGAAATTTGATCAAGATCTGATGTCTAGTTATTGAGTTATAGTCAATAATGCGTGTTTAATACATTAAATCAAGGTTCCGAAGATAAAGCGGTGAAGTCGGTTTTTTTAAGATTTTTTTTGCGTTTAATCATTCTACCGTTAATACGGTAAAACAAAACAAGAATCACACGATAAATAAAATTAAAATTATAGTGTTAATGTCTAAACTATAATAAAAGCAAATAATAAAAATCGGCCAGGCGTGACCACAGAAGAAATGAATAGCATAGATACAGAAGATTCCTTAAACCGCCTCCTTCTCCTCCCCGATCGTCTGCGCTGGAGCGGTTCAGATTGATCGCATCCATTCCTGCTGCTTATAAGGCGAAAGCGCACCCAACGAAGCCAACGGGCAGTCCAACATACCAGGCATCCAATTACAATCAGTACACAAATTAGCCCTGTACAACGACAACGGCACATCAGTATTCAATTAGTCTCGTCGGTAAACTTGAGCCGTATTTCACCAGCCTCATAATGAGTTTGCCTTTGGTACAATTTATAAAGGAAACAACCAACTGTAGTACTCGTTAGCATATTGACAACTGAAGTTCACCGATATCGATGGGAAGGAATTGGAGACAACCAAATGCAAAATTAGCAAGTCAGATAATAGGCTAGAGGTTGAATCGCAAGACATGCGTTTTATTGCTTTTAATGCTTGATAGACAATTGACCACAATGTCACCTGATGGAAAGCATGATGCGGCCGAAGATATAGCATGCTTTCTAGAATATACATATTTACTCTTAACTTGAAGACTCCTAGAATTTACCGTTCGAAGAACAAAGAGGAGGGCAAAGTGTCACCTTCGCAGTACGAATGATAAACTTAACTTACTATTACTTACTTCGGTTAAACTAGAGGAAGTATCTAAATATGTAATATATGCACATGATGTCTGTAATATGTACTGTTCTTCAGTAGATATCTGAAAAAATAAACTTTTAACATATCTCAGTAAAGAATAAAAGTTTATAAACTAAAAACCGTCTACCTACTAGTACTATGCGAAAATGCTTCTTATAGTTAAAATAACAAAAACATATTTTTTTTTTACATTTTTATTATTATTTTGGAGCTCTTTTATTCATTCCATGACAATGATTTTGGGTATTTTTTTTGTCACTTCGGTATAGGACACCATTTTGTTTTTTTTTTGTTCCTAGTCCATGATACCCGTGAAATTGAGACAAATTCAACGTTACTATCGGTTTATAAGTTTGGGCGCTGTGAGGGAACAAACAAACATACATTTTTATATATGCATACTACATACATTTTGGCTTCGCTGTAGTCGTGTAAAAATAACGTGCTCCAAGAGTCTCATTTCCAGACCATATTCCCGTGCATGTTTAGTCAAGCAGAACTCAATGTACTATTTTATCGACGTTTCTTGGATAAGTATGAAGTGCGTTGTTATATGTAACATTTACACTAGTCGCGCGCTCCGAACTGAGTTCGACTTCAAAAAATGAGGTTTTCAATTCGAGTGTTCGTGTGTTACCTCATAACTCCTCTCCGCGCAAGCCGATTTTGTTTTTTTTGTTTGAGAGCTGTTGCCTTTCCATAGGTCCCATTTAAATTTGATCAAGATCTGATAAGTGGTTTTTGAGTTATTGTCAGTAATGCGTGTTTAATACGTGATCAAGATTCCGAAGATAAAGCGGTGAAGCCGGTTTTTTTAAGCTTTGCTTGTGTTTCATTGTTTATTTTATGTTTTGCTTGCGTTTCAATTATGATTTTAAAGGATTGAGAAAATGAGAATGTTTTTATGAAAGAAATGTTATTTTCGGCAATGTTCTAATATAAACAATTGATACAAACATAAAAAAATACGATTCTGTTGGCGCGGTGGACAAGTCTCTGCCTTCTGCGCCGCGGGTCCTGGGTACGATTCCTGGCGGGAGTTGTGCTTCTGGTTCTGGGTGTGATTGAGTGTGTGATTAAAATGTTTCCAGCACCCACGATACAAATCTTTGAACTTACTGCGGGGCTGTGACTGAGAATGCGTTTGCATTATAAATCACTTAAGTTGTAATATTTTAGAGGGTTTTTAGATAAATCTAATGGCGTCAAATATCTTTAGAAAACAAAGTAAAAATTAACGAATTACTTCCTTATTTTTTACCGACTTCCCAAAAAAGGAGGAGGTACTCAATTCGACTGTATTTTTTTTTATGTGTTTTACCTCATAACTTCTCTCCACGTGAGCCGATTTCGAAAAAAATTTTTTAGTTTGAAAGATTTTGCTTTCTAATTGGTCCCATTTGTTGATCAAGATCTGATCAGTAGTTCTTGAAATATCGTAAATAATGTCTATTTTGTGACGAATAATGCGTACTTTGACGATGTTCTCGTTTACCCGACTTCAAAAGTTACCTCATAACTTCTTTCGTTGTGAGCCGATTTTGATGTTTTTTTTTTATTTGAAAGCTGGTGCTTTTGATGTGGTCTCATTGAAATTTGATCAAGATCTGATTTCTAGTTTTTGAGTTATAGTCAATAATGCGTGTTTAATACATTAAATCTGATCAAGGTTCCGAAGATAAAGCGGTGAAGTCGGTTTTTTAAGCTTTGCTTGCGTTTAATTATACTGTTATAAACTCGGGTAGAGTATATTCTTTTCTATGATCGTATTCAATAGATTTCTGCTAAGAGGAAATACCTGTTTCAATTTTGAATTTCTCGCCAAAGACGAATGCTGTATCTAAAAGCCAGTAAACCCATATGCCGCGGAATAACAAATGGTGCTCCGCAATCTGAGAGTAGAAGCTCTCCCATCCGGGATTCGGGATTTATGAAGCTCTTTCAAGTATAGCGCCCAAAATACTTTCGTATGATTTTGATAGATTATGGAAATACTCTACCCATTCGAAAGGAAATCTAATATAACAGACCAGACATTTTCTAACGCGCGATGCACGTCGAGCCAAACGACCCGTACCCATTTTTAAGAGCCAGTTCCCATTTTCTTCGGCCCTTTCATTTACCAATAAGTTAGTTAATTTGTTTTTTATTATAAGTAGTCGTACGCTAGCCTATCAAGTCGTATTAAATTTTAGGAAATAATCGCAAAAAACTGAAATATAAAACTAATAAATAAAACGCTCTCACACTCACAGTCCCACACTAAGTTGTGTTAATTTGTGTCGTGGGAAAGCCGGAAACATTCACATCCATCTTGTGATGGATGTGTGTTGTCAAGTAAATTTTTCTTTGGGAGAAATCTTGTGCTCCCGCCGGGAATCGAACAAGGCCTATGCGCACTCAATTAAGCCAACGGGCAGTTCGAGTTCGGAACGCAACTAACTTAACCAGCTTTCAAATAAAAAACCGTACCGCAATCGGTACACACGTTTGGGAACTACGAAGAAGCTACGAAACGAAAACAAACAAACAACTAACAACTACAAAGGCGTAACATCAGTGGCGTAGCTTCCGGAGGGGCACTTTGCCGGGGGCGGCATTTCACACGTGGCGGTTAGAGAATAAAATATATGATAATATAAAAAAAACAGTTGATATATTTCAACGTTTTTTCGTTTTTTTTGTTGTTGTTACGATATATGCAGGTATAATATTCTATGCATAGGTGATGCAAGGTTTCTCAATAACTATTATTTAGGAAACCTATTTCGTTTCAATGTTATTTTAAATAAATATGTCTCCTTGCGAAATCTTTGTACTTCACCGTAATGACAGAGCGTCGCGTCATTTCATAAGGTATCGATGACCATGTCAAAAAATGATAATTTCACTTTCCAGAATAGTGTTATTGAATAAAAGTACCCTTTTTACCATGCCTCAATTTTTTTATAATCAATTGCAAAAATAAGAGGGCGGCAAATCCGCACCGGGTGCTAATGACCTATGCTACGCCACAGCGTAACACCCTCTTTTTAGGTCAGGAGATAATAGTTAAATAAATATAGCTTATCTACTCAATACTTATAATCATCTGTCACCCTCTTACGCACACACATGCACACGGAAATTACCTGAATATATCTTAATATACTGACACTTTACAGTTATTTACACATAGAACCATAGTAGAAATATATATAGAAACTCGCATTTTTTATACTACACTGCTACACACCATAACTCACACAAAAAAGCCGATGAACTTCACTTTAGATATAAAAAAAATATTACCATAAGATTAATCACTAACACTACATTAAAATTACTACTATACACAGATAACAACAATTACTGTAACGAATACCTAAAAATAAGCTTCATTATGTGTTACCGGAGAGGGTCGCTGTAACCCAGTTATTAGGAGACCTAGTACAGGGGGACAGGTAATCACAAAGGTACATAATAACGTAGCGCAGGGTACTTTCCGAAAGATCCGTGTCTGGAAACACCTGCACCAATCGGAAGGTCAGCGACCCAAACCGTCGCCACACCCACTTCCGAAGGACCGGGCGGCCTCCACCGTCCACTGCCCAGGGACTGTTGAAACCAGGTCCTCCGTCCACCGTTGCAACATTCTATTAACCACTGTCTCAACTTTTGGTATGTTAATAATTTCATATGTTCCTTGCAGACGGGGTTGATAGAAAGGCTTCGAGCGAGTGAGAGAGACCAGCGTTCAGAGAAAAACCTCCGAGTGATGATATCGTTCTTCGTGCTCGTCTGCTTTGCCCTTCTTCTATTTCGATGGGTGCTCCACGCCCATCCTGCCTACAGCTACAACGAATAGTATTAGTTAAGACTTCATAGTATTTTTACTTTATTTAATTGTAGCATATGGTATAAGTACATTTATATTATAATATTGTTGTCGTGCCGCATTTGTTGATTATTATTAAAGTTTATTATTTTTAATTACAAGTTTGCCTTATTAAACATTTACAGATCCCCGCGGCTTAGCCCACGTCCATCAAGTTAAAAAGTAGTATATGTGTTTATCCTAGGTATAAGCTGTATCATCATTCAGCCTTTACAGCGTGAAATCAAAACAAACATACAACAAATTGACACAAAAACTTCGCATTTTTTATATCAGTGTGATTTCCATAAAACCATGAAATATATTTTACAAGGCCATATAAGACAATATATTTAAGAATACACGTTACGCTCCGGTTACGTTTGCCTTGATGGCCAACGGCCCCCGATCACATTCCCCGGGGGCAATTGCCCCCGGCTAGGCAAGATTACCCTCATTGAGGCCTATGCCTTTACATGTTCTTAAATGAAAGTAGATGAGGAATACTTAGGAATTATATTTATATGTTAGTATTATAAAGGCTATAATATTAATAGTTTCTGGGGGAAAATAAACCCGACACCGCGGACATGTACTTAACTGCGCCAGCCGGCAGTTCAATCTGTGATTTTCTGTTTCGTCTCTTATCCTGTTTATATCTTTCAATTCTCTAGGGTGAGAAAGTTTAGTCGCCGTAGGCAGCACAGAATTTATGTTGACAGGAGGTATCTGATAGCTCCCTTTCTTAGATGGAAAAGTTTGAGCTACAAACTTTTGGAAATGTTGAAACATTTATTTGGTTGCATTTATGTAATTCTTGCACCGCGGCCTGTACCAGATTGAAATCGGACACAAAATAGCCTATATTCCAGGGTCAGGCCCCTGACTCAGAACCATACGATAACTTAGTTTCCGTACGATTCGGTTAGTTATTGTATGATAAAATGTATTTTTATAGTGAACGTATTTCAATCATATCGATTCGGTAGGATGCAGGTGCAGGATTCAAGAAACCGTTATATTAACCATTTGGACGCTAAGGGCTTCAATGGAAGACGAAGATATATTGACATTTACACTAATCATTTGACATAAATAGAATTAATTTGACATAATAATGTTTAATTGATGTTAACTGATGTTTAATTTATCTTATAATCTTTAAATGTATGTATTTTTTAATTGTTATAAATTTAATAAATTCTTTTAATATTGCACACCTCTGAATGAGGTAGATTGTATAGGGACTTCTATATTCATCTTAACAACTCTGTAATCCTACCTACATTCTAAGCAATAAATGATTTGATTTGATTTGAAGATTTTCGTGTCCCTTACGCCGTGACTTTATTAGAAGACAAACATTGTAGGTGAGAAAATGAATAAAAGTACTTGTCAATACTTTTGTTCTAGGCTGTCAAAATGTTAACAATTTAAGTATATCTACTCTAGCGATTTATCAACTTAGTGTTTAAAAATTCGGACAATCTGACACATTTTACTCTCGTAACATTTTATGTCAGTTCTAATAATTGACCTATTGGACAATTTATATTACCCAGTAGCCGTATATTGGGTACCCCAAGCGATGATATATTGTGTGCTCCTAATTTAGGTACCCCGCGGTGCGCACACGTGAATTAAGGTAAATTAATTTTTTTTTTGTATTAATGGCATTTGTCAGTTTGCCTTGTTATTTTTAACGCTTTCAAACACTCACAGCCGCAGACTAAGTTTGATGACTTGAGTCGTGGGTGCCGGAAACATTCAAATCAATCATTATTACAACCAGAACCAGAAACACAAATTTTCCTTGGGGAGAAACCTTTTGTTCCCGCCGGGAATCGAACCCGATACCCCAGGCCCCTGCTTAGAAGGCGAACGCTCGCCCAACTGAGCCAACGAGCAGTGCATTTGTCGATAGAATGGGTGTAATTCCTGAGCATATTTTAGAGTGTACTCCAATTCAAGTTTTATTATTAGCTGATGGTTACTTGTAGTTATTATTATTTATTCTATAGAACGGGTTATGAGATAAAATAATAATAGTGAGTACGAAATAGGCAACCAGGACTTTATACCCTTTAAAAAATATATAGAATACCTATTATGATAAGAATACCTATTTTATTATAGCTTTCTGTACCCAGTGACTTTAGACTGACTGTAGACAAATGTACAAATCATTTAAACCCTCCAGCCGTTAGAGATACCTCGTTTCAAACATGCATACGTAAGTATATACACGTTCACTTACACAAACAAACTTTAATATTTATAATTAAGTGTGATTATAAATCCAGAATGCGCGAATATCTTGTTTCTCTTAGACTAAAATAATTAAAAAATCATTACTTTTCTTAAACATAATTACAGTAATTTTTCTTTAGGGTACGACTTGAACAACCCAAAAAGCAGCCTTTCGTCAACGTTATTAATTCTAGGAAAGTACTTAGTTAAATAAAAATGCCGTATTATAAAAGATAAAAATCACCGTTGCTAAGCTACAAGTACTTACGGTCTATTGAATTAGATATTACCTAAGCAAAATTAATATACTAGGATTTATTTTATATATTTTGTTCTTGATTGTGAAAAAATTATGAGAACATTTGGAGATACCTACAAGCCGTTATAAATACGTGATTGAGGATCGGAATCTTTCCCGGTATTTTAATTAAAAAATCCTTGACCAATGGCTTTATATTTCCTCCGCAATCATTTGATATTGTGAATTTACGGCATCTCTTTGAAATATTAATAAATATTACAAACCGTTCATTGACAAAAAATCCGCATTCAATATAACTATTTTGTGCACTGAAATTCTATGAAGCTTAAGGCATGTACCTACGGAAACAATTGATATTATAATTCATTATGGCAAAATATCTTGGGTTTAATGCGAACATTTTTTTGCAAATTCAATTAATATAAGCAGAAAATGTTGCCTCCTTCAATTATGTCGATGTCACGCTTCTATCGGCTCATAAATTCCTTCAGAATATTCAGTAATGAGTTCTGTGAGTCTGTGACCCCGTTAATAATTTCAGCAATATAGCGGACTATTTAATTCTATGACGGGTTCGCTTATAATTAACATTAATAATAGCAGAGAAATCCATTTTTTTATATTGACGTAGGTACCTATTACGGTTGATACGCCATTGGATTTACGATCTAGCCTTAACTCTTATAAGTAATTTAAATTTGATTTAAACTGCTAAGATAAGATAAGATAATTCTTTATTGGCAAAAACTGTTGTGTAGGTATTCGCGGGTTCTTAAAGCGGGTAATGTTATTACAGTTGACCCATTTCGGGCGTCCTATGTCACAAAATGTGATTATACAGACCATACATTTTTTTGATTATTTACTGATATTTGGAATGTATGATAAATAAGCTACAATAATTATAATTAGTCACTGAAATACAAAAAACACAACAAAAATGACAAAAAACATTTTCAGTCAACCAATTTTTTAAAGCAGATTTAAACATATTCATAGGAAGTTCTTTTATTCTCTTAGGGAGGTGGTTATAGACCTTCATGCTAGACACATAGGTACTCTTTTCAAAGATCTTAGACTGGATTAATGGAAGTAAGTTAGGATAATAAAAATGTGTTCTATGAAACTTTTCTTACTGTCTCTATTAAAGGGAAGTCACTTTTTTCTAGTGTTCTTTGTTAAAAACACTCACTATTTATATTACACTGTTATATCACCCATACACTAGAGCAAAAGGTTTAATTCTCTGGAGTTTACTTACTAAGAGTTTTCTATTGATATCATTGAAAATGTAAAAATCAACGTTATGATTTTGACAGTGTATTATTTATTATGATTAATTTTTTCATTATTTCTGAGTTCCTTAATCTAATTAAGATCTATGTGAGATAAATGTAAGTGTAGTAATTCGTTTTTGTCTCAATAAACAAATTTAATTTAATTTAAAAACGTTGCTAAAATCTAGTAGTGCCAATGTTGTTACCATGCCATCTGCCATACCATATCGAATATCATCAGTTATCTTGATCAACACACGCTAAACTATGACCTGAGCGAAAACCTAATTGAAAAGTGTTTAGAAGATTATTTCGGATAAGGAAGGAAGTAAGTTGTTGATGAATAAGGCGTTCAAGGAGTTTTCAGGGGAAAGGTAAGATAGAAATAGGACAATAGCCGGAGAATGACAAAGGATTTCTTTTTTTGGAAGAGAAGTAATCTGTGCTTCTTTCCATATAGTAGGAAATAAACCACTGGATATGGAAGTATTTAGAATATACTGTTTTCATCTAATACGAGTATTATCATTTTTCGGCTGATACAATCAGTAGCAGCAGCATTTGACGAAATGGACTCGATGCTCTTAACACTACAATCGGTGAATTGGTTGAAGACAAAAGCAGAGAACTCAGGGATTGGAAAAGATGATAGCTAGCTTAACGTAGCAGCTTTGATTGGGCCTACAAATTTGGCAGAAGTAGAGAAATACTGGTTAATTTAATTGAAGTCCAAATTTTGGAATATAATCTTGTTTAGATTTTCCAACACCTAACGACCTAAGAAAATTCCAAACTTTTGCATCTCAGATCTTGATTGTCCAAAGATTTGTGAATGTGTCGGCGTTGCGAATCCCTACACACCTTATTACAAAGATTCCGACATTCTACCTATTTGGCCTTGTTTGCATCAGTTGGTCTTAATTTAAAGCGAGCCTTGGCTGATATCATTTATGTATCATTTATCTTTAATATAAAATTTGGAAAACTGTTGTACAAAATAAAATATATATTTCTATGTCTTATCTTAATACCTTTAAACGAGCAATCTAAATATATATAACTCAAAGGTGACTGACTGACTGACATAGTGATCTATCAACGCAAAGCCCAAACCACTCGACAGATCGGGCTGAAATTTGGCATGCAGGTAGATGTTATGACGTAAGCATCCGCTAAGAAAGGATTTTGATTAATTCTACCCCAAGGGGATAAAATAGGGGATGAAAGTTTGTATGAAACTTTGACAATTTTAAACCGATCGGGATTATATCTATACCCAAATTAATAATAACTAAATATATATAACTCAAAGGTGACTGACTGACTGACATAGTGATCTATCAACGCACAGCCCAAACCACTCGACGGATCGGGCTGAAATTTGGCATGCAGGTAGATGTTATGACGTAGGCATCCGCTAAGAAAGGATTTTGATTAATTCTACCCCCAAGGGGATAAAATAGGGGATGAAAGTTTATATGAAACTTTGTCAATTTTAAACCGATCGGGATTATATCTATACCCAAATTAATAATAATATTTCTTAACGCGAGCGAAGCTGCGGGCAAAAGCTAGTTTTTGTATATAATCTGAATCTTGGAAATGGCTCCAACGATTTTCATGAAATTTAGTATGCAGGGGGTTTCGGGGGCGATAAATCGATCTAGTTTCATTCGGTTTCATTTTTAGAAAACGTCCTTTAAGCCGAGCAAAGCTCGGTCATCTAGTTACTATAATATAATATGTGGAATATATATTTCTATGTTTATTATATTTTGATGACTAGCTATTTCTTAACTAAACTTAAGTAACGAAACGTCAACCTAAATACAAGGCCCAGCACGAGTCGAGTAATGTTCACAACAATTTTGTGTTTACCAAATTAGACAAGTTTGCCGAGACGTTGTCCTGCTAACACTTTACGCTAGGAACGGTGCAAACCGGGGTGAGACTAATTGTCATGTTATCTAACGATTACACAAGAATTTACAACTTCTCTAATTACTTCCACTCTGGATTCTAATTTGACCAGACTATACACTAGCCGCGCAGTTGTTACCGAGTCACTTACGTTTTCAAACTTTAGTAACTTCAGTGATCCTGAACAAAATGGCATCGCGTTTTTTACGCGGAAAACATAAACATTGCATAGAATTATAACATTTTAACTCCAGGCGAAAAAGTGTTATAAGTTTGTAGAGTGTAATAGTTAGTCCGTGGCATCATAGCTCGCAAACGGCTGCGCCGATTTTGATTTAGTTTTTTAAAGTGAAAACTTCTTTAGCGGCGTTGTGGACTTTTTTAGATGGGTAAAAAATGTTAAACTCGCGTCAGGACACGTGACTTGATCGAAAATTCGTAAGACGAAGGAGAGGAAGTAATATCCCCCTCTCTTTCTACCGCGCGGCGAAAATGTATGCTTGCTCCTGCTGTTTACAACGTTAATATTCAAGGTTTCACTTCTGCCGGCACTCTCGGAGTGCAAACCGTTGTTTTTTTTTGTTTGAATGGTGATTTGGTCGATGTGCTATAAAGATAGGCTTGGTGCAAATCGGTGCAGCCGTTTTCTAGATAGGGGTATTTTAAAAATTGGATTTTGTCACTTGTATATGAATCGATGCATCGTAGTACGCCGTGAAAGCGACTACAGCTATTTTGTGATACATGCAAACATACAATTTTAGTATTGTATTTTAGTAGCAGAACAAAAAAGGCAATTTATTTTTTTATTCAATTTCTATCTATTTTATATATGATTCGATACTATATTAAAGGCGCGGATATGCTCGGAGGTGGTAATAACGTATTTCACCCCACCGACCGCTCATTCACTGTCAGAACGGAGTACAGATGAGCAAAACAAATCGGCAAAGAATAGAATATTTCGTAGTGTTGTTGCGCAAATGTTACGTATCATATTACGATAACTATTTGATGGCGAACTAATTGAATCAGTGATAGCTCAGTCCTACTATGTTCGAGGTGAACGTACCTATCTCGATCGGGGTGGTCACGATTACAAATCTTAGCGAGTGATTTATCGCTTTATATCTAATATCTTTAAACGAGCAATTCTTGTATATATATATATATATATATATATATGTGTAATCAGGATCTCGGAAACGGCTCCATCGATTTTCATGAAAGTTACAGATTAGGGGTTTTTCGGCCCAAGGAATCGATTTATCAACGTTCCAGGTCCGAGAAATGCTCGGTTCCCAAACTGCATTTGAAAAACCGGGCTTAAGAAACTATAAGCGCCATGACCGTTTTAACAAACTGTTTCTACTCGACACGAGATGGAGCTTTCTGAGGCTACAAATTCAAACACGTTCTACCAAAAACAAAAAACCGAGCAAAGCTCGGTCATCCGGATGTTATTAATTTATCGGTGCTTTATCTGTTGGCGCAGGTGGTCTCTCGCCTCTACGTCATGGGTCCTGGCTTCCCGGTAGAAGCATAACTTTCCTTCCCAAATTACATTTGTGCTTCTGATTCTGGATGTGATCATGTGTGTGATATGTAAATGTTTTCGGCACCAACGATATAAGTCTTTAAACTTAGCGCGATGCTGTGAGTGTGATTGCGTATTACACCGAAAGTTTGAATTTGTGTGTGTGTATATGATTCTGTTTTGTCGAGGTAGCTCGGTAAACGTTTTATAGATTTGGATGCAATAGTGCGTCGTCAAATGTTTTTTTATTAAACCATTGTAAATATTCCTAATGAGATATATATATATATATGTAACCTCTCGTCACACGTTAGTTCATTGATTCCGTAGCACGTAGCACTCGTAGAAGGTACCAACTATCTACTAAACTGTGTGCGCCAAAGTTTACTTACCAGTAAGAATAAAAAATAAATTATTGTAACCACCCCTCACCCTTCGTATACAGGGTAATTTAAAATATCAGAAAGCTCTCAGACCCTGATTCTTGTACTAACCCTTAGCTCATTTAGTTTTATGACTTTCTTCAGAATACTATATTTTTCCGTATCATATAAGATGATGTATTCCGTAGAATATGTAATTAATAGCTGTATTAACTTCACTATCCTAAAAAGAACGGCCGCACTTCATAATATGCTCGCCAACGATAGTTGACACTTGACACCATATATATATATATATATTTTCCATTGTGCTAACTATCTACGGGCCAATTGACTATATTTCCTAAAACTAAACTATAACTATACTTAACTAAGTATAGTACATATACATATACATATAGTACATATACAAGTATAGTACTAAGCTATTGCAAATTCTGTTTTCTAACAATTTTTTAAATATGTTATTTAATTTTATTTTATCAACTGATAAAATAAAATTAAATAACATATTTAAAAAATTGTTAAATAACAGAATTTGCAATAGCAGTACCAAGAATGACGTTGATTTCTTCAGTTGAAATTATGTTTTGAGAGGTTTCTGATATTTTACAAATTACCGTGTATATATAAAATAGTCAACACCTAACAAATTAGGTTCATGAGTCTACTTACTTCAACATACTACCTACTTCAATAAATGTCCGAAGACCCGACCGTGATTTAGTCTAAATAACCGATATTCAAGCTAGGAGGTTCTCCTACTCAACTCAACTAGGTACAGGAAGTTCCAGAAACCCAATATTTGAGGCAAACTTATTAACTTCAATTGAAATAGTCTGGCTTCAAAAAGAGAAACTAACAGCTCTCAGCAAAGAAGTAACCAGTGTTCTGGTACTTGAGAACAGGCCTCGAGAGGCTAAGTTCTTAGAGTGGAGTTAGGACGCATTCACAATGCGGTCGAGTGGTATGTGCAAACACTCGTGCTCCTGTAAGCGCGCCCTAACTTTTTTCATTTAGTTTTAAACGAAGTCGAGTAACCAGTGGGAGTCACTTTATTTTTTTAATTTTAAGTGTAAATGTTTGCTAGTTTATAGGTATTATACTATTAAAGATTTCGTAAAAATCAGACAATATATTATATCTAAAAATCGTGGTTTTATGAACCACAGCCATATTTAGTTCATATTTTGTCAATCAAATTGGAAAACATGACGACTTTACTCGTAAATATTGAAGTAGACTATTGAGAGTGCAGATGCATCATTACACTACTTATGTAGCACAGAATAATAGAATAATAAATACCTACTACAAATACCATAAAAAAAACATATATTCTATACTATACTCGAATTTTTCATATCATCACACCTATGACGTGACTTAATCGCGACAAATATTATAAATCCGAAATTGTCTATGTGTGTGTGTGTCTGTGTCTGAATGTTTAAAACGAGTTATCTTTGGAGTGGCTTAGTAATGAATTATTTTAATGCTATATAGACAAACATTTGACCACTGATGGAAAGTAATGGAGTGGCCGAAGATTTGACATGTTTGTCTAGAAGATACCTATTCACCTTTAGGTGCAATTTGTATTTAGATAGTGCGAGCCCTGGAATAGAACATAAGTAGTTCTTTATCATGAATAACGCGGTCAAACCACAGCGCACAGCTTGTATATTAAGTTCCGGTAATCCCAGCACAAGGGCGAGAGAATTTAGGATATATGGACGTGGCTCCTCGATTCTTACGGATTGGTTTTGGTCGGCAGAGTTTACTTGCTTCTGTGGAAGTAGTCAGTCCTTTTAGCCGTCCTTCCTTTCCTTCGTGAAGAATCGAGAAAGGTGTGAGAAATGGATTTCCATACAAAATAAATCCGACTAGTTTGACTCGCCCAGGGTTGCGTATAAACTTGATATAGATGGTATAGATAGTTCCTCTATCACGACAATTGATTCACGATTGCCGCAAAGCTTTTTCTTTGGATTTATCGTATTTTTTTTTTTAAATCGATGGTTTTATGTTAGTACAATATACGATAATATACATACAAGGTAACTTGCAAAAAACTTCATCTTAACCATAGAGACTAATTATATTTATTGGTATGGCGTTTGTAAATTTTGTTTTATGATTTTTCAAATAAATTTTTATCTATATCTTTTATCTTCTTTGTTAGACTTAACGGTGTCAGTATCAACTGGCGTTGGCGTGCATATTACGAGTCGCGGCGCGGCGAAGCCGTTCTTTGCTGGTCGGTGTAGTTTAAGCAACTATTAATTATATATTGTATAGAATACATACTAAGGTGATACATTCTATAATAATGTATAGTATTACAGAAGATAGAGCATTCAGAAAAAGGTTGGAGAATTGAATGAGCTAACGGTTAAAACAAATCTCCAATGCCACGCAGTAAGTTCTCCACTCTATAATTTATAAAGAAATATTAATCTATAAATTATCTAAAAAATTCTTTCTATTTACAAATCCGAATAACAAAAACAAACTTATCAAAAACATCTGTAAATCACGTACGAAAAAATTACCTCATTCTGTCAAATACGGTCGTTATAAATTACCCCATCACTGGCTCCTCGAGCGCAATGAATAGACGCACACATAGGCTCACGTCCGTTGACCGACGCCCCGCGCGCGGCTCTCGCCTTTATTATCTTGAGATATGGGTGCAGAGCCGCGTGCGCGGTGCTTCTGCCGGCTCGCAGCGCGCGGGCTTGTGTGAGTGACTGTCAGACCTCAAGATGGACGCCACGGCCGGCTTACCTACCTATTGTTCATGTTGCTTAGTTGTCGACTGCTTATTACAACATATCTATCTACCCCTCATAATATTATGTTTTAATTACGCCGCTATGTTACTTACGTAATATTAGTAACAATAGTTATGGTGTTATTTATTAACTTCTGCCTTCCTTTTTTATGCTACAAATGTAATTGCTCACCAAAAAGCTTACATAAACACTTAAAGTGATATAATAATATATCTAATTATTAATTCAAAATTAGTGCTATCCACTTTCATATACTTCTTTTTATAAGTTTATATAAGCAATTAGGCTTTTAAACGTATTTTAAACACTAAGTCTGTATAGTTTTTAGTATTTAATTTACACTGAAACTGTATTAACATAAATATGAAATAAAGAACCTTTTAAATAAAAATAAAAAAAAACTCTATAATTTAAATTATTTTATTTGCCACCTATGAGTGACTTCGCTTCTCGTGACAACCTTAAAATAAAATGATTACCTCAACACAATTTACACGTCGATTTCTTTAAAATTATTTCCTTTTATTGAGGGACCTTTTTCGCTCTGATGAATTTAATTTCGCTTTTACAGGGCATTGTTTGCTAAATAGGATCCCGACTGTTGAAAAAAGAAATGGGAATCCTCTAAGTTCCCTTTTATCTATTTTAGGGCCGATTACAAAACAAAGCTAAATTTAGTTCTATGTACTATAAAATACAGGGTAATTTGCAAAATAACAGAAACCTCTTGGAATATAATTTCAAACATTGAGTACGGCTTTTGCAATTCCTATTTTTTTTTCAAATTAATTTTAATATTTATTTTTTTACCTATGTGACATGTATCAACTGGCTTTCGCGTGCATATTGCGAGGCACGGCGCGGCGATTCTGTCCTTTGCGAGATATTATAGTTTAAACATCTATTAATAACAGATTGTATGGAATATTCGTCTTAATTATTACCTACAGACAACATAGCATTCAGAAGAAAGTCGTTTTAAACTATATAAGACAATTGTTAGAAGGAGTCAGTCAGCTTTCCGGCGTTTTACAAATTACCCAGTATATTCGAACAGTAGCTTAGTTGGATGTGCACTCGCCTTCTTAGTAGGGGTATCGAGTTTGGTTGTGATTGTTGTTGTGATGTGAACGGTTATATCTAGATACAGTTTATATGTAGATTCTCAACATATTGAATAGTTAAAGAACCTAGGTTAAGGTAGGATGGGGCTGGCGTATCGAAATGTGGTAAAAGTCTCGTAATAATTATATTTAAATATATATATATATATATATATAAATATATATATAAAATATGCTTTTCTTATTTTTTAGTTCAACATTAAATTATTTTTAATCTTATTATCTGCCTACTCAAATAATCAGTTTGTTCATTACGTTACACTCTCGCAACGTTACACTTAAGCCTATGCGATGACGGAAAGCGACTCTCTTACATCTTTATTTATTTAAGGAAGCAAACAAAATATAAACCCTTCAAAGAAAATGTTCACGTTCATTAAAAAGTTTAGGATGATTGTTTGTGCTTGCTTCCTTTGTTGATCAAACTTTACCTACTTATCTATCGACTTTGGCGGATTACACCGTTGAGGAATAAATTTTAATATCAAGTTAATGTTTTGAGTTAGAAGACTGCGCATATGATACATATGGCTTTCAAGAACAGAACCAGGGTTAATTTTTGACTGCCTACGTATGCTTTTATATCATCCAACTAAATCTAATTTCAATCAAATCATCGTTAAAATAGACACCCCATAAATTGCAAGGCTCCGGTACTACGAAGGTAAAATTTTTTGGTGGCATTGCAGATGTTACAGGTAAGACGTTTTATTGTACAGAAGAGATCTGGATGGAGAATTTTACACATACGCTATAAGTTACCTAATTTTAAATTTAAAAAAAACGAAAGGAGTTCATTAAGAAATCCTTAATAATCTCCTTTCGTCCATTTTCGTACTGAACTTTCATAACCAGCTACAAACGTGGAATTTTAATAATCTTGCACGATGACGACATTAGTTATTGCCCACCGCCCAAGACTGCCTGCCTACTTCCCGCCCGCTCTACATTTTATTTTTCTATGATGAGATAGGCGCATTTTACCACTATCGTCAAAATCCATTAATAATCTGGACTGACTTAAATTTAACCTCTTCAACATTTCTCAAAATAAAGTTTATAATTTAATGTTCAAATATTGGTTTGACGGAAGATACTAAATTGTGGAGTTTCTTAAAAATATTAGTACTACTGATTTACTATCTATCTTGTGTCTTGTTTTTGTTTTTTAAAGCCTATCGACATATCTTCAACCACATTGTCACTTTCCATCAGGTGAGAAAGTGGTTTGTTCACTATCTCATCTGATCCTGATCCTCCACTATCTTAACCTTGCTGATCAAAAAGAAACAAGCTTAGCATTAATAACGCATTAACGCATTCACACTCACAGCCCCACACTAAGTTTTAAGACTTGTATCGTGGGTGCCGGAAACATGATTGTTCGAAAACTGATAAATAGGGTTCAGAAATACTTTTAAATTATAAGCTAGATAAGAACAACACGTTTTCAAAGTATAATTAATTATATCTATGTATAAAAACCACGGAAGATTATCATTTTTGCGCCACTGTATTTTTTGTTTGCGCCTGACACTTTTCATACCGCAATACCTCTAGAGGATCGTTTAAACGCTTGCATCCAAGACCGGAGCTTAGAAGATATCAAAATCAAAATCTTAGTTAATGACTCTACTGCCAGATTCGCAGAACTACAGCTATGTCGAAAAGAACCTGGCAAGAAACTCTGCGGCGTATTTTATTTTTGAATAGTAATATAATAATATGGATACGTGCACAGCACCTAAATGGCTATATTGGCTAGGTTTATATTCAAAGCAACACAAAAATATTGCTGCTACAATATATGAAACTGGAAACGCAATATCGTTGTAGGTTCATGCAATTGACAAACACGCGTGAACCTTATGGTGAGCTTGTGAATCGCGCAAATGCATGTAGTACCTAAGAAACGGTGCACATACCTACTGATACAATTATGTGTGTAGGTACGGACAAATTACTTATTTATTTTGTTACAGACGAGCAACATTAGCCGGTACATCTTTATATTCATCGAAAGTCCACATTAAAATGTGCATAATTCTAACAAGGACCGTAATTTTTTGGGGACTTCCCATCGGATCATAGTATTTGATTTTCACAATAACCGATCATGAGATCCGTTGGAATTAAAATATTTAAAGTTCTACGTTCGACAGACTAAATAATTGTATTATATTATTTACTATATTTATTATTATTATTATTTACAGATTAATTCGACGGCCTTTAGTAGTTTAGCCTTTGGATGGCGCTGCGGCAACTTCGGCAGCAAACCGCGATCGGCGAAAATATAGAAACCTCGGCAGTTGTTAGATATTTGAGCCGTTTCGTGTTGAGACCGCCTGATTGGACAGAGCGCCAGAGCGCCTGGTTGGGGCGACGCGCGATCAAAATGCTGGTACTTATTTGGCTCAACATATAAGCATTGCAATTCAGGGAGGCAATGCCGCTAGCATGATGGGAACGCTACCCACTGGTAGCGTTCTTGAGCACTTAAGTTACCTAGCATAAGCTCGATGTCTTGTAGGTAACTTAGGCCTTTGATGTATACAGTTTCAGTTTAGTCTTAGGAAATATAGGCAATTGGCACATAGTGAGGACAACCTTATTGTTTAGTGCTCATTAAAACAACAGATTAAAGAAATATAATTGTATGTTTCGCTATAATAATGTTTAAAAAATGTTTCGCTTAGTTTGGAAAAAAAATATTATCGATTGCTTCAGTTTGCTTATTAAATCTTAGGTTTCGATCATTATGAAGGTATGATCATACTCGAAAAAATATATGCTTCCATTTTACACCATACAAATATTTTTAAATATCTAGTCTAGGAGCCAATTGCGTATATTTTCTGAAACTTAATTAAAATAATCAGCAAAATAACTAAAAGCTACAAACCACCCAGCTTATAGGTAATTGAAACCCACGCCTACCAATGGGTCGCGTTTCCATCACGCTGGTGGCAAATATTGGACTAAACCTTTCACATTACACTACCAAATAATAAATGAATCAATTATTTGCTAATATCAGTATTTTTAAAATGATAAACAGAGATGTGACGCAAGAAAATCGCGAAGTTGTGGGTTCGGAACCTCATATTCAATTATATAAGTTTGTATATACATTTAGTTTGTATTTTCATAGTTGTAAACGCTCCTTTCCAGTATAAACTGTGTTAGATTAATACATTTATGAAACCGCAGGGTATAGAATAGATAGTTAATGAATATGATGCCCTGATATCTTCGAGATTTATGAGTCGGTTTACATTATTATTTTTTAATATAGTATTGAGATCCCGCCATCGCCAGATGCTGCTACAATGTAAATTTTTATTAACTTTGTTGAAGGCCTTACATTATACAACATAGATTGAAATCGATAGTTTGGAGTTCAATTTTAGGGTTCAGTACCCAAAGGGTAAAAAGGGGACCTTATTACTGAGACTTCGCTGTCCGTCCGTCCGACCGTCTGTCACCAGGCTGTATCTAAAAAACGGTGATAGCTAGACAGTTGAAATTTTCACAGATGATGTATTTCTATTGCCGCTATAACAACAAATACTGAAAATAAAATAAAATCATTATTTAAGGGGGGTCCCATACAACAAACTCGCGGAGTACTTCCTCCTTTTTTGGAGGTCGGTAAAAAATACAGCGTTAAGTTACTGTTTAATATGAAAAAGAATTATATTTTAACGTCTAAAATCGTTTAACTATGAAATCTCATTAACTAAGGAACATTACAAACGTCCAAAAATTTTGCGTAGGTAATAATGTAATTTTTTTGGTTGTGTTAATTTTACCGCGCGGCCGGTTATAAGTAAAAAACATCTCTCATAATTGTCCAGAATAATATGCGGAAAAGGAGCAAAAGTATTGTTTTTTTAACGTATAGCATTAACCTGAACATCTGAATTATAACATGAACATAATAGAATAAAATTTAATGAAATGTCTTACCTTGATTTAAACGGAATTTTGAATAATATTTAGCGTTGACGGACGAACCGAGTTAACCACGGTAAGTGCTAAGTAAATCTAAGCCAATAAACTCGCAATAGGATTTGCGTTATAAACGAATCTTTAATACTTAAATTTATTCTAAATCTTTCAATATCCTTCATAACTACGAAAATGTCAAAGAAATGTAAACCTTATGTTGGTGGTGCGCGGGTTATTTTCCGCAACTAGCCCGCATGTCGGCCCTTTTTGCGTGCAGAAAAAAATATTTAAAACCTTATGTTATAAACCTTACATAAAATACATACTTTTTATAAATTGATTGTAGTAAAGTAGAATCAAGCCTTTCTCTCTTCAATAGTGATTACGTGGCTTGCCACTAAAGCCATTACAAGAAGACGGTAACAATTTGCAACTCTAGGCATCTTTAGGTATATTTATATTTTACGTAAGCTTACCCCCGTTTTGTACAGGCTTAGGTTTTTTATATATTTCAATTCTTGAATACGTACCTAATTGAACAAAATAGGTCAATCATCTTGGCACAAGTGAGATTTTCGTCAACAAGAGCTAATCACTAACATGAGGCGTTTAATGAAACTTTTATATTAAAGAGTAAGCACGCAGTGTCATGAATAAGCTCGAAAAATCCTAATTCGCAAAAAGCCCAGACAGCGCGAGGACGTCATATGATACCGCTAGAGAAGACGAACTTTTAATTTTCTTTTCAGCCCAATGAATAGTCTGTATACAATTTCGGTAAAGAGAGTCTTATAGAGTGCCAAAATTAGAGCTAAT
The DNA here is from genome assembly GCA_948107665.1 of Lomographa bimaculata. Classification (NCBI taxonomy): domain Eukaryota; kingdom Metazoa; phylum Arthropoda; class Insecta; order Lepidoptera; family Geometridae; genus Lomographa; species Lomographa bimaculata. The sequence goes on along the minus strand of OX403587.1, from coordinate 11,041,866 downwards.
TGTAAATAGTTAATATTTATATACCATTTCCTAAACCCGTGTTAGGTTAGGGGCTCGTGATCTTTTCTCTCTGGATTTGTTGTTCGCCGCATCAAACGCACGTAAACATTATAGGCGTACACTCACTCTCACTCTATTATTAATTAAACGTCATATTTAAATTACAATAAAAACAAATTTCCTTTGGCAAACTATTCAAACTGTTACCTTTACAAAACCCGTTTAAATTTCAAATTACCTGCCTTAAAGAATACATTCCACAGTAAAGATGTGGGTTTTATCTAGAATCAAGTCTCGTTGGTCGTCAAATTCGGTATAAAGAGCCAACCGTCCAATTAGAGACGTTTAGTTTGGGTAGTAAAAATCTCATCCAGAAAAGAGAGAGAGTCACGAACATGCATTTTCGTTTTCTTTTATATTAATTAATATATAACAATGTTGCTTAACTAACTACGAAAACCTGTCTGTGTTTAGTAACGGCTAGAGGCGACACCTTTTGTAAGTAATTTTATGACCATTATAATTACTGTATCTGATAAGGAAAAGTAAAAGGAATGAAACGAATTAGTGATAGTCATCGAGATAGGAGACAACCCTAATTACTTAAGCTACAAAATCCTTGGTGCATTGGTATTCATCACTTTTTGTTTGCCGGTATTGATCTAAATTATCGTTTCGTTCTTATCATTACTATTTGTGAAGCCACTTTGTACACATGTTTTTGGGCACACAAAAATCTAGATAGAGTTTCAGTGCCGATATACTTACCCTAAGTGCGAGTCGGTACGGGATCTTCGGTGTCCTGCAATGGATCGATTTTATTATTTAAATAGATTTAAACATAGATAGTCCTTACAATTACCAAAGAAATTCTTGAATCCCATTTTTTAAGCTAACTGAAGGCCAGGAATCATCTCAATAAAACCCTAAGTAATAGCTTTTGTAATTCTTTTCCATTTCCAGCAAAATCATAAACTTGCTTATCAGTGTTTCAGGATTGTTACAGGCTTGTGTTATGGCCTGGTTATGGTTTGTTGCTTTTTGTTTATCTTGTACGTGCTGAAGTAAAAAAAACAATTGAAATCATAGCAGGTTCTTTTTGTGTAGCGTCTTCTTTTGCTAAGTTTACTATATGTATGTAAAGACACTTAAAGTTGAGCTCAAGCTATGTGCTTGTGAGTATCAAAATAAATAATCTTCATAATCTGTGTGTCACATTGATGGTCGCAATTATAATTATATGTATTAAAACAAATATTACAATTTATGTATAATCAATCGATACGGCCAAGCATCACCCCCAATCAGAATTGGAAAAGGACAATACACCCAAAGCGTGTGTATATACAATTGTACATCCTAAAAGTCAGTGCAGGACTTATCACCCCCATACGACCAAATATTTGCGGTACAAGCAGAGATCTATGATGTACTTACAATGTACTACTTTTCGCAAACCAATCACTTTTTTCGATTTTATAGGCTCAGCACATACATATTATCATCTGACCAATCTGTTAAAATTCTAGTGCATATGATAGCTACGCTGAAGTATATAAAAGTGTAACTAAAGTCTAAGTAGGTACATAAAGTTAGACCGACAGTAATTTTAATTTCATTATCAAGCCCTATTGTCTAGTATCTCTTCAAACAAGTTTTTCACAAGATATGGGGTTGTATTTGAAATGCTTACTAGTAAAAGTATCAGTACGACGGGGGACTCATCATGTCATTCGTCAGGAGATAAGTGCATGGATCGCTCTTGAACGTATGTCAGTGTTCTGTGCCGCTCAATCTCAAAGTTCAATAGACTGCTGTCAAACTTCAACAAAAGCCACGTAGGTATTTATTACACGGAAACGAATAATTTTTCGTTTTATATAGATGTACATTGAAGAATTATGGCACTCGTGGGAATGGAATAATCGGTAATGGGCGAAAGCCAACATAACAACGAGAGTGAAGAGATGTACAAATCCTTTAAAAACCAACGAATAAACTTTATACTTTATTCGTAGTTAAAACATAGTTGTGTTGATTTTTGTCTTCCGCCTACATAAAACTCTGATAACGTTGCGACTAAATCTGGTAATCTCCATTTAATTATGAGAATGAAAAAGCTCTTTGTGCCTTCGCTTAAATCGGTTTATCGGACAAGCTTTACAAAGTTAATAAACACCATTTTCCTGCAGTCTGATGTCCAGCTAACGAGGTTTAAAACCTTTTGAGGCATAAGCAGTGAGCACTGACTCCACATTGCATAATAATTAATCGTGTAACAAACTGCTAGAGGCGAACATGTATTCAATTTTGTTTAAGTGTGCGTCCGTAGATGGAGTATTCTATTTATCGCAGGATGTTACAACTATACTTGTACCGTAGTTTAAATATAGAGTTAATTTAATTTAAAAACGTTAATTAATTAAGTTTTTTAATTAATTAACGTTTTTAAATATTATTAACGTTAATTAATAAGGAGTTAATTTAAAAACCGCTGCAGCAACCTGGTAGCAGCTGGAAGACGTCACTAGAGGATTCTGTTACGATAAGAAAAAAACCAACCGTTATCCCTCACAACGACACTGTGACTTCAGATGACTTGAGCGTACTAGGTGATACAATTAATAAATCAGACTTTATGGGCACAGACATGCAAACAGAACTTACATTGCAAAATTTGAGTGAAATGATATCCTTAAAGTTAAAAGAAAATAACAAAACTATAATTATGGATATACAAAATACTATTCAAAAAGAAATAAGCAAAGCTATCGAAGAACTGAGAAAAGACGTGCAAAAGGATACAAATTATCTATATACAGAAAATAACCAAAGAAAGGCAGAAATAGAAATAATTAACACCAATATAGAAAAATTAATTCAAGAAAATGAAAAACTTAAACAGGAAATAAAAGGCTTGCAAAGTATGACAAATTCGGAAATCCGGTACACACCCGAGAATATATGCCAGAGAGCATGAATGTGACCTGCATAGCAGAGTCATCGATATATTTCGTGATATTCTACAAGTTGATCTAACGGGCTACATAGAAGAGACCCATAGGATTGGCCGATACAACAACAATAACCGGCCGTTAACTATCGAACTTATTAGTAAAAGAATGGTTAAATACATATTAGAAAACAACCGACTTTTCCGCGGAACCCGACTCTACGTTTCTGAGTTTTTAGACGAAAATGCTCGTAAAGAAAGAAAAATAATGCGAGACGAAATGCTCGCAGCACGAAAGAAGGGCCAACATGCAGTTATTCGTAACAACCTACTTTATATTGAAGGCGAACTGATTAAATCGAGAGAAAATCCCAGCAGGTCTCTCCCTTTCGTACATCAAAGGAAAGCAGACGAGCAGCTCTATTACAACAACAAAATAGGCAATAAAAGTTATGAAAAATCTTCCCTTTCCGAAGCCCTAAATAACTCTACATTTCAAGCAAACACAAGGGACTACGCAGTTTCAGAAAGCAACAACGATCGATTTCGAAAGCGCCCGACAGCTTAACGTATTGTTTCAAAACATTCAAAGTCTCGGTAATAAGCAACATCTCATAGAAGCTTTCCTCGATCAAAATCCAACGTACCAAGCCATATGTTTTTCGGAAACCTGGCTGTCCCAAGATGGTTTAAATTTGGTCAATTTCAACGAGTACAAAACGGTGGCATCATACTGTCGTCAAACTCGAAGAGGCGGCGGCGTCTCGATTATACTACACGAATCTATAGAACACATAGAGAGAAGCGATATAGCGGAAATGTCACTTGAATATATCTTAGAAGAATGTGCTACCGAATTACCTAAAGAAAAAATGTTACTAATTTTAATTTACTGGAATAGAAGAGAGGAAGATATATTTTACAACCAACTTAAACAATTATTGAAGTATGTAAACAAAAAGTACTCAAAACTTAATATCATAATCGGTGGAGATTTTAATACAAATATATTAGACAATAACGTAAAATCACAACAATTTTTGGATTTAATGTCAGAATATAAATTTATCCAACACATCAAAAATCCCACTCATATAACGCAAACGTCATCAACATGTTTAGATTTAATATTTACAAACTTTAATGATAAACACTTGGCAACCTCTGTAAAGGAATTAGGCTTTTCTGACCATAGCAGCACAATCATTAGTTTAAAAATACCTAATCAAAATAAAAAACTAACCTGGCATACAGAAAAAAGACTGTTTAATAAAACCAATATAGAAACATTTAAATCGAAGCTTAATTCAGTAAATTGGTGTGATATTATCATTACTCACAAAAACATCAACGAAAACTATGGAGCTTTTCTCGATGTTATACTAAAAATATTGAACAAATGTATTCCTAAACAAAAAATTAAATTTAAAACCAATTATAAAAAATACTGGCTTACTACAGGAATTAAAAAGTCATGCCAAAACAAAAGATTATTGAAAATATTAACGCTAAAAACGGACAATCAAATAATAAAAAAATATTATAAAAAATATGAAAAAATATTAAAAAGTTCCGTTATTACAGCAAAAAGAGTACATTATATTAAAAAAATGAAATTAACAAATAACAAAATAAAAACGATGTGGGGTATAATAAACGAACGAACAAATAAAATAACAACAAGCAAAAAAAGCAATATTCAGCTTCAGATTAAAAATACCCTAATTTCTGAACCAAAACAAGTAGTAAATACTTTTAATGATTTTTTTGCTTCGATTGGCGTAACGACTACCTGCAGCGAACCACGCGGCTTACCAGTACTTCACCCGATAGAAAACACTGTTTCTGAGACCAGTTGATTACACTGAGATACACAAAATCATCAAAAATCTTAAGAATAAAAAAAGCTACGGAATAGATCAGCTACCTCCAGCCTTGATTAAACAATGCGCGGATGAACTTACCTTACCTTTTTGCATGTTAATTAACCAATCTTTCTCTGAGGGCACTTTTCCTAATCTCTTAAAAAAAACAATAATAAAACCCAAACATAAGAAAAATATAAAAACTGATCCTAGCAACTACCGGCCCATTGCTCTTTTGCCAACGGCATCAAAAATTTTTGAAAAAGCCATGTGTGAGAGGGTATACTCATTTTGTGAAAAGTACAAAATATTTGATGAGTCTCAATATGGCTTCCGCAAAAATCGTTCCACAGTCCTAGCAGTTTATAAATATCTTCAAGAAGTTATTAATATATTAGACAGTAGAAAATATGCAGTAGGAATACTACTTGTTATGTCTAAAGCCTACGACAAAGTGCAATTTAAAATTTTGTTGAGAAAATTATATGGAATAGGAATCCGTGGACAAAGTCTTAAATGGTTCGAATCTTATCTAGAAAATAGAGAACAATACGTTGAAATAGAACACTTCGACTATGATACTAATAAAATAGTAAACGTTAGATCGGATAGACAAATTCTGAATGCATCAATCCCTCAAGGAAGTGTTATTGGATGTCTTTTATTCCTGATCTACATTAATGACCTTCCGAAGATCATGGACGAGCCTTTTGTTCGCAGATGACATATCTCTGCTCACTTCATGCCAAGATAATATAAATATCAAAGATCATCTTACATTAATACTAAATAAGACTACAAACTGGATGCAGGAACATAATCTCGAAATAAACTTTAAAAAAACTAAACTAATAACTTTCTACCCCTATCAAAAAGCCCCATTGTCTATTAAACTCACCTTCAATAGTATGAAAATAGAAGCTGTAAAAGATTTTACACTGTTAGGACTAAAATTGGATACACATATTAATTGGAAAACTCATATACAAAACATAAGATCAAAAATTTCAAGATTTAATTATGCTTTTCGAGAAGTTAAAAAAACAACCGACCTCCGAACTGCGCTTGCCACCTACTACGCCTATGCTTATGCCTGGCTAAGCTATGGTATTTTACTGTGGGGAAATAGTACAGATGCGCCTACTCTTTTTACTATACAAAAGAAATTGATTCGCATTCTAGCTAACATCGAACAGACTGAAAGCTGCCTACCCTATTTCCAAAAATATAACATTCTAACCCTGCCGTGCATTTACATATTCGAAATATGCAAATTTGTCAGAAAATATCCTGAATTCTTCACAACGCGAACTCAAAAACACCCTGGCCGTTTGCTCAGGCATGGAAACAGGCTAATGCTACCATCTTCCCGCACTACATTGCATTCAACGAGCCCTTTTGTAATGTGCATAAAAATATTTAATAAATTACCTAACCTAATTAAAAATGAATCCAAAGAAAATGTATTTATAAAGCAGTTAAAAAAATTCTTATTAGAAAAAACCTACTATACAATAACCGATTATATGAAAGATACTTTGTGATCAATCTTTAAAGTCTTATTTTAAATCCAGTACTAGATATAGCTATTATATTGTAAATGTACCCTCCTCTCTCCTACATTTTGCTGTGCCCGACAGGGTCCATAATTGGTACTAATTCTAAGTTTACCATCTAAGTTACATTGTGGAATGCAAATAAAATATGAATATGAATATGAATAATTTCGTGTCCGGCAAAATGTCCTATTATAATTATGTCCATGTCCATGGCTACGTTTTCGAGAGTCGTTTGTTTCATATATAATTTACCCGGCAAAATGTCTAGAAGCAACCACACTGTTAAGTTGGTGTGTTTTACATCTAGGAATGTTTTTTTATGACCTCCCCGCCTTAATATATCTTAATATAAAGGTTTCTTTCTCCTTTTTAAAGGTTGATGTTCACATTGTAAGACCGCAGTGGCACCGGTATCGTCACTTCTTCGCTTATTTGCAATACATGTAGGTATAAACCAAATCATTATAAACTGACACTTAATATTGTTAACTTTTAAAAAGTAGGTATATATTATGTATTTGAGATTTAACGATTTCACAGTACCTACACAGTAAGACACCCGATGTTCTACGCGCGTAAAACTCGAATAAAAGTACTCAAATAAAAAAGGATCACCGACTGCACCGAAACTAGTCTCACAGCAATGTTTTTAAAAATACATTTGTTTATCTAATACTTACAAAACTTTTAATCATAACATAGGCATACGTACAGGAGTTATTTTTAAGGAATTCTATCCACACGAATGAAACCTCTTGGTATTTTATTATGAAGTTTTGTTCGCAATGGTTTTGTTTCTACGAGTATATTCATTCCCATTCCCGTCATCTAAGCGTATCTTTAGAATTCCAATATTCGGTGTTTTTATTTGGAGTATTTTAGAAATTACCATAACCAGTATTGACACAATCATAATACACGGCAAATCCCTTTCTTCATGTTTTCAATTTGTAATTTGTTTGTCGTGATTTCTCTTTTTATTTCCTCTCAGTTTAAGTGCAAACGTGGGCCTATTTCTTACCACATAAAAGTTTGTGTTCTATTTACGACAGTTTCTCATTTCGTCTCAAGCACTAAGTACAACAAAACTGTGCCTGCGGCTGAGAGTAAACATTTGTGGAATTGAAAGCGAGTGTAAAACCTTAAAACCATGTAGCCTGCATAGTTCTATAGTATTAGAACGTTAGACAGAACTAAAGTAGAAAGTCAGAAAATAAGTTCCAGCAGTTATCCTTGAGAGCCGTCTAGGCCTACCTTGCTAACCGACCTAGACCACATCGTCACTCAACATCAGGAGAGGTAGTGGTCAAACGCTAGCCTATACCTAAATATAAAATAAGACAAAAAAAAATCTTGCTTGACCTACTTTGGATCTTTAGAACCTCCTCTTATGTGTTTCGAGACGGAGTTAATCAACAGGAGCACCACGCTGAGGTGTGGACGCCCTGGGTGGCTACGGCTTGTACTTCCTAAGGTGTCGGCTAACTGTACATATTATTATGCAGTCATGAACATATGCTTTAAAATTAAATATTAAAACAACGTAGCAAAAGATGTGAACACAAAAATATATAGGTAAATTAATAAATACATAAAGTAAGATAGGACGGCCTACACTTGCGTCGATACTTTATCGCTGTTATATATTTAATGCTAAATTTGGCTGGAGCGCCGCACAGAATACATTTTATATTTATTATGGTACCGCAGCTTTTTCAGCTTTATAGCGCAACTAGAAAAATATTACATGGAATCCTTGGTAGTGGGTATATTTCAGCCGTGTTGTGAAAACATGGGACACGTGGATACTGGGATTTTGGTCTATCTCTAAAAATATCTGAACGCCTTTCTGTTTTCGGCAACATGTTATCACAATGATCGGTAGTAATTAAATCTATTGAAAATAACATTCGATTGATTTTGATTTCTTTTGAATTTTTGTATTGATTTAATAACTATGTAAATATATGTCTTCTAAAATTTTGTTAAGAAACACAAGATAGGCAATTTAACCTGAAATAAAGAAATTTGAATTTGAATTTCATAACATCTTACTAATTTTGTGTATCCGTGATGACGGAGCAAGTAGGTATATAAATACAGCACATATAGCGAATTCACAGTAGTTTGCCCGAAACTGAGACCTTTTTTGTTACACCCACATTTTGCTTATATATATGGGTACCTAATAAATAAAAACGAATGAGGTTAAGACTTATAACTTTTTTCTTAACAATAAATATTTTTGTATATGTTGTTTAAGTACAAGATATTAAGGAAATTATATGTAAATTTCAGCTAAAACGTGTGGCCGTTCTTCGCATAGACCATGGTGTCCTACCGAATTGATATTTTCCAAAATATGCTATTTTTACAAACGATTTCGTACTCTGCTTGCAGAGCTCTTTCAAACGATAACTCACACAGACAGAAATAATATTAAAATATTGACTCACTTTAGTACGTGTATGGGTGCCGTTAATATTTTCATTTAGGTATATCATTTTCATTGCCATTTTAGCTTTAGGCCACGACTGTACTGTTATCTGTAATACGCTTGTAGTAGGAGATATATGCACGTTAAATGTCTCTGACAGACGGCTGGACGAACAAAGTGTTAAACTACCTAACTTAGATACCTCGCTTTGCTCAGTCAACAAGTATTATTCTTGGCTTAGTAGAAGGTCTTATTTAATTACTATTAATAGGGATAACGATGGGAAAACTTTTGTTAATGATATAAACCTTTTTATATAAATATAATAAACAGATAGACATTCTGTTTTTTTTTTTTTTTTATTTGTGGCAGGCTAGTGTTTGACCACTATCTCACCTGATGGTAAGTGACGATGTGATCGAAGCTGGTAAACACACTAGACCTGGAATACGCAGGCTCTCAAGGATAACTGCCGGAACACCGTATTTGGCTTGGCGGCAGACTTTCAACTTGATGGTGGTAAGCTACTTTGGTAGCAAGCCAGGCGAGCAACTCACAAAATGCTCTACCACCTCTCAAATGTCACCTGATTAGCACCACCCGGGGACCACGTGTAGGGAGTCAGACTTAAGGGGTATCCTCCTACGGACGTGGGTGACTCAGCCCCCAGTTTGGATTTATAACATAAATTATTCTATTTATAATGTGATTAAGTATGATGATCAGAAGCGTGATGTATTTAGTATTTTATATTATTATGTACATAGTTACTAGTAGTACATCAATTACTTATAGCAATATTCTTCAAACTTTCTTCAAACAATGATCGTGTCAAGTGGTTCAATAACTTTCGCCTCAATATATCATATCGCGATATTCATTTGACACTTTCGTACGCTTGCTACAATGTTACCATGTCAATATTTGCCTGTAGGTATATTTTCACATGGCCGCGTGCTCTGTTTATTAGATAATTTGATTTTCCACTTTTAAACTTTTTAGCTCCATGGATTCAATTAACTGAGTTGAGAGAGGGCAACAGAGCTACGAGTTTGGAAAATAACTTGCTAACAAAGAATTTAATTTCCAACTAACAGCGATATATTGTTTGTACTTTTAACAATACATTAATTACATTTAATTTTTTTTTTATTAGTTATGTAGTTCGCTAGACGTGTACATACTCCTAGAAAACCTTGAGGCAAGTTTTTTTTTCAATTAGGAAGAAAACAAATTATTTAGTATTTTTTACGTCTGTGTCGCTTTTATACATATCATCTTGTATGTAAATTTAAAAAGAATACGTTTATCTTGGGCATAAACTACAGTTAGGTAGAAACAACTTCGTGAAAGAAGCCAATATAAGAACTCAGCTGGTTGGCGGTATTTGAGAAATTACGTCGTTTATTCTTGTCCCCTATTCTATAGAGCCTAGAAACGAAAGTTTTCAACCAGTGCGTCATGCCTGTCATGACATACGGCGCTAAAACGTGACTTACAGTTGGGGTGGATACAAATTTAAAGTCGCTCAACGAGCTATTGAAAGCCTATGCTCGTAGTTTCCCCGAAGGATCGGATCTGGAACGAGGCTATCCGACAGAGAACCAAAATAGTCGACATAGTACAGCGGATTAGTGAACATAAAAATAAATAAATGAAAGTCGACGAACTTAACTTTTAAGTCTTAAGTCCCGATATCATTGATTGGTATTTTAAAATCTTTAGGTTTCTGTTATCATTTTTCATTTTGGATGACCATTTAAGATATATAAAGATTTAAGGTTGGTTAGCTGCCATTGTCACTTAATGTACCTATGCTTATAATATAGCTGTGATATAGTTCTTATACTCGTATATTCGTATAATATAGAACGTTTCAGATTTCAGTTTCTAAATACGTGTCCTCTTAATTAACTGATAATGATAAAACTTTAGCAGTTTAGTAAAGCTCAATATCACAGTCTCAGCCAGACAGAAAACAGACGGACGCGACTCGTTGAACTTAATAAATTTATTAGATACTTAACAGTTGTACCACTGTAACTTGTTCTAATACATTAATTAGATCAATATGACAGTTGTACTTCAGCGAACTGCTTTTTATGAGCAAGTTTTGATTTGGCGTTCAGCAGAATCTACTACTCTAATCAAATATATCAACCTCTACTAGAGAAATATTACAACGAGAGATGTTGTTTTCTATTAATTCAAGAACGTGTATGAGGCATGTACAATTTAAACAATGACTAAATCGAGATTGCAACACGTTTGCCCATTTCTCACGTAGCTGCCTATGCAGTATCTAACACTAATTTAAAACAGCATTGCATAACCTTGGCATAATAATGCCTGAAGATAAGTACGCCTGTTTAGGGATTTCAAGCTACAAATTCAACTTTAACTGCCAGTACCAGGCTCTATCTAATAATTCAGGAAATTAATAAGATAGGAAACAACTTTTGATTACCTTACACGTGTTCCAACATTTTCGATTGATTTTATTTATATAGCATGAGCCATGCTAGGCAGAACTATAGTGATAAATTTTGAATGGAAAAATTATCGTTTGAGCCTGGGATTGAACCCGTTTTTACCCGAATTACGTCGCTTCAGGCAGGGCTTGAGTAGCTCAGCGGTTAGAGCTATAGAGCATGACACCCTATGGCCGCGGGATAACATGTTCGGTACTCAAAATAACGCAATAATATTTTTCATATATGGAGCTCTTCGAAGGCGTGTGAGTTTCGAGACTCCGTGAAGATATGTCTGTCATGTCAACTTAGAAAGCCATAAAACTACAAGCATTTCTCATTAAACTGATAGTACTCGAATGATTATAATAATAATACGTTGTTGGCTAAAAGTCTATATTATATAAAGTCGTGTATCAGAAATTAATAATATAAGTCTTTTCTTGTAGGTGTTCTCTTTACCTTTATCAGAATTAGTATTATTAGTATTCTATTTTATATCTGTATATATTATAGTTACTTTTAATGCAAGTATATATAAGTTTACAGGATTTAAATTTATTAATTTATATGCATTTAATCGTGGGTTTGCCTGTTAATCAACGTCGATTTATCTGCTTGACTTTTGAGCTGAAGCAAACCCATTTCAGCATGCCTGCATATGCATGATAATTGTGAAAGTTACTTATTATTGTTTTTCTCTTCTGTTCTTTTACCAGTTTCTAAAACCGTAAAGAGTTTACGATGTCCCTTGGTTAATTGAGCTAAGTAAGTGTACCTTAGCGTTTCTTTAGTTTGCGTATAAATAAAAGCACGGCTTGATTTGTGAGGCGGTCTTTATGAGGCAGTTATTCTAGAAAACTATTTTCTTGTAGGTACGCCGTAAATTCAGGAACATAATTTCAAACAGAAACGTAACAAGTTGTATAATTCTCCAGAAGTATCTTCTAAAGAGATGTTCTTTATAGTATATTAACTTTAAGATAAGAAGACCATTTCATTAGATTAAGTACTGATAAGACTGAAGTTGAAGAAAATCCTTTGAACAATTAATTAAAAACGTTTTGAAGCGGTCTTTGTAAATTGCGATGATATCTCCGGTCTGGGATAAATAAAGTGGTATCCTCGCAAAGGTTAGGCAGTACTTCACACCGGAACAGCTTCTTAATTTATATCAAGTCCAAGTCCGATCGTGTATGGAGTACTGCGGCCACCTATGGGATGGTTCCGCTAAGTACCAGCTTGAAGCTCTTGAGTCCATCGACCGACGAGCAAAAAGACTCATTGGCAATGTTAAGCTAGTCGAGTCTAAATTGCGGAGTCTCAGTCACCGACGTAAGGTCGCTAGTCTATCGGTATTCTATCGTCTACATTTTGGAGAGTGTGCGCAGGAATCACATGAGTTAATTCCACCATGCCCGTTTTACCATCTAACAAACAAAAAAAACAAAAGAAACGTTTGACAAACTGTCAAACGTCATCCAAGTGCTATAACGAAGAGCTATAAATAACCATTACCTTCAATAAACAGGAAGTGTTCCTACAGTCCAATAGGTTGATGTCTGAAACAAAAGCTGGAGTTGTATAATATTTAAATTATATGCTTTCAATTAATATTCATGCAGGAACTAATAAAAGTCATCGTCAAAATCCTCTTCGTCTAGGCAGTCTTAAGCGGTCTTAGTTACAAACTGTAGTAGCCCAAACAAGAATAATAATAGGTATTATGTATTTAGTGCTCCGAGAAGGGTTTTATAAGGGGTAAGTATTTCACGAAATTTAGTAGCCACTTACTTTGTTAAATGTTTTTGAATAGCTTCATTGTGAAGTTTTAGTTATATGTATAATTGAGATGTACAACACATTACAATAACTTTATACTGACACTAAGGATATAGAACATTAAAAAATGTGATTTCTTCTAGATAACCTTTGTTAAATAGTTTACAGATAAGCGGGGTCGATGGTGTGCCAAACCACAGACTAGGTAGCAATTAAAATACACATGCACTACATATTTTATACACATATAATTATCCCGATAATATACCTAAGATATTTAATATGTAAACGATATTTATTAATATATTGGTGTAATAATGTATTTTAATTACAATAAAACAACTTTACTAGACATTGACAGCGGTGGTATAGCAAGAATATAACACGACTTTTTGAGTCCGAAACTATCTATGGTTAACATTTTAATAATATAAATTAAGATAATAATACATTTTTAGTCGGAACTCCATCAGTTGGTATTGATCAGCCCAGAATGTCAGTGAAAAAATTTCTCGGGCCATAGGAAAATAACTCTAAAAACATTTCCGTTACTCAAAATTGCACTTTATCTCAATGCCTTGGGTATATATCTTATTTATCAATTGCATTGATCCACGGTAACACGTGCAGACAGTACACGTGCAGGTGAGATGAGATATCGTTGGAAGCGTCTTGATCGTCTGCTAGTTACGTGACGTCACATTGGACTGGATATGGCACCTTCTAGAGGACATAAAGTCAAGGGCTAAAAAAACAGTATTTTAATGATGCCGTGTTAAGTATCAAATGGAAGGACTTAAATAGCAAATTTCAAGAATATACATATTATTAACTGTTGTTCGCGGGTTTACATACTTTCACCCGATATTTGGGAATAATTTCTTATTTTTGTTTAATATTAAAGTAAACTATTTCGAGAGAACTATAAGTCGTGTTCTAGTTTTTAAACTTTTGTCTTGTCTGTGATAGGATCCATTCCCTAGTTTGTATGTATTACATAGTAAATATTAGACTTTAGTTGTAACTAATTAGCCCTAACTGTGATTCAGATGCCTGTTTAATTAGAATTAAGCAAGAAATAGGGTGATTCGGTCACGGGTCACGTAAAAGACCAAAAGAAATTCAGACTTGGTTAGTCTCCTGCGCTACATTCGTGCTACGAACTACGACGTAGACTTTCTTTTTTTGTCTTGTTTATTTTTAATGCTGGCAGTTCGACATTGTGTATTTTGTTCTTTATTTGAGCTCGAAAAAGTCATTGTTTCACCAGACAGGTGGATATAAAAAAAAAACAAATGACTGCGATTTCACTTAATACCGTAGGCTATTCATTTAGTTGGTACGTCTGTGCTACGAACTACGGTAGGCGTTGATTGATTTCACAGAATATTTCGATATTTAAGGGTTTGTTTACTAGTCTATTGTTGTTGCCGTGGCTCAGGAAGTGTAGATAGAGCAATATTGTGTGTTTAGTTGAAGTTTGTGGATATTTGTTGGTAATTTTAAAATATCCTATATTTCTTTCACATGTGTTTGACAATTATCTCACCTTATGGTTACTGACGATATAGTTGAGAGTAAAACTAGAACACGCTAGGCCTATAATAATAAGCTCGCAAAGATAGCTCCTGGTATTCAAAGTTTAAATGATTCTGGTGACAGAATTATCTACTTGGGGCTGGTGACTAATTGCAATTGATATTTAATTCATAGTGGATTACGGCCATGACGGTTTTGATTTAAATAATTTATTTTTGGTTACTCCCGCCTCAACCAAACGTTTGCTTTAGTCCCTCTAAACTTCATGTGTACTTCAAATCAAATCAAAAATATATTTATTGCCCATAAGTACAAAAACAATAAAAAAAGGAAATACTTGTATGGTTCCTAGTTCCCCCGAAGGGCATAAACATATAAATTAATCCTTATTAAGGTTGGAATATTTGTACCGTTCAGTCGGGGCCAACGCGTCGACAAAACAAAAAAACCTTAGAGGTAAAAAAATACACAGTTTTTGTTTACGACCGACATGCCTTTTAGCTAGATTTGGAAATTATTAAACCGCTGTGATTTTCCACATAGTGAAAAATAATATTGAATTAACAGAACTCGCTAAATAAATTTAAATTACGCGCTACTGAAAATTTAAAAATGGTAGGTACTTTGTAAGGTAAATAATTGAAATCTGATTTTAATGAATTTTAATATTTATTTACAACCAACAAGAACAATTTTAAGTAGGTACGCATTACATTTTATTTACAAATAACTTTATACAATTAACATTCATAAAATATATTAATATTATGTACTTATTTTAGGCACGAGATCACAAATTAACAAGCGTGATGCACCTAGCGGTAAAAACAGTATCAAGATTTTCCCTGATCAATAATAAGTCAACATAAACATAACATATGTAAAAACATGTAATCAGGTCAAGTAAAATTTAACTAGAAAATGTTTACAGACAGACACCGGCACAGATAAAACTAAATGAAAACTTGTAAAAAATACGAACTAAGCTATTTTTTTATATATATTATGTAATAACAGGCACAATTAAATTAATATATTTATAACTTTTGGGAGTGATAAGATAAGTTTAAAATCCAGACTTCTTTTTAAAAACAAATAAAATTTTACCTTTACCAAAATTTATGCGAAAGTCTGGCTTCCCGAACTTCTTCGAACTAGCATCCCTCAGCGTAAAAGCGGATCGTGCTCTTGCTGGACCATTTTTGCTTATTTGAAATTTCCGATTTCATTCTACGACAATACGACGATATGTAGACGTTGTAAAAAATCAAAAGTATTTACATAGATACAATTACACATTTTAAAATTGTATCAAACTTATTAAATAAATTAATTATATAGAATGCCAATTATTGTTATTATAAGTTAACATTATGTAGAGGTTTACAACGAAAACATGTCCCACACTTTCAAAGAACAGAATAGTTGAAATTTATTGTTTTATGAATATTAATAATCGTTTATTATAAGCTATAAAAACGACGGGGTCAAAGTGTATGTCTCTTATAAATAGATTATTGATCTAGGTAGATATGGTATCACGCTGAATAGATTTTATTGAACTCCGTTTCTGCTCATAAATTATATGTATGTATATTAGGAGGCCTTTGCCGTAAGGCATACCGAAATTAGGGATATAATATAAATTTAAGCATAACTTTGTAATTTTGAACTTATTGTAAATATTTCGGAAAATAAAGGCTATATTATTATTATTATATTATGATGTACATATAATTTCTACAGAAACATCTTCGGCCGCATTTTGACTTTCTATCAGGTGAAATATCAAATGCTTGCCTATATAGCATAAAAATGTATCTTATTTGTATTTGTATTTAATTTGCTAGAAATCTAATTTGAAAGATTATATATATATCTGATTATACCTCGATCGACCTCATAATAACCCCTTTTAGTTGTTAAAGCATATATTAAACATATCAACGCATCGAATACATTTTCACAATCACAGATGTGTCTGCACTATATGATTTCCACCTGTTATACTGTGTTACTTATTATGCGTTTATTTGATTTTTAAAACAGCTCGTCCTGAATAAAGAACAATTTCTATCCATTTCACAATTATTTGACTGTTTCCGGAGAGAAAAGATAAGTTGACTTACAGATCGAAACAGAAATAGTAAGAATTAGGGGATAGAAATGTTTTCGTTTACAGATGAAGGTAGACGTTTATGTCCAAGTCTCGTACAAAAGAGAGAATATCAACATATCTAGCAGAGTGTTGGAATTTGTGTAGGTAGGAAGTCAATAATATTATGAAAACAAACTCAACATTTTTAGAACTAGGCTCTATTGGCATTAAGCTGAAATTTCTATACGTATTCATGTAGGTATATTATGAGTCGAAACAAAAAGCCGTGAAAATTATCTAATAATCATTTTTGCTTAAATACATATTAACTACTTAAAAATGTATTTCCCTTCGGGCCTTGAGATGCATTCCTGAAAATTAACGATCCTAATTGGCAAATTCGCAAAGTTGTCTCGAGAAGAATCAAAGCAGATACGGTGTATCAAGATGAGATTCTATTTTTTCTATATATTTACGCTAAGTTACACCTTTGGCATACTTTTTCCGATTGTTTTTTTTAATTTTGCCTATTAGTGTTATTTCTCATTAGAATACTCGTATATACTAAACTATTCGGATGTGTATGTGCACCGCTCGACTTTATTCACTCGTTACAACAGTTTATTTATACTCGTATTTAAGTGTCTCAACTTTCTCACTCAACAATATTATTATGATAGTAGAGACCTTCTATTCTAAATGTGCACGCCCCTCCATAAACATTTTCATACATTTGACACTCGATATTTTGACAAATTTGGTGGAGGGGCGTGCACATTTAGAATGAAAGATCCCTACTCATATATCTATTTTCAATATTTTATAAATGTTATGTCATGTTTCGTATGTTTCGTACAAAATTTCAATTTCAGCAGTAGCTCGCTCAAAGCGGGTTAACGGATCGCATAAATCAATCCCTTCCAGCTCTCCCAACATTCCGGTTTTCTGACTACATAGATATGTCTAGGAAAATAAAAATAACAACGACGAAACATATATGTACAGTATCGATATATAATTTTACATGCACGCACTTGTGATCACTATTAATTTTCCCTTGGTGTCTAGTACTTAGATTTCTACAAAACTGAATTCAATTACCTAAATGTATAAACTTATTTTCGTAATAACAAATAGATAGTATAGAACTCACACTAGTTTGTACATTTTTAAATTCTATAGAACATTTCACACTCGTTCGATATAAAATCCAAATATTATGTGAACAAACAGATATGTATCTTTCACCTCTTTCGCCGTTCGTACAGTAATCCATGCAATCACAATATTTACACAAACTTTAAGCTCGTGAGATCACTCGGTTCACAAACACATTAAATAACGCGTAAACTTTCGACACATTAGCAAAACAATTTGAGTTCAAGAGTTCGTTGCAAAACGTTCGTTTCCATCTTATTTCTCGAGCACCGACTGTGGCCTAATCGTACAAGTCTTTCTTGGATATGGTAGAAACAGTGTAAAACCCACTGCTGTCGGTCACCTCATCAGTGCTCTCCGTCAATCAGGAAATGTCAATATTCTCTACTTTGTAGAGGAATCGACGTCGATGTAAATTTCATGAGTCGCCGTTGGGAGCCATCGTGACCGTGCTGCAGTTAGCGCGGGTGGAGCGAGTAGAGCTCCTCCGCAGCACGCCTCCACCCACCGGGTTCAGAGCTATTAGATTCCCATTCTTCCTCTTTCCATGACAATTGCAGAATATGAGCTCTTTCATGCCTTTTCTGAAATTCTTCGAAAGGAACGCGTAGAGTAGAGGATTAATACCTGAGTTGAAGTAGGTGATTAGGAAGGTGAGAGGTGTAAGGAGGGTGCTGAAGTCGCTGGAGCCTTCGTAGCCGCTGGACCAGTACTGCCACATTTTGCGCGCGTGGAAAGGCAGGTTGCAGATTGCGAAGGTGAGCACGACGACGATGAGCATGCGTACAACGCCGCGGCGCGCGCGTAGTACATTCCGTGACAAATGGCTCAGGTGGTGACAGTTACGAGTCTCGGTATTACGAGGTGGTTTGACTTTAGGGACGATAGGTTGTTGGGCTTTCTGTCAAAAAAGGAAATATATGATCATTATAAATTCTTATAAAGTACATTATATGAAGTGTAGCTTAATGACTGATCAAGTCGATTAATGCGATTTATTAAAAACAAATCCAATTAACCTAGATTCCATTGGCACACTGAAAGTCAATGAGGAATTTCATCGACCTTCGGCTAATGTACTACACTGTCTAATTTCTAAGCTATCGAGGAATTCTATCGATCTTGGGCGTAATACATAAATTATAATATATCAAGTATTTTGAGCTTAGTCACGTGAATAAAACCTTATCATCAAGAAAATAAATAGATGATGAAGTCTCAACCACGCCTCTCGTTCGGGTGGTCGCGTTTTCGAATTCTACAACAGACTTGACCTTAACGTGAAGGAACATCTGAATGAAATCAATGGTGGTAGGGTTAGTTCACCCACATCAAGTCGAAAAATCTGTCTATAAAATTACTAAAATTACTAAAGCATGATGTTTCGGCAGCTATCTACGAGAACCAGTCATTACTTAACCATTACAAGAGATAGTGGTGAAACGCTAGGTTATCAGATATTTTAAAAAGTAAGCACCTACTGACTTTTTATATATCAAAAAGTTGCCCCAAAAAGAAATAATGTGTGACGGAAATATTTACATGAAACACAAACAAAGTTTATGGAGGTTTATGCCTTTACTTTATCTTCTGTAGTGCCAATGAAGGTCCTTTGCGGTTCGTATTGTGGAGGCGCCGGTTTCTCAGGGCGCGGACACTGCGTCGCACAGCACTGCACCCGGCCGAGATGTTGCAGTGCGTGAGAGCTTTGCCAAAGACCCACCGCTATCCGAGTGTACAGTACCTGCAAAATACTACAGCATACTTTACCCGGACGACGTTAGCGCTCGGGGCTCTCGTACAATATATAAAAATATTATACATTGCGGTACTTCGCAGTAAAAGGGCTGGGATATGATGATGTGCTTACTTATACAAAATCAATAGAAGCAGTATTTTTGTTCTTTATGTAAGAAAAATAATAAATAAAAAAAATGAGCCCCGTTTGTTGTACATGTGCTGCCCAATATAATAACAAATCACCTGCGTCTTCCTCGAAAGGTGTGATGGGAGTCTTCAAATGAAGAGTGAAGCAAAAAAAAATCTATGAAAGCATGTTACATCTTCGGCCAAATCATCACTTTCCATCAGTTGAGATAGTGCTCAGCTGTGAGAGAGCTAGAGTAGACTACACTTTTACAATCATTGGACAACTAAAAACTGGATGTCGTTGGTTCATTACCCTTTAATATAATAAAGCCATAAAACCATGTTTGAGTGTTGTTGCTGAAATTAAACATCAAAGAGGCTCTATACGTTTAAAATGAAACCTTTTACGACCGAAACCCGTTTGAAGGTTTTGCATAATAATACCATAGATTAATAAGTTTATAGCTAACGAGCATTGGATTAGTTTAGAGGTCGTATTGTGGCAGTAAGGTTAGCTTATCTGTGTATTCATGGCGTTGTTGCAAAGTTTAAGTAATGCTTGTTATAAAAATTTACTAACTAGAGGGCACTTGGCACTACTATAATTATTAAATCGTTTTTTGCATGCTACTACCAAGTCTTACTACCAGTAGTAGAATAGTTTAAATGTAATAACATAACTGAAAAGCTATCACAAGAAAAATTTATAAAAAAAACAAAATAGAAATCGAGAAAAAAATTTACTACCAGAAAAATTGCAATTTTTTTTTAACTCGCAGCTCCCCTTCTCTTACCTTGAATATTGTTGATATGTTTACTTATGTTTCTAGTCATTGAAAAGTGCTTGTTAAGTTTTTTTTTTATCGTTTTCGATTAATAGAGTGTTCTCAGTCGTACTCATTGCTACAATAGTCATTCGTTTAAACCATTTAATCAATATATTTAACATTCTTATAAATTTTTCAGTCAAATAAATAAGAAGCACCACCTACCTACTTAATAATAATGTTTAGTTGATTCGACTTAAATAAAGGGCTTAGTTAATTATATATCCCACTACAAACTTCAGATTAGTTCGTTGAACAGGCATGAATTCAAAGGGTCAAGAAGTTGATCCATACTATAGTGTGTTAGTTAGACTAAATACACAGGCAGAAGTCGGCCCAGCATTTACATTACCTACACGCCGTCTCGCAGTTCAAACACACCTGTTCTCTACCAATAGAAACTGTAATAACGTAACTATAGAATACAACAAAACAGATATTAGGTATCTATCTGATAAATTTTGTTGCACAAGCAATTTTGAGGTTCGTTTTTTGATGTCCACCAGCCAATTATGAATGACATAAAGGAAAGTTGACCAGTCTGACATCAAAAATGTGTGAACAGACGTCACAAATCAGTATAGCGTGTGTTTTGCAATCATTTTCGATGCATTTGTATTAGTTTTTATCCAATGAAATTTCAATTTAAAAGGCATTTAAATTAAAACAATATGTTTTTGATGTTTTAGTAAATCCTTGACCTATATTTAAATCTCAAGCATATTACCTGTTACATGATTGGTAGGTGCTTCATGAAAAAAGTACGCTAGCGACGGCGTCTTTGTATATAAAATAATTTAAATTTGGTCTATTAAAGCTTCGGGAGTAGTTGAAAAGTAATAAAACTCTAAAATGAACCCCAAATCGATATTTTAATGGGCCTGATAGCTTATGTCTCAGAATGAATATGGTTTTATTTTATATATGATAAGCTATGGTCTTACCAGTCATGATTCATGGTGTAATTGATCTAAGGTGCTAAACATGTTAGGTCTAGAATGACTGGCATAGTATAGAAATGGCTACCAAGGATAGCTGCTGGAAAACGTTTTGTACAAGGGTATACTTTTTACTAGCACGGTAAATTACTACTTTACTTGTAGACGTATAACTAACCAAGTGATTATTAAAGTTACTCCATAACCCAAAAATAACGCTGCCTTATTCTTCTTTAATAAGCATCCCTTTGTTACTGAGGAAAAAATGTACGAAAACGTGGGTTTATTATCAGTACCTGGATGACCGAGCTTTGCTCACATTTTTTTGGTTAATGACGTTTTCTAAAAATGAAACCTAGTTAGATCAATTTATCACCCCCGAAACCTCCTGCATACTAAATTTCATGAAAATAGTTGGAGCCGTTTCCGAGATTCAGAATATAATGTATACAAGAATTGCTCGTTAAAAGGTATAAGATAGATAAAGGAGGATTGGGTTTTTTGTATTATCCTAAAAGTGTAGGTAGACATTTAATATGGTATATAAATAATACGGTATCATGGTGTTTAAGCCCTGTGTCGCCCGAAAATGTAGCCAATGAAAAAAATTCATCGACACAGGAACTCCGTTGAAAGAGAAATAGGTACCGAAAACAATGACCATGCATTATCACGATTAACTCATTAGAGGCTCGAAACGGCTATTTACAGAACCACCACGCCTTTGGAACAATATTTGTTGCCGTCATTTGACTGCCTAAATTATTGTTTGTAAATACGGATAGTCACTTCTAGGCAGCGTTTTACTTGGTATAGACTTTTTAGTAAAACAAACATAATTTTACATAGTGATGTTATGTTGTTTTCGATGAGGTAACTCAAGGATTTTATAGCTAAAGTAACCGTAGGTTTGTTTCCTATGTCGATGAGTACACTTCAATGTGTAACACAGAGTAACTTTAGGCTTATTATCCCGGTAAATCACATTCTAAGACATATTGTTATCTATATAAGAGATATAAGAGATATTTAAGAGGTAAGATTTTTAATCAAATACATTTATGTTCATTAACCATAAGTAAGTAGGTACTATTCTGGATCTAGTCGTACTATTTCTATTGGAAGGTAGGTAATATAATTTTCATAATATCTTTTTCAACTATAAGGGACGAGACGAGCATATCTCTCGCATGATATACTTATTATTTGCATGCTTGAACAAATTTATCCCGAGTCCAAGTTGCTGTTAGTAGTTTAAGCTTTGGCCAAAACTTTAGAAAACCAGTCATTACCTGTAGAAACTCAAGCAAGACAAATTTATCCCAATGTGTTTGGGCAGACCAAACTCTTAGCTAACAAAGTGATAGTCTACCAAGTAAAATCACCGAGTAATGTTACGTACACGTAGATAAATTAGCCTGTATCGTGTCTAAGTGTTTGTTTGGGACTAACAAGATAAGGTCTGTCTTAAGTAGATGCCTCGTACACGCAAACACTGACCACTAGACCTAAGGCCGAGATTTATCATCAGCCTAGCGAACCTCATTCGAAATACTCGTTTTTTTATGTAGACTTACATCTACAGGTCTACAAACAAATCTACATGTGTAGAGGCCACGATTTTGTATGTTTATAAGAAGACAAGCAATATGTTTATCTAATAGTAAGCATCTATATTCATCTGCAGTGCCAGCCGGAAATTTGAATTACAAATTACAATTGGAATTATCTTTATAGATCACTAGCTGCGCCTCGCGGTTTTACCCGCGTAAGTCCCGGACCCGAGGAAATTCCGGTATAATGCGTAGTATCCTATATCCAGGGTGCCAGCATACCAAATTTCATCATAATTGGTGGTTTGAGCGTGAAGAAGTTAGAAACTACAGATACACTCACAAAATTTCGCCTTTATAATATTAGTGTGAAGTGTGATAAGATACACAAAAACTTGTATTCCTCTATCATACATTATTGTTTTGTGAATCATGATGTCTCTTCATACAATTTAATATGATTTTGAATTTTATGAGCTATATTGTGGATTGTCAGATTTTGAAGTAAATGGGTTATAAAAAATAATGATGAAAATTTAGTTGCTAACTAAAAGTCAAAGTCGCTCGCAATTTCAAAGCGCTCGATGTTTCGTCTCATATGCCCAGTCAATGGTTAAACCATTTTTAGCAGAACTTGTTCAACTGTGTTGGCAAATGACACGCAAAAAGTCCATTGAAGGAGTTTCATCTTTTCGGTCTTGTGGTATTTCATCTCATTTTTAGAGTTTCTCTACCCACGGTACTTCGATTAAGGACGCAGCCTATCAAGGAAGTAAGGTTTGTTAACTTAAGATAGGAGCGAGATAGTAATTAAAAGGCTGTCGGAAAGATTATTTAACATTTCGACTATGCTGTGGTAGGAGTGGAGGAAATATTTTATAACAAGGCAGGTATCGCTGATATTGATATCAGTGCTGTGACGTAAATAATGATTATAAACTAAAAAATATAGCGCGAGATTCTAACAAAACATATACCTACTTAATAATTACAAGGCTGTCGGAAACATTATTTACCATTTTAACTATGCTGGGGAGTGGAGACTATGTAGGAGTGGAGAAAATATTTCATAATAAGGAATGTATCACTGATATTGACATCAGTGATGAGACGTAAATAATAATAAAAAAATATAGCGCGAGATTCTAACAAAACATATAACATATATAGGTATACCTACTTAATAGCAAAATGACAGTTCTTTTACTCAACTAGTAAGATATACACATAAGGTTTTTTGTATATAATACTTTATACAAACAGCTTATATTTATTCAATTAGTATAATATTTATAAATCCAAAATACATAAATGTTTACACATTACTGCTAACATATAGCTCTTTAGTAGCTGTTTCCCGAAACTTTATAAAAAGTACTAATTTTACAAGCCGACAGATATTCATTTTTTAATAAACTAATATTAACTTAGGTACTAATAATTTGATACACTAATATTACTATTCTAAAACTGTGTGCGTTATTTCGATAATGGCTGGACGAAATAAAAAGAAATGTATTTAGATAATCCAGATACTTAAATAAGATATACCTAATACATACATATTATAAATTTTGTAACAAAGTAAGTGTGACTTATGTGTGAAAAATATTTGATTTACTAACAAGCCTGGATGTCAATTTTAAAAATTCTTCAATTTCTAACTAGGCATTTTTTCATGTAATTGAGAGACAACACGAGCAAGTTGCTTGCCTGATGGTAAGCTTCACGCCTACCCATTGCACTTCAGTCATGCCACCCAGAGTTGAGAACTTTAATATTTTCTACGCAGCGAAGCACTCGTCAATCTGAGATATTAGATGTTAAATCTCTATAATAATAATGCCCTGTAATTTCACTGGAAACGCAAATTGCCCTTCAATCCAAAGTACAGAAATGTTTTCACACTAAGTACCGTTTGGCAATAAACCCATATAACATTATAATAAAATATTTATTTAGCAAGAATATATCGATATGGCTGTCTCTATTCGAGCCTACGCACGTTCCTGGTATTTTTTCCTTATTGACACTTACTTCGGGTTTTATGAATATGGGACAATTTCATGATGCTTTGGCGTTCATTAAGAATAAACTAGTGTAATTGCGTTCGATAAACATAACAAGCACAAGCGTATACGATACTTTAAGAGTCAATATGTCTATAAAGGTGACTATACAATAGTATCAAAATACGTGTAAGTGTTTGTGCCAATCATGGGATATATATATTTTATTTCGACGCTACGATATATTGTAGCTTTCTTGCTATAAAAGTTCTTAAGGTACCAAAGAGACCAAAATATATACGAAACGAACTCTTACGTCATGGTCATGCTAGTTGCGAGCTTTTAGGTATATTAAATGTTATTCGTATCTACGTTAGTTTTCGAAACAGGATAATTGGGGTTAATGCGCAAAATGGTTAAATAAACCCATCTTTATTTACCTTCCAACAACAAGACAAACTATCAAACGTCATCCATTTACGGTTGTCAAACCTCCAGTACCCCTAGTGTGAGTTTTATAGCAAAATATCGTTAACGTAACTGCGGCGTTGATCGAGTATACGAAAACGAAAATCGTGGTTATATTTTGATAGCGAGTGTAAGTTTAATAGTTAGCAACTGTCCGTAAACAGTTTATTCACTCAGTTGATAGTTAATTTTTGTTTGTAATGTTGGTGGCTTGCTATGCTATAGTAAACGAATGCGACTAATTTACGTGAGTACGTAGAGATTACTATACAAACTGACTAGATTCGACTTCGTTATTTGGTTGAGTTATAATCGTCTTAAACAAAATATATGGTTTCTCCTTTTGTTGCGCTAAGTGCAAAAGAGAAAAGAGATCCTCGATAGAATGGCGCGAAGTCATCAATTTTCGACTGTAACAACTTCTCATTGTTTTAATTAAATCAAAATGAATAAGATTAGTTGTAACTCAACTTGAAATGATGGTGACCTATTAGAGTACGAGCAGTGAATGAATTTCAATCATATGTGGTTATAATGTGTTTGTGAGTGAATTGATTTATTATGGTTTGTTTACAAAATGTTTAGGTGAGACGAGATATCTCATTAAACTCTCAGGGAATGCTCAAGGGGTAAGTCCAATGAATTCAACACTGGGCTACAGTAACCAAGTTGCTAAGGAGAAACAAATCGCCAAGTTTGGAACTTATTTCGCTCAATTTGGGCTGCTGAAGCTATTGTAATTCTCCAAACAAAATAGTAACGCGAAGACATTTCACAAAAAACAACTTTACCGTACCTAAATTATAAAATGTAATAATTTAACTAAAACAATTCGCTTCTCACTACCAAAATATCAAGTGAATGACTCTACTATAGAAGTATCGTTTTTATACTACAGTAACTGTCAAACGTGTCACTCACACTCGGGATTAGTGTATAATTACTAACACAATTTACTGAAACTGTATAGTTTATGTATCGGAACGAAACCAAACGCAACTACGTAAGTTAGAGATAATCTCATACTCGCATGATTAGTTGAATAGTTCGCTCGTTATAGATTGTCATACAAATGACACTAAAATACGTGAACGAGATAGTAACGTATTTTGTTTGCAAAACTCACACTAGGCATACAGTTTGCTCGAACCGTTTCGCTTCTACGTTTATCATTCTGCACAGCGAAGGTGTAGATCTCGACCTCCGTCTTTGTTACCTGAACGGTAGAATCTGGTTGTCTTCTTCTTTTGGAATTGGAATCGAGTTAATAGGTATCATTACATAGGAAGCATGTTCCATTTTCGGCCGCATTGTCACTTTCAATCAGGTGAGATTGGGGCCAAATGCTAGCCTATCTAGAAAGAAAATTTGTAATGGAGTGCTTTTGAACGCCGCAAACTGAAAACTAAGCGGCTGACCCGACGTGACGAGTAAAGTACAGATACAAATAACTCTTCCAAAATAAAGTAAAATTTGTATCTAGTCTTTGAGCAATCTAATATAGACTCATTGTTTCTCACAGATATAATAAAATCAATATAATATTACTAGCTGGCTGACCCACCTCGGCTCACCAGGGTGGCGGCCCCAAAACAAAAATCTAGCTGACGTCTACATAGCCGCCAATTTTCTGCTTCATAGGTCAAATAGTTTTTGGGATTATAGTCATAGTGAATCGATGATTTTCGCTTATATTATTAAGGACGATTTTCATTCAACAACAATATTTTTTATGCGGAACCAACCAGGATTCAGATGTTCTAGGGAGATATTTTAGATACAAGTCTTCTCCGAGGGCTTAGGGGTGGAGATAGTTTCTTCAGAATTAACAAATTTGTAACAGTTGTTCTTTGGCAACAGAACAACTGTTACATATTAGATTATTCTAGTAGGTACATTTTTTAATTGTATTCTTGTAGTTAACTATAAAATCCATCAAAGCCTGGAAAATGCGAGTTACGCACGTTGTTTGATGCGGGTTGATACAAAATTAAATGTCGAACGAATTCTTCCACCTCAGGGCGCGCTGCATCCTGGCTGTTATGACAATCGCTCCGACCATATAGCAAAAAAATATACAAAATGAAGTGCACATAATATGTAGGTATTTTATAAGAAACTAGATGATCAGGTGAACTTTATAAACTAGTGGCTTCCCGCGGCATCACCCGCGTATATTAAAAATCTCATTTTTTATTGAATCGAATTGAGAATCTAAATCATTCTTGAATCCTGTATTAAAACCTGAATACTTAAAAAAATATTATCAAAATCGGTTCTGCCGTCTAGAAGGAGTTCAGTCACATACACACGTACAGAATAATTATATATGTAAAGATATAGACTTCTTAATGACAAACAACATTTAGGGAAAAATCGTACCAGAATTATAATGTGTATGATATTTTACCACTCTTTTTTAGCGATGTAGTGTGTGTGTCATTTTATTTAATCAAGGCAAATAACTTCAAATAAGTGTATTTATGTCATTTCACAACCATGTCGGAAGCATTCAGGCGGCCTGAAAAATCCTGAAGCTAGGAATGTTCACATTTTATTTTTTTATGTATAGTAATTAACCATTTGACCACCATCTCATCTGATGGAAAGCGATGATGCGGCCGATTTTCATTAATTTATGCGACAAGCAAACAAGTGAATTAATCTTTTGGACTATACTTCCTGTGTTTCATTTATAATATACTTCCTATGTATCATTTATAATAAACTTCCTATGTATCATTTATAATATACTTCCTTTGTATCATTTATTTTAATTTAATTACCATACAGTTAGCAGTATTTTGTGGTAGTGTTTTAGCAGGATTATGATAAAAAATAATAATACGCCTACTTTTAATTTTAAGGACTATACAGGATGGATTTTTTGAGATAGGCGGTGATGGCTAAGTCCGAAACCACGGGAGTTAGATAACAGTCGTGAACTGAGTCATGCTCTCAATTTATAAATAAAACCGGCCAAGTGCGAGTCGGACTCGCGCACGAAAGATTCCGTACCATTATCTATAAAAAATCAAGTTTATTGTATGGGAGCCACCCTTAAATATTTATTTTATTTTTAGTATTTGTTGTTATAGCGGCAATAGAAATACATCATCTGTGAAAATTTCAACTGTCTAGCTATCACCGTTCTTAAGATACAGCCTTGTGACAGACGGACGGACGGACAGCAAAGTCTCAGTAAAAGGGTCCCGTTTTTACCCTTTGGGTACGGAGCCCTAAAAAACATTAACTGCATATATCGTTTTTTTTAATCTGTTACTTTCGCAAAAAAACTATTAATATGCTAAAACCTACAACCACGCATAACTTAGCTTTAGCCTGCCACTCTACCGACAATCTCAAAATTATATCTCCGTAAAGACTTCATACCCGCCATACTTTATAAAAGGGTTCCTTTGTTCGAGAGAACCCATCTGATCATGTGAATTCTGAAATTTCTCGCTAAAAAGGTAACGGTCGACCTTTGGAGAGCTCGCAGACCTTGTGTTGTTTATAAATATTAAAATCATAAAGCTAAATAAATCTTCATATTCTATAAATTTCTGGTAGACCTTTTATATCTGATACGCTAGCGTTTGATCACTGTATCACTTGATGGTATCAGATATATTTATTAAATACTAGTTGACCCGGCGAACTTCATACCGCCAATTGTCTGTGGTCAAATATTCAGAAACATCTCCTGTTTGACAGGTACGAACAATTTGTATGGGAAAATAAAATACTACTTTTTACCAATTTTATTGCAATTTCTTTATATTTTCGCACCTTTTAAACCTTCCCTGAACTTCCACAAATATTTCAAGATCAAAA
Source organism: Lomographa bimaculata (assembly GCA_948107665.1). NCBI lineage: Eukaryota > Metazoa > Arthropoda > Insecta > Lepidoptera > Geometridae > Lomographa > Lomographa bimaculata. Next base: position 11,012,503 of record OX403587.1, on the reverse strand, counting down.
TTAGCCAAATCGGTTCAGCCATTCTCGGGTTTTAGCGAGACTAACGAACAGCAATTCATTTTTATACATAAGACGAAGATTAGCGAGATGGAAACTAAGTAAAAGCTTCAAAATAACATTTGAATATGTGTAGCACATTGTGTTAATAGTTGTAATGGCACGTAATGTGTACTTAAGATTATTTTTGGCTTTTAATCGATTATATACGTATACAAAAATATAATTGCTTTATTATTAAAGTTTTTATAAGAATCGGCATCATATTATTAGACTAAGGTTTTCACTCACGTCATTTAATCGAATTTGTCGACCTAGGTTTCGAGCAAAGATAATATAACCATTTGAAAAATGATAATATAACCATTTGAAAAATGATAATATAACCATTTGATGAGGCATGAGGCCATTTTCTACTGACTTCACAAAAAAGGAGGAGGTATTCAAGTCGACTGTATTTTTTACCGACTTCACGAAAAAGGAGGAGGTACTCAAGTCGACTGTATTATTTTTTTATTTGAGTTACCTCATAACTTCTTTCCACGTGAACCGATTTCGATTTTTTTTTTGTATATTGAAAGATGTTGCTTTCCAATTGGTCCCATTTAAATTTGATCAAGATCTGATCAGTGGTTCTTGAAAAATCGTTCATAATGCATATTCTGTGGACTACATTGACGATGTTCTCGTTTCAAAATTTGCCTCATAACTTCTTTCGTTGTGAGCCAATTTTTTTGATTATTTTTTTATTTAAAAGCTGGTGCTTTTCATGTGGTCCCATAGAAATTTTATCTGATCTCTGGTTTTTGAGTTATCGTCAATAATGCGTGTTTAATACATTAAATCTGATCAAGGTTCCGAAGATAAAGCGGTGAAGTCGGTTTTTTTAAGCTTTGCTTGGGTTCGATTATCTATTCAAAACTCATCACGTCGGGGTCGGAGGACGGCGTATAATTACGCTTGTGATTGGCTGACGCGAGCCGAAGCGGGCCGATCCGGGCCAAAGCGCGAGTTTTTTTTTTCTTTTAATTTTAGCTTCGCAATCTTGTGTATTTAGCCAGTGTCAAGCAATAATATATTTCAAGTGAATTTCATATTAAAAGTCCTAGTCACAAGTCGCAGTCAAAGTCAAGTAAAAGAGTCAAGGTCCAGAAGCGCGAGTTCTAGCTATACGTAGGTATACAATAATGACGTGGTACATACTAAATACAATACGACCGATAACAAATAATAATTGTGTTATATCGATTACATCGGATACAAATATTTGTCTGTTGTAAATTTATAAAAAAATAACATAAAGATATTGCAAATCATCGTATATCTTCTCGATTGTATATATTGAAGACGGTTTTAATACTCATCATGACAACGTAAACGTAAACCCTTTCACACTCACAGCCCCACACTAAGTTCGATGATTTGTGTCGTGGGTGCCGGAAACATTCACATCACATACACAATCACAACCAGAACAAGAAACACAAATTATCCATGGGTAGAAAACTTGTGTTCCCGTCGGGAATCGAACCCGATACCCCTTATAATTATATGCTTAGAGGGCGAACGCTCACCTAACTTAGTCAACGGGCAGTTAACTTAGCCAGTTTTAGCACAACAAGTGTCGTTAGCATAGATAACTGTCATAATTTTGAGTATAATAAATACTGTCAATAAAATAATCTAAATAGCTAGAATTATATGAAATCCAATTTTAAATTTTTTTTGTTCACCTTGAATCATATATATCCACACCTTCTTCCACTAAATCATAGATTAAATTATATTACAAGTACCTACAAGAGCTCTACTCTTTTGACTCCTTTGAAGAAACTCCTTTGTGCATATATTTCTACTATGATAGAGCTCTTAACTCTTTAAGTGCCGCGCAGTAATATTACTATATGCTGATTCTCGTACACAATGTGTAACAGAAAGGTGTAATAATACTCAAGCCACGCAAGCTACATGTATGGAGTCTAACAGGAACTTCTGGATTCGCGGCAGCACCATGAATATTGAGTTATTAAGAATTAGTTTCAAAAAAAATTTTGTCATTTGCAACCCTATTTTATCAGCTACCGTTCTAAACCACAGTGTTTGGACCTAGACGTGTGACAGTTGTGGCCATAACAAAGGTCAAGGTCACGCGCCACAGATGTAACCGTAGGGTTGTCAAAAATATTTGAATAATATTTTATTAAATTTTTGTATGGAAAAGTTATCTCTGATTTCGACTTTCGTTCTAAGTATTACTACAGCTTTTTGTTACAGGTTATATAACATGTCTATTCTATTTGTATATAACAGTGTCGAATTACGTATCAGTATAACGATAGTTCGACAATAACCCTGATTTGGCGGTACTTATTGTTTAAAAAAGCACATATTGTGTTGTATACTTGCCTTTATAATATGTAATTTTAATTTGCATAAAAAAATATCTTACACACAATATGTGTGTACTGAAACCTCGGTGACCGAGTCAGACTTGTACTTATCCAGTTTATTACGTTTATTTTTCCTTCCGATTGAATACTTTATTACTACATTATTATGCTAGAATATGGCATATTTTCAAACACATTTATATTAAAGCTTAGCACTTTTATTATACCTATTCTATAATAGACTACAAAATAATAAACATACAATTTAGACACTATTTCATTATGTTATTTTAGACTGCGAAGCTATGTCCAATACGGACATAATTTTGTGGTTACAATATTTATAATACGCAAACTATCGTATACGACATGTATTCAATCGAAAAAACGAGAAGGCGCTATGTAAAACTACATCAAGCAGAGCGGGATGGCAAGAAAGAAATATTTACGTTATGTTTTTGGTTTTTGTATCAGTTTTTCACCTATTACTATCATAAGTAAGCTTTCCTGTGAAATGTAATTCCATCCTTTGGAGGTCCCGCACCATTTTACTGTACAAATCGTCCTAATTCTGACTTTATTTTTCTGTTTTGTTGACTCGTTTCGTCTCAAATCACGTACTTGGACTGACAATACTAGCGCCACGCTCGCGCGATCATATACCCTTTTTTAAAGTAGGCGTAAGAGCAAGTAAAGAGCAGTAAATTTAGTCTTTGGTTTCGCGCATGTATGATTTTCTACTTCGGGATGAGTTTATGTTGCGGCGAAGACGATTAACCTGTGTACTAATATAATACTGTTGTGGCGTTCATTAGGAGAGGTCTATGTTCAGCAGTGGACAAAATATAGGCTGATGATTATGATGTGTTCTAAAATACTGACTAGACTAGAATTTAAATAAAAGGAGGAAATTTTAACTCAACTGAATATTTCTTACTTTTCTATTTTACGTTATCCTATACGGATGATTGTTTTTGCGTCTAATTGGTCCCATAAACATTTTATCAAGATCATATTTATCTTTCACACTCTCAGTCATACACTAAGCTCGATAACTTTTGTCGTGGGTCCCGGAAACATTCGCATCACACACACAATCACACCCAGAATCAGAAACGCAAATTTTCTTTTGGATGAAAACTTGTGTTCCCGCCGGAAATCGAGCCCGATACCCTTGCTTAAAAAGCGAACGCTCACCCACCCAACTAAGACAGTAGGCAGTTCAATATAAAGTGATCCCACAATATTGACATACATTTTTGGTTTAATTTGTTAGGAAAGAATGATCTATATAACGTACCTATCTACGCAAAAACATTTGTAGGAAGGTTTTATTTTTCAAAGAGGCTAGTCAACCTACTTTACTTCTGTCGCTAAAAACAATTATAAAATATAATGTAATACCATAATATTTACATGTTACAATATACTTATAATAATAATGGAGATATAACAGCTTCTCCTACAAAACGCAAACGAAAAATATGAATTATAAAGAAATAGTCCCTTTCAAAAATTTAAATTTGATATTTTTTATTAAAAGATGTTAGAAGCATTTGAAAGGATAGCTATTATCAACTACTTCAATAAATACGCTATCATAGTACAAGAATGAGTTAATGTGAGTATAGTGCTTGTACACATAAGTGATATATTGTACACACACGGGAATTTTAATACACCAAACTGCAAAGTCACATCGACTTAGGGACGTATTAGCTTCAGTGTTTTGTGGTTTACATTCTGGAGAGTACGACTAAGAATTATAGGAATGAATAAACATTCTCTTGTTCATTCTATCATCGGCTGATATGAATAATTGACGAACGTAATCAATTTATCGTTTCCACTACTTACCTTCAGTTCAGTCAAAGCGGTTCGCCTCTAAATGCATTATTATCGTATATTTGAATCTGATAGTGAATATAAATGAGTGATCAAGTCTAGAGTGAATAAGTATCATTTAAGTAAGAACACTACATATTTTTAACGGCTTTATTGCTTTCCATCAGATAACATAATCGATTTTTGCACAAAACTACCATACAACTTTTTATTTTGTTTCCACAACAAACGATAAATGGAGGGCGGCTATGAAAAATAAAAGCACCGGCCGGCCACAGCAATAATAAAAGTAATAATGAAGCAATCTGGCGTGCAAAATGGCGATGTGGTCGCTCAGCGACAATACCTTTCAAATAAATAAAAAAAAGATATTTTGTACATTTTGATTAACTATATGGCACAATCGAGCTAGGTATCGATAAGATATTAGTATATATACTTACTGGACGACATTTTTACATTAATTAAACCCCATTGTCTTGAACCTATATAAAATTGAAACGCTTAGACGTTCCTAGGTCTAAGATAAGTTATTTAATGCAAATACAATAATATGTACATAGGAGGACTTATTGCTACAGCATTTTCGGCCAGTCATCCTGCTATTTCAGGAGATATCGGCTTGAAATAAATGCTTGCTATACAATAAAAAAAAGGTTCTGAAATCTAAAATTAATTTAAAAAAATATATAAGTATGTGTTTATAAAAAAAAACTTAATATAAAACATGTATATGCAAAACTTTTAGAATTCAATACATAAACATACATACACCAAATCGTATGGTACACACATAACAATATTATATAATATATATATATATATGTATATATAAATAAATATAAATTACATATATAGAGTAATAGAAGGTAATCATCTATCTATTATTATTATATATATAAAAATCAATGCCACTTTTTGTTGTTATTTTATAACTCAAGAACGGGCTCACCTATCCAAACCAAATATTTAGGCTTTGTTCGGACTATTTAGTAGATGGCTTATATGAAATTTTCACAAAATCGGTCGAGCGGTTCTTCATTTATCACACCCGGGCGAAGCTGGGGCGGATCGCTAGTTATTTATAAAGGAGAAGTTCACTGAATCACGAAACATCAATCAATCAATCAATCAATCAAATATTTATTGACATAAATTTAGATGATACAATAAAGATTCTGAAGCCTCTGGTTCCCGATGTAGTTTACACTGTGTTTCGAGAACCAGCGTCTTCTCCCATTCATGAAACTATTTAATTATGCCAAGGGTTAGTTTACAGCTATTTACAATATGTGAATGACCAGTATGTGAATGTGTGTGTGTGTGAGAGAGAGAGTGTGTGTGTATGTGTTTGTGTGTGTGTGTGTGTGTGTGTGTGTGTGTGTGTGTAGTGCGTGTGTGAAATAATTAAATAATTAGGAGTTAATTTGCAGATTTTCCACATCTTCATAATCCAGAGTGTTGAGCCAGGTGAGTATAACTTTTTTAAATTTATTGGTAGAGTATTCTTTAATATTACAGTCACTATTTAGTTTAATCAACTTATTATACAGATGCGGAGCAACATAATCGAAATGTTTTTGAGCAAACTTACTGTGCGTACGAGGCACTGGGCATCGGTCAACGCGTTTATTTAACACAGGTAAATGTGGAACTATTTTTATGTGATACCGTCTTAGGAAAATCATATAACACTACTTGATTGTGTAATTTATAGCGAGTAGTAAGCTAAAAGCTACATAAAAATACAACGGACAATGCGACGGACAAATTAAAAAGCGGTGAAAAAGCGATTAAAAAATTATATGAAAGTCATATGTATTTGTTTAGACCTAATTGCTCTGTGCGTATATTGCGAGTTTATAAATAAATAATAAAACCCTCAATCAGCTAGACCTATATTAACAAGCTAGTTTTAATTTAAATATATAAATAGATTCACACTCGCAGCCGAACACTAAGTTCAAAGACTTGTATCGTGGGTGGCAAAAACGTTCAAATCACACACACAATCATACCCAGAACCAGAGAAACAAAGTTCCTTTGGGTAAAAATCTTGTGTTCCCACTAGAAATCGAGCCCGATACCCGCTGCTTAGAAGGCAGACGCGCAGCCAATTACGTCAACGGGTAGTTCAAGAGCAGTATATTTAAATAACAAGCTAGTTATCATATACAATTGCGGATCACATCTAGGTTTAGGTTGGTTAGTGATCCAGATAGAAGCCTTCTTCAGTATCAGGTCAATCTGCAGGGAGTTGTCAAGGCGATAAAAGTAAAGCTTTCAGCATGAATAATGTATGCTCATTCAAACGAGTTTATATTAGGAAGAGCTTTGATAGAGCGTTAGAAGCATGTTGCGCTGACTATCGAGATCACAGAACTTAAAATATATATTTTTTAAACTCTATGGTAGATTAAACCTCCTTGGTCTTGTCTAACATTGAGAAAATCCTGTTTTGGTGCGAAAGTAAAAAATTTCGTTGTCGATTATCGTATAACTATGTATAGCTATATGGTAGATATTCCACAAATGCGGACGAAACGTTTTGCCGCCACATTCATTATGCGAACTGCAAAAGAATGGAATTCCTTACCTGAGTCTGTGTTCCCTGATAAATACAATATGGGAGTCTTTAAGTCACGAGTGAATAGGCATCTTCTGGGTAAACGTGCTCCATCGTCGACCGCATCGTCACTTACCATCAGGTGAGATGGCGATCATACGTTTGCCTACCGTAAATAAAAAAAAAATTAAAAAACTTGTGATTCTTCGAGTGTTAATATGTAATATTATTGTTGGATCATTAACTGTTAATAGTTCTTAAACGCGAATTAGTATAGTCTAGAGATATCTTATATAAATGCTTCCTTCTTTTTTTGAACAATTTACCAATATTTAGCATTTAAAATGTTCTTATTACTAATTGCAAACTTATCTACTAAACCTAAATATTTTAAGGTTTAATTTTAGAAATATCAAATATAAATTTTATACATATAATTATTCACAGGTGTATCTTATATTTCGTAATGAAAATGTCTACGTATAGGTAGTGAGTAGTAGCTCAGTGCGGGCCAGCACCACCGTCCTAGCGATGATTGCAAATAGGGTGCTGCGACAGGCATATCCCTAGTAAGTAGGGAAATGCCTGGCGAAGCACTAGAATGTTACATATAGGTTGTTAATGTTAGTTGGAGGATGCATGGAGGCAAACTGCACAAGCGCTTTCTAGCGACTACATAATATAGATATACCTAGGTTAATATAATTATGTATTAGTGTTAAGGAACGATTTAAAAAAATGAATGAATTTTTGATTTTGATTTGATTTTGAGTTTTTATTATTATTATTTAATCATTAATCATTTTCGATGTCTAATGCAATTTTTTTTAATTTTAATGTAAGAATTAAAAACTGTTTATGAGTCAAAGTTACTTGAAATAAATGAAATGTAATTTTACTCAGTTTAATACAACTTCTAGATTGGGAATATTATTTCTGACTTACCTAGACTACTGCGCACCGCGCAATTTCCTGAGGAGCACAACGTATTTTCTGCTCGGTGACCTAGATGATTAGTATAACGCCGACAGAACCTTTATTTTAATAGCTCAAATAAAAATCCACTTTTAATAATAAACTAGATATAATCTAATTGTTTGTGCCCGAATAACACAAATATGTCACTCGATTCTTATAGAACCTATGTGATAATAAAGGAAACAATATGTGGTTCCTATAAATTTATTTATCTATCTAATGTATATTATTCTACATAATAGTAGTAGTTCGCTCCGAACTGAGACCTCATGCCCACATTTTGTAATAGAAAAACATTTTTGAGGTTAAGTTTATAACTTTTTTAAAAATAGTAACTGGTTGATTTTTGTATTTGTTGTTCAAGACCATGATATACCGAATATTGTACGTAAGTTTCAGCTTTAAATTTGTAGTCGTTTTTGAGATAAATCCCGGGAGAAATAGTTGTATAAATAGTGAGGTTGGTGGCCAGCTTTAAGTGTTTACCCGTTTTTGAGATAAATCCCGGGAGAAATAGTTGTATAAATAGTGAGGTTGGCGGCCAGCTTTAAGTGTTTACCCGATTTTGAAAAGATCCCGGGATAAATCGATGCAAAAAGAGTGAATTTGGTGGCATATCAAATTGTTATTTCCTAAAAAAAAAGAAGACCGAGAGCTCATTCTATTTTCAAAAATCTATCAGAGCGGCCAGCAATGCCGCCAGCATGATGGGAACGCTACCCACTGGTAGTGGCCTGAGCACTTGAGTTACCTATAAGCTCGATTTTTAGTTAAGTTTTAGGAAATATAGGCAATTGGCCCGTAGAAAGTACTGTACAAAAAGAAGTAGGTACTTAAATCGACTGTATTTTTTCTTATGTGAGTTTCCTCATAACTTCGTTCCAAGTGAACCCATTTTGAATATTTTTTAGTTTAAAAGATGTTGCTTTCCAATTGTTCCCATTTATATTAGATCAAGATCTGATCAGTAGTTCTTGAAATATCTTCAATAATGCGTGCTTGCTACATCTAATCTGTAGGTCTATTCTGGTCGTCAAAATACGATTGTTCGATTCGATGCGACGTCGATACGACAGTTGATTGGTTGAAATTTCAGTTGATTCGATGTTCATAACAAAAGAAAATCGTTCGATTTTGACGTAGATGTGACGCCAGAATAGACCACCTGATCAAAGTTCCGATGATAAAGCGGTGAAGTTGGTTTTTTTTAAGCTTTGCTTGCGTTTAATTAAAATTTATAGATAACATTTTATTTGCCATTTTTAGCTTTGGGCCACAGCTTTATATATTCTCTAAAAAATAATTTATTCGCTGCTATAGTTAAGATGCTAAAAGCCTCTGACAAGGTGCTGAACCACCCAAGTCAACTCAGAAATCTCACTTGGGTGGATTAAACTATTTATCTATATTAAAGTGACTAACAATGCTCTACGTTTATGAGATAGCCAATCAACTAACAAAATCTACCAATGGTCATTAAGATCGACCAATAATCAACCAACACTTCGGAATCCTCGGATATAGCTTCATAAAGGAAACAAACACGTCTATCGTTATAAGCAAACGTACGCATGATATCGAGGGTTAGTGGCTATCTGAACTTCTTTTGGCATAAAAATTAGGTACCTAAGAAATAAAAGTCACTAGAAAATAGTATAGCGTAAACATCAGCAATACTACAGAAAAGGCCAAATTTATGTTAGTGTAGTCCATTTCGATATAGGATTGCGGCAGAGAGTTTGGTTGAATGGTTATTAGTGGTCAGTCAACAGTGAAAGCAAAACACTTACTGATTTTTAACCGACTTCAAAAATAGGCGGAGGTTCTGAATTCGACAGTATTTTTAATTTTTCTTACTTCATAACTTCTTTCGTTGTGAGCGGATTTTGATGATTATTTGAAAGCTGGTGCTTTCCATGTGGTCCCATTTCACTTTGGTCAAAATCTGACTAGTATTGTTTGAGATCATAAATAATGCGTATTCTGTGGACTACATTGATGATGTTCTCATTTTCAAACGACTTCAAAAGTTACCATGAGGTAACTTTTGAAGTCGGTTATTATTCGGGTATTATCAAAATCGGCTTACAACGAAAGAACTTATGAAACTTCTTTCGTTGTAAGCCGATAATATTTTTTATTTGAAAGCTGGTGTAACGTAAGAAGTTGTGAGGTAACTTTTGAAGTTGGTTAAATGGGACCAATTGGAAAGCAAAATCCATCAAACAAAAAAAAAACAAAATCGGTTCACGTGGAAGTGGTTATGAGATAACACACATAAAAAAGAAAAAAAACACAATACAGTCGACTTGAGTACCTCCTTCTTTTTTGTGCAGTCGGTAAAAAAAACGACTTTACCGCTATCTTCGGAACCTTGATCAGATTAAATGTATTAAACACGCATTATTAATGATAACTCAAAAACTACCGATCAGATCTTGATGAAATTTAAATGAAACCAATGGGAAAGCAACAGCTTTCAAATAAAAAGAAAAACAATATCGGTTCACGTGAAAAAGAAGTTTTCAGGTAACACAAATAAAAAAATAAATAAAAAAACAGCCGATTTGAGTAACTCCTCCTTAAATGTGAATCGGTAGAAAAACAAATAAAAAATGTACATATTTTTTCTTTACCTAATAATCAATAAGTATTTTTATATACTGTCAGTTTCAAATATTCGTTACTATCTTCAATGTATGATCTCATGGTAATATGTAAATCTATATAGATACTTAACCTTTAATCATAGCGACATATTATGCAATTGTTTGCTTACCGTCATAACGCAGAGCGGGGTCACGTACAGTAGCCCGAAGTTGACCATGTCGAACAGTTCCGAATTATATTTTCTTCGATGCGAGATGCAGATGGTCTCCATATGACCGTCGCCAAGGTCATTTGTGATAGTCTCCACCCATATAAACTTCGGTGCGCTGTACGCCGCGCTCGTAATCCAAACACCGAGAATTACTAGCTGCGGGCAAAACAATAAAACATATTAAAGTTGCCTATATAAATTTTGTTTTAAATACAAACAGAAGCAGATGGTAGCGGGCTAAATTAATCTTTCTTTATTAGTTCCACTGCTCCGTGACTTCGCGGAATGTCTATTATTTGTTATTCTTTCTTGGGCTGCGATTTAATAAAATTATACGATATGTACATACAGTAGGTTACATTTATTTAAAAGCATTCAACTCAGAATATCTTTTAAAGAAATAGGAAAATGTTAATTCGATAGAAGTTTCAATTGCCAGATGTGTTTTTTCCATCTTATTTTATGACCGAATAGATATTTCACAAATGTTTCATTTACCAGAAACACTGAACTCTCTGTCTTATTTCCTCTTGACTACAACTTTTTACTTTTAACAAATTTGCATATCTAGATAAGTCCGAAGTAACTTGTTAAGCTAATTTTTATTTTTCATGAAGTTCTGTAGACATGGGTATTGTCTTAAAGTGTTTCGCTAACTATACTCAAACTTAGTCCTCAATTACTTTTACGACTTTGTTCGGAATGCTATATTTTCCGTAATAATGAAGATGATGTATACAATCTATAAATAGTATGTTTAATATAGTTTGAAAAATTCCTGCGTCTCGCCTCGTAATAAGCATGCCAATGACAGTTGACACTTGACACCTTAGACTTGATAGAGAAGATAAATAACATATTTTATTTTCATGACTGTAAAGGCGTTTGTTACTGCGTGCGATCATAGGACTTCTACTGTATCACATAGGGGAGAATTTTGCGGAGTAAAAATAAGAAATCTTAACAAGAATTTTCAATAGCCGTACCACGAAAGACGTTGGTCTAGTTGGAATAATGTCGCTAGAGCTTTCTAGTACAAATTACCCTGTACATTCATTAATTCAGGATGCGAAACATTTTAATATTAGCAGAACCTAAAGTTGGATTAAATTAGATAGGTAGGCGGAAAAATTGTCAACAAAAAATTTAATAGATTAGAAAACGTCTAACTTATCAAGCGTCGTTTCGCGTTTCAGTTCCCATGTCACTTTTCTCATAAAATATCTTTTTTATATATATATATTTAATAATCTTCTTTTATATACAAAAATCCAAAAAGACGTTGTTGTAGAGGTACGTATAACGTAGCAAAGTAACTACGAGTAGAGAGCCATATTTGGCACTCAGCACTTAAAAATTAATGTTTGCAACGCCGACTATAACAATAATTTTCATCTCGTTGAACGGTACTCATTAAATGTTGTGAAAAAACCTTGTGACGTCTTATTGAACTGCCCGCTGGCATATTTGAGCACCATTTGTCTTCTAGGAAGAGGCACAAGGTACCGGATTCGATACCCGGTGAAAACGCAAGTTGAAATTCGTGTATCTAGTTCTGGGTGTGATTGTGTATGTGATGTGAATGTTTCCGGAACCCACGATACAAGTCTCAATCTTAATGTGGTCTGTGAATGTGAAAACGCTTATGTTTTATGTTAATCTATATTAACAAAAATGATAAGATAAATTTAAGTCACATGAAGTGGACGTCAAGCGGTAATTGGGTCTATTTAGACCCAAGGGTCTTTTGGAATTATTTTTTCAGACGGAGTACGATAATGAGGACAGAGATAGGACCTGATTGGTTTTTAAATAGTCCTCCATTTATGCCATTTTCCTGGAAATCACAAGAGAAAATGTTTTTCTTTTTTGATAAATAATATGCGTGTAAATGTGACTTTTACTGAATCGTTTTATTTTTTTACCATTTCATTTGTTTAGAAATGGTCAAAAATAAAACGAATCAGTAAAAGTCTGCATTTGTTTTTCTTTATTTGTTTGTAATTATTTAAAGTAAATTCTAGATTTTCACTAATAATCGAGGATTATTCCGCATGCCCACCCACGTATCTCAATTTGGTCTGAGTATATATTCGAGTTTAAGTTATATTCTTTTAATCTTTTTATTCCTCATATACTAGTTATATTATACCAATTGCCAATATTTCCTAAAACTATTCCTAAAACATTCGTCGTATAAATATTTAATATCCGGATGACCGAGCTTTGCTCGGTTTTTTGTTTTTGGTAGAATGTGTTTGAATTTGTAGCCTCAGAAAGCTCGATCTAGTGTCGAGTAGAAACATTTTTTTAACATCGGTCATGGCGTAATAGATGGCGCTGATAGTTTATTAAACCCGGTTTTTCAAATGCAGTTAGGGAACCGAGCATTTCTCGGACCTGGAACGTTGATAAATCGATACCTTGGGCCGAAAAACCCCTAATCTGTAACTTTCATGAAAATTGTTGGAGCCGTTTCCGAGATCCTGATTACACACGTATATATATATATATATATACGTGTGAGCAATTCTTGTATATATTTATATATATATATATATATACAAGAATTGCTCGTTTAAAGATATTAGATAACAAATGTTTCATAAAAGTTTGTGATAGGCTAGCTTTTATCAAATATCTCACCAGATGGTAATTGATGATGTGCTAAAGGATAGTAAACACTCTTGGCCTAGAGCTATAATTAACAAATACTCAACAGATACATACATACAGAAGTGAATGACAATGATGCTGTTTCTGCATGAAAAATAATAGGGTAATTTATAAAATACTAGAATGCTTTCAGAACCTGATTCGTTCTAACTCTTAGTTCATTTGATTCTACGACTATGTACTGAATGCTATATTCTCCGTTATAATAGTATTGTATTCATATGTATTACGTCTATTATAGTAAATGTATTGGTTTTTTTTTAGATATATATTATATTTAAGTCTTATTTAATTATTTTTTTTAATTTAATTTAGTCATACAAAAAATCTTTTAATAGTTTCATATTTTTACCACTTTATTATTTTTGATGCATGCCTACAGCCTTCGTTTTTCAACCATGAGTGGTTGACTGGTAGAAAATGCTGTTAGTGTTAAGTCCACCCTTTGTACCTTTTTTGGGCAATAAAGAGTTAAATAAAAATAGTTTTATTTTATTCTTTATAATCTATAATTAATAATAGTTTAAACTACATTATCCCGCAAAGAACATCGCCGCGACGCTCCTCTTTATATATATATTCATCAAAATTGGTCCAGCCGTTTGAGCGTGAAGAAGTAACAAACATATAAAACACACACACACTTTCACCTTTATAATATTAGTGTGATTCACTATTCATAGTCAAAACTAGTCATAGGTAAAGTAAAAAAGTCATGGTCCAGTCATATTCAAGTCATGCCTTAGTAAAGTGGTAGAAAGTTTTTTTGGACTTTTAAAGCGAAAGCAAAAATCTTATTATTCAAGTTTGTATATTTTGCCTACTCATGCACGTTTGCGAAATAATAGTTAACAATTTACTCAAAGTTTTTATTTTATTTTAAACCGACTTTATAAAAGGAGGTTCTTAATTCGACTGTATGTATTTTTCTGTTTGTTTGTTACGCGATATCTTTTTTTTTTTTGGTAGAGTATACTTCTGAATACTATCTTATAAATTTTATCGAAATCAGTCAAGCCAAAATCGAAATATAAGCGATGAAGATTTGCTTGCGTTTTAACTATTTTTATAAAATATACTGACCTTAGTGGCTGTGCCCTTTTTTTTAACTATTAACAATAATTTTAGACGAAATATTAAATAAGAATCTTAAGAATTGAAAAATAATATAAAATCAACAACGCCTTTTTACACCTTCACGGCAAAACTCTACTTGGCTACGGCTTGGTGACGTCAAATACGTTTGACATTTATACACGAGCCCCGAGACCTCCTCTGTTGTTACTAAGATTAGGAACACTCCTTTATAGTGTCATTACCACAAACCCCGGTTAATTCTAATAATTTCCTTCATAATTGATCACCTGTCCTGATCACCTTACCTGTCGGCGTAATTCGTTTTCATCTCGAAATTTCAACCTGAACGTGAAATGTCTGATATCCGTAGTTAAACAATAATATTGGATGACCGTTGCTTTGATGGAATTTGACTTAGATTTGCCTTCTACGTTCAAACAATACATCTTTATCTTTATCAAGCTTACAACATCTTCGGCTGCATCTTCACTTTCCATCAGGTGAGATGGTGATCAAATGTTTGTCTATCTAGCATAAAAAAAATGATTTCTTTAAGCAAAATTTACATTATTATAATAAAATTACGAATGCGTACGAAATACATAAATATTAATTAATAATAAATTAAACTAACTCTTAACCAACAAAGCTTTAATAAGTAATGGAAAAGTTGTATTTTAAAATGATTCACAGAATAAACCAAGATTGTTAAATAATTTCAACTTGCCTAAATACTTATGTAAGTACTCTTTTAAGTATCTACTTAAGAATTTAACTAAGTTGGAAAATTAGGTTTCAGCAATCATTTTTAATTCGCTCTCACTTACCCTGAGTCTCGTAGAAGTTAGGATTTGTTTGCAAGTGATGGGGTGTATTATCGCGAAGTATCTCTCCGTACAAATCACAACCAGTATAAATATAGACGCCGTGTAGCTCAAGGAATGTACAAACTGGTACATCTTGCACAAGAAATCTCCAAACACCCAACTGAAAATAAAAATCGTTTAAAATAAGAACAGTCAAGTGCGAGTTGAATTTGCACCGAGAGTACCGTACCACTACGTAGTGGCGCGAGTCTGATTCGTAGTTGACTGCTTTATTACGAGTATATTATATAAAGTTTATAATATCCGGATGATCGAGCTTTGCTCGGTTTATTGTTTTTGGTAGAATGTGTTTGAATTTGTAGCCTCAGAAAGCTCCATCTAGTGTCGAGTAGAAACAGTTTTTTACATCGGTCATGGCGTAATAGATGGCGCTGATAGTTTCTTACACCCGTGAACCGAACATTTCTCGGACTTGGAACGTTGATAAATCGATTCCTTGGGCCGAAAAACCCCTAATCTGTAACTTTCATGAAAATCGTTGGAGCCGTTTCCAAGATCCTGATTGCACACACATATATATATATATATATATATATATATATATATATATACAAGAATTGCTCGTATAAAGGTATTAGATTACTCTTATAAATTATTAATAATAATAATTCAGGTAGAAACAAAATATTTTACTATTAAACGCAAACATAACATTATACGCATCGTTTTACAAAAAAAAGTCAATACCTAACAAAATTTCATACATCATCTAAGCATACATCCGTACAGAGACAATAAATAGTGTAAATTATTCTAACAATTGATTGTATTACATTAATCGTTTCGTGAACGCTGTTATTTATTTACAATAGTGAAGCAACGGGCTCTTTAGCTCGATCGGTAATTATATGATTACGATAGATAAGTGGTGAAAAAGAAATAAAATAAATGGTACGAAAATTTGTATTTTATAATTATAATACCTATGATTTCTGTACCTAATAAGAAATACTTTGTTATTCTAATAAACACCCGCAAAGCCGCAGACCACGGCTAGTTATGTAATAATAATCTCAAAATATATAACACTAGCTATGCTCCAGGGATTTAAATTAAGTGAATCGCGGACTCGACTGTATACGTTAGAGTCATAACCTACCTAACTCCGTGAGTCGTTTATAAAGCTGTTCCAGTTATATGGATGTTGTATTGTTGTAGGGAAGCTGCGATAAGCATGATGTCTTTATTGGCTATAAATTTAACATTCTGCACGACAGTGCCAACGCTATAAAATAAAACATTAGATGAAACCTTAGGAAAGTCTCAAGGTGATGAAATAATATAAACTTGAACGAATTCTTGTTTTGTATACAACCTCAGAAAAAATAATTTTATATATATAATTAAAAAAATCAATTTAAATATTTTTTATCTCTGATAGGCTTGTGATTCTTTTTCACCTTTTTTACTTTCTCCATAGATATATATTTTTCTATATCTTTATCATAATCTATTCATACATTCTTGGTATAATCAAAAAGTTATGATAACGAATAGTCTAATAAAGACAATTGGACTCTTAGAGACATGAGTTTTATTAAGAGAGGTAGAGCCATCTTATTTAACTTTTCAGTTAGATATAACTAAAAGCAAAGTTTCATTTTGAGAGCAGAGTAGAGACACGTACAGCCCTGTGGGCTAGTGGATTTTGAAGACTCGTTTTACGGATTCTAATTACACTTACTCACTACACACATACTGGTCATAATCAGAAACACAAGATTCCCTTAAGAGCGGTTTAATTTGTTACATCATCACCTGGCTATTTTGTCTGTGGTCAAGACAGACGACGTGACGCATCCAAAACAAATTGATATGTACAAAATTGATACACGATTCATATCATAGTACAATACTAAACTTATTTACGCGTATTTTGTTTGATAACTGTATTTGCCGGAAATGTTGTGTGCCAATTATGGTTATGACCAGTTTTCCCGACAAGCGATAAATACCTAACGAACTAAATTCGAAGTGACAAATTGTGTTCGCTTTCACGGTAATTTCGGATAATTGATTACCCAACGAAAGCTAACGCTCAGCTATAGTTTCCAAATAACTGATTCAATGGCTTTCACATTGTTTTCTGGTTTTGAAGGCATTTTGTTGTCTTCAAGTTAACTTAAATTATTAGGACTTTTGTCTGTCCGTCCATCAGAGGCTTCTAAATCAGGTAAGTTGAAAATTGCATTAAAATGATATAACACTTATATTATAAATCCGAAAGTTTGTGTGTAAGTATGTTTGTTTTCTCTTCACGCTGTAACGGCTGAACGGATTTCATAGGCTTTTTAACTTGATAAACGCGGGGAAGCCGAGGGGCGCGACTACTAATAAAATATAATATTATGCGCACTTTGACGCATATTTGGGGTGATTGTATTTTGATTTGTTTTTTCGATTAGTATCGTTATCGTTACGTAATTAAAACTAAAATATGGTACGGTTTTGAGAAAATATTTACGATTTTAATTAACAACTCAGTGGGTAGCAATATAAAACAAAACAAAACAAACAAACGCTTTCACACTCACAGCCCCCACACTAAGTTCAAAGACTTGTATCGTGGGTGCCGGAAAAATTCACATAACACACGCTTTACACCCCGAACCAGAAGCACAAATATCGTTTATTTTTATTTTTTTTATTTTATACTCGATAGGCAAGCATTTGACCACTATCTCACCTGATGGAAAGTGATGATGCGGCCGAAGATGTATTAGTATATCACCTTGATATACTAAAAATAAACGATTAAAACCAAATAAGTAAATAAACTCCTACACACACATATTCCGTATGTGATATTAAATATTATTTTGTAGTAAAATATGAGTGTCATAAGATGATGTAATTTTACATACTTCTTTATGCGTAAAGAAGAACTTAACTTAAATATGCGTATTAAAAGCAGTTTTAATCGTGTTTACAATCGTTTTAGCTAAATATTTGTATGTATATTAATTTATATAATAATCAAGATTGAATTTCAAGCCTAATGCTACGATATCTTCTGCTACAAGTGACAGCTGCTACGCCTCTACGGCGTAGCATCGTAACTTCGGAACATTTGTGTAATTTTATGTGACATACGTGCTACTTTATATAAAATCATGTTTTAAACATGATAACTGAGGTTCGTAAGATTTCATTCAGATCGAGTAAAAGTTAATACGGTATTTAACTTTTAATTAAATTACACGAACTAATGAGTTTGCACACACAATGTTTCTAATTTTAGTTGTTTTTATTTGCAACTAGATTTTAATGATATTTTTATTAATATTGCTATAAAATGGTATAAGTGATGAATGGAAATTGCGATGATTAAATAAAAAATATTAATTAACGCCAAGGCGCCTTACTGAGCAGACGTGCTGTAAATTTTTCTTAAATAATTATAAATTACAATCAATCTAATATCACGCGTATTGTGCCATTCTTACGTCTTAAATTACTGCACACCGTTGTGTGTCAGTAACAACGTTGCGTTTGCAAGTGACTGCGTGTGCCGCCGAGTCGCCGACTGCGTGCGTCTTTGCCCCGTGTTTCACCCCCTCGGGTAAAAGAGACGGGCTCTTATTTACCTTCGCTCGTCGTGCTACACCGGAGGACAACCTACAACGTGAGTTGCTATTTGTGCCTACTATATTACGCATACAAACATGAGTGTTCAACGTTCACCTACAAAGAACCCAATTACTGGAAGTGTCTTGCTTTCCCGCCCCAACCGGAGCGATTCGCAGCCGAATTTATCAAGCGGTTTAACGGACTTTGAGTATGTTCGTCACAAAGCCACGAGCACTAAGAGAAAACAGCCTTGTGAGGATAAACACATTTCTCTAATAAAAGATGAGTTGTGTGAAATCAAACAGCAGATGTCTCAAATGATGGTAGTGTTGACCACGCTTGCTGCTGGTCAAAAAGAATTTGTAGAAAAGATTTCCACGGATATGGCTGAACTGAAAAGCCAAATGAGTGATATAAAATCGACCTCTGATACCATAATTGCAGAGCAAGGCAAATTAAAAAAGGCTGTTTCTAGCTTGTTCGGAAAGAGCATTTCCATCGAGAAAAAAGTTGCTATGCTGGAATCTGAAGTAGGGGACTTAAAAACCTCCTCTGCTACATCATGTTCATCAGTAACAGCCAGCACACCGGAGGACATAATGGCAGAAATAAACGATCGAGAATTCAGAAGCAGAAATATTATTATGACTGGCATTCCAGAACCTGTATTGAAGCATAAAGAGGAAAGATATAAGTTTGATAGTGAAGAAGTCATAAAAATATTAAGAAAAATCGACGTTATGTGCCCTGAACCGGAAAAATTAACACGGGTAGGTAAATATAACGTAAATAAAAATCGCCCAATAAAAATCTCTTTTAAATTGCAAGATACTGCCAAAAATATTTTTAAAAGCCGGAAGTGCATTAATGATGAAAAAATAAAAGTATACACAGACCAGACACCTAAACAACAGGAATATTTAAGAAAACTAGTCGGAGAATTAAAAATAAGAACGGATGAAGGAGAAGAAAATCTTATAATAAAATATGTAAGAGGCATACCGAAAATTATTAAATCTCTTCCAAAAAACTCGAATTAGTAAGATGCAATAAAAACAAAAACCAGTGTTACAATGATGATGATAACTGTACCTACCAAGTCGTTGACAACTTTGATGATATTACCACATGCAAAAAATCCCTTAAGTTTTTCTATGCCAATATACGTAGCATTGTCAAGCCCGGTAAACTCGATGAACTAAAATGTATATTAAAGATATTTTCAGTTAAAGTACACATCATTGTTTTAACTGAAACTTGGATAAAATCGGAGGACGAAGCGCAACGCATTCAGATCCCAGAATATACGCATTATTACAATTATAGAAGTAGTGGAAGGGGTGGAGGTGTATCGATTTTTGCCCACAACGATCTGAGCCACAATTATGTAGAAGAAAAGTTTATGGATGGCAATCATAGCCTTTGGGTCCACCTTGAAAACCACTGTCTTGATATTGGAGCTATCTACAGAAAACCGAATACTAACATCAAGAATTTTCTCGAGGATTACTCTAGTCAGATAAATAAAAGGAAAAGAGGAGTAACCATTGGAGATATAAATTTGAACTTACTAAATACGGAACAAGAAACAACGTTATACAAAGAAACACTAGAAGAAAATGGATACAGAATTTTAAATAAGATAAATAAAAAGTTCTGCACTCGCGAAACAGCAATGGCAAAATCTATAATAGATCACGTATGTACAAACTTGAAAGAAAACTGTTTCCACCTAGCCATCATAGAAGCACCTTTGTCGGACCACAAGATATTATACTTTGAAATTAAGAAATATGAATTTAAACCGCCTAAAAAACTACAATACGAATCATTAAATTATGATAAACTGTACAAAAATGTGGAAGAGCAACTAAGTAAAGATGAAAACCAATTTAAATTACTAGAAGAAAGATTATTAGATTGTATTAGAATAAGCAAAGACGTTAAGTATAAAATTCAAAATCCACCTAGACAAGATTGGATAAACAAAACTATCACAGATAAAATAAAGTATAGAAACATATTATGGAGCAAACATAAACAAGATCCAAAAGATGAAATGAAGAAGAACATATTTATTAGCACAAGAAACGAGGTTTCGGAAAATATACAACAAACAAAGAAACAATATTATCAAACAGCTTTCACCAATTGTAAGAATAAGCCTTCTAAAATGTGGAGACTAATAAATAATCTGTCTAATAATAAAATTAAAGAAACTAAAGGCCCGAGTAAACTTCAAACCAAAGATGGACTACTTTCTGGAGAAGATCAAATTTGTGAATGTTTTAACGATTTCTTTGCAGATGTTGGTTCGACCTTAGCAAACCAAATTTTGAAAAATAGACCTATTAGTCAACAAGCACAAACAGAAACACATGTCACTGGAAACACTTTTTCTCTTAGTCAACTCAACCCGTGTACATCAGATGAAATATTAAAAATAATAGATAACCTAAAAACGAATACTAGTTCAGGGCTAGATGGTATTACAACTAAAGCTATAAAATGTGTAAAAAATCTTATTGTCGACCAACTTGCATTATGTATAAATAACTGCATCAAACTAGGAATATTTCCAGATAGCTTAAAAATAGCTAAAGTTACTCCAATCTTTAAATCTGGAAATAAATGTGATCCAGGAAACTATCGCCCGATTTCAGTTCTGCCCGTACTTTCAAAAAATTTCGAACGTTTTCTATATAACCGACTTGAAAACTATTTAGCTTCACAACATTTTATTTATGAAAAACAATATGGGTTCAGACCACAATCAAACACACTTTCGGCAACGGTGGATTTAATTACTAAAATCAAACTTAACATCGACAAAAGAAACATAGCACTAGGTGTTTTTATAGATCTAAAGAAAGCATTTGATACAGTAAGTCACGAAATACTTCTAGATAAGTTAAAAAACGACCTAGGAATTACGGGAACAGCTCACGACATTTACAAATCGTATCTTAAAAATCGCTGCCAAATAGTAAAACTTGGTAACACTCAAAGTGGCTATAGAGCCCTGACATACGGCATACCACAAGGTTCTATCTTAGGTCCGCTGCTGTTTTTAATTTATATAAACGGTATAAACAAAATAGGCCTAACTGGTGACATAGCACTGTATGCGGATGACACTTGCCTGTTTTATTTTGGTCACTCCACCGAGATTATTTTACCTAATGCTCAAAAAGATCTTGAATTGTTGAATCTGTGGTTTCAAACAAATTTATTAACTATTAATGTAACCAAGACAAATTATATAATTTTTGCTCCAAAAAATAAACCACTTCAAAATATTCCACCACTAACTATAAATAATCAAATAATTAAAAGAATAAACCAAGAAAAATATCTGGGTTTAATTTTAGATAGCCAATTAACATGGAAGCCGCATATTATTAAAATTAAATCTAAACTGACCTCTCTTATGGGAGCTGTACGTGGCATAGTTCGATGCCTACCTCGACAAGTACGTTACACTATATATAACTCATTGATCAAACCTCATATTGAATATTTGATAGAACTATGGGGCACATCTGCTAAAACGAATTTGGCACTCCTACAAACTGCGCAGAATAAACTTATCAAAGTATTATTTCACTATGATTTCCTTACATCAACACAAAAAGTATATAAAGAAACTAAGCTCCTGAATATCTCACAAACGTACATTTATAATACATGTATATTAATAAGAAAAATACTAAACAAGAACATACATACACAAATAATTTTCACAAAAAGACAACAAATACTGCAAACTAGACGACGACATGCAAATGAACTATTATTACTGAATCCGCGCACAAATTACGGCAAAAGATGTTTAATGTATGAGGGAGCCAAAATATATAACAAGCTACCCAGTGACATCAAAGATGCTAAATCACCAAGAACATTCAAAAAACTTCTAAAATACTTTGTAATAAATAATATGTAAATCGGATATCAACACAATATGCATTAGAACTACCACTAACACCGTAATATAGAAAAAATATTAAATAGTAATAATTAAATAATTAACTATAATCTATAAATAAAACATAAATAAATAAAATTAAAAAAAAAAAAACCTAATAATTTATCATAATATTTATGTAACCACAAAACTAAAACTAAAAACTCGGCACTTCCAGTGACACTTGTTCTGTGTGTAAACAAAGTATGGTCGAACGAATATCATATAATTAGTGAACACTTTTTTTGACCTACCCTCATTTGATCAGTTTGTATAAATAATGTTATAATGCACCTAAAAGACGCCAAAATACTGTCTAAATACCTACATTTTCTCATTTAAGTGAATGTTATTCTTTTTGAGAAAATAAAACATCTTAAACCAGGAATTAGTGCAAAGTACCACCAAAAAGAGGTGCGAGTGAAAAAATAATTAGTAAAAAATGAAACAAACAACAAAGGCAACATTCACTTCTACGTTCATCATCCGAACAGCGAAGGAGTGGAACTCATTGCCTGCGTCTTTGTTCCCCGAACGGTATAATCTCGGAGTTTTCAAGTTTCGAGTGAATAGGTATATTTTAGGCAAGCATGTCACATCTTCGGCCGCATCATTACTTTCCATCAGATGAGATAATGGTCAAATGCTTGCCTATTCAGCATAAACCGAAAACCGAATTCCGTCGAACGGATAGCATAAACATACTAGGCCCTATGAGTAATATAAATTCAAATATTCTTTTTTAAATTCAAACATTCATTCACTTTCTTAATAATATTTGTAGTATTCGTATACCTTAATTGAAGCCTGATACATTTTTTTTTTTTAAGTTATGCAGCACTTTATTTTACACATTTAGTGTAAGCAAAAATTAATATAATAGGCAATTGACCCGTTGATAGAACTGTGGAATGAAAAAAATAGTAATTAAAATGTTACTACAGAAAGCTAGCCTGTAAGAACACTGTGCTGATTTAGCAAATATACAAACTCAAGGAATTCTTACAAAAGTACTTGCACGCACACCTGTTCCATTGCAGAAGTCATCCCTCATCACCCCAGGCGTAAAAGCTTTTCTATTGATCGTAACACGTTATTTAACAAGGAGATACATTTTAGCAATCTTCGTTACTAATATTTTACATATTATATTGTATTGTTTGAGATAAAAAGATTTACAATGCGATTAAAATAAGAATAGGACGGGCTTTCGGCTAACTTCACTCATATAAGTACCGTTAGTTAAACAATGCTCCATTTACGTAATTTTAAATGAGTGACCGTACGAGTGACCCGAAATTGTTCATTTTATTAAAATAATATTTTTTTAAGGTTGGCAGCACATAAGGTTGACACTGATGGCGCAGGCGTCAGGGTCTTATTTAACCGAGAGGTCAACTTTGTTTGGACTGGTTGGTCACGGTAGGTGGGGATTATTTTCGTAAAGGTTTGGATCCGCAGAGACTATGTGCATTAAGTTGGTGTGCATTTAGCAAGTAATAATAAATATTTCAGTCGAAAGTCATAATTCGAACCACTTTTGACGTGATAACGTCTTATAAATCGATGAACACCGGCTGCATGCACGAAAGTGTCACGTTCCGCCTAAGCCTGATCGTACAAGCGAGAGCGCGGAACAAGCGATAGAGAAACACGATCGGCCCAAGCGTCGGCGAGTCGTTACGAGTGTAAATAAATGTTAATTTATCTAAAATTATAATTTTCAATTAACTCCTTCTTTGTATTATACAAAATATGATAATTCAATGATAATAATTCAATTGAATTCATAAAAGTATGATGTTATCACGTAAAATCACCATTTTTTTTGTATGGAGATGGCGTTCTAATCCTCTAGGATTAATAGCATTCCATGCTTTTTCCTCCGTCAGTGCAGTACGCGAAACGTTTCCGAGTGTATGTTCCCCTCTTGTTGATTATCTTGTTTCATTTGTTTTTTTGACTGTTTACATTTGTTTTTGTTAATTGTTATATGTGTTTTAGTTATCTGTTAAAATCAGTCAACTGTCAACTGTAAAGTCTGTACAATTAGCAAAAGAGGTAGTGTTTTACATCGGCGAAGAAGAATACTTCGAGGAAGAGAAACAACGTGCCATTGCGTTGCTGGATCAGGAACCTTCGTGAAGCATTTGGAAATAGCAACGAGCTAAGCGATTCAAATTAAAATACTAACGTTAACAAAATACTGTCAGTTCTGTATCTGTGTTTACTGTATAGTTAACCTACCCATGGTTACTTGTTTTCTAATTTCAATTACGTGTTATTACAATATAAAAAATATAAGCAATATTTATTATCATTATTTTTTTTGCATACTGTACCAAGTTCCAGTTGTGACGTCATAACATGGCGCTAGATCAATCCTATTCTTAATTTATTCGCATTGTACGTTCCGTTTGCACTTTCGAGTAAGGACCTCTAAAATATTTGTAAGTATGTTACCAGACTAGCTCTATAATAAGTAAGATCAATTCAATAATAAGATAGTGGTCAAATGTTTGCCTATCAAAGTTAAAAAAAATAAAAAAAAACTCATAACCAGCTAGATAATGAATAAACACAGATATAACTCAACCTAAATTTTAAATAAGCCTCGTACAATATTTCTGTACGCTTAAACAACAGAGTGAACGAACATTAACCCTTGAAAAACGGGTTACATGCCTAACAAACTTCAAGTGTGAATTGTTCCGGGAATAGGTACTACTTTATTATATAAATTTAAATCGTAATTCACGAAATGATATAAATAGTAACAATCCGTAAATTATTAATGAGAGCTTAGTACCTATGTAGGTAAATTTATATTGCCGGTCTCAGGAACTGAATGAATGTACAGAAATAACACCGAATCACACAATCATATCTTTCATTCATACAATTTACAGCGTTAATTTATAACCAATGGAAAAATCGTGTTCTCTTGCCTATTAGCCAAATGTAAACAGCGTTTAGGTTAATTCAATAAACAAATCTAAGCTCTTCAGCCCATTACCCTTTGTTAGCTATTTGTGAAGGAACACATTGCGGTGTCGTTTAGGTTTTGGGTTAAAACGATACAAACCCAACTATTCATGTCTAAGTAACTAAGTGTACCTACATGTATAAAGGATTAAATTGTTTCATTCTACGAAGGATTGATGATCCAATCCTATGCTCAGCTGACCAGAGCTTTACACTACGGCGGTGCTTACATTAGAAACCAACTAGGATGGAACTAGGTGTTTTGGATTTGGACCGTTTGTATATGAGAATGCAAGTATATAGATTGAAAATTGCGGGAGACAAAAGATCTCCTTGTTGCAGGCTTTGCTACTTACTTAGGTTTTACTAGAGTTCGGCGAAACAAAAAGGACGTTTGTGAAATGAGCACCTTGACCGTGCCCGTGCCCTGCCCATAGCTCCGTGGGCTGACTTCAATTCCTGGCAGGAGCACAATTTTCCTTCCCAAGGCACATTTGCGGTTCTGGGTGTGATTTTGAGTGTGATGTATCCGGCACCCACAATACGATTCTTGAACTTAGTGTGGGGTTGTTAGTGTGAATGTGTTTGCGTTCGTACGATTCTTTATGTATGTATGTTCCTTTGTTGCCTCACTGCGTTTAAACTAATAAACTAATTATAATATGTATAAGATACTTACTCATCTTTGAATTCGTCTTAGTTCTACAAGTGTCATAGACTAGGCTATTTTTTAAATAAAATAAAAAATGGAGACGGCTGTACTCCATATAGACCATAAAATTGGACAATAACCGTCGTCATGGGTATCAGATGAAAGAGCTTAAAAATATTAAATTGAAATATATGAGACATTAAAATATTTTAAACTATAAGAAGCCATTGCCAGCCAAACTTTCGTCTTATATAAAAATATGCAAATAACCGTAACGCATTTAATATGTAAAAAATATCAAATAAACTACATTCTTATATTTTTTTCTCTTTTTCCATTCAAAGGTTGACTGGAAGAGATCGCTTTTAGCGATAAGTCCGTCCATTGTACTTATATAGAAATAATATAATTGTTTGGAATGGAGAGCATTGAAGGTTGCCTGGTAGAGATCGCTATTAGTGTAAAGGCCGCCTGTTGTGATACTTTACGTATAAGCTTGTTTGTTACCTTTGTTTTATCTCATCTTATAAAGTGGATCAATAAAGTATTATCTATCTATCTATCATTCTTATACTGAGTTTGAAAATTCTTATATTCTCATTTTTATACTTTAATCATTTCATTTGTACCAAATTATTTTTTCTGCTAACTTTGTACCAAAACCACTGATATGTACGTCCATTATTAATTTAACCTAAGCGTACTCCAATAAAGGTTTATATTTCCACAATTAAACGAAGAACAAGCGAAAATATGCAATAAATAATTAATAAATGAATATGTGTACCAGACGATATAAGATTGATAAGCATTAAGAAGAGATTAGACTGCTTTCGTTATTTCATTATTAAGTTGCTCGAGTGCTCGTGAAATATAGCGAGCACTCGAGCTTACCATAAGCATATTATATTGTTTACACACTGTGAAAACTCACTCACCTCGGTATAAGATATATGGTCAGGTTTTGGAA
This sequence comes from Lomographa bimaculata, assembly GCA_948107665.1. Taxonomy (NCBI): domain Eukaryota; kingdom Metazoa; phylum Arthropoda; class Insecta; order Lepidoptera; family Geometridae; genus Lomographa; species Lomographa bimaculata. The sequence goes on along the minus strand of OX403587.1, from coordinate 10,985,122 downwards.
GACACAGAACACTCCCACGCATAAATCTGCCACCGCGAGGTTCGCCAGAAAGAAGTTTGTAATAGATCTAAGTCGTCTCGATAGAGTCACGACCAGTATTACGAGCAAGTTGCCTGTAAAGGAAAATATTATTAAAACAAACAATAATAATTATGATCTGCCCATTGGCTTAGTTTTAAGAGGTCGCATTTTAAGCAGAGGAGGGGTGTCGGATTCGATGCCCGGCGGGAACATAAGTTTTTTCCCAAGCAATATTTGTGTTTCTGGTTCTGGTTGTGATTGTGTGTGTGTTGTGAATGTTTCTGGCACCCACGACACAAGTAATCGAATTTAGTGTGGGGCTGTGAGTGTGAAAGTGTTTATGTTTTATGATTATTAGTTTTCTAGCTGGTTATAGTTGGGAGCGAGGATTTTGCGTTTTACTCAAGCGCGTCAAAAAACCATATAGGGAGAAACCTTGCACCCTGATGTACTAAAATGATGATATAGTAGAAAACATCAAGAAGAAAAATTCATTGCCAAGCAATGGTGCTCTCGTAGCGATCGATGAGATCCCATTATCAATTACCAACTGTTGACATAGTGATTAAACTCTAGGCTATCAGAGATTTAAAAAAGTAAGGTAGGTATATCAATTACATTCGACGTAATTATTAGAATAAATAGTTCGCAGATACTGTCCTACACTTCCATCTAATATTGAAAATATAAAAGGAGCTCTATTATTGGAAGCGTTCAGCCTCTACATTCCAATGTTTTGAGTCCCGGGATTGATTCCTTGTATAAACAGAGTTTTTTACGTACTACATATTATCATGCATGGTAAACTAATCAGTATCATATCGAAACCGTGTTGATTCGGTTTAGTCGAGCTGTTAGCACAGAATAAATAATAATTAAAGTGACTACAAATACTATTCGTGGTGCGCTGTTTGTAAATGCCTATACAAACGCATTCACAATCAAACGCATTCACAATCACAGCCCCACACCAAGTTCAAAGACTTGTATCGTGGGTGCCGGAAACATTCACATCACACACACATTACACCCAGAACCAGAAGTACAAATATACCTTGGGAAGGAATTTGTACTTCTGCCGAGAATCGAACCCAGGACCCACGGCACAGAGGGCGGACACCTGTCCACTGCGCCTACGTGTTATAGTAGGAAAAAACAAAAAAACCTATGCTCAAAGAGTTTTGCTTCTACATTCATCATTCGTACAGCGAAGGAGTGGAACTCATTGCCTGCGTCTTTGTTCCCCGAACGGTATAATCTGGGAGTCTTCAAGTCTCGAGTGAATATGTATCTTCAAGGCAAGCATATCACACCGCATCATCACTTTCCATCAGGTGAGATAGTGGTAAAATGCTTGTCTATAGAGAATAAAAATTTTACATTGGTACCTTATGTAACTTTTAAAGATATTCTATATAGTTTCCATATGTATCAGGCACACATACAGATATTTACAAAGCGCTGTGTACTCTATTGTAAGTATATCCGCAACAATACATTAGTCGACAAAACGATCCGGCGGCGCAGCTGAGGACATAATAGTCTTGTTGCATGTGACACATCGCCAGTTTAGCTCCCATTCCAAAACGAATCTCGTCTGGATTGTAAGGCTCAGATTGTCAGCCATTTGTATCACAATAGTATCAATCAGTTGCAATAGAAATGCCAACACGGAAAAAGAAATTGGCACAACTAGACTACAAAAGTTCTCAGAAACATATTTTCTAGTCAAAATTACAGTTCTTTATACAAAATAAGCTAGTTATTACCAAACATTTTTGTATTAGTTATTAAATAATTGTAGTTGTCACATATAGCACTAGAATGTTAGTAAACATAAATATAAACGTTTTCACACTCACAGCCCCACACTAAGTTCGATGACTTGTGCCGTGGGTGCCGGAAACATTCACATCACACACACAATCACAACCAGAACCAGAAACGCAATTTTTCCTTGGAGAAATAAACCAGTGTTCTTGCCGGGAATCGAACCTGATACCCTGCTTACAAGGCGAACGCTCACCCAAATAAGCCAACGAACAGTTCAACGTTGTACCAACGAGACATTTTTGTAAACGTTTTTCTAAAAGAACCCTTTCTGGACAAATATATTGATATAGAACGCTAACCAATTCAGCATGAAAGTAATTTGCAAAAACAATAGCCTTTTAATAAGAAAATGTCAACTGAAGTAGCAATAAACCGATTTAAATGGTTAACAAGACTTGAGAATTCGATTTGGGTATTTATTAATTTTCCTACTGCCTAAGGGACATGATATACAAAGCGTCCTAGGCGCGCGCTCCGGGCGCAGTGAAGGTAAAATGTAATGCGCGTAAGGGACCTTGATATACACAGCGAGCGGCGGCCACGCGGCCGCGACTCCTCCCCCCGCGCTGCCGGTTTGTATACTACCGTCATAATGAAAAAAGCAATGATTGCAATTTTGACTAAATTGAGTTATATACATTATCTGATTCTTTTATTGGAACGAAAGTTCCTTATCGCGCGTTGCGAAAGGGGGCTAGACGGAAAAAAATAAGACCAAAAGTTGTAATGACACATTTTGCTATAGTTGTAAGCCATACCACGTTCTCGTCCGATCACCGAAGTTAAGCAACGTCGGGCGCGATCAGTACTTGGATGGGTGACCGCCTGGGAACACCGCGTGATGTTGGCTTTGCATGTTTCTTTTAATTTTAGAACGAAAGTTCCTTATCGCGCGTTGCGTAAGGGGGCTAGACGGAAATTGAACTTCGTTCCATCCGGGTGTCCCTTGACACCTCTCAAGTTTTTTTTTAAATATTAAAAAGCAACCTACTAAATCTTACTTTTAATTTTGACGCATCTGCTACAAGTCATAACATATACTAAATAGCAAAGACATTTCTGATGTATATTCTGATGTATATGATCATTGCTAATCAAACTTCTCGCTGGCGTTGTTAGTAGCGCGTATGCCTTCTAAGCAGCGGGTATCGGGTTTGATTCCCGTGGAAACAAAAGTTTTTCACAAAAGGGAAATTTGTGTTTTTTGTTCTGGGTATGATTGTGTGTGTGATATGAATGATTCCGGCACCCACTATACACTTTGAATTGAGTGTGGCTGTGTGTGTTTATAAAATAAACAAACTAACAAAAATGTAGTTTAGGTAATATCTCGGGACTTAATCGCGCTAAAAAAATATTTTTATTTACCTCGACGTTTCGGCCAAGTTGCATTGGCCATGGTCTCGAGAAGACTGGAGAATGCGGGTGTCAGCGTGGGAAAGGGCTAGTATTGTCTCCAACTACCCGCACTTGGTCTTGTGAGAAATAATTGTCACGACACACAACACTCACGACATCAGCAGATTTATCGCGGGATAAATCGCGACGCGAACACTTACTTAAAACTGGATTCCACGCGGCAGCCAGCCTAAAACCATCTTCCCGGTTGAAATTACGATGTTTTTTAATTTCAACCGCTTCACGTACAATCCTGGAATAGTAATGACGTTCAGTGGAAAGGATTTTAGGGGCGTGGAGCTCAATCCAGTGGTTAGGTCCCGACTCAAGTAAGTGTTCAGCGATTGCAGATTTAGTCACCTGGCGGTTCTTCACAGCTGCGATGTGCTCCTTAACCCTTTCCGCGATAGTGCGCTTGGTTTGTCCTATATATGCACTACCGCAACTGCAGTCAATTTTGTACACACCCGGTGTCTGAAAAGGTATGACGTCTTTTGGCGTTCTCATATGCTTTGCGAGTTTGGATAAAGGGGTAAATACAGTCTTTATTGAAAAAGTGTTAAGTACAGCTCCTACCTTATCCGTCACTCCTTTGACATATGGCATATAAGCCGGCTGTCTTTCGACATTTATACACCTTTTCTTTTCTCTGCGTCTAGAACGCCATCGCTTTTCCACCTTGTAGCCATTCTGTTTTAGAACCTTCTGGACATGTATCAGCTCGGCGTCTAGGTGTTCACGGTCACAAAGATCATAAGCCCTATCTATCAATGATCTGGTGACGGACTGTAGATGGCGGGGATGGTGATGCGACTTGGCGTTAAGATACCTGTCTGTGTGTGTAGATTTTCTGTAAACAGAGTGGGATAATGAACCATCTGGCCTCACCATCACTTTAACGTCCAGAAAAGCCAAAGTTTTGTCCACCTCTAGCTCATAGGTAAACTTGATGACACAAGACCAAGTGCGGGTAGTTGGAGACAATACTCGCCCTTTCCCACGCTGACACCCGCATTCTCCAGTCTTCTCGAGACCATGGCCAATGCAACTTGGCCGAAACGTCGAGGTAAATAAAAATAGTTTTTTAGCGCGATTAAGTCCCGAGATATTACCTAAACTATGTGTTCGAATCGCGAAAGTTTAAAAATTACAATAACAAAAATGTATATAATTTTTGACATAAAGTACCTAAAAACACCTTGATAAAATCTCTCATGCACGCAGGTTGTTGACATAATGTAGGTAGTTTATTATTATGTAAGGGTTCTTAGTTCCTTCCCACTTAAGAGCCCACATCAAAAAATCATATGATATACATAATGGAAAATTAAGTAAGGAGGTTGTGTTATAAATTGAAATTAAACCCCTCGTCTTGGTATATATTTTAATAAGACATATTCAAAGAAAGAACTTAACCTTTCTTTGAATATGTAAGATTTAACTAAAGTAAATAAATCATTATCTACTATTTACTCGGCTAATACGTGAGCTTTGTAATTTGGTCTTACATAATATTAATTATTTAATGAAGTAGATACCTACTTGATTTTTCGGTCCATGATTTATGACCAAAAAATTAAGTCGATTTGTACTGATGACGAATTGAAAAAATATAATATATATATATGTTTATATATATATATATATTATATGTATATATCAATGTATCAGTGGACGGAGGAAAAAATGGGACAACTAGACTATCTGAAAGATCTTTGAAACATAATTATTTTTACAAAAGTGTACAAATATTTTATATCTATATATATATATATATATATATGTTTTATTCTATAAATTCCATCATATTATTATATATTATATTATATATTTTTTATAAGTACTAATTTTAATTTAATTAATAATATAGCCAAATTAAGTGAAGTAAGATACAAATTATAAAAAGAAATGTTAAAGATGGTTTAGACGATCTTTAATGTTCGGCAAAGTTATATATATATTATATAAAATTGTAACTCGAATAAAAAAATTAGAATAGGCTTAATGCAGCCAATACATTTTTTCTTTTTCACATGAGCCCCAAAGACGTACTTAGGAAAATTAATGACTTATAATCTCAAGTATTTTAAACTGCAAATAAAATTATAATTCATTTGAGATACCAAAACCCACACGCACGATTAATATGAGAACCTCGTTTGTGTTTCGAAAGACTCACAGGTATAATAAACTCTTAAAAGCATTTACCGGAAGTAATTTATGTTTTCAGAATCTGTACGGAGGTCAATAAACTTTCTATCTAACTATGCGGCCCTGAACGTATGAACCAAGCTGCGTTGCAGAATGCATTATAGTATCAGCAGCTGCATCGTAATTGATTGATTGATACTCGCGGTCAGTCTTTCAATGCTCCCAATACTACATTATCTAACAAATCTGCATTTGCACCGTACATTTATTGGTCGGTCACTGGACCCAAGTTATAAATTATATTATCATTCTGGACATATTATACTTCTATTCAAACCGCCTGGGTGAGTTATTTCAAATGACGTTAATTGATTGAGCGAATCGAGATCCAAGTCAACTCCACCTACCTAAGGGATATGATATACAAAGCGCCCGAGGCGCACGCCCCGGGCCCTACGAATGTAAGATGTATGGCGCGTAAGAGACCTTGATATTCGCTGACACGCCTCTTCCGCCTATCTTTGGAGACTGCTCAAGTGTCGAAAGCATGGAAGTCTACCAACCTCCAAACTGTGCCTAAAAAAGGAAGTCGTGCTGACCCTATAAGGGAGGAGACGCGTCGCGGACCGCACGCCCGTGGCGCGCGGGCTAAGCCAGCCAGCAATATATATTATAAAAAATCGTTAATGAATTTGTATTTTTGATAAAGTGACAAATACGTATAATTTTTATCTAAACGAAAATAATTAAAAAGCATTAAATTGTATAAACAACACAGTAACGCATATCCGTACTGCTTAGGTAATGGCTTTCAGTATCTATGTACAGATATATAATTATATATAGGTCTGCCGATTAATGTGAAATTCGTAACACGAGTGTTTTGACCTCGTTTTACGAATCCTTATCTAAATATTATCAAAGACCACTTCAACCTTTGGTTGGTTAATTGATCATATCCACGAGTTCGAAGCTTCATTAGCTTAACGAGTGTTTAAACAAAAAAATGTTTTGGTGTTATAATTAGAAATTATCGCAGCATGAGACTCTAGCTGTGTCCCGTGGCTTCGCCTACGTTACTAAATAAGTAAAACGTATGTCCTAAATCATATTATTCTGTTACTTTATTTATTTCAAATTTGGTTTCTGCATAGGTACTTGTATCTGTATAATTGATAGTAAGTGACTTAAAAAGCCTTTGCATTATTTTTCCAGACTATCTCTTACTTATTTACTTTCTAAATTACCTACGTTCCGCGGTGAGCAATATTTTTCTCAATTTAAGATGCATTGCATTCGAGAGATTGAGATCAAAACTAAATAAGATAGACCTATGACCTTCATAATCCATTGGTGTCTACCATTAAAAAATCAATTAAATTGTTTAGGTTCTATTCGTATAATGAATGACATTAAGAATAAAAAGTACCTATCTATGTTAGCTGAAGTGCTTGCTGTTTCAATTGGGTTCGTGGTGATTGATGATATTCGTGTTTATACCGTCACTGGCCAAAATACCTCACTTTATGTGATGTTTGAATCGGTCTCATAAGCCTGAGTAAATCGTAAGCACGGACAGATTGTATAAACAGAAGGACAACATTAGTTCTGATTTATATTATGCATTTCCATTAAGTTAACTTGAATAATATGATGACTTGTGTAGTCATCTACTACACAAGTCATCGAACTTAGTATGGGGTAGTAAGTATGAAAGCGTTAACGTTAAAAATACAAACAAAATATGAAGAAGTGTTTATATTGAATAGCCTAATTGAAATAGATTTATATAAGATATTTTTATAAGTATTACTTATTTAAAGTAGGTATCTCGTGAGTTTATAATTAATGAAATGTTTGCTTATCTAGCATTAAAAAAAACTAAATGATCCCACAAATGTCTGGTAACCTTTTTATCTTATAAAATGGCTTTTCAATTATGCAACAGTCTCATTATAGAACGACAATTCGCGTTCTGGCTATCGACCTAAAATACTTTCTGTGTGTATAATTAAAAGTTTGGCTATTGACCAAGTTCTTGTCCACATTACAGATCAATGAGTTTGGAGGTAAATTCGCGCTTACGTTAAGGAATATCTTTACAGTTAACTCTCTTTACAGTTACCAGTTGTAAGTAAAATAGGACTAAAAAGTTATACAACCAGGTCAAGATGAATCAAAAGAAACCAAACTCGATGGATTTATCTTGTTTAGTTCAAAGTTCCTATAGCTTTGTTCCGTCTCTATCATCAGACCAGCTCCATGGTACCATATCATTGCATTGTCATCGGAGATATATGAGTACACCAAATTTGATTGCCACATCGGGAAGTGGGTCTAATTTAGCTTGCAAGATTTGATTACAGACCGAGAGATAACAGGACAGGTTAAACGAAATATTATTTTGTAAATAGAGATAGATTGTATCGTAGTCTGAAAATCGTCTTCATCATCATCATACTCAGCCTATCTCAGTCCACTGCTGGACAAAGGCCACTCCCAAAGCGCGCCACTGAGTCAGCCTTACGTATATCGTCGCTCCATCTAGTCACAGGGCGTCCTCTCCTACGCTTACCGATTCGCGGTCTCCACTCCGCAACTCATTATATTATATGGTGGACTTCTAAACGCTTTTAGACGCGCAAACCTATGTATTAGCCAAAAGAAACGTGTAAAAATTCTCTCTAATATTAAAAATTTGGAAATCCTTACCCTAGTTTGAATTTACATACTTGGTGTATATACATTTGTAGGCAAATACCCTAAATAAAAAATACTATGATAGGATATATGATATAGGGTTCAATCAAACTTATGCTAGTCTATTGATAGTGGTATGTAGGATTATCTACTTTAAAAATATCCCTTGAGGAAACATCAAGGGATGGGAATTTATTATAAGCATTATGGCTTAAAACATAATAACTCGTTGTAAAGTTAACTATTCAAAAGGTTCAGTAATGCGGTTCTAACTATGTTGGAAATTCAACCATCTGGATAACTAATTTCCTTGATGTTTCAACGAAAAGACGGTATTTGTTTTGTTAATCAACGCGTACGGCGTACCGGTAATTACCTTCCGCCCGGAGCTGCTTCGCATCAGCGTCAATCATAATCATAAACTTTATAATAATATTTACATAGTTATGTACATCTGTTATCAAAAAAATCGCTTCACTGAAATGTAGGTATCTTTTATAATATAATATGGTACCATCGACCCAAGCACGAACCAATACGAATGTGGAGCGTCCCCGATAACTATATGGCTCATTTATTAGCCCGGCAAACCATAGTTCTTGTACACTACAAGACCTGTACAAAGCTAGGCCGAATGCTGTTTGAGTCGCCAAGTATTGGGCAAAAATGGTGTAAGTGTTGCCATCGACACGCTAAGAAGAAGATAAGATGGTACATATTATTTTGATGTGTGATATCATTGTTATTTTGATTATTTTGAACAGTGAAACGTCATCCTTATATGGTTGACATACCTCCCGTTCGCTCGAAGCTTTTCGCTTCTACTATTATTATCCGTACTGAGAAGGAGTGTAACTCAATACTCGCGTCTTTATTTCCCGGACGGTATAATCTGGGAGTCTTTAAGTCAAGAATGAATAGGTACCTTTTAGGCAAGCATGCTACATCTTCGGCCGCATCGTCACTTTCCAACAGGTGAGATGGTGGTCAAATACTTGCCTATGGAGCATTAAAACTCCATATTTAAGCGGTAAAGCCTTTTATGGCTTTTTGTACCTTTAAATTAATATTACTATACATTTCTAAATATATTTATCTAAACCTATGGGCGATGCATTCAATACTATAAGTGATTAGTACAAAAACTAAGCCGGGTACTAGGTTTTTCTCTAAAACTTGTATTTTTGTAATCTTTCTATGGCATTCATAATATTTCATTGAAATGCGGGTGTTATAGTCATTCGGAGCTATCATAAAATGAGGATAAAAAATAACAACTCCAATATATGTGTCATATTTTGTCACCTCAATAAAATTAATTGTGACAGGCAACCGATATAACGAGAGCTTTAATTAATTAGTTAATTAAAATAATAATAGAATTAAAATTCAACTAGAGTCTGGAAATTATATTCGCACAGCAACTTCAGATATTAAGATTAATATTGTAGCAGGAATATCTGCTACAATGTTAATCTTACAACAGTATAATTAATCTATACATAAGACTCCCAGTCTTCAAGTCTAGAATTAATAGGTATCTTCTACCTAGAAATTTTCTATTCATTCTTTCATTTCATGCTTACGTAAGCATGCTTCATCTTCGGCCGCATCATCACTTTCCATCAGGTGAGATGGCAGACAAATGATCACCTATCTATCATTAAAAAATATGATATAGAGGACTATAATCTTTTTAATACAATATTAATTTGAATTACTATTCTTTTTGGCAGTACCTACCGCATTTAAAAAAAAAACAGTGTACATGTAATGAGATAATTTGCGGTATATCTAGCTTTTACTGCAAATTATTAGTGCAAGGTTATATATACGTAACTTCCAGGCCAATTTTCTCACTCGTTACCACTGGCAAATTGCCCCATGCTATATTAGTAAAACATTAATGCATTGAAACATTAAATAGATTCTACCAAAATGTGAATACATTTTGATTCATTGACGTGGTCTACTCAAGTGGGTAGTTCGCCGATGTCTTGATAGATAAATTTATAATATGGAATATAATTGTTCTTCCAATCATAGATCTAAATGAAATGTATCAGTATCAAAAACTTTTTGACTGACATATTTTGTAAACTACCTTACAATATGATAACACTCACAAGGTAGGGCTAGTATAGATACACCCTTTTTTATCTCTGAATAGTTGAGCCTCGCGGTTTCGCCCGCTAATGATGATGATGATTTAAGTAGACTATGTCCTAATACAAAGTATAAGCTATCTACATTCCACACATTATTAAAATCGGTTAAAAAGTTACTGAGATACGTGGTAACAAACATTCACACACACACACACACACACCTGATAGTAAGATGTGGTCGAGGATGGTAAAACCACTAGGCTTAGAACGACTGGCTCACAAGAATAGTTGCCGGAACATCGAACGGTGTTTGCGACAGTTAAAAAAAGGATAACAGATAATACATGTCAACGCTTATACTTTTTAAAGTAACTAATAACTTTAAAAAGTATAATATATTTAATTGCCGAACGATACACAACGAACGCAGGTTCAATGCCTAGTAATAGAGAAAGAAAAGACGGAAGGTGCACTTTTTCTTCATTGGGAAATTTATTTGTGCTGCAATGTTTGCGGGTGTGACTATGTAATGTTTTCAGTACATAGTCACACCCGCAAACATTGCAGCACAAATAAATTTCCCAATGAAGAAAAAGTGCACCTTCCGTCTTTTCTTTCTCTATTACTAGGCATTGAACCTGAAACACGCCGCGTAGATAAAGCTTATTTGAAGAGACCAAAGGTTATTTTATTATCGGCCCTCGTGATGACTGCGCGTCTGCTTTCTATACGCAGCAGGTAACGGGTTCGTTTGCCGGAGGGAACAAAAGATTGATCAACGCGGACCGGGTTGAAAAGCGACTGACAGCGAAACTGAGACAATGGTCTCGATTCTGATGTCGCACACTAAATTAAATTTAAACTATTCTTTCTTTTACAAAATAGGAACGTAAGACAGAGATAGCATACATTCTAGTGCTGTCAAGTTAGTCAGAACTTAAATGTCTATGAAAGCTTAGTCGAGTATGTAGTTGGTGTTGTCTAAAACCTTTTCCTTTCTGCTTTTGCTGTTCATATTTTAATTGATAAACTAGCTTGACAGAACTAAAATGTATGCTATCTCTGTCTTGTGTTTCTATTATGTAAGAGACAGGGACAGTTTAAATATAATTTAGTGAGTGTACATCAGAATCGAGGCCAATATTTGAATTCTGGCGTACACTGAAAAAAGTATCTAGTTGCTGTTACAATTGTCTGATTAGCATTCTAGTGCCTTATGTATATGACGACTACAATTATTTAGTAGCAGTTACAATTTTGTTTGGTAATAACTATCTTATTTTGTAAAAGATCGTAGTAACTGTGATTTTGACTTGAAAATACGTTTCTAAAAACTTGAGTAGTCTAGTTGACCCAAATTAATTTCTCCGAGTAGGTTACGCGGCACCGAAGCGACGATCGTGTCTATATGTGATGGAAGACAACATAGAATTTCACTTACCAAAAAAACAGCAACAAAATACGATCGTGTACAGAGTAATGAAAATAGCTCTGACATCGGTCCTGTCGAAGATGTAATAGTCATTGTTGATTTGATCGCTTTCATTGAATGCGGACACGTTTACGGCCTCTTCTGGCGAGGCCGTCTCAGTGTTATTGATGGGCTCCCATATGCTTTGTCTATATTCCGCTGCTATAAATAACCTGATGCCGTGCATATTTATGGACGTTGCGATCATGTTGCATCCTTCATTCTTATAAAGCAGTGGTTGCCCATTTTCTGTAACAATAAAAATAAACAATACTATAATTCTTTATTAAATACAAAATAAAAGTAAAATTGTAAAACTTAACATAAAACAGGCAGTTATAATATGAGGTAGTACAATGGGCGGATAGAAAGATGGATGGCAAGTTGTACTTTAAGTTACTATGTTTATAGCCATAATGGGCTTTAATTATGTATAGGCACGTTCCATACATATTTGACATTGATGAGAGAGATTTCACGTGCTTATTCAATAAAATACTTTACTAAATTAATTTAAAACTTTTAGATGGCAATAAGATTTTAATCTTAAAATAGATTAAAATCTTATTGCCATTTAAAAGTTATATGTGTATTAAGTTAGTTTAAAATAAAATTAATATAACATTTTTATATGACGTGGGCTTTTATTGATAAGCTTACAGTACCGATTATGTAGGTATAATAGCTGTAATAAAAATTTGTCTGAAAAAAATAAAAAAATTGTAAATAAGTATTTCATTAAGCACTAATTTGATTTAAATTTTGTTTTCAACCGACTTCAAAAAAGGAGGTTTTCAATTGGACTGTTTGTTTATTTTTGTATGCTACGCGATAATTCTGCCAATTATGAATCGATTTTGATGATTTTCTATTGCTTGGTAGATTATACTTCAGAGGTGGTCCATATAAAGTTTATCGTAATCGATCAAGCCAAACCAAAATATAAGCGGTGAAGTCGGTTTTTTAAGGTCTGCTTGCGTTTCAATTATATATTACCAGTTATACTTATTTAATGTAAGTTACATCCGTCTGGGCCGAAAATAGGTTTGTTTTCCGTGGTCTAACTGCGTTGTCCAACTGGTAGGACCGGAATATAATTTTACCAAAGGAGATGTTTCAAAATTGAAGGAGCCTGGGCCAGTACCATGTACCGTATACATACATATAGCTATACAATATAGTAACCGTTTTTGAATGTTTATTTTCTTTTATTTCGTTTTAATGTACATTTAAAATATCTTGGTGCATCGATTACAACCAAGGATGTTGTAGCTAAAGTAATAGGATGGATAACTGACAAACTTACAGTGCCGAATATCAAACATGCATGGAATCTTATCACAACTGACTTAGGGCGTATTTACAATGTCAAATAATTTTATCAATTGCATAAAGAACCAATCGTGGTTCCGGTCCCGATGAAATCGGGTGAAAGGTTAGAAAAGACCCCTGTGTCCCTCTCGCACAAGAGCGACTAGTTCTAAAAAAGTTTCCCAGTGGTAGAAATTATAGTCTGTAGTAATAATAAGATCTTATCTGTCGTAATTATTTGATTAATCGAAACCTTAAAGAATATATTTCTAAATGCCCTATCAAACTATTCTCAATTAACCGATTTTTTTCCTAATAGTATTAGGTTTTATGATATTATTTTGATATATGGGTATACAAGACAAGCTACACAACTACATCCGCAATTTATAAAAATATTTTGTAAAAACAAAATAACGTTATCCTACTATCATACTTCCTACCTATATTATCAAGGCAAAAGCTTGTGAGTGTGTTCGTAGTTTGTTTCTTCTTGAAGCTCAATTATGATTATATTAATTAATACGTTTGTGAATATGGAATATGCATACATTTTTATTCGATTGTTTCAGTTTATACATTGCGGAAAGAAAATTTTTCTTCATAACAATACATCTCATATCGATTTAGATAAAAAAAACCTGATTGCATTTTCCAATGCCTATTTATTTAATTAGGTTTTTTTTTATTCAAGTTAGGTAAACTTTTGACCACTATCTCACCTGATGGTAAGCGACGTTGTGGTCGACGAATGGAGCCAGCTTGCCTAGAAGATACCTATTCACTCGCGACTTGAAGACTCCCATACTGTACTCATCAGGAAACACCGACTCAGGTAAGGAGTCCCATTCCTTTGCGGTTTGCACAATGAATGTGGAGGCAAAACGCTTAGTGCGCATTTATGGAATGTCCACCATATAGCGGTGTCGCTTAGCAGTTTGTCTGCTTGTCCGATTATAGAACGGGGATGGGGGAACTAGATCGTGCAGTTCCTTAGCACACTCTCCGAAATGTATCCGATAAAAAACCGAGAGACTGGCTACCATGCGGCGAAGACCCAAGCTCTGAAGCTTTAATTTGAATTAGTCAGCTGCTCGCTACCAATAAGTTTCTTGACCGACTCCCAGCTTTTTTGCAGCTAGTTGGGCTTTTGACTCGATGAAAGTACCAACATTGAGATTTGAAGTTAGAGTCAAATCGAGTAACTCGAGATGGTCAGTTACTGGTAGGGATACATTTCGGAAAGTTGAAGTCAGTTCAAATTGACTCCGTATAACGGAGAAAAAAAGTTTAGCAAATTTAAACACAGCTATTTTGAAAAAACAAATAGAATAAAAGGAAAGTTAAGTCAGTGACCTCAAAAATGTGCATCTTAGTCACGATCAGCTTAGCCAATAGCGAGCGCTTTGCTATTTTGAAATTCCCATCCATCTTAAAACTCATAATACAAAGCAATTAAAGAAGAAAATCATATTATGGGTGTAATTTTATAAAAATAAAGATTTAAAAAAATACTTGACCTGTATGAAAATTGTATGCTTATTTCCTATTGATAATTTATAGCGTTGTTATATTTTTCTTATATAATTATTATAGGCCAAAATGTATGGCATAAGTTTCTTTCTTAAAATGTTGAGTTAGAGTTGGCTTGAAGAATTTAGTAATTTTAAATTTTGCATTGGGTCACACTCTTTGACAACAATTTGTACACAACAATTTATGTCAGTTTGGTGTCATAAAAGTTAGGGTTTACCTTATTTGGAATTTTTATGGATATATTGATGATCTAGCCGTGCCGCCCGTCTGCGTTTGTCGGGTTAAATAGCAGCCTATTTGTTAATCCTAGGCATAAGCTGCGTACATTCGAAATTTATCCAAATACATTCAGCCGTTGCCGCGTGAAGAGAAAATAGACATACTTAAATAATGCCACAATTACACACAAACTTTCGGATGAATAAATTAGTTTGATATAAGTATGTAATAATAATATTTACCAAGATTTTGACATATCAATGTAGTAATAATATCTGTCATCGATTATATTTATTCTAGGATATAAATTTAAACATGGGTAGTAAATGTATCTAGAAGCTTATCACAACAATTTTACAGCACATATCTCGGCCATTTTGCAAAATATCGAACTTGCTTACAAAATATCACGAAAATCGGTTGAGAAATGCGACCTGTACAGGAGAACAACCGGAAATCCGGACCTACGAAAGCAATTTTGCCCAAACTGAAATGAAATCGCTTCGTTCCCGCTTTGCGCTCGTTCGGTCAATTAAACCGAAAGTAACTTAGTCTTTCATAATAGTTAATCGCTGACCCAGCCGGCGGCGGCGTTCGCCTGGGTATAAAATCAAATACATATACGCATAAAATTTTTTTAGTCGGATAAGCGGACGAAGCAGCGGATAGATACTAGTAAATAAATATGTATAATGTTAATTAAATTTAAATGCATTTTGTAACATCAGTGTGGATTTTAATTACGCAAATATGTATATTTTAGTTTATTTTTTTGAATGACATTATAATAAGATTTTTATTAGATATCATATTGTAGCATGATTACACAGTTAAATATCATTCAAGTAGAACATAATTCAAATGGCTCAAAAGGTTATCCTACAAATCTCAAAATCAAGGTTACCCTAAAGAAAAGGGACACAGAGGTTTTTTGTGACCTCTCACTAGGACACAGATTTTCGGCGGAGTCAGCTCTCCTTTTACAAACCGTAGGTTTGTTTCCTATCTCGATGATTACAACACAACACAGTTACAAATGGCGGATTGCGACAATATTGAACTGTCATTTTGACGTGTCTTTACTTGTCAATGATCATTTATTGTAAACAACATACCAATTCTAAAATTATTTGGGCTTCTTTATAATTATAATAGGACTAGGTATAGAATATGTTACTCGATTGATACTCAGAACGGAGTGACATTCAGTATCTTCTTGTCATGACTGCCCCAAAAATAGGGTTAACATATTTAAAAACTCATTAAATAATAATTTGAGGGTACAGCTGTAATCTTCTGCAGATTAATTTATTTGAATTTTTAAGAAAATGCATTATTTTTTCCCTATTTTGCCATGTATGGTACATAGTGCTGGCCCAAAATTAAACATCTCCTTTAATTAAAAGTAGAACACCGTGCGTGGCAATTTATAAATTGACTATACTTTGTTGAACTTATAAGATATTGTACATACGTCTCTACTATTTTAAAGTTGTATTATGCCCGTTTAAATAAATAAACGGGCATACTACAACTTTAAAATAGTTTAGTTTTATCAAAAAACTACTTTTTGTGTTAAAAATCTTATGGAACTACTTAAACCTCTTGGTATATGTCACCGGATAATGGAAAACCAAAGGGATAATGGAAAAGGTTTTTTTTATATGAACATAAGATTATTTCGGCAAATGCCTATTAAAATGAATTTGCTTTAGACAGATGACATAAGACCAACAAACTAACAAATCAGATAGAAATCCTTTGCGTATTTTTCGTAGGTCCAATTCATGTTGAAGCAATTAATTTTGTTAGGATTTAAACGAATGGATGAAGCAAAAAAAGCTTTTTGGGATAATCCAAAGTCCTTAAATCGAATTAGCTGGATGAAAAATTCAAATACCCGTTAAAGTTTTCGTCGACATTATATATTTTTAATACTTTGCAGAGATACGATGGTCCGGTTGTTGGTTAGATTTTTTTTTTTCCTTATAATGATGTACTAATTACGTTTGGAACACCATTGGAATTACGATCTAGCCTTAAGACTAATAGGTAATTTGATTTTGACCTAAACTGCTAAGTAGAGTAGTATATTAAGAATGTGTCCAATAACACTTTTCTTACTGTCTCTATTATCGGGAAGACACTTTGTTCTTGTGTTCTTTGTTAATAGCACTCATTATATTACACTGTCACATCACTACACTAGCTCAAAAGGTTTAGTTCTTTTGAGTCTTCTCACTAAGTGAGGAGAAGTTGTTGGTTAGATAAACACAAATTCTTAGTAGTCTTCATATTTAGTCCATTATAGAGGCCAACCATCCTCTCTACATCTGACTCCAAACTATGTCTTATATAATCTCTCATCTTATATAATTTTAGTTTAGTTTCAGGTAATATAGGCAATTGGCCCGTAGATAGCTCGTTTTATATTATGAACAATCTCTCGTCTGACCAATGTTATATATTAATATTATTACTTTACTACATGCATAAATTACTTGCCGTGTTATTATTATACTCTATACTCGATTGTTTATTGCATCCATAATGAACTAATATCATAATAGGTATTTATCTTAGATCGTTGCGTATACTTACTAAGCAACTATAAACAGCTATACCCTATAGCTTCAACGGTGTTTTAACGCTTTCACTAACAGCCCCACACTAAGTTCGAAGACTTGTATTGTGGATGCCGAAAGCATTCACATCACACATTTTAATACCCACAATCAGAAACACAAATTTTACTTGGAGAGAAAACTAGTGTTTCTACCTGAAACCAAATTCGATACCCGCCGCTTAGAAGGCAGCCAGAGATATAAACATACATGCTTTTACGCTCACACCCCTCATTTACATAATTAAATATAATAGATGTCTCGAGTCTGAAGATGCAGGCCGAGGCCTGTTTGTTTAGTTAAGTTTAAGACTCACTGTTATGGCTTATTCTACGTGTTGGGGCAAAAATCAACTGTGTCATTTATTTGACTTTAATTGTATACCTTCCTGGCAATAAATATTTGTCATATTTTAATACTTACACATCCACTTATCTTGAAAATCTTCTCAAAAACGTAGTTTATGTGTTAATTCAGAGAATAAGCTATGAACATTTTAAATTTCATCCAAATCCGTTCAGACGTAACAGCGTGAAGAGAAAATAAACGTACTATTTAAACACACAAACTTTTGCATTTATAATATTAGTGTGATGCAAGTAGGCGTAACATATACTTATCTATGCTTCTATGCTTTATTAATTACTAATTGTGTGTATGTTATTATTACTGTAGAATACCATCAATAAGTCATTCGGAAAGTTTAACGAAACTTCATCCGTACTACTTAACTAAAAAATATATCTTTAGGAGAGCAAATATAAAATATGTACACATTCGTTTGATTTGTTCACCATGTCTGTGTCACAAACATCGTACAGACAAATTGAAAGATACAACATTTCAGTTGGATACAAAATAGAATTCATAAAATTCGAACGAACGCACCTCATCCAGTATATTCTAAAGTCTGGTTCATATATTTTTACCCGTACTTATCCTCGGTCTAGCAATTAAATTTTAGTTCGAAAGTGCTATCAGTAACTCGAGTATGATAATTTCGTTTGAGGTTTTCAGTGATTGAGGTGATCATATACATAAACGAGTGGTAACATGAGTGTAAAAGACACTCACAGCTCCGCTCTACGTTTGGAAACTTATGGGTGCTGGAAACATTCACACTAGACACACAATCACGCTCAAAATGAAAAACACAGATTTTTCTTGGGGAGAAAACTTGTGGTTCCACTGTAAACAGCGGGTATCGGATTTGCTGCCTTCTAATTGTCTCCATTTCAGGATGGGCAAAAATCCTTTAATATTTCCGGCGGATGTTTGGCTGTTCTCCTCTGTAGGTCGCATTTCTCAACCGATTCTCGTGAAATCTTGTGAGCAAGTTTTAAGTAAACGGAAATATTTATTGATTTAGTTTTTTAACATTTTAAAATAGCAGAGATACTGGGGTTAATTTTAGTATGCAAAGCAAACTCGCGTTGTCTTTAGCTCACGTAGCACGTAGCAAATATTGGGCCTCGTGCTTTGATACCCGGCCTCTGCAGCTCGGTCGCTTTGCTCGCTAGCCAAACCGCTATGTCGGCGTCGTCGCTTTTATTCGACCGTCTTCGTTGAACATTACATCTCGCAATATTAGAACTGCCGGCTGGCTTAGTTGGGTGTGGAAGCTCACCTTACACACATTTGAATATAATATAAATCAGGTAAAAAAATACTAAATCTATTTTATGCTGTTTCACCAACATCTTGAACGCGGCAACGCGCGCCATAGGCAAAATAAATGTTATTTTCCGCCGGAAACAAGGTATATCACAGAGATTATAAGTAGTTTGAATTGTTAGGCACTTAATATACAAAGCGCCCCAGGCGCGCGGTCCGGGCCCTGTGAAGATAAACTGTATGGCGCCTTAAACATCTGCAGTGTCATTCGAACCTTTGAATAAGCAAAGTTCAGCGTGGGACTGCAATGCTGTTGTAAGACTTTAATATCACCAGTAATTACTCTGACAACTTACTCTTCCAGTTAAAACTAGTCCGGTCTAGTTAGCAAATCTGACTTAATCAATGCGTAGATGGCCTCTGATGTATCGTCACTGATTGATTAGGTTAAGCAATACAATACAATATTTGTTTATTGAACACCAATAATATGGTTAAGTAACATGATAATAAAATAAAAACTAAAAATAATAATTGTTGTACAATGGGCGGCCTTATCACATTAACCAATTTCTTACAAGCAACCTTTGGATGGGCAGGATAGTAATAATAGACATATTTTGCGGTCGGTGGTGTTCTCTAATGAATTTCGCTACACTTGCATTATAAATTATTTAAATATTACTTACATACAAATAAAAATAATACATAAATAGTAGAACATGATATACATTTTTATACATTTTCAGTAGGGCCAGCGCTTGGATGGGTGCATCGGAGGAGGCTTCCGTCTACTGGGACCGCAATTAACTAAGACCGCGGTCCCAGTCGCCGGAGCCGAAAAAAAATTTTTTTTTCTTCTGGCGACTGGGACCACTCATAGATAACTTAAAAAAAAACTGTTATTCAAACCAAAATCAATACAGTCAAACGAAAAAATACCTAAATTATTTATATAATTATCATTGACTTGTAAAGTATATTTTAAACAACATTTTTTTAAATATTTTAACACAGTTAAGGCTGATTTTGTGATAATGACTTACTTGGCTGATTTTGTGTGAAGCCATAACGGCCACTTTAAACTAATTGTGATTGACACAATAAAATAATATATGTAGATACTATCTATAGTACCTACATTTATTATTTTATTGTGATTTATGTTATTTTTATTATAATTACGGTAAAGGCTGATTTTGTGAAAAATTATTACTTTTTGATTGTTAATTGTTTGAAAATTTATTTATTATTCTAAGCACGATTTATATGATTTTTTGTTGATTATTTTTAGCATGATTTATTTGTATGTTTTTATTACGAAAGTTTTATATAACAGGACTGTAGCCAAAAGCTGTTTTTTATATCAATAAATGATGTTTTTAAATCAAAAAGGATTTTTCTTCAATTATTACATCAAGTTCTTTATCGTTTGACTGTACATTTTTTTATTTCAGTTATCAGTTATGAGTGGTCCCAGTCGCTGGAAGAAAAATATTTAATTTTTATGGATCCGGCGACTGGGACCGCGGTCCTAGTTAATTGCGGTCCCAGTAGACGGAAGCCTCCATCGGAGTTGTGTAGGTATTATGTGACCTCTTCAAATATATGAGCGTGTAGGGCTTGTGTGGAAAAACTGTACTGCGACTCACGTTTTTTTTATTTATGACTTTTATTTTATGACCCAGAAACCTAGTGTAATATTGTAAGTAAAGGAGTAGGTAAAGTCAATAAATATTTATTGCCAGAAAAAAAGTTTTAACATTTACAAAGTAAACATATATATACAAAAAAAACAACAAAACAGATCTTAAACATACATAATGAAAAATTAAAATGTTTGCTTTCGATTGCATTTGGCAAAAGGAATACCCTCAGCACTGGTGCGCAGACTATGTCACGCAGGGCTGGTTTTCAGTATATATTTTGCTCGAACTCAGTTGTTATTCGAGCATAATGAAAACAAAGAGTGAAGCGCAACACAGCGAATTAATTTTCTATAAACAAGCGTATTGCAATATAATAATAAATAAATGTATTTATTTTTTCTCTCACACAGGTATACTTATCTGCTAGTTAACAATTAAGGTACTTATTACTAAAGCGTAAACCAGTGTTGTGAGAAACTGGTGCCTGATGTAGGTTTAAAAAAAACCTGTATTACATGTCACAAGGTCCCCACCCGCGAATTATACATTTAGTTTGAACCTAGGTACTAAATGTTAAATTATATTATTTAGTTAAATTATATATTAGTTTAGTTAAATTATAATATAATTATATTGTGTCTCACAAGCGTTTAAGCGAACTAGGTGAGCCGAACAGTTTTGTCGCTTAAGCGTTAGTAGCACATTGCTGTTACTAACATTCTAGTGCTATATTATTCGACAACTATAGTTATTTAGTAACAATTACAAAATTATTTGGTAATAACGAGCTTATTTTGGAGAAAGAACGTTGTAACTGTTGTTTTGACTAACAATATGTTTTTGAGAACTTAGTAATCTAGTAGAGTTTAATTTATTTCTGTTTGATGCCTTCAGACGGCCTGAAAAATCTTAGCTCTAGGGCTGCTACTGCCCACAAACAAGCAATGCGTGTCTAAGCCGGTGGTTTGGTTTTCTAGAAGAAAATGGTTTAAACGATAAAACAGCCTTTCATACTTCTGTTATTTTGGTGTTTTAGTTATTAAAGTGCAAATAGAGCTTTTATCTATCTATCTACACATTCAAGCAAACCTCTCTACCCTAGTTCTGACTTACGAGTTTACAAACTCAAATCCATTAAATGGCTTTGAATGTAATCCTTAAACTTATTCAGCAATTTAATTAAACGACATTTAATCAATTAATTGATATGATCTACGTATTTGCTCTAATCAATTAATTTGAATTTTGGGACACATTTCGCGTATTACTTAACGTGGGAGTTATATAATAAACAACAGAACTTTATTTCTGGTGTCGAAGTTCGTGTACCTACCTGTGTGTTACGTATGTGTGTTGAAACAAAAGGGCCACCCTTGAACTTGAAATATTTGAACAGTTAGAAATTAAACAAAATAAAGTTATTCAATTAAAGCAGTGTTCAGGCAAATAAAACTCCTATAGTCGTTTTATATTATTTTAGCCGTGCACCGTGACTTTGCCCGCGTTTATCAATTTAAAAAGTAGCCTATGTCTTAGGTAATCCTAGGTTCATTATGCAAAATGTACGTAGCTTATGCTACGTACATTTAAATTTTATCCAAATCCATTCAGTCGTAACGGAATAAAGAAAAACATATTTGCACACTTGTAGACTTACATTTACACACAACTTTCGCATTTATAATATTAGTCTGAAGAGAATAATTATATTATTCAACGGGCAAATCTACTCGTACTTACTCCATCTTTGTCTGTGTGTTTTACATGCGTATATTATTATGTTATAATCTATATGTTTTCATATAAATCCAAAAATGTGTTGTGAATGACATGAAAGATTTGATGCGTGCATTTTGAGTCCCTCAGTTTTTTACTTAATCGAGTATTTTTAATTGGTTTCCGAATTAGGTAGTACTTTCTTTTATTCATATTTCTAAAGACGTGGAATATTTCCTTTTATTGATCCTTGAAAGGTTAGAATAAGGTATATCTTATAAAATATGTTAAGTAAGCAGTTAGTATAAGCGAATAATTACTTCTAACTTTAAATATTTTTTTGAGTTTGTTATGTTATCATAGTGTACTTAAATTTGTATTTAGGTATGAGGTGATGGAAGCAATAACTAATAATTATGGTGTATTCATAACGAAACTGCAGATCGCAGATTGTATCTGTATAATTTACTACCGACTTCCGTATTTAAATACGAGTATTATCGTCCATTAAATTCACAATAATCTTGTACTATATCTGTTTTATTGGCAATAAATTCAGATTATCTTTTACCTATCCATCGTATTGAATTTCGCATGCATTCATGTTCATTTCACTGATTAGATATATAATGTACGAGTACCATACGTAATTTTAACGTACCGTTTATAGTACAGTATAATGCATAGTATATATGGTCCCGACGCTGCTCAGACCCACTTGACCCATGATTGGTAAGGTAAATCTATCCGAGTAAAATTGTTTGAGGTTTGACTGTAGGTATAGTCAGCTGCATTAGCATGTAACATCTTGAAATTAACAACATAATGAAGGTCGCAGGAAGACGCTGGATGCAGGCCGCTAACAACCGTTCTTTTTGGAAATCTTTGGGGGAGGCCTATATCCAGCAGTGGACTTCTTGTGGCTGAGATGATGATGATGATGATGATCTTGAAATTTTCAAATGTATTTCTAATGCAAGGTTAATTAGATATTGCGTAGGTATAACGTTAGTATCACCAACAAAACATCATAAACAAAACTTGTAACATTAAGGCTTTGGGGAATTTTCGCTAAATCTGCTTGATTTTTCAAATAGGACAATTTTTTTTTAAACATTTATTAAAATTGTTTCTGCTTATTAAATTAGAGGGTTCGATCACTTTTTTGAGAACGAGCTTACAATGTGTACTGGCAGGCCACCTTGGCACCCTTGATCCACATAACTACCAACTCAATATTAGAATAAGTTTCCACTTAAGATTCCTACAATTCAGAGATATTAATTCAGTAATTTCAGAATGTTCTAAGATAGAGTTCGGCGGGAAACTGACACTGAAATATTTTTAGTTGCTTTTATTTCACAAAATCTTTTTGTAAAACTTGATTGGCCATTTGAAGCTTAATTTTTCTTCATGTTCTAAAACAATTTGAAATTATTCTAGCACTAAATTAATGAATAGACTTTGTTGATATTTTTGCTGTTAATTCCTTATTTTCAACCGACTTCTAAATAAGAGGTTCTCAATTCGTCTGTGTTTTTTTTGTATGTTACGCGATATCTCCACCAATTATGAATGATTTTGATGATTTTTTGTCTGTTTGGTTGATTATATTTCAGAGTTGGTCCGATATAAATGTTATCGAAATCGTTCCAGCTAAAACCATAATATAAGCGTTACAGTCGGTTTTTTAAGCTTTGCTTGCATTTTTACAAATTTTTTCCTAAACCACCCCTGTACATTGAGACGAACGAAACAAAAAGAAATGAAATCGTTCGTGTAATTTTCTAGTTTTACGAGGAAAACGTACTTAATTTTTTTTATATTTATATAGGTAGATGTACTTGTAGCTGCACTAAAGTGCGGAGGGTGCCGGCCTGGCGACAGTAGGAAATTGGAAGCAAAACTTTCTGTCATTCCAAAAATCAGTTACAGGACCTCGATTTCATTCGTAATGAGTTTCAAAAGATTGCTGTAGTAAATTAAAATGGTATATCCAAATTTTCTTGAATTTTCAATTTCATTTTCACACGCACTGTGACATATATATCCATATAATGAACTTTGCCGATCGTTATTTTCCAAATCAATAAACATAAACAAACGCTATCACACTCACAGGCCCACACTAAGTTCGATGACTTGTGTCGTGGGTACCGGAAACATTCACATCACACCCACAAACACAACCAGAACCAGAAACACAAATTTTCCAGAAACACAAATTTTGTGTTTCCACCGGGAATCGAATCCGATACCCCTGCTTAGAAGGCGAACGCCACCCAACTAAGCCAATGGGCAGTTCAAACAAATACGAGTATATGAATAAATTGAAAAAAAAAAGCACTTTCTTCAGTATAACCGGATTCCTTCGATATGATGGATAATTGATCGCCCAAACTCCAAGAGTTGATAGGAAAAATGAAAAATCTGGCCTTGTGGTCAATGGAAAGTATTTTACTATCCATTAACGGTCACATGGCAGCATTATATACTTACTTTCCCCAACAGCACTACCACTACACAAAAAAGATATCGTTGCAATTTTGTTTTATGGATATCCAAATGCAGCATCGCTTTCCATCAAGCGAGATTGTGGTCAAATGCTTGCCAATCAAGCATGAAAAAGCGAACTTTTACGAAATTGTAGTGACATCGAAAGTTAAGTAGCTTTTAATTTAGCAATTCGCTCCACGCTAGCCACATGACAGCAGTTGGCGAGCATATGGGTAAAGCTGTAAAAAATTACTTCGTTTTCATAAGGTACCCAAATTGCAGCTATGTTTATCCAACTGGCTCTTGTGACCTCATTTTTAAACAGAATACTCGCTCGGTTTAGGGACATGAAATTGCAATTCCTAGTCCAAAATGAATAATATCTAGGCGGTTTTATTTCGAAATAAGGCGTCCTCGTCCGAAATTATTTCGTCGTAACGCAAAAGTTTTCCAATGTTTGTATGTATGTAGAGATATACTTTGTTACCGGAAATTGGTGAACATTTAGGTGAATATTTCATGTGGAACTGGCCAGAATATTGCGACATGGTGAACTTAAAGCATTATTATTCTATATTATGGTCCTCCTACGGTAGTGGAGCGGTACGGAAGGGGTGTATTCGATATTGGAGCTGTGCAGGCTTTCTAACATTACTTGATGGAATTTGTATGATGATTTAGATATTTAGAGATTTTTGGCGATTGCTCACTGAAAAAAACATTAATCAATACATAACATTTTATATAAACATAATTAGAAGTTCCCCCGAACTGAAACTTCACACTTCCATTTTTCTTAATAGAAAAAACTTTTAAGGGAGATAACTTTATTCTTAATAATAATAATTGTAGTAGTTATACTTCTTTTGTCGCGTCTGGCAAAAATGCTGAGAGTGAATTTTAAGATTCGCGCGTAAACCGTTTCCTAAAAGCGACACGTGATGATGACCATGAATGATCGCCATTAAATTTTCGTGAGAACTGATAACTTTATATAAGGTAGTCATTTAATATATTTTTTTTTCACAAAAAAAGAGTAAACTGGCACACGGGATACAATTTTTAGTATTTTTTTGTATTGTTAGATACGCTATATAACATCTTATGTTCGTACATAATTACTATTACACACGTTCTTTTTATTTTTGTATTTTGTTCGCTAACTTAACTACAGGATAAAATTATTATTATACGTAAGTTTCAGCTTAAATGTGATTTTTTTTTAATACTTCGAAACAAAATAGGTCTAAATCAGTGACTTTGGAGTTAAGGTGAAAAGGGCTTCGTCGCTGAGCCCATCGCCCAAACAGAAACAAAAAACATAACAAACAAAACAAAAACTTCGGTTATTAACTTAACTACAATCAACTCTTATCCAAGCACTTACTCGCTTAACTAATTAATATTTGTGCAAAGATCTATCTTAAAAACGGCTTTACATTTGAAGTTGTTACTTTCGTACAATATAAGTTATATCCTGTACTTAACAGTAAAAATAAACAGTTATTCGCAATTATAAAGTTTTTTTTTCAAAATGTAGGTCTAAGTTCGGGGCGAACTACTGGTTTATTGTTAAAACAATTAATACTTTAAAAGAGTTTTTTTAAATACAATTTTTACCAGTTGTATATAAAAAAAGTTATATAATCAGAGAACTTGTCAAGATGAATCAAACGAGCCCAAACTCGATGGGTTTATCTTGTTTAGTTCAAAAGTTCCTATGGCCATCTTTCGTCTACATTATCAGACCAACTCCATGTTACCATACCGTATTATCATCAAAGATACACAAGTTTTAGAAAATAAAGGTACATAAGTGCACCAAATTTGATTTAAATCCAACGCGACGTCGAGAAGTGGGTCTTATTTAGCTTGCAATATTTGATTACAGAACGACATAGATAACGGAACCGGTGAAACTAAATAAAAGCTTGTAAAAATGCCACTTTTTATCACCGTTAACGTGGACAGAACCGCATGGCTTAGCTAGTATAAAATAATTTAATTTAATACCAGCAGCTTCACGTATACTTCCTGACCCTTGTTAGTATAGAGTGGTTACGAACCCTCCCTCTCGTGTCTCGTTGTCAAATGTCAGCTAGCTAGGCCTTTTACTTTAAATATTATACTATTTCTCTACAAATAAATTGAAATTGTATGTATTATTCAACTTGATTCTCATTTATTTTGATTTGGTATTGACGTCCCACGTATTGTATCTTTTATATGGTTGTGTGCTTTTGTTTATTATTGTAATATGATATCTGATGTGGTCGTAATAAATTATTTATATCTTACAAATACAAATACAATACAAAATATTTATTTCAGTAAACTTAATCTAAGTTACATTTCATGGGTTTGGGACCCTCTTTTAAGTATGGAGATACCTGTGTTAGAAGGTCTCGCTCTTCCGTAGTATACATTGATTGATTAAGTCAAAACACTAGTTCTATAATTGAAAAATTACAAACTTATAATGTCTTTATTCTATCGAATAGAATAATCTTTTATTCCGGCAAGCTTAACTTACATAATTGTCACATGTTACAAGACAATAAAAAGCACTAAACAGTGTAGTCTCAAATATTTGTATCAATGATAAACTGATTGCGAAGAACGTTATTGTTATTGCATAGTTTGCCGGAAAAGGTCTGCAAAGCTCAGCATAAAACTTTTAATAACATCTGCATATTACTAATATAGATTGCAATAAATTGATAATATGATGTAATTTGGAATGTACATAGCTGACACGGCTTGTTCAAAATAATTCAGGGTACATTCATAGCCCTTTGAAAAAAGATGGACGACGACGCTACGGTGACATCATTAGAGCGTCACGGTAATTGCATGTGACGCAGTTTTTCATTTTCAGCAATACAGTGACACTTTTGGAGTATTATCTCATTCTTTAAAGCTCAGATGCCATCAAACGGTAATACAACTGAGTACTACCTTTTTAGCGGACTTCCAGAAAAGGAGGTTCTCAATTTGTGGAATTATGGTTTTTTATTTCTGGCGTAGATGGCGCGTTTGCGTTTTAAGCAACGGGTATCGGTTACAAGTTTTCAAGTAAAAACTGTATTTCTGGTTCTTGGTATGATGGTGTGCGTGATGTGAATGTTTTCGGGACCCATTGCTTAAGTGTGTAACTGCGAGTGTAAAATCGTTTTTGTTTTAATTTGAAAGTTGCATTTGGAAAATATTTCATTATGCTTAACCATAGTCTTGTATACAACCTGGTAGTTAATCGAGCGAAGCGAGATCTTTTAGTTGACTTGAGTGGTTTAGTACTTTGTTCGTCCGTCCGTCGGTCAGAGGCATCTAGCGTCTAAACCAGACAAGCAAACAACTTCGAATTTTCAGGGAATATGTAAAACTATGGCCCAAAGCTTAAAATGGCAATTAAAATTAAATAATATGGAGGCATCCATACACTTAATCCAGGGGCAAAGTTTATTTTTTTATTTACCCATGTGTAGTATCGTTGAAAAGAACTCTGCAAGCAGAGTACGAAATCTACATTGGACAATAACAATTTGGTAGGCCACCAAAGTCACGGTTTTGTTAAGGGGCTCAATTTCCCCAAAATCATCCGAGTTATTCCATGACAAACCTTGTCTCGTGACAATTATTGCTGCAGCGGCAGCAAAATCTACCCTCAGCTAGGTCAAGTCCCTCCCAAACGACAATCCTGAATCCACCACTGCGTCGTTTGGTAGTAGAGGATATTAAAAGGGATTTCATTCTACATTCCATGTTTTTATGATATTATACTCGTAGTTGCTGATAGTATCAACGCTTTACCCCGTTCACACTAATGAGGGACGGCACAAAACGTACTGATCTCGTGTATCCATGTTGTAAATAGGATTTGGCATGAGTTTTTACGACCGGCCGCTTGCCTGACGTCAATATTCATCTACGCTCATTAAAAGTTTTAAGTTGAAGTATAATACAAACATAACAATATTATGACATCACGTCGGATCGTATTTTTATTTATATAGAGCATGGAATCTGAAATCATAACCTTCCATAATTACAAGGCTGTAAATAAATATGTACTTATTAAGTATATCACAGCATTAATTAGGCTCAATAAAAAATTGCATTAAACAAGGAAATGCGTTCCGAGATTAGGTATTCTTGTCTTAATACGTAAAATATCAATAACTATACAAAAAGATACAGGTATTCGACTATAAAAAAAATATCCAAATCTGAATAGCAGCTTCACCGTGAAGAGAGGACAATAATAATGAAATATAATATATAAAATGAATGTATATAGATAAGTATCTAAGTAAGTTGTATTTATGTCTATTAGTATGTATTAATGTATATAGAATAGGTATCTAGGTAAGTTGTATTTATGTCTATTAGTATGTTTTTACACCACCAATCTCATTACATAAAATTATCCCTTTCTCCATCCAAAGGTTGACTGGAAGAGATCGCTTTTGGCGATAAGTCCGCCCATTGTACTTTAGTTTTTTAAGATTACCCCAGTAACTAACTGTATTTGGTGTACAATAAAGAATTGTCAATTCTATTCTATTCTATTATCAAACCCTACTACATACATACACACATTTTGATTTGTAAAAATTAAGTGATGCCACAGATATTTACTAGAACTGTATACGAGCGAAGTGTTTGTCAAACGTTGTTCTCGCCTATTAGCAATCTTTGAAGGAAGCGTATGCTTAGAAACTCTTAGAAGTAGTATATTATATGCGTTAGTAAAAACTTAATGTAGAATAATACAAACAAAACCAATATTGTTTTAAACAAAAAAGTCTGATTAAACAAACCTTTCTGATAAATAAATCAATATTTTGTTATAAATTCAAACGAAATCGATTATTTTTAACAAAAACACCACCAAACTTGATCTTCCTGAAAAGTAAACAATAACAACCGATCGTGATTCTGTTCTACATTATATATTATTATTATCAGTCAGATATCCGTACAGACAAAGACCAGAACCACCTAACATAAGTCTAGAGTTATAATAAAGTGCGAAGATACGAAAAAAGTAAAGTGGTGCAAATACCGCAAAAACCATTCCACTTAACTGTCTTACTGCATCATATTTCACGGTGTTTTCAATAGATAGTGACTGCGCAGAACAACAGGGTATAGATTTATATTAACTGCTACTTAAGTAGTCGATGAAGCGAGAATATGCAGTGTTGCAGATCTTACATAGTCTGCTCGTAAATGTCGTTGGTGGAAATAGGAACAATGATGATATTTTTGTTTAATCTATATTTCAGTTGACTAGAGGGCAATCCACATGACAAGGCACCTAAGGGCATCCCAAATCCCATGTCACTTTAAGTCTTTTGGCTTATGAGATACTAGCCGTGCCCCGCGGCTTCGCCCGCTATTATCAAGTTAAAAAGTAGCCTATGTGTTAATCCTAGGTATAATTATCCGGGTGGTGCTAATCAGGTGACATTTGAGAGGTGGCAGAGCATTTTGTGAGTTGCTCGCCTGGCTTGCTACCAAAGTAGCGTACCACCATCAAGTTGAAAGTCTACCGCCAAGCCAAATACGGTGTTCCGGCAGTTATCCTTGAGAGCCTGCGTATTCCAGGTCTAGTATGTTTACCAGCTTCGATCACATCGTCACTTACCATCAGGTGAGATAGTGGTCCAACACTAGCCTGTCACAAAAAAAAAAAAAAGAAAATCTATGTACATTCAAAATTTCATCCAAATCCGTTCAGCCGTTAAAGCGTGAAGAGGGAACAAACATACTTACACACTTACACACAAACTTTCGGATTTATAATATAAGTAGTAGGATAACTGACAACCGAGACACTAAAAAGAGAACGACATACTGCCTCTTTACCTATATATTATACTAAATAAATAAAAATATCTTTACAGTGCCAACATCGTAAATCACCTATGAAAAATTCCTTTCAGTACCTATCTAAGTAAGTATTGAAAATTATACGAATCTCCGCAGCATTCGCGTCTTTGTAAACACAAATGGACGTTTAAATAACGAACTTTTGATATATTTCAGTAACCCCAAGGGCTCGGTCTTCCTGGAATAATATGTTGGAATAAAGGCGTTTGATCTATGGATCCCAGTTAGGTTCAATGATATTAAAGATATTAGTCACCCAATATCAGTTCCCATTTAAATTATGTTTATTTGTTCAAACAAATTCAATTCATTACACTGCTACATAATATCAAATACGATTAAGTGCTTGTAAATGAGCATTCATTACGAAAACAGGCAGCCTAGAATTCAAGGCAATGGTCTCAAGAGTTTCAGAAACAAAGCCACACGGAGATTGAACATACAATTTAACTTGCAACTTGTTAGTGATAAATTCTCGATGAGAGAAAACTTTTCTATGCTAAATGGAAAAGAGCCTTTGGTAAGCGACACACCTGCTTGTAGTTAACATCTCCTGTGCCAACTGAAACTTTGAATATCTAAGATCCGAAAATTAAAACTATCGTGAGTATATCACATAATTGATGTCGTGTAACGGCTTGAAACACGTCTAAATTTAGACTTACTTTGTAGTTGACTAGTTTCGGACAAATTTGTTGTCCTTCATCAGGATGAGTCAAACACGCGATACGCAGAGGCGAGCGGCTCGAGCCGAGCAGCGCGCCGAGGCTAGTCGACTACAAAGTAAGTCGAAATTTAGACGTGTTTCAAGCCGTACACAACATCAATTATCTAAGATCCGCGTGAGACCGCAATGAGCTCCTCTCTATAAGACTATAAGGTCTTATGTCTCTTATAATGGCAGTTTTGGTTCCCATTTGCGAGACGATTTTTTTTCCCATTTTTTTTTAGATGTTTTTTTAAATTTTTCCTCATTTACCTTTGTACGATTTCTATAACCTCCTTATCTGCGCCTTTGTACGTTTACGTTGTGGCCAATTTGTATTAATTTAAATGAATTTGGTTTATTTGTAAAAATGTAGCTACAGTTTTATTTTATCATTGCTAAGAGCGATCACAAAGGAAATGAAAGAGATTGTTTGTTATGATTGACTTGGGTTATTCAGAATAGATAGGTTTCGGGACAAGATAGTGACGCTTATCTTGCCCTACCTCGGCGCGGAATTGCTTAAGGGGTTTAGTGGGTTCAATCCCCCCGTAAAAAAATATGATTCCGTATTCCGTCTGTTGTAGCATCTATTTGTTTGGCTTGTAACCTTTGAATGATAATAAAACGGTACGACTTTTATAATAAGTGCTATAAGAATCTTTGTCCTGACTTAATGATTCACTGACTGACTGGCTGACTTAGAGACAACGCACAGCCTAAACCGCCGGTCGTAGAGCACATAGATGACATTTGGAGGGTACATTTGTCTTAGTACATAGATGTGTACAGAAAGGTTTTTGGAAATTCTACCTTTAAGAGGGTTAAATGGGGTGACCTTTGTATAAAAGTTCTTTGTTTTTGAACTTTTAGGGATGATGGAAATTGGTATTTTAATAGATAGATCGATAGAAAACTTTTTATTGTACACCAAAAATAAAGGAAAATACTGGAGTGTTTGTTAATAAATGTGTAAATGTGGTATAAGAATAAAATGAGTTTTGTAACTAGCCCGCTGTTTGACTGTTCCCTATCAACAAAATAATCAGTATATATCATTGGCGACGAGGATGGGATATAATTAAAGACCTTAAAACTAACTTAGGCATTGTACTAACAATTAGCGGCAGTTCATTTAATAATAAAAATTAAGTTATCATCATGTTTTTGCCAGGGGTGCATTAAGGTGGTGCAATGGGAGATTAAAGTTCATGTCGAAAGATTTTTATTTATGAAGTCACACTGATGAATATTAAAGAGTAGAAGATATATTTGGATTTAAATTATTAATTTAAAAAAAAACTTATAATATTTTTTGCTAGGGGTTCATTAAGGTCGTGTTATGGGGGATGTAAGTTCATGTAGTAAGTTTTTTGTTTATTTAATTTATATTGAGGAAGACCAACAAATATTACAAATGAAGAACAGCCTGTATAGTAATAAGAGATAAGAAATGAATGTTGCAAACCAGACGGTCCCGAGCGCATTGTTTATGTTTTTTGTGAGGCTGCGGCTGGTGACTTGTTTATGTTGTTTTTAATTACTACCTACGCATGTTTGAGCCAACGACTTTGTACCTAATATTCTTTATTTCTAAGTTGATACGTGTCGAAGTAAACTGAGGAACTCTGCACCTGGATAAACCATTTTAGGTTTTTAGGTGTCACAAATTATGTACTTACCTGTAATACTATTTTGAAATAAATAAATAAATAACAGCTTATAAATCTAATAATTTTCAGGTTAAGCATAATACAATGAGCCAATTAAAGGTACTCACGGTTAGAATAATTATAAACATTACAAATCAAGCTTATGAACAGCTAGGAACACAGTTAAATAAATACATTGTTATTATGTAACTATGTTAAATTATTTATATGGCTATACTTGTCTATATGGCTTAGTTATCGAAAAAGTCACTACTCAACAGTCGTCTAACCGACGCTATACTAGTATGGAATAGATCTAAATCTAGGCGCTTACTAAGTTTATTGAAATTTCTTCTCGCTCGCCATAAATATGAGTTTTGTATGTAATATGAAGTTAAAGTGGTGAAAATTGTATCTGAGCAGTGAAATGAAAAGTAATATTATTAATAATTCATTACAGTAAATTAGAAATAACTATTGTAACGCGTAGTTAGTTATTATTATCACGTATGTTTTTTTGTTGTATGTACGTTTTTTTCTCTTCACGCTGTAACGGATAAACAGATTTGCCTGTAATTTCTAATAGCTTATACTCAGGATAAACACATAGGCTAATTTTTAACTTAATTAACGCGGGCGAAGCCGCAGGACAAGGCTAGCAAGAAAATATCGTAGAAAAACAAATCTGAAAATAGTATAGAAAATATTGACATCTGTAAGGCCAAAATTTTATATTCGGGGGTACTTATTTGATTTCGACCTATTCTTGACCTACTCAGAATCAGACGTAATAAGAAACTGATATAGGTAGGTACTCAGAATCTGATCTTCTGCGAATCTGCTAATAATATTACTATTCGTGGAACTTAGTATATTTGAAAACCTCCAATAACTTGCTAGGATAACAAGTGTACAAGTGCCATTTAACAGTAGTTAAGGCACATCTAAGCATCTTGCAAATTGTTAGAATTCGTTGTTCTAAACAGCTAAAGTTACACACAATACAAATTAGTTTCTAGTCTAAATGCATTAAGAAAGATATGGTAACCGCAGCCTGTCTCAAACGAGTTAATTAATGTTATGCTGTAATCTTAGAGTTACATTGCTGCCACAAAACAACGTAACAAACACTTTTAAACAACATAAAAACATTTGTTTCTCCTATATAATTGTTTTAGGTGGACCTGCAGAAATCGTGGACTTTAAAATATATTTTTGAAGTGAAAACTTTTTTAGCGGCGTTGTGCACAAAATGTTAAACTCGCGTCAAGACACGTGACCTGATCGAAAATTCGTAAGACGGAAAATTCGTTACACGAAGGAGAGGAAGTAATTTCACCCTATCTTTCTACCGCGCGGCGAATATGTATGCCTGATCCTGCTGTTAAAACGTTAATGTTCAAGTTTTCCCTTCTGCCGGCACTCCCGGAGTACAACCCGTTGTTTTCTTTTTAAATAATCTTGTACCAGTTGTTAATAATAAAGGATTTAAAAGTTATATGAACAGAGAACATGTCAATACGAGGTCAAGACGAATTTAACAAGCCCAAACTCGATGGGTTTATCTCGTTTAGTACAGAAGTTCCTAAGG
This sequence comes from Lomographa bimaculata, assembly GCA_948107665.1. NCBI lineage: Eukaryota > Metazoa > Arthropoda > Insecta > Lepidoptera > Geometridae > Lomographa > Lomographa bimaculata. Next base: position 10,950,431 of record OX403587.1, on the reverse strand, counting down.
CCATCTTCCGTCTGCAACATCAGACCAGCTCCATGGTACCATAATATCATTGTATTGTCGACAAAGATACAAAAACTGTACGCCAAATTTGAATCCAATCGGACATCGGATAATAGGTCTAATTTAGCTTGCGAGATTTGATTACAGACCGACAGATCGTTTAGTCGCGGAATGTCCAATTCGCAAAATGTCCAGCGGTCGCGAAACGTCCAATTCGCGGTATGTCAAATTCCTGGAATGTCCAATACGCGGAATATAACGGGACAGGTGAAACTTTTCAAAATCGTTTCACATGGAAAGAAGATATTAATATGTAACACATAAAAAAAGATAAAAAAAAATAGTTTAAAAAACTTAAATAAAATTCAACTAAAAAATAGAAAATAATTTTTAATAAATTTAAATTGAAAATAGTGTAATAAAAATATATTTCATTGTAAAAAAAGCGTGGGGTGCATGGTGTCAATAGTTATAAATAGTTTTCTGACAGATAAAAGTAGAAGAATTATTATTTTAATAATATCTTAAAAAGGACCCCACGCTTTTTTTACAATAAAATATATATATATATATATATATATATATATATATATATAGAAATATACTATTTTCAATTTAAATTTATTAAAATTTATTTAGTATTTTTTAGTTGAATTTTATATAAAGCGTGTTTTTTAGTTTTTATTAACTATTATTTATTTTTAATTTTTTAGTTAAATTTTCTATAAAACCGTATTTTTTAGTATTTTAAAACTATAATTACTTTCACATCAATTCCTGTCTTATTGACTATTGATAAAAATTATATAAATTAGCTAAAATCTTATTTTGCAAATTGAATAATGGAATAATCTTATCAAATTAGTGTATTGTCATCGGTCATCGATAAATCTACAAAGTTTGAATGAAATCTGGCCGTTTAAAGTGGGTCAAAATCGCGTTTAAAGGTGTCAGTTACAAACATACATACAAACAAACATACAAGTGAAGCTAATATAAAGCGTGTAAAAAATACAGTCGACTTGAGTACCTCTTCCTTTTTTGTGAAGTCGGTAGAAAATCGGGCTGTCTTAAAGCTGAGTTCATTTTTTTAAAATGCTTCACACTCACAACCCTATACTAAGTTCGATGACTTGAGTCTTGGGTGCCGGAAACATTTACATCACACACAGAACGAGAAACACATTTTTACTTGGGGAGAAAACTTGTGTTCCCGCCGGGAATCGAACCCGATACCCCTGCTTAGAAGGCTAACGCTCACCCGACTAAGCCAACGGGCAGTTCCATCCGGGCAAAGTTCCGACTTTGCTCCTCCCGACGGGTCAGCTAGAACTAGTACTAACAAAGAATATCTTTTCCCTAGAAACTGTTAAATATGCGTTATAAAATATTTTTTTCCTCCATTAATCAAGATTGTTTATAGAAATAGAAATAGAAATATACTTTATTGCTCAAACTGTGTACATATTGGTCTTAAATTAAAAATGTCTCAACAGCCTGTCCATTTCGGACATGGAATAGCTTACAAAGTAGGTACATAACTTGCACTGTAGTAATTTCACAGTGAACACATTGGTTACAGTATTTGTACAATATTTATTTATATTACAATATATTATTCAATAAAATATTTATTAATGCTATAAAATGCTCTAGCTAAAAACCAATTTTTTAAACAATTTTTGAATGTGTTACCCTCTAACATTTTTATTTCATAAATACTAACATTTGGTTTCATTCATACCCGATTACCTAATGGTGTTAGCTATTTATCATGTTTCTGGCCTGAGTTTAGACGTAAACGTAAAGTATTGTGGAACATTACAGATAAAAATTATATATCAGTGGGTAGAGTATTTCCTGCGAGAAATTATTTTTAAGTCACGCTAATATCATGAATCCGGAAGTCTGCGTGTGCGTCTGTGATCTTAGACCCGAGTTAAGTATACTACGATTGGATGGATTTAGAAATTTGGGAATGTTGGGTATGTCTACAAGATATTCCTCTTTCGTAGCTTATTACGAAACTGAATGACCAAAACGTACCAAACCATATAGACTACGGAACATGACACAGACTTTTTTAACAAACAAACGCATTAACACTCACAGCCCCACACTAAGTTCAAAGACTTGTATCGTGGGTGCCGGAAACATTCACATCACACACACATTACACCCAGAACCAGAAGCACAAATATCCCTTGGGAAGGAATTTGTGCTTCTGCCGGGAATTTAACCCAGGACCCACGGCGCAGAGGGCGGACACCTGTCCACTGCGTCAACTGGGTCGTCGTTTATCAAACCAATATTATAAATCCGAAAGTTTGTTTATAAGTATGTTTGTTTTCTCTTCACGCTGTAACGGCTAAACGGATTAGAATGAAATTTAAATGTACATAGCTTATACCTAGGATTAACATATAGGCCATTTTTTTATGTGATAAACGCGGGTGAAACATTGGGCCACGGCTAATTTTATATAATAATAAGACCCTTTTTAACGGAGGAAATACGTTCCGACTTTATTGTTATGCAAACAATAATAAGAAGCATAGGGACTACATAATTATAGTAGTTTGCGACCCCATTAACGTAAAATTTGTTTAACCCCCCCTCCCTCTCCCACAAAGCTTCTACTAAATAAGTTCACATGTTCACTTCAAATATTATATACTAATATTATAAATTCGAAACTCTTTCCATGAGTAACTCTAAACTAATTTGTGTATAATTTTATATGTACAAAATTACACCTAGGTTTAACACAAATTTTTATCCATCATCATCATTGTCACCCAGTACGGACTAACATCCTGGCATCAAATAGTATGAGTGCCTATTACTATATAGGACAGACGAACAGACGAACGGATTATACACTTAGTCCATCTGTCCGTTTGAATCGCCAATAACCAACTGAGACACATTGTTTGGCTTGATCAATCATCGAATAGCAGTAGGGGCTCGCGTCATCGTCGTACCAACCTAAACTATGGATACCGGTATAGTAGGTAAAACGGCATTGACATTATACCAGTAGGTACGGTACGAGGATAACGTCAATGCTGTTTAGAGACCCCGAGGGGTTTTGCCGCGAAAGTGAAAAAATGGCGTTGTTGATTTTGTATACATTTCCAAAACCTGTGATTCTTCAAGTGTAAATGTCTAATAATGGTGGATTATTAACCGTTAATACTAAGTAAACGTGCATAAGTGTAGGCAAATAACACAAAATTGAAAAACCGTGATTTTCGCCTTCGTTACAAATCTCCAATAGAAGTTCTAGTAAAGTTTCTACACTTTACTACGGCATGACTTAACTATGACTGGACCTTGAATTTTTACTTGACTTTGACTTGTAACTAGGACTTTTAATATGAAATCGATTGAAATATATTATTACATGACACTGGCTAAATGCAAAAGATTGTGAAGCCAAAATTAATTTAAAAAAAGAAACCCCAAGATTCACAGCGCTTTCGCACCGTAGATATAGATTTTACACATAAGCATAGTACCAGACAAATGTCATATTATTATGCCGTTTTCTGCCCTATCTGGACCTGGCAGATAGTTATGCAGCTCCGGCGCAAAATCGATATTCGACGATTTTCATAGGCCTCCGATAACAAATCTTGGTACTTGATCAAAGGCAGCAATGCGATTCGAGTTTTATTTGCACTTGACTCTTGATAAGATATCAACGATTTGTACGTATGTGCATTTAATCTGTGGTAAGTAATAAATATATATTGTTCAAGTTAGGTATTTCATATAAAAAATCAAAGAATCATAAATTTAGAAAAATAATACAAAATTAAAAACGTCATTTTTTCACTTTCGCGCCGAACCTCGACGTTGTAATTTTATATTTCAAATTTGGCTTTAGCCCGTGTCAAGTTATAAAATGTTTAAAATATAATTTTACGTAATTCGTTAAAGAAGTCGTAGTCACAAGTTAACGTCAAGCAATAAAGTCAAAGTCCAGTCATAGTCAAGTGGCCTAGCAAAGTGGTACAAACTATTAAAACTTCTATTGGAGATCTGGAGCGAAAATTTTTCACGAACTATTGATGGTTAAACAACCATTATAATTTATAACACATTAACACACGAAGAATCACAAGTTTTTAAAAATCAACAACAATATTTTTTTCACTTTCGCGCCAAAACTCCGATTTGTATTTAATTGAGGCGATCTTATCTCCATATCTATGGATTTTCCTATTGGTGACGTAATATGGCTTCACACGATTTGTGCATTTATACCGCACCGCTTGCGTGTCGAGCGGTTCTAAAGTTTTAATGAGTCTAATGATTGCCTACACACTAAACTGAAGAGTGTAGGCTGGTATGGCTCTGCCGCCGTACAATCTATTAGAGCCTAACGATGGTAAGACGGTAAACCCTAGATCAAAGACAGGCAGCAACAATTACGCACTGCCAATTAAACTGCCTACTGCCTAACATATTGTAATTATCGTATATGCTACTTGTACCATTATTATATCTGCGCTTGAGCTTGAAGCGACTTAATTAGATACAATGGGGCTTCCCCCATTCTATCTTATTAAGTCGCTTCAATTTGTGGAACAAATTCTTCAGTTTGTTCCAGAAATTACAAGCGTAGGTACCAAATAACTTTATATTCTAGAATTTAGACTAACAATTACTAATTTAATATTAATTACCGACTTCAAAAAAGGAGGAGGTACAAGGACGAGGTATGCATTATTTTTTTTGTATGTTCACCGATTTCTCCCCCATTTGTGGACCGATTCTCAAAATTCTTTTTTTGTTTGGTAGATTATACTTTAGAGGTGGTCCCATATAAATTCATCGAAATCGATCGAGCCAAAACCAAAATATAAGCGGTGAAGTCGGTTTTTTAAGCTTTGCTTATGTTTAAATTATAACTTACAAACTTGCAAAGCCACGCAAAGAAAAAACTTTTTATCTCTTCATTTACGGACATGGTCGCCTAGTACTTTGTTATAATATTGAATTGCCCGCTAGCTAAGTTGAGTGCACGTTCGCCTTTTAAGCAGCGGATTATCGGATTCGATTCAAGGGAAACACAAGTTTTCTCCCCAAGGGAAATTTGTGTTTCTGTTTACGGGTCTGATAGTGCGAATATTTCTGGCACCCACGCTACAAGTGTCGTAATTAGTGTGGGGCTGTGAGTATGAAAGCGTTTATCATTATATATATATATATATATCTAATATATAAAATTCTCGTGTCGCGGTGTTTGTTACCAAACTCCTCCGAACCGATTTTTATGAAATTTTGTGTGCATATTGGGTATAGGTCTGAGAATCGGTCAACATCTATTTTTCATACCCCTTAAGGGTTACCCCTTTTAAGGGTGGTCCAACCCAAAATTTTTATTTTTATTTTTTTGACATTTTTTTTTGTTTTTATGAATATATATATATATATATATATATATATATATATCATAAAAACAAAATTGTTTATATATATATATATATATAAACAAATTTATTAACAATCAATTACGATTGTATTACCATACAATGTACTAGGCAACATAATCGTGAAAGAGGTATAAAATGTTTTTTTTTTATTACAACCCATACCATATGGTATAAGTATAATAAACGGAAAAGTTTAAATTTTGAATATGTAGATTGAAGACAGCATCTATCACAAACAAAATAGGCATGTGCCGAGTGACGCATGTCATGTTATTTATCAGTTAATCTTGATAATCAAAGCTGTTTCGTAAGATTTTGTAAACAATCTGGGTTGAAAAATATTGCGAAGATGTTTTCCACACTTTTCCTGCTGTTTACGTTCTACTCTTAAATTATATTCATATACCAGAGTAAAATTTTCATGCATACATCATAATAATCTCCATCTTATTGTTCTAGCTAAAAGCGGTGTCGGCACGCATAATCTCTGTTTGGATTACGAATTGCCGAATTAAAATAAAAGCTGCTACAATATGACATAGGTAGGTACCTACCTAACTTGTAAACAGCGGAAGTGAATAAATGACGATGTTCTGACTTTTGTTAAAACTTTCCAGTCTTAGTTGGTTAGTAGTAGAGTTCTGAATTGGTAATAATGGTGGATTATTGACATATAAACGTGCATAAATATTTGTAGGCAATCACACATAATTTTTAAACTTCGCGATTCGAACACATAGTTTAGGTAATATCTCGGGACTTAATCCCGCTAAAAAACTATTTTTATTTACCTTGACGTTTCGGCCAAGTTGCATTGGCCATGGTCTCGAGAAGACTCAAGACTAAATAAAAATAGTTTTTTAGCGCGATTAAGTCCCGAGATATTACCAAAACTAAATCACACATAATTTGAAAAACGTGATTTTTGCTTTCGCTCCAAAATCCAAAAGCAGTTTTAGTAAAGTTTCTTCAACTTTATTGAGACATCATTTGACTATGACTGGACCTTGACTCCTACGTGATTTGACTGAGACTTGTGATAACTTCTCTTATGAAATATGTACCTACAAAACAATTGATATATTTCATCACTTGACACTGGATAAATGCACAAGATTGCGAAGCCAAAATTAAAAGAAAAAATAAACTTTAATACTTAGCAATGTGTAAATTTAATACGAGTATATAACTGTTTACTATCCCCCTATTAGAAGTTTAACTGTTGAATGATAAAGATAAAGGTTTTATTTGTACACCATGATAAAGCACTTACAAAATAAACCTTAATAAACACGTGGGAGCACAAAGGACGGACTTATAGCTCAAAGCTATTTATTCCAGACAACCAAAGGGAGACGATAAAAATATTACTTAATGTACCTACAATAACATACATGAATACCTAATAATATATTATAAACAAACATAAACTTTTACGTTTTAATAGCTATCTACGGACCAATTGCCTTTATTTCCTAAATCTAAACTAAAATTATGTACATCTATACAGCAAAGGCCCAAGTCATCGAGCTCAACATCTCGGTCACCGATTAAGTCTCAGGTATTCTACTGTTTTTCCCCCATACCCGATTTACCTTCTAACTACAAGACAAACGTCACCATATGGTTGACACACCTCCAGTTCGCTCGAAGCGTTTCTCTTCTACGACATAATAAATCATCCGTACTGCGAAGGAATGGAAATCATTGCCCTCATTTTTGTTCCCCGAACGGTATAATCTGGTACTTAGTCTTCAAATCAAGAGTCAATAGGTATCTTCTAGGCAAGCACGCTATACTTTCGGCCGTATCATCCCTTTCCATCAAGTGAGATTGTGACAAATGCATGCCTATAAAAATATATAAACTTGACAAAAGCACACACGAAGTGCACACTTTGTCACAATCGTTTGACTCTCCACAGTATTCCAATTAATTCCCACAGAGATATTAATTTAATTCAGTGGTTGGTTACCAAATATTACGACGTCTGCGGGAAACTGATGGTGAAATACTCGTAATAGCATTTTTTTAATGACGTAACAATTACGATTGGTACATCATTGTAATTACGATCTAGACTTACGACTAAATGATCGAGCGAAACGAGATCTCTAGGTTAAGTCTAACGGATAAAGTGCTAAACGACCCAAGTGGTCGTTTAGCACTTTGTCCGTCCGTCCGTCTGTCAGAGGCATCTAGCAGCTTAGCCATATAAGCAAAAGATTTCGAATTTACACATGTGAAACTACGGCCCAAAGCTAGAAATGACATTTAAAATTATATAAATGAAAATATTAAGGGGGCTTCCCATACAATAAGTGGAGAGCAAAATATATTTTTTTTTTATCTATCCTTGTAGTACGAAAACGTTTTTAAAAAAAATATGTTAGAACATAATGATTTGGTAAGCCACCAAAGTCACTGTTTTTAGATCAATTTTGTCCCGGGGCCTATCTCAAAAACGGCTTAACACTGAACGCTGAAACTTAGATACGAATAATATCCGTTATATCTTGTACTTGCACAACAAATACAGAAGTCAAATAATTATTATATAGAAAAAAGTTATAAGCAAATAAACTCAAAGGTTTTCTCTATGAGGCAAAATGTAGGTGCGAGATCTCAGTTGGGCGCGAACGACTAGTACGAGTAAGTTATTTAATTTTGACCTAAACTGATAACTGGAGTAGTAAACTAAGAATGTGTCCAAAAACACTTTTCTTACTGTCTCCTTTAAAGGGGAGACACTTTGTTCTTGTGTTCTTTGTTAATAGCACTCACTATAATAAACTATCACATCACAACTCAAAATGTTTAGTTCTCTGAAGTCGTCTCACTAAGTCTGTGTTGTCGAGAAGCTGGATTGCCTCAGATTCAGATTCAGATTCTTTATTCACCTTAATAATAACAGTGATCGTTATTCTAGGCATGTCACATTACAATTTAATGATTCGTTAATAACAATTGATACTATGATAAAGAATGTGTCAGACATCAGATAATAAAATAAAAATATATAATTATAAGCATTAACCTCAACGTTCACATGGTGATGAAGCTCGTAATAGCTGATATTACCAATGCCGCCAGCATGATGGGAACTCGATGTCTTGTAGGTGACTTAGTTCTTAGCTGTATATAGTTTTAGTTTACTTTTAGGAAATATAGGCCATTGGCCCGTATATATAGTTTATAATTAAGTCCTACGACTGATATAAATATTACATTCATGTAAAGACACACGATAGGAGTGAAACTTATTTATTACAGGAAAAACATTTTAATTATTCATAACAGTGTTTACCCCCACCACTTTTTGTCACACAAAAAGGTTGCAGATCAGAATTTCAAAGCCCTCCCAAAAGAAGTTTCAACACAGCATCGCGCTAAAAAATATAAATGAGTCCTACATCGAGGGATGTATGTAATTATTACATCGCAACACAGATTACGTTCAATTAATTACCATAACTATAGCGTGAAACATTGTGATTTACTAGTATAATAACCGCTAAGTTCTACGATAACGGCTCCAGCGAGGTGGAATCCATCGTCAGACGCTTGTCAGCAAGCGTCACTGTCTCTCAAACTCGTCAAACAAACCAAATTAATGAGGAAATTCGAGAAATTTATAAGAAGTTATTAACTTTCCACTATGAATTTCATCTGGATCCATTATAAGAACAGTTCGATGGTACCAAATGATCGGTTTCTCATCCGATTTAATACACTCACAAAATTAGCAAAGTTACAAATCGATACGACAATAATAATTATAAGTAGGTACAATATTCTAGGTAAAAAATATCCAGATTTATTTATTACTAGCCGTGCCCCGCGGCTTCGCCCGCTATTATCAAGTTAAAAAGTTGCCTATGTGTTAATCCTAGGTATAATCTATGTACATTCCAAATTTCATTCAAATCCGTTCAGCCGTTAAAGCGTGAAGAGGGAACAAACATACTTACACACTTACAAACAAACTTTTGGATTTATAATATTAGTAGGATACGAAGTATACATACATTTAGTCGTTAGTTGGTAACATACCTATACAAGTTTAGTAGTTAGTAATATAGTGTAGATGTAAAAAGGTGTAGTACCTACTGTATATAACAAAAGATAAGTATATCACAATAGTTAATCATTACCTTCAACAGAAAAATGTTTACAAAAGTTTTCTTCAAAATGAATGAAATAACGCTTTTCTTATGGGATATAGGTATATAATTAGTATAAACTTAGTTAACATCAGGCGGCACGAAGCCTAATTTGGGTTTATAAATGAAATGGAATTCGATGTTGTCGTGACAGGAAACTCGATTATGCTGAGATAAGCATCGGCTACGTAAAGCAAGCAAGGAATACAAGAAGAAATAGTGATATGGAAAACCTGATGAAAATATTTCTATTTTGTATAGAAAGACAATATTTGGAATTTTAGTCTCGGATCTACAAACTACCAAAAATGTATTGCAAATTTGTTAATAACGCCCGTATCTACAAAAGAAATTTGGTATGCTTGATTTTGATATACTGGGCAGCTATCCTTGATAGCCTTCTAAGCCGAGAAGCTTACCATCATAACGTACCAATAGGTGAGATAGTGTGGTCGTGGATAATGTTATCAAAGCACACATTACAATTAGGAGCATAAGTAAAAATTCAAAAAAATATATTTTCGCAGTTTACGAGCATTCAAATATCAATCTGACTACTATCTACGGGCCTATATTTCAATCACCTATATTTCCTAAAACTATACACATATATACAGCAAAGACACTTTGGTGGTAAGTAAGTGGAGAGTGGTTAAACGGAAAACTAGAATGGCTAGAATAGCAGACACGAAACATAATTGAGTGCATTATAGTGCTAATTGGCCAGTCAAATGTTCATTCCTGGGTAGGTAGCCAAGCGAGAATAAGAAAATGTCTGTTACAAAACTAAATACTATGAATTTTATGACGATATTGCCTTTGCTGGCAGTTCAAGTAGCCTCAACATGCATAATGGAAATTGTTACCTTTGCTCGTAATATATACGTCCTGCATTCACTCACAATTGAGTGAACAAAGCGAGGCCTCTAAGTCACTTTATCCGTCCTTTCGTGCGTCCGTCTGCAGAATTATTTTTTATATTTAGTCTGCCCATATATCATTTGAGGTTTCAAACAAGAATGCAAACCATTAAAACAAACTGTGTTCCTAAGTAACAATTTGGTGGAATAGCAAAGTCACTATATTTAAACTTATCTCGGGGACTATCCTAAAAAGGGCTTTTATGTCGAAAGTTAAATATGTTTTATATCCTTCTCACAACAAAAACTAAAAATAAACAATAGTTATTAGAAAATATGTAATAAGAACAGGTGTTAAAGATATCATTACAGATAATGTTGACTCGTGCAAGCGTTTCTTTTACATTCAATGAGACGAATAATCAAAACATATTGCAAATGTTTTGACAGGCTTTAGTTGTAGTGAGGGGTCGGGGCGAACTACTTATTAATTTAATTTTAACCTACTTATAAAACACTTAAAAAATAGCATCGTAGAGATAGAATAAAAAACTTTATACCCTACGAGTGGATTATTTATCGTAGACTGCATTAGTATCATACATATTTATGAAGACAAGGCACAACTTTACTGCTTTCAAGCTGCTTTCAAGTTGTTTTTATATAGTGAGTTTTGACGCGATAAACTTTCCTTTTAAAATCCGCTTTACTTCATGCAGGTATTCCTGATTCTTCCACTACGACTTATTTAGATGCTTTTATGTCAAAAAATAAATATTCGATTCCTTAAGTTTTGGATTAGCAAATATGGCATGCAATTACTAAAACATTTAAAGTTTTATGTTATTTTCTTGGAGGATTCGTGTCTAGTAAATGAATTCCAGTTGTCAAATTGAGCGTAGGTATTATAATGAATTTTAGCAAAAGACAACATTGTATTTGTTTTTTTGTAAGGATAGCACGACATCTAATATCTCTAAACGAGCAATTCTTGTATATATTTATATGTGTGTGTAATCAGGATCTCGGAAACGGCTCCAACGATTATCATTAAAGTTATAGATTAGGGGTTTTTCGGCCCAAGGAATCGATTTATCAACGTTCCAGGTCCGAGAAATGCTCGGTTCCCAAACTGAATTTGAAAAACCGGGTTTAAGAAACTATCAGCGCCATCTATTACTCCATGACCGATGTTAAAAACTGTTTCTACTCGACGCTAGATGGAGCTTTCTGAGGCTACAAATTCAAACACATTCTACCAAAAACAAAAAACCGAGCAAAGCTCGGTCATCCGGATATATTTACGTTTATACATACAACTCGTAATATATTCGTAGTAGGTACGGTCAGATTGTTTAATTACTACAGCAAGAAAAACATTTAGCTCAAAACGAATATATAAGTTTAAATAGTAATAGTACATATTAATTATCGTGAGATCTATACGGAAAAGTAAGCTTACACTTAAAATTATCAACTATGGTATATACCAAAAGGTATATATAAAAAGAAAAATACGCTTGTTTTCGATAATACTGCAGCATCTCTTTAAGAGACAGTATTCTACATATTCTTGGATACACTCTAGCCTTGGATAAATGCTTACCACTCATGTGTGATGATGCTTACACCAATCATATCATCACTTGCCAGTTTCACAGACAATACACAGAAAATACAATAATACTGATGTTAAAAGTATATAATCACACATAAATAATCACACAGGAATGTAGCTACTTTCATAACGTGCATTCGATAGCGTTTTGTATACCCATTACATGTCTTTCGCAGTAAAAACGAGAAATTAAAAAACATCGGAACAGAAACAACAGCAAACTGTAATGTGAAACAAAAATAACTCGTCGTTATGAGTTTACGAACCATTAATTTGAATTGTGCACTGTTACGCAACGACGTGGAAGATGATTTTTTGCTAAATGCTTTTAGGCGCGACCTTCGTACGGAGCGCGGCGCTGTCTTTACCAGCAAACAGAAACTTTTGAAGTATTATGTACTAAGTGAAAAAAAAAACTTAGTGGGAAGGGGATTATGGCCTACGGCAACAAGAAATAATTACATTGTGATTTTTTTTAGGCTTCGGCTTCCGACCTCAAAAGGAAAAACGGAACCCTTATAGGATCACTTTGTTGTCCGTCTATCTGTCTGTCAAGACCCTTTTTATCAGGAACACGTGGAGGTATCAAGCTGAAATTCATATCAAATACTCAGGGCTACTGTCCCTTGGAGCTGTGAAAAAAATCAAACTTCTAAGCCAACGCAATCAAAAGATACAGCCCTTTATGCTGTAAATTATCGACACTAGCAAGGGAATCAAAACCTACAGGGTACTTCCCGTGAACTCAGAATCTTGAAATTTGGTACGAAGCAACGTCTTATAGCACAAATGACAGAACAATTTCGAAAATCTTAAATTTTTAGTTACATCATATAAACATTTTATTTAGCAATAAAAATACCATCACTTTTACTTATATACCTACAGGTTTGTACAGAACCCTCGGTGTGCGAGTCCGACTCGCACTTGGCCGGTTTTTTTTATTTTTTACTAGATATGCAAAATTTTGACCGCCATCTCATCTGATGGTAAGCGACAATGTGGTCGACGATAGAGCAAGCTTGTCTAGAAGATACTTATGCACACGCAACTTGAAGACTCTCATATTATTAGGAAATAGGTAAGGAGTTCAATTTCTTTGCGGTTCGAACGATGAATGTGGAAGCAAAACGCTTCGGGCACATTTGTGGAATATCTACCGAATAGCGGTGGAGCTTAGCAGTTTGTCTGCTTGTCCGATGATAGAATGGGGATGGGGGAAATGGATCGTGCACACTCTACTTTGGCACACTCTCCGAAATGTATCCGATAAAAAACTGAGAGACTAGTTAAGTTGTTAAAGTAATGACAGTACCTATTTCAGTCATTTCTCGATCGGAAGATCTAGTCTGATCTTTGCCGCGAATTAAATTTTTTTACATGGCATACAATATTGCGTATGAAAACTATGAATATTGCTTGTGTAGGGCTGCAACATATATAGGTAGATATACACAAAGTTTTTGAGTTGGAACAGATTGGAATTGTACAAAATATTTGAATATATTGGTTTAATTTATATAGCATTAGCCATGCTAGGCAGAACTATAGTGATAAATTTAGAAAGGAAAAAAATTTTTCCTTTCTAAATTTATCACTATTTGGATATAATTCGTTATTTTTTATTTTATTTATTTCAAAAAAGTATTAAAAGTAAGTACATAATTTGTGACACCTAAAAACCTAAAATGGTTTATCCAGGTGCAGAGCTCCTCAGTTTACTTCGACACGTATCAACTTAGAAATAAAGAACATTAGGTACAAAGTCGTTAGCTTAAACATGCGTAGGTAGTAATTAAAAACAGCATAAACAAGTCACCAGCCGCAGCCTAACAAAAAAACATAAACAATGCGCTCGGGACCGTCTGGTTTGCAACATTCATTTCTTATCTCTTATTACTATACAGGCTGTTGTTCATTTGTAATGTTTAGAATTATTTTAAAGTAGGTTATTGTCATATTCGAGGTTAAACTAAATTAAGTTATGATATGTAATATGTTTTTTCAGAATTCTCTTATAATTGGAGTTAGTTATATCCATAGTTATAACTATAGTACCTATGTATGTGACGTATAAACACGTTATAGAAAATTGAAGCGCAAACAAAGCTTGAAAGACAGACTTCACCGCTTATATGCCCCTAGCAAAACGGAAGCATTGTTTTTATGCTAAGTACTACTTTTAAGTACCAAACGTTCGTACAAAATTTTAAATTGCTTCTAAATTTCGCGTTTGGCCAGCTATTTACAAGCTGCAAAGGTAATACAAATTCTTTTACTAACAATCTTCGAACATTTTTAATGAGCAAACGAAGTCAAAAGAAACCACAACGCAAATTTACTTCCATACTAGCCGTGCGCCGCGGCTTTGCCCGCTATTATCGAGCTAAAAAGTAGCCTATGTGCTTATCCTAGGTATAATCTATTTATATTCAAAATTTCATCCATGACCGTTCAGCCGTTAAAGCGTGAAGAGGAAACAAACATACATACACACAAACTTTCGGATTTATAATACTAGTAGGATACTCCAAGTTTTCATCAAAATGTACTAGGAGATAAGGAATCGGTAGTAGGTTGAATAATGAAAATTACACACTATAAACCTTACGCTTATAATATTATTCATCATAAATAATTTAACTCGGGTTAAGTTGTTGATAATGTATTAAGCAAACATTAATACTAAAGAGGTAATATATTAGGATATGTAAGGCCTCTTAGTTTAATTAATTACTTCAGCTTTACCTCCACTTTCTATTAATTTATTTGAAACCGTTTGAATTAGACGCCCTCGTTCTTCTTTATGGCAAATAAGAGCCGTGCCTCTAATAAGGTCTAAAATATAATGTTTGGGGCAATCAGGAACTGGCTGGATAACTAACCAATTCCTTTGAGTAATCTGACTAAATGATGACGTTACATCATCGCGATTTGTTTTTTTTTCTATGTTATAATATTTTAAAGAACTTAAGCGCGATGGTGCCCATAACATTAAATTGGCGATATTGTCAGTCAATCAACGATCATATACTTGCGGTGTAACTAGGCTCTACTAGCAATTTAACGACAAATCAGTACGTACCTAATTTTCAACGTTCTTTTTTCTCCACAAACGAGTAGATACCAGTACCCGTTCAACCTCCATACGTTGTGAAAAGTCAGAAGCGATCTACTAGCAATACCAGCTTTCCTTCAATCAAACGGTCTATAAACGGAATGCTTTAGAAATGGGTCCCTTTTATGCAAATGAAAGGTTTCATTCGTATAAATGGTACCCGACATTCATAGTAGATCGATAGATAACTAAGTCGAATCTAAAACTTTAAAGATGCTATTTACTATTTCATATTCATGTTTCTAAGCTTAATACAAATTATGTTATCTGTGCATTTATTAGATTTAATTTAAAATATAAAAAGTAGTGTAACAATACTTTTTTTATTGCAAATTAAGCCTAACAAAAAGAAAATTAATAAAAAAATATATCTTTATTGGTGATAAGAAATTACAAGTTAATCAAAATAAATAATTATAAAAGAAAATTGTTTGCATAGTAAGTAAATAAGAATAACAATATAATAAGAATTATGTCAAATAATAATAATGGTCTTGTAAATATATTTGAATGCTAAATTATTCACTATTCAACCGACTTCAAATAATTTCCGATTTCAAATAAACGCAAGCATTTACCATTGTTATACATATATATTATAAATACGCATTATTGACTATAACTCAAAAACTAGAGATTTTGAGTGTAATGCGTGTTTAATACATTAAATCTGATAAAGGTTCCGAAGATAAAGCGGTGAAGTTGGTTTTTTAAGCTTTGCTTGCGTTTAATTATTTACTTAATTAACGCAGGTGAAGCCGCGGGGCACGACTAGTTACAATATATGAGAAAGTCTTGCGTTAAATACTTAATATACATTTGGAGATTAAAGTTTACTTTTAAACAATGTAAAGTTATAAATAGATCACCTTTGGCACTGAGTTCCAGTTGTAACACACATTCATGACTTCGCGAGGATTGAATAAAAATACTAAATATATAAACTATCAAAGAATATTACAATTATATTCACAAAGTACTGATATATATGTATAATACGATCAACTATGTCTTCCTGTAATTATCTGACTTAAAATCTATTAATAAGAAATGATCAACATAGAATAAGTATACTTGTTCTTATAAAAATATTTCGCATATAAATGAGATATAATTTATTATATAAACTGAAATAACCACCAGCTCGCTGTTTAATTAATTGTATGTTGAATGGCAGAGCACTAATTTACAAATTCTGTTGGTAGTTAACCTAATATTATATCTAGATTAACTGGAATACTCTACCTACAAAGTGAACAAAGCTTTGAACATTGATATTAAACACATCGTCTAAATATTTAAGCAACAAATCAGTTGCTAGTAGTGAACTAATTTGATGTGTACAGACCAGTAGAGTTATATAGATGAAAATGTGTCAAACTACATTTTTCACTTTTAGGCTATATTAAACTAGTCGTTCGCGCTGAACTGAGATCTCGCGCCAACATTTTGCCTCATAGAGGAAACTTTTGAGGTTACTTGCTTTTTTGTTCAAGTATAATATATGATGGATATTATACATAAGTTTCAGCGTTCTGTGTGAAGCCGTTTTTGAGATAGACCCCGGGACAAAATTGGTCTAAAAACAGTGGTGGCTTACCAAATCGTTATTTTCCAACATAGATTTTTTTTAAAACTTCTTTCGTACCCTACTTGTCTCTCGTGTAGCTCCTTTCCGTAATAATCCACAAGGTTAGATAAAAAATAAAAAATATTTTGCTCCTCTCTTACATGTATGGGAGCCCAGTTAATATTTTCATTAATATGTTTAATTTAAAATGTCATTTCTGGCTCTGGGCCGTAGTTTTACATATTCTATGAGAATTTGAAGTCATTCGCTTATATGGTTTAGTCGCTAGATGCCTCTGACAGACGGAATGTCGAACGGACAAAGTGCTGAACGACCCAAGTCAACTTAGAGATCTCGCTTCGCAGGATAAAATAAAGGAAGTTTTATGCCGCGAAATAGAATAATAGTTGTTTATTTTGTATTATGTTCCAAAATTTGTGATTATTAGAGTGTTAATAATGGGGAGATTTTTAACCGCTAATAGTTCGTGAACATGTATGAATATGGGCAAATCATACAAATTTGAACAACGCAATTTTTGTTTACGTTTCAAAACTCCAACATAAGTTCTGATTTTTTTTGTTTTGCCCTTTATTAGTTGACCTTGGCTAAAATCAAATCAAATCATTTATTGCTTAGAATGTAGGTAGGATTACAGAGTTGTTAAGATGAATATAAAAGTCCCTATACAATCTACTTCCTTCAGAGGTGTGCAATATTAAAAGAATTTATTAAATTTATAACCATTAAAAAATACATACATTTTAAAGATTTTAAGATAAATTAAACAATATTATGTCAAATTAATTCTATTTATGTCAAATGATTAGTGTAAATGTCAATAATAATTATAAATAAGTAAGTACAGTTAGAGCCAAAACAGTTATTTATTATATTACATGTCATAAATTAATTTATTTTGATTGTAAATAATCTTTGACATTATAAAAACATTTTGACATTAGCCATTTCTTTAATTCTCTTTTAAATTTATTTTTACTCAATGTTTTCAACTGTGATGGCAACTTGTTGTAAATCAATTAAAAACACAACAAATTAAAGACACAAAGTCAAAGTTAAATCTAAAAAACAATCAAGAACGCTTTACAATTGCAGCCCCACGCTAATAATTTCATTTGATTTATATCATGAGTGCCGAAAGCAGTCACATTACACACAAAACCTTCTGGTTCTGAGTGCACTATCCTTTAGGGAGGAAAATTGTATTCCTTTCGGAAATCGAACACAGGACCTTCAGCGTGAAGGCTAGGACATGCCGACTACTAAGGCAAGGCCATCAAAATAATAACGCAATGAAAGCTCATCAGTTAAATGCTGGAAGGACGATTTTAACGACATTGTTAAGTTTTAATATTAATACCGATTACAGTCTATATTAAATTGCCAATGGAATTTCGGTAACGAGGTCGGACCTTAATATTTAGCTGTTTTCAAATAATCTTGGAAAATATTTGGCTCAATTTTATTTTTCATTAAATCCGACCGAACATTATATCATAAAAAACAGTGCAATTAGCCGATAGACTCAAGGAACCTCGAAAAGAGCCTACTCCATCTCTTACGTACAAGCTCAAATTACCTATTAAGCAAAAATATATAAAGCCAGGTGGGTACTTAAACAAGTAAACTTTTTATCTATTAAAATAAATAGATACATTGATAATAGGGATAATTATTTTGAATAGAAATTTAAAATGGCCACTTTTTGAACTTAACCCTGGATAAACAATTTTTTTTCGTACCCAAAGAGCACACAAATCCTTCTAAAATATATGTGAAAGGAAATTAGGAAATTTGTACTTAGTCTTTTTGTAGAAAAAAAAGGTCTACTTCAAATCAATAAGTGAGAGAGTACTGGCCATATTAGCAAACGAAGACTAGATCTACTGCCTAGCTGATAAGTTCAGCTCATAGCTCAGTAGTAAAATTAATTAAAATAAGCAATTTTATATTTAATTTCAAAAGGCAAAAGGTCTCTGATATAAAAGAGAAAATGCTTTGTTTGCAGCTCGGCTAGGGAAACCTGCCTCTCCACGAGCATAAGTACTTAACAAAGTAAAGAGCGAAAGACTGTTCTTCGATAAAGTTCAATGATATATTTGAGTCTGAAACTGTCTTAAGTGCTATCCATATTTGTATACTGACCGGCTGGGACTCGCGGCGGTTTAATCGGAATTTCGGACTAGTTTCAAGTAATGTTTCCCATCTTGCAATCGGCTACCTCCCCGATGATGGGCTTCTTACATAAATAAGACAAAACCGCAGAGAATCCCAGACGGCTAGTAAACACAGTTTAGTTATTAAACACGATTAGTAAAAACAATATACATTAAGTCAAAACGTTTATTGAACTAATAGGATCACAATAATTATCATTATCTATACAAATTATTGATAAATATCCGGATGACCGAGCTTTGCTCGGTTTTTGTTTTTGGTAGAATGTGTTTGAATTTGTAGCCTCAGAAAGCTCCATCTAGCGTCGAGTAGAAACAGTTTTTTACATCGGTCATGGCGTAATAGATGGCGCTGATAGTTTCTTAATCTCGGTTTTTCAAATGCAGTTTGGGAACCGAGCATTTTTCGGACCTGGAACGTTGATAAATCGATTCCTTGGGCCAAAAAACCCCTAATCTGTAACTTTCATAAAAATCGTTGGAGCCGTTTCCGAGATCCTGATTACACATATATATACAAGAATTGCTCGTTTAAAGATATTAGATATAATTAAATCCATCCATATAGAATACGCGACAATATTGTATGTTTCTTCTTTTTATTCGGAATAGGCAAACATTTAACCACTATCTAACCTGAAAGGTAAGTGACAATGGAGGATATTTACCTATGAGACACCTGTTCACTCGTGACTTAAAAACATGACTTTCAAAAAGATCCAAATGTAAAAAAAGCCTCAAGCTATCAGTCCACTATAAAAAATAACACCAAGTCTGCAGGGAAGTAATTTATATAATAATATCAACAGTTCCATTAAACCCCTTAACAAGATGCTTAAGCTGTTGACCAAATAGCGGCTTTTAATGTGTTGGCTAAAGGCTACCAGCTTAATCAACTCGACTTTCAACATCACGACAGTTATGCCAATAATAGAGGATACCGTAAATAAACCGATCGACACTTGTATATCTTATCGGGTACCCACCAATGTAACAAACACATAATTACTTGTTAAAAAGGTGAGATAGTGGTCAAACGGCAGTCTATTACATATAATATACAGCCTAGGAATATTCAAAGTGCCGCACTAAGTGCTTACTTATTATCATTAATCTAATAGCACCGAAACGGTACAGTACCTACGCTCAAAGCATCATACGAGCAAATGAGTCTAGAGATACCGAATATAAGTGGGCAGTGCACACATGTAGAGCCACGATAACATAGTAAAGTGTCCAATTTATTGACGATTCGCACATTTGTTAGATGTGCGCCGGCCGCTATATCCCACGCTTTTTACCGACCAGCCGAGTAATGTCGGCCACTTGTTTTATATAACTGCCTTCTGACCTACCTTTATTTGTCTGGGGAATTCGGTAGTTTTCTTCTTTTAGTGGCCAGTGAAAACTTGTGGAATCCGTGGCGAGCTGAGAGTCTTGAAGTCGGAATTTTATTGGCTTTAACTCGTTGAGTTCCATTGAATAGGGGGTTTTAAGTTGCGTACTTTTTATTTTGTTAAGGAGAATGTTTTCTAAACAACAGGTATATTTTTAGGAAAATGTTATTGCTTTGCTTCGAAAATATGAGTGAAAATAACAGATTATTAGCGGTATTGATGCATTTCGATAACTTTACCTAACATGGATGTATATACGCGTATAGATGATATAATAAGTTCTGCTTCTGCTGACAATACACACTTAAAATAAAAATCGCATTTACACGAATCACAGGAAATTTTGCTCCTTCCGGAAATCGTAACAGCAACTCGTGGCTTAGAAAGCAAAGTCTTGCCCACTGCGCCAACAGAAAACCGTAGATTATTGCCCTCGGAAATCTACTTACCTATTTTTAACAATTGAATCGTTCCGTGTGATATCATCAACTCAGATTCGATTATGTAGATGGAACTCATTTCCTAGTATATTTCATGATAATTGATGTTTTGATTTAAAAAACTATATGCAAGAGATTATGAAATCTTTGCGTTGTCGGTTTTCAAGGATAGATAGTGTACCACAGTTTATATCATACTAGCTACGCCGCGCGGTTCTACCCGCGGGAATTCCGGGATAAAAAGTAGCCTATGTTCTTTCTCAAGCTCTAGACTATCTGTGTACCAAATTTCATCTAAATCGGTTCAGTAGTTTTGGCGTGAAAGCGCGACAGACAGAATTACTTTCGCATTTATAATATAAGTAAGGATTATGTAGGTGTACTATGGTAATATGGGCGTTTAGTAGGTAGATTACGAGAACATAATCATTCAATCAAACAATCAAATATTTATTGACATAAATGTATAAGTTATAATGTATAGATAAGTACTAGTGTAGAGGTACACAATTTTATGTCAAAGCTCGGTGATTGATATATAAAATAAATGGTAGTATAAACTCTAGATATTGATCGTATGACGATTATGAATATTGAGTTTTTGCGTGTTTCAACAAGTGTTATCACACTAGAGTCTTGCACTGAGTTCAAGCTACATGTACCTAGTTGATTTTCTTCTCGCAAAATCCTACATCCAGAACAGACATGTCAATGTCATCCAGTCTTTTTGATACAGCCATACTTTATTATGTAAAGATATTAAACGCAAATTTTATTTTTTATTTATTTCTTACAATTAAACAATGATTTACAATACAATTGTATCGAAAAACCACTGGGTTTGTCTCGATACAATAATTCGCAACGCGCGCTATCTTAACAACGTTGCACAGTAAAATTTAGCTACCCTAATCATTAATACAAGATCGGCAAGCACCTATTTGTATAGACGATGCACTGTGCACGGGCTCGGAGCTCGCACGGAACCGGTTCTGCAACCAGCCCGCGCGCATGCAGCGTCTATTCAATAATTAAATACAGGATGTTTAAAAGTAGCTTTCTTAAATTATATTAGTAGAATAATAATTGTAATAATAAGTATATCTTAAGTTGCATAGTATTAAAGGATATAGAAATACTTAAAAATAATTTGTATTTATAGGTATCCTACTAATATTATAAGTCCGAAAGTTTGTGTGTAAGTGTGTAAGTATGTTTGTTCCCTCTTCATGCTTTAACGGCTGAACGGATTTGTATGAAATTTGGAATGTACATAGATTAAATGAAACGTGGAAGTATAACTTGCACTAAAAAATGACCCAAAGAAATTTGCGGCGCTTACCGATTGCGCCTTCAATGAGAGGAAACGGCGTCCTAGATATGTCAAATGCGCACATTTATATTACACAGAATATTCATTACAATCAGTCAATAGATTATGTGAATGAATATACGCTGATCAAGATCGAGTTTTGAGCACTTCCGAGTAGTTCCGATGACGCATCGGTTCTGTTTGTAATTAAGGGTAGAAATGTTATCTATATTCATTTGAAGTGATAAAATGGGTTATCCGCCGTCACTGTGAAATAGAGTTGGGATGGCTAGGCTCAAACCTGATAGAAGAAATGAACAATACACCCCAAATAGTAGTTTAAAATACTACGTAGATACCTATCGTTGATAAAATTAGTTATATGGAAAGGATAATTTCGTCGCTTCAGGTTAGAGCAATAGGGCATGACACCCTATGGCCGCAAGTTCTAATCCCGCCTCAAGCGATAATTTTTCCTTTCTAATTTTATCAATATAGTTCTGCCTAGCATGGCTAATGCTATATAAACAAAATCAATTGGTACCTATCGTTATTTTAACGAACCTTTCTTAAATCGCTAGCTAGTTGAATCTTCACATACCTATAGATATTCGTATTATAACACACCTTATCTATGCACTTTTATATGGAGAAACATAAGCATAGATAAGGTGTATTATAATACACCTTATCTATGCTTAATTATATGGAGTAACACACACTCAACACTGTACATAATAATGTACACAGTTGTGTGCCTAATTGTGCTCTTATAATGTTTAATTAAATTTAACTGTTATCATATCATCCTTACTTTATAAATAGTATCATAAAAAGGTGAATTTATAGATTCTTAAAACCTAGTGTCAAACTACATCATGATCATTAATATTTACAGGTTAGAGTTGAAACTGTAGTCTCGAAGTGAGTTTTTTTTTTTTTTGAGAGTGAGTTTTTTTTTTTTAAGCCGTTTGGTGTTGAGACACTTGCACTGAACCCTTTGTGGACGGAAAGCTCATTCAAAAAACATCAGAGCGCCTGGTTAAGGCAACGCGTGTTCGAAGTGCTGGTTCTTATTTGGCTCAACCTATTAATTTCAGAGCATTGCAAGGCAATGTCGCCAGTATGATGGGAACGCTACCTACTGGTGGGATTGAGCATTTGAGTTACCTATAAACCCTTGTTTTTTATTTTAAAGTAGCTGCACCCTTGTCAATGAAGATAAATATATTCACACTAAAGGAAATTTCCACAAGTCGTCCAGCAGTTACAGAGATAGATGATCTCATTATTGTACACCAATTCAAAAAGAAAAAATAACAGTGTGAAAAACAATAATTAAAGCCTGACATTTTGTAGGTACAATAGGTTTTATCGCTTAAAGCGAAGTTTTAATATATGTACACTGTCACATAATCCATACCAACTTATTTATTTTTTGCCGTTTTTAGCCTGCCCCGCGGCTTCGCCCGTTATTATCAAGTTACAAAGTAGCCTATGTGTTAAGCTATGTACATTCCAAATTTTATCTAAATCCGTTTAGCGGTTAAAGCGTGAAGAGGGAACAGACATACTTACACACAAACTTTCGAATATATAATATTAGTAGGAGAGTAGGATTTAGAAGTACTTATAATATGTTAGTTAGTTCTTGACCATCCATGTAATGTGGCCGAGGGTGGCCATAACCCTCGAAAAAACACGCTTATATCTCATTACCAAACATTTGCCTAAAAACATTGAGTATCAATAAAATAGGTCTATACATTTGCGTCTAGAAATCTAAGACATTTCAAAAAAAGGGACACGTTCGGAATCGAATCCGAGTGTCAAGTGAAGGGAATGGAATGGAAATGTCTATCACATCAGGGAAATATTGAAGTTTTATCCATTGCTTTTCTTTATGCGATACGATACGTTATATAAATATCTAGTCGTGCGCCAAGTTAGTCAGGACCTGTTATTATGGATGTACATATTCGGACTAATATATGACATAATGAAGGTCGCAGGAAGACACTAGAAGTTCTTTTTGGATGGATGATCTTTGGGGGAGGCCTATATCCAGCAGTGGGTTTCTTGTGGCTGAGATGCTGATGATGATGATGATGATATTCGGACTTAGATCACTTATTTATAATTTATTTTTGTAAACTGAAATCTTTTAGTAGCATTTTCAATATCTTACATATTTCTGTGCATACATATTTGTAGAACAACCACCGCACTTGAACTGCAGACCTTCACAATTGTAAAAAAAGTTTTGTTTATTTTATCAGTGTTATTTGTGTTAGATACAACTTCGCCTAACATGTAGGAAACAGTGCACTAAAAATAAATAATGCATCACCTGACCGCAGACGTAGGTTCAGAAATGGAAATCTATTTTTAAATACAGTTTGTAGTGTTTGAAGATTCCGTTCAGTAAACTTGGTAAAAAATTAACATACTTTTGGGGCCTTCTGTTACTTAAGTATTTCAATATTCATTGGTTCTTTTGCTGTGGTAACAAGGTGCTCCGTCCTAAAATTCATGCATGAATAAGAGTGAAATTAAGTTAGTGTCGTTAGAAATTATAAGGCATTATTTATGTATATTCTTCTGATGAATTTTGTATGAAGTATGGGAGCTATCAATTCGGTAATCCAGTTTATATATAATAATCAAACGCAAGCAAAGGTTTAAAAAAACCGACTTCACCGCATTATCTTTGAAATCTAATCAAATTTAATGTATTTAACACGCATATTGACGATAACTAAAAAGTAGTGATCAAATTAAAATAGGACCACATGGATAGTACCAGATTTTGAATAAAAAAATAATCATCAAAATTGGCTCACAACGAAAGAAGTTATGAGGTAACTTTTGAAGTCGGTTAAAAACGAGAACATCATCAATGTAGTCCACAGTATACGCATTATTAAGGATAACTCAAAAACTACTAGTCAGATCTTCATCAAATTTAAATGGGTCCTGGGGAAATAAAAAAATAATCATCAAAATCTACTCACAACGAAAGAAGTTGTGAGGTAACGAACATAAAAAAACAGTCGAATTCAGAAACTCCTCTTTATTTTTAAGTCGGTTAAGAAGGTTAAGTAACGGTGTAAAAAGGTTCCATCTTCTAGGTTCCAGTTTGGCACTACTAGCAGTAGCGTCATGGAAGATTTTTATTTCCTACTAGCCGTGCCCCGCGGCTTCGCCCGCTATTATCAAGTCAAAAAGTAGCCAATGTGTTAATCCTAGGTATAAGCTATGTACATTTTAAACTTCACCCAAATCCGTTTAGCCGTTAAAGCGTGAAGAGGGAACAAACATACTTACACACTTGCACCCTTGCACACTTACACACAATCTTTCGGATTTATAATAATGTAGGATGGCACTACTATCATCGTTTAATATTATTTATTATAGCTTATACGTATATTAAAATATCTTTTCCTTTGTGGATATATCCTGTGTAGCGACCTGCCTAATCTAATATAACGGTTTAACATATAGGCCAGACACAGACTTCGTAGTCTTATTAATGGAACTTTGAGATCAAAAGCGGACGGTTTTCAATAAAATCTATACAACAAAATGTTTCGACATATAGTTTTTATTATCTATATCGTATTGTGTATTTTATTTATATCGTTATTAGCTGACCTCGTTGTTCAAGCACTTTATGAGGCAGCCCCATAAACAAAGATAAAAAATGTCTAGAGACGGAAAATTATTAAATCTATGCAAAACCCCATCTTGCCCTTTTTCCAAACAAAGGGCTCGGAAAAAAACGTTATATGCAAATAAGAGTCCCATACGTTTGTATCCAAGGGGTACTATTACCAGGCCTTCGCCGTCTGTCTGTACTAACATTTAAAGGGATTTTTTTTAAACGTATTAGATAGGTAGCTGCGTTTTAACAGAATATGACATACTAGCCGTGCCCCGCGGCTTCACCCGCTATTATCAAGTTAAAAAGTAGCCTGTGTAATGTGTTAATCCTAGGTATAATCTATGTACATTCCAAATTTCATCCAAATCCGTTCAGCCGTTCAAGCGTGAAGAGGGAACAAACATACTTACACACTTAAGTGTGTAAGTATGTTTGCACACAAACTTTCGGATTTATAATATTAGTAGGATTATCCTCCTACTTAACACATTGTGTTAATTTTTGTAAAAACTTTTAAGTAAGTAACTTCTCCCGAAAAATTGTAAGAAATATAATTATTGTATAAATGTATAGGTAAATGTGCTTTTTATTTAAATTGTTTGACCTATGATAAATATATTTATTAGAATAAGATCTACTTATAATGTTGTGACTAATTTGATGAACTAAAATGTGATATTAGAATAAGGTGTTTTTAATGTTTAAATATAATAAGATTTTTTTAAATATGTAAAAAATATGACTGTCTGAAAAATAATTGCACCCGAAATTCCTGATAATGTTAGGGAGCAACAACAGCCCGGCCCATGCGACCGGAAAAATAAAACAAATCAGCGAATATCATGCCTCAACATGCTAAGGAATATTACTTTTATTTTTACGTATCTTTCCTCATATTCTGTTTCCATAGTTAGCTTAATGAGGGAAGGCTCAACCAAACGCACGAAACCTTATTTTCACCTTTTGTAATAAAATTTGGAGCCAGGAAAAGCCCTAAACAAACAAGTTGATAATTAAAAAAAAACGGAATTTGGTTTTCAACACCCATTTTGTTCAGCAGAGATAAAAGTTAAGAAAAAACATATTGTAGTTTGTTCTAAATTATAATATCTTTATTCATAAAATATACACATGGAGCGTAAGTACTGTGTGATAACGGTGGCGACGGTATTTTTTATGCTAGATAGGAAATGATAGGGTTGGACGATACATAGGTATCTTCTAGGCAACAATGTTAGTTTTTCGAACCCTTTTTTCACAATTGACTTGAATACTCTTAAACTATACCATTCAGGGAACAAAGACAAGCAATGAGTTCCATTACCTCACAATACGAATAATAAACGTAGAAGAGAAACGTTTTGAGCAAACTGTGTATGTCAATCATACATGGGTGGCGTTTGTCAGTTTGTCGTGTTAATAGATCAGAGATAAATAAGATATATAGGTAATAGATGTTGAAAGAGACGTAGGGAAGATCCTGCATTCATTTCCTAAATTTAAACGATAGATGTTTACTAATTTCCTGGAAGATATGTTTAAGACGCTGGATGGGAAAGGCAAGACCATTAATATAAACGGCAAATACATATCACACTTACGATTTGCAGATGACATAGTCTTAATTGCAGAATCGCTGGAGGACGCTTCTAGATGTATTAGTCTCGGGATGAACTTCGACAAAACCAAGACAATGGTCAACAACATCACAAACCCGAGACCGTTCGTCGTCAATACCCCTCGAAATTGTTCAGGAGTATGTCTACCTCGGTCAAACTTTGCAGAAAGGTAGAAACAACGTTGAGCGGGAGGCCGATAGAATGATCCGGCTGGGCTGGGCGGCTTTCTGCAAGCTGCGTAAAGTCTTCTCTTCGTCTATTCCACAGTGCTTAAAGACCAAGGTCTTTAATTCGTTCTGCCTGTTATGACCTACGGAGCCAAAACATGGACACTGACCGTAGGACTAGTCCACAAATTTAAGGTTGCTCAGCGAGCTATGGAGAGAGCTATGCTCGGTATTTCTCTGAAGGATCGAGTCCGGAACGAGGTGATCCGACAGAGAACTAAAGTCGCCGACATAGCTCTGCGACATAGCTAGCGATTAGCAAGCTGAAATGGGAGTGGGCTGGCTACGTCTCTAGAAGGGCAGATAGCCGCTGGAGTAGACGTATATTTGAGTGAAGACCACAACTCGGCAGGTGGAGCGACGACCTGCGTTAAGAGGCCGGCAGAAAATGGATGAGAAGAGCCGAAGGCCGGGCTCAGTGGCGTTCATTAGAGGCCTACATTCCAGCAGTGCACAAAAATAAAAAAAAATGATGATGATGATGATGATGAAACGATAGAATACCATTTCTACTTTTTACTTCTACTTTACATCAGTGACCGATACTCTGCAGTTTGGACTCGACTAATTTACCATTTTATTCGTCGTTCGGCGGAGAAGAGAGAGACACGTCTGTTTTTTGACCACATCATATCGAACCAAGTTAGAACCAATCATTTCCTCTTTTTGCGACTGCATGAACCTCTCAGCAGCAACATCAACCAGCTCGTGCATCGCATATACCCACATATTTTTCAACAACAGAGCTATCGTTTGCGTATACATCAGGTAACGGACGGTGCAAAAGAGCGTAACTAATTCCGATATCTCAAAACCTATTCCGTCTCTGGGTTGAACGAAGTCAGTTCTTTAGATTTGTTTCTTTTATATAAGCTTCTTAATACGAAAGAAGAGCCGATTAATTGGATCATTAACTAAATGGGGATTGCTTGTAGTAAATGAGTTTCTGCCGAAGAGAAAAATAGGCATCATTGTTATTTGTTTAGTCTGTTATTTGTTTTATTTACTTTATGGAGGAACGCGTGACAAAGTTTCCAAAAGCTCTTTTCAAATAGTGATAATTAAACTAATGACTTGCTTTAAAATGCTTTGTAATAAACCTATCTTAAGACCATGTATTTAATCTGTAAAGTTGCCATATATGTTTATTAAAGAGTACAGACAAAGGGGTGACTTTAATGACACATACGATTTTGTGTGATCACTGCAACATAAACCTTGCTAATAAACTCTTCAAGTTAGACGTAAACAAGGCACTGAGAGGTCATTCCAAGAAACTGGTTAAGAATGCAAGTGCAAGCAATCTCTGAAAATATTTCCTGCCGAACCGAATAATAAGTGTGGAATATGTTTGTGGAAACATTTGTTAAATTTATAAACATGCATCAGCTTAGAATATAAACAGTAATAATTATTATGATAGTAGACAGAATACAGGATAGGAGCTCGTGCTACTTTTCAATAGCTAACCATAATGAATGATTATTTCTAGTGCGTTACAAAGTTGGGCAAGCATTGGCTTAGTTGAGTGAGTGTTCGTCTTCTAAGCAGGGGTAATACAGTATACTAAGATGTGTGTGAAGGATGTGTTTCTGGTTCTGGTTGTATTTGTGTGTGATGTGAATATTTCCGACACTTACGATAAAAGTAATCGAACTTAGAATGGGGCTGTGAATAAAAAAAGTGGTGTTTGTAGGTCGTTTGAAAAAACAATCAAAATTAGGATAATCTCTACTATTGTTAAAAAACTCAACTTGATAATCACATCGGTTTTCAAAATACTAATTTGTAAAATTATTATATATATATGGTATTTTCATTGTACTGTGACATCAAAGTACAATAAATCAATCATCATCAAGAGAGACGCCGAGAGGAATTAATTGCGTGAATCAGTAACTACCTGAATAGTCTATAATCTTGAACCATGTTTTAATGGAGCGCTGACGCAATAATTGCTCCAAAACTAGGTCATCAATTCGCTATCAGCTGACATATTTTAATCTGTTGCGTTAATAAACTGGCTTTTTTCCCATCTAAACAAAAATTCACACCACTCACATAATCACACACAGAACCAGAAACAGAAATTTCCCTTGAGAAGAAAACTTGTGTTTCCACCGGTAATCGAACCCGGTCCCCGTTGCTTAGAAGGCGAACGCGCACCCAACTAGGCTTAGTTGGGTGCGCGTTTGTCTTCTAACGAGCAGTTGACACATATACATAAATGTAAGTTACTAATATTGGTTATACAAATTGACCTACTTATGAAGCTGTAGTTCGCAATAACAAAGACGTCTACGTAAACAGCTAAGACATTTTCTACACTTGGCACCACGTAAATTGAAAACGGAATAGAAAAATCTATTTATTCCGCGAATAAGTTTTGAGGCCATAAAAATGGTCCCAAAACAAAAAACATGTAAATGTCTTCACATTGTCTACGCCGTAGCTTCTGGGACTTTGTAGCATCTGCGTAGCAGTTGTTACCATTTTTATATACCGAGTCTTGATAATATACAACAATGTTTAGTGTTTTGCCCCGGGGTCACATAGATGTTTTTTACCGACTTCACAAAAAGGAAAAGGTACTCTAGTCGACTGTTTTTTTTATGGGTGTAAGCAACATCATTCAAATAAAAAAAGAACAAAATCGGTTCACGTGCAACGAAGTTATGAGGTAAACTTCGTTCCACGTGAACAGATTTTGATTATTTTTTTGTTTGAAATATTTTGCTATCTAATTGGTCCCATTTAAATTTGGTCAAGATCTGATCAGTAGTTCTTGAAATATCGTCAATAACGCGTTTTTAGTACATCCAATCGTACTTAAACCCGTATTTAATATCAATCCAGTATTCACGTCACAGACGAAATCACACTCAGAACCGAAAACACTTTCCCTCAAGGAAATGTGTTAGTACCGGGAATCGAACACGATACCCACTGCATATTACTATAGAAGGCAGACGCGCCACCTGACAACGCCAGTGGGCAGCATGTGAGGCGGTAAAGACGTTTTCTTCTCTATTTACCGTTGTTTAATTGGTTTGTTCCTTATGGTCGAACTGCGTTGTTCAACTGTTTTTTTTTATTGCACTAACGCGTTTACCGCGTGTACCGCACGACCCGCATTAGCGACGATGGAAAAAACAGATAAGTGAAATATTTTTACCAATTTTTCCATATGCTCAATGTATACACTCCCTTATACACAAGGAATTGTAGAAGTACTCAACATATAACGTTTTAACAAAAGATAACAATGAAACGTATATTAAAAACGTATTTCTTGGTTCATTTCTAGGGAGTGGAGAGTTTATTAAAGTCATTCAAGCCCGAAAAAATGTTCCTTCTTCATACCATAAACAAGTTCGCTTAAGGGGCTTATTTGAAGTGAAAGCCTCAGACTGGGTAATGTTGCAAATATTAATCACATTACCTTCACCACGAGTAGAGCAACCTTGTAGAGCGAACATGTTTGTGAACAAAACAAAAACAAGGTTCTGCCAAAGCTGATTCATCTGAGTCAAAACAATCCTGAATGGTAATTTGTGGATACTACGTTTCATTATTGTTGAAATTCTCAACATACCTCGCTACCT
This sequence comes from Lomographa bimaculata, assembly GCA_948107665.1. Classification (NCBI taxonomy): domain Eukaryota; kingdom Metazoa; phylum Arthropoda; class Insecta; order Lepidoptera; family Geometridae; genus Lomographa; species Lomographa bimaculata. The sequence continues at coordinate 10,919,193 of OX403587.1, read as the reverse complement.
GACAATGAAACAACGTCTTATCAAGTCAGCATTCTTAGCGTCATTTGAGATGAGAGTTACACTAATTAAAGATTCGTAATTAACATTTGTACATCAAGTTATTACTTCTATGTTATAACTTTAGTCTTACCATGAGACTGATCATCATCTTTATTATAAACTAGTCCCGCACCGCGGTTTTATCCACGTTAATCAGGATGAACGTTTCATCAGAATTTGTTTAGTCTCTCACATCAGCTCTCACCAACTCTGTTCAACTCACACCCGTATGGAGAGTTATTTATAAAATATAAGAAACCTTTGTAAACCCCTCGTCTTTGTTCCCTGAACAGTATAATCTGGGAGTCTTCAAGTCAAGAGTGAACAGGTACCTTCTAGGCAACATGTTACATATCCGGCCACATCATCACTTTCTATCAGGTGAGATTGTAGTAAAATGCTTGCCTAACGGGTATAAAAAAAAAATTACAACCCTAGAGATCAACGTATTTTTTGGTACAGAGATAGAAAATTAACTTACTTGAATTTTTCAAATAAATGTTATATTAGTGTCTTCTCTGTCGATTAAGTACAGTGCTTTTAATTATTTCCGAATATATATTACTCAGAAAAATGTCCTAAAACTAAATGAGCCAAATTGAACTTCTCGTTGGCTTAGTTGGGTGGCGTTCGCCTTCTATGCAGGGGTATAGGGTTCGATTCCCGACTAAAACACAAGGTTCCGGTTGTGATTGATGTGTGTGATGATGTTTCCGGCACCCACAACACAAGTCATCGAACTTAGTGTGGAGCTGTGAGTGTGAAAGCGTTTAAGTTTATGTTAACGTTTATGTAATCGTTAGAATAAGAATCATGTCCAGGTCGAAAACGTTTTAAGGAAAGACCAGGTCAAAAGTACCCGCAACCAATGTGCATGTATGAAAAGACTCACGAATGTAGGAGAAGCGAAAGATATGTCTCAGGATCGTAGCAGGTGGAGTGATGTGGTCTCTACCTACCCCAATGGGAAAGGGGCGTGACTATATAGTATGTATATAGAACAAGAATCAGGGTATGAGAGCTTTCTGATATTTTACTTGGGATTTTTGAAGACGATAAATGAGCGCCAGTGCTCAGTTCGCCTCAGTCAGCTCGGAACTCTCTGGTTTACATATTAATATTTAATTATCTATATATATATAAAAGAAAGTCGTGTTAGTAGTTACTCCACTTATAACTCAAGAACGGCTGAACCGATTTAGCTGAAAATTGGCAGGGAGGTAGTTTAGAGCCAGGAGAAGGACATAGGATACTTTTTAGGAACGCCACATGTTTTTTTAATTTTTTATTAAATAGGTGTATAAAAATCATTCTCTCATACGTCACTCAGATTTGGTAAAGTACTAGGCAAACATAACAATGAAGGAGGTAATAATATAGTCACGTGGCATTGTATGCCGGGTATGGCTTCCTAAACATGCACATTCATTGACTGTTAGGCGGAACGAAGGTCGCCGGGACAGCTAGTTCTTTATATTATTTCTTTTGCAGCAGTTTTAGCATGATTAAATAACAAATTAGAATCCGAATTACTGCATTTTTTATTAGTAAAGAATAAGCTTAGTAATGTGTTTTGCGTATTTTGAACAGCCCGCTTATTTGGATGCGTTGTTGCCTTTTAGCAGCTGGTATTGAGTTCAATTCCCCGTGGAAACACATAGTTTTCTACCCAAGAAAAATGTGTGTTTCGAGGTTTGACTGTATGTTATGTCAGTGTTTTCAGCACCCACAACACAAGTAGTCGATTTAAGTGTGGGGCTATGAGTGTGAGAGCGTTTATGTTTATGTTTGTTAATTACACATTTGTATAATATAGATAGAATACATTCAAAAGAAATGCTCGTTTTTGCGAGAGTGATTGTTTGGTAGTGTATTATTTTTATATAGCTATTCTAAATAGACAAGCATTTGACCACTATCTGATGTTTAAAATATCCATTTTCCAAATTCCAATTATGATGTCGCTGGCTGAGCTTTATCTCTTGGCTTTAACTGGTAGACATCTCGAATTCCAAGGCTTATCTATACAAATTATTGCTGTAGAGCATATCGCAAACTTTGTCACGTCTATCTTAATTACACGAATACGTATAGTTTGCAAGCATTGTCAGTGTAAACGCATAGATTAAGCTACTGAACTACTAAACGCTAGAGAAGGCTGAAAGCCTTATAAATGATTTCTCTTATCTATAGCTAATTAAATTTGCGTAGTTCTACCTAATTTATAGATACGTTATTCAATAGTTAGTAGTTCAATACTTGTGTAATATAATATATTGCTTTATGAATCAATTAGATTTTGCGTATTCTGTGAAAGTTTCGGTCAACTACAGTTCAAACGATAAGACCCCTAGGTAGAGACAGACAAAGTAGCTTAATTTTGTAATGCCACAATCACACCCTTTTGTTACCCTTTAGAACCCTTAAACAATGCGGAGCTGTTGTTAAAAATAAGTCATCATGACTTTCCATCAGGTGAGTGGTAAAATGTTTGCTTTTTCAGCATAAAAAAAGTTTTTAGAAATGCCTGTTCTGTGGAAAAAGATAGACCAATAGTTATGTTTTGACAATACAACAATTTTAATGATTTTTCGATAGCACATTTTATAAGGATGTGTTTATGTTTAAAAATTATCAGATAGATGGTTTTGATATGTCGTCAGAATTGCTATATAATAGAACAGAATATAGATTGACTGTAGTAACTGTGTACATTAGGACGGTAAAAACATAATTAGAGGCATCAAAAGTTATCATACTAACTAAGCAAACGTTTGACGACAATCACACCTGGTGGAAAGTGATGATGTAGTCTAAGGTGGAGCACGCTTGCTCAGTAAATACCTATTCACTTTACTTTTGAACACACCCAAATTGTACCTTTCGGGAACACAGATGACGGCAAAGCGTTCCATTCTTGTGCTGTTCTATAAATGAACCAAGACGCGAAAAGTTTTGTGCGAATGAACGGTATTTCAACCATAAATGGGTGAAGCGACGCCGTCCTTCTGGATGTAAGGTTAAAAAAAGGTGGAGTGGGAACAAGGTTGTGTAGTTCCTGTGCAGATTCGCCGTAATGTTTTTTTATAGAATACTGATAGGTTTGCAACTTTACGTCGATGTTCAAGACTTTGCAATCTGGCTTCAACTAAAGCGCTTCAGCTTGCCCATTTCGGGCGTACAATATAAATTTCAATTAAAATAAAATTATAAACTATTCAAGTTTAAAAGGAATCAAAACTACAAGTTGTACTGAGTAATTTTTAGAAGTAGGTATATAGTTTAAGTAGAGGAAAAGTATTCATTTAAATCGTAAAAGCATTTATTTAGCAGCCCACTCTTTAGTTTTTTATTCCTTATTTTATGTACCTTTTTATGTTTTACTTTGCTACAAATATTAAATATTTCGTGGTAAGTAGCCAACCTATTGATTTTGATTTAAAAAATATTTCAAATCAGTCACTCAATCTATATTCAAAATTCCTTCACAATGTTCTATAATATATTATCAGATCCTTTTATTAATCGAACCCTTTGAGAACAAAATATCCTTACAAATAAAAGAGTTATCGATAACGTTATAAAAGCCACGCATATTCTGTCACATAAAAAAGGTAAAATATTTGATGGCGGTCTTTTTGAACTCCAAATAGATAGCTGAACAGTTCACGTTTTCCTTCTATTTTATATCTCAATGCCTCCAAAAGAAAAATGGAAACAATATATTTTGATGTCGGCCAGTTCATCTATCAAGACAAATTTTCTCAGGAGCTCAGGATTAAGATGATACTAAGTAAGGTCTACGTTGAATTGACGTAAATAAAAGCGATAAAATCAAGGATTTTGCAGCTTACAAAACATTGGTTTGTCTCCTATCTATATGCGTAGACACAATCAGAAAGATGCAATAAATAATGTTAAGGTACGTTGACGTGGGTATGTCATGTATTCTGATGCAAAGTCACTTACCTTACATAAATACTTATATTAATACCAGAAATTGTTCTCCATTGACATAAAGAAATAATAAATTGAATAAATGAATAGTAAAAAAAACAAGCTTTTTTAGTGGTGCACTAATTATATCATTGAATAAAACCTTCAGTGTCTATGTTTTGGTGACACTTGAGTTGAATGGGTTATCATATTTGTCAAGTCTGTCCTGCTAACCATTAAGAAGTTCCCTATTCAGAATCCGACCCTGAGTGCAGCAACCATATCGAACCCAATCGAACCATCTAAAACTTAAAACCGCCCATCATACATACAGCAAAAGAGTTGAACTCATTGTCTGCGTCTTAGTTTCCCGAACGGTATCTGAGTGTCTTTAAATCCAAAATAAATGAGTCTTCTAGGCAGGCATGATACATCTTCGGCTACATCTTCACTTTCCATCAGGTGAGATAGCGTTCAAATACTTGCTTATCATAAAAAAAAAGCATTAATATTTATTATTTTATTATTATACAAAGTAACTACCCATTCGTTTAGTTTGGTGCGCGTCCGCTTTCTATGCAACGGGTATCGGATTCGATTCCCTGTTTCAATCCCTGACACAGGTTTTCTCCTCAAAGTAAATTTGTGTTTCTGGTTCTGGGTGTGATTGTGTGTATGGTGTGAATGTTTCCGGCACCCACGACACAAGTCATCGATCTTAGTGTGGGGCTAAACGCGTTAAAAAAACTATTACTTAATCTTTTTCACCACTAACTTTTTATTTATAAATTAGCCTTCAAACGGAAAGTAACATAATGAATAGAAGGTAAGCAATATAATATAGACACAACATGGGTCCTTTGGTGTGTTTGTAGTACATATAACACTTACATGTTATAGTGTTGGATATGTATACACAACGTGCTTAACGTAAGTATTAGTACTAGAAAAATGAAATAAGGTGTATTTACGTAGTCAACAAAACGTTTACTGTTTTACAGTAGCAACCTGTACAAAATAGATAAGCAGTATAAAAAACAAGGATAAATTAAAATAGCCATTTTCAAGCCGCTGGATTAATGTCATCCGAGTTTTACAAGTTGCGCTACAACGCTACAAAACAGCAAAATAAGCACTTTCGAAATTTACAGTCAGCTCGGGAGTCAAGAAGATCCTTACTATAAATTTTAGATAATATATTCGACCTGAGTCACTGGCATCCGAGTATTAAGCATTGGAGAAGGTATAATTTATTGGCAATAGTTCATGCCCAACTTCTATTAGGGAAGATAATGTACAATATCTTGTTTAGCAGAAATTGTAGACAAGTCAAGGATTTTGTAGTATTAACTGTAGATTTGTTTTCTATCTCGATGGTACAAGCACGTAGTTTAACCTTTTTGCCGTATTATTGAGTTTTGGGAGATGGCTTTGCTACGTAACTACCAAAGCCTGGCCATGATCATTGAACAAAATTAAATTCATATTCAGAATCGTTTTTTTTATATAGGCCCAAAGAGGCACTCATAAAAATGTATTATTCTAACTGCCAGATTCGAAAATAATAGCCATATTGAGAAGAACCTCGCAAGAAACTCGATGGCACATTAATTTCAAACGCCCTGATAATTCTTATTAGGATCTTTGCACCCGATACATATGGTTTAACCAAAGGCACAGAGGTACAAACAATAACCTATATATACGAATCTACGTTGGACACATTGAATTAATTGTTAAAATGGTTCTTAATAGTTTAGGAACTTGAGTTACAACTAAAAAAGCCATGAACTAATACAAGGGTAGAAGTTAATATAAATGTACCATAAACGCTTTCACACTCACAGCCCTAAACTATGACCAACAACTAATCATATCTGCCTGACTAATATTAACACGTATGAAACAAAATGCTTATCTACTTTAGGTATGGAAATATTACAAAAATTGACAAATCAAAGCTATCAAATTATACTAAACGTTTTTCCTATGGGGTTGACATAGGGGCGCCTAATGGCTTCTTTGCCACCCCACACAAACCTGTCGATATTTTCGCACAATTATTTTTTTTCTAAAACAAAAACGGAACTTTTATTTTCATTCAATGTTATTTTAATCTTCTTATTTATTCTGTTTGTATAAGGCTGGGGTTAATGATATGGTTTACGTTATAAAGCTATATATATATAGCTAAGCAAAAGACGACGGTTACATAAAATGTATGTAGCAATAAAGTTAAAGAATACAGGAAACCCAGAAACTGTGGAGAATTCCTTAATGAATCCTCCAAAGTTTCTTGGTTTTCTCTGGTAACTTGGAGAACCTTTATCATATGTAACGCGTATTTTATAATAATATTGACTTTATTTATTATGTACCAATTTTTTTATTATTAACCTTTAAGTACCGACGTGTAGTCTGACAGAATCTTTGAGAGTTTGGAAAATTTAGTTACCTATCTTAGCGTAGTCATATTATACCGCGCTTCTTTACCCCTGCAGCAGCCGCTCGACAGCGTTTGAGAAGAAAGGTAGTGCCAGTGCGCGTCATTCAGTAAGTTATGGTTGTTTTAAGATCGCTAATGGTCCATCGGACTACCATGAAGCAAAGTGTGTTTTTTTTTAAACTGCTGATTATAATTTTTTATATGTTCTAATAGTTTAATTAGCTATTTAACTAAGAGACTAATTTGTTAAAATAAAAGGTTTCATATTTAATTTACAATATGTGTAGGTATAAAAATTGGTCTTTGTATGAAGGTGTCTATTATAAACGGCTATACGGTTTTAAGATGAAATTAAAAAAAAGTTATAACTCGAGGTGGCTCCAAACATATATTCTTCATCACTTGAAGGAAGTAACTCTGATTGAGATTCATTTTATTTTTTGGTGGTTTTAGGCGAAACTGAATTCTGTTGGCAGTTTTCCATAATAGATATATCTGATAGGCTAGCATTTGCCCTCTGCATCAACAAACAAATCACTCCGAACCGCCTCAAATCCGTTAGCGATTTTTAGCGACTGCTTTCCAGGTAAAGTAGTAGTCCTGGTGGCCACTTCATGATTACTTACCTCATCGATCAGGATGAGGTAACTAGTTATAGAAAAATACCACTTGATACGAAAACAAAAACTGAAATAAGCAAGAAAAAATTTGCTGGGGAGCACCTTTTTAATCTTTGATTAGTTGTTTCTTATAAATCTTAGGATCTAGGATTAGTCTTGAAATCGTTGGTGCAATTGAAGTTTAAAGGCACTTTTATCCACATCTCGGTATTTGTTCTATTTTTGAGGGTATTTACATATGTTTGAGCCACGCGTTGGTTTTGTGTAACTTTATATACATCAGCCAATTTCTTTTTTTTCTGCCTTACTCATAAAACTTGACTGACTGTGGAACCTGGTTGATAGCAGCCCTAGTGGATGGAGGCCTCCAGATGCGTTATTTTCGATAGCTTTATGTTGCAATCTGAAGTAAAATATAATAAACCTACTGCAAACCTTAACTTTTATAAAATAGTTTTAAACTTGTAGAGCTTTTAAATTGCAAATGCCTACAAATACATTGAACAATTCTATTACCTAATAGTTCAAAACTCAAGCCAAAGTTGTCTGTGGCTCTGGGATTGATTTCCGGCAGGAGCTCAATTTTACTTCCTAAGGGAATAAATTAATAAATTAAATACGTTTATTTAGGGATACTTGGCTTCTAGTTCTGGCTGGATAAGGGTGTGGTAAAATAAACATAAACGCATTCACATTACACACACACACATAATCACACCCAGCTCCGTAAACATTTGCATATCACACACAATGACTCGTGTGTGTGTTATGTACATGTTTTCAGTAACCACGATACAAGTCAAGTAGGATAACATTTGTTTGTTTATAATTGAAACGCAAGAAAAGCTAAAAAACCCGACTTCATCTCTTATATTTCGGTTTTGGTTTGACCGATTTCGATAAAATTTACCATCACTTAAGTATCTCTACCAAACAAAAAAAAACATCAAAATCACTTCATAATTGGCGGAGATGTCGCGTAACATAAATACAAAAAAGAAAAAAAAAGAACAAACAGTCGAATTGAGAACCTCCTATTTTGAAGTCGGTTGAAAATGATAAGTATAATATGCCTGAAAACATTTCTCTACCGACTATCATATGTTATGTAGATACAAGTACCTACATATGAATACTTACTTGCTGCTTGTGAAATCGTTGTAAAGAAAGAAAGAAAATACATTTATTTGTCAAAAATAACTTTATATTAAAAACAAAAATATAAACAATAATTTATTATGCCAAAAAGGTTTAACTCAGCAATCATGTCGAGTTAGAACTCGACGCTAGTTTTCAGTTAAACCTTGCGGGTAGTACAAAACATTATTAACAAAATGAAAGGTAAATCAAAATTATTTCAATAATATACGCTACGATATAATATATTATAATATACGTATATATTAGTAATACATATTTTTATACTAACAAAAATACATATATACATACAATAGACAACATAATTATAATAAATAGTAAAAAAAATATAATAAACAAAAAAAAAAACAATAAGAGGTAAACATTACATTTAAGCTAATAAATATACGGTTGTCTCGATTTTCCTCCAAAACCTAAGAATAAAGTAGCTACCGAGCTTTACTTTTATTACGGTCCAGGTCCAGCAGGCGCAATCTTTGATACCTGCTTGAAGTTTCAATTCATTACCTAAGTGGGGCGTGAGCTTGTCGCAGATGGTTTAACACTGAGCACCTTTGTAAAACTTTCTTTTACTTAGCACCTGTGTCTTTGCACAGTCATTATCTAGTTATCCACTTCTTAGTGACTTCCTTTTCATAAGGTTAAACATTTTTAGCATTTTGGACTGAGACTTTTGGGTGACAAAATAATTTTTATTGTCGCCCAGAAATGTATATGTTTTAACCACATTCCGGTTTGACAGTCCCTTTCTACCTTTACATAATAGAGTTGATTTCCATTACCGATTAAAAATACAATACAAACTCATTCACACTCACAGGAGTGTTAATGATTTTGTATTCTGTAACTTTTTTTATGCTGCATAGGCAAGTATTTGACCTCTATCTGGTAAATGATAGACGATCCAGTTGGCGCATTAGACAGGTGTCCGCCCTCTGTGCCGTGGGTCCTGGGTTCGATTCCCGGCAGAAGCACAAATTCCTTCCCAAGGGATATTTGTGCTTCTGGTTCTGGGTATAATGTGTGTGTGATGTGAATTTTTCCGGCACCCACGATACAAGTCTTTGAACTTAGTGTGGGGCTGTGAGTGTGAATGCGTTTGTTTGTTTGTTTTATATTTACCTGATGGAAAGAGAAGATGCAGCTGAAGATGTAATATTAATTGCTTAAAAATGTGCTTATCACACACAATTACACCGAGAACCATAAGCATAAAAGTCCCTTGGATAGAAAAATTGTGCTCCTGCCGGGAATCGAGTCCAGGACCCACAGCGCAGAGGGCAGAGACTTGCCCTCTTATTATTAGTCTTCGAATTCGATTAGCAGCCATGAGATATTAGTTTATATCTAGACGGCTATCGAGAAAAGCATACAATGTGAACTTATAAGTTTCGGAACTTATTGCTGCGGATATATAAAGCATCCTGTAATAACCGTTATTCATGATGCGTAGATAATTTACCTCAAATATTTTTTTGTGTCCTAACTATGGCAGTAAAGTTATTATACCTATTAAGTTCTTACGTTGTCTATATTTGTAAGGAGTTATACCAATGAAACATAATGAAGAACGTAGAGAATGGTATCTTCTAGAGTTTTTCTAGAGTTCGTTACTACACAATGGAAAAAATCTAAACCAGGAACATCATTTTGCCCGTCCGTCTATTATGACCCTTTTTCACAGAAAACTTTTTAACATAATAAAAGCATTCACACTCACAGTCCCACACTAAGTTCGATGACTTGTGTCGTGGGTGCCGGAAACATTCGCATCACACACAGTCACAACCGGAACAAGAAATACAAATAATACATGGGGAGAAAACTTGTGTTCCCGCCAGGAATTGAACACGCAATTTTTTTTTTAACTCAACCATTTTTTTACTTACTACTAAGAAGGTGATAGTGGCGAAGAAAGTTTAGTAGTTACTGTCAAGTAAACTATGACATCTCTCAGACAGCTGCTAAAATAATAATACTTAGGTATTAGCAGTATCTAACACATACACCAACCTAGGTAGGTAAGTATCTAACATTCTCGTAATTCATGAACAGTTGTGACCTCTCGTCACATGTTAGTTCAATGATTTCGTAGCACTGAGCATTCGTAGCATTCATAAGCTATTATTTTAGCAGCTATCTAAGAGTTGCCATAGTTTAATTGACAGTTACTACTAAACTTTCTGCGCCACAATTAAATTACCAGTAAGAAAAGATTTTTTTAAGGTGAAAATATTCAATTTGTTTTTTATTTTTATTCTGCTCACTTGTCGATTCTAAGCCACCCCCTGCAGGATTGAGCACTACTTACCAATGACGGTACCTATATAATATTTTTTTCCTCGGTATTTTTACCTGTTAGCTTGACCACACACAACCTCATTACCTCTAAGAATAGCATGGAGCTTTTTTATTTGTAATTACAATAACGTTAATAGGTTACCAGGCTTAAAATAAGTTCAGAAACAAACAGGTAATAAATCATGTAGATTGAGGCTTGAACCCGTATCTTCAAAACACACACCGCCTCATCGCGCTTTCATAACTACTACCCGAGATCCCACTGCACGAAATAAACCCCCATCGCGTAACACTGCAAAAGCATATAAAAAAAAACTAAGTAAAAAGTTATATAACCTGAGAACTTGTCAAGACAAATCATATCAGCCCAATCTCGATGGGTTTATATTGTTTAGTTCAGAAGTTTCCAACGGCAATCTTCCGTTTCCATCATGATACCAATTCCATGGTAATACATCACCATATTATAAGCTAAATGTAGCTGGTGCAGATCGTTTATATCTCAATAAATAAATAAATTGTCACCGAAGATACATAAGTACACAAAATTTGAGTGCAATTGAACATCGAAAAGTTGATGAAACTAAATGAAAGCTTTGAAAAAAACGCAAAAGGCTTAATGTACGTAAGGCGTTTTTTATTGCGTCACTGAAACTCGTTATGTGCCACCAGCTTGCGATGGAGGCATTATTATCATAATAATATTTGATTTACGTGCTAGTTAGGTGCTCCGTTCAATTCTAAGGTACCCAGCAAACGTTCAAATTGCTTAAAAAATTTACTTGACAAACAAGAAATCGCATTTTATACGCCATCTAAAGAACTTAGGAGACTATACATTTGTTTGTATGACGTATTTTTGTTATCAATTCACATAAGTTTATAGGTAAAATGGATTATGTGGCAAGGGTTTTCTAGAATGTGACGTAGACGAAGTAAAATGTATGTACGTGTGTGTAAGTAAGTGTGTGATTGTTCTATTTTCACAATAGATTTGAAGTATACCGACATACTAGACACAATAACTATACAATACTTTTTAACCCGAAATACGATCATCATGGTCGGCGAGTCTTCTTCAAGATATAATGAAGTGTAGAGGAGACTGTTGGAGTAAATTATTACATTAACTAGTAAAAATATATCTGAATTTCTACTCATTCCTATAAGTACACCCGATTAGTTCTATCGTGGAACAAGCGGGAATATAATATTGTCCCAGTAGAGATGTTTTAATGATTTTTAAGAGTTAGAATACTGCAACTGGCACAATCTTATTCGTTCATTACCACTATCGCACCTCAGCAAGACTCGGGAAATCAATTGAAATCCATCAAAAACAACTAAAAGTCTTTATCCCAGTAGTTCAATTGAGTATGGACACAATCTAGTTCGTTCTTACTAGTATAACCAAAAAACAAACAAAAGTCAGAAAAACAAATGAATTCGAATGAAAACAAATGAAAGTTAGGGAGCATCTCGCTCGAACCAGCCTTCGAACAACTTTTAACATGTGCCATGCGTAAACGTAGACTATGAAATTAAGTTAGAATAATTTAATACACATACGTGTCGAAGTATTAATTGATCGTTGCCCCTATTTTGTTATGTAAATTATCTGTTTACAAACATTTCCAACACAACGTCACGGTAAATATATTAACACAATGTCACTGATCATTATTTACGCCATTTTCATAGAAATTAACATCACGACTGAGGCATTGTTTATACTAACACAATAATATTCCTACCTCAAGGAGCTACTACACTATAATATTGCTACATTATTGTGAAGATAGTCCTTATTAAAATATCATATCACTTTTTAACTTTTAGTACAATCTAGAAGCATGTTTTAAAATAGCAGTAAAATTTACTTTTTAGTAACGGAATTGTCAGACTTTCTACATTAATGGCTAACGCAAGAAATGCTTTAAAACCTGACTTCATGGCTTTATCTTCGGAACCCATGATAAGATTAAATTAATGAAATACGCATTATTGAGGATAACTCTCAGAAACTACTGGTAAGAAGGTCTTGGTCAGAAGTTCTTGGTCAAATTTTAATGACAGGTCAAAATCGGTTTCCCCATATAAATATAATATATATATATATATATATACAGTGCCACTCAAAACTTTTATATGCAAATGGCTTGCACTCCTCTTCCTGGGATTTGAGGTGTGACGTCTCATTTGCAACTCGGTCTTTGAGCCGGAACCGGTCTACTAGCGCAGAACCTAGGTAAACGCCCCAGGCGGCCTCGCAAGATATTCTAGGTCCTGCCTTGTCAAAGTTTATTGTCGGACTTTCGTCTCTCCGGCTTTTATATAGTATAGTATATTATCTCCAGATTATTTATTATATATCAAATCTTTAAGCCATCCATTACAAATTCTGACCTTGACGAAAGTAATCTTCCATTAATTTCTTTAATTTTGCAAAGTTCTGGCGGCATCTGTCTAAGTTGATTACATGATTATATATTAAATATTATGAAAATTTCATAATGTTTTTACTTATTTTTGTCCTATATTCGCTGTGTTTGTTTTACAAACATCTTACTTGGTCATGGTTTAAAACACTGCATTGGAAATGCAAAATGTTTGAAGTAGTTACCGAATACTTATAGAATCGAACACGATACCCCTATAATATACTCTATATGCTTAGAAGGCGAACACGCACCCAACTAAGCTAAAGAGCAGTTTAAACTTATAATAACAATAATAGTTTATCTAAAAGGGCTATAGAATATAGGAACAATACAACGCCTTCACTAGCACTAAAATAAATTATTAGTTTCACGTAGGAGGAACAATAACACGTCTCCACAAACACTACATTTCCATTAGCTTAGATATTATTATGATTTTCAGTAGGAATTTGCATGAATTCGTTGAGAGTGGATTCAAGTGTTCAAATGGATGTTCGTGGTTTATTATTGAAGTAGTTTAACTGAGTCTATATCACTTGCTTTAAGGGGCAGATATATGTAAATGCGAGCACCTTTTTTAACGACAGCCAATTATCTCCCTTATGCATAAATGCACATAATGGCGCATAACTTATATTATGGCGGTTACGTATGGTCACACCTGGCAATTTTTGTTTTTTTTTAGATTTTATTCAAATTTGGTTAAAATAAACCTCAAAAGAAAAAAATATATAAACAGAAGAAATCACTCGTCTAGTTATGAAATAATTTTCATAGAGTTCTGATATAAAATAGTATAAAATAGTTAAAAAAAAACTAATTTGCACGTAATTTGATATTTTATATATTTTCCCTTATCTGAATGTTATGAATTTTCATAAAAGAAGATTTATCATATCATCCTTCAAAACATTTTTATTTATCTGGATTTGTTATAATTACCGAGTAAAACGGTTACAAAGTAACGCGTTTTAGGAGACATTCTGGTATCACCCCTTTAAGTGCTAACTCAATAGGATCGTATGAAAATCAATGTATAGATGTTGATACGGCTTTGCACAGCTAGGGAATAATTACTGATTTTTAAAAGCTGGTCAAGTGGCCTATTTCCGCGATTCTGTCCTATATACTCTCGAAATAAAAAGATTACAATAATATTATTACAGTCTTTAAAAAAAAAATTACAGAGAATTGAATTCCTTAAATTTAAACATAGTATGACAGCAATAATTTCTTGGCCCTATTGTGTTTATTTGGCCCTATTCCGTTGCAGAGAAGGGTTGTTCCGTACTCATCCTATGACGTCTCATCCTACGGCTATTTTTTTCTCAACTCAACCGATTTGTATTCTTAACTTAACCGATAGCAATTTATATTTTTTTAATTCTTAATTCATCCTATGCGTATTCTTAACTCAACCTATGACATTTTATTTTTTAAATACTTCAATTTTCGTGTGTAAGGTTGGCATAAAAATATAGTACTGTTAAAAGTATTATTATTTTAATAAAATAAAACGATTATTGTGACAATAATGTTATATATTTTTTTTTAATTACGTAACAAATAACGTACAAATCAACATTAAATAATTAAAGTTACAAAACAGATATGTAAAAAAGTCTCATAAAAAATTGTTTTTATAAACGTAACCGAAACGTAACGTAACGTAACCTAAGTTTAAATAAACGAACATAGCTTTAGTGTGCATAGTAACAGCTTATGATAATCGTATTAAAAATAATTATTTTTACAATTTTTTTATAATCATATATAATGACAATTGGTATTAAATGATTCTGAGTCATTCAATAAGCAATTATGTTTTTCTACTAGATCCTGCAATAAAATAAACTTTTAAAAATTAACATAAAATATAAAAAGACTCTGAACAATAAGATACTACTACAATTAAAAACTCTAGCAAAAAATCAAACTTAACTAAACGATGCATACATAAAATCTTCACTGTCACTTCTTCGATCCTTTAAAATAAACAAAAGGCGCCAGTTTTTCTAGGCAGTGGCCCAGCACTATTTTCCCATCTTTTAATTCTTGGATAGCGGTGTTGATACGTTCTTCGTTTTCGTCAATTTTTATTGGCTGAGATGTCGACGCTCCATATTCTTTTTGAATAATCTTCGCATTTTGTAAAAGTGCATCTTTTTTCAAAATATGCAAGAATCGAAGTATATTTATTTTTTTGTTTGCAACATGTCTGTTTAAAGTTGCATGCCAACTTTCAAGTGCGTTGGTCGTTCTGTTCTTTCTCTGGTACACATTCCACATATGTGGTGGAAAGGCACCACCCTCCAGCCACGTTTTTACAAGATAGTCGTTAAATTTCGTAATATTGTCAGTTTTTGGGCAATCCTCCATTATGTACAAAAATGCGTCGTCAATTAAATCTTCGGGGATCAATGGCAATGCCAAGCAAAGAGCCAGATGTTTTAGTTGATTTCTATTCCTGGTAATCTTGAGTTTTTTTGCTCGCTTGACCAGTGCCTGACAGAAATGAAAATAACACCATTTTATAAGAGTGTCTGGTAGCACGGTTTTTATTGAATTGATCACAGCCTTTTCGAAATCAATTGTTATTATTTCTGGGTTCCAATTGTGTATCTGAGCTTTCATTAAATGAAATAGAGTTGTGTATGTCTTCTCATCTTTTGCCATAAGTAGGACGTACACCAACGGTACAATATTTGTGTCACCGTTGATGCCCATATCTCCATGTATCACATAGAGTTGGCGAAATGGCTTGACGCAGCATTTGAATGTACCATCTCCATAGAAAACTCGAGTCATTTCCATTCTGTGCCGTCCTTCATGTGTCGCGAATGCAATAATGCGCGATTTTCCTTCTTGATAATCAAACAGTACAAAATCATCATATGACTTTGGCACTTCCACTTGCGGTCCCGTTTTAAAAGTTGTTCTTTTTACTCCTTGGCTTTTATTTCTTGCACTGTAAAGAGATGTCTTTACATTTTTAAATTTTGGGAGTTCTGTAACAAGGTTTATTCCTTGTTCTTGTAGTGATAATAGAGTTTCCTGATAATACTTTTTCATTTGAAATCAATAGCTAGAATATGAATGGTAGGTTAATAAAAATGTTCGTGATCCCCTTGTCAATAATTTTCAAAGGATATGCTTTTACTTTGAGGGTTCTCCTATATAAATTTAAGTTGGTTAGTGCAGTTCGACTACGTATCAAAATAAATTATTTTGAAAATGGGTATGTTGATCACCTTCAGTCAATGTTTTTGGGGAGATATCCTTTTGTTTTATACAGATAACAATGTGCATTTACTAATACATGAGAGTGAAAGAGATAGTAGTATACCTTTCATCCTTGTACACAATGTAGGTATGCCTTTTTTACCTACCTGGCACCCTTCTAAACCTATTTAAAATAATTTTAAACTTTTCGTATGAATGATGTTCCTAAATAGTGGTTTACCTCATGATGACATATTATCAGTTGACGGTTAACTTGCAAATAAAGTGCATCTCGATTAAAAAAAAATGCAAAGCCGCGAAAGTGAGTTACGTTATGTGAAATCTCAAAGGAACTGTAAAGTGTTGTTATATAATGGTTTTCAGTATCATAAAAAACAAGAGAACAAAGATGGAAGCATAATGTGGCGTTGTGTGAAAGCACCGGCATGCTTTGGCAACGATAAGTGTCAAATGAAAGTGTCCTTAAAGAAAGACCTCACAATTGCTCACCGAGTGAAATAAAGAATCTAATAAAAGAAGCGTTAGACCAATGCAGAGAAAACGTGCAGACTACTCAAGGCGAACCAATACCAACCATTTATCAGGAAACTCTATTATCACTACAAGAACAAGGAATAAACCTTGTTACAGAACTCCCAAAATTTAAAAATGTAAAGACATCTCTTTACAGTGCAAGAAATAAAAGCCAAGGAGTAAAAAGAACAACTTTTAAAACGGGACCGCAAGTGGAAGTGCCAAAGTCATATGATGATTTTGTACTGTTTGATTATCAAGAAGGAAAATCGCGCATTATTGCATTCGCGACACATGAAGGACGGCACAGAATGGAAATGACTCGAGTTTTCTATGGAGATGGTACATTCAAATGCTGCGTCAAGCCATTTCGCCAACTCTATGTGATACATGGAGATATGGGCATCAACGGTGACACAAATATTGTACCGTTGGTGTACGTCCTACTTATGGCAAAAGATGAGAAGACATACACAACTCTATTTCATTTAATGAAAGCTCAGATACACAATTGGAACCCAGAAATAATAACAATTGATTTCGAAAAGGCTGTGATAAATTCAATAAAAACCGTGCTACCAGACACTCTTATAAAATGGTGTTATTTTCATTTCTGTCAGGCACTGGTCAAGCGAGCAAAAAAACTCAAGATTACCAGGAATAGAAATCAACTAAAACATCTGGCTCTTTGCTTGGCATTGCCATTGATCCCCGAAGATTTAATTGACGACGCATTTTTGTACATAATGGAGGATTGCCCAAAAACTGACAATATTACGAAATTTAACGACTATCTTGTAAAAACGTGGCTGGAGGGTGGTGCCTTTCCACCACATATGTGGAATGTGTACCAGAGAAAGAACAGAACGACCAACGCACTTGAAAGTTGGCATGCAACTTTAAACAGACATGTTGCAAACAAAAAAATAAATATACTTCGATTCTTGCATATTTTGAAAAAAGATGCACTTTTACAAAATGCGAAGATTATTCAAAAAGAATATGGAGCGTCGACATCTCAGCCAATAAAAATTGACGAAAACGAAGAACGTATCAACACCGCTATCCAAGAATTAAAAGATGGGAAAATAGTGCTGGGCCACTGCCTAGAAAAACTGGCGCCTTTTGTTTATTTTAAAGGATCGAAGAAGTGACAGTGAAGATTTTATGTATGCATCGTTTAGTTAAGTTTGATTTTTTGCTAGAGTTTTTAATTGTAGTAGTATCTTATTGTTCAGAGTCTTTTTATATTTTATGTTAATTTTTAAAAGTTTATTTTATTGCAGGATCTAGTAGAAAAACATAATTGCTTATTGAATGACTCAGAATCATTTAATACCAATTGTCATTATATATGATTATAAAAAAATTTTAAAAATAATTATTTTTAATACGATTATCATAAGCTGTTACTATGCACACTAAAGCTATGTTCGTTTATTTAAACTTAGGTTACGTTACGTTACGTTTCGGTTACGTTTATAAAAACAATTTTTTATGAGACTTTTTTACATATCTGTTTTGTAACTTTAATTATTTAATGTTGATTTGTACGTTATTTGTTACGTAATTAAAAAAAAATATATAACATTATTGTCACAATAATCGTTTTATTTTATTAAAATAATAATACTTTTAACAGTACTATATTTTTATGCCAACCTTACACACGAAAATTGAAGTATTTAAAAAATAAAATGTCATAGGTTGAGTTAAGAATACGCATAGGATGAATTAAGAATTAAAAAAATATAAATTGCTATCAGTTAAGTTAAGAATACAAATCGGTTGAGTTGAGAAAAAAATAGCCGTAGGATGAGACGTCATAGGATGAGTACGGAACAACCCGCAGAGAAAATGCAATTACTCAAATACTAATTTATTGATAAACCTTGTTAACGTATTATAGTAATTGTTTTTTACATTGCAGTGTTGAGTACGATTGGCATTATTATTGTTATTTATATGTATACAATAGCGAAAAAATATATTTACATATGAAAATTTCATAATCATGTCAATAAAATTGAAAAATTAATTAAAAATAATAAAATCAATATCAAATACAAAAATAAAAATGGCATACCAGTCAGTCACACAGTGTGCTGTATATTTCGAATAAAAAAAAACAATAATCCTATTCCCACTCATATTATAAATCCAAAAGTTTGTTTGTAAGTGTGTAAGTATGTTTGTTCCCTCTTCACTCTTTAACGGCTGAACGGATTTGGATTAAATTTGGTACATATATGTACATAGCTTATACCTAGAATTAACACATGGGCTACTTTTTAATTTAACTTGATAATAGCAGGCAAAGCCGCGGGACACGGCTAGTAATAAATAATGGTAACTTACATACATAAGATGAATTCATCATAGGAGTTTGACGTTCTCGCTTAGCAACTTCAAGTTCAATTATAATTACATCATTCGCTCATGGAACAAAATATAGGTAACACAATATTAGTTCCAAGCATAGACAATACAAAATTAAGTTTGAAATTAGTTTGACACAATTATATTTATCAACCGCCTTCAAAAAAAGGAGGTTCTCATTTCGATTGTATGTTTTTTTTTGTATGTATATTACTCGATAACTCCGCCAATTATGAATCCATTTTAATAATTATTTTTGGTTTAGTAGAATATACTTCAGAGGTGGTCCCATATAAATTTTATCGGAATCGGTCAAAACCGAAATATAATCGATGAAGTCGGTTTTTTAAGCTTTGCTTGCGTTTTAATTATTTTAGAACTACGTTTCAAAACATTTCAGGTATGTATAGAAAGTGGTCGTTTAGAATCGCGACCTATGTCACTGAATTAATTGGTAAAAGTACCTAGCGGAAAGTGCTGGAAACAGAATGGAAACTCTGTTAACCGCTGCAATCCATGTTCCACACCCTCAGCTATAAGCGTCAGTCTGAATGTTTAAACAGCGCTGCATGTCACGTACACCGCTTACACAAGATAGATAGATAGATAAACTCTTTATTGAACACCATATTTGTGATAAAACAGAATAGAATATAATGACTTACAAAATAAGTGTAACAATAGGCGGTCTTATCGCTAAAAGCGATCTCTTCTAGACAACCTTTGGATGGAGAGGAATATCGCAACAAAGTTGGACGTCGGTGTTTTAATTTATATAACAAAAATTTAGAAAGGTGCAAGATTTGAAAAAATATTAACTATAATATACCTACTTAATTATAAATAATTCAATAATGATAAATAACAATAAAAAAAACATTATTATATATACCCATGTACAATTATGACCTAATATAAATACATATTATTAATATAATACGTAAACTACATAATATAAGTACATATATATAAATACCAATGTCGTGAATAAAGATTGGATGTAATGGGACAGATTACAACATAATTAAATTATTTTACAGCGAGATAGTGAGCTTTGACGTGTATTTACACAAGCTCTCAATGTAACAAGGTACTCGCGAATGAGGCATCTTATCAGAACGCACATATTCAAAGGAGCGTATACGAATGTTCCTTGTTATTGTGTGAGGTTGATTAACATCATTTGTATGGAGTGTCCGAAGCATGCCTATGTGACATTTCAGAGCTTAAAATCACTTCTGGACCTGTTTGAAAGAATGTTGGCACTTATCATAATTTGTGTGATTGAAACGATATTGACCGTTATAGAGTTATCTCATGTCATTTGGGAAGAATTGTTTTTCGCTCTGTATGTTGTATATACTTTATCAAATTATAATTAAGTAGATAAGACAAAGGATAATATACCGTGAATTCTAAAAGATACGGTGGTTTTTATCTGTTTTCAAAAAAGTTGCTTAATTCAACTAAATATTATTTTTTATCCTTTTTTATTGGTTATCCTACCTCATTGTTCCGTCATACGTAAACCAATTTATTATTCATGTTTTTTTGAAGGGGCATGATGACAAAGTTTAATTAAGATTGGATGAAAGGTTCGGGCGATAGAAGCAGAAAAGTCAGTTTTTTTTTGCTATTTTATATAGTTATGGTCAACAATATAATTACTTCGATTTGCATAATAATATATCAACAAAGAAGTTTGGAAACAATTTTCTTTATTATTTTGTGATACTTTAATAAAATCTGCTTAACTATGTAGTAGGTACATACATATAAGTACACCTTGATCCCAAACTACTATCTCCTCTCCATCCAAAGGTTGTCTGAAAGGGCTCGCTTTAAGCGATAAGACTGCCGATTTTGCCAGTTATTCTTAATTTTAACATAAACATAACATAAACGCTTTCTTCACTTTATCACACCGGTGAGCATCCCCATAAGTTCGAAGACTTGTGTCATGGGTGCCGAAAACATTCACATCATACACACAACCACAACCATAACCAGAAACACAATTTTTTTGGGATGCAAACTTGTGTTCCCGCTGGGAAACGAGCCCAATACCCCTGAAGGCGAAAAGATAAAATCATCTCGTAGCTATGAATAAATTATTAGTTAGTCTTGTAGCCTAGAAAATCCTATTTCAATATCTACCCACGCTACAAAGACAGCAAATGTGACTCCTAAAACCAAAAAAGTCCGCGGGCCACTCTAGAGTATCTTAGCTATAATGTCGTGTCGTTATCATCCTTCGAGCTCGGCCTCTACATTATTTTAACAGACTTGGGAGAGAATCTTTATTTCATACCTTGTTTATTCCAAACACCTGGCTGTTTCTGAAAAGCGCTAAAACCCGTCCCTTTTGCGCGATTTAGTAAGTCGTTTAGACTTAAGATTACTTTCATTACTACCAAAGAAGCAGCATATTTTGCTTATCTCTTCATTGCCAGCACAATGGAGTAGCAGATTAAATCTAGTTAGAATACGTATTGACCTAGAGTTCTTGACAAAACTAACTTTCGCCATAGGTCACGAGAAAATAGCAAACGTTTTAGTAGCTGCAAGCTCCTACTCATTTCCTACATTTTTTATTTCTATGTCTTACTTCAAGAAATGATGATGTGGTCGACGTTCCCATGTATATGTGTAATTTATGTGTCCACGATTAAACCTGTTTGTCTGGAAAAAACGCCTACAATCTTACTGTTACATACCACGACTATATTGTAGTAACTGAAAGTTGATCATAAGATTATTATATATGTGAGTTATTTTGAATAAGTACTAGTAATTTAACACTTTTACACTCACTTACTAAGGTCTACGTGACCACCCATATTCATGACACTCACGACATTCACACTTCTCTTTCTTTTATTTGTTTAATTTTTAATTATTTATGTATGTATACCTCACTTTATTTTATTTATTTTGATGTTTGTTTGTAGTAAATATTGTGTGTGTCATAAATAATAAATGTATTTTCTTTCTTTCACAGCCTGAGTTCAATGATTTGTGTCGCGGGTGCTAGAAACATTCATATCACATACACAATCACACCTAGAACTTGAATCACAAATTTCCCTTGGGAGGAAAATTTGTGTCCTCACCGGGAATCAAACCCGATGCTCCTGCTTAGAAGTCAGAAGCGTACCTTAGCCAACGGGCAGTTCAAGTGAAATTAATTGTATATAAATGTGTTATATTTAATTATATAGAAAAAGGTCATATTCAAATGAAAGTTGAAATACCTAAGTATTTTGTAGGATTCATATTTTGAGACAAGTTTTTATAAAATAGTATACTATACATAGGTACTATAAAGCTTATTAAAGTTAGCCCAAATATATTAACTGTTAATATTGTGATTCAATCTATTGTTACTGTCCTACTCTATGTTACAACCACAGTATTGCGCTGTCACCTAAGTTATAAATCGTTCTGCTAAATTCCAGATCAACAAACTTATAAGAACGATACAAGTTACCGGACCTTCTTGTCCTTAGAGTCTCATTTTTTAGATGGCATGTAAAGGCACACCAACCATGAAGGCCCGGGCATAAAGGCGACCAAACGGTCTCGTCTAAAAAATATTGGTCTCGAAAAAATTCACCCGTGAATCCCGGAAACAGACATCATAAGGAAACTCAGAGATATATAAGTATAACATCTATTGTCGTAAGTATGTATAAGTCCATGAGATCTCTTTCGTGAAGATTTACCTCCCCAGAGTCTTTGAAAGTATGTGGTGTGAATAGAAGTTGTTTGGACTACCTCTGCTGAGATTCACACGTGAATAATGAATAGGTATACATTGATAGAGACCGCAGACTTTTACGTAATCACAGATTGTTACCGTCAATCAAAATGTTGCCGTATTAATTACTTACTTACTTTGAATGACCGTTCAGTGATACGATTTTTTTTTATAATAAATATATAGGTATGTACTCTCGTAAATATTTTAGTAGCTACTTATGTAGTGCAATTTTTTTTTTGCTTAAAATTAATATGATACAAATTTACACAGATTACCTATTTATTGTGTTATAGTTTACAATTTTATGAACCGCGTACCATTTTTTTGCTAGCTTTTTCAAGCACGCTTAAATTTATTATGTGAACTCTAACAAATTTAATAAATCACGAAATTCTGTGTACATAAAATAAAATAAAAGAATAACTGTATTGAAAACATATCAACTTAATGACTAGGGTTTTCTAGTACTCACCTCGAAGACATAAGTTTCCAAAAGTTCTAAACTTTTGAATTCTATTTCCTCGTGTCACAATTTAAAAACACAAGCTAAAAAAGCACTTTTACACTTATAATAATCGAATGAATATGAAATAAACTTGTTAAATGTTCGGAATTATTAGCTTAGCTGTGCGCAGAGGAGCCGGCAATTGACTAAGACCACGACCGTGCCGAGCCCTGCCTACGAGAATACTGAAACTGAGCGTGGTTGCAAACGAAAGCGCAAACCTTTCAGATGTCGATATCAATGAAAACAATGCAAACTACTTATCTTTTGAAATATAAATAAGAGAATTTCAGAAATAAGGATGCTAACATTTTGCTCGATTCAGCGGAGCATATCTGCAGAATGCTTAACAAATAAAAAACTATTAGAAATAAGATAACCGTATTCAATTATAATGAAAGAAGTGTAGAATGACAAAAGAAATTACTTCTCCACAGAGTTTCTCGGAGTTATTTTCTTTGGTAGATGTAAACTGAAGCACATATTTAAAAGTCGTGATAACAGTATTATAATACTTTTTGATTAATTCATTATATTAGTTTAACTTATAAGTAAGTAAAACTAGTTTTGATGTCAATATATACGATCTTATAGGCGAAATTGAAAAATAATGACATGATTGACAATAATGTTTAGTAATAACTCAATAATAATTTTATTAATTAATTATTTGTCTTGACGGTTGAAAATTTCATTTGCTCATAATTATACCTAGTGGCAGAATCGGGCACCGTCTATCTTTTTAAGTATCTTATATATCAGAAATGGACTCAACACTAAATGTAAAACATTTCCAATAAACAAATTGTAATGAATAAAACCACCAGCTTGGCGATAATAAAACTAATTGTATTATTGTGATATGTATCATAAATTATGCCTAACTCTTATGCCAAATTTAAAAATATGCAAATTATCCGTTACTACACATGGTTCCTTGCTACGGATGTTATATTGACTTAATTAAATGCACAAACTGTGCAAACTCGGATGGAATATATTTGCAATTAGTTCGCAGTTTCGATATGATGGAAATTATCTCCTAGCTGGTAATTTTATTAATTCCAGTTTGTTAATTGGAAATGTGTTACTTTAACTGTTATTGGCGTTTAAAGATTTTTTTTCTCAAATTAAACTATAAGCTACACTTACACCTTTGCGATAAAAAAATCCTTTCTCTCAATAAACATCTTTAGCGTGTCTGTTTGGGGTAGTTACATTCCTTTGCTAAACAACTACAGCTACCTTTTCTGTTTTTTTATTGGTGTTTATTCTCTCCAACTCTCAATAGCACTATCTAGTTTTCGTTAAAATAAGGACTATGCTGCAATTTATTAGCCTTGTTATACCATATGACAAGGGCACCAGGCCACCGAGACTTTGGTAAAATATCAAAACCGTTTGACGCTGCATATTTTACAGATAAAAGTGACCCTTTCTATCGTACAAACTTTTGCTCGCCTCCTCTCTCAGTATAAAAAATATACTTTTTTTACCTAAATATCCATCCCTTTTTAAAGACAAGTTAACGCTCCGTCGCTTAACTCTCCGGTTAAGTCTAGATTGACATTCACCGTTGCATATTCATGACTTTTGATTTATTACAACTAATTAACACCAAATGCCTCCTTCCGGTTAAGGGACAGCTAAGTCCATAATCGAAGATTATAAACTCGGAACTGTAGTGATTACCGAAGAAGCCACTCGAGGTTTTACTACTCTTCTTTACCGGTTTTTATATGATACAAAGAGCAATGTGGCTTGGTTGCAGATAAAAAGTTATTTAGTTCACTAATGATGTTGAGTCACGGCACTAAATTTTATTTGTATATTTTTTGTTAACAATCTGTTTAGTTTTTCTGTTCTGTTTTAATGCTTAATAAACATTATCCATTCTATTGCACGTTCTATAGAAAGTTTTTTTGTTAGTCAAATTTATAACGTAGGTCAATGCAACAGGACGTTGAACTGATATCCCCTGCTTCAGAGAAGAAAATAATATAAAATTGCTTCCCATCAAGTTGATCGATTAAAAACGTCAGAACTGCATTTAAAATATAACAAAACAGGAGATTTCATAAATTCGATAAGTATTTAATTGTTGAGTTTGAAAGAGTCGGAAAATCCGACAAAAACCGCCGCGAGTACCAGCCGGTTAGTAAACATTAATATTTAATTGTTGTCAACTGCTTATCCTACTAATGTTATAAATCCGAAAGTTTGTTTGTAAGTGTGTAAGTGTGTAAGTATGTTTGTTCCCTCTTCACGCTTTAACGGCTGAACGGATTAGAATGATTAACACATAGGCTACTTTTTAACTTGATAATAGCGGGAGAAGCCGCGGGGCACGGCTAGTATTGCATAAAATATTGTACAGAATTTAATAGTGTTTTTGTTTAATTTTATTGCGCGTTCTCTGGTAATACTTACATAGTGTGGTGCGTGGAGGATAACTGGATGTCACATTGCTTATATTTTCTATAACATTATTTATGTTATAATAATGTAAAACGCATGTTGACGCATATTGTACACGCCTTATATTTTGTGATGTAAGGCAATGCTAGTTATAGTACCCGTGCACCCCGTAAATGGGTCTATTGATTTGTATCTATGGATTTTTTGAGCTAATTTTTATGTTGTAGGGGTTTGATATTTTGTAGCTGTTTTCAATTAAAATACCCATCCAGCTTTGGCAGCCGGTAGGCACCCTTATGATTTCCGTTTTTATTTGCTTAGACTGTATGATGCTATCAAACAGGGCGACGAAGTAACGTCAAATAACGTTTACAGAGACTTACTGACTATTCTACAAAAGTTTTGAATTTCAGTCGAGGCGACCCCACATGCGTCTAATTAAGGTTATGCTTACATAACACTATTTACCTAAACCCCTGAACTCTGTTATGGGAGCTTTTATTTTAATAGCTAACTAAATGGATATTTGTGTAAGCTAAAACTTTATTAATTTTCTCTTTTTTTTTATAATAACGTTGATCATAATTTGATAAAAACTCACGCACATTTTGAACTTTTAAATTAAAATTAAAACGGGAATTAGCGTGACTTACGCGTTGTCGATTTCAATCGAGACAGAGGGTGGGCGCTGTCACAAAGCTGGAAAACTTGTCTTCATGGTACTCTGGGCAGTGTCAACAAAGTGAGTAGGGACACTATAAGTTTCGCCTGCCGGAGTAGAATGGTGTCATCAAGCAGCAGTGATGAAGATGGTTCTTCGGAGCAGAATCCTGCTATACGGTGTATGCCGTCTCAACCCCCACCACCACAACCACCCCCGCCGTCCTCCCGCGCTCTTCGTGCTGCTGCTCGCAGTGCGAGGTGGGACGCGACGGCGAGCGCTCCGCACTCATCCTGAAGAAGGCTTCCGAATGAAGCCGAAACAATTGTCGATTTACACATCGACAACGCGTAAGTCACGCTAATTCCCGTTTTAATTTTAATTTAAAAACGTTGATCATAATTCTACAGCGTAATAGGTACCTACACAAGATATGGCAGAATTCATTTTGAAAATAGAACTGGACTAACATACTTGCACGCTTATACATTTACATACATACTTTCGAACTTATAACATTAGTGTGATAAGATTCAGCACCTTAACATATGTAAGTTAAATTGTAAGTGCCTCAACACGGTAGAGACTGGTTGCCCACATCACAGGTGATCCAATATTATATTTATGTTGTAAACGTTGTTGTAAGTGCCCATGTTATCCATCTATATATATACCTACTAGTCGTTCGCGCCGAACTGAGATCTCGCGACTACATTTTGCCTCATAGAGAAAAATTTTGAGGTTACTTCCTTATAACTTTTTTTCAATACAATAATTGTTTAATTTCTGTATTTTTTGTTCATGTACAGGATATAACGGAAATTATACGTCAGTTTCAGCGTTCAGTGTGAAGCCGTTTTTGAGATAGACCCCGAAACAAAATAAGACTAAAAACAGTGACTTTGATGACCTACTAAGTCGTTATTTTCCAACATAGTTTTTTTTTAAACCGGTTTCGTACTCTACTTGTTAACCTCTTTCCAATGATACCCATATATAATGTCATTTAAAATTATATAAATTACATATTCTGTGATAATTTAAAGTCATTTGCTTATGTGGCTTAGACGCCAGATGCCTCTGACAAAAGGACGGACTGACAGACAAAGTGGTGAACGACCTTTTTTTTTTTTTTGTGGGGGGAAAATGCCTTGCACTTCCCTTCCTTCCCAGGGGTGAAGGAAGGGGGTATGTGGGGCTCGAACCCACTAAAAACCCCCCCGTGAGCAGTCCCTCGCCGAGGTGGGGCAAGATAGGGTCGCGCTAGCAGTCAATAAAAATCTATTTGTCAGGGCAAGGTTTGTATGTATTTTTAATCTACCGGAAATTGCACTCGCGCGAAACCGGGGCGGATCGCTAGTATTGAATAAATATAATTTCAATTTGAACCATGGACAAACCTAAATACACTATACCTACCATCGTGAAACAAATATGATATTTTTTTTTATTTAATAACCACTATCTACGAACCAATATACGATTGGATATTTGATGTCTGATTTCATAAAGATATTGTAATAAAATTCAAATGTAATTCAAATTCAAAATTCTTTATTTGCTTGAACATGCTAAAATGAAGTATATAAAAGAAGTGCTCCATCTCATATTTCGCCATCGCGGCCTGTGTAATTATTTTGATTGAGTAACTACGATATCGTATTATTTTTAGCCTCGTAATAATAAATTGTATAACGGGACATATTTATTAGGCAGCAGTGGATAAAATATAAAATGTTTTGTAATTTAAAGTTTAAACAACACTTCATCTTATTAGAATTTGTATCCTGAATAGAATATAATATAAAATAATTTATTTCTATTATAAATATTTATATTATTCAAAACAATTTCATATTTCACAAGCTCGATGAATGAAAAGTATTTAAAATCGTATAGGTGTCTACGTTCAATTTTTCCATCCCAAGAGACATTTGTGTTTCTGGTTCTGGGTGTAATTGTGTGTATGATATGTAAATGTTTCCAGCTACCACGATACAAGACTTTGAACTTAGTGTGTGTGTGAATTTGTTTGATTGTTTGTTTACGTTGTTACATATTTCGTGTTGAATCGAAACGGGTCTCGTGTCGAATATAACTCTTTGTTTGCTGGTATAATACATGTATAACTGTATAACTGACATCATAATTAAACCGTTTGTATCAAGTTTGTTTGTTTACGTCAAATCTTCCATGGTGAATAACCACTTACTTTTATCCGGACGGAGTAAAATTTTTACGTGTTGATTTATTTTCAATGACAATGCATTTTTTTGTTAAACATGACCTGAATCGGCATCCAGAATTAGCTCCAGCCCTCCTAGCCAAAAACCAAAACGCTTCATCTCGATTATATCAAAAGAAAAGCTTTCTAAATGTAACAGACGTTATAAATTGTGTAGATACAAACTGTAACTTTGCAATCTCAGTGAGCGCTAAATATCAAGATATTTTAAACCTTATGCATACGAGTTTTAAGATCTGTTACTTTATTTAGCGTTTCTTTTGATAGAATAGAAGCGTTGTGGTTTCTAGCTAGAGCAGCAGGTATAGAAAATACCTGCAGCTCTAGCTCTTCAATTGTCATCGGCACAGACACTTTGTAACGCATTTAATTACAAATATCTGGCTTTGCTCGGTTTTTTGTTTTTGGTAGAATGTGTTTGAATTTGTAGCCTCAGAAAGTTTCATCTAGTGTCGACTGTCGAGTAGAAACAGTTTTTTACATCGGTCATGGCGTAATAGATGGCGCTGATAGTTTCTTAAACCCGGTTTTTCAAATGCAGTTTGGGAACCGAGCATTTCTCGGACTTGGAACGTTGATAAATCGATTCCTTGGGCCGAAAAACCCCTAATCTGTAACTTTCATGAAAATCGTTGGAGCCGTTTCCGAGATCCAGATTACACACATATATATATATATATATATATATAATCAACCTTTAACGGTAAATGCTGATCCAGTGAGAAGTTAGAACAATTGTTGATCCGCCTATTTTACTTGTTTACTCAGCTCCGCGTCGCGCAAACTGATATACTTTGATCCGTCCTTCATGCGCGTGTGACGTCGGTGGATCTGCACTAACAGGTTTTCAACATGCTCGTCAACGATTCGACCAACATTTGTTGATCCATCAACGGTCGAAAAAATCATACTGAATATGATTTCTTAGATCCAGTGTATATTTAACTTATATGCGACATTTACTTAGACTAAGTGGATCCGGAGCCAAATTTGACTAATAGGTACTCGAACAAAAAGCGGCAACGTCGCATTCTGCGTGTGATAGAGAACCTAGTAAACTACTTCGTTAGAGTAATAAGGTAAGAAAGATGCGTTAGTTACGAGCGAATTTGTGTTATTTTGTTCATTTGTCATGGACAAATCAGTAGATGATGGTGAGTATTTTATTAACCATATCCATATTTGATTATTTAACTATTCAGAAACTTGATATTATGTGGGTGTTATTGTATGGTATTGTATTAATGAGTTAATCCGGTCGGATGTGATCGGCTCACATGAAGGGGGCGTATTAGAGACCGCTTCAGTGGTAACGCGCTACCTCATTCATAATCGATACATATGGTAATAAATAGATATTCACTTTAATAAGGACTTACTTAAATACCTAGTACCTAGCTAAAAGTTTTTAACCTCGGACGAAAAAAGAGTTGTGATTGTGTTTAAGTATGTGTACGTAGTACCTACTTACTATGCGTTTCAAATAACAAAAGGACCAGCAAAAACGCCATCATTTCGCCAGTGCTGCCTGCCAGAAGCTGAATCAGAATAATAAAAATAGATAACCAACAATTTGATTGGCCTTTTGGCTCTGTGGTAAGTCTCACTCTACGGTAGCTCTGAATGCGAATCCTGAGGTAGTGGGTTCGATTTCTAACCATGGCAAACATTTGTGTGACGAACACGAATATTTGCTTTGTGTCTTGGTCTTAAACAACTACCTAATTATCTATGTATTTCTCAGGCCTCCATTCCTAGTACAGTAGGCTTTGCCTAGTTTGAGATCAGGGACTACATAAGTGTGAAATGTCCAGGATATTTATTTATTTTATTTTAGTAAGTACCTAAAAAGACCAAACATACCTACATACCTATTTACAAAATTTCAGAAGTTTTGATTCCAGCTCAATAAAAATAATATAACACTTGCACAAAGTTTCGTAGCTGTAATGGATACGTGATAATGTGATTTAGACCGGGAGACCGGATTAGGATTAAGACCGCATCGAATAAAACGCTTTAAACGCTTTCACAATCACAGCCCCACACTAAGTTCGATGACTTGTGTCGTGGGTGCCGGCAACATTCACATCACACACACAAATACAACCAGAACCAGAAACACAAATTTTCCTTGGGAAGAAAACTTGTGTTCCCGCCGGGAATCGAACCCGATAGTTGGGTGGCGTTTGCCTTCTAAGCCCCTGCATAGAAGGCAAACGCCACCCAACTAAGCCAACGAGCAGTTCACAACAGCCCCGCTTGTCCTCACGCGTTCCCCCTACTGCACTGCACTCCAGTGCATCCACCACTACCTCCGCTGCCTCCACCTCCACCATCACCAACCATCCTCCAACCTCCACCATCTCCACCACTGTCTCCGTTTGTGAAGACAGTGGTGGAGGTGGAGAGCCGAGTCTGTGCATGATGGAGGTGGAGGCGGAAGCAGCGGAGGTGGTGGTGGTATCGTACCAAGCTCCTCGACTACATTTATGTGTATTATTTCTAGTTCATAATTATTTTCATATGGGCTGGCATTCAATTTGACCACCATAAATTCGGTACAAGTCGTGGCGTTGTCGAATTGTTAAGTTATCCGTTCAATCTGTAGCTTGTGACGGACAAAGATACGAAACGGCAACGTCGCGGCTGCTTTCAGCCAATCTTATCGTTTGCTGTGCTCTGATTGGCTTATTTAAATCGGATCAACGTTTTCCGTAACTATCGCAAGGTGGATTTGTATATCGGATCAACTTCGGCGAACGCTAGTAAGCAGTCCCATGAGTGTAGATGTTGATCCGGTCGGAGCCACATTAGTAACCATAGATGCATATTGGATCAACAAAAGGCGCCGGATCAACATGAATTTTTGGATCAACAAAGTGCTCGCGTGAAGTCGCGTCAGATCAACATTTACCGTAAAGGGATATCTATATATATATATATATATATATATATATATATATATATATATATATATATAGATATCCCTTTACGGTAAATGTTGATCTGACGCGACTTCACGCGATATATATATATATATATATATATATATAGATATCCCTTTACGGTAAATGTTGATCTGACGCGACTTCACGCGAGCACTTTGTTGATCCAAAAATTCATGTTGATCCGGCGCCTTTTGTTGATCCAATATGCATCTTTGGTTACTAATGTGGCTCCGACCGGATCAACATCTACACTCACGGGACTGCTTACTAGCGTTCGCCGAAGTTGATCCGATATACAAATCCACCTTGCGATAGTTACGGAAAACGTTGATCCGATTTAAATGAGCCAATCAGAGCACAGCAAACGATAAGATTGGCTGAAAGCAGCCGCGACGTTGCCGTTTCGTATCTTTGTCCGTCACAAGCTACAGATTGAACGGATAACTTAACAATTCGACGACGCCACGACTTGTACCGTATTTATGGTGGTCAAATTGAATGCCAGCCCATATGAAAATAAATATGAACTAGAAATAACTACACATAAATGTAGTCGAGGAGCTTGGTACGATACCACCACCACCTCCGCTGCTTCCGCCTCCACCTCCATCATGCACAGACTCTGCTCTCCACCTCCACCACTGTCTTCACCAACGGAGACAGTGGTGGAGATGGTGGAGGTTGGAGGATGGTTGGTGATGGTGGAGGTGGAGGCAGCGGAGGTAGTGGTGGATGCACTGGAGTGCAATGCAGTAGGGAACGCGTGAGGACAAGCGGGGCTTACGTTAACGGCAGGTGATTATAGTGGGGATAGTGTGGCTAGTAAGTCAGTATCGATACTGACCATAAATATGTTACTACTTCATTTGAATAAGCTCTAGACCGGGCGTGCCGCATCGAATTGCACAGAACAATTGCAAAAGGAGATTGAAACATATCAACAGGAATTAGAGTTCGTATTTGCATGCAATTTATCCTCATAACACAGGGAATCCTAGTATGAGGTCAGTGTTAACCAGACAGTAATTGCAGTTCAAGCAGCTTCACCTTTCCTATAACGAATAGATTCTTTTTACTGTATTTCTGCATTAGGTACATATGCAACAATAATTTTACTTGAGCATACCTACTATATGTCTGTAGATATAAGTACCGATGTTTTTTGTGAATAAACTATTATTATTATTATTATTTATGCATACACACGCCGTGCCAGCAGATATGTCAAGTTGCATTATGCAGAAGTTGCATTATGCAGAAGTTGCATCCCAATACGTACTCTAATTCCTATTGACATGTTTCAATCCTTTTGCAATTGTTCTGTGAGATTCTATTGCAATTGTTGTGAACTGCTCGTTGGCTTAGTTGGGTGGCGTTTGCCTTCTAAGCAAGAAGAGCTTAGAAGGCAAACGCCACCTAACTATCGGGTTCGATTCCTGGCGGGAACACAAGTTTTCTCCCCAAGGAAAATTTGTGTTTCTGGTTCTGGTTGTATTTGTGTGTGTGATGTGAATGTTGCCGGCACCCACGACACAAGTCATCGAACTTAGTGTGGGGCTGTGATTGTGAAAGCGTTTAAAGCGTTTTATTCGATGCGTTCTTAATCCTAATCCGGTCTCCCGGTCTAAATCACATTATCACGTATCGATTACAGCTACGAAACTTCGTGCAAGTGTTATATTATTTTGATTTGAGCTGGAATCAAAACTTCTGAAATTTTGTAAATAGGTATGTAGGTATGTTTGGTCTTTTTAGGTAGGTACTTACTAAAATAAAATAAATAAATATCCTGGACATTTCACACTTATGTAGTCCCTGATCTCAAACTAGGCAAAGCCTACTGTACTAGGAATGGAGGCCTGAGAAATACATAGATAATTAGGTAGTTGTTTAAGACCAAGACACAAAGCAAATATTCGTGTTCGTCACACAAATGTTTGCCATGGTTAGAAATCGAACCCACAACCTCAGGATCCGCATTCAGAGCTACCATAGAGTGAGACTGACCACAGAGCCAAAAGGCCAATCAAATTGTTGGTTATCTATTTTTATTATTCTGATTCAGCTTCTGGCAGGCAGCACTGGTGAAATTATGGCGATTTTGCTGGTCCTTTTGTTATTTGAAACGCATAGTAAGTAGGTACTACGTACACATACCTAAACACAATCACAACTCTTTTTTCGTCCGAGGTTAAAAACTTTTAGCTAGGTACTAGGTATTTAAGTAAGTCCTTATTAGGTATTATAAAGTGAATATCTATTTATTACCATATGTACCGATTATGAATGAGGTAGCGCGTTTCCTCTGAAGCGGTCTCTAATACGCCCCCTTCATGTGAGCCGATCACATCCGGCCGGATTAACTCATTAATACAATACCATACAATAACATCCACATAATACCACACAAACCACCTCGTTTTTGGGCTTTCAACTAGATAGCGGGCTCATCGTGGGAACGGCACATAGGCAATCTGTGTGACAAGATCGGTCGAGCTAGCTTTGCTTTGTGGCGCGTGTCTGCAGTTCTACCTGTTAGCATGGTTCGGAATTGCTACTTTGCATCTGTCCACTCTCTACTTCAATACGGCGTTGAGCTCTGGGGACGCGCTGCCGATTGGGAGCGTGTCTTCAGGATGCAAAAGAGAGCTGTACGAGCAATAGTGCGTGTGGCACAAGATGAAACAGCCGTTCCATTATTCCGAACCATGAAAATAGCCACTTTACCGTCACTTGTCTGTCTGCAGACAGCTCTATACGCCAGGGACCACTTAGAGGAGTACTCTCGACTGGGTGACGGGCACAAGTACCGTGTGCGGAACGCTCACCGGCTGCGAACAGTGCCGCGCAAGCTGGCAAAGACGGCCAAACTAGTGCACGTCATGGCGCCGGCCGTATTCAACTGTCTGCCAAGTGAGGTCAGAGATGCACCCTCAAGGTCATCATTTAAAAACAAGCTTAAAAGATGGCTTGTTGACCAGGCATTCTATCACGTGG
The DNA here is from genome assembly GCA_948107665.1 of Lomographa bimaculata. Lineage (NCBI taxonomy): Eukaryota > Metazoa > Arthropoda > Insecta > Lepidoptera > Geometridae > Lomographa > Lomographa bimaculata. The sequence goes on along the minus strand of OX403587.1, from coordinate 10,884,577 downwards.
ATGAGTACTTGAAGTATGCTAATCCTAAAAATTAAGTACTAACGTAGAAAAGCTACCGATATACCAATAACATTATTAATATATATATATTTTTTTTTTTTTATTGAACGTTACAGTGATTATACTGCGTAATCTTGTGTATTTGTAATTTAATTTGTTTGACATTGTTATATTTATTATTCTGATATTTAATTCATATTATTTTTATTATGTCTTTTTTATGATTATAAATTATTTATAATTAAGAATTAATTAATAACATTTTCGACATGTAACTATTTTTGTTATCAATAAATGAGTATGAGTTTATAAATTTTCTGAATAGTTAAATAATCAAATACGGATATGGTTAATAAAATACTCACCATCATCTTCTGCTTTGTCCATGACAAATGAACAAAATAACACAAATTCGCTCGTAACTAACGCATCTTTCTTACCTTATTACTCTAACGAAGTAGTCTACTAGGTTCTCTATCACACGCAGAATGCGACGTTGCCGCTTTTTGTTCGAGTACCTATTAGTCAAATTTGGCTCCGGATCCACTTAGTCTAAGTAAATGTCGCATATAAGTTAAATATACACTGGATCTAAGAAATCATATTCAGTATGATTTTTTCGACCGTTGATGGATCAACAAATGTTGGTCGAATCGTTGACGAGCATGTTGAAAACCTGTTAGTGCAGATCCACCGACGTCACACGCGCATGAAGGACGGATCAAAGTATATCAGTTTGCGCGACGCGGAGCTGAGTAAACAAGTAAAATAGGCGGATCAACAATTGTTCTAACTTCTCACTGGATCAGCATTTACCGTTAAAGGTTGATTATATATATATATATATATATATATATATATATTATATTGGATAGGCAAGCATTTGACCACTATCTCACCTGATGGAAAGTGATGATGCGGCCGAAGGTGTGACATGCTTGCCAAGAAGATACCTATTCACTCGAGACTTGAAGACTCCCAGATTATACCGTTCGGGGAACAAAGACGCAGGCAGTGAGTTTCACTCCTTCGCTGTACGGATGATGAATGTAGAAGCAAAACGCTTTGAGCGAACTGGAGGTATGTCGACCATAAATGGATGACGCTTAATAGTTTGTCTTGTTGTTAGATGGTAAAAAGGACATGAGGAATTAACTCATGTAATTCCAGTGCACACTCTCCAAAATGTAATCGATAGAATACCGATAAGCTTGCCATCTTACGTCGGTGACCGAGACTTTGCAACCTGGACTCGATTAGCTTACTGTCGCCAATTAGTCTTTTGGCTCACCGGTCAATAGATTCAAGAGCCTCTAACTGGTACTATATATACAAGAATTGTTCGTTTAAAGGTATTAGATAGATAGCAGGTTTTAAGTTTTAACATGGCATAGTTGCTGCACTCAAGATTGAGTCCTGCCTACACAGTTGGCACAGTGGCTAGGACTATGTCTTCTGATCCGGATCCACGGATTGAGTTTTCGATTTTCGGCATGCGTGATTTTCCTTCTCAAGAGACATTTGTGCTTCTGGGAGTAAATGTGTGTGGTAAAGACGAAATACGAACTAAGTAACTATTATTAGAATTTTTATTCCGAAAAACAATACAATATAAAATTTGTACACTTTGCTGAGTATTCAGTTATATATAAACAGTTCTTAATTCTTAAAATAGAACATCATTGCTCATAATTCTCAAGGTATAAAGTAATTATTGGTAGAGTAACTCTTAAATCATTATTCTATTCTTTTTCTATTCTTAAGTAAAGATATTGATTAAAGATGACAGTAATAACTCTATCACTCTTATATTGTATACAATAATGCATATATTCCATACTATTTCGCACTAATAGACACAGCCAGAATTCCGTATAATATATACAAACCAGAAACTAAAATGCACGGTACATACGAGCATCTTGCTGTTCTTTTATTTGCTTTTTCTCTTTTCAATATATTCACAAATTAAATAAAACTTGGCTCCAAAATATGATAATCTAATTATTACATATGAACACAAAAATAAACTAAAGGCAGCTTCCCACATCGCAGGTACAACTAGAAATCCCCAGTTGTTTATAATTAAAACCTAACTGATACGTTCTTATCTACATGCCTGTATATTTTGTTATCATAGTATATAAGTATTGGTTTTTCTTTATATTCATATTTATATTTGAGCTGTGTTGTTTGAGAATAGAGTTATTATTATTACTAACTTTATTTATTTTATCTCTAAGGTGGAGGTTTTTTAACAATATTTCAATATAACTAATAAAAACTACAATACTACAAAAATATTATTATTGTAAACGGTTTTTATTCATTCAATACAAACGTAAGTAATTCAGCAAGAAAGTTTAGCGTCGTCGTAACTACTATGGCTTCATTACTAACGCCATCGCCACCCAAAATGTCTCGCCACCCCAAATCTATATATAAAAATCCATTGACGTTTGTTAGTTTCACAAAAACTCGAGAACGGCTGAACCGATTTGCCTAATTTTGGTTTTGAAATATTTGTAAAAGTCCAAGGAAGGTAGAGAAAATATAAAAAAATTGCAAGGAAAGTAATAAAAACAACTATTTTATTTTCCCATACAAACTGTTTGTACCTTTGCCGAAGATTAGACACCAAGTTAATTTCTGAACGCAGTATAAATATTTGACCAGAAGTAAAAAAATGGCATTCTTGATTTTGTAAAATTTTCCAAAACCTGTGATTCTTCGAGTGTTAATGTGTAATAATGGTGGATTATTAACCGTTAATACTTAGTGAACGTGCATAAGTGTAGGCAAATCATACAAAGTTGAAAAACGTGATTTTCACCTTCGCTCCAAAACTCCAATTGAAGTTCTAGTAAAGTTTCTACCACTTTACAAGGGCATGACTTTACTATGACTAGACCTTGACTCTTTTACTTGACTTTGACTGTGACTTGTGACTAGGACTTATAATATGAAATACACTTGAAATATTATAGTATTATCACTTGACACTAGCTAAATGCACAAGATTGCGAAGCCATAACTAAGAAGAAGAAGAAGAAGAAGAAATATTTGACCACAGACAGATGTGACATACATATGTGAAGTAGGTAAAAGGAAACTTTTTACCATGCCAAGGAGAAGCCACCTTTAAATCTTTCTTACGAATTCCGAAATATGTGTGATTTATATAGATAAGTTCGGACAATTATTATAGGCGGTACGAAGTTCGCCGGATAAGCTAGTATTATTAATACCTATCTCATAACATCATCCTACTTTCTCTATAAGCGGTTCTTCATATATTTCTTTCATCTCTCTTTATGCTTTACAAGAAACATAATACATAGGTAAACATAACATATAAATTATTCATGAACTGTCCGTTGGCGGGTAACGGATTCGATTTCCAGTGGGAGTATTTGTTTTCTCACCATGGGAAATATATGTTTCTGGATCTGTGTGATTGGGTGTGATGTCAATGTTGCCGGCACTCACTGGGGCTGTGAGTGTGAAATGCTAATAGCACTATGCGGCTTGTACTCGCAGCACCAAATGTAACTCGCTCCTTGCTGTTTCAAAAAAGTAGTATTATTATTTTTGGTTGTTTAATCTACATTAGGTTATTTGTTTCAATTTAGATACAGTTACTTATATATCTGTAACATTACATAATAATATGAATACTTTATTTTCTGTGTGTTTTTGCATATTAACGCTTTTCTTACTTTTTACCGACTTCACAAAAAAGGAGGAGGTACTCAATTCGACTGTATTTTATGTGTGTTACCTCATAACTTCTTTCCACGTGAACCGATTTCGAATATTTTTTTTTATTTTGAAAGGTGTTGCTTTCTGATTAGTCCTATTTAAATTTGATCAAGATCTGATCAGTAGTTCTTGAAATATCATCAATAATGCGTATTCTGTGGACGATGTTCTCGTTTTTAACCGACTTCAAAAGTTACCTCATAACATCGTTGTGAGCCGATTTTGATGATTATTTTTTTTATTTAAAAGCTGATGCTTTTCATGTGGTCCCATTTCAATTTGATCAAGATCTGATCACTAGTTTTTGAGTTATCGTCAATAATGCGTGTTTAATACATTTAATCTTACCAAGGTTCCGAAGATAAAGCGGTGAAGTCGGTTTTTTTAAGATTTGCTTGCGTTTAATTATTGTAGTACAATCCTCACACACAGTTTCAAACTAAACCATTTAGTGCCAGATATACAAAAATATGAATAAAAAATGTGTGAGCTGTGAATTTTTCTGGTTCCCATGACACAATAAGTCATCGAAGTTAATGTGAAGCTGTAAGTGTGAAAGCTTTTGTGTTTGTGTCTACAAACACTCGTAGCCAGTAGTTGACTACTATATCTACATATCTTTTCAAGACGGCTGTAATTCTGCCAATCTGGCAGTAGTCATATTTCATGAGTGCCGCTTTGGAGCCCATGTGAAAAAACGATTTTTATTTTGATTTATTTGCTTTAATGTATTCGGATAAAAATAGGCTAAGAGCTGTTTACTTAAATAAAGCGAATCGTTTTAATTACTTTCTAAAACTGGGCCGTCATTTCAAAGCAAATCTCCAACTTAGGAAAACCTAGACGTGCAATCTCTACAATGACTTCAGATATTTGAAAGCAGCTTTACACTTAATTGCCTTTAGAGCCGCAGATTGCCAAATATTGCTCTGCTTAAGTAAATTTACCTAAGTTCCTGAGACTTACGAAATATCCACAAAGTTTTTACTGCCAAACTGACGCTCGGCTTACAAAATGTAAGGTTAGGCACGTCGACGTGAAGGTAAGTAGCTATGTAACGAGCGTCTACATCTGCTACGTGATAATCTTGAAAGCCATTAGACTCATTAGACTACCTTTATTTCTGACTAACTATTCTATTTTTTTTTCATAGAACGACAAAATATGCATATCCATTTAAATTTCGCAAATGTATAGACTACGGACCAATTGCAAATGTTTCCTAAACTAAACATAAACTATATACATCTATTTTTATTATTTTTTTTATGCTGTATAGGCAAGCATTTGACCACTATCTCACCTGATGGGATGTTGATGCTGGAGTGTTAATGTTGGGGTGTTGATGCGGCCGAAGATGTGACATGCTTGCCTAGAAGATACCTATTCACTCGAGACTTGAAGACTCCCAGATTATACCGTTCGGGAAACAAAGACGCAGGCAATGAGTTCCAGTCCTTAGCTGTACGGATGAACGTAGAAGCTAAACGCTTCGAGCGAACTGGAGATATGTCGACTATAAATGGATGACGTTTGATAGTGTTTCTTGATGTTAGATGGTAAAAAGGGTATGGGGGAATTAACTCATGTAATTCCTGTGCGCACTCTCCAAAATGTAAGCGATAGAATATCGGTAAGCTTGCCATCTTACGTCGGTGACCGAGACTTTGCAACCTGGACGTAGTACTCCATACAGCAAACGCCTTGAGGTAACTTACCTACAAGACATCGAGCTTATGAACTTCAACAAAAGGACCGCAACTAAACATCATTTATATTTCCATCCATGGGTTGTCTGGAAGAGATCGCTCTTAGCGATAAGACATTGTACATATCTTTATAAGTTTCTCTGTAAGTTGCATTTATCTTTTTGTGTCAATAAAGAGTTTTTGTATTATATTGTATCATTTTATGCAATAAATAAACAATAAGATACTTATGAGTTAATTGGTTTTTCTGTCGCTTATATACTGATAACTAAATGCTAATAGTTATTCAACCCGAACTGAGAACACTGGTAATAAAGTCTATTTAGTAACTGGCGTAATGCCGTTTAAGATAGACTAAAGTAAAAACCGGATTTCAACAAATTGATCGTTATGAAGTAGAAAATTAAATAAAACTACATATTCTCCACAAAAGCTCGTTTCAATGATACTCCACGTTCACTGTTTGCATATTTATCGGTTCTTCATATTATTTTCTTTTTTTATGTCATTGGCTTTGAGACGAAGCTTCACTTATTTAAACAGAAGTTTTCTCCCCAAGGACAATTTGTGTTTCTGATTCTGGGTTCTGTGATTGTGCGTGTGATGTGAATGTTTCCGGCCACGACACAAGTCGATACCTAGTGTGGGTGTGAAAGTGTTTATATTTATATCTGTGAGTGTGAAAGTGTTTATATTTATTTTATGTTACTGGGTGACTTCAAGTCTAGAGTGAATAGGTACCTTCCAGGCAAGCATGTCCCATCTTCGGCCGCATCGTCACTTTTCTTCAGGTGAGATAGAAATACTATAAAAAAAATTTAGAGCTTATTTGTTTTGTAGATATTTGAAAGCTTAGATTCGGTATCTGCACATGCTACAACTACCAAACACACATTGGCTTGTAATGTCTTTTGCCACGGTAAATAATCGTGCTTTTTACTACAAATTTTAATGCCATGTTGTATAGGAGTATAGGATACACTCCTATAAATACAAAAGTGTAATAATAATGTACAATAATGTAAATAAATACAATAGAAATTGATTTTTTTCTAATGCAACGACTAACGGATTTAGAATGTGCTTAGCTTATACCTATATGATTAACACAGGCTTTTTTAATTTAAACTTGATCAACGCGAGCAAAACCATGGGGTACGGCTAGTTTAACATATAATAAAAAAAAACAAAAAGGCATTTAATACGGTGAGGTTTTTAGGCAAATCAACTTTCAAAAGTCCGCTTTGTCAGTCCGCTGAAGTCAAATTTTTGGCCGTTACCCTGTTACGATGAAAGTTCGGCAAATTAGACGCTGAAAAGTTTAGGTGATATATGAAAATGAAGGAATAGAATTAATCTTATATCAAAATTACGAACCATCTGTAACATTACAAATTTCGAGGGTATTTTCTGCAGCAAGATTTAAACTTTTACAAATTACTAGCTGCGCCCCGCGGTTTCACCCGCGTTGATAATGATGAAAAGTGATGATGATGATGATGATGAAAAATAGATGTTGGCCGATTCTCATAGATACCGGATAAGCACAAAAAATTTCATCAAAATCGGTCAAGCCGTTTCGGAGGAGTATAGCAACGAAAACTGTGACACGAGAATTTTATACATTAGATTAACCCAGCGAGCGTTTCGCTTCGTTCGTCTCCGTTTCAGCAGTTTCAGCTTGGGCAAATATGCTTTCGTAGAACCGGTCGATGTCCGGTGTGCGTCAGAATGGCTGGTTGTCTGTGGCGTTGGTCTATGAGAGTTGATGCAAAAATTGCTATACAATTGCTTATATTTGCTACGTATAATAAATAATTGCTACATAGGATATATATTTACAAATAAAATATTTTTTTTGACCAGCCATCCTGACGTTTGGTTGGCTGGTCACCTCCTAGTTTAAAGTCAAGCATGCAGAGTTTTCCGAAATATATTGCGTCAATAATTGCTACATATTTACTTCATTTATCTAATTTAGTTGTAACTTCAAACATATGTTAAATAAAGGACGTAGCAATTATTTAAATTATCCCTAGGAAAAGTGCCTGATAAAATAATAAAGGCAAATATTTAGTTATGTAGGTGTCGGTGTAATCGCTTAGGCTCTGGTAACCATGTACCTAAAGTAATTATTGATTTACAAGAATCCGCAAATACTTTTATTAATGCTCAAGAACTAACAGAATGCCGGCGAAGTAAATGTAAAGGTGTCAAATCATTTAGTGTATCTTTGCGAGATCTTATTGCATTTGAATTTCATTCCAATCAATTTGTTTCAATAGATGATCCACCAACATCTCTTTTGTTAGAAGGATCTGAGTTTCATTTACTGTCAATAATAGAATTCGTGCCCCCAGTATGTGAAACACTAATTGGTCACTATAAAGCTCATTGCAGACGAAATTCACAATGGAAATGTTATGATGACGAATCGAAAAAAATTACGAAGAGTAAAAAGAAGCTAATTCCACATTGTATAATATATGCGAAAAAATTATGTAAAATAAGATAAATTAATACTTGAATATTTTTTAAGTAAATTGTAATATTATTAAACTGAATCTTATGAACGACCTACATTTTGTTTTTATTATTTTATCAGGCGCTTTTCCTTGGGATAATTTAAATAATTGCTACATCCTTTATTTAACATATGTTTGAAGTTACAACTAAATTAGATAAATGAAGTAAATATGTAGCAATTATTGACGCAATAAATTTCGGGAAACTCTGCATGCTTGACTTTAAACTAGGAGGTGACCAGCCAACCAAACGTCAGGATGGCTGGTCAAAAAAAAAAATTTGTTATTAAATATATATCCTATGTAGCAATTATTTACTATATGTAGCAAATATAAGCAATTGTATAGCAATTTTTGAATCAACTCTCATAGACCAACATAGACCAACGCCACAGACAACCAGCCATTCTGACGCACACGATGTCCGGCTGTTCTCCTCTAGGTGCTGGTCGCATTCCTAAACAGATTCTCATAAAATTTTGTGACTTCGACTAAATGGAATTTTAGTCGGTTCAGTTTTTGGATTGTTTTTCTTAAATGGCGGTGTTACGGGGGCTAACTTACCTTGCATAGCTAAGAAAGCGAGGTATTTAGCTCACAAAACCACTTGTTTCAAGAACAGTAAAACTATCTTATTGAACTAAACTTACTTAATATTTATTTTGTCTTTCTCACTCACAGCCCCACACTAAGTTCGATGACTTGTGTCGTGGGTACCGGAAACATTCACATCACACACACAATCACAACCAGAATCAGAAACACAAAATTTCCTTGGGGAGAAAACTTATGTTCCCGCCGGGAATCGAGCCCGATACCTACCCCTGCTTAAAGGGCGAACGAATTAATAATGATTATTTACCTGCATGCGATATTTTAAAATATTGGTACCTACAAAAATGATAAACTAAGACTAGAACTAGTACTTATCGGTCAGAATAAGCAGTCTTATATTATGCTTTTATCTGTGAGTGAATCTATCACCCTGACCCGTGATTAAGTAGCGTGATTAAGTAAAAAACAGATAAACATGCAAACTTTCGCATTGATATGACCCAGGATTGACTTGAGCTAAAAATATCATTGCGCTTTTTGTGCCCGATATTTTGACCACTTCTCACTACATTAAGGTAAATTCTATCGCCTTTGAATTCTATTAACATAGAAATAACATTCATAAAACCAACGCCTTTGTCCCTTCTCTTTGTGCCGAAGCTGAAATTATTTATATCGTCTATTAATACATCCTATAATAACGGAATACGTACCAGGCGTGTGAAATTGAACATATTATATATATAATAATAATTATATAGGTATATAATATAATTTTGGCAGCCACCGTGAATAAAAGCAATTAATATTTTCTCATTAATATTGAAAGAGGAAGTTCACGAGTATTCGGTAAATATTTCAACATTGCGAGTTGGGCAGGAATTTTATATATTGGTATTTTATGGTAATACCAGGAAATTAGAACAATCAAGCACATTGTCTAGATAAATTGCTAATGTTTATCATTAAAATTTGTGCTCACCTCTATACATAACGAATAGCCCAGTCCAGTCCACCTTCAAATCAACAACGATTAGTTGCGAGTTGGCAGGAATTTTATATATTGGTATTTAAGGTAATACTTAACATTGCGAGTTGGGCAGGAATTTTATATATTGGTATTTAAGGTAATACCAGGAAATTAGAACAACCAAGCACATTGTCTAGATAAATTGCTAATGTTTATCATTAAAATTTGTGCTCACCTCTATACATAACGAATAGCCCAGTCCAGTCCACCTTCAAATCAACAACGATTAGTTGTTGATTTGAAGGTGGACTGGGCTGTAGGTATAGTAAAACTTGTGTATATATAAAGCATACAACTAAACGAATAGAACAGCGGCAACAAGTCATACAACGTGGCTTTCACTGGCAAATAACACTATTGCCTCACAAGGAGCTCGCTGGCTTCGAATAATATATTTTTATTTTGCTTGCTACTAATATAAGTAGTTCTGGCTGCGTCAGTAGCTCTTGAATATATTGACAGAAGAACTAAAATACTTATAACAACGATAAGCAGAGAGAGCCATGAACGTAAGGTTTTAACGCTTCAGTATTATATATATCTACTTAGCTTCAGTATAAAGAATTTATGATGACGAATTGATTTCCCCAGTCTGATTACCATCGGATATCTGACCTCCATAATCTGTACGTGGTCGATGTGCCTTTATATACGCTCAAAGCACTTCGCTTCTATATTAATCACCCCAACATGTACGATGGCCATACCATAGAATACTATTACTCCCTACCGGGAGGGCCATACAAATATCACGCGTCTTTGTCTTCTAATCAGCCAACTTTTTAGAGACATTGAGCAGAGAGAGAGAATACTTGGAGTAATTTTCCGCCAGAGATCAATATACTTAAGGTGTCATAATAAACAAGTCAGACTTTAAAATCAAGCTTTTACAAGTTGTTAAATGATATGAAATATAGAGGGCTAAAAGTTATATAACCAAAGAACTTGTCAAGATGAATCAAACGAGCCTAAACTCGATGGGGTTGCATCGTTTCATTAAAATGGTCGTCATAGGCCACCTTCCAGCACCATCATTAGACCCTGGTTACTATTGAAAGACAAACTACTCGTCAAGACGATTCAAATGAGCCCAAACTCGATGAGGTTGTGTCGTTTCATTGCGTCCTTCCAGCTCCATCATCAGATCAGCACTATGTTATCATAATATTGCATTGTCACGCGATTTACACATGTATGCAAAAATTTAACTCAATCGGTAACCGGGAAGTGGATCGAATATAATTTGCAAGATTAGATGACAAACATCGGGACAGGTGGAACTACATAAAAGCTTTTGAAAAGAAAATCGATTTCATCACTGAATTAGGTGCCGATCATATGTGTCTAGACTGCCTAAATATATATTCAAAAATGTTACAATATTATGCATTTTTCTAGCCAAAGGTATACGGGTTTCTTCACCTTTAAAACACCTTAAAAAAATAAACACAATAAATATCGTACCCGGCACATGCCGAGCATATTTTCGGTAAGCGCACAAAAAACACGTTAAACCAAACAAACTAATAAAACATCTCTATACGTAGTATTCTGGTAATAATCTGTTAAAATACACGTCTGCAATATAGAAATATGTTTACAATGTGTACCGACATAAAGTAGTTAACAAGGTTAATAGTTTGATAGAAAAGTAAACGAAGGTGTAAAGTATTGGAAATTTGAACTTTAGGGGTCAAAATACTTAGTCGAATTTTAAAAATAATTACTATGGATTTAAGTATTATAAATTCCGATACAATTTTAAGTCGGCCATAGGAAGGTACTCGCTTTAAACTTTTACCAAAGTGAATTAATTGCACAAACTGCTGAAGGCATATTTTTATCTCATATCAAAATTAGCACATGAATAAATGAATGAATAATTGGAATTATTTATTGTACGTTTCACAAACATCGTTATTTCATATATCAAACAAAGTAATTGGACAGGTTTTCAATCCTAGTAGGAAAACATTGGTACCCAAACTAGGAGACCTGTGATATGGTGTACCAATGCCCTAGGTCGATGAATTAGTTGTTGATATAATTATATTAATATTAACAAAAGACAATATCTGCATTCAATAAATTATGGTTAAAACTCAGGTAAACAATAATAATTAGCTTATACAAGTAACAAAAAAGTAGTAAGTAATCAAATTGGTAAATTTTGTTGTAGACATTCTTTAAATTAAGCACTTAGAGGTACTCAAGCGTATAGGTACAACGGATTGTAGAAGTTTAATTGTTGCTTTAGAAAGTACTCACACAATGTTTCTACTCACAATCTAATTTGAAATTATATTTATTTCTTCATTTTAAATATACTCTACCTAAATATTCCACCATCTAATTAATTTTGCCGAACATTCATTGGAAGAGTGTAATGGCCGAATAACAGACTTCAGCGAATACACAAACGGCCGTTTGTCGAAAGTTGATGCTGTTCGCTTGAACTATTCATTAATTAATTTCACTGCACAAAATCTTCGCGTATAAATTGATACTAGATGATGAAAGTAGTAAATTAATATATGTAAATAGTTAAGAATATTTTAATTAAAGGTTTAATAATAATAACGTATTTTAAATCAAAATAATAATTGCACTCCAGGAGACTGAGAGGACGAACCTAATATTATCCTTTATCTTTGTTATCTACGGGCAAATTGCCTATATTTTTTTAGACTGAACTAAAACTATATACATCTACTATACAGCAAAGACCTAATTTCAAGGCATCAAGCTTATAGGTACTCAAGTGCTCAAGCCACCACCAGTAAGTAGCGTTCACATCATCTAGTTAAATTTCAAATTAATACAACCTTGTCTTAAACGCTCGATTTTTTTTTTAACACATTTACTAAATATTCTTCTGTCTTTGGGCACTAATTAAGAAAGCTTCTTATACAATTATTGACAACATTAATGACAAAGATGCATGGAGGCAAACTGCATGGAGACAAAGATGCATGAAGGCAAACACAAGCGCTTTCTAGCGACTACATAATATACATAGATATACCTAGGTTTAAGAATGATTTCAAAAATGAATAAAAATATGCGCCGCAAGTTTCTTGCCAGGTTCTTCTAGAGATGGCTGTAATTTTAAATCTGGCAGTAAACTTTCATAAGTGAACTTTCATGAACTTTCATAAGTGCCTCTTTGAGCCCATGTCAATAAATTTGATATATAAGATTTTGATTTTGATAAGTTTACTCTAGTGTCAATGTACTTAATTCGTTGTAATGGCGCGAAAATTAAAAAAAAAATCGTTGGCGATTTTCTATTATTTCCGAAACTTGTACCTATTATTTGATTGTTAATGTATTATAGTGGCCGTTAGTAGTTCTTGGACGTGCATGAGTGTAGGTAAATCATACAAAGTTGAAAAACGTGACTCCAACAGAAGTTCTAGTAAAGTTTCTATCGCTTTACTTAGCTGTGACTGGATCATGGACTATCTTACTTGACTTTGTCTGTGACTGGACCTGTTTTATGAAATACATAATAAACTTGAATACTTACTATTTATTAGTTGACACTACTTATGCACATAGTTTGCGAAGCCAAATATGCCAAAAAATACTTAATTTAATCCAATAAAATACCTACAATACTTCCGGTTGCTCATACTGACGCAAAACTTTCAGCAAAAATCCATCGTTTTACGTAAATCGATGCAATAACATATAAATCATGTTGCTATGAGATGAAATATGTATATTCGAGAGTGCTTGGGGTATCATTAAAATAATTTAGGATTACCTATAATGGCTCTGTGCATTGTGTGCCTACTATTAAGATAAAAGCTTTCTTCGAGCTTGCCATGTAGAATCACTGCTTTTAAAACGCTAGCTGATCGAGGGAATATATAGTTAAATATAAACACTTTCACACTCGCAGCACCATATTTAGCTCGAATATTTGTATAGTATAGAAGCCGGAAACATTCACATCACTCACACAATCTCATTCATAATCAGAAACACAAAAATCCCTTGTGGAAAACCATTAAAACAAAAACAACTGAATCTCTCAAACGGCGCAAGTATTCAAAACTTGACAAAGGTTTTATATTTGTGCCATTTGGGGTTGAGACGCCCATGGGGACCGGGTGCTTTAGAAATTTTTAAAGATTTGTCTAAGAGGCTAATTGATTCGGCACATCATAATGCTGGGTTGTATTTGGGGAGAGGATATGCCTTGCTATATACAGAGCGTGGTAATGCAGCAAGCATTTTGGAAAATTTGCCGAACATTAAAGATCGTCTAAACCATCTTTATCCTTTTTTTTATAACTTGAATATTTATATTGTAAAACTAGGTCTTGGAATAAATAAAAGTTGTTAGTATGAATAGTATCATTAGATTTACTTACTTTGTGTTACTCATACACTTATAGCTTACTTTAGGTAAGTAGGTTGGTTACAGCACCTACTCCCTACTTACTCGTGGTTACAGCATTAACTACTCCCTACTTACTCGTGGTTACAGCATTAACTACTCCCTACTTACTCGTGGTTACAGCATTAACTACTCCCTACTTACTCGTGGTTACAGCATTAACTACTCCCTACTTATGATAGCAAATACTTATAAGAAATCGAATTTATGTTATTCTATTAAAGGTAATAAATTATAGTCGTAATTATTTGAAACTCTGCAAGTGTTGTAATTCTGATACTATCTGATCTGATTAAGCCGGAAATAACTCTTTATGTCAATTAAAGTGAGTGTATCTTCGGTACCATGAGAATAAACAATTTAAATTTTATTTTAATTTGATAAGTCCATAGTATTACTCATCGTGATGTAAGGTCGAATGGAGTTGAGAGTTGTAAAGTTAAACTCTTCATTAAGCTTTCGAGTTTGGTATCACTTTCCTTGATATAAAGAATTGATGAAGCAAAGAGATGGTTATAGTGGATCTTTTTAATGGCTATAGTTTTATTTTATTTTATTTTTGTAGGAAGACTAACAACTATTGTAATATAATATTCCAATTTTAACATATAACAAATAGTTAATTAAAATTCTCCAATTATAGATATAGAATAACTTAAAAACATGTAGGATATAACAAATATATGAGTGTTCTTCCCTTTATTTAGGAAAATAAATTAAATTACGTAGTTTTTTACTATAATCAGTGATAATTAATCGCTGGGAAAATTTAAATTTAAAATAACTGCACGCTTTAACAATAAAATATAAGTATACCTAATCCAAAGCACTAAATATATTGATAAATAAAAGTACCCACTATGTCTATAGTACTTACAAGGAAACTCATTAAGTTGTAATATGGAATGCTTAATTGTACTATTTACTATTATATACCGGTATGTGTACCTGTACCTGACAAAAGCGTAATTTTTTTTATATATATTTTTAATAAAAGTCAAATATTTTATATCTCGGATCGTTCAGCATCAAATTTATGTAACGTTTATAGATATTATATTTTATTTTACTTACTATAATTTAACGCAAGCAAAGCTTAAAAAAACCGACTTCACCGCTTTATCTTAGGAACCTTGATCAGATTTAATGTATTAAACACGCATTATTGACTATAACTCAAAAACTAGAGATCAGATCTTGATCAAATTTCAATGTGACCACATGAAAAGCACCAGCTTTCATATAAAAAAAAACATCAAAATTGGCTCACAACGAAAGAAGTTAAGAGGTAACTTTTGAAGTCGGGTAAACGAGAACATCGTCAAAGTAGTCCACAAAATAGCATATTGACGATATTTCAAAAACTAATGATCAGATCTTGATCAAATTTAAATGGGACCAATTAGAAAGCAACATCTTTCAAAGTAAAAAAAAAATTGTCGAAATCGGCTCACGTGGAGAGAAGTTACCAGGTAACACACACAAAAAAAAAAAGTACGTTCGACTTGAGTAGCTCAAAGTAGAAGTTAAAATGGTACTTATTTATTATTTTAAGCTCTATAGGTAAGTTATTATAAATTTTGAGCGCTGAGTAATATGAACTTTTATAAAACATGGTATTGTTCACTTGGGGTATGCAGATATTGATTGTGTTTATATTTAGAGCGTAGTTGATCATTACGGCTGGAGTGAACATCGAAAAAGTAATGTGTGTTGCTTTTTACAAATAAGCATATTTCGTAATTGTAAATACTTGTTAATGTGAGAAAATTATGTTCCTTAAATATTTGACGGAGGATATCGTTTTTTTTAAGGTTAAAGATTATGCGGAGACACTTTTTTGTAGAAGGAATGTCGACTCTAAATCAACAGAGTTCCCCCAGAAAATAATACCGTAGGACAGTTGGGAATAGACATATCCATAATAAGTATTTGTCGCGATTCTTTAAGTGTAGCATTTTTATTATGGATAAGGAAAAGTAGTATACTGTGCATGAAAGTTTGTTATTTACTTTTTTTATGTGAGCTTTCCAGTTTAAATGTTTATCTATTTGAACACCTAAAACTTTTCCGGCAGTTATCCTCGAAAGCCAGTCATTCTTCACCAAGCGCGTATTTATCACCATCACGTATCATCAGGTGACATAGTGGTCAAACGCTAGCCAATCAGAGTAAAATAATATTGAACTACTTTTTAATTTTAGCTTCACAATCTTTGTGCATTTAGCATTAGCATCAAGTAATATAACATGTTTCAAGTAAGTATTTCGTAAAAGAAGTCCTAGTAACAGGTCACAGTCAAAGTCAAGTAAAAGAGTCAAAGTGCAGTTACAGTAGAGTCATGACCTAGTAAACTGGTAGAAACTTTACTAGAACTTCTATTGGAGTTTTAAAGCGAAAACGATAATCACGTTTTTCAACTTTGTAAGATTTGCCTACACTCATGCAAGTTTACAAACTATTAACGGTTAATAATCCATTATCGACAACAATAATTCATTATCAACCATTATTACACATTAAAACTCGAAGAATCACAAGTTATGGAAAGTAATATAAAATCGACATCGTATTTTTTTCACTTTCGCGCCAAAATCTCATTACGCTACATAAATCAAATATCAAATAAATCGTATGTAAGTTAATATAGGGGTCATATTCTGTAATACCTACGACGGGCGACGACGATGTAGCATTTTGTTTTCTTCCTTTCTTAGGACTGTAGGTTGGTATTATTTAGGGTGAGTACCTACTTAGGTACGCTAAATCACTGGCGGCAAGCGAACGTGGTATAATCCGATCGACTGGAAACCATTGTACCTACATAATGAATATTGAAGAAGTTTCATCTAGTTCTGTCCAAAAAATCCCACTCATTTCAGATAACAAAACTTAGGTAGTTATTTGCGATTACGATCACGTAGGTACCCATTAGGCATTCTGAACAGATGACATAACCAAAAATCTGCATCGGGCGCAGGTATTTTTGTAATACTTACCTACCATTTTATCCTTTTTTTTTTATTATTACAGACCAAGCAAACGTTTGACCACAATCACACCTGATGGAAAGTGACGATGTAGTCTAAGGTGGAGCACGCTTGCTTAGTAAATACCTATTCACTTTACTTTTGAACACACCCAAATTGTACCTTTCGGGAAACACAGACGACGGCAAAGCGTTCCATTCTTTTGCTGTTCTATAAATGAACGAAGACGCGAAACGTTTCGTCCGAATGAACGTAACATATATACATTTATTTAGTTATCCTACGTAACATATATACATTTATTTTTATAATTATATAAAATCGGGATCGGAAAATGTACGGACTGTCGTCTGTAGTTACAAAGAGCATATTGTAGCATATTCCCCGTATATTATAATACTCTTTCGCCATTATCACCAATCTTAGGAGTCACCTAAATTAATTAATAAATATTTGTATTGTAGTTAGGTAACAATACCATAAGAGGCGATGACAAATATATTTTTTATTGATCTATGTATATGAAATGCAATCGGAGACATTCTCCCAGGAACTATAATTATATCCACTAATTCCCAGGCATCAGAAATGTATTTAAACTTCTGATTTTCTAACTAGTTTTGTTTAATATACCTATATTAACCTACCTTTTAGTAGTCATCGAAGAAGTATGTGCTACGTAATTTACTCCAGGTTTAGGGCCGACACGGCATCAACCCAATTGTTTAATAGAAAGAAGAACAGGGCTATCGATTGGCATAATAATATGTAACATCTTGGTACCTCCAACAACAACAATTACATCATATCATCATCAATAACAATTTACATCGATGAGGTAAATTTCACCAAAAAAATGGATCAGTTTATGTCGGTCGCCTGCACAAAATGCTCCAGGATCCGGCAGCCCTGTTTTTTTAAGCATAACTTTTTACACACAACACCCCCATATATTATGTCTCATCTTGAGACTCGATGAGGTAGGGTTGACGACAACCCGCCCACGGTCTAATTCGGACATTTACAATGCCCATCATCTGGGAGGTGTTTTTTTTGTTGTTTTTAATCGTTTTTAAAGGGACATATCTGGCAGCATTCCATATGTTACCCGGAAGTGTAATTTTAGCCTTCTGTGGCAAAGAAAGTCAAAGAGAATATAGAGGAGATCAGTACTATTGTATCATCTGTGCAGTTATTTCCTCTATGGTGGTGGTGGTGTGTTTATTTTTGGAAGACCGTGAAATTTTTGTAAAAGATTAAGAATTCTGCTTTATTTTTAATATTGTACGTATTATTACTGTTCGATAATTAAACATAATCTCCATACATTTTGGTTGAAAAAACAAATGTATTAGTTACATTTCTGGGCCTAGAAATTTTCAAGATTGTCCTATTACCTATTCCCCTTCCTGTTGTGCCCTTTGGAGATTCCAAGAATACATTTCTTACCAACAATCCTGCTATCCGACGTGCTTTAACGCTAATTGTTGTCGCCAAACATATCGTTCGTTCCTTAATTACGTTTATGGTGTATCGGAATGCAGAGGCCGGAAATTAGTAATTACTCTTTTTTGGAATGGTGATTACTTGGTGACTATTTGTGATTGTCCTCTTTTAGAATAACATGGTGCCAGGCTTTAACTTTTAGCTAAGATGTCATCGGAAAGCTGCTTGGTGAAAGCAATATACTCATTTAAAGGGAAGAATAATGATGAGCTGTGCTTCAAGAAAGGAGATGTAATTACAGTGACTCAGAAAGAAGAGGGTGGCTGGTGGGAAGGCACTTTGGGTGAAACCACGGGATGGTTTCCTAGCAATTATGTTACTGAATACAAAGGTAAATAATATGTAGTTCTTATAAGTAGGTATGTGCTCCAAACCTTGTCTCCAATTTATGGATGTGTGGGTGGAAACAACTTATTGAATTACTGTTGAATTGGCAATTCTAGTATTTGAAATCTTATGAAATAGGTCTCTCATAATATGTCTTTTGATTTTGTTTCTCTAGCTTTAGCATTTCTAGGCAATTTACTTTCTAAAACTACTTAGTGTTTTTAGTTAATCGTAAACTGTATTCAGACGAAGTTATCATCCAGTATAGTCACATATGCTCATTCCAGTTGGATCCACAGTAAAGTCAGACTTCATAGACAAATGCCTGCTGCCATAGTTTGGTGTGTGTCCTCTTAAGCAGCAAGTGTTGGGTTGATTTTTGAACACAAGTTTTTGGTTCTGGTTGTGATTGTGTGTATGATATGAATGGTTCTGGCATCTACAACACAAGTAATTGATCTTAGTGTAAAGCTACGAGAGCGAAAATGTTCATATGTGCCATAGGTAAACACCTTTTAGTATACTTAAACAAAAAACTTCTATTTAAGTAAATTTGGAAACTGCACTTCAGTATAATGAGTCAAATTTATTAAGACTCGATGGATTTATCCTGCATAAGTGCTAGGATTGATTTAGTTCCGGTTGACTCACATTATGTTTAATTTAATCGAGAAACTTGATAGTATGCACCAGCCTCTTGTTGCCGCTACAGCGCATGCTCCAGAGGACGAGTGTCTATATCACTCAAACATCGATTTTCTCGATTAAATTAAACATAACACGAGTACAACTGGAACTAAATCAACATGAATATGACTCACAATAGTTTTAATAATAATATAGTACTAGGCATGTTCTGTTTCTTCCTAACTACTATACACTTACAACATTAATTGAATTAGGGTGAGTTTCAATTGCTACAATCTGCCTCATTGAGCTTTACACTGAGACCATAATTTTACAAAGTGAAGAAATCACAGCAGTGGTCTTACGTACCCAGGTTCCCTTTAAACATACATTTGAGCATATCTTACAACCATTTGTTAGTCTGTTCAGTAAATTTGTATTTTATATATACCAGATACATTAGGTTCCAACACCACATCTCCTATAAGAGCAGCATCGGAAATACAGGCTTTCCGGAATGTTGTACTCAAAGATATCATTGATTCGGAGAAGGCGCATGTGGCTGAGATGCAGGGGCTTGTCAGCAACTTCCTACAACCGTTGGAAAAAAGTGATATGTAAGTACCTCAGTTTTTTTTACCTATTGTGTCCCACTGCTGGGCAAATGTCTTCCCACATAATTCCAAAAGAATCTCTTTTTGGAAGCAGTTCATACTATTACTGTAGAGAATTTATCAGTATAAATTGTATCATATATAGGATATTCGACAAGAATCATTCTGCTATAATGTTTTGTTGTTGAACTGTCTTTTAGTGAAGTAGGTTGCGCATCTAATTTCTATGGAGCAGGTGTTGGTTTGATTTCTGGTGGTAACACCAGCTTTCTCCCCATGGGTGTGATTGTGTGTGTGAAGTGAATGTTATTGAGCCAACGAGCAGTTCTGAAGTTTGTGGCTCTGTGTATAAGATTTTATGTAGTCTAGCTAGTTTGAATCCTGAAAGGCTAAATCAATTGCTTCTAATATATATGAATAATATCTAAACACTAATGTTGTATGTTTATGATTTTACTGTAAAATGTTGCTGTATGGATTATTATGCAATAATTATGTATGTGGCTTCTTATAATTCAGGGTATATTTATTTCCTTACAATCATAAGATGTTTATTACATGATCTTGCAGGCTCACAAGAGATGAATTCAAGCAGCTAACAGGAAACATTAACGAGGTGCTACAAACTCACGAACAATTCCTCGCATTGCTTGAAGAGTGTGCGACGAAGACTGGGCCTGATCAGAGAGTTGGTGGGCTGTTTCTCCAGTGGGCTCCTAAGATCAAGGCTGTCCACCAAACCTACTGTGCTGGCCATCCTAAAGCTGTGTGCATTCTTGACAAGTACAAGTAAGTTTCCCTAGTCTTTTTAAATCTGTAGATGGGTACCGAACAGGAGTGGCACTCTTTGCCCAAGTCTCTTCTAGGAAAACATGCTCAATCATCTACCACATCTTCACTATTCATTAGGTGAGATAGGGATAACAAAACCTGTTTCGTGGTAAATATTCTTTTTCATGACTTACATTCATTATACTATTTCCCTACCAAAAATCATGATTGGTCTAATGGTTTAGTCTTGAGAAGATAACAGATATTACACTAATTTATTAACAGGCAAATTTTTTTTGTTTTGTTGTAAAAGATAGATATTTTGTGATTTGTAAAATACTTATTTTCTACTTATTAACTATTCTAGAATACCATCGAAATAAATAAGACACACACATTCCACCATCACAACCCAGCATAGCTTGTGTCACATCAACAAATCACAGATACTTATTTTTGGGTTTATAATATTTATGAAAATATAAACGAACAAACAAACGCTTTCACACTCACAGCACCCACACTAAGTTAAAAGACTTGTATCGTGGGTGCCGGAAACACTCATCACACACACATTACACCCAGAACCAGAAGCACAAATATCCCTTGGGAAGGAATTTGTGCTCCTGCCGGGAATCGAACCCAGGACCCACGGCGCAGAGGGTGGACTCCTGTCCACTGCGCCAACTGGGTCGTCATATGAATAGTTAGATGTTATTAGGATGCATTAGTTAAATTACATACAGTAGTAGTTGCGCCCAGTGCTGTAACCAGATTATTCACGCCGAAACAGCTGAACCGATTTTGAAGAAATATTGCTAGTTATTCAAGAAAGGCAAACATACACTATCTCACCTGATGTTAAGCAAAAATATAGCTGACAAGCAGATACTTAAAAAGTCTCAAAAAAAGATCCTAAAATGTTCCTTAAACTGTTTCCAGGGAGGAGTTAAACACTTGGATGGAGAATGCTGGTGCCGTCACACCGGGTGTATTAGTTCTTACAGCGGGACTGTCCAAGCCATTCCGCCGCCTCGGGAAGTACCCGGCAATGTTACAGGAGCTTGCAAGACATGTTCATGAAGCCCATCCTGATAGAGGCGATACCCATAGAGCATCTGTTGTTTATAAGGATATAGCTGTAAGTATCATTATTGAATAACTACCTATTTGACGTTGGTTTCAGGCTCTGAATGTGCAGCTGTTTGTTTAGCTGTTTTGGATCCTGGGATTGTTGTAATAGTTTCAGCTATTGGTGATTACACACTACTAGCCCAAGTAGTAGTAATATGGGTTAATAATTTACCAGTCCTACTGGTAGTAAGATTAGAGTTGATAGAATCATGGGAAATAAACAAGATAACACCATGACAAAACCCATAGTGTTTTCAAATGATAGCCCGGCAAACTTGGTAGTTACCATAGCAAATACATATTAAAGTAGAAAAATCTAGATATGATAAGATAAATAGTTTATTTGCAAAAGTAAGATGACAGTAGCAGCGTAATTATTCATTTTCCTCTTACTCTGCCTCTGCAGGTGTGCAAATCTTCTATACATTCAATTTGTCAATTTAAAATAATCTACTATGTCCTATAATGTAATAGCATTCTACCAAATATAATTAAAATTGAATTATATAGTCCTAAAATCTTGATCTATTGATAACTGTCCTTGAGAGCTTATTTATCTAATTCTCTACCATATCACTGCTTACTTACAGGTTTCATAATAGTCAGACGTATAAAAAACTAGCAGCAATATGATATTGGTAGTCTCACCTCTATATAAAACAGTGACCAAAACGACTGCTGCGATCACTGCGACGCAGTTATAACAACATTTCATAGTATTCTGGAGAGTTTTGTCGCGAATGTGAAAAAATGGCGTTGTTCATTTTGTAGTGTTAATGTGTAATATTGGTGGATTATTAACCATTCATACTTAGTAAACGTGCATAAGTGTAGACAAATTATACAAAGTTGACAAACGTTATTTTCGCCTTCGCTCCAAAACTCCAGTTAGTCAGTAACAAAACATTACTAGAGCATTACTTGACTAAGACTGGACCTTGACTTGGACTGTTATTTGTGACTAGTACTTTTAATATGAAATACACTTGAAATATTATGCAAATATTTGCTAAATGCAATACTACACTGGCTAAATGCATAAGATTGTGAAGCCAAAATTAAAAGAGAAAAAAATATTATTCTGTAATTACTCTAGTTAGATCCATAAACCCTAAGTTTTGTGCTGTGTTATGTTTGTTTTACTTTATATAGTAGCGGTTACAAAATCTAATTGAAACCGTAGTTGAATTCAATAAAACCATTTTATAATATTGAGAATTACTATATTATTACGTAAATTGGTTTTCCTTGTATAAGTTAGGTAATGCGATTAGTATTTGTGGAATAAAGCATGAACTGGCATGAGTGTTAATACCAAAGTACTGTTTAGTTATGTATGAACTCTAATTTCTAAATTCTTTGCAAAACATTAGGTGAGTCAAAACGTATGACTCAGATTGTTTACGAATCCTGCTTTACGCATTTGTTTTTATATATTTACTTAAAACATTTTATGCTTTCTAATTATAATTTAATTTTCTTCGTGATGGATGACACTAATAAGCAGTAAATCTTTGCGATCAAAAGCCACATGGGCGCAAGATGTATGAATCAGACGTAATCGTTCGTAGTAAAATAATCCTATCCCGTATTTTTATTACATATTCATGGTTCCATCAATAATTCCGTGATGTATTATATACCGTGAAATATTTAATGTTCACGTTTATATTTATTGTTTACAGTAGGACTGTGTTAAGACTGCATTATATAAAAAAAAATTATTTTCATCGACCTAATTTTGACCCTGAAATAGAAGCAGCTCGCTTCCATTCCAGGTTCAAAAGAGCAGTGAGCTGGGCAATGAGTTTTATTCCCTTACTGTATGGGTGATGAATTTCTTTATAATATTCTATGAGTTTTAATATCTTTATAGAGTGGTTGTGCCGCATTACGCCGTCAAAAAGAGCTTGAGTTACAAGTGGTGACAGGCGAGGTGAGGGGATGGCCGGGCGGTGAACTAGCGGCTTTAGGAGATGTCCTACATATGGGCAGTGTCGCCGTGGGCCCTTCGCACCAAGACAGATACCTCGTTTTATTCCCCTCGGCTCTGTTACTGCTGTCTGTGAGCAAGAGGGTATCCGCTTTTGTCTATGAGGTAAGTGATAGCCACTCTCACTAAAAGTTACAAATGTTTGCCGTTAAATTTTCATCTTGTTGGGTTAGTCTTCTCTTCACGCCGCGCCGCGTCGGCTCAAACGAATGATAAAACTTGGAATGGGCATAGACTAAAACCAGAATAGCTGCTAGGCTATCATTTTGCCCCATTCATCATTAAATCAACACTATGAATACGAAGTTGCGGGGCATGTGTAGTTGAAGCATAAACGCTTTCACACTCACAGCCCCATATTAAGTATGATGAATTGTGTCGTGGTTGCCAGATATATTCACATCACAACCAGATCCAGAAATATAAATTTCCCTTGGGGAGAAAACTTATACCCCGATACCTTTGAAGGCGAATGCGCGCCCAACTAAGCTAATGGGCAGTTCAAACAACAGAATACTAATTAATAGTATAATAAATAAAAATTAATAGTAATATAGTTGTGGGTATTACCTATCGGTGAAGTGGGTTATTTTTTCTTTTTTGCGCCGTGGGTCCCTTATTCGTTTCCCGGTAGATGAATATTTTTATTTACCAAAGGAAACACATAGAACCAAAACTACAGTAGTACTTTTGGTTCTATGTGTGATATTAATTTTACCAACACCCTCGATGCGAGTCTTTGAACTCGTTGTGGGGCTGCATATGTGAAAGCGTTATTTGTTCATATTATGTATTGGATAACAAAATTGCTAAGTCTGTCGGGAACTATCAAGATTCCAATATAATTTTAATGGTAAGCGCCTTTGTTTGTGTTTAGAGGTATGCATATTATACGCTGGAAAATCTTGAGCTGACCGATTGCGACACAATCCGTATTTTCGGTCACTGAGTTAATTGCATTTGTGTAAATGTGTAAGCTTGGGTATTGGTCGTGGTATGTTTGCTCTTTCCAAGAGCCTATTATCACAATACACCTCGCTAATACTTATATCCGAGAGTAGGTAACTCTATCTCTCTCTATTTGTCTATTTGTTACTTCAATATGACTACACCACTAGACCGATAGTGATGAGGTTTGGTAAAAATATAGTTAATGTAAAGGCCATAGGGTACTTTATATCCTAATGTATTTTCAGTATCGTCATCAACAATATTGCTGGAGAAGCCGCGTCGTATGTCTTTATTTACCTATCATATTTTTTTAAGGGTTGTCTACCATTAACCGGAATAACAGTTTGCAAGCTAGACGACACAGACACGAGAAAGAATGCATTTGAGATCAGCGGGCCAATGATAGATACAATAGTCGCCGTTTGCCAAACGAGGGCCGAAGCAGATAACTGGGTCAGCTTGCTGCAAAAACACTCCAATATCAGCAGTCCAGTGCATGAACCGGGCCAACCACAATCCCTGCCACATGTAAGTCTTATTCCTTCAAAAACAAGAATATGTTTATAAGTTCTTGACTGTTGTAATTTCTAACTCTTATCTGCGCAAGTATTATTAAACGGTATTTGATGTTGTTACATAGCTGACCCGCTCTCCTTCCGAAGGGGCGTTGTCTAGCATCAACTCTAGCCGCCGCAGCCTCTATCACGTGACATTGCCGCCACCCAGCTACCCTTCTGCATCACCGTACTATTCACTAACAAAATACTTCGCGAGACTCGTCAAGAAAAAAGTTATAACAAAACAGATGCTGCGAAAACTCTTGCATGAGCGCACCTGGGCTAAGGCTTTCGAGCTAACGGGGATGCCGGTCATGCGGAGGCACAAGAATCTCATCAGGCTCAGGATAGAAAACGATGGCACGATAGGTACTGAAACGGAGGGATCCGACAGCGACAGCGAAAGAGAGAGTGATACGACGGAATCGTATACGAGCTCAAGTTGCACGGACGCCGAAGCTGCCAGTTGCTCCAAAGTACTACGGCAGAATGCTATTGATGGTCCCAGGGAACTAACGTCGTCGTGCAGCAGTTGGGGCAGTAATTTTGGCTACGTGCGGTATTACGAGAACGGCACAGATTTGCATTTGGACGATACCCAGCTTTCCATAAGAGGTGACTGCACGCGAGAAATATTTCAAAATACATCTTGCAATGTTCACAATAATGTGAAAACTATCGACACTAATATACAGTTGCTAACGCCCTCTCTAGGAGGTATTGATAATCCGTTTTTTCTACATTCCGAAAGTACCGAAAATTCAAGTATTGAAGTAAGGCCTTACATGGCATGTGAAGACTTGGTCAATATGGATCAAAATACACAAATGGGGACGCTAGGAAGCGAAGATATAGATTTTGTACCAACTCGGCGAAGCTTTCCAAATATTAACCCGAAAAACGATCCATTACCCAAGCTATGGAAGTCTACAGAGGGTAACTATACTCCACAAAACAGGGATAGCGAAGGAGCGATGTTAATAGACGTCCTTTCAGCTTTAGATCCGCCGTCACCGATGCAAAGTCAACGGTCTCCTATACAATCAATTATACTCGATCCACCACCGATGTTTCGTAACGACGACGAGGATATGAAAATAATCAACGTCAATCTAAACACGAACGTCCCCTTCCGAAAACACTCGCTGAATTCCGATAAGAGGCTCAGCAGACGATCTATATCTCGGTCCATGTTGGAAACGGATAGCTTCAACCGCGGAGACGCCATTCGCTTACAGAGAATGAGTTCGCAATCTGAGAACCAAGCGGATCACAAAAAATGTGAGTGCTGTAACAGATCTTTGTGTCCGAGTCCTAGATCGTCTGATTCAGGGGTCGTAGGAAGTTGCAATTTGGCATCTCCAGAACTTAATATTCACGAGTATTCAAATTCTGGCAATACAGGAAACGACTCCGATAGTCAAGATAAAAGAACATCAGATAATCTATCGCAAGAAAAGTTCAGCAATGATCTCCGAAGACAGCTTACGTTATCGGAAATCGAGGCGGCGAGGTTTGAAGAACAGTGCAGATGTACGTCACCATTCGGTTCGACGGCTCGTACTTCTTGTGTTACCAGCGTCACCTCGGAGACTAGTCTCGACGTGATGGATATGTCGCACGCCAATGTGAGGCCTACGTTTACCGCAGCTCCTCCAGTAACCTCGCCGAAAATCAAAAGAACTTCTATAAGGCGAGATATCAAGCAATATGTGCCTGAAATCAAAGTGAAGCCGGAGCCTCCGCCGCGGCCCTATCGCAAACCGAGCACGCACTTGGAGATACCTAAAAACGTTCGCCATCCGCAGCCGTGCCAGTGGAGCACGCTCGACATAACGGAGCGCACGAAGCCGAGCCTACATTACCACATGCGTATATACAGAGAAAACCCGCAAGGTGCCAGCGAGAGAAAATCACGCGTCAATACCCCGCGCAAACGCGACGTGGTAGATCACGATAAGAAACAAAATGTTGACGCTGATTACACGGAGGTTCGCAAGACGAGGTCTCGTAGCGAAGACTTGTCGAAATTGCAGAAGGGTTTAGCGGAAGCGCAGAGCGGCTTCGTGGTGTATCGTTCGGACTTGTATGCGCACTGGTGGATGAAAGCAAAGTTACCGATTACAGTGGTCACCGACTCAGGCAAGGATTATTCTTTTGTAAAGAGATACTGTTTTGTGTATCACTGGTTTGAAGATAATAATTGCCTTGAAGTTTTGTAACCATTAGATTAATACTGTCATTAGAGTGACCCCAGTGTTGCAGTGCTTTACTTGATCATCCTTGCCTGTGTTTATTCATCTACTAACTATAAAAGTCACCGCAAGTAGACTCCATTATGTTACACTAACCTACTATAAAGACTGCATGGAGAGGCTTAATCACCTTCCTTCCCATGAGCCTGCTTTAAAAAATATAAAAGGGTAGTTTGTAATGTGATCATAAAAACCCTTGTGAATCTGGGTCTTCAAAGCTATATGGCCAGGAAATATTGAAAACCTGCACTAGATGTTAAAGCTTATACACGGTGTTCAGTAGGCTATCTGTTATTCCAAAATTGTTGTATTTACCCAAGGATACGTCTAGAAACTTCTTACTCTCGGGAAACAGTTACATAATGTGCCACGAACGCGTACTTTATATACTCGCTAAAGCTTTGATAGATGTTTAAACGGGAGCGAAGCTGTCAAATATTTGTAAACTGATGGAAGTGACTTGCGAAATTTGTAATTGCTCACTTCAAAGCAAATTTTCTCAAGGGTATGAGTTGATTTATGAGTTCCGCATTATTTAACGAGTCGGTTTGTCTCTCAACAGATGGCCACCAGCGACAGTAATAATTCAGATATATCTTCCGGTCTTACGAACCATAAAAGATCACATTCATTCAACAATCATCAAAGTTATACTCAGCACACGCAGCAAACTCAAAAAAGTAATAAACAGAAGAATCAGTCTGCTGGTTGGCTTTTGAACTCGTGTGACTCCCTCGACCAGTCTCCAGCGAAACCGAACAAACATGCGATTGGAAAGAAGTTCTCATCTGTTGACTTCATCGATTCGGCCGGCTCGAGTTACAGCACTAAAGGTAAATATTGACGTCCAATACAGGTGAACGGAAGTTCAGGTATGTTTGTACACCTCTGTTTTTTTTATCTAATAAGCCACAATCTCAGCTATAGTCATTCTAGTCCAACTACGGTCAATTGTGTAGGTCAGCTTTGGTCAAAATGACCACAAAACTGAAAAAACCAAGTAGACTTGGATGTGGGCATTATAATTTGGTACTGAACCGACTTGGCTGAAATTTTAAACACAACAAGATAGCGAACTGTATCACACATATGGTTATCATCATCATCGTCATCATCGTCAACGTGGGTAGAGCACATAAGATATCCTCACAATATACCTCCTCTTAGTGGATGAAAATGAAAAAAAATGAAAAAATCGTTTATTTTAGGATAAAAACAAGGTTGTACAGACAAAAATTTTGGTAAAAACGATGACACCTGCAGTAGTTTAAAACTGTGTCGCAGCTGCCAACGCCCTCCTCCGAAAAATGTTGATACAATATTCATAATTTCAAACAATTATACTGTTTCAGACAAAGATAAATAATTTTAAGTTACGAATCTATCTAGAAAAGAACTATACATAATATCTAACTTAATTAGGTTACATACCTAAAACTGTTTTTTTTTTTAAACTGAATATGTGTGTGTGTGTGTGAGTGTGAATGCGTGTGTGTGTGTGTGTGTGTGAGTGTGAATGCGTGTGTGTGTGTGTGAGTGTGTCTCTGTGTGTGCGTGTGTGTTTATTTAGTAATTGTTATAAGGTCTTCTGTGTCTTGATATGACAAGGATTGTCCTCTTAGTGGATATTTGGATAATGTAAATTGCTTATAGGTTGGAGCATAACATGCTTACGGCCGGCACCGCCCCTGCGACCGCAGTCGTTCTCTATCGGTTCTGATGAGAATATCGGACCGACACATCCTTACGCGCCGCATCAGCGCAAGTCAAACTCTTATGAGGAGGACGCGCTCATACTAAAAGTCATCGAAGCTTATTGCACGTCGGCGCGGTGTAGAAACGCCGTTAGCTCGGGTGAGTGTCAATATCCAATATTTTAGTATACTGTATTGTCCGTTTTGTACAGGGTGATTGGAATTCGATAATATTTGAAGACCTTATGACATGTTTGTTGTTTGATGAGGTCGTTTTGTTATTGGGTTAGAAAATTGGTTTCAAGGTTCGGTAATTGATACTCGTGGCTGATTAATTAACCTTAAACAATCTTGAATAATTCATTTTTGACGTGGAAGTATTGACATGACGATTATTTAACCCTAACAATGAACTAGGATATATAAATTTAATGTACAAAATACTTAGATTCTACATTCTATAGTCTTCATCAAATCTTGCATTTGTTTTACGGGTAGAACTAACTAATACGTAGCCCATTTCTAACAAAAATAATAATAAATTACATATTTTGTTTTTGGCAGGTATGACGCTTACCATCAGGTGATATGCTTGCGTTCCCTTTCTAGATTTGATGAAGACTTGCTATTGGCGATTGAATTTGACAGTTTAAAAATATAATATTTGATTAATGAATATGTGCCATTTTTTTTATGACCGATTGAATTTTTAACGATATATACTCGTAAACCTAAAAACTTCAGTATTTCTAAATTGGTGACAATAAAATTGTCACCATTGTTCTAAAACAAAAATTATCTACGTATCGATGCAGAATACAAGTTTTCAATTAATACCGATACCCCAGATCACCCGAAACATTGTTATACCTATCATACATTCAACCGTGAAATTCCCAATATAATCCCAAATTATGACGTTATCACTCCTCTGGGTTAAATCGAAGCTATTAAAATTTATTGGTTGCGTCATTAGCGTTGTGTACAATTGTAATGCACATAAATTGGAATGTTGACATTAACAGCTAAGGTATCACTAACACGCGTGTATGTATTTATGCAGTACCCAATATACCACTGGAGATTCTCGAGTCCACCCGGCGGCGTCACGCGAAGTCAAGAAACCGTATAATCAGTTGGTTCTTAGAATGAGATCTGTGTTCACAAACAAAACCAAATCTATCCGCTAGTCATACAATATATGTAGCGCTTAATAATATGCTGTTGTCGGTGTATTAATACGCACCTCGTGTATCATTGTATTTAATTAATACTCAATTACTCGCATAATCGGTATTTAATGGGCACTCGTCTCTAAGTGCATGATAAGCATGCTTTAATACTCATTCTGTATTTTCTCGTAGATCTGAATCATTATTCCATAATGGAATTTGAACGTAGAATAGTCAACTATTTATTTTCGATTAGTTTAATATCAGTACAAAGTAGCTAGTCGTTTTGTAGTGGTATTGTATAATATATTTATTTCGAATTAATTGGGTTAATGTTCAGATGAAACGAATCTCGCAAACTTTAAACGCATTTGCAATCAACGTAAAATGAACTCTATGCACACGTGATAACAGAATCGTGGATATTGTAACTAACAATCGCTCTCGGCTCTAACGGAATCGGCAGTGTACAGATAACCCCGACACGGTCAGTGAATGTTTCTATTTTGTTACATGCGGCCGCCTTTATATCGCACCTGCCGTGGACTGCGCTCACTATTCTATCGGTAAAGTACAATATCACGCACCCGCCACTAACACGGCCCACTATAACTACACCAAGCTGGCGATCGCTTCCCCCGACCACGCCTGTACCAAGGCGTCGAAGGTGAAGCGGAATAAGAGCTCATCGGCGGCGGACGCGTATTTGTATCGGCCCGAGACGAGGCGGTTGCTGTCAGATAGAAAGTTCGAGTTGAACCGCTCCAACCCCAATCTGTGGGAGGGGTCGGACGAGCGCCGTCAGAAGCTGCTATGTGGGAGGGAGAGGAGAAGCGGCTCGCATCCGAGCTTGGCGGTTCAGTTGCGCGCGCCCCCTGCGCCCGCGCCCCTCCCCTCCCCCGCGCCCGCCCGCTCCGCTCGCTCTTCCACCTGGTGCTGCGGCACTTTCGTCAAACACCTCACAAAGTCACACCATTTCGATTGACATAAGTAGAAATTTTCCTTTGATGCTCAATTCTACGAGTTCCTATCGTGTGCTAAGACTGCTAAGTTTGCTCGTGGCAGCTATGCATCCCATACCCGCTGTGGATGATTCGTGGCCGGTGTCTCATGTTCATACTCTAACCAAAGCTGATCCCATTGACTAATGTTCTCGTTTTTTGTTGGTTTTATTTATTAATAAAATAATTCGCTAATTTACATTAGCTTTTAACATTTGATAGTATACGTACGTTAGGAATATATAGTATTGAATGAAACGAAGTATGTTGTATATTCTCTTGTCGAAATTTGTACAAACAAGTGCCATTTATTGAGGCTTATTGACGCCTTTTGACGTGTGTTATCTATGTCAACATAGATTGTTGTATAATGCATGTGTGCAGTATTATGTAGTTGATAGAAGAATCATATTTTATTGCTTGTTAATATTAAGTACACAAATTTATATTGGTGCATTGAATCCGTGGGATAAGTACGCATGTATTTGCTTAGTAGTTAAAAGGTGGTTCGTATATAATTGTTTGAGGGGGCATTTTCTCAAGAGTTGATACAATAGTAACAACAGATACAACTTATATCTATTTACTTGGAAAATATAGATAAGAATCGACTAAAAACTTTACCAGCACGCCAATCCTCAACGTTGCAAAGCACTCAGATGGAATGCCCTCTTAACTTCAAAACGTAAGCCTCTCGTAAACCTAACATTATTATAGAAGTTAACTAGTGCAAATGTCTACTTATATACTATTTATGTAATTACGCCGCGTTCATGCGTTACATGTCTGTATGTAAATGAAATGTGTCTCATTATTGCGCCATTTCGTTCTCGACGCATCATCACATGGAAACGTACTGTTTCAAAAATAGATACGATATCTAGAACGATATTTACAGAATCCCGGTCTAAAGGTTTCCTCCCGATAACATTGATTGTCGTTTCAATGAAAGTAAATATAAGTAAATGGTGCTTAGACATAACGTGAATTCCTTTTATGTGAGTGTAATTATATGTTTTTTAGAATATAAGTCTTATTATTTATATATCTAACACAGCTTTTTCCTGTATTATAAACAGTAGTAGATCAAGATGTAAATTTAAATAGATTTATTGGTGTCTATAACGTCCGTAAAATATTTTTGCTCTGTGATATAAATACCTAGAATCGTAGGATTCTGTCTTACTGGGGAGCATAGCTAAACTATCCGGCGAGTAATTAGCGAATAGCAATCATCACTTCGGTTAACTTAAGGGTTCACCTGTTATAATTATGAATTAATAATAATTCGTCGTCGTAACATATATAAACGATACGTCTCGGGTCTTTTAAGATTCTGTTTAGGACAGTGGAATTTCAAATGACAAACGCTCCACTCAGACCCCACAATAAGTTCGAAGAATTGTGTCGTGGTTGTCGGAAACATTCACATCACACATAAAACCAGAAAAACATGTCCTTTGAGGAGTAATATTCAAATTACGTTATACGATATTTGTTGTTCTACATAACATCTATCGCGAGAATGGTATCGGTTCTTGCAATGCGACAAGCGCACTTTATAAAAAGTAAAGCTTATACAGTTCTATTTATGATTAAGTTATATTTTAGTACAAAAAGTCATCATTATTATTCGCCAGAGCTTTTTACGGTCCATCATCCATTTATTTGTTCTTTAATGTCTCGTGCTGCTGTGTGATACCTAAGAGCTTAATAACACGTTTATTTATATTCGACGAAAGCGATGTAACAGTATACCGTTTTTATTGTTTTAATTTCAGTACTCGAATTCGAAATAATTTGACCCGTTTTATTTTACAAAAGTATAAATTTTAATGGCTTAAATTCAGCTCAATTTAAGTTTCACGTGAGCCGACCAGATGGGGCGGCGTACGGGGATTTATTCCACAAAGTACGGCGCAAACACCGCTAATACTTATTCACATTTACAAAAGTCCCGCAACTAGTTCCAACTTCGAATATATATTCACTTGGATCCTTTGTATCTGTTGTTAATTTATAGGGGACTTATGTTATTATGAATAATCGCATTTGGTTCTAACTTTATTAAAACTTGTTGGAAAATCTTCAAAACTGTAGGTAGTCGTGTTGCGCCAAATTGTTTGGTTAGCGATACTGTTAGCCAAATAAACTTAACGTTCAAATAGCGTACGCAGCTAATGAATGCAAGTTAGGCAAGTTTGATATCGAGTAATCGCTGCGGCCAGTGCCGGCTACCACGTGCCATACATTTATTATCGAACTCGATATCATACTGCGCCACATGCACTATGTATCTTCCTGTTTAGCTAAGCTACACCGGCTAGTCCAGTATTTAACTAAATATGCAGCGCGAACAGAAATTTTACACGTAACATGACGGACTAATCAAAGCGCGCAGACGCATTGGGCAGTATTGCCATTTGAATAAATAATCGCCGTGCTTTACTGCATTTGACATCGTGTTTAACTAAGCCACAATGGCTTGCAACATAATAGCAGTTCGCGGGTAGTGAGGGCTAGTGCGGCTAGTTATTAAATTGAAAGTACCTTGGTTGGGCAGCTACGTGTTCATATAATATTGATCTCGTAGTAGCGCAATGCACTGCTTGCGTTCCACACATGTTAACCTAAGCTACGATACCTACTACGTGTTTGAATTCTGTGAACCGCGCCGTTCGGTGCCAACTACAATACTGCCCAAACTTCGACTCGCCTTACAATCTCACTTGCTTAATTAATTTAATGCTCTCTCCCCATATTAGTTCGCTACGTGTTGTAATGAAATAAGACTTTAATTAAATCCCATCTTTATTACTCTGCATTCTTTTTAACGAAATTCGTTTAAGTTGTTCGCCCTCTCGTTCGACATCAAATCTATGGCCGCGCTGCCCTTGCAGGTACGTTTTATGACGTCGTAACAGTATCAATAAATCTGTAGCTATACAACTGCGTTAATATCTTGAGATTTTTAGCGCGAAGCAGTAAACACCTTTATTGAAATAATATCTCAGCAACGTGTAAATCATGTTAATCTATAGTATAGGTACATAATATCTTATTGGAAAAAATAAAACACACAACCCGTCGAGCGTGTGCTGGCACTGATTAATTGAACCTGGAACTCGTAAAGTCCCGCATGTCTCTCTGATTACTATGAATTTGGTGATCCAGATTATTTAAAAAATTCGTCGCAGGGAATTAATGTCGGCATATGTGACGAGATACGAAATATGAAAATAATTTTAACTGTAAAATTTGGACTGCGAACGTTGGCATCGGTCTCTAGGGCACGCAAATAAATCGGGTTACAGTTTTATTACACGATTGCAATTCTAATAACGGCGAATAAAAACGTGCGTGTAAATGACGAAGGCATTCGGCAATTCTATGTAAACGTTATCAACGCAATCGCTCGCACCGCGCCGTTAAATGCTTTGACATTGCAGTGTTCCAGCCCCGAGAGATCATTGACATGCCGCTATTGATTTGTGTCGGCAACGCAAAGTAAAATGCCTACGGGATAAATGCGAAAACGCCTCGAGCACCCTTTTAAACTGAATTCAATATTAAAGATCTATTTGATACTTCAACGAAAAATCTCTTCAACGAAAAATCTTTCATTGTATAAATAGCGAGTTCTTTAAATAAACATAAAGTCTACGTTTCAGAAAATAAAATGTCATTTTTCACTGTGATAAAAATGTGGCTGAATATCACGCGAGTGAACGTATTTTGTGGTACGTCGGAAATGTCATTGGAAAAATACATAGTGAGAGAGGCGACCGGTCACATCTGGTGCCTAGAACTGTATGTTTCGGGAATGTTCGATCGGAATCAGTGGACAGCGGGATTGTAAATCAAGTGCCAAGCCTCTGCTTTCCCTCCATACTGATGAGGCTCACATATTTTTATCTATTATGTATAGAGAGGGCTCCTTTGCGCTGCCGCTGTCTCCCATACAAACAATGATGGTTTTCGGTACACGTGGTAAATGAATAATTCATCAGTAGTTTTGCTCGAAACCATTCTAAATATGTAGTAGGCAGTAATCCAATAAATGAGTTTGTTCGAAATACGTAATAGTGTTATACTATTTAATATGTCTAATTATACTTGAATTAATATAATTATTATTTATTTAAATATATAATTAGTTAGTAAACTGAATGAACTCTTCAGGCTTTTGTAGGTTTTATATGCGGGCTAGTAATTTTCTTGTTATTATTAATATTTACAAATAATTACCGAAAAATCATGTTTTTTTTAAATATACTAAGTAGTATTGTATCAATTAAACACTTATCCACTTCTTACAATATTATATAAAACGAAAAAATGATAGTAATCGATAATCATCATCATTGTCATCAGATCATTGAATCTATGGCAAGTTATAAACCTCGTCCCTCTTACGCCATTCTTTCACTCTTTGGAGCGAATCTCAGCCATATCCATCTAACAAGTTTTTCGATATCATCGTACCATCAACGTCTTTGCATTGTCACGGCCAAGGTTAGGGTTGTCGTGAAAGTAGTAAAGTGACCTGATCCCTTCCAAAGATTTGTAGTACCCTCTTCAAATAGAAACGATATGAAACATTTTGCTTTTTAGGAAAAACAAGGAATGTATGTGCTTTGTGACTGTTATCTGGAAGTATACATGATTATGACACATCTCTGGTTTTTGGTGTGCATTTTAATTATATTCTGGTTTTCAAAGAAAA
The DNA here is from genome assembly GCA_948107665.1 of Lomographa bimaculata. Classification (NCBI taxonomy): domain Eukaryota; kingdom Metazoa; phylum Arthropoda; class Insecta; order Lepidoptera; family Geometridae; genus Lomographa; species Lomographa bimaculata. The sequence continues at coordinate 10,848,270 of OX403587.1, read as the reverse complement.
CGTAGAAGTACAATAAGTTACTAATATTTAATAGTACGTAACACAACTTGTCCTGCACTTGTTTGTTGACGCAGGTTCAATTGATAAACTTCTTCCAAACTAACTTAAAAATAAGAAAAGTTCCGTTGTAAATATCGATAGATCAAAATAACTGCTTCTCTATTATTGTTGATAGGTACGATATTTTATGTCTGGTACTAAATCTTTATTTGTGATGTCACGTCCTAACTTCTCGTCTTTTATCTATATCTTATATATTTAAGAATTTTAATATTTATTACTTACAAGAGTTTGTTATTGTTATACTGAAACTTATATTATGTCTTTGTAACTGGAAAGATTTCTTTGTATAAACGTAACATTATTCTGAACAAATGAGCCTTTTGTTTGTTATCTATATTGTTCGTTCATTGTATTGCTATTTTATTAACGTTTTTTATATTCATATAGGCGAGTGTTATAATATTTATTTTTGTATCGATTTATTGTAGTTATGTATTAATATAATGAAATAAATTTTCTGTAATCATGCATATGCTATATTCAATCTTTCCTTTTGCGTACACTATTCACGTCACTTCTCCCTTGGCTGACTGGTAACAAAATCTCTGCAGGCACAAGATGGGTAATGCTATTTTCAACTATGTAATCGAATGTATATGGTAGCTTGTATATACTAACATAGTCACAAAACAGCATGAACTATTCAAATATAAGTTTTATAGTTACAAGATCGCAAGATCTGGACACCTAAGTAGCGGTTATTTACATATTATATTAAAAATGGTTATATATGAATTAATTCTATGCAAATGGATAATTTTAAACAGATCATTCGTTAAAACGGCTATTCTCTTTGTGAAATAGCTGAACAAAGTTGCAGAGATAATAACAGCGCGATCATCGTTATTGGGTAGAATAAACTACTAAATGTACGTATTAAACACAGCATATTTTATTTTTTAGCCTATATCCATGGGAACGTTAAACAAAGCAAAACGAAAATTTACTCTTATGAGTAGAGTCAGTACATTTATTTAACTTTTGTGCCCATATTTAAAGCTCCACACTGGACGCATTTACGCTGTACGAGAGACATACGCGCCCGCGTCCCCGCACGCCATCCGTTCGAGCTAGGTGCATCCTATTTGACAAAGTCATTAGAAGCGAGCTAATCACGTACCTGTTACTAATATTGGGAAAACTAGATCTCCTCATATCTATATTTCTACTAGTAAAAAATTTTTTTTTTTTCCACTCATAGAAATAAAAAGATAATACTTTGTACTTCTTATTTTCTTTTCACAACGATAAAATCTGAAGATGCGCTGTTTCACAAAGGGATGAGCCGTAAAATTCAATCTAGGATATACGGTTCGTTATAGCTAATCTAAGTTCATTGATTTTCAATTTATATAGCTAGATATTTTATATAGCTAATCAACAGATTAATCAGGTATATAGTATGTACTCGTAGGTTGCATTGCTTACGCTTTCCAAGGTGGGTATCAAATTGTTTTATTAAAAGTTACCTACATAAAATGTGACAGCGTCGACATATAATTGGCGTACAATTGTTTATTACAGAATGCGACGACGAGAGTCCGACGATCGAAGCTCTCGTCCGATCCCCTTCGCTGCCTATCCACTCCACGTCGAATCACGGCTCACCGAGCTTGTGGACTATCGTCATGCGACTACAAAACGAAATAAAAACCCTCAAGCTCGACGTGAAAAATTTACAAATTCAACTGAGGGAAGAAAAACAGGATCGTACTCTTGCCATCTCGACTTTACAAACGAAACAGATTTTGATGGAAGCTAAGGAGAGTAAATGCTAATTTGCCAATTATTATATAATATTGCCATTATATTTTGTTTTATTGTTGTGAAACGTCAGTTAGTAGAATCTGAAAATTTACCAAAAGGATCATTTAAATTACTCAGTTATTAATCGAGACGAACCGAAGGAGATAGCAGCATTGTGTTTTTTGTCAGGTATACAGATATGATACGACGGCTAGCAACAGCTCAACTGATGTGAAACGATAATTTATTTTTTGCGATCTGGTATCGCCCGACTTATTTGGGTATAAAGACGACTGCACTGTTGTAGAGAGTTAGTACGCACGACCTAGCAGTGGCCAAATTCTGTCCTAAAGAAGGCCATGGTTGAGCATTTGAACTTCTCCTTAGGGCAGTCTCCGATTGGGGCGATGCCAACCTGGTCAAGTTTAATGCCACTAACATCGCCGCCAAAGTCAAATGAAACTGACTCCGATTTGAGAGTAAATAGGTATCTTGAAGGCAAGCGTGATGCTTTACCGCATCATCTTTTGACATCAGGTAAGATAGTGGTCAAATATCAGTCTATCCCTGAAGAAAAAACTTACAACATTGGTCTTACATCATACAGAAGACATAAAAAAATTATGTCCTGTTCTTATTGATATTTTACTACTGCCGCACGGCTTTGCTTGCATTAAACGAGATAAGAATACCATGTCAAACATGAGTAGAGATCTTTCGAGAGGGCGTACACATTTAGAATGAAAGATCTCTACATACATAAACCTCCAAATCTGAACAGCCGTTATTAAGATGTCTCGTTTTAAACATATTTTTCTCACACACGAAGACATGCACAAACGGTTACGCCTAGAAACTTCTACAGCTTGTAGAATTTGTGGCGGATGTATCGTACGTACCCTGTTAGTTATTTGGTACATTACAGATCATGCTAATAAAAAGTATATATTTTTTTATTCATCGATACTAAAAAGGATCATTATAAGGGCCAAAACTGCGTTAAGCGGATGCCCGCGCGGTTCCATACAAAAATGCACGCGCGGGTCCCCGCGACGGAGCACTTTTGTATGGAACCGCGCGGGCGTCCGTTTAACGCAGTTGTGACCCTAAATGGTCTAAAGTAGAGTACCTACTTAAGTAATAGTAGTTATAGCTAGAGAACGTTATTAGAGTTTATACATAATGTTGAGGATATTGTTATTGTTCCAATTCCTTACAGAGCAAATAGGATACAGCTAGAACTAATTCCAGCCTGAATTCTTGAGCAGCCAATCGGAACTGCACAATTGTCGCGACGACGTTTCATAGTTCGCCGTAGTTGTGCATTTGACTTGGTGTTATTGTATAGATAGTGGGCAGTAAGCAAACTTAGTATAGATATATCTAAACTAGCCTAGCCCAGCGGCTTCGCCCGTTTTTATCTTTATCAAGATAAAGAAGTAGCCTATGTGTTATTCCTAGGTATAATTTAAGCTGTGTACATTGCAAATTTCATTTAAATCCCTTAAGCCGCTACAGCGTGAAGATTTTTTTTATGCATTTGACCACTTTCTCATCTGATGGAAAGTGATGATGCGGCCGATGATGTGACATGCTTGCCTAGAATATACCTATACACTTTTGACTTGATGACTCCCAGATTATACCCCTCGGGGAACAATGGCGCAGGCAATGAATTCCACTCCTTCGCTGTACGGACGATGAACGTAGAAGCAAAACGCTTCGAGCGAACTGGAGGTATGTCAACCATAAATGGATGACGTTTGACAGTATGTCTGGTTGAAATGGATCAATGGTAAAATGGATCAATCTCAGTAGATCCATTATAGTTCTAGTGAGATATGTTATTCTCAGTAGACCCATTGTTGACAAGTGTGGATCTACGGGGAAGTAATTGTCTTGCTAGTGCAATCGTCTTTTTGTTATAGATCTAACAAGAACTTTATGGGCATGGTGGAATTAACTCATATACCTAATTCCTGCGCACAATCTAAAATGCAAACGATAGAATACCGATAGACTTGCGGCCATACGTCTGTGACCGAGCCTCTGCACTCTAGACTCAATTTTTTTTTTTATGTACGATAGGCAAGCGTTTGAACACAATCTCACCTGATGGAAAGCGATGATGCGGCTGAAGATGTAGCACGCTTGCCTAGAAGGTACCTACACTCTTTTGACTTGAAGACTCCCAAATTATACTGTTCGGGGAACAAAGACGAGGGCAATGAGTTCCACTCCTTCGCTGTACGGATGATAAACGTGTAGAAACGAACTGGAGGTATGTCAACCATAATGTATGGATGACGTTTGACAGTTTGTCTTGTTGTTAGATGGTAAAACGTAATTCCCGTAAAGTGTAAACGGTAGAACACCGATAGACTTGCGACCTTACGTCGGTGACCGAGACTCTGCACTAAATTGCAGAGTCTCGGTCTACTCGACTCGACTAGCTTATCATCGCCAATGAGTCTTTTTACTCGCCGGTCGATGGACTCAAGAGCTTCAAGCTGGTACTTAGCGGATCCATCCCACAGGTCGCCGCAGTACTCCATACACGATCGGAGTTTTAGCTTCGATCGACTTCGGTCAACTAGCTTATTATCGCCAATGAGTCTTTTTGCTCGTCGGGCAATAGACTCAAGACCTTCGAACTGGTACTAAGAGTAATTATGCCAGAGAAGGCCACAGTACTCCATACACTAACAAACATACTTACACTCTTATACACACACAAACTTTCGGATTTTAGTGGGATATTAGAGTGATAGAACTATACCTATATAAATGCTTTCATACTCGTTTGTACTATCTTTAAAATCATCGCGGTATATCACACCACACTCAAAATCATACAGCTAGCATATCAAGTCGCTCGGAAATGAAATGCGTCGTGCTTCTGCCGGAAATCTAACATGGTAGACGTTGTCGTACTATTTTAACATAAATTCCAAGAGTGGTTAGTCCACAGACCATGGAACTCGCTCGCGCTTCTACTAAAGGCGCCTTCATCGAGATAGGAAACTTATTTAATCTACCGTTGGCGCCTTAATCTTAACAAACTGCAAATTCAGTTAATTCTCAGAAGATTCTTTAAAGAAACAGGCATACTTACCATGCCTTCGCTTCTTGATAAATATAAATTAAGAAGCGACGCACACAATCTATACTAGATATAAGCATAAAAAATATAATGGGCGCATTTAGATTTAGCAAAACGAATAAATCTTTTATGGCAAATGAAAAAAATCTAACCCGATTTTACAATAAAATTCCTAAAATCTTTTCCTGAGATAATGCGACGTGGCTCTGATTTATGTGTGATAGGTAGGTATACTTATTTCTACGAAGAGGCGTGTAAAAAAACACGTATATTATTTTTAAATACTGCAAGCTAATATAAATTGGGTTATAATCTTAGTTTGTATTTCGATTGTGCACCTAGGTACCTACACACAAATTCCTTGGGGAGAAAACTTTTTTCTCGCCGGGAATCGAAATCGACACCCCTTGCATGAGATAGGTGAATATTTTTAATGAATGACGACTGGCCAAACTCGCATTTTTTTTTGTACCATATATACGTGGCCGAATTTCATAGACGAGTTCTAGTCAAACACATGAAGGACAAAAAAGAGTTTTCCTTTATGGTCAAATATAAGTGTGGCATATCGATTAGTGCTCGGTTACTATCGAATATTCGACTATTTGGAATAGTATACACACAAGTTGTTTTTTTTTCAAACAATGCAAGGGAGCGCTAAATCCTATTTAATGTTCATCTAGGCAAGCGTGCTCTATCTTCTACCACATCGTAACTTTTCATCAGGTGGTCAAATTCTTGCCTATCGAGAATTAAAAAAAGTGTTTCATAAATACCGATAGCAGTTAATCCATGACAGTAGTTAAAGGTAGAGCTACCTTAGTTCACCTACCTAACGTGTACATTAATGAATGTGTAGGTATGTGTGCTTCAATTCAATTAGACGCCTAGACTAATTTAATTGAATCAACAGTCTATTATACTCGTAGTTAGGCTTAATTTAGTAGCTTAGGTAGATACATAAACAATTGAGTGGCTGTATTGTACCTATATGTAACATTTGGCTGCGATAAATATCGCGTCCATATTGATTATTATTGATATATAGTGAACATGAAAAAAGAGTTACCATGTGTATGTACCTACTAAAAATTCATAAAACCAGTTTGCGAAAAATGTGAAACTACTTTTTTATGTGCTTACTTCATTTTGATACCCAACTCGATAAGTTTGGTAATGTTATTTATTTAAAATAAAAACAAAAACAAACGCATTCACACTCACAGCCCCACACTAAGTTCAAAGACTGGTATCGTGGGTGCCGGAAACATTCACATCACACACACATTACACCCAGAACCAGAAGCACAAATATCTCTTGGGAAGGAATTTGTGCTCTAGCCGGGAACCGAACCCAGGACCCACGGCGCAGAGGGCGGACACCTGTCCACTGCGCCAACTAGGTCGTCAATCAATAAATTCGCCTTTTTATTTTTTATTTTTTCAAACATCTACCTATCTAAAGGACACTTGGGTTTTAAAGACGATTATAATGATACCTTAACTGTCGAAATCCATCCATGTATTATTTGTCCACGCTATTGAAGCTGTGGTTCAGTTAGTAGGCACCTAAATAAAACAATTGAAACCGGCAACGGCAACTACTTCCGGTCTGATACCGGATATTGAGTTTTAGGCTTGAACTGCGGCATTGTGAATGATACCAACATGGAATATATATCTACCTACGTTCTAGAACAATGGAAAAAAATCCTTTTGAGCTTGATATCGTGTTAACCAGGCAGCACGGTCAGTAAGAAGTTATTAAATAATTAAACGCAAGCCAAGGTTAAAAAATCGACTTCACCGCGTTCTTCGGAACTTTGATCAGATTAGATGTACTAAACACGCATTATAAATTATTGACGATGTTTCAAGAACTACTGATCAAATCCTGATCAAACTTAAATAAGACCAATTGGAAAGCAACATCTTTCAAAGATACAATAATTTTCAAAATCGGTTCACGTGGAAAGAAGTTATGAGATAACACGAAGAAAAAAAAATATAAGAAAATACAGTCGACTTGAGTACCTCCTCCTTTTTTGTGAAGTGAATACAATATTACCTTAAGGCAAAGATAATATAACTAATTACACTTTGCCTTAAAGCCTGGTAGAATACGAAATCGCGACTGCTCGCTTGTGGTCGCGCCGAGTCTTTTAGGTACCTACAACTGCTATCACCCACTCCAAATCTCGATGTATCTACAACTGTACACCGCTTTCATTGACTACCTAAGCCATAAAGTACGTAACTATAAGATATGGGTTGCTGAGCTGTTTCTGTTCCAATAATATATAAGTGTTATTAAGAAAATTGATAATCATTGAGAAATAGGTCGTTGCAAGTGTTGGTGGTACCAAAGCATGAATCAGACTGTGGCCAATATGCTGGTCCATAGGAATAATAAAACCGAGTAGGAAGGTAATTGAACGGTTACTTTCCGGCCTAAAATATCCATAATAAGCTCCAGAAAATCTCAAATTCGAACTCATCAAGGTAATAGACGCGTCTTAGATAGACGGCGTTATAATTCCTTGATAGTACACATGACAAGCTATCGAGTAGGGACATACTATTTTATTTTCGTGCTCTCAGTTCAATGGTTACCCAACCTTGCCACAAAATGTTATCTAGAGTTGGTACAAGTATATTTATGTCGAAAAGCCACCACCAAGACTTTTTTTATGTTCGATAGGCAAGCATTTGACCACAATCTCACCTGATGGAAATTGATGATGCGGCCGAAGATGTATCATGCCTGGTGATGATTATGTGGTTGATGATGGTACCTATCCCTAAAATAATTCATTTTTTTTTCTAACTCAAAAATTCTTCAAGAAGATAGGTAGAGGCGACGAGCGCTATTTCTAATCAGGAGATCATCATGCGTGCAAGTAAGCATCAACTAACTTTATCGGCGATAAACAAACTTGTGAATGGTTACTGTTATCCGGATAAAACTTTCCGCCACACCACTCACTGTTATGAAGTAGAGGTGCCGCGTGGTGTGACGGTGCTCGGTTCAATGGGCGCCTATTCAGGCGTCATCTTACGTGGATGCAAGTCTGTAGCATTTGTTGCCGATATAAATCCGGAACTTGTTCGATATGTCGCAGGTATTGAATTTTAATCGTAAAAATACGTAATGTACCTACCGGTTAAAATGTCAGTCGTTTAATTTTGTGTTTGTTAGTTACGCTTTGTTAATTATTTTATGTCTAGGTTATCGCCTTTTAGTTCACATTTCATGTTTTCTTATGGCGGGCGCTACGCCGCCGCCCGTCCGTTGCCGCGGTACGCTTACTTCACTGGCGCATTGTTCAGCAACTAAATAATAGCTACGGCCTAGTGTACGCACTTGGTTCAAGCAGATAGTGCAGGGTCGCAGGCGTGGTCGCCTCCTGTGCAACGGTTCCCGCGCCCGCGTCTCCGCATGCCGCCGGTCCGCGTGAATCAAATGTGTAAGTATCGTGTACGTATCGTGTACGATATTCCATGTACCTAATACTTTGCCTTCGACTCAAAAGACGGTAATCCCTTGCCACTTAAATTCGCTAACTGTATTATTTAAGTAAGGTATTATTACCTGTATGTACTGGAATCATAAGAATTAACAGCAAATTATAATATTCGTTGTGAGTTAGGTACAATACCAGAGTATGACAATTTACCTGCGACAAATACCTACACTGTGAAAGTTTGTTGCGATGTTCGAAAATAAACTAAAACGTTGCTCAAGATCGTTGGCACCCTTCCTTTTGTAAACATGTGCTAAATTTGTGGAACGAAATGCACAATATCTATAAAGTGTATGCGTATAATATAAATTGTAGCGTGTAGATATCTACTATATTTTTAAGCAAGTATTTTGTATGTACCTAGGTATTAACATAGTAGGTAGGTATACAGAATAACGATTATTTGTATCTATGGTAGCAGTAAGGTAGTACCTTTACTATGCTCTTATGTAGACCGAGTAGGTAATCATTACTTATAGCGTTGAATTATGAGGGCAGAAACCATTCACATCACACACAATCACACCCAGAACCAGATACACAAATTTCCATAGTGGAGAAAATCTGTGTTTCCACCGGGAATCGAACCCGTTACCCGCTGCTTAGAAGGCGAACGAGCATCCAACTAAGCCAACGGGCAATTCAATAAAAAAATCAGCCTCTTGCTTTATCATGTCTTTTCAAAATCTCTAAATTTTTAAATGCATCCGATTAATAATAATCTAAACTGTATTTGGGCATTTGACCTGATTTCAAAACATGATTACAATTAAAACATCATTGTGAATTCAACTTAATGCAGAAATTCTATAGAATATAATTAGTAGGCAAGTACTTAGAAACTTTGAAAATGTTTACATTTTAATGCAGCCGACTGTACCTACTAACGTAGGTATATATTATTGAGTACCAATTATAGGATCCCTGGTTATCGTTTAATGAATCTGTGGTAGATAGATAGATAGATAAATTCTTAATTTGCACACCAAAAAATAACACTTACAAAGAAATCTTAAATATAACATAGGAGCACAAAGTGCGGTCTTATCGCTCTAAGCGATTTCTTTCAGGCAACCAGTACTGGCTTATTGGTTTATTTCCACCGTACACAACATACAAACCAATCGGTGTTGCATTAGTTCATGTTCTTAAAAGTTTATTGAGTAAAACTAACATACCTGTAATAAATGCTGTGCCGTTAGCCACACTAATTAAGAGCGAAAATAGCTAAAATTCCGTGCAGCACCGAGAGTTAATTTATAGTGAATGCAACTAACTCTACATACTCCACCTTCAACATTATTTCCCTACAAAATGTCTGAAACATTTCCGTTTAGTAAGTGAATATTCCATTTTAAGTAAAAGAGAAGCATCGGTAAGCAAATGGGGCCAATATTTTAGCAGCAGCTGAATATCCTTCCTGCTCCGGCAGACGTGGCCATCTCGGGTTTTATTAGTCAGGGTCAAAACCTGACCGTAAAATTATTTGAAACATGACCCAAACTTTCAGGGAATATTTTAGTTGGAGAACAGTTCTATAGTAGGTACGTACCTATGGATAAGGCAAACTAAAATTTTCAAGTAGGTACTAGATAGGTACGTCCCACAGTTTTGCTTGCATAACCATTATGACGAACTGTCATAATACAAACGTAACATTTCTAACTTATTATACACATAAACCTCACGAAAGTCAGTCTTTTCATGGTTTTGAAAACTGCTCTGAACTTTTGTTTCAAAATTCGTCCTGAACTTTTTGTTTCGTTATAATAAGCGCTCACAAGAGCATTAAATTGAGTTATATTGATAACTGAATCTAGGACTATCTATGACTAATTTTTGAGGTAGATTTTCATGGAAAATGCCTAGTCAGAATAAGAATTGTAATGCCATAAGCATTATCTATGGTACCTGTGGTACCTATAGGCATAAGAATGTATTACTTAAACAAAGCGGTAGCCCATGCATCTAATTTGAGCATAGAAACTCACATACTCGTACCAGAAAAACAAAGGTACCTATAGAATATATTCCTAGTGAAAATCAATTTTTGTGTTGTCCTTTGGTCTTGAATGAAATTGAATTGCATTAACTTTCACACTCACAGCCCTGCACTATAGTCAAAGTCAGTCTTAGTATCGTGGATGGGGTAACACGCATCACAAACACAATCACACCCAGAAATAGAAACACTGTCCCTTGAGTTTGCATTCCTAGTTGCTGTTATTTCTACATATTGCTAATTTGTTTGGGTGATTTTCGGTAACTACCCTTGACATTCAGTATTTATTCTTAGCCTATCGTGCTTAACACTATCGGCCATAGTATTCCATCAAGATAGAGGTCAAACGATAGCCTACCAGAAGAGAATATTGGAAAAATGAGACAACGCATGATTTAGTTTTATTTTTACTATAGGCGGGATATTAATCCCTATAATATAACATAATATGAATAATATACAATTTTATTATATACCTAAGTATTTGCATTAATAACAAAAACAAAATCTGTCATTTACGTACATATAATACGTAGGCAAAAAATTTTCAGCAAACAGATAACAACGCAAGCATATTTTCATCACCTACCTTTTATCAACAGATTCTTATAAAATAAATTCTTATAACAAATTTTAATTTTCTATACTTTGGATGCGAGACGCTTTACAATAAACCTATTCATGGCTATTGAATTTAAAATCAAGGAAAAACGATATTGAAACTAAAATAATATAGTAAGCGTAAGTAGCCTACACGTAGACTAGGCTACTATAGGTAATGGCACATACAAGCTCTTGCATATAATTTTATCTGCAGTAAATCTCCACGAAGCACTATTTTATGACGAACTTTATGCACTATTTTTATGCTGAAATTAAGTCCAAAACAGAGCCCACCCCAGTGTTCAATCAGGTTTGAAGCCGGCACGAGTTTTTGCGTTATAAGCGAAAACTTTTGTGTGCTGTGGCTCATTTTCGCCAACTTTTCTATTTCTAGACCTTCCTCGCTGATTTTTATTCCAACTTTCTCTGTTTTACACTATTCGGATGGGTTTTTTCCTGAAGAGTTTTCTTGTGAATATATTTAGATTGGTAAGAAACTGTGTTTTTAACTGACGACTTACAGTAACCGTAAAATGTTGTTGCATTTCAATCACTATAGGCAGTGAAAATATTATTACATACAATTTCAGTTTCTCAGTCAAAAAAACACAACAGTACACAAGCCGAAAAAAAAATGAGCTTGCATATTTCTCCTCAGTTTAACCAGTCTTATATTCCGTATTGGTGGGAAGGTACTTAGCACGGAATCGGTATCGGTCGCGCCAACAATGCACCTGATTGCGGATCCTGGACACATCGGCGGCATATGTGCGGCAGCATCCACCCACATAACGCACGCCCAGGTTTAACCACTCCTGGATAAACATCTCTACTGGCTCGCACTTGTCGCGGTCTATCCATCTGTCAAGAAACATTAATATTTGTATACAAATTATTATATCCGGAGCGCTTCACCCAATCTTCATTGGGTATTTCTATGGAACTACACTTTCGTATATAAAAATAATCATCAAATTAAAATTGACCGGTGGTCCTACCAGAGACTCATTGTTAGCGAGCTGACTGACGTAAAGCTTTAGAGAGGGCATTAAATCGGATACATTTCGGAGAGTGTGCTAAAAAATCTACGATCTAGTTCCCTCATCACTATTCTATCACCGGACAAGCAGACAGACTGCTACCGCCAATGGACACCGCAATATCTACCAAATACATAATATGGTCTTTGCATCCACAATCTTGATATGAACCGCAAAGCTAGAAAAAATTGAACTCTTTGCATGAGTCGGTATTTCCTGATAAGTACAATATAAGAGTCTTCAAGTTGCGATGAGTAGGTTGTGATTGAATAAAATGTGAATGAAAGTATCTTAGGTACAAGTTCCGATCGTCGACTGCATCGTCGCTTACTATCAAGTGAGATAGTAGTCAAACATCAGAGTAAAAAAAAGGACCATGGCCAGATTAACCATTCAATACGCCCCAAAAAATATTATTGTAAGTACGGTACATTATTTTTGGAATGAAATTCATCATAAGTCGCCTAGTTCTACGTTTGATACTGATACGTGATATTTAGTAGTAGGTAAGGTTGATATGTACATGTCGAGCGTCAAGCTATCGACCGGATAACGATATTGGATTACGAACCCTTCAGACAACCTAAATCGAAACATTTTTACAGCGGGTACTCGCCCTAAATGCATGGCACCTAACGTCTGCTAGCTTTGCGGTCGACCCAACTATCCGAAGCGAGATGGATGCGGCCATTTTGTTTTGTTTGGCAAGCCGTAGTCTTTATTACTTTCATTTATTCTACGAACTACAATGCTAAGTGTTCTTCATTCCAAAATAACGTTCATTGCTCGCATTGTGAATGTATAGCGTATATTTTTATACAGCTTCTGTCTATCGAATGACAGATTAGGGATCGTGAATTTTAAAATGATGCAACAATTCTTAATATTGAATGGTCTATTTAAGTGTTAACCAATAAAACTGACTTATCACTACATTATCTTAGACATTAGACGAGTTAAACAACAAGTTAATTAATAAGATCTTACCCTATTTGCGGGTTGTATTTTTCTCCTGAGTTGGGGTATACAATTAGTGGAATAGGCGCATGAGGTCTGTCGTCGTTGAAACCCTTTAATAAGTTCGATACGAAGGAAGGAGCGCAGCAGTTTACTCCCACAGCGACCAGCTGGTCTGAATTTGTTTCCCAGCACTTCTTTGCCACTTTTTGGAAGCTTTCCCCGTGTGCTATGCTTTGGTTATCCTGCAATGTGCAAAAACACAAGTTATTATTGTGAAGTAATATTGAAGAAAAATCTGAATTTGGTATAAAATAGTAACCCTAAACGCGGCTAGCTGTAGTAACGTAGACCTGTAGCGTCCGAATTTTAGGTGCGTAGACGAGCAAAGCGCGGAGCGGAGCGGAGTTATATTACTGTTGACCACAAAGTGCGATCTTAGCGAGCGAGGCGGGCGTGCCGCGGCAACACAGAAATCGGTGTCTTATTATTTAGATTAGAAAAATAAAATGTTTTATTATTTAGATTTCTGTGCGCGGCAGCGACCGGCGAAGCGCCAGAAAAACAATGAAAAATCCATAATAATTTTATTATTTGATGTTTAGCTGGCTACAGTTAAGTTTAACCTGCTGCTATTGGCTGTACCTACTTGTAAAACTAAGTGTAGCCGCGCTTCGGGTGATAACCGTAACATATATATTAATTTAGTGATATTTTACCTTACAACTGAAGGCAAGCCAAGCCTTAATATGAGGAAAATCTCGCAAAATGTCACATAGCATCTCAGCTTCCTCTTGACAGGGTATAGTCTCCAACGCTAAGAGATCTACTCCAGCCTCAACGAGTGCCTGGATCCTTGGTCGGTGCCAATCTCTCATAGCCTGAAAAAATATGAATATCTTAGGGGATTTTCTTTTTGCCCCCAAGAGCAGCTGCCAAAGTCTTCTCACTAATGCGTTGAACCTCAATAACACAATATTTTTCCACTTTTGGTACATTTGATACCTACTTTTTAAATCCTCTGTTTTTACTAAGGTCTCAGTATTGTATGTAAAAAACAAAAACTAACGTATAAAAGTAAAAGTAAAAGCAACCGTTGAATGCTTAAATGTCAATTGAAACAACATTTGAAACTCGCAAACAAAAAGATCACTATAAAAAGGTTCTCAAAGTTAATTACGTGCAAATTTTGTTACTTCATGTTTGTTTCAGATAGCCATTTGTAGCTCTAGAATTCGTTAATTAACTGTCCACCCCAGTCAAATGTCGGTACAGAAAAAAACAAGAGAAATGGAGTGAAGGTTTTCATATTGCCGATGTGAATTTTAATTTGCAGGCAACTTTACGGCCCTCTTTACGATTTAGCTGTCGGTTTCAATGGCCTTTATTAGGCTATGCATTCATAGTGCTCGAGGTTCTATAGAAATGATCTCGAGCACCATGTTCGTAGCCTTTTATGTAGAACAAATAAACAGAGCTCATTCAAAGTAACGTCTGTACGCTCCGGGTACACCGAGGTTTGCCACGAAGAACCTCGCATAATGATTTGACATATTTCGTCTGTGTCATGTCACCGGATAGCTTTCATTTAACTCTACGCTCATTAATATTTAATATCTTACTGGTTTACTTAATGAGCATCCCTTTTTAAGTCGACGAAAGTGCACAGAGCTTCTAACCTTTTATTAAACCTCAAACACCCTAGTTAACTAACCTTTTCTACAGGTATATACCGCAGCTGTATTTTTAATATACAAATATACAGCAGCAGTCTGGGGCCAATATTAAATAAAGATATTAAAATTTAAATTCTTAACAGGCACCCTGAAACACTCATATTTACTTAACTGAATTCATGTTAATAAAAACACTGATTTAGAATTTACAGCTTTCGTCTGATCTTCTCTCACCTCTAACATTTTATTTGTTCGATTCGTCTAAATGCATGTTGCTCTAAAAGCATTCGTTGACTCGATATGGAAATGGGGTGTTATCTAATTAAGGTCGCAGTCAGGCCATCTATATTTAATCATTCGATCTACTCTACGTTTGACCTTTGAAAGATAAGGTAGCCAGAATATTGTTCTATTCGAAAATTCGTCGCATTATTTAATTAATGTATTTTAATAAAGTACAATAACATTTTGGTATGTATATGTACCTGAACTGTGGTGCTATCTGCGTAGCTGCCGTCGTATTCAGATCCGTCGTGAAGATGTGCCCCATAGGGACCCACCGACCCCACAACCAAGGGTACGTGTTCTAAAATAACAAATGATAGCAACTTTATATTTATCCTGATGTCAACGCCTCGCCTTCGCAGCGCTGCCTACATAACACACAAATACCTTTCAACCCTTGCAAAGTGTAATTAATGCGTGCTTGCACCCGACCCTTGCGGGTGCCAGCCCAAGAATCTTTGTTTACAGCAAAATACAAACATTCTTCAAATTTTATAATTATGAATCATAAATCATAGCATAATTTTACGCGTAAGAATATTTTAGCATATGAAACGAAATGTTACTTGAAATATATTATTATTGAGTACGCGTTCGCTTTATAAGCAGGGTGTATCGGGTTCGATTCTCGGTGGGAACACAAGTTTTCTCCCCATGGAAAATTTGTGTTTCTAGTTCTGGTTTGGATTGTGTGAGTGATGTGAATGTTTCCGGCACCCACGACACAATTAGTCATAGAAACACATTACATAGTCAATTAGTCACATTAGATCTTAGTCTTTGGCTGTGAGTGTGAAAATGTTTGTTTAAATAAACAAACGGGTATACTTGTTGATTTCTCTATTAAGTATGATAATGAACGAAAAGTCGTCACGTTATGCACGTAAGTAGATATATTTTGCCAAAATCTCGTAAGAAAAACCTCTAACTCAGTTTGAGAAAAAAAATCTAATTCTGCTAGAGAGCGCCTCATTTGTCAATTTCATTAGACCTTTTGAAGTCTTCCACTTAGTGTGGAGTCGTCCCTCGCTGCTGCCATAAATTAATTTAGAAAATATGTGAGCCGTCTCGAGCCCATTTTGTACAGCAGCTAATAAGCGCTCCGGTTACTCACCGTCCTGTGCATAATCCTCTATCTCTTGTCGATAGATCTCGCGGGCTTCCTTTGCGAGTTCCACAGCGCGCACGATGAGCTCGTACCCTTGCTCGGGGGTGACGGCAAGGTGTTCGACGAACCCCTCCACCGACGCCTGGTACGTGTTCGTTATTATTAAATCAGCCCCCGCTGCAAAAATGTCCACAATCAATTCCACAGCTCCCTCTCAGGTCACATTAATCATCTACCAGCGGATCTAATGAGAACAAATGAATCCCAAGATTAATGCCTTTAACCGGCTTACGGTGTCTCCGAGCCTTTTCACGGAATAATGTAGAGGCAAGGAAGGTGAATACTCTCAGGCTAATACGACGAAACTAGCCCGATAAATATTGCCTAACTTCTGGTTACCTAGTATATTAACTTAAAGTGAACAGGGTGCGGGTAAGGGGCGTAAACAATTTCGTATTATTAAAACTTAGTAATGCAACACGAAGCTGACTAGTTCAATAGTTCGGAAACGGGCTCGGTAAATGAAAACCGTTCTCCGTCGAAGAAAATAATTATGTAATAAACTGAAGACGGCTCCCGGCCTGCGAATGGAAAGGTATTAGACAGACAAGGTGATTAATGGCGGCAACAGCGATGCTCTAGTTCGTACAACAACGCTTGTACTACAGGTAGTAGGTACTCGTCTCCTGCCGCCCGCCGCGCCTGTACCTACGATGCAAATGTGAAGTAGTTAGCGGGTGAGGGAGAAATAGCGACAACGCTTGGCAACTTACTGCGGCGTCAATCATAATAATCACGGCGACACAGCTGAGTCTTACTCTTGCTTCTTACCGAGCCTTCCGCAAATGTAATAGCTCCAACTTTATAGTGTATGAGCTTTTTGATAAGATTTTATGCAAGTTATTAAACGTTTTAATATTCGTGAAAGCTTAGCGTCTTAAACGTGCTCTCGCAGCGTGCCAAGCGTTTAAAAAGTCAAACGCTTTTGTAGTCTTGCAAAATACTTTGCCATAATATCTTGTACTTTCAGTATCAAGCCTCCTATAAGACGCAAAGCAAGGCAGTAGGTTTTACCCTCCAGGGAGTTATTTGCTAGCAGACACTTTTCAGCTTTTCCTTATGAAAAGAAACGGTCCGTTTTGTGGCGAAGAAAAGCGCTTTCAGAGGACGATGACACGAGACGAGGTCGCACTCTCGCTGTCAGATGCATGAAAGTGACGGGCTTAAAGCGAGCTAACGTGTAATTCGTCAAAGCACGCATGTAGCTAGTACGTTTCAACGTTTGTGTGTAGGTATTATAATGAGAGCCTCTCGCTATGAGCATTGTCAGTCGCGCGCTCAAGTAGGTAATTCCGTTTCAACGAATTCGTTTGTGGTGCCTGTAGCGCTGTCTTGAACCCATTCTAAGTCGGAGCCGAGGAACAACGCAATTACTCTACAGTTCAAAAGCGATTGTCGCCATGTTAACAGGTAAATAGGTACTAGCGTAAGCACCTACGTAAGTCTCAATATCTCATCAACCTTCATTTCTCCCACGTAAAAGGTTACATATAACATTTATAACAAGTTCCCCGGTTCCCCATTATTGAGGAACATCGAGGTAAGCTCTACGGACTTGCTTCAATTAATTGCCTATCAATATCTTGCTAGAGCCTTTTGTGATATTTTTCCTCTTTGTCTTCTAGCATGACATTTAGTACGTATACCTAGATATCTCGATATTTGTGAAACAGAAAATCTTGTTTGTATTTACAGTGGTTTTGATCTATTGTGATTCGGATGACACATTATTATATCTAATTATGAATAGGTAATAGTTTAGTCTTACACGTGTACTTGCACTATATTATAAATATCCTCGACTATACTATGTTTTGCTATATATAATTCTATGCACGTGCCACTCATAATTACATTGTATTGTGAATAACTGTGACTCAACTTTTTAAATACATACCTACTTTCAATATTTTGCTTTCTATTAATTACAGTCAGTCATGTCAGTAAATTCTGTCGTTGCTATAACTTCTTTTATACCGACTTCCGTATAGAAGGAGGTTAATGTATTCGTAACGCATTTTTTAGGTATTTACCCACACTACACCGATTAGTCAGAGTTTTGTGGAGATCGTATATAATAGTATAATACTTCATACCACTATTCTTTTATTGTAACGTTAACGTTTCATTGAAGTCTCGATGTGCACTATGCACTTGCCTCAGGCACATGCAGTAAGTTTCGGAATATAAGAGAACTGTTCTGCACATTGTGATGCAGGAACATATATGCAAGTATATTAGGTTGTTCATACACGTGAATGTGCCTATAAGATGATAGCTTACTCCCACATAAACTCGGTGGCACAATCATCGACACGTGTTTGCTTCTACACGAGGTTACTGTCACCTCCAATGAAGTCAAGGTTACCCCTGACAGATTGAAAGCGTTCATGGTAAATTGCTTAAAATAATAGAACATCTTAAAGCAAATTATGTTTTTATATTTATAGAGCGTTGTTTTGTTAGATTCATACACGATCAAGGACGTCCTTGTTAATAAACAGTAACTTACCTAAGTTATACCATCTTAGTTCTTTGTATTATCTTTTTGCTATCTAAGGAAAGAACTGAGTTTAAAACGTTTTTCTCGACGACATCTTGAGATGAGTCACGGACCATATTTAACGTAATATATGGAGACTTTTTCTACCTGAATATTCCGGCAATAAGTGTCTTACTTAATAATCCAGATGTTTAGATACAGTCGGATTCAGAATTTATGTCATAGCTCTGAGATAACATCCCTGATTGCGCAGCGTAGAGCCCCCACGTGACGCCCTAAACGTTGAAGGTAACCGACCCGGTATATCGAGTCGAGGTGTGCTCTAAGAAGATTGTATAATTATGCCATACATTTTTGTAAACAACAGATTTTTACCTAAAGCTTGAGATAATTTCATGGTACATGCAGGTGCGCGAATGCGCTAATATTGGGCGCTAATTATAAGTAAGTTGAGTTTTTTTTTTGCGAACATTAATATTTGAGAATACCTCAAAAAATCCGAATGCGTGCGCCACGTGATTTTGCGTAAGCGCCACATTTCGGACATGCAATATATATACGCCCCTACATTATACGGTGTTATTGATACAGTCCACTTGGTCAAGTGAATAACTATTCTAAAACCACTGGCGACTACAAAATCAACGTTTAAATCATGTCAATAATCTATGAGTAATCCGTCAATGAGGTAAGTCTTGACAGAATGGAAGACAGACAGACACATATGGAAAACATGTGTTTCTGGTTCTAGTTGTAATTGTGTGTGTGATGTGAGTGTTTCCGGCACCCACGATACTGGGGCTGTGAGTGTGAAAGCGTTTATGTTTTTATGCAACAGTAGATTATACCACTTTATTATTCATAATGTACATATAACGTGCATATCAGACATCACGTAACTTGCTTAAAGTAGATACTGCTACTATTAAGTATTTGGAGACATAAATTGGTCCCTTGCCTCTAAGAAAGTCCAGGTGAGTGTTTCGGACCTCATCAGGATGTGTATGCAGGAACCTTGCACTCCACAGGGGGTCTCCGTCGATGACGTGGCCCACGTGACAGGAAAGTTGAGTGGAGAATCCTCCATCAAGCAATACTATCTGCGGAGGCTCCGACTCCTCGCTTGCCGGTGGAGTCATTGATCAGAAGATCTGCAACAAAATATAGTTTTCATGGACTAACTGTATAGATAACTTGATCGAGCGAAGTGAAATCTCTAAGTTGACTTATGGGTGATGCTGCACTTTGTCCGTCCGTCCGATCGTCTGTCAGAGGCATTTAGCTAAACCATACAAAATATAATAAAATATCACTTTTTTAGAGTCTGTTTTGTCACGGGGTCTATCTCAAAACCGATTACACATGTAAAGCTGAAACTTAAGTCTATATAATATCCGTTATTATTAAACAAAAGGTTATAATCGATTAACCTCAAAAAATATCTATTGAGCAGAAAGTGAGCGTGAAATCTCAGTTCAAGGCGAACGACTAGTTAAGTTTAAATTTGAAAAAAAAAAAGAAATCATACATACTACTTTACATGTTATTATTAAATACGTGCCTAATTGATATTGTAATCTGATAGAAAAATGAGCTCAAGCATCATCAATCTGTTAGTCATTGAGGAATACCTATCTAAATACCGATTTATTTTCGACTTCTTTATCAGACCAGCTCTAAGGAACCTTATTATTGGATTGTTTCATGAAGTTACATAAGTATGCCAAATTTTAGACGAAATGGAGGCCATTTTATATGCAAGTGTTTAAGAAAACATAAGTATACAAATATTAACTCAGAAAGACAGATGTACGTACTTATAAATAATATATATTATTAAAAGGTGCCTCACAATAGTTTGCTTAAGTAACTTATCATAACTACATATTACAATACCTCCAAAATTATTGTATAATTTACTACTATCTCTATAGGTACTGCATTAAACGTAAAGGTATTAATTTTAAAAATTAAAACTTGATATTTGCACCTCAACTGTTCACATACTCTATTTCTAACATCGAATGTCCTCTCCTAAAATCCAGACATCTCTGTCGACACACTTATCAATGGTTTCACAGGAAAAAAGCGTGAGAAGATCACGGAAAAAGGCTATAAAGCGAACCCCTAAAAATAATGACTTAATGACGCGTATGAAATGAGGCTATCGACGTGGTTTATGGCTGGTGGGCTCTAAGCCGAACCCATGTAAATTACAAGCCTCTTGATAACTTATTTAATTAAAACCCACTGTTCACTGTCGTAATCTCACAAGTCTTTAAGGAGATTACTTTTAAGATATCTGCTAACAATGTTTTGCTTATTACATTATAGCAAATCTACTATAGCTGCTGCGGTACCACTTGTATGACATTTTGTGCTAGATAGCCAAGAATTTGACTTCTATCTCACCTGATGGAATATGAAGATGCGGCAGAAGATGAAATGTGCTTATGAAAACTAAACTTACAGTCTTCAAAACGGTCACATTAACCCAAAACGCATCTTTTATTCCATCTGATATTCTATCTCTTCTTTTGGTAAGTGATAATGTCACCAAGGGTAGTTAGCATAAGTCTTCAATGATACCTGTCGGCCCATTTTCAACCGACTTAAAAAAAAGGAAGTTCTCAATTCGACTGCATGTTTTTTTTTTAATGTATGTTACGCGGTAATTTCGCCAAGTATGAATTGATTTTGATGTATTTTTTGGTATATTATACTTCAGAGGTGGTCCAATGTAAATTTTATCGATCAAGCCAAAACCAAAATATAATCAATTATCATTATCTACATAATATTTTGGTAATGTTCGTAAAGACTTTAAGGTTTTAGAATTAATCCTTAAGTGAGTGTTATCTAGAAGATTATTTCCCTTGATCAGACAAGCGGGTAATTGCAACTCAGATCAGCCTACTCCACCAATGCATAAATTACTTGCTCCGTAGACTGAGAGGCTATCTAGACACAGGTATTGTACATACGTGTCTCTAATCATCCACTCTATATTACTAAACGTAATCTCGCGTCGAATATTCTGACCAATATATCACGAGCCTGGTTCAGGAATTAATTTGTGACAAATGTTGCAGATGTGACCGTTGGTCCAGCGGTTTCCTCAAAGCCGATCGATATCATTAGCCGTTGGGTAATGGAGTCAAAGCTTTGATCACTTTGAATGTGTATGACGCGACGGCTTGGCACTCGCAATTATTACCTAACCATTCAATTGAACTTTTTATCTTGGATTATACATGTACCTAGTAATTTTACTTATAGGTATTTAGATACTCAACTTCTGTTTATATGTATACTAGAAGCCTTACTTATTATTCATCTTGCAGTAAAGCAAGTAAAAAAATAATGCTATGTATAATGGGTACCTATATGCAAATATTTGTAAAGGTGCTAGAGATGCTGTGTAAAATTCTATTTTTTTTTTAATTCTTTTGGGCCTGTTTTTATTTAATCTTAATTTAAAAAAAAACTCTATAAATACACTTGCAACAATCAATAACAAGTCGACCCAGGTCTCATACTCAAATGTCATAATAGAAATACAGAAAAGTCTAAGCTTTAAATGATCGATAAAAATAATGCAAGGTTTTGTATTGTTACTTAGCAGGTTGAATCTACTCGACGTGATAAATCTCTCCGACCTGTCACCTCATCGTACGTGATACGAACGCGGAGGGAGGTCACAGTATTCCGATATGAAACAAGTTTCTTATCTCACATTAAATAACAAAACGTACGATGTACCTACATTGTATTGCATGCCTTTGTGTAAAGCTGCGACTCGAATCTGGGGATTTTCGTATTCAAATGTTTTCTTGGATAACTCTTAATTGTTTCCAAAGTTCTCTCCGGGCTTTCCCAGAGCCTCGCGGCTCCGCATGTCGAGAACTTCTAAATTTGTTTTAGAATGACATTAAAAATGTGAAGGACACTCTAATTAAACATAAATCACCACACAACTCATGGAGCCTGCTTTATAAGCGGTTGAGACATTTTTGCAGCTGAAGAAATATCGTTTTCGGTGACAACAATATTTTAAGCGTCTTGACATACACCTGAGCTCGGAGCGTGTTGAAATGAGTTATTGTTATAGGTACCATCTTAATAGCGTATAGAAAGAAAATATTTTATGCAGAGAGTTGGATGCTTGAGAAAAAATGAAAGTGTCTTATGTCTGTCTTATTCAACAACAAAAATCCAACAAGTGCAAGCCTGACTTGCACACCGAGAGTTCCGTACAAACTTGCCTTTGTGTGAGAATGCCTTTTGTGTGTTTTTTTTTGTTTTTTAACAACAAATTTCCGATGTTTTGATTTTGTTTAGATAATTACTTGTGTTGTGAGAGCTTGCATCTATCCAAATTTCATGATTTTAGGACTACAGGAAGTA
Source organism: Lomographa bimaculata (assembly GCA_948107665.1). NCBI lineage: Eukaryota > Metazoa > Arthropoda > Insecta > Lepidoptera > Geometridae > Lomographa > Lomographa bimaculata. The sequence continues at coordinate 10,825,193 of OX403587.1, read as the reverse complement.
CCCTGGGCCATTTTTGCGTATATAATAGTCATGTCGAGCTTGACATATAGTCAAGCTCGATTTCCTTATAGCTCTAAGAAGCAATAGATCTTAGTGTTTGATATTAATTACAACATGATAACCTCCATCTGTTTTTTTATAAAAGAGGTGTTGACAGTCAGACACGACAGTAGACAACGAAATAATCCTATAAAGGACCCTTTTTGCCTTATGAGGACGGAACCCTAAAAATGAGAAGTTATAAAAATATTGATGTAACCCAAAGAGCTATAAATAATGTACCTACGTCTATTTAAGTGCCAAATATTTATATATATATATATATATATATATATATATATATATACCTACAATTGAATATTCAAACTTATATAATATATATATAATTGAATATTAACTTAACTATAACTAGGAACATTTCAGCCCAATGTTAAATACGTAGGTATACAGAGACCAACCTAATCCGTTGTTTACTTTTACATTTTACATTGTTTCAATATTAATTATGTTATGAGCAACAGTTCTTGACATTACTGACCAACTGATAATGTTAACGATGCATAATAGTGCTAACATAAATCATTAATTCAAATTAATTGTAAATGACTGGAGCCGTAACTTCAGGGGGCGACCATTAGGTGGGCATAGCTACGAGGCTCTTGTATAACTTTCCAACCTCTGTCAGCTATATCAATTACTATGATATAAGTTGCACACGTAAATAATGATGTGTATATTGCAATAGGTTGACAAAAATCTTTATTTTTTTTGCTTTAAGGGTTATCATCTTCTTTTTCTTCTTCCTGCTAGTAGGGTCGGCACAATATGAAATTATCTGACTTTATATTGCAAAAAGATTTGGCCTTTTATGACCGGCTTCCGGCCTGGCTTTGTGATTCACCTGAACCTTATTAAATTTGAAGATCAACGTATTAAGTCTTATATCAAGTAAGTAATATAGTAAGTATTATATCAAGCCACGTATTTATACACAAATAAAGCAAATATAATATTTTTTATAACAGTTAAAGATAATATTTCAGTTTATTGCTGCGGCATATCGCCTCTGTTAAATTTTAATGTAAACTAAACAAACGCTTTCACACTCACAGCCCCACACTAAGTTCAAAGACTTGTATCGTGGGTGCCGGAAACATTTACATATCACACACTATCTCACCCAGAATAAGGAACACAAATCTCCCTAGGAAAGGAAAAATGTGCTTCTGCCAGGAATCGAACCCAGGACCCACGGCGTATAGTTAGGTAGGTATAATAAGATAAGCTAATTTTATTAATGTTTAAATAGGAAGATATATAAGCACTTAGCTAACATAACAAACACAACAATTACCTTGACATCTCCACTGGAAGCCAATAAACATTTTTATCTACACAATGATGGGGCACCACTCAATAAATTTATCAAGCTCAGCTCGCTGATACTTGTTGCTAGGCGGTTTGGTTTAGATAAATACAGACTGGTTTTGTTTGTCTTCTTTAGGAGTTTTCCACTTCAGTGAATATTTGAAAATTATACGTAGGTGTTTGTTAGCCTTTATATCGTAAGTACCTTGGATGGTACCATTAATGGTACTAGTGACACTACTTTAAGCGTTCTACCTATATACATATATAAATATACCTTTGCCCGAGACCTATATGTCAGATCAAATAATTTAGGACACATTCGATTGAGAATCTGAAGTCGGTTTCTTTTTAAGCTTTGCTTGTGTTTCATTATTTATAGACCCGTGAAGTGGTTTTCATATTCAATTCAAAATTTGATAACAACTTTAGTGTATTCTCTGGTATACAGATTAATTTTTTTTTTCAATAAGAATTCATTTACAATAATATGTTAATTTGTATACTCTATACTACAAATCCGAACTAAATGATACAAAGATGTGGTTAGTGTTATTTTTTTTATTTAATTTCATTAAATAAATTATACTGGAGTGTGAAAAGTGTATTATGTACACCTATGTAGGTGATTTATGATTTTTAGCGTAGTCTGAAATTGACCGTCTTCAAGAAAAGGAGGATGTTCTCAATTCGTCCGAACCTTATTTTTCTGTATGTTACCCCAGAACTCCGCCATTTATTAACCGATTTGGAAAATTATTATTTTGTTCGAAAGGATATGCGTTAGAACGTAAACCTATCAAATCATAATGGGACCAACTATAATTTGATCAAATCTGATGAAGAATTAGGGAGATATTTGCGTAAGAAGTCGGTAATTAGTTTTTTAAAAACTATATTACTACTAGCTGCGCCCCGCGGTTTTACCCACGTAAGTCCCGGTCCCGCGGGTATTCCGGGATAAAAAGTAACCTGTGTCCTATCCCAAGCTCTAGTCTATCCCTGTACCAAATTTCATAAAAATCGGTTCTGTAGTTTAGGCGTGAAAGTGTAACAGACAGACAGAGTTAAGTACTTTCGCATTTATATATTGCGATTTTCGTAAAATGTTCCGATATTGTAACAGTTATTCTGCTATCTAGGGCGAAGAAAAATCCAACAAATCATTGAAATCGGTCCACCCGTTCTCGAGTTATAAGTGTTGTAACAAACCTGACGTTGTTATCCTTACTAATATTATAAATGCGAAAGTAACTCTGTCTGTCTGTTACGCTTTCACGCTAAAACTACTGAACCGATTTAAACGAAATTTGGTACACAGATAGTCTAGAGCCTAGACATAGGCTACTTTTTAACCCCGAATTCTGGCTGATCCGGGACTTACACGGGCAAAGCCGCGGGGCGCAGCTTGTATATAATATATATATCTAGTAGGGATAGAATCTACCTAATTCAATATTCAGTAAACAACATTCAAATAGGAAGTGGAAGGCGTCCAAGTAGTAGTGGAATTTACCGGCCGTGCTATATAACAGTTTAGGTAGACGCTATATAAATAGACTATCACTAACCCAACGCGTGAGCAGTAATGTGAACGAATAATATTTGTTCCAGCCCGGATCCCTTACATATCCCTGACCCCGAATGAGACCTCCTTGAATCTAGGACGTTGCGTATTTAAGTTTGGACATATACAAGGATTTTTTTAGAAACATAAACATAAAACGCTTTCAGATTCACAGCCCCACACTAAATTCGATGACTTGTGTCGAGTGTGCCGGAAACATTCACATCACACACACAATCACAACCAGAACCAGAAACACAATTTTTCCTTGGGGAGAAAACTTGTGTTCCCGCCGGGAATCGAACCCGATAACCCTTGAATCGAATCTTTGAACTTAGTGTGGGGCTGTGAGTGTGAATGCGTTTGTTTGTTTGTTTTTGTTTGATTATCAGCTTAAACTAAATTTGATTGAGGCTTTGTGTAAGATTGCCGTTACTTCCTTAAATAAAAAACAAATTAGAATTTTTTGATAGGTCACGCATCTTTTTTATGCAACTGGGATACGAGACGATCAAGTCGCTCATATTACTTTTATTTAGCTATCAAAAAAATACTGTCAATAATAATACATTCCGCTATTTGATATATGTAGATATAAGTAAGTACGCCCACTGTCGAATCAACGTAAAATTTAAATTGTTTAATAATAGGAAATATTGGACTCGTGAAGGTTATAGTGACTACACACACAAGTAAGCTTGACAAGCCTGAATAATCATTTTGTGCCTGATCAGAATTCTCCCTAAACACTCGCACTCCCTAAGCACGCTACTGCAGTAAATAAACATAACAAACACTTTCACACTCACAGCCCTAACACTAAATTCGGTGACTTGTGTCGTGGGTGCCGGAAATATTCACATCACAGACACAATCACACCCAGAACCAGAAACACAAATTTTCCATGGAAAGAATTGTGTTCCCGCCGGGAACGAACCCGATGCCCCTGTTTAGAAGGCGAACGCGCTCCTAACTATGTCAATGGACAGTTCAAACAACGTGAAACAACGTTGGTTTTTGCTTGAACGATGGAGAAAAACAATTACGCGCTTGCGTTAGCTGTTTACATTTTAAACAGAAAATTTAAAAATAGACTAAATCCTCTCTCATTTCTTTTTTTGCTTTGGTAACTCTATTTGCATTTAGATTGATCAACTTGTTATTTAAGTAAGCTCTCTTGATTGGGTAGCTTCTAGTGATGGCGATTACTACCCGTTGCACAACTGTAAACATGAAAGTTTATATGTCGAACTATTCTTGGTGAGAGGTGCGCTACTGACGTAAATACGCATATGATTGTACAAGCATACCTACACACGTTCAATCAAGCCAATACACAAACGAAGCTTGATATAGAAAGTAAAATATGTCACCTTTCACACTCTTGTACTAACAAGATGCCTAAATTATAATACAGTCTCTAGCGTGCTTGAACAAATTGATTGTTAATTGTAGACTTGTCAAGCTTGCAACATAGTGTGTAGCCACCTTAACTCATCGATGTCTATTTTTTAGTCAGTTAATTTTACTGCAGACCTTGAGTTATAGCACGGACAGTATCTACAAAACATGTTTAGATGTTTGTTATGAGAATCACGATTTTGGCTATCGACTACATCCAGCAAGGCCACATGTGGGACACGTGTGAGACTCTGGGTCAGATCTTTTCTGTCTCTTGAGGGAACCCTAAAATATTCACAATATTTTGACGCAGTGACCAAAGATTCTATAATGTACAAAACGTAAAGTTAGGCAGAACTCAAGAGCACGTAGTTATGTTGTGGAAATATATCTACAGTCATGTCAATTAACACTTACGTGATCTTTTTGTAAAGATCTTGAAATAGTTAGCGTCCACAAACGGCTCGCATTCAAGATTATTGATGTATGTCTTCTATTTGTTGATTATTGTAAATATGTTATTTTTCCTTCAGTGGTTATATTGGATGATAGCTAGATCCTTAATTACAATAACTCTGAAATAAGTTTGAAAAAAATTGTCTGTAAAACTTAATTTCGGTCAGTACTTTAATTTGAACTGCTCGTTAGCTTAGTTGGGTGGCTTTCGCCTTCTAAGCAGGTGTATCGGGTTCGATTCCGGGCTGTAACACAAGTTTTCTCCCCATGGAGAATTTGTGTTTCTGGTTCTGGTTGTGATTGTGTCTGTGATGTGAATGTTTCCAGCACCCACGACACAAGTCATCAAACTTAGGGTGGGGCTGTAAGTGTGAAAGCGTTTACGTTTATGCAGTAAACTAATGCAAATTCATAATAACCTAAGCTATAACTTTATTTATAATTTATAAATATATTAGAAGCAAGTATCTATTTAACTAGGTATTTCTTGCACATGCCAAACTACTCCGATGTGCTAATTGCAGTTGGTACATTATACAAATAATATAAGGTTTCGTGATAAAATTTAAGTGGAGAATATCTGGCTTATCTTTTGCCTAAATTCTGTAATTATGTATGGTGAAATAAAGCAAAATTATGCTACTAATATATATTTTATAAAACAGATTCAGTTCTTAAAGTTTTGTAGCTCATGCTAGGGTATCTAATCCTAGTTTAATTTTATTATTATGGTATGTCATGTTAAAAAATAAAAAATCGTTAATAAAGTTAGAAATCGTTAATCGTTCAAGTTGTGAGTAAATATATAGACAACAACATTAGGTATATAAAAAAATCATCCTCGGTCGAAAGAAATAGATTACTAAAAATGTTTTACGTAATGAACGAAAAATTATAGCAAAATAAATCATGATTCACGAGAAAATTTGATTGAATAAAATAACGTTAACCCAGTATTAAATTAAATGAAAACAAAAAAATCTTTTAAACAAAATGTTGATGTAAGTAAATAAAATACTCACTGTTTTGTGTTTTTCAATCCGAAAATCCTTCAAAAAATCAAAACAATTTCGTATTATTTAGCGCGAGGACAAAACAATATTTATAAAAACGAGATCATATAGCGGCGGACAAACAGGCACTATCGCAAACACACGAGTATCTCTTATATCGTACTGTAATAACGTAGACACACTGGGGTGAAACCAATACTTTTATTATTCAATAATCTATTTTTTCCGCAGATAATTCCACGACCGCTTAACTGGTCAAAGTTAACACGCGTTCTGGCGCCAACGAAGACTGGTGGCTAACAACAGTCTGAGTATGTAGGTGCTTCGAGATTACATTAACATAAATAAATATTTAATGATCGCTATTGTCGTGTCATTATTGTATTTGCTTTCATTTAAGTTTATTTTATTAAGCGTTATCGTTAGGGTCTAATGAGTACCAAAGGTTACAATATTATCTGTACACAGTGTAATAAAGTGCAACATTATAGGTAACATTCGATTAAGACATTGCAATTGTTACGAATAAGCTTTTGTTTGTTTTCTACCGACTTCACAAAGAAGGAAAAGGTACTCAAATAGGCTGTATTTTTTTTTGATGTTTGTTACCTCATAACTTCTTTCCACGTAAACCGATTTTGTTTTTTTTTTGTTTGAATGTTGTTGCTATTCAATTGGTCCTTGATCAAGATCTGATCAAAGTTCCGAAGATAAAGCGGTGAAGTCGGTTTTTTAAAGTTTAGCTCGCGTTTCATTATACTTTTTACTCAAGATTAATGTAATATTATTATGGAGATTATTAAACAAAAAACATTCAATTTATCATGCCAAAATCAGCATGGTAAAACACAGTGTGTTTAAATAATGATTATATCGAAGGAACTCATTACCCGCTACTTTATTCCCCAAACGGTATAATCTGGTAGTTATCAAGTTAAGAATGTAGTAAATAACTATATTAAAAAAAAATTGAATTTCTTAAAAATACAGCATTGTAAAACGCGTGTGTTTAAATAATGATTATATCGAAGGAACTCATTACCCGCGACTTTATTCCTCGAACGGTATAATCTGGTCGTTTTCAAGGTAAGAATGAATAAATAAATGAATGTTACCTTCTAGGCAAGCATGCTATATCTTTGGCCGCAACTTCACTTTCCATCCGGTGAGATAGTGGTCAAATGTGTATGTTCATAAAAAGATATCGTTATAACCATCGAACAAATTTAAAGATATCTTAAGTATAGTTTATACCCCGATACAAAACTTTGGACTCTAAAGACAGCTAATTATCTAGATATAATTTTGAGGTACTTACATCCACGCAAGATAAACTTTTTTCCGGATAGCTACACTGGGGTTTTATATGAATTGTTTTCAACTTTATTACAAGCTAGTTTAGATAATTATTATTTTAGGGCTCTACAATCACGAGTAACAAAGCACCCATACCCGCGTACCATATAATAGGAACCCAATATTAACTAACGCTGGTTCTATTTTTTATGTCCCAAAGCCGCACTGTTTCGTACACTGTGCCCCCAGCGTGCAGCCGTTGCCGATTGGCTCACAAACTCGAGACTCAGATAGATAGATATAAATAGAGTTATCAGAACGGACACAGATTACGAAGCAGTGCTAACTCAGGGCAACGTACTCCCTGATCGCGAGCGCACACATAAATATTTCTCACTATATTCCTCACTATTTCAGTGTAAACTATCTTATAAATAAACTCTTTGTCCGGTAAATTTAATTTGTTCCTAGGAAATTTCCACTCTATAGCAATCATTTGACCACTATTACTGTGACTACCGTGAACAAGAAAGTTCCAACGAGAATCGACCGCCCTCCCTCCTCCCCCTTTGAGGACATCAGAGAAATCTGCCTGCAGGGAATCAGGGAATTAATTATATAATATTTTTATTTAATTATTTCATGACCATGGATGCATAGTCCTTCAGTCAAAATATTAAACAAATATTAACAATTTCTATTATTCATAATAAAAGTCTTAGTCACAAGTCACAGTCAAAGTCAAGTAGTCAGTCATAGTCAAGTCATGCCCTAGTAAAGTGGTAGAAACTTTACTAGAACTTCAATTGGAGTTTTGGAGCGAAGGCGAAAATCACGTTTTTCAACTTTGTATGACTTGCCTACACTTATGCACATTTACTAAGTATTAACGGTTAATAATCCACCATTATTACACATTAACACTCGAAGAATCACAGGTTTTGGAAAATTACACAAAATCAACAACGCCATTTTTTCACTTTCGCGGCAAAACTCCTCTTAATTATATAAGTCCGCCAATCATTGCCAGTAACATAAATAATGACGAAGCATTCTTTCATCCCCTTTCTAGTGCTTCACTAAACTACCAATAAAATATGGCTTAAAAATTATAAAGTATTTCAGTTAAGCTTATCGACAACGTATCTCAGATTTTTTATAATATAATAATGCGAATGTAATGAAACTTAACACGGGCCGTCTCGGATATGAGCCTCGTTAATAACATACCTGTGTATATGCTTTCCATCAGGTGAGATAGTGGTTAAATGCTTGCCTATTCAACATAAAAAAAATGAAAATTTCACCACAAGTGTGACCAATTTTCTACACAAAAAATTACTTATCAGCAGCTGCATTAATCAAATAGGATCAACTAAGTTTTAGTTAGTTTACCTATAAATTATAGGTAAAGAATTTATTCATTTACTTATCGATGAACGTGTTTGATTTTATCTTGAGTGCTGTGGGAGATACCAGGTGTTATACCGCTAGACAATCTGGACATACGTAGTCAGGTTATCTATGTAGGTCGGTAAAGAAAACTCTTCCAATAAAGTGGATCGTTCTTATATCTTAAATGATAAAAACGTCATATATAGAACATCATGAGGAACTAAAAAAAAAAAGTTTTGGTCATATTAATATTCTTAATGCACCCTCGACGTATCTAAAAATCAGCTGCACTGATTTTTCACATATATTTAACAACGATTTCACAGTCACAGCCTTACACTTATGTTACATGGCTTGTGTCATGGGTGCCGGCTACATTCACATCACACAAACAATCACAACCAGAACCAAAAACACAATTTTTTCTTGGGGAAAACAATTGTGTTCCCACCACCAATCGAACCTGATTAAAACCAAAATCGCTTGGAAATCGGGAACAACAATGTCACATTTTTTTAGTTATCTTTAAACTCATTTCAAGAGAATGTCATACTCGAAACTTAGGTCTACAATTTCGATCGAAAGAAGTAGGTAAGTGAAAGCAGTTTTTCAATTTATTTTATTTAAAATGTTCCTCTATATACGGGCCAACTGCCTATATCTCCTAGAACTAAACTAAAACTATGTACATCTATACAGCAAAGACCCAAGTACCTACAAGTTATCGAGCTTATATATAACTCCACTAGCAGCGGGTACAGTTTTCAATATAGAATGGATATAATTTTTAATAGCATTTAACTATATTACGAAAAGAAGTATAAACTATAGGTTTTAAGCGTTTGGTCGAAGCAACTCGTGACCAAAATGCTGGCAAATATTTTGGACAGAGATTGAGTATTGCCATTCAACGTGGCAATGCTGCCAGCATTTTGGGTACTTTGCCTACTGGTAGCGGTTTATTAGATTAAGTTTTGTACATATTTATATCTAATTATAGTTTTTTTTTTTTTTTAATTTTAATTTAGTTTTTAGTTTAATGTAATGTATAATAATGGTATAAGTAATTAAAGGTTTTAAGTAAGGTATATTATAATTTAAAGGAATATTGACATTCTTTAGTTCAATGTTGTACGTTACGTAATTAAAATGTGTAAAAAAAATTAATTTCCTAAATATCCTATTTATTTTAATGTAAAATATCTTATTGTACATTCGAAGAGGAAAACTATTGATCCTTATTATTGTTTAAGTTTAAGACCTTATACCTATTTATTACTCTAAATGCACTACGCAAAAAAGCGATTTCAAAGATGTGATAATAATACCTAATGAAATTATTTAAAAATATTATAAATATTTAGTTTTTTTTTGTTATTAAATCATAATAAATACTATATATAATCATAAAATTATCATCACATATTTTTTTGTTAATGAAATTTGAAAGTTATGATAATAATAATAAAATTATAATCAAATCGTTCAAACTTCATGTTATTACGCCTATTTTCTGAAATTTGACATAATTTTGATCGAGTGAGAAAATTCTATGCGTAGCTCTACATATTTCAGCGAGGCGATACACGCTGTTTCAATCTACTACCTATGTAACTTGATTTCTGTGTTTTTTATGAGCATGCTTGGTTGAGCGACGCCTTTAATAGCGTGAATTTAAAACCACCAGAGGCCTTCCTCATGGATTTTAGGTTATAAATGGAACGAATACGGAGACAAAAGTCTGATAAATGCGCGGCTCATTGAGAACGAACTGCATTTTAAAAGTTTGGATTCTTTCTTTTTTTTTTTCCTTAGTTTTGGCTTTGCAATCTTATGCATTTAGCCAGTGTCAAGTGATAATATATTTCAAGTGTATTTAATATTATAGGTCCTAGTCACAAGTCACAGTCAAAGTCAAGTAAAAGAGTCAAGGTCCAGTCGTAGTCAAGTCATGCCCTAGTAAAGTGGTAGAAACTTTACTAGAACTTCTATTGGAGTTTTGGAGCGAAGGTGAAAATCACGTTTTTCAACTTTGTATGATTTGCCTACACTTATGCACGTTCACTAAGTATTAACGGTTAATAATCCACAATTATTACACATTAACACTCGAAGAATCACAGGTTTTGGAAAATTTTACAAAATTAGCAACGCCATTTTTTCACTTTCGTGGCAAAACTCCTATTCTTTCTTTTTATAATTTTGATTTATATTTGCAGTAGAACTTCCTCTCTTTATTGATAATGTTGTAGGTAAAAGAAAGGTTTAGTCTCCGCGTCGCGTTTGTCGTTTGAATAGATAAATATTTATATATACTTTTAATATGTTTAACAGCTGATATTGGACAGGAGCACATTTTTCCTTACCAAGGCAAAAATAACACTGATAGTGCACTTGAGTAGTAGTGGACTTGAGTTACATATAAGCTCGATGTCTTGTAGGTAACTTAGGTCTTTGGTGTATATAGTTTTAGTTTAGTTTTAGGAATAGCAATTGGGCCGTATTATTATCAGCGGACAATTTAGACTAAAATTGTGCTTCTGGTTTTAGGATCTGATTGTACGTATGATGTGAATGTTTCCGGCATCGCGACAGTCTACGAACTTAGTGCGGGGATGGGAGTGTGGAAGCCTTTATTTTTATAGTATATTTCTTAATAATGTTTCTAAAACATTTGTTTATAAATAAAATGACACCAACATTATGTGATAATATTTCAAACAAGCGTTTGATTCGAACACAATATAGTATATTATCAGTGGAATAACATTCCCACTAAACGAATGACACGGCAACAAAATAATAATAATAAACTTATCTCGTGGTGGTACCGCTGGATTAATTGAAATAATCAACTATTGGACAGATATATATGAGCATTGAGCCAAAATATAATATAACTTAATCAATTCAGCGACAGTCATGATTTTATTATGTACACGGAAAATTCTTGCGATTGAACGACAAGCTGAATTTATCATGAATTGTTCTCGTGCAAAGGTAAAAATAATTTAAATACTTACATTACAGTTGCCAGGAGCATTATCGGTCACTCACCCGTCTCGCCGCGAATACGTTTCGAAAATCACAACGTTTAGGCGCACTTGTAAAAATAATATAGAGGTTGTTCTACACATGCACTCAGTAGCATGATTTTACATTAGTCATGCACTCAATAGCATGATTTTACATTAGTCATGCACTCCATAGCATGATTTTATATTAGTCATGCATTCAATAGCATGATTTTACATCTTGTTTTCTAAGAATATCTTTCTTATAAGTAATTATGACATAAAACTTTTATTGTACTGTATAATGCTTTTCCACGGTTCCCGCACGGGAATCTTTATTGTAAATATTTAAAAAGATTACAAAGAAAAATATGACAATTCTCTCCACGAGTGTATATATATATATATATATATATGTTAATTATGTTCCCTTAATATATTTTGTTATAAAACCTGGAGTGTTCACACATATCTAGACTAATTCCCAGTCTTGCCTCCCTAGGCAAAAATCACATAAATCCGGCATAACTTGTGCACAATGGTTTCAAATGGCTTGTTTTGTTATTTAGCGATCGGCCAGATCGGAATGTAACAAGACGAGCTATTTGAAACCTTGATGCATCTGATTTAAGGTTTATAGGTTTTGTAAGAGCGTTCCTTTTGTTAGAATCGAGACGAAGTTTTTTGGTTTTTGGCTAGGGCTACACCCTAAACCTTAAACCTGAAGTTGTTCTTAAAGAGCATGCTATTTACATACAATCCTCTTTCCATGTGTGTTGTGACTTGTGACCCTTTCTTGGCAAGCTCTCAACTCTCGATCCTTATACAAACTTGAAGATGCAATATTCGAGATGAAAATTGACCTAATTTTAAAAGTAGTTATTGTTACAAATGGTCTCTGTTACCATATGGTTAGCGCGCCAGGACTAAACGTCTCCGTCGACTATTTCAGTATTTGCCAATGTAAAGTTTTGAGATTTTAAGTTATTCAAGGCATGTTTGTATTATGTACTTTGACACAGGATATAGCTTTTTGTGATTTTTGGAGACGACTTAGTTTGCAATATCACAATATTAAAAAAAAAATTGTCTCATATATATATATATATATATATAATGTGCATTTCTATTTTTGATCTCCGGAGTAATAATTAACTTTTTTTTCTGGTTTTACCTAAATTCTACTAAATAACTAAATGTTAGCCTTTATTCGCATTTCTACTTTCCACGACAGCTTATACATAGAATTTAAAAATAACTAAGTAATATTTAAAACAAAACGAAAGATTAAAGAATAAAATTCGTCTACTAGTTCCCACGAAATGGTTTCCATTAATTTGATACATAATTGAACCGCAAGCAAAGCTTAAAAAACCGACTTCATCGCTTATTGTAATTAACCTACGTTTGGCAAAATTTTATGATTTTATTTTTTTATTCTATCGAGAATAAAAAAATAAAATCATATGCCTATCGAGGCAAGCATTTGACTACTATCTCACCTGATAGAAAGTGACGATGTGGTCGAAGACGTGTGGCAAGCACACTCCAGCTTGCCTAGAAGATATTATTTTAATTTAGAGCCTATTCTATAATTTATTCAATTGTAATCTCTTCAAGCTTTGTTTCTTCACTTGAATAATAAGAAATTGTACATTTCTTTACTTGAATACTCCCTTTTTTGTGGGGGAAATAGCTACCGCTTCCATTCCTTCCCGGAGGTGAAGGAAAAGGGGTGTGTGGGGCTCGAACCCACTAAAATCCCCCCGTGAGCAGTCCCTCGCCGAGATGGGGCAAGAGAGGGTCGCGTTAGCAGTCACTATCTTGCCTCGGCGGGAGGTCCTTGAAATCTCCCTTACTTTAACATCTTCTAGTCACCGTCAACTAAAACCAACCACAGATCTGTCGTACCTCGATGAGTAAAACAAGAGGCTGTGCGCTCTACAAACCTGTTTCGAAGGTTTCAAATAATTGAGTTATTCGCAAGTTATTTGCTGTTTGTGCATCAGAAATCACAATGTCTGTCTCATGCAAGTCAATTACGTCTATCTCCCGCCTGGTTAGTTATCTAAGCCTCTGATACAATATGAATTCGCTACGAGGGAGTTACAGTTAGGCCGAAACTATTAAACACGATTAACCCGCAACAGAATTGAATTAAAATTCAATTGTGTTACCGGTGTAGGGTTAAGTCTAGTCAGACTACCTAGTCGTAAGTATACGACATACTAACTGGATAACTTACTTTTCGCTCTGAACAAAGACCTGACTTCTGCAATAGGTACTTTTAACTTTATTTCTTATTTAAAACTATTTGTTTTTAGATAGAATTATGATCTTAAAGTACAGAATTTTTTATATAAAATTATGAGATTATGAGATAGGCAAACAAAACATTGAGGCTCTTGACACCATTGAGCGTAGAGCCAAGAGAGTCATTGTTAGCGAGCAGCTGACTTATTAAAAGCTTCAGAGCTTGGGTCATCGCCGCATGGTAACTAGTCTCTCGGTTTTTTATCGGATACATTTCGGAGAGTGTACTAAGGAACTGCACGATCTAGTTCCCCCATCCCGTTCTATCATCGGACAAGCAGACAAACTTCTAAGCGACACCGCTATATGGTGGGCATTCCACAATTAATGCGCACTAAGCGTTTTGCCTCCATATTCATTGTGCGAACCGCAAGGGAACGGAACTCCTTACCTGAGTCGGTGTTTCCTGATGAGTACAATATGGGAGTCTTCAAGTCGCGAGTGAATAGGTTTCTTCTAGGCAAGCTTGCTCCATCGTCGACCACGTCGTCGCTCTTGAATAAAAAATAAAACATGTCTAAAACGGCAACTTTACGGTCCTACTAAAAATATTTAAACGTAGAAATGTTTATGAGTGGTTTTGTATTTAGCTTGCAAAGCATTGAAAGATTATGGATTAAAGATAAAATACACAAGCATTGTCAAAAATAAAAATGCCCCTATATTCGTATTTTCTAATATGTTATTTTAATGCTATTTTCGGCTTTGGGTCGAAGGCATTATGAATAATAATTTTGATTAAAAAACTAGTTTTTTTAGAAGTTACAAGGTTTTGATAGACGGATAGATGGGCGGCGAAAATGCTGAAGTACCCAACTGACAAGCATCTCTATCTCAATTTGTTCAGTGAAATACTTGTGTGATTCCCAGACTATATCGGATTACTAGGTCATATCAAGAATGACAATGGTTGGTCTTCGTGATGTAGAGATATAATCTAATGTTCAATGTGGCTTATTATAGAATTGATGTTATCTGTTACAGAATAATTTTATTATGGAGTCAAAATATGCTATCTCATTTGCATATACAATTACATACTTACTATATTAGGTTAGCATAAAACATGTACTATCTACCTACTGCAATTTTACCACAATTATATCGTGTCAACATATAATATTGCGCATTGCGCGATATTGAAAAACTAATTTATATATAATTTGAATATTGAAGCCCGATAGGCAAGCATTTGACCACAATCTTACCTGATGGAAAGTGATGATGCGGCCGAAGAGCATAAGTAGCATGCTTGCCTAAAAGGTACTAATTCACCCTTGACTTGAAGACTCCCAGATTATACTGTTCGGGGAAGAAAGACGAGGGCAATGAGTTCCACTCCTTCACTCTTTACAAACGTATTAGGTTAATTTTTCAGTATCTAATCACACTTTTATCGACAGACGTTTAAAAGAGGAATGAAGCTCATCAGTATAACCAATCCAATCAACCCCCTTCAAAGTTTTCAGATTACGAACTGCAATAAATGTCTTTTGTTATCTATTTTCAATTCAGTTTTAGTTTATAACATATCTAGCTACTTTTATACATTGTACACAGAAAAAGACACATTGGAGAAGCTAGTTGAGTCCAAACTGCATCTTCTCGGCATCTGTATCGGCTATCGACACAAACATGCGGCTTACCTGATGGTGAGTGGTTACCACCATCTATGAACGCCTGAAACAATTATAGCAGCAGATGCGTTACCTATGGTGAGGTGAGAACCAACCACTTTTCTTGAAATCATCCAAATTTAATTAAACAACTGTAAGAATATGTCGAAAATAACAAAAACATAATACCTATAATTACATCACTTATATGCAAACTCAACTACCACACCAATGAAACCTAAACCTATTCACTACAGAAAATCGTCTCCAACTTGTATCTCTACAGAAATATCTCCAACAAAAGATCATTCTGATTCAAGTTATCCACCATTTACATTATTAGTATGAGCTTTTTTCGATAACGTGAAATCCAGTAGTAGAACCAAGACACCGTGATATGGAGAAACAGCTTTTCAGAACATGTGGTAGTGCCTGTAAAATTTACTAAGAAAACCAATTTACCATTTTTCAGTAAAGTTTTTTAAAATTTGCATGAATGCTAGTTCATCCCAACTGACCCAACGAAGATTAAAATAATAAGCTTTTTACGAAAGTACCAAAAATTACGAGCATACAATTTGAAAGTTTCCGCTACATTACCTTTAATATTTCAAGCGAGTGTTCTTTCTTCTATTAGGAAACCTAGATTTCAATTTTCTCTGCGGAATATTAACATTCGTACAATCCAATTTGTTCGTTTACACAATGAAATTGAATATTAAGAATGCGCTGCAAGAATCAGTTCCTGGTGTGTAGGCGCGCTTGTACAGCTAGCTGCAATGTTACCTAATATTATTTTCTATATTTAGCGTCTTTTTATTTAATTAAACATTTAACTAGTGGATCTGTGAGCTGAGACATCACGCATTTTTTAAAATGGCTTAAGTAGGTTTATTTTTACGTTTTCAACCCCCATTTAGAGCTCAAATAAATCAGGATAAAATATCTGTTCTAGAGTCTATATAAAATATCTACTGTTTCATCGAAATTTGTACAGCCGATAATGTTTCTATGTTGTTATACGGATTCTTTTTAACATGTTTTTTTTTTATGTTGCCTACGTGTATGTTATGCAATCAATGAATACATATTATTCTTAAGAATTTCTCATATGTATAGAGAGAATGGCCAAACCAGTGGCAAATTCAAAATTAAGATAATTTTAATTTTGTAAATTCCCCCTTCGTCCTTCCGTCGTGGATAATGAAAGAAACTTGATTTTGAAACTTATTGAATAGCCACGATATGGATTAAACTAGATTGCATATGTAGATGTGAACATTTATGCAATATGGACTTGAATTATTAAAAACCAGGTGGTGAAATCAAAATAATTTTAAAAATTCCCTTAATAATTAAGCTCTATCTAGAAAATAGCTTTTTACCAAACATAGCTAAAGAACACTGTCAATCAAATCATAACAGACAGACACTCAACTGATTGTCTGAGTGTCTGTCTGACACAGTCACACATTACAAACTTACAACTCCCCTTTTCGTCGGGGGCTTAAGAACATTTTGATGCTTGCATAGATTCAATTAATCATTTATTTGAAACATATAAATTATCACAATTTTACTGAAGCCCCTTCTCTTGAAAAAGAAGATTACCTGTTCTCCACGGCATTTTCACATTAATGAATAATAATAGTACTTCAAACTAGCAAGAATCGTGTACTGATACACATAAAATACTGCTTTAACACTCACAGCTCTACACTGAGTCCGATGACTTGTGTAGTGGGTGTCGGAAACATTAACATCACATACACAATCATAACCAGAACAAGAAACACAAATTTCCCTTGGGGAGATTTTTTTATTATCCCACCTTGGGAAGGAAGGAGGGAATTGAACCCGATACCCCACTTAAAATGCAAGCGCGCGCCAACTAAACTAACGAGTAGTTCCAAATATATTTAAAAAGAAATGATAGTCAAATCGATTACACTCGTGGCGAATCTGCAGCTACATGTACCCACGTATCTATGTGCATAGCGCAGCATACGTGTACAGTGAATAATATATGTTATTTATTTACAATGTTGATTGGAGGTTATGTATCTAGTAATCCCAGAGCGCTGCGCACGATGCAGGTGCCGCCTGTCGTTCCCTATATCTTGCCGACTCTACACTCGTGTTGGGTTTATCGAAACATATACCTAGTTCAACCGAAAATGAAAACTAATATTTTAAGTCTTTTTTACTGATGGACTAGTAAGCCGGCTTACTGATTCACAAAAAATACTAATTGGTGATTAGTTTATCAACACGGGCTGATAGATACTCATACAACGAAATACATACTCGTACTTACTTACAACATTGATACGAGAAAACGGAAATTATTGGAGTTATAGGTAACTCAAGTGCACAAGCTTATCACTAATGGGCATCGTTTCAAATAGTTTATTATCCATTACATATCAGAAATTAGTAAGTATAAATATAATTATGTAAAAATACCCGAAATAAAGGTTTATATTATATTATTACCCCATCAGAATTGCGTTGCCATGCGTCGCCGTCGCCAGGCACTTTAGTAATTTTTAACCAATTGCGCAGAATTGAATTTGAATTTGAGTATGTCAGGTTTTGAGTTTAAGGGGGAAAATTGGCTGTGGTAAAAAAAGGTGCTCGTATTGTCCTATGAGTACTACGTAGATAGTTGGCCCCTTAATAAACATGGGTAAAGCCTAGTAAACACGGCTAGTTTTAAATAATAATCATATTAAAACCCACGCACGTTTCAATCTTTTATATCTGCGACAGCGATTGCACTCAACCTGAAAAGGGCTTCCGAATGAAGCCGATAAAAATTACGATCTTGACATTAAAAGTATTAAATAATCCAGAAGCTGTGTGAACTCGGAAATGTTGTATTGGTACATATTCAACACCACTTAATGCATTTAATAATTTAATAACTAATTTATTTCTTAAAAAACCCATATACAAAACTACAACTACAATTAATTTAACTTATTGCATTAATATTTTGTCGATACCTATGTAACCATAACGTAATAAAGGGTAAGTTTTTTTTTTTTAATTTTGGATTCGCTGGAATCTTGTACATTAAGCCAGTGTCAGTATACTTTAAGTGTATTTCATATTAAAATTTCTCGTCACAAGTCAAAGTCATGTAAAAGGGTCAAGGTCCAGTCTTAGCCAAGTCATGCCCCAGTAAAGTTGTAGAAAGTTTACTAGAACTTATATTGGAGTTTTAAAGCGAAGGCGAAAATCACGTTTTTCATCTTGGTATTATTTGCCTTCACTTATGCAGGTATACTCAGTAATAACGGTTAATAATACACCATTATTACACATGAAAACTCGAAGAATCACAGGTTTTGGAAAATTATACAAAATCAACAACGCCATTTTTCACTTTCGCAGCAAAACTCCCAATTGTGAGGACTTCGTAGAGTAATGTTGATACACCGGTAACTTACGCTTATCGAGATAGGAAACAAACCTACGGTAAGCTGCAAATTCCTTGTTTACACTTGCTGGTTTGTCATGTAATATTAAATATGTTTTATATTATGCCAAGAACTGAAGATAATAGATATGTCTGGACGCATACCTATAACATATGGTAAGTGATGATGTGGTCGAGGATGCTTAGCAAGCTAGGCCTAGATCGACTGGCTCTCAGTCTTTACATTATTTGTCGAATTTCCAGACCTATTACATAAATAAATAACACACATTGTGTGTAACAATCGTTGTACCTACACACATTGTACACAAATCGTTACGTCACAAATAGTTTTTCATGATCATTTATTTCGCAACTACGAGTAATTAGCATGAATCTGATTAACAGAAAATAGCTCAATAAATGAAGCGGCAACACAAATATCTAATTTCAATTTTACCCACGCATTACGCAAACATACGGTTTGTTTTTCCCGACGTTTGGAGTCAAACCTTCTGAGAATAGCGAAATGATCCCCATTCCGCAGATCTCGGCATACCGGTGACGTATTTTACGGCTTGCAGTCAAGGAGGAATCTCTCGTGCAAATTGCAAAGAAACCATTTCGCTGCACCGGTGATAAACACATAGCTACATACATAACATTAACTACCTACAGGCGACTACAGAATATTCTGCAAGACAGCCTTGGAATTCGTCTGCTGAAGCATAAAGTCATAGTGACTAGACACCTGTGCGAATCGTAAAATTTACAGTGGCTTATGATCGACCTACATATATTTACGGTTCCCGTATACTATGCCATAAATCTTGTTAAAATGCTTCCTCAATAGCGTCTCTCTCTCTTCTCTTCATGTTTAACATTATTACATTAGAATTATAGCCCAATCGACTGCTCAATTGTGTGTGTACATTATTTATTGATTCTTTGAGATATTGGCGGCACTACGATGTTTTCCGAATCAAAGAAAACAAACAATAAACTTAAATCACAGAGTAATAATCAGTAGGTAGATTTACAATCAGTAGAGAAAATATTCGGATAAAGATTGACTTAATGAATATCGTTTTCTTTTATACTGTTAACCTTGGTTGAAACATTAATCCTTGAATGAATATTAAAGACTTATTAAAGTTATTAACCATGATAAAGTGCCTACGTAGATTCCGTCGGATTATATTATTTATATAGGACTAGACATTATATAGGGCTTAATATTGGGCCGATTACGTTACTAAGGCTTGGTTAATATGTTTGAGTATTTACTGAAAGCTCCATTATGCCGTAAGCCAGGATCTGTGCGGAGTCCAGATACCCTCGTCACGTTACGTCCTAATATAATTGAACCGCTTGGACTCAGTGTTCCCAACGTCGGATATACAATAACCCTCTATCAATTTTCATAAAATATTAATTAAATCTCATCGGTGTGCTTAGGAATAACCTGTCACTTATCGAGTACTCGAAGGTGACAAGTCAAGTTTAATTATCTTACTTGAGTGCCTGTTAAAATGAAATTATGAGTAAATGAGCACTCGTACAGAGTTATAGAGCTGTATATTCTGTACAATTGGTGAATCTTTGACTTGGCAGGGTATATAAGGTCGCGTATGAAAACAAGAGAGTGAAATCACTAACTGAACGGTATCAGGAGAATGTTTACGTGGATGTGGATATTTGAAATTGTTTTGTTCTGCGGTGCGCTGGGGCGGTGGCGCACGTCTGCCTCCCGCCCGCCCAACATCAGTACCTGCGAGGAGTTCGAACGCGGGGCCCGATTTAACCCCTATGAGGTTATCGAGTCCATATGGAAAATATTCTACTTTTGGGCAGATAACGCCGAACTCTACCCCATCATATTCTCGTTACCTGCAAAAAAGGTATGCACTTTAACATTAGAAAAAATAAATGTGGCAATAAATCAAACAATAGTAAAATCAAATTAAATAAACAATTCTTTTCACACTTCATTAACTTCAAAGACAAGTAGTTTTTATTTCGCGTGTAGGAAACATTCCTATAAAGTTGATGTACTTAATGTCCCCTAAGAATAAAAATTGTGCTCTTGATGGTAATAGATCAACGAACCGTGACGTATAAAGCAAAGTCTACGTCAACTCTGATGGCGAGTTAGGCAAGTCTTTGTTATTCGCCAAAACGAAAGCTGTACCTATAGGTTCTTATTATACTCTTTCCAACCTTTTAGAAGCAGGGTTCAAAATACATATCACTTTTCAAATCAAACATCACCACCATCTGCTAGATTTTGTACCTGTAGGTTTAAATTTAAATTGGTAAAATATTTGCTACATATTGTCTCCTATACTAACGTATTTATAAGTTTCCGAACCAATTCGCTACGTAACCCTAATAAAGCTTAGGCATGCCTGACCGAATTTGTTAAACTAGATAGGCGCAATACCTTTCCCTATAGATAATTTAATTTTCCTATTCATTGTACCTTCGAGCATATAAATGTACACATATTTAGAAAGAATAGACGAATTTAAATATTTTTCCATTAGGTACGTTCCAATTTAACAATAATGCCCAAAAGAAGGAGTGTAATGTTTGTAATATAATTATGAGTTTGATAGGGTACTTTAAATATTAGAATATGGTTACTTTAGATGTGGTTGTAGTACTCAAATAACATAGGATAACAATAGGCTGATGCTAATATCGTGTTTGTCCAGATTTCTGCTATGCGACTGTTCAGGTTTCACTACATGCGGGGGTCGCAAAATATTTCCATTATTTGTGAACTACTGATAACCCACATCTTTGACTTGTTTATATCATAATAATATCTTACTTTCGCTTTTTGAATGACGCTTCGATTTTTCAACGAACTGGTAAATACATTCTTTCTCCACTTACGGATAAATACCTTTTCTGTTTTGTAATATAATTCACTCAAATTATTAGTAGAGCAGTCTGGTTTAGTTGGTTGCACCTCAATTACGCCTCGGCTACCGGGTTCAATTCGCAGTAGGAGCGATTTGCTGCATGTTAGTGGATGGGATTTTAATGTTTACGGAACCCTCCATAATTAAGTCTTCCGACTAGGTCCGGGCTGTGAGTGTGTATAAGTTTAAGTTGGTTAGTTTCACTTAGTGATAATACAATTATACCTTAACGTGGTATTAAATGGTTTTTTTTTTAAATCCTAAAGAGGCACTAATGAAAGTCAATGACTCTATTTTAAAATACTTATTAAATATTTGTATAAAATAATATCTTTCTTAACGCAGAGGCTGCACAAATTCAAGGAGACAGTGGATGCTATCCAGCCTGATATGGGCGTGGAATGGGAGAAGGCGACGCTGTTCATGAATCCCCGGCCAGGCACTGAGATACTGTTCCTTTACGCTGGAACTCCTGGAGCCTTTAGAGCTCTTGTCATTAAGGAACAGCGACAACAGAAAAGTAAGAGGGAATATTTATTTTTATATTTGAAAGGCAAGCATTTGACCACCATCTCACCCGATGGAAAGCGATGATGCGGCCGAAGATGTATGCCTGATAAGAAGATACTTATTCACTGTTCACTTGAAGACTTCCAGATTATACCGTTCAGGAAACAAAGACACGAAACAGTTATATCTATATAACTTTTCTTATCTTCAACGATCATGATAATCTAAATATATTATATTCGGGTTTGTTAAAACACTTATAACTTGAGAACGGGCGGAACGATTTTAATTATCATTGATTTGTTGGATTTATCTCCGTCCCGTTTAGCAGAATAACTACTCCTTTTATCTGCATCTTGTCCATCCAAAGGTTGTCTGGAAGAGATCGCTTTAAGCGATAAGACCGCCCATTGTAGCCTTTCATGTAAAATTGTATTTTTTTATGTACCAATTCTTTTAAGGTGTCAATAAAGAGTAATTGTATTGTATTGTATTGTTTTAAAATATCCGAAAAAATTACGAAAAAACATTTTGTAAAGGAATTGGGGTATTGATAATATTTAGAAAATTAACGCGGCCAAAGCGGGGAACAACTAGTTATATATAGAACAAAATATCTTGACTCGTTACAGGCATAGGTATTTCCTTTGGTTTGTTTATGTTTCTCTAAATTCTATTAACTTTATATTTTATTCACCAAAAGTTATTCAATCATTTGTATATGTTTAGATATATCACTATTCAAAATTGCCCGCTTGCACTCTATTTAGTCGTAGTTTGCCACCCCCAATTCGAAAATATGCCCCTAAAACGGTGTACCGACATCTATCCCTGAGCACCATTTGCCCTGGCGTACTTACCACGCTTGACTGCATCATCACTTATCAATAGGTGCTACAAGAAAGAAAGCAAGCTTAAAAGACGTAAAAATAATCGAAACAACAGTTTACATATTGAACAGTTATATTAAAATGACAACTTAAAAGTAGACTTGCTTCGATTGTTGAAACTGCCCGTCGTTGGCTCAGCTGGGTGAGCGTTCGTCTTCTAAGCAGCTATCGGGTTCGATTCCTGGCGGGATCACAAGTTTTCTCCCCTAAGAAAATTTGTGTTTCTGGTTCTGGTTGTGATTGTGTGTGTGATATGAATGTTTCCGGCACCCACGACACAAGTCATCGAACTTAGTGTGAGTTGAAAGGAGGCTGTGAGGAGGGGCTGTGAGTGTGAAAGCGTTTATGTTTATGTAATAAATGCGGCTAATGTATGTGACATATTATAGAAACCATTTGTTGCAACAAACTGTACTCTACATCTCACATACCGACAAGAAAAGAGCAGAAAACAGGATAAGAAACAGTAAACTTACAAACGTAAACTTACACCGGTATCGTATAGAGTAGTTACAACATTAAAATACACTTTGCAAACAGCATATATTGTATATTTTCTAGGTATAACTATCAAATGAGGAATGGATCAAGGTACAAATAGTCATGAACCCGCATTCGGATTACTTCGAATACTATACTGTTGAGGACTTTCATATACGCCGGTGTTCGTAGCGCCTTCAGACCTTCAGTCGTAAAAGTACAGTAGCGTAGTCTGCACTAAAGGTGTGATTGTTAATACAGCACAGTTGCGAAGCTTCATAGAATCTGAATTCAAATCATTTCTTGTATAGAATAGAATAGAATAATAGAATATGATATTTCTTAAAACTTATATCTAATACATACAATAACAACAATGTTTTTTTAGTGTGGGCCCAGGATCCCACACTAGAAAAAGTCCTTTGTCGTGGGATACAGTCTATATATATAATACCTGAGTATTAGCTGCAGATAGGTACTGCGATGGTTTGTTTTATCTTGAAACTGAATGATCGATAATATTGTGTTGTGAAGTGGTTAACTGGTTATACATACGAACTTTCTAAAAAACGCAACCTAAGATACTGTTTAAATATTCGTCGAATTGCCGAGTTCCCACGCCCCTCCTCCCCTACCATTTCCGCCCCTAACTTACCCTGCCCGACTTGACTCGTAATGATAATAAACAGGTCGCATTTTAACCAACTTTTTCCTATTTTCACGGTTCTCCCCTAATGACCTTCACAGCTTTACCCATTTAAAATTTAAACACCTTGTTAAATGGAACGTTCTTGAGTGCAATGTTGTACCTTACGTATTTTATCAACACGATTCTGTCTCTACTTTTTACTTGCGACGGTAAGTTATTCTTTCCAGAGAGAGAAATTTCAACCTAGATATTTTTTTAGTCTTGTCGTTAGTAGTGATTTATTACACCGTAGGTATCTTTTGAAACATTTCATCATTGAGCTCGCTGAGAAAATGTCAAGCTTAATAAAGAGACATTTATGATGTCGTATTAGTTTCGCAACGAACCGATCGGGATTGTCAATATTAGTATTGTCCAATTCAAAGATAATATTTTTGTAGGTTAGCGTACTACCCCGATAAAAAAATATTTCTGTATTGATTGTAACGTGATAGCAAAGAAGCTTTTCCATTACAATGGATGCGTAAACTTGGCGCTGGTTTCTGGATTGTCAGATAAATGTGTGTTTCTTTTTCTTACCCCAAAATTTTAAATTACATTGGTCTATCCTGCGTGAACTGCACGTGTAATCAACATTGTAGAACGGTACACGATGTTTTTTTCTTATTTAATGGTTAATTAATAGTGTATTCGTAGTAATTGTTAGTGTTATATCCGTTGACCGACGTAGACTGATAGCATTTAAAAGGTACATGCTCACAGGGATGTATACAGATACCTACTCTTGATCGTGGTTATCTTATTACTGGTAGTACATACTTGAACTGATGAATGTCTGATCATCATTTACGTGTCTGTTATGTGCTGTAGTTACTCCATGTCAGTATATTTTGAACTGATACAAATGTTAAAGTAGGTAAATATGCAATATAATTAGTATAATGTATATTATTTTTTAACTCCGACGTACAGGACATAATATAGCTCCCCACACGAGATCTTTAGTCTTCCATTAAATTCGTCCACTGTAAAGGCTCTGTTAGCGTAGGAGCTCAAACACTGGACGTCAAAGGCCGAGGAGACTGGGATATTTGATGCTTTTGGTCTTGGGGTTCTATGGTATGTGTGTGTGTATACATTGTAAATTATAACAGCAACTCTATACAAGTCTAACTTATTCATGCGGTCTGAATGGAAAGTATTTAAAATGTATTTGTTATGTTGTCTGCTAGATAATCTTGCGCAAGATAATCTTTTTTTTTATTGTATTTCAGCCCGTCCCTTCCCTATACCCCATATCAAGCTAGCAGACGTGCGGATGAAAATGGACGGAAAGTACTTAGGCATGATGTGTTGTGAAGACCTTTCAGCATACGCGATGTCGAGAATGGATAGCATTCCCCTCACCGAAAGGCACTGCGAAGAAGTTGCTACCAGACTTGGCATACGCCTGCCAAACGGACGGTCTTACCTTTACCTCAAGAAAAAGCTCGCGGATGAACTCTAGCATTGTAAGAGGTAGTATGACTATACACTCTACAGCTCCATTAGTGTGGTTGCCATCACCCTAAAGCAGACACGAGCAGGCTGACTGTTACGTTTTAGATACCATAATAAATTTTACTATGCATAATTTTTTTATAACTTTTGAACTACTCCGCCGCTAAGTCAGCTCATTCAAGTCAAGTGAAGGTGGAAAAGTTCAAAAGTCAGGTAAAGTCTTACAATATATCTTTCGGGCATGATAAAAAAACACAATTTTATTTTCACGTTGTACTTTAATAAAATTTTAATTTTACGCAATTATTCACTTGGTTTCAATTCTAAAATATCTACAACAATCAACCCAAATATCCATAAGTATCTTATTAATTGTCCATAATATACGAGTAACAATAGAAATTTTAATCGGGATACTCATCATTCGTGCAATTTCACCTTTGTGCCGTGGTTAACAAATATATAGGTAGAAAAAGTCCTTACCTGAATGAATAACTAATACACGAGCTAAAGTTTTGGTACGAACTTTAAACATTGAATTCCAATTGATTCAGTGATGTAGATAGAACTGTTTGGAAAACTTTTCGTTTGTTCCGAGTTTAATGACGGTGATAGCAACTGAGAAACAGAGCTCAAAAGTTTCGTCGCTACTCCTGTGCTTCGGCTATCTATAGCTGAACCAATGTTTACAAAAACAAGGTGCAAGTACCTGTGCATACGTCTGAAGGAAAACCAGAATGTTGTTTTTTTTTTATATAAAGAAGGAAAAAATATTTTCAGGGCCCACGAAGCAAATCAAAGTTAGTGTTGGGCTGAGTTTTTATTAAGACATCGACAGGAAATATAAAAGGTTAACGTTATCAGTAAAAAAATGCATGTATTTGCAACAAAATATTTTTTTTTTTTCTATCAATTTAAAAGAAGCACTTGTTTATGTTTGTGACGACTTTGTTTGCCAAATTCTCAATTTTTTTAACCATGTCTTAAAGAACCAGTAAGAAACTTAATGAAAACTCAAACAACAAAACCAAAAAGTAAAAAAAATGATAATGTTATGAAGTTGAGAAGTACGTACAAATTTCAATAAGATATTCACACCCGAATTGCCTACTGAACTTCCATAGCGGACCACACAATTATCTACAGTGCATGTCCTCATCGGCACAATGGTCACATATACCAACTTCTGACATACGTTCCCATTTCCTCGACCTCCCATTGTGGTTCTATGTTTTAGTGAATAACGTGGGAAAAGGGAAGGCGAAGTCCCGATCTACCTATAAATCAATTATCTACACGCAATATTTTACCTACTCAGTACGCTAGGCTTAAATAAAATATTGCATTACTTTAGAGAAAGTTATGTCTTGTACGTATTACGATTGTTATTATTTCTTCTGAGGTAGTGCCTTGATTTATTGAAAGTAGCCTACCATTAAGATACGTTCTATTTGGATATGTCTTCTGATCAAAAAGCAATGCGCTTTTGGTACAATTTTAATTGGCAATCAAGATTCAGTGTTCAAATTAACAAATTATTTTACACTAGTATTTTATCTCTGATAGGCTTGCGTTTGACCTATCTCATCTGATGTTGGAAGTGATAATATGATAAACACACTATGCCTAGTAAAGAAATATGTCAGCCCTCATCGTGTGTTTTTATACCAAGTAGATGTACTGCTATGCCCGCTTTCATCAGGTCAAAGCCTTGTTCCTGTTTTAGCACAGTCTGTTTTTCATATGATTCCTTTCAACTGAAGAAACTTAGACACATAAACATCATAAAAAGTACTTTACCCGTCACAAACAGTCACATTTATATGATTAGATTGTTGCCTTGGAGTCATTTGAAATGCATTCCTAGAAATGTAATGTCTAGCGTGTCATATTTCTAGGAATGTGGCTTGAGCCTGAGCAATAATTATAATAAACGAGACAGTTATATCTACAGAATAAATGTCGTTTCTGCGAAACATGAACACCACTGAATGAGTTTAGATATTCATAGTTTCTAAGTAATTTCTGTGCTTTAAGTCACATTCTTTTAAATATATGATTTAATAATGTATTTTGACTTGATTAAGAAAGCAAACTTAAAATATCTTA
This sequence comes from Lomographa bimaculata, assembly GCA_948107665.1. NCBI lineage: Eukaryota > Metazoa > Arthropoda > Insecta > Lepidoptera > Geometridae > Lomographa > Lomographa bimaculata. The sequence continues at coordinate 10,797,261 of OX403587.1, read as the reverse complement.
CCTTTTTCTGAAGCTCATCGTCATTTTTACCCGACTTCCCAAAAAAGAAGGAGGTACTCAAGTCGAAGGTATTTTTTTTAATGTTTGTTACCATAAAACTTCTTTCCACGTGAACCGATTTTTTACCGACCTCCCAAAAAAGGAGGAGGTACTCAAGTCGACTATTTCTTTTTTTATGTATGTTACCTCATGGTGTTTGAATGATGTTGCTTCCCAATTGGTCCCATTTAAATTTGATCAAGATCTGATCAGTAGTTCTTGAAATATTGTCAATAATGCGTATTCTGTGGACTACATTGACGATGTTCTCGTTTTTAACCGACTTCAAAAGTTACCTCAAGTTTTTTTCTTTGTGCGCCGATTTTGATGATTATTTTTTTATTTGATAGCTGGTGTATTCCATGTGCTCCCATTTAAATTTGGTCTCATACCTCATAACTTCTCTCCACGTGAGCCGATTTCGAAATTTTTTTTTAGTTTAAATGATGACTACTTTTACGATGTTCTCGTTTAACCGACTTCAAAAGTTACCTCACAACTTCTTTCGTTGTGAGCCGATTTTGTTTTTTAGAAAGCTGTTGCTTTTCGTGTGGTCCCATTAAAATGATCAAGATCTGATCTCTAGTTTTTGAGTTGTAATCAATAATGCGTGTTTAGTACATTAAATCTGGGTTTGTTGTGAGCCGATTTTGATGATATTTTTTATTTGAAAGATGGTGCTTTTCATTTATTCTCATTGAAATTTGAACAACATCTGATCTCTAGTTTTTGAGTTATAGTCAATAATGCGTGTTTAATACATTAAATATGATCAAGGTTCCGAAGATAAAGCGGTGAAGTCGGTTTTTTTAGCTTAGCTTGCGTTTAATTATTTATGCCAGTAAGCATTTGACCACTATCTCACCTGATGGAAAGTAATAATGCGGCCAATTGATACGTACGCCTCCTCAATGTTTTTAATCATCTATAATTAAGAAACAAAAATAAAACAAATGAGATCGTTATATACAGAAAATGTCTGTATCATAAATGTTTACAATACATTTTCAATGATAACAAACTCGCCAATTTTGTGAAAGCGAGGTTGATAAAAAAGATATAAGAGCCTCTCTGAGATCAAGGAGCATCATGTTGCTATTAGATTAACTTAAGGCTCAAATTTCATCTTAACTTGTTCAACAAAAACTCAGATACCTCGTTTTAAACATTCACACTCCAACACACAAACACTCACATTCATGTATTCGTATGATTGAAGTAGATAAAACCTACTTACAAATACAATGCAATAAAATTGTTTCGTTGTAACAAATAAACTACCAAGATGAATAATTTGATCCTTCAAAAGCCCTCGTAAAATATAATTTAAAATCGCCCTTCTTTGGTGAGGCACCAGTTTTTCTGACTTACGCGAAAAACGTTTAATATTTTCCAACTGTTTCCTCAAATACAGTAAATCAGTTCGCAAGAGTAATTTGCAAACGAACAAAACAAAATATACCGAGCTACGCAGCTTTCAAGTTTTTTTTTTGCATTTATTTACAGCTTTGTTATATTCCGGTTTCTTGGTATTCGTTAACCTCAATACATTCAGTCATAATTCAGTAGGTAAATAGAAAGTTTAAGGGGTGAACACAGACTGGTGAAGAGTTGCTACTTTATTTATAAGGTTAATTCGTACCTAGTTGGTTGTTATGTTACAAGCAAAACATAATAAAACTAGTCGTTCGCGCCGAACTGTGATTTCGCGCCTAAATTGTGCCTCATAGAGAAAATCTTTTGAGGTTCTGATCTTTTTGTTCAAGTACAGGATATAACGGATATTATACGTAAGTTTCAGCTTTCAGTGTGAAGCCGTTGAGATAGACCCCGGGACAAAATAGGTTTAAAATAATTAAACGCAAGCAAAGCTTAAAAAAACCGACTTCACCGCTTTATCTTCGGAACCTTGATCAGATTTAATGTATTAAACACGCATTATTGATTATGACTCAAAAACTAGAGATCAGATCTTGATCAAATTTCAATGGGACCAAATGAAAAGCACCAGCTTTCAAATAAAAAAAATATCATCAAAATCAGCTCACAACGAAAAAAGTTATGAGGTAACTTTTGAAGTCGGGTAAACGAGAACATCGTCAAAGTAGTCCACAAAATAGGCATTATTGACGATATTTCAAGAACTGCCGATCAGATCTTGAACAAATTTAAATGGGACCAATTAGAAAGCAACATCTGTCAAACTAAAAATTTTTTTGAAATCGTCTGACGTGGAGAGAAGTTACGAGGTAACATACATTAAAAAAAACACAGTTGACTTGAGTACCTCCTCCTTTTTTGGGAAGTCGGTAAACAGTGAGTTTGGTGGCCTACCAAATCGTTATTATCCAACATAGATTTTTTTAAACCGGTTTCGTACTCTACGTGCCAAGCCCTTTTAAACGATACCCTACAAGATAAGATAAAAACATTAAACATATTTTGCTTCGCACTGACGTGTATGGGTGCCCCCTTAAAATTTTCATTTATATAATTTTAGTCGCCATTTCTTTTTATTTTTTTATTTTTTTATTTATTTGTGACAGGCTAGTGTTTGACCACTATCTCACCTGATGGTATTTCTGACTTTGGGCCGCAGCTTTACATATTCTCTGAGAATTTGAAGTTATTTGCTTGTATGATTTAGACGACTTGCATATGCTTTAAATGCCTCTAATAGACGGACGGACAAAGCGCTCAAAGACCCAAGTCAACTTATCACGCAATTATTGAAATACGGCTTTCACTCGCGTCGCTTGATCTAAATTGTCAACCTAGGTTTCGAGCATGTGAAGACGTCGTCTTCAGTTTTCATCGCGATCTCGCAGCGTTAACTCATCCCGAAGAAGAGCATCATACATGCTCGAAATCTAGGTCGACAATTTCGATCAAATGAAGTGTCATTTGATCGAAATTGTCGAGAGAAAGCCTTTGACAATTTCATAATATCTGGTTCTTACGAAATTTTTAATAGTATAATTCAACGCAAGCAAACCTTTAAAAAACCGACTTCAACGCTTATATTGGTCTGGTATTGGTTGGATCGATTTTGATAAAATTGATATAGGACCACTGAAGTATATTCTACCAAACAAAATAAAAATCGTCAAAATCGATTCATGATTGGCGGAGATATCGCGTAATAAACATACAAAAAAATTTTTTGAAGTCGGTTGAAAAAATTAAGCAATATTTTATACAACATTTTTTACTTTATGCTTAAACTATAGAAAAAGAAGCAATGGAATCATTCTTTTATTTGTCTTTTTGTTTTCAATTATAATTTCAATGCTATGTGAGGATTAAGGTAATTCAATAAATTGTCGATTCTTATAACTTACAAGTTTTTTTTATATCATCATCATCATCAGCCTGTTATAGCCCACTGCTAGGGAATAGGCCTCCCTTTTGTAATTCGCCTCTGTTTCTCGCCACTCGCTTCCATGTAGCGCATGCTATCTTCTTGATGTCATCGGTATTTTTTGCTACGCTCTGCATAAATTTAGGCGTTCATGGAGTAAGCATGTTGTTCACATGCGCCTTAATCTACAGAAAAAATTTAGTACTGACATATTTTAGGAATATCTTCAAAGGCCAGAATAAAATTGGGTAGGGGTTGTCACGGAACATTCAATATTCTGGACTAGACCCTATTTTGACAAACACGTAAAATATTTTCTATTGACGCCCAAAGCCGCGGGTGTATTGATGGGATACCAAAAGAAAATCCTGAAAGGTTTCGATTAGAGTATACGATCCGCAAGGCGTGGATGTTGTGAATTGGTGTGTAGCGATTGCAGTTCGGTCTGCCATATACATGACTCCTTGTGTATGGTTTGTACTTTGATGGTAAATGGACTAGCGTAGAACCTAGTGGGAACATGCTTTAGAGTATGTTAAAAGGTAGCCAATCATAATACCGACAAATAGTCCATACCGGAGGCATACCTACAACAAGTCCGAGGTAAACTTAATTTTTTATTAGTTGGTAAATGATGATGTGATCGAGGGCGCTAACTTACTCGACGTAGAAGACCTAGAATGATGTTGATCGTTTTCCGTTTGGTGCTAATGTGGAGTATATTCACTACGAAATTCTACTTTATCACAAATGAAATCATGTAGTATATTAAACCTTTTCATAAATGTATCAACTGCTAAGTAAGTATCCTATGTTGTTAGTATTGCTCGTATGTCAGTCAACTTGTCATAAGAAAAGTCTTTATTATTTCCGAGAAAAACACCTTACATTATACCGAAAGCTCTTGGAATATTTGCCAGTAGAAATAAATACGAGAAAACAAATAGGTATAAGGATCTGCATTCAATAAGACGTCGTTGGCGAGTGGCCGGTGCTCGGGGCTCTCTATATCCACCAGAACAAATTTATTTTCCTCCGAAGCACACTAGACGTCAACAAATAAGGCTATGTTTCAATAGAATACTGTTATTCATTGTTGTACATGTAAAACCTCTATATCACTGCACACGATGGATTTATCAGTTTTTTCTGAGAGAAATGAACAATAAATGCTGTCACACTCACAGCCCTACACTAAGTTCGAAGACTTGTGTCGTGGGTGCCGGCAACATTCACATCACACACACAATCACAACCAGAACCAGAAACACAAATCTTCCTTTGCAGCAAACGTTTAAAATGGTAGGGATATATATATATACCCGAATGATTTAGGTAATGCCGCCAGCATAAAGGCACGCTACCCGCAGCAAATTATTCGTCTTATAAGTAGATACTTACATGACGAATCGTTTGTCCATCAGTTGTACAAAGGGTTAGTTAGACCTCAGAACGATATATAAATAAATACTCACTTAATTTTAACATTACAGGCTGTGTATTATAAAAGTTTATTTGTTAACGCAATCAAAATCTACAATATTTTTGTAGATTTTGTTGATGTTTCATTGATAAGCTAATTTTTCACATAATTCTTAAATTTATTGTCATCCAATACTTTTATTGGATAACGATAAATTTAAGAATGATGTAAAAAATTGGCTTATCAATAAAACAGTGTATTGATTTTATTTATATAGCATTAGCCATGCTAGGCAGAACTATAGTGATAAATTTAAAAACAGAATAAATTAATTAAATGCTAATAAATTATTATAAAAAAAGTTGTGTTTGTTTGTATTAATTTAAAATTTATAAATTTATCAAAACAGTGTATGTTTGAAATTAGCAAAACTGTTGAAACCTAGAAATGTCAAGAACTCTGTACACAGTTGAACAACAAATACTATTGAGTACTAGTGAGTGTGAGCGCTTGTTTGTATATATAGATGATCCATGTAACATTTGATATTAATATTTGGCAATGGTAGAACTATGATACTACCATCACCCTACAAATATAAGGATAAATTTTATTCATTACTTTAAAAGTAGCAAAAGTTAATTGGATTGGAAAGTAATTACGATAAAAGTCGCCGTAGCGTCGGGGCACAGTTCGTTGCAGGCTGTCATTAGGATAAATTATTATTTTCCCAGTAACCCACCGGCCTCCACTCTGGTATTATGTTGGTTCCGGGGAAAGATCATCAATCTAAATTGAATCACGGTTGGTGGAGGAAAACACTACTCAGTTGAAACTCGATCTACGTTCGAACGCGTTGTTATTTCGACCGACACGTAGGAATGAGTTTGCATTGAAAGCTCAGTATAGATTGTTTAACATCGATCAGTGACGCTAACTGAATCCACAAATATTGCTCTGCTTAATTGCAGTTTATATTGAGTAACTAGCTCTGAATTTGGATTGAGTGCAGAATAGAGGAAATAATTTTGACGGCATGCTAATAAATTACTATAAAAAAAGTTGTGTTTGTTTGTATGTGTGTGATTTATCACAACAAACTTTAGTTTGTCAATATGCTATACGAGTAGGGATATGATCTCATACAAATATGTAAATGTTCCATGTGTTTACGTTTTTACAGTTTCTTGACAAACTATATACGTTTGTTACAGTTTGTTTGAACGAGGCATCTCTTTAACTGTGTATAATCAAGTGATTAAATACAGATAAAAAGATATCTCGATCCAATTGGATGTAAGTAATTTGGTATAGATAGATAGTCCAGCTATACCGTGGACTAGAACATAGCCTTTTTATTCTGATCAACGGATTGGCTTTTAATATAGCCTATAAAGAATAGTAAAAATACTATGAATGGGTATGATGTTTCACGAACTTCTTATTCTGTGGGCAATCCAAATAATTAGCCCTACAATAACACAACCTGTACTGGTAGAACATTCTTGCGGGTCCAACTTTGGTGTATGGATTGTTCCAAGAAATTTCTTATGTATGTTATGGATATGAGACCATAAAATACAATAAACTGGCGAAGACGAAGGAAAGTAATGCAGATATCAACAGAACTTGTATTACTGTAGTAAAATTATGTTTTGTGGTATACTGTAGGCCTACTGAGCCATAGGTTAGGGTCTGATTGTATTAGCAAAAGATCTAAGCTATTTAGCAGCAAAAGACCGAAGCGTGAGCTTGTTACCGCAAGTAAGTATGGAGAGTAACCTAACCATAATTTCATATAAACATAACGACATCTTTACACAACCCCGAACGTAAAACAAATCCGCCCTTCAACGTAAAAGCACATCTCATGAACAAGTCCCATCGTGTCGCAAAAACTTTCATAATACCCGTGTAAACAATGAAGTAACCACTGTATGTGAAAGTACCTACATACACCTTTTTATACCCAGTAATACCTTCATAAAAACAGGTGCCCCGGTAAGCCGGCGCGGGCGGTGTAAGTCCGAGAAAATACACGTATTATGAGTCCAGATAACAGTCTCCCAGCACGTCTTTCCATTACAGTATCCGAAGGAATTCCTATTAACGAAGGTTGTTTTCTCTGACGGAAACGTAAAAAGTTTGCTGTTAAATTTTCCTCCCCCCGCGGAGCGCTGAACTTACAATGTTCGAAAACATAAAACAAGAACGTTGATATCGTTCGACCTGGTCGTGAAACAATTAACAGTCTTACACTGTAATAACGCAATTCCCGCCCAGGTAATGCCATTAAGATTTTTATTTCACTGAGAAAGTACTTTACGCTATAAAATGTGGATCGTTTCCACCTTCCCGGCGCGTAAATGTCGCTTTATATTTCTACCAATAAGTATATTGAATTCGTACTCATGACGGAATCTATAGCGCGCTGCTTTACCCACAAACGAAATTCGTTAAGTGATTTATTATTTGCGTCATTGATTTATGTATAATTTGCTATAGTACAGACACACCTATAATATCAGAATTAATAGGCAGTCGTCCGTTAATTTATATTTTACGGGTCTCTGTAGGGGGCCGCAAAATTAACTTTCGATATTAAGTCCTATCCTCACACACATATGACATAACTAACTTATGTTTATACAACGGCAGGAAGTATAGCCTTCCGACGTAGCCCACGTAACACGTTAAGCATATTCTCTTGGTAAATTTACTGTTAGGTAGGCTTAGGGAAGATTAAGGTTAACTATACCTACTTCAAGAACGGTCTGAGTAATAGAGTCGCTTTGTGTGTTACCTGTGTGTGTTTGTCAAATAACCGTTGTAAAGCCCTTACAAGCAGCTACTTAACGGTTAAGGTATCACTTTAATTGCGAAAGGTTTAAAATAAACTCCGAACATGATCATTATCGGAATATCAAATGCGTGGTAGTTTACTAATCTAAATTAAATTGAGGACATTTTAAAGCGTGAATGTTAACTGCACTAAACCTACTTAATAACTTGTCTTGTGTCTACTTCTATCATTTATTACCAAAATGACCTTTACTTAGCAAACTCGTTTTCAAAATGATTATGTAATCTAAATAATCATATAGGCAGGTACGCAATCGAATAATAATTTACTTAATATTAATATTATAGACTAAAACTACAGAGTAAACTGTCATTATATAGTTACAAACGAATATTTAGGACGGGCTGAAACGTAATTTGGTTAAGTCAAAAATTTTTGAATAATAATTTAATGCATGAAAATCTAAAATTAATTGCAATTATTAGTTATTTGTCCGTTGGTTTACTTAGGTGCGCGTTCGCCTTTTAAGTAGGGTATTGATTCCCGGTTCGATTCGTGGTGGGAAAACAATTTTCTCCTCAAGGCAAATTTGAGGTTCTGGTTGTGATCGTGTGTGTCATCGAAATTAGTGTGGAGCTGTGAGTGTGAAAGCGATTATTATTTATTTTAAATTTATTCCGAGTTTTTATTTTCATTATAATTAGTAAAAAATTGTTAAGTACCACCACAATCAGTTAACGTTGTTGTTTTCAAAATAGATGTCATTTTAATTAAAACGATTTGAATTTAAGGTGCTTTTAAAATAAGTTCTGATAATATCCAGTTCTTCAAAACGCCAAGCTTATAATTTTACATAATTTTTTGATGTTAGACAGAAGGGTTGTTTATCTATCGTCTTCGGTACTTCAATTAACTAATAAACAAAAAGTAAAACAACAATTTTTACAAATACGCCTTGTACACGCATAAACATAGGCAAAAAAGTTAAATTCACTGTGACTTGAGAACCTCTTCTTTTTTTGAGTTAATTATGAAATATTATTCTACATATTTTACCTAACAGCAAAATACTCTGCTGTTATACGTAGGGAATGGTAACATTCCCTACGTATAATAGCTAACTACTAATCCGACCAATTACTGATATCCCCAAGGAGGTTAAAATACACATAATAGTTGTTTCATTATTACGTTACTTACAGCCAAAAAATACGAGTATAGTTCACGTTTACGCATAGAATAATTCGAACAGATTCCGTATTCAGTCATTCTTAAAATGAAATAATCCTAAAATAAGCACAAAAGACGTAACGCAAGAGAAAAATATGTTACGATAACAATAGCATCTAGTTACGGCGAGCTATCAGCGTGTAAGATCTTTGTGTGGCTCAACTGAAAAGGGTGCGAAGCATTCATAAGCGTACACGTCAGTTTCGCGACCCAAACTTCTTTCACCGCGTCCTCAAGAGGCGCCGGTGCCCTTCGTGTCATCCACTTCTTACCTTTCCGCCCTTTCCCTTTTTTCCGCAAGGATCGCCACAACATTCATTTCTCAGAATATTTCTACATCTCCAATAAAAACTTACATTTTACGATACGTTGCCGTTACTTCATTCCAAATTTTTACATGAACTGCTGTGGGTAAACATTTTATTTTACGCCTAATGAACGTTTTAGATTTCGTAAAAGGGTGTTATTGTGGGCGGTTATGAATAAAAATGGTAGGAAGCGGAGACCGGTTCCGAGAGTGCGGGCATTAAATCATTCCGAAAGCCATTCCGACACAAAGGATATGGTCAATAAACAAACAGGACCCGCCACTGATAGCTGCGATCGGAACTGGCTAACTGAGCGCGATATTTATATTTCGCAGTGCTTTGTTCGAGTACTTTCCGAAGCCTTATTTAAGCACCTTTATCTGCGAAACTGCGTTCGAAATCCGAAATCTCATTTTCTTGGTAGAGCCCACCTACCTCGCCTAATGCAGCCACTAATAAACCGGTCACGTCAACGTTATTTATTGTTATAACTACAACAAAGAACAAGAAACTCACGTTGCCGGCCTTTTTAATCTTTAACTCTTCTAGGATATACTTTATGTGATGATTAAAACGTTTTATACTTAGATATATTACGTGCAATTGCTTTGTTTTTAATTATTTATTTATTAGAAGGCGGCGCAAAAGCAGTGCAAATTTAATAGGTAAGCATCGTAATTTATCAGCACAGCTATGTAGACTAATTATTATTTAACATTATTATGTTAAATAATAATAGTTAACGTTATTACGTTTACCTTCTAAATATATTATGTTTGATTTATTTTTTTCCGTATTTGTGGTCTATATTTATATATTCAATAAAGTATAAATTGTTTATTTAATAATAATATTTATTACAGTAACAAATACATATACTCTTCTTTAATATAGATATATAATATAGATATAGAACAACAATAATTTCATTTTGTAGGAACTGTGTAAGTAATGTGAGCGAAGATGTGAGAGGGTGTGAGGGTGTGTATTTGTACGTATTTAATTAAAAATGTTCCTTATTGAACCTGTAGCATCATTTCGGTACAGTAAGATGTTATAAAATATGATAATTAGAAACCTTAAGCAACCGTAAAAAACATATGGTATATATTAGTATGTATAGTATTTTAAATCTCATAATCATGAGTTTTATAGGTAGAGAATAACATTAGCACCGTTCAGGTTTAGATACAAATGAGGATCACCGACACAAAACCTTTGAGTTATAGCACAATGTAATTGTTTGATGCCAAAAGCTGGCGAACGCGTAACGATCGCGGCAAATTTTAATTAAGGTCATTAACCATGTCGTAAAAACGTACATATTCTGCTTAATTAGCATGTAATAATAATGGTACATTACAGAAAAAATAGAGCTCTGAAATAAAAATGTTTTGCAACATACAACTTCCCATAACTTCTCGCAACTTAGAGTAAGTAGTTTAGTTTCTTTCAAACACTTTCTTCGACTGAAAGCAGTTATATTTTTGTTTTATAACTAACTTATATAGTTCATCATCATTTCTACAACATTACTAACTTATGGAAACTTTATAGGCACCCCAAAACATTTAGAAAATATAAACAAGTTACGAGTATTTTATTACGCTGACTGTTCTGTATGATTATGAATACCATCATGGGACGACATCACTTAAATGCAGAACTCATCGATTGACTATAAAAGTTGCGCGGAGCGGTTATGATGTGCAATCAGCGAGGAGCCCAAAATTATGTGTCGCTATTTAAAATTGTGTCAACATGATGGAGCGTAGGTTGCAGCCGACGGGGGCGCGATGGCAGCCGGGCGGCGTGCTCCGCCGGGGAGCTGGCTCGAGCTCGACCGGCCGCCCTTCGGTCCGGTAAATACAGCCTCCCGCCTCTCGGCTCTCGGGTATGGATTATTCGCAGCGAGCGGCAAAATCAGCCAGTACGACTCACGCGACTACCCCGGCCGCTTGTCTCGCGCTCGTAGCGCCTTCGTAACACGCGTAGCACGTAGCTCGCTACAACTCGCGAGCGATCTAACCTTTTCACCCGTAGCACCAGCTACGCTATTAAAAGCATGCCAATAATAAGGTTGTGTTTTAATCATGAGACTAATGTAACCTTTAAATATCATGGAAAGTTGTGAAACGTTTGATTTATGTGTTGAATTTATGAGACTCAGTTTCTGTAACTTATATGTAAGTATTAAAAGTCGTACGTAACTTTTATTTTAAGTAAGTTGGTCTAGCGGACTTTCGTGTATTTTTGTAAGAGCACCACGTCTTCTAATCGAACGCCAGCTAGCCAAATTTTCAGTAAAGCTTTTTAACTTTTGTATAAATCAGTTTAATGCAAAATATGTTTTCTACAAAAACTTTCGAATTAAAATGACTTTAGAAACTTTAGATTTGATAGTAACGTAAAAAATAATAAATATTACTACGTATATCGTGGATGAAAATTTTCTTTTGTGTCGTCGGTTTTCCAATTTGGAGGCAACTGTAACATCTGTTCAATGGAGTAATCTGCAAACAGAACACCTGTTCCGTAATTATACCATCTGGAGATACGGTCGTGTTCCATATCAATTAGTCTACTGCCTACCTGTGATCGAGAATAGGTATTTATGACTGACATTATTGTACCATCTATCTCGATAGCTGAACACTAATGTCGATGGACACTAGACATTAAAGGCTGACGATTTAAATAAAATATGACTTATTAATATTCATTGCAATGTTAAATATCATAGTTCATTGAGCTGCTGGATACAGCTTTATTTTATTTTACCCGCCTACGGCAAAAAAGGATGATTATGATAAAGGCTACTTACTAAAACAATATAAAATCAATGTTAGTAACAAGCAACTTTGCAGTAATAAAAAAATGTCAAACAGTTCAAAAGCGAAATATTGAACTTAAATTTTAAAAATTAAGTTTTGTAGGTTCGTTTCTGGCATAGTGTAATGAGATATGCTATTTTTGTATAGCAATTACACGTATTTATAAATATGAAAGTTTGTGTTTGTGTGAGAATTGTATTATATTTTTTTGTGTTGTTTAGAGAAAAGGTTTACTAAGAGTTTTTTATCCTGATTCACTAAAAATAATATTAACGTGGGCTAAAGATACGGGGCACACCTAGTATTATTATATGAGAGGTTTTCTGTTAGACCGCATGTTTAGGCTAATTCTATATAATGTCAACTCTTACCAACTATTGATTGACTATTTGACATTTCTAATAGCAACATCATGTAGGTTGAAATGCAGCATTAATTAGATTCAACGAAGGTACTATTTTTAGTATAGATATTTATGTCGTATTTTCAACCGACTTCAAAAAAGATGGTTCTCTATTCGACATTATGTTTTTTTTTGTATGTATGTATGTTACGCAATATCTCCGCCAATTTTGAATCGATTTTGATGGTTCTTTTTTTGTTTTGTAGAGTATACTTCAGAGAGGATCCCATATAATTTTAATCGAAATCGGTCAAGCCAAAACCGAAATATAAGCGATGAAGTCAGTTTTTTAAGCTTTGCTTGCGTTTCAATAATATCGGTATATTGCCAGTTAAACTTTTTTAACAGAAGACTAACTTCAATATCTTATACTGCCAAAAAACTATTTTAAGAATATGATAAGAGCTGTATTTTCTTCCGATTGGCTTGCGTGGAATCGGCGTTATGATAATTATGTTCTCCCCTTGTCATTCAGAGTGAAGGGAAAACCTGGAGACGCAGCTTTGTACATAGTGACAAATTATTTAACAGCAAATTACTTCTAGTTGAAAAGGGCCAATTGCCTACATTTCCTAAAACTAAACAAAAATTATAAACATCTAATAAAAATACAGCAAAGACCCAAGTTACTTAAAAGTTATCGAGCTTATAGGTAACTCAAGTGCTCAAGCCCACTACCAGTGGGAAGCCTTTCTATCATGCTGGAAATGATGTAATAGAAACTAAATGTAAAAAAGAAAGTTAAAATGAAAATGAAAGATATGAAAAAAAAATATAAAATAGAAATATCTAAAGCTATACTCTCAACAGCTTACTGGCTGTTCTCAAGGATTGCTTTGAGAGCCAATATCCATTTTAAGCCCAGTAAGATAATAGCAAGATAGCATAAGAAAACTACCTATCACCCCTGTAGCCTTTATCCCGTTATTCCTAATACTGTAATAAAGTAATTGAAGCCGAACTCTACACCTCTGAGTTGTTACTACTAGAAAATCTATCGAACCCACGATCTATCTGAACGCATTCATGATTTGTTGAGCTAAAAGCACATATAAGTATTTATATTTTGGTCACGCGTCGTATGACGCTTCAAACAAGACACTCCGATATATTTTTGAATATACGATGAGCACGCCCGTCCCTACGGATCCAATATTTCATCACCAAACGGCTCGAATATAAAATAATATATACTTAACCGAGATTTCCATCGTTTCAAATTATCTTCTTTACATATTTGTGCCTTAAAATCATTTCGGAACAATAGAGTGTTTTAAGACACGAATTCATCAACATGTAAACTTAAAGCTGTTAACTTGATATTCCAGTACAAGTTGTCAATTTAACTGGTGTTTATATGTCGCTTAAGTCTGTTTATATGAACGGCTAAACGGATTTGGTAAAACGTCAGGAAAATAACTGTTTATAACTTTCTTATAGTCTTTTTATTCATATAGTGTTTATAATATATGAATAAAAGTTAAGTAAATTGCTTTCTTGGCATCAGTAAAACATTACATGTATTAATTTTTATATAATAATTTTATATATATCTTAGACTTGCCGTACGTCACCCTACACAGGTCGGAGCTGAAAACCAGCGCTGAAGCTCTGTCTTCAGCATTATGCTGAGCTTGCAGACCTTTGCCGGCAAACAGGAATAACAATAACGTTCTTCGCATTTGGTTTATCATTGGTAGTTAAGTTAAGTTAAGTTTGTCGGAATAAATGATTATTCTATTCTATTCTTCTATTACACGTAAAACAATAGTACAACAGTTTAGACCTAGAAAATACGCCGACGCGCGTATAATTATGTTAATCAAAACAGGACTTCTAGTTTCTACAATAGAATGTCCTTCGAGCTACTAGTAGGTGTCATCCGCGCTGACAAAATCTCTACTATTCTTACTACTACTGTAATAAATTATTATTTTGTGTGTGGCGTTTGTAGTGGTGTAAATTTTTTTTTTTTTTTATTTAACAAAAATAATGAATATTGTCAGTTGCGTCGTTACAATTTTTTGTAAAGTCAAGATAATATGTATTTATAAACTACATCAACCACAAAATAATTATGTATCTACAGTCAAGGATGCAAAAGAAACGACGACTTACGAGTGCAGGCTATAAACAGCACCTATTTTAGTGTACATGATCTAGATGTTGACTCAAGTCAGCAAACAGACACTAACATAACAGAAACTGCAACTGTGAACACAACCGCTCAATTTCATTAGTGTTTGTACTAGAATAATCGAGTTGGAAACAATTTGGCCACAGACGTTTCAGCATGATATTTTAAAAGATTTCAAAGTTATAACGAGAAAGCTGCGATATCGCCCAAGGGCCATAGCAAAGCTTCTATATAAATATAATTGAAGTAAGCCTCTCTACCTAAACTGGACATCGAATTATTATTCCTTAAGTCAAAGTTCATCAAACTCCGGTTGTGGACAAAACGATCTTTCTCTAAACATATATGTGCCTTACAGTCATTACGGAATAAAATAGAGTGTTTTTTATCATCATGTAACCTTTTAGCTGTTAAATTGATATTCCACTACAAATTGTCAATAACAGGTGTTTAAATTGTAGTTATATGTTGGTTAACTCGAGCATAGGTCTGTTTGTATATAGAAAGCTAATAATAAATCCGCGGCTTAGCCTGTCCCTTATAGTTAAGGACAAAACGGTCCTTTAACCGATCAAATGTTGAATAACTTACAAAATCAAACATTATTTCATGCAACGGTGACTAATTAAGGGATTTAATATGCAAAACGCCCGAGGCGCGCGTAAAGGGCGCGCGCCCTGTACGCGCGACTCGATCGCTTTGTGTATTTTGTTCTACTGTCATAAGGAAAAAAGACGTATCTGACATTTTTGTTAAAATTTAGTTATATACATAAGAAATGTCTTTACTATATTATTATGTTATGACTTGTAGCAGATACGTCTAAATTAGAAGTAAGAATTAGTACTAGTTGCGTATGAATGTTTAAAAATAAAAATACTAGTAGATGCGTCTCTTTTCCTGATTCCGATGATGTAAATAACTAAATTTTGTCAAAAATGCAGATACGTCGTTTTTCTTATGACTGCAGTATACAAAACAACAGCGCGGGGGGAAGCGTCGCGGGCGCGCGCCTGCCGCGCGCCTTTCGCTCGGCCGCGTGCCTCGGTTGCTTTATATATCACGCTACCTTAGGCGCCATACGTTTTATCTTTACAGCGCCCGGGGCGCGCGCCTCGGGCGCTTTGTATACCATATCCCTAAGACTCAACAGGAAAATTAATTAACGGGCCGATAGCTTGTGTTGATGAATTCGACCCTTTTTATGTTTAGTTAAACCACGACTTTGCCTGAGTGGGTTAACAATTTGTAAAAGATTGCTCGATCTTCTTTTATCTCCAAGTACCTACTCCATCAACTTTTGATGGAGTAGTTGAAGTAGAGTTGTATATAGTCTCTAGTACGTACTTAAGATTAGAGTGTAAATTATTTGCCTAAGATAAGACAAACGTTAAAAATCTATAACCCGACCACACCTGCGGCTTACTAATAAACTTTATGTTGTGTTAGGTATATAAATGTACCATAAAATAATTAAACGCTAGCAAAGCTTTAAAAAACCGACTTAACCGCTTTATCTTCGGAACCTTGATCAGATGAAATGTATTAAACACGCATTATTGACATTAAAAAACTACTCATCAAATCTTGATCAAATTTAAAATGGGAAAGCACCAGCTTTCAAACAAAAAATAACAGAATTGGTTCACGAAGAAAGAAGTTGAGGTACGAAAAAAAAACAGTTTCTATAATGTTAAGGAGTTTAAGAATTTTAAGTAAATTAGTCTAGATATTATAATAGACATAGACTTAATCATTTGCACGTCTGCTTGCAGACTTAATATATTGTATTACTTTTTACTTTAAAATCTTATGTACATGCGAATAAACTATTTGATTTATTTGATTTGAGTTAAATTGAGAACCTCCTCCTTTTTGGAAGTCGGTTGGAAATACAATATTCTCAATGCGTAGATGTCTTGTATTTATTATATTTGAAATAGTACAACGCCGTCATATATAAAATCAAACTGAAATTAAGATGACAAATTTTAGATCTAACAGGTATTCTAATTATAACCCTATAAATAGGATACCTACTTGATCTAAATATTTAATATTAAATATTCTTTAAAGCATTCAGACGAAGTCATTGATTTATATTGCAATTAGTTAATTATCTTGGTGATTGTAATGGAGCAGTCGAAGATATATAAATAGTCATATAACACGCGCTGCATAAACCATAACCTCCTTTTGCTTATCCTTAGTGAGGTAGAAAAGATTTTATCTACGAAGGGACAATTGTGTGTAATTAAAACTTTTAATGCCGTTCAAATAAGTTCAGAGACTGATTAGAGCGGTTTGCATCTTTTAAACCGACTTCACAAAAAAGGAGGAGGTTCGCAATTCGGCTGTATTTCTTCTTTTTATGGTAGTTAAGATACCACACCGTACATTTAAATTAGAATAAGATTATACTTGTAGTTTTAAAATATTATCTTATATTTCAAAAATAGATAATATATTGTCAGTACACATGATAAAGGCGTATCGAAAATGTTATTTTTTTATTAGAGAATAACGTTACCAAATACTTATTAATTAGCATTTGTATACGGAATCATATTACCTACCTATTTTGAATGTTAGGAATTGCTAGACTTTGTTGCAGTATTATATTCTAATTTAAATAATTTTCCTAACTGGTACTTTTCAATATTGCCTTCATACGGCTAAACAGCTCGTTCGTGCATTTTGGTAGAATTTAAATAAAGATTAAACCTTAAATACTACATCAAAAATGTAATTGCTAACGAGTTAATGGGATCAAGCAGAAATTAATTAAACACGACCGCCAGTCGCTGCTTATATTTGATAGCGTTATATTTTATATTAAACCTTAAAATTTTACTCCTTTGACGCGCTCGTATAATCCTTTATGCAGCGGGGAATCAATTTTAAATCACTTTAAAATATTCGGTTTTGACGAGATAAGTGATAAAGTGTCTAGAGCTACGTCGATCATAAAAAGATGAAGAAGTAAGGTAGGCACTTCTTCGCGCCACTGCTGACTAGAAGCTATAGCTTAGTAAGCGGCCAGTGTCCATACCAAGGATGTTGTAGCTAAAGTAATAGGATGGATAACTGACAAACTTACAGTGCCGAATATCAAACATGCATGGAATCTTATCACAACTGACTTAGAGCGTATTTACAATTTCAAATCGTTTTAACAATTGCATAAACAACCAATCGTGGTTGCGGTCCCGTTGAAATCGGGTGAAAGGTTAGAAAAGACCCCTGTGTCCCTCTCGCACAGGAGCGACTAGTTCTAAAAAAGTTTCCCAATGGTAGAAATTATAGTCTGTAGTAATAGTAAGATCTTATCTGTCGTAATTATTTGATTAATCGAAACCTTACAGAATATGTTTCTAACTACCTACTATCAAACTATTCTCAATAAACCGTTTTTTTTTCCTTATAGTATTAGGTTTTATGATATTATTTTTGATATATGGGTATACAAGCCAAGCTACACAACTACATCCGCCATTTATAAAAATATTTTGTAAAAACAAAATAAAGTTATCCTGCTAATATTAGTAGGAAGTATGATATACTTCCTACTAATATTATCAAGGCAAAAGTTTGTAAGTGTGTTTGTAGTTTGTTCCTTCTTGACGCTCAATTATGATTATATTAATGAACACATTTGTGAATATGGAATATGCATACATTTTTATTCGATTGTTGCCGTTAATACATTGCCGGAAAGAACGTTTTTCTTCCTAACAATACATCTCATATCGAAATAAACAGGCATTGGGAAATGCAATCAGGTTTTTTTTTTATTCAAGTAGGCAAACTTTTGACCACTATCTCACCTGATGGTAAGCGACGATGTGGTCGACGATGGAGCAAGCTTGCCTAGAAAATACCTATTCACTCGCGACTTGAAGACTCCCATATCGTACTCATCAGAAAACACTCAGGTAAGGAGTTCTATTCCTTTGAGGTTCCCACAATGAATGTGGAGGCAAAACGCTTAGTGCGCATTTGTGGAATGTCCACCATATAGCGGTTAGCAGTTTGTCTGCTTGTCCGACGATAGAAAGGGGATGGGGGAACTAGATCGTGCAGTTCCTTAGCACACTCTCCAAAATGTATCTCCCCAATATGTTCCGATAAAAAACCAAGAGACTAGCTACTACCATGCGCCGCGGCGATGACCCAAGCTCTGAAGCTTTGAATTAGTCAGCTGCTCGCTACCAATGTGTCTCTTGGGTCTCCACTCAATGGTGTCAAGAGTCTCAAGCTGGTACTTAGCTGAACCGTCCCAAAGATGAGAACAGTACTCCATACATGATCGGACTTGTGCTTGATACAAATTGAGCAACTGTCCCGGTGTGAAGTATCGTCTCAGCTTTGCAAGGATTCCCAGCTTTTTTGCAGCTAGTTGGGCTTTTGACTCGATGGAAGTACCAAAATTGAGCTTTGAAGTTAGAGTCAAACCGAGTAACTCGAGATGGTCAGTTACTGGTAGGGATACATTTAGGAAAGTTGGAGTCAGTTCAAATTAACTCCGTATATCGGAGCAAAAAAGTTTAGCAAATTAAAACACAGTGATTTGAAAAAACAAATAGAATTTAAGGAAAGTTGACGAATCAGTGACCACAAAAATGTGTAACTTAGTCATGATCAGCTTAGCCAATAGCGAGCGTTTTGCTATTTTGAAATTTCCATCCATTTTAATTATTAAAACTCCTAACAAAAAGCAATTAAAGAAGAAAATCATATTACTGGAGTAATTTTGAAAATAAAAAGATTTTAAAAAAATACTTGACCTGTATGTAAATTGTATGCTTATTTCCTATTGATAATTTATAACGTTGTTATATTTTTCTTATATAACTATTATAGGCCAAAATGTATGGCATATGTTTTATTCTTAAAATGTTGTGTTAGCGTTGGCTTAAAGAATTTAGTAATTTTTAATTTTGCATTGGGTCACACTTTTTGACAACAATTTGTACACAACAATTTATGACAGTTAGGTGTCATAAAAGTTAGGGCTTACCTTCATTGGATTTTTTATGGATATATTGATGATCTAGTCGTGCCACCCCGCAGCTTTGTCTGCGTTTGTCAAGTTAATTAGCACCCTATTTGTTAATCCTAGGCATAAGATGCGTACATTCCAAGTTTATTCAGCGTGTTGCCGCGTGAAGAGATAAAAGACATACTTAAATAATGCCCCAATTACACACAAACTTTCGGATGAATAAATTAGTTTAATATAAGTATATAATAATATTTACCAAGATTCTGACATATCAATGTAGTAGTAATAATATCTGTCATCGATTATCTTTATTCTAGGATATGATTTTAAACATGGGTTGTAAATGTATCTAGAAGCTTATTACAACAATTTATAGCACATATCTCCGCCATTTTGAAAAATATCGAATCTGCTCACAAAATATCACGAGAATCGGTTGAGAAATGCGACCTGTACAGGAGAACAACCGGAAATCCGGACCTACGAAAGCAATTTTGCCCAAGCTGAAATGAAATCGCTTCGTTCCCGCTTTGCGCTCGTTCGGTCAATTAAACCGAAAGTAATTTAGTCTTTCATAATAGTTAATAGCTGACCCAACCGGCGTTCGCCTGGGTATAAAAACAAACACATATACGCATATATTTTTATAGTCGGATAAGCGGAAAAAGCCGCGGATAGATACTAGTAAATATATATAATGTTAATTAAATTTAAATGCATTTTGAAACATCAGCGTGGATTTTAATTACGCATATAGTATATCTTTGTGAATGACATAATAATATTTTTATTAGATATCATATTGTAGCATGATTACACGGTTAAATATCATTCAAGTAGAACATTATTCAAATGGCTCAAAAGGTTATCCCACAAATCTCAAAATCAGGGTTACCCTAAAGAAAAGGGACACAGAGGTTCTTTGTGACCTCTCACTAGGACACAGATTTTCGGCGGAGTCGTCCCTCCTTTTACAAACCGTAGGTTTGTTTCCTATCTCGATGGTCCATACCTATTAAAAAGACAAGCTACTGTCAGTTAGTTTTTTACAGGTGATTGTGATTGAATACATTGAATGATATATAGATCATATTTTATTGTTCAATACAAGATAAAAAAAGGTTTCAAATAAATCACACTCATACTATAAATGCGAAAGTTTATAGTTTTAATTTTAAATGTACATAGCTTTAACCCAGAATTAACACATAGGCTAGTTTAAACTTAATTTACGTGGGGCATAGCTCGTGTATACTAAAGTGTCACAACAGACGGCATTTTCACAAAAGGAGATCTCTACTAGGCAACTCTTATGAATTAATCTTATGCAATAGCATAGCAACAATATATAAATCTCAGTGTGGTTTTTAGCGGTATGGTTTATAATACCTTTGGTAAATATTGGTGTGGCTAGATTTCCAATTACAATGACGGAGTTTTCTTTTTTCAAAATTGGAATGTTGGCTCTTATTGACTATCTTGGTCATAGAGTTAACGGTAAAAATATTATGTCGTGACATTCATTTATTTCTCTTTATCGACGTTTTGAAAAGTTGAACAAAAAAATGTAAGTTGAATACAAATTCGCTGAAATATTATACCCAGAAGAAAATATAGAGAAAAGAAAGAAAGATTATAGAGAAGATATTATAGAGAATCTTCCAAAGAGCTGTATTCATAAAGTATTGTATTCGGAAATCTTACAAATGCCTACAATAAGATGAGGACCATAAACTCTAGGCGTTTATATTAGGTATACTTAGGTTTAAGTCCATCAATAACGGTCGTTTAAACGATTAAATGTTGATTAGCTATCAAAATTAAACATTATTACATTCTAAATATGGTTCATACTACGATTAAATACTATTTTAAGGTAATAACAGTGGCTTATGACCTATGTTACTCCGAACTTTCCATCAGTAATATAATCTTCAGCACCGGATCAGTAGTTTGAAACCTTCTTGAAAAATATCATCTGATAAATATATTCAGATCCAAAATCAAAACATACGAATCTTTCTCTTTGTAATATTAATATAGACTACTTTGTAATAGATACCAGTAAAGCCAGTTATTAGAATCAATGCTAGTGGCGAGCGCTGTCGCTCGGGCGGCCACCACGAGTGGCGAGCGCTGTCGCTCGAGCGGCCCCCACGATTGGGCAGACAGGCGTTCTCGATTATTTTTTCTGAATGAACGAGCATTTTTCTCGGCCGCTTACAAATGACCGCTTAGGTACTGAAATCTTTCTTCCACGTTTTATTTTTCCCTTCTGTAGATATTTCCATTATTCCGTTAATGGAACGGTGTTCAGAGGTCCTCGAACAATGTAAACATATGAATACAGTATTCGTAACGTGCGTGGTTATCATGGTACTTTTTGTAACCTTTTTGTATAATCATAATATCAGCATAAGACTCTTTTTTTAACAGATATGTTAATATATACATTTCGCACCAAGTGAAATTTTTGCCTAACTTATGATTACTTTAATCACTTTTGATACTATTATTTATACAATAGTCTTGACCATAGAAGAAAAAATGTACCGAGCTCTTGACGAGTCAACATTTCACTTTTGGGTCTAATGTCTATTCTAAAAATTTTTGACATTATATTTGACTTCACAGCATAATTTTTGCTTCCCTGAATCTGAACCGCCTAGCGTACCCGTTTTCAACTAAAACACATTTTATTCTGTCATATTTCTGTATGTAATTCACCATATATTTTATATCATGTATCATAATTTGGATGATCTTTTTCATTTCTATATTTAATTCACATACGCTTTTCTATTATTAAAAGAAGCGAGCATAAAATGTCTGGTAACGAAGTGCGTTTGATGTTTCCCTCAACTCAGCATTGTTCATAACCCTATTTCCATGACTAACATGCGGTAATAGACCCATGAGAATAGCGCCTCCTATACCTATTCGTCTCGACAATCGCGGTATCAGTCTTGTGCATAAGTCGGAATGACTTTATACTATATATTGTTGTACTATATATATAGACTTGGCCCATACATAAAGTATCAGTGCTTACGTTTTATTGTGAATTTTATTATTACATCTGTTTTATAGCTCTAAAGAAATAAACTTCCCCGTAGCATCTAGAGTATATAAGTGTGAGATGTTATTTTATTACAAATGCAGATGTCTGCTTATTTTTAGACGGAACATTTTAAATAAGCAAAGTGTTTCCGGAATTAGGTGAATCAGCACTTTTTTCGTCCGTTCCTCTATTTATATAACAGTAATTTCTAAACCAAAATACTTAATCTAAATAAAAGATATTCGAATCGATAAAAAATTGCCGATACATAGAAGCGGATTAAAAGTGATGGATACTTTTGATTTTTTAAGTTTGAAATATTAGTAAAAAGAGGCAGAATTAATAGCTTTTCAACCGACTTCAAAAAAGGAGGTTCTCAATTCGACTTTGTCTCTTTTTTGTATGTATGTTACGCGATATCGCCGCCAATTATGAATCGATTGTAATGATTTTTTTTGTTTGGTAGAGTAAACTACAGAGGTGGCCCCATGAAAATTATATAGAAATCGAAGAAAAAAAAATTAAAAAGCCGAAACCGAAATGTAATCGATGCAGTCTGTTATTTTATTTGTTATTTAGCTTTGCTTGCGTTTCAATTATTCTATTCCAAGTCATTAGCGAATATCTGGTGATGCAGTAAAGTTGCAGCTAAAGTTATCTACTTTTCCTGGAGTCTACTTCACTCGGGACCTGTATTTGAACAACAAGCACTAACAATTGTTACTTAAATTAAATTAGTATAAAACTGCTAAATGTCATACAAAGTAGCCAAACCCATGAAACAATTGTCATGTCCATTTCAGGTCAGTCCAATAATTTTTAGCTTAAGCTTGATGACGTTGAAATACGTATTTTAAGACTAAGAATCAGCTGAAGCGACTTTAAATCAACTGTATGGAAAAAAATACTTTAGCCTTGATGCCTCATCAATTGTAAAACTGGAGTAAAACATTGAAATAGACATTTCGAACACATTAATGGAGATTTTTAATAGCGAACTTATTTTGCACAAACTTGCAAAGCTTTGCAAGTTTAATAAAACTTCGCACACTAATTACCGAATTTTTCGCGTTTCACTTTAATGCCCGAATTATTTTGAATACCTAATGTAGGTCCTATTTTAGTCCTTTTTAGCAGGGTCTTTTCTTCAAACTTATTTGTATTAAACAAAACAACAAGGTTAGATCATACTTGCGTTATATTTAGCAGACTGGGAAGTACCCCGTTGGAACCAGCGAATACTCTGGGTACTTACAATTAATGTTACCATGTATTCAACAAAATTACAGATGATTGATATGTGACAAAGTTTAAACTAAATTTATTTGTCATTTTATTCGCTGTACGCTCAATGACTATACGTTTACAATCAATGACTAACAAAATTGCAAGATACATTGCCCTAAATAAATACAACCTTTCAAGAGTTTAGTACAGATTTATTTCTCGTTCGATTGTGAAATAAATTCGAAGACATGTGATATCTACCAATCCGCGTAGGGCCCGCGTGATGGATTGCCCGTCCCTTCGATATCGGCCCTGCGTCCGCAATGAGCCATATAATAGGCGACAAGAGCCCTTAATTAAATCATTTTCTCGGACATCAATCTTAGGATATTTCCTCTTTAATAAATATATTTTATATCCATTCCTTAAATTATGAATTTTATTTGATGGGTCATGAATGTGGCCTCATTTTTCACTATTACTGAAAAATACTTTTCTTATTAAACCTAAATTCTTTTTAAACTGCTTTGTCCTGTAAACAGAGTTGTATGTCTGTCTGTCTATGAAATGTTTAAAGGCATTTATCCTTTATCGATAGTAAGTAGGTATAGCTAAGAGTAATAATATTAGCTGGATGTTAAAAGTATATGTTGCAAGGGATAACAAATATAATTTTTCTTTTCTTTTTTAACAAATGCATTTATACTCGCAGTTCCATACTAAGTTCAAAGAGGTGTATCGTGGAAAACTTTAATTGTGCCGGAAACATTAATATATTATATCACATTTACAACCACACCCAAAACCCATCTGAAAATGTCCGGGAAGGAAAATTTTGCTCCTGCAAGAAAACCCAGGACCCTCGGCGCAGAGGGCAGAACGTCCTGCCATGGCAACTTGGTCCTCGATCAATTACAATATAAGTGGTGTCAATACAAGGAACGTGTATTTTTTATTGTTTTTTCCCCGTGCAAACGCTTATTAAGTATAATATTGAAACTTCAAGTCATTACGCTTTTTAAGGGTACAAAATACAGTTATAGATCACCTTCCTCAAATTGATAAATCTGCCGTCATAATTACTTAAAATAATTTTCTGTCAGCTATCCTTAGGAGACAGTTATTCTTCATCATCACGTGTGATATTTGTCAAACGCAGATAAAAATAATTAAACGCAAGTAAAGCTTGAAAAACCTATAAATCAGATCCTGATCAAATTTCAATGGGACCACATGAAAGGCCATTATTTGAATAAAAAAATAATCATCAAAATCGGCTCACAACGAAAGAAGTTATGAGGTAAATTTTGAAGTCGGGTAAACGGGAACATCGTCAAAGTAGCCCACAAAATAAGCATTATTGACGATATTTCAAGAACTACTGATCAGATCTTGATCAAATTAAAATGGGACCAATTAGAAAGTAACATCATTCAAACTAAAAAAAATTTCGAAATCGGCTCACGTGGAGTGAAGTTATGAGGTGATACACATTAAAAAAAAAACAGTGACTTGAGTACCTCCTCCTTTTTTAGGAAGTCGGTAAAAAGTATCTCCTAATGATAAAAGTAAATGAGTAATAACAAAAAATTGTTTACTGTAATGTTGTGATTCGCAGCTTTCCACACGTAACAAAAATACACGGTTTAATAATTTATTTATTCCAAATTCCAATTAATACTATAATAATTACAGGATTAACCTAATATAAGCCAAAATTACTATTTTTTACATCAATAATATCTTAAACTGTCCTGTCGGCTTAGTAGGTTGCACGTTCGCCTTCTAAGCAGGGGTGTTGGGTTCGATTCCCGGTCTCCCCAAGGAAAAATTGTGTCCTTGCTCTGGGTACGATTTAGACTTTGCCTAAAAAGCGAACGCGCACCCAACTAATCTGACGGGAAGTTCATTTAAATATATTAGGTATACAGTCACCAAATTATAGTCAATAATTATTATTAATTAAAATTAGATATAACAAATTACTAACAACGTCGTCATCTTAAATTCCGAAAATAAACAGATAGAGAGGAATACAAGTACAACACAAATATAAGTACAATCTAGGAGTCTTTAAATCACGTGTGAAAAGGTATCTTTTAGCAAGCATGCTCCATCTTCGACCAAATCGTCACTTTCCATCAGATGAGATAGTAGTCAAATGCTTACCTAACGAGAATAAAAAAAAAGACGCGTTCATAATTTTTAGGAGTCCATTTTCTTTTCTCCATTTTATTTACCGATGTCTCTAAGTAGTATTTTCTTGGACTAGGTGATAAGTATTATAAGTAGTAGACAAATTTTTTTCGTTCAACTTTAATTTCGTCAACTATGTAATTATAATCTTCGTTGAG
This sequence comes from Lomographa bimaculata, assembly GCA_948107665.1. NCBI lineage: Eukaryota > Metazoa > Arthropoda > Insecta > Lepidoptera > Geometridae > Lomographa > Lomographa bimaculata. The sequence goes on along the minus strand of OX403587.1, from coordinate 10,771,076 downwards.
TTAATGAAACTGAGCTTTAGTATTATTTACTTGCTAAATTTATTTCAGTTATACTTGCCCTTTGATGGAAATAGTTATTTAGGTAGGCACATAACAAAAAGGATCAAATACATTAAATGTAAAAATAAAACTGAAATTCATACCTTATTTCCTTGGAATTTAGACCCACTTAGAGATATCGGCGTGCCTTTACACCAATTCTAAACGAGATAGGGTAGAAAGGTAGGAATTATGTACCTTACGGTCCGTTTGCCTACAAAATGAGAAAGCTTTCATCTTACTTTACATTATAATCTTCCTTTTGATATCTCAGTTGGTCGATTCCTTGTCAGTAACTATGGAAGTCTGCCCTCCTTTAATACATTTATCTGTAGGTCAGACAGTCAAAGTTAAGCGGGTGTAATGGATAGACAGGGTTCGGAAGTGGTTCGGAAAATATATAGTTTATTTTGATTCGTAAGGGAAAATATTCATGCGTCTAAAGAAGGATAATGAAGGGATAGCGACTTCATACCCACTTTCACTCAGAAAGGTAAAAGATAAATATAAGTGATATGTCTTGCTTACAATTTCGTGACATTGTAAATTATCACAACAGCCTCATCAAAAAACAAATCAAATAATTACAATAACAGACAAAACTTTGCTGTTACTATAAATTCGAATATTTGTGTGTTAGTGGTTTTTGAGTAAATCAGGATAAGATAATCGTCAATAAATTTCTTCCTATACGGAATTAGGTATATTATTAGGAGATGTCATTAATGTAGGCAATGCCGTGAATAACATCTAGCTCGTTTTAACTGGTCGTATATAAATCGACTATCATCTAAATTTAAATAGTCAAGTCCACTTAAATAAAAGCCTCTTTATCTACGTTTATATAAGATGTAAACAACAGCTACAATTCAGTCTCGCAAATGCACAACAAAATGGCATGAAATATTCTTGCTTACCGCGCGCATAAATCTGACGATAATGAAATATGAAATGAGCATTCAACACAAAAGCTATATTGGCATAGCGGAGCGGCAAAACAAACATAAAACAAAAATGGCTTATTCCCGTCGTCGAACAACGACGCGACGTCTCCCAGACTCGAAGAGACGTTCCATTCAACCCGCGCCGCCCGCCCAAGCCGTCCGCCCTCCGAGCTCGTATCTACGGCGCTCGTAACAACCATTGTGAAGGAATTGCACGCCGCGGAATGAATGCTACACCAAATGTTGGCTTTGATTGAGCTGCATTGTGAGTCACAACATTACAATCGCGTTGTGGAGTACTCAAAATTGATCTGTTTTTAGTAAACAGGTTAGATAATCTTACAGCCCAAGATGAAAGAAGTTTAATAAATCGAATGTAGATGGCAAAGTTTTTTTTTTATTTAGTGTTGGCTTTGCAATCTTTATGCTTTAAAAACACTGGCAATACAAATACTGGCTACAGTTGCAGTGTCAAGTTAAACATGTGAAGGATACCGACTTCATACCCACTTTCAGTCGGCAGAAAGGTAAAAGAAAAAAGGATTCATCCAGTTCGCTCGAAGCGTTTTGCTTCTACGTCATCATCCGTACAGCGAAGGAGTGGAACTCATTGCCTGCGTCTTTGTTCCTCGAACGGTATGATCTGAGAGTCTTCAAGCCTCGAGTGGATAGGTATCTTCTAGGCAAGCATGTCACATCTTCGGCCGCATCATCACTTTCCATAACGTGAGATAGTGGTCAAATGCTTGCCTATTCTGCATTACAAAAAAGTTTTTACATATAGGGAGTTCGTAAAACTTGTCCTATAGTCACTATTTACAATGAAAGTTTAGTAAAAAAATCAAGGTCTAGCCTTAGTCAAGTCATGCCCTAGTAAAGTGATGAAATTTTACATCTAGGTACCTACTGCAATTTTAGAGCGAAAATGAAAATCACGTTTTTCAACTTTGTTTTATTTGCCCACAAATACACGTTCACTAACTATGAACGGTTCAAAATCCAACATTATAACACATGAACACTCGAACAATCACAAGTTTAAGAAAATAATTTAAAAAAAATCTCAATTATTTCACACCTTTACAAATTTAATGACAAATAATCCCATCTCATTTATTCAAGGACGTCAAAACAAACAAATCCTTAAACGTAAAAAACTTACCACCATTAGTTTTTTAAAAATCAAAGAAAAATTACTTTCATGAGGTTAGAAATATGCATATTGGCTGACCGAGCGAGCGCATTTTTCTATAAGCACTTAGATTTCTTTACAATGTATGACGAGATAGATTTTCATCTACTACGAAAGCATCTATTACACCCTCGAATTATAAGTGCCCTGACTCTCTGGGTGCTCGCTCTTCCGCCTTAATATATCAGTTGTTATATATGGAATACAACTTTCGGTTAAACTTTACTATTTATCGCTTGTAAAGAATTGTAAAGGTCATTCATACGTACTTACTAAACTACCTAAGCCTACCTAGTAAAGGGCTTGTGTTTAAACATCGCCCAAAAAAGTACATATTTTACTACCAAAAAAAATCTAAACGGTTACCAAATAGGAAATTCATTCCTTTTTGGTCACCAAATTACGTTGGATAAATGGTCACCAAATTACGTTTCCTAAAATATTATGAAATAAATCATTTTTTTCGTATTATTAATATTTTTGTATTAATTATTTTAAAAAAATAACCTTAACCTACTGTTATCCGATTCGGTTCTGTCACAGGAAATTTTATTTTAGGAAACGTAATTTGGTGACCATTTATCTATTTTGGTAACCGTTTAGAATTTTTGGTGGCCGTCTAAATTATACCCCTAGTAAAGTAAGCTTGAGCCATAGTTAACTTAAAATTATTACAATTCTTACGTTTTAGCCTTAAATTATCTTAAAACTGAAGTTTCAACTGTCTTAGCTCAACTCTCAAATTAAACAGGAAGCGGTAGCCATTAATAATGCATACTTATTTGGGTGATACAGCATAGCTGAATCTCAGAAGTTTTCCACGCTAACAGTTCGTTATATAAACGAGATTTCCTAACGAGTATATAGAGACTCGGTTTTTTTTTCGTCTGTGCTAGTAACAGGCTACGCAGGTAATGATTGTACGATGTCAAGGCTTTCTTATTGTGATTTGTTTCGCCCGAATCTCATTACGTTGCTTTATTATATTACGTCATTACTAAAGACAATGAGTCCCTTGTCACAACGTGATGTAAAAAAACGCCCGCCTTCTTATTTTGGTTACGTCAACCATTTAAATTTGTTTTAATTTCAAAGCGCTCAAAGTAATAAACCGATTATAAATTTATCCATAGAAAGGTATCGTTTTAGAATGCTTTTAACTTTTGCGAGCTACATTTTTATGAAAAACCGGCGCTTTTTATGCTTTTATTTAATTAGTGTTATTTTGAGAAATACCCTTTTTCTACCGACTTTACAAAAAACGAGGAGGTACTCAAGTCGACTGTGTTTTATTTTTATTTTTTCTACCGACTTCACATAAAATGAGGAGGCCTCAAGTCGATTGTATTTATTTTTATTTTTATGTGTGTTACCTCATGACTTCGTCCCACGTGAACCAATTTTGAAAACTTTTTTTGTTTAAAACATGTTGTTTTCCAATTGGTCCCATTTAAATTTGATCAAGATCTGATCAGTAGTTCTTGAAATATCTTCAATAATGCGTCTTTAGTACATTGAATCTGATCAATGTTCCGAAGATAAAGCGGTAAAGTCGTTTTTTTTAAGCGTTGCTTGCGTTTAATTATTTCTTAAAAACAAGTATCGTTTTATTTGTATTGATGGAATATATTCAAATACATATAAAACATAAAGTGAATGTAATTTTTCGTCAAAATACTACAATACAATAACTCTTTATTGACACCAAAAATATAGATACAAGTTACAGAGAAACTTATAAAGATAGGTACAATAGGCGGTCTTATCGATAAGAGCGATCTCTTTCAGACAACATTTAAATGGAAATATAAACGAAAAGACAATGTAGGGATGGTGGTGCGATAAAATGAATGAAATAAATATAAAATATTTATTTTATTTAATATAGCACTGCCACATCATACATATTAAAATTAAACTTAAAATGAACAACAAGGGAATTTTCCAATATGCATGACAATTTCTGCGTGCCTATCATTTGCCAAATGTACTCAAAAAGCAAGAAATAATAAAATAATGAAAATAAAAATTCTTAAAATTACTAACAATACAATAACTTTAATTTTAATTTACTAATAGAGATACATTGAATTAGATAATTAGATTAGATACATTGAATTAATAGAGATACATTATTAAATAATAGAGATACATTGTTGAAACTACATAAATACATAAATATAATATATAAACATAACAACAATAATACCAGAATATACATACATATAAGTACTCATAATACAAATAGTTTAACATTTATATTCAATATTTTATTTAATCATAACATTTTAGAAATCCTTTTTTAAGAAAGTTCAATAGGTATGAATTGTATTCAAGAACATCACGCTACAAAGACAACGCTGAAAACAGCTTTTCTGGGCTCAAGCATACTCAAATTTCTAAAAGTCAAATACCTAAATGTTAAAACCGGCGAGTAATGATTGGAATTCAACTTCACGCGCCAAATATAGTTATATTTTAAAACGTCGGATAAAATAACAGACTTTGTAAAACGACCTGGATTTTTCATAAATATTACCCATTGTAAAAATTTTAAAAAAGGCGGCATATTGCAAATATCGATGTTATTTTGTGTAAACATACTAATTGAATGATTTATTCAATTGATTGTTTTTTTTTATTAAAATTCAAACATGTTTTTAGAATTCAAGCTCTGACATAGGCACTTCAGAGCTTTACAATAAAAACGTAATTAAAAAAAAATGAAAAAATAAACAGTAAAGTAATTTATATTGTACAATTTATTTTTATCTGTCGATTTCCGCAAATCACCCGTCGTTTAAAATTGTAATATATATTTAAATGAAAGAGATTGTTTTAAAACTATTCCTGTCCAAATTTGTCCCTAAAAAAACACTACAACATGAACATTTTGACGCAAATTTAAATGTACGCTTATATTATAATAATGTTTACTTACAACACTTCTAAATATCAATACAGGTCCTATATACATTATGGTAACTCCAATGAAAAAAAAAAAGTACAGTAAAATCGTCATCTAGGAAAATAAAACCTGATATATGATATTGATATTTATTTAAAATTATCATCTAGAAACAAGCCATTCATTGTTTCTAGATGATAATTCCCTTAATATGTAAGATGATAATTTTACAGTATATATTTTATTGTGAGTGCAACTCAGTTGGCGGAGTGGATAGGTCTGTGCCCTCTGTGCCATGGGTCCTGGGTTAGGTTCGCATCAAGAGTACAATTTTCTTTCCTAAGAGACATTTATGCTTAGACCCCGATTTTCGATATCTGACGTGACCAAAAAAATTCAATTAGCCTACAGCAGAAGAATTGTCAATATAGATAACCCAAAGATATGAAGATGTTATATATAAACACCTACATCTCCATTTCTATGATATAACCATTACAAATGGCACACCATAAGTAGCCCATAAGATGTACATCACCCGAGACGGGTCAGCAGACCGTAATCATTTTGTATTAAAAATCCTTAGTTGTAATATACAAGACACAAGAAACGCGCGTTTTTTCTACTTTTTGGGATTGTACACATCATCTTTAAGTAGCATTACTTTGTAGAATTATTAATTTATTGTAGTGTTCTACTAAAAAAGATTTTTCACCCTTTGGTGATAATTTTTTTAGTTAAATGAATGCTATAAGGGTTATTTCATCTTCATCTCAGTTACCCTGATACGATTACGATAATATTCATAAGTGTTCAAAACATGATCCTATTAAAACAAAATTTCTTAGTATTTTTAGTTTATTCAAAAATCTTAAAAATAAAATTCTAACTATACAGAATATAGCAAAAATCTTATTAATTCAGGATAGAAAAAATACGTTGTTACTACCGTTGTAACTAGTGTTATAAGTTTTTTGGTAAAACAATCCAAGTATTAGCTGTGTTTTTACGCACATAGAAAAAACAAAGATTTCTGTAACATAAAAAAAAATCTTTATAAATCCTTGTAAATGTATGTTTTCGTTAAAAGTTATACTGCTGAAAATAGACACACATAAGATCTCGATATTTGGGTTACTTAAACTGGCACCGCCTACTGCTGGTCACGTGACTTTTGAAGCGAGTATAATTAGTCTTTATTTTCATTACGAACCATCCCTAACAATTTCATACGTTAACCCTGATAATAGTCTCGTACCTATCAGGTTTGAGATTTTAATATAGGTACCTTACCTACGTGCTTATCGACAACAAAGATAAACCTCTCACTTTCCCTGAAAAACTCTCATTGGATTTACTTATTTTTGTTGGTTACTTAACTTGCTTTTAGCAAGTTACTTTTTAGGGATCATTTCGTAAAAGAATTTCATTTTGTTTTCTCTCCGTCTTATCCTACTCTGAGTGAATATTTCATTCTTGGTAATGTTGAGTAAAAACAAAATGATTATGGAAGCCTAATAAATTTAGGTAGATAGACTACTATAGTGATTTGTAGAGGAAATAACTTTAATATTAAAAGCGAAACAAAAGTATTTCATCAAAACAACAACATCGACAGTTCCTTATCGGCGAGATTGTTCAATTATAGTGAACTAATGTTTTCCATTTTCCAATAAGACGTCATCTTTTGATGCCTTATTTTTACACTCAATATAAGTGAATAGGAATAAATATAGTATGTAATTATAGTCGAACCACACTACATTAAAAACGAACTAGAAGTCTATCTACACTTTCTTTTCAAACTCTCGTCTAAGACACAACAAACTACCAATAATACAGCACGTATGCGCAACTGGAACATTTATGAGGCATTTTACCACAGGTTTTTGCTAAAAAAAAATTTGCCACTAGGTTCCGAGTAACAAGATGGAGGCTCAACCATTGGATCCAACATTAGATCATTATTTAATATGCAATGATTTTATTTTATTTTCCTTATAAATATAATAGTGGATAAATATATACTAGTGGCAGAAGGGCAAAATATAAGCAGCATTAACACCGTAGTATTTCTAAAATAAACAACAGTACAGTATTGCTAATAAAGTACTGTAATATGTTTCCAATAGAATCACATTCTGGAAAGGGGCGGCAAGGGTTGCGGACCGTAAGTTTGACCCCCATACATTTACTGTGGAATAATAGAGGAGGTATTTTCATTAAACAAATCGAAAATTAAATTTTCGTTGAGCCCCGCCCCGCGGTTTCAGGTTCGTTATTGCGGATGGAATTAATAAGGCTTATGTTCTACTAGTTGTCTAGAGTCTAGACTCTAGTGAATTGAATGAAATATGGTAAGTATAGTCTAGACTTCAGACTATCTGCTTACTAAATTTCATTCAAATCCGTTCAGCGGTTGTAGAGGTATCCTAAAAAATAACTAGTTACACACAAATACAAGGATTTGTGACTTTAGGAACTTTAGCTTGGTAACTTTTTCTTATGTTACTTTTATAATATTGATATAGTATTAATGAATATTGTGGTAGTATGATGATAAGCATACTATGATATCAATGTACAATGATATCTTAGTATGCTATCATTAGATAGTTTTTTATATATCTATTATTACGGATATTATATTAAATTAGTACAGGAAATACGCAGATAAAGATTATAATCTAAGTACTTCAATTACTCATACTCATGAGAAATCGCTTTACTTATAATTCATTGTTAATTCATTTTAATAAAAAAAACTTTATATACCAATAATAATATACACACAAATTTTTTTGCGATGTTTCAGGTAAGGTTAAATCGTCTTTTAGGTCTCGCAACTCAGTAACATATTACGTACAGGCCGTGCCCCGCGGCTTCGCCCGCTATTGTCAAGTTAAAAAGTAGCCTATATGTTAATCCTAGCCTATATGTCCCTCTTCACGCTTTAACGGCTAAACGGATTTGGATGAAATTTGGAATGTACATAGCTTATACCTAGGATTAACACATCGACTACTTTTGTACGTGATAACGTCTTATAAATCGATGAACACCGGCTGCACGCACGAAAAAGTATCACGTTCCGACTGAGCCTGAGCGTGCAAGCGAGAGCGCTGAACAAGCGATAGAGAGGCACGATCGGCCTAAGCGTTCGTCTTATGACGTAAATTATTAGTTCAACACATATTATTAGGCAGATTATAGTATCAATTGGAATTTTGGACGTTTTGCTCATTGGATATTTTGCACTTTGGTCTTTTTGAGATTTGGACATTTTGCGTCCTGGTCATTGTGCGCCTTGGACGTAATGCTTTTTGAACATTTTGCTCTTTGGACAATTTGCGACCGTTTGTCATTTTGCGACTAAACCATCGTCCGTAAACCGACTTTACAGACAACCAATTTTTTAACTTCATAATAGCAAGCGAATCCGCGGGGCACGGCTAGCATCTTCAAAATCCCTTAATAAATGCCTCTAAATTTACTATCTATGCATGCTCTTTCTGTACGGGTTGTTTATTAATTATTTTTAATTAATGTATATCTAAGAGACCATCGTTTTTTTATCTCAGATAAGCTAGCGTTTGATCACAATCTCAGCTAGTGGTACGTATCGCGATTAAGACAAAGGTACGAACACATTTATATTACCTATAGTGAGATTGAGATTATTTTGTTCGCCTAAATGCTTTGCCCTTTATACTAAAAAATACAGTTTACTTTGAAAGCTGTAATTAGCAATTACGAACTTTAAATTGTGCACAATAAATCAACTCGTTCACCTCGTTGCCATGCTAAACAGATACGTACGAGGTACAGTAGTGCTCTAAAGGTATGCCATATTTAATATCCCCAAGACGCCTAATTGCTGTAATAACGGTAATTGCTTATTGCCCTATCAAGCGTGCTACGTACATCTCGTACTGCGGTACAGGTTACTACGATATTTGTGTCAGTTTTTAGATTTAATGCCATTTTTATGTTACAAACGAAAGTGCTCTCAGCCTCAGTAAAACAAATGAGTGCTAGTTGACTCAACATTAATGTAATCTTTGATAAATAATTCTGTTTGTTTAAAGATCTAATAATTAAACACAAGCAAAGCCTAAAAAAACTGACCTCACCGCTTATATTTTGGTTTTGGCTGAATCGATTTCGATAAAATTTATATAGGGATCACCTCTGAAGTATCTACCAAGCAAAAAATAACATCAAAATCGATTAATAATTGGTGGAAACATGGCGTGACATACATGCAAAAAAAATACATACAGTCGAATTGAGAACCTCCTTTTTTGAAATCGGTTGAAAAGTTCGATAAATCCTTCGTCTTGATCTATATGTTAACTCTTCGCAATATCCGCTTTTGGATATCTTCACAGTCTATCAAAAGTTATGATACGATGTGATATTATACGCGGCGATATCAATCTTTTGTTCGAAAGTTTGAGCGTCGCTGTTCAGACTCCAAGATATTCTGGATCAAAGTTTATCCGATAAAGGCTCTTTTATACAAAGTTTAGTCGCGTTTGCATTATGGAAATATTGTGTCACAATTTTGTTAAACACTTGTTAAGTACACGTGTAACAAATTCATATTTTGTTCGATAATCTAGTCAACATAGACTTATGTATTACTTATAATTTATAATATATATTATTATCATAAATAATAATATATATAAATAATAATATATATATATTATTATTTATAATATATATTAAATTCTCTTCATTTCATTTATTTCACGTACATAACAAAATCTGCATTGATTCATATCAATGCAGATTTTGTTATGTACGTATGAAAAGGCACTCGCCCGTTACTGATTTTTTTATGCATTACAAAGTCTGTTCTGAATATTTCCGCTCCAAATTGAGTGTGAACAGCGTACTTACTTAATTTTTCCCCTAGTTAATATTTAACTACAATGCCAATTTACAAAGACATGTTTGACATTCACTTAACATTATTTTTTGTTGCAGCATTTCTAAAACCGCTATACACAAATGCAGAATATGATTCAAGTGGACAGCTATAAGCGACCTTCACCATCGCCGTCTCGGAGCTCGGTACGAAGCGACAGCCGCGTGTTTCGGCAGCCACGCGTCATTCAGGTGAACCGGGATGCTTCCACTATGGTGGAGGATGCGGCTGGCTCTTCCGCCGCACCCGCGCCACATGATTGGGACCCGCGTCATCATGCCGCGCACTTCCGCTCTCGCACCTTCAGCGATGGTTTCATACGAAATACCAGCCTCGAGCTTCTCCTTGGGGTCGACTGCGAGGCCTGTCTCGCGCTCGCCGCCCAGCGACACTGTCTCGACGAACACCTAGCGAAACAAGACTTCGACCTCGTCTGCAACTGCAACGTTCAGCAGAACAACTTTGTCAATTGCCATCGAGACGTCACACAGCGAGGCCACACGCTCAACATTTACGATTTAGAAAGAATCAAAAGGGACACCGGACGGAGTCAACTTGCCGTCGGTTCCCATCGAAGCTTAGACCGAAAATTTAACAAGAGCAAAACCATCGGCGTATCGAACTATATTTCCAAACAGTTGATATCTTACGATCCTAGGAGCACTCTTGTACAAAAAATAAAAAGGAAGTTATCCAATTTAAAAAAGATTGGTGGAGACGCGATATCGAAGAAGCATCAGAATGCGGTCCAACTGGCCGAGATAACATCGGGCTCGACGAGCTCTCTAAAGAAACTATCGATGTTGTCACTGGCAGACAAGTCGCAAAGGAGGGTAAACAGTCAGACTTGTATTTTTTCCTCTTCGGGTCTACAAGGAAAAGAGGACGTTAAAAATACAGTTTCGACTTACGCGAATTTTTCCGGAAATGTAGACCAATGTTTCGATAGACTGAGAGATTGTAGTTCGAGTGCCGATGCCGCGAATCGAAGAGGCGCGGGAAAGATGGTGAAGATGCGAAGTTTCGATAACAACGACGAACTCATAAGCAGGCATTCGCCCGCATTAGAGTTGAAGTTTTCTACGTTAGATAACCGCAGTCGGTGTAGGAGTATACGGAGACAGATGTCGTATAACGACTTCCCGACCGAGAGGTGTCGGGAGCGGGTGTCGGAGGCCTGGGCGCGGGACGAGAGTGAGGCGCGCAGTACGCGGAGTGACCTGGTGGAGGACGAGGCTTTCATGGACGGAGACGTGGTGTTGAGCGCCGCCGCACCGCGCTCGCTGCACGCGCACTGCACCTGCGACCACCGGCCCGACACGAGGCTCCCCAGTAACCTCTACTACGATACGCATGTAAGTTACCCAACTATATTTATATCCAATTCTTAAATTTTCACCTGTCTACTCAAATGATATTTTTTTATCGTTTATAGAAATCTGTTCAGGCGTAGATGCATTTTTGACGCTATTATATAGATGCATTTTTGTCGCTATTATCCTAACACGATATTAACATTTAATTACAACACTCCATACTATTTCTCCGCTTCACATCCGTTTTCAAATCATGACGTTGCCATTTGCAAATAACAACTACGAGTATCTATCAAACACTTTAATAATATGCATAATGCCTAAGGGTACCTAAATTGGTCATTACTCCAATACGGAATAAGTAGACCGAGTAATCAGAATGTAGGCAATTTAAATAAGTGCTGCGATGGGCTACGCCGGGCTTCAGTGGATATTCTAAGCTTAGCAGTCAGATCACACTAATAGATATTATAAATCCGAAAGTATTTTGAATAATAGGGAATATGCATAATTTCCTTTTTTATTGTTTCCGTTAATACAATGCTGGTAAAAAATACAATACGTAAATATTTGCAAATTATATCAAGTTCAGACAATTTAAACGCGACCATTTTGACGTTCTTACAAATACTTGATCTATATTTATATGTCATGCATGCTCTCCTTTATCATAATATATAAAACTGTCGTTTCACTAATTAACTGACTGACAATTAATCAACGTACAGCCTAAACCATAGGTAAAAGGGACATGACATTTTCAGTGTAGCTAAGATTGGAATTACAACGCGGAAGAAGTCACAGGCAACAGCTGGTCTATTATAAAAATAATATGTATGTTTGAAACGTGGTATATCTGAGGTAACCGTAGTATGTATGTAGATTAAATTTGATATGAAGATAGTCCAAGCCCTGGAATAGGACACAGGAAAGCCGCAAGGCATAACTGGTAATAGATATACCTATTAGTAAGATTACGCAATCTTGATCCTGACCAAAACACATCCTGTTTTGGTGTATTAGTGAGTGCAAAAAGAGTTATTTGAATGAATAAATGAATATTTATTAAACATAAGAGAGAAATACACATTACAATGATAGTTTTAGTGGGCCCCAAACTAGGCATGGCCTGTATCTTGGGTACCCAGAATATTTGAGTAGAATTTCCAGTCTGTTTTTCGTGAGGGAATCAAATTACATATTCATAAGGTTAATTACATCTAAACTTTAATCAACTAATGATTAGTAAATTATATTTTTAGTAAATTATATATTGTTGCTAATTACATCTAAACTTTAATCAACCAATGATCAGTACGCTCGTATGTGAGTATGTATGTTGTGTGTGTATCTACATGCATGTGGGCAAGAGTGCGAGTTGGTGCTTGTTTGTTCTGTTCGATAATGTAATACTTAATTGAGAATATATTAAATATTAATAAATGTAACTGGATTTTAGTTATTGAATTGCTATTAGTGTAGTATTCTTATACTGAAGTAATTTTAATAAAAAAAAAGGTTGTAAACAGAGGTATTATTACTGGTACTGGTAGCGGTGGTTTTTAGTTCTCTGATACAGCCTGGCCTGCAGAACAAAAATCACCGCCCTTTACAAGTCTTTTTTTACAACTAGTGGTTTTCATAGCTGAATATGTCGCGTATTTTTCATAATGGCTGAAACATGTTTTTTTTTTTACGTTTTCAAACCCCACTCTCCGCCATTTTGAAAAATTACCAAAAACTGAGCTGACAAAAACTTCCATATAATTATCGAAACTGCTCACAAAATTTCAAGAGAAGTGTCACCTGTAAAGGAGAACAGCTGGACATTCGCCGGACATCTGGACATACGAAAGCATTTTTGCCCAAGCTAAAACGGAGACGCTCCGCTTGCTAGAAGAATGAAGATGCCTTTCCACCATACAGTTGAAGATTCCCAAAATTGCGGACATTATTAGCGACTGAAATAAAGAAATAGGGGCTTCAGCTATTCACGTATCAATAAGGAACATCATGAAATACGTTCTAAGCAAGCGTAAACTAATTATTACTTACTTTGAGCTGAGTAGGTAACTGTAACTTAAGTCGAAGTTAGTCATAAACTTGGGTATCTCAGTCGAGTTGAGAAATTACTCAGATCAAATATTCCCATACCGTTCCTGTAAATCAACAAAGATTACATTCAAGTTTGTTTGGTATATTACCTATATTTGTATGTATGGCTGGGCAGATTTGTATGAATATATTATGTAATGTATATGTTTGTAATAGGACGTACTTTATATCCAGACTAGCTGTGCCCCGAGGCTTTGTCCACTATTATCAAGTTTAAAAGTAGCCTAAGTGTTAATCCTCGGTATAAGCTAAGTACATTCCAAATTTCATCCAAATCCGTTCAGCCATTAAAGCGTGAACAAACATACTTACATACTAACACACTTACATACAAACTTTAGGATTTATAATATAAGTAGGATTAACGCGATAAGAAGACTAGTCGTCAATAGTATACTTTTTTATTATTCAAGATAGGCAATCATTTTACCTGATTTTCGAATGACGATGCTGTCGACGATCGAGCATGTTTCCCGTATCATACTTATCGAGAAACACAGACTTGATAAATAATTGAAATCCATGCATATATGTGGAATATTAACTACATCATAAAAGCAATATAGACCTATACTTATAAGCTTATAAGAAGCTATGTCCTATTCCAGGGTCAAGAATATCGTCGTACCATTAAAACCTAACCAGCCATTTCAGAAATACCTCGTTTCATTTATTACACATTTGATTTATAATATTTTAAGTAGTGTGCAACTGTAATTGGGTCTACGTATATGAAATGAAAGTAGATAATTTGGATACCCGTATTGTAATTGGAAATTGCAACAGGTTTTAAAATAATTAAACGCAAGCAAAGCTTAAAAAACCGACTTCACCGCTTTATCTTTGGAACCTTGATCAGATTTAATGTATTAAACACGCATTATTGACTATAACTCAAAAACTAGACATCAGATCTTGATAAAATTCAATGGGACTTCATGAAAAGCACCAGCTTTCAAATAAAAAATAATCATCAAAATTGGCGAACAAAGAAAGAAGTTATGAGGTAACTTTTGAAGTCGGTTAAACGAGAACATCGTCAAAGTAGTTCACATTCATTATTGGCGATATTTCAAGAACTACTGATCTTGATCAAATTTAAATACTGATCAGATCTTGATAAAATTTAAATGGGACCAATGAGAAAGCAACATCTTTCAAACTAAAAAAAATATTTAGAAATCGGCTCACGTGGAGAGATGTTATGAGGTAACAAACATAAAAAAAAACAGTCGACTTGAATACCTCCTTCTTTTTTGGGAAGTCGGTAAAAAATCTAGGAAAATGGCATGGATAAAAAAAAAATACTAGTCCGTATGGAAGTGTTACATGTGGATGGATGAGCAATTACCGTTATTTGAACCTACTTAATCTTACTTTTAATTTAGATGCATCTGCTACACGTCATAACATATACTAAATAGTAAAAAAAAATCCTAACTCAATTTACAAAAAAAAAATCAGATGTCTTTTTTCCTTATGACGGCAGTACGCGCGCCTCGGGCGCTTTGTATATCAATCACTTTCGGAGCGTCTAACTATTAAAACTGTGTTGGTTACGGCTAGAGCCAAAAGCACCTTTTTTTTTTTTTACAAACGCATTCACACTCACTGCCCCACACTAAGTTCAAAGACTTGTATCGTGGGTGCCGGAAACATTCACATCACACACACACATTACACCCAGAACCAGAAGCACAAATATCCTTTGGGAAGGAATTTGTGCTCCTGCCGGGAATCGAACCCAGGAGCCACGGCGCAGAGGGCGAACAACTGTCCACTGCGCCAACTGGGTCGTCGTCTTTGCAGCTTGTTCATAAAAGCAACAGTAATACACTTTCGTACAGCGTAGTTCTTGATATTGTATTTGCTCGTCAGCAAAAATGAGCTGATGTCGAACATCAGATTATTGAAACTTTTGTTACGAGTCCTATAGAAGTTATAATAATAATAAAACCCTTTATTCAGACCAAATTAGTATCTATTTACGCTCGAAAGGAAGGTCATAACCTCGAGCAGTTAATGATAACTGGTAAGATCGATGGCAGGAGGCCGCGGGGCCGCAGCCCGATCAGGTGGTCTGACCAAATTCGTGCAATGCTCAACACCAACTTGCACGATGCACTCCACGAGGCCAAGAACAGACACAGATGGAAGAGTATTGTAAAGAAAAGATTGATTTTTTGTCGGGGGGATCACGACCCTCAGTAATGAGGAACACGACGCAAGGAGGAGGAGTATCTATTTACAAATTATTAAGAACTAAAACGATAAGTATGGATATACTTATATATTTTTGTAGCTAAACTAATCTTATTCTATTCTATTGTGATACTTAATTATTTTTTGTAGGTCTGTTTGCCAACCGGCAAAGGCCTATAGAAGTTAACGATAGTAAAAAAAATAACTGCACCATACGGCCGCGAGTTCAAAACATGAATCAAACAATATTTTTCATCACAAAAAGTTTAACTAACATTATAAGTTTATTTTAAAAGGTTTTTTAAAATTAGCTTTCGTAGCACGTAGTTCTTGATATTTCGTTTACATGCAAAATTAATCTCTGTCTCGACATCAGATTATTGAAATAGTATTGGGTACGGCTTGAAGTAAGCGCTAACTAACGTAGATCTTACCTACTTAGTTTGTTACAAGTGTAGTATTTTTTATGTAGCGCATCGTAGAACTTTCATATATTACTATAGCTGCGCCCCGCGGTTTTACCCGCGTTAGTTCCGGACCCGCGAGAATTCCAGAATTAAAAAAGCCTATGTTCTTTCCCAAGCTCTATACTATCTGTGTAATAAATTTCATTGAAATCGGTTCAGTAGTTTTGGCGTGAAAGCGCGACAGACAGACAGAGCTACTTTCGCATTTACAATATTAGTAAGTAAGTAAGGATTTGCAGATAAACTAACTTTTACTGTTTTGACGTCAGATTATATTAAAATATTGTTATTTTAGGCTAGAAGTAATCGCTTATCAAAATAAATGACAATATAACTACAAAGTTAATAAAAAAAAATTGTTTACCAAGTATCACTATGTTATGATAAAATTACTTCTACTGTATATTATTCTAATGTATTTAAATAATCTATGTCACATTAAATAACATTGTTAATGTAGAGGTTAGCCTTGATTAAAATAAATGTATAGATAACTGAGTTTAGAAGTAGTTATCACCATTCGTAGCACGTAGCACTGCAAAAGCAATCAATAGCTGCTGTTTTGTCGTTAGCTCACTAATGTCATTGTTGGTTATAGCAGCGTAACATTAAATCAGTAGATAACTACTGTGTTATATGTGCTTAGTGTAGGTACTTGACATATTGCCAGCTTATAAAACCAATCGCCGTAGTTTTGTCGTCAACTCTCTAACTGCGTTATAATGGAAACGTCATTATTAACCATCAATAAGGTTAACATAACCACGTCTACCTCTTTGTTTTAATTTGGCTTCGCAATCTTGTGCATTTAGCCAGTGTCAAGTTATAAAATATTTTAAGTGTTTTTTAAATTAAAAGTCCTAGTCACAAGTCATAGTCAAAGTCAAGTAAAAGAGTCAAGGTCCGGTCATAATCAAGTCATGCTCTAGTAAAGTGGTAGAACCTCTACAAAACTTATATTGGAGTTTTAGAGCGAAGGCGTAATCACGTTTTTCAACTTTGTATGATTTGCCTACACTTATGCACGTTTACTAAGTATTTACGGCTAAATAATCTACCATTATTACACATTAATACTCGAAGAAACACAGGTTTTGAAAAAATTATACAAAATCAACAACGCCATTTTTTCATTTTCGCGGCAAAACCCCACGTCTACCTTGTTACCTAATTTCACAAGATTGCGAAGCCAAATTAAAAAGAAAAACATCTTTATAGTATGATTTGTTTAAGAACACACAAAAAAGTAAAAGATTACTAACATTTTAAGATTTAAAGCGTCGAAAAACTTCGTGACTCGTAAGTAATAAAAGTGTAGGATAACATTATCTTCGTAGCGTATGGCGTTACATTTATTTCCAGTTAAAAAAACGCAGCGATTTTGTCGTAACATATCTTTCCACGTATAAAATCGAAGCAAAATACAAACTAAATTTCTACAAACAAAATTAATGATAAGATATTAATAAACACTACAGCACGAGTACATGTTTAAAAAGTCTGCCGTAGCGTATCCATAACAATTGATGTTTATTTCAAATCTAACACAATGAGTCAACATAAAAACATTTGAACAATATTGTTTAATTACGAAACAACTATTACAAAAAATAATAAATAGTTATTACGTTACTGATGATAGTGATATTTGTTACTAAGAAAAAATATTCATCACAACATTACATAAAATCTTTTTATGAATATATGATAGGCAAACTTTAATCAGTATCTCAGCTGATGTTAAGTGTCTATGCGATCTAAATACATTTACAAAATTCATATATACAATGACAGAGTTTAATAAACAATAAAAGTACCTCTCCTTGTACTACAATCACTTGAATAGGTATTATTATCAATAGTGTCAAAGGCCGGGTAATTAAAACATTCCTAGGAATTTCTTGACATTGATACCTTATAAGTAATATAATTAATAACATAACTAATCTACTTACCTAATGCAAAAAGTCTTTGGTCGGCAGTGTGCCCAAAATGCTGGCTGCATTACCTCGTTGTACAGCGAGACTTAATTGTATACAATTATAATAACTTAGCAAAAAGTTGTAGGAAATTGTTGCACAAAGCACATATATGATTTCACTACAACAAAAGGCTGCGGTTTTCGCGTCGGCTCTGTAACCGAGTAATTAATGATGGGTTGTTGGTTGTGGTCAAAGTACACACGAAACTTACTCAATTAATAATGTAAAAAACAGCCATTTCGTAGCTCGTAAAATATGTATCTCTTTAGGTAAAACAAAACGCGGTTTAGTTATCTAGCCATGTACGTGATGTACGTACAGATAAAATATATAACATTGGAATCATTTTAAATGTGCACGCAAGTTTTGCCGCGAAAGTGAAAAAATGGCGTTGTTGATTTTGTAAAATTTTCCAAAACCTGTGATTCTTCGAGTGTTCATGTGTAATAATGGTGGATTGTTAACCGTTAATACTTAGTGAACGTGCATAAGTGTAGGCAAATCATACCAAGATGAAAAACGTGATTTTCACCTTCGCTCCAAAACTCCAATAGAAGTTCTAGTAAAGTTTCTACCACTTTACTAGGGCATGACTTGACTACGACTTGACCTTGACTCTTTTACTTGACTTTGACTGTGACTTGTGACTAGGACCTATAATATGAAATACACTATATATATATCACTACGATATATATTATCACTTGACACTGGCTAAATGCACAAGATTGCGAAGCCAAAAGTAAAGAAAAAAAAAATGTGCACGCCCCTCTATCAAATTTGTCAAACGATCGAGTGTCAAATGTATGATTTTTTTGTGGAGGAGCGTGCACATTTAGAATGTTTCTACTCTACTAGTTATGCCCCGCAGCTTCGACTATACTTTGAGTAACCTATGTCCGTCCTATTTTAAGGTTATAACAATTAACATATCACATAGATTAAAATCCGACGAAGCTTTATACCAACATATTCAATTGACATGATGCACTCACATAAAACATTTACGGATTTATAATATTAGTACCATATTTACCTAGGTTTACTTGTATCTAAATAAATAGTTGTAGCGAAATGTTGCACAAAGTATAAGATTATTGTTTGAATGATTAAAGTGATTGGTAGTAGGTAGTTGTAATGTGATTTTGGCACCTCCGATACAAGACTGTGAATTTGAAAGCTTTGTTTATCATCAATCTTTACCTTCAGTAATTACCGGTGTCACCATAAGTGTATGATAGTTTTGCTACGATTAATGCTTTTAAGTTATCTTAATATAAGTATCTAGCATTCGTTAATGCCATGATTCAAACATCTACTGACTTCAGCCCGTCAGTTAGGGCTCTAAACATTTTATTTCCATTTATTTTACAAAATAGACACTAGAAATAGAGCGAGCACGAGTAACACTACAAATATGGTTACAATTTGTAAGGGACATATTTAAACAAAAAAAAATAGTTGTTATTTTCGTATTTTTTTTCGTAGGAATCGGTAGAAAGCCGGGTTATATTAGTTTAATTTCAAATTTTAATAATTAATTGAGTATATTTTTACTTTTTATCACAATCGTTAATAGTTCATTTTGCTTCGAGTATTAGTACCCGTGGCCTTCCGTCGCAAGGCTATTAGTTTAGCTAAGCCATATGCACCACGCTGATAACTTATAAACTGTTGCTTAATGTAATAATTAGGTACCATCTACTGAAGCTATCTTTGAAATTTGGTTCTGATAACTACAGATAAGTTAAAGGCACTGTAATTATGTGTTGTTGGTTAATAGAGCAAAAAACGCGGAGCGCCCGCCCCCGACGTGACGGAGCGATCGAGCGCGCCGGCGGCGGCGACGCGCGGCTGCAGCGCGTGCAAGTCACCCCAGTGGCTACCCACCGGTACCACCTCCACTACCAGCCATAGCTCCACCGCCACTGGCACCTCTTCACGTAAGTATCTTTATTTTAATTTAGTTTAATTATAAGCAAAACAAAAAGTTTTGCGCCCCATTCTAAAGTTAATTAGGCTTCAAATTCGATATAGCGAAGCGCATGGTGGTAAAAGGCACGGTTACAGCGTCATCACGGCTTTGAATTGAGAAGCCACATCATGTTTTTTTAAAAGCTCGCATAACATACAATTTCAGCTCAATCGGTGATATTTACTTCAAAATTAAGTTGCAAGATTAGTACAGGCTATGATAACATAAATACCCAAATTTTAAAAGAAGTTTCTGATCAACTTTCCCAAGTACTAAGCCATATTATAAATCTGTGTATACTCAATGGGACTTTTCCCGAAAAGCTTAAAATAACAGTTATTAAACCTCTTTTTAAGAAAAATGATAAACTTGATATGACTTGCTATCGACCAATAGCTTTGATACCCGTTCTTTCAAAAGTTTTTGAAAAAGTGATATATGATGTTATTTATAACTATTTTGAACAAAATAGGCTTTTCGCGAAAGAGCAAATTGGGTTTCGTAGAAATAAATCCATTAACATGGCAATCTATAACTTTCTAAAACCTATCATGACTTGTGTCGATCTAAAAGTCCCAGCTTGTGCCTTATACATGGACTTAACCAAAGCATTCGATTTTGTAGACCACAATATATTATTAAGGAAATTGTATGCTTATGGTATCAGAGGAAACGTACATAGTCTTATTGAATCTTACTTAAAAAATCGAAAACAATCCACACAAATCAATAAAATATGTCCAGAGTTGAAGCAAGAAGTGGCTTACTCATCTGATTATAGAACGGTAAAATTTGGCGTGCCACAAGGAAGCGTACTCGGGCCACTGCTATTTATCATTTACATAAATGATCTTCCTAGAAACACTATTCACCCTACAATACTATTTGCAGATGACAGCACTATTTTTTTTACTGGTCTAGAACACTCGTGTTT
Source organism: Lomographa bimaculata (assembly GCA_948107665.1). Classification (NCBI taxonomy): domain Eukaryota; kingdom Metazoa; phylum Arthropoda; class Insecta; order Lepidoptera; family Geometridae; genus Lomographa; species Lomographa bimaculata. The sequence goes on along the minus strand of OX403587.1, from coordinate 10,750,066 downwards.
AGAAAAAGAAATTAATAGAACACTTCATGATATTATACAATGGTTGTCATTGAATAATTTAAAAATCAACTTGGACAAAACAAATTTTATGTTATTTAGAAATAGGGTAAGTCCGACAAATACTTATAACATTCAATATTTGGACCATAGAATTGATTATGTAGAAAATACAAAGTTTCTCGGTTTAAACATAGACTCAAATTTAAACTGGAAAGGACATGTAGAAGCTTTATGTATTAAATTAAGCCAATATTCATATGCGCTGTATATGCTATCGAAAACTGTCAGCCAGGCTACAGTAATTACGGCTTATCATGGCTATGTTGCATCATCTCTTAGATATGGCATTATGTTCTGGGGTAACAGTACAGGTAAAGATTCTGTTTTTAAGGCACAAAAAAAGTGCGTTAGGGCTATTTGTAAACTAGATCAAACCGAAAGTTGTAAACCACAATTTATAAATTTAAAGATTATGACTGTACCATGTTTATATATTATCGAGACCGTCAATTTTGTACGCAATAACATCGCATTATTTGTTAATTTTAATAGCAAACGACATAATTTAAAACTTAGATGTCCTGTTAACAGAACAGCGTTACTGAATAAAAGCATACTATGCATGGCCCCTAAAATCTATAACCACTTACCTAATGAAATACTTATTTCAAAATCTTTTAATATATTTAAGTCTAAAGTTAAAAACCTTTTACTTGATAGGGGCTTATTACAGTATAGAAGAATATTTAAAAGATAAACTGTAATTAAATAAATATCCTAATTACTTACATAATATGTATCCTAATTAGATAAGTTTTAAATTGTATTGCATGCCGAAAGGCCGGATACGGCGACCCATCGTTTTTTGTCATCACCTGTTTACACCTGTATTCGCAATCAATAAATGAATTTGAATTTGAATTTGAATTTGAAGATTCCACCCGAACAAACATCATTATTACCTACTGATTTAATGTTACATAAATACATTGTAAGTTAAATAAAAGCTTGTAATAATTTAAACGCAAGCAAAACTTAAAAATAAAAAATCCTTCTTCACCGCATTATCTTCGGAATCTTGATCAGATTAAATGTATTAAACACGCATTATTGACGATAGCTCAAAAGCTGCTGATCAGGTCTTGATCAAATTAAAATGGGACCAATGGGAAAGCAACAGCTGTCAAACAAAAAAAATATCAAAATCGGTTCACGACTTCACGTGGAAAAAAGAAATGAGGTAACACACATAAAAAAAAATACAGTCGAATTCCTCCTTGTTCGTGAAGCCGGTAGAAAAGTACGACGCGCTCGATAACGTAACGGAGCGAAGCGCATGGTGGTTAGAACGAGTAGATGTGGCGCGGTTATCTGTTTGCTTACTACCTTCTTCGATATTATGCTGAGTTGGGACCATTTTGTGTGAGTGCACATTAATTATTAGGGTAGTTTTAAGTCTTTTAGTTTCATATTTATTACTCGTACTAATTATTGATGTGACTTATACAAATAAATTAATATTCTATTCTATTTTATTTGTTTAACAGCTATACCGATCTATAAAAGTAGGTAAAGCAATGGTCACGTTATTATTCTCAATAAATTATTATCATTAAGACAAAGCGCTTCAACTCCTGGAGAAAATAAAGCTACCTCTCGCCTGCGGTGCACAATTCACCGCGAAGTTTACCCTTTGGGATTATCTCCATCAACAGATACAGCCCTACCTTTAATGACGATTCTTCACGTGAGCAACGTTTAATTACAATCGAGTCCGAAAAGGTTTACAGTAAATATGTTTTACACAAAAACAGAACGAGCCGGCTTAGTGCTCTGTTTGCCGCTCTTAGTTGTTTTAATTAGGTAAATAGTGATACATAAACGCAGGCGAAACCGCAGGGTACATCTAATACGGTATGTATAAGTTTAGTATGCACTTTATATACACCGGCTACATATTGATTGCTATGTTATATAGTCGTAACTCATAAAGCACTTGGTATACTAGGTACTTACACTCGCTTTTATTATACACTAGCCGTGCCCCGCGGCTTCGCCCGCTATTATCAAGTTAAAGAGTAGCCTTTGTGTTAATTCTAAGTATAACCTATGTACATTCCGAATTTCATCCAAATCCGTTCAGCCGTTAAAGCGTGAAGAGGGAACAAACATACCTACTTACACACTTACACACAAACTTTCGGATTTATAATATTAGTAGGACTAGTCGTGCTCCGCGGATTTGCTCGCGTTTATCTAGTTAAAAAGTAGCCTATGTGTTAATCCTAGGTATAAGCTATGTACATTCTACAATTCATCTAAAACCGTTTAGCCGTTACAGCGTGAAGGTGGAACAAACACACTTAGGTACATACAAACTTTCAGATTTATAATATAGAAGACTAGCCGTGCCCCGCGGCTTCGCCCGCTATTATCAAGTTAAAAAGTAGCCTATGTTTTAATCCTAGGTGTAAGCTATGTACATTCCAAATTTCATCCAAATTCGTTCAGCCGTTATTATTTTCATCCGTTAGCACGGCTGATATTTTATATAGAGAAGATAGTCATTCTCTCACGCCGTTACAGATATAAAACCCCCGGCAGAACTTTATTCTTTTATCCTCATTCATGTTGGAACCTGAAATGCTATGCGAATTTTCCGGTCATTGAAATATTTGCCAATAGCCCAAACAAAACCTCAGCCGCGTGCCTAATCTATACATTGGGCTCTGTGTTACCAATAGATCTAAATTGAAATCCAAGCCCGAATATCGATGCGAAACTCATTTTTACTAATTATAAACGAAATATTAAATTGCTTTTAAGTTTTCAATGAAACGCGACAAACGGTAACGTTTTGTAGATACGTGAATAAATACAATTTGGCGACATATATCAAATATTAAACTCCAACATGCGCTTTGATCTAGTAAGATCGCTTGACAGCTGGATTAATGCATCGTAACGAAGCATTGCTACAAAACTTATTGGTTTGTATATCTGAATATCGTTTTGAAATGCAATTCATACCTATGCAGATGGAATACAAGCATCTCAAGCTTATCTATTTATTTAAATGTATGCAAAACGCTGAAACTGCACTCTTCCATGCATAACTAAAATTACCAAATCTAAATTTATAATGAATTTGATAACGGCAAGAGTATTCGTATTCATTCGTTAAAAGATTCGTACATATCTTTACAAATCTAGTTAGGTCCTTTTTCGACCGACTTCAAAAAAAGAGGTTCTCAATTCGACTGTTTTTTTTATTTATTTTGTATAGTTAGCTATATCTCCGCCAATTATGAATTGATGTTGATGTTTTTTTTGTTTGGTAGAGTATACTTCAAAGATGGTGCAATATAAATAATATCGAAATTGGTCAAGTCAAAACCAAAATATAAGCGATGAATTCGGTTTTTCAAGCTTTACTTGCGTTTTAATTATTTTAAAAGAACTCTGGGTATCTACGGGCCAATTGCCTAAATCTAAACTAAAATTATATACATCTATTCAGCAATGACCCAAATTACCTACAAGTCATCGAGCTTACAGGTAGCTTAGGTAACTTAAGTGCTCAAGCCCACTACCAGTGGGTACCGTTCCCATCATGCTGGCGGCACTGCCTCTCTGAATCGCAATGCTAATACGTTGAGCGCAATAAGTACCAGCATTTTGATCACGCGTCGCCTCAACCAGGCACTCTGATATTTTTTTGAAAATAGAATGACACCGGTGGTGGTCATTCTATTTTCAAAACCAAAACTCTCAACACCAAACGGCTCAAATATGTAACCACTGCCTAACAAAACAATATCAATAATATTATAACACTTTACAAATCTTAATTTAACTAAAAATGTTTGTATGAGAGTTTGCTTGTTTAGGTAAATCTCTTAAGCTGAATAAGAACCACTTTTTTAATACTACGGAGCTGAATTTTAACAAGTTGATTTAGTACCGATGACAATGCATTTTTATGGTGAACATCATCTGTAGCTTCTTAGCTCCAGATAAAGAAAGTCTTAAACGGTCAACAGCACCGACACGAAGTTTATTATACACATTTAATTATGATAGCCGGGCATATTTATAACCATGACATGATAATAAATATGATTGACACAAGCATTATGTTTTTACGTGTATGTATACATAATTATGTTACTAAAATAGAAAATGTAACGACAAAAACTATAGGTAGGTACTATAACTGACATATATTTTTCAATAATGAATCACATTTTATTGTACTTTCATAGACAAACTTTATATATATATATTTTTAATTATTTCATGACCATGAATGTATAGTCCTTCAATCGAAATATTAAACAAAACTTACAAATTCTATATTTCATAATAGAAGTCCTAGTCACAAGTCACATTCAAAATCAAATAGTCAGTCATAGTCATGTCCTGCCCTAGTAAAGTGGTAGAAACTTTACTAGAGCTTTTATTGGAGTTTTGGAGCGAAGGCGAAAATCACGTTTTTCAACTTTGTATGATTTGCTTACACTTATGCACGTTTATTAAGTATTAACGGTTAATAATCAATTATTATTACATTCGAAAAATCATACAAAATCAACAAGGCCATTTTTTCACTTTCGCGGCAAAACTCATAATATTATACGCCTGAAAGGGCTGCCACTATTGTAACGCTAATGATAATCTATTTTGAGATCTTTTTATACAAAGTTATACAATAAATATTTTTGTATAGTTACTGAACTCAGAATTTGGTTTTAACTTGGGAATTCCACAAAGGTTATCGGCACTATAATGAAATCATTTTGTAAACGCATTTAGTTATGATAACCTTTTCATTCTAAGTGTCATCACGATTGCTACTGAACTCAAGGTTGGGTTTAGGAGTCAATTAAGAGTCGAAGGGCCTCCTCAACGGTTAGCACAGACACGAAATGTTGTATACTTCTACGTAGTTGTGTAAATATCAATATTTCTTATTTATCAATTTATCTCTGACAAAATCATACGGGTCGGCTGTTCAAGATCCCTCTAATTCCGAAAGTTTCCGAGCAGATAAAGAGCATAGGGTAACCCGGCATAATTCCCGGTTAATTCGGGAGGCAAGCCATCTTTAAATTATTGTCATCGTTTGAAAATGGTCGGCTTAAATTTTAATTTATTACGAATTATGAGCGAGCACGGTCTGCTACCTTCTAATATACTAATCTGGAACCTATGTTGATATTTTGTGGAAGTTTGACGGGCTTTGAATACTGTAACAATACTTTGGTATATTCGGCTTTTCTATAGAGATGTTCGTTTTTTCTCTTTGTAGTATCTAATTTCTGGCTTTATAAATCGAAGTAAACAATTTCTCGATAGATACCTAATGTATAAAAGTCACGGCAAAGGAACGGCTATTATTGTTGGCTCGCTCAGATACGCCTGCGGCTAGAAGCAAAATATAGCTAAATGCATGTACTCTCCTTTGTAAGAATAATAATATCATATTAAATTAAACTAAAAACTAAATTAAAACTTGCCAAAAATATCTACCTATAACTAGACATGAATATATACAAAACGTAATGTAATAGACCGCTACCAGTTGGCAAAGTACCCAAAATGCTAGCAGCATTGCCACGTTGAATGGCAATGCTCAATCTCTGTCCAAAATATTTGCCAGCATAATAATAATTGATATGTTTATAGCGCAATGCTTAATTGTTAGTGATCTCTTTGGACCATTGTACTTAGATACTGATGATCTGCCCACCATCTACCTACTTCCCAAATGTTTAACAAATGTTAATACGTCCATATAATTATTACGTAGACATCATAACATAATGGACCTTAAGGATATAATTTTATGCCATCTTTATCATAGTTTAAAGTTTTACCTAGGGTTCCAAGCCGACTTCTCTTGCACGTAGTACCTCTGGCGATCTACAAAAAAGATATCGGGTTTACGAGTCACCGAAGTTTTGTTCGTTGATTTTGTGTAAGTCATTAAACTGAATATTCCGAAAGAAGGGGTTTATGTCTAGCAGGTTATTAAAACTCATGCCGAGTCTTATTCACTTCAATATCAAGAGTAATAAGGTATGTGCTGACCTTACTAAGTGAGAAATGCTTAAGAAAAAATGATTTTAGTTACTACTCCATGCATACCTTCTTAACAATAGTAAAGCTTTAAGCATTACTTAGCTAACTTATGAAGGTTCCTTTATGGTGCCTTTGTATTTCCGATAACATTTTTTCAAATGTGAATAAAACGACTTCATTCCGATTTTTATCTTTATCATACCTTGATCCAACCTATGAACCCTCCAAAAAAATAAGCATGATATAATCATAAAAAACTTTATATATTATCTTATGAGAATCGTTACTATGCAAAAGATCGATTTCGACAATCATATCCAAATCGATCTTTTATATAACGTTTATACGATAATATATATAACTTTTTTTAAGGTTAGAGCAATAGGCATGGCCGCGGATTCAAACACAACTTCAAACAATATTTTTTCCTTTTAAGTTGACTATTTCATTTCTACCTGGCATGGCTAATGCTTTAGAAACGTAACATTAATAAACAATTTGTAACAAGAACCTCGTCCATTATTCAAGTCTAAAAGACAAATATAATCCTAAACTAGTAAAATCCTAAGTTATTTTTATTATATTTGTTTTTCAGGACCTTTACAAGATGACGTTTCTATTGTATCTTATGCTATGATGTAATAACGAATTAATTCCTAAAAAATAAATTGCTAAACATAAAGTAACTCAAGCTGGCCCACAAATTAAAATTGCTATAAATGACGGAAAAAAAAGTTATTGGAGGTATTTGTTTTGAAGACCGCCCGCTCTCCGCAACCTGAAGTTATTACTCGTCGCAATAGCTTTCAATAGTTGTAGCAATTGTGATCGATCATAAAACTCGACATAAGCGAGGCTGCACAGGAATAATCCTACTGGATCAATTCGTCTTAGAATGATGAGAAACGGCTAGATAGTCTTGGTATCTGCTTCGTGGACTAAATGGAAATGCAATATCAGGGATACCTTAACTTTGGCACAGTCGCGAATTACAGGAATATGTTTACCAGGAATATTTCTACCTGCTGGCTAGTATGTACTAATATATTATTGATTTATTTCGCCTAGGAAATATGCATTTTTATACTTTAAGTCGATTGTTTATTTACATTAATATACTATCGAAAATAAATTAATATATTATCGAAAATAAATGCATTAATATTATTATATTATCGAAAATAATTTTTTTTATCATATAATAAAATTACTTTTAATATCGAAATAAATAAATGAAAAAGCGAGCATGGCCATTTTGACGTTCTTTCCGTGACATCCGCAAACCTTTCAAGGAATACATGTCAAGGAAAGGGCGTTCAACGCCAGCTGAAATTTAACCAATCATTGACATCAAACATAAGTGAACTAACGTCACGAATTAGTTTAGCCAATATCATGCGTTTTCCTATTTTTAATTTCCTATTTATTTTTATCACTCTTCATATTACGAATCCGAATTAAAAAGCATTTTAAAAACATAGTACCTAATATTATTGGTTATTAAGATTAAAAAATACTTAACTTTTCAATCTCACGCATATTCTCTATTGTATTTACATACCTATTTTATGTATAATTTTTGTTTGTGTTAATATCTATAAATTATTTTGTATCCTGTTGTTTATGATGCATGATGCCCAGCCGAAAATCAGTGGGTTCGTTTTCACAAACTTCGGACAAACAACTTCAAGTCCGAACCTATACATCAATTGCATCATACACTGTTTTATTGCACTATTTATTCATGTATGGGTGTTTGTACATGTAGTGTAATTTTGTGTGTGATCAATTACTGATTAGCAATAGACGCCTAACCGTAATTTGGTAAAAAGAGTTGAGATTAGCATGCCCAAAATGAGTAAACAACGTTTAGGTTTCACAGTGTGGCACCGGCGCTGGTGCTGCGTGGCGATCCTGGTGCTGGTGGCGGGCACGGCGTGCGTGGCGGGCCCGCTGGCGCTGCGGGCGCCGCCCGGGGCTCCGCTGCACGAGCGCCTGCGCCTCGCCGAGCGCCTGCTGCACGACTCGCCACTCGTCGACGGACACAACGACCTGCCTTGGAACATTAGGAAGTTTCTACACAATAAAATTAAGGATTTTAGGTGAGTCACTTTTGAAAAGATGAAAATGTTTATTTTTGCAGCGGTTAGTAGTTAAATTTCGCTATAAATTTCTAAAGTATATTATATAAAACAACCGTCCTTGGAACATTAGGCAGTTCCTACATAATAGAATTAAGGATTTTAGGTGAGGCACTTTTGAAAAGATGAAAATGTGTATTGTATATAGAACTGTAGGTATATTATATAGAACACCAAGAGGTTAAAATCAATAAATGTATAAGTCTCGGCAGAATACATTCCTTTGAGATTATTACTTGTATTTTTTACCAAGAGCAGACCACACATGTAATCCATGACCGAGGGAGAACATTCTTGTATGTGAACGCTGACATCGTAATAAAAACAACACAGACATTTTCCTTATTAATTACTTCGGTAGGTACTTATGCTCTACAAAATCATTTTGTATTCAATATAAAGGATTAGTGGGTTCTTTTACCAGTAATGCAGATTCACGATTGCAAGTATATATAAAAACAATAAATACTCCTGTAGGTACCCGATTTATAAATATTGTATTCGTACGGAGTAGGTACTTCAACTCCATAACACAATTTCAAATTCAGTTTGAAATTCTTACTGATTACTTTTATTAAACATAAACATAGAAGCTTTCACACTCACAGTCCCACACAAGTTCGATGACTTGTTCGATGTTGAGGGTGCCGGAAACATTCACATCACATACACAATTACACTCAGAACTAGAAACAAAAATTTCCCATGGGGGAAACCCGTGTTTCCACAGGGAATCGAACCCGATACCTGCTACTTCGAAGACGAACGAAAACCCGACTAAGTTAACAGGCAGTTCATGTTATATATTGTTATTAAAACTAGAGATAGTATTTATTAAATCCATTTACACTCGTAGCAAAGTATTACAGATCAAGATGCCTTTAGCATTATTATGATTATAACTACCTACATTATGATAAAAATTAGAAGCAAAAAAGTGCTGTTAGTTTGCATTATTATAATGGTTACAATTGCTTTCTATCTGACTTTTCCACCGACTGAATTAGTACCCGTATTTCCATGCTTAATAAACATAGTGTCCGGTAACTATAAACCGAACTTTCCGTTTTGAAGTGCCTGTTGGCTTAGTTGGGTGAACGTTCGCTTTATAAGCTGGGGTATCGGGTTCGATTCCCGGTGGGAGCACTAGATTTCTACACTAGGAAAATGTATGTTTCTGGTTCTGATTGTGATTGTGTGTGTGATGTGAATTATTCCGGCATCCACGGCACAACTTAGTGTGGGGCTGTGAGTGTGAAGCGTTTATGTTTATCTTTAAGGCGTTTATGTTTTTATTTTCTTTACACTTAAATCAAATTCGTCTCACTTCAACTTTAGTCCAACTCTTGTTTAAATTACAATGCTATTTGTTTGTGGGTACATTTCCCCAAAGGGAACAAAGAACAGCTTACATAAACATTATGCTTAAGTCCTGACTACATTAGAACTAAAATCGTTCACAGCGTGTTGCCATCTCTCGACAATAACGATCCTTAGAAGGTCCCACTGGGCTACTTCAAATCAGAATCTCCACAAAAATCAAACCTATTGGCTTTGGAATTCCGTTTACGTAAAGTTCGTTGCTGTTTTTGTTGAGATTTCCTTTTAATCCTTATACTTATTGTACATACCGAAGAACAGAAACGTAGAGCAAAAGTACTTTCATTCTACTCCATGATGATTAATCTAGCACAATATTAGTATTCCCTTCAAGCTCCATATAGATAGGAAAAAGGTAAAAAGTAAGTAGTTAGTAGTCCATAAGGTATAAAGCTGTTTAGGAAGACATATTAATTCTAACTGTTTAGCAGCATGTTAGGTACACAAAATATAGATACTTCAGTACATTAGAGTTTCAGTAAAGTCAGATTGCAAGTCGGTCTAGATAGAATTCTCTTCACTAGGTCCTATTTGCTTTGTTTATTCAGGACTAGTCCGCATACCACCTGTAGATCTGAAGAGCTACGAGTTTTACTGGAAAAGGCCATTTAGCTAAGCTGTTTGTTAAGGTTATCCAAATAAATCGTAAACCACAAAAATATCGAATATAGTCCTGCTTGTTATAACTACAAATAACACAAGGAAGGAAAGAATGTAAGTCACGGAATAGGCCTATGCCGGAAGGTATAAAGCTGTTTAAGAAGACACATTCATTCTAACTGTATAGCAGCATGTTAGGTTGTAAATAAATCAATAAAATAGCCTTGTTTTTCACTATGGACTAAACTGTTTTATTATTACTGTTGCAATCAGATTTACTTATCGGATTCTATCAAATTATTATTGTAGAATCAGAATCTACATTGTTGTAGAAGGTACATAATGAAAATTCATGATGTACCATAATAGATGTGTTTGTATAACGTTTGCGAAATAAATATGCTTTCGGTCTGGTAGAATATAATAGCTTTTATATACTTTTTACTGTACTTATTTACTCTAAATATAATTAAAAATTTCTACATCGGTTTACGTGGGACGAAGATATGAGGTAATAAATATAATAAATAAAAATACAGTCGTCTTGAGTACCTCCTCCTTTTTTGTGAAGTCGGTAGAAAAACCGACTTCACCGCTTATATTTTGGTTTTGGCTTGATCGATTTCGATTAAATTTGTATGGGACCACCTCTGAAGTATAATCTACCAGATAAAAAAAACGATTAATAAAAATTGTTGAAAATTGAAATTCCTCTTTCAATTCAACAATTAGTTACACTTATACCTACTAAAATCACAGGTAGTTTCTAGCAAAAAAAAATGCAAAGCAACTGTGGAAAGGCTGTGCTTTCAATAACCAGGTGTGTTTAGCAAGATTAACAACAAAGGAAATATTTGGTAGCCGGAGCGTACCACAAAGAAATTATGCTTTCCTACTTGCGGTTAACGTTGAATGGTTGACGGACGTTTTGGCCCGGAGCCAGCTCGTTTCCGACGCGTGTGCGACGAGATTCGATTCGGTTATGAGTATTTGCTACGGGTACATATTTTTCTGATGTTCGTTTATATTGAGTACAAATGACAGATGCATTCTAAAGGGGCAAATAATAGAAAAGAGCATGACAAGGGTGCAAACTGCACAAGCGCTTTCTGGCGACTACAAAATATAGATACCTAGGTTAAGATATTTTTTGTATTTAAATGAAAAAAGAAATGAAAAAATGCGCCGCCGCTCCTTGCCAGGTTCTTCTCGAGATGGCTATAATTTTGCGCATCTGGCAGTAGAGTCATTAACTTTCATGAGTCTCTTTTGGGCCCATGTGAATAAAAGATTGTGAATATAAATTTGTGCACGGATGGATTTAAATTGCGCTTTTTACTCTGTTAAGATTTATTTAATGAAAAGTTTGTTTGCTTTAGCTTTGACGAAGACTTGCGGACTATATCGCCGTGGGCTACGAGTTCATGGAGCCACACCGACTTGCCGAGATTAAAACAAGGCAGAGTCTCTGCGCAGGTACCTTTCCCTTTATTTATTAGCTGCTGCAATATTATCGCTGTTTACGAGCAATGTTTAGCTATTGTAATTCAAAAATAACACACAAGTCTGATGCTCCCTAGATGATTAATGTTTAAATAACGCTCAGCGGTACGAAATTATCTCTGAGATATACACGGCACAATGAACCGAATCCGATTGATAGCGAGCTGGATTGTTTCAACTTCGTCGCACAATTCGCTGGCACATTTGTGATGAGTTTTAGAATTAAACCGGCAGCCACAAGCCCAACTAATCCACATTATCTTTTAGTAAATGGAAATAATGGTTTAATCAACCGATATTCTATTGTTGTGTTTTACTTCCATAAAGCTACTATCTGTGTAAACACACAATAATACATCTATTGTCTACCTTTTTATTGACCAATTATCGTTAATTTTTTATAAATATATTTTGGTATTTGTAAGCGATATCCATATTTTTATTTACTTTAGTAAGGCGATGTAGTCATTTCCCTTAATACCACAATAGGTATGTTATAAATAAACATGAACGATTTCACACTCACAGCCCCACACTAAGTTCGATGACTTGTGTTGTGGGTGCCGGAAACATTCACATCACACACACTAAATCACAACAAGAACCAGAAACACACATTTTCCTTAAAACTTACACACTTTTAAGCCATTATTTGCCTGACTAGTGTATTTACCTGACATTATAAGACCAACCCCTTCATATCACGTGGGTGTTGTAAAAAAGCTATTGGAAATCCTAAAGACGAGGGTATCAGTAGCAAAGTCAAGTGTGAAGACATACCTGATCGGTCCTTACCAATAACACTTGGGGTTTTTGGTAGTAGAGCATTTTATAATGTTTGTCTAGCTAGCAACACTCTACAACTCGGTTACTAGCAATTCTTAAGAACCAGGTTCCATTATAGATCTAGATCATCTAGCGTGCTTATCACTCTCGCTCGTCCACATCATCACTTACATACAGGTGTGATACTATTCAGACGTTAGCATATTAATTTTACAAAAGCGATTCACCTCTGTGTAAAATATGCATAATATTCATTAATTTTAGTCACATTTAAAAATTACCGTAAAAGTGTAATGTAAATAAAAATAATAATTGTAGGTGTATTTTTTATAAATTCCATTTGCCTATCTGTAGCCCTGGGAATGGGCATTCTTTTTTTATAAATGAACGTTGTTAATAAGTTTACAATGAATGCGGGAAAGGACACGTCCGAGAAATAAAAAGGTGTTCAAGGTAAGTCCACATCATCAATTAGATGGCAAATCCCTAAACAAGAGATAAGCATGTGCTGTGCAATCGTCATTAACAATTTGGGCCGTAAATGTCAACAGCGATGAATATTATAAGCGGTACAGATTATACGCAATAATTAGAACGTGTGAACTTGAGAGGTATTTGGTGAATATTGAATAAGTTGCGTCAACGTCACGTAGGCTGCTAAAGGCGGATCTACGAGAAAAACGAAGCGCGAAATTTAAACCTCTGAACTGAGTGAAAGTAAATAATAAATATCTCTCTTTTTACTCGTCAGATAGAAATTTTTCTATCTTACTTAGATTACTTTTTAGGACTTTGATGGAAGCAAAATATAAGTAAGGGTATAAAGAAGAAGGATGTTTTGCATCTAATCCTTTGAAATTATTTATTTTTATATTATACTAGCTGCGCCCCGCGGTTTCACCCGCGTTGATAATGATGAAAAGTGATGATGATGATGATGATGAAAAATAGATGTTGGCCGATTCTCATAGATACCGGATAAGCACAAAAAATTTCATCAAAATCGGTCAAGCCGTTTCGGAGGAGTATAGCAACGAAAACTGTGACACGAGAATTTTATATATTAGACTAGCTGCGCCCCGCGGTTTCACCCGCGTTGATAATGATGAAAAGTGATGATGATGATGAAAAATAGATGTTGGCCGATTCTCATAGATACCGGATAAGCACAAAAAATTTCATCAAAATCGGTCAAGCCGTTTCGGAAGAGTATAGCAACGAAAACTGTGACACGAGAATTTTATATATTAGATTAAGATTTAGTAGTTATATTGTTGTATCTATGTTAAGTATATTAAGTTATTCAGATATGGCTCAAGAATGACGCAATCTAAAAGACTCGTGCGCTTTTACCAATATGCGTCATTAAGAGTTAAAAATGATTTAGTATAGTTAGAAATAAATTATTTACCATGCATTTTATTTGTAATCATGGTGTAGTTTGTAATAATAGTGGTAACAGTTTAGAAAGACCAACAAATTCTAACATTAATTTAATAACCGACTTCAATCTTTCGTTTCGTTCCGGGAGCCGCTTTAATAGTAATAGTTTTCACTTCACCGCACCGTTCGATTGTGTCACATTTCGCGTATTACTACGTCGCGAGCTAGTAACGCGCGACTCATGCGTGATTATTATTAATTTATCATTTTTGATGCGCTTTGTAACTAAGGTACAAGTAAATCGACCATTCAATTAGATGAAAATGACTTATTGCAATTTTCTAAGTACCTATACCAATCAATAAACCTTATCCCATGTGATCACATATAAATATTGATTTAAATGTGATCACATAGAAAACACCAGCTTTCAAACAAATAAAAAATCGGTTCAAATAAAAAGAAGGAATTTATTGTATTCAGTTATGTCTAAATGTTTGGTCAGCGTACGCCGATTAAGGGGCCAATTGATAAATTTTTCTCCGACTTGTCTTACGAATATTGTCATTTCGAACTGAAAACATAGCCTATGACACTCAGGGGTAGGGTAGCTATCTATCAGTGAAATAATTTTCAGATCAGTGGTTTCAGTATTAGTAAAGATAAGAAACAAGTATAGATAAGAAAAGTTATCAAGATCTTCAATCCTATTTTCTGTTTATTTTCTGTTTAATTTAGTTGATAATCTTTCGTTTTTTGTTTAAAAAAAGAAAGTCTGAAAATGTGATGACGTTACATAGTTGTATAAAAAATTGTACTTAAAACTATAACATCAAGTACCTTCGCGAACCTCTGTCTCCAACACAAGGTCTCGTTAAAACCTGTATTGTGTAATTTTTTTCAGGGAGTTATGTTCAGGGAACCGCCTTAACAATAACGGGTTTAACTTCAGCCCACGTTTGTACTGTTCCATATTCCGCGTATGCCGCGAGCCGGCAACGCGCGACTCGTGCGTGATATTTAATCATGTTTGATGTCACAGTTTTGGGCCGCGTACGTGCCGTGCGACTCGCAACATCGGGATGCTGTGCAACTGACGTTCGAGCAAATAGACCTCATACAGCGGCTCACTGAGAAGTACCACCCGCAGCTCACGCTATGCACGTCCGCAGAAGGTAACTGATTAACATATGGAAACGTGCTCGTGTGACAACATCGCGTATAGGTAGAGTCAGCAACATAAGTAACATAACATTGCTAGTTTTTCTCCAAGCAATTAATATTTTAGTCTTATTAGAGTTAAGTTTACTACCTACAGAGAAAATTACTTCCATCTAAAACAAGAGCTGTTTTAGAAGTATCTCGTATTGTCAAACACACATTTACACTTTAAAAAAATTCAAAATTCAAAAATCATTTTTTCACACTCGAAGACTTGTGTCTTGGCTGCAGGAAACATTTTCATCACATACATAATCGCTCCCAGAAACACAAATTTCCATTGGGGAGAAGACTTTTGTTCCCTCCGGAGTAGTTAGTACTTCCTAGTTGTATATATTGTTTATATAGCTAAATTTGGCTAAAATCTTATTAAAGTTTTAATATCTGCAGAGAAAATTACTTCCATCCAAAACACAGACCGTGACTGAGTGACAAACAGATACTTGCGATTAAGTGCGCGGAGTTATGAAGTGTTTACATATTACAAATAATGCAAATGACTTATGTGATTTAGAATCGAAAAACGTGTAAAGCCTCGCAAACACGCACTTGCTCTCTCGTCTTAAGAAACCTTAAGAATTGAGATGATTTTTGTATTTGTAATATTCGCGTAGCTCCTACGATATGTCACGCCTTTATTTTCCTAATGATAAAATACGTATAGTAAAAAACAACCACAAGCTGAACGGACGACATAATGAACGTCGCAGGAAGACGCTGGATGCAAGCGTTAACAAGCGTTCTTTTTGGAGATGTTTGAGGGAGGCCTATA
The DNA here is from genome assembly GCA_948107665.1 of Lomographa bimaculata. NCBI lineage: Eukaryota > Metazoa > Arthropoda > Insecta > Lepidoptera > Geometridae > Lomographa > Lomographa bimaculata. The sequence continues at coordinate 10,734,196 of OX403587.1, read as the reverse complement.
TCCAGTAGTGGACTTCTTGCAGCTGAGATGACGATGATAATGAAAAAAAAAACAGAATAATCAGCTTCTAATGAGTAGACCACTGAAAATCGTCTACATAATAAAAGAGACCTTCTTATATAATCAAGTCTGGCAAGCGCGAACTTCAGTATTACTCGATTGTTAACATGTTTGCTGTAGCACTCCTGATCTTTGAAATAAGGTTCAGTTTCATTCAACTCTGCTGTTCATGTACAACAAACGCAAACAATTCCACCAAATACTGAACAATATCACGATGTTATGTTTATTTAACAACACGGTGATTCAATAACTTGCTGAAAGCGTGTATGTTGTACACTTGAACACACGCTTTGGTTTGATTTAGATTGTATGCAAAGTATACACGATGTATTTGTATTAAAAAAACATTCACACTCGCAGCCCCACGCTAAATTCGATGACTTGTATCGTGGATGCTGGTGACATTTACATCACACATACAATCACACCCAGAAACACAAGTGTGTGTGGGAAAGAAAATAATGCTCGCCTAAATTAATTGCATTCAGATCACAGAAGTGCGTGTTTTTTAATGTTTATGGCACCACTACACAAAACAAAAAAAACAAGAACTAACGCATTCACATTCACAGCCCCACACTAAGTTCAAAGACTTGTATCGTGGGTGCCGGAAACATTCAGTCATCGAATAATATAAAAATACTGAGTGTGGGGCTGTGAGTGTGAAAGTGTTTGTTTTTATGTTTATTAGGAAGTTTCTGTAAATGATCAGCGAGCACTTTGAAGTGATAAGCAAAATTTTAGAATTTTCATGAAATAGATTAGTATGGTGTTTATAGATTCAAGGAGTTAAATTAATTTTGAATTGCTTGCTGGGGTAGTTGCGCGTCTGTTGGTTTGATAAAGGGGCATAAGGTTCGTTGTTCCATTCCAGGTGGTATCACTTATCTTGGCCGATATTTTTTGTAAATAGAATGAGTAATGGAGTTTCTAACTGTGCCCACATCCCGGCGCAGTCGCTTTGGACGACTACGTGTACCACATTTGTAACCTCATACATTGTTTGCACCAAAATAATTAAATACAAAACCACCATACTTGTGGGTCGTTCGTGTGTATATAGACATTATTCTTGTTATACATACATATACCTACTTACTTATATAACATTGCTGGAATTCCTACACGATATCAATTAAAGCCACGACATGTTGACCCTCCAACAGTATGTGTTTAGTTACATGTAGGTACAGTCAGCCTGAATGACTTTTCGTCCTCGAACCCTGTTGCGTGGTAATTGGGATTGAGTGTAACAAAGTGGTCCCCCTTTTGTACTCATTCTTAATAGAACTCTCTGTCTACACTTTATGCTACCCTAGTAGCGGGGAAGTTTATAGGTTCATAATAGAACTTACTTTAGGGAAGTTCAACTACCAACTTACCAAATTGTGAACTCGAGTAACATATTTGAATTACCTATAAAACTATTGCCATTATTTTTATCATTGACTAGCGATCCGCCCTGGTTTCGCGCTGGTGAAATTTCCGGTGGATTCAATTTTTTTTAAATGCAAACATTGTCCTGACAATTACGAACACAACAAAAATGAATCGGCCAAATCGGTCGAGCCGTTCTCGAGTTTTTGTGAGACTAACAACGTCAAGAGTGTCTGGAAGATATCGCTCTTAGCGATAAGACCGCTGTACCTATATTTATAAGTTTCTCTGTAAGCTGTAAGCTGTTTTTTATTGTCTATTTCATGTTTTTGTTGTTTGTTTATCTTGTCCTTAGTGCCAAATAAATGTATTTCATTTCATTTTTGTATTTATCTTTTGGTTTCAATAAAGAGTTATTGTATTGTATTGTCAATTCTTTTTTCAAACAAATACCTAGATAACGTATAGCCAATAGGGATTATGTTTATTTATGTATGCTATTAATCGATTGTTTACGTTAAGGTATCGCCGAAAATAAAATTCCATTCATATAAACATTACTTTTCATATTAAAATATCTTTTTGTAAAGTTAGCAAGTTCGAGCAATTTTAAACGATCCAATCTCCAATTAGCTATAGAGCATTGTGGACCAGCCATTGACGTCAAAATTCTAGATACAAACGTCACTCATTTTGAATCTTCCATTCATAAGATATTATCAGTTAAAATTCCTAATTTAAAAACATTATATAAAACATAATAATGGTAATCTAATATAGTAAGATGATACTTAGACTATATTTAAATTTCATGGATGTTTAATTGTTTTTGTTTCTGACCATTGCTAGGCGAACTGAAGTACTAAATTTAGAAAGGTAAAAGCTCGGCGGTTAGAGTCTTATGAGATCTTATGACAGCGGGTTCAAATCCAGCTCCAGTATTATTCCTTTCTAAATTTAATACTTTTGATTATTACCTATAATACTAATAACCGGATTTAAATCGCGGACGATTGGTCGGAGCGCGCAGAACGTGTTAAGCTAGTAGATAATAATCGAGTAATAAAATCACAGCACAATAAACTCAATTTAGGTATATTTTGAACAATTGGATGAACCAAACAATTTGACAAATTGTCCATGTTTCTAATTACATAAAATCATACATCATACATCTATAGTTTGGATGTAGTTTATTTAACTACTGATAGCGAAACAGTTTTAATAGAGTTCATTTTCAAACACTTAACCGACACCCATGTTATGTTGTTAACATTTAAGCTGAAGCGTTGAAATACCGCCCTTTTTTAGCCATATCAATCTCACTTAAATCTTGTTCACTTTTTATCTAGGTATTCCCAACTCCCGCGGTGGTAACATAAAGTTAGGTTCACGTAACTCGTGAGATAACTACAAAACATAGGTACCCGTGTATTTTTCATGCAAATTGGTTGTGTAGTCTGTGTTACGATCTCTCGCATATATTTTAATATAAAGGCAAACTCAGCACAACGAAAAAATCGAGTTGTTAAGATTATACAAAGAAAATTCACAAACAGGCTACGTCAAAACTGTCTAGGAAATATTCAACAAAGCAATTTACACTTTTAATATTAAATACTGTTAGGGAAAATTATAAATTATTATCGAAACCAAGAAAAGCAGTATTTTTTTATTTCGTTGGAGACTTGGAAATAATAAACCATTACCACAATAAATTCTTACATAAGCACAACAGACATTTTTCACGGAAAATCTGCTAAAGAGTGGATGCAAAACATCCGAGCCATTTGCATTAAAAACTCATTGTTTTAACGTGGCTATTTATAAAAGCTAATTAATTAATTTCAAATGTACGAATTTCTTTTTTCCTGGATTGTTTTTGTTATTTAAATGAAGTTAATTATAATAACCGATTTATCCTAATTGCTTAGAACAAAATAAATATATATATAAAAAAATCTACAATGCTAGGTAGTTGACCGAGTGAAGTGAGGCCCCTAAGTTGACTTAATTAACTCCGTCCGTCCGCCACCACGTGGGGAATCGTTTAGGAACTCTGTAAGTTGTAGAATGTAGAGTACGAAACCGAAAAAAAAATATGTAAAAGAATGCCATTTGGTAGGCTACCAAAGTCAATATTCTTAGACCTATTTTGTCCCGGGGCTTATCAACCAACAACATAAATATATAAATACATATTTAATGCATGAAACTTACGTATAATATCCGTTTCCTGCGCGTTCCCTTCCTAAGCGGTATAGGGTTCGATTCCCGGTAAAAACACAAGTTTTCTCCCTAAGAAAAAATTGTGATTCTGATTGTGGGTGATTTGTGCGTTTGATGTGAATGTACTAACATTCACATCAAGTTAAGCCGTAAGTGTGAAAACGTTTATGTATGTTATGTGTGTTAGTAACTAATTTTTAACTTTAACAGTTTTTTCTATTATATTACTTGTAGGCGCGAGACCTCAGTTTGGGGTGGACGGCTAGTTTTAAAAGCAAACGAAACGTAGGAAAGTCCATTCTGTCGAGAACAACAGAAACTTTAGTTATTTTTTCTTTGTACTCGTATGTACATATTAAATAAGTGTGGCGCAGATTGTGCTCAGCGGTGTTATGTTAATTTTATAATAAACTTAAATGTTTCATTAATATGCACTGTGATGAGTCCTTCCACAAAGAGTTCCGACAGTCACATGGATAGAATATATAGTATAGAATAGTATAACATTAGTTAACTTATTTATCACGCTTCTTGTTAGAAAGGGAGGGAACATGAGCCCGTCACACCTACTCATATCTACGTGATATAAGGTAGGTAAGTGAAGATCGTGCCTTTGATGAGCTTTTCTTTCGAAACCGACATTGATAGATGCCTTACTGGTAGCATTATTGGATAATAGCGTGCGATCAATACATATTTTAATATCAGCAGATATACGATAGATACGTATATACAGATTGTGTAAAGCGAGCGTTTATGCAAATATGGATGCTTGAACTGATAATAAATAAATGTGAACGGGTTTTCTCTTGGAGGTTTCCGAAATGTTTATAGCAGTAAATTAATTGAGTTCAATTTAATATGCAGTTTTAACAAGTAAATAAATATCTCACTTAGTATTAGGGTTGTTGTGTATTTGATGTAAATGTTTCCAGCACTCACGACACAAGTCATCAAAATAAGTGTGGGGCTGTGAGTATGTATCACCATCTCAACCTAAAGTCATAGTGAAATAACTATTTAGCAAAAACTATAAGTACTATGTACATATTCACTTGTCAATGTCGATGACCCAGCTGGGCTAGCCGGCGACCCTCTACGCCGTAGGTGCTTGGGTTCGATTTCCGGCTGAAGCACAATATTTCATTCCAAGGGACATTTGTCCTTCTGGTTCTGGGAGTGGTGTGTGTGTGATGTGAATGTTAGCGGAACCCACGACAAAGTCATCGAAATTAGTGTGGAGCTGTAAATGTGCGCATTTCTCTTTATAAGTAAATTAGGATTTGCCTATAAGTCGGTATTTGAAAAGCAATTAGCTTATTACGCAATAATAATATCATAGACAATCGATTGGATAAATTCAATACAATTAGAACTGATTGCTGACGTAGTTGCGCGTCCTTTGGTTGGAGCAGCGGGGTATCAAGTTCGATTCCCGGTGGAAGCAAAAGTTTTCTTTACAAGGAAAATGTGTGTTTCTGGTTCTGGTTGTGATTGTGTGTGTGATGTGAATGTTTCCAGCACGATACAAGTCTTCAAGAAACTGTGGGCTTGTAAGAGTGAATGAAAATAGATACTTTACGTTTGTTCTTAATACTTCAAGGTCTTCATTTAGTTGTAGTATTTTCCTTATTTGTTCTTTCTTATTTAATTTAAGATCTAATGTAAGTTCATTTTTTTACACTAAAAACCGACTTCGTTTGCAACAATTCCGAACCCTATTACTTACTTATTATGATGAGCTTTCATGGGACCAATGACTCACCGACAAATCCATATATAACGTGCGCTGAAGATATGTGGTACACACGAAAAAGTCTCCAAAAGAAAATATGCAGTTCTGTTAACTTTTATAACATATTTTTCTAGTTATTATTTTAAAACCAAATTATTGAACCGAGTTTAGGGAAAGTAATCGTTAGAAACAAAATAGATTTTCAAAACCGCTTTACTTATAATGATGAAGGTCTGAGGTAAACAAAAAAGAATAAGTAACGAATTGAGAACCTCAAATTTTTTTAAGTCGGTTAACAGGGCACAGAGACTAGGTCTGGTGAATTAAAAATCAAAGCATCAATATAAAGGTTATTTTCTTCATAGATATACTATCAGCCCACGCAAACCACCGGCTCTGCTCGCTGGTAGGAGTGGAAGGTGGGCACGCTATAGGAGGCTCTCTGGGCGTGCTCCGGACCCTGTACCAAGTGGGTGTGCGCTACTTGACCCTCACATCCACCTGTGATACTCCATGGGCTGAGTGCGCTGCCGCTGATCGGATGGAGCCAACGACGATTCGAGGAGGTCTCACACCATTTGGGAAGGTACTGTAGCCTTTTTTTAAATATTTGGCTTCGCATACTATGGGCTTTTAGCCAGGGTCTAGTAATAAAATATTTTTAATTACTTAGTTTCAAGTTCAAATCTAATCCTAGTCATAGTCGAAGTTAATTAAAAGAATCATGGTCCAGTCATAGCCCAGTCATCCTCTTGTAAAGTGGTAGACGCTGTACTAGAACTTCTTTTGGAGTTTTGGAGCGAAAACGAAATTCACGTTTTTCTAATTTGTGTGATTTACCTACACTCATGTACATAAGAGACTAACGCTAACACTAAAGAGTGATTGTTTTGTATTTATGTATATGATTCGCAGCAATAAAGGTATGCTGGGTAATCCATTATATGTATAAAGATTTCCTCATTTATTTCCTCAAAACCCCCCAAGAGATATTTGTAAAGGTTAAAATCTAAAAATGCAAATGAAAAGGAAACAAGACCTTCAAAGTTCCCTAAGCAAGAAGGGTTGTAAGTAACGCGTTGCGGAGAAATGTACCTAATCTATTTAAACATCTAACTCGTTTAGATTCATCGCCATAGCTTTTACGTAGACAATTCTGTACAAAGTAGCGTCCCGAGCGAATTGTAAGTATTTCATCAAGGCTTATGTCCAGAGCTCGCCGAGCCTACAAGGAAACATAGAAAAGTAAATAGGATATGTACTTAATCCTTTAATTCATCTCGAGCGTAGCCCTTTCTTTGTCCACTACGTAGATTATCCTGTTATACCATAACCATGCAATTTTTTTCTTTATGCGAAGATATTACGATATTAATAACCTCGTATTTTCTGTGGCTCACAAGAATAGAAAATCAGTAAATCATCGTTAGCCATGATATCCTAACATTGAGCATTATAATAGGTAAGTCATACATTTACAAAATAAAAACCACTTGCAAGTTAAATTTATAGTTAAAATTCTTCCGTCTGGAATGGTTGTCTGGAAGAGATTGCTGTTAGCGATAAGACTGCCGATTGTATACTTTATTTTAGTTAATGTTATCTATTTTTATGTTTTTTTTTAAGATGGCTCATTAAAGAGCTCCATCTATCTTATAGATTATACCAGTACAAGATAAATACCTAGTTATAAATTGAATGTTAGACAATTGTATGACAAATTAAATATCATGTTATTGAATTATATTAAACGGTCATTATAGAATTAAAATGTCAAATGTGCCAGCCTTAAATCCCATATTAGACTTCTTATTTAGTCTATGCATATCATCTGCAAGATATTATCAAAAATGAAGTAAAGTAAGAATTATAGTAGGCTTTCCGTTTGATACAAAAATGTAGACTTGTACAATTTCATGCTCATAAATACGTCAGTGGTGTAGAATGCATTCGATTAAAAAAAATATATACTTAGGTACTGGCTAAACATAGAAAGTCGCGTGTTCAAGTAATATTGAGACGTGTAAGTAGTCAAAACGAAACCCTTGTAGATTGAGACGTCGCCGTTGGACGCGAGTAGAGTGAGTATGCTATAATCATAAACATCCTGGCGCAGTGCAATATTTCGCTTTGTATGAACTCCGGCTGCTCTCTAGTGCATTTCTTTGTTTACCTCCAGCGATACTTTTCGAAATATTTTCTTTTGTTAAAAGCACTCACTGCGTGTAACGCAGGCTCACGTAAGCGCCATCATTACATACTTGTGGAGATGTAGGAAAAAACTACCGCTATACCATTGTTTGGTAAATAGGTACATTTATCTCCAAGAATTACGAGCAGCCCAGGCTACGATATATGTTAGTCACCTTGGTGATTTGTGATTCTCCTTCGGCGGTCGGTAATCCGATACGTTAATTTTCATAGATTGACGCTGATTTGAACTTTGAAACTTACGTTCTAATAACAATAATTTATCGTATTCAAAATTTGTCGGCCGCAGCCGTGAATCCTCAATCCTTAGGGTTCCGCAAAGTTGGCAATTAATTAAACAAACTCGAGCTACCTAAAGCCGCCGGAACAATAGAGCTCTTTATAATAAATATTCAAACAGGAGACAAGAACTGTGTTTGCAGTTCATTTCAATGGTTTATTCTTTGGAGTTTTTACGAGAAGACGGTTCAACGAGTCCCATTCAGGGAATTTGCTCTGTTGAGAAAATTTCGGAAGTTTTTGCTGCATAATGTCCTAGTAGTATAGTACCTATATAGTTCAATACAAATAGCACAATGCCCGTGCAGTTAAGAATAACGTGCACAATACAATCGACAGTTATACTTATACAAACAATGATTATTATTGAAGTGTATAGTTAGGTACTTCGTTTACATTTTATTATACATACAGTTATTTCAAAATGTATATTCGTAATCCGTCGATATTTTTCTAAATGTAATAATAAATGCAAAGTCGTTTTGATGGAATGCAATAATCCATCCAGCCAATCCACTCTGCATCAATCTACAAAAACAAACGACGTACAACGTCTACAGACATACACTTAGTATATTATTTATGTCTACGTTCCACCGGTGCGAGGGACTCGAGTTCAGTGAAAAAGTTACTCATTGGTCAGTCTAACTTAATTAACTGTTCGTGCGCAGTTAGACTTATGTACCTACATCCGGAGCAGGTAACTTTCAATTGACAATAAATATTACGCTTTCAATTAGCTCTCGAAACTTCAAGCACCAATTGGGATTTTACGTAACCGGAACACATACCTACTTGGAACGTTCAATAAAATGGAATAGGTATGTTTAAATTATGTACCGGTAACCATTGTCCTGCAAATGATAAATACACATGTCATTGTAGTACATTAATTTGGATAACAATATGTAAATAAATACATCGACCCATTGTAGCGACGTTACAACAAGATAAATCGCGTCAATTATTTTATTCAAATGCCGAGTCATTTACACTTGGCAGGCAAGAATTTTTGAGTAACGTGATAAATATGACGCGTACAAAAACGTGGGGCGTTTTAATGAACAAGTCTAGACAGAGCGTCAGGGGTATTGTTAAAAATCATACTTTCGGCGGACTTTTGGGTAAATTACCAAGTAGACACGAGTGTAAAGTGGTTACCTGTGTAAATGAGTTATACCCCGGAGGCCGGTCGCTGGGGATCCACCGCAAACGCTCGTCCGCTGCACTAAATAAACATCAAATTCAGTTCATTTTACAGAGATTTGTTGGTCGGTTTAATTTTTAAACAGTAATACGACAAGTTGTTTGCGCGATCGTAGCATTTTGTAACCACTGAGTACTTAATATACAGGTACCTGTATATGTACAGGTAAATAAATATTATGTAAAATGAATTTCTCTTGACTAGGTATCTGTTCTAACACCCTGACTCATCTAGTAGCTATGGAAGCCCAAACCCTACATTTTGTTGTTTGATTTGTAAAGTTAATCTCTTTTAAAATCGTGTTAAAGTATAATATAGTAATAATGTATATGTAAGTGAGTATTCACGTCAGCAGAAGCAAATGGACACATTCACGTTCAATAAAAAGATAACATCTAGCATAATTTAATTTCCTTATTTGATATAAACACATGCGGATAATATTATACTATTTAATTAATTCAAACTGCCCGTTGGCGTATGAGGATACGCGTCTGCCTAATAAGGTGCGGGTATCAAACTCGATTCCCGGTGTTTCTATTTCTGCAAGTGATTTGAATGTTTCCAGAACATAAGTCTTTGAACTTAGCAATAAGTACTTAGCAGAGCAGTGAGTGTGAAAGCGTTAATGTTTACAAAAAATGTTTTACAGGGAAAGTTCCTGAAATGACATTCACATTTCTCCGCAGGTGGTAGTGAAAGAGATGAATCGACTGGGCATGCTGGTAGACCTTTCCCACGTATCAGAGCGCACGATGCGCGATGCGCTCGCCGTTTCCCGTGCGCCAGTTCTCTTCTCCCATTCGTCAGCTCGTGCCCTTTGCAACGTCACTCGCAACGTGCCAGACTCCGTGCTACGTCTCCTGGCAACGAACAAGGGACTCATCATGGTCAACTTCTATACGTCCTTCTTGACGTGTAAAGAGACCGCGACAGTTCAGGATGCTATAGGTAAATTATACTGACTTCACGCACTTTGTGCCGGACTCCGTTCTACGTACTTCTTGACGTGTAAAGTGAGCGCGACGGATATAAAAGTAAAGGTAAATTGGCCCCATTGACCGACACAGTTGCCACAGTGGTTAAGTCTCTCCCCATTGCGCCGTGGGTCCTGGATTCGATTCCCGGCAGAAGCATAATTTTCCATCCCATTAAAGACATTAAAAATTGTGCTTCAAGGGACTTTGTATTTGTGACGTAAATGTTTCCGGCTTAGTGTGTAAACTCCTGACTAAGCTAATAAGACCACCAATTATAACTCGCATAGAGTCATTCTTCTCAAAATGGCTGTAATTTTGTGAATCTGGCAGTAGAGTCATGAACTTTCATGAATGCCTCTTTGAAGCCCATGATTTTCATTTTATTTGATTTGATTCATGTCTCTGTGTTTGACGAGTGAACAGACGTACAGTGACGGTTCAGGCAGGGTGATATACTTATTTGTGTACTCGCTAGTACTTTCAGAAACTAACAAAAACGTGTCTACCGAATTTTATTTTATCCTCAGATTGGGCTTTATATTTAAGCTTTTTAAAAACACGAATAAACAATAAATTCCATGCATACATTCAGTTCGTCTCATTTCTTTTTTCAACGGAACAAAGTAAGCTTAATCCTGCTACGAAGCGCTACAGCTACGTGCTACGTTCGTAGCAACAGGCTGAATGAATGTTATTTCTAGGAAACTTTTTGTTGTTTTATTTTATGTTATTTTTAAGTAATTTTTGTGTATAATGTTAAATCCATAACGTCATTTATGATATACTGATTATTTTACAGCTCATATAAACCACATCCGGGACGTAGCAGGCGTAGACAGTGTAGGCCTTGGCGCCGGCTATGATGGGATCAATTAGTAAGTACCTGCTCTATTTAAATGTATTACTGTTTTTTATTACTGACCGGTAGGCATTCATTGTTCTATGGGATAATTTCCTATAAGCTACCTAGCTCATAATAAATGTATTTTATTTAGAGTAATATTAATAATAGCATTTATTTAATAAATATTTTTTTATTTTTTTCACCACAAACACAGATGTCCGTGCCCTTTTTAAAAAAAATAAAATAAATTATTTTTTCGCACCATACATTAAATAAGGAAGAACAAATAAATGTTTTAAAACATTTTTTTATATGTTTTAGATTAAGTAATATTTGGTGATATTTTTGGTTTTAAGTTTTCTTACAGTCACTGCAATTTTAACGTACTACACAAAATGTTGCACTCGCGGTGATGTACCTAAGGGAGGTGAGGCCTGGACCTGTAAAACAGATTTTTTAAACATACATCTGGCACCGGTCACAAACGGGCTACGTTATTATTAATAAAAATAATGATTCCACGTCGCTAGCATTAGTAAACTACATATATATGTATGTAAACCGATACCAATTATCGTCTCGTTATTCAATGGAAGAACGAGCATGAAAAACGCACTCTCAAAAAATTTTCGCAAAAATTATAGCATCAAACGTTTTTGTAGCTTTGCGTCCAATTCTGTGAATCTACGAGTGCAGACTCGTTTATCGTATTCCCATTAAGTGTGCTCGTCAAATTGAATTGTTGAAGCTGTAGTTTTGAAATGTTGCACGGGGTAATCACACTAGTATATAAGTTTGAAAGTAACTGTGTGTGCCTCAATCTGTTTATTACTTCATCACAGCTAAACATACCATTAACTACACTGATTATGCTGATGTTTCATATTTGATTGAGATATGGAAAAGGACATGTGTACTTTTTATCTGAACTTTTTATATCATAATCATCACGAGTAAAATAAGAAATCAAAAATTAAAATTATAAAATAAAAAAATCAAACAAGTAATTATACTAAAAAAATAATAACCCGATGGCGTAAACCCTTCTTAGCAGTCTGGTAAAAATATATCAAATAAATCCTAATGCGGAACATAGTGTGTTTAATAGTCGGGACACATTATTGGAAATATTTCAGCCAATCTAGAATTTTAATGAGTCCCGAAAATGGGTAAATTTTTATATACTTTTTTAACAACATAATTATGTATCAAATCTATGACATAGCATGGAAAAGGATATAATAAAAAAAAATAATATAAAAAAAACTCAAAAAAAAATTAAAATAAAATAAAGTTACAGGTTCATTTCACCACGCTGTTTATTATTTACTTCCACACCTTTTTGCAGCCAGTTACAATGGTAGTCTATCACTTCCTAACAATATTATTAACTCGACAGCACACCGCAAGGGCTAGAAGACGTGTCATCTTACCCTTTACTATTCGCCGAGCTGATGGAAGAAGGATGGACCATAGATGATCTACGGAAATTGGCTGGCCAGAACCTCCTGCGTGTGATGGAAGCTGCAGAGAAAGTTTCACAAGAGCTAGCATCTACACACGTCACGCCTTACGAAGATGTCCCGCCTAGAGCCCTCGACGCACACAACTGTTCTAGTCAAGACTTATAGACTGTAACATAAGTCTAATTGTAATAGATATAATGATCCGGTAGAAGAAAATTTGTTGAAAATAAGAGCAATAACCTAATCCTCTATTTTACCTATCTTTGTTGCAATCTACTTCAGTTTAAAACCGACGAAATTCCGAAGAGAATAGGTTTTGTTTTGCTTAATGCAACTAGAAACCGATCGCAACAGAATACAGGAATAGGGGTTCTGGGATAGTATGATAAAACTGATAGTTTACATAAAGCAAACAATCATCAATTTACATGAATACGATCTTTAAAAGTATAATGTTATTGAGAAAGACTTGATCTATCTATTTAAACATTCATATATAAGTGTTATATTAGTATTGGAATGCGCTGACTAGATTATTTATCAGAATTTCCTACATAAAAACATGTCGATAGTTATAATGTGGAATTTGTTAAACAGTAGATATTGCCGGTTTCACAGGAGACCTTTGTTATGGGTAGATTTTTTCATAAGACTTTTATTAATAACCAGTCGAACAAGTCATAAAAAATATCTATATGTTCATAGTAATGAGTAAAACGTTGGTAATAATTATGTTTTAGTGCCAAATATTTTAGTGAAATTATAGTCTACATATTTAAATCTTTTATTAAATTACTATTTACCTAAGTTAAGTAGTAAATTTTACCCTTAAATGTCCCGATAGACTTGTATTTAATTATTTTAAAACGAGAAACATATTTATAACTAATTGGTATACATATAATGTGATAAACGTCTGAAAAGTCATCTGATGTTGCTTATTTAGGTAGGTAGGCACTACCTGCTTGTAAGTAGATTTATTTAAATTGATATTTTTCATCTTTACTATGATTTAGAATAAACCAAACGTTATACGTTTTAATATTACAAGAATATGTATTAATTTACTAAAGCAAAAGTCAATTTTTATGCTCTATATATTATAGTATGTTTATTATTAGGTATTATTAAAATGTGTAATCCATACACAAATATTCAATATTTATACAAAGATATCCGAAAAGGGGCGTTTAACGCAGTTCATACAATTTGACTTTTATCCATCGCATCGTCCACCATTTGATATAAGTTCGTGTTGATATGCAATTTCCAAGCACTGACTTGTGGAACTAGCTTTACTTGCTAGTTTTTTGTTCAAAAATATAATACCCGAGTCACCACCACGTCTTATTACCAGCAGTAAAATGGTAAATATCTTTATCCGTTTTAGTACTATCTCACCTATTAGGCATTACAAGCAAACAATTATTATCATGATAATTAGAAAAATAAACAAATGAACATTAGTTAATATAATAAAGAGAACAACAGATTAAACTGTCATTTAAATGCCAAGTTCAACAAGTCACTTTAGCTCAAAAGCCCAGCTGATTGACTCGAGAATTTTCGAGTTTTAAATTGTTTTTTTTTTACTGATTTTCAATTGATTATTATTCGGTTATTGAGGATTGCTGATGTTAATTGCTAGCTCGTAATGCTAACCGAACTATTATTCTGGATTTCTTGAAAAATTAAATTACGGGACTATAGGTATCATATTACACTTGCTTATTTATAAAACGCCCTTGATCTGTATACTTACTTATGTATCAGAGTTCCGAAGCTTAATGAACAATGTTTATTTCGGCTTATGAAATTATGTTATGTATTAGATGTTATTATTTATGGACGACCAATAAAAAAATACCTTAGAATTAGAAGTAACTAGGCATATTTATATCTTTAATGTTAAACTTTTCGACTGCGTAAACTGAATACCTACTTATAGTAATTTTTAAATGTACTTTTAGATATAATTAATTAGGATATACATTTTGCTAATTATGTTGCTCGTATCAATCATTGTTCCCTGCTGTTTGGACCAAAAATAAAACTCCATGACCTTATCGAAGGCATTCAAATCATCTATACATAACATCAATATATGATTATGAATAATTTACATACTGAATTCATGTACTAAATATTGTTGCAAAATACGGCTCAAATATTTAAAACTTTAGTATGGTAGGTTTTCTACCACCGATAGGCTAGCGTTTGGCCACTATACCATCTCATGGTTAGTGATCCCATCTTATGGTCGAGGATGATAAACCCGCTATGTCTAGAATGGCTGGCTCTCAATGCTACTGGAATATAATATTATAAAGTGATTTTGACGACAATTATTTCGACTTAACTACGACTGTATTGCGATTTGCGGTACAGGCCAGCCGAGCACGAGAAAATGCCCTACCGCCATTGATTTCGTCAAGATGTCTCCATCAACGGAATCTTAAGCCTACGTAGGATTTCAAACCACGACACCCGATAGAAAGTCGGGCTTACCACAATGACGCCATCACGGCTTCAATACCCTTACAAAAATTTGGCAATCAAAATATAGCAGGGAATATGCATATTTTTGTATGCTTTTAATCGATTGTTTGTTTTAATATATTGCCGAAAATAAATTTTAATATATAAAAACAGTACATTTGAACTGCCCGATGGCTTAGTTAGATGCTCGTCCGCCTTCTAAGCAGGGGGGTTCCTATCGGGTTCGATTCCCGGTGGGAACACAAGTTTTCTTCGCAATGAAATTTGTGTTTCTGGTTCTGGGTGTGATTGTGTTTGACGTGAATGTCTCCGGCAGCCACGACTCAAGTTGAACTTAGTGTGGGGCTGTAAGTGGGAAACTTTTTATATTTATGTCATATTAGAATAAATGTTTTAAATTCTCGTGCATTTTTGTCACCTTGTATTCATTAAAATTCTTGATTGAAAAGCATTTAAATAATAATATTATGTATAATATTATTGTGTTATTATATTGTTGTAGGTCTAATTATACATATAGACATAAAGGTTCAAAAAATAATACATAACTAAAAGTATATTTAAATGTAATGCATATTCCCTATTGTGGGCTAAGTAATCGGTCGATGGCAGTGTGTTACTTATCTAAAGTACCCACCTATAGGTTTACCCATATCGCATGCATGTTTCAAGATCTGTAATCCGTATTCATAAGGCAATAAAATGAGTTAGTGGTAAAGACTTTTTTGTAAAGTTGTTATAATTTACCATCGGTAATAATAGACGGATCTTAAGACTGAAATTTTTCAGATAAAAATTAAGTATTGCTACATTTTAAGACATAAAATTATGTGCTTCGTTAATCTAAATTAGCATCTTAAGATGTGTTTATTATTCCTTGTAGGAGTCTTTAATATGACAATTGCTTGTCCTTTTATACGCTATACCTGTTAGTAACTGATCCAGTATCTATAATACATATCTACCTATTTTAACTTTTTAACTATGCTGAATCTCTGTACTTCGTTTAGATGTTTTCATAGCATTATTTCTAGAAAATGTATTAGGTTCGTAGTTATAAATACATTTAAGCATTTTAGTAACGTAGGTACATTTGTTTTTATTCTCATTGCTTGGGGCACACTACGACTGTGTGATATAATAAATATTTAGTTAATACATATTGTTATTTACTTTATTTACGGTCCGTTTTAGATAGTGATGTTGTTTTACAGTTTAAAACAATAGTCATGAACTTTTGTCGCTAGCGGAGACGCGAGGTTCTATCGCGTAGTTCGATCAAGCGAACCACAAGGATTTATAGCAGCTTAACTGGCTAGTGTATCACATACGTATCCATCAAAACTAAAGGGTATTGGATATTTTAATAACTAAACGCAAACAAAGCTCGGTTTATCTTCGAAACCTTGATCAGATTTAATGTATTAAACACGCATTATTGATAACTAAAAAAATAGAGATCAAATCATGATCAAATTTCAATGGGACCACATGAAAAGCACCAGCTTTCAAATAAAAAAAAAACATCAAAATCGGCTCACAACGAAAGAAGTTATGAGGTAACTTTTGAAGTCGGTTAAAAACGAGAACATCGTCAATATAGTCCACAGAATACCTACGCATTATTGACGATATTTCAATAACTACTGATCAGATCTTGATCAAATTAGAATGGGACCAATTGAAAGCAACATCTTTCAAACTAAAAAAAATTTCTAAATGGTCACCGGGCTGGTCGGCGCAGTTTCTTAGATTATAATTACGTAATCAAGCTTAAGTTGGATCAGGTAGGTATGGATGAAATAAACAGGTACTGCGGCCACTATTAATCGCTGGTTTAAATCAACTAAGACCAACGACCAGTCAGTTATGAATTATAGGTCCAAATATAAAAGTTCATTTATACTTGGCTTCAAATACTTTGCGTATAGTGATTCAGGCTCGGTGTCCAGCTTAGAGCTTAAAATGTTGAAGGTATCCGGCTACCCTAGCGGGTCTACCATCCAGGCATCTTTAAAAAAAAGGAGGTAGGCCTAAATCATAACTTGGAAGCAGTGACCGATGGTACAAAGTAGGTAAGGAACAGCTATAGATTTATTAGGTACTGAGATAAGTGACTAACCGCGAGTTCAAGGTACGGAACAGCTGTAGGTAGATGTTGGTAAGTATCATGTCCTTTTGCGGAGCACGAGATCAATGTACTCGTTCGCGGCCACTCGCTTTAACTAATTGTTTTTCTGAATATTTAGGTCTAGAAATGGGCAAGCTGTTGATGCCTATAATTTTATTATGTTTATAGCATCCTATGTACACAGTTATGACATTATGACAGTATACATATATATATATATATATTCTAATCTAAAAATAACCTACGTGGCCTTGAAAGTAACACGCTGCACCATAGAATATAATTGTAGTAGGTATTACAGCTGGATCTTCTATTGACCTCGCCGTCGGTTAATAATACATAATTTAGCATTTATGTTTTTGCTAGATAGGCAAACGTTTGACCACTATCTCACCAGATGGAAAGCGATGATGCGGCCGAAGATGTATCATTTTGGCCTAGAAGATACCTATTCACGCTAGACTTGAAGGGGTGGCTACAGTATCTAGGTACCTTTTACATACCCGACAAAACAGATTAAGTAGCTGCCCCGGTTTGAGGTACTGCCTTACGAGAATACCCAGATTTCAGCGAGCAGCTGAATAGTGCCAAAGTTAAGATTCGACGACAAGGTAACGCCAACAAGCTCAGTTTGTTTGCTGATGGCTATACCTACCTGCAGTAGATGGAAAAGTCTCCGTTTTGTACCAACGTGATTTCTACCAATTTACTAGGGCGACTTGGCTTTCAGTATGACTAGACCGTGACTCTTATTTGACTTCAACTGGTGACTAGTATGTAATAGTTTTATAAACTTTTAATAAAATCCCTATTAATTTAATAATTAAATAGAAATTTTGTTGAGACTGGCTAGATGCACATAAATTGCAAAGCCAACATTGAAAAACGTCAAAGTATAATTGGTGTGCGTCAGAATGGCTGGTTGTCTGTGGCGTTGGTCTATGAGAGTTGATTCAAAAATTGCTACACAATTGCTTATATTTGCTACATATAATAAATAATTGCTACATAGGATATATATTTACAAATAAAATATTTTTTTTGACCAGCCATCCTGACGTTTGGTTGGCTGGTCACCTCCTAGTTTAAAGTCAAGCATGCCAAGTTTTCCGAAATATATTGCGTCAATAATTGCTACATATTTACTTCATTTATCTAATTTAGTTGTAACTTCAAACATATGTTAAATAAAGGATGTAGCAATTATTTAGATTATCCTTAGGAAAAGTGCCTGATAAAATAATAAAGGCAAATATTTAGTTATGTAGGTGTCGGTGTAATCGCTTAGGCTCTGGTAACCGTGTACCTAAAGTAATTATTGATTTACAAGAATCCGCAAATACTTTTATTAATGCTCAAGAACTTACAGAATGCCGGCGAAGGTGAAAAAAAGGTGTCAAATCATTTAGTGTATCTTTGCGAGATCTTATTGCATTTGAATTTCATTCCATCAATTTGTTTCAATAGATGATCCACCTCTACTTTAAACATCTCTTTTGTTAGAAGGATCTGAGTTTCATTTACTGTCAATAATAGAATTCGTGCCCCCAGTATGTGAAACACTAATTGGTCACTATAAAGCTCATTGCAGAAGAAATTCACAATGGAAATGTTGTGATGACGAATCGAAAAAAATTACGAAGAGTAAAAAGAAGCTAATTCCATTGTATAATATATGCGAAAAATTATGTAAAATAAGATAAATTAATAGTTGAATATTTTTTAAGTAAATTGTAATATTATTAAACTGAATCTTATGAACGACCTACATTTTGTTTTTATTATTTTAGCAGGCGCTTTTCCTTGGGATAATTTAAATAATTGCTACATCCTTTATTTAACATATTTTTGAAGTTACAACTAAATTAGATAAATGAAGTAAATATGTAGCAATTATTGACGCAATATATTTCGGGAATCTCTGCATGCTTGACTTTAAACTAGGAGGTGACCAGCCAACCAAACGTCAGGATGGCTGGTCAAAAAAAAAAATTTGTTTGTAAATATATATCCTATGTAGCAATTATTTATTATATGTAGCAAATATAAGCAATTGTATAGCAATTTTTGAATCAACTCTCATAGACCAACATAGACCAACGCCACAGACAACCAGCCATTCTGACGCACACTATAATTGACATTGACACATAGATAGCAAGGGCTGAAGTAGTGTTACCAGATTCGTAAAATCCTTTGATTTAGGAAGATTAGAGATTGATTAATGTTTGTAATAAAAAGCAGAAGTACTGATCTGTTATATCTGAGCCTAATTTAAGGCTAAGCTATATTTGCCACAGGATAGGGAACACTGAGCAGAGTTCAGTAGGATATAGTTTTATCTTTTAAAAATATATTTAATGTATGTATTTATTCGATAAATTAATTTAACGCGAATTTGTTCACTTTGCATTATTAAGAAATGTAATCTAGTTTAGTACCATTTAAATAATTATTTTTCTCTTAAACATATGCTGATTAATAAATAGGCGATTTTGGCACAATTATAATTTATTATCATCTTCATTGTCTGTAAAAGTATTATATTTTAAGGAAACATGCAAACAGATTTCAATCTCAATGTGATTCTTACAATCCTTCACTTCAAAATCTGCTCGTATTTTTTTTTGTAAGTGTACTTAAGAGCAGAGTAAGTGCATAAAAATGACAGGCCTCTTACAAAAATTGGTTGTCTGTAAGGTCGGTTTACGGACGATAATTTTGCGTGATAACGTCATAAGACGAACGCTTTGGCCGATCGTGCCACTCTATCGTTCCGCGCTCTCGCTTGCACGCTTAGGCTCAGGCGGAAAGTGACAGTTTCTCGTGCGTGCAGCCGGTGTTCAACGTTATCACGTCAAAATCACGGGAAAAATTAACGGCTTTAAATTTTATCTGTATGAAAGACAGCAAAATCTCAGCGGCTTGATCTAGAATCTTTAAAGGCAGATTTTTAACGAATTTATATCTGGTCACACTCATTGCCTGCCTGCCTACTACGTTCTTGCTTGTATTTGTCTTCTGAATTCTGATTCATTCATTCTACGAACAATCTATTTCGTCGAATGCAAATCTGTGTTTTATACGACAATACGTGGTGATATCTATCCGTAATCAATGCCATACATTTTGATAAGAGGGAACCTTGCATCATATGGACATAAAAACCCTTGGCGAGTTTTGGTTTCTGGTCTGAAAGGTAGGCGTTTCTATATTATAACAAAACCTTGCATAATCAATAATGCATTTTTGATAATAACAAACAATGTTTTTGTGTTACTTAAATGTTTTGTATCAACGATACTAATTAAATCATGAAATGCGCAACTCTCATAGATAAGATTTTGATCATTGTTTATTATCTACATTCATTGTGTTACTAACAAATATATTTTTTGTGTTTTACGTAGCATTGTTCTATTATATCATAATAACTTTAACAGCTGGCGACATTGAGCAGCTCAAGAGATTTGCATGTGGTGGTTACTGTGACGACTCTACAATAGTCTACTTACAGCATCCTTGCGTGATCCTAAGTGCACTAGAGGTTAGATCACTTATTACTTCATTAGCATTCATCTTGTTTATTTCAATTGAATAATAGCTCTATGTGCCTTGTGTTGGATTATTAATGATTCTATGCATAACATGAATAACATACTAGAGAATAGAGTCCACTTTCGCTTATTTACTTATAATTTTCACAGGTTTTAGGCTATAAAGTTGTTGCATCAAGTTCTACTGCAGTGAAACAGGACTACAATGAGTACATGTGGACTATGAGGAAAGACTTTTCAGAGCCAGAGCCTTCAATAATTGTGGAACAAGATAATATCACTAACTTCAGCAAGGAGGCTATGCACTTGGGGAACTATCAACATCAGAATAAGGAAGACAATATCTAACCAACAAACAATTCAAATATACTATGGATGTTAAGGGGAGTTCTAACATTTCAACAACAGACTTGGCTGGAGATAAGGAAGATAGTATTGTGCATTATATAGCCGTTAAAGGTTCTTTGCACGCCTATGATTGTGCCATATTTGGGCTGAAACCAGAGGAGGTGAAGGCTCTTGAAGCTAAGTTTACTAGATCACAGTGTGTCAATGGTGACATATTCAAAACCAATGTTGCAATAGTGTTGAATGCACTGGCACAGCTTGGATACAGAATTGTCTCAAGCACTGGCGAGGCAGAAATTACTTGGACTATGCAGAGTGAAATTTAAATCAAGTCTATTGTTACACTTAGTTATGGATCATGAAAAGGATTGCGACCATTCTAGCTGTGCAGGGGCTGCCAGTTCTAATGCATCTGTTATGCAGACACTTTCTGAAATGGATTGGGAAAGAGGATTATGGTATGCAGGTAAAGACATAATAGTAAACTAGCTAAGGCACCAGTAATCAGGATAATAGTAGCCTGTGTCATATTCCAGGGTCTAGATCTAGAATTCAAATTCATTGTAATCTATGCACACCATTTCTTAATCACTTACATTGTTACCCCAGGTACAGAAGAGTGTAGAGCAGTAGCTCGTCCAAGCTGAAATGACGCGCCCCACTACTCAATTAGTTTATTTAGATGTGCGAGTGCAAATATTAATGACGACACTTCATCTGTATGGGAGCGTCGATTGTTCAGTGAACAATGGATCTGCACGTGTACAAGACGGTCAACTAGTCGAAAATAAAAAAAAGTAAAAATGTCTAGTCTAAATGCGAAGGTGGGGTCACGTCATTTTAGCTTAGACAGTCTCTACAGCAATGGTGCTTATAATTCAAGGGTTCTAGATGGATATGCTGAAGGCAAAAAACTTACTATTAAAAATTTTCATAACACATGACAGGCAAAAAACCATATAACAATTAAAACTGAGTACTGGTTACCTGTATGATCCTTTTTGGTAAAAAAATTATAATCAAAAAGTAATCATATGGACTTGAACCGGAGTCTTCTGGTTTCCGGACCGCTTGATTTCCCAATTGAGCTGAACCATGTAGATGTAGGCGAAATTTACCTTCGTATTCTAATGATATTGTAACAGTTTTTTATTGCCTGAAAACACGGATAAAAATACGTTTTCTAAATTTGAGACCTAGCTAGATCGATTTATCGCCCATGAAACCAAAAATAAGATGCACAGGTGTTTCTGAGAATCGGATTATATATCTAATATATAAAATTCTCGTGTCACAGTTTTCGTTGCCATACTCCTCCGAAACGGCTTGACCGATTTTGATGAAATTTTTTGTGCTTATCCGGTATCTATGAGAATCGGCCAACATCTATTTTTCATCATCATCATCATCACTTTTCATCATTATCAACGCGGGTGAAACCGCGGGGCGCAGCTAGTACTTATATATATATATATAAAAGAATTGCTAGTTCAAAGGTATTAGATGCGTTTCTGTGACCTAATACTTGCCTTTTACTTTATTTACATTATTTTTTGGGTTCCGTATTTTAATTGATGTTTGTTTTTACCTGGTTTGTTGATGTCTCTTGCATGAATGAAATGAGATAATATTATGTACTAAATCTTAAATTTTTCAATTGATCTCTTTCCTGGGAATGTAAAATAACAAGGGAAAAAGGGGAAAATTTTCTTTACATGATACTCGAGTGATGATTAACGGGTTAGGTTCTGAGCATGTGTCATATTTTTTCTTAATTTTACAGCTTTCAATGGAGATGTGGACAAAGTGCAGTCTTTGATTGATAAAGCAAAGAGCACTAAAGACCTCGTCTCAGCTCCAGATAACGCTGGCTATACTGCATTGCACTATGCTGCTCGAAATGGTTTTGTTGAAATCTGCAAGATACTATTGCATCATGGTGCAGACATTGATGCACAGACAAAAAGTGCACATGCCACTCCATTACATAAAGCTGCTGCATCAGGTTTGTTTGTCCTCAGATTACATGATAGAGAGATTTATATTTAGTATAGAGAGGCTAGTGCCATATGTTTTAACATCAAATAGCTCAGATACCTGACTGCTGCTGAGGTTTCTGTATTTCTAGAACATTAGAGCTATTCCGCCGATGCTGCTCTCGGTGCCAACCACATTCTGTCTTGAAAGATGATGTGACAGACCTAGTGTGGACATGGGCCGCCCCATCATACATTTCTATTGGTCTTTACCAGCTTTATGCATCTCAAGTTGGTTCAAGAAAAGCTGGAATATTGGGGCTGGTAAAAGCCCAGTGGATAATATTATGGAACATACTCTTCTGTCTACAGTAGGCAATATAGCACCTTGCACCCAAACTTAAGCATATAACGAGATCGAAAGTAGATTCATCTGCTAAATAAATGTTTTGCTTAACGGAAAAAAAAAAATTATCCTAAGAACCTTTCCATCAGGTGAGATAGTAGTCAAATGGTTCAACCATAAAAAAAATATGAGGAATTTAATCAGTTTTTCAAAGCTTGAGAATTTAATATTTGCGATGATAACACATAATTATTGTTTTAGGTAAAATTGCAACTGTAAACCTTTTGATACGCAATGGAGCCAGTGTGGACGCACAAGACATCGATGGCGAGACAGTTCTGCATAAAGCGATCCAGAACAAGAACCTAGACTTGATCAATATTTTTCTCCAAGAATGTCCCAAGCTACGAAAAATTACTGACTATAAAGGCCGCCTTCCAAATATTCCATAAATACGTTTAGAACAACAATGGTGGGCTTCACCTTATTATTTAGAAAGACGAACAAGTAATAATTAATACTAAAATATCAAAAATACCTCCGAAATCGTATCTTGAAAACAATTGCACTACTTTCATTAATCTCTTTCTATGAATCATCATGATGAAACTCGCTATCAAATAAGACCGCATTGAATCATCTGACGAGCTAGCTACCACTCCCGTAGCTTATTACTAAAGGGTGGTATTCAAGTTGGAAATCCTGATCCTATAGTATTATCCGGCAGCTATTAAGCCAGCCCCATTTTAAGTGTTGCATCCT
Source organism: Lomographa bimaculata (assembly GCA_948107665.1). Classification (NCBI taxonomy): domain Eukaryota; kingdom Metazoa; phylum Arthropoda; class Insecta; order Lepidoptera; family Geometridae; genus Lomographa; species Lomographa bimaculata. The sequence continues at coordinate 10,710,186 of OX403587.1, read as the reverse complement.
CGACCACCACATACAAAAGGCGACAATAGACAAAAACTATCAGATTTCTATCTGTATAGGAGCCAAGATGCAGACAAAACAAAGGTGTTAAACTTATAAGATGAATCGGAGGTTTTAAAAATTATAAATGACTTTTAACAATTATTACGTGAAAGAATGTTATTTTTGTGCAATGTGAATATTATATATCACTTATTTATTGTTGTAGTTAAGTAGGTTAAGTTTGTTTATCTTTCTTATAAGTGTGCTTTAAAATTTTACTGATAAAGACGTTCCAGTTTTGTATCCATTTATATTTCACTATAACATGATTATTATTATATAGGTACACAATTATACTTACCCTGTGTAAATAGGCATAAGTGCAACATAGTCGCATATCATTTTTATATGTAACAGGTGTTGTTATATCATTAGCAATATTATACATTTTCAATAATATAAATAATTAGTTACAATAATTATAATTAATCATAGAAGTCTTAATAATAGTGCTTTAAATGCCATTTTAATAAGATTTCTATGTGAGTAATATGATTATATAACATTATTAAATAATATTATTTTTATTTACAGTATACTGAACTTAATCCATGCTATGTTAAACTGGCTTTTTATTTTAATATGCTAAGGTATTATTTTGTTTAAGAGAGATATTTATTGCCAGAGATTTTAAGTATTGTGTAAAGAATATTTTTGTTACATATCAGTTGAAAAGTTTATAATGAAATTGGATAAATAATATATTTTGTTTGCAAATACTGTTAAGAATGACTAGAAGCAAATGTTTCAACTTCCACATTTTTGTAAATGTCTAAATATTATTATTATAAAATAAAATCTTTCGGAAGTGCATTTCAATGTCTTTAATATATAGAGTTTTATAGGAACCACAATATATTTTATATTGTTCACATACACCTTTGTATTATGATGTAATTTAATTAAATAAATAGTAATTCATGTACCTAACTGACTAGATTAATTAACCTAAATTAGATGCATTCTTCATCAAGCTATATAGTTTAGGACTGTTTCTACTGAATCACACTTGCACATAACGTACACTAACTTAACATAGGTATAGGAATAGCAGCTTTACATCTGGTTAAAAATAAAGATACTCATAATTATATATCAATACACATTACTCTCTGCCGCACATAATTATCATTAATTTGAGCAGATTACATATAGATAACATACCTACGATTCCTGCGACGTACTATCCAAATTCCGACGCGTATAACTGAAAACTAAGTTGTCTAAAGTGTCTAATTTTGTCCAAGCAAATTTCTAAAACTAAATATAAATGACCTGTAGCAAATATTCACTATAAATAATCATAAAGGTTTCGCTGATGTTATTTATAAATATATACTTAGAAAATTGTTTATTCCTGTCGACTATCAAATCAATCAATTTATGTTTACGGTCACTTCTCAGTATTATAAGACTATAATAACTCATCTTAAGGTAATTAAATAATCCATGTATCGGTAAATCCAAAATATCGCGGCGGATATTTTGATGATAATTTCTTGATGCATTCCTTGTAGGTATATTTGAATACGAGTAAGTACAGTTTAAAAAGATTCGCGTTGACATTATAACATGTGTGTGTTTGTTATAACCTTAACCAGGCAAAAATCTAGCGATTAAATTCGTATTTGCTTTCATCACACTTCCTTTCGCAGTGATTACGTTATCTTTTCTTCCTTCGATACTTATAGCAGTCTCAAAATAAATCGTAATTTTCAGAATAGAGTGTAACATTATGTCCTACTTATTTTAATATCATTAACGATATTCTAGGGGTCCGCGCCTAATAAGGTCTATAAATGCTAGGGTAGATTCAGTTATTTTCACTAGCATGTTCAGGTAATACAATTCCTTGAACCTACAATTGTAATACAAGTATGTAATATACAAATATTATTTATTATAATGTGATTAAGCGTCGAATTTTGTCATTTAGTAACAGCTGGTGCATTGTTTGATTAGAAAGTTACGTAAGTTTTACCTATATTCAGGATTTAACGATTTCACTCACGGTTGGTTTCTCGAATTGTTGTGAGACTAGTTTCGGAGCAGTCGGTGCTCCTTTATCAGTCAAGTACGCGCGACCATCCGTCTCGGCGAGTACTGAACACGCTAAATATGTTCACAAATACGTGCATTGTGTTCAGTTATTTAAGGACATTATTGTGATCTCCTATGCGGTTTGCGAGTGTGCTCAATGTACCTAAATACTCATTACTCCGACCAATATAAAATATCCATGTAATTTGATCAATAATCAAAGAAACCAATCTTATAATAAACAGATACAAGCATTTATCATGCAATTTTTAACCTCCGACGAAAAAGAAAACACCCCGTTTTAGGATTGTCGAGAGGGGTGACGACGGGTGTTTGTGTTTATCTGGAAAAAGGCTGCACCGATTTTCACCAAACATAGCTAAAAACATTCGATCACGTCGCTTTTCAAACAAAAGAACTCAATCAAAATCAGTCCAGCCGTTTGGGAGCTACGATGCCACAAAAAGACAGCTATACAAACTTAGAACACTCATCTTTTTCGTCGGCGTTTAAAAATTAGTTTTTTTATTGACCCGTACATTTACTTTATATTGATCGAAGACTTAACAAGATGTACATGCAATTTGCTGTGAAGTATTTCAAATATAATATTAACAGATCAAATCAACCCTCATCTTCCATCATGAGAAATCTTTTCAAACTACCAGGTAAAGGCAAACTATGAATATATCTAAACAAATTCCTATCTTTACACATACATCGAATTTTTATTCTACAAATATCGGATAAGTCTAATGGATGTCTACATGCGTGATACAACCAATTTTCTGCACAGTCTTTTTTTTCTGCTACAGGTGGTTCCATTGGTGCGTTGTAATGGCCTGCTTTTATTAACATACTTGCTAAATTGTGCGTTTTTCGCTTGCTTGCTGTGGATAAGTTATCTAAGCCGCAGGAATGAACATCGCAGGCGTTTACATCCGCTCCGTGACGTATAAGTGAAACAGCAGCGTGGTCCCTGAAATCCGTTGGAAGAAATTACAATTATGTGCGGAAATTGTGTTTATAATATCGATTAACACTTCGTTTTGGACCAAGCAGATATACAGGGTTCTCAAATGGACGTGGAAACAAAGACGAATTGCGACAAATGGTCGAATGAGTCTTGAATCGACTTCAAGACTCATACAAACATTCGTCACCATTAGCCGATGAAAACCAAAAATGTCAAAGAACAGGAGCACGAAATTACCTCGGAGAAAAAATTTGTGTGCTGCTTAGAAAGCATGTAATAAACCATGCCAGCGGGCAGGTCAGTCAGAAATGGAACCCTGTTATTCTACCAAGTAACTCACTCTGTTCAGTGTGTTTTACCACCCGATAGTGTCGCGTGTAAGAATTCAATTATTATAATTAAAAACATTTTCACACTCGCACACTCACAGCTCACATTAAGGTCTATGACTTGTGTAGTTGCCGCCAGGGGAAAAGGCCCAGTACACGTCAGTGCAGGCCTTATTGCCCCCATCACAAATTTAAATTAGAAATTCCCTTGCGGAGAAAACTTGTGTTCTAATCGGGAATCGAACCCGAAATCCGCTGCTTAGAAGGCGGACGCGCACTCAATATGGCTATATTGGGTGCGCGTCAAGGAACAGTTTCAAATTCGGCTTAAGATTCGGGCAAAATAATATTATATGGCAAAATGGGTAGTAGTGCAGTAAGTAGAGAGGGTGGCTTATTGCAATTTTTATTTAGTATCATAAACAGTTTGATACTTAAGTTTTCGACTATAAGCTTAATAGTTTATAGTCGAAGACTTAGGTATTCTACAATAATTTGTAGCAGCTGTCTAAGAGTTGCCATTACTTGACAGTTACTACTACACTAAAAAAAAATTTTTTTTTTCTATTCTGTCCAGTTGTCGATTCTAAACTACCCACTTCAGGATTGTGCACTACTTACTAATGACGGTATATAGATAGATAAACTCTTATTGAACACCTTAATTGTGACAAAAAAAAACAGAAAATAATTCTTTGTCAAAAAGTGTAACAATAGGCGGTCTTATCGCTAAAAGCAATCTCTTCTAGACAACCTTTGGATAGAGAATAATTACGCAATTGAGTTGGACGTCGGTGTTTAAGAAAATCATTTTAAACAGTACATGAATAAAAAAATTATAAAATATAATATAACGAATTATAAATAATGATATTGGACAATTAAAATATTATATATCTACAATAATGATCTAATACAAATACATATTAATATGATCGTTATACATATATTACATACATACACACATATTCATAACTTACCTGTGTAACAATAAAGCTCTATTCAACGGAGTGTCGCCAATTAGTGCTGTGGCGTTCATATCGATGTTATACTCAATTAAGGACTTCAACAATTCTTCGAATACCTCACTATTGTCAATGCTCTCGACGGCCATGTGTAAGGCATTCAAGCCTGTGATGCTGTTAGTCGAATTTACGTTTGCACCTGCGAATAAATTTCTTTACTAAAGGTCAACCTTTTGGCCTATTCACGCTTGCTAGTCGACGTTGGTAATCAATCTAGGATTGATTTTTTCCATAAAATTTTTAAATGTTATACTAAATACTCTCTTACATACATATATATATATATATATATATATTAAAAGTTTTAAACTAATATTCTTAACTAATATAATATAAATTATTTAATATTGTTCATTATTGTATAAACCATCTAGGACAAGATATTCTAAATATATAAGACATCAGTTTGGGGGAGCACAGGTACCTGCAGTACAGGCTTTGCCTAGTGTATGTGTCTGAGGCTTACATAATGTTGTTGTCAAAGAATTGCATTTTCCTACAAATGTATAGTTTGTATACACTTTTATTGAACAATCCATTATTAAATGCAATTTTTATTTTTGAAAATAAACATATTAATATTATGATTATTAAAAAAAAGCGGTTCTTTCTCATATCATACAAATTCCGACGAATATTTTTATATATCCGGTTTTGTTATGATTAAAAGCCACGCGTTTGAGAAAACATTCTGCTATCGCCCTCTTAGTTCAAGGTACATTAGTATTTTTTCATGTCTTTCATGTAACTGTACATTTCCATCTTTATATTACTAAATATTTCACACTTTCACACTTGCACTGAGTTCGAAGACTTGAATTGTGGGTGCCGGAAACATCAAAACACACACACACTGACACCCAGAAACACTCATTTCCATTGAGTATTTAACTAGTGGCAAACGGGAATCGATCACTATACCTGCTGCTTAGATGTCAGTCGCGCAAGCGTGAATAGTCTAATCACTATTTAAAATAAATATTTACCTTTTTGAAGCAATATTTTAGCTATATTGGGCTGAGATGTTCTCGCTGCTATCAGCAAAGGCGTATCGCCAACGTCGTTATGCAAATTTAAGCCTCCACCGTGGTTTACTAGCAGCTTAACGATTTCTTCCTAAAATTAAAAGTGACAAATAAATAGGAGAGAAATAAAATTCATTTACGTATCAGTCAAATTAAAGAAACAGCGAAGTACGATATAAAATACTAGTTGTGGCTTGCGTCAATAAATTTAAGAACTAGCCTAAGTGTTAATACGTCTTTGTGTGATATTAGCTTATCATCAAGCGAGCATCCTGCTTGCCGCCATTCTTACTTAATACTATCATAAAACGATTAAATATATTTACCAACCTGTTTATATAAAATAGAATGGTGTAAAAGTCGATGTGAATGTGTTATCCGGGCGCCGCAATTCAATAGAACTTCAACAACTGGTGCGTATTTCTCCCAAACCGCTTCACAGAGTGGGGTATATCCTGAAACATTATTATGTTATACTAGCTGTACCAGACATGCGTTGATGTCACGTAAAGACAAGAAGTGTTTTACCTCTTTCACTTTCATAGTTGCCTAGTAACTACTTTATTACCATAATATAAGACTAAAAAACCATATAAAACTTTTCTTATGTTTTTTTTCTATATAATATACATTTATATTCTTAATTTATGTCATTGTGCCACTTTTTAATAGATTATACAATCAAACGAATTTCAGTCCAATTTGGATCTTCTACTTCTCTTGATCTTTTTAAGCCCCTACGAAAAAGACGGGTATTATAAGTTTTTTGGTGTGTCTGTATGTGGCATCGTAGCTCTCAAACGGCTAGACCGATTTTGATGTAGTTTTTTTTTTTTTCTTAGAATCTTCTTAGCTTCGTTAAGTGAAAATCGGTACATCTGCTTTCCAGATAGATCGTCCGAGTATTTCTACACTTGTTTATATCATAATAAATAGGATTTCCATCAGGGCGGAGGTCTATAGACCGGCTTTCTGTCAATGAGCATGAATAATTATTTTCTACACTTTGACGGGCACAGTAAAGATGCCTTCCGATCGGGGATAGTAATATGTATATGGCCAGTAAGTTCAAGAGGGTGATTTCTATTTACCGTGAATTTCTTCTCCATTAACGTTTGCTCCGCATGCGATGAGATGTTTCACGACTTCGACATGGCCCCTCCCGGCCGCGATGTACAAAGCTGTGCGCTCACTCGAATCTCTCGCTTCCAAGTGAGCTCCGTGTTTCACTAGTAGTTTTACCTGCAGAGGTAAAACACGTTTAGAGCAGCTTCCCCACAGTACAATAACGTTTTCATCATGTATACGTCATATGATCGCCTGCAATAACAAGCGGACTGGCATCTAAACGCACCAGGTTTTGTAATTGTGTAACTGACGCAGCGAAATAGTGTGTGGACTTGTGGAGCTCTGAGTTACCAAGAGAGTTGACTAGTTAGCGCGTGTGGCACCGCAATTAACAATCGACCAATTTCAACTTCCTTACCAAATCCAATAGCCCCCTCGTCGAGCCGAAATGAAGAGACGACATTTTATCGTGCGTCTTATAGTTAATGTTAGCCCCAGCTTCGATCAGCAACCTCACGATTTCCACATAGTTTTTGATGACAGCTACGTGGAGCGGCGTCAAACCGTTACTGGCAGGCACATCCACTTTGCATCCTGGAAAGTTTAAACGAATTTCATTTCATAAACTCAGGGTAGACTGATTTACTAAATGCTGCGTCCCCAGATCGTGGATAATCCAAGGACCTATAAACCAATTGGTTTAAAAAGCAAGTTGCCAGTGTAATAATTGTCATATAAGACATAAATTAGGGTACCTACCTACCCACTTTGTAGACTAATATCTACAGGCAAATTGGTGCTAATTCTGTTGAGCACCGAACTAACCTAAACTTAACTAATTTTAGTCAAAGAATACCTAAACGCTATTCTGATTTTACTTTGAACTTAATGTAAAAGTTGAAATGACAGGACTAAAATTGATTTTGACAGCGACCAAATTGAATTGTAATCACAAGAGCCGCAATCCCATATTCCTCCATTATAGACTTTGTAGGTCAGTATTTGCTTCATTAATTGCACGTGTTATTCTTTCAAGTATAAGATCACATTAAAAATAATCCAGACCTTTTTCATACAGACTAATTTGAGTTTAAAATTTCTATTTTTAGTCTTGATTTGACGTAAAACATGCACATCAGAATAAGAATTTGGTCATTTTCACTAAATAGAGTAACTAAACTAACTTAGTCCTGTCAAACTTAATTTTAGTCTAATCTTGCATTTTCTGAATAGGTTTTGGACTAAAGCAGGACTAAAACTAATTTTAGGCTAGTTTAGTCTAATTCTGGACAACAGAATCGGCACCATTGCCTATATTTCCTAAAACTAAACTAAAACTATATACAGCAAAGACTTAAGTTACCTACAAGACCTCTTCTCGTCTACCATGTGTGGTTGACTGGTAGAGAATGCCCTTAGCATTAAGCCCACCTTTTGTACTTTTTGGGCAATAAAGAATTAAATAAATAAATAAGACATCGAGCTTATAGGTAACTCAATTGCTCAAGCCCACTACCAGTGGGTAGCATTCCAATCATGCTGGTGCCATTGACTCTCTGAATTGCAATGCAATTGATGGCATTGGCGGGCTGTATTTTGCCCGCAGGCCTAGTTTGGAGACCCCTGTTCTAGATTAGTAAATTTATCATTGCAATGCCATGTAGCACTTTATAATTCTTAGTTCTGTATTTTTTGTTGTAAAATTTTATTGTAAGCTATAGAATCATAATAATGGTGTCACTTACATCATATGCATATCCGCTCAGCTTGAGCACATCTCTATTTATAGAAAGAAAAACAAAGCTACCTGCTTCAAGCAACACCTTCACAGCTCCAGCATGGCCATTCTCTGCAGCATGGTGTAGAGCAGTTCTGTTGAAGGCATCTTGCTGGTCAATCCCATTAGTCACATAGGATGCGGCGGCTATAGCTGCTCCTGAACTCTCCAGGATTGCTGCATACCATCTAGAATTTATATACTTATAACAATGCACACAATATATCTGTGTTAGTCAATGCTCAAATCTTTTAACATCAGATTCTTGGGAACAAAACATTTACTATAGTAACACCAAGTTGTTTCCTCATTGCTTATGAATGACTTAGATCAATAAGAATTTGTTAATCAATTTAAATTGCCTCTAGCTATGTTTACAAGAGGCTGTATCCCCAGGACAAATAAACTCCTGTAAAATATAAGTAGAGGTGTATTTAAAACATGTACTGTAAGTATTGGCTTCTTAAACAATTTCAATAGATCAAATTGGATGTGAGTGGCATGAGTGGATGGCACTTTACTAGAACACAGCTTGGCGGTACTCAGTGATAAGAGAAGATATACACAGAACGCTCAGAACACATATCCTGCCTACCTGCATGTTATACACTTACTTATACATAGAAGACCAAGTCTCATCTTCACTTGTAGTTGGAGCTACATTTCCAATGTCTTCATCCCACTCCAGGTCTGCTTGCGGGGAAGGAGTCAATGAGGTGGGACTCAAGGGAGACCTCAAACCTGTTATCCGACCTTCATCACTACTTGACCCTTCACTATGTATGAACACAAAGTAGCCTTGGTTTCTGTCAAGTTTCTCACACTCTGTCTGATCTTTGTACATCCTTTCGTTCAAATTTTTACATTTCACATTAGTTTCACCACTTTGTCCATCATGTTTTAACTTTCTCTTATGACATTTCAGGGAACGCTTTCTACCACAACTGTATGATGAAGTTTTTGTACTAGAAGTACTGCTATTACTAGCAGAAATAAGAAGTTTCAATATATCAATGTTTCCCATATTAACTGCTTCACCTAAGCATGTCATTCCACTACTGACTGTCCTATTCGGATTTGCTCCTGTAAATTCAGATTAGAGAATGATTTTTGTTCAACTAAATTATAAATTTCATAAATAAAAGAAAATGTACCTCTGGACAGAATCACAGAAACAGTATCGATATCTCCTACTCTTACTGCCTGTAATAGGTAGTCTTCTAGCGGTTTATCCATATTTATTTGGTACACAAAAGTATTTTCTCACTTTCAACAGAGCAATTATAACAGAAAAGTATTAGAGAGTGGAACAATATTCATTTAGAAAAGTGAAACTGAAAAAATCCATCCAAAAATGTATAGGTCCATATGAAATTCAGGCCTACCTACGTATTCTTTGCGTATTCTCTGGCATCTCGTATTGATCGATTGATTTGTTTTGGTCACAAACTTGACATTTGTCTCAGCTGTCTGTCACTACAACGGATGCAAATTTTGAAAGTGACAGTAACAGACGAATCGCGCACTTGTGTCGATCCACTATAGCATCCAGGCCCCCAAGTCCTCTATTCCAATTGTTTAAAAATTGTTAATGGTTTGTACAATTATTGTCATTTTTGACACTATTGGTAGTCTGTTAACAATTGCTATCTTTCGATTGCATTTCAATTGCGACCATTGACAAACAATAACAAAATCCGTAGTCTGCAAAGCAAATTGTTTATCAATTGCATTGTGCGCCATTACAATTGGTAGTCTACTAACTTTTTGACAGTTCTTTCAATTGCATCATGTCTATGGAAAGACAATTTTTCGACAATAGCTTTTAAATGAATTGTTTGACTGTTGTGTATGTAAAAGTAAACGGAGTAATTACATTATTTTTGTGTAAAAGTATCTAAGACGAGCTTAAAGTTAAGAATATAACAACAAGTGCGATATTACGGTGGCAAATGTTGGAGCTAGCCGACAACATCGATGCGCGGCGAAGAAATAGTAGACGGCGCCAGGCTCGAGCGATCCTAAGAAGCGCCACAGACTCCTTCGGCGATCTTACCAACGCAGAGTTTGTCAAGACTTTTCGCCTTGACAAAAAAACAGTAAAGGATCTGGCGAAGGACCTCGTACGATGAAGGTAAAAATATAACTCATTATAACCTCAAAATCTTGTATACCTATATATATTCGCATACTTGCTTCCACCAAAACTACTATTCATTTCCAGATCCTGAACGCTCTCGCATTCTATGCCACGGGGTCTTATCAGACATTGGTAGGACAAAGTGCCATACACACTGTGTCCCAAAAGTCTGTGTCCCAGGCAATTAACGAAGTGACAGAGCCAATCAATAAGATATAGGAAAAAATATGTGAGATGGCCTTTACTTCATGAGGAAAGAAATCTCATTAAGGCAAAGTAAGTTTGTATTAGTAGTTGCAATAATGTTTATGAAGTGTTGGTCGACTCTTAGTTGCTTCATATTTTAACATTGTATTGATTCTGGGGAGCAACTACTAATAGGCCACTATACCCAGCCATTCATAAGTTCTTTACTTACTGCTTACATTCACGTTCTAAACTATTTCATTCCTACTTGCCACCCATTTATGTAATGTCTTTTAAACTTATATTTTAACTGTGTAATATTATTCGAATTTAGGTTCTATCAGAAATATAAATTTCCTGGGATGCTGGGTTGCATTGATGGGACACATATGTAAATTTTACGACCCCATATACATGAGGAACCCTATTTCAACATTTTTATTGCCACTTTATCTATTATAACTGTCACTAATTTTACAGATTTGCGATTCAGATCTTAACCTCCTTTGTGTTGATCCCAGTAACCCAGGGTCAGCTCATGACTCCAGTGTATGGAGGAGTCACCCCTCTAATTCCCACTTGAGCGAATTAACAAGCAATGAGGAACAAGTGTTTTTGTTGGGTAAGAAATTGTTTATAATGAATCACAAACAAATCACAAAGTACAAGAATGGTAATGATAAACATGTTTTAAAATTACAGGAGATAGTGGTTAGTCAAATATTTGATTGCAACGCGGGCATTGCACTATGAGCCAATCAAAGCTGCTAATTTTGTAAATGCTTGCTGTGTGCTGCACAACTTAGCCTTTAAAGCCTTTGGTATGCCAATTATGGCATTGGCACCTGAAGAAAGTCAAGCTGAAGCTGAGCTCAATCTTCAACAGCTCCATGTAATATTATACATAAGTGGTTTATAAAACATTGACTACTTTTTGTTATCCATATAATTTAAGAGTACAATTTTCTGCATTTTAGGTTGAAGAAGACATTCAATTGAGAGCCAGCCATTTATTGGATGGGACAAGGAACACTAGGCCTAATCCAGAACTTGTAGAAGAGTGAGCTATACAGCACGCAATTCTTAATAGGTTATGGATGGAAAGAGACTAATAAATGTATGTATTCTTATACATGTGCCTAAATGTTTTTATAATTATCAGGTGTTATTATATATTTTGTTGTTTTAGATGCTTGCTTGACCAACATCGGACTGGAGAGGCTGTGCCAGCAACACTGTTAATATTACATATACATAAATGCCAACCTTAATTTTCAAATATTGTATTTTATAAAAATGGAAACAACATGTTTGGTTTTCAATCATTATATTCACCTAGTAATACAGCCTTTAAAAACACAAATTTTCATTTTGCATGCAAACACAGCAGGCAAATCAGTCTTCATGAATCAAGTCTTTCAATTCTGAAACAAAAATAAAATAGCCTTTAAAAACACAAATTTTCATTTTGCATGCAAACACAGCAGGCAAATCAGTCTTCATGAATCAAGTCTTTCAATTCTGAAACAAAAATAAAATAAACTTAATGGAAGTATAGTTATATTATAGTTAATTTAATAATAAATTCTTACCTGTGGCACTCTGTTCAGCTTTTTGAGCTTTAATTTCTTTTTAAGTCTTGAATTAATCTCTATTCATTGTAAAACTGAAAACAAAATTAAAAGAAACTTTTGAATTGTTAGGAAATGATTTGTTACTTTAAGTATTTTTAAATATCATAATAAAGTTCTTACCGTTCTACACTCATCTGCTGTTTTTGATTAATATACGGGCGCAATCTGCCCAGTATCGTCTACTCAAACTTCTCTCTCTTTACTTTTATTAAAATGACCAAGGGCCAGCTCTGGTTTGCCTTCTAAATAATCCAGAAGCGCCTCAATTTGCTCCATTATAACCATGTTTGAGTTAGAAAGTTTTGTTCCTCGAAAATTGAACTTCGGGTTTCGTTTCATTCTCGGCTTTTTTAATTTTTTTTCACGATTCGATTGACTTGTGTGACATTTGACGTTGACATTTGAAGATGTGTCTATGTCGAATAATGCCTAGTCCACACTTATTTGCGTGGTAGTTGTAATTTTTATTATAATGGCTACATTAATTACAATTCTACTAACAAGAGGAAAACGAGACAAGAGCAATGCAATAGAAAGTGAATTGTTGGTTTAACAGACTACCGATTTTAGCGTAAATTGTCATTGAATTGCTATTGCATGGTTTATCATTGGTTTTTCTTGACAAATACCGGACTTGACGCCCTGTCCACACACCGATTAAAATGTTCGCAAACTCCTGCCGTCAATTCAAAATTCAAACGACATCACTATCAATATCAGGCTCAATATCAACTCGTCAATCATAACCCTTGCGCTCGTTGCGCCTGCAAGACTTAAGACAAAATAGAACTGTGGAACCTACCACGATTTTAACACCTGCAACTGCAAACTCAAACGAAATGCGAACGTCAAACGTTATATATCTCTAAAGTAAAGTAACGATGATTATTAAAATTATTGACATTATCCCTAAGGGTGACGACGAAGACGAGGGAGCAAGAGACGGCAACGACTGAGAAGATCATAGACAGGACCGGAAGACTCAGAAGGGGGCACAAGCCAAGAGACAAGAGCTCCCGCCAAGATTCCCCGAGGGTAATTGCCCTCGCGGCGGCGCGGCGCCCAGCTTAGGCAATAATGACCATCATTGAGGCCTACACCTGACGCGCAGAAAGCGCCAGAAGAGAAGACTGACTGAGATATTATAATAATATCCAAAAATGCCTATATCTACACGATTGTTGTGTTGTGTGTTGGGCCCTAAGTTTGGGATGTTAAATACAGTGGTATAAATTATTCCAGAAATTAAAACACAACGAGAACCTTTTGTCTGTTGATGTACCACAAAAGTGATAGCTAATATAAATATCTGATTTCCATAGACAAGACTTTGAGTAGTACATATTTAAAATCACTGCATAGTTAGCGTTGTCAGACTTAAGCCTCCTGCAACTATGGTACAAACTATTAACTTACGCGTGAGAATGTAGCAAGGGCGCGTGTCCGTGTAGCGGGTGTGTGTTTTTTTTTTTCCTTAGTTTTGGCTTCGCAATCTTATGCATTTAGCCAGTTTCAAGTGATAATATATTTCAAGTGTATTTCATATTATAGGTCCTAGTCACAAGTCACAGTCAAAGTCAAGTAAAAGAGTCAAGGTCCAGTCGTAGTCAAGTCATGCCCTAGTAAAGTGGTAGAAACTTTACTAGAACTTCTATTGGAATTTTGGAGCGAAGGTGAAAATCACATTTTTCAACTTTGTATGATTTGCCTACACTTATGCACGTTCACTAAGTATTAACGGTTAATAATCCACCATAATTACACATTAACACTCGAAGAATCACAGGTTTTGGAAAATTTTGCAAAATCAACAACGCCATTTTTTCACTTTCGCGGCAAAACTCCGGGTGTGTGTCGGAGCCTACAACTTCTTGACAATTGAGATACATTGTCATGATTGTCATTTTCAGTGTCAAATTGCGATATTTATTAGATGAAGTTGATTAAGATGTCGAATAAACATCAACTACAAATAAACGGAGTGATTACATTACCTTTGACTACAAATTAAATGAACATTTTTAAAGAAGTTGACTGATTTTATTTTAATAATTTCTACTAAGCAAATAATCAGGATGGCTGAAAAATCTACGCCTCTCTTAGCTGTGCTACAACTATTGAGAAAATATAATTTGAAGGTGTGTACAAACTTACATGTTATACATAAGTATACAAAGTGCCACAGTATACAAACTCATAATTTTAATTTTATTCTATTATTATACAATTTCAGGGTACAGAGGATATTTTGAGAAAGGAAGCTAGCCTTGGTGATGTCGAATATGAAAACTTGGATTTGCCCGAGGTAGAATTGGCGAGCATACTCACTGCCCACCACGCTGAAAGCGATCCTTACAGCTATGAATTTGCTTACGACAACTTAAAAAAGTTTGTAGAAAACTCTTTGGACGTGTACAAGGTAAAGTATTGGAATTATCTGTATTCTTCAACTGCTTTTATTTAGAACTTAATCTCATTTATTCATACTGTGTCATAATTTAAACGTAAGCAAAGCTTATAAATACCAACTTCACCGCTTATATTTTGGTTTTGGCTTGATCAATTTTCATAAAATTTATATGGGACCACCTCTGAAGTATAATCTACCAAACAAAAAAATAATTTTGAGAATTGGTCCACAAATGGGAAAATCGGTAAACATACATAAAACATGCAGTCTAACATAGTCTCCTCCTTTTTTCAAGTCAGTAAAAATAGAAATATGTTTTTGTTTTAGCATGAACTCTCTACTCTCCTGTACCCAGTTTTTGTTCACATGTATCTGAGTTTGATACTGTATGACCACATAGAGCATGCCATTAATTTCATGGAAAAATTTGGAGCTGAACAAGAGGACTACTGCCAAGACGATTTGAAACGATTATCTTTTGTTAAGCATAAGGATCAGATAAAGGGAAATGAATTAGCTGAAATATACAGGTCAGTCGTTTTAATCATACTAATATTATAATTCCGAAAATTTGTATGTAAATATTTTTGTTTTCTCTATACACTTTAATCGCTAGCTTATACTTAGGATTAACACATAGGCTACTGTTTAACTTTATAAATGCGGGTGAACCTGTGGGGCAAGGCTAGCGTTTAGTAAACTATAAATGGAAACCTTAACCAAACAACAAGGTGTTTATATTATATATAATAATATTATTGCTAATTAGAAGGGACCTCGGCAAAATATTTTTTAAGCTATTGCATAGCTTCTATTGTGGGCCTTGAGCGTGGAGACAGAATCCAGAAATTCCGTAACGAAAATAATCTTACACCACCCACCTATACGCTAATTTCGTAATTATAGTCAGAAGACTTAGTAGCCAATTGGTATTGGATACTGACTCGAATGCATCGGTACGGAAGTTCGTATCTCAACGTGACCGAAAACTTTTTGTGAAGAAAAATGATACTGCATCGAGTTTTCAGTCGCTAGAGGGCGCCATCTATGCTTAGAAACTGGACAGAGCTAAAATTTGAACTAAAAACAAAAAATGCTATGCAATAGCTTTACCGCGGCAGTTCCCGAGTGCCACACGTCTTTTTAATTAAGTATATGATGAAATTGGTTTCTCTATTTTATGCTAATCTCTAATTATCAAGTGTTATTGTAATTAGATAGGATTTTCTTTGGGATTTTGTCAGTTTAAAATTTAAACAGAATGTATCCAAGTTAGCTAAATGGGGTCAGATAACTTCAATGCCATTAAAAAGGGTGAATGGTACAATCTAGGTGTGTTCAAGTCTCGAGTTAATAGATATCTAAGCAAGCATGTCACATCTTTTGGATGCATCTTCACTTTCCATCAGAGATATTGAGAGGGATATCAGATATGTGACATAGTGGTCAAATCCAGCATAAAAAATAGACACTGACATGAAAAATTACTGCAGGAGAAACATGAAACCATTAACATACAGGAGGTCTCTTAACTACACTACTCTCGTTTTGACATGTTTAACAGTGTTATCTAATCATAGGGGATTATTGTAATTTTATAAAAAAAAAAAAAATTGTAGTTAGTGCATCTAAAGCACATATTTTTAATTTTATTTCTTGTAAATCTTATAGTTACCAATAAAATTACTATTGATTATTAAATGCCATATTTAGTTATATTGAATGTGTTCCAGCACCAACAAATTTGTGGTACAACTATCAAGAGAAGCATCGGCACAGCTCAAGCGCTACTTGCAAGAGCAGAAGAGCTCCACAGTTATAATAAACATTATTAACAATCACATACAAGTAGATGTCCACGATGGTCCTGGACGTACTTTGGCTCAAGTCAGATCTACTGCTGGAGGTTTGCTTGGCGAAGCTACAAAGAGCGGTAAGCAAAGTAATTAACTATCAACCAATCTAACATTGAAAACCGAAAGTTTGTGTATGTATGTTTGTTTTCTCTTCACGGTGCAACAGCTGATCGAATGTACATAGTCTATACCTAAGATTAACATATAGGCTATTTTTATCTTGATAATCGCAAAAGCCGCTAGGCACGGCTAATACTGATTATTACACGAATACTATAGATGAAAGTTTATGTGTAAGTATGTTTGTTATCTCTTCATGCTGTTACAAGTGAAACAAATTGGCTGAAACTGGAAATATCCATAGCTTATAGCCAGGAATAACACATGTGATACTTTTAGCCTGATGAATGTGGCTGAATCCGCATGTAACAGCTAGTAACAAATATATGTATAAATCCGAAAGTAACTCTGATTGTCTCTTTGTATGTTACTTTTTAATAGTTAAATCACTTAAACAATCATGATGACATTTGTTAGAGACCACCCACTGAACCCACATAACAGCCGCCTCTATTAGCAACAAAAGGGTCAATGTTGGTGTGGCCATCACACCTTTTAGCCATCTTAAAGGTGTTGCTGTAGTTCACTAAATGTTACTTTCAATATTATGCACTTTATCAATTCCACCCTTGAATTCGTCACAAACAGCTACTTGCATATTTGTTATTATCATTTTTCTATTATTATTATGAATGTGTGATTGTCTCTGGACGTTATTGCAAAATATTATGTTCATAATTATTAGGTCATCTTAAAGAATATCGTTATGTTTGGCTTAGAGTGTATTCGGCATTATTCTGATGATTGCAATTTAAATTGCAGAAAACCGCACCAAAGTATATTACGGCCTGCTAAAGGAACCTGACATCCAAGTTCTCCCACAGCCAGTGGAAGATGAGGAAGAGGTTGAAGAAACACCAGATAAACCCAAGAAGAAAAAAGCCAAGAAAGACAATATCTTCATGAAGAAACCCAAGTCGGACCCCAATGCACCACCCAATGATAGAATACCATTACCTGAACTGTGAGTAGAACTTTTTTATTAACAAAGCTTTAAATTAACATTTCGAATTTAACATACAAAGGTATGTAATTGTTAAAATAACAGCAAACATAGATAGACACTATCAAGAAATAATAGTACCATATTTTTTAATGCATAACAGAGTCCTAAAGTAATTATAAAACGGAAATTTAGTGTTTGTGTGTAGTGAAATTTAGTGTCTGTAATGGCTGGATGGATTTAGATAAAATTTTGATTTGTCATAGTCTAGTATGTACCCTGAAATAGGACATAAGGCTACGTAAAGTTTTTAAATTCAAAAGGCACATGGTTTTGAGGTGGTAAGTCTGGTAGTTTAACACTGAGTCCTTTGAGGACCTTCTGGCTCCATCATCATACCCTTAACATTGTTCTAATTTCATAAGTCCTTCCAGTTTTATTATCTGAAGAGCTGATCCTATCCAGTTATAAGAGTAAGTTTGGTTTTGCTGGTCATCTTGACTCATATTTAAGAAGTCTATAGATTCTTGATGGACACATCAAAAAGGACATCATTCATCATCATCATAAAGTTTATATTCTTTCACTACAGAAAAGAAACGGACAAGATGGAAAAAGGCAAGGCCCTAAGGGAAGCATCAAAGCGTGTACCACTTGGACCTGAAAGCCTCCCTTCAATATGTTTCTACACTTTACTGAACAGTGGTAACACTGCACTCTGCTCGGATATCTGCGACGATTCCACCTTGCTAGCTGTTGGATTCAGTAATTCTACCATAAAGGTAATCAACTAAACTGAAATTTTAATAATATTTTCAATCTAAAAGACAGATGGATGTTAGGAAAGGATAGTCCGGATAGTCCGTTCGAAAACATAGTTTTAAACTTTATTTTTTGGGCTGGCAAACCTGTCAATGTATACAGGAAGTTTATGAACATCAAAAATGGAGTTCTGCCGTGAAAGTGAAAAAATTACATTGTTGATTTTGTATAATATAGTGTTAATGGGCAATAATGATGTAATGTTAACCGTTAATACTTAGTAAACGTGCATAAGTGTAAGGAAATCACACAATGTTGAAAAACGTGATTTTCGCCTTTGCTTCAAAACCCCAATAGAAGTTCTAGTATAGTTTCTACCACTTTACTAGGGCATAACTTGACTATGACTGGACCTTGACTCTTTTGACTGTTACTTGTGGCTAGGACTTTTAAGTTTTAATGTGAAATACATTTGAAATATATTATTATTATTATTACTTGACACTGGCTAAATGCACAAGACTGCGAATAATAATGTGTTAATGAAGGATAATTACAGTTTTTCTTTGCAATAGGTTTGGACACTTACTCCAGTGAAGCTGCGAGGTATGAAATCTGCTGAAAAATTAATCGATATCGACAGAGAAGCAGGTTTGTTGCACATTATTTAATTTTTAGTGTATAAATTGTAACAGGATACTATTTTTAAGAAATTTATTGGTTTAAATATTATTGCTTCATCTGTGTCCAAATAACGACTACTATGGATTAAAGAATTGTCTTATGGCGCTAGAAAAATCGATCATATATTTTCAAACTTAATATAAATGCAGTGTCTTGTATAGTATTTGTTCAGCATCTGTTTTACATAAGTAGCTATTTAATTTTACTCACCTATCATTAGGTGATGTCCTCGTCAGGATGATGGAAGAAAAGGACAGAGACACGTTCCGCACTCTGCATGGACATTCTGGACCAGTCTACAAGGTGGCCTTTGATCCCTTTAAGAACATGCTATTGTCTTGCTCTGAAGACTCCACAGGTAAGCATTAAATAAAGTGTAGTTCAGTCTACTTCTAAAAGCAGGCAAAAATACATAACTATCTGAACACGTGGTAATGTTCTTAATTACACAATAAACCTTTAACTGAACACCAAATCTTGTCGCGAAGCAATATAAAAAGTGATATAATTAAACGCAAGCAAAGCTTTAAAAAACCGACTTCACCGCTTTATCTTCGAAACCTTAATCAGATTTAATGTATTATACACGCACTAGCTTTTTCCCGCGGCTTCGCTCGCGTTAAGAAGTATTATTTTAGAATTGACAAAGTTTCATACAAACTTTCATCCCCTATTTTATGCCCTTGGGGGTAGAATTAATCAAAATCCTTTCTTAGCGGATGCCTACGTCATAACATCTACCTGCATGCCAAATTTCAGCCCGATCCGTCCGTGGTTTGGGCTGTGCGTTGATAGATCACTATGTCAGTCAGTCAGTCGCCTTTGAGTTATATATATTTAGATTATTGACGATAACTCAAAAACTATTGATTAGATCGGATCAAATTTAAATGGGACGACATGAAAAGCATCAGCTTTCAAATAAAAAAATAATCATCAAAATCGGCTCACAACGAAAGAAGTTATTAGGAAACTTTTGAAATCGACTAAAAACGAGAACATCATCAATATAGTCCACAGAATACGCATTATTGAGGATAACCCAAAAACTTCTAGTCAGATCTTGATCTAATTTAAATGGGACCACACGGAAAGCACTAGCTTTCAAATAAAATAAAATCACATCGAAAGAAGTTATGAGTATGTACACATAAAAAGGTATGAACACATAAAAAAAAGTCAAGTCGAATTGAGAACCTCCTGCTTTTTTTTAATTCGGTTATAAATCATCGTCAATGTTGTCAAAGACATAGGCAATGTGTCTTTCTAACCTTTGTGTGCAACTTTTTTTCTATAATACTCCAGGGATCTATTACGAGTCATAATCGTATGCAAAGACTAGTTTTCGTTTTGTATTCTTCAAAACATTGCTGCGGTTAATGTATGAAATCAAACAACGAATTCTAGTATCACAATCGCAGTTTCAGTAATCGATAAAAGCTTTTACGAGACCCCCAGTACGAACAAAACTTGAGTAGTGTTCTCATCCCAGTGCGAGTGTGGTCGCTGCAGTGCTGGACTTGCCTAGTGGTGTACCGGGGGCACGTGTGGCCCGTATGGGACGCACGCTGGTCCCCGCACGGGCACTACTTCGCGAGCGCAGGACACGACCGCACCGCGCGCCTGTGGGCCACCGACCACCACCAGCCGCTGCGGATCTTCACGGGACATCTCTCGGACGTCGACGTGAGTTTCTTTTGAGTTTCTTCAAGCCTAGAATATCGTCACTTTCCATCAGGCCCCTGATTCAGTACTATTCGGTAACTTACCGAATCGATACGATTGGATAACTTTCTCTTTAATAATTGAATCGCAAGCAAAGCTTTAAAAAACCGACATCATCGCTTACATTTCGGTTTTGGCTTGACTTGATTTCGATAAAATGTATATGCGACCACCTCTGAAGTATACTCTTCCAAACAAAAAAAAAATTACAATAATTTACAAATTGTAAAAATTACAAAAATCGATTCATAATTGGCGGAGATATCGCGTTACATACATATAAAAAACATACAGTCGAATTGAGAACCTCCTTTTTTGAAGTCGGTTGAAAATACATTTTATCATACGATAATTCAATTCAATTCAATTTATTTATTTTAGATAATTAATCCATATTTTAAAAGAATTCTATTGCAAATATATAATAATAACAATTTATAGTATTATATTAATTAAATGTCTAATAAAAAATTTTATTATTTGTAGATTTACACAATTTATAAAAATGACGATATTTCGAAAACTGTGACACTGTAACTAGGCACATTGTTTTTTCTGGGCCATCATGATGTTCACTATCAGTTGTATGTAGGTATAGGGTTATCCATCGATTACGCCACCCAGTGTATAGGCATGCATTTGACCACTATCTGATGGAGAGTGATGATATTCTAGACTTGAAGACTCCCAGATTTTACCGGATATCTGCTGTGTATTTTTTTTTAATTGCCATATAGAATACATATCATCTTTATAGTATAATTTTTAATGCTGATGTCCAAAATAATGATTGCCTCAGTACTTAGTAGTATTTCATCGGCATACTTTCCAGACAAAAACAGTTAACATTAAAGAAAAGTCTAAAACCCGTCAAGTAATGTACTATGCATATGTATGCTAAAGCATGATCTTGCTCTCGTGACCAAGCGCCACTCTAACTAAATCAGTTAAAGAGTGCGAGGTAAGCCAGAATAATTTCAGATTTCACCCGGCGAGATCCACTGGTAGCCGCGACACATATCTAAAAACTTTAAACTGCCGCAAAACTCTAAAAATGCCTAGTCGTGTTTGTATTATTATGTTTAACTTAGTGTCATTTTAGATTAGGTGTTGTTAGCGATCGAAACGCTTGCGCCGTTCACCCGATCTCACCTCCTATAGTACAATAACAAGTTATGTTATTATTAGGTCATGTCGTTTTACAATGACGAATTATTTTTAGCGAACATAAACATGATATCGGTATAGTGTGTAGTCAAAATAAATTGTGGGTGTACTTAGTTTTATTTTTCGCTTCAATAAATTAATTTGTTCTTATATTTGTTTACAGTGCATCCAGTTCCACCCAAATTCAAACTACATCGCGACGGGATCAAGCGACCGCACCGTGCGACTGTGGGACTGTCTGACCGGAATGCAAGTGCGGATCATGACAGGCCATAAGGTTATAATATCGCTTTGCGTTATTTTGTATTTTAGTTTGAGTTAATTCTGCCGGTTACTTTTAATATAGAGGATAGGTTAGCTGTTAGCTTTGATGACTATCACAACCTTGTGGAACTCAACTCTTGACCTAAGACAGAGACCGAAAACAAAAACGCTCCTAATGTGTTTTATTCCTGTGTTTAAATGTGAGTGGTATGGAACTAGATGTCCGGTTTCGGCGGAACACGTATTGCCATGCTAACAAGAGATCATAGACTTTAAGAGAGAGCTGGAGCCTGTTCCACAAACATTTCTCGGTCTTGCATAAGATGGGCGTCACTAAGCTGATCAGAAACCGTTTTTGGAAATATTCAAAATTCGCAATGATAAAACAGTTGAGTTTTAACCGACTTCACAAAGAATGAGGAAGTTCTCAATTCGACTGTATTTTTTATGTGTGTAACTTCTTTCTGGGTGAACCGATTTAGATGATTATTTTTTTGTTTAAAAGCGGGTACTTCCCGTGTGGTCCCGTTGATCAAGATCTGACCAGTAGTTTTTGAGTTATCCTCAATTATGCGTATTTAATTCATTTAATCTGATCGAGGGTTCCAAAAATAAAGCGGTGAAGTCGGTTTTTTAAGACTGACCGCGTTAAAATAATGTATGATTTGGCTTTCACTCGGCTCTTTAGCTATGGTTGAATCTGGTCAGCTATTAGATCCAGGGCTATGGTTATGGCTACTGGAATGTGAAGTGTTTGTTTCAGTCGACGATCTACACGCTAAGCTTTTCGGTTTGCGGGCGTTGGCTGGCGTCGGGCGGCGGCTGTGGTGCCGTAGTGGTGTGGGATCTAGCAACAGGTGGTCCGGCGGCTTGCCTGCCGTCCGCCACTCCGCCCGCTCCCGTCACAGCGCTTGCAGTCAGCCGTGACGGCACTGTACTCGCCTCAGGTATCTATAACATATATTCATTACAGGGTTCCAATGGGGGTTATGGGGCAGAAGGGATTTCAAATCATCATCTGTCCCATTAATAAAATTACTATGAGGCAGATAGGAATTTATATTCAAATCTGTAATAAAACGGGCATTAATTAAGAAAGCTTACTATAAAACGATCGACTATATTAATGACAAGGATGCATGGAGGCAAACTGCACAAGCGCTTTCTAGCGAATACAATAATAACACCTAGGTTAATAAAATTATGTATTAGAGATTAAGCATGTTTTTTAAAAAAAGATGAATGAAAAAAATGCGCCGCCGTGTTTCTTGCCAGGTTCTTCTCGAGATGGCTGTAATTTTGTGAATCTGGCAGTAGAATCATTAACTTTAATGAGTGCCTCTTTGGGGCCCATGTGAATAAACGATTTTGATATAATTTGATTGATAAAAACCTATCTGCCCCATTAATATGAGTAATGGGCTATCAAAGGGGAGATTTTTGATGGAGGTGTCAATGAGGTAGAGAAATTATATAGAAGCATACACACATTTTTTTACGTCTTTAGTCTATTGTTTACGTTAATACAATGCCGGTAAAAAAAATATCCAAAAACATTACCTTTATATCAAAATAAATATTTCAAAGTTTAATTAATAAGCATTGCAAATTATGTAACCTTAAACAAAGTATATCATAATATACTAAAAACTACTTTAACATAATATACTAAAAATCGCGCTGCAATTCTACAAAAAGAAAAATTTTTACATCTCGAATAAAAACAAAAAGGCGAACTATTATAAATTTCATATGCATTTCTTTGTGGCCTTACTAAAATTCTTTAACTTCTTGTACATTTTACACATAACAAATACAACATTTATTTAAAAGTATTTTGACTGCGGCCTTAAGAGGGTTTATTCCTTCTTGCTTCTTTCTCG
This sequence comes from Lomographa bimaculata, assembly GCA_948107665.1. Taxonomy (NCBI): domain Eukaryota; kingdom Metazoa; phylum Arthropoda; class Insecta; order Lepidoptera; family Geometridae; genus Lomographa; species Lomographa bimaculata. Next base: position 10,686,130 of record OX403587.1, on the reverse strand, counting down.
CTCGTACATTTCGATATTTTTAATAAATATAGGTAATTAGCTACGTGTGTTTTTGAAAATGTTTTTAATTAAATATATGGACATTAATACAACGACTGTTTTAATCTACCTTTCGTGTTTTATATCTTTGAGTTAAACAATGAAAGCGGGAAAATCACATTGAAATTTGGGAACTCTGTTTTTTCTCATCTTATTGAAGTATATGATAGCAAAAAGAAGTTTGAAAGATCCTTTTATCAATGTCCATATAGTTTTAGTTGAAAACATTTTTAAAAATACACGTACATAATTGTTTTTATTAAATATGTCGAATTGCGCGAGCGAGAGAGAAGACAAAAGGAATAAACCCTCTTTAAGCTAAAATAGTCCTATTTCAGTGTATTTTTATATTTGTACGCTGCCTCTTGCTATAAAGTATATAATATATGCTCATTACACTATTATATGAATGACAGCAGGAGAAAAAGAAAAAGTCCTCCTTGTGTACTGAATATGGAGCAAAAATTCACTCTCCTGCCATTAATACAAAATATCAGTTTTTTTTATAGTGGATAGGGAAACATTTGACCCCTATCTCACCTGATGGAAGGTGACGACGCGGCCTATATTTATTATAGTTATAGTTTGTATTTTCAGAAATATATCAGCCTCTTCACCTAACTTTCATAGTTAAAGTGACTCATTAAAAATCTATCTTTCCAGGTTCACTAGACTTCAATATAAAGCTTTGGGACTTCACAGCAATCACTGACGAAGCTTCGGGCGAAGAGGCTGGCAGCAGCGTCACAGCGCCTAAAGACGACAAATTTTTACTGCGCTCGTTTGCGACAAAAAATTCCCCAATAAAAGGGTTACATTTCACACGACGCAATCTCTTGCTAGCAATAGGCTCTTACGATGGAAGCTCTTGACAATTAATTACCTGAATTTTCATAATAGGTTTCGCCTGTTACATTCATCATGCTATTTGTCATCTTCATGCATGTATTTAGAATTGATAGATTATTTTATAGACATTGGCCTCGATTCTGATGTACACTCACTAAGTTAAATTTAAACTATCCCTGTCTCTTACAAAATAAAACACAAGACAGAGATAGCATGCATTTTAGTGCTGTCACGCTAGTTTATCAATTAAAATATGAACAGCAGAAGCAGAAAGGCGCTTGTTTTTAGTGAACACCAATACAACACATACTCGACTAAGCTTGCATAGACATCTAAGTTCTGACAAACTTGACAGCACAGCAGTATGCTATCTCTGTCTTGTGTTCCTATTTTGTAAAAGACAGGAATAGTTTAAATTTAATTTATTGTGTGACATCGAGGCCATTATTCTAATTCCTTGTATATTGTAATAAGATATTTTTTTAAGTGAAGATGAACAGAGATTATAAGCCTTTCTATACATTTCTCTTTGTTTTTTTTCATGGTTAATCTCCCAAATCTGAAAACTATACTGGCGTCGAAGGTCAACTAGTCAAGATGAGTAATGATTATTGTGGGTTATACAAATTAAATAGATATATACCGTCATTGGTAAGTAGTGCACAATCCTGCAGAGGGTGGTTTAGAATCAACAGCCGAGCTAAATAAAAATAAAAATCTCAAAAAAAAATATTTCCTTACTGGTGAGTAAATTGTGGCGCAAACAGTTTAAAGGGTAACTGTCAAGTAAACTATGGCAACTTTTAGAAAGCTGCTAAAATTCTACGGAATCATTGAACTAACATGGACGAGAGGTCACAAGAGGCCACAGCTGATCATGAATTAGAGAATGTTAGATACTTACCTACTCCCAATAAATGTTAATTTTACTGCTAAACAAATGTAATAATTTCATTTACCTACTTGGGTATTAGCAGTATCTAACGCCCACACGAAACTAGGTATGTAAGTATCTAACATTTTCGTGATTCATGAACAGCTGTGACGTGTCGTGACCTCTCGTCACAATGACATGTTAGTTCAATGATTCCGTAGCACTTAGCACTCGTAGCAGTCATAAACTATTATTTTAGCAGCGCCTAAGAGTTGCCATTGTTAACTTGACAGTTACTACTTAAATGTCTGCGCCACAATTTACTTACCAGTAAGGATATAAATAAAATAAGTAGAAAAAATTTTTCTTTATTAATATTTTAACTCTTTTAATATATATTAGTATTTTGTGAAAACATTCCAAATCATTAATAGTGTCTTTGAAACAGATATTTGTTTGTTTATCTTATCCTTAGTGCCAAATAAATGTATTTCATTTCATTTCATATAAGAATGAATTGTTATGTAACAATAAAACAGTTTATGATAACCTTAAACATTTATTACAGTATTTGATGAAAATATGTCCGTTCTGCTGTAATAAACTGTATCATTAAATTTAATACAGATTCATTACTCCTAGACAACTGCGCTTTCATTGCCAGTTTGAAATCCTCCTTAACACCTTTATCGGCACCTCGTGTACCAATTCTCCTCTGTCCAATAAGTTGTTGCGTATTTGGCAAAATATCTAAGTCAATATTATTGTCATTCTCGTTCCACATGTAGCTAAGTTCTTCTAATATATCAATATGTATAATATAAGTTGAAAAAACATGGTAGTGAAACGTCCCTTTTTGTCTAATAGTATCCATTATCTGATTAAAAACAGACTCTTCCTGTGGCCAGCCCAGTTGCATCAGTACTAGTATGTGACCATATGTTACATCTGAAGTGTTGCCAGTGTTAATTAAAATCCTGATCAACAAAGTACAAAAGTAGTGCATAATAGCAACTTTGGTAACAGGTAAAAAGTGTAAATGTCTATGCTTTCCTCCAATTATTAACTCTCCATCCAGTATTCCTTCTGCATGTGGCAAGTGCGGCAATGCAGCCAAAATGCTTTCTATGCATGCAGAATTATTCTTCTGCTGGTAATTTATGGACACTCTTATGACATTTGCTAATAAATTGTTCTCTGATCCAGGAAGAGATATTTCATCATAGCGACCCCTGTATAAGGCCATTTCGTTAGTGAATCCTTCAGCCCATTGCTGCATTTGCAACTGGTTAGCTAGTTTCGAGAACTCTCTACTAATGACGTCATTGCTATGAAGGAGTTCCCAGCAGTTTGCTGCCACTTGGAATTGATTAGCTGATATACCAGTCACCTCTATCTCGCCTTTTCTTCTTTTCGATGGAGGCATGTCAGGGTCAGATAGAGCTTCAATAAGAACATGATTTCCTTTTAAAGATTTTTGCTCATAGAGTGATCTCAAGAAAAATACTGTGCCACAGTATAGCAACTGTCGACAATCTTCATTATTTCTAAGACTCAAGAGTTTCTGGAAATAAGCCTCTTTATTTAAACTGTTACTGTAATTCACGAGAAATAAGTCCCATCCTAGTTGCCTCCCTAACATATCCAGGACTCCATGTAATCTAAACCATGGATCAGTTATTTCATGATCACTGGCATCATACACATATGTATTGTAAAAATCTATAGCTTTCACCAGTAATCGCTGAAGCAATCTCGGTGACTCCAATGAGCTAAGAAGGGGTATTGTTTCAACTACTAACAATCGAGCATAACGATTGTCACAGAAGAATTTCTCATTGCTTATTAGAGTCTTAACAAGACTGTCCACACCCAACTGTGGAAACTTTTTTAGAAGCAGAACAAGTAGTTTGCAGTGTTCCATAATATCATCACTGTTTTCTACACTTGTTTTTAATATTGTAAGTTGAATATCTGGGGTAATATTGTCGAACATTTGGCTCAGGAAACTACCTTCTGCAGTTCGGAGAGCATTTGCTATGGCTGATATCTCAGGAAGTAATGCTGTGAGGTTTTGTCTAGACAGCATTAGTGAGCTGAAGCATTCAGCAGCTTCTTGAACATTGCCAGACTGCTTTTCCATTAAATAAGCTTCAAATTGAATCTTAAAATTAGTTGGAAACAAGGTTTTTGCCGTAAGCATCCATGCCTTGGCCGAGTGAATATTTACTTTCTGAGCATCTTTAGCTTTGGCAATAATGTAGTCTTCATCACTTTCAATACCAGGCATTTTCTTCTTATTTCTTTTTATTATTACTTAAAATGTATTGATTTTATCTAAATATTAATTTGAATGAATAAAAAATGGTACCCTAATACATTGATATTTACAAAGATAAATAAAAGGTTCCTCTAATAACAGGATACAACTCCTCTAAAAGGATGGTAATCACTCCGTTTAGATTGTAACAAAACTAACAATGATAATGTAAATTCCGTTTTAACTTCAACTTCTCCTTTAAATGGCGACTATAAACTAGAAACCGATCAATCGAACGGTGATTTCCGTTCCGCAATTGGCTACGTTCCGAAGTCGATCACAAAATCATCGGACCGTTCGTGTTGTCCGTCGTTGGACTGAAGAGCACAACCACCGCAACCGGCCACGTTCACGGAAGCGAGGGTCAAGGTGGTGAGCCGCGCGACGCGCCCCAGCCTCGCCCTTATGTCGTCGTTGCCCCATGGAAAGAAAGAAAGAAATATATTTATTGCTACTTTATAAAAGAAATACGATAATAAGAAGAATACATCAAATTAAGCTAAGAACTTCACTTAATACTTTTTATAAAGCAATTGGAGTACACTCAGCTTGTACTGCATGTTCATTTATATGAGCACAAGGTGCTGGTTTTCAATTTACCCCTTTCCTCGACTAAGATATATACCGAAATAAAAAAGTGCATTGCGAAGTCAAAAATTATGTTCATTCATAAATGAGATAGACAAAATTAAAAATTGAATTGAATTGAAATGAGATAGACAGAATTATAAAGGAGTTTTGCCGCGAAAGTGAAAAAATGCGTTGTTGATTTTGTATAATTTTCCAAAACCTTGTGATTCTTCGAGTGTGAAAATGTAATAATGGTAGTTTTTTTTTTTCCTTTACTTGCCTAACTTCGGGCCAATTGCCTATATTTCCTAAAACTATGTACAGCAAAGAACTAAGTTACCTACAAGACATCGAGCTTATTAGCTTATTAATTATTAGGTGGATTATAAACCTTTAATACTTAGTAAACGTGCTTAAGTGTAGGCAAATGATACCAAGATGAAAAACGTGATTTTCGCTTTCGCTCCGAAACTCCAATAGAAGTTCTAGTCAAGTTTATACCACTTTACAAGGGCATTACTGGACCTTGACTCTTTTACTTGTCTTTCACTGTGACTTGTGACTATAATAGTATGAGTAGGTACTATTTAGCCAGTGTCAAGTAATAATATATTTCAAGTGTATTTCATATTAAAAGTCCTACTCACAAGTCACAGTCAAAGTCAAGTTTAGGAAAATTATACAAAATGAACAAAGCCATTTTTTTCACTTTCGCGGCATACCTCCTGTTTTTTATTTAAAATTATTTTTGTAGGTACTACTTATTGACTATACTTATCAAAGATAAATCTTAAAAATCCAATACTTATAGTTTTGAAACGTCCGTCGTGTTTGGTCGTGTTAGTTATTATACGACATTGACAAGACAACAAATTTAATTATTCGCTCTTTGTTTATGTATACTCTTTGATTGATTTCATCGTTGTCATATGCTCTTTGGTTGTCACACTTTGATTTGATTGTCACTTTGTCTTGTCACAGCAAAACCTACTGTGCTGCACCTGTGTACAAATTTTAATGCAATTTTAACAAAAATAATATTTCAGTGTTGTGGTACTATTTAAGCTGCAGATGTTAACGTTTCAATGAGGATTTATTATAAAATGAATGAACTTCATTTACGCAAACGTTACGTTATTGCCGAACTCGTTCCTGATCATGTTTTAGAAAACATATTTTCTTATCTCGATCTTCCTGATATCCGGAACTGTTCTGTAGTGTGCAAATCTTGGTACAGGATCCTTAGTGATGAAAACAACGATGTTTGGAGAGGACACTGTATGAAAAGATTGCCGGAGGAAGTGATAAAGTCTGATTTATTGTCATCTGTTTCCACCTACAAAACCAAGCTTCGAGCTTTCTACCACGCATGGAATTCTCACGATTGCTCCAGGAATATATATATAAAGCCAAATGGATTTACGTTACACAGGTATGACACAAATATAAACTTAAACATAAACACTTTCACACTCACAGTCCCACAATAAGTTCGATGACACTTGGTCGTGGGTACCGAAAACATTCAGATCACACTCACAATCACAACCAGAACCAGAAACACAAATTTTCCTAGGGGAGAAAACTTGTGTTCCCGATACCCCTGCTTAGAAGGCAAATGTTAACCAAGTAAGCCAACATACGCGTGATTACCACCCTCGACCACTGAAGCCCTAATTTATAGCCTGACAGGTGAAAAAGTGTGTAAACGCTTTTGACCTAACATATTAAAAATAACCAGAACTGTTTTGTATTATCTCATAGTGTGTGTCTAGTGTAGTAGTAATATCTAGTGAATCATAATGCATCATATTTCAGAAACCCTGTAGCACAGAGTACGGATGCATGCAGATCAAAGATTGGTTTCCGGTACGGTCGACATGCATGGGAAGTGGTCTGGGAGGGTCCATTGGGAACTGTAGCAGTTGTTGGAATATCTACCAAAGAAGCTCCACTGCAGTGTCAAGGTTATGTTGGTCTTCTAGGCTCAGACCAACAGAGCTGGGGATGGAATCTAGTTGATAACCATTTATTACATAATGGAGATACCCAGGGACATTATCCTATGCTTAATAATTGTCCAAAATACCAAGTAAGTATATAATTAAATAAGAATAGGCAACAGACAAGACCTACGTCATAAAGTGAGTCATCACAAGACATAAAAGCTTGTCTTTATTTTATTTTAAATGTATCACCTGCAAAATACTGAAGTCTGACACTACACAAAGGTAGAAGATGCAGGAAGATGAGCTTACAATATTTGATCAACTTTACCAGTGCCCTCATTTATTATATCACCATCAGCCTTATGTCTTATCACAACCTTGCAATATCCCAATAACAACTCTAAACTCAAATGCCTACTGAACAAACCAAATTTTTTGCACATACACAATTCAATCTCTATTTTTCCTCTTAAGGTTTGCTTAATGTAGTATTGTTTTATAACAGAAAAAAAATACATATTTTGAAAGAAAAACGGGTCTTCAACAGTTAATATACTTTTGTGGCCCTAATTCGCTTAGGGCAGATTTTGCACAAAAATTTACTATTATATCAAGGCAAGATAGAATTTCTACTCATTGATACACCGTTTCAATTTTCAGGTTGGAGAGCGGATAAGAGTCATATTAGACTGTGAAAATAAAACATTGTCATTTGAAAGAAATTATGAATTTTTAGGAGTTGCATTCAGAGGTAAGATTTTCATATAAAGTTGAAATCATGTAAATACCATTTTTATAGTTCCTAAATGCTTTGAAACCTCTTTTATCTTATCTCTAATGTGGTGATGGATCAACATTTTTTTATAGATTACGAAATTAATCTATTGAAAAATGTAGCTTAACTAAAATATAGTATTAATAAATAAGATATTCTATTGGCTTAGTTAGGTGTGTGTTACCCTCTAAGCACCTGGTATCAGGTTTGATTTCCAGTGGAAACACAAGTTTCTACTGGGAATCAAAATCTCCCCTAGGGAAATTATTTTAATTGTTACTAAAAAGTTATTATTCAAATATATAGCTCTCAAAGTAATCATTAAAATATTAAAATCTTGGTAGCCTAACCATTGTGTTGTCCATTCCAAATAGTTAATAACTTCTTTTTCTTTTTAGGCCTTCCCAACAAGAAACTATACCCTACAGTGTCTGCAGTGTATGGTAACACAGAGGTATCTATGGTATATTTAGGACCGCCTGTAGATGGCTGATAATAAGCATGTCTAGAAACATTAATTGATTTCTAGTCAATACAATGTAATGTGATACCTTCAAACACAATAATTATTAGTTATTAGCCAAACCTGATTTCTGAATACAAGATAAGGCCCTCGGAATAAATTCAGACACTAAAGTTTACAGCATAGTTTGATAGTATATATTGCACGGATTCCATTTGTGAAGTATTTATTAATTTTATTTATTTGACTAAGTATAACAGATTGTCCAATTTCAAAGTTGAAGTTAAATTATTTAGTGTGAAATATACATAATTTGGTAGCTGCATGCAGTTTTAGTTTGGGTGATCTCTACTATTAAAGAAATTTGTTATTATTATTGACCAGGATTCAAAGTATATCCAGTGGCTTGAACACGTTTTTAGGAAATACGCGGCAAATTGAACATGAACTCGACAATCTATGGCGGACCTCTCAGAGCGCGCGCCCGTCGGCAGAAATTCGAGTGTTAGGACCACTTAGAATGGTTTGTTTGCTAAACAAATGACCATTATGGGCTCGTAAAAGATTACCGCTTCATCTCAAGTGTTTATTTTAAGTGTGTTACAAAGTAATTGATTGAATTAAACACGTTAGAAGTTTGTCACAGGGAAAAATGAGGAGTTCTTCAGATATCTTTATTTTTTGTCGTAAATAGCGATTGATAACATATATTTTTTTTGTTGTTAAAATTATGTATTTTAACTATGCTTTTGATTGCATATTAATTTATGTCATTGTGCAAATGATTAATTACCTTAAAAAATTAAGGAACGATTGAGTAAATTTTCCGCGCGGCGCATTAATTTATCAAAACGCGCGCTGTAAATATGCGTTCATTGTAATTCATTTATAACATGCAGGTGATAAACAAAAGTATTGCTATAATAAGCCGTTCCTTACCTTCACAATTTCATACAAAAATAAACACCTTTCTCAGAAAAACTTGTTGTAATATCGGAAACTCTGATCGGAAAGAAAAAAAAACGCCTCGTTACCATAGTCACTTCTGAGTGACAATTGTTATTTGCTTTTTGACTTTCTCAGTAAAGAAACAAAATGAACATAGAGAAAAGATCCTCTTGTTGTCAGAAAAGTGCGCCAAATAATAACACTGTCATAATATTTACACAAAACAAATGGCTGAATTAGCGCGCGAAAGCATCGTCGCCCCGCGTCGGGCGAGTCCATTATTTATATAAAAGGCAAAACCATCATTCTACATATTCCACAAATAACGAAATTGTTTAAATTACATAAATGCTAAAACAATGTTTTTTCCAATGTATAAAATACATATCATAACATAGAAATTGGCGATTACCCCTTGAACTCGAGCCAGCAGTGCACCGAGAGCCTGGGCGAGTCCATTTTGGCGGCAGCAAAGGATTCTGCCGCGCCGGCATAATACGGTGATTACGCGTAAACGCAAATAATTAAGTATAGCAATATGCACATAAATCTAATGATTAATACCTACCACGTCGTATTTCAGTAACAGTTAGAGCAAATATAAAAAAATACGATAGTTATTACTTGACAAAAAATCATAACTCACGCAATTTTCGTCAATGTTGTTACTCGAAGAAGATATTTATTACTTTACATGCGTTTTTCATAAAAACCCATTACGTAAATAGATACAGCTTAAAACAAGGAATAAATATTAGTATAACACTCAATAAAATAACTTCTTACGGCAATTTTGTATTTTTTTTTTAAAACACTTAACTTTCCTTGCACTCAAACGACTTTCTCATTTTAATTGTTTGAAAATGTCTAATAGTTTCATTTTACTTTGACATTTTAGCGACGGTAAATATTGCTACATTATTAATCTTAATTTCACCATCACTTAAAGGAGTGCACACACGGCCAAACTTAAATTATGACGAAAAATCAGAGATACGGACCGACCACACCGTTTTGGTTCCAATTGGAACCATGTTCAATTGGGCTTGGCAGAAATCGGTGCCTCTCGGCACCGCGTTCAGTTGAGTCGATATGATATGCAGAACTAAATAGTATTATTTTATGGTGAACAGTTTACAATGTCTTTTAAAGGCACGTCAAGTGCAGAAAATATGTATTGTTTTTGTGATAATATGTGGGTATATGTATAATCACTATTATACACATACCCACTGGTATGTGTAGGTATATTTTAAACTTAATATTCATCTTCTGTTATCACAAGGGTAGCAAGTGTCAAGAATAAACAGATATAATATGCAGTATTATCATAGTAGAAATATATTTCTACTATGGTATTATACTCTAATAAAATGTGTGGTTAATGATAATTAATAGCATAATAATGCTATTAATTATTATCATTGGTTATGTCCTTTATGACGGTGATGATAGAATATTGAATACACAATGATTGAAATGATGACATAAAATTTTATTAACATTACAGTGTGGTAAATAAATCTATGTTTTATTTTATTACATTTAGAAATAATTGAGAACATCTCAAAATAATTAAAATACTTTATTGTTGACATGTTGAATAATTAAATTAATGCCACTAGCAACTAATATGTGTTTAATTGACTATATTGAAGATTGGTAAAATTATATAAAAATTTAGTTTGCTGCTAATAAAACAAGTTAAACAATAACAATAAGAATACGAGCAAAAATCTGACTATAGGTTTATTATTTAATATAGCGTCTCTACATAATTATGTATTTACATTAAACTAAAAACTAAATTAAAATTAAACAAAAAAACTATAATTAAAATCTGACTTGTAAAGCTACTGTCAAAACATATTTGAAATTGGGTTTGGCCGTAAACTAAGGTAAATTAAATATTATATTTTTAATTTCAAAGTCGATGTTTATCTAGTTGATATATAAATTTATGAGTTAATCATATGAATTATGTACTTGATAATTAATGTACAAGGTTATGCATGTAAGATTATATTTTATGGATTATATATATTATAATACAGACAGGCAATCGTCACTTGAATGTGATAGTATAATATTATAATATGGCTTTCATCATCAGAGTTTGTTGTATAGTTAGATTTTTTTGCTAATTTATCTGTACGATTGCCGATCTTCTTTTCTATGATTATAAATTACGCCATAGTTGCGCAAACATGACCGATTCAGTTACTGCGTTACTGTGACAAAAACCCAGATAAAGTATTTATGTCTGATTTGCATAATGTAAATTTTATTTCCTGAGTGTTCTTAACCAACTCTATTAATGACTAAAGAAAATATTAAGCAAATCCATCATTATAAACATAGAAAAACTTACCCATATTAAAATAAAAGTTACCGTCCGGCTTTGCAAGGGTGCATTTCAGGTGGATTAAAAAAAAAACATAGGTACTTAGAAACCTTATCCTGACAATTACAAACACAACAAAAAGAAAATTAGCCGAATTAAAAAGTCAGCCATTTTCGAATTTGTGCTAGACTGACGCACGGCTTATTTATATATATGTATATACCGTCATTGGTAAGTAGTGCACAATCCTGCAGAGGGTGGTTTAGAATCGAACACTGAGCAGAATAAAAATTAAAAAAAAATATTTCAACTTTAGAAAAAAATTTTTTCGTCTCTGGTAACTAAATTATGGCGCGACATTTTAGAAGTAATGGGACGTTCTGCGAGTAAACCTAACTGTCAAGTAAACTATGGCAACTCTTAGACAGCTGCTAAAATAATAGCACTTAGCACTCTTACTACGAGTGCTATGTGCTACGGAATCATTGAACTAATATGTGATGAGAGGTCACAGCTGTTCATGGATTACGAGAATGTTAGATACTTATCTGCAGGATTATGCACTACTTACCAATGACGGTATATGGATTGTTTAAAAAAAGTATAGACTTATACTTTATTCCTACTTACCTTAAACATGAACATAGAATTGATTTTTATTTAATAAGTCATTTTTTGATGTTAAATAGATACATGAATATTTTTACATAGCTAGGTGTTTGAAATGTATTTATTATTATACGTCATGAAAACAGCTTTATGACAGCCAATTATGCATTGATATTCGAGATAAAAACATACTATATTATTTTGAGATTCCGAATAGGTCAGGCCAGTATTACTTAAATAACATATTCTCTTTCCAAGATCCATCTAGATTTCACCGTCGAAAAGGATCAAGTGGTTGCATAATAATATATGAAGAGATAATATTGTCAAGGAAAAATTATTGATCATCTGAGACTAATGAGCTCGCACATTCCCTACCTGGTCTGCGAGTACAGCAGCAAGTTTTCTGGTATCATCTTAGGACTCTCAGGGCAGCAGATTTAAATTTACAAATAATCATCAATTTAACTGTAAAGTCAACAAAACACATGTTTGCTTCTTTTCTGTTGATCAATAACTAACCATTAGTTGAGACTGGAGTCTCGATCATCGGTGAAAAACGAACATCTAGGCAGACGGCAATGCGGCATCCTCAAATTTTTTAAAATACCGACCATTCGCACGAAGCGTTTCGCTTCCACTTTCATTATGAAAACTGCAAAAGTATGGAACGCCCTTCCATCTACTGTTTCCCGAAAAGTATAATATGGGGTTGATCAAGAAGAGAGTGAATAGATATTTACTGACAAACGTGCTCCGTCTTCGACCGCATCGTCGCTTATCATTTGGTGCGATTGTGATTAAAGGCTTAGTCGCAAATAAAAAAAAAACATGACTTCATTTAATTAAAGCTAATTTTAATACTATACATAAGTAAGAAATTTAAAAGTAACACCAATATACTGTACAAATAAGGACATATTTTCTAACCTACCCCATGACAAACAGTCATCAAAAGCATTTAAAAGAGTTCTTGCAAAGAAAGCCCGCGCAAATATCCTGGTCAAGCCTCCGGTCACTGAGTGTATATATTGTTATGTGATCTACAGAAAAATATTGTTAATGTCATTCTGTGGCAATGCAAATGATATGAATTAATGGATTTTTCTAGGCTAGGCGCATCGTACTTCATGTTGTTATGTACATTTTAAACTATTGCTTGCGCTGCACATTGCACAGCACTAGCTAATGTTATACGCTGCTAAACATTTTATGCTTTATGTTCTTAATATGTTTTTATTGACAAACAGTACCTACACAATACCTTAGTATTTATTGTATTTTTAATACCCCGTATTTTTGTATTATGCAAATGTAATTAGAAACATTTTTTTTTCTTAAAATTCGAAAACGTTTGTCTAACTATAATGTCCAGAGCCGTGATACATCTAAAATAAGCTAATCTTAAATTAGCTTCAAAACAGAAAATTAAAATGCATGCGTGTGAGACATGTATGTTTATGTACAGAAGTCTTAAATTGAAGCCAATTATCATCATCAATTTCCTGTCCTTATCCCACATATTGTGGCCTCGGCATTACTCGTTTTCTCTTTAAAATTATAGTGTAAAGGATTTTGCTTGAGTTTTATGATCGGCCACCTGCCTGACCTTCGTTGGGCAAAATACAGAGGCAATGTACCGGATGTATTGAAGCCAATATATTATAATATTATTTATCAATTTTAATTATTCAAAAATAAAACACGAAAACAATTCCTTTCATATTTTCATAATAAATTGACTTCAGTTTGATCCCTTTTAGCAACAAGATAGGTTGGTCGAATATTTTAAATAATAAATCATATGTATACCTGTGTTATATTTTCAAAATGGTACGGTTTAAATTCCATTTCATAAACGACCGTTATTGACAAAATAATCGGGCTCATGACTTCTTTAAAAACATTTGTATTATATATATATATATTTATAGTTTTGGACGTTTTTTGCTTCATGCTTTCGAAAAATATGTAATGGCTACGCCGCACAGGACGCACCTGACCCGAACGGATGGTGTGCGGGGTCCCCTCCTGTACAACGGTGCCCGCACACCGATCTGTTCGAAACAAATGCGTCATGTGAGGCGAAGCCCTAGCGTTATTATTGATTTAATGAAATTTTTGGACCTCCTCACTACATTGACTTTGTCATTACATAATAATATAATTATTAGCTTCCCGACTTCGATATTCCGTTATAAACATCTATATAATAATGTTATTATATGAAAGTATTATTTTAACGGTTTTAACAATAAGTAACAAATGTATGTTTTTAATTTTATATGCAACACAGTATTTTACTTTTTGTATTTACCTATCTAGTTGGAATGTATTATTATTACGACAATTGTAAGAATTATTATGTTTATTGTACGGTACAATAATTGTTTTATTACTGTTATAGGAATTTTATAATGACTGTCGACGAAAATCCAATTTGTGTAATAGAATAATTTTACACTACGCTTGTTATAATTTGATTATTACTGTATGTATAAAACTTTTTTTTTATATATTCGAGGTAATTAGAAACTGTAAGTCTAGGTTGGCGATACTGGCCTTACGCATAGCATCTACACATGTTCACCAAATTATGGCAACTACGACTATCATGTATTAAGAATGTGTCCAATTTATTTGTTACATTTTATTGTAAAGTAAATTAAACTCTTTTGTTAGTTATTTATATCTTTATTGTTTCATTTCTTCAGATCCATGTTAAAACACTTATGACGTAATAATTTTTAATGAATTATGAACTTCAAACAACACGTTTGCTCTTGCACCTCTAGTGCCAATAATGCACATATTTAATTTGAATATTAGGTATAAATGCTTACTTTCGTAACACCAAAATTGACTCTTTTTAAATAATAAAATAAGTAGCTTAGAGTTACAAATAAAGCATTTTTGACGTCTTATTATACGTATAAAGATAATCATCGCTGCAGTGAATAATTAATGCAGAATAAGATATTTGTACTTAATACCGTCTGGCCCAGGCCAGATTATAAAGACAACTGCGGCCAAATAAACCGATAACATGTACAATAAACCTAAAAGGTTCTAGTTTTGTCCAGTGCCGCGCATTGTAAATGCGATCGGTCAACATGACCGATCCAACAGTCTTCCCAGATAGAAGGCGGACTGGCGTTTGTCCGCTTTTAGCACAAAACCAACATATTATATAAATGTTGTATATACCCGTAGTAGTTCCTTCGCAACAAAATTGAAATGCGTTTCGTCGTTCCCGTGTTACGCGGATAACTTTATATGAGACCGTCTTCTATCTGTGGAGACCCTTATACACCTAAATCGTCTTTGGTCATGAATAACACAAGCATATGAAATAAAAAAAAACATTTGTGTACAGATAAAATTGCCTATCATAATAATTGCACAAACTTTAACACGCGTGAACTGTGAACAAGTATACAGCGATACCTACGATCTACTTTCTAGCATTTGATACACTAACTTGTTCTAGCTCAATTAAAAATATAACTAAAGTAGTTGAAGCAACGAATATTTACTCCTGAAGTACGCGCTTAGTGACCTAATGACTGTACACGTAACATAACAAACATATAAACGTGTAAATTGTTTAGAGCCATAGAATTCTTAAGGCGGATTGGGTTAAGATAAAAAAGCAATTGTGTTACACTTGCAATAAGATTGTATTAAGCGTATATATAGATCAAACCAACGAAAAAATACTATTTTATTATGAGGAAAACTATGTAACGCATAAAAATAAATGAAAACGTAGAATATATAGATTTTAATATTCTCTACCTCAATAGGTAGAGAATATTAAAATCTTCCATTAATTTCGTTTTTAAGCCTTTACCAATGTAAAGGCTTAAAAACGAAATTAATGAGGCATTTTAGATGCATTTGATCAGACAATTCAGTACAATTTTCTTTATTTACACGCGTACGTCAAGTTCCTTATGAAGTTTTTAGACGAGTCTATACCACCTACTTTTAAGCAATAATATACAAAATAATCGTTTTTTAACCCAAAGTAAATGAATAGTTAATAAGTTTGGATATTTGTACTCGTATATAAATCAAAATCCCTCTTCAGAAGTACAAAGATTCGTTGCTACTACACCACATACATAAGAACCAGTTTAGTATCCCCCCCTCATGACGATCTCAACATTCATCATAAGTATGTAGCTACAGATCGGCCAATCCCCCGCTCATGAATAATGTATGAAGGAGAATTAGCTTCATACACTAACAACTGGCATATAATAATTGTTCTACGCTATAACGAGGCCCTCTAAAATACCTACAAAGATGCATTGCAACTCACTCGCAGTGCTGTATAAACTTTGAAACATTTTCAGGTTTATCCTATAATTTCTACTCATTATTATCATACACAAACAGTGGCGTTATAGCTTCGGTAATTATATTTTGAAAACTAATAGCTCTAATTAGGCTTAACTTCATTATTGCTAATATTATCACATTACATAAATAATATTTTAGTATCACATTATGTATTCATATTTGTCTAATTTAGGTATACAAAACAAATTATTGGTTACAGTTTAGTAAATTATAGGCATAAAATATAGCTTCAGCTTCTGTTACAGGCTACTTCATACATACATTGTAAAGATTGAATGTTTGAGATAGTTTAAGATAATCAAGTTCATACTAATCAGAAATTGAAGAAAGTATAAGATTTTGCAGATTGGAATATTGAAGTCTCATGAGAACATTTAATTATGATTAAAATATTTTAATAGTAATTTCCATTGATCAAACTAATATTACCAAATCCGAAAGTTGCTTCATCCATCTGTTATTACCAATCTTATTTGTTAAATAAATTGAAAGATCGTGGCCGCGGGCGAAGCCAGCCGTGCTCCGCGATGGGTTTTTAGAAATATTTTATATTATATATCATTTAACATGCAGCCAGCATTCAGAAAAGCAGAGGTTTACATATTTTTCCTTTTATCGCAATTTTACAATTTTTTTCTCAAAATGTCAGTTGCCTACAAAAGACGAAATATTCAATCAATGTTTTTAAAAGCATTTTATTTATTCATACTTGGATTAACGTATCTCAAATATTAATTTAGGCTAATTACCAAGACCGGTTGAAGGTAGGTAGTTGATTGAAACAATAACGATAAAAATTCTGCCAAGTAGAATATAAATATTGGATCGAAAGAAACAGTGATGCCATGTAAGAGTTTCAAGATATAGTTATTTAAAAACAAGGTTGGGAAAGCCCAAGCGGATTTAATACAGCACAAGTGAAAGTGTATGAAATCTACGTGATTAAAAAAATCGGTATATGTTTAGGATCTTACTCTCTACGAAGAATGTTCTATAAACTGGCTTGCTTTTCACTATTATGTCAACTTATGTCCCTCGAATCTGTATCACACACGACTAGGTTTCATTGTTATGTACTTATAAATATAATTCCCTCTCAAAGCCTAAACTACTTGAGCGATTTATTATGCTTTTTAGAGGAGCAGCATATGCTCATTGTCCTAAACCCAGTGTTGAGTCATTTTATAAAGTCACCTCCTGTTTCAAGATTATATTTGCTGTTTTGAGATTGTTTTTTTTTCATAGCCAAGTTTATATTTGAATATGTTAAACATATTTAAAACATAATTACAATGCTATGAAGAAATTGTTAAGTAGGTACAATTCTGCTTTATTTCGTTTGTTAAATAATGAGATGATTACCCGTTATATAGAGATAGACGGGATTATGCAAGATTTAAATATTAAGAAATCATCTCACGACATTGTTCCTGCTCAATACCGATTAACAGTGGTAGAGATCTTCTAAACGAAAACTAAACGCCTTCCACCAAATATCTCACATATTAGACACTCAAACGTTTAACGAATTTGGTGTGATCTATGCGTTCAGTTTTAGATTAGATGCTCTCTACTTACAACTTTACTGATGATACAGACATCCATCAGTATTATTTAAAACTGTTAACGAAGATATGAGGAAACTCGTCTAGCTAAACATTCATGAAACGAGAGAAATTCAACGGCTTCAAAAAATGTAAGCAGACAAAAGAGGTAACTTCTAGGGCACAATCGAACTATTCTCTACCAACACTTCAACTAACATTAGTTAAAGTTAATTTACACAATATATTATTGACCCTTATAGTGTAACTACGATAACCACTCAAAAACAAATGGACGCGATGGAATTTTCATAATAACTAGAATATAATTTAGTATAATAGAGTTTCTACTACCCTGAGAGGGATTACAGCCGTGAATATAAACATCGTAAGTGCCGTGTGATTTAAAGCTTGTTACTAGTCAACGTGTTCGTTTATTTCGCCGAATTCATCTTTGGGCGAGTCCTTAAGACAGTCTTTCATTTGGGGTTTGACCTTCGTCGGTGGGAATTTAGTGAGGCAGAAATCAGCGGCTACACAGAAGAACTTGGCTAACAGAGGACAGAGCAGAGCTTGGTGCGTGACGGCCGCGATCCGGTACCACGGGCCATCGAAAGGGTCCAGTATGGCCGGGCACAGCATGTGATTGAGGTTCACTTGAGCAGGCTGGAAATAATAATAAAAAAAAATTATCTGATTAACATCGTGAAATCGAAAGATTCCTGTTACTTTATGAAAATAACACAACGACAAAGACGCGTCTTGGACGCAAACTGTACACGCTTTCTAGCGAGGGCAAAGTATAGACAAACCTTAAGATAACGTATGAAATAGAAAAAAAATTGTTGGAAACAAAGAAAAAAAGGAGCGCCGTTGTGTTTCTTGTCAGGTTCTTTTCGAGATGGCACTAAATTTGCGAATCTGGCATTGGGTATATTAACTTTCATAAGTGCCAATATGAGGCCCATGTGAATAAAGGATATAAAAGGAAAGAACCAAAATACCATGGCTTATAAACATAGCCATGGTATTTTGGTTCTTTCCTTTTATATCCTAAAGTAACGACTAGACTGGTATAGGACGTAGCTAGGGAAATACATGAAATATATATATATTAATATATATAGGTTAAGCTTTATATATAACAATAATATCTTATTTAAATGCTTTTAATTAGGAATTTAAATGAATAGTGATAAAATTGCATGGGAAATACAAAGTAGCAGTAAACAATCGACTGAAAGTTTCAAATAATATGTATTTTCCCTATTGTAGGCAGATTGTGACCGTGTTTCATTACATTAGCATTTAACACAATAGTATTAATCGAGTTTACCGACCCCGAATGCTAATTCGGTTCTCTAAATGATATGTTTGTTTCAACCACATTAAGCAAACGAGATGGAATAACAAGGATATTATAAATAAAATAAAAAAGTATCTTTGAAATGATGCATCTCTGTAACGGCTGAAAGGAAATTCAGTCTTATTCTATAATCAATAATAATTTTATTGGTACCTAAAATGAATTAAATTCAAATTCAATAATAAAATTACTTTCACGAAACTAATTTTAGCATACTACATAATTTAACGTTTATACGAAACTGGCCGTGCCCCGCGGCTTCGCCCGCGTTATTTAAGTTAATAGCTTATGTGTTAATCCTAGGTTAAGCTATGTACATTCCAAATTTAATTCAAATCCTTTCAGCCGTTAAAGCGTGAAGAGGGTACAAATATACTTACACACAAACTTTCGGATATATAATATTATAATAAATATACTAAACAATATTTTTGTGAGCCTGTTTTGTCAATTATTAAATGAATAAATATCATACAAATTCATTCCGCCGTTTCAGCGTGAAGAGAAAACAAACATACACACTAACGCACAAACTTTTGGATTTATAATATTAGTGAGATAATGAACTATAACATAAATGCTTACATACTCATAGCCCCAAACCAAGTTCGATGACTTGTAAAATGGGTATCGGAAACATTTACATTACACCCAGAACCGGAAAGACAAATTTCACTTAGGGAGAAAACACTTTCCGACATTCCAACGAAAATGGAACCGTAGCTTAGAAAGCGGACTATATAGGCCAACGGCAGTAAAAATTTATACAATGAAATGTATAAATAATAATGATACTTACAATTGCAATAACTTGCAAGACGACGAAGTGATATATCATGTTGAGACTGTAGCTAAATATTGCCCAATTAAAATCCAACAACGGCTCTACGTTGTAGACACCTGAAATATATACATACACATCTATAGTAACAACATATGTGGAAAGATTTCACGTTCACAGCCCCACAAAGTTCAAAGACTTGTTTCGCGTGTTCCGGTAACATACAACACCCAGAATCTTAAACACATTTACCCTTGGTGAAGAAAATTGTGTTCAGCCGGGTATCGAACCCAGGACCCGTGTCGTAGAGAACAGAAACCAGCTTATAAATATTTGTCAAAGTAACTAACCGTTGCATTCGATTGAAGTGTTGATAAATCAGCCCCTGATCTGGCTGTCGCGGAGTCGAATATTACCACAGGTTTGAGCTTCTGTGTGATTGTTGCATAGAGACGGAAAAATACAAACTTTTTCGATAGATAGATAGAAAATAATAAAGAAAGGATAATTTCATATAATTATCAAACCTACTCACCAAATATCACGAGACTTGGTTGAAAATGCGACCTGTAGAGAACCGAAAAGCCGCCGGACATACAAAAGTAATTTCGCCCAAGCTGAAACGGAGACTCTTCGGTCGCTCTGCTCGCTCAGTCAATTATAGGTGTAAAGCAAATATAAAAATTAAAATAAATAGAATAAAACTCCGACTGCTTTATTTGCTGTCTCTTTCTATAAGATTGACATATTTTTGAAATCCTACATGACTTAATATGTCTATTGATTTGATTTATACAGCATTAGCCATGCTAGGCAGAACTATAAATTTAGAAACGAGAAATTATCGTTTAATATGACAAATTCGATGAATACTATAGCTTCTATATAGAATTGTGCATGTGGATTATTTTAACATACCTCCAATTCTCAGCAAGTAATATGGTATCACAAACATCATGCCATGTTGTATCCAATAAAGTGCAGCCTCGGCCAGAATCTAGAGAAAAATACAGAACATGTTAAGGACAGTTTTCGCCAAAGGACGAATTTTCATAACGTTCAGTCTAAAGACATTAAGACATCAAAAAATAAATAATTAGAAATACCACCAGAAAACAAAGTTTGTATAGTGGGTGCCAGAAACATTTACATACAATCCCACTAAGTAGCTGAAGCACAAATGTCCCTAGCAAGAAAAATTGTGCTGCTACCGGGAATCAAACAGAAGACCCACAGTGCAGACTTGTAACTGCGCCAACTGTGTAGTCGAATTAAAAAATATAATTTTTTTTTTAAAGATTTATCCTAAAACTTGCTACGGTCCAGTCTTTCTAAATTAAAAAAGTAAATTTTATATTTTTTGCGCAATAACCCGGCATATATAAATCTAGCATCGGTAAATAGCGTTTTCTTTAATAAACTAAGTTAATTTATAAAAACTTTTAATAAATTAATTGCGTGCTGTGTAAGTTTTACCTAGCATAACCATATACTAATCTCATTACCTCTTTACATTATATTATGATGTATATATATATAGAAGAATCATCGATAGTTACAAACATTGCTAATTTTAGTGCCACAAACTCATTATGCATTTGGTATAATGTTGCTGCTTTTAAATTAATCTACACATGCAAACATGCTGACAAGGGTGTACCCTTGTCAGCGTCGTCACTTTCAGAGGGATACAGAGTTATGCTAAGCTATCTTGCAGACAAGAAATAGAATCAGATACAGAGTGATATTTTCAGAGTCATAATGACATAGTCATATAATTACTGTTAGTAGATGTTGTAGCTATTTCTGAATATAAAAACTACGAAAACAAAACAATATTTTAACTACTTTGATAACTAAGTAAATACTTACAGTTCTTGAAGCCGTTTCCGGAAATAAAAATGCTAGAAGTGGTCCATTCAACAGATTTAGATGGATTCGGAACAGTGCTGTGACTGTCTTGCTGGGAGGAGCTGCTAATAAATAAATCTGTAAATATAAAATATCTATAAATATCTATTAACCCCTTTACTTATAAAGAGATGAAACTATCATTAAACATTCATATTCCCAAAAAAAAACATATCAAAACCATGGTTTTGATATGTTTTTTTTTATTTTGCCTGACGTAATTTATGATAGGTTAAACTCTTTTGTTTTGCTTAATCAAATGAAGTGATTATTGATAAAACTCTCAAATTTGTTATTTGATATAAAATATATTACAAGATGGAAGATCACAGCTGTATTTCGTGACAGGGAATTAAGGCAGGTGAGCATAAGAAAATTCCCACGATCATTTATATTAAAAAAAAAAACAAACTATCTTTGAAGGTTGATAAAAGGTGAGATAAATTTAATTTTGCTAATATTTATAAAGGGCAGAGAAACAACTAGATATGTGATGAAAAATACTGATGGATAGGATATGGTTCAGTTAAAACAGTAGGTAACACTTATTGTTGGGTATGATCCAATATTATATGGCTATCTACTGGCCAATTGCCTATATTTCCTAAAACTAAACTAAAATTATATATTATATATACAGCAAAGACAGTTACCTATAAGTCATCGAGCTTATAGGTAACTCAAGTGCTCAAGCCCACTACCAGTAGGTAGCATTCCCATCATGCTGGCGGCATTGCTTCTCTGTATTGCAATGCTATATATTATATTGATTCAATATTGTATAATACAATAAATAACTCTGGACTAAATAGTTATTTATTTCATACAATGTTGATATACTAATAGTAGTTGTTAAGCCTATTTAAGTATTTTTCATATTGTTTAGTATTTTTATATTGGTTAGAAAGCTATGTAATTTGCAAAAATTATTAGTAAATTATTATAATTATGACTGAGATTGAAGAAAATGTCTTGAGAAATGAGAGTTTACTTTTTCTTAATTTTAAAAAGCTGAAATGTGCACATACTTAATGAGGTATACCATAATTGATAATTATATCATTATTTGTCATGTTTTGGTAGGAACAACAGGAATTTCACTTATTGCTATTTTCACCAGAACTATCCTTCACAAAAGGCGGAGAGCATATACTGTATCGACAATAAATCTGAAAGCAACTGTACTTACTTGTATTAATGTTGTGACATGGCAAGGATTTAGCAAATATATTACAGTGCGAGATGCAAATTTAAAACCAATTTCCATTCCCCATAGCAAAGCAAGTAGAATAACAAGTAAGCGTTTTCCACCTCTGTCACTCTTAACATATTTTGTGGCTTCAGGAATTTGTAACTTTGGGTAAGTCTTTACCTGCAAACAAAAGGTTTTATTTAAGCATTTCCTGTAAAATAATATTTATCATAATACCTATTTTGTATGGAATGCGATAAAAATTAAAACTTCTTGAAATTAGGTAAAGTATGTAGGTACATTGTGTCATACATTTTATTATAGCTTAATTTCTGAAGGTTGTCATGTACCAAAGAAATTAAGTATTCGTTTTTATTTATTTCTATGTAAATTGTATCACATTACTATATGTATTTATATTATATTTGTGTGTATTTTCATGAGTATGTGAGGACATAATTTATTGGAATTACTACCTAGACGGATTTTGATGAAATTTGTTATGTAGATAGTCTACACTCTTGACTCAAACTTAAACCTACTTTTTTTCTTTTTTTCACTTCAATACGGGCACGGCTTGTACTTTAATTCTAATAATCTAGTTATAACTGCATATACCTATGGTATTATGTACATAATTATTTAATTAGATTATACTTACCACGAAACGATTATCGATTTAAAATAATAATATATGTTTGGGTTTACTTACCAGGAC
Source organism: Lomographa bimaculata (assembly GCA_948107665.1). Classification (NCBI taxonomy): domain Eukaryota; kingdom Metazoa; phylum Arthropoda; class Insecta; order Lepidoptera; family Geometridae; genus Lomographa; species Lomographa bimaculata. Next base: position 10,662,510 of record OX403587.1, on the reverse strand, counting down.
ATAGATACTTATAGTAGTAACAATAAACGTTTCTATTATTTGCCTTTGAGGCGATAAAAAATAGGCACAGTCAGGACCCACATTTCTAGGCACCGCTTTGTTTGCACCACTATATGCCCACTCAAACATTTCTGCTATTTGTAAGTAACAATAATTACAACACAAACATCTCTCTTTAGACCGTTCTGTATGGTTCTGCAGATGTAAAATGATATTGAAACAGCAGTTTTACGAATGTACAATTGAATCAATGTACATAGGTAAGTACCTACATAATGTATTTAGATTTTATTATCCGCTGTAATGACAACTTGACAACTGACAGCAACTTGACAGCACACTTCAGTCCCCTTATTACGTATCTTTGTTGCGAGTAGTTTCTATTCATTTTATACATTTCGCAAATACATACACTCACCTACACCTACATACATATTATATATACACAAAATTATTTTTCCTATTTCATTTTTCATCTATTTCTACAAATTATTTCCAAAAAGTTTTCTAAATACTTAAATTTGTAATTTTTCTAATATAGAACTAGTGTTTTGACTTAATCAATCAATATATACTACGGAAGAGCGAGACCCTCAACACAGGTATCTCCATACTTAAAAGAGGGTCACAAACCCATGAAATGTAAATTAGATTAAGTTTACTGAAATAAATATTTTGTATTTGTATTTGTATTTTGTATTTTTGAGTAGTTTCTATTTGAATTAAGCAAAAATGAATTTATTTAGTAGTTTGGTCATTTTCGAATTGAAACCGTTCGCAACAGAGATACGAAATAGGGGGTCGTTCAGAGCATAGACTTCGGAGCTTGGGTAGAGCATATTATTTTCAATGGTTCGGAGTAAACGGAGTGATTACATTATCTTTGGTTCGGAGTTTACAATTCGATTGTTTTTTGTCAAGGCTCTAGCCTAGAATATATTCTTTTCTATGCTCCAGCCTGCCTATCTCCAGCCATAGAGGAACTTTTATCCAGCCCTCAGAATACAGAAAGCTCCAGCCTAATCCCCTTTATATTCCCATCAATAAACTATCTACGGGCCAATTGTCTATATTTTCTAAAACTATATACAGCAAAGAACTAAGTAACCTACAAGACATCGAGCTTATAGGTAACTCAAGTGCTCAAGCCCACTACCAGTGGGTAGCGTTCCCATCATGCTGGCGAGCATTGCCTCTCTGAATTGCAATGCTAATACGTTGAGCCAAATAAGTGCCAGCATTTTGATCACGCGTCAACGAGGCGCTCTGATAGATTTTTGAAAATAGAATGAGCTCCCGGTCCCCACGGTCCCAGTGTCTCAACACCAAACGGCTCAAATATGACGTAACCACTGCCGAGGTTTCCATATTTTCGCCGTTTGCGCTGCTTTGCCGAAGTTGCGCGACGCCAAACCCATTCTGTGTTTCAGGAAGATGTGACGGAGCTAAACACAAGTAGCATCACACACTAAGAATCAACTGTTATAATCTGACATATTATAATTTGAAATTGAACTTAATATTTTGTATAAGTAACCTTTGTAATGTATATAAATGTTGATGTTCCGAATGGTCTGATGCGTGACGATGGTAAAAGACCCGACGGCATGACTTTAATTCCATGGAAGATGGGACGGCCTTTAGTACTATGGGATGCAACTTGTGTCGATACTTTAGCTCCGTCACATCTTCCTGAAACACAGAATGGGGTTGGCGTCGCGGCAACTTCGGCAGAGCAGCGTAAACGGCGCAAATATGGAAACTTTGGCAGTGGTTACATATTTGAGCCGTTTGGTGTTGAGACACTGGGTCCGTGGGGACCGGGAAATCATTCTATTTTCAAAATTCTATCAGAGCGCCTGGTTGAAGCGACGCGTGATCAAAAAGCTGGCACTTATTTGGCTCAACGTATTAGCTTTGCAATTCAGAGAGGCAATGCCGCCAGCATGATGGGAACGCTACCCACTGGTAGTGGGCTTGAGCACTTGAGTTACCTATAAGCTCGATGTCTTGAAGGTAACTTAGTTCTTTGCTGTACATAGTTTTAGTTTAGTTTTAGATACAGGCTTAGTTTGAGACTCAATGTTAAAACTGTTCTACACACTTTCGGCATATGTTAACTTTGTAATTTATTTTAAGTTAATTTGTATACCTTTTTAGCAATAAATATTTAGGTATCTTATCTTATTTATTGTTGTTTATAAAGAAATGATATAATCAAAGTCAGTACACATTTTCACCTTTTTTTATATTACACCCGTGCGAAGTCAGGGCGGGTCGCTAGTAGATAATATTATAAAAAGAAAGATTTGTATTTTATTATGTATTTTTGTTTGTAACGAATAAACTACTTGAACGATTTTAAAAATTAATTCACCATAAGAATGCTACACTGTCCCTGAGAAACATAGGCTATGTTATATCGAGATAAAAGTTAGTTTTTAGTTCGAAATAATGATATTCCTAAGACAAGTCGAAGAAAAATTAAGTAATTGGCCGCTTTATCGGCGAACGCTGACGAAACAGTTTGACATAAGTGAATAAATATGGCAAAAATGTCTGCCTTCATTAGTTTTACAAAAAAAATCCGGGACAGCATATATCTGCATAATATATTTATCTCGGAAAAAATACTTTTCTTTGTTAAAAATCTGAAAAAATTGCGGATTCTGTTTTGTTGGCTTTAAATATTAAAAGCCAACAAAACAGAAGCCGCTATTTTCCTTACCAAAATAAACTATTTCATCGGTTTACGTTGGTAAGGTAGATACAATTTGCCCTTTAGGTACTGCATATAATTTGGACCTATAGTCTAGGAGAAATCGTTAAATTAATTTGAGGGTGAAAACGGTGGGTCGCAGAATGTGTAACAGTTACTACGTAATCTGGCATACTTCTACGTTTTGAACCGACTTACATAAGAAGGAGGATATAAATTCGACTGTTTGTTTTTGTTTAGTCGGTTAAAATTTATTACTAAACTTTGAACTGCCCGCTGGCGTAGTTAGGTGGGCGTTTGCCTTTAAAGCACCGGGTTTGATTCCCGGTGGGAACACAGGTGTTTTCCCCACGGGAAATTTGTGTTACTAGTTTTAAGTGTGTTGTGAGTGTTGTGTGAATCTTGTATGTTTACGGCCCCACGATACAAAGTCGTCGTTCAAACTTAGTGTGGGGTTGTGAATTTTTTAACGGGCGACGCGACGCCGGGCCGTTCGTCTTTGAACTTTGAACTACCCGCTGGCGTAGATGTGTGCGCGTTCGTCTTCAAAGCAGTGGTTTCGAATCTCGGTGTGAACACATTTGAACACAAGCTTTTTCCCCACGGGAAGATTTTTTTTCTGGTTCTGGGTATGATGCAAATATTGTGTCTGTGACACAACTCATAGTACTTTTAGTGTGGGGCTATGAGTGTGAAAGCGTTTATGTGTAAGCTTTTAAATAAAAGCTTACACATACCCAGCCGGCGTCGCCCGGGTAAATACCCGGGCGACGCCGGGTGGGTCAGCTAGTCGTCTATACGCGTGTGTATAGTGTAGCTCTGAGAAGTATTTCAGACGTGTGACGCAGCAATTTTCGAATTTCTCGCTAAAAGATACTACTATGCATTTCTTATTGATTTAGGTCATGAATGACTTTATATTTTTGAATATACTTTAGTGATACATGACAATATATACATACAATAAAAAAGGTAATATCCCAAAACATGGCTCACAAAGCTCTATAAGCAAAGCGGGCAAGTTTCCTGCTCCGTATGATTATATATTGATTATTATATAATTATAATTGCATACCTGTGGTACTGCCTACCCTTTAGTTAAATTTAATTAAATAATAAACAAACGCTAAACATACGCTTTCACACTCACAGCCCCACACTAAGTTCAAAGACTTGTATCGTGGGTGCCGGAAACATTTACATCACACACACACACATTACACCCAGAACCAGAAGCACAAATATCCCTTGGGAAGGAATTTGTGCTCCTGCCGGGAATCGAACCCAGGACCCACGGCGCAGAGGGCGGACACCTGTCCACTGCGCCAACTGGGTCGATAATAGTGAGTTATGGGTATATAATAGTAATAATGAGTAGGTATATTCTACCTGAGATAGTGTTATATAGTGAGGGTCGACTATCGCCGTCCTTAATCATTCTTTGTACTGTAAACAAGCAGCAATAATTATTATTCATGTATTCTATGGAACGTAACCCGTGACGTCATTTCCTACTACTTAGAGCACAGAACATTTATAATCACCCTATTTGATTTTCAGCGCCGATTGTACAGGTAAGCCGTGCATACAACTTATTCATATAAATCTAATATATAAAATTCTCGTGTCACAGTTTTCGTTACCATACTCCTCCGAAACGGCTTGACCGATTTTGATGAAATTTTTTGTGCTTATCCGGTATCTATGAGAATCGGCCAACATCTATTTTTCATCATCATCATCATCATCACTTTTCATCATTATCAACGCGGGTGAAACCGCGGGGCGCAGCTAGTGTAAGTATAAAGTAAACTTGTAAAATTGTATTTGTCTATATTATGTGTTTTATATTTTTATTCAATTTATATAAAAGGTACCTATTACAATATAATGAGGCATTGCCGCCAGGATGATGATAACACTATTTAACCACTGGTAAAAGGCATTGAGCACTTGAGTTGCCCTTAGGCTCAGTGCCATATAGGTAACTTAGATCTTGCTGTATTATATGTATACAGTTTTAGGGAATAGTCAATTGGCCCGTAGAAAGTATAAAAAAATAAAACATGAATTGTCTGACATAATATGGTGTACATGATAAATTAAACCATAGGCTCCTGAACTCGTGTCTACCACTATATTTCAGGTTCTAATGGCTTCTCCTACTAATAATACTGCGGATTATATCGTACGTGTGTGTGTATGTGCGCGGGCGTGTGCGGGAGTGTGTGTGTGCGTGTATGTGTTTGTGTATGTAGTGGGGAAGGGAGGATGTAGGGTTTGTTTAGAATTGCGCGTTCAAACGGTTGGTTTATTTACGTGCGCTTAATATTAATTATTATTTACCTATCTTTAGAAATAATAATTTTTCAGCTAATTTTCTATGCTGTCAGTATACCTTTTCGAATTTGTGTATAATGAAACGAAGGTAGTTCATATAAAATAAAACATCAAATTTATTTTAACTTACAGGTTTATTAACACTATCTACATTGGCAGTGCTTCATATTTGCAAACATTATTTCAGTTACATAAGTACATGTATTATACTTACGTTACGCAGAAAATAAAATATCATAATGAAATATGACTATTAAAACATTAAGAAAACAGATGCGACTCACAGATAATATCTAAATAATCTATGTGACTACTTTTATATTAAACCTAGTTTTCAAATATGAAGTTTATATGTACAGGGCATATTTATCACAAAGGAAACGCAATTAGGTAGGTAAACGTAGTTTCAAAATTATTTTTCTAATCTGCATCTGAGCAGTTACCTACCGTAAGTAAAACAATTTCTTCAAAGCAATATTGACATGAAATTAAAATATTTTGATAGATACTGCTTTCTTCATAAATTTCAACTTGACATGTTAGAAATCAGATAACACTTTGCGAAAACATTATCTAAGACTTATTTTCAAGAGAACTAGAACCGTTCGTCTTAATATAACTCATAACTGGTCCAATGTGTAAGTAAATATTCAGGTAAATTATTGTAAGTCATAAATATATAGAATATATATATATAAATGGATAGATATAGAGATGAAACCTTTTAGGCATTTTTAAAAATAATACGATTTATACAATAACCTAATGCGTTAGTTTTAGACCTACTTAATTATGTTAACACTTAGTTATAATTGCTTTGGTGTGGTACTAGAATCCAGGAACTAGAAAACTGAATAATTACATTTTCCAAGTTTAATTATGGACTTTAAACATACAGTAAGATATTCGTGTTCGCTAATTTTGTTATAGGAAATACATATTATCGATACAATAAGTATTTGGTATTAGATCACTAGTTGACGATTTAATTAAATTAAATTAACTGTGAATATTGAATATTAGCGACGTTTATGTGGTGTTCTTGATGCAAACTGCGCATCGGGACACCCTCTCCAGCAGTGATCCGGATTTTAGTGTTTCTCTCTGCGGTGTGGCGAACTGTTGGTCGTCTTCAATGGTGGTGAGCCAGAAACTGAGTTTGTTGGCGAAGTGGTGGCAGGTGCCTCCCTCGCCGTTGCATTCAATGAACGGGATTGCCCTGAAGTCTTCTAAGCAGGACCCGGGACTCGCGAGAGCCTGGCCTCCGCCCTGGCCGCCGGCACCAGTGTGCTGAAATATAAAATGGACACAGTTACCTCAACCAATCATACCCAAGTAATGCAATCCAAATATAAAAACACAGTGTGGGTGTTAAGACCTTGATTGAAATCAAATCCAAAACTAGTGAGTAGTCATTATCGCGCGCACGATACATCTAGCTTAGTAAGAGAGTCTCTGGGTCACCAAGCTACAGGCCTAGCCCAGTTTGGGCCCGCAACTTAACTAAATGACTTAACTAAATGACTGTAACTATGTTTACACCGAATGTATGACAAATTTTAATGTTCATTATTATCTACAGGATATTGCTTTAAAAGAGTAGCAAAATGCGGAATAATGAACGTATACGTTGAAGATCCATATTTGTGTATAGTACAGTACAAATGTTGCTTTTCCCTAGATTTTATTCAAGTTAAGCCTACCTCTAAAAATAGTGGTCAATAGCGATAATTTATAATGATGGCAGAGTCAGAGTTAACTCGATACAAGTTTTCGTTTATGACATTTTTATTCTTATGCCGTAAATAAATATGAACAGTTAGGAAATATAGTGTAGTATCCGTTACATAGCTATAACTCTGATATATTTTCAGAGTTATGCTATGTAATGTCAATACAGGCTTCAGATTACTATCTCCGGAAACTTATCCGATCTATATACATTTTTGTTATTAACCATTTGAAATAAAAACCTGTACACCGAATTCAATATTCCTAAAATAATGAGAAAAAAAGAGAACCTTTTCGAAAGTCAGTAAAAAATAGCTACGTACCATTTTTTAGTTTTTTTTTTAATTCAAGATAGGCAAACGTTTGACTACTACCTCACGTGATAGGTCTCGAACCCACTAACTCGCCGAGGTGGGTAAGATGCTAGCAGTCACTATGGTGCCCCAGCGGTAAGCCCGGATATAAAACGGGTCACTGCGCCCATGGAGGGTGACCTTGAATAGCTACGTACCATAACGAAACTGTATCCAATCCATAACAAGCTCCATCCTCCAGGGCAGTTGGGAATGTTGAGAGTCTGGCTGTGCACGGCGATGACATTGGAGGGGACCTCGCAGACCACACAGCGCGATATGTACTTCTCGATCTCGTGACCTTCCACCGGCATCATGGGTATCGGCTGGCCGGTCGACAACCAGTAGCTGCGGTCGTTTCGGCTCGCGTAGTTACAAACGTCGTTAAGATCACAGAACATGAACGGCATGGTGCTGAATTTTCTCACGCAAGAACCAGCGTAACCCAAATCTTGGTTATGCGCTTTTTCGTTGCCGTCGATGTAAAGTAGCGAGTATCCCTCCCACAGTTTGACGTGTCCCGTTTCGCACGTCGGCACCACTTCTCTTTGACTGTGTTTTACTAAGAGAATGCCGGTTAAATAGTCGACGTGGGCGCAGTTTGCTCCGGGGAAGCCTGCCTCGCCCTGCCGTCCGGTTAATCCGATTGCTCCTCTTTCTCCCTGCAGCCCTTGTATACCGGTTTCCCCGATAAGCCCCTGAGGCCCGGGCGGGCCTGGGTAGCCGCGATCGCCCTTTTGTCCGACGACGCCGTCCCTGCCAGGAACGCCGGGTTGTCCATCGGTCCCCGGTCTGCCCACTACTCCCTGGAAACCGCGCGGTCCCTGTTCTCCTTTCTGGCCTAAAATGAATTGAGCCGCTTCTCCTTTGTCTCCCTTTTCACCCTGCGAACCCACTAAGCCGGCCCTGCCGGGGTAGCCTCGTTCACCCTTTTCTCCGGCCTCCCCTTGAACGCCTTGCATCCCGTTAAAGCCGTCGCGGCCGCGATCTCCCTTGTCACCCTTCATTCCCGTAAAACCTTGTAAACCCTGAGGTCCCTGTTCGCCCTTTTCTCCTTGTGCCCCGTAACCTATTGGGCCTTGATCTCCTTTGTTTCCCTTCAGTCCCGTTATACCCGTGGGCCCGGGCCTACCGGGAGCTCCATCGGTCCCCGGCGGGCCGGCGACTCCCTCGCGGCCGGCTGCACCTTTTTGTCCGATGGGTCCGGGGACGCCCGGAGTTCCATCTCGCCCTTTGGGGCCAGGGAGGCCGGTGAATCCCTGTTCACCCTTTTCTCCCGGGGCTCCTGGGTTTCCTGGTCGACCATGTTTTCCCGGAGTACCAATAATCCCTTTTTCACAAATGCCCGTCTGTCCATGTTCGCCGGTGGGGCCTCTCGGACCAGTATCACCTGTAAATATATGAAACCATTAAGATACATAATCGTTGATTTGTAATTAAGTTAAAGTTTCAAACTGACTGTACTCAATTGCACTTAATGTTTAGCATGAGGCACTAACCCTTTTCTCCTTGTTCCCCAGTGAAGCCGATATCACCGGTAGCTCCTGTAAAGCCGCGATCGCCCTTTTCGCCTGTAAATCCTTGTAATCCCATCGGTCCTCGATCTCCCTTTAGACCGGCGGCTCCAGCTATTCCCGGAGGTCCAATTTCACCTTTGTCACCCTTGATGTCGATAGAGGGACCCGGTAGACCTCGGTCTCCTTTTTGTCCGTCGAATCCTATCGGTCCCTGTGGTCCTATCAATCCAACCTGTCCCGGCGGGCCTGGCGGCCCGTCATATCCGTCTCTTCCCGGCAGACCGGAATCGCCCTTGTCTCCTTTAAAGCCGTCCACGCCAGGCGCGCCCAGATCACCTTGCGTGCCCGGAGATCCGTTCAGTCCGGGAGCGCCACTCATGCCGGGTTCTCCGGGGAAACCTCTTTCTCCCGGTGGTCCACGCTGACCAATTAAGCCCTTTTCTCCTCTTTCACCCTGAGCGCCCGGGAATCCGTCTATTCCAGGCATTCCAATATCACCCTTGTCGCCATCTCGACCGGGCAGGCTCAGCCCGGCTCGGCCTGGCTCTCCGCGGTCACCCTTGTCTCCGTCGCGGCCGGGCCGCCCGTCCACGCCGCGCGCTCCTGCCAGCCCAGGCTCTCCTTTGTCACCCTTAGCGGCTGCCCGCCCGGGCTCGCCCTTAAGTCCATCGAACCCGCGAGGACCAAGATCTCCTTTATCTCCCCGCTGTCCCGGCTGTCCCGGTGTGCCCTGTCGTCCTTGGAATCCTTGGTCACCCTTCGGTCCGGCGAGTCCGAGGGGTCCGGGGGGCCCTAGCTGTCCCGGCTGCCCCGGAATTCCTTGGTAGCCGACTTCTCCCTTTTCTCCTTTCTCTCCGGTTGCGCCGTTAATGCCGGGAGGTCCGCTTGCACCGGGCCATCCGACTCTGCCCGGGAAACCTTTCTGGCCTTCCTGCCCCTGCACACCCGGTTCGCCTTTTTGTCCCGGCATGCCGACCACCCCAGTTTTGCCTTCCTTTCCGGGGTACCCTTGCTGACCCTTGGGTCCGTCTCTCCCCGGCGTGCCGGGAGCGCCCGAAACTCCGGGCGGTCCGACGGGGCCCGCGTCACCCTTGAGCCCCTGCGTGCCCGGCTGGCCCGGGCGGCCGTAGGGTCCGGTGTCTCCCTTCTCCCCGGGCAGGCCGTCGCGGCCGGGCGGGCCGTCGGCGCCGGCCGTGCCGGGCTCGCCGCGCGCGCCGCGCTCGCCCTGGCGGCCGGGCTCGCCGACGGGCCCGGGCGGTCCATGCATGGCGGGGCCCATCTCTCCTCGGTCTCCCTTCAGCCCCGGCTGGCCGGGCCGTCCCCTGAGCCCGGGTGCGCCGCTCGTGCCCTCCCCTCCTATCGGGCCGATCTCTCCTTTGTCCCCGCGCGGGCCGGGAAGGCCGCGTGCGCCGACCGTACCCGGCCTGCCTATAGGACCTTGTTCGCCCTTGGTTCCCTGCCGTCCCCATTCACCATTATCTCCCTTATCGCCTGGGGTACCTATAACATACGAACGCGGACGTTTCGTTTAAGTTGTTATGAGCCATAAATAAAATAATTATATTCATGCCTGATGAATCACTCTGCCAGTGCCGGATTTAGGGCATGGTAACCGGAGCTATAGCCCCGGGGCCTCCACAAAAGAGGGGCCCCCCACAATAGAGACTTCGGAAAAAAAAACATATTCAGATTAGTAAACACTAGTAAAAATTTTCCTTTGATATTTTTTTTCGCGTCTACCTTTATCTGCACTACAAAGTACTGCATGATTTTAAATAATATTAGCAGAAATCATCGATCTATATTCTTTCACTCAATCAGGCAATCAGTAAAATATCAAAGTCTAAAATGGCCCTGATAAGCACTTGCAATTTACTATCCTTCTTAAGGGTGTATCCCAATGGCTCAATGGCTGAGTGGTAGTCGCCTGGTATTTCTCTGAAATACCAGGCGACTACCACTCAGCCACTGCCACATTCCCAAACCTTGAAATTGCATTGAGAATGTATTTGGTTTCGATGGTATCAAATTGCACGGGAGAGCGCTTGCATTTTTGAAAATGAAAATTACAAAAAATTGGCTCCGAACCACGATGGGACAAAACCGTCTATCAAAGCGTTCTCTCCTGAACATTGAAAGTGATTTACTTCTGGAACTGGATTTCAGCGAAATCATCAACGATTATTCAGCGAAAAAAGGCTCAGAAGGTTCCGTTCGTTAACGCTTAAATTTAATTTCAGATAATTCTTGCTTCCGGTTTCACAATAAATTATGTATTGAAAAAAAAACCATTTTGTTTGGAAATTAATTTGGGTCCAGGGGGCCTCCACTTCTTTGTTGCCCCGAGGCCTTCAGACCTCTAAATCCGGCATTGCACTATGCTAAGGTTTTACACGTTAATGTGCTACTAAACATGATACGATTGTATGAGAACTATTGAAAACACGTCCTTACCTCGAGGTCCCTGAGGCCCCTGCGCTCCGGGTGCTCCCGTGTCTCCCTTACCGGTTTCCAAAAAGCCCACCGGCATTTGGCACGGGTCACCCTTACCCCCGGGTTGGCCAGGATAACCTTTATCTCCCTGATCTCCCGCTGGTCCAGGTTCACCCTTTGCTCCTTGAATCGACATTCCGTTCCTGCCAGGAGTGCCGGGAACCCCGTCTGAGCCGGGATTGCCGTCTATACCGGGTATGCCCTGGAATCCTTTGTCTCCCTTATGTCCGGGGAATCCCATGTGGCCGACTTCTCCTTTAACTCCGTTGGTTCCTCTTTCTCCTTTGGGCCCGGGTGGGCCTGTCGGCCCAGGGGCACCTTTTTCTCCGGGGGCCCCTCGAGTCAGGTTGTATGGGATCATCGCATCGAGTCCTCGTTGTCCTTTAGGGCCAATTGGTCCGTCTATTCCTTGGTCTCCCTATTAAGTGATCAAGATATATAAATTTAATGAAATTAACATATGCGATTGCACGAGTTATGTAAATGTCACTCGGACTTCGGATTATTCAGACTTCAGGTGAGCATTGAACCGCTATCTCATCGTGTTGGTAAGTAATGATGACATCGGGAATGGTGATTCGTTGAGTGACTAGCTTTTCGTAATATAGGTATATTATTAATATTTTATGTACGATATAAATTGGCAGGAAATTCCAAATAGTCGGCTTTCGAATGATAATAATATAACGCATAGTTGTTGACATAGTACGATCAAAATGAAAAATGTAACCCACAAGTGTAAACTAACTGTCAAAAGACTATTTAGTGCTTTGGCGACAGATACTAGACCTGGATTTTACATCAAGTTAGTATTATAGACTAATGCCATAAATGTGCGAGGAGTTTGTACTTTTTTTGTCACTCATAAGCTTCCGTTTGACAATTTTATAGGTCTGGATGCTAAGTGATATACTATACGAGGATGGTAAACACGCTGGGCCTTGAATTACTGTCAAAGATAGCATATGTACATCATTTTTAATGATTTTGGCAACAGGTTTGTGTGATATACGTGTGATGTGAATGTATATGTTTATAATAGTAATAAATATAACTGACAGGCGCGCCGGGCGTGCCTGGCCGGCCGGGCTGTCCGTCAGAGCCGCGCTCGCCGTAGGCGCCGATCGGCCCGGCGGGCCCGCGGTCCCCGGGAATGCCTATGGGCCCGTCGGTTCCGCGGTCGCCTTTCACGCCGGGGCTGCCGGGCCAGCAGTCGTTGCACTTGCCACCCAAATTACCCTGCAAACGAACAACAGCAATTAGTGTGTATGATATAATTTATATCTAAATACAGATAATATATTAGATATACATTTTTTCTCGGCCGATTCTTTAGCTAGATACTCTCCAATGAAACAAACTTATTTAGTATTTGTTTCAAGATAATAATGAAACTATACTACAACTATCAAATAATAAATAAAATGCTAAAGGCCAGCATTTCAGTCACGTTTTGCCTTAACCTATTGTATATGTATTTATTTCTATGTTATTACATTCATATGATTTATTTTAAGTTTTTTCATTCATTTTAGGCTTCATAACCTCCTTTATATTTTATAGTTTATACTTGTTTAAATGAAATAGCAGGATAACTGGTAGAAAATGCTGTGGCATTAAGTCTTCCTGGGTACTTAGTTTTTGTGCATGAAGTTTTAAATAAATAAATAAACTCGCTTGTCTCGCTTTACTATAAACATTGTAACAAAAACTTTTAAATTACTGTTAATTTTAATGATTATTGGTGACAATATTATTTATTTATTTAATAATGTACACATGAACAATAGTTATTTCCATACTTTGACGTAAGCTAATGACATGTACCATGTATAAAAGGGTGTAGCAAAATACATATACAGCATTTTTTCTTATTATTAATTTTTAATTACATACAATCTCGTAGATAGAAGAAGGTAACGTAGTCAGTCAGCATTTTGGGTACACTGACGAACGTCATTTTGCATCATGTAAGTAGTTAGTTAAGTTCGTATATAGATAATTATATGTTTTCTGTATAATATATTCCTATATAATATACACAAGATTCATGTCATCAGAATATGTAACGATGAGATATTCTTTATATCACGTCGGGGTCACCAATGTAACGTAGAAGATATTTTGGTGGTGACTTAATAAAATACGTGATTAAAGTATTAGGGTTGTTCTTCCAAAATTAAGCTAATGACATACACGAGACGACTGTGTGCGGAGGGGGCGCACGGCAGTCGATACAAAATGCTCAATCAACAATTTATACATGTGTGCATAATAATTTCGTTTAATATGTCACTACATTCGAGATGTTTTTAAAGTGCAGTTTATTTTATCTTGCCGCGGGCCACACATCTAACAATAGGCATAGTAGTTTGAATAAAAAGACAATATACCTTCTCTCCAGGCTGTCCCGGTGTACCGTCTATACCGGGGTTTCCCTTTTGCCCCTTATCTCCAGGCCGTCCGACTTCACCAGGACTACCAGGCGTTCCCAGGCTGGAGTTACCTGGTGCACCTCTAGCTCCGTTGTAACCTCTTTCACCCTTCTGTCCCTTATCGCCGTGCATACCCGGGGTACCACCATCTCCTTTCTCACCCTGGAAAGATATTTATGGTCTAAAATGACGTATATTTACCTAATAAGTAAGTTATAAGATATGGGGATCCAATAGTAGTTTTGATTATTTGCGAAAAGTTAATTTAGTTTCTTTTCCTTCCTTACATTCAGTCACAGTAATGTATGGAAACGAAATAACTAGATTTTTTGCTACATTCTCAAGATTTGGTATAGTCAGTGTTGTTTAAATCGATTTATGTTTAGAAACGCGGGCGCAGGAAAGTGGAATGCAATGAAATGTTCTTGTTTGGTATACAAAAAACTTACAGGTATGCTTAATCCAGCTTCGCCCTTCTGTCCCCTCGGTCCTAGCGGTCCCTGCGAGCCGTCGTATCCGCGCGGCCCGTCGACTCCCTGCACGCCGTCGCGGCCGGCCTCACCCTTCTCGCCCTTGCGGCCGGCGGGTCCCTCGCGGCCCGGGTTTCCGGGTTCACCCTGCCCGCCCTGAGGTCCCGTAGGGCCCGTGTTCCCTTTCTCTCCGGGTTGTCCGTCGGTGCCCCTCGGTCCGGACGGGCCCGTGTACCCCTGCGGTCCTATTGGCCCCGGGGGACCGCGGGATCCGCTGCGTCCTCCTGCGGGGCCGGGGATTCCTTTGAGTCCTCTGGGTCCCGTCTGTCCGTCCCTGCCCGGCTCGCCCTTGCTACCCGGCCGGCCGTGGCGACCCACCAATCCGACTTCACCGCGGTCTCCTTTAGTGCCTCTGGGGCCTGGATCACCGTACATGCCGTCTCGCCCCTATAGTGATCAAACAATAAAATTCTATTGCATTACAAAAAAATTATAAATTAGATCATGCACTATATAATTTTTTTAAATAAAAATAAAGAAGATTTACCTAACTACTTAAATATGTTATGAAGATAATCATGCATTAAAAATATTGATGGGCGGTCAAGTTGAAATATTTTTAGGAAGAAGTTACATACTACTTAAGTCTTTCTTGTTGGTGTAACAAGTAGCTAATGGATCATGGAAAATCCTGAAAAACCAAGTGCAAAGCTTTACCACATTTCTATCTTATTTTTCTTGTCTATTTTAACTCGCAGCCTTAACTAAGGCATACAGACCTACGTAAATAAACGAAATGTGTTTGTAATATGGTGCGTTTCATGTCCTCCTCCTCGGGTGAGTTGTGAACACACCCTAGGATGAGAAGGGCTTTCTAATGACGCCTTTTTATCCTTTGTTACCAATCTTTCTAGAACCCGACCTATTGCGTAACTGACGGAATGTGTTGTATGATGCATGTAATCTCGTAACTCACCCGAGCGCCGGGGCCTCCAATTATGCCCTTTTCTCCTTTAGCACCCATCTGTCCCTGGCCTCCCGGCTCTCCCGTTGAACCAGTGTCACCTTTGTCACCCATCCGCCCGGGCTCGCCCTTATCACCTTAAGGTCAAGCGAAATTCTCATGTTTCAGGTAAGAATATCTAATATTTATAATTAAAAACAAAACAGCGGTGTCTACTTGATATTTTGCTGACAAATTTGCGACAGTTATCTAAGCAGCTAAATTATGGTAACACTTTAATTATGTGTTTGTGACTTTAATTATGTGTCGGACTTGGTAACTCAAATCAACTTTTAGCCATCTAATATGGTCTTAACTTTTAGTGACTAAAATAAGTAATTTTAGTATTATAGTATCTAACAGTAAATGATCGAAAGAAGCGAGATCTCCACCGCGAAAAAAATTCTATTTGTTTTTTTAAGAGGTGAAGGTAAGCCTTTTTTGAAGAATTTTAATTTATTTCTGGTGAAAAGTATTTAAAAAAGGCAAATTTTGTAAAAATCTACATTTATCAACATTTGTTAAACAAAAAATTTAATCTTAATAACTTTAACGTTAATCATACTAATTCTTAACGCTAGGCTCCTTCTATTATTTGAAAATAAAAATGATTACATAACAATTTCGACAATCTTGTCTCGTCTCGAGTCTCGACCCGAAAGTCCCGGGACTCGAGACAACTAAAATAACGAAAAGTCCCGAGACTTCGATACACGAGACGCCCAGACCCTAATTATAAATATGAAAGTTCGTGTGTGTGAATGTTTGTTACCACGTATCTCCTTAACGAATAAACAGATTTTGATGAAATTTAGAA
The DNA here is from genome assembly GCA_948107665.1 of Lomographa bimaculata. Classification (NCBI taxonomy): domain Eukaryota; kingdom Metazoa; phylum Arthropoda; class Insecta; order Lepidoptera; family Geometridae; genus Lomographa; species Lomographa bimaculata. The sequence continues at coordinate 10,646,632 of OX403587.1, read as the reverse complement.
TGTAGGTATTTTAGGTTCCGGAATAACACATAGGCTACTTTTGAACTTCTAACACATGGCTAGTTTTAAATAAAAAGATGCTTACAATGGCGCTATTATGACACCCAACATTAATCGCTAACCACAAAGACATCAGAGATATAAACAATACTATACCAATTTATAATATAAGAGTGTTTTTAGCCATTGTTACCTTTTTGTCCCATGTCGCCCGGAGTTCCTCTATTGATCGGGTTTCCTTCCTGTTGCCACGGCAAAGTCTCTGGTGCACAGCTGGTTCCACGGTCCCCGCGGTCACCTCGGTCTCCTTTGTCACCGCGGATAGCCTCTCCTTTAGAACCTTTCCCTCCCTTGTCACCTTTGGGTCCAGTTGGTCCCTATAGATTCGATTGTTGAAGACATCGATTATTAACCGAGAGAAGTAAGGTCTCTAAATAAACTCACATGTTCAGTACTTGGTCCGTCATCTGTCATAGGCAATTTATGACTTCAAATTCTCATACAATATATATCTTTGGGTCAAAGTCACTAATAGTGAATAAAATTAAATAATTACACAATTTAAAGGGGGTCCATATGCTCGTATGGGCGGGTATTTTTTTTTAGAGCGCGTGTGTCATTTACTTTTCATGTAGAGTTTAGTCAACATCGATATTAAAATTTTAATATAAATTTATATTTCATATACCCAAACCGGTGCAGGACCGCTAAAGTATCCGTTTTTGGACCTATTTCGACCCCCAGGGTCTACCTTTAAGAAGGCATCCCATTTGAAGTTGATACTTACGTATAATATTAGATTTGTCCTCTATTTGAATAACAAATACAAAAAAAACAAATGATTTATTTGATATTAAGACAAATGTAAGTGCCAGTGTGGATAACGACTATTTAGGTCGCAGTTCACGCTGGCCCTAAGTGCGCGGGCGAGGCACTGCCTGCTTCGTTTTACTTAGTCACCGCTGAGACTTTGAACATAAGAACTTCGAAGATGAGACCACAGTATGAAGAAACATGTGTTATAAGACAAAGACAGAACAACGGGCAAATGCGAACGGATACTATTTACACTGGTGCATGCTTTCACTTGCCGAGCATGAAAAAGGACCGTTAGATGACAGAAAATCCTTCAGTTTTGTAGGCTTCAGAGGTTTATTCTAGAGATCACTTACCATAGGTCCGGTGTGGCCTTTGGTGCCTCTTACTCCGGGGTTGCCGCTGGGGCCCTGTGCGCCCTGCCTGCCTAGCATGCCTTCAACACCTGGTTCACCCTTTTGACCTTTTGGATAACGCCCAATGTGTGCCGCTTCACCTTTGTCTCCCTTGTCTCCTTTGCCACCTGGGTAACCGCGGGGCCCAGGATTTCCTTTCGGACCTATCGTTCCAGGTTCACCCTGTGATAAAAATAGTAATTAATATGTCATTCTAGCAATATAATCTCTTAAATTTGACTATTTATAATTATACTATTTGACTTTTAAGGTTAGTTAACGTTGTTTAATTTCTAAAGTTGTTATTTGGTGTTTATATTATAGAAACTAAACTAAAATAAATTTGAAAAACTATCTATTATATTAGTTTTCATAAGACTTATTTGTAATTAACAGTACGATTTTTAAAACGTGCTTGACTCTTACATCTGTGCCATTGCAACCATCTCTTCCCGGAATACCGGGAGGTCCTGGCTCTCCTTGAGTTCCGGTCTGACCTGTCATGCCAGTAAATCCTTGAGCGCCGGGCTTTCCACGTTCACCTTGAGGTCCCCGAGGTCCCTGCGGACCTATTTGACCTTTCTGACCCTTTGAACCCTGAGGACCTTCCAGTCCTTGATGACCAGGGCCTCCTCTTGCACCCGCTGGTCCTGGTAGTCCCGGAGGGCCCTAAAATATGAATGAATCAAAAATATAATATTCAGTGTTGAAAATGATGCAAATAATTGGTAATGCTAAATAATGCAGTTAAGTGCAAATGCTAATGTGATTTTATCAAGGACCATGTTTCTATTCAAATAGGTATTAAAAAATATAAATTAATTGCTAAATATTACCCGCTGTCCTTTTTCGGCTAAGCATTTTGGAACACAGCAGCCTGAGCTTGAAGATGTGCAGTTGCGTTCGGCAGGAGTCAAAAGCTGTCTTGTATTCGAGTTGTACACATCATAATTCCGGCCGATGTATTGTCCTCCATATGAGATCCCATATCCAGAAGATCGATCACTCGAATTGCCGGAGGACCCAAACCCAGCGGACCCACCATAAGAACCAGACGCATATGAGCCACCATACGGATCACCCGAAGAACCAGATCCATCTGAGCCACCATAAGAAGTGCCAGAGGCACCAGAGGTAGGAGAGCGACCATATGGATCACCGGAAGAACCAGATCCATCTGAGCCACCATAAGAAGTGCCGGAGGCACCAGAGGGAGGAGAACGACCATACGGATCACCGGAAGAACCAGATCCATCTGAGCCACCATAAGAAGTGCCGGAGGCACCAGAGGGAGGAGAACGACCATATGGATCACCGGAAGAACCAGTTCCATCTGAGCCACCATAAGAAGTGCCGGATGCTCCAGAAGAAGGTGAACGACCATATGGATCACCGGAAGAACCAGTTCCATCTGAGCCACCATAAGAAGTGCCGGATGCTCCAGAAGAAGGTGAACGACCATATGGATCACCGGAAGCCCCAGAGGGGGGTGAGCGACCATATGGATCACCGGAAGCCCCAGAGGACGGTGAGCGACCATATGGATCACCTGAAGAACCAGATCCATCTGAGCCACCATAAGAAGTGCCAGAAGCGCCAGAGGAAGGCGACCGACCATATGGATCACCGGAAGCCCCTGAGGAGGGTGAGCGACCATATGGATCTCCTGAAGCCCCAGAAGAGGGTGAGCGACCATATGGATCACCTGAAGAACCAGATCCATCTGAGCCACCATAAGAAGTGCCGGAAGCGCCAGAGGAAGGCGACCGACCATATGGATCACCGGAAGCCCCAGAGACACCGGGAGACGCTGAGGGGGGCGAGCGACCATAAGGATCACCGGAAGATCCAGATCTGTCTGAGCTACCATAAGTACCGGAGGAGCTTTCTTGACCCGTGGGATATTCTGTTCGAGTAGCGTCGTCATATGAAATTCCAGAAGCACCAGATCGAGAAGGGTCATAAGATGGGTCGGCATACCCTGGCTGATTTGGTTGGGGTACATCTTGTGTACCGTACGCACTACCAGAAGAATATACAGTTCGGGAAGGGCCTCTGTACGAGCCATAGGAACCGGGTTGAGAAGTGGTATCATCGCCACCTGATTGCGACTCATCTTGCCTTCCTGATTGGTCATATGAGCTGCCATAAGACCCAGACCATGAGCGGCCTACATATCCGTTACGGGAGCCGCCAGTTTGAGAAGGATCTCTATATCCTGTCTGAGATTCATATCCATTGGAGTTATCAGGTTGTTCCGACTCGTTGGGATCCGCGTTTGAGCCTTCGCTGTACTCGTCTCCACCATCGTCATTCGACAGATAAGTCCTTGTCTCACCATTTGAGTTATCGTTATAACCGGATTGAGAAGGGTCTCCGTTCGAGCTGCCAGCATACCCATTTCCATTGGTATTTCCATACGAGTAGCCTCCATTTGTGTTATCTACATAACCGGTACGTGATGGGTTTGAATAAGAGCCAGAACGATAGGGATCGGCCTGCCCCGATTCTTGTCCTACTGCACCAGAAGAACTGTAATACCCCGACTGAGAACTGCCGTCCCTTGTCTGCGGCAGGCCTTCTCTTGCTAAGCTATATTCCCGCGCGTTTGTGTAATAACCAGGTCGCCCCTGTTCCCATGTGTTCGCATTTACATTGTTGTATCTGTAGTCATCTTGCTGCAAAGAGAAGAAATATTCGTGTTAGTAATTATAATATGTTTAATTTGTACTTGGCTTTTTTATGCTAGCCAATCGCTTGACCAATATCTCATCTAATGGCAAGTAATGATGCCACCGAAAATGTAACATATTACATATACTCTCAGACCGTTCATGGATCAAAAACACGGGCAATAATCTCATTTTGTAGTTTAATTCGACACATTTCATTGTTATTATGTATATAATATTTTTAGTTTCTGTTACATCTATTTCACTTTTATTTTTGATCATCCAACTCTGAATTGACAGTGAAAACAAGCGCCTATAGTGTCACTATAACACTTGGCTGAAGTACTGAGTCACGACTCTTTTGTCACTTTTAGTTTTATTTTTCTTTCTTTGATTACTTGTATTTATTTATGTTATATTTTGTTTATGGTGTCAAATAAACGCTTTGTTATGAGCTTTCGTTGTCACCGAATTAAAGCATGCGAACAATAAACACCATCACCATAAAACCACCATATATGTATCCCATACAAAATTATTTATTGTACACCAAAAGAGATACAAATGTATAACTATAAAATTAATAATTTAAGACAGTACAATGGCGGTCTTATCGCTTTCAGTGATTTCTACCAGATAACTTTTGGATGGACAGAGATTTTAGTAGCAACTGAGGTCGGTGGAGGTGTACAGTATAAATATACATAAATATAATATGTAAAGTTATAATATGTAAAGTAAACTACATAAAATAATTAAAACAATAATAAGTACAAATAAAAGACATATAGTACAGAATTATAAGTGTATAATATTATATCCTATATTCAAATGGATAAGTAGTGTTTGTATACCATATTTTTGAAAATAGACAAGAGTCTTTGCTTGCCTAATAGGCACAGGCAATGAATTCCATAGACGGAGAGCATGCACAGTGAATGATCTTTCATACAGTTAAGATGTAAAGAGGACTAAGAGCAAAGATAATTGACTAAGAGGGAATTGTTAACTGGAGAGTATTGGAAGATCGTAAGAAAAGGGTATTTATTGTAAAGGAATTTAAAGCGACTTTTCAAGTACAGATGAGTAGTGGGAATGAAGAGGATGCTATACAGGAGGGATAGGATGTGAGAATATATAGTATTTTCTTATTGCAAGTTTCTACTAAAGCTCAAGGCTTCGGAGTCGCGGATAGCTGATTTCGTCGCGAACGCACACGCAGACAAAACACGGTTTAAATTCAATTCTCAAAGATGTAGCTAGAAGTACAAAATCCCACAAAAACAATTAAAGCCATATAATGCCATACACACAGAACTCTAGGTTATAACAAACATTTGTTTGCTTCGGGGGGTTGAAAACAATCCTGATACATGGCTGGACCATGCTAGGCTATACTCTCAAAGTTGGTCAGCTTATTAGAATAAATCGCCAGGTCACAGGTCGGGCGCTATCTAGAGTAATCTAGACATTTATTGTCCCAACAAATTGCTACATCGTCGGGCCGGACTAGATCGGTTTAAGGCCAATCTATATGTTATTGTAAAGACTTCTTATTATTTAAATAGATAAACCTTATCTCGACTAAAGCTTCATAAGATACAGCTCGTATAATTATATTTCCTATAATTTTGGTTTTATATGTAAAAAAAACGAACGATGTATAAAACGAACAGTTTTTTCCTGTGTTATTCTACCTAGTCATTTGCGCCGAACTGAGATCTCGCGCGTACATATTGTCTTATAAAGAAAAGTTTTTAAAGTTCTTTGCTTATAAATATATATTGTTAATAATGATTTTTTATTTCTGAATTTGTTGTTAAAGTGCAGGAAAATTGTGTGCAGACCTCAGGACAAAATAGGTCTAAAAACAGTGACCTTGGTGGGTTTTGTACTCTACATGCAGAGTTCTTTTCAACAATACCCCACAAGGTTACATACACAAAATTTAAGTATGTTTCATGTATGAGTGCCCCTTAATATTTTCTTTTATATCATTTTAAATGTCATGGCAGGCTTTGGGCGATCTGCTTTACATATTTTCTGAGAATTTGTTGAGAAGAAGTTATCCGCTTTTATGGTTTACACGATAGATGCCTCTGACAGACGGACGGACGGACTAAGTGCCGAATCACGCAAGTCGACATTGAGATAATGCTTCGCTCGATCAATTGTTTCTCTTTTCTGAACGAGCAACATAAATAAAATTATTGAAAATAATACCATAATAAAATAAATCTATCATAATAATATCTATCATAATAAAAAAATATAAACGCATTTTCTATCTTTCTTTTAAATAATAACATAAAAATGTACATATAATCGAATGTAATCATAGAGTTGAAAAATAGCACGACGACACACGATACATGACAACGTAAGCTTTTTTTGTAAGTTGACCCTAGCACGATGTTATCGCACTCACAGAATTCAAACAGTATTCCGTTACCTCTGAACAATCTCGAGTAAAGATATGTATGTATGTTTTACTTTTTTTTAACCCCCGACACAAAAGAGGGTTTTATATTTTAGCGTGTGTTTCTCTGTCTGTGGCATCGTAGCTCCTAAACGGTTAAACCTATTCTGATTCAGTTTTTTTGTTTGTTTGTGAGATGACTTAACGATGGTGTTCTTACGTTGGTTAGTGTAAATCGGTAGAGCCGCTTTTCAGATATGGAGTCGGGGTATTTTCAAAATTGTATTAGGTAGCCAAAGATTTTGTAGCTAAAGTAATGTTTGTTTCCTAACTCGACGGTACTTGACCCGGCGAACTACGTACCGCCAATAAAAGTTGTCTGAACGTTGACAACAAACATATATGTCACATTTGTCTGTGGTCAAAGATTTACAGTGCGTTCAGAAATTAATTTTGTGTCTAATCTTTGACAGGTGGGAACAGTTTGTATGAGATAATAAAAGAAATAGTTGTTTTACTATTTTCCTTCCAATCTCTCTATATTTTCTCCTTACCTTAGAAACCTGCCTTGTACTTCTTACAAATATTTCAAAACCAAAACTAGGCAAATCGATTCAGCCGTTCTCGAGTTTTTGTGAGAATAACAAACGTCAATAGATAGATAATTTCCATAGTGATATAATTTATTTATAACTACAAGTAGCGAGACGCCCGGTTTCGCATAGGTATACTATTTCCACTATTTTTACCAAAAACAAAAAATAATCAGCCATATGGTTAAGCTATTTTAGAGTTTGTACGAGACTAACGCACGTCAATATTTTTTTATATATATTGAATGGAACACTAAAATTGACTAATATGACGGTGAATGTGTTTGTTTGTTACTAACAATTATCATGAACCAATTACATTTCCGATTTAGTGATTTTACTTATTTTCTCCACCCAACTTTACTTAACTCCTATCCACCCCACACAGTTTCTACGCTTATCGCATCTCTCTTCCATTTACATAACATAGTTATTTATGTTAAAATATTATATAAACTAGCTGTGCGCGGCTTCGCCCGCGTTTGTTAAAAGTTGTGATTGAACTTTTTGCTTTTACAAAATAGTTTTGAAAAAATAAAATATATGTTTTTATTATTTCTTTAAAGTTTATTTGTACCAAGTTTCGTGTGAATCGAAGCGAGTAAAAATTTCCATACAAACTTTATCACCCTAATTAGCACACTTAAGGGATGATTTTTGTAAATTGGATTAGCCTATGTGTTATTCCGGAACTTGAACTATTTATATTCCAAATTTTTACAAAATCGGTTCTTTCGTTACGGAGATACGTGGTAACAAACATTCACACACACACACAAGCTTTTGGAGTTATAATATTAGTAGGATAGGATAGGATAATTAATAAAAACTCAATTTAGTTGAGACTTTGCATATACATACAATTTACTAACCAAAAGTTCAAATATATAACTTTACTTTTTCTATTCCTGTCATTCCAAATTATCGATCTATTTTATGCGTGATCGACAACCTTGTAAACTATTGCAAATCGCTAAATACTTACGTAAATATAACTATAATAATGCTCTTATATTTTTCAAAAACGTATAAAGTAACCAAAACTTTAGCAATATATTAATAGTCTGATGTTTTGGTTTGAACTATACATCTTATTCTTTTTACCCTATACGGCGTAGCAAAAAGATGAGGTTATGATTTTAGCACCGTATGGTCGTTTGCTTACAGCAGCGCCCAAACTAATAAACCAATTGTAACTTATAGGATATCGTTGAATTCGTCTCAATTCTACGGTAGTCAGAGTGTAGGTATCCCTACTAATATTATAAATGAGAAATTTGTGTGTTTGTGGGAATGTTTGTTACCACGTATCTCAGTAACGAATAAATCTATTTAGATAAAATTTAGAATGTAGATAATTGAGGTTCCGGAATAACACATAGGCTACTATTTAACTTATTAACGCGGGCGGAGCCGCGAGACACGGTCAGTTATTTATATAACAAACATACGTTAACGTTTTTACACTTTATCAATTTTGTACAAATAGCAAATTTTTGATCAAGATTGGCAAACTTTTTAGCGACGATAGTTTTTGAACATTCGTCTCGTAGTCACAAAAACATAATATGACGCCATTAAAATTTAAGCATACAAATGAATATCGTATATAAAGTGATATAAAAAGTAATTACATTTTAAATCGTTAGATTTAGAAGACGTTGACGACGGATGATAGTAGCGATCCACAGCAAACATCTACCTATCTCAATTACTAAAACAAAATATAACCTATGAAACTCTGCTCCTGCAAGTCAATTGCCTGTATTTCCTGATTTAAATTAAAACTATATACATCTATATATACATATAGCAAAAGACCTACGTTCCCTAAAAGCCACCAAGCTTAGGTAACTCAAATGCTCAAGCCATTACCAATGGTAAGTAGTGGGTAATGTAATCTATGGATCTATATTTGTAAGACTAGCTGACTCGCCCTGGCTTCCTTTCTTTTCTGAAGTCTAAGCCCAACATCCTGGCAAATTTTAGCATAATAAGTCTATTGGTTATCGATATTTCGTGATTCAATGCGGCACATATTACTAAATCATTCTACGAAAAAAAAATGCGCCGCCGAGTTTCTTGCCAGGTTCTTCTCGAGATGGCTGTAATTTTGCGAATCTGGCAATAGATTCATTAACTTTCATGAGTGCCTCTTTGTGCCTCTCCATGTGAATAAACGATTTTGATTTTGATTTTGATTTTACAGCTTATAGATTATATAAGAAAACTAAGTTTTAATTAATTTTGTACGTTGCTTTTATCATGGTATATTAATGAAAAGAGAAGAAACGTGCAGAAACCTTTAGTTTCATAAGCTACGCGGATAATTTTCTCACGTAGTTTACTACGTAGGGAAGAAAAAAAAATCCGAAATAAAGACATTCAAATGTAGGCTATACTGAACTTAGAAATAAAAACGTTGAAATATGGAACAGGAAGGCAAATAAATAAAAGTTTATTAGTTGTCTTTAAACCATAGAACTAATAAAAAACACATAGATGATAGATTGAGTTTGTATTATAAATACTAATTATATTATTTTGTAATGCATGTAGTGTTCACCTGTAACTGGTTTTAAATTTAGAAAAAAGATTGTTGAAATGTTATTTTAAACATGATGTAATAATTGTTGGAGGCCATAAATATAAAAATTAGAAATAATTAATTTTTAAATCTAATATATAAAATTCTCGTGTCACAGTTTTCGTTGCCATACTCCTCCGAAACGGCTTGACCGATTTTGATGAAATTTTTTGTGCTTATCCGGTATCTATGAGAATCGGCCAACATCTATTTTTCATCATCATCATCACTTTTCATCATTATCAACGCGGGTGAAACCGCGGGGCGCAGCTAGTTAATATATAAATGTTTATAAAAAAAACTGGTCAAATATATAGTCTCTAAAAACATAATAACTATATGTTAAACCCTTGTTAAACCATAAGGCATATCCTCACTTGATATAAGTAATTGTTTTTTGCTCTTATAAAATTATGAATAAAACATTTGATATAGATAGTTTCAGTATATATACAAAATAATTATAAGTTATGCCATATTTATTTATCAAAAATAAGGTGTTGCAAACATAAACAATATTTAAAAAAATAAATAAAGAGACATTTTTATAAATTTAGTCAATACTTCTAGGTAGTTAAGTTAATTTATTGAAGCTTTTATGAGGTGTTCAATTAAAGCAATAATATTGTTTTCAAGTAAAATATGTTTGCGCAATGCCGACGCTTTACATCCGAGCGATGATAAACTTTGTCGGTCATCTCTACATAAGTATCTATAAACTGTAAGTTGTAACGGACGCAGTTTTATATATAATTAACACAGAAAATACATAAGAGATGCTGTACTGTAATTGCTCATCTATATAATATCTATGGATATTTTAAGAAAGCGACTTTTAAATATTAGGATAAAAAAAAATCAAATATTTCGTTTTTAATAGTTTCTCGTGAGTCCCGGACAATAAGCTCGAGTTTGGAGAAATCGCAAAAAGAAGAATAGCGAGCGGACGAGCGGGTCAACCGGCCCGTGCCCGCCGCTCGCGTCTCAACATTCCCCAAATCAGCTAAACTTTTTTGCGAATTTAAATTAGAGATTTAAAAAAGTTACAGGAAAAACTCACCGTTTGCACTCCAATTAACGGCGCCAATGCTGCTACCAACCTGTTGGAAATATCAATCACTGTACTCTAAGTAAGGCTCCGATTTACAATTTAATAAGAAATATATAATATCAATGATTAATTCATCTGCAATTTACGTTAAATTAATTAAATGGCACAAAATAAAGTCTCGAGCACTGATAAAAAAAAATTTCGTACTAAATATATTTTCGGTTGGCATTGAGGACTTATAAAAAAAGCTTACCATAGTACGTAGAGCGCCATGGCACGAAGCGCGCTGCGCCTGAATCCCGTGCGCGCGCGCCGTTTGTGCCGGGATACTAAAGGAGCGAGGAGCGCTCGGGCGGCGGCTGGCACCCCCGCCCCGCCGAGCGCGGGCCGCGGATCCGTCGCCGGGCGCGCCGTCGCGAGGGCGCGCTTCCAGTAGTGCGGCGCAGCCATGTCGGGTCCGGCGCGCGCGCGCCTCCTCGCGCTTCATCTCGTGCCCCTTCTAACCCTCATCTCCACACCTGCAACAGCCGTAAGTACCCCATACATTTTAACCTGCAAATCGATAACCTTACGCCCGTACAAAAGACATCAACGCGCCGCCCAATACAACACCCTAACCTGAAAAGTCTATTTGAAAGTGCTTATCGAGATCAAAATATTGGTGATCAATATTCACTTTGTGATTGAAGTTCGGCGGCTCGTTAGGTTCAGGTATCTGAAGTTTTCTATGTTTGTTACTTACATAATGTACTATATTATAAGTATATATAATAGATCTAATACTGTAGCGATGTCGTTAACAATTTGATATTAAGATAAGTTTGAATTATAACTAATTATATAAATAAGTAAAATTCGTTCGTTACTCGTATACTGTAGAAGCTATGGTACATAATATGTATTTCAGTGATTGACTGTTAATTACTTTTGAAAGTAACATATAATAATATATTCACTGAACTTACAATAGGTTATGTCCGGATGTTACGTGGATGTCCTCATAAATTGGTACCTAATGCTTGATTATTTTAGTTATTTGACAATGTTTAATCTATGTGCGATATACAAACTTGATGCGGATCTAAACTTTTATTGCGATTATAATATATAGCTAAATAAAATTTAGGGTAGGTATTGGGACCTACTTACTTACTTAAAGTACCTACTTCGCAATACGTATCCGCAGTAATAGCGGAAGGGAAGTGACAAGAGGAAAGCGACGTTAGATTAATGCTATCTTCGGCCGCATCATCATTTTCCATCAGGTGACACCGTGCTCAAATGTTTGCCTGTACATAACATATACGCTTTAACACTCACAGCCGTACTAGGTTCGATTAATGGAGGGTGCTGGAAATATTAACATCTCACACACAGTCACAACCAGATCCAGAAACACTAATTTTCCTTGGGTAGGAAACTTGTTTTCCCGTCGGTAATCGAACCCGATAGTGTTGCTTAGAAGGTGAAAGCGCACTCAACTACCCAACGGGCAGTACCTACATCTCACGTAAAAAAATCTACTCAACATTGTCAAACGATTGAGTATCGTTAATATCATCTTCTCTCTTTCTTTTTCTGGCTATCCTCGAGAGCAGTTACAGTCGTAGTCAGTCTAAGTCTTAGCGAAAAAAGGCTAGTTTACCAAAAAAGAAAAACTCTACATATGTATAAGATTGTGGAGTGGCTGACTGCGGTATAATAAAATTAGTATATGACATTTTGTCGTTTAGGTTAAGGTTTGACGATCTTTAAATGGTAGTTACAGATTGTGATTTGATTATCTATCTGGATTCCTGAAGAGTCGTGTTCCTTTTTAATAGCATTTGCGGAAAGGATTATTGGCTTTACATTTTTACAAAGGATTTACAACTTCAAAGTACTGGGTGGCACTGACCTGGAATGGGCGAGCGTGGCGCTTATCATCAGGCGAGTAACTTGCTCGATAAGCAGTGCCACTTTGACAAAAAACAAATTATTTTGACACGGAAAACATTTTGTTTTTCTCCGCGTTGTTGTCTGTAAGGATTTATATTATTGATTACTATAAGCAATTAAGCAAGTTGATGTTAGCTTTTTTTATGGAAACGATTATCTATTATATAAACAAACAAACAGACGCATACAAACTCACAGCCCCACATTAAGCCTGTATATAAGACAACATATAAAAACAATCACATCCAGAACAAACTTCCCTTTTGTAGGAATATTGTGCTCCTGCCGGGAATAGAACACAGGACCCGCCGCGTAAAAAGCTAAAACTTGTCAAAAGAATAGTACGCCAAAAGAGTCGCCTAGAATGCTGTATTAATAAGTTATTAAAGAGATTAACTTTTACTATTTATATTTATAATAAAAGTTATTTATCTAAATGAAGTAAAAGACAACCGGGTTCAATTCTACCAATTTAACTAATACACATATACTTACGAGAAAACTTATGCATTTGAGAAGTATGTTTATATATGAAACCGTTTAAAACCTATACAAACCTGGATACATGTATTTGATTATAAAAGAAACCAAAACAATATAATTTAGGTATGTCTAATAAGTACCAGCATTTTGATCACGCGTCGCATCAATCAGGCGCTCTGATATTTTTTTAAAAATAGAATGAGCTTCCGGTTCCCACGGGTCCAGTGTCTCAACACCAAACGGCTCAAATATGTAACCATTGCCGAGGTTTCCATATTTTCATCGTTTGCGGTGCTCTACCGAAGTTGCCGCGGCGCCAACCCCATTCTGTGTTTCAGGAAAATGATCAAAATGCTGGCACTTATTTGGCTCAACGTATTAGCATTGCAATTCAGAGAGGCAATACCGCCAGCATGATGGGAACGCTACCCACTGGTAGTGGGCTTGAGCACTTGAGTTACCTATAAGCTGTAGGTAACTTGGGTCTTTGCTGTATAGATGGATATAATTTTAGTTTAGTTTTAGGACATATAGGCAATTGACCCGTAGATAGTATTTCAGTATGTCTTATTGCCTATACAAAATAATTTGCTTTTACTTGCAACAATTATAGCTTTTATTAGTTTACGTTCACTTTACATGTTCGTAGTTTATTGCGATTGCAGCTTATATTCATTTCATTTGTTTTTTGTTTCGCATATGTTTCATGGACACTTTTGAGCGCGGGTCCGAAATCCATGTGTTGTCATATCGATCGATGAAAAAGGGTCACTTTTTATTCCGTTAACGAAGGCGCAGGCGCAGTCAACATACTTATTAAAACTGTAGAAGAAGCCGCTTTTTACTCGACAGTCCCAAAAAGTGAATATAACAATTTCAATTCTTCTCGATATAATACAAACACACTCACAGCCTCACATTAAGTTCTACTTGTATCGTGGATGCCAGAATTCAAATCACACACAAACACAATTACACCAATACAAGAACAAATATCTATTGGAAAGGAAATTGTTCGCCTGTCGGGAATCAAACCCCGGCTTTCCGACGTAGGTAGCAGACTTTCCTACGCGCCAACAGGAACTAGAAAATTAAAGATAGATGATATATTTGTTGTTAATTTACTGATGAATCAGCGTTTTTGTTTCATACAGTTTTTTGTGTTAATTAACTCAAAATAGAACTAGTAGATCCGATCTATTCCTTTCTAATACCAATAACCAATACCAATGGTATTTGTTTGATATCTGCGGCGTCGATTTATTAATTTGGAAGTAATAGACCTCGACTCTTGCCTAAGTGGTAGACATTTTACTAGAACTTCTATTGGAATTTGGAGCGAAGGCAAATATCACGTTTTTCAACTTAGTATGATTTGCCTACACTTATGCACATTTACTACGTATTAACGGTTAATAATCCACGATTATTACACATTAACACTTGAAGAATCACAGGTTTTGGAAAATTATACAAAATCAACTACGCCATTTTTCACCTTCGCGGTAAAACTCAGGCAATAAGTTTAAGATTAAGACGTTAATCTCTTTCAGACTACTTAAGATAGACTTAAATCAGACGACGCTACGTACATTTTTTACTGAATGAACTGATAGTATTTAGTAAAAAAAAACATATTAACACAATAATATACTTGAGAAAGTAATGTAAGTAAATGGAATCCAGAAACATGATTGGTAAAAGTTTTCACGATACATTCTAAGTTTTGTCTTTTAAAATACTAATATCGTTTATTCAACTCTATAAATAAATAAAAAATGATTTTTACAAAATTCTTAGGTTCATTGAAATACATAAATAAATAGAAACTATTTAATTTTATTTATATATGTATATGGTTCTTACGCAAAATTAGTTATTATGATTTATCGCTTATCCGAGATTATGAGACGTGGCTCTGAACTGTATATATGTTTATCAGTTTTGAATGTAAGGCGAATAAATACCTCGTCCAATTTTTTACACCTGAACCTGAACCTGAAAATGAACTATATTTTACGGTGTTGTACACTAATAAAAGATCATTTTTAACAGCGAGAGTAAAGTAAAACAAAATAAATCAATTATAATATATAAATATTTAACAAGAACAAGCGGGTACAATTTATAAACTACTACACGATTAAAAAAATATTTATATATATACGTAAAACAAATACATAGACAATTGATACATAAATATGTACACAAAATAGATACCTACATAAACTAGTCGTTCGCGCCGAACTGAGATTTCAGTGTTTGGGTTTTTTCGGCTAATATAGAAATACTTTTGAGGTTAATTGCTTGTAATTTTTCTTTATAATAATTATTTTGTATTTGTAGTTCAAGTACAGGAAATAGGTAATATGGTGGATATACGTAAGTTTCAGCTTTAAATGTTTTTTATATAGACTCCGGGACAAAATAGGTCTACAAATAGTGCCTTTGATGAGCTACCAAATTGTTATTTTCTAACTTAGATTAAAAAAAAATCGGTTACGTACTCTACTTGCCATAGACTACAACCCTTTTCAACGATACCCCACAACGGTAGAAATAAAATTATTTTGCTCCCCACTTAAATGTATGAGTGACCCCTTAGGTCACTTATACATAATAACATAATCAATAAACATAATAATATTAACATTTATATCATTTTAATTGCCATTTCTGGCTTTGGGCCATAGCTTTACATATTGTATGTGAATTTTAAGTCATTCGCTTGTATGGTTTAGTTAGACGCTATATATCTCTGACAGACGGACGGAAGGACAAAATGCTGAATTGTCCAAGTCAACTCAAAGATTTCGCTTCGCTCGATCAATAATGCTACGTATATAACATTCTCTATATTTGAAGTAGATTAAAATACTTTCTATTCTCATTCCCAAATCGCGTTCTCTGTACCAAAAATGTCAGTCCAAAATTAAAGTAATAAATTAGTAAGTGTCAAATTATATCACCAAATTGGTAAATACCTACTTGATAGGGAATAAAAGGCCAATGACCTTTTATTTTGATAAGCTTAGGTACCTACCAAATAAAATTACCATGAGTCGTTATATATACACAAATATTATAAAGAGAAAAGATACTACTGGACCGATTTCAAAAAATATTTTGCCGTTAGAAAGCTACATTATCACTAAGTAACATAGGCTATATTTATTACTAGTAAAAATTAGAGATCCTTAGAAATTCCTACTAAAACCAACCCAAGGTGTAACAAATTGGCCAAGAAATACCTTTCATCGCATGCGCTGCGAAAAGTATTGATGATAAAACAAAAAAATGTTCAAAAATATTGTAGAACATATCAATATCTAAAAAAAACTTTGTGAGACCATATGTCCAACTATTGTTGTTGTGTCACTATAACTACTTTTTTACGTAAGTATTTTTCACCCTCCACCCCCCATTTTTTGATCGCGATTTTAGTACAAATAACCAATATCCAAAAAGTTTTTAGTATAGTATTAAAGTAGGCGACTATAAACGTGAAAGAGGTATTCTAATCGTGGCATTGCAACGTATGCCAGGTACTGCTAGTTTTTTATAACTTTGTTTCAGTCAGATTAAATGTGAAATTTTGACCGAGCGAAGCTATGGTTCTTTGTTAACTCAGTTTATTCGTTCATACTTTGTACAACTGTTAAAGGATTTATACTTATACCAGCCGTGCCTCGCGACTTCGCCCGCTATTATCAAGTTAAAAAGTTAGCCTATGTGTTAATCCTAAGCATAATCTATGTACATTCCAAATTTCATCCAATTCCGTTCAGCCATTAAAGTGTGAAGAGGGAACAAACATATTTATACACTTACACATTTACACACACACTTACACACAAACTTTCGGATTTATAATATTAGTAGGATTCTAAATAATATTATAAAATTTACACGTTTAGCCTACAGATTTTTAAATCCCAGCCTCTATAGATATAACCATTTTTTCTTGTAGTTAAATTAATATAAAGTTACATCATCCAGCGACAAATACGTGATTTTTTTAAACTTTATAAATATTTTCATGAACTAAAGCCGAAAATAAGACAAGCATGTTAGAATTTAATAAAGTAAAAAAGTTGGAATCAATAGATTCGTAAAATTATGGAGATAAAACACAATATATTTGAATTTATTGCCTTTTAGGATTATGTACGTTATACATAAGATGTGTATTATGTTCCTTTGTTTTATTACATTCATATATATATATTTGTTATAGGGCCTACCTTCGAATTAAGAACTACTAATTTAAAATCATACCGGGTCACGCAATTAAATGTTATCAATATCATAGAATTTATTTTCTTTTTACCCGATTATAGCGAGGATTCGGAGGAGGAGAAAATCGGAGGATTTTAGCACCGTATGAATTTGTATGTAAGTTAGTTTGATCTCTCACAGCGTCCCAACTAATAAACCGATATCTACCCGTAGAATTAAGGTGATTTCAACGATACCGAATATGTTATACCCTCAGAATACAGAAAGAACGTTATATCTTATACCTTAGGACATACGTGTTCTAGCTAGGTAACTAAGTTGCAGACGTGGTTCTTCCTAAAGTAGTGACAAGTAAAAATAGTTAAATACTATCGTCGTGGGTAAAGAAAAAGGCCGATTTTTATTGATTTAAACTATAAGAGGCCATTTCGTACTATTAGTCGGGTTTTATTTTAAACCTTCGTCTATAGTGAAACGTTTCATTGAAGTTGATTAACAGCATGTTATGTGCATTATTTGAAGGTACGAGTATTTTTTTTTACATAATTACAATTGATTAACAGTTATACAGGTTACAGATAACAAATCTGAAAGCCTTAACAAACAAATAATTATACTTTGATGTGTACGTTTTTCATCTGACCATAGAAACAAGAAATTATTATATTTATCTTCGGAACCTTGATCATTTTTAATGTATTAAACACGTGTTATTGACGGTAACTCAAAAACAAGTGATCAGATCTTGAGTAATTTAAATGGTACCACATGGAAAGCACCAGCTTTCAAATAAATAAATAATCATCAAAATCGGCTCACAACGAAAGTAGTTATGAGGTAACTTTTGAAGTCGGTTAAAAACAAGATCATCAGAAATGTAGTCCACAGATTACGTATTATTGAGGATAACTCAAAAACTACTAGTCAAATCTTGATCAAATTTAAATGGGACCACATGAAAAGCACCAGCTTTCAAATAAAAAAATTACATCAAAATCGGCTCACAACAAAAGAAGTTAGAGAGACACATGAAAAAAAAACAGTCGAATTGAGAACCTTTTTTTGAAGTTGGTTAATAAAACAAAGACAATAGTCGTCATCTCACTCACTCTTTATGTAAAAATAAATTAATCCCTATTTCCCTTGGTCATCGCATCACTTTTGCTAATTCTTTTTTTGTTGTGTTAATTATTATCAGGAGAAGGTTTTGCGGAATTCCCGCGGGTGCGGGACTAACGCGGATAAAACCGAGGGGCGCAGCTAGTAGTGTATATATGTAAAATCGATATTAGAATTTTCGAATTTTATTATTCTAATCAAACGAATAATAATCTTGATATAATGTGACATTTGTGTTAATTTAACCGGCCATAGGGAAGGAGGACATTGATGACAAGATGCCTAATTTATATAGGTATCAAGACGATCAGCAACCTTTTTTACTGGAGATGTACATTTTATTTATAATAATCTAATATATAAAATTCTCGTGTCACAGTTTTCGTTACCATACTCCTCCGAAACGGCTTGACCGATTTTGATGAAATTTTTTGTGCTTATCCGGTATCTATGAGAATCGGCCAACATCTATTTTTCATCATCATCATCATCATCACTTTTCATCATTATCAACGCGGGTGAAACCGCGGGGCGCAGCTAGTAAATATATAAAGAGATAAACATAGACCAGAGCCAAGTCGTTGTATCGCGGGCAAGAGATAAATGATAAAATCTTGTTTTGCGTGTAAATTATAAGCAAAAGTGGTTACCACATATTTAGATTGTTGAATTATCTAAAGGATTTAGCAAAAAAAACTTATCTAGATTCTGGAAATGGTTTAAGTGTTTCAAAAAACATGATTTCGGAGAATAATTCTACCGAGAAAGCCTTTTTTCTGGTTTCTATTTATTTAATTATATTCTCACGTAAATATTTTCTTTATATTATGAAAGTTTAATGTTAAATGCGTTTTTTTTCATTATCACAAATTAGTACCTATGGAAAAGCCATAAAGCTAATAGATTCTCATTCTGAATTTCTAAGAATGAAATCTTTTTTTTTTTTATTATTTGTGACAGTCTAGTGTTTGACCACTATCTCACCTGATGGTAAGTGACGATGTGATCGAAGCTGGTAAACACACTAGACCTGGAATACGCATTCATGAATGAACATCCCGTGCTACTACCAACCGATTTGCCCGTTCCACTAGTGCTAGTAAGACTTGGATTGCTAGTTGACTAACACCCATTTTCATCAAACACAAAATAAGCGATTCCTTGTAAGGTATAACATACCGAAATGTTTAAAGCTTGTCTTTGGTTTTATTATACAACAGAACAACATTGGCGGCAATATTGATAAGTAAAAATTGGAAATCTAACTGTTTTTTACCATACAATACAATAATTCTTTATTGCACACCAATAAAATTAAAATAGTATAACTTAAAATAATACAGTTATATGAGGTAGTACGATGGGCGGTCTTATCGCTTTAAGCGTTTTCTGCCAGACAACCTTTGGATAGACAGAAAATGTGCAGGATGATTTGGTGAAAACTGTGTATTATCCACAATTTAAACTATAATTATAATATGATATATTACATATTGATATATACAATAAGACTTAGGTACATACATTTAAGGTCTTATGGTTGGTAAAAGAGCTATAACTGGTAGGTACGGGAAATAAACGTTTTTATTAAGTCGGGTTCTAGAAGTAATCTCTTAGAACTATAATAGTCGAGACCGGGAGGACCTAACATGGCAGGCATATCTAAATACATGACAGTAAGAACTCCCTTGATGGGAGCGCATAAAGTATTATTTGTAATATTATATCCATGGTAATATTATGACAAACATTTGAATTATTTCATGTACCTATAAATGATATGTAGAATGAGGGTTTTTTTTAATATTTTACTATTTTTGTAACTTGTTGACGTGTATAGAATTTGTATATATGAATATTTAATTTTAATTTATATTATAAAGATAACAGAAGTTTATTGAACATGAAATAGGTGATATAACGACCTACAATGAATGACCCCGCCCGATTAGCCACTTCACAACAAAAATGGCGGTTAGTTTAAACGTAGATAAAATAAGTACATAACCGACTTACCATTATGGATACAGAGGCTATCATTTTAAAAACATTGATGTCATCGTCGCCGCAATCAAATATTTCACGATGTTATTATGTTCCAATTTATTAAATGTAAACTAATATACTCTGAAATATAAGATGGGATACCAACTTTGTCACCAACATCGCAGTATCAATTTATGGATTAAGTGAGGAATCGATTCTACACTCTTTTCAAGAAGAGCACATGTTGTGTCGATCCAACTTGCTACAAGTGGGAATAAAGATGACGCTAACTTTCTAAGTCAGCGTGAACGCTTTCACACTCACAGCCACACACTAAGTTTGATGACTTGTGTCGTGGATACCGGAAACATTCACATCACAATCACAACCAGAAACACAAATTTACCTTGGGGAGAAAACTTGAGTTCCCGCCGGAAATCGAACCCGATACCCCTGCTTAGAAGGCGAACGCCCATCCATCTAAACCAACGGACAGTTCAAAGTTCTATCTCTTTTATTGATAAAACCATACAACGTTCGATAAACTTTAAATTGTTTAATTTATGTCATCTTATTTTGAAGCACTTAGTCTACATCAGTCAAAATGAGACAAAAGAATTTTACAACTTACTTACTCGTATATAGAGCAATATAAAAATAAAATGCATGTGATATATAGGCCATGCCCCGCGGCATCGCCCGCGTTTATCAAGATAAAAAGTAGCCTATGTGTTAATCCTAGATATAAGCTATGTACATTCCAATCTTTCATTTTCCAATCTTTACATTTCATTCAAATCTGAATGACCGTTACAGCGTGAAGAGAAAACAATCATACTTAGGTACACACTTTTAGATTTATAATATTAGTGTGTGATAGTGAGAAACTAAGTAATTTGGTATATAATCATACTAGCTCTTCTCCGCAGTTTCGCCTGCATTGATAAGGATAAAAAGCCTTAGTGTTATCACTGGTAACCAACATAGCCATTTAGTTCTCTGAGTCTCATAGACCACCTCGAGGAAGGATTTACCAAGAGTTACGAATACATTACCTCTTCGATTTTCGAATTCAGTAAACTACTTACACCTATAACTACAGTAGGTATATAAGATCACTACAAGCCAGCAAGTTTGATACAAATAAAACTAAAAGTATACAAATGAGATAATAATATATATATATATACAAAATATATAGTCCTCCTCATCGATTTCGATGACGGCGACCCCAGAAATGACTAATTAGTTCCCTTTCCAAAATGAGCCCTAATATGGCTCGCCAGACCGAATTTGGTCTTGAGAGAATAATACCTATTACTTAAAGTATAATTCTGCAGATATAAAGATATGAATTTAAACGCAAGCAAAGCTTAGAAAAATCGCTTGATCGGATTAAATGAATTAAATACGCATCCCATTTTCCTGAAACCACGCTACAAGCTAGTGGCGCGGCTATGGCAGCTGAATCTCTCAAACGGCGCAAGTATTAAAAACTTGACAAAGGTTTTATGTTTGTGCTGGTTGGGGTTGAGACGCTAAACCTATGGGGAACGAGTGCATTAGACATTTTCAAAGATTTGTCTAAGAAATTGATTGATTCGGCACATGAACAAAATGCTGGGTTGTATTTGGGGCAGAGGTTAAACAGCCTTGCTGTACAGCGTGGTAATGCAACAAGCATTTTGGAAACTTTGCCGAACATTAATGATCGTCTAAACCATGTTTAACCTTTTTTATAACTTGAATATTTATATGTATTGTAAAACTAGGTCTTTGAATAAATAAATACATTTGTTCCGCATTATTGAGGATAACTCAAAAACTACTGGGACTATGATCAAATCTCGATCAAATGCAAATGGGACCAAAAGGGAAGAACCAGCTTTTAAAAAAAATAATATCAAAAATATAGGTTCACCTAGAAAAAACTTCTGAAGTAACACACGAGCAACAGACTAGCTCGGTAATTTATTTGCTATACCCAGTGTGGTTGGAATGTTTTATTATATTTATCTATTTGGAGCGGACGATCTAAAGTTAGCACTAAAAGGTCAAAGTACACAGCAGCGATTGACAACATTCATGCTAATTAATAATTAAACCGGCCAAGTGCGTATCGCACTCGCATACCGCAGCGCAGGTGCAATACTACTGCACCATATTGCTCAAACCTGAATCATACTTAGGCTGTTTTTAGGGTTCCGTACCCAAAGGGTAAAAACGGGAACCTATTACTGAGACTTCGCTGTCCGTCCATCCGTCTGTCACCAGGCTGTATCTCAAGAACGGTGATAGCTACACAGTTGAAATTTTCACAGATGATGTATTTCTATTGCCGCTATAACAACAAATACTAAATTTTTTTAGTTTTTAACTATGATTAAAAGTGTTTTTAAACTGTGTTCTTAGTATAGCCGCAATCATACTACAAATTCTATTAATATTTCAGTCGGCTACATATTACGGTTCAAAATACAAAACCTTTTAGATAGATCAACAGACCGGCGGCGTATACATAGTAGGTAATGGGGTCTCATAGGGTCTCGTATGCACGCTTTGGCTACAGAACACTAAATAAGTTGTAGGTTATAGCTAAAATTATGTTGTCGTAGGTAAGTATGTAACAAATTAGCATTTTTCGAAAGACGTAAATGTTTAGTACATTTAAAAAGTTATTTGTTACATACTTAAAAATTATATATAACATAAACATTATTTAGATTCAGTATAAGGTACATATTAATAAATATATCTATAACTATGCAAATAATTTATTTCTCAATTAAAAAAAGAGTAAGAAAACGTGCCCTGTATCTGATGTTACGTTAGCCTTTGCTCTTTTATCATTATAGTTTTTATTTGGTACATCATATCAACTAGTAATAACAATGTGTTATCAATAAATAGCCTCGTGACCCAAAAACGCTCAGATTACTTGTAACTATCAATAAAATAATTCAGGAATCTTAAACTAATCACGTGCTTTAATCATAGCGGAATAGACAATTTGATGCCCGGTAGTTCTATTACTCGTTATATAAGAATGATGAGATACAAATGATGACATCAGTTATTAATTTGCCAATTAGAGTATATCTTGAAGTTGTACACATTTCGACGAATTCAGTTTTATCTTAAATTCTTATCATTGGTGTACACAATTAAACCAATTTTAGTTTTTAAAAGGTTGTAACCTAAGATAAGCTGTCGTGTATGACGGTCGAATAACTTGAAATCCTATTAATGAACACGCTACGACCTAGATATTTTATTGGGCTGCGTCACAAGTAATATTAATTGTTGAAATTGGTGTGGGGCTGTAAGTGTGAATCAAATGTTGAATGCTTTGTGTTGTTAATTATAACTTTTTTCAACTTTTGCGAACTGCAATCATGTTTTTGTGAGATCATTTAAACGCAAGCAAAGCTTAAAAACCGACTTTACAGCTTCATCTTCGCTTCAATCGCTTCATTAAATTCGCATTATTGAGTATAATTAAAAAACTACTATTCAGATCTTGATCAAATTTAATGTGACCATAAAGTGTGTTGACGGGTAATTCCTCTACACGGAGTTGTTAGAGAACGCAAATCTCGCCCTATCACATTCAGTCACTTGAGAGAGTCCTTTTAGTTCCCAGCATTACAAGACATCGCGAAGTAAAACACTGTTTCCAATAGCGATGAGAGGTATATTCAATTTCTTATGCAGATTTCCAATACATGATCCTTTTTTCATAATTTATTACGATAAACCGATAATCATCGAGATAGGAAACAAACCTACGGTTTGTAAAAGGAGGAACGACTCCGCCGAAAATCTGTGTCCTAGTGAGAGGTCACAAAGAACCTCTGTGTCCCTTTTCTTTAGGGTAACCCTGATTTTAAGATTTGTGGGATAACATTTTGAGCAATTTGAATTATGTTCTACTATAATGATATTTAACTGTGTAATCATGCTACAATATGATATGTAATAAAAATATTATTATGTCATTCATAAAGATAAACTAAAATATACTATATGAAGGCCAGGCGAACGCCGCCGGCCGGTTGGGTCAGCTATTAACTATTATGAAAGACTAAGTTACTTTCGGTTTAATTGACCGAACAAGAGCAAAGCGGAAACGGAGCGATTTCATTTTAGCTTGGGCAAAATTGCTTTCGTAGTTCCAGATTTTCAGTTGTTCTCCTCTACAGGTCGCATTTCTCAACCGATTCTCGTGATATTTTGTGAGCAGGTTCGATATTTTTCAAAATGGCGGAGATATGTGCTGTAAATTGTTGTAATAAGCTTCTTGATTCTTCCAACATTTACAACCCATGTTTAAATTTATAACCTAGAATAAAGATAATCCATAAATCGATGACAGATATTATTACTACATTGATATGTCTGAATCTTGGTAAATATTATTATTACATACTTATATCAAACTAATTTATTCATCCGAAAGTTTGTGTGTAATTGTGGCATTATTTAAGTATGTCTATTTTCTCTTCACGCAGCAACGGCTGAATAAATTTGGATAAATTTGGAATGTACGCAGCTTATGCCTAGCATTAACAAATAGGCTGCTATTTAACTTGATAAACGCAGACAAAGCTGCGGGGCAGCACGGCTTGATCATCAATATATCCATAAATAATCCAATGAAGGTAAGCCCTAACTTTTATGACACCTAACTGACACAAATTGCTGTCGAAGAGTGTGACCCAATGCAAAATTAAAAATTACTAAATTATTCAAGCCAACGCTAACACAACATTTTAAGAATGAAACATATGCCATACATTTTGGCCTATAATAGTTATATAAGAAAAATATAACAACGTTATAAAATAATCAATAGGAACTAAGCATACAATTTACATAAAGGTCAAGTATTTTTTTAAATCTTTATTTTTATAAAATTACACCCGTAATATGATTTTCTTCTTTAGATGCTTTTTATTAGGAATTTTAATAAATGAAATGGATGGGAATTTCAAAATAGCAATACGCTCGCTATTGGCTAAGCTGATCGTGACTAAGTTACACATTTTTGAGGTCACTGATTGGTCAACTTTCCTTAAATTCTATTTGTTTTTTCAAAATCGCTGTGTTTAAATTTGCTAAACTTTTTTCTCCGCTATACGGAGTCAATTTGAACTGACTCCAACATTCCGAAATGTATCCCTACCAGTAAGTGACCATCTCGAGTTACTCGGTTTGACTCTAACTTCAAAGCTCAATTTTGGTACTAGTCCTTGCAAAGGTGAGACGATACTTCACACCGGGACAGTTGCTCAATTTGTATCAAACACAAGTCCGATCATGTACGGAGTACGTTCTCATCTTAGGGACGGTTCAGCTAAGTACCAGCTTGAGACTCTTGACACCATTGAGTGGAGACCCAAGAGACACATTTGTAGCGAGCAGCTGACTAATTCAAAGCTTCAGAGCTTGGGTCATCGCCGCGCCTCATGGAAGCTAGTCTCTCGGTTTTTTATCGGATACATTTTGGAGAGTGTGCTAAGGAACTGCACGATCTAGTTCCCCCATCCCCATTCTATCGTCGGACAAGCAGACAAAATGCTAAGCGACACCGCTATATGGTGGACATTCCGCAAATGCGCACTAAGCGTTTTGCCTCCACATTCATTGTGCGAACCGCAAAGGAATAGAACTCCTTACCTGAGTGTTTCCTGATGAATACAATATGGGAGTCTTCAAGTCGCGGCGAGTGAATAGGTATCTTCTAGGGAAGCTTGCTCCATCGTCGACCACATCGTCGCTTACCATCAGGTGATATAGTGGTCAAAAGTTTGCCTACTTGAATAAAAAAAAACCTGATTGCATTTCCCAATGCCTATTTATTTCGATTTGAGATGTATTGGTATGAAGAAAAAAATTTTTTCCGGCAATGTATTAACGGCAACAATCGAATAAAAATGTATGCATATTCCATATTCACAAACGTATTCATTAATATAATCATAATTGAGCTTCAAGAAGGAACAAACTACAAACACACTCACAAACTTTTGCCTTGAAAATATTAGTAGGAAGTATGATAGCAGGATAACTTTATTTTGTTTTTACAAAATATTTTTAAAAATGGCGGATGTAGTTGTGTAGCTTGGCTTGTATACCCATATATCAAAAATAATATCATAAAATCTAATACTATTAGAAAAAAAAAACGGTTTGTTGAGAATAGTTTGGTAGTAGGTAGGGCATTTAAAAACATATTCTGTAAGGTTTCGATTAAACAAATAATTACGACAGATAAGATCTTATTATTACTACAGACTACAATGGTGCCGATTCTGTTGTCCAGAATTAGACTAAACTAGCCTAAAATTAGTTTTAGTCCTGCTTTAGTCCAAAACATATTCAGAAAATGCAAGATTAGACAAAAATTTTGTTTGACAGGACTAAGTTAGTTTAGTTACTCTATTTAGTGAAAATGACCAAATTCTTATTCTGATGTACATGTTTTCGTTCAAATTAAGACTAAAAATAGAAATTTTAAACTCAAATTAGTCTGTATGAAAAAGGTCTGGATTATTTTTAATGTGATCTTATACTTGAAAGAGTCCTGTCATTTCAACTTTTAAATTAAGTTCAACGTAAAATCAGAATAGCGTTTAGGTATTCTTTGACTAAAATTAGTTTATTTTTAGTTTAGTTTAGGTTAGTTCGGTGCTCAACAGAATTAGCACCAATTTCTACCAATGGGAAACTTTTTTAAAACTAGTCGCTCTGTGCGAGAGGGACACAGGGGTCTTTTCGTACCTTTCACCCGATTTCGTCGGGACCGCAACCACGGTTGGTTCTTTATGCAATTGATAAAACGATTTGACATTGTAAATACGCTCTAAGTCAGTTGTGATAAGATTCCATGCATGTTTGATATTCGGTACTGTAAGTTTGTCAGTTATCCATCCTATTACTTTAGCTACAACATCCTTGCCGATAATATGTAAATTTTCTATAAAATATTTTCACAGACTGAAGTCATGTTTGATGTTTGGAAAAAAGAAAAAAATAGGAAATATTTCATCGAATCAAGCGGTCCAAAGAGTTTGCATACTTCAACCGTGGAGGTCGACTGTGCGCTGCCACAACCACACGGGAAACACTAGGTTTCAAACAAAAAAACAAAAAAAACATCGAAATCGGTTCACTCAGAAAGAAGTAATG
This sequence comes from Lomographa bimaculata, assembly GCA_948107665.1. Lineage (NCBI taxonomy): Eukaryota > Metazoa > Arthropoda > Insecta > Lepidoptera > Geometridae > Lomographa > Lomographa bimaculata. Next base: position 10,619,143 of record OX403587.1, on the reverse strand, counting down.
AGGTAACACACATTAAAATATATCCGAAATGATAACCACTCCTTTTTTGAAGTCGGTTAAAATTCGGGCCTTTCGCGCGTTATCGCACCAGCCGTGGTCACTAGAGTCTTTTGAAGTTAGTCAAAATAATGTTATTTTAAAAATAAAAGCGCAAAAATACAAAGCCGGTTTTCTCGTATAAACATGATTACATATAATAGTCAAAATTCTTTGATGGCACGACATTACAACACTATTATTTGTTTTTTACAAAATGGCAAGTTTTCCAATAAATCTACGGAATCCCTGTTCTATTATATACCATTAGGTGAGGCTTCTATCATGTAAGAGTCTTATGAAACTAGTACGAAACTTCAATCGAAGGGAAATCTAGGGGAAAATTCAATCGAACACAAATGGAATATTTATGGACATTTGAAGGTTTTTGCCCTTATTTTAGGATTACAACTAGGGAATACAAAATACTGATTTTTATTTGTGAGTAGGACAGCAAAGAGCGTGATAATTATCAGAATCTCAATCACCTCCTCATGTTTGTCTAGTTACACAATCCAACATTTCTCATGTAAATACACAATAACAGGATCTTGCGGTCAGTGCTTGAAGCTTAATGTAAGAAGGTTCTTCATTGTTGCAGATAAATTTTAAAGATTGTTTATATTGTGTGTATCATAGGATGACTATCTCCTCCGTTGGTACAACAACGGTCTACAACGGGAGCCAGACTAGCATTACAACTATCACAATTAATTTCATCTCGCGATGTTCACCTTCAAAGAAAGCTCGATCCGAAAAACATAAACGTTTTCACAAGCACGGCCCCACTCTAAGTTCGGTGACTTATGTCGTGGGTGCCGGAAACATTCACATCAAACACACAATCACAACCAGAACCAGAAACACAAATTTTCTTTGTTGAGAAAACTTGTGTTCCCGCCGGGAATCGAACCCGATACCACTGCTTGGAAGGCGAACGCTCACACAAGTATAAGCCGAGTTCATCATTAGATAGATAGAGAGATAATACTTTATTGATCCACTTTACAAAATGAGATAATACAACTTAGGTAACAAACAAGCTTATATGTAAAGTATAACAACATTGTATGGTTCGAAAGAGTAACCGCCCGAATGAGCACCAGATCTATTATTCCACTAAGCCTATAATCGCTTTCATGGTATATATATTGTATAACTTGGTGACTTCAGATAAGTTATAAAAATATTAATGATTGAAGAATAAATTATAGCTAATTACAAAATGTGTGTTTAATTGATATCCCGTAGTTCAGAAATCTGAATCAACTTCACAGAATTCAAGCTTCCGTCTGACACTTCCGGGAACACACATACTGTCGCAGAGCAGAATTAAGAGCGATGTGATCATGTACAGTTTTTAATTGGGTCAAAATCAGCTTCCATCGACAAAGCTCTGGAAACGAGGTCGCGCCACATCAGTCGTTTCCCTTATCAACTCTACAGGAAACTGCTATCAACTTGTCGTTAGGTACATAACACAATTTTTGCAATTGTTGCCGAAATAATTACCACTCCCACGGATTCGTATCGGAATATGATATGTCATGTTATATGCCGCGATGATAATAATAACAGAATTTGTGTGCGTTAAATATGTGCGTATTATCCTTCGTATATCTCTTCTACTCTATCGATGTTATCACATGGTGGTGTGTTATTAGCCCGACTGCGAGCGGATTTATCTAGGTATGAATATATACTTACCATAGAAGAAATAATAAATGCTCTTTTTAAAAAAGACCAGAAGTTTACTAAAATCTGTTGAGAGGAAGGGGGTGACCAGGCTCACTATTATACTGTGACGGCCTCGTTGTAGCCCTATGGCAATACCCTCTTTGCTGTGGTGTAGCAGTAAAATCACAAAGGAACTTAAAATTTTTATAAGTGATTGAGTGTGATGTTAATATTTCAGGCACCCGCAACCCATGATTTCGAATATAGTGCGGGGCATCACAATGTGGGTACATTTGAGTAGGATAAATTGACAAAATTTGAGAGCCCTTTTCAACACACACAGTAGTTCCGCAGTAGCATAGCTCCTTAAAATGCTAAGTATTTACTTTTACTAAGAGAAGAGTTGATCTAGCCGTTCGCCAGATGATAAACGGAGTTTAAACAAAAAAAAAACCCTATTTATACTTAAGTAGCAAAAGTGAACAGGGATTGTATTCGTATCAAATTATTAATTATAACAAGGTACTCGAGGTTCACCTTTTGAAACTAAAAAAATTATGTTTGAATAGTTTTGATAAAATAAAAAAACAATAAATAATGGCATATAAACTCATGTTCCTTTTAAATATATATAAGACTGTAGCTATGTTTAGAAATATTAAGTATAAGTACCAATTTTGTAATAAATAGGTACTAATACTTAGTTCTTCAGATTCATCATAACAATACTTGGTATAGTCGGCGCCAAATAGTTTCGAACGCTGACATTGTCAAAACAAAAATCACGAAGGATTTTTTAACATACTAGCTCTACACCGCGGCTACCTCTGCATTATTAGCATAACTATGTATATACATGTTATATATATATATATATACATATTTATTAGCATAACTATCATTTTTGATGGCTTTTCATTGTCTCCGTACCTTTTCTTAAGTTCGGTCTAAAGAATTAGAGTGCAATAAGCAACAGAGATACTTAAAGCTACTTTGAAATATTTCATTATAGTATATAATTGACAATCATTTTTCATTAGATGGTATATACCTACTGTTAAAACCGCATCTAATACTCTTCTATTACATGTGTGATGAGTATATATGATCAAAGCAAATACTATACTAAAAACACATTCGTAGCAGTTCGATTCAGTTATAGATAATAAACAAACTACCTGTCTCCATCTAAGTTAAACATTATAAGCAAGCATTTGAATATTGTCTCACCTGATAGAAAGAGATGATGCGCCCGAAGACATAGCATACGAGCCATGATATCTGTTTACTCTAGACTTAAGGTTCAGGAAACAAAGACATGGGTAATGATTTCCACTTCATTGCTGTAAGGATGATGAACGCAGAAGCAAAGTGCTTCGAGGGATCTGGATGTCGCTGTCAAACATAAATAGATGACGATTATCAGTTTGTCTTTCCTCCGTGCTTCATTGTAAACAAATAAACATGACTAGCTAGCCCAGATCGGCTTCTGTATTCCGGGGTGAGTCGCCCTGTCAATGCACGATTCCATTCATGACTCGCCGTTTTATCGCCCTGACGTAAACAGAACATTGAACCCCAGCTAGAGGAAGTATACTCAATGTTCCTCAATTTTTACGCAGTGTCGATATCGCTTCTCATATTACAGTTTTGTTTATAAATAACTCATGCAATGACATTGCCTCCTAGAGACACGTTCTCATGAACTATACTTGAAATGTAGAGTTCATAATCAGGTACACCACTATGTCAAGATACATGATAAAAAGCACAAATAACTTGGCGAAATAGAGCACTGCGATTCATTTACCTACCGCAATGTGTTGCGTTAGTAGTCGGTCACTCGCAAGTCGGGTTTTATGGTCGCGAGCCAATGCACTGAAAGTTATTGCTTACTTCCAGTAAAGTGAAATAGGTCAATAGTTTCAGTACGGCAACAAAAGCCAGTTAGTTGAACGGCTATTTCATAGCTTCTCTATATTTAGCATAGGTCGCTGACTGTACCGCGGTGGTTGATGGCTGAAAACAGAGCTGCGACCTGTGACGCAGCATTACCTACGTGTGCAATGTATTCCAATATCATAATAATAGGTGTCGCGCGAAATATGATACTAGCACATAACTTGCATTACCGGGTACTGGCGTGAACTTTGGACAAAGTGATGCAAAACGATATAGTTGATAAAAAGTAACAGGTAAATAATAAACTCATCGAATGAGTTGAATTAATATGCCTGCTGGAGTTTGTTACATGTCTGCCTTCTAAGATGCGGGTGCCGGGTTCAATTTCCGGTAAGAACACAAATTTTATCACTGATAGAAATTAGTGTTGCTGGTTCTGGTTGTAAAAACGTGTGTGGTGATGTGTTTTAGGCACTCGCGGTAAAGTATACGAACTTATTGCGGGGTTATAAGTGTGAAAGCGCTTGTTTGTTCTGTTTGTAATTTACACATGTAACCCCCCCTCCCCTCCACTAACTAACTAACTACCATAATACTTATAAAAGAAGCTTGTTATATAAACTTCATTGCGTTCATGGAGTCTAAAGAGAGGTGAACGAAGCGATACGGTAAAGCTCTATAGTCTATAACATGTGACTCTGCATAGATACTGCTTTATGGCAAAATTAAAATGGAAAATATTCTATGGCCCTGTCATCCTACTAAATCTGAAAGTTCGTGTGTAAGTATGTTTGTTCCCTCTTCACGCTTCAACGGCAGAACGGATTATGGATTAAATTTGGAATATACATAGCCTAGGATTAACACAGACTACTTTTGACTTGATAATAGCGGCCGAAGCCGCGGGGCACGGCTATTTATGTATATATGTTTGTCAATTCAAAACGCCTGAATCGATTTAGATATGCACTTGGCTAGTTTTTAATTTCCTTTGCTAGTCATGCCATCAAAACTAAGTACTAAGTAAAAGGTAATATATACCCGTTCAAGGTGATTACCTTGAACGGGTATATATTACCTTTTACTGAAAACGATTTACATTTGAGACTAATTTGATTTGATCTTACTTAATTTTTCGCAGAAAATTGCCAAAGCGCATATGTTGCTGGCAATGAAAACAAAATAGAAAAAAAAAACCAGCTAAAATTAAAGCAACATGCTAACGAGGGACTGACGTCATTGTAAAACTCAGCATGTTGCTATGTAGGGTTGCCAGTTCTCATTGACGTTTTCAATCACACATACAGTTTTACTAAAGCTGTATAAATAGAGACCTTCTAGGTTACATGAAATTGAAGGAAATACAAACAAATAAAACTAAGTTTTTTCAACTGTATAGTGGTGGTGTTACATCAGACTCACAATCATAATCAGAACCAGCAGTAGATACAAATGCCGCTTAGGAAAGTAAAATTGTGGTCCTGCTAGGAATCGAACCAAAGATCCGCGGCGTAGCAATCAAAGACTTGGCAACTTCATCGTCAAACTGTTGCTTTTTAGAGTTAACAGTGTTGCAGTGTTTGTTTCTATTGATGGCCTGTAAGAAAGTTAGGTTAGGTTCCCTATTGTTAACTTTTGTTGAGCTCGCGTGCGTGAGTTGGCAATGGCCCATATAGTGTTTCCCAGACCCTTATAAACCTACTTTAGGTTTTAACTCGGTGGTAGAGCATTTTTTATCCTCGCCTGGCTAGCAACAACCAGCGCAATGTAACACTACTACAATACAATTTTACTTTTATAGTTTTCGTGAGAGTCTGACATCATAATTATAAAGAAAAGGCTTTCAGTCACGTCACTTAACTCATTTAGAGGAAAAGCCTCGTGCTCAAAACATACAGTTTAAGCCGGTTCTTAATATTTAACACTGTAACTAGTATAACATATTTACTGTACTATACAATATCAAGTCCTAGTGAGTAGTGACCAGGGTGACAGTTCAACAGGATTTTTCCTGAATTTCACCATGCTTCAGAGTACATTGAGCTGTCGGAGAATAGTCGTTTAACCGTGCATTTCGGCATCTTCAAAAATCCTGACACCAGGATTGCCTACTAATCCATATAAACGACAAACAACCAACTGCACTAGTAGTAGAATCTTAAAGACCCGATTATCAAAAACACTTTAATCTACTTCAGGCTTGATACATGCTTTATCCAAGCAACTTTAGTAAGTTAAACGTTAGATCTCTCAGAAGGCCAGATATATTAATTAAACGCAAGCAAAGCTTAAAAAAACCGACTTCACCGCTTTATCATCGAAACCTTGATCCACCAGCTTTCAAATAAAAAAAGAATCATCAAAATCGGCTCACAACGAAAGAAGTTGTGAGGTAACTTTTGAAGTCGGGGTAAACCAGAACATCGTCAAAGTACGCATTATTCGTCACAAAATTGACATTATTGACGATATTTCAAGAAGTACTGATCAGATCTTGATCAAATTTAAATGGGACCAATTAGAAAGCAACATCTTTCAAACTAAAGAAAATTTTTCGAAATCGGCTCACGTGGAGAGAAGTTATGAGGTAACAAACATAAAAAAAAAAAATTCAGTCGACTTGAGTACCTCCTCCTTTATTGGGAAGTCGGTAAAAAATAATTTATGTTACCTATTAGGCTATACAAGCCTCATACACCGGTATAACTAACTTATTTTTTATAAAGTATGCCCGGTGACAAGCTGTATCTGTGAAAACATAATAAGTATGTCTGTAACTGTATTAACTTGATTATGCACATTTTCATTTTGTCAAGTTGAGCCTTCTTGAGGTGAAGGAACCTTGCTGGTCTTTTTATAAAGATTTGGACATTATGTATAATTTAGTAATGAATTGATTTCTAAGACAGTTTGTATCTACAAAGGTAGGTAGCCCTGCTAGCAGTAACTGCTTGTCGCTGCGGCATGACGACCGAATCCACGGAATACGCTAATGTATCGGGAACGCGTTTATGAGTCGCGCGCGGGGTCGCCAGATTCCGGTAAATGCTCGTAAATCTACACACGCTGTTCCATTTTTCTATATTGACATAGATACAATAACGATCAAGAATAGACCTGAGGCGGATTGTTACTGAAAATACTAAATATTTAATCGTAAAACAAAATTCAAAAATAAAATGCACTATAGTTGGGCTTCGCCGCTGCACCTGGGTTAATTGGGATAAAGTGTTTTTTTTTAGACAGAAAAGCATTTGACCCCCATCACCCATGTTGTCATGTTCATTTTAATTTAATAATACAATCATCAATCCGACGGTAATTTTAGTATGAGAAACAAACTCACTCACAGCCCCAGCAAAGACTTGTATTCTGGGCGCCAAAATAATTTACATCATACACAAAAATTTTACCGTAGGAGAACGGTACAAATGACGAATTTGACCCTCTCGGAAGATTAGATTGTCAGTAGTTACTATTTTTAACGAATAACGAGATCATTGTTTTACATTTTTAGTTCAACGATAAAAAGTTCTTATTAGTAATAATATAAGAGGCTTCTTATAAATCAAACCCATTCAAAAGATTTGTTCTACGTAAATGTACTGCACCTATATATAAACATACCTATATAAGTACAATCGGGTTAGTTTATATTTCTAGAAATATTGTTAATCATAATAGGGTATATAAGGATACTCTTATGTCTCTTTTTAAGGAGACTTAAAACAGTAATACACTAAAAAGTTTTTTAAAATCAAGCATTTACCAGTTGTAAATAAAAAAAAAGATTAAAAGTCGTATAACCTTGTAACTTGTCAAGACGAATCAAATGAATCCAAACTCTATAGGTTCTCATATATAGGTCTTTAGTTCAGAAGTTCCTATGGCCATCTTCCGTCTCCATCACCAATCGGAAATAAGCACATTCACTGATCTATTATAATTATTAAGGATTGATGTGATACTCGTAGCGCGGTCCGTCTGGTCAATCGTAACTGATTTATAAGGTTAAGTAATGTTCAGCCAGACCAGTGCTTGAATGGGTAACCGTTTATTGGGATTTTCAACTTAAAGTCACCGTGCTTTGGAGGGCACGTTAAAATGTCGGTCCCGGTTGTTAGCGTAAGACATCAGCCTTTAAGTCATGTCGGATGCCATCAGACAGCCTAAAACTTGGACTGCCTAGTCTATATGACAAGCAAGCAAGCATTTAGGATTTAAGGATATCACTCACAATTGTTTTCTCATATTTTTGCGAGACTAGTTTCAGCACTCGGTCTGGCGTTTCGACTGATGAAGGAGCACCGACCCCTCCGAAACTAGTCTCGCAACAATGCTGGAAACCAACCGTGATTGATATCGTTAAATCCTAAATACTTATGTGAGACGTGATCGTCAATGGTTGGAGCAATTTCTCAACGTTTTTCTCTACTATCGCCTTTGCAGAGTCTGTACAACATTGCAAAGTATACATTTTGTGTAAGAATTTGAAGCTTGTTTGGTTTAGAAGCTATAGGTTTTGATAGAAGAACGGAGAGAAAGCTGAAGCCAACTAAATTTAACACAGAGAACGATAATTGTTGAAGAAAATTAAAATAATATGTATATATGGCATGGCACATGGTGCGGGGGTGTGAGGGGTGATGTGCGCGGGTCGGGCGGGGTGACCGAGCGGGATGTGCGAATGGCCGTTATCGCCTTGGACACTGCAATGATTGTTTATCCAGCCTGTTCCTTGAATTGCACTAATGACTCACCCGTTCTATAATCGCTTGCCACCATAATACATGCTGACATAATGTAACAAACTGATATTACAATTTATTTGAACTGCCGCTGGCGTAGTTTGTTGCGCGTCTGCCTAGCAGCGGATATCGGGTTCGATTCCCTGTGGGAACGCTAGTTCTCTTTCCAAGGGCAATTAGTGGTTCTGGTTCTGTGATTGTGTATGATGTGATTGTTCCGACACCCAAAAACCAAGTTCTCGAGCTTAGCTTGAGGTTATCAGTATGAAAGCGTTTATTTTATGAATGAAATGCTTAAAATAAGATCTAGAGGTGTATGCGATGCACTAGCCATCTTATTTACAAAATGCATGGTAGAAACCAAAGTGCCACCAACATGGAACAATGCTGTCACTAATAAAAACTAATAAAAAATATAATGAAATGAATATAGAATGTAATATTAGGTATCTGTAAGTTATATGTTATAAGATGTCAATAAACTGATTTGATTTTGATTTGATTTGAATGCTGTCACTCTCATTATTAAAAAAGGGGATATAAAGTAGTTGAATTACTACAGACCTATCAGCCTGCTGTCACATATATACAAACTGTTCTCTAGGGGCATAGTCAACCGACTCGACTGAAAGCTTGATTTCTTTAAGCCACGTAAGCAAGTTGGCTTTCGGTCAGGATTCAGCACCAACGATCACCTCCAAACACTTAAAACCGACACCACAAAAACCAAAATTATGACCAATATTCCCGAAGTCACCTCTTATCAACTCCCCGTAGACACTGTAATGGAGTACATATATTTGGGTCATAAGATCGCTTTGGGTCTAGAGAACCAAATTGCGGAAGTGCACCGAAGAATTGCGCAAGCCTGGTCCGCATTCGGCGCCAATATAGAAATTTTACGGGGCAAACTGCCTATACACTTTGAGGCAAAACTTTGAACAGTGTGTCTTGCTTGTCCTCACTTACGGCTCGGAAACCATAGCGCTCACTAAAAAGTCAGCTAAGAAGTTAAGAGTCGCGCAGAGAGGGATGGATAGAGCAATGCTCGCTATCACTTTGCGTGACTGCAAACGGAGCGAGTAGATCCGAAGCAAAACTAATGTGAAGGACGTAAGGGCAAAAATCGCATCAAAGAAAAAGTGGTCATGGGCAGGACACATTGCCAGAATGGATGCTACCCGCTGGACACGACGACTTCATGAGTGGAGACCCAGGGCAGACAATAGAGTTTCGGTCAACCACCACAACGTAGAGTCGACGACATCAGACGACACTACGAACTACTACCTACTCGTAACAATCTTCATGCATAATCATAAGGGTTCTTTCTACCCACTTTCCGAGTTTTTTTTGTCCAATTCCAATCATTCTTTGTCTATCGATACTAAAACTTATTGGACACAAAATATTGGCACAGATTACATCATGGTTATTACGTGTTCGGAGTACTCAATAGGTTTTAGTATCATAAACAATTCTAAGGAGTACTTATCTATCAGATTATCCTCCAAAAAAAAAAACATAAACGGTCATTTATTAGTAACGCACGTTTCTTTCATACAAATGGACTGCGAATTTTGTGGGTATAAAGATGTTTTATTTGATAAAATAATAAAACGTAAGCTATTATGTAGGTATATTTTCAATTTATTAGGCTATCATCTATAAACATAACAAAATAAAAATTACCAACAAGATTTTTTCGCTCTATCATAGAGAGCAAAAAAACTGGGTTAATGAGATAAAATAGTGCGGTTTTTATATTAGGAATATTATATCTAAATTATTATAAGTATAAACAATTATATAATAATATATGTAGATACATAAATAAAATTACATAAATAACATTTAAAACGTATTCTGGACATAAAAATAATACACAAAATATGGGTCATAGCCGTTTCAACAATAAACTGATTTTAGATAACATAAACAGATGTTCGGTGATATAATGCTCAGCTCGCTTTAACAGCTTCTCGTAATTAACCTGACTCATTGTAGCATAAGGTTTATCACTCTACTGACTACCATCATATTACTGATATATGTTTGATGCAATATGCTTAGATATATCCCAATTTCCAACAGTTATATTTAAAAACGACAGATTTATATACTTGTAATCAATCACTTCAAAACGGCTTTATTTTAGTGATTTTTTAAATTAAAATTTATGCTAGCGATGTCTGTGCCATCTAGTGTTGAATATGACAATGAAATAGCACAGCGACATAATATCGAAGGTCTCCATACCTTCAAACAAGACACAAGTTATAAACTCAATCATATATAAAAGAAATGTAATGTATGTTATTTAATATGTTTATTACAAAAACTCATATCTACCGACTTAGCATAAGAAACTATTTATCTAGGATTTTGTAACTACTGTACCTACCACACTAATATTATAAATTCGAAAGACGTGTGTAAGTAAGTATGTTTGTTTTATTTTCACGCTGTACCGGCTGAAATAATTTGAATGAAATTTGGAATGACCATAGCTTATATCTATGATTAACACATGGGCTACTGTTTAACTAGATAAACGCGGGCGAAGCTGCGGGGCACGGCTGGTATATAATATAATATAATCGACGCGAGTTGATGATGATATATTATCCAATTTATATTCACTAAAAATTAACAAGCATAATAGTCACCAAAGTAATAAACCATTCGCAAGCCTGAGTGTTACACGAGGAGGTCGATTGCATCGTCATGCAAATTTACTCGTAGCTGTGCTGTCTACTGCAAAATTGATAGGTACGTTTCAAATGGCGTCTTAATAAGCCGAGATGGTCTCGGATACACAATTCTAATTCTGAGTATGGAACTCAAATATGGCATGATTAGTTAAACAACAGACATTCCTTTACGAAACCACATCTAGGAACAAAATAATGTGCTATTGCAAAAAAAACTGGTGTGATCTTTTTCTTTTATCCATTTAGAAAACTCAACGGTGATTCTGACATAATATTAATATTGCTTATTTATGTATATATCGAGATTGTATGGCCTCAAAAGGATTTCTCAAAAATTAACAAATAGTCACATACTTTTCACAAACAAAATGTATGTATACTTTAACACAAATGGCCCAAAAAGTATGTAAGTAAGATATTACGACGCACATTCTGGTAAGTTTGTTTATCAAAATTTTACTCCGTAACCGATTTGGATTAAAGTTCCAATGGGGTATAATCTATGCACCGGCAGGAGGTATTTTAACGAAATTTGATATGTAGGTTATAAGTCTAGACCCTAAAATAAGACAAAATGCTTACTTTTATCCTGATTGAAGGCGAAACCGCTGGGCACAGACAGTAGTACTACTATATATAGGTCAACAGGAGCCACCCTCATCTAAGAAACAAACAATAATAATATAAGAATTGAAAACATAACATTAATTTGTAGTGGAAGTAATTTGCTCTACCAATAGGTAATTACCACATTTACAAAAAATTTACAACTAACATGCTTTCCCTCTTCTGCCCAACAGTTATAGGCACAATCAAATTAATGATATCTTGTGAAGATTGATACAGTAGCATCCATCACCATATAGATTGATCATACGTATATCTATAGTAGAATAGACAACAACATGTATATTTTTATGTCACAAGATGATGCAACGCACGCTGACATCACCCCATCAAGCATTTCTGCAAAACCCATTTCAGTTGGTTAATTGTGCTCGGAACGCTAAATATTTATATTTAATTTTTAAAGTCGCGGACCACTTATCTCTGTATTATTTTTTATGAAATGTTTAATTCTGACACGATGTTTTAGCTTCAGGCCAGACAAACCAAGTTTTTTAAGTAAAAGGATGAATAGAACTATCGACTGCCATATATTGTATTTTGTTACTCAATCAAAGCTCGTTATATTTGCATAAATAGTTTTGTATTATGCGTGACCACTGTATTTGCTCATTATACATTGCCTTTTTTTCTGACGGTACTAAATAGTGAAATGGATGTTATGTATTTTACCTCATTTTCAACATTTTTTTGTCGTTTGAATCACTAAAATATATCATATCGTCCATAAAACCTACTCCTACTACCTGAATATTAAAATAGGCCGAAAAACAAATGCTATCAGATTCAGGCCAGGCAACCCAAGTTTTTTAGTAAAAGGATGAATAAAACTATCGACAGCTATTCATTGTATTTTGTTACTTAATCAAAACACTCGTAATAAGTGCATAAGATCGTTTTGTATTTTGCGTGATTAATGTTTTTGCTCACTACGCGTTTACTTCATTCTGATTGTACCAAATAGCCAAATATTTGTCTCGTTTTATTACTTTGAGCAGTTCAAATAGATAAAAAATAAGATCTAGATGGTATTTTAATATAAACTACTGATGCCTGAACATTAAAGTAGGTAGAAAAACAAACGCTCCAATTTTAGAGCCGGCAACCAAATTTTTTTAATAGAAGGAAAACCAGCGCTTTCGATTGGCATAAGTTTTATCTTGGTACTCGATGAGGTAATTTTTCGCTCGAAAATTTAACTAGGCCGAAAAAAGTTAGGTTAAGGCCCGGCAATCCAATATTTTTAATAAAAGGATGAGTAGAGCTGTCGATAGGCATGTATTGTATCTCTTTTTTCAATTAACTGACGTTGTAATTGCATGATATAATTTGTTTACTGTGTGATCACTATTTTTGCTTACTGCGTGTTCAGTTCTTCTCTGACTGTACTACAAAGTCAAAATTACGTTGCTCCATATGGCTTTCTACAATATTTTGTCGTTTATAACACTAAAATGTGTAATATTGATGAAATTTTGATAAATACTATACTTTAGACGCCTAAATATTTAACTAGACCGAAAATCAAATGCCTCGGTGTCAGGCCAGGCAACCCAATATTTTTAGTAAAAGGGTGAATAGAACTATCGCTTGGCATATAATATATTTTGTTACTCAATCAAAACTCGCTGTAATTGCATAATAAAGTTTAGTGTTCTGCGTAATAGGCCGAATTCTGAACGCTCCAGGATAGGAGAAGGCAACCCTTTTTTTTATTGGAGTACTCGATTAATGTTATAGAATTTACCATGTCCCTACTTGGCACTCGATGAAGTAATTTTTGTCGTCTGTACAAAATGCTCCAGGCTAGGATCAGGCAACCTTCATCTTTTTAGCATAACTTGTTACACACCACATCATCTTGGTACCCGATGAGGTAGGGTTGACGACAATCGGCCCACGGTCTATTCGATTTGCTATGTTGTACCAGGCGTCTAACTATTACAATTTAAAACAAAAAAAGTATAACTCTTTGAGAATTGACATTTATTTAAAGAGATACTCTATATACAGTATTGTCGCAATCGGTTTGTTAGTTTCAGCGGTGGTGTGAGGGCACAACCTGCCTTTACATACCCTGCTAAAATTATTCTACCTCCTTTTTTTTCTTAGCGTCTGGTGGGGAAAATAGATAAATATATACGAAAATAAATTGCCGCATATATGAACAATCATTATTTGAGAACGTATACTGTTTTTTTTTATGCGTTCGTAAAGCCAGAATAAGGTTTGTATAGGACTTTCCCATTGTAATTTTTTTATTTTCTATCTACAGGCCAATTGCCTAAACTAAACGCAAGCAAAGCTTTAAAAAACCGACTTCACTGCTTTATCTTCGGAACCTTGATTAGATTTAATGTATTAAACACACATTATTGATTATAACTCAAAAACTAGAAATCAGATTTTGATCACATTTCAATGGGACCACAAGAAAAGCACCAGCTTTCAAATAAAAAAATAATCACCAAAATCGGCTCACAATGAAAGAAGTTATGAGGTAACTTTTGAAGTCGGTTAAACGAGAACATCGTCAAAGTAGTCCACAAAATAGGCATTATTGACGATATTTCAAGAACTACTGATCAGATCTTGATCAAATTTAAATGGGTCCAATTAGAAAGCAACATCTTTCAAACTAAAAAAAAGTTTTCGAAATCGGTTCACGTGGAGAGAAGTTATGAGGTAACACACATAAAAAAAAATACAGTCGACTTGAGTACCTTCTCCTTTTTTGGGAAGTCAAAACGCTAAAGTAACCTACAAGGCACCGAGTTTAGCGGTAACTTAAGTGCTCAAGCCCACTGCCAATGGGTAGCGTTCTCATCATGCTGGCAGCTTTGTGTCTCTGAATTGCAATGCTAATACGTTGAGCCAAATGATTGACTGTCTTAGTATGTACATACGAGAAAGTCATCTTAGAAAAAGAGTCAAGAAGCATTAATGCAATAATACTTAAATATGTTGAGGAAAGGGGAAGTGTATACTGACTTCTCCCGTAAGTGTGTCAGAGGTCCTAACGATAAGGCACGTCCATTGTTGCTTACTGAGAATTTAATACCCCGATCTAATTGCTTTACAAAGATTTATTTTTATTTACGAGGCAAAGCCGTATTTTTCCATTTACTGGTTCGTAATTGAAGAACTATACATTCATTTATACTGAATAGGTACTTCGGTTTTTTTATCGGATACATTTCGGAGTGTGTGCCAAGGAACTGCACGATCTAGTTCCCCATCCCCGTTTTATCAACGGACAAGCAGACGAACTGCTAAGCGACACCGCTATATGGTAGAAATTCCACAAATACGCACGAAACGTTTTGCTTCCACATAGAATGTGTTAACTGCAAAGGAATGGAACTCCTTGCCTGAGTCGGTGTTTCCTGATGAGTACTATATAGAGTCTTCAAGCCACGAGTGAATAGGTATCTTCTAGGCAAGCTTGCTCCATCGTCGACAACATCGTCGCTTACATTGGTGGCTTTGGTGACTATTATGCGTATACTTACGTGGTACGAGCTGTTGCGCCGCTTTTTCACCAATCAAAATCAAACAAAAACCAAAATATAAACGGTGAAGTCGGTTTTTAACCGACTTCAAAAAAGAGGAGGTTCTATTTTCGACTGTATGTATTTTTTTAAGTATGTTCACCGATTTCTCCCCCATTTGTGGACCGATTTTCAAAATTCTTTTTTGTTTGGTAGATTATACTTCAGAGGTGGTCCCATACAAATTTTATTGGAATCGATCAAGCCAAAACCAAAATATAAGCGGTGAAGTCGGTTTTTTTAAGCTTTGTTTACGTTTAATATTCTAAAAATCTTGAACGTCATATTTTTTACCTGACTGCGCTATGCATAGGCATATGTTTATATTATATTTTATAGGTATTATCGTTTTTTATTTATTTATTTAGATTTATTATTGGATAAATATTTGTTTAATAAGTTTACTCACATTTATATATCACCCGCAGGTTTGCCTGAAAATCAGCGTCGAGTTTTGTGCTTGACTTTTGTGCTGAGGCAAACCCATTTCGGCATGCATAATATATGTATAATATATGAATATTATATAATTAATTAATTATTAGTTCATAAGTGTTTCACTGTTATTGTTATTTTTTTGCTACGTGTCGAAATAAATTATTTTTCTTTCTTTCTTTCTTTTATCAGCTTATGTATGTAAATATGACGACCCTATTGGCGCGGTAGGCAAGTCTCTGCCGTCTACGCCGTGACGGCGCAGAAGGCAGACCCACGGCGCAGCCGTTGGTCCTGGGTTCGATTCCCGGCAGAAGCACAATTTTCCTTCCCAAGTGAGATTTGTGCTTCTGGTTCTGGGTGTGATTTAGGTGTGATATGTAAATGTTTCCGGCACCCACGATTTTGAATGACCATTTAGGATCTATAGCGATTTATATTAGTTAGAAACAATTCTTACTTCAATTTTCAATACTTATAATAACTGTGATAAAGTTCGAATAGGCATAATAGCTCATATTACCGAGAATAATAATAACGTTAACTTTTTAAACTATCGTTTTTTTTTAATATTTAGCATATTAACTTCAATTTCCGAATTGAGTGTATTAACTAAGTTTCTTTACTGAATTACGAGTAAGTTGCACTATGACCAGTAACTAGAAATACAGTATGTATATACCAGCAAAATGAATGTAAATGCAAAGTTAATTTTAACTACCAGTTGTATTGTTATAGGGTATCGGGACAACGATGAAATGAAAATGAAATTAAATGAAATGCATTTATTTGCTTTAAGTGTAGGTATAAACAGGTGTAGGGTTAAGTGTATCAATATAGTTCACACACTTGGTCATAATAGTGACATGCAAATATTAATTTGAGAGCTAGGTAGTTAGATATCTTTATAGCGTCATAATAATAATTTTGGTTATTGTTAATATATTCTATAACGTTAACACAAGTTTTCTCTCCAAGGAAAATTTGTGTTTCTGGTTCTGGTTGTAAATGTGAATGTTCTGAAAACTTCGATGACTTGAAGTCAACGAACTTAGTGCGTAAGTTTTAAAGCGTTATAATGTTTCACACAATTGTTCAAAAAATTCTATATATGGTGATCATAAAAATTATTTATCTATATAGTTAGTTATCTTCATAATTAATTTGCGATATGTTTTCCATGTTACTTATATGCAAATACAAATCATAAAATATATATTCTTCTTTTTTGCAGGTTGTATGCAATCAGACGGCGGCATTATGCAAATGCGACGGATTAAAGGGATATCAGGGCGAAAGGGGATACAGAGGAATTCCTGGTGTGCAGGGGGAATATGGACCAGACGGACCCGAGGGGTTCGCAGGCCCACCCGGCGATGCAGGCGACTATGGAGAACACGGTGATATCGGCGACAAAGGAGCACGGGTATGCGATTGTTTAGACTTCCCGCCTAACGATAAAATAACAAACTATGATTATTTGTAACATTAAAGCAATGAAATTACATGAGAACAATGATACAAAAAAATCACAGTGAATAAAATATTTTTCAGGGTTCTGAAGGCGCTTATGGACTGAGAGGAAATGAAGGCCCACAAGTATGTATACATTCAAGTAACACCACAATACACCTAGAAAAGTATTATCATTTCGCCTGTAGCAAAACAATATGTTGTTACAATTAAGAATGCCATAGTGGTAGAGTCACTAGATGTTTATTTTCTTTCGTTGCAAAATTCATTTCGCGTTTCATCACGCATCATACCTATTGGAAGCAGAAAGTGATCATTTTATAAAATTCTATAATCGTAAATGGACGTAATTTTTTAGCCCTCGTATAAAATACTATCTAGAATCTTTAAACGAACAATTCTTGTGTGTATATATACATATAATCTACGATTTTCATGAAATTTGCAGGGGGTTTCGAGGGCGATAAATCGATCTAGCTAGGTTTCATTTTAGAAAACGTCGTTCAAAAAAAAACCAGGTTCATTGCCCGCGTCTTTGTTCCCCGAACTGTATAATCTGGGAGTCTTCAAGTCAAGAGTGGATAGGTATCTTCTAGGCAAGCATGCTACATCTTCGGCCGCATTATCACTTTCCATCAGGTGAGATAGTGGTCAAATGCTTGCCTATCGAGTATAAAAAAAAGGTCACCCAGGTACTATTATATTATGAACAATATATATGAGCCTAAGCTCTATGGGTATAAGTATACTAGAAACTAGCCTTGTTCAGATTATGGTTAGATCAGTTCGGCGATACCAAATTATTGTATTATCATCAGAATTATATAGACTAGCAAATTTTCAAATAGAAACGACTTCAATTAAAACTACACACAAAAGAATATATTACATTTCCGCGATATTTTATCTGCGGTTACACATAAGTAAAGCTAATAAAAGGGTTTTAAACAACAGTGAAGAGAGTGGTTCTCAAAGCATGTAACTCAACTAAAATAATTTATTGTAGGGCTTGCAAGGACAAGAAGGTATCATGGGAGCACATGGTTTGGACGGTTGCAGTGGTGTCGACGGTGTAATGGGACCGCCAGGATGGACGGGTTACCCTGGTGGCAGAGGTCTTCCTGGACCCGGCGGTGAAAAAGGATCACAAGGTCTAGCTGGTGATGGTGGAGTCAATTCTAGAGGGGCTAAGGGTGACGTGGGTGAATACGGCCTACCCGGTAAAATAGGACCGGTTGGACCTCAAGGTTTTGAGGGAGACGGTGGTCTCCCTGGTGAAGATGGAGACCAGGTAATTTGACCACACATTTATATTGCCATTATATTCTTTAACATTTTACTGTCTATGAGTAAAATTAAATATATGAATCAATCAAAATGGACTGCTTAGCTTTTTGAAGTAGGTCCTGCTCATAGCTGATTATGTAATTTTCATACACCCAGTTTATGAACATTTTGGCCTAGTATTATAATGAGAAGATGTGTGACTGAAAAGTGTGTAATCAGATTTTTTATTTTTTAAGGGTCCCCAAGGTCCCCGCGGGGACCCCGGATACAGAGGAGATCCTGGAGATGAAACAGTTGGCCCACCTGGAGAAAAAGGTGACCAGGGTGAAACAGGGGAACCAGGGAAGCCTTCACGAATATTTTACAATGAAAACGAAGTTAGAGGAAACCTCTCCATTATAACAAAGGGAACTAAAGGAGAAAGAGGTTTGCTGGGATCACAGGGAGTGAAAGGAATCAAAGGAGATAGGGGATCAACCGGACGCCCAGTAAGTATTATTGTTAAATAAATATTAAATTTAATTAAATAATTTCAAAGCCAAAGAGATAATGCATACAATGAAAATTATTCAAATGGGAAACTGTTTTAATGAAGATAAGAAAAAAGTCTCAAAAAATCATGACAATGGATAATTTTTATAATTATTTTATTTTCATTCATTGATTCTTTGAGAAACCATTACATACAGATCCCTCTACATTCACCTCACGCTCAGAACCAGAAACACAAATGTCTCTTAGGGAAATATGTGTTCTTGTTAAATTCAAGCCCGTGGCATTGTAAATACTTGACCACTGCGCGAACTAGGTTGTAAATTGAAATTTTATTAACTATAGGTATGTGATTTAACACATTTTTTATAGGTTTAGTCGTTTTTTTTACTACGTATTACTTTTGTCTAAATTTTTAGCAATATTTTTTTAGAAACGAGGCTCAATTATGATCGATAGATAGAGAGAAGACACGGCCCGATATTTGTAGGTGTCAAGTCAATGTCGTCTTAATTTTTTTTTTATTCAAGATAGGCAATCTTTTGACCACAATCTCATCTGATGGTAAGCGACGATGGTATCCTACTTTTATAGAGATTTTTTTTTTTTAAATTACCGCACCTACTTTCATGCCAGACCAAAGCGTGGCCAATTGAAAATACTTGCGATCTTTTCAGGATTTTCTGCCCACTAATTCGGCAGTTTTGTATGTTTAAGGTGCTTAGTCGATCAATCATTGCAGTTCAATGTGCTTATAGTAATTTAAACAATAAATACGCGATGTTCTCGCTTTCGGAAACTGTGCAATCAGAATTTCAACAGATACTAAAATAAATATCAAAGTTTTATTCCCGACAATATGATGAAGAGACATGCGGTCTGTTTTAAAATGCGTCATTTTTCATGGAACATCTTACAGGTTTATATAAGTATTTATTTCTCTATTGCAACTACTGAAAATATGACCTGAATTACAAACATAAAAAATCTTATCTAGGTTATATATAGTTCCTATCTAATCTAAATCCTAACTATATAATAACTATATACATAACCAGACGTGCCGCGCGGCCTCGCTCGCGTTTATTGAGTTAAAAAGTAGCCTATGTGTTAATTCCGGGTATAGGCTATGTATAATGTTCATTGCAAAATTTAGCTAAATTAGTTAACAGCTGTTAGTTTGTTACAGCGCTAAGAGAATGTATGTGCATATGGCAATGGCAAAAATATTAAACACATTTTTTTATTTCGGCAAAAAATATTAATTACTTTCATAACTTTTTTATTTTAAACGGTCTACTGAAATACCAATTTTTATCAGTGTAACTACATAAATAAAAAACTTTCGACATGACCTTTCATCCCTCATAGCACCTCCATATTTCACCCCTTATTCCACCCAATTTTTTTCTTATATTAAATGAAATACTCAAATACCATAAGTTCAAAACGAAGAACTTTTATACAAACTTTTACACCCGATTTAACCCTCATAGGGATAAAATTTCCAAAAATCCATTCTTAGTACACTTTTACGTACTATTCAAATGTACCCTATTTGAAGTCTCTACGACCAGCGGTTAAGGCTGTGCGTTGTCTCTGTCAGTCAGTCAGTGAATCTGTATGTCAGGACAAAGATTCTTATAGTATTAGAACATAATCTAAATCTAGCCCATGTGGATAACATATACTTTATAAACAACCTTTAGAAATTAGCAAAAAATTGTTAACGTTTTGAAAATAACACTATTAAATCGTTGTTAAGGGTCAATACGGTCGAGACGGAATTCAAGGCTATAAAGGTGACCAAGGTGAAGATGGTCCGATAGGAAAGCCCGGACTCAAAGGCAAGGACGGCCCGCCGGGTGAAAAAGGAGATAAGGGAGCCATTGGTTATGCTGGCTTAGACGGAGAAGATGGACGCGACGGATTACGTGGAGAGGACGGAAGGCCAGGCAACCCTGGACCACAAGGTTATCAAGGCGAACCTGGTATATTTGACGAGTCATTAAATGAACCTCTACTACCAGGTTCACAGGGACCACAAGGACCCGAAGGATTTCCCGGTCCAAGGGGAGCACCAGGTCTAAACGGCGAAAAAGGTTCACCAGGTTTACAAGGCTTAGTGGGTCCTCCCGGTATCAAAGGCTACCCGGGAAGTGATGGTAACCCTGGCATCTCACCTAAAGGAGAGCCCGGTGATCCTGGTTTTAAAGGACTTCCTGGACGTCAAGGTCCAATGGGTCAACCTGGAATGCAAGGATTTATGGGTTCTAAAGGCTTTAAAGGAGACAGAGTTATCGGTCCCGTCGGAGACGAAGGAGCTCTTGGAAGGGACGGGGTGCCGGGGCAGATGGGCGATAGAGGTGATGTAGGATACCAAGGTCCACCTGGATATCCCGGCAAAGGCGTGCGTGGAGCAGGCCCTCCAGGAGATGACGGCTTCCCCGGAAGACCTGGAAGCGTTGGTGACCCAGGTATACCTGGTATTCCTGGAATCCATGGTGGAAAGGGACAGCGCGGCGATGACTGTGGCTTCTGCCCATCTGGTAGGTTTTTAAATTTAAAAGTTTAAATAATTTCATGGATAATTAATTACCAATTCATATTGGTTCAATAAATTAAAAAAGATTTATTTTCAAATACTTATAGGCTAGCGTTTGACCATTAAGTAAGGACGAACGTTTATTTTTCAGGTTTACCTGGACCTAGAGGACAAAAAGGTGATGATGGGTTACCGGGTCCTAGAGGTTATCCTGGAATCCAAGGTGCTCCAGGGGCTAGAGGTAGGAAAGGAGAACCTGGTAAAGACGGAATTCCTGGCCCAAAGGGTACCAAAGGCAACAAAGGTCAAGAAGGTATGACGGGACGACAAGGTGATAGAGGAGACAGAGGCCATCTCATCCAGCCACCTTCTTCATTGACAATTCCTGATAACGGTCTTCCTGGAGAACAAGGTTAGTTAAGATTTATTAAATTCAAAATATTTAAAAAATATGAGACCTTGCTACCGCCTTTGCCATGATGGCTTTACTCAAATTAAACAGGTTAATATCAAATAATTATAATTGTTTAACTAACCAAACAGACAAATTATGTAAAGTATTATAGGCGCGTTACATTAGAATTTGGCATACATTAGGAATAAAAGTTACTGTCACTTAGGTTACTAGCGGGCCCTAGGCTAGGCCTGTATCTTGGCGGTCCAGAGAAACTGTTACGAAGCAGGATATATCGCACGCGCGATCGTAACTACCTCACTATATTACGAGTTATAGTTTTGGGTTTGAATTCAATCAAGGTCTTGTCACCCGCACTGTACTTTATTTGAATAATGAAATGTTACTTACACATAAATACATAGTATATGTATAATAAAATTATGTCTAATAGTTTAATTATTCTACTCTCATATGAAATTAGCCACTGACTCCTGAAATATAGTTTAAGACTAGTTCGAGAGCGACATGACATAATGTTGTAATTAATTATACCAATAAATACATTTGTATTTACACAAGGATATCGTAACACATACTTAAATTATTGGTTTTTGGATTATATAAAAACGAACGACTACAATGTTATAGTCCAACAGATCTATAGCGCAGCATTCTATTATAATCAAATATTTGTCCGCGATTGTCTCACCTGACGGCATAACCTTCTTAATTTGTTACGTTAAACAGGTTTTATCGGTGAGCCTGGGTTACCTGGTGACTCAGGCTTCCCAGGGTCCACCGGAGACTACGGCCCTCAAGGTATAAAGGGCCAAATGGGCAATTATGGAGAGCCTGGTTATCCCGGTAGGAACGGCACTAAAGGAAGGGATGGCAGAGCGGGACGGCCGGGAGCACAAGCTCCAATGCCTTACCAGTTTCTTTCTGGACAAACAGGAGACAAAGGTATAAGGTATGTATATCATTTTTCTTAGTATTTTATAATTCCTATAAAGAACCCTGAGTTTTTACTTTGTAGTTTTAAACGCTAATTTAGCATGAAGATTTAGCATGTATGCTTAGAAGATATTTATACATTCTTGGTTTAAAGTTGTGTGTGTGGTGTTAGTGTTTACGGCTCCACGACATAAGTAATTGAACTAAGTAAGGGGATGTGAGTGTGAAAGTGCTAATGTGTAAGTTTTTTTACCCGGGTGACGCCGGGTCAGCTTGTCCTATATACTATGTATGCATCTTTGTTCCTTTGTGGCGTTCTAGAGAACAAACTCGAGGGCCGATTTTGATCATTCTTACGTAGATCGAATTTTCTTAAACTTGCAAGTGTCCCGAAAGACATCAGAGTAATCAAAATTACATATGGCGACAACCAAACGCTATATAGAGAAAATAAAAAATGAATGTCGCTGAACTGTATCACTGTTAAGTGAGGTATCATCCAATAGGTGTTTGAAAATAATCTTTAGGTTTATTTTACCATTTCACATTTCGATAATCATTTACGATCTACAACAAATTAAAGTTGGTTCGCAACCATTCCCACTAACCTTTTTATTACTTCAAATAAAGCTGTGATAAAGTTTTTATATATTCGCATAATGGCCTCGATTCTGATGTACACTCGCTAAATTAAATTTAAACCATCCCTGTCTCTTACAAAATAAAACACAAGACAGAGATAGCATGCATTTTAGTGCTGTCACGCTAGTTTATCAATTAAAATATGAACAGCAGAAGCAGAAAGGCGCTTGTTTTTAGTCAACACCAATACAACACATACTCGACTAAGCTTGCATAGACATCTAAGTTCTGACTAACTTGACAGCACAGCAGTATGCTATCTCTGTCTTGTGTTCCTATTTTGTAAAAGACAGGAATAGTTTAAATTTAATTTAGTGTGTGACATCAGAATCGAAGCCAATAGGACGTAAATAAAAAAAAAAGTTAGACAGGTCAGGCACGCAGTCTAATTTTTGATATTGTAGTATGTTGACTTGCTTATTGAATCTGGACGAGGCATATTGAAACAAGTTTTGTTTACAGAGGAGTCCGAGGAGACGTCGGAGAAGACGGTCTTAGGGGAGAGCCTGGTGAAAACGTTGGATTCGATATTTTGACCAAGGGAAGAAAGGGTTATCAAGGGCCAATTGGCATAAAAGGTACGTAATAGATGTAAGGTATCAATACAAGTGGCAAAATCATAGTTTTGCTAATTATCTGAAAGACCTACCTAGAAAACGGCTGCACAATTGCTGCGCGTCTGCCTTCTAAGTAGCAGGGGTATCGGGTTCGATATCCAGTGGAAACACAATTTTTCTTCCCAAGAGAAAACCTGTGTTTTATTTCTGGTTCTGGTTGTCATTATATGTGTGATATGAATGTTTTTCCGGCGTTCTTAACTTCGAACTTAACTGTGGGGCTCTTGGTGTGAGTTAAGAAAGAAAGCAAAAGAACCAATCAAACCAAGTCCAGCATTAAAAATTAATTGAGGCTGGAAATTATCTGATTACTAGTGATGATCAAGATCGGCCTACGCGTTTAGTCTCTAGAGAAACAAACTCTCTAGAGGACAAAGAAACAAACAAACATACATATATACCGCCATGGGTAAGTAGTGCACAATACTGCAGGGGGTGGTTTGGAATCGACAACTGAGCAAATTAAAAAAATTTTTTTTTTTTTTTTTTCAATTTTAATCGACTGACCTGCAGGCAGTTCAGTAGTAATTGTCAAGTAAAGTATGGCCCTCCGCAGACAACCGCTACAACAATAGCTTCCAGAGTAGGTGAGTGCTACGAGTGCTACGGGGTCATTGAACTAGCATGTGACGAGAGGTCACATTTTTTTTTTTTTAATTTGCTCAGTTATCGATCCCAAACCACCCCCTGCAATATTGTGCACTACTTACCCATGGCGGTATATAATATGCTGATAATTTGTTTACTGGATTAAATTATTAATTTATCATTTATTTATTTTTTCAGGCGAAAAAGGTTTTAAGGGTTTAAAAGGCGATGCAGGAATTGATGGACTCCCAGGAGATAAAGGAGATATCGGTTTCGATGGAACAAGCCGGAGTGGACCCTTAGGCTTCAAGGGAACCGCTGGTGAAAAAGGTGATGTCGGACCCTATGGGAACCCTGGAACCCCTGGAGAAAATGGACCTGTAGGTTTCGATGGAATCAAAGGTGTAAAAGGATCCCGAGGTGCTGTTGGTGTCTCATTTTTAAGTGGCGAAAAAGGGTTCGAAGGTGTAAAGGGAGAGATTGGAGTCTTGGGTGAGCCAGGATACCCCGGAGTGCCAGGACGACCTGGTAATATGGGCCAGAAAGGAGTAACAGGCTTTGCAGGAGACGAGGGGCCAGAAGGACCGAGGGGACCAGCGGTAAGTGTGACCACGGCACTAAGCCTTGAAGCTATACTTTCTGTATCAACATTTCTATAATCGGACATTAAGACATACATATTAACGGCATCTATTTATAGTTAGATTTTCTTACCATGCTGACGATGAGTTTCAATTTTAAGTTTATCAAACGACATTTACAGCGCAAGAGTGAAAGTTATTGCCAGCGTCTTTGTACTCCAAACTAAAATATGGTATTCTAAAGTCTATCTCTCTTCATTGTCAATCTATCTTATAGGCAAGCATATTATAGGCCGCATCATCAGTTTTCACCATGCACATAGCGATATCAATTAATGAAATTAAAAAATAAATAAAATGGCAACGACTTTTTAAACGAAGATTGTATTTATTCTTTCAGGGTCGGAAAGGATTCCCTGGCATTTATATAGTTGGAGCTCACGGTCTTAAGGGGTTGCCAGGTGCTAATGGTGCAATCGGAATAATCGGTGATAACGGTTTACCAGGGTCAAACGGATTACAAGGTGACGCAGGGCCTAAAGGAACTAAAGGAGAACTGGGGCGCAAAGGAAATCGGGGTGCGCAAGGAAACTTGGGCTATAGAGGCAGACCGGGCTACCAGGGAATGGTTGGAATACCAGGTAAAACTGGAAAAGAGGGTGATCGTGGTGAACGTGGCCCTACAGGATATTTGGGTGAACCGGGCAGGCCTGGACTGACAGGACTTCCAGGGCCACAAGGAGACCGCGGAGATGAAGGTCGTCCAGGTCTTATCGGTTTAGATGGTTGGCCGGGAATAAAAGGATTTCCTGGAGATAGAGGAATTAACGGATCTCGTGGTACACCCGGTGAAGAAGCAAGCCGTGGAATGAAAGGAGAGGAAGGGCTACCCGGCTTACTCGGAATTCCTGGAGGTTTTGGTTTCGACGGTCGTAAAGGAGCCATCGGAGATGTAGGTTTTAAAGGTTTAGATATAATAGGGCCTATGGGACGAAAAGGAGAAATTGGTCCTCGGGGACTCCCAGGAAGACCAGGATTTGATGGAATTAAAGGAGAGGCTGGTGAGTGGGGCTCGATGGGACAAACTGGTTTCACAGGAGACAAAGGACTATCTGGCAGACTTGGTTTACCTGGCATACGGGGGATAGACGGACGAAAAGGAAACAGGGGATTTAGAGGCTTGCCAGGATACAATGGAACTAAAGGAGATGTAGGCATGGACGGGGTACCCGGAAATATGGGAATGCCTGGCTTCCCCGGTAAGGGCGGATTTCCGGGCCCAAAGGGTGTTATGGGGCGACCTGGACGAAAGGGATCAAAAGGAGAGATCGGAATAAGCATGTATTTGCCAGCTACTCGTGGTGAAATTGGCGACATAGGGATGGAGGGACTTCCTGGATTACGTGGAGAACCTGGGGATAAAGGTTTCGTAGGATTCAACGGCATAAAAGGCATACGTGGAGAAGAGGGCTTTAAGGGCCAAATAGGACAGCATGGAAGTAAAGGATTAAAAGGTGTTGAAGGAGCAAGAGGATACCCTGGACAGCCTGGTCTACCCGGGCGAGGTGGTAAAGGTGAACCTGGTAAACCTGGCTCGGATGGCCTACCTGGATGGTCTGGTCCAATGGGACAAAAAGGCGCCCCTGGAGAATACGGAACTGATGGCTCCGTAGGGCTGGATGGTCAACCAGGCCTTGTATTCGAAGGACCCAAGGGTATGAAAGGTAATGATGGTTTCCCTGGACGTAGAGGAAATCCCGGTAGACCTGGTGCGCCTGGTATGGAAGGTCCTCCCGGGCTCGTGGGAGCCAGGGGAGATGTTGGAGAGCGTGGTGACTCAATTAGTCCACGAGGTGAACGAGGAGACCAAGGCCGGCAAGGTTTTGATGGTTATAAGGGTGATCATGGAGAATCTGGTGATTTCGGTATGGATGGTCGTCCTGGAGCTCAAGGATTACGAGGCCGTTTAGGAGAACGGGGAGATGAAGGCGAAGAAGGCAGCATGGGCTACCGAGGGATTAAAGGTTTTAAAGGAGATGCAGGAGATAGCCTCCTGCCTTCACAAATATTACCGGGTCCAGTCGGCGAAATAGGTCTTAAAGGCTTTGAGGGCTTAATAGGCCAGTCAGGAATCCCTGGATCTTTCGGCCGTGATGGTTTACCGGGAAGAAAAGGCGAAAGAGGCGAAATCGGCTTCCAAGGAGGCGTAGGACTTCAAGGTCCTAAAGGACTTCAAGGATTAAAAGGCATTGTTGGTATACAAGGATTTGAAGGAGCACAAGGGGCTCGTGGTGTTCCCGGAATTCCCGCGCCACCGCCACCGGTACCAAAATCGAGAGGTTTTTACTTCACAGTACACTCGCAATCAGGAATAGTTCCGGGCTGTCCTAGTGGAACTTCCTCACTTTGGGAAGGATTTTCACTTATTCACATAGTTGCCAATGGAAAAGCACATGGTCAAGACCTCGGTGAGTGGTATTATGTTAATCAAAGATACAATTGGCCCATCGAAATAATTTTTAACTCCAAGGAAGCTTTACTTTATTTTGTTGGTCCATGACGTTTGAAAAGTAAGACTTGCAAGCGCTCTTCTCTGATCTAAGCTACATTTGACAATTATTCCTATGTTTTACTTATACACCCCATATAATTTAAACACTAGATTTCCAATTATGTATCAATAATGTCATTATGATACGAAGAAAGCATCAGCAAAAGGCGTTATTATGGTATCATCTTGGAGTTTTCTATTAGTTTTATAGTATAACCCGACTTCATAAAGAAAAAATTTATTTGACGACATGGTATCCAACTCTAATTAGAGAGAGTGATATGCCATATCAACTCTCGTCAATACCTTCTGGTATTGATGTTACTTTTCTTTATTAAGTCGGGTTATATGTACAGTTTGTGATTTTTGCGATGACATATTACAGGGGCAGCCGGCAGTTGTTTGCAAAGATTCTCGACTATGCCCTACATGTTCTGTAATTTGAACAACGTATGTGATTTTGCTCAACGTGAAGACTACAGTTTTTGGCTCTCCACAAACGAACCTATGCCAATGGCAATGACGCCTATTCAAGCAAGAGACGTAGCACCGCACATATCAAGGTAACCAAAATATGTACCTAAATGTCGTAGTAGAATATACCAAATCATGGACCAGCCGACTATATCATGATTATGGCCGCATAATACACTGAAAAAAATGTCTAGTTGTTACTAACACTCTAAACCTATATGTAACAACTTTAATTATTTAATAATAATCACAAATTTATCTGGTTATAACTAGCTTATTTTGAAAAAAGAACG
Organism: Lomographa bimaculata; assembly: GCA_948107665.1. Taxonomy (NCBI): domain Eukaryota; kingdom Metazoa; phylum Arthropoda; class Insecta; order Lepidoptera; family Geometridae; genus Lomographa; species Lomographa bimaculata. The sequence goes on along the minus strand of OX403587.1, from coordinate 10,590,559 downwards.
TATATAGTAACTGTAATTTTGACTAGTTTCTGAGAACGTTTTAATACGTTTCTTCGTTTGAATACGTTTCTGAGTACTTTAGTAGTCTAGTTGGCACAAAGTTCCCAAATCAAAGACTATTATAGGCACTGCCAGCGCCTAGTAGTGGATAATACTACCTAATTATTTTATCGAACTACTACATAACACCTACATATTTACCTAATGTTACTTACCAGCTAGTATTAATGTATACCTATTCACTAAGAAAGATTTGAAATAGAATGCGCGTAAATAAAAAATAACGAATTTGACCATACAATTATTTTACGCCGCCGCGCCGACGACCAGGCCATTTTGGCTTCATCAGAAGATGAGTTGCAAATGATGGTTGATTGAAGGTGAAAGAATGAAGGTGGGTTTGTGTACCTACATGGGGGTCAAAGTTTACAAAAGACGGTGACTGATAGTTAAGAGTATTGGAACCGAGTGAATGTGGGCCCCCACATACCTTTATGAACAGTCAGAAAGTACCTAAAAAGGCAAGACTAGCTGTCGATAGAGGGGTGCTGGTCCCAACACTTATGAATGGTTGAGTGTTGGTTTTGGCAGAAAAAGCATGAAAGTAAGATAAATGCGAAACGAGAAAGCTAAGAAGTATAGCTGGGGTTACTCTGATGGACAAAGTGAGGAACATTGTGATTAGGGAAGATTGCGGCGTGGTAGAAGATGTAGTGACAGAGATTGAGATAAGTTTGGATGGATATGCTAGTTAGGGTCGATCTAGGCGAACGTATCTCGACCAGTTCGAGAAAGTTATAAATAAAGGCCAAGTTATAAGTCCGAGGTCTCTGCCTGCCCCAATGGGAAAGAAGCTCGACTGTATTTATGTGTATATTAATCTACAATTAATAATTAAAATGGTCTTCTCTATCCCTACCTTATTAATATGTTGTAAACGTGGTATTTCTGTGTCGGATGAACAGATTGGCATCAAATTGGTATATTGGTATATAATATAGACAGTCTAGACCATGAAAAAAAAACATATGCTACTTATTGATCCAATTATAGCGTGCAAACTGCAAAGCTGCTGGGCACACATTTTCATAAATAATAACAAGTTCTGTTTTTGCGAAAGTGAAGCAGTTTCGCTTTTGCAATATATACGAGTAGGTACCAAAATTGCAGCGAAAGACAAAGAAACACAGAGCCACATACTTTTTTTTTGTGGTGGAAAATTCCCAGCGCTTCCTTTCCTTCCCAGGGGTGAAGGAAAGGGGAGCGTGGGGCTTGAACCCACTAAAAATCCACCGTGAGCAGTCCCTCGCTGAGATGGGGCAAGATGGTCGCGCTAGCAGTCCTTATCTTGCCCCGGCGGTAGGCCCGGATACAAATCGGGTGATTGCACCCATGGAGGGGTGACCTTCCTCACCGAAGCCACCCCCCAAGATGTGTGAAGCCACAAGATGTGTGGGGCCGTACAAGCCGGTCGAGAGCCCCTGACTTTCTGCGCTGGAGCAGGTCAGATTGGGGATAGTCCTCTATGGCCCGCTCCGCGACCTCCTTCTGCTTTATCACCGCTTCGCAGAAGGAGACCACCGCCTGTCACGATCCCTCGCTTCCGAGCATGGCGTTTACCACGCTCGACAGGGAGAGATCTCCGCCTATGAGCGCTGAAAGTGTGTGCCGCTGTGGGCCTCATGCGGCACACACCTATAGCGTGCGGAGCGCCGTGTCCTCTGGCGTCCCACATTCGTGGCAGGCTGAAGTCGGCTCCCGTTTCGCTATTTTGTGCAGGTACTTTCCGAAACACCGGAAAGCACCTGCACCAATCGGAAGGTCAACGAGTCAAACCGCCGCCTCGCCTACCTCCAAGAGCCACATACCTACTAGTAAAACGCTTGCCTATCATATATATAAAAATACATCTCAACAGGTATCTTAAGCAATCTGTGGTTGAATATTACGTAGGTATTACACACGTACTAACCTACATGTGTGTACATGCTTGGTGCTAGTATACGATCATGGAACTTTTATAATAGTACATACTAGTTCCATGTAGGTATACAATCAAAATAAAAAATTGGCAGGTGTCAAGTTTGTGAAGCTCCAACCAGAACGATCGCTATACACAGCCAGAGCAGCGACGTGCCAGAATGTCCTACTGGATGGGACCAACTATGGATAGGCTACAGTTTTCTTATGGTAAGTTAATTGAAATAAAATATTACGTTTTGCATATTTTAAAGCCTCCTTTATTTTAATTAATTATTAGTTTTATCGTTTTTAATCACAGAAATCTTAAAAACTAGGCTTTAATAAAACGAAAGTTTTTTTGTGAGTCTTTTTAAATATATACTCTTACTCTCAACGTCTCTCTCTATCTGGTTTTCGAAAAGCAAACTATCTCTAATGAATACTACATCTTTCAGTCTCATTCCACTTGAATCCAGTTCGTTTGTCACAGCGCTTAAAGTGATAAACCGATTGTAACACATTGGGTATAGTTGAATTCGTCTCCAAGTGCTAGGTTTTTATATAAGAAACCAAATGGCATCCGTGGTACTCCATAAATAAGTGGCCTAAATAGTATAAATGAACAAATGCTTATTAAGATGGGCCAAATGAAAGAGTTTAAAAATATATAATACTTGACTTGATTCTTGGTGATAATGTTGTGTTTTGTTTTAAATTAAGTAAACCATTTTAGTCTTTTAACTTCTGTCTTGTGTATCAAACTATTATTCTTAAGTATTTACCTTCCTCATTTCCAGCACACGGCGGGCGCAGACGCATCGGGTCAAAGCCTGGTGTCACCCGGTTCTTGTCTGAAGGAGTTCCGGCCGAAGCCCTTCATCGAGTGCAACGGCCTCGGGCGCTGCAACTACTTCGCCACGGCAGTGTCCTACTGGCTCTCCACCATCGACGATAACAACATGTTCAGCAAGCCAGAGCAGCAGACTCTGAAAGCCGATCAAGTTTCCAAAGTCGGCAGGTACGTAAATTACAGCAGTCAGCACTTAGTTACTTAACTATAGCGCCTAAATACGTATGTATACAAATTCATACGAAGATATATTTATATATATCCTAACTGAAATTATACACAAGTATCCACTACAAATAATATATATCTGCGATATCACATTTGGATATAAAGCCAATTTGAGATAAACCCGGAACATAACAAATTTTTAAAAATTGCAGTTTTGCTATTCCACCAAAAATCGATTTTAAATGTTAACACTTTTCTAAAAAACGATTTTGTATTGTAATTGAAAACTCTTTTCAATGATACCATAATTATACAAGTTACTTTGAATTAGCGCTCCATACTTCACAGGAGGGTCGGGTATCGTTAATGCAACACAAAAAAAATATAAAAAAAAACAATTTTTTTTTTTTGATAAGTTTGAAAATGCCGACCTACGATTACAACCAATTATCCAACACGTGAACTCAGAAATAAAAAACAATACTATACTAAAAGAGCTGTTCGCATGCACCAATATGCTAACGCAGGTGACGCTGCGCGGCACCACTATCATCAATGCGTGCGCGTCGGGGCGAGTGTCGGGTCAATGCCCGTCCGCGTGCAGTCAAGCCTAGTATTATTGTACACTGTGCTTTCAATGACCAATTTCAATAAGTGAAGAAGACCTAATCAGTTTTTTGCAAAACAAAACAAACACTTTTACACCCACAGCATTACCTACACTAAGTTCGAAGAGTCATGGTCATTCATAACCTACGAACTGCCGAGTCACACTTATAACAAGAAACACAAAATTCCTTTGAGGAGGAAAATTGTGCTCGTGGCGGGAATCAAATTCTATTCTATTCGCTACCCACGGCGTAGAAACCAAAGACTTGCCGACTTAGCTAACAGATATCTGTATAAACATACAGACAGACTTATTCCATTAGTTAACAAACTTGTGCTCTTGGTCGGAATCGAACCCGGTACCCGCGGCGTAGAAACGAAGGATACGCTAACTATTTTAGTTGTATTGTTTGTTATTTTTTAGTTTACGTGTTGGATAATTGGTTTTAATCGTTGCTCGGAACGTTACAAAATTATTAAAAAAAAAAAAAGATTTTTTTTGTGTTGCATTGTCGATACCCTACCCCTCTGTGGAGTATGGAGCGCTAATTCAAAGTAACCTTATATATACATGTGATCTTATATGCGTGTATTGGCGTCCATCAGTTCAAGCGTTTATAGCATAGTGATGATAGACGGGTCTATCATCACTGTGCTGTAACCGCTTAAACTAACCCTAGAAACATGTGATCGCCAATTCGAACCCTACGATTGGTGAGCTTCCGCTGAAGGTAATACAGATATGAAATCTGTACCGAAATACAATCGTAATTTACCACCATCAAATAGGACGATCTTTCGCTAAAATTACACAATATTATGCTCCAGCAGTAGTCACATTCTACGTCTAACGTGTTCACCACATACATCATCACTTACCAACAGGTGAAAGTGGTCAAATGCTTAGTAGCTTCGAAAATCTTCATCTTGATCAAGATGAGACCTACTAAATAGTTTGAAACTAAAAATAATTGAATGAACGTTGGAGCTATTGGTTAGAGTGTGTAATACATTAGATTAGGCCGAAGACCGTAAAACTGGATGCGCATTGCAGTTGTAAATCACGTATCTGACTTCCTTGTTTCCGATTCGTATAAAACGAGACAAGCTACTTTGGTAAGCTTGATGGTAAGCTATACGCCCGCCTTATATATAACTGCAGTGCCACTCGGAACTTTGTATTTCCTTATAGACTAAATATGTTACGTGTCATATGCCCAGTTATTTACACTTGCAGGTTGTTCTTTCAGTCAGAACCTACCACCTCGTTAGGTGTTGGAGTTTCATCTCTCCAGCCATGTGAATTTGATGTGATCCACGGGCAATATTTTATTTTCCTTCTAACCTGGGAAGCTTTATCTGCCAACGGTCGTTTCTCTATCCATTACCTGCAGATATGGACTCTAGGAAATTAGGATACCCCTAAGCTTATATACTATTGTCATGCAACAACAATAATAGTATATAAGACTTTTCAATATACATTTTGCTGTTTTTTACCGCCTTCACAAAAAAGGAGGAGGTACTCAATTCGACTGTTTTTTTTTATGTGTGTTACCTTATTTCTTCGTTCCACGTGAAACGATTTTTATGCTTTTTTTTTGTTTGTAAGCTGGCTACTTTCCCATTGGTCTCATTTAAGTTTGATCAAGATACATAATAATATACCTCCTCCATTTTGAAGTCGGTAAATACATATAATTATCAAACCGACTCACAAAATCTCAAGAAAATAATGCGATCTACGAGGACAGCCGTACATACGAAAGCATTTTGGCCCAAACTGAAACGGAGACGCTTCGCTCGTGCTGATAGCTCGTAATCATAGTAAGCTAATCCATATTGAAATGAGAGATCTACTATTCTGCAGGGTGTTTTAAATATAAGCGCTGTTCACGCGCAGCTTTATACATCTATACTACAATAACATCAAAATGTTATAGGTGTTCAGCTAATAAACTTAACTACTTTTGTTGCTAACTATACTTATAGTATATTATAAAAATATAATGGTTGTGTTACAAACGTTTTACAACACGATGTGTGTGTATAGATGCGCGGTGTGCATGCGGCAGTGGGCGGGCACTCGCGCGGGCGCATTCCGCGGCGGCGACCTCAACGCAGTCCCGCAGGTGCAGCGCCGCCCGCCTTACCGGCCGCGCTACCCCTACCGCCCGCGCTACCCCTACCCGCGCAACTCCAATCAGCGCCGCATTGTACGCGGCCGCCAACACCAGTGACCGCATACACTCATCCACACTTACATACTTAAATACAAATAATAACTCTATTGGCTACGTTCCGAACAGTGTCCGCAACAATAGCTATGTTCCGCTCACGAGCGCAGTCGTGTTTCATAATAATCATAATTTTTGATACATTTTGAAATCGGATGAACGCCACGATAAAAGAGAATGTGTTATTATTATGCAACACCCGCGAGTGCACGAGAGTCCGCTTGACTGTTAAAATTCAAATTACGAATATTGTCTTATTTTAGAAAGCAAATCCTCGGCCGTTCTATCCAAACCAACCCCAAAAAAACCTTTTGAGTGGAAGTTGGAACGGTAAATTGCGAGCAGAGGCGTTTTGCCTTATTTCTTCACAATTATAGCAAATCGGAACTTAACCAATATCTTAATACACTGGCCTGGGTCGGCAACTCGGCACCAGCCTTGCTGCATAACTAATACATATTTAAACTAGTACCTAGTGTAACTTACCTTCGATGCGTTGACCGTGCCCGAGGAAGGTTACTGGGTCAGTATTGTACCCATCCCGAAAGTATAGACATAAGGTACAGTCAATATTTCGCGCTAATGTAAATCGTATCGACGCGACGATGCGACAATGATACGAAGTTAATGTTTTAGTTCAACATAATACTTACTCAATAAATACGCGAATTGATTTCAGCAGCTTGAGAGTGGTCGACATTGGCGTCTCAATAAAGTAATATTCACTGCCATAATGTAAAATGCTTATCTTTTTTGTTATGATTGTGTAATTTTTGTAAAATATTATATTTATGTGTAACATGATAGCTAAAGGGGAGACCGAGATCGTATACATGATCCTTAAATATGATTAAAATGCAACCTAATAAAGGAGTTTGCCTAGTTAGTAATTAGTTTTAGGTTTATCTACTTACCTGCAGCATTAAATGCGTTAAATAAAATAAATAAAATTTAATTACAAATGGATTTCATTAATCGAACATGTCCGTAATACGTAAGCAGATATATTTTTTTCTACTACTACAGCTACCTACTGGTATTGTCATTCTAAATCCAATAACCAAATTCGATTCATAATTTCTTCCAAGCAATAGTCTAGACTTCACTTATCAGTTCCCATATAATTTAATTAAGATATGAATAGACTACCAAAGAATAACAGTTGTACTAATAAGAAGAGAATCAATTTAATGCTGGCTATATTGTAATAAAAATATCAACTAGTTATAAACAAACAAACGTTTAAGTTTATAACTCCAGCTAGATCAGGTTTAATTGCAAGAATATAGTAATTATTATTATGTAAATAAAATTTAAGAGATTGCCATACTTAATAAAAAGATAATAAACATTTATAAGACGTGTTTTCATTAGCATCCTTTAACAAAACAGAAATAAAAGCTCTTGGGGAGAAAATATATATTCCAACCAGGAATTGAAAATGATATACGCTGCTTAGAAGACGCAAGTAACTAAGCAATCGGTAAGTAGTTTAATTATATTACTACAATACAAAAAATGACACGAAGAAATAAAAAAATGTTGTATAACGCTTTTCTTTATTTCCAAACATTATTTTTCATAATGTTTCTTAACTTACTAAATTAGATAAAGGACAGCAAATATATGATTTATTTATTTATTGTTTTACCGCACTACAAATTAAAAGGTATTAGTATTAAATAATAAATGTCCGGATGGTTTTTTGTTTTTGGTAGAATGTGTTTGAATTTGTAGCCTCAGAAAGTAGAGCTTTCTGAGGCTACAAATTCAAACACATTCTAGTTTCTAGTGTCGAGTAGAAACTTTTTTACATAGGTCATGGCGTAATAGATGGCGCTGATAGTTTCTTAAACCCGGTTTTTTACAAAAATAACGTTTGGAAACCGAGCATTTCTCGGACCTGGAACGTTGATAAAACGATTCCTTTGGCCGAAAAACCCCTATTCTGTAACTTTCATGAAAATCGTTGGAGCCGTTGCCGAGATCCAGATTACACATGTATTATATATATGTACCTATACAAGAATTGCTCGTTTAAAGGTATTAGATAAAGTCTATTAGGTGCCCATTACACAGTTAAATAATAAGCCTTTATGACGACAGTAACAAACAATGACCACAATTTTATTAGACGTCACGTGTTAGGTGACACATCAACTAATAATTAAACGCAAGCAAAGCTTAAAAAAACCGACTTCACCGCTTTATCGTCGGAACTTTGATCAGATTAGATGTACTAAACACGCATTATTGAAGATATCTCAATAACTACTGATTAGACCTTGATCAAATTTAAATGGGACCAATTGGAAACCACCAAACCATATCAAACAAAAAAAAAATTTCAAAATCGGTTCACGTGGAACGAAGTTATGGGGTTAATATAAAAAAAATACAGTCAACTTAAGTACCTCCTCTTTTTTTGTGAAGTCGATAGAAAACACAATATTATGAAATACTTTTTTTAGTATAAAGATAATATGTGTCTAGACATTATAGATCTCATTATTTCCAAAAAGAAAAAACAAAAATCTTTGGCTTATTTTTTTATGACGTGTCTCTTATATAATAAAATGCGCTTAAATTTTTTTTTACTAAAACTCTATTCAAACCTTGTCTCCTTGCGTTTTATCTCTCGATAAGAGCAATGTCTTCACAGATATCTCCTAGGGCAGGCAAACATTCTCTATGGCCGCTTCGTCGGTCAAAACCAGCTAGTGGCTAAATGATGATGTGGATAATGATAAATGAGAGAAACGATGAATTTCGAATTAGCTGAATTGGTATTTGCAACTTCTTTTTTAATGAAAATATGTAAAAGTTTGCACGTCCTTTAAGAACACATTTTAATTGTTACTCCTACATATTTTCTTGTATCACTGAGAAACGAGACGAGCAAGTCGCTCGCCCGATGGTAAGCGTCACGCTTGCCCATTACAGTTCAGTTCCACCTTAATTACTGTTTGAACTTATAATTAGGTATTCCATACAGCCATTTATTATACCCCGTCTATTACATTCTATAGTTCTCTCCATCCGAAGGTTGCCTGTTAGAGATCGCTATTAGTGATAAGGCCGCCTATTGTGATACTTTACGTATAAGCTTGTTTGTTACCTTTGTTTTATCAAATCTTATAAAGTGGATCAATAAAGTATATCTATCTATCTATCTATTAGTTCGAACTCTTGCGCGGCAAACCATTATATAGTAAATCTCATGCAATAAGAACGTGTTTGATATTATTATACATACTGTATTACAATAAATACCTATTTAATAAATACACATAAATAACAGAAGTCCATAATCTTTTAGCGTTTTAAGATACCGTATCATTTCAGTGATAATCGGTATGTATATTTGGCAGAGGGTCAGTCTATTTGTTTCCCGACTGAATCAAAGTTTTTCACTTGGTGGTCGCCGAGCATCGGCCTCGATTCATATGTGCAAATAGTGACACCGTGCTTATGGGCCTGTGTCCACTCTCCTTTAAGACCAATGTAATAAATCCTTGTGTTGTCTGCACCAAAGTTTACGGGAAAATGCATTGTAAGATGAGTCACGGATGAGAACGTCACTATTCTGAAAGGAAACATAATTTCTTGTACTCAGGTGCAGTAGTGGTTGCGAAACGCTTTTCTCTCTTTTTTATTTATTTTTATTTATTAATACTTAACTGCACAACAAAAGCAATGTACCATTTGAGGACTTAATGCTAGGAGCATTTTCTATCAGTCATCCAGCAAACAAGAAGAATTAGAAGGAACAAAAGTTAAGCGTGCATCAGAATAATGTATTATCCATAATTCAAACTATAATTTGTATATAATATACAGAAAAAATATTTAATACTATATATTTTATTTATTTATTTTATTTTCTTAGGAACTTATAGTTATATAAGTAACTAGCTGCGCCCCGCGATTTCACCCGCGTTGATAATGATGAAAAGTGATGATGATGATGATGATGAAAAATAGATGTTGGCCGATTCTCATAGATACCGGATAAGCACAAAAAATTTCATCGAAATCGGTCAAGCCGTTTCGGAGGAGTATGGCAACGAAAACTGTGACACGAGAATTTTATATATTAGATTATAAATTATTTAAAAAATAGAAGACAACTTAAACATTTTCCCATATAATAATATATTGATATATACAATACACAAACATAATATAATGAGAACGTATGGTAGTTAAGATGTAATATTAGTGCTTATTCTTTGATTATAAGCATCATCTCTTTCTATTACGATAAAATCACGCAGACAATGTAGAGAATGCACGTTTGTACAATGTATCAAAAACCTTACATACAATTTGCTATTCTAATTTCCAGCATAATGGGAACGCTACCCACTAGTAGTGGGCTTGAGCAATTGAGTTACCTATAAGCTCGATGTCTTGTAAGTAACTTAGTTCTTTGCTGTATATAGTTTTAGGAAATATAAACAATTGGACCGTAGATAGAAGATTAAAAAAAAAAATTTTGGTAATATTAGCGTCAAAAGTTTAGCGACAGACGGACGATTAACGCTAAGCAGAAGAAAAAGAAGGTAATTTGTGCCATAACATGAGACTAACATCGACATATTATTATTATAAACTCGAGAACGAGAACGTCCTCAATTTTTGACAGTCAAGGCTGTCGAAATAATTATCTGCCGAATAAGTGCATTTCGAAGCAGGGTTTGTCGAAGTAGTGGTCTGTCTAAAGTGTGCGTTGTCGACGTTAGTTCTGTCGGACTATTCCTTGTCGAATATAAGATCTGTCGAAGCAATGACTTGTCGAAATATATTTTTCGAAGTGACTTGTCGAAGTAATGAACTGTCGAAATTTAGTATGACACCCTAGAAGTGATACCACCATTTAATTCTTAATGATGTGATGTGAAGTATTATGTTGAGATAAGCTATGATCCCTATGATGTTTCTACTTATGTAATACCTAAATGACTTACTTTGGAGAATATTCCAGAACACCTTGGTTATCTTTTTGTAATTCAAATGTTTGATCTGGTTCCATTGTAACATCATCAAAAGTCATATTTGGTTTGTTCTTAAATCTGTAAATATAAAATGCCATTTATAAAAAAAAATGGGAAAAAAAGCAATGATTCTTCTAATCCAGGGTGATTTATAAAAGAGTAGGTGGCCAGTTTTAGTCACCACATAATGCTTACACAACTTCTCCACACTGCTTTTCAACTTTGATGACTTGTCATGTGTTCACATCACATACACAACATAAATAGACATAGAGGTAGGCAGAGTTTATAAAATAAATATAAAATATGCTAAGCTATCCAGATCTTGAACCACACATTATATTGGGAAAATATAGTCAAGTAATCCCACAGGACAAAAACAGTATGTGCTTAAATACAAAGAGTATTTATTGACTTTTGAATTACCACTACTTGCTTTCAATCAAACAGAGTTACATAAATTTTATAATATAACACATTGACGCTAGAGTTTGTGTTTTAAATCAACTAGGCTACTTTGAGTAAGCGACACATAAGCATTTAATCAAGTGTTTGTGTATTTAATTATTAATGCTATTATTTTACTCTTACGGTGGTTCCATTGAAATAACGGCAGTGTTAATTCAAATTTGAAGTAGTTTCTGTTTCTATAGCCAAGATAGGCAGAATATATATAAAAGTAATAACATTTTAAATGTTCTACTTTTGTTAGCTAGGCCATTGGCTAGGGGTATAATAGTTAGGGATCAAGTTTATAGTTAACTAGCCGTACCCCGTGGCTTCACCTTCACACAGCGTTAATTAGTTAGTTATTTAATTTTCTGATTTCTTGTAAATACTTATTAATAAAATTAACTTTCATTTTACTGCTCAGATACAATTTACATCACTTTAACTGCAACACTCAAACTTCCCATATGAACTTTCATTCCCTATTGCACCATCTTAATGCACCAGGGGCTCCCCAAAAATATTAATACATCTTTATATTTATTTTTAATAAACTACTTAAATATAACTTAGATATAAATAATATGATTGTTTTTTATGCAATTTTATTTGGTGCAATAAGGTGTTTTGTATTGTATTGTATTGTATTAAATATTAATTTCCATCAGTATAACTTTATAAGTAAAGTACTTTCGACATGAACTTTTAAGCCCATTGCACCACCTTATTGCACCCCTGGCAAAATTATTTTTTTATATTAAATCAACTACACAAATACCAATTTTCATCGATATAAGTTCATAACAAAGAACTCTCATACAAACATTTTCACCCAATAAAACCCTCTTAGGGGTATAACTTTCAAAAATCCTTTCAACATACTAAGACAAATGTACCCTACAAATTTAAAGGCTCTAACACAAGCTTACAAGTACAAGGCTGTGCATTGTCTCTAAATCAGTCAGTGAGTCGGTGAATCAGTATGTCAGGATAAAGATTCTTATAGTATTAGATAGTTAAACAGCCTAACTGCAAGAAAATTATAAAATGTATTATTTTCCAAGTAAAACTATCACCTTAATTTAATTATAAAAATAGGACAAGTCACTCACAATCTTAAGCGTGATGGATGAACATCAGAATCTTCAGACAATATTTTGATTCCCTTCAATTTTACGTTTCCTGTGAAGGGTATGTTGAAAAGCAATTCCTCATCAGCATCACTTTCCACAAACTGTAAAAGTATATTAAGACATAAGACAACTCTTTTTTGATGATAGAAATATTTTATGTATTTTATATTGTGTTTCATTACAAAGCATTAGTACTCCAAAGACAGTACCAGTGACATAAGCACCATTTGAAGAGGCACAAGTTTGGGGTATTTAGGGATAGAAACCTACCATTTTTGGTGACTAGGTATGTAATTTTTTAATTTGTTCTACTAATCTTCATTGCATTACCCATTGTTTTATTTAACAGAAAGAGAAAGGGAGAATAAAGTTGCCCATTTTGCCACTGGACTGCTACAATAAGCCAAAGCCAGCCCGTTCAATTGTTTTAACATGGATATACCAACTATGTAGTATTTTAGTGGAGTTATTTATGCTCATTGCCAGAAATATTTATATCACACACTCACACCCAGAACCAGAAACATCAATTTCTCTTGAGTAGAAACTTTGTCTACCCTCAGGGAATTGAACCCGATAACCTTGGCATACAACTCAACTACATGAGCAGACAGTTTAATATAATTAGGCATAGCTATATATAAATACTTAAAAGGTACAATAATATACTTACATCAGTGAAGTCCATCCTTTTCTCCCAGGGCTTAAAAACAGTCTTCCCCGAACCTTCAATACTCTCATTTAAACATTGAACATTATCTTTATCAATCTTTTCATAGAGATTATATTGCAAACCTACTTCATCATCATTAGAACTGTGGTCACAGTTATGATGACTCCCATGACAATGATGGTGATTAGGCATTTTATTCCAGGTTTATCTGTAAGGCATAAATTATTTGCAGTTTTCGTGTAAAACATAAGAAGTTCATAATAGGTACTATTACATTTGGTTCGGTGCAAAAATGAGAGAAGCAAGGAGTAGACAAAAAAGATATACCCTGCCTGACCCTTGATGATTCTTCTGCTACGGATAGTTTAATCTTTGTCTATACATATACATTATGATAATGAGTATAATAATTTGCTATTCTTGTAAAAGGCCGGTAAGTTTAAGTTCTGATTACTTAGAATATGACCCATGTAAGACTTAGTTTGCATATAAACGTATTGCGCTAATGTAGACGTTAACAAAAATCCCTTACCTAAACGAAACGGCAGAAAAAGATTACGAATGAAACGATTAACAATTAGCTGGGTAAAACCAAGAATATAAATTATTTTTCGCTAGCTTTGTTTGACAACATTCAACAGTCATTGCTCTGCCACTCTTATAATATGTGACAAAAAATAATACCAGGACAGAAAACAAGTTCCCACAAAATAATCTTAATAACTAAATTCAGGATATTGGTAGAATACCAGAGACCTCTTGGGACATCATTCCAACCATTGAGATCAATGTCTTTCCTGATACGGCTGTTTTTTTATTTTTCAAATTTAAGTAAGTCTAAGGTGTCAAGTGTCAACAGGCGTTGGCGTGCAATCCCTCAAAGCGTTTCTCTTCTACGTTAATCATCATCATATACTGCTTAGGAGTGAAACTCATTGACCACGTCGTTGTTCCCCGAAGAGGAACATGTCTAGGAGTATTCAAGTCAAGAAATAATAGGTATCTTATAGGCAAACATGATATATCTCCAGCCGCATCATCACTTGTCATCAGGTGAGATAGTCGTCAAATGCTAGCCTGACGGTAAGCACGCGCACGTGTCACTATCTCCGACTTTTAAAGGTACCTATATGTAAAACGTATATTATAACAAACCAAGAACTCACGATAGTAGTATATATAACGAAGTTAAAAGGAAAACTATCATAGCTAAGTAGGCTTCAATAAATCAGTGTTCGCAGCATGTACTTGTCTACGACCCGGTAAAAGATCAATCTTTTACTTGAATTACAAAAAAAACATGTGGGGCAGTCTTTGGGGTCTACCGATAGAAGTGAAAACTATATATAATGTATAAATACACATTATACATAAATAACCATTATACATTGATCCCCGTTCGTGAGCAATATGTATCGCGCATAGAGCTCAACAAATATTGGCCGTCGGTGACGATGACGCGAGTTCCATGATTTTTGTTTACCCAAAAAGTGCTCAACGCGCCTAAAGAAGTTTTCACTTTAAAAACCTACATAGCTATTAAATTGAATAAACACGTAGAGTAACACAACAATAGGTCCGATTGTTTCACGTAGACATAATTCGAGGGAAACGCTTCGAGCTGCACGCGATATCTATCTGCGCGGAAAGGCCCGTGGCGAATGGAGCGAACACGGCCAAACGTTGACGACAAGCACTGGGAGCGGCCCCGGCTCGTGTTGGCTTCGCCGCGCCGGTCTGTAAGTTATCATAGTGTGCGTGCTGAGGCACGTGCGTACGGCCGTGCACACATATAAGCCGCGTTTGGTACCACTCTATGAAGACAACTTACTTATATATTTCTACTATACTTACACGAAGTCTTCTAACGAAGTTTCATATCTGCGGCATTGTTTTTAAGAAGATATATTATAATAAATTAATATACCTAATAAATAATTCGTTCAATCATTCATCTCATAAATACATAAATATAATTAATACATTCCCGCCTATCCTGGAGCATTTGCCTTCCAAAGGGCATTTGCCTACCACCACATACAATGCAATCACTGGGGAATTTATCCATGACTGACAACATTAGTGCAGAGACATTTGTATGTGTGCGTGTTTTCTTTGAATGTGTTTAATTTTTTGCTTATCCGTGGACTGAGTATCGGTTTGTTTACATTATTCTTACTACGTAACAGTATATCATGAGCCTTCACTTCCGGTCTTTTATCCCGACGATAGGCGTCTTAGCAACTGATCATGTCGAAACTTTGTTAATCACAGACCACAGAGAGTACTACGTATTGTTAATGTGCTATACGTACATAATCAGAGATAAATAAGATATATACCCAAGGTAGATGGACGTCACGCCATCTATTGATCGGGCTTTAGGAAATGTCGAGGCCCAGACACAACTGACGTTTGTAGGGCGGCCAAGCGCAGAGTATCGATATCGATTAACAGTAGTGTTGGGAAAATTACTATCGAGCACTTTCCCGTAAAAAGTATTCATAAAATAATTACCGTATTAGTGTAAGGGTATTAGGTTAATTATTGAAACAATTACATTCCGTATAAAAAATCTTTATTGACAAAAATATGTACACGGAACTTATGTAAGCTATTAAATACATTATAACAGTTGAAAATTGTAATATCTTTTTACGATAACTTTAACAAATTAAATATGCTTGTTTTATTTAAAAAAATGCCATGCAATGACAAAACCTTAACGTCCTTAACAGTTAAGGTGAGCTATTCTTATAATA
Source organism: Lomographa bimaculata (assembly GCA_948107665.1). NCBI lineage: Eukaryota > Metazoa > Arthropoda > Insecta > Lepidoptera > Geometridae > Lomographa > Lomographa bimaculata. The sequence goes on along the minus strand of OX403587.1, from coordinate 10,574,718 downwards.
TATAAACATAAAACATAAACGCTTTCACACTCACAGCCTCACACTAAGTTCAAAGACTTGTATCGTGGGTGCCGGAAACATTCACATCACACACACATTACACCCAGAACCAGAAGCACAAATATCCCTTGGGAAGGAATTTGAGATTCTGCCGGGAATCGAACCCAGGACCCACGGCGCAAAGGGCGAGCACCTGCCTTTGTAGACTTTATATAATTAATTAGCCATCTCTTACTGTGTGCCATTAGGTTTTTTTTTATTTTTACTATTTCATGACCATGGATGCATAGTCCTTCAGTCGAAATATTAAACAAATATTAACAATTTCTATTCTTCATAATAAAAGTCTTAGTCACAAGTCACAGTCCAAGTCAAGTAGTCAGTCATAGTCAAGTCATGCCCTAGTAAAGTGGTAGAAACTTTACTAGAACTTCTATTGGAGTTTTGGAGCGAAGGCGAAAATCACGTTTTTCAACTTTGTATGACTTGCCTACACTTATGCACACTTACTAAGTATTAACGGTTAATAATCCACCATTATTACATATTAACACTCGAAATATCACGGGTTTTGGAAAATTACACAAAATCAACAACGCCATTTTTTCACTTTCGCGGCAAAACTCTGCCATTAGGTACCTAAATAATATCGCCGTAACCTCGTGGTATGACGTCAAATAAAGTGTCATCTATACTAATATTATAAAGAGGTAAAGTTTTTTTGTTTGTTTGTATGTAAAAGGTAATCTCTGAAACTACTGATCCGATTCTGAAAATTCTTTCACCAATAGATAGCTAAACTATCACTGAGTGTCATAGGCTATGTTTTGTCGGGATAGAAGTTAGTTATCAGTTCGAAATAATAATATTCGTAAGACAAGTAAAAATAATAAGAAAATTCAAAGTACACATATTTGGTACACATATTCACATTAGCCGAAAAATATATTTTGTTTATATTTTATACCAACGAAAATTATAGAGAATTTATTGGAGAAGCAATACAACAATATTATTATGACTGTATTGTGGGCCGAAGGACTGTAGCTTGCTACGCTCATGTAATGTTATTTGGTATTTGAGCTGGGCAAATAGCTTATAATATACATATTGATAAAAAGTTATTATAATATTATGTTACCTACTGATATAAGCTAATAAGCCAGTATCATACTTATATGTAAAGTCACTGTTCACGTCAAGACAAAATGCCCATACAAGTGGACAATGTCCTTTCTATACACCCTACATTTTTCCCCTACATCATCAATATCCCCCATCAGTCCTTCTGGGAGAACAATTATATGTCAATATGTCAGTGACTCAGTCAGTCAATGGAAACCTAGTATGGCTCGGGTAGAGTATATTCTTTTCTATGGTATTACCTATAAAATATGATGAGATTATATTATAATAAATTTAAGAATTATTGCACATAGGTATTTACTCAAGTTAATAGGATAGTTAGGAACTCTAGCATCCATTTCCCTCTTAGTAAAAAGAGTAGGTATGGAAACCACTTTCCTGCTTTGATTCCCTATTCCCGTTTTGATGTACTTCTCTTCAAAGTGGTGGATGCATATATAATGATATCTTGAATTAATTATTAGGTTTCCGGTATGTGATTTGAGAATTTCAATCCAAGTATCTCTTACTTTTGTTATTCGGAAAGCGAAAACATTTGCACGTTTTACTTGTAGAAGTACACTTTAGAATACAGCAGCCTCGCGTCTGCGGCGCCATCTTAAACACTTATACGTATTTAAGCTTTAAATGAATACTGTTGATTCAAATTAGAAATTGTAACGAAACTTTCAAAAACTTAAACTTTCGCAAGAAAAGTTAAGCTTCAGAAAAGTGACGGTTACGGGGCTGCCAATATATAACATTTCAAATTACCAAAACCAATATCGAATAATGCTGGAATAGCCTGATAATATCAGCAAAGGCTAAATATGGATAGCTTGGCTATAAAATGTTGTACTAATAGTGACTTCAGACTTATTATTAAAGCACAAAAACTCGACAAAATTTATTGTATTTAACATAATAAATTCATTTTAAAAAATCACTATTTATCGGATCGAATTGTGTATCTAAATAATAAAATTCTTAAATCCACCTGACACACAAACAATAACTATCAGTCCAATCGTTGTGGAAAAAAAACATTTTGCTTTTGTAGCACCATACCTAAATAATAAGTCAAATAAATTAAATACCAACAACAACATAAAAAAATATCGACCAAAAATTTTCATACCTGGCTCAGCAAATGGGGTTTTGAAGATGTAGAAAGATTACTAAGTAACGTGTAATTAATATTTACATACATCATAGTAACGCAAATGCATATCATCCACATTAAAACGCACACACACATATACACACGCACACCCACACGCATGCAAACGCAGTCAAACAAGATTTTGTCGTAATTAGCATGTAAGATTGACATACCATTGGACCACAAATAAGAGAAGACACTGGTCCCTGAAACACTGTTTTCAACTACATCAGCGGCCACAAGCTTCACAAATATGAATGCATAAATATTGTGTCAATAAATGTATTTGTATATATTACTAGCGACCCGCCCCGGCTTCGCACAGATGTAATTTTTAAAAAAAGATGTGAAAACGTGATGTTACTGGCTGTTTTGGCCTGTGGTCAACTCCGGTCCGTCCTTTAATATCTATTAAAGTTTTCATTACAACGATAGTATACTGTGATAGATAATTATAATCTACATGAATGCTCAATAATACATTCATATTCATTAATGTCATAATTTAAACAATCTATACAAAATTTATCTCTTAATGTCACTTAATAAACGGAGGGCTACGGCACCCGAAACATACTACTACAACATTAATGAATATTTTGAAGCTAAAACGTTACAATCTCATAGCTAAATAAAATCTAAAATATATAACTTGTATATACTATGTGAAATTAGAAGATACTAACTTTAAATGATCTCAACTCCAATATTATGTTAGATAGATAGATAGATAACATAATTGCTTATACCCTACATTACAGGGTGAATGTCTTTAGTTTCTAAGTTTAGTCTTATGACCTAATGTACATGTAATGCATATGAATAAATAAATAAATCAATAAAATTATTTTTTCGGTGTCAAGATATTGTTTTTTTTTTACTTAGTGCTCATGTACTTACATAATTATTTGCATCTTACTACAAAGGTAACTTTATTTAAAAGATGGCTACCCTAAAATGAATGATTCCATAGATCGAGTAGACAAGACAGATAAAATTGTATACTTCATTCTACGAAACACAGATAAATTATGTACTATCATATTATTATTTTGTATCTGTTAAACTGAAGATTCCGTTCTCTGGGCCTGGTCATTTTGCTTCAGTTGTCTGTTTTTAAAATTCAGACTGTAATGGATTAACATAAAGTGCAATTTTGATTAACGTTAATGTTTATATTGTCATTTTCCTACGGCCCCAGACATTTCTTCACAGACATTCGGGGCTTACATAATGCATTTGTGTGTATAGCACACTGACATCAAGTATTTGATAGCTGACAATGACATATTATTACTGGGTTTGAATAAGAAATACGAATATTGTCTCTTTGAAGGTAACTTTTTTTTGGCTTCTCCATCATATGCGATTTAAAAAATGTAGCCAGTGTCAAGTAATAATATATTTCATGTGAATGAAATTCACGTTTTCAACTTTGAATGATTTGCCTACACTTATGCACGTTTACTAAGTATAAACCTTTTTATAATCCACCATTATTACACATGCACACTCGAAGAATCACAGGTTTTGAAAAATTATACAAAATCAACAACGCCATTATTTCACTTACGCGCCAATACTCCACAGTCAGATTAAGGCCTGACGAACAACTCTGGCACTGACAGTAATTACATTATCATTATCAGAGCTCGAATTTTTTCATTTTTCATTTAAGTCTGCCGAATGTTACAGTACACGCCCACGGCCACGCCCGGGAAGAGAGAACACACTCATATTCTTTTCTCCACGCACTTGAACCCGCCCGCGATCTCCGTGGTCGTGGCCATAAATAAGTATGATACCTAATCAGGTCAGGGTCGTGGTGTGATGGAGCGCAGCAGCGCGAGCCGTGGTAGGTAATGTGGTGTAAGCGTCACCTATAATGGCATAATTATATTGGCACTGATAGACCTATAGTGGCACTGATAGTGAGTATTGCGATTTTAGCGTACGAATTCTGGACAGTGGCCTAGGTATTTCGGAACCTAGCTATGACGTTTGACACTGACCCTTGATGATGACAGTAATTGACAGTACTGACAATATTTTTCTAGTTGATGAATTCGATTTTGCAATAATTTTAGATCAGAAAGAACTCGATAATATAATTTTACGACATCAAACTCTAAAGATATATATTTCGTATTTTTCGGGTCTATCAAAGTTATTACCAGAGCTTAAATTTTCCTGTATCGTAAATATCTGTCGAAATGCCTTTGTCTAGCAACAACTGCTTAGCTTTGTGCTTTTTTTCAATTATTCTTACATGTTTTATATTGACCGCTGATAACTATGTGAAAGGTAGTGAAAACGAAGCAGAGAGCATTTCAAAAATTGGGCAAGGAGTGGGACACATCATGAACATATATTATTGGTAAGACTAGCATATCATCAAATAGGTCCATCCATATTTTTACCTTGTTAGGTAGAAGTTGACATGATTAATAAAACCACGTTCATTTGGAGGTCAAGGTACTATTAACTATTAACATGGCTTATCAAATAAGAGTTGTTTGTTTAGTAAATATTGATACATTCACAATCAACATGATTGTTTACTATCTGCTATGAAAGCAGATACCTCATACTAGCTAGCTAAGCTAGATTCATAATTTATCATCTTGACTTCTTCTGGTTTATTTTAATATTTAAAATTATTTTACAGTTATTCCTGTGGGTATAGAAAAGTGTTTGAGGACTATGCTGGAATCATTCAACAAAAGTATCCAGAAATATCTGTCATCGGCTCAAACTATGATCCTCCAGGACTGAATATGTACCTTTCAAGACTTATTGTAAGTATCAATAGAAATATTTCCAGACTGACTGTCATATTTGGTTTAAAATGAGTTTTTCATCCTAACACACAACATTGTCTGCATCGCCGATTGTAACTGATTGACAAGGTTATGCAATGTTCAGTCAAGCCATCGCTTAGATGATTTATCATTTAATTGTAATTTCAACTGAGTGTTGAAATTAAAGTAACAATACCGCCCAGCACTTTGTCACTTATGAACGACACAAACAGGTAACTGCTTTGCTTACGTGACATATGCTTTCAATGCCTTCTGCCGCCATACCACAGGTGGTGTGGTTTATTAGTTATTAGTATCTGGTCAGGACCACTATACAGATACTAATAAACATCATAAACAGGTGCTTGTTTGTATGAAGTGACATTATAGCAGTTGTTTTTTGTGCTGCCATGGCTGGGGAGACACCCACTTCAGAGAATGCTGCCGCCTTAGTACCTAGAGTAGATATTTACTGGGTGATCCATTTATGAATTAGAGCCCCTATGCTTTCAATGCCCATTTATAGGCCATGCCGACTTATACATGTGTCAAATTTTTTCGTCTATACTACTTGACTCTTTCTTTTAAGTTCAGGTCAGGTCAGTTGATTTATCTGTTTATATATTTAACTCAATCTTTGTGTAGTGGCTATACGAGGCCAACAAGTCTAGTTTATTTTCAAGACTTTGCAAAAACGTAAGTAAGGCTGCTCACAACTTCCTTAGTAACAAAATATTTTCCATAACTGAAACAAAATATCTGTAGATGTATTATCAGTTAATCTAGCTACACATTTAAAGGTAAAACTTAAATTTAATATTCGATATATCCTGTACATAAACAACAAATACAAAAACCAAACAATCATGGTCACTTACCATCAGGTGAGATGGCGGTCAAACGTTTGCCAATCTTAAATAAAAAAAAAAAAAACATTTTTCTTTATTAGATAAAATGTAGACATGAGGTCTCAGTTTAGGGTGACCAATTGTCTATAAACAATTAACAATAATTATAGTAAAAAGCGGTAATTTAGAAATAAATTTATTTGATTGATGCCCTTCATCGATAGTCATTGTCGTTGTGTTAGGTTGATACTCCATGTCCAATGTGCGTGTGCGCACTATTTCTTTGTAGACGAAGGCAGATTTACGTGGAGTTCGTGTGCGCTCAGTGCTATCATAGTTCACCTCATAGAGACCAAACCGTTCTCTGAAAATATTACAAAATAAATCATAAGTTCTCTAATACTATAGGAACCACAGAATATTTTTTGAACTGCCCGTTGGCTTAGTTGGGAGAGAGTTCATCTTTGAAGCTGGTGTATCAGGTTCGATTCCCGGTGGAAACACAAGTTTTCTCTTCATGGAAAATTTGTGTTTCTGGTTCTGGTTGTGATTGTGTGTGTGTGTGAAGTGAATGTTTCCAGCACCCACGACACAAGTAATTTAACTTAGTGTTGGGCTGTGAGTGTGAAAGTATTTATGTTATTTTGATAATAATAAGAAAAGAGATAAGCAATATGTTCGGCAGTGGTAAATCAAGGCTGCCTATAACATCATGCCATCTAGAAATTCTTGTTTAGCATTTATACACTTGCAGCGTTCATGACATGAATACTTTTGAAATGGTACTTACATATATCCTTGCAACCATTCAAAATTGTCCATTAAACTCCAGGCGGTGTATGCTCTAATATCTGAGCCATCATCTATAGCATCCAACATGGCAGAGAGATATGTATTGTAATTCTGGACCCGATCGTCATCATTCAGTCCTCCACGGGTAGCAAACCCATTCTCAGTTATATAAACTGGAGGATTGTTGTAGTCTTCCCTAATTTGAGTAAGGAGTTTGTAGAAACCCCATGGAACAGACTGCAATAATGGAATTATTATTGTATATATTATAATGATGCTCCGAAATAACTTCTGACGCCTATTATAAATATCAATTTAGATCTCTTTTTCGATTGCCGTCTTCTGAATAAAATAATCTAACTTTTCGCAACATGTTGCTCTAAGTTAAAACTTGGGAGCTTACCTTAGTAAATGTAGATTCGCCGATGTTCCACTCGTCCTTCCGATAAAACATCGCTTCCAGATCGTCATAAAATGACGGAGAATCATAATATTGCATAACAGACTCATTTCTGTACACCAAGTATGTGCTATAATGATTGAGTCCAAATACGTCGGAGGTTCCCCGAACGTATTCGATTTCTTCTGGAGTGAACTCGAGCAACCTAGACCTCGGGAACCCTTGGGCTATGCTCTTGGCTGCCACCCTCTCCTTTACAATCGGAGGATAGTCGCCTTTCTCAGTAAATATCGGGTGTACGTAGAGACCCCACTGAAAAATATAATTCAATTAAATTCAATTTTTTATTTTGTGGCTTTTTGTGGTAACTCTACCACAATTTCGCCCATGTCATGAGGGTTTACATAAGAAAAAAAAAAAGTAGGAGTACATAAGTAAAAATTAAACAAATTTCAGCGAGATTAATGTAAATAATGAAAAGGTGAGAATTTACATGATAATTACAACTTAATTTTATTAGCCACAGTCTATTTAGGTGGGTTTGTTGTATTTTCTGGCTTTCTCTATAATTTGTCGAACTGTCAAAATTTGCTCCGGGGTTCCCTTCCCCTTTACAAAACCAGCCTGTTCAGGAGCAATTTCTTATATATATATATATATATATATATATATATATATATATATTTTCTTATATATATATATATATAAACAGTGTGAGCCCATCGATCGTGTTTTGAGTTTCTTAACTGCTCCAAAAGTATGCACCTTGATCGCAGGAAGACTGAAGGTGCATGCAACTGCATCGAAATATGTATTGGGAAATCACAAATTAATCAATCAAAAAGTGCAGGGTACTAATCGCCTAGGTAATAAACTTTTGTAATGAGAAAAACAGATATAGCGATAGCTTAAAAAAACAGCCTTTAAATAATTAAATTATAAATACACCTTTCGTTTGTTATGTCCACCTAACAACAAGACAAATTTTCAAACGTCATCCTTATATGGTTGGCATACCTCCGGTTCGCTCGAAGCGCTTTGCTTCTACGTTTATCATCCGTACAGCGAAGGAGTGGAACTCATTTTCTGCGTTTTTGTTTCCCGAACGGTACAATCTGGGTGTCTTCAAGTCTAGAGTGAATAGGTATCTACTAGGCATGCATGTCACTTCTTCGGCCGCATCTTCACTTTCCATTAGTTGACATAGTGGTAAAACGCGTGGCATAAAAAAAAACCCATTACTAACTAGCTGAAACAAATAATCCAAAAAAAAAGGACTTACGCAATCATAATATGAATAAATACCAATAAAATGTACCTATGTGCCGCAAAATATTACAAGTTTAGGTATTTAATTTTTGTCGATCTAAATACAAAAGAGAGTCGTTTTTCGCTAAGCTACGTAATGAAATCGAAAAGCGGCGAAATTCTTAAATTATGCTTTTTACTAATAACGGAATATGCCTTGTGAGATGCGTTTCCTAGAACAAAGAAAATAAAGCGCTGGTCATACCATACACATAAAAATAATAGCTTCCTTTAGTTTGCTTTGGAACACTGACCCCTAAATAATAATTGTTATATTTTTCTTTATTTACATCACCAAAGACAAAGAGTAGCTACTTTAGATCATGTTGTATAACCTTAGCCGCCGGTCGTTGTGGATAAAATAATGTTTTTCATTTACTGACGCGTGAAAAGAGATTCCTACTTCTTTTTTATGTCTCTCATCTCTCTGAGTCTAGAAATGAGCATTTCTAGACTCGATGAACAAATAAATTTAAATTTTTTATGAATTTTCAAAACTGGCGGAGCGGTACTTGACAGCTCAGCGTGTGTAGCGAGAATGGCGTCGAATGCGGTGGGGTTTTAATTTAAAGCCCTGCCCGCCGCGGTGGGCATTGTGTGTCACCATCTTTGAGCTTACTTTACATTTCTGGTGTATATTATTTCGATGGATACAGTCCACTTATTATCGCATATTGAAAAATTTTAAGAAATGTTTTGTAAAATGAAAATGCTCCTAAAACTACTATTATGTTACGTACCATAAATTGATTTGCGTCATGTGCGGCTACAATGTCATTTTCGGTCGCGGGTTCATACCACTGGGCGCTGTATGATATAAAAATCACTCCTCCGAACTTGGGTCTGAACTCCTCATTATAAATATGGTAGGCCTTAGCATGAGCTAAAAGCAAGTTCTTCACACACATGTATTCAGCCACACCCTTGATGTTCACCATCGGTGCCATAGACACGTCGCCGTATCCTAGGTAGCAAATCTGATGTGGCTCGTTCATTGTTATCCAGTATTTGACTTTGTCGCCAAAGAGCGTGAAAGCTGTGCGTGCATAGTCAGCAAACCAGTCCACAATTAGAGGATTGGCCCATCCGCCTAGTTCTTGCAATTTCTGAGGTAAATCCCAGTGATACAGCGTGATCATTGGCTCAATATTGTATTTCAGCATTTCGTCAATTAAGTTATTGTAGTACTCGACACCTTTCGCATTAATTTGATCTGGAAAACTAGTGGGTAAAATTCGTGGCCAAGACAAGGAAAATCTGTAGAAGTCAATCCCCAATTCCCTCATCATCTCGACGTCTCTTTTGTATAAGTGATAGGAGTCGTCTGCTATGTCTCCGTTGGAACAATCTTTGATAGCACAAGGGTTCGTGTGTGTCAGATGGTCCCAGATGTTTGGTGTCTTGCCTGGAATTAATTGCACCGTTAGCGGGAGGTATTTCGTATTTGGTTTAGAAACTTGTAAATATAGGGGCTAATTAGAGATGGGATAAAAAGGGTAGCTGACCATACCCGTTGAAGCTACAGGATAACATTCGGACCATCTCTTACTAAGAGGTAAGGTCATCAGGATTCACAGTTTGTGTTGATCCTCTAGTCGAATCCTCATTCACCCGATTTTGCTAAACTCTTCAAAACCCCTATAAGGTATCGACTGACACATTGGCTTTCAAGAGGATCGCCTGTTAGTATTGTTATTGTTATGTATGAAAAGGCGATGCGGTCGAGGACATGAAGTTCAGTTTGAGCTTTCTTACGCGGTACATTGCGATAATACGGAGTGATCATTAGTGAACTGTAAAGAGAAGTGTTAAGTTACGGGTGTTCTAACAAGATTGATGTACAAGTGTTTTGTAAAGTTAATTGTTAGTGGGAATTAAAGTGTTAATTTGGATTAGCAACACCGCGGGGCGCAGCTAGTGTATGATATAAATAATATAACTCTGGTTCGCAAATTATTTCAATTCAGATGATATCAATAATGACTTTAATACTGTTACGTTTAGGGTTCGGGATAAATAAATGTATGCCAGTTTTTACGCCTACACTAGCTGCGCCTCGCGGTGTTGCTCGCAGGTAAACAATTCTGTACTTTTTCTTACGGCCAAGAAACTTCGCAGGTGTACGCAAAAGAACTCACCAACGTTCATCACAATCGGATTAATGGTTTGAGAACGCATAGATGACATAAAAACATTGATTTAAAGAGAGATTGTACTTTCCGAATCAATATAAGATTTAATGCCTTACCATCTTCATCCCAAGCGCCTTCTACTTGATAGGAAGCCGTAGCAGTTCCGAACAGGAACCCATCGGGAAATTTTCTTACATGTTCGCCTCGACTAGCCTTGACTATGTTGCATTCACAGAATGCTATACCAAAAAGAATGATCCTGTAAAGTTTAATATGGAAATTATAAAGTAAACTTATTAATCATTTGTTGCTATGAAATTTATTTAAATGTTTCAGTATTTACTAAAACACTTACTCAATATAACGTAACATGGTGACCCTTCGAATACTTTGAGTTGATAGTCTTTGCAAGCTTTTATACTTTTGAATTGTTTATCTATACATATTTGTATCGAGATAAATGTAAGATGTTTTTTAAGTACTCTCAAAAAGACAAACGACACAACATGACAGGGGGCCTGGGTTTAAGTACCGTGCGATTAGCATTTTTGATGAGATGAGATTAGATACGCTGAATGATTCCGCACGAAGTCAAACAACAGAAGATTCGATACAGTAATCCTATTGCTCTCCTCCGGTGTTTTCTGGGTCGTAGCTGTTTACTTTAAAAATTCTAGGGTTCCGTAAGTCTGTCTGTTACGCGTGAACTACATAATATTATGGTAAGGTAGTGGTTTAATGTTTGCCTATCTTGAAAAATAAAAAAGGTCTATTGTTCATCTGTATTAAAATCAAGGTTCTATGTCAACGCAATAAAAAAATAAGGCTATTTAAACAAAACTGACCATGGTAAAATCTTCATTATGGCAATTGAAGTCGATTTTTAATTTTAAAAAAGTGTTTATAGTACGTCTGTCTCCACATCATAAATTATTAAATGTGTAGATTAATGTAAGATCACTGTAGATAAGATGAATCAATCGATGACTTTCATAAGTAGTAGTTACCCTTCAGCCGTAAATTATAATATCTATCTATCATACCCCCACTAAGATGTGCTAAGGTGTTATCTGAATGTATCATCGTAGTTTTTCACGTAAGTTTCGTTCACATAAATCCATATTTGTAAGGGGTTCACAAACTTCAATTTCTTATTCCACTTACTTACTCATATTAGATCCTTAAAAACAAAATGAAAGTATTAAAAACAACATGCTCCATGGTCGGCAAAAACGAACGGTTTTAAATAATTGTTGATGAAAACAAATGAAAGTAGAACAAAAACAAAAAAGCCGATTATCACATCACTATCTATTTATTAATTGATAAAATATTGGGTCAAACGCTAGTCCCATCAGTACCAAAAAAGAAGTTATAATATAGAAAGACGTAAGTAGTTCGTGATCGTTCGGTAGATAAGCGCTAACTAATGTAATAATGCACCTTAATTATACCGATAATTTGTTTACAGTGACTATATTATTTATTCATACAATACAAAACACTATTGCACCAAATAAAATTACATAAAAAACAATCATAATGTTTATATCTAAGTACAATGGGCGGACTAATCGCTAAAAGCGTTCTCTTCCAGTCAACCTTTGGATGGAAAAAGAGAAAAACAATATATAAGAACAATATATCATTATACAGCAAATCTTAAAACAATATAATTAATCAATATACAAATTTAACTAAACTACTCACCTAATACAAAAAGTCATTGGTTGGCAGTGTGCCCAAAATGCTGGCTGCGTTACCTCGTTGTACAGCGAGACTTAATTGCTGTGCAAAATACAATCCGGCGATTTGGTGACGTGTTGGCTCTTTCAGTCTCCCAGCCAAATCTTTATAAATTTCAAGTGCACCTGGTCCCAATGGACCCAGCGTTTCTACTCCAAATGGCAAAAATATGTAACCTCTGTCGATTCAGCTGCGGTAGCATCGCCCCTATTATTATGGTCGTCCCTATTTGAGTTTCACGATTTCTCCCGTTATTCGGAAGTGCCAATCAGGAACGGTCAGTTGGTAGAATTGTTTGTAATGCAGGATACAGGATACTCTAGAGTATTTGGGTTTTACGTCGCTGGACTTGGACAGGAACAAATTAGTCGACTAAACCGTGTTCTTTTTTTTATCTTTGTAACGTTATTTTTTCTTGTTCCTTCTGTTTCATTGAAGACCCTGTTGGCACATTGGGCAAGTCTCTGCCCTCTGCGGCTCGATTCCTGACAGGAGCGCAATTTTCCTTCCCAAGTAGCTTTTATGCTCCTGGATCTAATAGAGATATTTAAATGTTTCCGACACAAGTCTTTGAACTTAGTGTCTGCGAGTGTTAATGTGTTTTTTTATTTTGATTTTTCGATTGTCGACTTTCATTGGTTTTGTCTTTGATTTGTTTTTGTTACATTTTATCTGTTGTCTCGACTTTCATTTTCTTTGTATGTGCGATGGGCAAACGTTTGATAGATTGTGGTCAAACGCTTGCCTATCGTACATAAAAAAATGACAACAAATAATCATTAACGACTAAGCGCCACATTTCCGAATGGGAACGACGAGACACTAGATTAGTCCAGCTCAATAAAAGCTACATAAATTACGAGTTCGGAATGTCATAGTCAAATAGTCTGATCACAGCTCGGACCTTGAAACTAAAGGACAAAATTGGAGAAGCATGGAGCTTCGACCGATTTTGTCATTCCGGTACTTGAGTTTTCATTTAATCTTCAACGCTAACAGCAAATAATAACGTGAAATACATAGAATGTGGTGACTCGGGGAGTACTACCAGTTGGAACCATTATCCCAATTGGACACGAAATTCCCAATCGGACACGAATTCACCGGATGGTTCCGTATTATATTTCTCATAAATTCTGTAATATAGCGAGATACAATGATATAAGGCCAATGATGTTTTATTGATTATTGCTATTTATTTTCAGGGTTTTGGAAAAATGATATTGATCATGTGCATACTCAGTGGCGTTAACATCTTCGCGTGGCTGAACAAACCACAGCCTGCCTGGTGGAGCTGGTGTCTCGAGAACAAGCTGTACGCGTGCATGATGATGTTCTTCCTTGCAAACATGATAGAAGGCCAACTAGTCTCATCCGGAGCTTTTGAAATATCCCTCAATAACATCCCACTGTGGTCCAAATTAGAAACGGGAAGGATCCCACAGCCACCAGAACTGTTTCAAATCATTGACAATACCCTACAGTTCTCAAAGATGGACTTGCCAACTAACTTTGCCCAATAAATTATTAATTATTGTGTATTTGTTATGTGCAGTGGGAACAGTGGAAGAGGGACTGTGGATAGTTTAATAGGATAAATATTATTATACAAACTTTACGTTGGTTTTTGGGTTATTGCAGATAAAGTTGCAGATAATTTTCCTTAGCATGCATTTGATTATGTTTTAGTAATAACAAGAGCAATGTATCACTTGCATTTATTGGTTTGAAATTTATTGTATCTAATATAAAAGTTAACGTTTGTTGACTTTTTATATAATATAAATCGTGTACACTTGTATTGGTCAAAAAGTCAGTGACCGGTTTGTTATCTGACTTATGAAATAGGTAAAGATATTAACTTGTAACAAATTGCCGTTAGTATAAAATTTATCGGTCTGTTGGTATGTATGTAGCAATAGTAAAATGTGTGTGTATGTACAGTTATTTCATATAATCCCATTTGTTTCCAAGACAGTGTTTTAGCATCTAGTCAGAAGCAACATAAAAAGTCACTGAAATATTTGTAAACCCACTTAATTACAATAAAGATAGACTTAATAAAAACTTGAATATCGTATTGGTTGAACTACAATTTATTTGTTCGAAATACCTACAGGCAACACATAAGTGAACACTTTGCTGATATCCTGAGGGTTTGTTGGCAAATTTTCGCGCTATTTTACTCTGTAGAATATTTTTCACACTCGCTACTTAATTCGCAATTATTCCTATTCGCAATATTTCATTGTAAAAATATTTATTCACGTTTATTTACCAATTTACATTATTCCCTTTCCACAACAATATCTGCTACTGATAATTTAAAGATTTTGCTTGTTACCATGCTTTTTAAGTATAAATACAACACTCGGCACCAAATTGTAATTGTGTTTCCTGGTATTCTCTTGTTTTTTTTATTCGATAAAGAACATTCATTTACCTAGGTTAAGTTAGTGGATGTGTCTGTTTGTATATTTACTAGGCTAAACAAATTTGGCATGTAGGTAGTTTGGTCCCAGGAACAAAAGGATATAGGCTACTTTTCCTGAATGACGCAGGCAAGGACAGCCGTGCCCGCGTTAAATCACTATTACAACCTGCCTAATGTAATTTATATTTATCACTAAAAAAGAATACTGCCGAAGGGCTTTGTATTCTCCACGGGGACATCAAATCCAGATTCATCGATACTTTGCAAAAACTAAGCACACAACTTCTTTAGTAACAGAGTAGTCCACTGGAACTAAGAACAAGAAGATGTGTCAGTCAATAAACCTAACAGCGAGCGCCTTTAAGAATCAGCTGGGTAAGTAAGTGGCTATCCACAAGAAGAATATCACTTCTGCAACTCTTTAACTTCTACACGACAGTGAAGAAGACATACCAGCACTGTGCTGCTCGTCTTTAAAGAAATAAAAAGCATTAAATTTGGAATTAATTTATTTTGATTAACGCCCTTCATCAATAGTCATTGTCGTTGTGTTAGGTTGATATTCCATATCCAATGTGCGTGTGCGCACTATTTCTTTGTAGACGAAGGCAGATTTGCGTGGAGTTCGCGTGCGCTCGGCGCTATCGTAGTCCACCTCATAGAGGCCAAACCGTTTCCTGAGAACGTCACAAAATTAACTATAAGTTCTCATACACTATCAGAACCACAGATTTTTTAATAATAAGAAACCAAGATGTTCACCCGGTCGTAAGAGTCATGACTACCTAAGATAACATCTGCAATGTCATCTACAAATTCTTGTTTAGCATTATACACTATCCATAAGCATTTTTTTTGTCACGATATATGTTTTACTTTAATGTGATTCCTGATGTTTCAAACACTTGCAGCGTTCATGACATGTTCATGCAGATGACATGAATACTTTTGAAATTATACTTACAGGTATCCTTGCAACCACTCAAAATTGTCCATAAGACTCCAGGCGGTATATGCTCTAATATCTGAGCCTTCATCTATAGCATCCAGCATGGCAGAAAGATAAGTTTTATAATTCTGAACGCGATCGTCGTCGTTTAGTTCTCCATGAGTGGCCAACCCATTTTCAGTTATAAAAATTGGAGGGTTGTTGTAGTCCTCCCTAATTTGGGTTAGTAGTTTGTGGAAACCCCACGGAACAGACTGTAATAATGAAATTCGAATTATAATACTGATCCAAAATATCGCCGATTATAAAATATTTGCGGTATAGGTATAAGATTTATTTTGCTGCAGCTTAAATATATAATTCTTACTTAGCTGCTTACCATAGTGAAATAAGATTCGCCGATTTTCCACTCGTCCTTCCGATAAATCGCTTCGAGGTCGTCTTTAAATGACGGAGAATCATAATATTGGATAACAGACTCATTCCTGTACACCAAGTGCGTGCTATAATGATTGAGTCCAAATATATCGGAGGTTCCCCGTACGTATTCGATTTCTTCTGGAGTGAACTCGAGCAACCTAGACCTCGGGAACCCCTGGGCCTCGCTCTTGGCTGCCACCCTCTCTTTTACAATCGGAGGATAGTCACCTTTTTCAGCAAATATCGGATGTACGTAAAGACCCCACTGAAAAAAAACATCCTATTACAATAGAAACCGTTAAAATGTACTTATGTGTATGTAGTGTATATTTAAGACTTGTCTGGCTCCAAAAAATACGCTAAGATAATTATAATACGTACCATAAATTGATTTGCATCATAAGCGGCAACGATATCGTTTTCTGTCGCGGGCTCATACCACTGGGCGTCAAACGAGATAAAAATCACTCCTCCGGACTTGGATCGGAACTCCTCATTATAAATATGGTAGGCCTTGGCGTGAGCTAAGAGCAGGTTTTTCGCACACATATAATCAGCCACACCTTGTATGTTCACCATCGGTGCCATTGATACGTCGCCATATCCAAGTTGGCAAATTGGATTGGGCTCGTTTATTGTTATCCAGTATTTGACTCTATCGCCGAAGAGTGTGAAAGCTGTGCGTGCATAATCAGCAAACCAGTCCACAATCAGAGGATTGGTCCATCCGCCTAGTTCCTGCAATTTTTGAGGCAAATCCCAGTGATAGAGCGTTATCATCGGCTCAATGTTGAATTTCAGCATTTCGTCTATTAAGTTGTTGTAGTACTCGATACCTTTCTTATTAATTTGATCGGGAAAGCTAGTGGGTAATATTCGTGCCCAAGACAAAGAGAATCTGTAGAAGTCGATCCCCAATTCCCTCATCATCTCGACGTCTCTTTTGTATAAGTGATAGGAATCGTCTGCTATGTCTCCATTAGAGCAATCTCTGATCGAGCAAGGATTTGTATGTGTCAGATGGTCCCAGATGTTTGGTGTCTTACCTGGAGTTTATAAAACCGTTAGAGGATTTGATATTTAGTTAACGTACTCGTACGTGTATACTTGTTGCTTTAAAATAGGAGATGGAAATGTATCCTAATTTTGTAGCTTTTTATTTTATTTATTCAAAATTTCAATTTCTACTATTTTTACAGGATTGTCCTAGCTACAAAATTTTGTAGAACGTTCAGATCGTCTGTGCATCCCTAACTTTAGAATAAAGATTATCTAGGTACCTACCTGAATCTTACTTATCCCCCAAAGGGAATCTTGCTGAAATTTTCGGTTCATTAAAATCCCTTTTAACAGAATTATTGCGGCTACTAATTTTCGAACGGTTGTACATTGCCAAATCAATGCAGAATTTAATTTCTTACCATCTTCATCCCAAGCGCCTTCTACTTGATAGGAAGCCGTAGCAGTTCCGAACAGGAACCCATCGGGAAACTTTCTTACATGTTCGCCTCGACTAGCCTTGACTATGTTGCATTCACAGAATGCTATACCAAAAAGAATAATCCTGTGAAGTATACTGATATTGTAATATAAACATATCATATTATTCATCGTTTTGTAGTCATTAATACGAATTATTGACTACAAAATGATGAAATTATGTTTATTAACCGTTTCACTGTTTACTAAAGGACTTACACGATATAAAGTAACATGGTGACTCTTCGAATACTTTAAGTTTGCACTCCTTGCAAGGTTTTATACCTTTCAATATGGTTATCTGCTCATGTTTTATATCATTTGTTTCGAGATAAATTGCAATGATGTTATTGTTATCCAGTTAGGTACCTACTCTTAAAAGGACGAACTAATGGTTGAAGCGCCCGTGAGATTAGCATTTTTGATGAGATTAGATTATACTGCATGGTTTCGTATGAAGACAAAACAGAATATTATAAACAGCAATCCTATTTATCCCCCCCGGTATCTCCTGTTTTATTTCGCACTGATACGAAACAAATTCAAGAAAAACCATCATCAATATTAATATATATATGTATAATATTGATGATGGTATGGTTTCAGATAAGAATAATCTATAATCTACAAATAGAAATAAGTACCTCTCAGTATTAATCAAATAATCTTTACAATAGCTACCTATCATACCCCTACTAAGATGTCTTATCAAAATTTATCATCTCTGTTTTTATATGAAATTTCGATAATACTTGCCGAAATATCCAGTCGTTTCTTGCTACCTACTTGCATTCCACCTCTTCATCGGGACTCAGTATATCCTGTATGTACTGTTAACTAACCTATTGCACCGCTTTATCTTCGGAACCTTTGATCAGATTGAATCAATTAAATACGCATTATTGAGGATAACTCATATAACTTCTGGTCACATCTTAATCAAATTTAAATGGGACCACACGGGAAGCACCAACTTCAAATAAAAAAAGAAGCATCAAAATCGGTTCACCCAGAAAGGAGGTATGAGGTAACACACATAAAAAAGAAAATAACAGCCAAATTGAGAACTTCCTCCTTTTTTTGAAGTCTGTTAAAATCATAAATGAATGGGACCGACAAGAAACTAGACCCTCTCAAACATATTTAATCGTAATCGGTCCATGTGACGATGCCCGCGAGAATAAATAAAACGAACAAATTAAATCTAAGAGTATAAATTTCGAGTTAGGAATGCCCCTTTTTTGCAAGTCGGTGAAACAATTATTTTATTAAGAGGTAATTCTATTTCTAGCCAAAACGATATTTACTCCTACTTGAGAAATTAATTATTTTCATTGTTTTAAATCATTGACAATACAGTTCTCAAAGATTAACTTGTCAACTAACTTTGCTCAATAAGTAATCTATCTAAATATATATAACTCAAAGGTGACTGACTGACTGACATAGTGATCTATCAACGCACAGCCCAAACCACTGGACGGATCGGGCTGAAATTTGGCATGCAGGTAGATGTTATGACGTAGGCATCCGCTAAGAAAGGATTTTGATTAATTCTACCCCAAGGGGATGAAAGTTTGTATGAAACTTTGTCAATTTTAAAATAATACTTCTTAACGCGAGCGAAGCCGCGGGAAAAAGCTAGTTAATATATATTAATTAATTATTGTGCAATTGTTATGCTCAGTGAGAACAGTGGCAAAAGTACTGTGTGATAGTTTGTTTTTCATTAGTATTAAGCTAATATTGTTTCTTCCCTATATACGGTGTTAAAATGTACTGATAATAAAAGTAGTACGTAATTGGTACTTGGAAGTTCTCGTCCAATGGAGTAAGACAACTGGACCCATCAGACCAAAAGGAATAAATCCAGTTATAGATTTCATATATTTATTAAGTAAATAAAACGAGTTGGTACAATGGACGGAACATGTTTATTGAGATCAATAAGGACGGTTCATTACACAATAAAGTACATAATACAGGTGTATGAACATTATGCTAATATAGTAGATTAAGAAAGGAAAAATATTGCCTAGAGTTCCTACTCTAGCAATATTTTTTCTTTCTTAATTGACTTTTAATATAATTTAATTCAAATTGTTATTGAACCCGCGGCGTCATCCCCTACCGCTCTTACCTACCCACTGAGCTAACTGAACTTCACAAAATAAAGCGCGAAGTGATGGCGTCCCTGTTGGAACGATATTTTTCCTTTACTACTTTAGTACTGCCTAGCATGGCTAATAATGATAATAATCATCATAATAGGCACGCAATTCCTTGTTAATCTATGTTATAAAAATATTAAGCGTGAGGTTTTATGATTGGCCGCCTGCCTGGCGTCTACCCTTCTAGGGAAATAACTGTAAAACTATAGAAAAATATAAATTCATGCAACAATTTGTATATTTAAGCGCCTAACAAAATTCAACAGCCATAACCCAATATAATATAAACCCATAATTTTGATTCAATTCAATTTGCGTGAACATTTGAAGATAGGTCTTAGCTGGTCATACCCAATAGATCCATGATTGATCTATTTTTTTTCATTAGTTCTCGTATGTTGTATATTCTAAAATTTGGTATGGATCTAATGAGTATTAATCTTTATTAGATCTTATAACAAATAAAATGAAGTGCAACCAAATTAAATCTTACAATAACATAACAAATTATTAGCCTACATTTAGTTTTTACATACCTTATATTAATTTGACTTTATGTCGCTAAAAATATAAAGAACATTCTTTAATCCCATACTAATACAAAAAATAATTATAATTATGATAAATTAAAATGCGATATTTAACTTAAGATACAATCAGTAAAATAACTACTTCTTTTCATAAATTAATACATACACTTTATACTGAATGGACATTTTTACTCAGTAACAATTATAATAATGTGTGAGCCCTAATTAAAAAATATTTTTGCTACAGTGTAGTAGTTTCTCTTAAAATTAAATTATATGATAACTTACACAGTTATGAATATTAGCTACACATTATTATTTTATGCTACATCGTTTATTAAAGAGGTAAGTCCTATAAAGTTGATCTAAAGGACAGGTATTATTATAACTTGTATTATGCTTTTACAACATACAAAATAATTTTGTGTCTTTGAGGTAAGAGGTGTAGGTTTCAAGTTGCGCGCGCCACAGCGGACACAAGTAGCGCAGCTCAAGCTAGCGCTGGATTTCACACACATCTCCGGCGAAAATAAACGATAATCTTAAAATGTTATAAATAAGACTGCGTTCTCTTTTTTAGCTGCCGCGCCCGACAAGGTCCATGTTTTTTTTTTTTTTTTTAACTGTGATAGTCAAACATTTGACCACTATCTCACCTGATGTTAAGTGACGATGCAGTCGACGATGGAGCACGCTTGCCTAGAAAATACCTATTCACTCTCGACTTAATAGATAATCCGAATCTGGATCTAAAATTGGACGTACAATACGAAAGATGAGACTTGACGAGCTACAGTAGTTGGGTCGAAATAGCTATCCATAATGTGTATATCTATTCAGGCATTTTCTATGACATTCGGAATTAGGTGTATAGCAAATTAGCAATAATATATTTTAAATATAACAATATTTATTACGTAATCAAGTCAAACCACGTGTTGTATCAAATCTCATCTTTCGTGGCGCGTACTATATAGGGTTCAGAGCTGCGCGCGAAATGCGATCGAGCTAGATTTTTCACATCGCCGGCGACAATCAATTTGTGTATTTAAGGTAAGCGGTGTAGGGTTCAGAGTTGTGCGCGGCACAGCGGGCACGAGTGGCGCAGCACGAGCTCGTGTTGCATGGCGCGCGCGGCGCACGTGTTGCACGTCCACACGGCGTGCGGCGCCGCCAGCGCGCGCCCCGACACCGCGCACGCCGGGAACGTGCTCGAGCACCCCGGGCACGTGCACGACCTAAGGCACAACGCGCTGCTAAACCAAACCTGACAAATCTTGTCTCGTGATAATTGTTGCTGCAGAGGCAACCAAATCTTATCATCCTACTAATAATATTATAAATCTGAAAGTTTGTGTGTGTGTGTAAGTATGTTTGTTCCCTCTTCAAGCTTTTACGGCTGAACGGATTTGGATGAAATTTGGGATGTACATAGCTTACACCTACTATTATATAGGCTACTTTTCAACTTGATAATAGCGGGCGAAGCCGCGGGGCACGGCTAGTCTTATTATAAATATCATCCATACAGCGAAGGAGTGGAACTCATTGCCTGCGTCTTTGTTCCTTGAACGGTAAAATCTGGGCATCTTCAAGTCTAGATAGAGTGAACAGGTACCTTCTAGGCAAGCATGTTCTATCTTCGACCGCATCGTCACTTTCCATCAGGTGAGATAGTGGTCAAATGCTCGCCTATCTAACATAATAAAAATCGACCTCAGCTATACAACAACTAGGTCATTGGATTGGTATGTCGCCAATTTTTGGCAAATATTTTTTTGCCCGTGATGTGACTTATAGAGCTCCAGCTGTACCTGCCACGAACAATGAAAATTGACAAAAATTTACAACAAACCAATGCGATGAACTAGTTTAGCGAAGTGGGTAGGGCTCTGCCCTTAGCGTTGTGGGTTTTGGAATAGGAACACAATTTTTCTTCCCAAGGAACATTTATGCTTCTGGTTCTGGGTGTATTGTGTGTATGCTAATTTGTAAATGTTTCCAGTACCTACAATACAAGTATTTTAGATTTGATGTGATATCGTAGTTTTGATACGGGACCCTAATTAGATATTAGATAGAATAAGCAAATGGCTTTGAGGTAACACTTACCATTCCGGCATGCTGACTTCACAATGCGGACATTCAATTCTGTTTCCCTTGACATCTTTCGGTTTATATCTTGTAAATACTTCAACAGCTAGGTTTACAAACACTTCAGGCTAAAAAGGAAACAATCGATTTAGAGAGAAGCCATATGTGTAGGAAAAAATAAAGAAGATAATTGGATAGTTATGAGTAATTATAATAAGATTAATTGCATACTTGGCTTCACTCATATTAGTTGAGCTCCTACATGTCCACATGTTATATAATAGCTTGCAGACTGGTATCGTATTATACTAAATTCTCTCAATTCAAAATCGTTTATGTCCGAACTGCTGCGTTCGCCTTTATATGTATCGGGTTCAATTCCCGGCGGGCACCCAATTTTCTTCCCCAAAGGAAATTTATTTCTTTTTTTTATGCTTGATAGGCAAGCATTTGGCTCAATCTCACCTGATGGAAAGCGATGATGAAATTTTTTAACACAATTTTTCTTCCCAAGGGACATTTGTGTTCTGCTTCTGGTTCTGATTGTGTGTGTGATGTGAATGTTTCCGGCACCCACGACACATGTCATCGATCTTAGTGTGGGGCTGTGAGTGTGGAAGCGTTTATGTTTACGTAATAAGCACCTAATAAAAGCAATAAAGTGAAGCCGAGTCGACTTGGAAATAAAATCGTTACAGTTTTGAATCCGACCATTACACTGCTAGGCTACGTAAGTCTCATTCTAGGTCGACCGTTCCGCTATCATTTAAATACTTACGTTTAAAGCTTCTAACTTGATAAACGCCTTTGAGCATAGTTCGAATGCTCGAGCTTGAATAGCTATTGACGCTATCGTGCACCACGCCTGAAAAAATAATAACGTCAATACTAAACTTGTTTTTTTTTTCAATTCCAATAAATTGGTAAAAGTTTTATTTTCTTATGCTATTTCTTATTATTATATATAGGGATAATCTTGGTCATACAGTGTAATAAGATAACCACTTAAAACTATGACTTATTTAAAAAAACAAGATAATTTCGATAAAGGATATGAGTCGTTAGCATTCGTGCTAGGTTGACTTGTGTTACGAATGCTAAGTCTGATATGAAATAGTCCGTGGGTCCTGGGATCATTTCCCGGCAGGAACACAATTTTCCTTCCCAAGGGATATTTGTGCTTCCGCTTCTGAGTGTGATTGTGTGACATAAACGTTCCCAGCACCCATGATGATACAAGTCTTTGAACTTGAGGTGTGAGGCTGTGACTGTGCGCTTTTTGTCTAACATGAATTCAAAAGTTTATAATTTCCTAATTTTTAAACTAAATTTAATTTTGGTTACGCTGATCGGCTCCTTATGGTCAACTTTTTATAAGTCCACTAGTTGTACACTGTATGGATTGCAATGTCACGTTTAGAGAAACTTTTAACTTAAAGATATAGCATGCTTGCCTAGAAGACACCTGTTCACTTGAAGATATAGCATGCTTGCCTAGAAGGTACCTGTTCACTTAAAGATATAGCATGCTTGCCTAGAAGATACCTGTTCACTTGAAGATATAGCATGCTTGCCTAGATGACACCTGTTCACTTGAAGATATAGCATGCTTGCCTAGAAGATACCTGTTCACTTGAAGATATAGCATGCTTGCCTAGATGACACTTATTAACTTGAAGATATAGCATGCTTGCCTAGAAGACACCTGTTCACTTAAAGATATAGCATGCTTGCCTAGAAGACACCTGTTCACTTGAAGATATAGCATGCTTGCCTAGATGACACCTGTTCACTTGAAGATATAGCATGCTTGCCTAGAAGATACCTGTTCACTTGAAGATATAGCATGCTTGCCTAGAAGATACCTGTTCACTTGAAGATATAGCATGCTTGCCTAGAAGATACCTAATCACTTGAAGATATAGCATGCTTGCCTAGAAGATACCTGTTCACTTGAAGATATAGCATGCTTGCCTAGATGACACTTATTAACTTGAAGATATAGCATGCTTGCCTAGAAGACACCTGTTCACTTAAAGATATAGCATGCTTGCCTAGAAGACACCTGTTCACTTGAAGATATAGCATGCTTGCCTAGATGACACCTGTTCACTTGAAGATATAGCATGCTTGCCTAGAAGATACCTAATCACTTGAAGATATAGCATGCTTGCCTAGAAGATACCTATTAACTTGAAGATATAGCATGCTTGCCTAGAAGATACCTATTAATTTGAAGATATAGCATGCTTGCCTAGAAGATACCTAATCACTTGAAGATATAGCATGCTTGCCTAGAAGATACCTATTCACTCGAATTATTAGATTCTCAGATTATATCGTTCGGGGAACAACGTTCGAGGCGGGCAACAAGTGGAATTCCTTCGCAGGAGGGATGGCAAAGTTAATGCATGTGTAGCTGACCTGCAGGTGTTGCGCGGGGTGCAGCAGGTCGAGGTGGTCGTGCAGGCGCGCGGCGGCTCGCAGGGCGGCGTCGGCGCGCGCGGGCGCGGGGGCGGGGCCTCGCGCGCGCGCCGCCGCCCGCGCCGCCCACGCCTGCGCCGCACCCGCGCGCCAGCACCGCGCCGCACCCGCGCCCGCACCCGCCGCGCGCCCCCCGCGCACCTCTACCAAACAACTTGTCAGGTACACGTTTTATCTTTCTTTTCTGGTTTATAACCCTCGGTGGAGTTTTGTCGCGAAAGTTAAAAATTGACGTTGTTGATTTTGTATAATTTTCCATAACCTGTGATTCTTTGAGTTTTAATGTGTAATAATCTTGGATTATTAACCGTTGATAGTAAACGTGCACAAGTGTAGGCAAATCTTACAAAGTTGAATAACCTGATTTTTGCCTTCGCTTCACAACTACAATAAAAGTTCTAGTAAAGTTTCTACCACTTTACAAGGGTATAACTTGACTATGACTGGACCTTGACTCTTTTACTTGACTTTGACTGCGACTTGTGACTATAATAGTACGAGTACATTTAATATGAAATACGCTTGAAATATATAATTACTTGACGCTGGCTAAATGCACAAGATTGCGAAGCCAAAATTAAAAGAAAAAAAAAACCCTCGGTGAACAAGGGTCGTTATAAGTTTGTAGTGTGTATTTATGTCTGTGTGTGGCATCGTAGCTACTTAACGCCTGAATCGATTTTGATTACGTTTTTTTTTTGTGTTTGAAAAGTGACTTGGCCGATTGTTTTTAGCTATGTTTGTTGAACATCGATCGGTGCAGCCCTTTCAGAGAAAGCATCGTCATAATTTTGCCTATAGTCGTAATTAAATTCATAACATATATTCATTTACATGATAATATACGAATTAGTCAAATACCCCTGTTCCAGAAGCAAAAGCGCCCAAGAAACTAGCAACCACGCTGGATAACACCAGGATCTTCCCTTTCCTTTGCACCAGGATCGAACCGGTGTGGGGTCATGGATGTTCATTTGTTTACGTTACTACATTGCCAGTAAAAAAAAAAATAATCGAAATACCACATTTCATATCAAAATTAATATTTAAAGTTGCAATCAGGTTCGGGCAATTATATAACACGGGGAACACGGAACATTTGAACACTACTACAAGTATGGCTCGCTCGTATCTATAGATACGCTTGGAGAGCCACACGAAACTTTTTAAATTAAAACTTCTTGTAAGACTGGAAACGTTATTCTCACATATTGCATGTTGATAAATCGACGAGATCTATAGCCGAGGTCACTTACCGGAATTTTGTGTGTAAAGATGTCCAGCTAGTATATAAAGTTTCATTATTTTCATAGGCGACGCATTTTTCGACGCCTCGATATTGGCTAACTGTAACGAGGAAAAAATATTTATAAAATACAATAAATTATACACATATGGTTACTTGTATGAATAAAATAAACCAATAAATTAACTACATAATCAAAATATATAAATTCAGTTCGAGTTATGATTGTCTGAGTAAACGACATTTCGTTTGGCACTTATTAGTATTCAAAATCAATTAATTATTTAACAGACAAACTTAATATTCACACTTAAAACTCCACACTAAGTTTAAAGGCTTGTATCGTGGACACACTGATATCATACAAAGAAGAATTTGAATTATTAATTGGGCGAAGCGAGCTCTCTATTTGACTTGGGTATTTCAGCACTTAGTCCGTCCGTCCGTCAGAGGCAGTTAACCTCTAAACCATACAAACGAATAACTTAGAATTTTCGAAGAATATATAAAGCTATGGGCCAATTATATAAATGTTTTTTTCTGCCCGTGCGGGGTATCTTTAAAAAGAACTTTGCAAGTAGAGTATGAAACCATTAAAAAAATACATATGTTGGGATACAATTTGGTAGGCTAAAGTCACTGTTTTTAGACCTATTTTGTCTCAGGGTCTATCTTAAAAACAGCTACACAATTAAAGATAAAACTTAAGTATAGTATTTGTTGTATCCTGTACTTGTGCAACAAATACAGAAATCACATATTTAATAAGAAGAAAAAAGAGCAATTAACCTCATAAGTTTTTATCTTTTAGGCAAAATGTTCGGGGCGAACGACTAGTTATATATAATCTAAATTCGACTTCGGTTCTCGTTACTCACCTGAAAAGCCATAGACGCTGCTTGCGCTAATCTGCCGATCTCTTTCAATTGAATGATTCCCTGTATGGAAGGCGTTTGAAGATTTGTATCGCTTGAATCTTCGACCACGCTTTGTTTTTGGTTATCCTGAAAAAAAAGAGATAATATACATTGAAATTTAGTTTCTAATGCATTTTCATATTCTAAATCGTTTAACATAATATTTATTTATGTATCCAAGATAGGCTAAGGTTACTCCACTATCTTATCTGATGTGTAATTTTATAGAAGATACAGTCAACGATTCAATACAGTACGGGGCTGTGAGCGTGCAGGCGTTTCTTTATATTATGTTGATTACTGAGGAAAAAACATTAGTGGTATTCGTCGCGCGTTAAGGATAGGTTTTATCATTTCAATTTGCATTACATCGGACCCCATTAAGGGTACGAATTACAAAACCATTTGTTAGTACCGAAGACGCCATAGGAAGAATTCTTCCTATGTTTAATCTATGGTTAGAAGGCTAAACGATTTCAATTTATACTAGAATTCTACTCTTTTTAGCTATTAACATGTAATAAGCATTAACTAACATGCAGTGATTGTTGGTGAGCGAGATATTCAAGCTTTTCTCTAACACTATTTCAGATTATTTCACACATAACAAATACCGAAATTACCTTAGTATGTCGCGGAGAAACACCGGTGTACAGTTTAGAGAGAGCATCATTGTCTTCTAAAGCCAAGTAGCACTTCTTCAGTCCTTCAGTGTTGTTTGACATGGTGTAGTATTCTAGAGCACCCGTCCTAAGCAAAAAATAAAATAAAAAAGGCTTACCAAACATCATAGGCGAGATAAAAGCCCATAGACTGCGCTGGCTTGGTCATCTAGAGAGAATGGGTGCGGATCGTAACGTCAAGAATGCGTAATTGGGAAAGCCGTATGGGCGCAGACCAGTAGGCCGGCCAAGGTATCGCTGGATCGACGAACTGGAGGCAGTCTTGCGTGTGCTTCAAACCCATAACTGGCAAGAAGTTGTGCAGAACCGAGACCAATGGCGTTCTCTTATATCGGAGGCCAAGGCCCACTTTGAGTCGCTGAGCCAGCTGAGTAAGTAAGTAAGTTTATATATACGAATATGTACAATCAGCAAGAAATTGGGCAATTTACACAACAAAATTTCACTAGACAGATTAAAGTGCACGTATTGGCTGTATACATACTTCCTTGTCATGGCGGTCGATGTAATCGCAAGTCACTATAGTCTAAAGATAGCACGAAGTATCTTATACTCAACAGTTCTGGTCGTCGATGTAATAGTCGCAAGTCACTAGACAGTATACAGTTTCTATCGCCTCTATATAATAGTCGAAAGTCACTATAGACAGTACCTACACAAAGTGTCTATCGCGGCTGTATACTCACCAGTTCTGGCGGTCGATGTAATAGTCGCCGATGTTGCTGTACGCGTGTTTGACTTGCGCATCGGTGGTGCTGGCTGACATCTTCATGAGCTCCACCACTCGGAACCAGTGCCCCAGTCGCTTACGGAGCGCTATCGCTAGGTCACTGGAATATAAATATAATTTTAACCCTACGCCACGCTCAGTGAGGCCTATTGCATCTTAATAACAGATCAAAACCAGCTTAAAAAGGTCTCCACCTTGTGTTGGAGGAAAACAACAGGCGGAACAAGGTTCAAATCCCGTTCGACCCCGAACCATTGACTTTCTGAGGCTCTAATAACGGTGAAGGAAAACATCATCAATAACTTGCACGTCAAAGAACTACAAACTTTGAGAACATGTTTTATCCCCCAACCTGCATATGGATAACGAAGTGGATCTAGACTTAGAGAAAGCCCCGAGTCCCAGAAAAAAATATTTAACAGCTATGTTACTTATTTTGCAATGTATTAACTTTTTTGTTAGTGATTGGCTCTATTTATGGGCAATTTATAGCGAATGAAATAAAAAGTCAAGTAGCCTATTGTGTACATTTATTAGAAGAAGTTTAATAAAGTTCGATCTCACCGTCTGTCTTCATCATGATATATCTGTTCAGCTGCATCAAAATCCTTGAAGTAGGACAGTATTTCGGCCTTTTTCAATGCGTTTGAATGTAACGCGTTCAACCTGGAAACAAATCGAATCCCGGCGTAGTCGTTTCGCCTTACAAACGCAGCTTCTGCAGTTTCCAAAGCTGATTCTGACTCGAAATTCTTCAAAGCAGCCTCTGCAAGTAATAACCTGAAAAATACAACAACTTATATAAGAATAAGGGACTGTGTAAGGATGATCCTTGAAATGCTTAGTTTCTAATCAATACATAAATTATCTGAGATGTTAAACTTTTAGTTATAGTTCAATTCCGAGAGTTCACATCCCTATATACATCGTAGTGTATGTTCAATCGACTTCTTCTATCTTTGAGCTCTCACCCTTTCATAAAATTTTCTTATTACTGTGATCATATCATTATGTACATTTACAGTAATATCACTTTCTCCCGATGTTGATCAAATAACTATATTTTTATGCGGAAAAGACAAGCATTTAACCACTATCTCACGTGTTGGAAAGTGATGATGCTGCCAAAGATGTGACATATTTCCGCCTAATGCAAAAAAAAAACCGGACAAGTGAGATGTTCGTCAATCACAGAAATTCTTTCTCGATACTTATGCTACAAGAATTCTATTCTCCCCAAATTTCTAGATTCACTAAAAAAAGTAAAAAAGAGCAGGCCTTACCATAACTGTGGGTGCGGGTTGTCCTTTATAAAATTCTCTGCTTCTTTTAATCCAACCTTTTCAATGAGCTGTCTGGTATCGCGCAGAGACTTGACCTCTACTTGCACGATGTGCTGCGGCGTACATTTGTCGGTAATGCTATCTAACAGCGCTGTCGTTATTTCTAATTCCTGTAACAAAAATAACGATATAATCATATTAGTATCATCATGATTAAAACAAAAGCGTTACTTGACTTATTCAGTTTGCTAATAGAATATAAACACTTTCTTTGCACACCACGTTCTTTTAAATCCTTGAAGTACTAAAGGGCCTAGCTTTCTCCGAGGTTTAACTCTGAATTTGAGTTTGATATATGACCTTATTAACAAAAGTTCGCTGTGCAGTAAGCGGTTCTTCAGGCTACGTAGCCTCCGCCAACCCCGCTTTTTGTGCAAACGCCGACGATGAGTAAAAATTAGTGAGTTAAAATTACACTCTTTCACTACACATCTCTAAATATGTTTTAATTTGTAAACCCGCTTTTGTGACACTACCTCAGCGAACATCTTAACCGAGAACAGGGGTAGATTGAAAAACAGCGCTGCGAGTCCATGCACGCATGTACTCGCAGCACATGCTGAATCTACTCCTATTGCCCTAAACTGCACTGATAGATGCAACCGTTTCAGTCTTGGCTAGCTAAGATTAGTTTTCACAATAGACTAACCTTGTCCCTCAGACTGAGGCGGTCTGTCTATCACTTGTAAAATTTTGATGTAAATGTGTTTTTATGTTGTAATGTGTTATTTTTGGCAATTATTGTCAATTATTATTAATTGATTTTTTATTTATTTATTTATTTTATATAGCAATACAGCTTTGCAATATAATTGCTATATACTCTACCTATATATATACCGTCATTGATAAGTAGTGCACAATTCTGCAGGGGGCGGTTTAGAAAAGAAAACAGAGCAGAAATAAAATAAAAAAAACTCTTCTTATTGGAAAGTAAATTGTGGCGCAGACAGTTTAGTAGTATCTGTCAAGTAAACTGGCAATTCTTAGCCAGCTGCTAAAATAATAGCATGGGACTGCTACAAGTGCTAAGTGTACGGAATCATTTAACTAACATGTGACGAAAGGTCACGAGAGGTCACAGCTGTTTATGAATTACGAGAATCATAGGTTTTGAAGTAATCAACTCACCTTGAATTTACACAAGTAGCCCTGCATAGTGAGCGGTTCCTCCGGCTCCGTATCTCGCATGACATAGAGCCTCGCCTTTTCCGCGAGCGCTAACATCTGTGGGTTGTCTGAGGCCCACTGTGCACTCCACACATCCTTTCGCAAGGCTTGTCCGATGCTTATGTTGTTAGCCATATCTGTGTCCAGGAGGTATAGCGAGCCGGGTTGGTCGATAACGTAGAATTTGCTAAAAATAATAAGAATTAGCGATAAGTAGGAATAGAGAGCGGTCGTAGCAACAGTTTTCACTCAGTAGCCAACGCCGCCCCCGATTGGGCTATTGCGGTCTTGATTTGGTAGGCGTAGGTAAACTATTTTGTAATCCTTGCCTGGCTAGTGCAGCACCACTGTGCTATGAGTTAAATCGAAGTTTATTTCAGCGTACTTAAATTACGGCATTCGCATCATAGAAACAAAACATTCCCACTTACCTAGAATTGGAGTTCAGACCCATTTTATAAGGCTTTGAGTTCATATTAATGGAGGTAATCTTCCTAAAGTTGACCAGAGAGAACAGTAATATGGTACCAGAATCTCTTCCTACTAATAGGTGGCTGTCCGAGCAAGTTATGCAACATATGGTATCGTCTTGAAAACCACCATCGCTTGCTGCCATCGGCGAACCATCAGCGTGGAATAGTTGTTCTGTTGAACCTAAGATTGGAATGGCAATTTAATCTCTTGAATGATCAATTTATATGGCAGAATCACTTATAAGCTTTTTACCGACTTTCTAAAAAGGAGGAAGTACTATGTTCGACTGTATGTATTTTTTTTATGTATGTTCAACGATTTCTCCCTAATTTGTGGATCGTTTCTCAATTTTTTTTTTATTAGTAGATTATACTTCAGAGGTGGTGACATATAAATTTTATTGAAATCGATCAAGACAAAACCAAAATATAGGCGGTGAATTCGGTTTTTTTAAGCTTTTCTTACGTTTAATTATTTTTTTTCAATTACTTACAATGTAAGTTGTTACGTTATACAAGAACTGTAGACTTGTACGACAGATGATATAATATAAGTAAAATCTTTAAAAAGTCGTCACTAGAATTTTCAAAATATTTTATGGGTACTATACTTACGCGGTCTTGAAGGTGTAGCAAACTTCCAAACCATAAATGACTCTTTAGACGCACCGACAACAATCGTCTTACTATTTATGGTCACATATATAATCGGTATGGAGACGGCTTTAGCTGAAATCGTAATAAAATTGCATAAGTTCAATATACATAAACGCTTTCACACTCACAGTCTCACACTAGTTCGACGACTAGTGTCGTGGGTGCCGGAAACATTCACATCACACACAATCACAACCAAACATAATTATATAAGTTCAACATAATTATGTGTATAAAACAAATTATAATACACTAGCCGTGCCCCGCGGCTTCGCCCGCTATTATCAAGTTCAAAAGTAGCCTATGTGTTAATCCTAGGTATAATCTATGTACATTCCAAATTTCATCCGAATCCGTCCAGCCGTTAAAGCGTGAAGAGGGAACTAACATACTTACACACTTACACACAAACTTTCGGATTTATAATATTAGTAGGAATACACGAATCCTGTGTTTTACCCGGCAACTGGTCCACATCCATACAAATTGTATGTTTGGTCGGCATATCCAAAAGCCAGACTGTCGCTACTACTTCTGTCAGTTCTGAGCCATCTACCTCAACTATTTTCCTTACCGGTTTATTTCATGAGTTCCGTATCCACAAGTACTTGACTGATTATACCAAGAGGGCTCGAAGCCTGATTATATATTTATCCTTACCGTCGCACTGTATCCCTTGCTGATTTGATATGATGAGCATAGACAATGTCGCTATGATGCAATACTCGTCAACCCCACACATATCTATAACGTCAGGAGTGTTATTGATCCAAGACTGAAATTATATTAAACGAAGAATTTATATAAGAATAACTATTAACGCATATATTATTATAAATGTCATATAGGTATTAATATAATAAAAATATCGATTACATTTTGTGGTGATTTTGAGCCTAAATTGTGGTCAAATTCGTGTAATTAACCTCCAAGTTTTGATCGATCTATTACGGGTAGTAAAAAGAAAAAGGCCATCGGCCAATGCAACTTGGTCACAACGAACTGCATGTACTTTCCAACACGTCAACTTGTAATGTTGTACCAATAATAGCAAATATGAACGAATCTCGATTTAACTTATTCAAAATTAAAATCGTTTATTCACATGGGCAGGCACTCATGAAAGTTTACTGCCAGATTCGCAAAGTTACAGCCATTAATTTATTCATGCCCTCAATTAGCAAATTTTATTAATTTGATGAGTAACAAAACATTCAATATACCTGATGAGTGACAGTATCCCAAAACGTGACAGTTTCAGTCCCTGATACAAACGCGAGCGTGTTGCCGTAGAACGCATACTTATGGTCTGGTTTCACGTTGGCGAAATAAATGAAAGAGTCGATGGCGATGGCGAGACGCAGGGACCGTTTCTCCCAAGAAAGAGCTTTCATTGAGCCGCCAGGCACGCGAAGAGTTCTAATATGCTGGAATAAAATTAGATTAGATGAAACATAAGTAAGATAAACATTAGTTTTACTTTAACGAAGAATACGAACGAGTCGATATTGTTTGCGAGACTCAGCGACTGCTTCACTCAAGAGAGAGTTTTTATAAAGTCGCCCGTGACGTGGAGATTTCTTATGTTCTTTATAGCTATAGAATTACACCTAACATTATATTTAGGAATTTAAGTAAAAAAAAAAATATAATAGGAAATTCAAAATTGCTAAACTTACGCTATTATCTATATTTATGATATCAATGATTGGTCAACTTTCCTATAAGGCAGCCGTGATTGGAATGTGGGTGTGTGGATGAAACACAAAAAGAAACTCAAAATTGCCCGAACCTTTTTTTTATGATAGACCACTATCTCACCTGATGGAAAGAACCTGGTTGCATTTTCTGGCGTTTTTTGGATATGAAATGTAATGTTTTTATGAATGTAAATTTATTTTCGACAATGTATTAAAGTAAACAATCGTTTGAAAGGAATAGAAAAAATATGCATATTCCCTATTAAAATTTTCTTATTCTGATTTACCTCTCCGTATGCACTAAAGAACTGCACAACGTTTGTCTTCTCAGAAGTGCATCCGGCAACGGCCAAGATGGTGCCATTGTGGTTCCAATGTGCATCTATAGTAGTCATGTTGGTTTCTACTACGACGCTATCTGTACGAAACAACAACAAAATATTTGTAACAGTTCATTAGTCATTTTGTTCAGCCAGTCAGAATAAAAGTACCCGGGGTTAGACTATGAGTCCAGATTCGTCTAGCCCAGGGAGCTGAACTTAACATACGCATTGGCGTCCAAGTCTTATATGAAAACCAGCCCTCACTTTTATGTCCTATTTAAATAATGTGACACAGCTAAAATTAGATAAGTAAGATATTAAAAAATGATATTTTAAATTCAATAATATTCATTAATTAATGACATGCTTTTACATTTATTTTTTTACTATGGAATATAATTAACAATTTTTTTATTTTATTTATTTACATACTACATTATTATTAATTTTTAGTTAAGTGTCAAAATTATTATAAATATAAATTAGTTTATCCTACTGTTATTTAAGATGTAGATACATATAAATTTATCGGATATTAATTGTAACAATGTGACTTGCCCAGTGTAACAATCTTTGTTATAAGGCGAATAAATAATTATATTCTATTTTATTCTATAATTATAATATTTATAGTCGGAAGTGGCTCTAATAAATGTGAAAGAAAACAAGAAGAGGAAACCAGCTAGTCTAAAATTCAAGGACATATTTTGCAATCCACCGACCCTGATTGAACGA
The DNA here is from genome assembly GCA_948107665.1 of Lomographa bimaculata. Lineage (NCBI taxonomy): Eukaryota > Metazoa > Arthropoda > Insecta > Lepidoptera > Geometridae > Lomographa > Lomographa bimaculata. Next base: position 10,539,866 of record OX403587.1, on the reverse strand, counting down.
GCGTTCTTAAGCTCTTGCAGGGCCTCAACAATAGGAACGAAATTAATATAGTGACACAAATAGACTGGCAACCATAATTTTGTCCTTACAAGTGAATCCATCATCCATTGCGATCATGAGATATTACCTTCCTCAATACAGTTCTTCATGAGTATAACGATGCCGCTCCTGTAACAGATCGCCAGCACGGGCCGGTTGGAGGGAGCGTCTGCGGCAAACCAATCCATCGCGATCACGTCCATGGAACCGGAGACGCCGTGGACTGATACTGGCATCTACGATACGAAGTTATTTATTTACACTGACAAATACATGTTTTTTTTTTGTTTTAGCTATATATTTCCGCAATTTTTTACGTTTTGAACACAAGTAGCATTTCTGATCACCTACAAACTTAATTGTTTTAAATATCAGGTAAAATGTAGCAAAAAATATTAAAATGTATTTAGTTAATTAACATTAAATTTAATTATTTTAAGTTTTACAATTTTACATTTATTTGGTTTGCAATAAAGAATTATTTTATTGTTTTGTATTGTATGTACTAAACCCAAAGAGCATTGGTTCTTCTAATCTGTTAACTTTCTTGAGAGGTTTTGTTTTCTTCCATACAATTACTTACAGCATGTATTACGAAAGGAAATGGAACAAAACTAGTTTTACATATGATCATACCTCATACACCCGACATGTTCGATAGTTTAATTCGACCTAATGATACTACATTGTTTATGATAGATTCTGTGCAGTACATACTGTGAAGTTTCCTTGGTCATCATAAAGATGTAGTTCTCCATTTGTGAGAGCAAATAGTAGCATTGAGTTATCTGGTGACCACTGCACCGCCGACAAACCCGGGCCTTTGATATCTTTGCCCCACACTCTTGAGCCATCCACTGAGCCGACTATTACCGCTCCTATAGAAAGTTAAGAATTTCATTAATGGATTGGTATATGTATAAATAATATAAGATCCAAAAGTAATGCTGAAGCAAAGATCATAAATATAGTTGATAGCGCATGCGCCTAATTTTCCTTCATAACAAAATTCACCAGCAGAAGAAGAGGACAAGGTTATAGTAACTTGTGATTTAAAAACACAAACACAACATTTAAAATAAAAAATATATATACATTCCTTTTTTGGGAAGTCGGTAAAAAATTTGCGATTTTTCAAGTAGGTACGTACTTATTGAAACATACTCAATATAACAACTTAACTTTATCAAAATTAGCTATTTCGATAATTTAAAAACGACTACACATAAAAGAATACCAAATGATTTGCCCCATTTACACATATTTTTCAATTCAATTATGTATGTTAATTTTAAGCTGCCATCATATATAGATAAAAATGGTAGAACATACAAGAAATGGGGGTCTAATCAATGCACAATGAACCCCTCCCCCCACTAACCAACTTTGTTTGATCCATGTGTGATGAATCACCATATGTGTGTTGTATGATCTTACCATCTTCATATGCAATACAGATTTTCTGCCCGTCTGAGCCCCAAGCCATGCTTGTGACTGTAGACTTATTCCTGTTGTTTATCATTTCTTCATACCAAGAGCCCTGAAATATGTGACATTAATTTAAGGCATAAATAAAAAAGATGATTGATAGGGCTTAGTTTATTTCTATTATTGATTCACTTTGTTAAAAGATATGAGTATGTATTTTTATAATTGACTAGCTGACTCGCCCGGCGTCGCCCGGGTAAACAAAAGCTTACACATAAAAGCTTTCACACTCACAGCCCCACTCTAAAAGTACTATAAGTTGTGTCGAGGGGCCGTAAACAATTAACACCACACACACCATTCACGTCATACCCAGAACCAGAAACATAAACTTCCCGTGGGGAAAAAACTTTTGTTATTGTGTTCCCACCGAGATTCGAATCCGCTGCTTTGAAGACGAACGCGCACTCATCTACCCTGTGGGTAGTTCAAAGTTCAAAGATTCCCCACCCTGCGTCGCCCGATTAAAAAATCTACACATAAACACTTTCACGTTCACAGCCCCACACTAAGTTCAGTGACTTGTAGCGTGGGGCCGTAAATATTCAAGATTCACAACATATTAAAAACAAAAATTTCCCGTAGGGAGAAAACTTCTGTTACCACCGCGAATCGATCTCGCTGCTTTGAAGGCAAACGCGCACCCATTTACGCGAGTAGATAGTTCAAAGTTCAAAAGATGACCCGCCCGGCGTCGCCCGGTTAAAAAATATACAATTAAAAACTTCCACATTCACAGCCCCACACTAAGTTCAATGACTTGTATCGGGGGGCCGTAAACATCCAAGATTCACAAAGCATTCACAACATACTCAAAACCAGGAACAAAAATTTACCGTGGAGAGAAATCTTCTAGGTAAACTACCACCGGGAATCGAACCCGCTGCTTTGAAGGCGAACGCGAACCCATCTACGCCAGCGAGCAGTTCAAAGTTCAGGAACGACCTGCCCGGGGCGTCGGCCGGGTAGTAAATATTAAAAAACATACCCATAAACGCTTTCACATTCACAACCCCACACTAAGTTCAATGACTTGTGTCATGGGGCTGTAAACATCCAAGATTCACACAACATTGACATCATACTCAAAACCAGAAACACAAATTCCCGTGGAAAAACACCTGTGTTCCCACCGGGAATCAAACCCGGTGCTTTAAAGGCAAACGCCCACCTAACTACTCCAGCGGGCAGTTTAAAGTTTAATGATAAGTTATAACCGACTAAACAAAAAAAAAACAGTCGAATTTATATCCTCCTTCTTATGTAAGTCGGTTCAAAACATAGAAGTATGCCGGATTACGCAGTAACTGTTCCATTCTGTGATCCACCGTTTTTACCCTCAAATAAACTTAACGATTTCTCCTAGACTATGTGTACTATAGGTCCAAATTATATGCAGTGAAGAGCAAATTGCATCTACGTGAACTACGTAAGCCGATGAAATAGGTTTTTTGATAAAGATTAATATTAAATACTTAAAAAAAGGCAACGAAATAGAAGCCGCTATTTTTATGTGCAGGAATACGTAGTACGTGTCGATAAATTTCTGACCCGTCCCGTTCACGGGAGGACTCCCGTGAAACTCATTTCACGATTTCTCATAGACTATTTATCCAAATCACATGCAGTAAAAAGCAAATTTTATCTACATGAACTACGTAAGACGATGAAATAGTTTATTTTTCAGATTTTTAACAAAGAAAAGTATTTTTTCTGAGCTATACATACATGTTAGATATATGCTGTCGCGGACTTTTTTGTAAAACTCATGAAGGCCAACATTTTTGCTGTACATTGTATTCACCTATGTCTAACTGTTTAGTCAGCGTACACCGATAAAGCGGAAAGTTAGCAAATTTTTCTCCGACTTGTCTTACGAATATTAATATTTCGAACTGATAACTAACTTCTATCCCAACAAAACATAGCCTATGACACTCACTGATAGTGTAGCTATCTATTAGTGAAAGATTTTTTGGAATCGGATCAGTAGTTTCAGAGATTATCTTTTACATACAAACAAACAAACAAACAAACTTTACCTCTTTATAATATTAGTATAGATATAGATAAACTGCAAATGTATTGTTGATCAGCTTAGTTTGTGGATAATTTAAACTTTGCAAAACTATTTTTGTACAGTGGACAGTCTGCTAAGACACAACTGAGAGATAAACATAATATATAGGTGCATGGTTAATTACATAGGTACCTTATAAAGCATCCACACAATAATAACTCCATGCTCATCACTAGTGGTAAGTTTCTGGAACACTTCATTCCAAACAGCCACACAGACCTGGCCAGTGTGTCCTTCCAATCCAAGGTTCATTGATAGGTTTCCTCCACCACCTGTATGAGTAGTCTGTATATATATAGTATTGTCTGTATTGAGGGTATGCAAGTATAAATTGGGAGACGCTATGTAGGACCCAATATTTCACGGCCCAATTTTGTACAGCCAATAATGGACACACTGATAATTCATGTACATGGATTCGTAATATCAGGCCGTGCAACCGCCAATTATTGCCTGTTCAAAATCAGTACGTATCGATAATGTACGTCCAATAATGTACAGCCAATAATTCATGCATATGGCTTCCAAATATTAGGGTGTGCAATACTGTGCATAAAATCACTCCGTGTCGATATTTTACTTCCAGTATTACAGTAGTATTACAGTCAATAATTGGAAGCCAACCATAGACAAACATATACTCTCTATGCGATGCTTCATTTGTTTATGCGAGTAGCTAGAAAGAGTTGGTACAGAATATATAAAAGTTCTAACCTAAGAACATTAAAAACATTATCTTCTCTGTGGTCTTTATAAAAGTAACTGCAAGTCTAAATTAGGTTAGGTTTGAACTGCGACAAAACAAAGCGCGAGCCGAGCGAGCGAAGCAAGTGTGCCGCGGCAGCGACCGGCAAAGGGCTCAGTTATTAAAAGAAGCTAAGTTATTAAAAGAAAAAATATGAAATAAAAATGAACAAAAAACAAAATAAAATTAAAAGGAGGTTCACAATTTTTTTTGTATTTATGTTATGCAATATTTCTGCCAATTATAAATTGATTTCGATGTTTATTTTTTTGTTTGGTAAATCATACTTTACAGGTGGTTCCATAAAATTTTTATTGAAATTGATTTAGCACTCTTTGAGAAAATCAACAAAAAATGGTGGAGACAGTTTTTTTAAGCTTTGCTTGCTTTTAATTATATCACTATAGTTCTGCTTAGCATGGCTAATGAATATAATGAAATGAATGGCATATAAACAAAATCAATTCAAATGCTGTAACAAGGAAGATTATCAATAGTACATTACCTGATTCTAGTTTTAAAACTTTCAGCATTCCATCCTCGCCTCCCAGTGCTATATAGCCAGAGGAATGATTCCATGATAAGCATGTTACGTTTGATTGTTTAGGAATAGCTATCTGTAAATATATAAAAAAATGTTTGAAAGGATATCAATTCTAAGTGGTTCTATGAAAAATTAATCATAAGCAGAAGGGATAGTGTGTACCATTAGTATTTTTTTTTTATTAATTTAGAAACAATTATGTACCTTTTTACTCATATAAATAAACATGATGTTAATAAAATAAGATCGTGTTTTTAATTGCAATTATTATGTTTGTTCCTGCAACATAATACTTTGGTTTTTACTCGCGAATGTGGTTATGTTTAGGTATCACTTTTTATAGGTATTTTAAACACATTTTATTCAATTAAATAACTAAATTGTTTAAACTTATGAACATAATTTGATTCTTGAAATTCAAACAAACTGATAGTTTTGGTTGTTTCAAGTTGTTTGACGTTTGTTTATTTTCGTTTCGTTACCATAGAAAAATATTTCCACAGAGCTAAATTTAACAGACAGTGTTCCAGATTTTACCAGTCCGAAAAACTTTTCATCTCAATCAATTCATTCTGAGGAGTCCCGTGAAATATTATTATGGCGGTAGTTCTTTTGTTTTGTGCATTTTTGGATTATCGTAGGATATTTTTCAGTATAGTTATTCTGTAGCGTAAACTAAGTCAAAATGAAATCCATCACTGAGTGGTCCGTGGTTATTTTCTCTGTGGGTTGGCGGGAATAAAATCAATAAAGTAAACTTTGTAACAATTTTGGCCTAATTATCGCCATAAATACCTATTTAATAAACAAGTAAGCTCGGCAGTCGATGTAATCTCAAATCTTAAACATACATACGAACAAAGCGACTTTACATGTCTGGAATGCACCCTTGGATTATATCAGCATCAGCTGGTCTACCATTCTTTCAAATCTGGACAAATTCGTTTCAAAAATTCTTTTTAAACGCATTAGAATGTTGGGGCGAAAGCAAAGCCTGAAAGGAGAGCAAGTACTAGCAGACTATGGCCCTGAAGAATCGTTAAATGAAAGTGCGGATATAGAGTGGGTAAATAAGGTAATTAAAAAAAAAAAACATATGTTTTAAATTTTAGAGAAATAATTTGTTATTTTAATGATAGTGTAAATTTTTATTAAGTTGAGCAATAATAATGCCTTTCAACTTGTATATGTACATAACATTCTATTTAATTATCTTAAAAGTAGTATAATCTTTGAGAGCAATTACGTACATTCTCGGGCTAATGTTACAAATAGGCACATCTGAGATGTACAAGTACTATGTAGTCACCAGAAATACAGATCACCATTACCAGAAATACAGATCATATAGATATAAATACCAAACATATCCATTTTTATTTGTTAATGCAAAAATACTCCTTGAATTGCCTTTACTAGCTTCTAACATACCAGTGGTTCTAAGAACCTGGAACATTCAAATGTGGACATAATTACACTTTTAGTGTGAAAATTATACTGCTGTTTCCATCGTTAACTCAAGTATCGGGCTTTGGATTGTGACCCAATATTACTTATTTAAACTTCTATTTTTTTTCAGCTATGGGTTAGACGAATTCTAAGGCTTTGCGCCCTTTTAAGTTTGTTATCAGTTTCTTTAAATACACCCAAATCATTTGAGAAGTATCCATACTTACAAACCGTTACCTTTGTTGTGGATTGCTGTGTTACTCTCCTGTTTACTGCTGAAATGATAGCTAAAATGCACATCCGTGGAATATTAAAGGTTGGTGTATGTAACATTTGATAATGCTTTCTTGCATGCAATATTTTAATTTAATAAGGTCCTATGCTTAAGTAGAAAGTTACAACTGTTCTGTTAAAGAAAACTGTAGACAAAATGATTATAGTAAAATATATAAAGATTTTAAGTCAGATAAACAGTTACATATTTCCAGTAGTTTTTGTATAGCTGAACCAAGAAACAGACGCACCAATTTTACTATAGCACAAAAGCTAAGCAAGCTTCATTGCAATCCGATAAATTGCATAGAAATACTTGTGTTACAATTGTTGCCAGCAGATATATTTTATTTACTGATTTCCACAAAAGGAAAAGGATCTCAATAAAGCTGAAAAAATAGAGCTATCTCCAATTTTTTATTGCCAACAGCACAACTGGTGAATTTGCCATTATAAAACACACATTCACTGTGTCACACGTGTGTATTATCCGTGTTCATGTTTGTAAACCGATTTGAATAATTCTTTTTTATTTAATAAAGATAGAGTGAAGAGTTCAGGAGATATTGGCGAAGAGTTGGTTTGAAGTCATAAATAAATAAATGAAAAATCAATTTATTGCCAAAAAAAAACATTACAACATAAAAACACATTTATATCAAAATTTTATTAGTGGTAGACAGACCGCTTCAGTCTGAGGGACATTCCTTGGTATTAAAAAAATAAGATAAGAGAAAGTGATTAACCCTGACCTTAACCCAGTAAATATTCCTATCCTGCCTTTAATTTTCCGATAACAATATTGCAGGGGGATGTAGCCTACCTAAAAGACCACTGGTGTCAGTTTGACGCCTCTATGGTATTCTTTCTCTGGGTCTCTGTGCTCCTGCAAATGTTCGAACTGACGGGAATCGTGCCAAGATACAGCTACCTGAGCATATTGAGAGCACCTAGACCTCTGATAATGATCAGGTTCCTAAGAGTCTTCCTGAAATTCTCCATGCCAAAATCAAGAATCAACCAAATATTCAAGTAAGAATAATGAAATTTTTTATTTAACTTTTGAAATTTTTTATTTAACTTTTTACCTATTTGTATGCCAGCTCCAACACATCCTAATATTTATCTTCATCTATACCATTTAATATTTTTTTAAATAGTGATGGCATAGATATCTGCTTCCTAATTTGCGAAGGAAAGTGTTTCTGATTCTGATTAAATAGTATTGGTATGATAATTTGCTACTCATTATTTCTATTTTATTTCTTTACAGGCGATCAAGTCAACAAATATACAATGTCACCCTATTCTTTTTATTTTTTATGTCTCTGTACAGTTTATTGGGTGTACAGTTTTTTGGTGAACTTACTCATCACTGTGTAAGAAATACTACTAATCCAGGGTAAGTAACTACAACCTAAATTTTAGCACATTCCACGTAAATTAAACAAATGTTCCTCGAATTTATTCAAATTATTTATAATTGCAGAGAAATTACAATAAATTCCCTGGCCATACCTGATACATTTTGTTCCCCTGACCCTGACTCTGGGTACCAATGCCCACCTGGGATGAAATGCATGAAACTGAACTTATCCAAATACATCATGGGGTTCAATGGTTTCGAAGAATTTTGTAAGTGTTCTTTAGTTTTATTATCAGCTAGTTATGCTTCCCGGCTACCACGAGCTATGCATCTGCGTTAACCAAGATAAAATGTTACCTTTGCCGTATTTCAAGTTTTAGACTTATACTGAATCTCAGTTTAATCCATTTAGCTATTACAAAGATATGGGTATGATTATGTTTGTAATATGAATGTTTCTGGAACCCATGACTCAAGTCATGGAACTTTGTGTGGGGCTGCGAGTGTGAAGTGGTTATGTACACTCACAAACATATGGCTTTTTAAATATTTCAAGTCACACAAAAAAGCAGAAATAAATTATACTTAGGAACTACCGAGCAAGGTGACTGTGGTTTGGCACAGTCTGCTCTCAACCAGCAGGAAATACATCAAAACAACAATTTGCAAGAAGAACACTAATTTAGCAAGGGATCTTAATATAACATATGTTTCTTATTGATGTGTCTCATTACAAGAAAAAGTATCTAGTAGATGTATTAAAAGCCTTTACCAAGCAGAGCAGTTGGCACACACTCGGCGACAGACCCTTTGTTTTGTAGGCAGGTGGTTAATAATAATTTCTTGTAGTATACATCAAACTTTTCATTGCTTGATTAGATAACTTTATGCCTCAAAGCGTGTAACTTATTTTCTAATAAGGACTCCCCTTTGACTGAATTATTTTTTCCAGCAACAAGTATCTTCACTGTGTATCAGGCTTCTTCTCAAGAAGGGTGGGTGTTTATAATGTATCGTGCCATCGACTCATTGCCGACCTGGCGCTCAGCACTTTACTTCAGGTCTGTTGAAAAACCTTATTGAACTACTGGTATACATATACTCGTATATATTTCAAAAGTACCGAGATGAATCCCTTATTGATATTACGATCTATTAGTTTATTTAATCCGGACATTGCGGGATGGATATCGTCGGTAGTGAAGCGGTGCAGGAGAGGCTTGCTGACGTCACGTGAAACTTTCGCGTTGTCAAAACTATCTCTTATGAATTCGACTGATGGAAAGCGATGATAATATTTACTCTAGACTTGAAGACTCCATGATAAAGGAAGGTAAGTGAGACACTGAGACGCGGAGTTTTGCCGCGAGTTATATGGCAAAATATATATATATAGGTATCTATTTATTGATTATGTATGAGAGTAGGTAAATTATATACAATTGTGTAATGGAAATATTTGTGGCACCCACGATACAAGTCTTTGAACTTAGTATGGGGCTATGAGTGTGAATGCGTTTATTTTTTAAATGTGATTTTCGTTTTCGCTTCAGAAATCCAATGGCATTTCTAGTAAAGTTTCTTTTACTTTATTACGGCACGACTTGACTAAGACTTGAATCTGGGATTGTTTCAAGAAAAATAAATATATGAACTTAAAAAAGATTTATTTCTTGAGCTAGACACATATAAATTAGCGTAGACAAAAATAGACAAAGACGCTCTTTGGCCATACGAATGATGAAGGACTACGAATATTTTACTTCCAGCACCATGATCTTCTTCTTAGCATGGCTAGTAAAGAACGTGTTCATCGCCGTCATCACGGAGACGTTCAACGAGATCCGCGTGCAGTTCCAACAGATGTGGGGCGTGAGGAACCCCATCACCAAAGGCAGCACCACGCAGTTCTTTACGGGAGACGATAACGGATGGAAGCTTGTCACCATTGACGAGAATAAACATTCAGGTAAACATTGAATCTTTTGACCCTAAAATAGGTTTGTGTATAAGTTTCACCACTACCTTTTTTATCTTGATAGGCTAGCGTTGATGGTAAGTGGTGTGGTCGAGGGTGGTTAACACATAAGCTTTAGCGTCGCTATGTCTAGAATTACTGGCTATCAAAGATGGCTACCTAAACATAATTGTTAGTGATTTTGGCGAAAGTTATAGATTATCTTCTTGCAATTGTGTCTGTGTAGCGATCCACGATGTAGGTAAAAATAAGTTTCTGTATTCAATAAGTAATGTACATGTCAGTAAATTAACCTACTTTTGGGAAGGTCTTCTCACCAAGAAATGTGTGAAAAAGCCTAGTTTGGTGGTTAGTGCCATTTAATGTATGTAAAACGATTTTAAATGTGAATGCCTCTTCACCAAATTGTCAAAAGATCAAATGTATGTTTTTTTTTTGTGGAGGTGCGTGCACATTTAGAATTGTTCTATTCTACCTATATCTATATGAAATTAACACTTTAAATTGAATTTGATTTATATTCCATTTGTAGGTAGTGCACCGGAAATATTCCACAAGATGCTGCGCTCCGCTTATTTCCGCCTACTAGTGATGGGCGTAGTGCTCGCCAACGGCATCATTACGGCGACGATGAATTTCAAACACGACGGGAACCCAAGGCAGTTCTTCTATCAAAAATATTATTACATTGAGGTGAATTTAATGTTTATATATATACTAGCTGCGCCTCGCGGTTTCACCCGCGTTGATAATGATGATGATGATGATGATGATGAAAAATAGATGTTGGCCGATTCTCATAGATACCGGATAAGCACAAAAAATTTCATCAAAATCGGTCAAGCCGTTTCGGAGGAGTATGGCAACGAAAACTGTGACACGAGAATTTTATATATTAGACTAGCTGACCCGCCCGGCGTTGCCCGGGTAAACAAAAGCTTACATATAAACGCTTTCTCACTCACAGCCTCACTGTAAAAGTACTATAAGTTGCGTCGTGGGGCCGTAAACAATTAACACCACACACACAACATTCATGTCATACCCAGAACCAGAAATATAAACTGCCCGTGGGGAATAAACTTTTGTTATTGTGTTCCCACCGAGATTCGAACCCGCTGCTTTAAAGACGAACGCGCACTCATCTACGCCAGTGGGTAGTTCAAAGTTCAAAGATTCCCCACTCTGCGTCGCCCGGTTAAAAAATCTACACATAAACACTTCCACATTCACAGCCCCACACTAAGTTCAGAGACTTGTAGCGTGGGGCCGTAAACATCCAAGATTCACAACATATTAAAAACCAGGAACACAAATTTCCCGTAGGGAGAAAACTTCTGTTACCACCGCGAATCGATCCCGCTGCTTTGAAGGCAAACGCGTACCCATTTACGCGAGTAGATAGTTCAAAAGATGACCCGCCCGGCGTCGCCCGGTTAAAAAATATGCAAAGAAACACACTTCCACATTCACAGCCCCACCCTAAGTTCAATGACTTGTATCGGGGGCCGTAAACATCCAAGATTAACAAAGTATTCACAACATACTCAAAACCAGGAACACAAATTTCTCGTGGAGAGAAATTTTCTAGGTAAATTACCACCGGTAATCGAACCCGCTGCTTTGAAGGCGAACGCGCACCCATCTACGCCAGCGAGCAATTCAAAGTTCAGGAACGACCCGCCCGGCGTCGGCCGGGTAGTAAATATTAAAAAACATACCCATAAACGCTTTCACATTCACAACCCCACACTAAGTTCAATGACTTGTATCAAGGGGCAGTAAACATCCAAGATTCACACAACATTCACAACATACTCAAAACCAGAAACACAAATTCCCGTGGGAAAACACCTGTGTTCCCACTGGGCATCAAACCCGGTGCTTTAAAGGCAAACGCCCACCTAACTACGCTAGCGGGCAGTACAAAGTTTAATGATAAGACTAAACAAAAAAAAACAGTCGAATTTATATCCTCCTTCTTATGTTAGTCGGTTCAAAACATAGACGTATGCCGGATTACGCAGTAACTGTTCCATTCTGTGATCCACCGTTTTCACCCTCAAATAAACTTAACTATTTCTCCTAGACTATAGGTCCAAATTATGTGCAGTAAAGAGCAAATTACATCTACCTGAACTACGTAAGCCGATGAAATAGGTTTTTTTGATAAGGATTAATATTAAATACTTAAAAAAAGCCAACGAAATAGAAGCCGCTATTTTTTAATGTGCAGGAATTCGTAGTACGTGGCGGTACATTTCTGACCCGTCCCGTTCACGGGCGGGCTCCCGTGAAACTAATTTCACGATTTCTCATAGACTATTTATCCAAATCATATGCAGTAAAAAGCAAAATGTATCTACATGAACTACGTAAGACGATGAAATAGTTTATTTTGATAAGGATTAATACTGAATGTCTCAAAAAGCCAACTAAACATAGGCCGCTTTTTTTTCAGATTTTTAACAAAGAAAAGTATTTTTTCTGAGCTATACATACATGTTAGATATATGCTGTCGCGGACTTTTTTGTTAAACTCATGAAGGCCAACATTTTTGCCATACATTGTATTCAACTATGTCTTACCGTTTAGTCAGCGTACGCCGATAAAGCGGAAAGTTAGCAAATTTTTCTCCGACTTGTCTTACGAATATTATTATTTCGAACTGATAACTAACTTCTATCCCGACAAAACATAGCCTATGACACTCAGTGATAGTGTAGCTATCTATTGGTGAAAGAATTTTCAGAATCGGATCAGTAGTTTCAGAGATTACCTTTTACATACAAACAAACAAACAAACAAACAAACAAACAAACTTTACCTCTTTATAATATTAGTATAGATATATATATATTTTATCATTTGTTTGATCTTGTTGGATTGGACTTGTGGAAGGTTGGGTTTTTGACGCTCATGTAAGCATTTGACATGCATGCCTACGACTAATCGAAACGTAACTAAAACTTATTAATAGTCGACTTAGATAATTCATACGAAAAAAATACTGTGATTACGACCGTAGCGTCCAGTCAAGCTGCTATTTCAAGTACTTCGCATTTATTCATTAGGACAGTAATAACGTGGTCGAAGATGGTAAGCACGCTAGGCTTGGAATGTGACTGGCTCTCAATGTTAATATATGAAGCATTTGATGCTTGGTGACTACTTTAAATCACAATTAAGCTAGATAGGCTAGCATGAGAAAAACATTAGGATTTCATCATGAGAAAAACATCAGGATTTCATCACGACGTTATTGTTACCGGCTCACGCCCAAAGATAATACAATACATACGTACGACTCAAGCCTATCGTAGGATCGATCCGTCCGCTTTAAATACAGGTTAGCTATTATTGCTTAAATTTTTTTATTGTCTTGTATTCACATTAATAAAGTTTAAAATTGTTTTATTATTTCAGATCGCATTCACGATATTTTTAGACCTGGAAGCTTTGATAAAGATCTGGTGTTTGGGTTTGAAGGGTTACTTCAAACATTCTGTGCATAAATTCGAACTCTTGCTGGCTATCGGCACCTCTATCCACATCATACCGCAGTTTTATATGTCTGGATTTACCTATTTTCAGGTACGCTTTACAATCATATGGTGACTTCCAAAAAAAAAATTTTTTCCTTACTAAATTCCACATATAGGTATACGAATTCCACAAACACTTCGTGGTTCGTTTGTCTATATGTCTGTCTGTCTGTCAAGTTCCATTTTCGCTGGAACGGGTGGAAGTATGATGTTGAAATTATTATCAGATACTAAGGGCTTCCTTGGAGGTTTAAAAAAATCAAGCTTCAAAGACGACGCAATAAAAAAATACAGCCGTTTATGGCCAATATAGACTCGCAAATAAATCAAAACCTTACAGCGTATATGTCAAGTCAATGGATGAATTTGTAAAATTGATGATTTGTTATATTTCAGGTTCTTCGTATAGTGCGATTAATCAAGGCCTCTCCTCTACTGGAAGGGTTTGTTTACAAGATCTTCGGTCCGGGCAAGAAGTTGGGAAGCCTCATAATATTCACAATGTGCTTACTCATCATCAGCTCTTCGATTTCGATGCAGCTGTTTTGTTTCCTCTGCGAATTTACCAAGTTCGAGACTTTCGATGAGGTATTCATCGTTTATTAGCAGCCAATTAGCTCTGCCAGTTTATTAAATACACGCCTTCTCCATTTTTTTATGTTTGTCATTAAAAGAATTAGCGTTTTTACAAATTTAGTGAATTTTTTAGACTGGAAGATCTCTGCCTATATTTTAGTACAGTACTTGTATTTTTTATTTATGCTTACTACTAAGAATGATGACAAGCAAGATTTTCACCTGATGGATAAGGGTCACACATGACAATAACAGCAGTGCCATCTGAAACTTTGTACAAGAAATCGTTTCTTAGACTCCCGGGTTTCCTCCCGATGTTCATATTTTTTGTTGTTACAGAGCATTTAGGGTGATTGTATTATCAATTTACATAATTTGGGAGTCTACATGACTACAAATTTATCCCTTAGGCAAGCAAACAACATTCAGCCAGATCGTCGCCTTTCATCATGCGAGATGGTGGCATGCATAAGAAAAATTCTTAAAAATTTATGTCATGTAACTTTTTTTATTTTCAGGCATTCATGTCTATGTTCCAAATCTTGACTCAAGAAGCATGGGTGGAGGTGATGGACGAAACTATGGTTCGAACGAGTCAGACGCTGACTCCGCTCGTTGCTGTATATTTTATATCTTACCACTTGTTCGTCACTTTGGTAAGCACGCCGATTTACTATTGTGCAATTTATCATCATATAAATCCGTAATCAATTATAATTAAATATGATATTAACAAGTTTACATATGAACATCATACAATATACGTTTTTTAGAAAGACACCGGGACAAAATAGGTCTAAAATCGGTGACTTTGATGTAAATTGAAGTTGTTATTTTCCAATATAATAGTACTGCCCGTTGGTTTAATTGTGAGCGTTCGCCTTCGATACGCAAGGGATATCGGGTTCGATTCCCGGCGGAACACAAGTTTTCTTTTTAGTGATAAATTTAGAAAGGAAAGATTATCGGCTGAGGCTGGGATAGAAAAAAAAAATTATCACTATAGTTCTGCCTAGCATGGTTAATGCTATATAAATAAAATTTTGCTCCCTACTTACGTGTAAGGGTGTCCGTAATATTTTTATTTATATAATTTTAATCGCCATTTTTTTCTTTGGGCCTAGTTTGCCAGCTTTACGTATCCCTGAGAATTTGAAGTTTTTCACTTGTATGGTTTAGACGCTAATTGCCTCTGACAGACGGACTGACGGACAAAGTGCTGAATCGACCAAATCATATCTAATAAAACATGTAGATTAATAAAAAACCCCTTTGAATGTACACTATCATAATAACCCTGATTTAAATAACTGAAGCTGTTCCTTTTTGATAATAGAAAAAAAAAAAAACCCCGAAAAAACACGATTTTTATAACTTTACTATTTTGATTTTAGACTTATTTATTTGCACGGTTATCTGCATACATTATCCTTTGATTGTAGCGGATTGTATATTGATACAATAACACTTATCGATAAAAATGTCAGCCTTTTACCTCTTGCTGTTCCTAAAAGATAGAGCCCTTTACAGGTTAGGACAGACAGACGGCGTATGCGTGCGTAGGCTTAGTCCTCTTATCACTTTTGAGTACAGAGCTCTAAAATCAAAATATTATTCTTCAGAAAAGTAACGCTTTACAGGAGAATACTTACGAAAGTTTGTGTCCCTAATTGCAGATCGTGCTCTCACTTTTCGTAGCCGTAATTTTGGACAATTTGGAACTCGACGAAGACATAAAAAAGTTGAAGCAGCTCCGCTACCG
Source organism: Lomographa bimaculata (assembly GCA_948107665.1). Classification (NCBI taxonomy): domain Eukaryota; kingdom Metazoa; phylum Arthropoda; class Insecta; order Lepidoptera; family Geometridae; genus Lomographa; species Lomographa bimaculata. The sequence goes on along the minus strand of OX403587.1, from coordinate 10,524,020 downwards.
CCAACAGAGCGCAGAAATCAAAGAGAGCTTGCCGTTTCGGTTGCGGATTTTCGAGAAGTTTGCTGACAGCCCGCAAATGACTAGGCTCCATAAAGTTCCTGGAGATTTCAATTTGCCCAAGGTAAGTCTTTTAATAGAAATAGCGTCTTGTTCATATGCGCGATTGCTACAGCTAAATGTCCAGTATAAAAGTCCAAAGATGACATCATTCAAATTCACGAAAGCGTGAATTTGTTATTCGAAATATTTTTCGAACTAGTTGCCGGCATGTAAGACGCCTATCATTTGGGAGGTAGCCGATCGCCTCTCAGGATCAGAGACCGACAAAAGCCGCCGCGAATCCCAACCGGTGTTTAACTTCGTTATAGGTCCGCGAGTCGTTCATGCGTCAGTTCGTATGCGAAGTCGAAGGCGAAGAGGAGGGGGGCGTGACGGGGGTCGCGGGGGGGCGGTCTGCGGGGGACGTGTCGCGCCGCGCCTTCGAGTACATCGGACAAGCCAAGATATCCTTCCCCTACCGCAAGCGCTGCCTCGTGAAGACGCTAATGGTGGCGCCTCCCACGCAACGCCCGAGCTCAGCTCTAAGGCGGCACGTCGTCAGCTCTATTATCGAGTGAGTCACTCTCGAACTTCTATTGTAATATCGAATCAAATCAAATTAAAATCGTTTATTCACATCGAGCCCCAAAAAACTCCCCAAAAAAACTCATGACAGTTAATGACTCTACTACTAGATTCGCAAAACTACAGCCATCGTTATCGAGACTTATAGGGGTTTAAACATAAACATAAACGCTTTCACACTCACAGCCCCACACTAAGTTCAATGACTTGTGTCGTGGGTGCCAGAAACATTCACATTACACACACAATCACAACCAGAACCATAAACACAAAATTTCCTTGGGGAGAAAACTTGTGTTCCTGCCGGGAATCGAACCCGATAACCCCTGCTTAGAAGGCGAAGGCTCACCTGACTAAGCCCTTTGGCTTAGACAGGTTCGGTTATTAGTTAAGATGAAAATTATTAATTTTCTAACTACGAGATCGCTTCCCACAGAAATTCCTTAAAAGAAGGCTGTGACCGAGGTCTTAACATGATTGTCAACAAGCGATTATAGAGCGTATTCCGTTACACACAGGCGCGTTTAGCAGAGTAAAAATATGGCGGTTATGCAAAGTCGCGAGTGCCATACTTAGATTTTTAAGGTTTTTCGTAAAATTCTCGAATAGTAAAGAATATGTCGAGTGGATAATAACGGATAGTTAACAATGTTTTCTTTGTTTTATTTTAATTCAAGATAGGCAACTGTTATTTGGCTAATCGACGGATAACAAACTATCTTTAACAGTTTATTTACGACATAAATTTAAAGCCAATTCAACGAAAAATCTAAAATAAACTCATAATACACATTTCGATGCAAAAATTTATAAACTCATTCATTGTGAAACTAAATGGAGAACAGACAAAAGTCTGATTACAACTTGGCTTGATTATAGTGGGTTGGCTAGTTTCTACTTTAAAAAAAGATTAACAAATATCATAATTTGTGATTCCGCCACTAGTGTTTATAACCCTCTGATTAGAAATGAGCGGATGTTATAAGTTTGACGCTTTATATGTCTGTATGTCACTAATTCCTGCATTTCTTAAACGATCCCAATTTTAATGATTTTTCTTTGTTTAATTGGTGGTTTTATCAGCATGGTTATGTTTGTAAAAATTGGTACAGTAATTTTCCAGATTGACATAGGAGGTATTTTTCTAACTATTTGTTTTTTTATTTTCAGATTTTTATTTGTGTCTCGTCAACTGAAAATGAAAGGTTTAATTTATTTTATAATTTTCTTTTTTCTGACTAAAACACGGAAGATTTTTTTCCTAAAACTTTTTCACGTTTCAGAGATTCCAACAATCACCGGCCTTTACTGGGAGATTCAGCTATGTTGGCTACTGGCGGGAAAGGACTGAAGCCGCAGGGAACAATATCGAGCGCTAAACAGCTGCGGGCCGACCAGAAAAAGTACGCATTTAGACCTATTTTTGATAATTAATTTGTATCCACTATAAAATTACTTTCATTAACGTCTTGCAATATTTTACGATTATACAAAACTATAGCTGTACGTGCGGCTATGTTAAGGAGTAGTGCTCAAGAACTAGTAATTTACTGTCTCCTTATATATTAAAATTGTTTGACCACTATCTCACATGTCGGTAAATGATGTGGTCGAGAGATGCACCACTAGGTTTAGAATAGTACTGTGTTACATAGATAGCTGACAACATTAGTGCTTAACAAATTCTACTTGAAGTTGGTAAGCTGTCTGTATTTCGGCAAAGTTTGGTAGCTAGCCCGGCGAACGTTGAGAAATATCCGGCTACCATGGATTCTATTAGTATGTTGCTTTCACCTAAAGTCCAAGAACGTGGTAGGATACTCCACCCCACACAAGCAGGCTGCCACTTCCACTGAGCTCTCGTCTCTTAAAAAGCTAAAACGCTTGTTTTGTTTTATTCCAACGTCAGACTATTTTCCCACAGGTTCGGTTCCCGTTCTATCCGCCATTCCGTCCGCAGCGGTTCCATTAAGCTGAAGCAGACGTACGAACATTTGTTAGAAAACGGTGACATCGGCGCAGCGTCGCGCGTCGTGCCGTCATCTCGCGCCCGACCGCCGTATCTAGACATAAGGCTACTGCAGGCAAAGAGGCAACAGGCTGAGATGAGGAGGTAAGCCCTTTTTAATCGACTTTAAATAAAGTGAATAAAGGAGTATGGCAGTAGAGTCATTAACTTTCATGAGTGACTCTTTGGCCCATGTGAATAAACCATTTAGATTTTTTGGAGGATTACTCGAAGATTAGACTCATTTGGACATTTTTTTATTTGTCAAGATCTGATCAAGTTCTGGAAGTTCAGTGAGTTGTATGTTGAAGGAAAATTTGCCTCATGCACTATAAACTGGCTTCATTCTTCACAACCTTTGGATGTGTTTTTTTATCCGATAGGCTAGAATTTGAACTAAATATCAACTGATGGAAAGCGACGATGCGGCCGAAGATGTAGTATGCTTGCCTAGAAGGTACCTATTCACTCCTGACTACTTACATACTTATATTTACCACTTTATAACCTAATACTTTAGCGGCCCGCAGCCTTTGTTTCGGTCCAAAATTCGCGATCAGCACCCCTGAATGCCCCTAGATATTGATTTTGACTCGGATCGGTAAACCTCGGGTTTTACGAAGTTCTGCCGCCATCTTATAAAAAAAATCAAACTTTCATATTTTTTATAAGGCAATAAAAACAGTACTTATACAAAATTGTTATTCCTATATACTAGAAACCAACGAGAAGAGGATCTTCGTGAAAACCACCCGTTGTTCGATACACCGCTACTGATAGTGCCACGAGAGTCGCGGTTCCGGAAGATTTGTCGCGCGATCGTGGACGCGCGGTATGACGCACGGCTTAGAGATCCCGTTACTGGGAACGAGAGGAAGGTGCACTACAAAAGCTTTCAGTAAGTTCACGATCTATTGTCATTTGTGCATGCCAGGATTTTATTTTGACAAGTGTGAAACTAAATCTAATGAATGGCTCTTTGCAAGAACCACACTATTCGATATACCGATACTGATAGTGCCCAAGAGTCTCGGTTCCGGAAGAGTTGTCGTGTCCTCATGGAACTAGAGGACTACAAAAGCTTTCAGTAAGTTCACAATCTATCGTCCCTTGCCTGATATTTTGTATCACTTTCTCTGTCAATGGACCTTTCCAAGAACCACGCTATTCAATACACTGTTGAAGCTTTAATTAAGTTAATCTGTATAATAAATTATAAAATAATCGCTTTTTTTGTTCTGAGCCCCGCACTAATTTAGATTAATTGTGTCGTGGGTGGCGGAAACATTCATATTACACATACAATCACACCCAGAAATCAGAAACACAACTCTTGGAGAGAAAACTTGTGTACCCGCCGGGAATAGATGTGAACTGCGTCTATCAATAACGTTACACGCGAGGTCCTTCACGACTTCTGATTTTTCTCAGACAGTCGCAGTTCTGAAACATAAACTTTACTTGTTTGGTACGGCGGTCCTCCAACTGAAGTAAATGGATATATGATGGAGAAACTTTACAAGTCTAATGTGAACAGGTGATTTTAGGCAAGCTGCATCCAAGATTTTGGGGTATTCCCCACTTGATGGAAAGTGTCGAAGACAATAGGCCTAATTCCTGCCTATCATGTACAAAAATGAAGAATGACAGTGTAGTGGAGTTTTAATGTCTTTGATTTGATTTGTATGCAAGTGCATTGCACTAAAAAGCGGGAGTTTACAACCCCATTAAGCTTTATATATATTTTATTGTTTCAGTAATTTCCTAGGCTTGGTAACTTACATGGACTGGGTGATGATCATGGTAACGACATTATCGTGTTTTTCTATGATGTTCGAAACACCTACTTACCGAGTTATGGAGAACTTTGTTTTGCAGGTAACATTTGCATAAGTATGAAGCTTTATTTAGATATGTTATCTAAAACTGAATACTCCTCAATTGTTTCATATGTGTATAGTGTTTTTTGTTGTATATTATTAATTATGTGGTCGCCAGAAAGCGCTTGTGCAGTCCTCCTCCTTGGTCAAACATTCATTACGTCACGCCTTGCTATCATTTTATGCTTCTAACGGATCTACTGCTAACGCTGTGAATGTTTCATATGCAAATTCAAAAAGATAGGTCAAATAAGGTTCATTTTTGTTTTAGATCGCCGAATATGGATTCGTAATTTTTATGAGCTTGGAATTGGCATTGAAAATTCTAGCTGATGGACTTTTCTTCACACCTAAAGCTTACTTGAAAGATGCCGCAGCTGTTTTGGACGTCTTTATATACATTGTGAGTATAAAACATTAGTCATATAGTATTTCCTTCAAAATTAAAAAAAAACTAAACGAATGATGCTTGAATAAACATAATTATCATGTAATCTACACTGGATAGATATGAAGTACTCTATGACCGTATTATCCGAATTATGATGTTGACTTTAATGTTAGAGTGATATTGTTACAGTTCTTCCATTATGCTAGATAACATAGGCTAAGAAAAAATATTTGCTTAGTTGTCAAAGATGTAGTGTTTTAAGGTTCCGTTCCTCAAGAGGAAAAACTGAACCCTTATAGGATCACTTTGTTGTCCGTCTGTCTGTCTGACAAGACCCTTTTTCTCAGGAACTCGTGGAGGTATCAAGCTGAAATTCATATCAAATACTCAGGTTTACTGTCTCTTGGAGCTGTGAATAAAATCAAACTTCTAAGCCAACGCAATCAAAAGATACAGCATTATATGCTGCAAATTTTCGACACTCGCAAGGGAATCTAAACCTACAGGGTACTTCCCGTGAACTCAGAATCTTGAAATTTGGTACGAAGCAACGTCTTATAGCACAGATAAAGGAAAAATTGCGAAAAGTATACATTTTTAGTTACATCATATAATAATTTCATTTAGAATATAAATACCATAACTTGTACTTATATACCTACAGGTTTCTACGGATGCCTCGGTGCGCGAGTCCGACTAGCACTTGGCCGGATTTATATAATTTACGTTTCAATCCGCTAGTGAAGTTCTCCCAAGGGCGTCCAATGACTAGTTATAAAAGCTCAAGCTTAATACAACTTATGTTGTGAAAATATGAGTTCACGAGTAATTCATTTATATTTATTATTCATTTGACAAAATCATACATAACAAAAAGATTAATATGACAATGTAATATGACTGAGTAACTATAATAAAAATTAAATCCGTTATTGGCCTTAGGTACAAGTTTAACTTATCAAACTCTGTTGATAAACTGCTATGGATTTTGTTAGTAAAAAAATAATAAATGAAGTCCATTCTTCGTTTTTACCATTCCACCAACAAAAGTGCTAGCGCCGACTCAATTTTGTAAATGTAGTGGAACAAGAGAAGGGTGATGATGTAAGACTAAAAATAAAACAGGTTGTATGTATATATATATATACAACCTGTAACAAAAAGGTGTAGTAATACTTGGTGGTGGGTATATCGTGCCTAATCGTCTGTCAGAGAACGAAAGTCGAAATCGGACATAATTTTTTCCATACAAAAAATAAAAATTATATTTTTCAAATATTTTTGACAACCCTACAGTTACATGTGCGGCAATCGGAGATATTTGTTCGGTACAAAAATGAAAAAATAGGAGAGTTTTGCCGCGAAAGTGAAAAAATGGCGTTGTTGACTTTGTAAAATTTTCCAAAATCTGTGATTCTTCGAGTGTTAATGTGTAATAATGGTGGATTATTAACCGTTGATACTTAGTGAACGTGCATAAGTGTAGGCAAATCATACAAAGTTGAAAAATGTGATTTTCACCTTCGCTCCAAAACTCCAATAGAAGTTCTAGTAAAGTTTCTACCACTTTACTACTTTACTTACTAGGGCATGACTTGACTACGACTAGACCTTGACTCTTTTACTTGACTTTGACTGTGACTTGTGACTAGGACCTATTATATGAAATACACTTGAAATATATTATCACTTGATACTGGCTAAATGCATAAGATTGCGAAGCCAAAACTAAGGAAAAAATAAAAAAAAATGAAAAAATATTGTTATGCCAACCCTACGATTACATCTGTTATGGCCACCACTGTCAGATGTCTAGGTCCAAAGGCTATGTGGTGTAGAACGGTAGCTGATGAAATAGGGTTGCAAATGAAATTTTTTTTTATAAACTTTAATTCATCATATCAATATTCATGCTGCTGCCGCGAATGCAGAAGTTCCTGTTAGACTCCATACATTTAGCTAGATGCGTGACTTGTATTACTACACCTTTCTGTTACACATTGTATACCATTGTCCAGGTGTCTCTAACGTTCCTGTGCTGGATGCCCGTGTCGGTCCCGCCGGGCTCGGCTGCGCAGATGCTGATGATACTGCGCTGCGTCCGCCCGCTGCGGATCTTCACGCTCGTGCCGCATATGCGCAAGGTCGTCTACGAACTCTGCCGCGGGTTCAAGGAGATATTGTTGGTAAGATACAAAAATAATAATACATTACTTATAGCTAAAAACGACGTAATAATGTATTTATACATTATCATCAACGATATTACATCCAATAGATGTAACGTGACTACCAAAATCAAATTTTACGATATCTATATTTATTAATGTACATCATCCATCTTTTCTAAAAACGAATCAAAACATATAAACCTTTATTTAAATTTTTTAACTTCACGGTCACGACACGTTGGCCTCGTGACATCGACGCGGTCACAGCAACTGAAAATGAAAAACGGATATTTTTTGCTTTAAGCCTTGTTTTCAAACTGCCATGTTTTGACTGGGCATCTATTGTTGGATCTCATACTGTTGATTAAACAATGCCTGTACAGCTGGTAATGTTGATCGAAGGTACAGCTGTAAATCATACAAATTTTAGGTGATCTTAACGGTCTTGTGACGCTGATAAATCAGAATTCGCTAATAATACTTGAAGAAGTTTCTTGCCTGTCATTACTCAAGTGTTATTTTGGGTTTTGCTTTCAGGTATCAATGTATATAAACACCTATTTAAATGTTTTGTTAGTTGATGGATGCTAGTCCAGATATTATTGGTATACAATTCTACAAAGATTTATTTCAATGCGGAAGCTATACTCTACGTATCTCTTTCTTTTAACGTATTCACATTCACAGCTTTACAGATGTGTATCGTGGGTGCCGGTAACATTTTCATCACACACACGATGTCCAAACAAGAAGCACAAATGTCCCTTGGCCCTCAGCGCAGAGGGCAGAGACCTGCCCACTGCACCAACTGGGTCGCCTTATTATTATTATTTTTTGTAACATGTTATCTTTGTACGCAAAGTTAAAATAAATCCGTGTAACTATGATAAATAGAAGTACTTAAGGTACCGTCTTTTTGCTTAATGCCGCCTAGTTTCGGCGTCAGCGATAAAAAAAAATCTACAAATATCACCCGAAGCTCGCTTGTTCCGTAGGTTCTGTGGATGCTGGATAACTATATACTCGTAAGTGTAGTACTAAAGTACATATGTAATTAGTTAGTATTCACAATTTATTTTTATTTGTCGTAGGTATCGACGTTGCTGATACTGCTGATGTTCGTATTTGCGAGCTACGGCGTTCAACTATATGGAGGAAGGCAAGTTATTATATTACTGTTATTACGTGGCTTAAGAGCCCTGGATGAGCGATGGATTTTTTAGTCGAAAATTATCCCAATTTTGTGTCAATTTAGAATTTTTTTCGTTACATTTGCTTTGTAAATAAATAGTAACATTTAGAGAACACATTATCATCCGTAATTTAGCAGAATTATACGAAAAACTTTAATGTGCTATGCCATTCGCTTTATGATTGTCTGTGATGACAATCGTGCTCAGACCGAAGCGCGGCCTGCTATTAATGATCTGTTTTATTAAGATAATGATTATTTTTTTTTATAACAGACTAAGCAAACGTCTGGATGTAAGGTGGAAAAAATGTGAAGAGGAAACAAGGTTGTTTAGTTCCTGTGCACATTCACCGTCGTGTATTTTATAGAATACTGACAGGCTTGCAACTTTACGCCGATGATCAATTTACAATTTTTTCATAAGAATAATCAGTTTTCCATTGTTTTAAATTACTGTACAAATATAGACTTTTTTATGATTTCAGATTAGCGCGATGCAACGATCCCACCATAACGCGACGAGAGGATTGTGTGGGCGTTTTTATGAGGAGGGTGTTTGTCACCAAAATGAAACTCAGGCCTGGACAAAACGAAACCTTCCCTTCGATGTTGGTACCTAGAGTATGGTAAGTACTTGGTAATTAAAATAAATAATTGTTAATTTATAATAGTCATAGTACATTTACGATTCTAAAATTTAGTTTAGTCTTATTAGTATTTTTTAATAAATTGGCATAAGACAAAAAAAATGGTAGATACAATTAATATTAAAAAGTTACCTTAATAATAAGTATGTAGGCACTTACTTACTTTTATGATTTTTTTGTTAATCTATTGTTGGTAAAGGACTCTAACTTTGCCCTTGCAACTGGAACAAGTTCTGCTTGCACATAATTACTAATGCAACTGTTTTGTAAAAGTGGTGGCACCCTCAATTGGCTTCGTAACAAAGTCCTACCACCTAGTTACCGAATAATTAATGAAAATTTTTGTTTATTTCCAGGGCTAATCCAAAGCGATTCAATTTCGATAACATTGGCGATGCTCTTCTCACACTGTTTGAAGTACTTTCGTTCAAGGGTTGGTTAGATGTGAGAGATGTTCTGATTAAAGCATTGGGTCCGGTTAGTATACTTACTACAATGTTATTAACAAGTTTTACAAATTACTACAGGGTCTTGCACTACGGGAAGATCTAATTTAATCACTTATTGTTTATTATTATCTGCCCCGATCTATAATTTTACAGCACATATTAAAACTTTTTTTAATACGAATTAAGCAGCCCGTTGGCATAGTTGATCGTGGGTTCGCCATCTAAGCGGTGGGTATCGGGCTCGATTACCGGTGGGAACTTTGTGTGGAAAATTGTGGTTATGGTTGTGTTGGTGTAAGTGAAGTGAATGTTTTCGGCACCCATGATACGAGTCATCGAACTTAGTGCGGGCGTGAGAGTGTGTTCTATAATACCTTGACACTTTTCTTACAGATGCACGCTATCTACATACATGTATACATATTTCTGGGATGCATGATTGGATTGACGTTATTCGTGGGCGTGGTGATTGCTAACTATTCTGAGAATAAAGGCACAGCTCTGTTGACTGTTGACCAGAGGCGGTGGTGAGTGGAACTACATTTCGAATATCCATAGTATCCTTTTCACCTTCCAGATAAAGTGGCATTCGCATTACACTCCTAAATGTGAAAATTTCTTGGCTACGCTCTTACGTGATTGACTAACGATCGACGTCTACTGTAGTCATTTTGTATCAAACAGGCCGGGATTGAAAATAACAGCAGAAGATTAAATATCCAATAAAAAATTCTTAGTCGAATTGTGAACTTCTTCATTTTTAGGAAGTCAGTTAAAAAATGTGTCATAAAACTCGAAATTACTCGCTGGCTTAGTTGTGTGCATTTTCGCCTTCTAACCAGCGGGTATTGGGTTGGACTCCAGTGGGAACACAAGTTTTCTCTCCAAGGGAAATTTGTGATTCTGGTTCTGCGTGGTAATGGAACGTAGACTGTGGAAAAAATCCCCGAATAACAATACGTTACTTGATTTATGCGTAATGTACTAAATTTCACCTTGTTTACGGTATACCATATACGGGTGGCTGAACTTGAACCGGAAACCAAGATGTGGATTTATGGTTCCCATCCTGTGTAATATTTTCTTGTGAACTCTTTATATTGTGTATCGTCTAGAAAGCTCTAAACTCATAAGCGAATGTAAGACTGTCCAGCGCTATTGATTATTTTACCCTGACAAAACTGCCTCATGCACAGGATTAGTTTGTACTTCGCAGTATTTATAGAGACTACTTACACTATACTTTTATGACTATTATATATACATCATATTTGCTTTCGGGTTTTAGGTGTGACCTGAAGAAAAGGCTGAAAATCGCTCAGCCGCTACATTTGCCACCCCGTCCGAACAAAAGAAAAGTGCGCGCTTTCGCGTATGACGTTACACAAAATCTTACATTCAAGAGAGTCATAGCGATTGTTGTTCTTATCAACAGCGGCTTATTAGCAGTCACAGTGAGTATAAAATCGTGTTTTCGCCAAATAAAAAGTTTGTACTCTAAGTTAGATACTGTCATGTAACATGCAAGCTAGGATTCAAGTCCAATGCACTTACCCTGGAAGGAAAAACTTTAAGAACGATGATTAAAAAAAACCTATCATTTTCAATGTCTGACTCTCACAAAATACTTGATATCGCCTCACAAGATTTCTGTCTCAAAAACACAGTTTTATTTAACTAATTGTAAGGTACGGAAAAGTAATCCTCTCTGTATTTTAACTGCCTGTTGACTAAGTTGGACGAGCGTTCGCCCTCTAAGCAGGTATTGGGTTGTATTCCCGACGGGAACACAAATTTTCTCCTCAAGGGAAATTTGTGTTTCTGGTTGTGGTTGTGATTGTGTGTGTGATGGGAATGTTTCCGGCACCCATGACAAAAGTCATCGAACTTAGTGTGGGGCTGTGAGTGTAAAAGCGTTTATGTTTTATGTTTAAATAGATTTTTTTTTCAATTTATAATAATTAAAAAAAGATTACTAGTTTATGAGTGTCGCAACAGCGGCTTGTCACTAAGAACGATATTTACCAGAAACATTAAAAAGGATGCAAACAATCCAAGCATGGTTGTGGCTGGTGAAATAAATGACTTACGTAACAATAGTTACCAAGTTTTTAGCGTGTCTAAATCAATACTCAAAGAAAAGTTTTCGAGACTATATTCATACTCCGAATGTAAAAAGAAATGTATGATATACATGAGTTTTTTTTAATATAAACAAGCATGAGTTTGAACTCAAAGTGCTATCTAAAATAACCAGAATACAGGGCTATGAAGCTGCATGTGACAGGCGCTCTGTATATTTCCACAGTGGTCCAAATATTCGACACACACAGAGAAGCTTGCTCTGACATCTGCGTTGCTTACCCTAGTATTCGTGGTAGAAGTACTACTGAAGACGATAGCGTTCACGCCGCGCGGGTACTGGCAGAGCAGAAGGAACAGATATGACCTACTCGTCACTGTTGCGGGATGTATATGGATCTTCATGCATTTTACTTTGAAGGTATGATCTTTATTAAACCTGTTACATCGTAACTCTTACCAAACTAAGACGCCAGATTTGAATTATATCAGGATAAAATAAGTAACACATGTCCTTCTCCGTGATTTAAAAAACTACTTTTTTGACAAGTTACGTCATCAGTTTAAGTTTACATCTAGTCCGTATCAGACCATACCTATGTTCGAATTAAATTTTTACTTGAAGCTCGGTGGCATGTAGTCCTACAAGCGGACTACATTTACAGCTTTTGCTGTGTATAGTTTTATTTTTAGTATTTTTTAGGAAATATATAAGATTGACGCGTAGACCGCCGTACCAATCTTAAAGAACTTTGGCACGAAGATACAATTAAAAAGGATAATTGTATTCCTAAATAAATACACAATATTTTTGTAATACACAGCAGCAGCTGAGTTGTAGAGTTACGATCTTTGATATGATACATTTTAAGTTTTCAAGCTACCATGGTCACTTTCACTATAAATGTTTGTGTCAAAAACGGGATATTTACCATGTATTTCGTTTGTTTTGAGTTTCCGATATTTCGGCACTGTTGCAAGCGCCCTGATCACGGAGTAACTGATACATGGTAAATATCCCGTTTTTGACACAAACATTTATAGATACATTTTAAGTATATTAACGTCAACATAATAAGGATAATCAGACATCGAAATATAACCATAGCCTCTAATCATATAAGTTTTCACTAGCAAAACCCTACAAGTCCAATGGTCTTTTCATTTCAGAACGACCTATCATATTTCGTCGGGTTCATGGTAGTGATTCTTCGTTTTTTCACCATCACCGGCAAGCACACCACGCTCAAGATGTTAATGCTGACAGTCGGCGTCAGTGTCTGCAAGAGTTTCTTCATTATCTTCGGCATGTTTCTACTGGTGTTCTTCTACGCACTCGCTGGGACTATCGTTTTTGGGAACGTGAAATATGGAGAAGGGATTGGAAGGTATGTTGCAACACACGAAGAACCGTAGTTTGTAAGGCATCTTCTTCTTGGTTATAAACGTTGTAACTATCGTATTTAGAAAAGTGTATAATATGGTGATAGGATGGGAGTTCATTTAATCAGAACCTGATAGTTTCAAGATGGTGAAAGTTGTCTGTGTCAAAGTCTACAATAATTTCTTTATATCCTCTCCACTCAAGCATCCGCGAGCCACTCGTTAACGTAAAAGATTTTTTTTTTAATTGAGAGTCGATACTATTAAGTCAATCACTCAGAGCTTTGCACTTAAATCGGCATCATGATGTCAAATCTCTTTATGTCCTGGAATGTGACTGAAAACTGCTCTTTAATCTGAAACTACAGTAATCTTTGCACACTGCTGCTAGCGTTTGTACATCTGGCAAAAGTGTAGTACTGACCCAGGCCTAGCGCTACTAAGCATGCTTTGATTGTGCGCTGTGAATAGATGAGACGAATCACAAGTTCCTTCTCTTTCAGACGAGCTAACTTCAACTCGCCGATTCACAGCGTGGCGATGTTATTCCGCATAGTGACGGGCGAGGACTGGAACAAGATAATGCACGACTGCATGGTGGCTCCGCCGTATTGTACGCCCGCAAATAACTACTGGGAGACAGATTGTGGAAACTTCACCGCATCGCTCGCTTACTTCTGTACCTTCTACGTCATAATCACATACATCGTGCTCAACTTGCTCGTGGGTCAGTTTTGTGTGAAATTGTACAAAAAGATTTAACTTGTGTAGTGTACGAGATTTCGTCGTTTGCGTCGACTGAATGTGTTCACACTTACAGTTCGAGAATAAGTTCGAAGAATTGTGTCGCGGGAGCCAGACACATTCACATCCCACATATTATCACATTCGGAATCGGGTGATGAGGTAACTTGTGCTCCTACCGAACATCGAAGCCAGGATCCATAGTGTAGAAATCAATGGGTCGTCGAACTGGCAATCTGTTTATTTTTTCCATAATTATGTTTATTGAAGAAAATGAAAGAAATCAACGTAACGTTTTTGTACGATCACGACGGTCATTTCACAGCTTGCCTCCCTTTTTTAATTATGTCTAGTCATCCATACATATTGAAAATCTGAACTCTTCACGCCGCCACATTCAATAAAGTTCTTGAAATTGTTGTCAGTACAATCAAATGTTTATTGTTTTTTTATATAGTCTAGTCTGACCACTTTACGGAAAAATTAGCTTGTCTCCATGGATTTTATAATCAGCGAAGAAACAGGGACCGCTCTTTTACACGTCATTAAATACCATTGAACTCTCATTACTATATTTCATTATCTCCATACGCCTACAGATGTCTACTGCTAGACATACATAGGACTCACAATCTGCACGCCACTGAGCATAATCCTCTACTTATCATCCAGCTCAAAATAATAATATAATATTATTATAGAATAATTGATCGGTAATGTCGTGATATACAAAAGCATCGTGATAAATAAAAACATTTGGGTATGTATGCATTGCATGTTTATCTCAGTATGTAATATAGGATCTTCAATTTCTATTGCAGCTATCATCATGGAAAACTTTTCGTTGTTCTACTCAAACGAAGAGGACGCTCTGCTATCGTACGCGGATATACGAAACTTCCAGAATACCTGGAACATAGTGGATGTCCACCAGAAAGGAGTTATTCCAGTCCGCAAAGTAAGTTAATAGCATATTATGTTTCTAAAGACTGCGAGTTTTGTACTTCAAATTTAAACACTGAATAAAAGCGTAACATGCATCACGCGTAGACGCGTTTTAAGGTTATATCGACAATTGCTTCTTCCGCTTATAATTTCAAACTTAAAAAATGTGCATTAGTTTAAGAAAATCAACTGTTATTATCATTATTCGCTTTCTTAGCTTCATTATCGGGTTCAATTCCCGGCGCAAACACAATTTTTCTCTCCAAGGAAAATTTGTGTTTCTGGTTGTAATTATGCGAATCTGGCAGTAGAGTTTAGAGATCTTTCATGAGTGCTTTTGGAGCCCATGTGAATAAACGATTTTGATTTTGATTATGTGTGTGATGGGAAAGTATCCGGCACCAACGACACAAGTCATCGAATTTAGTGTGGAGCTGTGGGTGTGAAAGTGTTTATATGGTAAATGATAAAAAAAAATTATTAATACACTTACACAACATTTTTATTTCATAGGTAAAGTTCATTTTGCGTCTACTAAAAGGCAGACTGGAATGCGACACACATAAAGAGAGATTGCTATTCAAATATATGTGTTACGAATTGGAGAGGCTCCACAACGGAGAAGACGTTACGTTTCATGATGTTATCAAGTAAGTCTCTTAATTTTACCATAATATTTTATGTTGATTGAATAAATGTATTGTCATGCTTAAACAAAAATTTTAGGTATTTAGGCAAACGTAGAGGAGTAGTCTACTGTATGTTATATTGTATATTAGTGTCTTTTCTTGATTCGTATAGTATTATAAATCCTAAAGTTTGTGTTTGAATCGGTGTATCCTACTAATATTATAAATTCGAAAGTTTGTGTGTAAGTAGGTTTGTTCCCTGTTCACGCTTTAACGGCTGAACGGATTTGGATAAAATTTGGAATGTACATAGATTAACACATAGGCTACTTTTTAACTTGATAATAGCGGGCGAAGCCGCGGGGCACGGCTAGTATATTATATGGACGAATGTAATTCAAGAGTTTAGACCCTGTGATAGGCTTACTGCGTACAGTCGCGGAGTTTAGGCTTGACGGTCAAAATTAAAAACGTAATGTATAGTAATAAAGTAATCAAAGTTTAAAATCATTAAACCAGTAAAACCATAATTTCTAGGGTTTTAAAATATAGTTATAACTGTGGGTATGTAGTGAGCAAAGTGCAAAGAGAATACATTTATTCTCTTTGCACGCCACTTCAAATAACATGCTTTTAACAATATGTGAACTTGCAGCATGCTTTCGTACCGCACTGTGGACATCCGGAAGTCGCTGCAAATGGAAGAACTGCTGGCGAGAGAGGAATTCGAGTTCCTCATTGAGGAGGAGGTTGCCAAGCAGACCATCCGCACCTGGCTCGAGGGATGCTTGAAGAAAATACGCGCCAATACCAGTGTGAGTGGTTATATATAACTAGTTGATTGCGCATGAGTTTATGTTATCTTCAATACATAACTCGCCATCGAGGGAGAGACATGGCCGGTATGAGAACTAGCGTTATAAAACGACCAATCGCATCTACTGAAAACAGCGCCAAAATAAAAGCTGCTTTCGCAGTTAATTGTTTAAAAACACATACACAACATTTTACTAACATAAGGGGTGTATGAGTTTTGATTTGCTCCAAAAAAAGGTAATATATTATGTATAAGTATTATTAAAAAATATAGTTCAGCTTATAGGGTGAATAAGTTTCGCTACAGAATAATCAGCCAGTGGACATTTTAACAGTATACCGTGAACGTACCGGCGCGGTGCCTACTTTCGTTTCTTTACTAAGACATTATCATGTTGGACTTTTTGCTTTTGATCGCGCTATTTCAATAAGTAGTACCTGTTACTTGTCGGAAATGAGGTGAGGTGGAGTTTAGCCTCGAAACGTGATTTAATTTCGTAGGTGAAGAGTGATTCTCGATGGTCTCAGCGGTGGTAGACAAAAAACAGACAGTTCATTTTTATATAGTACAAAAGAAAGAAGCAATCCTCTGTCCGGCACCTGAAGAAGCATCTTTTAGAGAATTAGGCGACTACAACGAGACGAAAGCATAAACATATTTTAAAATTACTGACATAATATATCAATGTTCATTTCCATATTATATCCATTACTTATTTTTCATCTAATTACGAAAATAATTACATTAAACCTTCTTGTTTAGTTCAAACAAAGATCAAGGATCGAGGCATTTCGTCCCACTCAATGTCATTGAGTTCAAACGAAGTTTTTTTTACAGAAGCAACAAACGAGTTTAATAGCTGGCCTGAGAAAAACGAATGAACAACCCGTTGATATGGGTCCCGAAAAAACAGAAAAAGAAAAGCTGGAGTCAGAAGTTCAGGTAAAAATAAAATGATTTAAATCTCATACAATATAATGTATAGTACATATGTGATACATATTTTTTAATAGTTACAGAAATCTATCGCTAATCTTGGACGGACAGAAATAACTGAATCTACTTCTCAACCCGTTATATCAAGTAAGTTTTTATTTATTTTTTCAAGTCTTAATACCACTAGTATAATAAGAAAATTCTTTACCTGTGTTACTACCGTCTCAGTTGTACAGCACGGAAAAATATTTTTTTATTATAATACTATTCTGAAAAAACAACAACAAAACTGAAAATAGCCAAATGAAAATCGGTAAAAATCTAATAAAATTAGAAAAATGTAATGAAGTACGAGAAAGACTACGTGCGCAAGATCTAGCTTAACATAAAGTCATAAATATGAAGTGATTCTATAACCAAATTAGCTGGATCTACCTCCCACCTTAGTTGTTTCTTAAATATTCCGGAAATAGTTACATCCGGTGGAACCGAAGCAGAAAGAACAGATCCCACTGAGAAAATCAATTGTTATACTGTTCCTTTTAAAAGTTGAGAAACGACTTCCTTTAAGGAATATATTTTATGTTCAGCAAAGTTTTAACGTAAACAATCGATTGAAAGCATAAAAAATATGCGTATTACCTAGTCTCCAAAAGTCGGAAGAGTATTATAAACTATTGAAAAAAAATTCGTATTTTACTTTTACCTATATTGGGAGTGGTGGTACTTATGCGTTATTATCATAGCAATCAATTGGTTATTTTGTCTGATTATATAACAAAGATCTAGGATATATTTATATTATGCCAGGATAGGCAAATTACCTCTACAATATCTAACATGCAACCGTATCGTTATGTTTCAGATATTTCAACGTCATTCGACTCGCAAACAAAGAGGTCATCTACCAAAAGTCAGTTCAAAAAGCCTGGTTTGCCTTCCGTTACCATACCGAGGTTTGTTTATTACACATGTGTAAAAATAGTTATTTTCAAATATATTTTTTTTAGTGTAATAATTATGACTACATAAATCGACTTCTAGCCTAATAGATTGGTCAATATTGATCAATGTTATTTTCTTAAATCTGTCTTAAATTATAAAAACAATGATTAAATTTTTTTAGGCCGGAAAGCCCAGTAAAGAAATATCTTCAACCAACACTCAGCGACCCGCATCCTGCACTCAACAAAAAATCCTCACGTAAGTATACCAATACTAGTTTGTGGTATTAAAAAAGCTAGAAGGAAGATATAATTCAACAGCGCTCACTCTGCCCTACCGTGGAACTAAGAACGCTTTAACAGCATTAGGGGTATTTTTATTTTTTATTCATTATGGACAAGCGTTTGACCACCATCTCACCTGATGGTAAGCGATGATGTGGTCGATGAGTTGACGTCAATTATAACGTCACACGGAATTCGTCTGCTGATTTCTGTGCAAATTGGAACCGTTTTAAGCGCGGCGCACGGTTCTAAGCGTGATTGTGTGCGTAAATCAAATGTGGCTATAGGTAGTTTTAGTTAAAACACCTGAAGCTAGAGTGTATATTTGATCATGGTATACGCGGTTTATTCCAAATATAATTTCCAGCCGCCGTAAAGAGCAACCGCACAGCTCACAACAACACCAGCGCGGCCCGCGAGCACGCGGCGCTGCACGACGTGCACTCGTGGTGGGGCGCGCAGCTCTGCTCGCACGCGCCGCACGACGACTGACCACGTGACCACAACACCACCACGACGACTGACCACGTGGCCACAACACCACCACGACGACTGACCACGTGGCCACAACACCACCACGACGACTGACCACGTGGCCACAACACCACCACGACGACTGACCACGTGGCCCCAACAGCACCACGACGACGAAACACGTGACCACAACACTACAACAGCAGCGCGGCACAATATTAGCTAACATTAGATTTAATCTGTAGCACTCACACACAAACTGCCTGAAAAATCATTACCAGCACTGCCCACTAGCCCATACGGCAAGTAAGCCTACGCCATAATAAGCTGTGTTAGGTAGGTAAGTGTATCAGCAGAGTTCTTTTATTTTTTATTCAAGATAGATAAACTTTTTGACCACCATCTTGCCTGATGTTAAGTATAAATTTTCATCAGTATGCTCTGATAACGTTATGTTTGTATATTTTTCGCTATTATGAAATACAAGCACAACGTACACAGTCGATGCGGGTAAAGAGATAGAGAAACACACAGTGATACAATATAAAAAAAAAACATTAAAGCAAAGCTAATTAGACTATATATTTTATACTTCGTGTACGTTTTCTTAGGTGGTGTCGTAATTTTATTACCAACAACAAGTTCATATTGTTGATATTATTCAGTCGATGTAATTGAATTGGTGTTATTTAGTTAACATTCCTTGTTGATTTTTGATAATTACCAGTATAAATTAATAAGAAGGTGCGCTACGAGTTGAGTTGTTACCAAAATTATAGTGCCAGGTACTAGAATATTAGTCCAATGTTTAACTCACGAAATATTTAAGTCTTGTGAAATTATGTTATATTACCAAAGGTAGTGCCAAAGATGTATTGAATGTTAAAAAATAAATTATTTCATATTCAATCGGTTTTCATTAATTATTTCGATAGCAGATTGTTCTTATTTAATGGAAAATTCCCTAAGAGAAAAAGACGATGAGCGAGAATGGTGTCCAGTAGTTTAAGGCAAATAGGTTTGTTAAGTTTCAATATTGAAACAGTTTCGAATGTAGTGTAAAAAGATGTGCAGAAATTAAATTTATTTTTTTCATGCCTACTGTTTCATAATAAACTCTTAACTGAAAGTCCATCAGTCAGAGTCAACAACAAACGCTTTCACACTCACAGCCCCTAAGTTTAGAGATTTGTATCGTGGGTGCCGGAAACATTTACATATCATACACACAATTACACCCAGAATACGTGTCGGCTGAGCAGAGGACGTGGCCTAAATAAGGTGCCAAATTGATTTGGTATCTACTACAGCATCTCAAGACTGGTAAGAAAGGGTATATTGGACTATTACCGGAATCGTAACCAATCAATTTTATATTTCATCAATCAAACAATTTCATATCATTAAAATTAAATATTAAACAACTATTGTAAATAGTGACTCATTCCCAAGGAGAAAAGAACGATTAGTGTGAACGTTAGAACGAGGCAGAGATATCTGCCTGCGACCGGGTATTGGAACAGTTTGGCGTTGAGTTGTAGAGTGGAGGCGTACATGAGGATGGTGGTAATGTCCTCTTGGGATGTGTCTTGATGCAGGAAGGGCCGCACGCACAGCTCGTGCCCGACTGATTGTGTCTTCCGACATTCTCTGGACAGTCTGGCTGCCTGCAAATTTATTACAAGTAAGCACCATGTTACATTTCGCCAAAGCTGTGATGGCGCCGTCGTATTAGGGACTTGATATACAAAGCGGCCAGTACCTGGATCCAAAAGTACAAATTAGTAGCCGCCAATATTACCGCCCTGTCCGTTCAGTACATTTTGTTGACTCCCAATTTGGTTGTCTCTGTTTCGAATCCTACGACAGCCTTGATCTTCCGGTAAACATGGTGATGTAATCCATGATTGGCATTTTCTTGTGCTTGCCCGACTCTTTACCGAAATATAACACAGAAAAAACCTATATGACCCTGGGATTATTGTAGCTTCTTATTGAAATAATACATAAATAAAATAGTTAAAGAATTTTCAGAATTGGATCATTTGTTCAGAAGATCACCTCCCTAAATCAATACTAGCTATTAGGAAGCTCATTTGTTGTAAGAGCATTTTGCAGTTGCTATTAATACACCGGAGTATATGCATAAGTTACTTATATAGGTACTTCTCCAAAAAAATTATGCACGCCTGGCAAAAATATATTGATAACTTAAGTTTTTTATTTTCAAAATTGTTCTTATGTTATTAATTATAATAAATAAATAATCTTGTCTTATCTTATCATTATTAAATTAATTACTTGAATACCAATTTTCATCGCTATAAGGTCAAAAACAAAAAACTTTCATACAAACTTTTTCACCACATTTAACCCAATTAGAATGTGTCAGTAGGCACATACCTGCACAAAGGGTGCGACGACCGCAGATATCCACAGCATCTCATTGAGCACACTGATGCCGAGCACGGGCTCCGTCTCCTTGTCCACGGAGTCCAGGCTGAGCAGCCACAGCACGCCCGACACCGCCCACGACGTGTTCACTATAGTGAACAGACACACGGCCGGCGCCAGGTCGTCGTTTAGATATTTCAACAGCTTGTGGAACTCGGCGATTTCCTGTTACAAGAACATTTGTTGACGTTTATTTATTAAAAACTAGCTATTTCCCGCGGCTTCGCACGTGTTGATGAAAAGCAAGATAGAAACTAATACCGTATGTCTTTCTCTATCTCCCTATCAAATTTCATCACAAGATCGGTTCAGCAGTTTAGTTGTGAAAAGGTAAGAAATAGACAGCCCTTTATAAAGATCATATAATTTTTTTTACTATTTAGTCTCATTGGTAAGAAATAGTTTCCAGTAAGTTTAGGTACCCCTTTATTACCTACTATCGGATTGATGATGAAGGATATGAGAACCGACAAACGCGATTAATTCTTATGGATAGATCGAATAAAAGCAAGTGAAGCAAAGAATGAAAAAATAAAGTTACGGTGATTTCTTACTTGTTAAGTAGATTTAACTAATTGGTACCTACCTTAGATAGCACGTAATAGCATTGTAAATGATAATAAAGTGAGAATAGTATTTTCGCTTGCTGAATATACTATTCATACTAAACCTGTGAAAGTTTTATTTACGTTCACGTCCGTAACTAAACAGTTATAACCAGCTACGAACGCGGATTTATTTCCTCGTTTGATAACCAGCTACGATAGCAGAATTAAACTGTCGTTTTTTTTACCGATTTTCTTAACCACCTACGAAAATTGATTTATTATTTCATAACTAGTTATCAAAACAGAATTAAATCCATATTTAGTAACTTAAAATTGTAATTTCTATAACTACAATGGGTAGTAGGTACGTAATCTGCCATGCATATCAAACCAATTACAGCCTAAACCACCAATCTCTGTAACACATATAGAAAATCATACTTTACTTACCCTCATCCAATTCAAAGGTGTAATGGTTCTGTTCATGAGGCGTTCCTTCAAGAACATTAGATGAGCCTGTAGAAGCTGCGCTTGCAAGCAGTAGCTCGTGATTATCGTCGCTTGTACCATGTCGTGGATCAAAGTACAGATTATCAGCAGTATCTTCAAAGTAAGGTTGACTTCGTACGAACTGGAAAATGAGAATTAAATGTCTTTCACAAACATAATATTAAATTAATTGTTATACACTGACACCCACTGCTACAATTGCATGATAAGGACCTCTTTTAAGTTTCGTCAATAATAGTTAAGTGGTTTTGCTTTACTTTGGCATTAATAATATAAGTGTGAATGAAGAATTTTTGACTCGAAGACTTTGGTGTGTATGCGGAAAGCGACCGCTAGTGCTCGATTGCATTATAGGAATCCAAAATAAGATCTAATTACGTAGGTAAGTAATGTCTATTTTCGTAGTGGTACTGTTGTACATAAATTAAAAATAAATATAGTCACGTGCAGAATCATCCTGATACTTGCATGATCCAATGAGATACTTACAGCCCGTGGTAGAAAGTTTAACCACAACTAAATTGTAGGACTCTTCTGGGCCCATCTGATGAAGTACCATCGCTTTTCTAGTACTAGAACGCAAAGCAGGGTGTCGCAGGACTTGATATAAAATATCGGGTAGCAATGCCTGCCCGCCGCTTACCATCACGCAAACAACTTTTTCCACTTTTCCGTTTTTAACATAATTAATTCAATTCAGTAGTTAGTGCAATATTGTAACCTTCACTATAACTAATATAAAAAGAAGAGAAAACTAGCTGCTATTACAATATTTTACTCCATATCTTAGATGTCAAAGTGCCAACCTCAACACGAGACGGTATAAATTATTATAATATCGCTGCATACAAACCTATCTTCCATCCACCGAAACATGACATTGCCTTTCGCCATCATCAAATTGACAGAGCATAAAGACAAACTCATCCATATGATGCCGATTATGATGAAGAACCAAAGCATGCGTAGGAGTCTCTTGGGCTTGTTCGTGGGAGTGCCTTGTGGTGCGTACGATGATAACAGGAATACCTGAAAAAAATGGCACATGATTTTTAAGCAATGGTAGTAACGACGGCTTCTGCGATCAGAAGCGATGTCGGTTGCTGTTTCAAATTCTACCTCAGTCTTGAGCTTTCGGCGAAGGATACATCTTGATGAATTAGGCAAGGTACCTATTTGTTAACGCTTGCTTGTCTAGCTACTACTAAAGGCATTATAGGAACTAGTAGTTTACCAAACTCTCACGTAAAATCTGTCGCCAAGCACTAAATGGTATCCGTTCAACCTATCCTTGTCAGCCAGTCCCAATCTACGTTATAGGTTCAAGGCAAAAAAAAATTGTCTGCCAGTCTTCGTCCCATTTATCGGATATTAAATCAAACACTGCATTATCCTTTGCAATCTAGACAAGGGCTACAGTTAACATAATACAAAAACCCTAAAAAATATATACCCTTCTAAAATTACAACCCTCCGTTGTCAATACTATAATACTGACTAGGACTAATATTCTTATTATTATTCACATGTTCATACATTCAATATACTTAATACGTCAAGTGTGCTAGTTATAGGTACTTATTTATACCGATTGAGTTATTTTTGAACATGAATCTTGCTATAATCAGTTTCGAACAAGACAAAAAGTTATTAATATGGCAGATTTCTGCATTAAAATATTGCCTTGCCTGGGAGATCAATTACCTTTAAGGAATCAAGAATAAATTTTTTTATATGTATGCCAAAGCTGGAAAGTACCAACGGTACTATGTTCAGTTAGACCAATGTCTATTCATTGTCCAGATTATTCGCACTTCTTTCTTCAGTTCTGTATATTAGTAGTTAGGTAGGTACCTTTATTTTTTCTGTTATTGTTTTCTGTAAGTAGGTATATTATATCCCGAGGGACATTTGTGCTTCTGGGTGTGGGTGTGATTGTGCGAGCGATGTAAGTGTTTTCGGCACCCACGATATAAGTCTTTGAACTAAGTGTGGAGCTGTGAGTATGAATGCATTTATTTTGTTTATGTGTATTTGGTACAGCATAAATTTCTTTCTTTATGTTATGTGGTCTTTTAATGATGATTTTAGATGCACTATGCTGCTTTGTTGTGTCTGGGTGTAATCGGTTTCTGTGTGTGTTGTATGGTTTCTGGTTGTATTAATATTGTTTATTATTTCTAGTAAGTTTAGCAATTTAGAGCATTATTTTCGAATCCGTAAGTGTAAAAACAATGTTTAGTGACAATGCTGTTACTCACCCTCTCCATTAAATTTTGCAGTTGTTCGTTGTCTGATATTCGGAACAAGTACAAAGCGTATAAAAACCCGACAAAATGCAGAACGCCGGGCCCGATATACGTAAACGCTACGTTTCCGTAGCACACTTGCTTGTAAGCATCATACTCTAGGGATGACGTTAAAGCAAGTGGAACCAGCTTGTAACAGAAGCCTCGATCGCGTCTAAAATCATAATTAATAAGTTATCTACTAGAATTCAGAACTTATAACTTAGCTATGTTGTTCCTTGGCTAACCAAGAACCAATGGAAATCAGCCTTGTAATAGGAATGATGATGATCATCTTAGCATCATGATCATCAACATCGAGGTACAGATCATTTGACCAGTCTAAAATATAATTCTGAAACCTAGGGCAGTTTCAAATAAAAAGATTCAGTATATTGAGCATAGGTACCTGAAACAAGCCATGTATTGTAGGATGTATCCGAGTAGCATCAACACTGCTACCTGCGCCGAATGAAAGTGGGAAAAGAATACGGCACATCTCGATGAATTTGATACGTCTAGTACCGGCCGCAAGCCCATAATCGTTAATAACTTCAAATATGGCAGTAATATCTGAAAGATGAAGTATGTAGGTAATACTTAATAGACTACGAGGCAATCTTCCAACGTATAAGTTCTCGGTGTTCAGGACATCGAGTTACCTTAGATTTACAGTAATGTAAAATTGCTGAAGTGCTCATGTACTCTGTGTCAGGAGACTCGGTTATTTCGCCAATCTAAAAAAAAAAGAAGCATTTAACTGGTTTCATAGGGTACTTAGACCTTTTTCAATGTATAAACTTTATGGAGTTTTAGAAAATTATCTAGCGTGAGAATTCTATAGGGCTAGGATTATTCACCTCTATATCATATTAAGAGCTCGATAAGTTTAGCAAATTTACGTCAGAAAACTGCAAAAAAGGTTGGCGTAGACACCTGCAGTTTATTAATAACTAGGTAAGGGTTCGTTCTGCGGTCACGAGTTTATAGTAGGTATAATATTACTATGTAGTACGAGTATATACAAAGAAACTTTATAAAACACTAAAAAAGCAATAATCTTACTTCAACACTATTGGCATCGAGGCTGGACCGGTTAGATCTCTCCATCGCAGGCTCGCACAGTTTGTCGTTCCCCAGAACATGGCTGTCCAGTAGATCACTGGCTACAAAATCATTGAAAAAATGCACATTATCCAGTTTATTGCCCATATCGACACAATAATTACAATTATTCACATTATAAGAAAAGATAACAAATTAATAAATAGTACGTTGATGCAGTCAACAACAATGAACTAAATAATGGCGGTAGGTAATTGAAAAAATTAACTTCATTATTTCTTACCACTACCGTAAGATCCGTTGTCATTTTGCATTATTTTATACCAGAATTCAATTAATATTTATTTGCTTTCACTTGTGAACGTAAGTACCGATGCTAATGTTTTATTTTTTACAACACAACATTTAGCACTTAGATTGTTTGTACCAATGAAAATATTTTAAACTATAAAAAGCATGTAGCGTCAGCTGGAGATAAGAGGGCACTGCTGTGGTAACGTAAGTATCTGTACATCAAAACATTCTCTGCATACAGTAATCACAGAGCGCGTCCTAAAGATAAACATGAATGTGCAATATAGGTAATAATAATATTGATTTGTCCCATTTCACCAAAACATCGCGAGATTGTCATACCTAAACCCTTATATATTAGCATCATACCATCAAACTACTATAATGTCTTGTTTAAAGAATGATCAAGTAAAGGGACAGCAAAATTACCCCGACATTGTGTTGAACTTTGATAAGTTCAGTAAGGACAGATAACAAATAAAATAATAAAAATTCCTACTGACATATAGTTTCGTATATATTCGTTAAAACTTATATGACAGTCGTTAAAATTATGTCACTAATGAGCATTTGATCTACGCGATTTTAAACCCTCAAAGTAAAAAGGTGTTTTAGCAAGTTTGAAGCCTTTGTTTGTATATGACGTCTAAAGAAAAAATAATTTATGCTATTTTTTTATTTAAAATAGTGCATAGGTAGATTTAACCGTGACTGTCGATGGTTTTTGCCAATATTTAAAATCAGAGCTACAGTTCCTATAGATATGTATAATATGTGAGATAAGTTAATTTTACCCTTTGGTCAGATAAGAGGAACGGAAAGTGATCTAAGCTACAATATACAATATTTATTTTACAGAGTTGTCGCTGGTTGGGATGGAAAGTGTATTTGTGTATAAATTCAGAACATTTTTTAAAATTTATAACAGGCTAACATTTCACCAGTTTCTCACCTATTGGTAAATTGGTAAGTGGTGATGAGGTCTAGGATAGTAAAACTAGGTACAAACGCTAGTCTTGGAAGGACTAGCTCTTAGGATAGATGCATGAACATCATAGTTATTAACTGACATTAAAATAATAGAGGGAAATAAATAAAACGTAAGCAGTATTTTCTTATTTTCTATTTAAAACATTGTTTATTATAATCTTTTAGGTAATTTCTTTTTCATTAAAAATCCTGTTTTTCTTGCAATTTGTTTTCGTTCCTGGTGATGTTTCTTCATTTTCCTAAAGTTGTCCGATTCAGATTTCTTGCCCCTCATGGAAAATTTCATTTCACGATTTCCACCGAAGCCAGTTACCATTGTTGTGCCTTCTTTATTGAGTCGGTCGCCAAGACTGGCTTTGCTCACACGCGTTACGTTTTTGATTATATTTATATTTCTGGGAGCTTTGTCAAATTCAAATACTTGTTCTTCCTTATCGTTGTCTGCCGCGTCTTGTTCCCGTCGCTTGTTTCTTATTATTTTGTGTTGCTTTTTAACATCCTTTGCCCATGTTTTCTCGTCATCGGAACTTTCTTCACTCGATTCATATAGCTCGGCGTCAGAATCCTTTTCTTCCTGTTCTTCCACCTATTAAAATTTCATAAACGATATAAATTCAGTTGGAAATTTTAAGGAAAGTGACAGATAATGATAGATAGGTATACAATATTTACCTCCGCAAGACTGGGTTCGCTTCGCTTCGTTTCCTTGCTTTTATCTAACCTGGACAACACTGGATTAAGGAGGCGGTACTCTGCAGCTTCTTTGTCCACTTCAAAGTCTGGGTTTTCAAACATGGCCTAAAATGTTAAGAGCATAATATAGCGACTAAATACACATAGTCTACGAATAAAATCCTTTATTAGCAGTACATATAGAAAACGAATGACTGAACAATAGAGAGAGATGCAGAAAACTATAATTGACATGAAAAGCTAACAGCTGTTTTATTAAGATATGGCTAGTTACCTTGAAGCGATTATCTTTGAGCAAATCAGCATTTTGTTTCTTCTTCTTTCCTGAGGTATCCATGAGTTTCGTCGCGAGGTCTCTATTAACCTTTGGCAGATTGTCTTCAACTTTTATTCTTGCAGGTCTTTCCATTTCGATCTTTTCTCTAATCTTCCGCTTTTTGTATTGGTCAAATGCAAATGGATCTGCTATGGATTTGGCTCTCTTGTATAATCTGACGTCTACAAAGTAACTGAAAAAATATTAAGTACCTATAGTAATAGTAAGGTTTTATTCAATATAGGCAAAATATTTACCACCATCTCTACCTGATGTACATATTGTCGGTAATAGATTTATAATTCTACAGAGGACCGAGACGAGCATACCTGATGGTAAGCGTCAAGTTTGCCCATGCCATAATGGATTATTTAATTTTCCAATTCAATTTGGAGAGAACACTCGTGTCTCCAGCCTAGGAATCGAGCCCGATACCTGCTGCATCGAAGTGCGCATTCAAGTGTGCATCCCACACACATCAATACCAGCGGCCAATTCATATGATAATGTTGATCTGAAATTTTAAATTTGCTTACCCATGCATGTATGCCCGCAATAGGTTTGTGCCAAGGAGGTGATCCAGTCCGAGTGACTCAAGCTCCTGTTTGGTGATAAACTTGTAGTCATCATACACAGTCTGGAATCCAGTATCCTCCAACTCTTCTGTGAGGTTATCTAAGAAGGCACACCATCTTGGAGCAGGACCTGACGAGAACAGTAATATTTTGATTTCTTGTAATAGTATACAATATTTATTCTCTAATTGGACAGTTTAGGACTGAATCAAATGTTTTAGAGATTTTATGTGATGTGATAAAACATTACTTACAAATATATTGCTTTAAGTTATTGCAATGCAAGTTAACAGTATAAAAAAATTTATATGCGCAATCAAATCTCCCTTATATATAAATAAAAAACTGAACATGTAATACGAATTTTTACCATAACTTAACTCGTACAACGTGAGTTTCAAAATTTTTTCCTGGCAAGATTTTAAAGTGTATTATTTATATATTTGGTACTGTATGCTTGACATACTATTGTACTGTTAAAAGTTTCTATGAACACTATCACGGCTCTATCATCAGACCAGTTCTATGCCAAGATATTATTATTATTGCATTGCCACCAAAGTGACACAGCATACTTTTATTTTATACTTCATTTATACTTAAACTGGATGCCTTGCTTTGAGAATCTTGAAGATCCAGGCAAAGATATACAAAATAAAACAAAATAATTAAAAGATTAATATGTACCTAGCGCTGGTATGTAGTATATTTGCATTTTCTGGTCCTCCACTGCCATCATATTCAACCCAGTATTTGGTATCACGCAGAGGTCATTGAAGTCTGATGATGATTCAATACTCGTGAATTGTTTACCCTGTAACAAAGTATATTATGGTTATTTTTAAGAGAACAATAATAATTTTATTTTTAACTCTATACTGCGAAGGAGTATAGGGTTAAAAATAGTTCCAACACATTGCCCTCGTCTTTGTTTCCCGAACGGTATAATATGGAAGTCAAGAGTGAACAGCAGGTACCTTCTAGCCAAGCATGTTACATTTTCGGCCGCATCATCACTTTCAATCAGGTGAGATTGTGGTCAAATGCTTGCCTATCGTGGATAAAAAATTTAAAAAAAAGCGGGACATCACCCAATTTATACATATATAAAATAATCTTTATAAAAATAGTATATATATATATATAGATATATTTACAGAGAAATAAGATAAAAACACGAACGAATATAAGATATATAATACTACTAATACAAGATATTTAATACATACCGTATTTTTGTCCCAAATCTTAACAACAGATGAGTCCATAGAGTAAACATAATTCATATGTTTATGGAACTCCAATGATTTGATTGGTATCTCGTTCATGTGGTCCTTTACTAAGAGTGGCTTGCTAGATCTGATGTCGTAGAGTAAAACATGTCCCGTTGAAGTACCAACACCTATTCTGAGCGCTCCATCAAACTTAAGAGCAGTAACAGAGGGCAAACCATCATTCCTATAAAAAAATAAATTATTGATTTATTTCCCAAATTGTCAATGACTACTAGTGTATCGTACTAATATTATGAATATGAAAGTTTGTGGGTAAGTGTGAGTATGTATGTTTGTTCCCTCTTCAAATGGTTGAACGGATTTGGATGAAATTTGGTATGTACATAGCTTATACTTAGGATTAACACAGGCTACTTTTAAACTTGACAATAACGGGCGAAGCCGCGGGGCATGGCTGGTAAACAATAATAATGAATAGTATACTAAGTTAGTCAAAACAATGTTGTTTGACATCTGGTTTGTACTTTGGAGATTGATATACATTTATGTTTTAAATCATCATGGAAAGTAGTATAGTTCATATTTAAACAAATAATCCAATTCAAAGAAGTAATTCCTACTATGTCAATTTAAGAATTGAATGTGGCTTGCCTAAATGGAGAAGAATATCTCATTTCATTTAAGCAATCTATGGAGGAAATAAATAATTATATATTTGCCTCTAGAATTATTTAAAACAGTGCAGAAAAATGTACATGGCAGGAATAAACACATAGCAGAAACATAAGTTTTCTGTAATTTTTTGGTGGAAAAATTAACGAATTTTTATTTGCATTCATGTGTGAATTTACTTTGAAAGTAATTGGTATCTTGATAACCTAATATCAAGTGACAAGCCATATTAAATGTGGCCAAACAAAATGTCACAAGCTTCATTTTTTTTTTTTGTATTACATTCTTATGACCATTGTATAGACCAAATTATTTTTTGTAATTTGCTTGATACAATCTTGGTTCTCATTTACATGCACATAAGTACTGCTATTTCTTACTTCATAGTCTCGATACTTAATACTTAATCATTTATTGCAATAATGTTTACAAAAATAGGTTACACTTTATAAGTAAACACAGAACCCTAATAGGGTATAGCAATATGAGTTGTATGGAGTGAGCTCGAAATTAAGTAAAAAAATGTTTCCATAAATTTTCATTGAAATTTTGGTTTTTCACTTTTAACTAAAATTTCCACAACTCGTAATCGGATTTACAAACTTACTTGTATTCTGAGTCTGTACAGTGCATAGCACAATCCAATGTACCATGTCTTGTCTTTGATCTTGGGTCCCATGCTTCAACATGCCCTGACTCAGTGCCAAGTATTAATAGCCCATGCTCTTCATTTACACCACAGCAGTTGATCTCATGAGCTTTTGTCTTAAATGGTGCGAGGAATTGACCTAACTCCAGGTTTAGCCTGTACACCTCCTGGAACAATGTATATTAAGATATCAAATAATCTAATTAAAAATAAAATTATATTGCACCTGGATGACCGAGCTTTGCTCAGGTAAAATTACATTTTCTAAAAATTAAGCCAAGCTTAATCGATTTATCACCCCGAAACCCCTGTATACGAAATTTCATGAAAATCATTTCTAATAGACATTTTCACAAACTAGTTGTACCCCGCGGCTTCACTCACGTTAATTAAGTTATAAAGTAGCCTATGTGTCATTCCGAAACCTAAACAAAATTTTATCAAAATCAATTTATTTGTTACGGAGATAAGTGGTAACAAACATTATAATATTATAGTATGATTCACAATCATCTCAAGATAAACCTGGCAATGAACTGAGTGGTGATATTCGACTCTTTTTTAAAATAATACACCAAGTAATACAATATACATACCACCCTAACTTATGTTTTAGAACTAAAAAGTAAAAAGTTGTTTAAAATTAAATATGCCTTACTGAAGATGCTCCAACAACAAAGAGATCACAAGATGGCTTATGGTAGGCAATATCTCTGCCAAAGCGAGGCACTCTGAGGCGGTAGTGACGCCCGTGTCCCACATGGAACTCTACATAGCGATCACATTGAAGAAACACCATCTGAAATATTAAGTTGTTGTTTTATTGTGTACCTAAAAAAACTTTCACCGACTGCAACTATGTGTTTATGAGAAAACCGAGTCTTTCAATCTTGTAGTCTCTCCTACTACAGCCAGTGTAACCCTGCTGAAACATCGAGGTTAGTTAAATTAAAACGGAAAAAGACCCAGTATTGTCATAAAACCATAACATGATATTTGTCTGTATCAGCGATACTTTGTATGATATTAATGTAAAAGGTAATGTCTGCTTATCTCCTGACTTTTGTTTAATGGCAAAGTTATAATGCCAATGGGAGTGTAGTTTAGCAATGTCTCATGCAACTTTAAATCCTACAAAACCCGGGTCAAGCCCCATTCAGCCCATGTACCTATCACTTTCTCAAGTTATGTGTAAGAATGGCACAGTGAAGGAAAACATCCTGAAGAAACCAGCATGTCTATAAATTTTGAGGACATTATGACATCAACCAAATCACACTTACTTCAATGATTGTATATGTGATATGGTTGGATTATGGCCTAGACCTTGTGAGAGAACAGGCCCAGAGTCCCAGCAATAGGAATAGGCTAATGATAAGTAACTGAAGACATAATTAATTTTATTGTAAGACTGAAAAAGAACACAGAATAGGTCGAAATAAATAATGACACAAATATTGTGAATTACCTTTGTAAAATCTTCACTCAAAATTTCAAATGTTATGACTTCTGAATCCAAACACCGTTCAAACTTCAATGAGAGATTATTGACATCATAACACTTGACTCTTGGTTTGTATATTCCCGTGGCCATAATGTACTGGCCATCCTTGGATACCCGGAGGCTAGTACTTACTCCTGGCATATCAAACTCCTGGATGAGCTCTATTCTTCTTCTCAAATCTACATTTTTCTTGAGTAGAGCTCTTTTCTTCCTTTCTGAGAGCCACTATAAATGAAAACTGACTTCAGGCAATACATGATCTATGGAGCTGAAAGTCTTTTTAAACAAATGATGTCCAAAGAGGTAAGAATAACAAATTTTCTACCATGCCTTCTCTGACTAAATAAAAATATAGCAATGTACGAACAACATGTAATTTAAAACACTCACAGCCCCGCAATATGCAATCAAAATCTTATTTTAACCATAACTCAGTAGGCTTATGTTGGAGAAAAAAACTTTCTGCATTAAAATTTGTCCAGAAAGGTAGTCCTACATGATGGCATCAAAAAATTACATGGTTGTATTGGCACAAAAAATTTCAAAATTTTTCTAAGTCCCAAAAACTGTAGCAGGTGTCGAGAAGGGGCAGACACTTAAAAAAATTACAGACCATGTTGACTCCCTATTAAGCATATGTTTTTATTTCAGGATTCGATAGAACTATCCAAGACAATCTTTTTTAGTTAGAACAACATATAATTTAAAACACTCACAGCCCCGCAATATACAATATACAGAAAGTTTTTCTGGCGCTTCGCCGGCCGCTGCCGCGGCACGCTCGCTTCGCTCGCCCGGCTCGCGCGCTGTTGTCACAAGAAACCTAACCACTCCTACTACTCGCTTCGCTCGTCGTCGTACCTATTGTTGACTGCCCTAGCCTAAATTATAAGCGAAATTTTTTTAAGTCCTTTTTACTCAGTGCCCCCTTTACGACACCCTAACCATGGAAGGTGTCGCAAGACTAAGGTTCAGCACGGCTGCTCAGTAAATACCTATTCACTTTACTTTGAACTTCAGCAAAATCATGTACAGATTCATTTGAATACTATGAATTATATAGGTAACTTATTTAAGTATATATTAGTTTGTGAATACAAAAAGTTTACATATTGCTACAAGAGATAAATAAGGAAGAGCCTTGATTTAAATAAATCTACGATTTGTATGCAGTTTTAGGTTAGAAACGGTTTGCTGATCTTACATCTGGCAGGGATTTGCCGACACTGAGGTTGTATATTTTCACATTGTCGATTTCTGAAACTTGCATTTTTGATTTTATTTTCTTCGAATTATAAACACTATTACATTCATATTACAAAATAATCAAGATGAGGCCCTCCGTTCCAAGAGCGCAAAGTAAATAAATAAAAACATGCGGCACCTTGTCACTATTTGTCACATGTCAACATTGACGCATGACATATAGATTTCATATAGATGCAAAGAGCATATAGTTAGTAGAATATGTATAAGATGAATTACTTTATTTTTATTTTGGCTTCGCAATCTTGTGCAAATGCACAGCCAGTGTCAAGTTATAATATATTTCTCATTTCTCTCATTCTAAAATCAAGCAAATTTAAATTGTCATTTAAGCCATCTGAAAATTAGAACACGTATAAATTGTATGCGCGCCACACAGTGAAATTAGTTTTTTTTATTGTACAGCTGACTATCTTTCTAACAACTTTTACTCTATTACAAATCATTGTAGGATCAATAGTTATCATCAGTAATCTATAAAATCTATAAATCTATATAAAAATCAGATCGAATTTTGAACTTTTGTTTCTATGTCCACCTTTTTCCGGAATGGAACCACTAATATACAACACAGATTTATGAATTCTGTAACACTTATTTGGGAAATCAATGCGTAACAGTTATATAAAATATAGGCGATTGGTCCGTATATATAAAATATTTTTGCCTAATTTAAGATTCTATTATTTTCAACCGATTTCAAAAAAATTCTCAATTCGATTGTATATTTTTTTAGTATGTATGTTACGCGATATTTCCGCCAATTATGAATCGATTTTGATGTTTATTTTTGTTTGGTCGATATAAACCTACATAGGTAAATTTTATCGAAATTGATCCAGCCAAAACCAAAATATAAGCGTTGAAGTCGGTTTTTTATGCTTTGTTTGCGTTTAATTATTATATATTTCTATAGCATTATGGTTCTGCTTAGATTTGCTAATCGCTATCATCGCTCTTGATTAGAATGACAAAACAATTAATATTGTGTGTCCGAACGCCGCTTTTACTCATGAACTAGTTTTTGGAAGGCAGGATGTGGAACGAGGCCGAGGTGGCTTGACACTTGACTAGAGTTCGTTTTTGACGTATTGTACCAATTGTCAAATTTGTCAAACAAAATTTACTGTCAAAAGCGAATAGCGATGCGCGCATGGTGTAAAAGTGCAAATAGTACCTATATGACATGAAACTTTAACCCAATATGTAAGCATTGTGTACGAAATATTATTTAATTTTAATGGTTTCATATTTCCTTCATCTTAGTTTCCATACACTCCAATAATTACGTTTTGGTAGCATACCGTTGTGTTATTGCTGTTTATTATCGATCTCAGACTCGAAAGTCTTAGGAAGAAAAGCAAGCAAGAAAATAAAACTTTATAACGATACGATAACTAGGCGAAACGTAGCTGTTTAGGTGCCGAAATCTTTAAAGATTCGTTCTCGTCAAGTCGATCATGGCAGGAACAAATAAAAAGCCACAGCTACCGAAAGCTGTGTTGGATATGAAATTCATGAGAAAAACTAAAGAACGCCTACAAAAAGAAAATGCGAACACTGAAGACCACGATAACCTATATTCAAAAGAAATAACTAATGAAATGCGCAATGCCAATGGAAATTACATAACCGAAGCCAGTTTTAGATTTTGCGAAGACTTAATAGAAGGCAGACTCTCCTTCAGAGGGATGAACCCAGAATTAGAAAGGCTAATGGAGCTTGAAACACCTGTTAAACAGGAAAATGATGATGGCGAGATGTTAAAAGATATACCCGACGAAATATTAGCTAAGAAAATGGAAGCATTCAATAAAAGGAAACGACCATACAGTAGTCCTAGTAATTATGATGTCAAGAGAAAGAAGTAAACATTGTTATTGTAAAACAGCTGAATTTTATTTCAGTTACCTACCTGCCTAAAATTATATAAGTTGTCTTAAAACCTACACATATTTTGAAAGATTTCTGTAAACTAAAAGACTCAAATATGTAACCACTGCTGAGGTTTCCATATTATCGCTGTTTGCGGTGCTCTGCCATGAGATGTTATATTGAATATGCAATAGATCAAATAACAACTATTCCACCCAGTTTGATATATCACTTTAGATAAAAAAAAAAAAAAAAGATATTGTAGAGAAGTTAATTGATAAATGCCTAAAACAAAAAGTAGTTGTTTACATGGCTGAGAAGACTATATTTCTGTATACATTTTTATCTCATTATTTATAAATTATGAAATACAAGAATTTTCAATATAGATATATAGATAAATTCTTTATTTGCACACCAAAATAAATAACACTTACAAAGAAATCTTAAATATAACATAGGATCACAAAGGGTGATCTTATCGCTTAAAGCGATTTCTACCAGACAACCAATGTAATAATATGGTTTCCTATTTAGTGCTTCATTTTCCGCTATCAACTTGGCTTTTTATATAGCTCGTTTGATATGTGTTGTACTGACAATTGTATCTATTTAGTGATGTAACATTCGAAATAATCTCTAATATTACTATACGCTACAGCTTAGATTTTAACTCAAAAAGAAAATGATACTGACGAGTCCCTATATTGTATGACTAATAATGCACGGCCTGATAATGTACGGCCAATAATTCGCAATCTGTATTCCGTGATATGGCTTCTAATTATCAGGTTGTGCAATACGGGCTGTACATAATTGGATGTGAAATAACAACACTGACCGATTTTGTACAGCCGATAATACGCAGCCAGGATAACTTAACCTATATTTGTATTAAATGTACACGAAATATTAGGTCGTGCAATACTGGCCGTACAATACAGGACGGAAAATATGTTGACGAAACGATAATGTACGATCCTATATTTCAAGGCTCGATTTTGTATAGCTAATAATGCACACCCTGATAATTAATGTTCATGGACTCGCAATATCAGGCCGTGCATTCCCGGGTTGCCAATTATTGCCTGTACAAAATCCGTCCGTATCAATAATATACGGAACTTTAATAGTCTGTGCTGTGTCTGTGTGAACTTTTTAATAGTCTGTGCCAACTCTTCCAAGCGACTCGCCTAAACAAACAAGGCATCGCATAGAGAGTATATGTTTGTCTATGGTTGACTTTCAATTATTGGCTGTGCATTACTGGCCGTACAATTTCGATATGGGAGTGATTTTACGTAGCCAGTATTGCACGCACAGTATTTACCACTCTGATATTTGGATGCCACATACATGAATTATTGGCTGTACATTATTGGTCGGACAATTGGCAACCCGGGAATGCACGGACTGATATGTCAAAACCATGTACATAAATTATCTGCGGGAATTATTGGTTGTACAAAATCGGGCCGTGAAATATCGGGTCGTACATTATCGTCTCCCGTACTGACGATGGTATTAGTTAAAACCATAAATAGAAGTAATAAAAACAAGTAAGCCAAAGTCGGGAAGACCGTCTGCGGGTTCTATTAAAATAGTTATAATTTTGTTTCAACTAGCAATGACAGATGTCGCTAAAATATAAACACAGTGGCCGGCACCAGCCGCAACAGCGCGTGGCCTATGAAATCTTCAACTCCCCCTTCCGCCAGCGCAGCGGTGAGTTTCCCGTTGCGTCTCGAGCTTTTTTTCTGCTAAGTCTTATGTTTTTACGAGACTTTTAAGCTTTGCTTACATTTTCATTATTATAATAAGCTACCTAAATCCGTTGTTGATGCTCCAAACCATACAAGTTTCAAGAACAATCGACGTTGGCTTGTTGAGAATAAATTTTATTTATATTTTGAATTTATGAATACGAAGGGTCAATAAATTCAGCATTTAAACAATTTACTATTCTTTACAATATCTTTTATTTGAAAAAATATTTTTTATTTTAAGTATATTTTAATTCACTTGTTATTTCTTATTACCAATAAATAACATGATTATAACCAGTAGGCATTATATTATGTCACGGAATACGGAATAAGTTTCTAGAGGATCGAAGTCTTCACTGGACATATGAGAAGCATTGTGAGCCAACTGGTAGCCCCAAAGGTTCATAGCTTTCTTACACGCCTCCTGAAACAAGATGAACTTTAAAAGGCGATTCAATTCAGAACCATAAATTCACTTATCCCTCTTGTACCGATAAAATTGATATTACTTTACTTTGTTTAATATGTACCTTTGTATTTTGAATTAAATAGAATTAAAGTAGGAACTCAAGTACCTACACAAGTTAGTAAAACCTTTTGTGTAATTTTATTTCAACACCTATCTACTAAGTACATGATTACGATCACACAAGTCATAACCAAATATAAAGTTACGAACTACAACGATCCTGATTTAAAATCTGCACATCTATAACTGTATATAACAAACAGACACAATCTCGTCTCTATCCTCGGTTTCGCATGGGTGAAATTTTTCACGTTGGTATTTCTATACGAAATATTATATATGAGTAGTTCCTGACATTTACGAACAACAAAAATCAGCCAAACCGGTCGAGACGTTCTCAAATCATGATATAGATATTTCATACATCCGGCAATGGGTTTTCATTTGTATAGATAGATAGATATAAATAGGTAACTAGGTATCATCCATCAGTTACGGTGGATTATACCCTTTCTTCCGAGTGGCATTTGTCCGGTGCGCAGTGGGAGAAAGGGCTTACTGCATGCAGGATTCAAATTCCTTAATCGTTTTTATTTATGTTTTGTAGCAACTAGACATTTTAAATGGGTAAATGCAAACCTGTATTTTTAGAACCCTGTCGAATTCCATATCTTTCTTCCATTGGTAAGGGACGTTTTTGGTGACTCGAAAAGTTGAGTAAGGCCCACCACGTCTGATATTGGAGTGACTTGCTATAAACTTCTTAACAGATGTCGTGTAATCGAATCGTAGAAATTTCATAAGTTCAAGTGTAGTCCCGCTCAGATTCAAGGCAAGATCTTCAAATCGAAGTACCCTGTAACATTATACAAAAATAGTAGGTAACATACGCGAAATTGAAAGATTTTTACCCGACTGCGCGATGCAAAGAAGGGTAATGTGGTTATCAGCCTATGTATGAGTGTGTGTTCCTTTGTGGCGCTCTAGAGACAAACGCGTTCTAAACAAGTTCTTATTTAATCGCAAAATTGAACTGCCCGTTGGCTTAGTCAGGTGCGCGTCCCTTTCTAAGCAGGAGTATCGGGTTCGATACCAGTGGGAACACAGGTTTTTTCGCCAGGGAAATTTGTCTAGTTCTGGGTGTTAGATGTGAATTCTGTACGTGGTAAGGCAAATCAACTGGTGAGGATCGAGAAAATAATATTGGACTCAGGATGCGATACCCCTCTCCTTAGCTTTATGCGGTACCCCTCTCCTTAGCTATAAATGTAGGTACATTTGAACGTATTTTACTCCCACTAACCACTGCAGGTTTCTTTAGAGAATCCATAGACGGAGTGCTTTACTAAGAACATTTCGGGTCTAAACAGTCGAGTAAAATGAGAGCAGTTGAGACTAGGGTTCGGCAGCTATCTCACCTGATGGAACGTGATGATGCGGCTGAAGATGTAGCATGCGTGTCTAGAAGACACCTAGAATGGAATACTATTGCGTAGGTACCGAACTCTTTCTGGATACTTTTGGATTAACCGTCCTGCTGCCTCGTAGTCGTTGACCATATCTGCACACACTACGCCGGGATCTATGCAGTCCGATTTATGACATAACATTTTACGTAGTCGGGAATGTATTACTGCGCGAGGATCTCGTATTAGAAACACCACCCTCGCTGCAAGCCTGTTAACAAAAAACCACAAATCTAGAAGGTAAAGTAAAATTAGTGATATAAAAATATATTCGTTGTTAAATACCTGTGTCACGGAACAGGACAATACTCACATTCGTACAGTTTGGCTCAAGTTTACCATGGAGTTATTTTATTTATTTAGTAAAATTGTATACAGAATCTATGCATATACCACAAAATTTCGCTACTGTAACAGATGCGACTAATATATACATAATATATATCTAAAGAACAAATAATAAAAATAATCAATCGAGCGAACCTATATAATACGAAATAACCGTCTAAGCAGTAGCATCATAAAAGTTCTTGCTTAATATAATAATTTTATATCATTTTAATTTATTAGTTACTTAGTTACATATTTCATAAAAAAAAGATTGAGATCTCCCTGACCTTTTTTAGGCATTCACGGAGCCGTAGTGAACGCTAATATGGCTGGACCACAGAGGACACACCTGGCTCGAACAGATCCCATCCGGGACGCGGCCCGAGGGCGCGGTCTCCTTTCGTACTCGTTGCCTGCGTCCGCGTCGCCGCACGCCTATCTGTTCGAACCAAATGCGTCCTGTTAGCAAAAGCCTTATTGAGGTCTTTTGGTATGTGTTTAATTTATTTTCATAATATCATCAGCCCCATGATTCAGAACTTTTCGGTAACTTACCGAATCGATAACACTCTAATTAAAAATACATTTTACGATAAGTAAATAACCTAAGCACGGTAACTGATTTATCGTTTGGTTCTGAATCAGGGGGCAGGTGTGATTATTAGGTATAAAACTGCGTTAAGAGGTGACCCGCGCATGGAACCACGAGGGCGTCCGCTTAAAGCTGTTTCAGGCCTTAGTTTAATAAAAGTGAAGGACTTACTCTGTCTCTTGTAAAAAATTATCGGCAAGACGCAATCTCACGCGGACTGTCTTCGTTATTTGAAAAGGAAACAGTCGACATAGTTGAGCTGTAAAATCGGCATCATAGCATAAGCTCAAATCACCTTTCAATGAACACGCCTCCGAAAATCTCTTATTTCGATAAAAGAAGCTACGATGCCTTCTAAGTAACTGAAAGTAGTCGTCACGATCGCTAAAGTTACATCTGAGCAGATTTTTTAGAACGATTACAGCTTCTTCTTCTTCCGTATTCCCTCGTATTTGTTTTTTATCATAATTGAAAAAGGGTTCATAATTGTAGAAGCTTCCAGGATTAGCATTCAGCAAATCCCCGAGAAAGGATGAGCCTGATCGCCAAGATGTTATAATTACACTCCTCAAAGGGTTTCCACCACTTTCCATGACAAGATCTTCTAGTTTATCTACACCTGAATGTGTAAAGTTATAGTTCCGCAAATCATGTTTAATTCTTGTACGGGTTATATGCAAAATCTGTTCGATATTTGGTCCACAACTCAATCCTCGAAATAAAATTAAACTGCCAACAAATCCAAAACATACTATCACGTAAAATTTGGTTCGCCGTTGCATTTCATATGACGTTTTCACAGATAAAATTAACTGGCAAGGAGATGAAACAAAAATTGACACAAAAAAACAGTACTGTAATAACACTACGACGCGACGCGCGACACCCGAGTTAATAATGCGGGTATGTCCATAAGTAGTTGATGTTCAAGGCAACGAATGAAGGTCAGTTTACATTGAAGCAGCTTGAGAAAAAGAGTTCGGCGCCCGCAGCTCCAGCCACGCTATGTCGATGTGATTGAAGGTAATATGATTGGCTATGGTTTGGCAGCTTGCTATCAACAGGGCCGTCTTTAACCTATTGAAGGATGATAAGGAGGCCCCCTGCCTATGTAAGAGAACTATTAGGGAAGGGTATAAATTAAAGTTAAAGGTTTCTACTGATTTTTTTTCTCTATCACCTAATTGTACTGACGGCACAGATCTATCAAAAAATGCACGGCGTGAATATATTATTTTAGAGACCTCTTGCTCTTCTGAAATAGATTCACGTCAGGCATTTATTGATAGTTTAAAAATAAATTTTGTTAATTTTGTATAGTTTATGAATCAGTTATACACAAAGATAAGTATTACATATTTTATTGTTATTTCATAATGTGAGACTTGTAAAATATTTAATCAATTTAATTGAACATGTATTTAAAATATTATTAACATGTTAAATAATTTATCAGTTCGCATCGCTACGGATGTTGTTAATTAAACACTAAGTTATTAACAATATTAACATTCGTACAATTGTATTTAATTATATCAGTAAACAAAAACAATCTAATACCCGACACTCCCGCGCTGGCAATTTAGTGCTACGCGTCATACTTTTGCTATGTAATTGCCCCGTGGCATTACGTTAAGACTAATTAAGAAACGATGCTATGGACTAAGCGGATGTATAATAGGGTTGAAATCTATAAATTAAAATCCCGTGTGCGTTCGTTCGGCGCAGTAGGTATATTACAGTTTAAACTGCAATAGCCAACTTGCAATGTAAGAAACCGAGATAGGGATGCGGCGAAATAGCACCTTCATGGATCCGGCGCCGCATGTTGAAAATTGGCACAGACGTCAAGTGTTTGCTTCAAGGCATAGACACCATAAACAAAATATATACAGTTCTTTAAGGGTTTATTCGAACGTGGCATGTAAAGGGATCTATACATTAACTTTGAGTGCCACTTTTGAATAAATCCCTGTTAATTAGACTACACTCGGTTGTGACGTACAAAATGACAACAATTTTTATGCCGATACGATTTTTGCTATCGTAGGGGCACAAACAGCAAGCGCTAAAATGCCATGGCGAAAATGAAAGCGATGTCTGGGGTTAGTATTTTATGTCTATATACATATATATGTTGGAAGAATGCTGCGTCAAGCTTTCGCAAAAATCAAGAGCACTACGTGGTTACGCAACGAGATATCCCGTTACGTGAATACGCAATGGGAACTCGACGCAGCATACGACTTTATTCAAGGCAATAGTGTTTAGATTGACGGTTGGTGTCAGTCGAGTCCTTGTTGCATGAGGTTGTGTAGGTCGCGGAAGGCGGCTCCCAGTCGGCCCTGAAGAGTCTGCCGCTTGAGAAGGAAGGCGCGAAC
The DNA here is from genome assembly GCA_948107665.1 of Lomographa bimaculata. Taxonomy (NCBI): domain Eukaryota; kingdom Metazoa; phylum Arthropoda; class Insecta; order Lepidoptera; family Geometridae; genus Lomographa; species Lomographa bimaculata. Next base: position 10,481,481 of record OX403587.1, on the reverse strand, counting down.
ATCTAGCAGAAGCCGATGGATCTGTACGCACTTAGCGTAGCGTTCTTCCCGCGGGATGTCCACGCCCAGAGTGCGCACGGGCGCGCTTACGTTCGCGCGCACGACCGATGAGAAGTTACGGACTATCAGTCTTAACGCATTGCAGCCGCATTGCATGTATCTGTACAGACAAGTCGCTTCATTTACTATTTGAAAATGCCTTTGTAGTCTTAACTAATATCAGCCACATTGCGTGTATCTGTAGAGACACGTGACTTAATTTCTATTATGAAAGTGATCAAAACTTTGTAATAATTTGTAGCCGCATTTTACATGTATCTGTAAAGATCTATTATTACTAAAACGAACGGGCAGTTCAATGGGCATCTGCCTTCTTAGCTGGGCTATCGGGTTCGATTCCCGATAGGAACACAAGTTTTCTCGCCAAGGGAGTTTGTGTTTCTGGGTCTGGGTGTGATTTTGTGTGTGATGTGAATGTTTCCGGCACCCACGAGACATGTCATTGAACTAAGTTTAGGGCTGCGAGCGTAAAAGCCATTATGATTTTTAAAAAAATAGTTGTGTACAGTGGTATTTCTCACTTAAAACTTAGACAATGTGTTAATTCTAGGAAAAATTACTATTTACATTCAAATCCGTAGACGTTCCAACGTGAAGAGGGAACACACCAACTCAAACCTTCAGATTTATAGGTAATATTAGTCTGATAGTGTTTTTTTATTGTTTAGACATTTTTAAGCTTATGGCTGCCACACATACTGAGTTGAAATTCGTCCAGTTTCTAGCTGTCATTAAATAATATATAACCAATTAGCTACACGTTTTAGGTTTAAAAAACTTTATTTCCCATAGGAACTATAGGAAGTACAAACTTTCTGAGAATAGCCCTGCAATTTCTGTAAGATTAAATTTTAATGCGTATTTTTTATTCCTGTTCTAGGAGACATACATAAGTTTGTGTATAATGTTTCCTAATTTCATTACAATTACTCTATTTGGCTAATGAGTAATTTTAATTCAACTTAGATTGCTACAGTTCTCAATAACTAAGAATGTGTCCATTGGCATTTTTGTTATTGTTTTTATTAATGTTTTATCATTAACTTAAATAAGTTTAATGATAATGAACAGAATTATTAGTCTAGTTAAAAATTAGGCAGTTTGACTTACGATTCATATTTGCTTTGCAGTAGTTCATATATTTTAGGCAGCATCAACAGACATATATCTAGGTTCCATATCGACCTGAAAACCAAGTTATTCATCAATTTATACAATCGAATGGAAAAATAAATTACAATATCAAACTAATGCAACTTACGGTTTGTGGGCCATCACGTTCAAAATATCCAGAACAACTGAGGTGTCTTCTAATTCGATCACAGAATCTAAGGCGGTTTTTAGGTTTTTGTTTATCCTTACGGAATGGAATATCTGTGAAAAACAATACATGCAGGTTATACAGCAGTAAATAAAAAGTTCAATGGAATTCTTAAGCAATGCTCATCATCATCAAATCAATCGGCCTCTCTAGGGCTATATAGTACGTGACATATAGTGGGCACCTCCTGCTCGCTGGGCTTCGCGCCGACTTGTGTGTGTGTGTGTGTACTCACGTGCAGCACTCGCAGGCGCGCGGTGAGCACGGCCATCATGGAGTCGTGTCCGCGCATCATCACACCGAGCACCTCCTGCTCGCTGGGCTCCGCGCCAGCGCCGCGTCCGCCGCGCCGCGCCGCTCCGCTTAACGCACCGCGCTAAGGAATAAAAAACGCGCATATTTATTACTAGCCGTGCCCCGCGGCTTCGCTTGCACTGACCAAGTTAAAAAGTAGCCTATGTGTTAATCCTAGGTATAAGCTATGTATATTCAAATCTGTTCAACCGTTACAGTGTTAAGAGGGAACAAACATACTGACACACAAACTTCGGATTTATAATATTAGTATGATTAAGGGGGTAATAGCAGAATATCTCTTAAAACGTGTGAATTTGTAACTGTTTTACTCAACAATCATAACAAATTCTGATAAATAAAAATATTCGTCGGAATCTGTATGATATGGTAAATAATTTGTTCTTCTCAGAATATTCATAACATTTAGAAATGTAAGAGATAAAAATATCATATCACATCACATCATATCACATCAAGTTTTGCTTTTGAAACCATTGTGTTTCGTTATTTTATATCAGAACCCTGTGAAAGGGTTTTATCAATTCTTCACCTAATGCAAATTTTTTTTATACGCGTTTTCACGTAGTTTTAATAAATCCATAAAGAATAAATGATTGCCACGCTTATTTCGGTAGTACAATTCGATCTCGCAATTCCTCGTAGTCTTTAATTTGTTTCCAAACCAAGAAAAATATTTAACATTCAAATATTTTTGTAGTTGCACAACTGTCGCAACGGTTAATCAGAAGCAAGAATCTGCTAATCGTACGTAAGCATAATAAATTTCAACATGTTCACTTCCCCTGCTGGTGAATTTTGTTATGAAGGAATAAATCACATGCGCCTATTAACTTTATAAAATATGTTTAACAATTTTTTATTTTGCATTGTCATACACTTGTGTTGATTAAGTTACAACGAGACCCCGAACATGACTTTTATCAATTATTTTTAGCCACTCCGACCGGCACAGCGGTGATACTTTTTAGTTTTGCCATCTATCGATGAACAGCAGAACTTTTAATGACTTTTTGAAATATCACGCTTGTCTCTTTAGTTCAGCAACTCGCCTCTAGGTGGCAGGAAAAAAAATACTGCATAAATAAAATAAATAAATAAATATAATTGCATAAGTTGATAAAAAATGCTATGCAATAGCTTTACCGTGTCGTGCCACACGTCTTTTTTTTGTTTATAGACGAGCAGCGGAAAGCTAATAATATGTCTATATCACACAGCGTTGAAAGTCATAACAGTGCACTTTTCTAACAAAGTTTTTCTTTTTCTTTGAATATTGGCTTCGCAATCTTGTGCATTAAGCCAGTGTCTAGTATTAATATATTTCAAGTGTATTTCATATTAAGAGTCCTAGTCACAAATCACAGTCAAAGTCAAGTAAAACAGTCAAGATCCAGTCATAGTCAAGTCTTGCTCTAGTAAAGTGGTAGAAACTTTACTAGAATTTTTATTGGAGTTTTGGAGCGAAGGTGAAAGTCACGTTTTTCAACTTTGTATGATTTGCCTACACTTATGAACGTTCACCAAGTATTATCAGTTAATAATCCACCATTATTACACATCAACACTCGAAGTATAACGGGTTTTGGAAAATTATACAAAACCAACGCCATTTTTTCACTTTCGCGGCAAAAAAACTCTTACAAAGTTTCAAACAAACAAAAACGCATTCATACTCACATCCCCACACTAAGTTCAAAGACTTGTATCGTGGGTGTCGGAAACATATCACACACAATCACACCCAGAATCAGAAGCACAAAGAACAATGGCGAACTCCCATACATAATTTTAGTTGAAGTAAAATAGCATCGTATATAGATAAAAAAATATCTTACGTAAGGCCGGTTGCCTTCTGAGCTTCATTTTAAAAGAATTGTCGTTTAAGAAGGCCTAGTTATAGAGATATTAAACAAAACATATTTGTAGGTTATGGCTTGGCACACTTTGCCGATCTCTTTTTGAATACGCCAACAGTTCTGACAGTCGTGAATTCGTGATAAAAGACCATTCCAAAGAGTTTTACTTGACTGTGACTTGTGACTAGGACTTTTAATATGAAATAATCTTGAAATATATTATAACTTGACACTGGCTAAATGCACAAGATTGCAAAGCTAATATTTAAAGAAAAAAGAAAAAAAAAACAAACGTCAAAAGTGAAAATGTCATTCATACGACAGTTTGGTATTGCCATGACATTTGCTTTTCCTCCTTAAATGTCGATGACTGCAATCGTACCCTTTTTTTTTATTTTTTTTTATTCAGAATAGGCAAGCATTTGACCACTATCTCACCTGATGGAAAGTGATGATGCGGTCGAAGATATGACATGCTTGCCTAGAAGATACCTATTCACTCTCGATTTGAAGACTCCCAGATTATACCCCTCAGGGAACAATGACGCAGGCAATGAGTTCCACTCCTTCGCTGTACGGATGATGAACGTAGAAGCAAACCGCTTCGAGCGAACTGGAGGTATGTCAACCATAAATGGATGACGTTTGTCAGTTTGTCTGGTTGTTAGATGGTAAAATGGGCATGGTGGAATTAACTCATGTAATTCCTGCGCACACTCTCCAAAATGCAAACGATAGAATACCGATAGACTTGCGACCATACGCCTGTGACCAAGGCTGTGCAATCTGGACTCAATCAGCATACTATCGCCAATAAGTCTTTTTGCCCGTCGGTCAATAGCCTCAAGACCTTCAAGCTGGTACTTAGCGGATCCATCCCAGAGATGGCCACAGTACTCCATACTCGATCGGACTTGCGCTTGATATAAGTTAAGAAGCTGGCGAGGTGTGAAGTACTGCCGGACCTTGGCGAGGATACCCAACTTCTTAGCGGCCAGTTGAGCTCTGGCTTCAATGTAGGTGCCAAAGTTAAGATTTGACAATAAGGTAACGCCAAGAAGCTCGAGTTTGTTTGCTATCGGTATTGGTACATCTTGGAAGGTTGGAGATAGGTCAAACGGACTCCGTTTGGCGGAGAAGAGACACGCCTGTGTTTTGGACGCATTAAATCGAACTAAGTTAGCATCGCCCCAATCGGACACCGCCAACAAGTTCGAATTCAAACGCCCAATCAATCAATGACTGCAATCGTACCCGCAGCTGTTTTTAGAAAACCTGTGAATGACAGACGGATTCTAGGCAGCTGATGGTTCAAACATAATAAGCCTGAAAAGTACTACTTTCAGTTACTATATTATTTTTTGTTTTATGCATACATCATAAACATTAGCATTACGGCTTAGAAATATAGAGATGAGAATGCACTAGGGTAAGGCAATGGATATGGTAACATCTTATTATACTACCACAGCAAAGACAAAAACAGAAAAATGAAAAATGGTTGAAAGTAATCGTTTTGTTTCTTTTAATTTGTATTTTTTGACCTGGCTTCGTCTGCCTTTTCTGTTGTATTAGTAAATCTTTGTAATTTATTTGAGTGAATTTCGTTAATTTCACATTTAAATACGATCAAACATAGGCCAACTAAAATTTCGCCATTGTTCTTTCCCTTGGGAAGGAAAATTGTGCTTCTACCAAGAAACGAACCAAGGACCCATGACACATTGGGCAGATATGAGCCGTGGAAAAGAACAAAGGGAACTTTTCAGCCATCATCATTATTATTAACGGGGCGAAACTAGGTAGTGACTACATAAATAAGTTATATTATGAGTAACAAGTATAAGTGAGGTGTTATTTCGACATAGTCAAGTGTCCGGATTTCATGCTTTATAATGAAGGCCAAAGATTTCATAAGAGTAAAATGCCTTCATTTAAAATACTTGTTTTTAGACTGAGTCAATTGCCGTGACGAATGTTTGCAAAGTGCTAAGTGGGAATATAAATTGAGTTACGTGCGGCTACAATCGTTTTAGGTATGGTATTGAATCAATTTTAGCATTATAGCACATAATCTGTTACATATACCGTTCAAAACGAAGTAGGTGATATTTGACCATCAAATAGGTTGATGATTTGCATAATGTAAATATTATTCTTGGTTTGGAAATAAATGAAATAATACAAGGAGTTGAGGGATAAAACCCGCCCTCCTTCATTTCATATTAATGAGCCATCGCACAGAACTGCAGTCGCGGCACAAACGCAGCTATATAAATTATTAACACTTTTGTTTATTTTACTGAAAATATCAAGCTTACATAATTATGTATACAAACCGTATAATTCAGTTATATATTATGTAAAGTACTCCGGAAAATGTAGCCCTAGGATCCACAACACAATGCCTGTGTCGTGGAATCCAGTCTATTTCTTTGAAAACTGAACAAAAATACAAGAAAAAAAAGCAAAAAGATCATCGACATTGTGTTTAAGAGGCCAGGTTTAGGCCTCTTTGTGAAACGAGTCGATTGCAAAACTCCGTCGCTACATAGGCTGTCTCTTTTTAACTGGCAAACTGTGCCCATGCTTGATGCGATAGCACTACCGAACGAACAAAATTTGTTAGAAATTATGATAGGTGCTGTAATACCAAAAATATCAATGAAAATGTAATGTAATAAAAAATATCAATGTAAATTTTTTGCATTCATAGTACCTTGAAATGATAAACTATGTTCCTGTTGTAAAGACAAAATAAATGTATTAGTTTTTAATACAAAACGAATAAGTTAAACATGCGACATTTAACGTCGTAATAATGTGTGAAAATCAATTGGTTTACATTTAGTATTAGGTAATTATTTTGGAATAAAAACTATCCAGGAACCTAGATTCATATGTTTTTGCACAGTATGGTGGTAATATGCTTGAATTATAAATAATTTCGGTATTACTATTGTATGGGCAAATCAACTACCGGTGGCCCCTTAAGATATAAGTTTTTAAGCTATGGTCACTTTCACTATAAATGTTTGTATCAATAACGGGATATTTACCATGTTTTTAGTTTGTTTTGAGTTTCCGATAGTAACTCCGTGATCATGGTGCTTGCAACAGTGCCGTAATATCGGAAACACAAAAAAAAACGAAATACATGGTAAATATCCCGTTATTGATACTAACATTTATTGTGTGTAAGTTTTGAGTGAGGAGTGAATTGTGCATGGTGAGTGTTGGTGGTGAATTTAAATAATTGGATAATGTAGTTTTAGGAACCGTTATAGTGAATGTTATGTGATCATGTGTAATGCAAGTTAAGAAATTTATTGTCGTAAATTACTGTGAATTCAAATTTATTCAATTAAATTAATGAAGCATGGTGATAGCGTCAGCGTAATGGGCAATGATTTTATGGGAGCCAAGGTATTCAATATTACAGACATAAATTAACATATTGATGACGTTTTAGTTTGAAGAATGATATACTGGGCCTGATTCATCTCACACGGCAGGTAATGTAATTTAAGTATTTGCATTAAAATTTGTTGTTATTGTAATGTACTAATAAGTTACTTTAAGTAAGCCGTGGTGAGTAAAACTAAATGGTTTTTCTTGAGGTTTCCTAATGAAGTTAGAAATAGTGAATAGAATAGACGAAACGGGTCCTTATAACGGGCCTTTATAAGGTTTTCTGTCGCTTCGTAACTTTTTGATGCAAGCCAATTGTAAGCAGAGCGAGCGAAACTATCGTGTCACTGCAGCGGGCGGCGAGGAGCCAGAATTAATATATTGTTCAATTTAAGTCACTAAGGGGGATTACGTTCAACCGTTTTCAATTGCCTAGGTGAGCGCCAAGTTACTACATTTTGAGAAATCCAAGTTCATTCTACTGCCTGGGCATTTAATTATTATAAACCGATTTGGCTATGACAGATGCGGAAGGTCGTCAGTCATGTATTTGGTATTTTCTGTTCCGAGTTTTCACGAGGACCCAAACCGCTTTTCATGAGTACAGAAGCACAGTCTTATTAATTTCTTTGTAGGTTAATATGAATAATGGGATAGAAGTTGCTATAATGTTAATCCATTGGTAGGAATACAGCGAGTCGTGGGCGGCGTCAACGCTTCTTTTATATTAGCAAGAAAGAAGACAAGCAAGACCCTAGCCTGATGGTAAGCGATACGTCCACCTATATATATCAATGCCACCCGGAACCTTGCTATTCATATTGCAATGCGTTTAAAAGCTCCTCTCCCAGGGAATTAGGTATTTAATATTGTGCCCAGTAATTGCACTGCTAACTCTACCAGCTAGAACTGGTTCTACTAGCACAGTGCTGTTATTCGTCTGTTTGGCAAAAAAGAGGTATCGCCCGAGGCAAGAAGTCCTACCTTGTTTCTCTCTCGAATTATTGGCTTTATTATGATTGTTACTTTTTCACGCTCAAACGGTAGGACCAATTTTAATGAAATTATGGTATGGTACCTGACTCCCTGGATTAAGACGTAGACTGCTTTTAATCCCACGGGAACGGGGCTTGCGCGGGTAAAAGCGCGCAGCTGGTTATATAATAAAGTCTGGATCTCACGAAAACTTAATAGTAAAATAGTCTATCAATGTTCACTCACGGGCAGGAACTCGTCGAGGTCCAGACCGACGGGGCGGTCCGTGAGGCACGGCACGAACTCCGGCTCGGGATCGGTGGCGTCCACGCTCCGGTTCACTGTCACGTTCTCACGAGGGCCGCTGTCCGCTCTTCGTCTGGTTTATAAAATACTAATTCTCAACACTATGATGAGGACTATGGGGAAGGTACTTTACTTCGCTGCTATCCTTGGGAGTAGCCTACCAACGGATGTTCCCGCCATCTTTATTGTGCTGCTCCAATTGCGTTACGCCGACGAAATATACAATTATAACTGGAGCCCTACTAGGAACTCTTATTGAAGTCTTACTTTAATAATACTTTCACGTTATACGGTACAAATATGTCATTGAAATACGACTTTAAGGCGTTGTGGTAGACCCCCTGAAAGATATTTTTTTATCTTTAGTAATGCTCTAAAAACAACTTCTCTCGGCACTATTGTTCACCTTATTCATGCGGAAATCTAACTGAACGCAGTTATTGGATTCATGGCATAGATGTGATTCCCTATTTATTCGCATCATAGAAAATATCGTATATTATTATGCTTCTTTCTAACACTCGTACTTACGTCGCAACTCATATTATGTGTTGAACGCATTATAGAGAATTTATGTAATGGAAGTAAATAAAACATTACCACATGTCAGAATGTGAAGTACCTTGTGGTCTCTGGAGTCCTCGTAAATGACAAAGATCTTGGTCCTAGTGATGTCGGTCTTAAAGATAGTTCGCTGTTACTTGGCCGCAGATTACTTGTCGCTGTAAACAATAATATAAATCTACATTTTCAGGTTTTCAGTCATCAATAACATGCACAATATTTAAATGTGAAAATTAAGTGTTTGAGGTTATGTTCAAAATTGCGGATATGAATGAAAGGTTGGTCAATATTCTTCTTCTCACCACTATCTCACTTGATCTGGCCAGTACTTTCAGCATACTTTGCCTAGAATGACTAGCTTTCAAGGATAGTTGTCGATTTTAACATGAGGGTGGTGAACGACTAGTATTTGTGACCTTACCACCACGGATTGAGTCACGAAAATCACGATATTACTTTCCCCTTAACGTTAAACTTGTTGTAAGTTTCGTAGCCGACCTACTCGCTTGAGGGGTTATTACGTCTGCTCTATTTTGAATATGAAAAGGAAAACTTATAAGACTGAATACATACCAATATCAACTGTAGACTTGGTCTCTTTGTAGGAGTTATGTCGGTTTAGCGCGTGTGAGGTCGTCGTGGCGGTTACGGCGTAGTCTCGTATCACCGGTATCGGTGCCGGCACAAATATGTTAGCCTCGATATTGTCAACCTCTAACCCTGAAGCAAAACAATCGTTAATCATCTTCGTTTTTATTAATACAATCAAATATCCATTTTCAAGACGTTTAACAAGACCTAGAGTCAGAAGCTGCGTGCTCAGCAATAGAAGTGCGTCGGAAACATTACTACTAACCTAAAACGACTAATCATTCAAGCCGGTTAGTCTGCAGTTTTGTAGTAAAATAGTCATTTATTTCCCTCGTTACCACTTACTCTAAGAATATTCAGAACTGTCAGCACAACTAGTCCACGGGCAGCAAAATTGAGATCATGCCAGGAATCGAAGGGCCCGCGACGTAGAAATCTAGTGGGCGAAGACTGTCAACTGCGCTAACAGGATAGTTTTTCGACTAATATTATAAACTGGGGCGCGTTGTGGGATTGCAAACACTTATACACAGTTGTAATTACATCTCCACAGTGTGTATCTTCCCTATTGTTGGCATATACCTGCCTACGTGCTACAGAAAACACCAATGAACTGCAATAACCAACATTCAACCATCATACCGTATAACCAACATTCAACCGCGTTTGACTCCATTTGTCGGCGTAGTGGTCCTTCGTCGAGAGAGTATATGCGAGTAGTCAGTGCCGATGCGCTGCTACGGCGAGGACTGAAAACATATGCCTATAGGTGCTACAGCACACTCCAAAGGACTGCAGTAACAAACATTCCATCGTAGCATGCGGTCGACTTTTTTTGTCGGCGTAGTGGTCCTTCGCAGAGGTGAGTATGCGCGAATTATCGGGCCGTTGCCGCTGCAACGGCGAGAACTGAAAATGTATATAGTTTTCGTCACGTAAAAAGAACGCCGAGCGACAGGGGAGCGACTGTTTTCGGAGCGAACGGAGCGTGATCTCAGCGCAGGAAGCGAGGATCAACAGATGAATCAATAGCATGCCCGCACACACATACCGGCGGAGCGTTCCCTCGTCGCGCATCCTTCATGCCACCTATTGGGTCGATAAATCGCTCAGTGCATAGGTAAACGGCCAGCGTTCTCTTTACGTGACGGGAACTATACCTGTACGTACTACAGCACACCCCACACGGATAAAAAGGATTACTTGAATTTAGAAAAAACAAAATCTTGATATATTTGTTTCGTTTAAGTAAACGTGTCTTTATATAAGCAATATCGTATCTTTTCAAGACTATCATATTTTAAACCAATAAAATATTTTACTTGATTTAGTGGCTAGATTCAAAGAACAATATTTTAAACTGAAAAAAAGAATATCTTGGTTCAACATATTCAATTGCTAAAGAAATCCTTTTTACCCGTGCAACGAACATGAATCCATCGTACCGTGCGGTTGAATCCTTTTGTCGACGTAGTGGTCCTTGGTGGAGGTGGGTATGCGCGAGGTATCGGGTCGTTGCCGCTGCGGCGGCGAGGGCTGCGGCGGCGGGCGCGGCCCCACCGCTTCACTCCCGCCCCCGCCTCCCGCGCCTGCGCTCTCCAACCCCTCCAGAGCTGCCGATGTTTACTCCACAATAATACACCAATAAGTTAACTTACTTATTTTAAAAGCACTTGCTGATTGTGTGTGTGTAGTGAATGTTTCCGGCACCCACGACCCAAGTCACCGAACTTAGTTGGGGCTGTCCTAACAATGGATTAGAGAGGAATATCAGAAGCAGTAGGATCTAATCCATCTCGGCAATGAATTAGAGTGGAATAAAAAAACGGAATGGAATTTAATCCATCCCGCCCGGCAATGGATTAGAGTGGAAAAAAAGGAGAAAGAAATCCACCAATGGATTCGTTAGTGGATTAAACTGGAATGAATCCTTGGAAAGTGCCACATTTATTTTATTCTTTATTGAACACAACAAAATATGTAAAGCGAGCTTAACCTTGAGAGCTGCGGATATTTACTCCACAATAAATAATACACCAGTAAGTTAACTTATTTATTTTAAATACACCTGCTTGGTAAGTACCACATTTCTTTATTTTTTTATTGACATAACGAATTTGTGAGGCGAGCTTAACCGTTCATAATGTTCTCCCAGCAAACCCTATAGGTAGGAGATAATTAATAGGAGCGACTAGATTGTTGTATTGTACCACATTAATTGTTACTATGTGCTGTTATACATAATTGTTATTTCTTGGTTGTATTGTTGTGTTGATAAAAATATAATAAGAATGCAAAATAATACGTTGAAACACACATTACAATTTATAAATATGACTAGACATACATAATACGTGTAAATGTGAAAGCGATTATGTTATTATATACGATATAGTAAATGGCGTTATTATATAGTAAATAGAAGCCTGTAATAATAGTGCAGAAAAAGACACTAACTTTTAGTTGAACACTTTGTTGACCCTTGTTATATAAATATACCTTGTAATATGTTGTTATAATGTATGGGCGAGAGGAAACGTTCTATGAAAATCTTTTTTTCACACAGAGGAAGGATATGCTTTTTTATTTTGACGAGGGAAAAAACTTCAAATGTGAAACCGTAGACAAATCTGTTTAATTTCTTTTTTATTGGTTACGCAAGGGATGCCATTAAATAGCCTTACAATTCAATCGATTTTAGTTTTGTATTATTTTTTTGGTTAAACCGTAATAGGTAAATAGCTAATTATTTTACAAAATAGGTGCATTTGTTTTTGTAATTATAATTCAAAGAATTTTACTTAACATACATACCTGAAAGTGAATAATCTTCAGACGACAAACTTGTAGCCGGTGGCGGAGTGCGGTTCACTGTAAAATACAATAAATTAAACACTTTACCTTTTACTTGAGCGTTTCAGCCATTCGTTTCACAATATAAAAATTTGTCTCTTTTTTTAAATCGATACATTTTAAGATATTTAGCTTTATTATCTATATGCGTAGACAAATAATTTATTCCACTCTAATAGATTAAAAAGGTAAAAGGTAACAAAATTATCATGAATTTATTTGCCGCGAAAGTGAAAAAATGTCTTTGTTAACTTTAATAGTACTTTTTTCCAAAATTTGAGATTCTTCGAGTTTTAAAGTGTATTAATGGCAGATAATTACTTATTAATGGCTACTGAATGTGCATGAGTTATTTACTAGGGCAAGACTTGACTATCACTGGAACTTGTCCGTGTTGCTTGACATTGACTTTGACTTGTAAAAAGGACTACTTTTAGGAAATACTACGTTGTTTATAAAATAATATTGGCGGTATTGTCATTAAATGCGATTTTTATCAGGTAACATAACAAATCATCAGAGCTTATTCAACAACAACATACCTACAACATAAACGCTTTCACACTCACAATCCCACACCTAGGAGCAGAAACACATTTCTTCAAATAAGTAATTATAATTCTTCAAGAAATATTCCTTAAGGAAGAGAACTTGGGTTCCCACCTGGAATTAACCGATACCTAGTGCTAATAAGGCAGACGCGCAATCAATTACGCCAACGGGCAATTCTAGTTATAAGATCTTGCTTTTCATTTTAGATCATATTATAAGCTATAGTAAATAAGTAACTAATATTTAAAATAACATAGCCACTGGTGCCGATTCTGTTGTCCATAATTAGACTAAACTAGCCTAAAATTAGTTTTAGTCCTGCTTTAGTCCAAAACCTATTCAGAAAATGCAAGATTAGACTAAAATTAAGTTTGACAGGACTAAGTTAGTTTAGTTACTCTATTTAGTGAAAATGACCAAATTCTTATTCTGATGTACATGTTTTACGTCAAATTAAGACTAAAAATAAAAAAAATTAACTCAAATTAGTCTGCATGAAAAGGATCTGGATTATTTTTAATGTGATCTTATACTTGAAAGAATAGCGTTTAGGTATTCTTTGACTAAAATAAGTTCATTTTTAGTTTAGTTTAGGTTAGTTCGGTGCTTAAAATTAGTTTATTTTTAGTTTAGTTTAGTTCGGTGCTCAACAGAATTAGCACCACTATCTCACTTAAATTTGTCAAGTTTATCGACGGTGGCATTCGTTTTCCTAGAAAAATATATAGTTCTTTACTTCTAACTTGGATACACTCAGATTTTAGTACTTTGCTATTAATATAATAAGGTAAGTATAATAATTACAAAAAAGTAATAACGATATCCTGCGCAGGTTTGCTTTTTTAAGTATCGATCTTATTATAAATAAAAATGAATGTCTCTTTGTACATTTTTCATCTATGCGTTCTTAAACCATTCATCTGATTGTGTTAAAACTTTTGTGAGTTATTCTGCTTAAGCCCGAGGAACCTGGCTCAAAATAAAAATTACTTTATTTACAATACTTCTGCAGGACGCAGCTAATTATAAATATATAAGCTATAATATAAAGTTAATCTTAAAGTTAAAAGCACGGCAGAGCAGTAAACTATCTACTTTAAAACTATACATGGTTAACTTATAATTATTTAATTGTTACTAAAATTAAATAAGCTGATCATCTATAACTCGAAACCAGATTCTGTTGCCATTATAGTTATTCTTCTGATAAGCCAGTGTTCGACCCCATCTCTCCTTTCGGATCATATCTTTCATAATAGGGTAGAGGGCAGTATGCACGCAGGCAAAGGGAGATTTCCTACTTGAAGGTACTACAGAGAAATAATAAATAAACATAAACACTTTGACACTCACATACCCACACTAAGTTCGATGACTTGTGTCGTGGGTGCCGGAAACATTCACATCACACACACAATCACAACCAAATCCAGAAACAAAAAATAAGTATTGGACTATATATGTAACTAATAAGCCAAAATAGTGTTGTCTGTCAGTGATAACTTTCAAACCAGTTATTTATGCTATTTAATGTCATACAATTAGTTTTGGTAATGGAACCTAATATTAAATCTAAAAAAACGGCAAAATAAATGACATGCTAATCTATAACCATGTAAATAGGTTCAGCAATCTCGTAAGAAATTGGTATTTTTTATTTGAAAAACGTTAAATAAAGTAACTTCCTTTATTAAGGGCAGTTAAATTTAATGGTTTTACTAGCCGTTTTTCCCGTTTATGAGTGTAAAAAGAAGCTCATGTCTTTCTTTTTTATATTTACCTATAATCCAAGCAAATTTTATGATATTTGGTACAGCCGTATCGGCGTGATTGAGTAACAATCAAACAATCATCCACTTTCGCATTTTTAGTGTTAGTAGGATTCGTTAGTCTGATCTTCACACTACTTACGTGCTCTAGAAGGGCGGAATATTTCAGAGTAGTCATTAATATTTGATATAACGGCACCTGCGTCGTCGTCCGCTTCTGTACCTGACGTGGACTCTTCCGCGGTCTTTTCATCGAGCAGCGACGTTCGGTGCATTACGGCTGGAACAGGATTTAACATTACAGTTTATTATACTTTTTTAACCATTTATGGCAGATCACCTAGTTTATGGCGAGAATTAATTTTCACAGATATCTTCGCTTTGTATTTCCTTTCATTGTTTAGGTACTATATAATACTGTAAACATGCTATTGCTTGTTTTAGTTTGATAATAAACGCTTAAACATAACTTTCACACTCACAGCCCTACACTAAGTTTGATGACTTGTGTCATGGGAGCCGGAAATATTGACACTAGACACAATCCCATCCAAAATCAGATTGCCGTATCACCCTTGGGGAGAACACTTGTGTTCCCACTAGAAATTGCACCTGATACCCCCCGCTTAAAACGCAAACGCGCATCAACTCAGCCAACGAGCAGTTCTTCTGATATCCCTTGGATCATGAGTGTGTCAAAGCGATACGACGCTGATGGAGACAGTCTATAAATATATTTCTACAAACATAATTTGTTCAAAACATTTACCGAAATTAAGAAAAAAATTACATTTTATAATGAGATAAACATGTCACTCGACGGATAGTACCTAAGCATCACGCTTTTTTATGCTAGATAGGCTATCATTTGACCACTATCTCACCCGATGGAAAGTGAAGATGAGGCCGAAGATGTAACATGCTAGGTAGCAGCTGCATAGGTAGGAGGGTGAAAAATAGTTAACGACTCATACCTAACAAATATACAAAAAATAACATTAAAATCGGTTGAGCCGTTTAGGAGGAATTCAACTACAAACACCGTGATACAAGATTTTTATATATTAGATTAATTAAATCTCTATTTTTAGGAGAGGCGAACCGTAATTCTGTTAGATCACCTTCTTTAGGTGGTTTTTCCTTTGAGAAGCTCTTGCGTACTGAGTGGCTCTTCTGAAACGGCGACAGATCGCGAACGAGGGGCGGCGACGCGGGCGGCAGTCCGCCGAACGGGTGCACCTTGTTCAGATCCACTACCGATAGCAACACATACGTAGAGTGGAACGATCCAGCTATCTGTAAATTAAAACAGATTTACTGCACATTTACTACCTATAAATAAAGCACCTTCTCTATTCTTGTTAGAAAAAGGTCTTCAGGTTAAATTAAGAGAGCGATTATTGCATAACTCTGTTGCGAGCAGTTTCTATTTTAATGAAGCAAAAAATGCACCTTATTTCTTTGTAATTTCGGCGTTTTAGAATTGAAAACGTTCGCAACAGAGATAGGTAATAGAGGGTCAGGTATCATTTAATTCAAAACGAAACTTTAGAAATAAAAGCAATGGAAAATACACGCGACACAAGCTGTTCAAGTTTAATTCAACGTATCTCCTAGGTAAGCATGCTTTCATCGGCCATATACCATCAGGTGAGATCGTAACCGGCTACATCAAGTGAGACCACGGCTAAAATATAAAAAAATATTTCAAAAACTACGAACAAAGCCTACTATTATAATAAGTAGATGGTGACATTTTTTCGAGGCCATATGAAAGGTGAAGCCCTGAAGGGGAAGTGGGACCACCACTTAATCTTAATTTATAAAGCAAAGTAGGATATTTTGATATGTAGTTTCTTTGCGATGTCAGTTACGACTTATGAAGATCATGACTGCTTAAAGTATACATAATATAAGTAGTATCAAATTTATTTTAGCTCCCACGTTTTCGTTGATGTAATCAAATCCGTATTAAAAAAATTTTATTAGCCTCTAAAGATACGCTGTTTCCTTTTCCAAAATTAATTTTAATACAATAAAAACACATTAACTCTTGTGTTAAAAAAAAAGATCTCATGACCATATAGAAATTAGTTGGTCATGCATTAAAATAAAACTCCCTCCCTAGACAACACATAAAAAATAAGGTTTTGAAAAAACTATGATTTTTGATCGAGTCAGGTGTAATACAGCATGAATACGGTAAGTATGAGATACAAATTTATTCACCTTATATTGGGAGTTTTACCTACCAATGAGCATTTGCCTATTTGCCTCCTAGATATAAAGACTTCTCTGGGCTATATTTATCCTTACGCTGACGATGTAACTCCCAAGTCTGTTTATATTGCATTAAAACCTTATTCCTTTAAAACTTTACTTTCGACTGGTAATTATTTTACTAGATAGAATACACCAGACACACCTAAAATAGTGCATCTTTATTTCTTGCCTAGCCTAGCTTAACTGTATCACTGTAATATACAATATGTTCCCCTAACCTCTTTCAATATTACTTACAAGTTGTGTCTGAGCGACAGTTATATCTTGAATTGTGCCCCAATGCCCAGGAACAGTGTCTAGCACTCTGGCTGGTTCCCACCCTATTACATGCAGACCGTCATTTGCACATCCCAGCAAAGTTGTTCCATCGTCACTGAATGTCATATGCCTGAAAAATAGTTATTAGTTTATATTGTAGATATATCAGGAGTAGTAGAGTTGTGAATCAGCCACCTCAATTGAAACATTACTGTTAGCTGGTAAGTAAGAATTAAAAAAAAAAATCTGGTTTGTTTTTATATTTATGGTTGTGATTGTGTTTGTATTTTGTTGTAATGTAAGATTGTTTGTAAAGAACAGAGCAGTGAAAAAAAACTGAAACCTTATATGACCACTTTGTTGTCTGTAAGCCTGTCTTTCTGTCTGTCTGTTTTTAACAGCTTTTTCTTGCAGAATTGTGTGGATGTGTAAGTTGAAATTAATATCATATTATGGTAATGATCCACTACATTGAAGTTCTATTATCTTTATCACATTTAGACAATTGTTATGCTGATTATCTAGAATACCGCATTCCCCTTTTAAGCAAGGATTCAATTCCTAGCGGGAACACAATTTTTTTCACTATGGAAAATTTGTGGTTCTGGTTGTGATTGTGTGCAAGTGTGATGTGAATGTTTACGGCATCTACAATACTAGTCATCAAACTTAGTGTAAGGCTGTGAGTGTGACTGTGAAAGAATTTATAACTGTTAAAGAAGCCTCCATTCAAGTATAAAAAATGTTGAATCTAAAATACAAAAAAAAACTGGTACCTTATGTATGTATTTTCCTTGTCAAATTTAGATACTAATTGGAACTTTTCCATATCCCAGAAGTTGACTGTTCTATCACTGCTACAGCTTGCAAGTAAAAACTCATGGGGATGGAACTTCACACATGTCACAGCAGATTTATGTTCCAAAAACTCTTGTAATACTTTGCCCACTCGGACATCCCATACTTTTACTATGCCTATAAAACATAAAAAAGTTAACCAAGGGATCATAAAACTAATACATTTACTCTTTTTCAAGCACAATGGTGATTCTACTTAAATTATATTAGTTTTTAAAACAATCATTTCTAAATAGAAAGTTAAAGTTCTTGAGAGATACCTAGCGTTGTTGACCATTAATAATTGTTTTTGCTTTAAACTGCAACATTTTGCTTAGTGAATATGCCACTTAAATATAATAGTTGACCATTAGTAAATGCTCCATCATCTTTCGCACCAGGAAAAATTAGGTGCAAGTGATGTTAGCCCTTCTCTCTTAACCATTGTAATATATCTTAAAATCAACATCGATTATGAAATTAGCATAAATTACCATAATCAACTTGAGATAATAGATCGTCAAGAAATTTAAATGGTAGTAATTTTAATTTCCTTATAATTTTAAATACCATTTCTAATTCCAATTTATAATATGCCACAAGATCTTCTCTCTAATAACTTTATCCGTTAAGAGCTTATTTATTTTTTTTTTTTCTCAAAGAACACAAATGATTGACTTGCATGCTAGGGACATTTTCTACCAGTCAACCACACATGGTAGATGAGAAGAGGGGTGTAGGGATGCATCAAAATTCAAAATGGTAAGGGAGACGAAAGATAGTAGGATGATTAATTAAAATTAACAATAGAAAATGACATAATTATGTACATAAAATACATATATAATAATATTTTTTTTTTTTTTTATGCATAATAGGCAAGCATTTGACCACTATCTCACCTGATAAAATATGAACAAATGATTAAATATATTAGTAGCTTACCATCTTCACAAGCAGATGCAATCCATTGTCCATCAGGACTGAACTGCAGACTGTTGACAGCGAGTCTATGACTAGAATATGTCACAATGCATCCTCTTTTTCTCGGATCCCACATTTTTACAGTACTGTCACATGACCCTGTTGTTAGGTAGTCTGCATATGGATGGAAATCCATACATTTAATAGCTCCTTTGTGCCCCGTGAATGTTCTCAGCAGTTTGGCAGCTTCTAAATCCCAAATCTTTAAAGCTCCAGTCTGTGAGCCTGCACAGACTAGGTCCTCAGAATGTCCGAAACACACACATTCTACAGGGGTTGTGTGCCCACTTAAGCTCTGTAAAATATTATATTTGATTATTTAGATAGCAGAATAAAGAGCATGCTTCCTAAAGATTATGATATTTTGCAACTATATCCTGAGTCCTATGGCCTGCGGCATCCCTTATCCTATCAATGTGCTATTTTTATATATGATTTTTCAGACTATTCGCGAAAACAGTAAAAATCAAAGTATATCATGTGAATAATCTCCATGCTTCAACCCTGCTAAACTCATTCCTATGTACTATGTACTACTACTACATTAACTGTATATTGATGACAATCATGCTCAAAAACACAGCCTTCTCTCAATGCATGAGGGAACAAAACATATATATATATATATATATATATATATATATATATATAAAATCCATTGGAAATTCTCTTTATAACAAAGACTTGACATTTACAACATTGATTTCAAACAACTATAAAATATATGAACCTTGCATCAAGTTGCAAAATATTTCTCCTAGGTTTGCTAATCTACAGATGATAAGACCTCTATTACTGTTTTTTAATGGGGGAAAAAGAACTATATTTTGATGCAACATATTTAAAATCTCAATAGAGAGAAGTAATATTTTAATAAAGGACCTAACATACAACCACCTATTGGTAGTTATTTTATGGAATTTTAAAATAATGTGGGTAAGAATATAGTTGTAAGCTTTATATTGCTTGCATAAAAAGACTCACCATCAAGCAGCTTTGTCTACCAATGGCCCATAAATTCACTTTTTTGTCATCGCCTCCAGTGGCCAACACTTGGTGGGACTTCTGTCCCATCGCCAAGCAGTTAACATTTGATTTGTGTGCAACAAATTCTTCTGTAAAACATGAAATGTGTCACAAATAATCTTCAGGTATATAGTTATAGTACAGACAGTAATACGTACGTAATTTCCAGGATCTCCGAATGTTCTCCATCATGAATTCCAATTAGTATTTTATTCCATGTACGGTAATCTCAACCTTGTCTGTTCAATGATTAATGAAGAAACCACGATTTGATTTTTACCAAAAACTGTTTATTAATAGGTGTATTTCTACTCTTAGATAGGAAATGTTCGTGGCCAATTTAGCTTGTAAAAAATTGTTTTATTTTTTTGTTTTTTTTTATGTGAAATGAAACAATTCTCACAGCTGTTTTGGTAGAAATCACGAGCTGTCAAATATAAAATAACCAAAGTTTGATAGTGTCAGATGTCACTGTCAGTAAATTTATTTATGTCATGTGTACAATAATTATTTTTCTTCTTTTTAGACAAAGCCCATACAAAAGTCGTCGGTTTAATATAAGGCTTATTGCACATAAGGCGCAGCGGCAAACGCGGTTTGAAAGCAAACGCGGTGCCATAGCAATAAACGCCACAAAGCTCACGCGTTGCTGACTTTGCCGTCACCAGTAATCCACCACCCGTCAATCCACCTTTGCAACTTGGATGACGCGAAGTCGAGGGCAGAAATGCTTTGCGCAGCGGATGATTAATTGACGACACCCTGTGATTTCAAGACTCCATTGGGATTTCCGAAAATTGAAATATGTATTGTTCACAGTTTTGTCAAATACATGTACATACAAAATATAAAAAAAACCATAATATATAAACATATAGTTTGTACATTTAACATGTATGCTGCTCGAGATGGCTGTAATTTTGCGAATCTGGCAGTAGTCATTAACTTTCATGAGTGCCTCTTTGGGACCCAAGTAAATAAACGATTTTTAATGAAAATTCTTTTCTCATAGCTTTTTCGTACCCACATTGTTATAGTTATAGCTCATAGTTGTTGTTACTCAGCCTGGTAAAAATCCATATGACCTTTGACCTTGACCCCAACGGTTAAAATGCGTTTCTGGCCAATTTATCGTACGGGATATTAACGCAAACAAACGCATTCACACTCCAGCCCTACACTAAGTTCAAAGACTTGTATCGTAGGTGCCGGAAACATTCACATCACACACACACATTAGGGGGCGTCCATAAATTACGTGAGGTGTTTTTTTTAATTTTCTGTCCCTTCCTCCCCCCAGGTGAGATGTCGTGAGATTTTATTCTACCCCCTCCCCCATCCCCCAATCTCACGTGAGATTTTTCAAAATATGGGTTTCTTACGTAAACGCGTTGGATTGTTATTGTAAAAAGAAGAAAAAATTTGCTTCGTGCTTTTATTTACAACTAGTTAAGACTAGTAAGTAATCAATATTGTTGAAAGTTTAATTATAAGTGTAATAAAAATTTAACAATAGAATACCTAAATCGTTAAACTACTGTGATTAAAAAAAGAATATCTACTCTAATTCAGTCCATGGAGAATCATGCGCGGCTACACTATACCGTAAATTCAGATTAAATTGAGCTATTTGGTATAAAACAAATATTGTTTGACAGTCAGTAGATGTATAACGTCGAAGTATGAATAAATTACTTTCTTTCGAACGAATTAGTGAATGATCTTGAAGCGTAATCGTAATACGATTAAGATCATTACTAACTTACTTAATCGTATTACGATTACGCTTAAGATTAAATCTTAAGCATGTACAATCTGGACTAAATGGACCAAAATAGTATATATTTTTTTTGTTTCAATCACAAAAAAAATTGCGTGATATTTGCCGAGACCCCCCCTCTCTCCAACGTGAGATAAGATGAGATTTGACTCGACCCCCACCCCCTCTTAAACACCTCACGAAATTTATGGACGCCCCCTTACACACGGAACTAAAAGCACAAATATCCCTTGGGAAGGAATTTGTGCTCCTGGCGGGAATCGAACCCAGGACCCACGGCGCAGAGGGCGAACACCTGTCCACTGCGCCAACTGGGTCGTCAATAATAGTCATATAATGCACCTCAAATACATTTTTCCCACATAATAATAATAATATTGGGTAAAAGAATACATACATATGTGAGATACATTTATACCTTAGGATTACTATGTTATTATTAATTTACACTTTTTGTATAAGGTCGCTGTCAAGGCCGTGTCATATGATGACGTTATTTATAACGTAACCAATAATATTGATCAAATAAAATACATAAAAAAATATTTGAGATACACCCCTTATGATAAATCGACCAAGTGCATATGAAAAGGAGACTTGAAATACCTCCCACAGCGCGTCGATGCGTGCGACTGATGCGGCGCGCGACGACGTGATGAATAGAGCGTAGCGTAACGGTTTAGTGTGTAAATGAGACAGAAACCGCGGTAAAACAGCTGTTTTACCGCGTTCACCGCTTCACCTCGTGTGTTCAAGCTTTTAAGTATTAAAAAGACCTACCTACTTAAGAATACTTTACTAAATCAATGTTAGGCGAAAATAAACGGTGGAGTTGTATATTAATAAAGTAAAAACTTCTGTGCTATCAACTAGCTCAGATTACTAGTTATAACAAATGCTCTTTGGCTCAGATTCTTAACTCGAAATCTTTATAATTATCACCAGAAGCAAAATAATAGCGAAATGGTTTTACGATCTTTATGTTTTTATAGCAATACAAGATATTTTTGGAGAAGCAAATATATTTTATTAAGAAGATTGCACTATGTTCAAGGTCAAGAACCTGAACCAAAAATCAGAGAATACTTTTATTACATTGATCATCAAGGCATGGTAAGTGAGCGCAGAGTGGATAACATTATTTATTTATTTAGATGCATAGTAGATAAAGTAGGTATGTAGTTTACTAATTTTGAAACTATTGAAATTTCAGTTGTTTTTAGATGATGCTAGAATGAAAAACTTTACCTCATGCTTCAAAGAAAAGAAATTTTTAGATTTTTTTTTCAAGAGGATCCGTCTGAATTCCACTGGGAGATATCAAGAAGATTTTCCATTTTTATCACTGTGTGGTAGGGAGAGAAATTATATAAGGTGTGATGATGTGCCAATTGTGTACACAAACCTTATAATAAAAAATGATAAGCCTTCATTGAGCTATGGCTATGCCGGTGATCTATTGACAACTTGTTTTCTACCTGACAAAATTTATATGTTGCCTTTAACAGGGAGGGTTTATCATCCTGCAGATGATAAATATGGTGGAGTGGGATTGATCAAATCTAAGCTGGCTATAGAACTAAGTAGGAACTTTGAATTTCAGAATGGGGAAGTAGATGGACCTACTCATTTTAAATGGAATAATAAAACATATGAATTAGATCAACTTTGGTTTAACAGCAAGGTCAAACAATTTAATTTAAAGATAAATACCTCATCAGATTAGGCAGTTTCAATATAATAATAATATGTGTACAAATGTACGTATTTTAACTCCTTAGATACCAAGTTGGTAAAAAAGACCTAAACTAAACTGTTATGATGTGTCTCTTACGATCCAAAACTAAAAGTTAACATAAATATGGCAATGCGCTTATAAGACCTATTCAAACAACATATTATTATAATAATAGGGATATTTAAGTTGTTTTTGTACTGTGATTATTATATGACCTATATGAATATAATGTAAATAATCATAAATGTATAAAAATTACCTTTAGTAATGTAAATATAAGCTAGGAATAAAGAGAGTTAATGTTTATGCTGTTTCTTCCTTTGAGAAAGGTTGGAATGTTCCTGGTTGGACCCAGGAGGTTCCCTGATTCATCCCTTCATTAGGTTTTGGAGGTTTCAACATCATGTCTTTGGCTGCGTCATGAACACTAGGGTCATAAGGCTTAAATGTAATGTAATGTTTGTCTTCTGTGGGTGGATCGTCATAAATGTGATCAATACTGGTTACTATGCATTCTCTCACTTTTTCCATAAATAGCTTCTTATTAGATTTGTATCTGAAAACAATACATTATAAACCACAGTTTTAAATGTTTAGACAGTAAAAATATCACTCTTAAATATTATTTAATTAGAACCTGCAGCCAATGGAAGTCTTGCCTTATTCTCTAAATCCTAAGCTAAGCAAGCCCTGCTCAGCAACCAAAAATTTAATAAATTTACATGTTAGTTCTGCACACAGACAAAACCACACAATTACAAAGTGGGTGAATCCTAGGTCATACTAATTCCGCTTGTCATCACACGAGCTACAAAACCACAAATACGAGGTCTAACAATCGGCCCCAATACACCTAGTAACTTTCAGACGATTAATAAGATATTTTTTTAAAATTAGGTATGGCAAACCTTTGACCACCATCTCACCTGATGGTAAGCGGCTATGTAGTCTACGTTACCCACATTTAGTGAATGTTATAGTGGACAAACAGTGACGAATAGAAATAGAAAATAGTGAAGAAACTTACGCAACTGAGGCTTCAACATTAATAGGCACTTTGACATTTACATTGTGGAATATACACAATAGGTATTTGAAAATTTGCCAGATGTGATCTTTCTTTCTGTCCCATTGTGGAAATACTTCACTGAGGTTGAGGGTGCCAGTATTGCTGTCCACAGCCGGGTGATATAGGTGGGTTGTGAATGTTAGCACCTGTGAACAACAAGAATGCTTTATTTTATGTAATTCAAGGTAAGCAAAAAGGAGATTTTTTACTTGATTCTTATACTTTGATTAAAAAAACTATAAAAATGAAAATGTACTTATCTAATACTAAAGAATAAAATGGTCTTTCGGAATTTTTTTTTTTTTTTTTATTCGTGATAGGCAAACTTTTGACCACTATCTCACCTGATGGTAAGCGATGATGTGGTCGACGATGGAGCAAGCTTGCCTAGAAGATACCTATTCACTCGTGACTTGAAGACTCCCATATTGTACTCAATTGTAATTTGTGAATTCTTAAGAGAACATTTAATTCTTAAACAGTAATCCGTAATATTGTGCTTTTTAGTTTCACCTGCATTATCAGGCCACAAGTCAAGGGTCTTTTTTTCCCTACCAAAGTGATTCCAATTCTAGTTGGTCATTACAATACATTTTCATAATTTGCAAGATGGTTGATTGGTAGGTACAATTAAAAAACTATATATTTATTAGTATTTCTATAAACATGATATTAAGCTCTTAAATGCCAAGACAGAAACAAAAATGCCCTCTATGCCAAGCTATGTTCGAAAATTATTGGTTTATATGAATTTTAAAAGAATATGTTTGCGATATTGGTATACATGGCATGATACACTGTTGTCAATTGAAGCACTGTGCTCAAGAATTTAAATAATTATTTGTATGCATGTTCTTTACGCTAGATAAGTAACTATTTACTTACTGGCACTTCATCATCTGGAAACTTTTCTGGCAGTGTTAAGGTAAACCTGAATATTCCACCTTCGTAAAATGCAGATCGAACAAAAATGACTCCGTACCACACTGCAATAGCAAAATAAACATGAGGGTTATAATTGGAATGTTGAACACCCTTTATCTGTAGCTGGTTTTTTCTTACTGAAATATCTTTATGAAGATTGAATATTTCTAAACATGATTACGAATAGTGTATGAATTAAATTTAAGACAATAATTATAATTATATTGTGTATGTTTGTCAACCATTTTTATTTAGTTATCTTCAGTATAACAGAGACAATAGCTTTAGGCTTTTTTCCTACTGACTTCACAATAAAGGACTCACTACTACTCAAATCAACTGTATTTTTTTATTTTTTATGTGTGTTACCTCATAACTTCTTTCCACATGAACCGATTTTTTTTTTATCATTTGAAAGATGTTGCTTTCTTATTGGTTCAATTTAAATTTGATCAAGATCTGATCAGTAGTTCTTGAAATATCGTCAATAATGTGTGTTTAGTACATCTAATCTGATCAAAGTTCCGAAGATAAAGTGATGAAGTTGGTTTTTTTTGTATGCTTTGCTTGCATTTATTTATTTATTGTTAGACAGAAACATATCCTTTATTATGGTAATAAGTGTTATCTATATATATAAAAAATAATTGTTCTGCGTTAGTCTTGCAAAAACTCGAGAATGGCTATACTGATTTTGCTATTAATTATTTTAGCTTTTAGTTGTGTTCGTAATTGTCAGAGCAAGGTCTGTAAGGTTTTTTTTATCCACCGGAAATTAAACCCGCGCGAAGAAGGGGCGGTTTGCTAGTAGAATAATAAAATATACATTTAAGTGGGATTCAAACCCAGTATCTTCGGAACACAGGCCCTATGCTCTAACCACTTATTCTGTTTGTAATCAGCAAAACATTGTCAGATATCCACTGTAAATTCTGTTGGTACTTACGTATTCAAAAATATAAATTTGAGTATTCAAAGTTTGTTTACTGCTACAAGACTAAAATTTGGAAAGTGTTGGCCTTGATTTTAGGAGTTGTTAGTAGTACTTACGAAAAGAATTTTCATACGATGGTATTGTGTAAATCCCTTCCAAGTTTTCTGTTTGTAACATTCGGCTAAAAAGAAAATTCATTTGTTGAGACAAAAAAGTTTTAAAAAATAAATTTATGTGCAATAACTTACTATTCTGCCATAATTATGTATTCCTGGCGGACCATAGAATACAGCTCTCTGTTTTCTTTAACATTACTACTGTTTTCATCAGTCATGTTTGATAATAAATAAGATGAATTTTATCAAAATATCATGATTTTCTACACAAAAACTTCGGGTTGGAAACATTAGTCAACAGCTGTGTGAGTCCCTATATTGTACGACCAACAATTCACGGCCTGATAATGTACGGCCAATAATTCGCTACCACTATTCTGTGACGTGGCTTCCAATTATCAGATTATGCAATACGGACCGTACATTACTGGATGTGAAATAACAAATAATACGCAGCCAGGAAAACGAAACCAATATTTGATTTCAATGTACACGAAATATCAGGTGTCTATGCTGGCTGTACAATATCGACACCGAGTGATTTTACGCAGCCAGCATTGAAAGAAAGAAAGAAAGGAAGAAAATACATTTATTCGGGCAACACGCGACGTTACATTATTTACATAAGAAAAACTAGACAAAACACAGAACAAAATACAAGAAATAAACAATATAACACCGCTGATGTCACGAATGAGGTCCCGACTCAGCATATAACTAGGTAAGTAGGTGAGCAGGAACCTCCTACCTACCCAGTAACTGATTTTCAGGCGGAACCTATGCATGACACCACGCGCGTCAGGACAGAGATACAAACGAAAACTAAAAAAATAATAAACTCATACATATATACTCATCATCATCATCTCAGCCGCAAGAAGTCCACTGCTGGATATAGGCCTCCCCCAAAGATCTCCAAAATGAACGGTTGTTAGCGGCCTGCATCCAGCGTCTTCCTGCGACCTTCTCTATGTCGTCCGTCCACCTTGTGGGCGGTCTTCCGACACTGCGCTTGCCAGTCCGTGGCCTCCATTCTAGAACTTTTCGGCCCCATCGGCCATCCGTTCTACGTACTATGTGCCCTGCCCATTGCCACTTCAACTTGCTAACCCGCCGGGCTATGTCGGTGACTTTCGTTCGTCTACGGATCTCCTCATTCCTGATTCGATCTCGTAGAGAAACCCCGAGCATAGCCCTTTCCATAGCTCGTTGTGTGACTTTGAGCTTATTTATAAGGCCCACAGTAAGAGGCCACGTTTCACACATATATACTATAGATTATAAATTTAAAAAGGCACTAACATAATAATATAATATAACTACATAATAATATATAGAAACAAAGATACACTAAACATTTTACTTTAAAACACACTAATGTAACACCGTACATACACGGTGGCGGCTTGTCAGTCTGTCACCTCACACCAAAGACAATGCAATAACTCAGCATTGCACGCACAGTATTTCACACGTTGATATTTAGAAGCCATGTATATAAATTATTGACTGTACATTATTGGCCGTACATTATCGATACGGACCGATTTTTACAGGCAATATTTGGCGAACCGGGAATACGCGGCATGATATTTCGAATTGATGTACGTAAATTATCAGTATGTGCATTCTTGGCCGTACAAAATCGGGCTGTAAAATATCGGGTCGTACATTATTGTCTCCCAGCTGTGAGATGCTGCTCCTGTCAGCTCTGTCACTGTCAGTGTCATTGTAATTTTTTTACTTATTTTGTTTGACATATCAGAATGAAGCAAGTAAGCAAAGAATCACTGTAAGAATAACTTTCCACAGGTTATAAAATGTCAAAGAATGAATTGGTAAGCTATCGACTTGCTATCCGCTAACAGATGTCGCTAAAAACAATCTAAGTTGAAGGTGCATCACAGCAAGTATATCTATAATCATATTAATAATTCCTACGCAAGGATTTTGTAGCTAGCGTAGGTTTGTTTCCTATCTCGATGTTCCTACCAAAGAGCATATAAGTAGTAGTGGTTCCTATGAGCTGCTGTGGCCGATTCCTGGTATATTGTACGTAAATTTCTGGCATCTACCCGTCAGTCGTGTTGTCTGTTTCGCAGTGTAAACAAGCAGTACTCGCTAATTGACATTTATAACAAAGTAGGTAACTTAGGTATTTGCTGTATGTAGTTTTATCTAGTTTAGTTTTAGGAAATATAGGCCATTGGCCCGTAGATATTAGTATCAGGGGATAATTATTCTAACAAAGTAGCATGTCGAAAAAAAATGTTAATTAAGTCGTGTAGGTATACCCTCCATTAGTAGGTAATTCACGCGACAAGTAGCATTTTGCATACCTACATCTCGAAATCATATAGGTATCTATTTGCTGATTAGTGAGGGTCCAACAGACACGAGTGTGGGATTTAGAAGAGGGCACGGGGGCGCGAGGATGAGCACCTGATGATCCCGGGATCAGCGGCGCGCGCTCTCAATTAGCGCGGCTTATCCTGCACGTGGCACGGGATTATTTTGCAATATCTCCTTTGAATATTATACCTGACTAAATTAGTTATTTATTAGCTTTTTTTTATTCAGTATATCTCACCTGATGGTAAGTGATGATGCGATTGACGATGGAGCATGTTTGCTTAGAAGATACCTGTTCACTCGTGACTTAAAGATTCCCCGCATTGTACTCATTGGGAAACACAGACTCGGCAAAGAATTCCTTTTCTTAGCGGTGCGCATAATTAATGTGGAACCAAATCTCTTTGTGCGTATTTGTGGAATATCAACTACATAACGATGTCCCAATGCAGTTCTTTTGGTTGTTCGGTGATAGAATGGGGATGGCGGAATCAGATCGTACAATTCCGCGGCACACTCTCCGAAATGTAACCGATAAAAGACCGACAAACTCGCTACATTGCGACGTTGCTCTAGGCTTTGATGCCTTAGCACTAGCTCAACTAATTGTGTCTTGCATTTTCATCCAGTCCAGGGCCTGACAATTAGGTTATCAATAAGGAATATGCATGAGATTTATATATAGATTAAGTATTATTTTATTTAAACTTTATAGCCATGGAATTACACTTATGACATTATTTTCATATTTAAATACTTATTAAGAAATTAGGATTTTTAATGGATAAAAAAAATTTAATAAAAATGCATGAGAAATTCAAAATACAAAACGCATGGAATTGGTTAGACTTGTTCGTGACGTCAGTTCACAGATTCTTTTTAATTTTAATTTTGATTTCGCAATCTTGTGTATTCAATCAGTGTCAAGTAATAGTATATTTCAAGTGTATTTAATATTAAAAGTCCTAATAGTCACGAGTCACAGTCAAAGTCAAGTAAAAATACAAGGTCCAGTCATAGTTAAGTCATGCCCTAGTAAAGTGGTAGAAACTTTATTAGAACTTCTATTGGAGTTTTGGAACCAAGGCGAAAATCACGTTTTTCAACTTGATATCATTTGTCTACACTTATGCACGTTTACTAAGAATTAACGGTTAATCCACCATCATTAGACATGTTAATGTCTAATGATGGTGGGTGTGGGTGGTGGTCGAGTGTTAACTCGAAAAATCACAGGTTTCAAAATCGAAATCAACAACGCCCATTTTTTCACTTCGCAGCAAAACCCACAGATTTTTAATGTACCTAAATGATTTGTTAACTCTCATGAAAAGCTGCCGTAATTGATTTAATATTTAAATGTTTGTTCGAACCTTCTGCATTTTCAAATATGTATTTTTAGATGAAATGTAATGTTTATATGATTAAAAATTTAGTTTTAGCAATGTGTTAAAACAATCAATTCAAAGCATAAGAAATATATATACATATTCCTTAGAAGGCGGTGTGGGTCAGATTCTGCGTAACAGTTTCTTATAAAGAGAAATACGGGTAGGTCAGTTTCATAGAAGGTTAAGCTTGCGTGGTTACAATCATAAGAAGTAATGCATACATAATAAATAGGTACGAAAATGAAATCAAAGAAATGCGTTTATTAAAATTTTATATAAGCTGTGTCGCGCGGATTGACCTTCGCAACTTTATATCCGGCCAGCCGTTACAAAAATATAGCTTGTTTCAAACATATTATTATTCTACTACAAACTTTCAGATCAAAATATTTAGTGTGATACTGATATCCCAATCACACTAAATATGAAGTGCGTTATTTCTACTTGAAATATTTGATTTTATTAAAGACAAAGAAACAACTAATAGTGCCTCAAAAACAAACGAAAATCTTTAAACTAATAAAGAGCGACTTAAAAAAAGTGCTTCAACATAAAAAGTATAAAAGTGGGTGGGTAAGTTCACACATATCTCGGGTCTTAACTGTACCTTACTGTATGCTATACATTTCTGTAATCCTAGTTCCTGTTTTTGTTCATACATAAATATAAATAATTAAACTAAGTATACAAAAGACAAAGCGCAAGAACAATCAATATCCACGATTATGAATGAGAAAAACATACATAATATGCAATTTATATTACAATTGGCCGCTCCGCCATATGTTAGTTATTACATACCTACCGATACGTTCATAAGTAAGGTTGCTATAATTGGTAAAAGTTACTTGAGGTAGTTAAATTTACAGAAACAGTACCTACTGTACCTTGATATGTTCATTGTATATATAATTGCAATATTATTGAATACTATAAGTACAACGTAAGATACCTTTCACTTCTAGTAAACCCAAATAGAGACAGTAAGAAAAATGTTAACGGATACATTATTTCTCTACTTATTTATCAGTTACAGCAATATCGGCGGAATTAAAATTACTTATTACTTACCTGAAGGTTTAGTTCTTAGTGAGATCTTAAATTAAGGAAATATAAATTACATTATGACAAGCTATTAATCTTGCCAGTTTGGAATCCATAAAAATAATTGATATTGATATTTTTAAATAGCTACATATTTTAAATTAGATCAAATCACTGCTAGCGGCAAATACCAAAGCTACTATTTCGAAACGCGACGTATCGCAGATAAAACTTATGTTCTTTTTATGATATACAAACAGTCAATAACGTTCTACGCAGGGAGAATGTATAACGAGTTTTATGACAGCCGTTTTCTTCGTAGAAAACAGACGTTAATTCAAGGAAACATATGGGAGTAATGATGCTCCTGGGTTTCAAAGTGCCGCGGCGTCGCCCATAAAACTCAAACATTTGATGTATCTGCAGTCCACTGATTAAGCCTGCTTGTGTAAACAAACAGCTTTATTTGTTTTACAATTTGCTGTAATTAAAATGATGTCCTATTTATTTTTTCTCATCACCGCACTGCGCCAAGCGTTATCAATAGACATGACTCAGATACATTTATTATAACAGCTCATTTGTTATTTTTACCAATGTACTCATTATTTTCTATTATATGGAATGTATTTATTGTTTATTACACTGTACTGTTTATTATACCTATATTATAGTGTACATTTTATGACGTGTCTAAGTGCATATCTGTTATGTCTAAAGATAGGTACATCATAATAATTATTGTTATAGAATGTTCCAATCATCAATACTTTTAATAAAAAAAGCAAACTAACTGCTAAGTGTTTTTTTAAATAAAAGCGGAGTAAAATAAATTATTAAAACACAGGTTAAAAATGTGTGGAAAGAACAACCTACTAGTCGGTACACGTAATACGGCTAAGACGTATAGAATATGTCTAGTAAATACAATGTTTGACTGTCTATACTTAAACCGAAAACATACCGATTATACCGTTTATCTGTCAGACCAAACATCACATTACATGAAATTATTTATTTAACGATAATTCGTATAAGGTAAGGTAGAAATAATGATGAAGGCTTTTTTTTTTTTAATTGGGTAAATGCCATTGGTTTGTCTCTTATCGATGGGTAGGTGAACATTGTGATGAATGCCTGCTATAGTCGTAACTACCATTAGCATATTCAAGAATATATCTTCGGGCTTCGCCCGCTATTATCAAGATAATAACTAGCCTATGTGTTGAATTTAGGTATGAGCTATGTACTTTATAATGTCATTCAAATCCGTTTAGTCGTTAAAGTTTGAAGAGGAAACAAACATGCTTACACATTTTCTCACTTACACAAACTTTTAGATTTATTATATTAGTAGGATTAGTAGGATTTTCTAGAATATACGTAGGCTTATTTAAGTTTATGACTGTGGCAAGTTATAATTTATTTTGAAAATAGTATTACTAGTAAAAAAAAACCAACGTTACAATTTCAAATGTGTCTGCATTTTACACTAAGTATTTTACTGTACGTTAAAAGAGTGAATATTTATCTTCAAGCATGCTACATCTTCGGTTACATCATCGCTTTCCATCAGGTGAGATTGTTGTCAAAGACTTGCATATCGAGTATATAAAAAAAACGTAACTAACAAAACCTATGTAAAGAATTTGAAACATAGCAAATGTATGTGTGATTCGGTTGGCAATATAATATTTTGTATCATCGAGCCGATTCAATGATGAAGCCAGGATAGCGAAACTCGTCAATGTTCGTTTGGATTGTGTCGTTTAGGTAATTCTTTTATGAATTCCACAACAATACAAAAACAAAAAACTACAATAGTTATCAATATTTTTATTATTCTAAATGAGCTGAGATTTCTTTTTAACCGACTTCCAAAAAGGAGGAGGTTCTATGTTCGATTGTATGTTTTTTTTAGTTATGCATGTTCACCGATATTCAAAATTCTTTTTTTGTTTGGTAGATTATACTTCAGAGGTGGTCCCATATACATTAAAATTTTGAAATCGATCAAGTCAAAACCAAAATATAAGCGGTGATGTCGGTTTTTAACGACTTCCCAAAAAAGGAGGAGTCGACTGTATTTTTATTTTTTTTATTTTTATGTGTGTTACCTCATACCTTCTCTCCACGTGAGCCGATTTCGAAAATTTTTTTTTAGTTTGAATGATGTTGCTTTTTAATTGGTCCCATTTAAATTTGATCAAGGTCTGATCAGTAGTTCTTGAAATATCGTTAATAATACCTATTTTGTGGACTACTTCGACGTTGTTCTCGTTCACCCGACTTCAAAAGTTACCTAATTAACTTCTTCCGTTGTGAGCCAATTTTGATGTTTTTTTTATTTATTTTTTTATAAATCGTGGAAACAGAATTCTTATCCTTTAATTATCCTTATCCTTGTTTATATATTATGTTAATGATATCTAAAATCAGTAAAACTGTCGATCTTGTGGCAAGATCTTTGTAGATATAGAAGCCGCACGGATGCGCTCACATCGCGCACTCAAGTGTGACACGAGCAAGACGGACCAGCTCACATATCCCGAGGAAGCCCCACAACACTGGGATAGACGTGGTGTCGCATTTAAACTACTTTTCACTTCTTCACATTCCCGTCATCAGTATTATATATATACTATCGTATACATTTTGGAGAGTGTGCGCAGGAATTATATGAGTTAATTCCACCTTGTCCGTTTTACCATCTAACAACAAGACAAACTGTCAAACGTCATCCATATATGGCTGAAGTACCTCCAGTTTGCTCGAAGCGTTTTGCTTCTACTTTTATCATCCTTTCTGCGAAGGAGTGGAACTCGTTGCCCTCGTCTTTGTTCCCCGAACGGTATAATCTGGGAGTCTTCAAATCAAGAGTGAATAGGTACCTTCTAGGCAAGCATGCTACATCTTCGGCCGCATCATCACTTTCCATCAGGTGATATTTTGGTCAAATGCTTTCCTATCAGGCATAAAAAAAAGACGCGGAGATATATTTATAACTATCTATACCAGACGCGGGCGAAGTCGCGGAGTGCGTTTGTTATGATGATGATGAATCTTAATCAAAATCGAAATCGTTTATGCACATGGGCCCCAAAGAGGCACTAATGAAAGTAACAGATTCTACTTTCAGATTCGCAAAATTACAGCCATCTCGAGTAGAACCTGGCATTGTTTTATAATAAGCTGTTTTTATTAATGGCCGTTTTATTATTGATTTGAACTTTCCCAGTGGTCATAAAATGGTCCTGTAGGGGTCTTTATAGGTGATTTTTCTATCACATCACTGGCGTGGCAAAGCCCAAGTATTTAATGCCCGTATGCAAACTCGCTCGTGGCTCTCGTGACAGTGACGTTTCGGTAACTAACAAAGGGACACATATGTATGCTTTATCGCATAATACAGTTCCATAAGTCCTTCTGGTGGTAAAAACTATCTCCCTATAAAATTTCACCCAGATCGGCCCAACTCGCACGTGAAAAGGTAACAAAAAGCAGAACTTTAAACCCAGTTTGAAATGTCTTCGGTGGAAATTTTGAATGGCTATCATCAATAAGGCGTATCGGTTACCAACCATTACTTATATATTAGTAGTTCCAAACGGAGACCATACGTCGTGTTTTGTATTTTATAAAACCTTAGCCAAAACTTACAACTTTTTTTAATGTAATTGAGAGACGAGCAAGTTGTTCGCCTGATGGTAAGCCTCACGCTTGCCATTACAGTTCATTGCAACCCAAAGTTTAAACATTTTATATAGGTCAAAATCCTTATCAAATTAATTATTTTTATACACCAATATGTTAGATATTGGTGTTTAGTAACTGTCATAAATCATTCATCTTGTAGGTATTTTATTTTTATAATTTTCAAAACATAATCTATCGCGACTTTTGTTATTGTAATGTGCCTACTAACTTTTTAGTTGATAATATTTTTATGAGTTTGAGACAACGGAAAACGGAAGTTATAGTCAACAGTCGCTTATCAACACTTTGGATAGCGCTATAAAAATAAAATTACATCTACAAAGAGCGTAGTGTAGGCTTATGTAGGCGGCGGGATATCTTGCGTCGTTCCCACGGTCCGCGCGGATTACACGAAATGCCCTTTTGGTGCTTCGCTCTTACTGACCTGCGCTTTTTGCGCAAAAAGAATGCTCCGATAAATCACGGGTTCATTGTAACCAGGATCCTGGATAGCGTTCTCCGATATAGCCATTGTAAAAGTTTTTGTAGCATCGATCAGAGACGATGTCGATGTCTCGTAAAGCAGGTACCTGCTCAATTTTGACGGTCAAGGTGCCGTACGTCACAATAAAAACTGATACCATCGCATCACATGTCATAATGCTCAGTTCCGCATAGGGAATCATTATCCTCGAAAGCGATAAGAGATAACACGAGATGATATCAGGTTTTTGCTGAAGTTTCGGTGGAGCAGGTAGACGTTTCCTTGTATTTGGGCAATAATCTATTTGCATTCACACATCCTCTTTCGGATCATCATCTACATCTATCTTCCTTCTATGTGTAGGTATAGAATAAAAACATAACATTAAAACAAGAGCTTTCAAAAAACATTCACATTACATTTACTCACACATACTTCCACCCACCAGGAACCTAGCTGAAGAAACTCATACTATCATGTAAGTTTTAATACTGTAATAGAGTTGAGCACCAATATACGAGATTTATTATTTTAATATGTAAATATATTAGCTGTGAGCAAAAAATGGGAAACCATTTATTTATATATTTGTTCATATATTCTACTAAAATGGTGTCATTTATAAAACATTGAGGCATTATTTAAGGTAGCCACTACTATTAGTACTTAGTTGTTTTGCCTTTCGGAATACTTAAGTGAATTAGTTCATCACCTTTAATATCAGTTCATCGTCTGGCAGTAATTGTTTCATACGTTCATTTAGTATCCACGTGTCGACGTATAATTTGTGATTTGTGCTCATAAAATTTACAACACCACGCAAGATCAGCAATCAGTTAGAGCCGTGTCCAGTGAGCATAAATTTGAGCGTTTTCTTTCGGTAAATTGCGTATAATGAGCGAGGGCGGGTGAGGGCGGCACAGACGCTGGCATCGAACGCGACGGACACAGGTGCGCCGCGCGTGCTCCGCTGTACCACAGTATATGAACAGAAGGAAGACTCGAACATATAGGTAGATAGATAGATAGGCTAAATTATTCTACTTTATTAGATAAAACATAGAAGGTTAAACGCAACCTTGTATACGTAGTGTCACAAAGGCCTATCCATTAAAAGCGATCTCTCGAACCAAGGCGTAATAAATACCTTGAAAATGTATTGATAAATACTTATTATTATTACTTATACACTTAGATAGAACCTTGATATACCTAGATTAGTACACAATATAAAGTTTTATATATGGACTCTTATGTTATGATAATACTAGTTTTATTTAATTATTATAATTGTTACCACTAATATGTAGTCTAAAAAAATCTGAAATTAGTATAATGTCATTGCAAATACAGTCAGTAGTTGCATAAATATGAATATACGCTTTCACACTGAGGTCTGCGCTAATTTCAATGGTTGGTGTGGAGCGTGCTTGAAATGCTTATTTTTAGCTTGACACGTAACGTATAGGTAATAATATAAATATATAATCTTAAAAAAATATGTTGTAAAATTTGTTGCTAAGCTCTAAATAGGGTCTAGGACTTGAAAAAATGATCATCCAACGGCTTTCGTTGATTGCCTTTCACATTCTAATTACCACCCTTGAACACATCATTATTTACAAACTGGTGAGATAGTGGTCAAACAACTAGTCTATATGTTTAAATATAGCAGGCAGTATGTCGTTTCTTACTCTTAAGACAAGCAACTTAAAAGCAATACTATAGTATAATTAGTTAAGGACTAAAAATAAACATTAGTTCTCAATTTATTACCTCATTATTACTAAACATAAAGTTTTTTACAAACATTTATATATTTTTATATATATGTAACTCACAACCCCACACTAAGTTCAAATACTTGTATCGTGGTTGGAACACACACATTCATACTTATATCTACAAACGCAAATAGTGGCGATTAAAATTGTACTTTTAAAGAGCTTCAAAAGTAATATTTTTAACTTAACTTATGATTTTTATATAGAATTATAAATGAAATAAAATGCAAACAAATTAATAATTTAAATACAAACATAATTTACGTGTTTTAAGCTGTATACAACATAAATTAAACATTAACGAACTTCCTCTAGTATGCTCGAATGAAGTTCAGTTGTTCTTCTGTTATATTTATGCTGTAACACGGCCCATGACCAGCGCGATAAACAACGACATGCAAAGGACGGATAATTACATTTAATTGAACTATAATAGCTATTGTTAAAAAGGGATCGCCGCCCCTTTTTATACACCTCACTGCACTGAAACCCTGTCAATTTTAACGGAATACATGTCGGTATCGCTTCAATTGACATTATAGCACTTTGTAGAAACAAGAGACACAACTAACTAATTTGGAGTTTTGCCGCGAAAGTGAAATAATGGCGTTGGTTATTTTGTATAATTTTCCAAAACCTGTGATTCTTCGAGTGTTAATGTGTAATAATGGTGTTATTGTTATTAACCGTGAAAAACTTAGTAAACGTGCATAAGTGTAGGCAAATTATATAAAGTTAAAAAACGTGATTTTCGCCTTCGCTACAAAACTCCAATAGAAGTTCTAGTAAAGTTACTAGGGCATGACTTGACCATGATTGGACCTTGACTATTTTACTTGACTTTGACTATGACTTGTGACTAGGACTTTTAATGTTATTATGATATATATTATTACTTGACACTGGTTAAATCGTTAGATGAGTAGTAAATGGTTCTGTAATCCAAATATTAATCAATCAGTCAAATAATATTAATATTATATCTCCACATCTGACATTACGTATCTATTATATCGTCTGGGTTATTCTACTGAGAGTTTCGCCATAATTGTTTAGTGTAGTAGACATATTATGCCGTTATTGATATAATATATCCGGTAATAGGAGACCAGATTTCAGCAGTCGCGTTAGTCGCTTACGAATATTTAAGAGAATCCATTTCATACCGCACGTCACAATTCTGCCTGTAATTTCTTAATTATTATGCTTACATCAAAGTAATGTTAGGTTCAACTCGAGCCCTATGTACAGTCAGTTAATTCATGAGTCAACCAATTCTCGAAGTTCTATTTTATCAGTTTTTTATGCTATAAAGACTTATCTTCTGATGGAAAGCGAAGATGCGGCAAAAGTTACAGCATGCTTGGCTAGTTTGGATCAAATGAGTATTAACAGTGGGTAAACTAACGCCACTAACGCTAATAAGCCGTGATATATATGAATGTGATAGTTATATTGCTATAAATAATATAATGTATGTCCAATAAACCATTATTATTATTATTATTATTATTAATTCTTCAAGTCGAAATTTTAACTACGAGTGCCTACAAATGCGATTAGAAATGCTCGACTTTTGTGCTGAGACAAATATAATATTAAGATAAAATTGTGTTATAATTTTGTGTTTAAATATAACTTTGTTCATTACTTTGCTACTTCAAAAGGTTTTGAAATAAATTATTTTACTTTCTTTGTTTTCGTTTCGCGAATATCAACGCTTCACAACATGACGTGAGGTATGGACACTATGATTAACTTTATACAAATTAATTCCTCGGTGCTACGATGCATTTCTTAATTCGTTTAATAGGCAGGCAGGTTCTCAAAAAGGGTTGTTCTTTGAAAATATTATTTACTAGCCGTGCCTCGCGGCTTCGCCCGCTATTATCAAGTTAAAGGTAGCCTATGTGTTAATCATAGGTATAATCAAGGTATAACCTATGTACATACCAAATTTCATCCAAATCCGTACAGCCGTTAAAGCGTGAAAAGGGAACAAACATACTTACACACCGGATTTTAAATATTAGTAGGATTAGTAGGATAATTCTCTAGAAATAAGGTTTCAATGAAAGTCACTGACATATAGAGACATTAAGATTTATTTACATTTACTATCACAACAGCTTCATGAATGATAATTTTGTCACATAAAAATCAAACTTATAAATAATTAACACGTAAGAGGTCATGAGTATATAAC
This sequence comes from Lomographa bimaculata, assembly GCA_948107665.1. Taxonomy (NCBI): domain Eukaryota; kingdom Metazoa; phylum Arthropoda; class Insecta; order Lepidoptera; family Geometridae; genus Lomographa; species Lomographa bimaculata. The sequence continues at coordinate 10,441,999 of OX403587.1, read as the reverse complement.
CTTACAAAAATTAAACAAGAAACAATACTTTCGAATCAACATCAAATTGTTAATAGGCTGATTTGATAATTAACGATTTCCTGATTGTTACGTCAATATGAACCAAATTATTAACATTGTTAAGATTCTTGATGTTAACTAGTCTTATAATATATGACAAACTGGTTCTACATTAAGTAGATCTTAACCACTTTTAGTTTGATTGCACTTAAATAAAAAATAATCATTAAGAACTGATTCAGTCATTGTACCAGAATAATATTTACCTAGCTTTAAAAACTACTTTTTTTACCAATATAATATTTATGTTAGTACATAGGTAGTCTAAATATGGCTTAGTTGTTCGTCGTAATTAGAACCTAACAACCGCGCAATTATTTTGTAAGTAGGTTGTATAGTTGATACAGCAAGTAATCAGTCACTTACAATATACATCGAAAATTTAATGTCAATTTTGCATTGTCGATGTGGTATCGATTAAGTATTACGGATACATTTAATATTTATACTTTCATACATAGTTACTGACATTGCAGCGATAAAGGTTTAACTATATCCATTTATAAGTACGTACCTACAATGTAAGCAAGTCTAACATTGCACTATGAATACTATGATATACCTAAATATTCTTATAAAAATTATTTGGTAAGAGTATTATTTTGGCATTTTATTTCTAATTGCGGCTTGCAGAGAAAATGGAAGCGATGACAAGTATTGAATGACAAATTATAGGACGTAACTATTTACAGTTAAAAAAATAAACGTAATTTTATAGTACATCATTGATTTTGATCTTTGTAGGTGAGGGTTTGCGTTGAAGTCTTTTGTGTGCAATACGTTGTTGAACTTTCGTAGACATCGTAGCACAGGTGCATTGTACTTAGATTGTAATTTTTCGCAGTACAGTTTTGATAAATGAAAGTTATTTGTGCTTAAGAAATGAGAGCACCTTGCGAATGAGGTTTAATGTGGACGGGGTGCGCTGGATGCGGGTGTGAGGGGTGCGAGGGGTGCGGCGGCTGGCGCGGCTGGTGACAGCGCTGTGCGTGCACGTGCGAGTGGCGAAGCTCCTCTCCATGGTCACGGTATGCTCGCTGCTTGTCCTCGAAGTCCCGCAGCCGCTGGTTGTACCTCTCGATCTGATCCCGCAGCGCCCCATCCTCCACAACCGCGCGCTCTTCATCGTACTCCAAACAACCAGCCCCATCTAACCTCTCCAAATCTATCCAACCCCGCCATTTCACGCATACGCCGTTCATGATGAATCGGGATACAATGTGAGCCTGTGGACAAAAAATTACATTAAGCATAAGGAAAAAACAGAGCGCGCCGTTGGTGGTAAAACTAAAGATCGTTTCGATGACATATGGCACGGAAGTAATCTTTCTAAAGCAGGTATAAGTAGTTTGAAGGATGAGGGTCTGTTTCGTTTGTGCCAGTTATCGACCAGTTAACTTTGATTTAAATTAGTAGGATGAGTGAAATTGGTATAGAATACCACACGTATTGTTTAAAAGGCTGATGTACTTTGAGTAATTTGGTCACTGTTGCCACCAGACTGGCGGGAGCGACAGGCGGCAGACGAGGCCAGAGATCGCGTGCGCTTTGTTCCGGCATCCGCCTCAAACAAAACCTTTAATTGCACCAGACAGACACTCCGCAACATGCAATTTCAGTAATAACCTTCCTCTGTTTCTTTCGCTTTTTGTGTTTACCACAGAACTACGCCTGCCGTATGCCATGCTTTTCAAGGATGGTACAAAATTCTAGGTAGTTATTATATATATCTACAAACACAACGATAAAGGACCTAACTACTTCATATCAAGATTTTAAACTGCTATTTAACATTTTTTTAACTTTACCTACCAGCGTCATCATAATAACTTAATGGTAGACCCACATATTTTACATCCAGTCTACCTATATACCCTTACCGCTGTAATTAAGACATATATAAAACCGGACAAGTACCGTGTCTGACTCGCGCACCGAGCGACGGTTCCACAGAAACTTGTATGTGCTTTTTGAAATACGAAACCTCAAAAAACAATTTGCTATTTGTTGTCATTCATCATAGATTCTGATAGCAGCGACACATATAATAGCAAAAAACGGACATTCTAGCTCAGAACATGTGAAGATTTAACAATAGCGTGTAAAAACATAAATAAATAAGATCTTTTAGAACAATACGCGCCAGGCTCTTGTTGCCGCTACACCGCATGTTCCACAAGATGAGCGTCTATATCGCTCGAACACCGTTCGAGTTTCTCGATTAAATTAATCATAACGTGAGTACAACCGGAACTAATATAAATAAATATATTTTAGAACAGTTTTAAATTATTTTTAACCAAGAAATTTTAACTTTTCTAGGTTTGTATATCTATCGATTTTTCATTTTAAATTCCCGATTTCTATCAATTAGTAATTTTAAAATTTTCAAAAATTAGGGATAGTTATACCAGACAACGGCGAAATAAAAAGGCGGGCAACTAATTATTTCAGGAGTTCCAAACATATATCATCGTGTGTATTAATTTATATTCGTTTATGTCAGCGTCAAAGCAGATCTAATAAAAGAATTACAACACACAAGGCATCGTTGAAATTGTCTCGATTTTCCGGGGCGTATGGTGTCGTTGGAAAAAAAAGAAATTAACCTTTCTCGGTAATTTATGCATCTTGATCATTGAATGAAATAGCGTCAACATTCTTCCATCCTGATAATATTATAAATGCGAAAGTTTGTATATCTTCATAACGAATAAACTGATATTTAAAATTAGGCTTCGGAATAACACATTGGCTACTTTTTAACTTAATTAACGCAGGCGAAGCCGCGCGACATAGCTATAATAGTATACATAATTATGTTATAGAGAGCATAGAACTTTTAAAAATATAAAATAATACAAAATTACATTCATTAACCAGTTGCAACACGCAAATCCTTAACTGCACATTTTCCGGGTTTACTTAAGTTTGATAAAAAAAAATACATTTCATGAAAGTGCAATAAAATATGTTGATGTTATACTGGTAACACAGTGTTCATAAATCCAATTACTCGTCGTCAGGGAGGACAGACAGGGAGAGACGCCGCCGGCAGCCATTTTGCGAGGCGGGCCAAGTCGTCGCGACGCCCTCCAATCACGAGAGTTTTCCTCTATTGATCTTTTGGGGGAAATGCTTTTCCCCCTTTTCCCCATGAATACCGGCGTTATTATCCCGTATTTCAAATGAAGGGACCCCCTTTTATAGAATATTCTTTACGGACAATAGCGTGTATGTGTGCCCCGTTCGTATTTTCCTGTAAATATATTTTCAACTTCGGGCAAGAGTTTTACTTAAACCTACTCAATAACGTCGGTGATTTAAAAGTTAAAAATAATTCAAGACTAATAACAAAATATTGATGCTCCCTAGACACCACACGCACGATATAAAACAGAGTAACGGAGTTTTGCCGCGAAAGTGAAAAATGGCGTTGTTGATTTTGTATTATTTTTCAAAACTTGTAATTCTTCGAGCGTTAATATTAAAATGATGATGGATTATTAAACGATAATACTAAGTGAACGTGTATGAGTGTAGGCAAATCATACAAAGTTGAAAAATGTGATTTTCGCTTTCGCTCCATAACTCCAATTAAAGTTTCCACCACTTTATTAGGGTATTATTTTACTTGACTTTGACTGTGACTAAGATTTTTGGGAAATAGGTAAAGCTTAAGATATATAATAACTTGACATTGGCACATTATTTCGGATCTAATATTTAATGAAAAATAAAGTTGAATTATTGTCTATGGGGCCACTAAATTATTGAGCGTGTAGTCAACAGTTGTTATAGTCATCGAGATAGGAAACAAACCTACGGTTTGTGTTATAGTATTTTCGATTATTTTAATTATCTGTCTATTTTTGTCAAATCCGCAAGTCTAAAAAAAGTTTTTATTTTTTTACTAAACCCTTATTTCGTAGCATATTATATATGTATTATATTTTAAGACATATTTAGAAATAATACCTAATAAAATATGTGATGAACTAAACTTTGCTGTCATTCTAAACGTCAACTTAGATCTTTTTTAAACTAATTTGGCGGAGTTTTTGTTAAACTATGACTTTAGGCTATCGTTAAACTTTCGACACTAATAATAAATACACTTAATAATAATTTAAATGTAAGCAAAGCTTAAAATAACCGACTTCACCGCTTATATTTTGGTTTTGGCTTGATCGATTTCGATAAAATGTATACCACCTCTGAAGTGTATTCTACCAAACAAAAAAAGAATTTTGAGAATCGGTCTACAGATGAACGAGAAATCGGTACAATAGATAAAAACAAATACATCGTCGTACATAGTCGCACATAGTACCTCCTCCTTTTTTGAAGTCGGTAATAAAATAAGGTCGGTTGTTTTTTTAAGGAACAACTGACACAAATATATTTACATAGTCCATATTTTTTGAAATTTTGGAAGCAATATGTAGAGCATGTTTTCATCATAGTTTATTTTTAAATAAATAAAAAAAAAAACAATTTGTTGTTAAAGTACCATAACAAAGAAAAGTGGTTTAATGATGTAAGTACGTAATGATGTGTGTTTGTTCATATATACATCAAATATAAGAAACAGGCCCAAAAGTAATTTAAAATGGGCGCAGTTGCATTGCTATAAAATAAAGTATTACAAGATGAGCACTCGAGTGTGCTCAAGCGCATTGTTAAATGAAACGTATGTAAATAAATATAAGTATTCATACGGGAGCGCAGCAGGCGGCCTCTTCACGGAGGGTGAAAGGGGGCAAATTCAATAAAGCTGCCCGCTTGCGCAAATGCGTTCTAACATTGGATACATTTTTAGAAGGCGTGAATTTAAGACGAATTTTTGGCGTTGTAAATGAATTGTAATTGAATAAAGAGTGCGTAACGGACATGGAAAATAGATGATAGGATTTTCTTGTGAAACCACATTTAAAGTTGAATGCTAATCTTAATATACTCACTAAGCACAAATTAGACATAAAACTCAATAAGAGGGTTTGCGGCGACGCGAGCATGTAAGTAAAGTATTCAGTCAATTATTATGCCTCCTCCACACAGGAAATACCTGGCTCGGATGGCGTGCGGAGACGCGGGTGCGGTTGCCTCCCGTACAGAGGTGCCCGCGCCCGCGTCTCCGCGTCCGGACGCCGCCGATCTGATCTGGGTGCCTTTAGACTTATACTGTAGCATATTTGACAATATGTGTATGGGATCGCACATCACTGGAGCAAAATATAGAGGTAACGCTAAATAGTGCGTGTCAAACTTCCATTTATAAGATTTTTCTCACATTTCTCGACAAGTACGAAAAGGAACTACATTTACATCTACATTTAATATTGATGTGAGATAAGTATTTATTGATAATTAATAATGTGATAGTAAACGTGTATACACAGATTTAATTAGAAATGTAGATATAATAATAATAACGAGTATATTTAATCTGTATAAAATTCTGTGATGGTATTTTATCTTGCCCTTTACCGATAAAATCGTAGTAATATAGTTATAGTACGTTCAAGTAGAACATTTGTCGCTATAATCACAAAAATTAAGTTACCGTTGCTAAACTTGAGAGTCTGCCATTGTAGGCCTAGGTTGTCAACCATCTTCGACCACATCATCACCTACCAGGTGAGATAGCGGTCAAACGCTAGCCTTTCACAGGTAAAAAAATATAATCAATGTAATTTTCAAATCAATCTCTAAATCTTGCCGGAAGGAACCCATATAATCCTATATTATGGGTTCAGTCTGTTACAGTCTCTCTGTCTATCAAGACCCTCTTTCTTAAGAACGCGTGTAGGTATCAAGTTAAAATCAATATCAAAAACCTAGGTACATGGAAGCTGTAAAAATATCAAGCTTCTAAGTCAAACCAATAAAAAGATACCATTTATGCATAGGTATATATTCATGCAACCAACGAGCTTGTATGAAAAGACTCATAAATGTAGGAGAAGCAAAATATGTGTGTCAGGATCGTAGCAAGTGGAGAGATGTGGTGTCTGCCTACCCCAATGGGAAAGAGGTGCGACTAAATCAAGAACTACCAAATAAAGTCTACTTAAGAGAGAGAATAAAAAATTTGATTGATTGATTGAATTAAATTTGACATGAAGCAATGTGGCGAAGAAATTAGATTCCTTTGATGGACGAATTATCTACTTACAAGTTTGTTCGGTTTTATTTTTATAATAATTTGACTGTTATTTTTGACAATTGCGAATGTGATTGTTGTTGTAATAAAATTATACTTGAATATTCTGTTCAAATCACCTATTTATACGTATACGTCATTTTCCTTATTTTACATTACATATAGGATACTCATACTATTATTATGTATGTATATAGCTAACTTATTTATAGAATATAATATATAGTGTTTCTCTTGATTCATGTATGTGACGAAATGGGAAAACATTAACAATATCTCACATGATGTTAAGTCACGATGTGGTCTGTTTTGCATGTACGTTTATGTCATTGGAAATAATATATCACTTTTATAGTAAAAAAAACACTATATGATATATTATGAAGATATAATACGATTCATCAAGCCAAAAACAAGTTGCACAGGTAGTTCAATCATCTCCAATAGTATTATGTCCAATGTTTATTGTAGTAGAAGGATTATTTGGCAGATTCTGTCTGGGCCACACCTTTACTAGACCGCTATTATTAAACCGCTAGCAGCAGTGTAAAAACATTACTGTATTAAGGCTTAAAGGGCAATGTTTCCAGTGAAATTACAGGGCATAAACAAATTAAACATCTAAAATATCTCAGGGTGCCGAGCACAGAGCATTGCACATATTGGATTAGAACATATATAGTTATACGCAAATTTGATCCTGAGCAAAGCTTGTTATAAGACTTAATAAATAATTGAAAGGAGGCAAGCACACTACTGTTTGTTGGGTCGTGCATAATAATGAGAAATGTTTACATGAGTCAACATTACTACCTACCTACATCAACAATTATATTATATCAGTAAACTGTAATACCTCTTGAATAATTATTAACTTCTGTCAGGGCGTTACTATTATTTTATCAACACGTTGTTTGAAAGAGACATTGCTACAAACTACAAACCCAAAATAAACCACATCTTCAAGATTAATGCATTACCATGTTTCAATTTGACAACTTAATAAAATGGTCAGTGCACATTAGTCGACCGAATAATGCGATAAAAAAAAAGTTGTCATTCAACATCAACACATTGCATTAAGCTAAGTCAGAGCGTGACCAGCACGTTGTGTGTGGAGTTGCCTTTATGTTGTATCATTAGACCATTGTACGTTATTGATGTCTTCATTTTCTTTATGGAAATGTGGGCCGGAAGCATCAGGCAATAATGACGCGGGGAATGGAGACTGTACTAACTACTACTTATTCCATGAGATCTCGTCCAGTGACGAATGTATACATTAACACTAAGCAACGTTACGTCAGTACATTTTTATATTTATATAACATACCTATACTGTTTTTCTATATATAGGTAAGTAACTAACGTAAATTTATTTAACAAACATTAACTCGATATTATGAATAATAGGAAAAGTGTTGTTGTGGAATCAAGGAAAAACACATTGGTCTGCCGAAGTCAGACTGCTGGTATACACACACAATACGGAAAAATGTGTTTGTCGCTGATAACATAAAAAAACATTACTCGTATGTTGATAGCAGATAAAGCAATTTTCTACCGACTTTACAAAAAAGGAGGTACTCGATTAGACTGTATTATTGATCAAGGTTCCGAAGAAAAAACGGTGAAGTCTATTTTTTTAAAGCTTTGCTTGCGTTTTATTATTATTTATTAAGTTTTATTTGTAGTTGTACTATTTTATCAACAAAGTTACTTGGGTATCTAACATTATGCATCGTCAATAGCCACTCACCCTTTATAAAAACTGGTCTGATAGTTCTGACCAGTGTCAAATTGCCTACAAGCTTTACATCTTCTAAATACGGGTCTTCGACAAGTAATTATATCGGTTTTTGACAACGCTCATCATTTCCCTTGCCGAACTGATAATCGACATGATTGCAACTTAAAAGAGTGGTTATTTTATCTTCTTGAAACAACAACAATTTCCAAACTACTCTAAATTGCGATGAGGAGGAGGAGCTGGTGACAACACTATAATTACTAATATTTTATATTAATAGTTTTTTTACTTTATCACGCTGAAACGGCTGGACCTAATTTGGTATGGATTTAGCTGACACACTGGATTAACACAAAGGCTACATTTTATCCCGGTATTCTCGCGGGTTACACCGCGAAACTTATAATACCGCGACTGTCTATCAAAATTTCAGGGATGGTATGATTAGTCAGTCTTCCGAATATTATCGTTAGATCGTTAAAATACATTGCTTATATACAGTTTTTATCTATCTAATACCTTTAAACGAGCTATTCTTGTATATATGTATAATCTGAATCTCGAAACGGCTCCAACGGTTTTCATGAGATTAATGCAGTTTCGGGGGCGATAAGTCTCATTTTTAGAAAACGCCGTTTTATCCGTGTTTTTAGGCAATAAAAAACTGCTTCAATATTAATAGAATACGAAGGTAAATTTCATGCCACTATCTACAAGGAGGGAAATCGGACGGTCCCGAATCCAGAAGACCCCGGTTCGAGTCGAGATAATTATTTTTTCCAAATATTTTTTTATTATTATTTACTTACCAAAAAAGAAACTGAGCAAAGCTCGGTCATCCAGGTAATTTAAGATTAAAATAAACCGACTTCACCGCTTATATTTTGGTTTTGGCTTGATACATTTTGATAAAATTTATATAGAACCTCCGAAGGTTATTGATGGCTGAAATATCGCGTAACATACATACAAAAAAAACATACAGTCAAATTGAGAACCTCATTTTTGAAGTCGGTTGTAAATAAAAATCGTGGCTTTCGATAGGATTAATTGAATAAATTTTACTAATAATAAAATTAAAAATAAGTTTGGTATTATTATTAAGTTAAATACTCGTAGTTATAGTAAGTGCTTCTATAATTATTATGAAGTCGAAAGTGAAAGGAGTCAAATTCGAGGCCCAGTTGCACTGTGACGTTAATTTTGCTCTGACATTTTCCTTATACGACTCATGATGTCTGAATGTTTCTGTGAAATCGGTTTGTTTGTCAAAATGGCACATCTAGAACAGGTTTTTCATGCCTCCTATGTGAAGTTGTGGAGGTATTGACTATTTTGTTAGCTATAGTAAAAATCAATGTTGTTCATTCTTATTATACTAATTTACTCAAACACATATGAAACAACGCAGTTCACCATACGTCTACGATCTATTATATTATTTTCTATCTTACTCATTTTCGTTTAAATAATTGATAACTACATACTTGTATAGAAGAATTATTATTACAGTATCGACGCCGCAGACGCAGAGTTATGGTTTAACTCGAGCTTTATACATATATGTAGTCTAACTAATATATTATGTACGGATAACTTACCAGTTATCCGTATAAATATAATAGCTATAAGCCTTTTAAAAATGCTAATTTGAATTTATTTGACTGCTAACGGTTAAATAATTTTGAGAGTACTAGAAACTTATTAACATCGCATCGCAGTTTCTTGCGCCTAATTTAAATTGTAGCAGCGCCAAGTTTGTATTCTGTGTCTATTTGTTTACGGAAAATTTATAGTAATCTAAACTTTAATAACCCTCAACCGTAGTCGAATTCACTTTACTAGTGACTAGAATTCATTCCAGTCCTACTGAAGGTATAAGACATACTTATACCTTCAGTCGGACTGGAACGAATTTGGATAAAAATTGGTATGTAAAATAAATAATTAAGATCCTGGACATACATAGGTTACTTTTATAACGAAAGCAGGCGAAGCCACGAACCACATATTATAGTTATATGAGCTAAATTCTTCTGGAACCTACCTTGCCAGTTTCTTTCTGGAAGTCACAGCCTCGGTTGTAAGGCGAATGTTCGAAAACTAACTGAAGGTTCGTGCCTGTTGCGGTGAAGGCTATCTCCGTATGTCCTTCCCGGCAACCGCTGGTGAACCTCATCTGGCGCTCTTCTGGAGGTCGGTCACGGTACCCAGTGTACCTTACCTGGAGAACAGGAATATTAATATAGACAACTTAAGGGGAACTTAGATAACATTAATTATCAAAGAAACATAGATTTAAGAATTACAATGTACTGATAGGAGTGTCAATCAGATACTTTTCAAAATGGATCAGTATTTCAGCAAAATAATCTGAAACAGATCCTTACAGAACTTGTATAGTTATTAACACTAGGAGTATCTCAATTGTAAGATTGACCAGGCAGATCGTATATCGGGTGCAATCATATTGCTGTCTATGTGTGTATATATATATATATAAATATACACGAGGGTTGAGTGGTATTTTTATTGAAATGACTGTTTCCGAGGGTACGATAAAAATATCGGGAAGACGTCTTTATAAATTCTGACACTATGGACTTCCAACTAATCCATATTATGACATGCAAGCTAGTTCTTCGACATGCTATATTAGTAATATTACATACATATATATAGCGTTTTTCCCCACAGCACATTTCTATTACTCACAATGTTTTATATTAATACTTGCTATTACTTGTAATATATACACATACCTGCCTGCTAAAAAACATTCTTAGAAACAACAGACTATGTTTCTTGATAATCAATGCACAAATTAACTAAATAAGTATGTTTAGGCGTAATCTGTGACTTTAAAACGACGTCATTATTAATTAACATTTTTCCTGTTAAGAAACAATACGTTTGAACAATTTAGCATAAAATATTTTGCCTCGATTAACCATTGTTATTTAGTTATTATGTAGCTAATTATTAGTAAAAATATACTGCTTACCTCGCTTTCTCTGCTCAGTCTTTTAAAGAGATCATCAGATTCAAATTTTCCCTTCTGGTCAGGAACTACGCGAGGCATTTTGAAGATAAACCGCTGTTTAGGTTGTTCGTATAGTCCAATGGAGTCAAAAGGTAGCATGCCAGCAAGAGCTGAGGGATCACTCATTGCGTGCATCGCATCAACACTAAGGACGTACAAGGACCCACCACATCACTTAAGTAATTCGCGCCGCACTGACTCAACGCTATCGATGATTCAGAGACTTTAGTTGGAATCGTTCCTCGGACGGAATACGACGCGACTACCTGCCTCGGTGGCAACCGACAACTAAATGAATGCTCGCACAGCAGCTCGGGGAGAATTTCCATCAGGGCGGAGTCACCACATGGTGGGGCGCCTCCGACCAATGGTGAAGCCCTACAGCGCCGCCCGACGCCTCCTCGACGCGCTTTCGGGAGCTTTCAAGCGAAAAGAGGGTTACCCCCCTCGGAATGTTTCAAAATAAATACTGTAAACGACAAAAGCACATGAATGTATAATGATGGGCATTATCCTCTTTTGACGTTTGAAGTGTTTTATGTACTTGTATCGCAACTTTTGTTCCATTGTAACGAGATAAATGTACGTTATATGTTAGTATTTTACAAAGGGGAGCCCAGGATGCGATGTCGCGATTGAAACGTGATATTTTTGTAAGACTTGAAAGCTGCATTTATTGGACGTATATTAGCTAGTATAATTGTATGCCATGGGATAATGTCTGATAAAAGGGTCCTGCACTTACTAATTATTATTAATATTGAAAGTTCCAGTTGGGCAGACATTTGCAATCGATATAGGGAACGAGTAACTATATCTACCAGACTATATTTCATCCTTACTATTCAGTGTTATACTATACCGTTATGAACTAATACTCACCATATTAGCCGTAACTATTAAATTGGGGTTCTCTAAATCGTGAAGTAACTTTTCAGTAGGTGAGTGAAATTCAGTGCTTACCTATCTGACTTCAAACTTGAACCTACGTCAGTTTACATACATCGTCAAAACTGGAACAATACCAATATAAACGTCTACGAAGGACAAGGTACCATCAATTAGCTGATAACATCTAAAAAGGGATCTGAATGTATCAATAGAAGATAATTTTCCAATTTATCAGTGCGATCCGTACTTAATGTGTCTATTCTCGAACAATGGGCGGCAGAGCCTTGTGAAATGTATCAAGTTTAGTGTCGTTCGTAAAAGTACCGTGATTGGCGATAACAGCTGTTAAAGCGTTGCTATTGTCGTTATATTTAAAGAAACTGCCCTTTAAACGAGCCGCGTTTTTCTAATGTTTGCTCATAAAAGTATCAGATAACAAGACGCGATAATATGCTAATTACCGAAAGCATGAAACCTGAATGTTTTTTGAATGCTTTTAAGAAAATAAACAGTTTGAAGCGAACTATAGGTTTATGGTCGCTTGCAGTGCCACAGCTCATGGGTAATATTTTTAACGATGAGCGATAATTATTGATATATACTGGTGCCGATTCTGTTGTCCAGAATTAGACTAAACTAGCCTAAAATTAGTTTTAGTCCTGCTTTAGTCCAAAACCTATTCAGAAAATGCAAGATTAGACAAAAATTAAGATTGACAGGACTAAGTAAGTTTAGTTACTCTATTTAGTGAAAATGACCAAATTCTTATTCTGATGTACTTACGTGTTTTACGTCAAATTAAGACTAAAAATAGAAATTTTAAACTCAAATTAGTCTGTATGAAAAAGGTCTGGATTATTTTTAATGTAATCTTATACTTGAAAGAATAACACGTGCAATTAATGAAGCAAATACTGACCTACAAAGTCTATAATGGAGGAATATGTGATTGCGGTTCTTGTGAATACAATTCAATTTGGTTGCTGTCAAAATCAATGTTAGTCCTGTCATTTCAACTTTTAAATTAAGTTCAACGTAAAATCAGAATAGCGTTTAGGTATTCTTTGACTAAAATTAGTTTAGTTTAGTTCGGTGCTCAACAGAATTAGCACCACTGTATATAATATTTTTTATAATACAAACTGTAGAGCTTAGATAGAGTAAACAAACTATTTATATTCTGTCTACATTGCAGAATTTCGTTTACTGACGAGTGTGTACGAGATACTGGAATTGCATGAACTTGTGGGAAGTTTTATCATCTCTCAACAAGACAAAATGACAAACGACATAAATTTATTGTTGTAATACCTCCAGCATACCTTCACTTTGTTTCTACGTTCATCATCTATATAGCAAAGCAGTATGATGAACGTGTACGCGAATTTTTTTACCCCTAGCTCGGTAAAGTTCGTTAAAACAAGTGAAAATCGGTATAAACACATAAAGGACGGTAAAAATTTAAATAAGAACGTTCGATCTTCCTGGAGGAAGAATTTGAGTTAAGAATACGTTCTTATTTACTCGTAAAAAACATAATATTTGTATATCATAAAGATCTTAAAATATAGCTCCCATCATCTCTGTTAAGTAACTTCTACCTTTACGTGGAGAATTCCAAAGAGAGAACACTCTTCACTGTAGGTTTGATGAGGATTCAAAGCAGAAAGAGATAGTAAGATAATTTAGACTTCCATTTTCGTTTTAAGTGGTCGCACTTAAAATGTTAAGCGGCGTAATGTTACTTGTTTGAACTTGTTAAGCTTACACGAAGCGTGTACTGCGTAGCTTATCATTTGTGCAATTGCTTTGTCTTTGTACGTACGGAATTTTAAGTTAATGTTAAAATTATTTTACTTTACGAATTAGGATTAAGGAGATGAAGCTTAATAAGCTTAAGGAAAAGAATAATCTAGTGCATATTTTTGTAAAGTGGACGATGAAACGTATGAAAAGTACATGATAATATCTGGCAACAACAAAATCCTGAAACCAAGAATTCAAATGGTAAACGTACACCTTAAGCAGGTGCGGAAGTATAAATATCTCGCTGCCTGGGTGAGTGAAGCATGGGACAGTGATCAAGAAATTCGCACCCGGATAGAAATCGCTCGGGCAACCCTTAAAAAGATGCAGAAAGTTTTGTGCAGCCGTAAGTTATCCTAGCTCAGAATAATAATCCTCCATTGTTACGTCTGGCCAGTTGTATAGTACGGTAGTGAAGCTTGGACCCTAAAAGCTCTACCCAGAAGAGTCTCGAAACTTTCGAGATGTGGTGCTATCGTAGAATGCTTCGAATTAGTTGGACCCAAAAAGTTTCCAATGGTCCGGTTCTTCAATGCGTTAACAGAAAACGTGAAGCAGTTCACGTAGCAGACCGTCAAAAAAAGTAAAGCTGGTTATTTTGGTCATGTGCTATAACATGAGAGATACCAACTTCTCCAACTTATAATGATGGGCAAAGTGGACGGAAAAGGTCGCGCTGGAAGAAGGAAGAAACCTTGGTTAAGAAACATCCGTGAATGAGCGAGCATTGCCAGCGTCGAAGAACTTTTTCGCTTGGCACAAGATGTGAAAACATTCACTGAACTGACGGCCAACCTCCAGTAGTGGAGAGGCACCTAAAGAATAAGAAGAAGGACGATGAAACAGTTAGATGTAAAATATGTAACCAGATGTAGTTATTTAAGAAAAGGGCGCAGGATTTCTGAGCTAAGAAGTCATCTCAAATTGCGCCATGAATTTGAATATGCGGTGTATGAATGTCTCTACAACGCCACAAAGGAACAAATATATTTAGAACTTAACATACACATATATAGACTGATAAACACACCTCCTTTGCGTCGCGAAGCCGGGTAAATAAACCTGTTATTGGTACAGCACTTTTTAACCGAACAATTTTTTTTTTTTTTTTATTTACTTTTTATTTATTTATATGGTTATCCGCCTTAGCATATTCACATCTTAAAGATAGACTTTTGTTTTTTAAGTTTGATATTTATTTAAAACTAGTAATACGCCCCGGCTTCGCTCGGGAGCAATTACCTAGACTAAAATAAAAATTACCTTGCCCTGACTATACAATCACAACAAAAAAAGAATCAGCCAACTCGGTTGAGCCGTTCTCAAGTTTATGTGAGACTATCGCAGAGATATTGTTTTTTACTTCCCAAAAAAGGAGGAGGTACTCAAGTCGACTGTATTTTTTATTTTAATGTTTTATTTCATAAGGAGGATAAGGAGAGATCCACTTGAGCCGATTACAAAAATTTTTTTTGTTTTGATGTTGTCTAATTGGTCCCATTAAAATTCGATCAAGATCTGATCAGTAGTTCTTGAAATATCGTCAATAATGCTTATTTTGTGACGAATAATGCGTACTTTGACGATGTTCTCGTTTACCCGACTTCAAAAGTTACCCTTCTTTCTTTGTGAGCCGATTTTGATGATTATTTTTTTATTTGAAAGCTGGTGCTTTTTATGTAGTCCCGTTGAATATTGATCAAGGTCTGATTTCTAGTTTTTAAGTTATAGTTAATAATGCATGTTTATACATTAAATCTGATCAAGGTTCCGATGATGAAGCGGTGAAGTCGGTTTCTTTAAGCTTTGCTTGCGTTTAATTATTTTTTCTACCGACTTCACAAAAAATGAGCAGGTACTCAAGTCGACTGTATTTTACCTTATACCTTCTTTCCACGAGAACAGATTCTGAAAATTATTTTTGTTTGAAAGATGTTGCTTTCAAATTGGTCCCATTTGAATTTGATCAAGATCCGATCAGTAGTTCTTGAAATATCGTCAATAATGCGTTTTTAGTACATCTAATCTGATCAAAGTTCCGAAGATAAAGCGGTGAAGTCGATTTTTTTAAAGCGTTTAATTATTTTTATTTATATTAAGATTAAGAATATTGTTAAAATATGTTTTTTTTTTATTTATTTTTTTATTCTCGATAGGCAAGCATTTGACCACTATCTCACCTGATGGAAAGTGACGATGTGGTCGAAGATGGAGCATGCTTGCCTAGAAGATACCTGTTCACTCAAGATTTAAAGACTCCTAGATTGTACTTAACGGGAAACACAGACTCGGGCAAAGAATTCCATTCCTTAGCAGTACGTATAATAAATGTGGAAGCAAAACGCTTTGTACGCACCCTTGGAATATCGACCATAAACCGATGTCGCGTGGCTGATTGTCGGGATGTCCGATGGTAAAAGGGGGATGGGGGAATCAAATCATGCAATTCCGTGGCACACTCTCCGAAATATATCCTATAAAAGACCGATAGACTTGCGACCTTACGACGATGTTCTAGGCTTTGAAGCTTCGCATCCATTCATGTTTTCGGCAGGGATGATTTAAGGGAAGTGAAACGGGATTACAAAGTTTATATGAAAAATTTTAATTTTAGTATCAGTCAATTGTTTAAAATAAAATACTGCTTCGCACCTTTCTGTCAAACCAACAAAGGCCTAAAATATTTACTAAATTACGATGGGATACAGGGGTCTAATTTAGTGAAACCGAAATACTGCTTTGATAGTTTAAGACGGAGATAATATTGAAGGTTTAGAAAAATTAAAGGTCTTCGTTTTTAGACTATACAAAAAAAAAATTAGTCGTATTGAAAGCTGCTCAATCTCGGTTATTTTATTTTATTTTAAAATGTGGACTTACCGATCTATCTTACGTTGAGTCATAATTTGCCAGATGACGAAGTAACTTTTATTAAAGCTGTGATTTAGAACCCGCCATAGTAAGCGGTAATACATAGTTACTACACGAGCATTGTAATACAGAGCCATTCTACGCGCTCAGACTCATCCTATGATTCCTCCTAAACTATTTGTCCAAATTATTTATACTCAATACAATAAATAGCTAATAGAATCTACATACAAGTAGCAAAAAAGCAAGAAAATTTTGAAAATACTCCCGACGTTTTATCTGGAAAAAGACTACCGATTTCTACCAAATACAACTAAGAACATTCTCGATCAATTCACCTTGCATAAATAAACTAGCAGAATTAAACGCAAGCAAAGCTTAAAAAACCGACTTCAACGCTTATATTTTGGCTTTGGCTGGGTATTTCAATATTTTTTTAATGGAGATACCACCTCTGAAGTATAATCTACCAAACAAAATAAAAACCTCAAAATCGATTAATAATTAGCGGAGATATCGCGTTACATACATACAAAAAAAACATATAATCAAATTAAGAACCTCCAAGTTTGAAGTCGGTTGAAAAAAAAACAATATCTGGCCGGCTGTTTGCTGGGAGCTATACGATGGCGCAGACAGATACACAGATGAACACTACAAACGTATCCTCTTTTTAGTCGGAGGTTAAAAATAGATAAAAAATAATTAAAAGTGATAAAATAGTTATTTTGCAGCGGTCAGTGGTTAATGTTAACAAACAATTTATTTAAGTATGAATGAGCACAATAATAATAAATTTTGCTAATCGCTGATATCAGGATGAAGCAGTATATTTTGATGAGGATTAATACTGCATGCCACAAAAAGCCAACTAAACATAGCCTGCTTATTTTCAGATTTGTAACTGACAAAAATGTTTTTTGGCAAAATAGATATTATGCTGTCGCTTAGTAAAGCTGGTAGAGGCCGATATTGTTTGACCCAACAATATCGGCCTCTACCAGCTTTACTACACAACTCAAAAGAAATTGTATTCCTGCTGCTGAAGCATGGTCGAAAAAAGTTCGTTCATTCTATACATCGCATAATATTATCATTTTGTTTGAGCACTATCACGAGTATGGTTTAATTGATAAATATAACAAGTCAATACTCAATATTCTATAATTTAAAAATCCTGACTCTATTATAGGTGAACAATTTTTTTTACATATATTCTCTACATACTAACGCTAACTAACTACTAACGCATACACACTAAGTTCAAAGACTTGTATCGTGGGTGCCGGAAACATTCACATCACACACACATTACACCCAGAACCAGAAGCACAAATATCCCTGGGAAGGAATGTGTGCTCCTGCCGGGAATCGAACCCAGGACCCACGGCGCAGAGGGCGGACACCTGTCCACTGCGCCAACTGGGTCGTCTACTATATACTATACATACTGAAACATTTTTTAGTCATCGTTTATTATGGAGCTTTTCCACATTCCCGTAAGCCAGCCCCATCGCACCTAATCTAGGTTCATTAAATATATTTTTATTTTATTTTTTTTATTTGTGACAGGCTAGTGTTTGACCACTATCTCACCTGATGGTAAGTGACGATGTGATCGAAGCTGGTAAACACACTAGACCTGGAATACAACATGTGATTGCGCATTCATTTTGCTGCATTACACTTAGGTGATCCTAAAATGCTTATAAACATCCCAACGTTAAATTTGTCAAAATTAATTATTAAATTATCACGCTCTTTTGCATTACTAACATTCCATAAGTAAATTATGGGTGTACATGCCACAAAACTCACAATTTTGATCATTGGTTTTTTTCATAAAATAACTATATTTCTTACACATGGATAATGCCCTGCCCTTAATCTAAGTAATAAAACAACATTATTTCATGGCAAATTATTAGTCACAAACCAAGGTATACGAGGAGGCTGAGACGTATTGCCTTGTATCAAATGCCTTTCTCTATATTTCTTTCATGAAAGGATTATTTAAATTTATCAATTGAGTAGATATTTATTATAACATATTTTTTTTACAAATGAGTATAATGTGATATTCGATATAATGTGGTGCAATATAATGAATACATAGTCAATACCATCTGTCATTGCAAATTTCGCTTCCCTGTCAGTCTGTCCCTCTTATTTTCACATATGATGGAACCCATTGCAACTTTAGATTGATACCTTTAGCAATAAGGTTGCTAATATCTTTTAAAATCACAAAAGCTATCGAAACATTTTAAAGTTAAAACTATCGTGAGTATTACACATTATGTTTCAATGTTATATCCGGCTTAAAACACGAACATCTCTGATCCCAGAGGCACATCGAGCTATGTGCTGCAAAGCATTTTAGCTGTCAGTAAAATAACAATCTGGTTGCTGCTAATATTACCTATATATTGTATTGCTTCTGAAATTGCAATGAATTCCAAAGTCATTATTGAGATGTTAGCAGTTGTTTTATTTATGGATCTATAATTTGACTCAGAATCATAAAGCCATTCCTCTACTGTCTGCCCTTTTGGAGCCGTCTGTAAATAGTTTGTGCCAGTTTTTATACTTCTGGATTTCTTGTAAGACATTTAATTTCAGACAAGTGTAACTATGTTTTGGTCTTTGCTCATACATACATATACGGTGGCGGGTAATCAAAATGCTGGCCTCTAATTTGGAATTCATGCACATTAAAAAATAGCGGCTTCTATTTTGTTGGCTTTTTTTAAGTATAATAATATTAATCCTTATCAAAAAAACCTGTTTCTTCGGCTTACGTAGTTCACGTAGATGCAATTTGCTTTTTACTGCATTTTCTTTACCTACACAGCCAATTAACAATTAGAAAATATCCCAAAGGAACAGCCAAAGTATCAAATAAACAAACAAAACAAACGCAACGCACCCCACACTAAGTTCAAAGACTTGTATCATGGGTGCCGGAAACATTCACATCACACACACATTACACCCAGAGCCAGCACAAATATCCCTTGGGACAGCCAGCACAAATATTACTTGTGCTCCTGCCGGGAATCAAATCCAGGACCCCTGTCACGGGCGGACACCTGTCCACTGCGCCAACTGGGTCGTCAATAGTCGAAATTGATTTTTTTTATGTGAAAATGTAATCTTCGGATTACTTTCAATAGATGTCGTGTTATGAAGTTCACCGGGTCATCTAGTTTTTAATAACATACATTTCAAAAACCAGTAACGCTTCTGTATCAGAAAATATTTTGGCCGTTTTTATCGTATCGTATTGTTGATAAGAAAATTATACATTTTGTATGTTCTGCGCACATCTTCCCCAAAACTACTATACTACACGTGTATAGGAAGTATTTAGACATTTTTACACTTCACAGATCTCTAATGTCCATCGAACTTGTATGGGAAGCGTACTCTAACGGACAACCATAATGTCAACTAGTTAATTCCTATCCTAGTCCTCGATTTTGGCTCACTTGATTTGTTCGATTGTGGCAAGTGTCTGATAATCTTTGCTTATAATTAAGCCAGGAAGTGGATGTGGACGTCTTCAAGTCTTCTCGAGTAGGGCCCATTTGAATTGTAATCTTTAGAGAGTTTATGGCATTTTTTACCGACTTCCCAAAAAAGGAGGAGGTACTTAAGTCGACTGTATTTTTTTTTTATGTGTGTTACCTCATAACTTCTCTCCACGTGAGCCGATTTCAATTTTTTTTTTAGTTTGAATGATGTTGCTTTCTAATTGGTCCCATTTAAATTTGATCAAGATCTAATCAGTTCTTGAAATATCGTCAATAATGTCTATTTTGTGACGAATAATGCGTACTTTAACGATGTTCTGGTTACCCGACTTCAAAAGTTACCTCAGAACTTCTTTCGTTGTGAGCCGATTTTGATGATTCTTTTTTTATTTGAAAGGTGGATCAAGGTTCCGATGATAAAGCGGTGAAGGCGGTTTCTTTAAGCTTTGCTTGCGTTTAATTAATTTACTTCTTTTCAATTATATATATTTTTTAATATTGAACCTATATTATTAAATAGATAACTACTAATACTGTATGATACAAATTATAATATAACATATTGATATCGCTGCCATCAATGTAAACGCGTGGGCGTGGGACAATATTTGTGGGAATTGTAAATTCATACCACAATATACTTATCTACACTACGAGTTGGCAAGCAGTAAGTGCCTACTAAATATTATACTAATATTCGTATTGTGTAGTAAGTTACGCATTTTGAAACAAAATATGACCTGCATCATTGTTCTCTTTAATGAAAGTATACTGTAGTTATCCATAAGCCATATAGCATGCAGGATTTAGCTAGATTTTTATTTCAATAGCTTATTTATATGATACTTAGAAAAATTACATGTAAATCATTGTTTACGAATAATTTTCTGGAAAAGTTAAGTTTGTACTACCGTTCGGCGACAGCTCGAATTTATTGACCCTGTTTGGTCCCCTAGAGCAGTAAGGAATAAACCATATCTAGTATCTACTTATTAGCCATCTACTTATTACCAGCTGTGAGCTGCAGATTTCTGTTATGTAATTGAGAAAAAAGAGGAGCATGACGCTTGCCTCATGATATTTCCATTGCCCATTACAGTTCAGTTCCACCTAGAGCTTGAACTTAAATAGCTCAAAATTCTGCACGGCAAAGCAATGCGTTTGTCATCCTGAGAAGTATCTCAGGATGACAAACGCATCATCTAGTAAGATGTTAAATCTTTTTATGCCCTGTAATTTCATTGGACCATCAATCCATAATGTTTGCACACTACTGCTATAGTGGTTGAATGTCTGGCAATGGCCTCACCATTGCCAGGCACACTGCCCCAAACGGACTCCTACAACTACTCTAGATGGCTGTAATTTTGCGAATCTGGCAATAGAGTCATTAACTTTCATGAGAATTTCACCAAAATTGTTTTTTGTGTGGCAATAACGGCATGCCTCATGCGAAAATATTTCCATACATATTTAATTTATATAATTAGGTACTAAAAGACGTGCTAAATTCCAAATATAATCTATATCATGAGGGTTTCCAATTCAAAGAACCTGTCTCTAATATTCCTTAGTTAGATGCGCGTGCCGGCCCTCCGTTTTTTCACGAGATCAAACAACGACTATGCTCGACACGTGCGTCATCACAGTGATAAAACGATACGTGACATGAAAAAAATACGTTTAATTGATAAGTATCACTATCTATTAAATAATTTGAAATTTTTGATAGACACTGTAGCACTCCTGATGCGGAAGGTTTTTACGATTATAGATAAGTTTGGTACGGCTAATATAGGTACTTGGATGGGCGACCGCTTCTATTGCTATTTAAAACCATGCGTCATAGAACATTAGTTCTGACTAAATATTAGCACTGACTGGAAGAGAAGGTGTGTTGAATGCATTCGGGCGGTCTAAAAATCTTGATGCAAGTAAGTACATGCCAAAATTCATACAAGTACCAAACAAGTGAGCATTACAAATACTTAGTTGTCTCACTTATTAGTGAGACAATTAAGTACTATTGTACTCGAATTATAAACGTGATTAAATGATTCAATGAGCATTAATAAACCAAAATAATAACCACTGACGCTTACTTGTTCAATCAATCAGTCAAAATGGACATCTTCAGATGTCATTTCACCCATAAGAAATGTCAGAATGTCTAATAATGTAAGTTACTACTTTAGATGGTGTAATAAAATTGGCTGATAATTTAAAACATAAATAAATAGGTCAGTACAATTATCGTATAACGTTTATCACAGAGTAGGCCAGCACCATTGTGTTACTTCATAGGGCATCGCATTGTTTAGGGAGCGTTAAAGCAACTGTCATCGAAACAATCCAATTCTCACCTTGCTTTTTGTAGACCAATAAATCAAAGCATTGTTACTTCCATTTCATTTCCATATTTGCTCAGCGACAATGACCGTACAGACATTTAATTAATTGACGCATAAACCTTTTCATAAAGTTGTGGAGCAAAAAGTACACATTGACCCCCGAATAAAACAATAAAAGGAATAAAGAAAGGGGTACAACATGTTCCCATTTAAATGTGAGGCGCGCGGGCAGTGAAGTCATTTGTTACGATCTTTTATTTTACCGCCACCCTTTGAAACAGTTGTTGGATCCCTAATTTCCCTAATGTAGACGCCTATTCCAAATTTGGATTAAACGTTAGTTTTTTACTTTTAAGTAGATCCAACTATAACTGTTAACAGGGAGAGTTATAGCATATGTATTGGCTCTGCATGATTGAGACAACGTAAAGGTGAAAGATAGACTATCTATCACGTGTCGCCGCCGTATACTCTCGTACATTGGCGTTATAGTAAGGCGTGGTGATGACAGCCTGGAGAAGCTGGTCATCGGTGGGAACGTCGAGGGAAAGAAGTCGCGAGGGTGGCCCCTGATTCGATAGATGGACCATTATCCGAGGCAAAACCGCCAAGTTCTACGTCGTGGTCCAACTGGCTACCAACAGAAACCACTGGAGCAAGCCGTCAACGTTGTGACATAATCGCCTGGTTATCACGTTTATGAGTCATGAAGAACCGACCACAGAGATTTAAGGAATTTTCAACGATGATGACAGGCATATTTTCATTGAATCGGTATATATGTCATCCGAGAGAACCAGCACTGTTATTATTATTTGAAGGTTTCAGCTTATTTGATTGGTAGACAATAGTTGTAGATCCTACATATTCTCCACCAAACAACTCTATGACGTAGAGGGTAAACGATTTTTGTTTTAGGAACATGTGCAATTCGAAGGCGGCACGGCTGCAAAAATGGCTAAGTCCGGATCATAAACAAAGAGGCAGTCAAGTTGCCGTCAAACGTTGTTTATGCGAGCAATTCCGGTCATCGCTTTGTCTTTTGCCGCACGGCCTTCGGACGACACCCTAATAAAAGGCGTGGCAAAAAAGGCCCTAATGGCTGCTGATCCTATTCCGAAGCAATAAAATGCAACAAAATTAGCTTTTGTTAAATTTAGAACTGTAAACGTCCAAAATGCAGACAGTTACGGACAAGCCCGACCGGCTTCATCTTCTCACAGGGATACTATTGTTTTATGGGCGTTACTTTCATTCTGGTATTGTTGGATAATGAGGGTGCAACGGCTAGCGGTAACGTTTCTCTGTAATCATTTATTGCATGGACTTTGTTTTTGTCCAAAGGATTAAAATTACCTGCAATATGAATGTAGGAAATGTTTTCGGCTTATGTTTATGTTGCTTTTAATAACGTTTTGTTTTTTACAATCACTTGTACATTTTACAATAATCTTTTGTTCACCGTCTTAGCAAACATCGTCTTAATGATTTTAAGGCATTGTCTCCTCTAGAAAGAGCTATAACCCCTTTTATTTTATAGCACTCGAGGCTCTCTAAGATCAATAATAACCACGAATAGTATGAAGTATAAAAAGGATAACATAAAAATAATGCAGTATTTACGTGAATATCAAAAGCTGGGTAAACATACACTATACTAATGTTCGGTGTTCTTTAAAGCATAGCAAATTTTGTTTTTCTTTTAACATAAATCACAATGGGTTGAAAACATAAATCTAAAAACATGAAAATATAATAAAATTGTGATTTATTGTCATAAATTTATGATTATCAATTTATCAATATCCTTCTTGACGTACCTACACATTATATTGATTCTTCATTCCTTCATTATATTATAATTTTGATTAAAATAGTATAACATTGCTTATACACTGTTTTTATACCTTTTTAGCAATTGATTTCAAATTATACTATTTCTAATTTTGACAAGTGAAGATTTATTACTCTTTTGCGTTTATTATTCGCTGCATAATTGATTTTTGTGTGATGCTGCTTCGTTCGAGTTAACATTCAATGGCACTTGAGCGGAATTATGATGTTCAGTACTTTTTGCAGACATGCATCAGACGTATTTTCCGTTGATCTGATGAGAGAATGGATCGTGCAGTTGGATTGAGTACAGAATAATAATGCTATAAGTGAAACCGGTTTAGTGTACATTTGACGTCAGAGACATCGCAGACTTGCTGCCGTGACGCTTAGGGCGGCCGATAGCGTACGCGGGAAGTTACCTTATCCATGCTTATATCCGTTCCGTAATTATTATAATCAATGGTAATAATCATAGCAATAAGAAATTTAAGAACATTTTTAATAATACGAGTCTAAGCTATTATCTATGTAAAATTTAAGTTTAGCAGCAATCATTATATAGATTGATTCGAATCTAGTATTAAGTTGGTATATAATAAGGCGCATTATCAAATAAACAATGGCAAAATAATTTATAGGTAATCAGTTTCACGATATTTATCCCAGAGCAAAGAACTCGCTTAAGAGGTGAGAAATAGGAACTTGTATGAAACCTCTATCTTCGCAATGTACACAAATATTATGAATAATGTAAATGTTTGTGTCAATAAAGGGAGGAACCATGTAACTTCTTACACTAAGGTGTATGTGGGTAAATGCGACTACTATACTGACGTCTACGGTAAAGTGAAAGTCAAGTACTAAATACCACCAAAAACGTTCTGTAAATGAGATGAATCCAGTGTAACAGGACATTTAAGTAGTGAAGTACGTTTCGTACACAAACGTTGAAGTATTGATAAAAAATGTTTAGGTCCGGATCCGTTCATAGAACATTTACTAAGATGTATATTTTTGCGTCATAGTGATTGCGCCATGATCAGCGTCTACTCACACCTAGCGATATCTACTCACCTGAAGGTGTTTCCTCATGTAGGCTACCTTACTCACCATGCCATTGACATATGTGAGTCAATGACCTTGTACGCACATTATGTGCTGTAAGCTGTTTACTAATCAAGGATTTTGTTATCTATGCAATACTTTCACCTCCGTACAGCCGTTTGGCAGCGTCATTGCCTACTCATGCATCCTGCTCTAGTCCAGCCTTTATTTCCGTCATGGTCACTAAAAATGATGTTGTGATGGGTATGGCTTAATTTCAAATAAACAATAACTGCAGGAGTGCATGGATCTACTAGGCGAAGACATTCTATTGCATATAATTTATATTAGGTAACGTAAACTATTTGTAGAAGCACAAGAAGGCAGGTTATAGCTTAAAAAAACGCAAGCATTTTAAGTTCGTTATACAAACGCTAGTCCGATGGTGACTGAGGCAAATTGTGTGCGTTGCACCATATTCATACGGTTCACTTCTTAGGGCTAGTAGCATATCTTTCCACTTTTAAGAACGTCATTGAGCTACACCCACATTTATTTTATTTTTGCTGTTTTTGTACGACAAGTACCTCATCATCATTATCATCATCACATTTATTTTATTTTTGCTGTTTTTGTACGACAAGTACCTCATCATCATCATCATCACATTTATTTTCTTTTTGCTGTTTTTGTACGACAAGTACCTACGCAAGAAGTAATGAACTGTCGAAATTTAGTATGACACCGAAAAAATATATGTATAAAAGAATTGTACTATTTATCGAATGTTTATACCTAGAAAATTGTTTAGTATGTCATTTTTTTTTACTCTAAATATTAATATGTTTGACGGGTCCATGCACTGTTACATGACATTCTTAAATGCTATTTTTCACTATGACAATAAATGAATTCTATTCTATTCTACGACGCTATTATAGCTTTTTCTTTCCAGTAGACATTAGGAACTATTGTAGGCTGTATTTGTAGGCTGGTATACTGATGATGACCCAGTTGACGCAGTGGACAGGAGCCCGCCCTCTGCGCCGTGGGTCTTGGGTTCGATTCCCGGCAGGAGCACAAATTCCGTCCCAAGGGATATTTGTGCATCTGGTTCTGGATGTAAAGTGTGTGTGATGTGAATGTTTCCGGCACCAACGATACAAGTCTATGAACTTAGTGTGGTGCTGTGAGTGTGAATGCGTTTGCGTTTGTTTGATGATAATAAAAATGGAAGTCTTTCAGGTAATTACAAGAATACTAAAAAAAAATCATCAATATATCTGTATGTAATTATAACTTCAAGCATATATGGCTCACTCTGAGGTTTATACTACATGGGCTTTTGGCATGGGCCTTTTATTGTCTATGCTACACGCCAGAAAAGATAAAAGTACGCAATAGAAAGAGAGGTACATTTTAGGCAGGCAGCGCTGTGTGAGCTACATTGGGCTTTATTCTATCGATTTAGAGGTATCTATTCATTTACGAAAATAAACTTCTGTATATACACTAATAAGTATTCTGCGCTTCTAGTGACCTTAAAATCAGTGTAGGTGTTTCAGTCACAGATTATATAACTGTTACTATTTAGTTCCGCCTTTGGGTCAGTTACATTACGACATGACACGTGTACAGAATGAAAGTTCAATTTGTGCCTCGTTATGGTGTTGGAAAATACGATTGACATTACGAATGCATATAAAATAGAGTAATTAGGAATGTATATTTGAATTTACATAAATACTTACAAATACAACGGGTTTTTACTGATTACAGTAGCTTTCTTGCTTAAATACTACGATCTGGTATTTTACTGTGGGTGGAATATTTTCCACACAAATAAAGAAGAAAGAACCAGACCATGGATGTATTTTTTGTAGAGATACTTTATTATATACGAACTCCAGAGCGAAGTTTCTGTAAAATCTGATCGGCTAGCGTTAGGCATGTTGGCAAGTGAAGATAAATGTCATCGACCACATTCTAGATGTAAGGGAGGCCAAGGGTGCTGACAAAGCAGTCCAGTCTTAGTATGGGAACTGACTTTCGAAGTCAGCTACCGGAATGCAAATTGGTGCTTAGCTTCAGATAACCTACTTTAAGCAGGCAAACTATGAATATTGCTTGGTATCTCTGTCGTTGACAGAAAAACCCTACTGCCCTATGATAGTAGCCAGGCGAGTATTACAAAATGCCCTACCATTAAAAATAAAACAGTTAGTGGAGCTTCGCTCGCCTAGAATGCACTTGTGAATCTGCTTGTCTTGCTAGCTTGTACAGCAGGATCAGTTAACCTTATATAATGCCGGATCTATGCAAATAATAGCCGTTTGGAAGGTAAATACTTTTGCTAAAAGCTTTGATATCTATGGAAGTACACTAAAATCCCTTGAACAAATCACAGGTTTTATTAGTAGTTAAATCTAATAAGGAAAACGCCGTTCGTTATTTACACATTTCTAAGAATCGGTGTCGCGCCAAGCCTCTGGTCTTAGAACACGGCGTAGGTTGCGTCAAGCCTACATCGGAAATACCTGATCGTGACTATTCGGCCGGGCCGGTCCGACCTCCGTCACGGTCGCTGTCGTCAACCGACTGGCTTTTCCACTATCGACAACAAAACAAGCGCCAACCTCTCACACCTTACCGACACAATATTTTTCCAATATTTAGCACCCGTTTAATCGGAGTAAACCATTTTAAAATTCCATAAATCACCTATATTAAGAGGATTTGTTGCTATCGCAGACCTGACTGTCATTAATCAACGCTTTTTAGTCGCTTACACGTTATTAGAGAAGCTTATTTTGTTAGGAGCGGACGGCACCGTTTATAAAACGTTATCTTCAAATGAACACAATAACAAGTTTAATAATGGATGTGATTAATGTGTTAGCAGGATGACGCGCACTTTGCGCCGAGGGCTGCGAGAGGCGCGAACACGACACTGCGCGTTGCGAGTTTGCGACTCAGCCCCGCCCGCCCCAAATGACCAGACATTATTTAATTGAAATGGAAGTGAAAGGGTGACAATTGTAATAGAAAACAAAAAAGGGTTCCTTTTTTGCGACGCGATGAAATATTGCGCCAGCCGTGCATTGTAACATTTGTCCTTTATGATTGACTCTACGTGCGAATAAATTTTATTAATAGCTGAATTATTTATCATTACTTGTTTTTCATACTTGCAAAGACAATTATATTTTTATCAATATACATTTTAATAGGTTTCGGTTCTTTTGAATCTATTCTAGATTCTAGGAGATAAAATAAAAGCATTATAAAAACAAGCTACGAACACAACTTATTGTAATTAGTAATAAGAGTATCTACCCTAACGAAACTGTCTTTGGGCCCACTTAAATTAGTCAGATCAGTTATATTAATATAGAAAGAAAGAATATAGAGAAAAACAAATAATTTTATTCACACAACAACTGTATACAGCAACAAAAAATTCGGTGTCGTCCCAGTAATGAGTAAGAAAATGCAGCAGATTTGACTATATCTTTATATGACTATTCCTTATTAGCTACTAGCTTTCGACATAAGCACAAAATTTCTCATAAATTTGTCTACTTAAATTATTATTACTTACACACATGTATAGGTAGTAACTTACAAACAAATTATCGTACTTTTAATAGGTGTTCTAAGCCTAGCGCATATTCCACCCTAGACCACTTCATCACTCACCACTAGGTGAGACAGTAGCCAAACTAAAAAAAAAGGTGTAAATGTGACTAACATATTTTAATAACTAGCGTAAATAACAAAAAATATACCTTGTGACCCAAGTTTGTAAGTAGAGTCAGGTGAAATACAAATAAATTTAGACTAGTGACGGGATACAAAATTACAGTAAAAGGAAATCATAAATCAAGATCTAAGTTGTTTACTCGCAGTTTAACTTCTTGTAAAGTAAAGGCAAATGTTTGAGTTAGGAATGTAATAGAATCGAGGTTGACATTCGCTAACTAATGATCCCGTGTCACAATGCCCGCTCGCTCCCGTCGAGCGTCTTGAAAGACCATTGTTATCGAAAATTTTTAACACTTCAATGTTTGATTTGGGCGAATTTGCGACATTGACAAAAAAAACCGATTGATATGTCACGTTTTTATTGCTGTTTGTATTGCTACCTGGATCTATTATATCGAGAAAAAATAAGGGTGTGTTGCACAGCGTCGACAGTCGAGTCCTTTCACGCCGCTCGACGAGGATATATGACAGATTCATAGACGAGTCGTTGACTTCTTTGTGTTCCAGACATATCATGACGGCCGAGTAATTGATGTTCATTCGCGGAATACTCTTTGTTTAATTCACAAGTGAAAACTGGCACTTTTTAAGAGTTCTTGTCGGTGAACTACGACAATCAAGCCGTTGCGTTTTAACTACCAAGCAAGGACCACTTTAAGTGAAAATTAAAATTGTGTGTCATTCCCGATACTATTACAAATAATTATTTATCATCGGTTACACCGATGAAGCGGGCCCCATAATGAATGCCGAGGCGTGAAATCAAATTGTCAACGCGGACTCCAACGAACATATTGATATTTTAATTAGATTTACAAAGTCGAATCCGCGCACTGCCGGCGACACCCAACTCTTTGATCCGCTGTAATGGCACCCCGCGGACTGCATTCAAGGGTTGTCGGACCCGGCTTTGTGCCTACTCAATATTTACTCCTAAATGCATTACTGTAACAATACTAACTTAGTTTTTTAAGTTTTCGTAGCAGCTTCCGCGTTATCGTTTTCAATGGCTTTAGAAATGTCACTCACGGCGTAATTATAGAGCAACGCAGCAGGTAGCTGCGAGCTAAAGTAACGACTGTGAACCAAATCATAATTGCCGATCCGACTATAGGTGTAAGCCATAAAAAAGCTTTTTGTAAACGGCGAACACCTTTTGTTGTAACACTAATAAAATTCACGTATACAATTACTTAACGAAACAGGATGTTGGATATTTTGATACCCAATGATAAATAGTCATACGTAAACAGTTCTTACTCCTCATTATTTATAATGAAGTCAATGTTTAAAAAAATATTATTTGAAACTATTGCTTACCAATGTATTAGCACATGTACCGAAAAAAGAACGGAGCAAAAACGAAGTAATATTGGACGCGTTGTTTTTTTGTGAAACATACGGACACCAGCAAACAATACGTCTGTCTATACATTTGCTAAACAATTTTCGTTTGAAAACAACGTGTACAATTTGTCAGAATATGCAATAAGGCAGGGTTGCCTGCTGCGGAACCCGCGGCGCGCGCCGCCTCACGCTGCGCAGACGGCATACAGAACTCTAATTGACACACTAAAATACGTCAACTAGCACAAAAGCGTTTATTTCCCTGTGCCCTTCAATTTTCTGGTAATGATTTTACTGTCGCCTCGCTATTTGATGATTTCTAAATAATTTTAGATATTAAATATGCGAATGTCATCTCAAATGTTATTTACTTACATAAGTATAACATGAGATGCGTAAGAGATGTGAACTGCGCGCTGACGTAGTTGGTTGCACGTTTACTTCTTAGCACCAGTATACTAAATATCCTGGCGAAACAAAAAAATAATAAGAAAGTTTTCTCACAAGATTAGGTATTTCTAGTTTTGGTGTGATTGTGTGTGTGATGTTAATGTTTCCGGCACCTACGATACAAGTACTCGAACTTAGTATGGAGCTCTGAGTGTGAGTGTTTGTTTTTTATGTTTATGATAAAATAACATGGTACTTAGGATCTTGGAAATTGTATATACTAATATATAAGGTTATTATTTTATGAACAGTTTTTTTATGAACTAATATCCTGAGAAATAACATGTATCTAAGATAATTCCAAATTATTTCAAATGACGAAATACCAACTTCCTCCATTTTTAGATTTTTTAACTGATATCGTTAGTTCATTTGCTCTACATTTCAATGACAATAATTTATTATGGTCGAACGTAAAAAAGTACTTACTACATCAGGGAGAAAAATAAACAAAAATGTGTTACTGGCACTCCAGAAAAGATTTTCATAAAACAGTAATTTTAAATTCCGAAGTATATTCAGATCAGCCCCCTTCCGACAATTGTCAGCTCCCGGGGTTTCGCCCTCGGATGCCGGCGGCAAATATCTACAGAATGCGTGTAATTATTTATTTGCCCTCGCAGCCCTCGCAGCGCCCACTCCATCGCTTCAATAGCCAAACAAACAAATGCAAGAACACAATAGAAGAGCGAAATTCAAGGAATGCTCTCTTGTGCTTTCTACTCTCTGCAATACCCCAGAAACAACTCTGAAATCAGTTGAATGATTTACAGAATTACAAATATTATTCATTCGAAAGTTTGTCAAACACTTTATCATAATAAAAAAAAGACGTGTGGCACTCGGGGACTGCCGCGGTAAAGCTATTGCACAGCATTTTTTATCAACTTATGCAATTATAATTATTTATTTATTTAATTTATGCAGTATTTTTTTCCTGCCACCTAGAGGCGAACTAAAGAGACAAGCGTGATATTTCAAAAAAGTCATTAAAAGTTCTGCTATTCATCGATAGATGGCAAAACTAAAAAGTATCACCGCTGTGCCGGTTGTGGAGGGTGTTAGGTTATTTTCGTTACGGAATTTCTGGAAGTGACCTCACAATTATTGAAACGAGGCATCTCTGTTACGGCTGGACGAATTAGATGGTATGCAGAGTCAGTTAACGCGGGCAGAGTGTAGGTATACTCTCAAAGAAAAATATGACTAATTCATAGCTGTCTTTGATATGAGTTATTCCGGATATTATACTAAAATAGACGTATTTTACAGGAAATATTGCGTACTCAAACCTCTTAGCAGGAAGAGAAGGTCGATGCAGGTAGTCAGCGAGTAGAAGCGAGTTGTTTAACAGTTTACATTTTTTAAATGAATAAAGGGCTTAAACGGTATCGTTTTTCATGCAAGCTGTAAAGAATGGAAAGCACACAATAGCGTCTGATAAAGCCGGAGACAAATACCTCGCACTGCGTCGCTACTATTTTGACATTTTAATTTCACCCTTGCTCGAAATCCTTTTTGAATGGCGACGGGGGCGCGACGCGTCGACCCGAGCTCTTTCGATACACGTATCGCAATCACAGGACAGACTTGATTGACGTTTATCGCTCGGATTAAAATACTATTAAAATTTATTTTAAAAATAGAACACAATACCTTCTCCAACCCTTTTTTAGTTCGCTTTTGACGAAAGACATCAACGCGTTCACTTGGACTTGAAATCGCTAAATGCACTTAACAAAATTAAAATAAAATGTGTCAAGGTAAGCTAACTTTACTATTTTTGCTGCTCCAAAGAGCATGAAAGCTCTAACAATGCTTTTGGATTTATAGATTCGGGGCTCGTTTATACCGGCCCTCGATTAGAGGTAATTTGTGTCAATCACAGATCGGTGTATTGTTGGCCACGTCCGCCTCCGCTTTGGACCATTTGCCCTAATTAAAATTGGGGCCCTTCTACACAAAAGTCAATCGCGGGATTAATGTTTGACGTGAAAGAACCTTTCCAGATTGAACTTTTGTGGTGTGCTTGCTTTTGGATGCTAAAAGCCGGCCATTACGATGTCAATCCGTAGAGCTTCAATCTTTGTTTGATTTTAAGTAACTAGTCATTCGCGCCTACATTTTGCCTCATAGAGAAAATCTTTTGAGGTTACTTGCTTATAACTTTTTTTCTAAAAAATAATTGTTTGATTTCTATATTTGTTGTTCAAGTACTGGATATAACGGATATTATACGTAAGTTTCTGCATTCAGTGTGAAGCCGTTTTTGAGATAGACCCCGATACAAAATAGGTCTAAAAACAGTGACTTTGGTGGCCTACCAAATCGTTATTTTCCAACATAGATTTTTTTTTAAACGGGTTTTTTACTTTACTAGTCACGCCCTTTTCAACGATACCCCACAAGAATAGATAAAAAAATAAAAAGATATTTTGTTCCCTACTTACATGTATGGGGGCCTCCTTAATATTTTTATTTATTTAATTTTAAATGTAAAACTACGGCCACTTTTACATATTCTAAGAGAATTTGAAGTCATTCGCTTCTATGGTTTAGACGCTAAATGCCTCTGACAGACGGACGGACGGGCGGACAAAGTGCTGAACGACCCAAGACAACTAAGCGATCTCGCTTCGCTCGATCAAATATTGATTTTCTGAGCTAGTTGTTAGCCCCAGTACCTCAGAAAATTGTAAGTGAGTATTAGTTTGTTCAATTAGCTGGTTTAGTTTGGAAACTTTGAACCTCTGAAAGGCGAATATCCGATGGTTTAATCCAAGTTTCCTCGGAGCTCTCTTTATCAGTTGAACAATTTGACAAACCGTTTGTAAATAACTTAATGTTGATTGTTTCGTCATTGACATTCGACAATAACGAATACACTCATGAATTATTAGTTGCTTATGAGTGTTGCTTCCTTTATACCACCTCAAACTTTGTTTCCCATAGGCAAGCGAATGGGGCAAAAAAAAAATCTTTATTGCGTTCCAGTTCTATTTACGTTTAGGGACCGTAGTGGACCGTGGTGTGACATTTTCATTTCATATAATGGCCCATATTTATACCCACACAAAACCAATTTCATGTCCGAATTTGTTTGCATTTTAGATTTGCGCAATTCTTGATTTGCGGTATATGTCTTTATTATGCAGCATTTGCTGTCCTTGTTCTACATTTGCAATTGGGCAAATGTGTAAAAGGGACAGGAGTAGTTGCGCTATGGGATTGTGTGGATTGTACAGGGCTAGCAACCCTTCCGTTTAGGCTGTGACTGGTAGACGATAATTTGATTTCACGCGCGTCTGATGATTAATGCCGGTGCCTTATCGCTCCATATTTTACCGATTTAAACCGATGTTCTTTTATGACATCGCTTTACTACGTGTGAACACGGCTTAATGCCTAGTTTAAACATAGATAAAGCTCTTTGTATCCAAGGAAGTTTTATTCATTTTATAAACTGGTGCTCAAATATTGTAAGTAAAGTATAGTAAATTAAAGCGTAAAAGTAAAATGATATATGACAATCCGCAACAGGCACTATATCTACTGGATAAGGAAGCAAAGATGAATTTGGATCAAAATATATATTACTAACCGTGACCCGCGGCTTTGCCCGCGTTAATTAAATTAAAAAGTAGCCTATGTGTTAATCCTGAGTATAAGCTATATACATAAGAAATATCAGCCAAATCTGTTTATCCGTTACAGCGTGAAGAGAATAAACATACTTACTTACACACTAACACATTTATACACAAACTTTCAGATTTCTAATATTATTGTGATTATAATATACTTAACTACGCGTTACAGTAGTTATTAATATTTTTCTGTAATGGCTTATTAATAAATTTGCTTTTCATTTTACTACTCAGATACAATTTTTATCACTTTAACTTCATAACTGTGAGTGTGAATGCGTAAAAAAAAATGAAATAAAATAAATAACTAAAAATCTTTCAAATAAGGTTTCATCCCCCATTGCACGACCTTAATGTAACTCCTGCCAAAAAATATTGATAATATTGATATTTTATTTTATTTTAAATGACTAACTCAAATACCAATTTGACATCACAAATAAAGAACTTCGACATGAACCTTTGATCCCCATTGTACTACCTTAATGCACCCCTGGCAAAGAAATATTGATAGATA
This sequence comes from Lomographa bimaculata, assembly GCA_948107665.1. NCBI lineage: Eukaryota > Metazoa > Arthropoda > Insecta > Lepidoptera > Geometridae > Lomographa > Lomographa bimaculata. The sequence goes on along the minus strand of OX403587.1, from coordinate 10,406,919 downwards.
GAATTACTCACATTTCATCGCTATAAGTTCAAAACAAAGAACTTTCATTCAAACGTTTTCATCCCATTTAACCCTCTTAGGGGTAGAATTTCCAAAAATCTTGATACACATCTACGTACTAATTATTACCCATTTTACCGAATTATTAAAAATCTTCTCCATCCAAAGGTTGTCTGGAAGAGATCGCTTTTTTTTTTTTTTTAGCATTCACACTCACAGCCCCACACTAAGTTCAAAGACTTGTATCGCGGGTGCCGGAAACATTCACATCACATACACACACACATTACACCCAGAACCAGAAGCACAAATATCCCTTGGGAAGGAATTGGCCAAAATATGCTCCTGCCGGGAATCGAACCCAGGACCCACGGCGCAGAGGGCGGACACCTGTCCATTGCGCCAACTGGGTCGTCATAAGCTTTAAGCGATAAGACCGCCGATTGTACACTTAAATTTAAGTTTTTAAAATTATTGTAATTGATTTATGTAAGGTGTGACAATAAAGCGTTATCTATCTATCTATCTACTAAGAAAAATGTAAGTACTCTCCATATTGAAATCTCTTCGACCAGCGGTTTAGTCTGTGTGTTGTCGCTAAGTCAGTCAGTCAGTGAATCAGTATGTCAGGACAAAGTATTATATTTTATAGAGCTGGAGAGGCGGTTGGCTATAATCGGGACCATTTTGTTAATTATTAAAGGGTTAACTATGAAAGTAGAGATAACATCAGAATATTTAAATTAGCATTGGTACACGTGTCCATAATAGACCGTGAGGGTAATGAATAAAATGCAGTAATATGCTTGATAGGTATGATTCTCTTTAACATCTAAATTCAAGTAACAAAGAGAAACGTGTAGTTATATAAACCTTGTTGTTTAAGTATTCAGTATATTAAAGCTTGTTGGCTCCTTCAGCGTTAATTACAGATTTTGAGCCGAAAGTTCGTGCTAATAAACCTGACCCTCGATCGGGCGGTCGCAGTTTCGACTCCTATCAACAGCTTGAGTTTTGGTTTTCGTTCACCTTGCTAGCTACTATGCAGAAGTGCAATTGTAGTTTACCAATCTGAAGTAGAAAAGTCGCCAAGTACCAAATGTTGTTGTTAAAACTCTGTAAAAATAATATATACTAGTTTTTTGAGTAGCGAGCCCGATGACCTATCCAAGTGAATTTCATAGACGAATTAAATGATTTCCCGTGTCGTAATATCCGAAAAAAGCAAGAGAACCCAACCGTTGACGTGAAAAATACATTCAAGTTGAGATTAATTTAACTCGACTAAATAAGTTTATTCTCTTCTAAAAATGTTAACTCTTCAACTTTCGCGATTCAAACGCATAGTTGGAGTCTTCTCGCGACTATGGCCAATGCAACTGGCCGAAACGTCGATTTATAAATATTTTCAACTGACTTCATAAAAGGATGTTCTCAATTCGACAGTATGTTCTTTTTTGTTTGTATGTGTTACGCGATATCTCTGCCAATTATGAATCGATTTTGATGATTTTATTGTTTGGTAGACATACTTCAGATAATTCGTCCCATATAACATTAATCGAAATCGGTCAAGTCAAAACCGAAATAGAAGCGATGAAGTCGGGTTTTTTAAGCTTTTCATGCGTTCAATTATTTCTAAACTAATAACCGACTTAAAGCACACTACGATATCGATCACCTTTCGTAGTCTGTTACGGAGATTATTAGATCATCCAAATACAATTATTAAACAACTTGAACCTTATAAATTAAAATTAAAACGGGAATTAGCGTGACTTACGCGTTGTCGATGTGTAAATCGACAATTGTTTCATAATAATATTACACATCGACAACGCGTAAGTCACGCTAATTCCCGTTTTAATTTTAATTTAAAAGTTCAAAATGTGCGTGAGTTTTTATCAAAATAACTTGAACCTTATTATTGACATTAAACACACCTCCGTAAGCACCATTGAAGACACAGAATAGCACAATGCAATTTCGTTTACTTGGATAACACATTTTTTGCAATTATTTTGATAAAAAAACTAAACTATACCTAGTATAAGGATTTTTATAACTAATCTAAAACTATATTCTTTAAATAAAAAAATCCGAATTGATAAATAAATGATGGTATATGAATGAAGGTGTTCTGAGGCAACAAAAATAAAAATAAAGCAAGAAAACCAACATAAAAAAGATTTGTAAAAACAAACTATTATTAGTTGTTATTAAAAAGACCTTAGAAGTTATAGAACAGATAAGTTTTCAAGACGAATCAAACGAGCCAAAACGCGACGGGATTGCGTCGTTTTATTACAGAGTTCCCATTGCCACCTTACAATTCCATCACGAATACCTAGACATCATCTAGAAACAGAATATTTGTCAAGACGAATAACGAGCCCAAACTTGAAAGGGTTGCGTCATTTCATTACTATTAGAGTTGCCATTGCCATATTCCGGCTCTAGCATCAGATCAGCTCTAATAATATTGTATTGTCATCCAATTTATAGGCAACATATATAGGCATAATATATTATCGAAAAAAATATGATTACAGACAGCAGTTGAGTACCTAGTCCTTTTTGAAGTCGGTTAGTAAAATAGTTTTCAGAACCAATTTTCCCGTAATATTATACAAACTATTTGTCTAAAAATGATTTTTTATGAAAACAGAGCAATCGAAAATAAGGAAGAGAGTTATTGATCGTTGTAGGCTTGTAGGCCGCGCACCCCGTCGCGTCGTCGTCGCTTCGTACGACGCATGCGCAATAATGATCATCCATCACTCACCCCACTCACCCCTACTGTTATACTTTTATATCTTTCAGTCAAACCTAGTTCAAAACACTCTTTTTTTAATTTTGGCTTCGCTATCTTGTCCACTTAGCCAGTGTCAAGTAATACTATATTTCAAGTGAATTTCATATTAAAAGTCCTAAACACAAGTCACAGTCAAGTGAAAGAGTCAAGGTCCATTCATAGTCGAGTCATCCCCTAGTAAAGTGGTAGAAACATTACTAGGACTTCTATTGGAGTTTTGGAGCGAACGCGAAAATCACGTTCGTCAACAAAACTCGTCATCATCCTATGGACTCGTCAAACTGGATATTTCAAAATAATTTTCTAAATTAAAAAACGGCATCAATCCAAAAATTGTTTGTGGAACACAGTGCGGTTGTTTTTGATTTCATTGATAGAAATTAATTAAACTTTAATTATTAACTCATTGCCTGCGTCTTTGTTCTCCGAACGGGGAAAGGATGATCTGGAAGTCTTCAAGTCAAGAGTGAATAAGTGGTATCTCCTAGGCAAGTATGCTACATCACTTACCATCAGCTGAGATAGTGGTCAAATGCTTGCCTTTCTAACATGAAAAAACTACTAACCATTCGGCCCAGAAATATCTGAATAATCAGTTCCTACAAGCAAATAAAAAGTTTACGCTTCGGAAACATAACTTTTGAAGTCAGCTAAATATATATGGTCGTTATTCAACCGGTTTATTTAACAACGTTACCATATTATTAGCTTCTCATGTATGCATGAATAGCACTCAAGTAAGAAGTTATTGAATAAAGTTTGTTTAGGTCGCTTCAACACACATAAATCCTCTTAAGTAAAAGATGCAGCTATTGTTACGAAAGCTCCGTCTACAACGTCTATAGTATTATGATATCTATATGTTTAAGTAATCAAATAACGTTAATACCTATCCTAATCCAGGATAATGCTTTTGTTCGCTGTTTTCATGCTCTACTACGCCCCCGCTCTGATATTTGTTTATCTTTTACTTACCTACTTTATCGCGATCTATGGGCCTTTGTTAAAAACTGGGTGTAGCTTTTTTGTGAAATGTTGCTTTTTTATCAAAAATTCGCTCGTCGCAAGCACGTGGCGGGTGATCGATCATGTTGTTAGAGTTTTAGCTATTCCAGTTTTTTTTTGTTAATGATTGCGCCATGATTTTAGTGCCACAGACTACACCAACTACACCGCGCCCAATGACACCCGCATTATCAGGATAATATTTTTTTCAGCAAAATATATATCCAAATTTACAGATGACTAAGATGAATGCATTATGCATCTTCTCTGCTATCATATATTGTTGTTGTTTGTTTATTCGAGCATCTCGTAAAACCTACTGAACTGATTTTGATGAACCTTTTTTCATTTCAGACATAAACTAGGTGACGATATTAAGAAATTGCGATAAATATCCTTTTTAAAAGTTCCAGATTTAAGATATAAGCATCGCCAACAAAGTTGAACACTTGCCACTTCTCCGTATCGAGAATATTAAATCATTCATCCCATTAGATTCAATTCAAGGCTTAGGAGCTTACATCGATCTCCAGCTATGGGCTATTCGCGCGATCCCCAAGTGTGAACATCTGTATTTGCGTATGGAGCTCCCACTCTTGCGACGATTGATACAAAGCCGTATTCAAATAACTTTAATCATTTAGGCACACAAATCCATTCTCGCTACTAACGAATTATAATTATTCATAGGCGACGGCGCAATCCTTTTCATATACGGGCCCGTGTTTGCATATTGCTACCGACACTGATTTAGTGCGCAGTTTTGAAAATCCTTGTACAAATATGAACTTTGGTAAAGTTTGATAAAAAAATTATAAAAGCTGCATCAAATAATATTATATTCGCTAAATTGACTAGAAGCCCTCATTTAAGTTTGTACATAGGCTGTATACGCGAACTTAAATCAGGTGTGTGTATATTTTGGTTTTGGCCGGACCGATTTCGATAAAATCTATATGGGACCACCTGTGAAGTGTAATCTCTCAAACAAAAATCGTCAATATCAATTCATAATTGGCAAACGTATCGCGTAATAAACATACAGAAAAAAATCATACAGTCAAATTGAGAACTTCCTGTTTTTAAAGTCGGTTGAAAATATAAGATATAGTGCATTGTGATTAGAACACCAAATTTAATAATGCCACATTCATGGCCTAACGTGTTACTACCATAGACCACATCATCACTTATCATAAATAAATAAAAAATACATTTTCATCAATTTTCACGCAATAAATTTCCATTCAACGAGAATGAAAAAACTTATTTATTACTTCTTTTTCAAAATAAGATCTCATTAGGTATTATTTAATAGATATTGCGTTTTGTAATTAAAAAGTGAAAATTTATAGTACCCGCTGGCAGTGGGTTTGAGCAAATTACCTATAAACTCGGTGGCTTGTAGGTAACAGACAGATTGTAACAGTTTTATTTTAGTTTTATGAAATACATTAGGTAGTCGAATATCAAAATATAGGGCTAAATATAAATTGTAGCTTGTACCCGTGAAAGAATGGAACATTAAAAAATCAAAGCATCAAACTATCCTTTATCTCTTAAGGGTATATTTTTTATTGCCTGATAAGACAATATTTCATTTACACCAAAGTTGTTTTCAATAACACTGAAGTAATTGAATCACAGCATACAAAGCGCGAAATAACAATTAACCCTTTTCAATTGCCCTTTTTTATTGAGTTTAGACAAGCATGCGCATTATGTGATCAATAAAATGATCTGCGCTCACGCTTCTCGCGCGCAATCGCGTGTAAATGTTAGAGCGGGTCTGAATTTCACGCGCGGCGGAGCAGGTCTCCGTGACGTGTTCTCGTGTGACATCGTGACGTGCATTCGGTCTGACAGGCCACGGCTCATTGCTCCTGCCGCTCACTTCATATTCGAAAAGATCGCGATTGACAATCTGCTACATAGTAAAAAAAATATATTGATCTTCTAGTAAAGTTTGTATGGTGAAATTTTTTTTTCCAAATTTATATGCATCAGAACCATATTAGACATACGCCGCATACGTGTACTGTGGCAGAACGCGCTACTAAATGTTTAACATATTTGACACCGAGTGTTTTGGGTGTTCAATTTTAAATAAGACGACGCGACGTGTTTAAGATACAATAAAATTGTGTGCTAATGGGTACTAAAAATTTAGACACACGTGAAACTACCTATACGTTTACTTCGTACTTACCTATTGATGGGTATACAAAAATATACTAATCAATAAATGCTAAAGAGCAGGTCTCTGAAAATTCCCTTTAGAGTTTGATATATCATGAAAGATCTGTGTGACATGGTCTAACATTTGTATTTAAATGTCGATAGTGATTGAAAAATTTGCTTGAGTCTAAAGAAGTTTGAATATTAGTTAAAAATTTACAATAAATATATTACTTACTTACTAGTAATAAATATTTTTGATACAAGGCATGTAGGATTTACCGTCGTAAATTAAGTGAGAAACTGGAATCGGCAATACATTAAAGCATGACCAACAATTGCCTTTTCATTTCCACCAGATGTGCGATAAACGTTATCAAGAGGGTTAACCGTGACCTCATAAAAAGCGGAATTTATTACATCTCACGACCCTTGCCCCGAAACTAAGACAGCAGAGGAAATAATAGAAAAATATCGTAATTAAAATCCAACCCTTCCTGTTGTTGCGCCTTTTTATGGAGGGATAAAATTGGAACGAGGCGCGCGTGACCGATTCGATGATATAGTGGAGTTCTGCAGACGGGCTGTGAGGGCGGGCCTGCGAGGCCGAACACAGTCTGTGACGGGTTAAGCGATCTTTAATGACTCTGTTACCTCGTTTATTAAAATGTTAACATATGACGATCGCAATTAAGCTTACAAAACTTTCATTTCCGGTATGGATGTACAACTTGTCCATTTATCTAACAACTATATGGTGACTCTAGGGTTGATAAATGCTTAGGTTTTTGCAAAAATAATTGTTATTAATTGAATTAAACATCTTTTAATAAATTCAGACATAGAGATAAGATATAAAGTTTACAAAACATCTTCTTACTTACAAAAGGTTTAGATTTGCCTTTTCATATTTAATAATTTCGATATAAACTTGCTTTGCCCGCGTCAGCATACACACGGACTCTCAAAACCATTTATGATGATGATGATTATCGTATCATACTTGACTAACATATGAAAAAAAAGAAGTGTGGCACTCGGGGACTGCCGCGGCAAAGCTATTGCATAGCATTTTTTATCAACTCATGCAATTATAATTATTTATTTATTTTATTTATGCAGTATTTTTTTTCCTGCCACCTAGAGGCGGGTTGCTGAACTGAAAGAGACAAGCGTTATATTTCAAAAAAGTCATTAAAAGTTCTCCTATTCATCGATAGATGGCAAAACTAAAAAGTATCACCGCTGTGCCGGTCGGAGTGGGGGGTGTTGGGTTATTTACGTTACGGAATTTCTGGATTCGGTCTCCACGCTCAAGGCCCGCGATAGAAGCTATGCAATAGCTTAAAAACGAATCTATCGGTATAGCCGAAACGTTACATTGGAATCTTCGTTCGAGGAGAATAACTAGTTTAGTGGCATTGATATCTCTTGTCGGATTACTCCATGGCGGCAGATTTTCTACTTATAGGGGTTTAACTACGACTGTAGTACCTAACACAAGTATAGTACCTATATTGGCTACTAAGCTTGAGCTAAAGCTGCTCCATTAAAAAAAAAACTTGTGGAGTTACGTAGCAAAAGATGCGCGCTCTACGCTTGTCCTTCTTCATACCGCATTATATAGCACCGGCTTTAAAGTACCCTACACGAGCCGTAGTAAGTATTTTTACTAAATTAAAAGACTCACAACTCAAACTCATAAAATATATAAATTACTGAACTTTGAATTTATATAAAAGTAACCCATATAGTCACTAGTGGCTCTGTGAGATGAAGAAGTCGCGTATTTTTCGAAATGACTGAAATATGTTTTATACGTTTTCAACCTCCATATCACCGCCATTTAAAAAAATCCAAAAACAGAATTGATAAAAAAATTATATACAATTATCGAACCTCCTAACAAAATTTCACGAGAATCGTTTGAGAAATGCGACCTGTAGAGGAGAACAACAGGATATCCGAACATTTGACAGCAATATTGCCCAAGCGTTCGCTCGGTCAATTATTTCTATTCTAAATCTAAATCTTTTACCGCTGTTATTCACGTTTACTTTGAAAGCAGCGTGAAACAAATCTAATGTGAAATGTAAACACTAATGGCCACAGGCAAAAAGAAATATCAGTCTGGTAATAACTTCAATCTACAAACAATAGTAGGCAGCAGACGCTAATTTCCAGCAGGATGGTATTACGGATAATGTTGTGGTAATACTGGCAAATAACAGAAGCTGTACAATGTAAGACAGTGACTAAACTTTAAATCGTTCTTCTCAGAGACGGCATACAGACATAGTAGTGTCAAAGGTGTAATCTCCATTGACATACGTAGCAGAAAGATAAACAAAAGTGATTAGCTTCCGAGTACAATTTGACTTACAGTCTCAGTTATACTAATACGTATTGTACTAGAGTATAAACGAGAGCCAATTGTACAGTCAGCAACTAAAGTGGATGAAAGTTGCAATTTTAATTTGAATTGTCATAGGCATCAGCTATCCTCACGGATACACGGGTTTGAAATATACGCACTGACAATGCGCAGCTTTTTAAAACATTTGTAATGTAGAGTTTTGGCCATCTTTAACATTGGCCAATTTCCTTTCTAAATGTACTGCTTTAATTTGTACACAGTAATTGCATACATTCTGTATTAATACTTCTTTTTAAAAACTGGACATGTTCAGCTACTTTTGTTTCTGACTGTACAATCGACGCTACTAGGCTAGATAATGGTATTAGTACACCGGTGACTTCTGACTTCTACGTCATAGTCAAGCAAGTACTTACAAAAGGCGAGTGGAATTAAATTATGTCATTCTTATGCACACCGTATATGTATAATGTATCCTACTACTAGAATGCGGATCAGTTGTTCAACGATTAGTATGATTTCGATTTGGGCTATCTTCAAGTCCTGACAAAGCTAAAAGATGTTCTTGGCGAGATACATTCTCGATCGACATGATTTCACGAGAAAACACAAGATCCAAGCAACTGCTTCATCAAGTAAAGTGGAGGCTGTACAATCGTCTCGGAGTGAGACGTGACGGGGCGGGGTCGCAGGCGTGTGCTCCGACTTGGGCCATCACGTTTTATATTACGCACAATTATGAAGCGTAAACTGGCAGCCGAATGTGATGAGCCTTCGCTTGTTATTAGTTTTGTAGAAGGAAGTGATCTCTTCAGTATTTTGGCGGTATATAATTTTATCTAATATTGCTTTGAGTTATACTTTCCAGAGAAATCAGTACAGCTTACAAAGCATACAATTATGCTAACGATATCGCAGCCAATTGGTTTCATCTGCAACTCAATGAGCGATTCTTTGACTGCCGGCATTCTCGTTGATTCTAATTGATCCAATATAATCAGTAGCAAAGAAGAAAATCTATAATTCATATACTCATCTATATCGTATTTTAATTTCAACAAATAACTTCTAATAAAGTAAATAAGAGCATTACTTAGAGAAGCGTAAATGTTAAATGTATCCATCCAAAACGTAGCTTATAATAGGCAGTATACCGGTTCTCAATTACATTTGCAAAAGGACCATTATTGTTGAAAGCATTCAAAGTTACAGATTTTCTTTTATCGAATTACTGACATAGAGCCAAACATTTCAATATAACTTTTTATAATAACTTGAACTTGTACAATAGATTAGCTAAGAATGGAGTAGTAACATTACCTTGTGTCATGATATGCCGCCTCCATCCTTCACGGCCTAACAGGAATAACGATTCAAAAAGATCTTTTAGTAGAGTGAAATATGGTTTTATTTAGAATGAGTTTGATGCAAGCGATTGAGGTGCGATGTGAGAGTTGCAATATTGTTTGTTGTTTGTTAAAGTATGCGTGAACAAGAGATCTCCAGACAAGTATTGATTGGCATTCAATAGGAGCGCCATGAATGGCCCCTTGACAATGCGATCTGAAGCATTATACGTGGATTTATTTTGTAGTAAAAATGTGAGGCATTTTTAACTTTCGGTACTTTTTTCAAATTTGTCATTAAGTACAATTAGGGGTATAGTATATAGTAAAAATTAATATTAGTGACGCCCATGAACGTCGTAATGTTTAACTCAATTTAAAAAAGAGAGGTTCTCAATTGACAATATATTTTTTAAATGTGTTTCCTTTGAACTTTTTATAGAAGAAACGATTTTGATGAATATTTTTGTATTTGAAAGCTGATGCTTGCCATGTAGACCCAATTAAATTTGATCAAAATCTGACCAGTAGTGTTTGAGTTATCCTCAATAACGCGTATTTAATTCATTTAATCTGGTCAAGCGTTCCGAAGATAAAGCGGTGAAGTCGGATTTTTTAAGCTTTGCTTGCGTTTAAATCGTTTCTCTAATGAGAAATAAAAATATAGAGCCCTATAAAAATAACTCTAATGTTAGAAATCTCTGTTACAATAGTTATTGGATTAACAGCAAATGAAGCAAACAGTGCCCACTTGGCTAGCGAGGATATCGACTACAGAGAACAGCTATGCTTCACTGCTTCGTAAAGCTGCCGCCAACTCCGGTGGTCTTCGCGCTCGCTACCCTTCAATGTCATCACCATTCTCGAGCAAATAAAGCTCTCCTTTGCTAAACAATCAATGAAAGATACATTCATTGCAACATCATTGTAACACTATTGTGGCATCATTGTGAAGCATTTATCTGGATCTCAATCGAGTGCATTCTACCGTAGTCTTTAGTCCGGCAGACATCTCGACGACGGACCTTTGTTGGCGAAAGTAGAGATTGACCATTTATTATGCAGATATTTAAAGAATTACTAAAGGGATTGGAACTAGACAGAAGTTGGTTCAGACACAGCAAGCATTTAATCAAGAAAACACAAGATTTTAGATTATCTAAGTAAGTGGGCTAAGAACATTTAATAAAAGAAAGCATGCCGATTTAAAAAAAAGGGGCAAATATTTGTAGTATAAAAAACTTTGTTTGGGTATTAGGAATTGTAAGCAATAGCAGAAAGGTGGCCTGTACCAAATATACATTATAAACCCCACACCACAGATAATTATTCGTTCGTGAACACCGAGCTTTAAATATAAGTCACAATACTGCATATATAATTTATGTATTCTTTTGTTCCTACTTACAAAAATAATTTATCACGTAATAATTGATTGTCATAGAATGTCTGCAAGTGATAAACTAAATATATTATAGGTATATTTCCAATCTATTTTATTTATTTTTATACAGCATTTTCTGCCTATCAAACAAAATTAAATGAATTGGAATCAAAAGCGACGTGGACGGCATGGAGTGACAGAGCCAGGGAGGGTAGGAAGGGGAGGAACAAAGCTAAGCGTAAATGGAGGTCGTCGCGCACGCACCTCTAAGCATCTATTACTGATTTAGTATAGGACTAAGGTATCGTTCCTTCACGAGTTAATATTAAAAGGGTTTTTTATATCCCATGTTCTACTTACTTTATACCCACTGATTTTTTCATTCACCCTTAAGACTTTCATTTTGTTTATTAACATTATAAATCTCTGACACCAAATCTCCACTTAGTTCCGTCTAATAGTTAGATTCGGAGAAAATAAGCTTTGAAGGACGGAACAGACACCGAGGCTGACCCTATAGATAGTTCCATGTTTTTATTACGATACGTAACCCTCATACCTAACCTTTTATGTAAAAGCCTGTCCATTGAGGCTTATAGACTTGCGCCTAAGCACACGAACTTATAAGTTCTTACACCTTTGCATAGTAAAACGCGAGCCTTGAAAGCACGTGTGCTTACTTACTCGTCTACCAAAAAATCTAAAATAAATTAAAAAACGAATAATTTTCGACGAAAAAATATTGCGAGTGATGTTGATTTAAACGCGGAACTTGCTAAATGAGGATAGTAGAAAGTCTGACAAAATACATATTAAATTAATAACAAATGATAATATATGTGATCGAATCAAGATATCATTGCAAAATATCACAACTTTTAGGGTGCTTGCTTAAATAAAAAGCAAGCAAAGTACGCTAGACTTATGAGGGTTTACGCCTTAACATAGTACAAATAACGCGCACGACTTAAGTGATTTATTACACAGGGATACCACAAAAACCTCTTTTTAGATCTATATTTCACCATATAAAAACCACCTCACCATAGAAACCAACGTTTTTCGTGATACGGGTATGTATGGCTCTAGCATATTATGTTGTCTGATGTTTCAAATAAATTTTAAAACATATTATTCTCTGTTAAGTCTAAGGTGTCAAGTGTAACTGGCATTGGCGAGCATATTATGAGTAGAGGCGCCTTTCGTTGCGTGATACATTTATAATTTAGCTTAAACAACTATAAGAATGAATAATATAAGAATAGCATTCAAAAGAAAGTCGTTGAAAAGACATTGAAACTACATGAGCTAAAGGTTTGAACAAGAATCCGGGTCGGAGAGCTTTCAGGCATTTTACAAATTACCATGCATAAGCGAAAAAATATAAATGGCCTTGTGAGCAAGCAAACTAAACTCGTCTATCACGGACTCAACAAGTAATTTAACGAGACCAGCGCTCTCACTCTCAGCCTAACTCGTTAGCGACATACACAAGCACATCAGAGTACAACTTCACAACAATGCACTAAAACAATACAACCGTACGTTGCCATTATGCTAATTGCACACCATGACTAAAGAATACTGACTAATAGTGCATGGCTTTTGTTTACTTCACTCTTGAATGGAGCGCGTGCGGCGAATGTTTTGGAATTAATTAATAACGTCAGAAATAATATTATACAGCGGGATTAGATCAGAATAACATACTTAATACAACAATTATTCGTAAAACCCATTACGTATTATTACCATCGTCAGCCATTATAAATTACTTATAGATAGTTGTTCAACGCGAGGTACCTACTCTATCAAATATCTATTCTATACATATAATAAAACTGAAATAAATCATGATCGAGAAAAGATTAGCCTTATTAAATTACTTAACATAATTATCAATATCAATGATGTTTTTTTATGACTATAATTCTTGAAACATGTCAAGAAATATATGACAACATGACAGAGCGTGTGTACCCAAGATTGAGAGTCTACCTACAAAAAAATATCTTAAAATTAGCCGTGCCCCGCGGCTTCACCCGCGTTAATTAAGTACATTAGTTACCTATTTCTAATATATTGTAATTATATTGTAACAAGTTTTAAGTCAAAGCAATAAAAAATACAGCTATTTATAAACCAAATTTTTATTTTCAGAAACGCATAAATAAATATTTAATATCGACTTGTCTGGCTTTATCATACTGTTTCGGTGAGTTAAAGAATTTAATCAAAATAAAGGTACCAACGTACTTTAAATTTAATGCAAGCACATCAGATCCGAGTGTCCTACTTAAGCAAAATTAGCCATCAATTAAATTTAACATCAAACCTATTGTGAAGAGAACGACACGCGTCGACAATGTGTCGGCAATTAAGACCCGGCGCAGGCGCAGTTAACGACTAATGTGTCTATTAACAAATGTATTTGCCGTGTTCGGGCGCTCGTAAATTCCTGTGAACAGCTTGGAAACTTGCAACAGTTGGCTCATGTCGCAGTTAAACGTATATCAATCAGTTTTAAATTGTCCAAACAAGATCTTCTGTGACACATTTTATATTTTCACTTAAATTCAAAGCATTTGGGACATGTCAGATAAAAAAAGGCTTGATGCCTCGTTTTTAAATGATGACTTAAACTATAATTAAAATTTGAGAAAGAAGAAATTAGTATTAAGAAAATTTGTATATGACTCAAAGGAAGAGTTTTAATTATTTGAAACATTTTACATTTCTAATTTGATCGTTAGGATGGCAAGCCTATGTAACATTCATGTTTGTCTATATGGATGGGGTCAAAGGAGTCATCACTAATTCAGAAGATCGCGACGCCTGAGTGACCAAACTGTATGAACCATTGAATAGAGAGAGAAAGATAGAGAGTGGTATCATCTAAAAAACATTTAATCATCGTTGTTATATTGGATGAACTAAAATCAAAAGTACACGTGAGCAAGTGTGTACAGAAATAATATTTGTTATTGTTTTAACAGTGTAGATTACCTATCATGTAAGTATTAACTATGTATACTTAACAAAAGATTTTACTTTTTAGGCCTATAATTACAAAAAATAGAGACCTAGTAGATATATTGAGGTAATTTTATCTAAAAGTCGAATGTTTTCTTTTAGCAGTCTCAATCTGTCCAAATATCTTCTTAAAATATTGCCAAGATATAGGCATATAGCGACGGGCACAAAAACAGAATTCTGTCGGCGTGTGTTCCATAATTTATCTCGTGTCAGGGTGGAACGCGCCACCCGCGCGCCCTTTCTTCCTCACTAATAACTTAACCCCCTTTTGTTTTTGTACCGAAAGCTCCCGACTTATTTACGAGATCAACTGATTATGCCATGACACGAGTCTCGCTCTCAATAGAAGGATTTCTGTTAATGGAGTCGTTCGTTTTCGTATCGTTGTTTTGCATCTCTTTTATCGTTTTGTGAAGGAGTTTATTAATTGGCTTTGTATGGCATACGATTTGAATATACATATATTTTATGCCAGACAGGTAAAAACTTTTTTGTAAAGACATAAGTACAACTAATATAACCACTTTAGTAACCATTTGTAGAAGAAAGGCAAGAAAGGCGCGTCAATAACCAGGAGTAGCCTTTGATAGATCAACTGTTATTGATGGTTGATCGAAATGAAGATAATCTAAGTCCTAGCATGAAAAAACTAGATTAGACCTAAGACCTAGACTATCTACATCCCAAAATGAATCTAAATACCTATGTTACAGAGAGTACTTTGCTACAAACATTGCACAACTCTTTCACCACAGGCACTTTCAGGTATCTTCTATTTAATAGAGTTATGATAACATTGGCTTTGAACTGAGTTGTAACAAACTAAAGCCTGTATGTCTTATAATAAAGACATACCAACTGCATGGTGCTCGCTTGGCTTGCTACCCTGTAGTACCTAAATATAATCGTAATAAAACTCTTTCTCTATAATCATTAAAATAATGTTACAGAAGCTATCATGGAGAACTACTCATTCTAGGCATACCATATTAAGCATCTTCGACCACATCATCAGGTGAACTAGTGTTTGAGCGCTACCATATCAGATTTAAGTATAAAAATAGGTACATACAAAATTATAATTATACAAATTATTACAGGTTAATATTGCCTTAAACCATGTTCAATCTGTCGAGACAACAGCATTTAAAGATTATTATTTAGATAATATATGTTAATTAACGAAAACATAATGAAATCTTATATAAACACTAATTTAAAGATCATATCCTTATAGGTTTTTAAGATACGTAGCAAATAAAAAACATAGAAGTGACAGTGTTATAACCTATATATAAAAAAAACAGCATGTGTCGTAAAGACGCAGGATAGAAGTGAAACTTTTGTATTACAAGGAAGCATTTTTATTATTCATCACAGTGTTTACACCCAACACTTTTCATAATACAAAAAGGTTGTGTTCAGAATTTTAAAGCCTTCGCATAAGAAGTTTCATTAAAAAAAAACCAAAAGATAGAAAAAAAAATGTAAATTTTTTTTTTTTTTTGCTTTTTTTCTTTTTATTTAGGACTATCTACGGGCCAATTGCCTATATTTACTAAAACTAAACTAAGTTCTTTGCTGTATATAGTTTTAAATTATTTAGCATTATTATTTGCAGATGATCTATCTAGAACTAGGCTGGGTATAGCCAGAAGCTCAGCAATATCTCAGCAAACAACAGCATATTGTTGCATATGACTGCGCACCCCTACCGAACGGTTAAAATGAAATTATTTTTGAAGAGTAAACAGAAGCAACGCAAAAAGGTTTCAATTTTATTTTATCGCCCCTCGGTAATGAGATGCTACGTGAAGTTGAAGAGTCCGTTCATTGAATTGTCGAAATATGCATTTCACGTCAATCGAGTGTCACATTGCTTGTCATTTAAATATTGTCCAACAAAACAGGGTGACACATCGTGACGGGCCATTGTCACTGTTGGGCATACGCAGTACGATCATACGAGCGAAGTATGTTTATTTGTAAGTATTGGCGTATGAGCAACCATTAAATATGTAGATATGTTTAAAGTAAAGGTTTGTCAAACATAAGTTTAGGAAAGGGTCATATATCATATATACGACTTTTACCTAAAGCATTCTTTAAGCTCTTCATCTAAAATTTGTCTGGATATTATTCGATGTCAGGGTTTCGAATCATTCTAGTGAATATATTCTAGTAATACATTTTGTTAATTCTTGTTCTTAATTCTTAATGAGTTATATAAATCAAGGTACAAGCCAGAGCCTAAATGCTAAATATAAGATCAATAAATTTAATACTGATTAGTTACAAGATCGATACACTTTAATCATTTATTTTAGTATAACGATGAATTTTGACGATTTTACGAAATACTTGCAGTTCATCTATATTTTGAACGCAAAATAAGAAATCTCACGCGCCTTTACTGACTTTTTATAAACTGTGTTTAGTTTTACAGTGGCTTAAAACATTTAGATAGTAATACATTGAAACGGGTAAGAGATAATCGAGAACTTTCGGGAACATCAAAACATAAACATTGCTAAAATTACGCGTAGCTATCTACGTAATAATAATTTGCTTCAGTCACAATCAAATTATGGATCATAATCATATTAATTTATTGATAACGATAGGTGACAAGTCGCTAGTAATATGCTTGGTTTTATTTTTATGAGAGTGTACCGTAACATATAGAGTATACACCAAAACAGTACCAAATGCTTGCTTCCACCGCGACTTAATCCATCATTGAGATTTTTTTTTTCTCACTTATCAAATTAAAATGTGCATAGGAGCGCGCTGAACGTTTTAGACCTCTTCCTGCTGCATGCTACCTCGTTTTTGCGCCAAGGTTGTAGCCTCACAATCTAAGCGGAATTAACCATAAACAAATGTAGCGATAACTATTTCAGTTATGAATTATCATAAATTAACATCTAATTCAATAGTTTTGTACCCAGATTTAAACTCCTTCCTTTAATGAAGACGGTTAAAAATAAAATGCAATTACCTCCAAGACAGCATTTCATGCGGGTCCATCCAAGGTGTGCCAGCCAAGAATAGCTTGCGGTTAGAGCGTCGTCGGACGCTGCAGGCTTAGTGGTTGAACAACAAAACTATTACACGATCTGTGGTGATGGAAACGATGGACGCTGTTCGTAGTCATTTCGCGGTTTTCAACACGCGGGCATCATGGGAATGCGGCTGTAAATCAAAAAAACTCATTAGCTCGTCCACTCTGATAGCCGAGATGTCATCGCCGCAGATACAAAGTACCTAACTCTTTATGGACTACAATATTTCTGAAAGCGTTTTTTGGTTTCGGTGAACTGCCGACATCGGTTCCTTTGATGCATTAGCTAAAGAAAATGTATATACATATTAAAATATTTTTGTATTTACTCACCACGGGCGCTTAAGTCTGTGGAGACTTGAGCGTCCGTTTTTCTACAGACTTCACAAAAAAGGAGGAGGTACTCAAGTCGACTGTATTTTTACCGACTTCAAAAGTTACCTCATAACTTCTTTCATTATTAACCGATTTTGATGATTATTTTTTTATTTGAAAGCCGGTGCTTTTCATGTGGTCCCCTTTAAATTTTATTAAGATCTGATTTCTAGTTTTTGAGTTAAAGTCAATAATGTGTATTTAATCCATTAAATCTGATCAAGGTTCCGAACATAAGGTAGGTTTTTTTAAGCTTTGCTTGCGTTTAATTTTTTTATTTTTTTATGTGTCTTACCTCATAACTTCGTTCTACGTGAACAGATTTTGAAATTATTTTTTTTGTTTTCAAAGATGTTCTTTTCAATTGGTCCCATTTAAATTTGATCAAGGTCTGATCAGTAGTTTTTGAAATACCTTCAATAATGCGAGTTTAGTACATCTAATCTGATCAAAGTTCCAAAGATAACGCGGTGAAGTCGGTTTTTACCGACTTCCCAAAAAAGGATCGATTGTATTTTTTTTTATATATATGTGTTACCTCATATCTTCTCTCCTCGTGAGCCGATTTCGAATTTTTTTTCTCTTTCTTAATGGTCCCATTTAAATTTGATCAAGATCTGATCAGTAGTTCTTGAAATATCGTCAATAATGTCTATTTTGTGACGAAAAATGCGTACTTTGACGATGTTCTGGTTTAACCGACTTCAAAAGTTACCTCATAACTTCTTTCGTTGTGAGCCGATTTTGATGATTCTTTGAAAGCTGGTGCTTTTTATGTAGTCCCATTGAAATTTGATCAAGGTCTGATTTCTAGATTTTGAGTTATAGTCAATAATGCGTAGTAATGTTTATACATTAAATCTGATCAAGGTTCCGATGATTAAACGGTGAAGTCGGTTTTTTTAAGCTTTGCTTGCGTTTAATTATTTGTTAAGCCTTGCGTGCGTTAAATTATTAATAAACACCTATGTGAGACATTGTTGTTGTTGTGAGGCAGTTAACGGTTGCGTACTTTAAAATAAATGCTTGAAATAAGCCCTAATACTTGGCATAATACTCGTACCAAGTCGTTTACCTACTAACCCCTACCCGTGGTCGACCTAAGTAGTTCACCTAAGACTATGTAAGTATACCTACAATTCAATAATACTTTATTGCACACCCAATACAAAACAATAAGTTCTTAAAATTAGACAGTAACCAGCTATGATGGTAGTACAAAGGGCGGTCTTATCGCTTTAAGCGATTTCTGCCAGAAAACTTACAAAAATATTTGAAAAAAGAAATGAACTATGATACTTAAGATACTTCCTTGGTGTACTATGGGAACCTCTGTTAATGTGACTAGCCAAAGTTCTCTCGCGATGGAGTGTTTTACTTCTAAGTCTGTCTGTCTTTGGTCTGTCCATAGCATCGTAGCTGCCAAACGGATGGGTTTATTTTATAATGCATTTTATTTAATTTGATACCAGGTCCTATCTGTAAGTGTTAATAAAATGTTCGAAACTTTCGAAAACTTCTGCGTCAAACCAGAGAAATTCTGTTAGAGCTGCAGCTAGATTTTATATCGTAGGTAACTTTTAACACCATAGAATTATTTTGACGGAGCCGTAAATATGTAAAGTTTTACTAATTGTTATGAAAACGCATTTATTATTTAGGTTAGAATTGGTTACGAGAAAGAGTATTAATGAATAGTACCTACGTAGTGACATTGTAGGTACTAACTATTATATATTCTGTGAAAAGACGACCCAGTTGGCGCAGTGGACAGGTGTCCGCCCTCTGCGCCGTGGGTCCTTGGTTCGATTCCCGGCAGGAGCACACATTCCTTCCCAAGGGATATTTGTGCTTCTGGTTCTGGGTGTAATATGTGTGTGATGTGAATGTTTCCGGCACCCACGATACAAGTCTTTGAACTTAGTGTGGGGCTGTGAGTGTGAATGCGTTTGTTTGTTTGGTTGTTTGTTTGTTTGAAACAGATACATGAGCACAACGCTTATCATACTAATAGTAACTGGATAACCGAGCTTTGCTCGTTAAAACGACGTTTTCTAAAAATTAAACCTAGCTAGAATAGCTAGATCGATTTATCGCCCCCGAAACCCCCTGCATACAAAATTTTATGAAAATCGTTGGAGCCGCTTCCGAGATTCTGATAATATATATATACAAAAATTGCTTGTTTAAAGGTATAGATAAAATAGATCCGAAAGTTTGTAGGTAAAATTATAAATATGTTTGTTTCTTCTTCACGCTTTAACAGCTGAACGGATTTAGATGAAATTTTGAATGCTCATACCTAGAATTAACACGTATTCTACTTTTAAACTTGATAATATCGGGCGTAGCCGCGCAGAGCACTGCTAGTTATCTATAGATGAGTGAAGATCTCGACGTTCATACGATCCGAGTGAAACCTGACGCTGCGCCATCGACGACGTTGGATTGACGACCACACGCGCGTAGAATATCAATATTCTTCACCATTTTCCGCTTGTGGTTCTAACTAATCATACAAGCAGTGAATTGCGTCAAAAAATAGGATATGATACCGTGACTCACTTGCTGCCGTCACTATCTAGTACGTCGGACGTAATAAAGAATGAGTAGAATAAAACAAAAGAATTGAGATCGTCTATTCAACCTATGTGTTCAATCAATCTCAGTACGATTACCAAGTGATTTATCAAACTAATGTGTATAACCTGAAGCAGCTTTTTTAAAGTAGATGCGTATGTTTTATTCATTAAAATTATTGATTATTAACTAACGGTTCTATTCTTGACTATTGAAAATGTACATGTATACACACGTTTTGATTTAGATTTTATTTGAGAAATTTGTGGAATTAAATGAGGTAGGTAATCACACTAATATCATAAAGGTGAATGTTTGTGAGCGTGTAGGATGTTTTTTACTTCTTCATCAAACGGCTGGAGCAACTTTGATTAAACTTTTATCCCGGAATTACCGCGGGTCCGGGAGTTACGCGGGTAAAACCGCGTGGCGCAGCTAGTTAGGTATATTCGCTTCTAAGCAGCGAGCGAGGCAGGTACTGACTACTTACTCGCTAATGTGGGATTTAGACAGTTTCCTACGGAATTAATCGAAAATGGTATTTAACTAAATGCCACTAACTTATTAACCACTAACTTATTAACGACGCATAAAATTGTCTACTCAAATACATATACCAAATTTCATCAAAGTTTGTTCAGCCATTACAAATACTCCGATTAATATACACACAAATACTCATAAAATACTTTTTATATAAGTAGTATATTTATTATATAGTATCTTTTTATATAATACAATATTTCTCTTGTTAAGTCTTAGATGTCCAGTGTCAATATAATTTATTTATTTACAGTATTAGAATGATGCCTATGTACGGTATGTAGCGAGAAAGACCCATAGATATTTCAAATTTCCTAACCGACTACCAAAATGGAGGAGGTTCTCTAATCCTTATTTAATTATATATTCATGGTTTATTTGTAGTGAATATTCCTTTGTTTTATTATACTTCTAACCGTGTTCTTATTTAAAAGAGTCTAGTGTCAAAATAATTTCATCAAGATTTTTGAATACAGCGGTGAAGTATGAATTATAAAATTTGTGTTGTGGTATGATAAGGAAAATAACTAATCCTTGGAGGCGGTGCGCAGCGTACACATGCAGTCAGAATAACGTCTTAGCGTCAGCGCTTTGTTGCAAGTGATTTTACTACCTACGTGCCTTCACTATATTCTAAATCTGTTTTATTTCTGGTAAACGAACGCAATACAGGCACATGAAATTGAGGTTGATGGAGTCGCGGTCGCCGCAGGAAACCGCAAACGATCCACCTAAATAGCTACACTGTATCGGAGTTGTTTTTTTCCACTTCAGTAGGTATGATAAACTTGTGTCCAGTGCATAATAATGTAATGTTCACGGGAGCTTAAATAGTGGTTAATATTATATACTAGCCGTGCCCTGCGGCTTCGCCCGCTATTATCAAGTTAAAAAGTAGCCTATGTGTTAATCCTAGGTATAAGCTATGTACATTCCAAATTTCATCCAAATCCGTTTAGCCGTTAAAGCGTGAAGAGGGAACAAACATACTTACACACTTACACACAAACTTTCGGATATATAATACTAGCCGTGTCCCGCGGCTTCGCCCGCTATTATCAAGTTAAAAAGTAGCCTATGTGTTAATCCTAGGTATAAGCTATGCACATTCCTAATTTCATACAAATCCGTTCAGCCGTTAAAGCGTGAAGAGGGAACAAACATACTTACACACTTACACACAAACTTTCGAATTTATAATATTAGTAAGATTAGTAGGATAGCAGAGTAGGTACCTACCGAATAGCCTGTCCAAAGATTTTGCGCCAAAACTATGTATCTTTGAGATTTTGGTCAAATGCATGCATTGAATAATTAAACGCAAGTAAAGCTTAAAAAACCGACTTCACCGCTTTATCTTCGGAACCTTGATCAAATTTAATGTATTAAACACGCATTATTGACTATAACTCAAAAACTAGAGATCAGATCTTGATCAAATTTGATGGGACCACATGGCAAGCACCAGCTTTCAAATAAAAAAATAATCATCAAAATCGGCTCACAACGAAAGAAGTTATGAGTTAACTTATGAAGTCGGTTAAACGAGAACATCCTCAAAGTAGTCCACAAAATAGGCATTGGTGCCGATTCTGTTGTCCAGAACTAGACTAAACTAGCCTAAAATTAGTTTTAGTCCTGCTTTAGTCCAAAACATATTCAGAAAATGCAAGATTAGACTAAAATTAAGTTTGACAGGACTAAGTTAGTTTAGTTACTCTATTTAGTGAAAATGACCAAATTCTTATTCTGATGTACATGTTTTACGTCAAATTAAGACTAAAAATAAAAAAAATTAACTCAAATTAGTCTGCATGAAAAGGATCTGGATTATTTTTAATGTGATCTTATGCTTGAAAGAATAGCGTTTAGGTATTCTTTGACTACAATTAGTTCATTTTTAGTTTAGTTTAGGTTAGTTCGGTGCTTAAAATTAGTTTAGTTTAGGTTAGTTCGGTTTATTTTTAGTTTAGTTTAGGTTAGTTCGGTGCTCAACAGAATTAGCACCATTATTGACGATATTTCAGATCTTGATCAAATTTAAATGGGATCAATTCAAAAGCAACATCATTCAAACTAAAAAAAAAAATTCGAAATCGGTTCACGTGGAGAGAAGTTAGGAGGTAAAAGAAAAAATACAGTCGACTTGAGTACCTCCTCCTTTTTTGGGAAGTCGGTAAAAAAGTTAGGTAACCGCTATTACTCGCATAGTTGCAAAGCAAAAGGTACTAGCGTAAGCAAAACCAGGAGCAAATATAGTTGATATTTCAGGGTAGGTACTAGCGATATAAACGAGTACCACTAGTACCCTCAAGGGTACAAAGAGAGGTTACTATCGGTACTACTTCATACAAACTACTACACTAGTACCTTTACAGGTAGGTTCTAGCGATACAATGATAACTCTCCGAGAGTAAATTCAATTATCAACCGACTTCGAAAAAGGAGGTTCTCAATTGGACTGTATGTTTTTTTTTTCTATGTATGTTACGCGATATCTCCGCCAATTATAAATCGATTTTGATGATTTTTATATAAATTTTATCAAAATCAGTGTAGCCAAAACCGAAATATAAGCGAAGAAGACGGTTTTTTAAGCTTTGCTTGCGTTTCAATTATGTTTCAAAAGAGCATTTATATTCATAGCATAAAGGTTTTAATCACTTGCCGCAAACAATCAAAGAACTTCCTGTGAATAGATTTAAATTAGAACTCAAAATCTTTTTCCTGAAAATGTATTTAGTATGAATATTTTACTAAGCTATTCTGATGTTGTATCGCATGATAATTATTAAACAATTTGCATCTGAAAAGCGAATAATTTCAAATTCTCCAATAGATAAATGAATATAAATAAAAATAAAATATGAATTAATATTAAAGGGGCACATTCATGTAAGTGGAGAGAAAAATATTTTTTATAATATTTTCTAACTGTGTGCGGTCTAGGCCAGGGGTCGGGAACCTGCGGCTCGCGAGCCACATGCGGCTCTTTGGATGTGAAGCTGCGGCTCTTTAGTTCCATACGCAAATATTATTTATTTAAAAAAACATTTTGAATCGATTAACGAGGATTAGACACTATTTCTATCGAGCCATTAACAATCCTTCAAAGGTAGCAAAAAAGTACATTTATACTGTTGAAACAAGTAAATTATGGGATGATTAGGTAGGTATAACGCGTGCATAGCGTTTTCTATACGATACTCGTAGTACAGCAGGTATTGTTGTTGGCATTAAGCAAAGACTCTGGCTAATTGATCTGTGGCATTAAGGATCTTCGTTGGCAAGAAAAAATTTGTGGCTCTATAAAACAATGAAATTTTGTAAATTGTAATTTTTGGCTCTTCAGACTCAAAAGGTTACCGACCCCTGGTCTAGGCTATAGTCTTAGTTTCTTTTACACCTACTTTGACCCAGGGTTTATCCTCAAAATCCTACGCATGTAAAGCTAAAACTTACGTATATTATCAGTTATATCCTGAGCTTGACCAACAAGTATAAACATAAAAAGAAATATGACGAAAAAATTTAAAAAAATGAGGGTATAAATAAGGTCTGTTTGGGAGCACTTTTTTTAAAATTCAAGATTGGCAAACTAGTTATTTCTGAATGACGCTCAGTTCGTGGGCAAAACCGCCGCTATGAGACCCCAGAAAAATTATAAGCAAATAACTACCTAAAGTTGTTTGCAAAAACCACATTTAGTTATTTAGTAACTTTCCTGTCACTAGCACTCAAGTCTGGCACTGGCATTACTCAAGCGAAGCAAAATTATTATTTGTAATATTTTTTCTTACAGTTGTCAAATTATCGTCGCGGACTCAATTCGGACGAACAATTAATTCGCGAGCCACAGTCAGTCCTATTTCAGACAACAATATAAGCGAAAATTTTGTTCAGGTTTTATTGAAAATTTTGCTGATAGAATGACATGTTACAATTTTATCCTGTTTAAAGCCGGCAAAGCTGCATGTTACTATTACTACATATTCTTGGAATATATTTAGATAATATGTGTATACTGACTATACATTGTAATAACAGATAATTGAACACACCGTAGGTTAGTTACCTATTTCGACGAGTTTTTGGTTTAGGACGGTTCAGGTTAAAAGCGCTGTCATTAAATGATTACTAAGCCATCTCTTGTCGAGTAGTGGTAACTTTAAACATAACAACTCCATCTATCAACAAATAGACAAATCAACGTAACACCCGGCATAGTTATATTATCTATAGAATCGTACACTCAGAAAAAATAAAAGATGACATTTGTATGTCGTTGTCATCCGTCATGTAACCTCGTCCGCCTACGTCAAAACATTGAAATGGATAAAACTGTGATTACAATACATACTTATTGTAACTTTGTTTGTACAATTACCATAATATAAATTTGAAACAAAAGCGCTTAATACGCACCAAAAGAATACTTAAATGTATTAATTGAACAAATTCTCCCAGCCATTCAATTTATTACCCTAAACAGGTACTTGTCGCTATTCAAAATCTTGGTTTATAACATTGAACTTAAACTTATCAACTGTAAATGCAAAAGTTTGTTTGCGTTATTTTTTTAGTCCTTTACGCTAAAACGGCTTGGGATAAAATTAGGAATGGGGTTTGCTTACACCCAGGATAAACTAGTATTAGCCTATATTTTATTTAAAAAAACAAACCCGCCGGACCTAGCTAGTAGATTAGATACTAACTTTGACGAAGAATACCTCCATAAAAATCTACCAGTGTGTTTTAAAAACATTTATTACTTAATAATTTATATAATCATTGCTTTTTCAGCTGCTTTCAGACTTTTTTTGAAGTCCATACTGTTAATAGCACAAAATATAAATGGAAAAGTGTCCTATACCATGTTTACCAACAACTAAACATATTTTAGAAGATATAATGGATCCTAATTTCTTACCTGAAGAATACCCTAAGAAACTTCCTTTAGATGATGACCAACTCAATTGTGCATACTCTAGTTTCCTCATTTTAAAACAACTGGACAAAGACATACATAAGCAAACTGAACTGAAACACAAACTTGATGAATATAACAAAAAATTGGTTGACAACATCGCAAATTTTAAAACGCAACCATCAGACAAAAATTGATGCATTCACCATAGCAGATCTAATCTTTTACATTCCTCTTGACATATTGAATAAACTGATTTAAGCTTATTTTGGTTTCATAATCAAAACTGACTGTAATTGCTTATTATAAAAAAAAAGTTGCTTATTATTGAGAGATGTTTTGTGAGGGAAAGGCTGTCTGATGTAATACTATAGTAAGTGTTAACTTGTTTGTAATCTTGTCATCTTCTACAGTGGAACAACATAGAATTGTCTACATCTCTCTTGTAATATTTGAAATGTCATTATTTTGATAATAAGTGTTGTAGGATAATAAATAAAATCGTTTTTTAAATAAATTATTTTATTATGCTCCCTAATTCAACTAGTTCTTCTTCAGATACCAAACCGATGTGGAATAAACACACCAAAGCAGCTCCTTGCTCTGCAAATTTCTTGTTTTTTTCCCAAAATGATGATGTGTATTTTTTGCCAGAAAATGTGATTATAGTGCGGAATAGTTTCTGTATTTGTTGTGTTTCATATGTTGGAAGCTTTTGTCCATTCTTCCCTGCCCAGGCATGGAGCCTTGCTTTCGGCAAGTTCAAGTCATTGAAGCTAGCTCTGATAAAGCATACCTGCAAATTAATCCCAGAATTAGTATGTGTTTATACCATGTTATAATGACACTATTAACCTGTTCACAGATTATGTTCAGTCAGGCCAGCGCTTGGATTATTAGTAGAATTTTCAACAGAGTATTAACATGCTTTGGAGGTAACATGAAGTTGTTGGTCCCGGTTGTTAATAGTAACACTCATTTAGCCAAGTTGGATGCCTTCAGGCGGCCTGTAAAATCCTGACCACACCAATATGACAAGCAAGCAACAAACCAACATTATTGCCATCCTTGTCTTAACACTATATTTTGTAGGTACTTGTTTAGTGGGTCATTTATAATGAATAATACAGGCTAGCTAGTCTAGATAAAGCCGATAATATTATTTATTATCTTTTTATTACATGACAACATTAATACCATGATTGATAGTTATTACTTTATTCAGAATTATTTAATATCATTATGTAAGATGACAGATAGAAGACAATCACACAGTTCTTAACATAAAGGCAGACACAACAAGTTTATTTCCTTTACCTTCATTTGAATGACATCATCCAGCTCAGTATCAATATGTTTAATCCTTTTCCGGGGTGGCTCTAATTCATCTGGATTCACTTGCCACCTGCCTTGAATCCCTATCTTCTGATAATGTGACTGCTTTTCTTTACAATAGTCTCCAAGATCCCAAATAGCACTGCAACATAGAAGCTACATTCAATTGCATACTTATCACTGGTTGTTTATCATATAAACATCTTTTTATTCTATTTGTTTTTTTGCATACCATATTTGTTCTAATGTTTGACAATCCAAGAACTGTCTTCCTCTGGGAGTTTCTTGTAGATCTCTCAATATATTTTGAATGCAATATTTTGTATTGGATGGTGAATTATCATAATCAACTGCTAGCTTTAAATATTCCTGAATGACTGTGTCCATCGGAAGCATCCCTGTTTTTCTAAATATCGAGCAGTTCCATTCAGCTGCTCGTGCCAGCATTACACTTTTACAGCCTGTCATAGATTTGAATTTGTGAATGTCACTATATTTTTCTATTTCCTTAGAACCCCCGCTGAAATAAATATTCATAAACATTATCACTCTCACAGCTCCACACTAATGACTTGTATCAGGTGCATCTGAATATGCCTGCTGGCATTATAAGATGCCATTCAGATGCGCCTGATACAAGTTATTAAACTTTACATTCTCAGATTTAAGATATTTCAATGTTAACATTGTTAAAGTTCATGCTTTTAAAAAAAAACAGGCAAAGTTCCATTATGGCTACTATATATTTCAATATTTCATACTTAGCAATTACTGGTATGGATATTCTCTCGGCTACATATTTTATGATGTCCGTATGAACTGCATGCTGTGGTCTTTCATCTCGAGTCCTGCCATGAATTGCAATAGCCTTTATTCCAGTACTAACCAGCTTCTCAACTAGTCTGAGAGTATCTTCAGCTGTATCAAGTATTCTTATTTTACAACTCACAGGTATGACAACATTTGTCACTAATGTCCTCAGAATGTTACAAGCCTTGTCGGGTTGTGCTAGCAACGCAACACCCATTCCACCTTTGATAGAGAATTCTTTGGGGCAACCCATATTGATATCAATTGCAGCAACATCATTTTCACTGGAAAAAAACATAAGCACATTGTAAATCTTTTTTTGGATTTACACAAGGTTAACAGGTAGGCTGCTGTGCTTGTAACTTTCCTGAGTATAACTTATAATAATACTAGATGTTCCCTGTGGCTTCACCCTCATAAAATGAAAAAACATTATTTATTGAAGTTATTAAAAAGGAAGTTATTATGAATCTAAATCGTTCCTGAATCCACCTGAACACATACAAAAAATTTCATCACATTGTATCGGTCCAGCCATTTAGGAGAAGTTTAGTTACATACACACATTACAGAAGAATAATATAAAAAAATTAAGATATGTATAAAATGCAAGGTGTTGCATAAACCAAACACACTGTGTTTCAGCACTGATTCATGTTAATTATATAAATGTATTCAAAGTATTTACACTATTTTAGCAACTTGTAAAGCTCGCTGTGCATCACATGTGCCAAGTTGTAGCACAACTTTGTCCTTTTCTTCAGCACATGTTCGAAAAACAATGGTGCCATCAGTTTGGTCTACATAATCTATTGTGTTTAGTATATCTGGAAGAAAAATTAGATGGTAAAAGAAAATTATCATCACATGTTTAGTTTTATCTTGGATAAAAAAGTGAAAGTCAAAATTAAAATATTTATTTAGTAATAAATTTTTACTTGTCAAAATAATTATATCAAGAATAACATTACTAGTTAAATGTATTAGTAAGCGAAACATTGGAGGTACTTGATTTTTTATATTTGGGATCTTATATGTAAGCATGTTCCATCTTCAGCTGCATCGTCACTTTTAATCAGATGAGATAGCAGTCAAATGCTGGCCTATCCAGTATAAAAATAATAATAATAATTTGAAACAAATTAAATTGTTGGTTATAAACAATCAAATTTAGTCTTACTTATGTATGTATATAATTGATTTATTATTTGAAAAGAACCGACTTTGCTCAGGTGGTCATAAGTATCCATTCTTAGCTGACATCAAAGTGTAGTGTAGTCTTATTACTACTGTAATTTTGTAAGCAAATCTCAGTTTCATAGTTAGTGTAGGTTTTGCGCTTATTCAAGATGAATTATAAATATGCTGTTTAAGAGTAGGCTGCCCTTCAGTCCAAGCATGATTGTCATAACAAGCAATTACACAGCCATAGCACATTTAATGGGGTAAAAATATGATGACTATGCAAGGTTACATGTGCCTTACTCGAATTTTTAAGGTTTTTCATTATATTTTATCATTCCATCCATCCGAATCCGAATCCAAGATAAACTCTACAAAGGCATAATTTTCGACGAACACAATCTTAGAGTGAATTTAATTAAATAAATAATGAAATTGGCTAAAATGGATGACAGTAAAAGTATGTACCTACTTATATCGCACATTGATAAGATAAGTGATCCATTCTGGATATTAAATATGGCATAACATCATCATTTTAGAGAGCTTGAGTTTAAAATGCGATAAGTATATTATTATGATAATAACACACAGATACCAGATTACACTACCAGATAGGACTTAATAAAAGAAGAGTAGTACTACATACTGTTACTAGGTATCAAAAATAAAAAAAAACCGAGAATATAACTAGTACGTAGAATCAGAAGTAAATTAATTGCATATAACTGTGTTAACAAAGTAGTTTTATAAATTAGATTTTTACTATTTTTAGAGGTGTAGCAAGTATTGTATGATCTGATATTATTATATTACTGTAATATATTCCAGTCTTACCATTGACCCTGCGTTTTGATCGCATAAACTTCCAGTCTATTAATTCTTCAGTGTAAACAATATCAGCACCATATCGAAGTGATAGTAAACGCATTGGTAATGTGCCAATCCGCACCATCGGTGCAAGAATTATTTTATCTTCGTAAGTTAACATACTTTTACGGATATTCGTCAACAAATTAAAATTATAACTTGTACATGCACATCATTTCACATTTGAAAACGTGCTTATTGAATATTCTTCAATTTGACAGTTGACTTTGACATTTTATGACAACGTAGCTTGACAAGTCCACGTTCCAAAATCCGTCCGCAACAATGGTAACGCTCTCAATCATTTACCAATTTGCCCGAGGCCTAAAATTCAGCTGTTAAAAAAAATATTCGAATATTTTGAAGTGAAATTACTTACGGGAGATCTTTGAAATTCTGATGACGACAGGTGGGGGGGTAAATATTGTGATAAATAAAATTATGAAAGTATTTCTTTATAATACAAAAGTTTTACTTCTATCGTGTGTCTCTATGACTGTTTTTCTATAAGAAAAGCCACGATTAAATACTGTGGGTGCGGAGAGCCAAAAACTTTGAAGTAGCCTTTGGTAGTAATTATGTTGAATGAAAGTAAGAGAGCTGACCTGCCCCCCGATTACCTTACTTTGTTGCAAACGGTTTCAATACTAAATTGACAAAACTCCTAAGAAATAAGGTTCATTTTTGCTCAATTTTAATTGAAACGCGTGCAACAAAGATACGTAATAGGGGGTCTGATGTGCTGCACCGGCGTACCTGGCAAGTCCTAAGGGCTACCAGCATAAGTCTTCTCATGATACTTTAACTCCACTGCAGTCGCGAGAGTCCTGATTAGGGTCCGTTTCGTGCACACACACAGATTTCTTGTGGTTTAGTCCGTCGTAGTAATATGAGAAACTAGACACAATTTTTGACAATAATGATGAAATAAAAACGGCGGGTGAATATTGCGGTGGTCTAAGCTTGACTGACTGGCTGGCCGTTAAATCAGACCAACCAGAGGCGATGCAGCAGAAAAAATATAAAAAATTTGAGGGTAGAAATAGCCATTTATTGGCGCGAACAAATATCGTTAATAAATACCGCTTAGATCAAAAGCCATCAACGCTCATGTCTTTTGGAACGGCTAAACGAACATGAATACGGCTTTTGCTTATGAACATGGAAGGCAAGGAAAATAAAATGACATGTTTCAAATTCAAGACGTAACTTACGTGAATATCGAACGAGGTTTGTCTGCAAAAGCATGTTTCCAAATTTAACGCGTACCGTGCGCGTTCCTAAATTTAACGCAAATGGCAGTGGCAGTTGCAGTGGCCACTTCATTGTATTGCTGACGGCTGGGAAGCGGTGGCGCAGCTTTAGTTTGCGAAAAACTTGCCAACACTGTACTGATACTGCAACGGAAAACTCCGAGGGTACCTACTGACGTGTATTTTCATAATGGCGGATTGCCACTTTGCCAGTACGGTATCTAACGTTAATCGCAACCACGTTTACCACTCTGCTTAGTATATAAACGCTGTAATGTAGCATTAGCTTGTAGGTAATCTGCCAATTCCTTACACATGATTCTACGGCATATGAGACAATATATTAAAACAATGTACGTTTTAATATAGTCTACAATTTGTTACTTATCTCTAAATTCCTACAAGCTCATTTTAGAAAAATGTAAAAATCCTGGCTTTTATCCGAAGCTTTTTATAATTCGAAGAAATATTTTGGCAGAAATTATGCTAAAAATAAATGTAAACTGGCATAATAATAAGATTATACTCTTTATTTTTCTTGCTATCTCCCATCAATACCAAGTATTTTCATTTTATTATAATGTTTTGTTATTAAGGGTTACCTTATTACGTTACTAACCTATTATAGCAACTGTTTTTAGTGTATTATTAATTGAATGATTAATAATTACCATCATACAGAGATTATTTTGCAATAAATATTATTTTGATTTTGAGAGGAGAATCAGAGGGTGATTGTTTGTGACGCTCTTTATATCTAAATATGATTATTTTAGAGAATTTGTGTGGGTTGTGTTGTGGGCGTTGTTGCCTCCCGTGCAACTCTGCCCGCACACATTACACCCAGAACCAGAAGCACGGCGCAGAGGGCAGGCACCCGTCCACTGCACCAACTGGGTCGTCAAGTTTTACGTTCCGATTGCATCAGCGGCATCCAAGCCCACCGCACTTTGCCAGTTTCAAGCGATCATGTTGAGCGCTGTTTCACTGTGGAGCAGCAAACGCAATTGCGGTGAACGCGAACGCTCTCTGCTGACATCGCTGCATACAGTAGATATGTACTAGGTATAGCGCCCCGCAGCCCCTTTTGTGTAGACGATCATCGAGATAGAAAACAAACTTACTACGGTTAGCTACAAAATCCTTGAGACATAGTAGGTATGTCTACTATGGCATCAATAAAAAAAAAATTTGGATTTGAATTTGTCACATCTATAGAATTGACACTGACAGAAAAGAAAAAAGTACATTCTCTTTGACTGACAGTTGACACCAAGTTTCTTTGTTTTGATTTGTATTTATCGAAGAGAAACAAATTGCATACAATTTTAATTGGTCAGTGTTATTTTAAATTTTTATTTTTACTTACAAAATTACGCTGAGAAAGATCTGCAAAATATATTTATCTATTCGAGCACCTTTCAGCTTTCTTTACGTTATAGCAGTAGTAACATTAATTCAAAATGAAGCCTACAATTGCTGCTGATGAAATGTTCCCCGAGGGAGTTGGGCCATATATGGATTTGGAAGAGGTATGTTTTATGTTCCGACGTGATTCATATTACGATTTAAATAAATCTATCTCTTAAACGTCACTGTTTCGCTCTTACGTTTAAGTAGTAAGTGAAACACAGGTAACCTGTTTAGCATACAGGTGAGATACTAATAAAATTATCTTCAAGCTTAAGTCCCTACTACGTCTGATGACTTATATTGAGGGTGCTCTTGTAATACATGCATCACTTACATAATTAGGTACACCCAAAGTAAGATACAAATTTCATGTGGGGAAAATGTTTGTGGTTTGACCAGCAATTGAACCCTATACCTGCAGCTTGGTACGCAGACTTGCTATGGATGGCTTTAAGAATAAAAATACTATAATACAGTGTTTGTAGCCTGTATACTATACTCAACTATATTGTCACCAAAAGTTCATGGTGGTGAACAAAAGCTTGTATTTGTGTAACAGGTAAAAATATAGAAAAATTTCAGCAAAATCTCCCTTGACGTCTTATGACCTCACAGCGTTGTCTGACAAGAGTATATTTTATACTATACAGGTCAACACCATTCTGCTGCTACTGACAGCTAGTGGTGATAAGGGGTGATGTGGCTCAACCAAACCTAGTCAGAAAATGTGAAACATTTTCACATATTTGATACAAGTCTTACTGATCCTGAACTTCCAATTAACACTTAACAGTATTATTTTAAAGGGTTTCTATAGCTTGTTATGCCCAACTGATGTCAGCGGGTTAAATTGATATAATATTTTGTCTTTAGGCTGGGGGGCCTTCAAACCTTCTTATGGACTTGGCAGCTAATGAAAAAGCTGTTCATGCAGATTTCTTCAATGGTGAGTTAAAATACTGAATATTTTAGTATAAGTTTTGATATCTACATAGCTTTAATACCAGGTATACAAGGCCTTACTTCTTATTAGATAATGTGTTTGTGTGCTGAAATCATGGAAATGGTTCAGTAACTTGTAGGTAGATTTCAATCATAATGTGTTCATTCAAAGTACAAAAAAAAAAACAATTTTGTTGTAACAAAAGCTGTCTCAGTATATAGATTAATGTAATCACACTTCAATTTTCATGACAGCAACTCTCAGCCATTAAGATAATACAAATACTTATAATGGAATGAAAATATCCACCGAAAAGCAGTGTATCTAATTAGAATTAAATAGGCTTGTACATTTAGGACTAATCTGTGAGGAATCTACAAAGTAAACTCTATAGGCTAAGAGGGACTCTTTGCCTTCTGGTTGACTGTATTTATGGGTACAAGAATCAGATGGGAAGTAATTAAATCCAAGTCGCTGGCTAAGTTCTTAGGAATTGCAAGCCCCCATCTTGGCCCAGGTGCAAATTGTTCATCCTCCTTGTCATCATAAATCAAGCTTGACCTTAACAGTAAGTGTAAGACTTTTTCTTTTGTTTCAGATTTTGAAGACTTATTTGATGATGATGACTTAAAATAGACACTGGACTTAAGCTTTAAAGAAATAAAACAATTGTAATAATATTCATTTTTTATTTTCTTTTTACATACTTATAAGTAAAAATACAATTCCCTGGAGTGGTGTTTAGTCAAATACTCTAGGGTCATACACTGATTAATAATATCCTGTACACCTTGAATGTGAAATAGAAGAGTTTAATAAAATGAGTGCCAAGGGAACATTAACAGGATAGGGAAGTCCTTCATGGCAAATATTTCTTAACACATCAGAAATACTGTTCTTTCAGTATCTGTGTAAAATCTATACAAAGCATAAAATATTCTGAAACTCAAACTGGCCACTTTGAGACAACACATATTAATACATACAATTGGATCAAATACTAGAATCAGAAGTAAAAATATTCAGTACCTTTGATCATATATACACCTATAAACAAAGGGTACTGCAAATATAATTCATTTAAATGAGTTACAAAGTTTGGCTAAGTATATATTTATGTTGATAAAAAAACGTTAAAATGGCCATACTACATTATACTTGATATTACTGCCATTTAGATCATCTCTAGACTTAGGATATGTTTATGCATGGGACATGGCCACATTTAAATGTTTCATCTGTCGAGGTATGTTAGCAAAAGTAATGTACATTGACTCATGAGACATAAGTTTGCATGATAAAATCTATGTTGCAATTTAAAATAATATCAACTGAAAAATTTTCAAAATTGGTTCATGTGGAACAAAGCTATGAGGTAACACATAATAATAAAAAAATACAGTCGACTTGAGTACCTCCTCCTTTTTTGTGAAGTCGGTAAAAGTCATTTAAGTGTATCTGATTTTGGTTAAATCAAAGAACAAGGGTTGCTAAACAAACAGGGCAGATGAAATATTCAGTCTGAACTTAGTTTGGGCAGTCAAAGATTTCGAATCGAGAGTTTGGAATATTGTGGGTAAATAGTGTCTGGTTGTGAGGAGGTGCTGTGTAGGAAAACTCAGCCATAGTTTTGTGTCAAGGGATAACTGAATCAAGGACAGTCTGGCGTTGCTCACTGCTTTCAAATGCAAATGCTTTCAAATGACAAGTAAATAAAATTCAGATTAGAGAAATACCAGACATCAGATATTATGAAGAAAAATGGTTACTGGCAGAATATACAGAAATAAAGTACAAGAATGCCCACTTATTACATTGCTCAATCAACAAAGTTTTAAATTGAACCCAGATATAATTTCCTACAATTATCATTGTTGTATACTCAATTACACATCATAGATTTGACTAATATAAAAATATAAAGAAAACATAGTATTACTTAGTTATAAACTAAGAAAGCTTGCTGTGGTATTTCTAGTAAAGGCACTGCTACATAAAATTATTCCACTTGCTAAACATAGCTATAAATAATTTTAACAACTAACAAAATTAATAACTATCTCAAATATTGAGATCAACTAAGTCATTTATTTATATCTTTAGAATAGCAAAATTTTTAAGAAATGTCATCCACACTTATTCTGTATTAGTAATTATAATATCCTATCTACCAAAACTAAAGCAGTCATATGAAACTCACATCAAAATATGTACCTAAACCTATATTGAAAGCAGAAGGTTTGTGTTTAGTCTTTTTCATTGATGAACAGCATTACTATCATAAAAAAAACAATATACTAAAAAGTTATTGCGGTCACATGACACACAAAAGAATAAATTACATGTTGGCTTAGTTGGGTGACCGATCGCCTTCGATTCCCGGTGGGAACACGGTTTTCTCTTAGGGAAATTTTGTGTTTCTGGTTC
Source organism: Lomographa bimaculata (assembly GCA_948107665.1). NCBI lineage: Eukaryota > Metazoa > Arthropoda > Insecta > Lepidoptera > Geometridae > Lomographa > Lomographa bimaculata. The sequence goes on along the minus strand of OX403587.1, from coordinate 10,371,056 downwards.
TGTGTGTGATGTTAACGTTTCCGGCACCCACATTACAAGTCATCGAACGTAGTGTAGGGAATGTGAGTGTGCAAGCGTTAATTTATATATCCTTTGTGCTAAATTTAAATGATAATGGAGACTAACTAATTGATACATAATTATGCATTTCGTAGATTTTAATTTTCAATTGTACTCATATTATCATGTAAACCTAGTAGAAATCATATGATACTAAGGCATGATGAAATGAGCAAAAAAGTCATATTTAGCTAATTATTTAGAAACAAATCTAGCTTTAAAAATAACAAAAAACTTTAACATGTAACAACTAGACTTTAAACTTTAACTGTGCTTTTTTTATGAGTGAAGTTAAGCAATTATGCTGAATAGCGTGAGCAATTTTTTACACTTTCTAGTACATGTTTGTGTAAAACATCTTTTACAACCGCGACCCAACTAACAAAATATCTAATCGGTTTCAAAGAACATATAAGATAGAGTGGATCATATAAAAACGATAACGGTCTGTTTATTGCTTCGTAGCTTGTAAATGGATGCACTGTTTTCAAGGAGTGATATTAATTGATAGCTTGTTTTATTAAGATAGAATTTATATGTTTTGTGTAAATGGTGCAGCTGATTGCGTTTTAACACTCATTTAGTTGTGTGATTTGAGGTGCCTAGGAAAGGCAACACATAGTTGTTGTAATCTCGTTTTTTGCATCTAGAAAAAGACACCAACAAATTCGACTGATAGTAAGCGTAACACCTGACCACATTTGCAGTGTCAACTAAGACTCCTGCGCGGCATTGCATTGCGCTCCTCCCCATGATACTTAATTAAACACTGCAACTCCTTTGCAGGTATATATAAACGTAGTAACAAGACGTTGATTCTGCTAAACATCTACATCAGTGCTGTCATCGCTGTACTCATTGGCATCCTGTTCCTCTGGCTCATCCTCTGCTTCTTCTTCTAAATGTTCTTCTTCTTCTTCATCAGGTGCTTCTACGAATTGATCCTCCAATAAAGTTGTAATACTGCTCAAATCGCCTTTAGCCATTTCTGTAAAAGCAAAATGTTAAATAATTAATAAGAGGCATACACATGGGTGTATAAAACAAGTGGATATTTAATTCTTTACTCTTTCGCTAGGCCTAGGATACGTCTAGCCTTCAAGGATTTGGACGCGATTTGGTGCCTAGCGACGGATTTTACTACTTGAGGATCAGTAAATTAGTCAAAATCGTAACTGCAAAGTTAAAGTTGTTGGCTGTAGTAGTCAAAGTATTCCTGTAACTATTTTGTTGCTTAAAGCAAGGCTTGGATAGTTTCGAGGTTAGAGCAAAACCTCATGACCGCGGGTTTAATCCCAAGCTAACGATATTTTTCCTTTCAAAATGTATACTTTGATACTGTAGGAGACGATCTTAGAGCTCAGATTAATTCTAGTCTAGAATTCAGGGCTTACCAGAGCATTGCGTTTATGTAATATTACTTGTTTCTTAATTATTGAAGTGTCTGTATATTTATTTATTATTTATATTATAAGTATAAATATCTAAAATAAACAATACTTACGCTCAACATAAGTTTCTAAAGATTTAGGGACCATTGTTTTGGCTCTTTCGGTATCTTCTTCTGAACATTCTCCTTTATCTAAGCCTGAAAATTTAAATAGTATTACGAGCTGGTCTTATTCGTAAGTTTTCGAAAAACCTGTCTATTATCATATTAAATGCATAAACGTAAACGCTTTCACAATCACAGCCCCAAACTAGGTTGATGATTTGTGCCGTGGGTGCCGGAAACGTTCACATCACACTAGTAATCAAAACAGAAATAAACACAAAGAATTACAATCAAGTATACTAAAAATATTTTTAGGAAAGTTTGAAAAATATAAAAAAAAATATTTAAAAAAACAAAAACGACACTAGAACATTAAATTAAATAAGAACATAAAATTACTTTGCATTTTTAACCAATAAATAAATTAAGTAAAATTATTGAAACATCCTTTATAATGGTTAAGTTGTTTACATTTGCAACCAGACCAGTTAGGTGCTCGTGCCTGTGCGCTGCGTTTAGAACTCACAACACTACCTACTGCAGGTATCTATCTCCCACCGTCCCGCGGCGGGTGGCAGCTTATGACTTATGTGCTTTGGCTTAGAACGATACCATTTGACACACACCCAACTATTCCAACGAGCAATCGAAATACCTGACTATAATACAATTACATGCACATTTTCACCTGATTTCGATCACGAATTTGGTATAAATCCGAGTGTGAGTGTGCGCGGGTATGTTTGAAACGAGAATCACCCGTTACAGAGATACCTCTTTTCAAACAAAAGAAAGCATTCACATCCACAGCCGCTCACTATTTTCAAAGATTTGAATCGTGGCTTTGGGAAACATTTAAATCACACACACAGCACAACCAAGAACACAAACTAATGTTCGTTGGAAAGAAAAATTGTGCTCCTGCCAGAAATTTAACCCAGGACCCACCGCGTAGAAACAAAGACATACCCAATCTTCCAACTGAATTTGAGACACATAACCTTTCAGATTTATAATATTAGAGGATCATTATATTAAAGTATAACAATTCTCTAATACTAGACTACATTATGTGTAGTGAATACTTTTGATGTTTATTGTTTATAACTTTTTTTTTGCAAGCATTTGACCACTATCTCACCTGTAGGAAAGTGACGATCTTTATTAAAACTGTGTGTTTTTTGTATTTGTTGTTCAAATACAGGATAAAACTGACATTATAAGTGTCGACTTTGGAAATAAAGCCATTTTTAAGTGATTCCAAGCTATAATAACCCTTAAAAATGTCAGCTTTCCTGTCCAACAAACTTGGAAATTTGACTAGTACTTATAATTCATAAGCAAGTTTCAGCGATACTGACACCATGAGCTATAAAAATTATTCCCCATATGCATGTACACTCCCTTTAGATTTTTAATCTTATAATTTCCAGCTTTACACATAGTTTGAGAACTTAAACTGACAAACTTGATTTGTTTAGAATAAAATATAGCCTCTGACAAACTGACAATACTGAATGATCAAGTTACCTTAGAGACGGTGCTGTACTCAGTAATTATAAATCTGAAAGGTTATGTGCGAGTATTAAAAACTAATCCATCAAGCCATTATGTTTGAAATGAACTGTTCAATTTCAAACATACACTATTGAAGTTTTTCGCACATACACTATTACTTTTAATAGAAAATACTTACCAAACAATAAACCCATTCTTTTTAAAATATCTATGTCGTCATGGATTTGAAATCTCTTGTTGAAGTTAAACATATACTCGGTCCTGAAAAAGACAAAGTTTAACATTAAATTATGCCTACTGTTGGCTAGTTACCAATACCTACACCGTGATGTCATCATTTTACTAGTGATACTAGCTGTACCAGCATGCATTACAATGCCACATGTAGAAAAAGTTTTCTACCTCTTTCGCGTTTATGGTTGCCTAGTACTTTAATACTATACTAAAAACTTTTTCGATATTGTTCATACAAAAATACTAAAATCACGATAAAAAAATGGGGGCGACCTATTCTCATTTTTTGATTAGGGCATTAGGCATGATAATCATGCCTCCATGATTTTTTTCTCGGCACGACCAGTAAACCAATCTATGTTGTGTAGCTTTTAGCCATTAGTCGGTTTCTCTATTGACTCCTGTTCTCCGCAAGCGTGTCACTAGTGCTTTATTATAAATAAAATTAGGTGGCGTTTGAAAACTTCCAGATAATACCTTTCAATTTTTCTCCTTCACTGTATGGATGATATGTATCAAGTCAACCTTAAATAATATAACGTTATGTTTTAATCAGCTATATACGTAATTTATTTTAAATATCTAAATATCCACCTTACTCATATAAAGTTAACACATTCGATAAACTTTTTATAGCTGTTAAAATATGTTTTATCTTATTCTTATTATCTTATTCAATATGGGGGCGTTAAGGCCTGCACTGACGTCCCGCTTGGGGTGTATTGTGCACCGCTTGGGGTGTATTGTGCATGTTTTATCTTAATTTGATTGAAAAATAATACTATTTTTTACTATAGAAGGTTTACTGAATGTTTTATTTCCTTATTAGAATTTTACTTATCAAAAAGATAAATATAACAAAAAAAACCTCACATATGCATGTAGGCGCTAGCTTAGTTATCACTTACTTATCATTGGAAATACTGCAGTCAATCAGTGCTTTATCACTCGTGTTCACAACAATAAATGGCAAATGAATAGCTGACGACGGCGACGGTTTGATTCCTTTGTTCTCTGCTTCTTTATTTCGTTCTATCAAGCTCTTGAACGAGATATGCTGGAATTAAGAAAATGTTCTATTAGTCTTGGAATTTAGGGGGTTTGGACCTCCTATAAAAAAGTATTACCTCGAAAGCTGTTTTTGATAACACTGAACAAGCAGAACTGATTTCGGTTGGAGATAAATTTGCCAGTCATTATTTTAATGTATAATAAGAAACAAGAACGTTCGCGGTATTTATTTTAATACTCAGTTTACTTTAATTAATTTATTATAAAATACTTGTATTCTAAAATTTTTATAAAAACAGCGTCTGTATAAACTATTAAAGTAAATAAAAACAGGAACTAGTGTGACTTACGCGTTCTCGACCGACAATTGTGTTCTATGGGTATATCTAGCTTATTTAAATCAAAAGTAAGTAGTAGCAAGTCATCTTTAGAGCAATTGCTTTATATTAGTGTCCGACCGAAACTGGTTTTTCAGCCGAAACCGAAACCGAACTTTCGGCCTTGCTCTCTGTTTCGGCCGAAACCGAAACTTCGTCCTGACCAGGTTAGGTCCTGATAAGGTCAGGACGATAGGTCAGATAACGACCTTACGCTTAAAACTCAAAAGCTGACCTGTTAATAGGCGTACAGTTGGTGTTAACCTAGATATTCAATCGCAAAACATAACCTAAATTAATAAAGTGGACGGCGGCGAACTAAGCCGGGGCCGCGCCTTCAAGAAGGCACGAGTTAGCTGCGAAGTTTATCGAACGACGCACGAAAATTCACGAACACGAGTTTCGGCGGGACCGAAAGTTTCGGCTATATTGTGGCCAAAACCTAAACTAAATCCGAAACTAGATTTTTTGACCGAAACCGAAATTTTGGTTGGTCACTACTTCATATTAAGGACATGTTTGCACCTATTAACCTGCCATGCCTGTCTGTTAATGCACTGCCCTTTGGTTCAGTTGGGTGAGTGTTCGCCTTCTAAGCAGGAGTTATCGGTTTCGATACCCGGCGGGAACACAAGTTTTATCCCTAGGGAAAATTTGTGTTTCTGGTTCTGGTTGTGATATTGTGTGTGATGTGAATGTTTACGGTACCCACGACACAAGTCATCGAACTTAATATGGGGCTGTGAGTGTGAAAGCGTTTAGCGTTTATTAGTAAGTTCTCACATCATCATTACCAACAGGTGAAAACACATAGTTTACTGAATTAATAGTTACCTGCAATATCAATTCTTGTAACTGCTGAGTCTTTTTCTGTAACTGATCTATTTTGTTTTGTTTTTCTTTCTCTAATGCGTTGCACTCCTGAACACTGTTCGTGGGCAGCCCTAGCCACCGAATTTCTTTCTTCTCTTTAGATATGATGTTCATGGCCATCAGGACATTGAGTGCATCATACACTCTTCTGCGTATGTTCTTCTGATCATATTGCTGAAAGTAAGGTACAATCCAAATTTTGAATACTGGCAATGACAATTTTGTTTTTTAATGTATGCTTTGGTGGCAATTATTTAATACAAAAACTACTAGAAAGTATATATATTCATAAATATTGCTACCATTAAATTATTACAATTGAAGATTTGAGAACTCAAGTCTCAGGGAAGGAGACCAGTTAAGTGCCACATCAAGCAAATAACTTGCATGTATTATTTATTTTAGGTGGCCAGAAAGATTCTTAATGGGGAATATGCATGACAATGAATTATAGATTAAGTTATTTCTTAATCTTTACAGCTATAGAATAACACCTTATTTTCTAATTAGCAAAACGCATGCTATTGGCTAGACAGATTCGTGATGTCGGTTTACACATTTTTCACATCTATGGTTGGAGGTCATTGGTGAAATTTCCTTTACGGCAACCGTGATTGGTTCGCCGACCATCTCAGAAAGAACGTTAAAATAGCTTGATCCTGCGTTTACATATATTTATTTTGTATTATTATATATATATATATATATATATATATATATATATATATATATATATTAGTGTCCGCATTTAAAATTGCTTGAACCTGCTTGCGATTCATATATTTGTTCTTATATTAATGATATTTCATTTACAGCACTGTGCGGTAACAATCGATGATAATTAACGTAAACAAGATGCTTAAGAGGGTGGGTGGTGTAACTCGGCTTAATAGAGTTCATAATTAATATATACGAGGTAGATTCAAAGTTACCAAAAGTTAACTAGACCAATCCCAGATAAAATCACCGAAAACCGCCTTAGATGGTCCATACCATATTGTTTATTTGGACATGTCCAAAAAACGATTATATGGTACAAATGTAGGACAGCCATCACTTAATTTGCTGACGCCGGATAAAAACTTTAAAAACCCCAGACATTTGGATAAAATTGAAAATATTTTTACAATTACAATTAAAACATTAATTACATTTTCATATTTATATTCATTTAAACAGCTTGTTTGTTTCTATGACAAAAATGTACCCAATCGTCTTTAAACTGTGGTAATCTGGCTAACAATTATAATTAGGAACACTTTTTGATATAAAATATAAAACAAATTTTAATTATTATTATTGGTTCTTTAAATAATCAAATAAACTTCATATTATATTACATCAAGAAATATTCATATACTCAAAACCGTAAGGAGAATTCATAGTGTCCGGTTTTATCCAGATTCTTTTTAAAAACCCCTTCTGGACGGACTCACTCTAAACTAGGACAAATCCGTGGAATTCCGGACAGATGGCAGCCCTATACAAATGGCATTGGACTTACCAGAACAAAAGAAAGCCATCGATGTATAAAATAGTGCACAAAAATGTAGTGGAACATAATATTTTCCACATCTGGGTGATTTGTTTCGCAGCTATGTGCACAATTCTACAATAAATAATACCCAACACATAATTCAAATTATACATACCTGACTGTCAGCGGAGCCATGCATTCCAGCTGCAAATTCCAATACCAGTTCATCAGCCACTTCATTGTAAGAAGTAAAGCCTTTGTTTCTTACTTTCTCACACACTTTCATTGAGAAGTGTCTCAGACCTTTTCCAACTTTGTCAGCATGCTTGCGGCGTTTTGTTGTACTGAACAGAAATTTTTACTAAGGTTAATTGTTTAGTAAATGTGTGCATGCAGAGAAAGTTTCCAATCCAAATATTGAGACAACAAGCACACATTCTGAGATGTATTGATGTAGTTTAATCAATTACTAATCATCCCATTTTCGGCTGGATTGTATGTTAGAAGAATAGGGTAGTATATTGATTCAGGAAGAATAATTACAGCGAAAGGTACAATGGCACCTATAAATATGTTATTAGCATAAGATTTTTTAAGTTGTAAGTTTTCAAGCTACCATGGTCACTTTCACTATAAATGTTTGTATCAATAACGGGATATTTACCATGTATTTCGTTTGTTTTGAGTTTCCGATATTTCGGCACTGTTGCAAGCGCCATGATCACGTGATCATGGCGCTTGCAACAGTTTTTAAGTTATTTTATACATCAAGTTTTTAAGTTATATTATAAAAAAGGAAAAAGCTTTGTGGCTGGAGTGGTGAATAAAAATCGGTTTCAACATTCACTACACTGAATCAAACTACTTTTAACGAATTTATCGCGTATCTACATCTTTATATGTATATATAATTCTTCTGTATGTGTAAGTGACTAAAATCCTAATAAATAGTTAGACCAATTTTTATTCAACTTTTTTGTTCAGGTAGACAATATTTTGAAATCTAGAATTAACATAAATAAATAAACGCTTTCACGCTCAGAGCCCACACTAACTACTATGACTTGTGTCATGGGTGCCTGAAACATTCACACAACCAGAACCAGAAACACAAATTTTCCTTGTGTTCGCGACGGGAATCGAACCCGATACTCTCATCGATGACTGACTGACTACTCTCATGCTCACCCAACTAAGCCAATGGGGAGTTCTTGAATTTCTGAATACGTTATTCCGTAAGTGGTAGTAAATCTTTCCCAATCTTCGTTTTGCTAGCGTGTCAAATACCTGCAGTGTTTATTAAATGTATATATAACAATCGCGAAAAGCTAAGAAATCATTACTCACTACTCTACTGGAGGATCATTGTCCGAGTCATGTCGCCGCCGGGTGCCATGTGACATACTTGATGAGAAATGCCTGGTTGTGCTCGAGCCTACCACCACCTCAGGATTTGTGTCCGCTGATTTTACTATTGATATGCGTGTCAGCTCTGCTAGCTCGTTGTATTCAGGCTGGAACTGACAAAAACAATGTCTCACCTGTTGGTAAGTGATGATGAACACATATTCAGGGTAGTAAAGAAACACCATTTACTGCTCGGTGTCAGATGTTGTGTACTTGAGGGTAATCATTTACGACTTTGATGTTACTTACACCAACATTTTAAGCCCTTAGGATTCAAAACTGAGACCACACTATTGGAGCTGGCTCTATTACCACTGCGCTATAACTTCGAAAACGCTTTTACTAACACATACACTAGTTTGATGAATTTTGTAGTAGGTGCCGTAATCATTCACACAATTAGAACCAGATACAATTTCTCCTTGGGGAGAAAACTTGTCTTACCACCGGGAATCGAACCGGGCCCACTGTTTAGAAGGTGAATGTGCTGGGTGCACATTTACTTCACCATAAATTTTAAAACTCCCAGGACATGAAATGAGGTATATCTTTAACAGGACGGAGTTTGATAATATTTGGTATGTAGTCTGATATCTTTAACAGGACGGAATTTGATGATATTTGGTATGTAGTCTGGAACTTTGACTACTTTTTATCTTGACTGCACAGCAGGTCATTATAATTTAAAAGAACAATGAGGCTTCTGTTACTTAACAAAAGGAGCATTCCCAAGGACAGTTGATATTAAGCAGTTGGCCAGTAATAAAAACTGATACTATATCATTTACTTTACATGTGTGGTTGACTTAACCACACATGTAAAGTAACCCTAGTCCACCCCTGTACTTTTTTAGGATAAAGAATTAAATAGATGTCTACTTCTTCTTCTTTATCTTCGTTCTTCTTCAAAAACAACATGACTTTAAAAGCATCAAAACCCTTCTTTACTATTCTACTCTTCCTCCTGAATACATACCTGATTTTCTTTGCTTTCACTGACTGGTTCTACTTTGGGTACACCTTGGGCAATTGATTTTATAGCATCAGGTGACACTTGCAGAATTTCTGAAACAATGTTAGCATTTGTATTCACTAAAAGATACTACCACCTATAAGTCTTCAGAGAGTTTGACTTGGACAACCTTCTTCAAATCTACTTTGACATTTCTTCAATAGGTCATCTTCAAAAGGTAATATACAAAGAAAACAAAAGCAAACAACCAAAGAAAACAAAAGCAAAATAACTTATTACTTTATGTAGATATTGTAGCCAATTTTATCTTATACAAATAATAAAAATAATCTGCTACATGTACAAAAAATCACCACTTAGACCGGCTCAACTGATTTGGCTTATTTTAAATTCGTTTTGTTTTTAATTGTAAGGACGAGTTTTGTATGCTGGCAACACCACAGAGCATTTATCAAGATAAAAAGTAGTCTATCTGTTAATAAAAGGTATAAGCTATGTGCGTTCCAAATTTCATCCCAATCCATTCAGCCATTACAGCATGAAGATAAAACAAACATACTTACACAAACTTTCGGCTTTATAATATGAATGTGATATAATTTAAGTTCAGTTCTGAAATATAGTAACTTAACTGGGCAGAGTCCAAAAGAAAAACGCTTAAAATTAATTGGAAGCGCATATTTTAATTCAATAATGTAAAAACATACTTTGTCCTTTGATGGTGCTTAATTTGACAGCTCTGTAAACAGGTGCCTGAAACAATATACATAATCATTTCAATGTATTTATTTCAATTATTACAGCAAACACCAATTACACATGTAATCAGATAAATACAGTGGTATTTAATTGATAACTGAAACTAACCTTATGTAGGAAGATGAAAAAATTAAGAGATTCTTCAGAGCCAAATCTATTAGAGCATTTTAATCATTCATCTATATAGCTTCCTAACCTAAATTATATTAAGATGTAACACAATAACTTCAAATTAGTTACCTACTGAGTGATACTAAAGCTAGCTATGTCCCCATTAATGAATTCATGTGGGGGGTTAAAAACAATATAATATTTTTATTCACATGTAGCCTGAGGCACTACCAAATGTTTTATGTAAATTCATCCAACTTTTGACGATACTTTATTTTAAACATTTCACACACTTAGTACTACAACTAATTACATGTGTTATCTTTTTCTTTTGTTATATATAAGTATTATAATCATTAATTTTTAGCTTAATCACAAATGTAAGAGATGTTTATATCCCATTCAATAAATCACCTTAGGTATACTTTCTCTTTGTTTATGTCTAGAGCATAATACTAGTTTATTCAATAGTGAAAGATTGCTTTACCTATAGATCTATGATTATTTTTAGCAGATAATAACAAAAAATTACATTTTCACTGGTCAAGACAATCATATTACAGAATAATTAAATCACCATCATCATTGATGTTGTTAGTTGTCTCTTATAGCTTTGGTCACACACCTAAATAAGAAGACAAATTAACATAATCCTTAGCACTTAATAATGATGATTTCAAATCTGTATCTGTAGGATGGTGGTGCAACATAATATTTTAGGTTTCGTGATGAATAAAATTCATATATACTGAACCATTTTATAGGTTACCCATACTACTTATTCACCTGCATATAGGGTTACTAAAATGAGTGGCTATATTCAACATCTATGACAACTATTCTTTATAATCTATGAGGGATAGATTTGGATTTGGTCAAAAAATGTTTAAAGACCTCTTAGCTGATATGATGAACCCTAAATTGTAGCATAAAGCTAAGGAGAAAGTGATTGGCTATAGATATCCAGTACTTGATTTTAATTATGGATAGTTTAGTATTCTTGTCTGGCTTCAACTTGAGGACTATTTTTTGCTCCAGAAAATGTACCAATTTCTAAATAATTATAAATATATAATGAGTCTTCTCTGGGGCCAAGTTTGTTGATTAGGTAAGATTGACAGCACTGCGGCCAGGAAAGTGCCAGAATCAACAAAAAATATTGTTTTATCTCCGCTAGGTAACACTTTCTTTGACAGTAGGAATTTGTACTAAATACTAAAAATTCATAACAAAAACTATAATAGATCTCCTGGGATCGGTCTGTATAAGTCCCGGATCCTCAGGAATTCCACGATAAAAAGTAGCCTATTTGTCCAGGGTGTCAGCTACCCATACCAAATTTCATCAAAATTGGTCCAGCTGCTTGAGTGTGAAGAAGCAACAAACATACAAACACAACCACAAACTTTCGCCTTTTTAATATTAGTGTGATTTAGGATCTGGTTTTCAGTTCTTAGTTGAAGCTATTAGAAAATACATAGCAGGTAACCTTTCAAAGTCATGTTGCAGCATATTTCATATAGCAAAGCATATTTAATATACTTCTATGTGTTGCATCCTTAATAGTTTAGTTTTATTTATTACAAAGATAGGAATATTGACTAGGGTGAAAACATAAAATGTTATGCTCTTATTCACTAAATAAACTTACTTGTTAATAAGTTTGGCTTTAGAATAAGAGTTATATCATATTATTAATACATCCTTTTATCCATTTGTGACATAACATTTGTCAGAGACTATTTGTATCAAGCATATACGTCTACAAAGTATTGCAAATTTTCATACTCCATACTTTTGTTTTTTTATATCATTAATTAACTAAGGTATTACCTTTCTAAAATATCAGGTCAGCTCTTCAGTTAAGCAACAGAAATCAACACAACCCCCAGTCCTAGGGTTGTGGGAATTTCGAAGACTTTACTATTTTAAATTTTAATGTTTAAAATAGTTGTGACTGGGAGGCTTCACCTTTGTAGGTCAGGATAAAAGGTAGCCAATTTCCAGGGTTAATTTTATCTATTTTCAAAAGTTTAATGTCCAGTTACAATCATACTTAATTTCATATACTCTATCACACACAAACACAAATTTTCTGATAATTTACATTTTTTAACAGCATGGTAGTTTTGGATGCAATTTGGGACTTGATAGTTTAAAACTCTTGAATAGGAAATGAGCTACTTACGTAAAATATCAGGTTATGGGCATTAGCATGCTTAGTAGTCTGAAGAATGCATTACACAAAATAATAATGTAGAAATATATTACCTTTCCTTCTTGAGAAACTGGTAGTCTTATCACCTTCACAGGATTAGGCTTGATTTTTATTTGCGGTATAACTTGATTACTTGTATTTTGAACAACTTTTACGACTTGTGGTTGCCCTAAAATAATATGACATATTTATAAATATTATTTGTGGATGGTTCAGTAACTATTTCAACTACATCTAACACTATTTTACTGCAAAATATGCAACTAATATGAACTACGTATAGTAAAATATGATATGCCCAAGCCTACGTAAATTAACGAATCTCAGATAGTTATTTACTGCATTGGGATACAAAATAAACATCCGGCATCGAGATCCTCCAGAAAAATGACTAAACTAACCTCATACAAAACGTAGTTACGCCCGCGCCTTGACTTTTTCCTAACAAATTAAATTATTTACACAAAGATTCGTCGTTGCTCGATTAGGTAAATACTTAATACGTGTATTTTACTAGTCTACTGAATCAAACCGACTATCTAAAATAAAACTATGTTTAGCCCGCAAAGTAGCGTCATTACTAACCATTGGCGTCATGGATAAGGAAATTTATTGTACTATCTGCCTGAGACATTTCCTCCAAATTTGTGGCAATCGTTTATCCATTTAATTACGCACTAGAACAGCTTTAAAAATGTGTTATTGACCAAATGAATTACGAATACCTACTCAAAATAAATGGTCACAAAATCACAGGGTCAAAATGGCGACATTACTGTAGCATTTTGTAATTCGGGAAAATTATATACTTAATTCAGATGGAACATCAAATATCACTACAATTATTCACATCAAGCTCATTGTGGTAAATAAGCGCAATATTTCACAAAGTTAGTAATTCTGAAACAACTCAATAGACTATAGCCAAGAAGAAATCAGAATTGTGGCGGGCTCAAGGTTTACCAGCTGATAAAACGGATTTTGATTGGTTCAAATATGTTCACGTGGTATCTGAGTTCTGTCAAATATATGTCAAAATTTATTTCTATATAGCCTGTGGTACAGCGACGCGGGAAACGGAAAAATATTAAATGAGTGAAGGAATTCTCCCTGTATATGCTGTGCCTTATCTAGTTACGTTCCGATTAAAGATATGTCGAATGATCGCAATTCATGGAGTGAAATATATAAACTATTTAATAACAATGTCACTATTATATTATTATCATATATTCATTTACGTACAATATTTAGTTCTATTATGTCGAAGCCGCTCAAGTGTGATTAGGACGTTTTTTCCAGGACACTAAGGGTGGTCCGCTGAGGTAGTAAGGAATTTTGATTCTAGAAAAAAAAAACAGTTGACATTTTGATTGTCAGAGTCAAATAGAACATAAATAAACATTTTACGGTTTCGTAAATTTTGTATCCGTCGGTACCTGTCGTCAAAAGTTGTTAAAAGTTTTAAAATGTGGTTAAAGTTGTCGTTATTCAGTGCCTTATTATTTAATGATATTATATCAGTTACCATCAACGACTTAAATTTACCACCGCAACATATAAAATACGTTTTATACAATTATGAGGAACTCCGCAACTGTGCAGAAGACCCTCTGTGTATAGACAAAGGTTTAGTAGGACCGCAAGCATGTTGGGGCTACGAAGAGAGATGCAATGCTAGTGCATCATATGAAGTTAGACCCAGGTGCCCCGGTGACCACCGTGGTTGGGTAAAGACAAAACAAGCACAGTATGACACATTTTATACCCAAGCTGATTTTGGTGAGTTTCTTGTTTCACACATAATTTACGTAGGTGCTAATTTATGTGAATAGAAGTCTCATTAATATACATAAGAACCTATAAGCGGGATATGGGTTTCTTTGAATATTTTTATTGAGTAATCTTGTCATCATCTAAGTCGGTATAAGTTACAGTCTAACACAAGGAATTGTCACCAGTATGCTTGGTTGGTCCATATTCTCACCATTCAATATTAAGGGTATATGTATTTAGAAGACAAAGTGTAAATACAAAAATGAGATTAGTAACTAAGTGACAATTTAACCTAACAAGGTATTTGAAGTTGAATGGAGGGTATAATCTTTCTTTTGCAGGAAACATTTTATACAACCTACTAAAAACATTGGACGAGGAATTTCTGAAATGTTTTCAGAAGAAAGATTATCAAGTGATATTAAAAATTAGCTTTTAACTTATGGATTTCTGGAAATTAACTTCTAATTCAATAAATTTGCTCCAATCCATTTAAGATCCCAATGTTAATTATTGGCTACAGTGTAGTTATTTGCTTTTATGGATTTTATGTATAGGCAACTTCATTGAAATTCATTTAAAATCAAAATCATTTTTTTTATTCAGATGTGCCCCTAAAGGTTTTAATGAGCTGACTCAAATTACCAGATTCACATTATTATTAGCATCAAGTATTTTATAATTTACAATAATATGTTCTTATAGTTTTTTATTTGTAGTATTAAATATATTATTTCATTATAATTATAAATATTCATTATTAAGCAGCACCTCTTACTAAACCCATTATAGATAGACAATAAAGGCCAAAAAAACTGCAGTGCCAACTACATTTATAATATTAAACTCCTATATTACAAGTTATTTAACATCTCAGTGCAGGGTTTCTGCTTTCAAAACTTTAACACTAGGTTCCAGGCAGGAGCACTTTCCAGAAATATCCTCAATTAAATGTGTTAGGTTCTGATTCTGTGAATGTTCTTCTTTTTTTCCGAAACCTGAGATGCCTGAGGCAAGCCTGAACTATTTTTAGATTGTAACTTAAGGCTATTATAAGTATTACATTTATAGTAACATAAGGCTTATTAGTCTATGATAGGTACATCTTAAACCAAATATTTACACATTTTATTTCCTATTGACATGGTAAATAATCCTTGAATTCCACTAGGTTTCCCTGTATTGTAATAATCTTAAATATAATAATAACTACTAATATATTATGTAATATTATTGAGAAAAACGAATTTTACTTGTGCTCGATCTAATAAAATGTGAGACAGTTGGTGTGAAAGTGTTTTGTTTTTTTAACTTTTATTACTGTTGGATAGGTTATGTGAAGGAACAGATGCAGGAGCTTATGGTAATGTGCGAAGCTTCTTATCCCGATGATACATCATTAGAATGCTCTAAATATTTAAGGTAAATTATTTTTTCTTTGCTCTATCTTTTATTAGTAGAGATAAAGTACGATAATGTAGTATTTAAATTACTGTTTTGTAGTGACATCTTTATGAATGTATTTGTTAGTTTTTATCAGAAGCAGGCAGGCCACACATATACATCTTGGGAGTCTTGGTGGCGCTTTGTTAATACTTTCACAATTACATTCAATGTTTTCCATTTTGGAGGGGTGCACCATATTATCGTAGTTTATTTCTAATTTGTGTTTCGGATACTGATAACTTATAATATAAACGTGTGTATTATTAAAGACCATTTTTGACTAATAATTTTTTTACTTTTTCGTTTTCATTATGTAAAAAACATGACGATAACTTTAAGGTACCTGTATTAAAGTTAGAAAAAAGACAAGCTAGATGTTCTCCCAATAATATGCAACACATTCGCTTCACTCTCTAATTACTTCTGTAATGGATTTGGATATAATATGGAACATATATGTATAGCTTATACCTAGAATTAACACATAGGCTAATTAGAAACTTTATTCCGGTGAAGCCGTGAGGATCTGCTAGTGTCTATATTTTCTAAAACTAAACTAAATTTTGATATATATAGCAAAAAACTGCAAATAAATAGTAAAAAAACTATTAACTATTTCCAGATTTTGCCGTGGTCGAAACATGATGCTGAATTTCACTGGCCTTATTGGTAGAGGTGATAATCTTCGATACAAAATGGACATACTTGGGCCTGGACAAATAGGTATACAACATAATTTTGATAATAATTAACATTAATAGAAATAAATGAACTCCCTGTTGGCTTTCCGTCTGGAACACAAGCTTTTTCCTTAGTGAAATTGTTCTGGTTCTGGTTGTGATTGTGTGTGATGTGAATGTTTCCGAGGCACCCACGACATAAGTCATCGAACTTAGTGTGGGCGTAAGTGTAAAAGCTTCCAATACTTGATCATTTCTTAAGCTGAGACCGATTTTTTAATTAAGGGTAAACTACCATTGTATCGGTACAAGGCGGCAAGTCGGGAATGCACGTCAAATTGCCCGACGTTTCAACCAGTACTTATTAACCAGACTGTCAAAGGCCCTACCACCATGGATTTCGTCACGATGTTACCTACCTCAACGAAGAGGTGAGAGCGGCGACCGATAGGGCGGTCGCGGCTTCGGAGCTTTGACCGCCCTGTTGGGCGCCGCTCTTACTACTACTGCGCCATCATCCACTTCTGCTATAAATAACGACATTCAATAATATGGGCAAAATATAATTTACATACACTTATATCGTTATCAGTGCTATCCTTGTGTTTGAGGGTGATACTCACCTGTATCAGCAACAAATATTTGGATGAATTTTGATATGTTTATACTTAGGTACTACATAAATTGAAGTCTACTCCAAGCTATTTTAATCCTAAGTAGGTCGATGGATCTGTGGGACATAGCTAGACTTGATAATCAGTACCGGGATTATAAAGAATTCCTCATTAAAAGTTAGTAGATTTGCATCAGCTGGAACTCACGGCGGTTTTTACCGGATTTTATGACTTGAATAATTAACTGACTAATCTTGATAAATTGATAATCTAGTACAAATAATGAATGTAACCTGTAGCACAGATATACTTGTAACATGCCTGTACATTTTATTAATCAAATATTTCAATGTATTTCCAGGTGGGCACTGCAACTTTCATCATAAAAGGTTAATGGAAGAAGCAGAGCACATGAGTGCATTGCAGTCTTGGGCGCCAGAGCTTGTGAATTTCGTAGACACGTCGCAAAGACCTATTGCTGATGGATTGTGTGATGTCGTTATTAGCAAACCCACTTATATTATGAAAATTGATGCCAGTAAGTATAGTTACTTAAGGACTGGACTAGTGTCTCGTACTTATATATATAATATATTTGTATACCAATCAAGTTTGTTCTTCATAACAATAAACAAAGGTCTTTAATGTATACCATAATTTTTATATGAGTGTCTATGTTTGAAATGAGTAAACAGCAGCATTTGGCCGAATTTGGTTGTTGCTTAGACCCTCTAATGGGATATAGGCTACGTTGCACAGGATAGATCTAGTAAAGGTAAAAACATAGTGTCATTAGTTGATACTGTTTATGTATTTTTTTACGTTATGTTTGTGACAGTAAGATAGTCTCGTGATTGAGGTGTAAGGACGTCATATATTTTATTTACATATCGTGTCTTCGTCCATATTCTTCCAATCGTATTAGCATGTAGGAGTAACAAATATACTTACTCACACACACACGCACAAACTTTCGCATCATATTTATTTACTTATGTGTAGCAAATAAAACGCATATTTCATATTAAACAGCAAGGTCATTATTTGGCATGCTTTGTATTGTTTGTAATTATCAGTTTGTTTATTGTAGGGAATATGTATGAGGTTTAAATAAGGGTCTGGTATTATTATTTTTAATCTGTATTGCTATAGAATTACACCTATTATTATCTTATTTAAATACTTTTGGGAATATGCATGACATTTATGTATACGAAGTAATAAAAATGCATGAGAAATTCAAAATAGCAAAACATATACTATTGGTTACATTGATTTGGAAAATTGCCCGTACCTGATTGCATTGTCAAATAATTACTTGCATATGAAATGTAATGTATTTATGAGTGTTATTTTTCACCGGAAATTAGTTAACGTAAACAATTGATAAAAGCAAAAACAAAATGGTGTGTTTTTCTGCTGTGTAATTTTTTTATGCTCATTTTATTTTCAATACATTTAACATATTTTCTATTGTTCCAGCTGTAAATATGTATCATCATTTCTGTGATTTCTTCAACCTTTACGCATCACTTCATGTAAACTCCACACATCCTAGTACATTTTCAAGGGACAACCACATATTAGTTTGGGAGACATTTACTTATGACTCGCTCTTCAAAGATGCTTTCAAAGCCTTCACTGTCAATCCTATTTGGGACTTGAAAACTTTTCGGGGAAAAACAGTTTGCTTCAAAAATCTTGTTCTGCCTCTTTTACCCAGAATGATATTCGGGTTATACTATAACACGCCTCTGGTAAGTATTGAAAAATATCCAATGTCCCAAACAAGTGTAAATTAGAGTTGCAAATCGACACATCTAAGTTGGCCCATCCATTATAATCATTTAAACTCTTCATCTTTGTTAAATGTTACATATGAGGCCATTTCGAGTATGAGACCAGTAATTTTTAACCCCCGACAAAAAAGAGGGGTGATGTTAGTTTATAGTGAGTCTGTGGCATCGTAGCTTCCAAACTGGGTAGATTTTGATTTAGTTTTCTTTTGTTTGACTTGATCGAGAGTGTTATTAGCTATCTTTCGTGAAAATCGGTGCAGCCGTTTTCCAGATAGAGCGTCGGGGTTATTTTCAAAATTTTTTTAGTGCCACTTGTAAGCCTAGAGTTATTACCGTTCTGGACCACATCATCACCTCACATCAGTTTAGATGATGGTCAAACGGACTATCAAAGTTGAATAAACGCAGATATGGTCTAAAAGTTGGTGTGCCATCCAAAGTTGTTTAAAAAGAGACACTGCAAAAATTTATATTGGTCCTTGGAAAAATCCTTAAAAGTAGTGTGAGCCGATTTTATATAAATTTGTCCAGACAATTTGTGTTTTGATATTTTTATATATATAAAAATCAAAGATTTTGTAAAAGAAAACTTCTCTTTACCGATCATGTGCTCTACCTAATTGATATATCCTCGTTACACTCAGGTTTACTATAAGAAAATGCTTTAAGTTGCCATGTACCTACAATATTGTGTGTGCAATAAATAATTTTATTTCAATTTAGATGACTAATGAAATTTGAATTAGAGTATTCACGGGCCAACTTAAGTTTGTCAGTTTGTCAAGCTGTACACTCTACAGTAAGGAGTAATAATTGGCTAATTTATTTTACAGATTTACGGGTGCGAAAAAAGTGGGCTATTCCACGCCTTCTCAAAGCACATGTTGCATTCATTGGATGTGAAACTCCAACCTCGCAAGGACGACAGAGTACGAGTCACTCTTCTATCCCGAGGCACGACCTACAGAGGGATATTGAATGAGAAGGAATTACTAGATGAGCTCACGAAAATAAAGGGCTTAGATGTCCAAAGAGTTGTGTATGATAAAAATGTGCCATTTTTAAAGCAGCTGGAGATTACATATAATTCTGATGTGTTTATTGGAATGCACGGAGCTGGTTTAACGCATTTGCTGTTCTTGCCAGATTGGGCGGCTGTGTTTGAAGTGTAAGTTCTCTATCTAGGCTCAATACTATATTTATACAAGGTTACTTTGAATTAGCGCTCCATACTCTACAGGGGGGTAGGGTATCGACAATGAAAATTTTTTTGTTAAGTTTTTAAAGTGCTGAGCTACGATTAAAACTAATTATCCAACACGTAAATTATTGTTCTAAGTGTGACTCGGGAGTTCGTAGGTTATGAAAGACCATGACGTGTAGGTAATGCTGTGAGTGTAAAAGTGTTTGTTTTGTTTTGAAAAGAAAAAGTAGTGGTGCCGCGCAGCGTCACCTGCGTTAACATATTGGTGCATGCGAACAATAACAGCTGTTTTAGTTGTATTGCTTATTATTTTTGAGTTTATGTGTTACCAATTATCCAAATTGGTTGTAATCGTAGATCGGCACTTGACAAATTTATAAAAAAAAAAAAAAAAATTTTTTTTTTTTTTTTGTGTGGCCCCCTGTGAAGTATGGAGCGCTAATTCAAAGTAACCTTGTATAGCCTAAACGCTATCGTGTTTGATCACTATTTCGCTTTTTACTTGGCACGCTAAGCCTAGAATTAGACTGGATCTCATGAATAGTTGCGGACAACATTTGATGCTTGGAGTTAGATTTGTATGGCTAGCAGAGTGGCAATTTAGAGTATTGTAGGCTATCTAGCCTAATTATTTATATAGCCTAAACGCTAGCGCGTTTGATCACTATTTCACTTGTTGGTAACAGGTGATCTGTTCGAGGTAAGCACGCTAAAAGCCTAGTAGGCCTAGAATTCCATTTGGTGCTTGGATTTAGATTTGTAGGGTTATTAGAAGAGTGGTACTTGGCCAGACGAGCATTATAAAACACCATATTACCAAAAATCTATTGATTTCACTGAAATTGGACCTTAGACGACGCGGTGACGTTAAGCTGTTGTTGCTACTGTCAAAATATATTTTTCGAAATCTATGTCTGTATCGCTTCAATAAACTTTAAAATATCACAGGTACAACTGCGAAGATCCCAACTGCTACAAAGATCTCTCGCGACTGCGCGGCTTGAAATACGTAACATGGGAAAACCAAGATAAGCTGGTTCAACAGGACCAAGTAAGTAGAACATTATTTCATGGTGTTTAATAATATATTTTTCCAGCCAAGGTTTTGAAACCGGTATAGTAAGCTTACTTGCATTGTTGATAAGCAGTTTTTTATCTCTGATAGGCTGTCGTTTGACCGCTATCTCATCTGGTGGTAAGTGACGATGTGGTCGAGAATGGTAAACATGTTAGAATTACTGTCTTTGTATAAAAATATTCATTATAATATTATAATGTAAACCGGTACTCACTTTTAAAATGAATGGTTTTCAGTGATAGCTGCCGAAATATCAATTCAATGATATTAGCGACAGGTTTCAATTTTTTGTTTTTAACATTTTCTTTTTCAAAATTTGAGGATGATGAATTACGACTGTATTTCGGTATAATACAGGTAAGCAAGCCATGCAAGCACGAAAAAGTGCCCTACTACCAAGGATTAGTAACTATGATGCTACCTTCACCGAATTTCAAGCCCGTCGACGTATTCGAATCCATGATCCCCGATTGGAAGGCGGGGGTTACTAGGACGGAGCGATCACAGCTTCTCAAACCAGTAGATTAACTTCAAGTGCAGACCAAACAACCAGTTAACCAGTTACTTACAACGCGTCTTTGCTTATTCAGTAGTTATGATTGGTCGTAATTGTAACTAACGCTGACAACTCTCGCATCGGCCAATCAAATATATATTTATCTCGCCCTCTTCTCTTTTGGTAAATTTCATTTGGAAGGAAAATTACCCTAATTCGCCTATTCGCACAAAAAATCTTGCCTTGTTAATAATATTTCAACTCTTCCAGGGTCACGGTCCGGGCGGTACGTCACATGCAAAGTTCACCAACTATTCCTTCGACGTGAAAGAGTTTGTAAGATTGGTCGAAAAGTGCGCGGAACACGTACGTAAGCAGAAGGAGTTTCAGGAATTTGTGAAAACATCTACTGCAGAGCATGAAGAGTTATAATAACCATCTATGTACAATTTTGGAGACTACAGGATAGTGAAATAGAGCTCATTTGCCCATTGAACGAAAAACGAGGTTATCACATCGTTGTACTTTAAAATTACTTTAACATTACTAAAGACTACTACAATATTACTAAGACCAAGGAATGGTCACGGTCGTCATAGAAAATAAGTTATCATACTCACGTTTTCACGCTGTTAGTTTCCATGATCATAAAGTAGGAATGATATCGCTTGGAGCGAGGCTTCTTGGAGAGCATTCGGAACCATAGGGTATGAGTTTTCTCTTTTTACAAAGACGATTAAGTTGTAAAAGCGAACCTCGCTTTCTGTATCTTTTACGAGTAACTATTGTAGACGCTCTTAATATTTCTACTCAAGGTAAGATAAAAGTCCTTCTGCCAACAAATAGGGTCAGCAAAGCAATAACAAATATATTTGACTGAAATCCGGCGCGCCCCCTAGCGGTAACTGCATCTAACCACAGAATAATAAATAGTACAAGTACAAAAGGATCACTTCTTAATTTAAATGAGTAGTAACTCTTGCCAAGTTGCAATAATGTTATAATTCAGCTAGCATATCATCTAAACCTATATTGTGGAAGGCATGACCCGTCAAGGTCCCTGCGCTAATGTACCTACCTGTAGCTACGCTGTTAAAGTGCGTAGAGCTCCGGGCCTGATGTAACCAATATTCTTTGTTATTTTGGTAATACCATCCATTTTGATTTTTTTTATTGTTAGTTGCGTTTGCAAGTATTCGCCGGGAGTTACGCATCATTTATAGGCGTTGCAGCTTAGTTTTTAAGGGTCCGATGGACGAGTACTTAGAGTGGCCAGATTCAAGTATCTAATGTTTATTTTTCCTTAAAATAAGTTATGGTAAGATATATAGTTATACAAGATTATTTTGATTACCACGTTCCGGATCAGTAAACGCTTTAAAGCTGAAAGTAGACTCCGTACTCAGGTCGACCAGGAGTAAGGATAACATGATCTAGTAGGGATACTCATCAGAAGATAACGCCTGCCTGTGCGCAGCAGATTAAACTATGGCACATTTAATTTTATGCTCTACGTGCCCAGTTACCTGCACGAAACAAGTGCTTATGGACGCCTAAATGCAGTTCGGGTGGATTTGTTCTAGGCCTCAACTATTTCACGGTTTGCCATCGACACGCTAAGAAGAAAATTTTGAAATTACTCACCATAATCCGCAGGCGCGAGGTATCGACAATGGACCCAAAATATAAAAAAATCTCGTTTGAGTTTATCTATGACACTTCTAGCGATAAGTAAAAGGATCGAGTAGATTCTAGCAAGAAGCATAGATAGATGATGCTTATCATTCTTGGCCAAATGGCCACATTTACGCTAGTCTCTCAATGATAAAAAATACTCAAATTCTACAACGAATAATAAAGGTAAGTAATAAAAACGAAGATTCAAAAGAAGTGGTATCATCAGTGGTATCGCACCAATGACTGTCTTTGTAGATAAAATAGTTTTTTTATTTATTCTGATTACGCATCTTCGCATCTATGACGCTCTAGTGTGTATGGAAGGCGAGAATAAACGTTTTTTTGGCGCGAAAGTTAAAATATATAGTTACCTATGTTGTACTATATTCTAAACTTAATTCTTCGATTGATTCTTCGAGTCTTAATGTGTAAAAATGGAGGATTATTAACTGTAAAATAGTCTGTGAACGTACTTGAGTGTAGGCAAATCATAAAAATTTGAAAAATCAGATTTCAGTTTTCGCTCCAAAACTACAACAAAAGTTCTAGTAACGTTTCTACCACTTTACTAGGGGATGCCTTGACTATGACTGGACCTTCGATCTTTTACTTGACTTTGATTGTGGCTTAAAATTATTATTTCATAGTAAAATCATAGTACAATGTGACTATTGGTTTTATATCTTTTTCACTCTAACGTTATGTAGTTTGGTGTCTACCATAATTAAACTCAGTTTGTATAGTTGCATCTCGTTTCTTCGAGTAGTTGTGATTAGTCGTACCCAGAAGTCATAACGCGTCGAGATTTATGTAACTTGATATCAAGCCGCCTCATCACAAGCTTACCTAAATATTACGTCATATCGAGGCCCGCAGCGTTGATAAGTGTATTGAAGGAAAATCGACCCCATGCGCCACTAACTATTCTCATAATCTTTGGTTCGAATTCGAACAGAGCTTAAGGGCAGTAGTGCTTTTTAACATATTTTTTTAAATGCTGGCTTAACTTCATTTATATAGAATTTTCCCGACAAATCAAGCACGGCAAACGTTGATGCAATCTGGTTTATTTATGATTCGCGATTTCACCGCTAGTTTAATTGTAACAGGGGCCGCGTCGTCGCGTCCCGAGTTCGTAATTACAGGTCGCGATACCAGATAAATGGTCCAAAAGATTGGCGGAGGGCGCCTGTCCGCTTGAATTATTGACAGTTAATCCGAGAAAGTTCCATAATAACTGTAATTTTCATACGGATTGAACTTTCTTCTCAATGGTTTTCATAAAAGCTTATTGTTTTTTTATGCTACGAAAAAGGACATACGAGTACATAACTTCCGCCTGAACTAAACGTCACTATTGCATATAACATTTGCAGTGCTTGGTTAAAACTACTTTGAACAACAAAGTTCCGCGTGGCACTGTCATACGCTTCATTCTTTTCATCCTTTCTGCTGCTCATATTGTGCCGGGCTGTCCGGCAAAATATTTGTACCACCTCAAGTTATCTCGCATTGACGTAGTCTCATCTGCCCGGCCAGTTGTCGGCAGAATGTATTATATTTTGCTCTTATCCTGGAGAGTTTAACCTTCCAACTGAAGTTCCTCTGCCCACCGCCTGAAGACACGTCCTCTGGGAAACCAGGCTAACCGAGGCATCCAAAATTATATTGTTAAAGAAATGTAAAAATTGTATTTGAAGTAGACGCTCTAAAATATGTTTATCTAGTCCCGCTATTGTTTTAACGCGAATTTAAAAGTAACGTTTGGGTGTTTGTGTGATATTAATTTACGTCAAAACTGCAGAACCGATATAGAGCATAATTTTGTACATAGATAGCGAACTAGAGTAGCTTCTACGTTATTCTTCATCACCATTCATTTTTATAAGATTAATAACGCTAGCAAATAATAATTATAAGAGTAATAAAGTATTCAGATGAGGCTCACTCATGCCGAGAAACAACCATTCTCTGGTAAAAGAAAACTTACGCTAATGTTGACTTTTTTTATTGAATCTCAATTTTAGCTATGATATTATGAATGTACTTACTTGTTTAGATAAAAATGCTCAAAGCACATTTTGCACCGTCCATTTTCACGAATAGCTTACGAGTACGTATATACACTTATTGTTGTAGATTCTAAGTTATTGTTTTAGTGTTAAGTTTTTGTAGTATTATTTTTGATAAAATTATTTTCTATGTCGCCACATTGATTTTAAGAGAGGTTGACCATTTTGGCCGTGGTATTTGCGCTCACTTATAGGTACACATAAATATAAAACTATCCATACAAAAGCTTTATTTCGTTTATAGCCTTCTATTACTCTGAATATAATTCAGAAACTTAGATTTATGCATAGAATTACAAAAACGTTGTGTTTCAACTATTTGATGATCTGAAACATTTAGACAATTTTTTTATTAAATGGTGCATTTATGTGGGAAGTTTTAATATTGACACGGATCGGTAATGTAGTTTTGCTCGAACACGCTGATATACGTATATAAATACGATTCACCGCATTGCACAACCGGATGTGACTTTTATTTCCAATTATTTTTTTACCTTTATTCGATTACACATTATTGCCATCGAAAATTGTAACTGATTTAGCTGATGGAACTAAGGTAAATTATTAGTCTGTAGATAAATATGTTACGATTCATATATTGACAATTTGTTGGGGTAGGAACGATCAACATTAGACAGCCAGGCTGTAGGCCGTAAAGGCTTGCACGTCTAGGGGGTGATCAAGGTTTCTTGCCCCGTCTCGGCGACGGACTGCTCACCCTTTTTCTTCACACCTTGGAAGGAAGGGAAGTGCTAGAAATTTTCAGCCCCACATAACAAATGACTGGTCATCATCTTTTTTTTAATTTACATCATTAGATCATTATTCTTACAAGTGAAAGATGATGACCAATTGTTTTTTTAATAATTTCAAAATTAACTTAATAATAGAATATCTAACATAGGGCTCGATTCTGATGTCACACACTAAATTAAATTTAAACTATTCCTGTCTTTTACAAAATAGGAACACAAGACAGAGATAGCATACTGCTGTGCTGTCAAGTTAGTCAGAACTTAGATGTCCATGCAAGCTTAGTCGAGTATGTGTTGTGTTGGTGTTAACTAAAAACAAGCGACTTGCTGCTTCTGCTGTTCATATTTTAATTGATAAACTAGCGTGACAGCACTAAAATGCATGCTATCTCTGTCTTGTGTTTTATTTTGTAAGAGACAGGGATAGTTTAAATTTAATTTAGTGAGTGTACATCAGTATCGAGGCCATTATATTCACTGGTTTATGCGGACAACTCCAATAATATGGTCTAAAATTTCGTAAAAATGAAGTAAGTTATATTATACTTTTACAAATCATATGTTACGATCCCATATTAAATAAGTAAATAATATTAAATGCCGATGCTTTGTTAAATTAAGATTGATTAAGTTCGTTTGGGAACATTTTGTGAAATGTAATGTGATATATTTAAGGTGTAGGTATTAAGTAAATATAGGTTCGTACATATAAAGATCATTCATACTCAAGCCGCATGGTCATCTCTCTCCACGAACTTTTCCATTATTTGATACAAAAAAATATGTACATGTTTAGAGTAGATGTTCTTTATGTATGTATTACTTTATTAATAATTATATAATTCTGATATGTACTGTTCAACGATACCGTTTAAAAATAATACGTTTAAGAGGAGTCTTAGTAAAGGTTTACCTACTTTGTAGACATTTGAATTTCAAATTATTTTAATTTAACTGGTATGACATAAATTAAAATAACGGAAGGGGTAGCCAGCCACCAGTACTTGATAAAGCTTTATATTAGGTTTCTTCTACCTCCTTGTGGCATTTATGAATAGTATGATAAGCAGTTTGAGGCGCTAAGCGTAACATTATCTATATTGTTTCACATTAGATATGCTACCTTTTGACTACTACCTCACCTGTTGCTAGTTTCGGGGGCATTAACCACGATTGGATTCGATAAATCACTATTTTTCGGTCACATAATAATATAGGTAGAATACATTCTCGCATATCATATTTTTTTCTTTCAATTCGAAAGAATCGTGTGTTTAAATCAACCCAACATTCTCATTCAGTTCTTAAAGCAATCACATGTTATAATTATGGATGCAATATTTACACATGGAAATTAATGGCTACACCCGCGCCCGCCCCGGGCTTCGCGCGCATATCTTTCGGCTTGTAACCAGATCGTATCGCGCGAATAACAATCAAATTGTTAATTGAAATTATTTTAAGGCGCCTATAAATTAAACATAATATTTTTTACAGTGAGTACCTTATCATGATTTGCAATACTATAGTACTACGTAGTACGTATAGGTGGTTTCTTAATTTTTTTACCGACCGTATGTTTTTTTTGTGTGTATGTTACGCGATCATTCCGCCAATTATGAATCGATTTTAACGATTCTTTTTTTTGTTTTGTTAATGATACTTCAGTTGTGGTCTCATATAATTTTATCGAAATTGATATACCGCTTTATGAGAAAATCAACAAAAACAAAATATAAGCGGTGAAATAGGTTAAGCTATGCTTGCGTTTTTTTTTTTTTCTCTTGTGTTGTGTGATTATAACCAGACAGAACAAAAATATATGTAGTTAATCACAACACCGACCTACGTTCTCATATATTGTTTTTCTCTTTTTCCATCCAAAGGTTGACTGAAAGAGATCGCTTTTAGCGATAAGTCCGCCCATTGTACTTAGATATAAATAAAATGATTGTTTTTTCTGTTATTTGATTTGATGCAATAAAGTGTTTTGTATTGTATTGTATTGTAAAAGTACTGCATTCGTCCACTCCGTTCTAATTTAAAAAGATTCTCCGCATCCAGCCAGTCTTCTTTAGAATGGAGAGTTTTATTCGCCTTTAGCCAAACATATATTAAATTATCAACTATCAGTTCTACATTCCACTATAGATCTTTTACTGTAGAAGACGTTCGAAGATGTCCGTCTGTAAACAGTTTACCGGTTTCAATACGTCGCTCTCAAACACCACACATTTCAAGAACAAATTAAATAAAAATAGTCAAATTAGTTAAAGCTATAAAATTATGTTAGTCATATATATATTACTATTCGTTTATGTTATTATTATGTAGTATTTCTATTGTCCATTGTAGTTCTATTATATAATATAATAATTATGTGTGTATTTATGTAACATAGTGATAATGTACACCAACCGTTCGTTAATAATTATCTTTGGTTGTCTGGAAAAGTACAAATGCGATAAGACCACCGTTTGTACTCATATTTTAGGGTTAAGTTTTTCTCTATTGGTGTGCAAATAAAGCATTTATCTATCTATCATATTATTATGTGATCATACAGCATCAATTTGGGATTTAATTTAAATTGTAAATTAACATTCCTTATAATAATGTACTTGTATAATATGACTAGTTCGTACGGCGGCGTACCGTGTGTCTTACCTATAATTAAAATATTTATAAAAACTTATGATTTTCATTGATCTTTTCCTTTTTACGTGTTAAAAATATTAAATTTAGATCAGGCCAGATGCTTAATTATGTTAGGAGTGTAATATTTTATTTTTTTCTATGCTAATACTCTAAGTCAGCTCAATCTACTATTTTTGATGGTTCTTTGTTTATTACAAACGGTGAACGGATGACATAGCTTTAAATAAGTATCTTCTAGGCGAACTTGCTCCATCGTCGACCACTTCGTCGCTTACCATCAGGTGAGATAGTGGTTAAAGATAGAGGGTATGTATAGTTTATAGTAGTGGTAAAAGGTCGTTTGCCTATCATCAATAAAAAAAATCAGGACATAGGCGCTATATCTTTCTACTCTAGGTAGGCCTTTGCAAACAGTAACAGTAAGTATGGGATTTAAATTCTATGCTATGTAATTTGTAGCTTAATAACATGACTATTAAATGAAAGGCATATAAAGATGCATATAAAATAGGTTTATCGTATTGTTATCTATTAATCGCGATGCCGCTGGCACTAAGGTGATGGTGCCTAGTGCAGCGCAGGCTCGGCGCCTGTAACTTGGCTGTAAGGCCGGTGGCTGCTCGCCCGGTGGTCTGAGTCTGCGCTGACGACGCCTCAGATCTGTGTCCGATAGCGATCCGGCGCCGGCGCCCACCTCTATTCACTATATTTATCGCCACTATTCGCACCGCACTTGAATTAAACTAAAGCCCTCTACGCAATTTTCACTCACGCCGCTGTCTCGCAATATTATTGATCACTTCATTATAGTGCCACTGCGAGCGATAATTTTAAGAGCATTTCACGATTTATAGAAATAAACGCTCAATCTTTAAGAGATTTACGAACACGGGTAAGGTAATCTTATAGTAAAATAGTCAAATAGATCATTGCTAGATAACAATGGGCTTGGTAACAGACGAACAATTCAATTTCTCTAAAGTACCTACGCGCCGCTAGACGATAAATTGAAACTATCCCGAGCCAGTTACACAACGAATTGAAGCATGTTTACTGTGTCAAGTGGATTAACGGCACCTGAGAATGCCAACTGTTACTACAACAGAAAGAATTAATCTTGACTCTACGAGCATTTATTTGTATAATAGCAGCGCGAATTAAGGCAACAAGTTCGAGATTAACAATGGCACAAACAAACAGAAGGTAACAGAAAGAAGACAAACATTCGTGGCTCTTTCAAAGATGCACAATGGTCGTCATCAATTACAGGCAATAGATCGCCCAACATCATTTGTCCGTCCGTCCGTTACTCGACTGGGGCATTCCCACGGCTCTCGGGACGATCGTGTTTGTTGTCGGAATATGTCCAACGAGAAATACTAATAGAAAATTGTTTGTGATTGCTTCGCTCTCTACTTGCACCAGTCGCCTTCTGAGATCCGCGTTCTCATTTCTATCTTATTGGCCAATTTCCATCGATTACCCAATCCGAAATATGAACAAGGCGGCCGCGATTTCTCAGGCTTTATAAATCTGATTAATCTTTTATCTTTCACGAGAAAAGTTATCCATAGTCATATTGCAAACTTGCGGATTAAATTCTCGGTTTATAATTATGCAGAACGATGCATACCGTTGTTCTCTCGATGTTATCAAAAACAAGGCCGAAGAGAAA
This sequence comes from Lomographa bimaculata, assembly GCA_948107665.1. Classification (NCBI taxonomy): domain Eukaryota; kingdom Metazoa; phylum Arthropoda; class Insecta; order Lepidoptera; family Geometridae; genus Lomographa; species Lomographa bimaculata. The sequence continues at coordinate 10,340,610 of OX403587.1, read as the reverse complement.
TTGCTCCGATCAAAAGATAATCTCCCCGGAACCAAAACTGATCATTGATAGGAGGCGCGCGCGTCCTGGCTGCGCCCGCGCCGCCTGCCACCAGCCCACGCCCTGCAAATGTTTAAATCTTGTTAATTTTACACACTTTCATGTTCAATTTTATAAATTTCGATACAAAGACCTTGGTAGAATGAGGAGACTTGAACATTTGTATGTGCGTTTTGAATAAAATAAAACGAACGCTTTCATACTCGGCAGATGCACACTATGTTCAAAGACTTTATATCGAGCGAGCGGGACAATTACATCTATAAGTATACAATCAAACCCAAAACAAGAAGCATAATATTCTTTGGAAAGGAAAATTGTTCTGGTGTCGTGAATTAAACCCAGGACTCGCGGAGAAAACAAACACTGTCTCCCTGCGCCAGTAGGGTCATTAATAAAAAGTGTATATAGGTAAGTGGTAGGTAACTTAGGATACTCATTTACTGCAAAATATATTCCTATAGCTTTTAGTGCATGTGATTTAAATATAGGCCAAGTATTAATTTAAAAATTTGATAAGTATGTATAAAATTACATATGTTAAATAAGTCATTTTAATATTAACTAAGTACAGTCTAACATGTCAAAATAAAAATATTTTTATCAATCAATAAATAATGCATCCAATATATATGGATACGTCAACTTGTGCCCCCTCGCCCAAACGTGCCCATCGAGCTACAGCTACAGCTTTTAGTAGCTTTTATGCGATTTCTGAGATATGAGTTTCTAACCTTTAACACCCAACTTGTATTTCGTTGCTGTTCCTATAAGAAGCTCGATTGAAGATTGACACCAAAAATTTTTTTTCGTAAATTGTTCATATTTCCTCAATTGAAATGCAGGTCTAGATGTTTTTAAAGATAAGCCAGTATCCCAAGTCAGTCACGTTCCAGGTATGTATGTAATATTTGAAGAGATTGTTACATCATTTTCAGTTGGAGAATGAGGTCTAGGGTTGACGGTTTAAAAACCTTTCAATTCGATCCTTACCCACGGATGCTTAATGCTTGTGTGCTTTCTAAGTTTTGCAAGAAGTCAGGATAATTGAAATACTTTGAACTTTTATTAACTTTTTTTAACTATTTAGCGTTAGAAATATTATATTAGCTTTTTTTAAGTAACTAAATAAATTAAAAAGTAAAATTCCTACCACGTATTTAATTTAATCAATTCATCTTGTCTCATATAGGTACCCATACCTGGAGGTGTAGTATGCACGTAATTTTTATCTTCTCTGAATAATCAAGCCGAATTTCGAACTGAGATTTCTAAGTGCATCCAAAGCTAGAGCATCGAGTTTCTATCCGCACACATTATTAGCTTCCAGATTTAGGCCACCTCTCAGAACAGTCTCATTCGATCTCTCGGTCAATAAATATCAGATTAAAGTGCCGCTATTGTAGCCTTCACGCACAAACTAGTACCGTGGCTTTCAATAACGGTTCGCACTATGCAGATTATCACTGGGGCGATAACCACGACGTGAAAGCGATAGCGGCGACACGAAGCAGCGGAGCGGGTGGCGGAATGTCCCGTCGCAGCGCAAGTGCCTCACGAGAACAACACAACACTCCGCTGGCTCCAACAGGACGCGTGACATGCCCCAGCCTCATTGACGCCGTCCACTTATCTCTCAGTCACTTCCAATAAACTCCTACCTGTCTTTAGGCATCACGCGGGCAGTGCACGCACGCCTTGGGACTTAATGAAGCTCAAACTTGTGTAGCTAGGCATTTCTCCTAACTAATGGGATGATAATATTGTCAAAATTTGGAAGTTAGAATAACCAAATAGGTAGACTGGTACAAGGGCCAAACATTTCGAAGATACCTTCTCTGATCACATATCAACCCACTCTGGGCCACTTCTTATGTGGTAGATAATGCATACATTTGTGATCCAGCGCAGTCTTCACCTGGGATTAGCGCATTCGGTATAGGTGTAGGAAGTTGAACTTAACACGCTGTTAGATGGATAGTTTATTATACCTAAAGCTATCCTGATTAAGAGAAGTTAGGTTCTATATATGTACATAATAATTGTTCCTTGGTCTTGTCTACTGATCATTATATCACACTAAAATTACTAATTCGAAACATTTGGTCTGTGTGTGTGTTTGTTCCCTCTTAACCCTGATACGGCTTCAAGGATTTCTTTGGGGCAAAAAAATCCGTCCCAGAATTAACATCTTATGAGACAGTGTGATTTTCGTCGTGATTCATATTCATCATCAAAATGAACACGAGCAACGCCGACTAGACACTAATTAATTTTCATTAGGATAACAGAAACATCTATTGAAAGTAGATAAAGATTGAATAGAAACAACGGTCATCAAAAGAGTAAAAATAATTTTAAATTTGTAAAAACCTACGCCCGTTAATCTTTAGAGATGTGGCAATTAATAGGCACGGGCTATCTAACGTAACTTTACATGTTTCACAAGAATGTGTTTGTTTATTGTGCTCGAGATTGACATCTAGCCTAGAACTTGTCAGTAACTCGGCGCCAAAAAGGTAATGAGCTTCATTGAAAAGAGTAATTCAAGTTGTGATGTGTAAATGTTGCAACGAGCGTCTACCTGCCTAATTCAAACGCGCAGCACATGTTTTGTCCACTATTGTTCACGTTGTTTGCATGAAACGTGACGAAACTTATCATGTTATTTATAATGAAAGTCAAGCTCAAAATGGAAAACCTTGAAGCTTAGAATAATCTTGAAGGTCTTGCTTACCAACCTATTTGTCTACTTAGTTACGTACCACCGTACCACGCTATGAAAGCCTATTAGGTATAAACTACCTAAGCTTATTAATGTCACTTAATATCCTCATAACACGTTTAAGACATCAGTCTTTAGTAATGTCGTCTGTAGGTGTTGTCCATACGATAAGCTAGCAAGTAGGTATCTGAAAATAACTACTGTTTATATCTAAGTAAACACAATTCATTTATCACTAGCTGCATCCTATGTCTAAGCCCCCGAAAATATCACGGTAAAATGTAGTCTTCAAGTAACAAATTAGTTTCCAAACAAACGTTAAATATTTTAGCAGTCTTATATGGTCCATTCTACATACCTTACATTCTCGCAAATTTTCCAGTTTTCATTAGGATTTTCAATTTTAGTTTTGTTTTCCCCGATTTTCAATTGTTAATCCGATTTTTATTTGTTTTCCCCGATTTTAATTAGTTTTACGCATAGAAATCTGTAACTTTGTTCGATTATATTCATCGATTCGATCATAGTTTATCCGGATTTTTTTCTTCAATGAAAACAGCGGCAACTGTTAGTCCAGTGGTGGGTGTACGGTTATCGTGCATTCCTCCTCAATCACATGGTGAATAGAGCCGGTGGATGCAGGAGTACGACCTAGAAAAGCGTTCTTAGGGAGCTGTTCCTCAAGTTTTGTTATTATTTTGATTTGATTTACAGATTTTGGTAAAAATGTACAATTAACAAAAAACTATATACTGCACAAATCCTTTTCGATGCCAATCGATCCTGTTTTTAATAGGGATAGAAAGACTATGAAACCTGCAATACATGAAATCACGGCTCTGTCTCAAAATAGTCACTCATGTAAATAGAGATGGCTATAGTTTTTCATATTAGGGACCTATTTAACTGATACTGACATCGGAATTTGGGCTCAGACGTCAAAATTTGTAGACCAGACTGAGCTTTTTTATATTAGTATCCTATACTTAGCAGTGCAACCAGATCATAAGAAGAACAAAGGTGAAGGTTGACAAAATCAGTAGTTAGATACCTATGAGTACATAAATAGATGTACCCACCAATTATTATTGTTACAATCTGTACTTATTACCTATTATTCAATCTAATTTGTATCTTTGTGTGAGATGTTGCAAACATATGCATGTCTACCTTCAAATAAAACTATTTTTAATTAACTGCGGCTCAACCAAACTATAGTGATAAGTGGTTGAAAGACATTTGATTGTACTTATTGAAGTCTTAATAATTTGACGAAATACGACTTCATGTTAAGGCTATCGCCACAAAGAAATTCTATCATGCACATTCTATAAAGATCAAAGGTGAGCTTTGCTACGATTTTGTAGTAGACAGCTTTTGAGATATCTGTGTCTTGGCAAAAACTCAGTGTGTGACCTCTCGTGTCAAGGTAGGTATCGGCATATCCCAATAACTGTCTTCTTGAGTAGCACTCAATTAAACAGACAAGGTCGCACTACTGTCAAGTTCTAAGAAAGCATTCGCGTATTGATTGTAAGGTGGTATTAAATTCGATTGTGACTATCCATACAAGTAAATCTGTTGATTAAAATTGACGGCGATGATATCAGTGAATATTAAATACATTTTGGATTATTTGTTTAGAATTGTAATCTATTATATTGTGTAATTTGTGCATTAATTAAGGTGCCACATTTTCCTACAAAATGACTAGTAGGTGTACCTAACACTCTTCAGTATTAACATCATCAAGTTTACTTCAAGTCAAGCTGCATGCAGTATATGAGAGATGTTGTTTTTGCTACGAAATTAAATAAAACGTTGATTTTATATAAAACAATGCTGTACAAAACAATTTTGTATTGGAATTCTAGGATAATGATGCTGGTTTACAATTTAAATATTGGTTCAATGAACTCTTCAGAGCAGTCTCAGTAGAGCACTACCGAACTTTTAAGTGTTATAATGATAAAAAAAGTCTGGCTGTCTTTGCAACTCAACATAAAAAGTATGTCTTTAAATTATTCCTTGCTCAAATAATGACATTTAGAAGAAAACTGTATCAATCCACTTATATGACTGTCTTATAGGTTTAGAACGCTATGTGGGTTTCAATAACACTTAACCTTTGTCCACGTGCGGGTCACCAAATAAAGCATTGTGTGTGATGCATCCAAGTGTCAGTTCTTAGAGCAACTCAAGTGTTATCCTAGCTTAAGTAAGTGCTCTCAATGAGAGCCTCTCTGTATAGTTTTGAAATGCGATATGTACAGTTAGTGGTAGACGTTTAGAATAACGTATTGTTCAAGTTTATTTTATTTATTTAGCTATAGATTCATTATGGTGATTGTTTTATAGACCCAATATACCTACGGACTAAATATACGGACAGATTCGAATACAATCCCAAAAAAAGAGTGCGTTGAAAATAAAATAATTTACAGGTAAGTTGAACTGAAATGGAATTAGATTGTGTGTGCTTTTTCTGTTTTCACTGTAGACATTTAAACTTACAGTCCCACATTAAGATAAAAGACTTGCATCGTGGTTCCCGGAAATATCTCACACACAATTAAAGTATCTTATAAATAAAATGTATGGTAGAAATACTTTTCTAGGCTATTGTATGGTAATGTATTGATCACGGTAATTAACTTAATGATTTATTATTTCTAAACATAGATATATTAATTCATATGTTGTAAATAGCTAGGTATATTCATTCATAATTGTTTCATGAATGGAAGAAAACGCCGCGCCGCCGGTTCTCAAAACACAGTGTAAACTACTTAGGATTTAATTATGAAATTTTGTTGAAATATTTTATAACTTGACACTGGCTAAATGCATAAGATTGCGGAGCCAAAATTAAAGGGGAAAAAAACAAAATTATGTTAACTACTAATACTACGTATTTTTGTACTTAATAAATGCCCATTCAAAGTATAAGTTTGAATTAAATATGTAGACTATAGCAAAAAGCTTTACTTATATTTAAAGCTAGTGTAGGTGTTGCCACAGGATTTTAATTTCATTGTTGCTTCAGTTTTGATATGCAGATTTATTTTATGTATCTGTGTGACTTATTGTGCATTGTCAGGTGGTATCGATTTTAGTGTCTCGATCCAAGCTCGAGCGTCTGAATGAGACTTTCACCGACATGATGATTCATTCTATTAGTGCACTGTTCCTGCAACTGCCAACGCTTGCAAAAACATTTCGATAGATAGTTCTTACATTTAAGCTAGTTTGTTGGAATGTGGGTGGGTGTTATATAAACATTCAAAAATGCATCATTTTTGTGACTAGTTAATGCGAAGTCGGAGAAAAGTTGATTCGAGATAATAGTGTAGTATTTAAATACTTATTTTCATGCTGGATGAGCAACCATTTGACCACTATCTCATCTATTGGAAAACAGCAATGCGGTCGAATATGTAGCATGCTTACCTAGAAGACACTTATATTTATTCTAGACAACTGTCCTCTAGTATCCTTATACTGTGGTCATAGGGGTGTCCCTAGCAGTGTTCGAAATTGCGAAAACCTAAGAAAATAATTATAATGTTTATCAACTACATCAGGTTGATTAATGAATCACAACTGTAAAAATATATAAAAAATACAACTCTGTCTTATCATAGTCTACTAACCAGATATGGGGAAGAGCGCTGTATGCTGAAACACTGGCGATGAGCCTAGTTTGATAGCAGATACTCTACAACCATATTGCTAACTTAGACTTTAAATACACTATCGTGAATAATTGTAAATACTTTGGAAATAAGGATTAATATTATATTTTTTTTAATAATAACACGATAATTTTCATTTTTTATTTAATAAAAATCCTATCTCAAGATTTACAAGGGAGCTGTTAAATTTTAACAATACGGAGATTTCAAATTTTGTATCCGAATTCGTAGCATGTTTTAACAAAGAGACAAGTTTAACATAAAACATAAATATAAACGCTTGCACACTCACAGCCCCACACTAAGTTCTATGTGTTGTGGGTACCGGAAACATTCACATCACACACAAAATCACAACCAGAACCAGAAACACAAATTTTCCTTGGGGATAAAACTTGTGTTCCTGCCGGGAATCGAACCTGATACCCCTGCTTAGAAGGCGAAAGCCACCCGACTAAGCCAACGGGCAGTTGGTTATATATACATTATTATTTATGTATTTATTAACAAGTTCAAAATAGTCGAGCAAAAACTTAATACATTCTGATGTAAATATGTTTTTAATATCTCCCTTAAGTTGTGACTCTGTTTTATATACAAGCAAATAATTAAACACAATATGATTATGGTGTATATATAGTACGTAAATAGTTAGACATGCCCATACATGTATGCATTCTAGTAGCATCTCTCTAATGTGTATATTTATAAAGACTCTAAGTGAAAGAACTTATTTAACTAAGTATTTTTATTATCCATAATAACAATAGTGTTTCAAGGCCAAACTTCCTTTAATAAAATCTCCACAAACAAATACAAAGCATTGCTAGTGGTCGGTGGACAAGACATCTCGAGATAAGACAGGGGCCCGCGCGTGTCCTGCGAAGAGCCTAATGGCCGACGCCGCCGCGGGCGCAACGTGCCTCACAGTTTAAATTGAACGTCAAGCTATCGATTTGCATAAATCACAACGTTACCATTTTCAATTATTTGACTGAGATCTATGTACTCGTGCATAATGGACCATCAGACTGGTGAAGTTCTCCGATGATCCGCCGCATAAGCAAACGTTTGACTAATATGTGCATCTATAGGTTAATCTGCATATACACATACGTTCGAATGAATTTTATGTAATATTGATGACAAAAAAAATTTTTTGGCGATACTTAACATATGATTTTTGCGTAAAATACGGAATAAGTAAACGAATTTATTCAAAATGATCATTTTCACTCGCCAAGAAATACAGAGACACAATTTCTTTAACTTTCTTTCTTTCTTTCTTTTCTACATTTTCAGCAGGCGTTTAAATTTTGAATTGCAGTACCTAAGTAAAAAACAGCAAAGATGTGCTTTTGTGATAAAACCTAAACACCCGTCTATCTAATCTGTGATCCTTCTGAAAACTCAAGTAGGTATTCAGGATTTATTATTTCAGTCTTTAAAGCCATTTTATGTATTTATATAATATTCAGTACATATTAACATGAATAATATAAAAGTATTTTATTCTGGAATTATAAAAATAAATTAAATAGGTAATGACAATACATTTTCTAAATGCATGCCTTGTAGCTGCAGCAAGAAGTCGCTCTTCTTCACTATGGTCCAGCAGTTAATTTATTTAAGTAGCTTCCTATCTGCTTGTTGGTGTTCCTCCGTATGTTTAATTAATCTCTCTTTTATTGATCCCTTACTAATTTACTACATTTTCCTATTTGATGCGTAGCATATATGTGTATGAAATCTCTACTCTATTTGTTAATAGGTATGATATGTGAGACAATTTTGTTTACTTATCTCTTATTTTTGTGTACCTTCGTAATGTTAAACTTTCTCTTTTCTATTGCTCGTTGTCAGATATTCTGACAGAAGCTAGAAGTTTAATATATAGTGCCTGGATGACCGAGCTGTGGTCGGTTGAAAACACGAATAAAACTAAGTTTTCTAAAAATGAAACCTAGCTAGATCGATTTATCGCCTCTAAAGCTACTGCATACTAAATTTCATGAAAATCATTAAAGCCGTTTCCGAGATTCAGATTATATACATAGATATATACAAGAATTGCTTGTTTAAAGGTATTAGATTAAACTTCTAAATATGAAATGCTTGAAAAAATTTATCGTATAAGTCAAGGACTTCCAGACAAATAAAATGACCTTTTGATTAACTGAAGCTTCTTAAAACTGCTATGTATACTTTTCCTCCGAGATAATGAGAGCGAGCAAAATGAATATTTTTAAATATTTATGTATGACACGGGCATTTAAGGGAAAGCTGACGATGTGAATAATTTTTTATTGCGTCGATTCATTTATTATTCGTGGTTCGACTTCATAAATAACCCTTTATTTTGACAATATTCGTTGTAAGCAGCATATTTTGAGTAATACTTACTTTCAATTACTTTGATACTTACTCTTCGTTTATTTTCATAATCATTTAATTTATGCATGCATTCGGCCCAGTGCGTGTTTTTTCAACATAAATTTAGTGTTCCCCTTGCTTTCCAATGCTTGGTATTATTGACGTACGTATATCTAATAGCACACCTACGCCATTTTTTATATTATAATCGTTATGTATGGTATTGGGTTGTACCTTTAATGACAGGTATTATTTTAGTGTATTTAAAGGTCAATATGTCAAGAATATTAAATATATCCAAACCTGTAGGTCTATTCTGTTCGTCAAAATACGATTGTTCGAATTGATGTGACGTCGATACGACAGTCGATTGGTTGAAATTTCAGTTGATTCGATGTTCATAACAAAAGAAAATCGTTCGATTTCGACGTCGATGTGACGCCCGGAATAGACCCATAATTGTATGTAGGTCGATAAACCTTAATTAGCCTTAATGGCTGATCTGACTAACATCCCACTACTTAATCCTATGAAATCTTATCCCATCCTAATATATTTTATCAAACACTTTTCTTACACGCTCAGGAAGGCTGGTAGGTGATGCTTCATATCATTAAGTTTCTTCTTTGAACACTGTTTTGTGCTAAACTATAAAAAAAAACGATATTATATAACGCAAAAGTTGGGATGTTTGTTACTCAATCACGCCAAACCCACTAAACCGATTTAGCTAAAATTTTAAGCTTTAGCCAGTATCGTAGTAAATATCACATGATATTTTTCAGCATTACTTTTTAACAACGTTAGCCCGGGCGTATCCTCGGGATATAGCTAGTTTATAATATAAGCGATTAACGCTTTTGCAAAAGTAATTATTTCTCATAACTGCTCTAAATTAGTATATAATCATCAGTTCTACATTTGAGGGAGATTCGATTTTGAGTTCTTTAAAAACTCATTCATTAGCGGAATGTCATGATGAAGGGCGAATTGGCACGCAGCGAGAAAGCTTTTCGTGAACTTTTTTGAACACTATCGGCAAGCACGTATTTACTTACATACTAATCGGCAGTCACTGTCCTATGCTGTTCAAGCGATACGGTATTGTAGTTTCCTGATTTGCTGAAAAAAGAAGAAACCATTTTCTTACCAAAACGTTTCGGACTTATGTCGGAAAATCGGGAAAAAGGATAGATTAAATACATTCTGCCGATTGGTTCTTTCTTTCAAGTTCAAACCCGCTCCTGCTTTGCATAGGTGCCCTTTCGGATTTATTAAAAAAAAACACTATGTTACAGACCTGAGCTGCCAATTACAAAACAAACCGAAAAAAGGAACATCGGGTAAAACAAATAAAACAACGGAAAAACGAATGAACATATCAACATAGTGAAACATGTTCTAAAACAGCTTATTTTATGGATGTATAATTAGATATAGGTACTAAGTATTATAATAAGGTCCTGGTCGTCATCGTCTGAAGCGCGTTTGTCGCTCAGAGAGCTCAGGAACAATGGGCGCTCCACAATACAAGCTCTCTGGTGAGCGCGGCCACGCCTGCCGCTTTCCGCGAACAACTTGACGGCTCTGATAAACGTGTTAACTTTTGACCACGTTAAGCATGTCGCAACGGTGATTTCGACAAATTCAATAATTACGGAGATCCTCGCCGTAGGTGAATAACCTACGGCGAGGATCTCTTATATAGGTATCTTCTAGGCAAGCATGTCACATCTTCGGTCGCATCATCACTTACCATCAGGTTAAATAGTGGACAAATGCTTGCCTTTTCTGCATAAAAAAATATAGATTCATTAAGTACTATGAATACATATATATTAAGCAGTATTGTAATATAACTTTACCTTGTATATATTTTTCATAAACCTACTACCGCATTTGTTGATGTTTTTTTCAAAGTTTTCTGATCTTTAGATCTTTTAGATTAGATGTGACATTTAATTGTTCTGTTTAAATGTATGTGTGGCGTAAATATTCAAGGCTATCATTGAGCTGCTGCGCTGGTTACGCACAACCGTCAAATAAATAACTTTAAAACAATCAATCGAAATAAACGTGTCTTATGTACTTATTTTAATAGATCAAGAACCAGTAAAATTAGTTTTACGCAATAATATGATGTATGAATATGAACCCTATACTGTTGCATTTAGGAATCATTTACTTATTACTGTCTATAAAGAATAAAACATATAAATATTTGATGTCAGATGTACCTTTCCATCAGGTGAGGTAGTGGAAAAATGCTTGCCTATCGAGTATAAAAAAAAACCTATTAGAAACCGCATGTTCCTATTAGACTAGCCTTAAGTTTCTGGTTCAATAAACTATCTGTCTATCTAAACAAATACCAGATTTTATATTAAGACTGAACTGAGCGTCTTATCAACGTGGTCAAAATGTAATGGTTTAATATTTATGTATGCGACCCGTTCGGTACCTCGTCATTGAATGATAACATAATTAAGACACAGACGGTACTTATTATGCAGGTTCGGCTTTACGAACGTTTTCTACGATGACGAAGCTGTATTATTAATCTGACTGACTTATATAAAATAAATGTATCCAATGAAAGTTCTAAGTTCAGAGTTCAGACAAAGAGGCGTGTTAAAGAATATCATTTTTGCAGTATTTTTCAGTGATGATTACCTACTGCGCAGAATTAAAGAGTATCTAATAAAATAATAATTTAAATTACAATAAAAAATATAAATTATAAATATATGTAGAATATTGTACTGTTTTCGTATCGCATAGTAATCAATGTTGCGTGCTTAACAATTATTTGTTAACAATTATTTTTTTCATTTATTTCTTACTATTTAACAATATTTTACCATATAATTGTTTCGAAAATCCTCTGGGTTTGTCTCGATACACTTAAATTGCAGCTATTTATGACAATACGCACATAATTTTTATGCATGACAGCATTTGACCACTATCTCACTTGATACCTGATGGATGTGAAGATGCCGCTTGCCTTGAAAATATCAATTCACTTTAGACTTATACCGTTCAGGAAACAAAGACGCGGTTGTGTTATTATATCTCTATTCAATAAAACAAATAGAGTGTTTGCTTAAAAGGGTCTTAATTGTTTACACTTTCTTGAAATCTTGTGTAGCGGTAGCGGGAGTTAATTGCGGTCGAACACGCGACCGGCCTCTGCGCCCTCTACTATACACTTCTAAAACTAAGTGGAATTTAATTTTATCAATTACAAGTTTCAATAACATTATAAAATAAGGTTATTAAAGAAAAACAACAAACAAACGCATTCACACTCACAACAATTCAAAGACTTGTATCGTGGGTGCCGGAAACATTCACATCACACACATTACACCCAGAACCAGAAGCACAAATATCCCTTGGGAAGGAATTCGTGCTCTTACCGGAATTCGAACCCAGGACCCACGGCGCAGAGGGCTTTGACCTGTCCACTGCGCCAACTGGGTCGTCAAAGAACGGCCTTTAAAACGATTGGATGCCATCATGTTATTATTGGACTTGGTACATGTTCTATTACATAATCTAAATCTCTACCTGAGCTCTAACATCTTATTTCAACCAAACTTACACTTAAGAGTTAAAGATCAGGTGAGATAGTGGTCAAACCATAACCTATCTAAAATAAAAATAGCCTTTTTAACTTTCCAGATCCCAGAGTAGTCTCTACTTGATCTCAATCAAATTTAATTCACGCTCAGCATTATAATGTTTTCGCGATAGAGCTGTTCCATTTCAAAGAAACTTGCACGTTTATTCTTATTATTCCTATTAAAAGTAACAGTAACATATAAGTAGCATTTATTTCAGGATAGATCTAGGTCTCTTCGAATGTTACAAAAATAAATGATCTAAAATTACTTATTACACATATATAATGAACTTGCTGTTGCCCGCGCATTCTTCGCATTGGAATTCCATTCATAATGCTCTCTTATATACCAAAGGTACCTTGAAAATTTCACGTCTCTACCATCTGGGCTAGGCTATGCGTTGATTGCCAATTAGGCATTTAGCGACATGATGTTTTTATATATTTAGACGATAAGTGTGATGTTAATGTAAGCTTTCACACTCACAGCCCCACACTAAGTTCGATCACTTGTGTCGTAGGTGCCGGCAACATTTACATAACACATACAATCACACTCAGATCTAGAAACACAATATTTTCTTGGAGAGAAAACTTTTGTTCCCGCTGGAATCAAATACGGTGCTTAAAAGGCGAACGCTCACTCAACTAAACCAACGGCCAGTTCAATTTGTTAGATATTTTAAACATATTTTAATTTTGCGGTATACAAATACCACAGAAATGAAAACAAATACTTAATTTAACATAAAAACCTAGTTATATGATACTGGACTTTGTCTATGTATTCAGTTACATTAAAACGTTTAAAAAACCAATGAAGGTAGATGAAGCGAGATGAAAACCGTATTAGACGGGAGAAAAATAATTAAGTACCTAAATAAATAATAAATGGTGATTTCAGAGCAATTCAATTTTCCATTTAAAACAGATCTAGACGGAATAAATATTATTATAATCTATCTGTCCCACCGAGAACATCGATAAAATATCTTTAGAATACTACGACTATCAGTCGTTTAATAAAACGCATAAGTTAGTATTTCACCATATCAAGACAACTACTGATCACCAGTTACTGAGAGGCATTATTGGTTTAACAACTATTTTATTATCAACTTGTGTGTAATTTATTTTATTGAACACTTTACGACTTTTATTGTTAGTACTAAGCCATTGCCTGCGACTGCAGTTGCGTAGACATTACGATAAATATCTTCAACCTCAGAGGGACTTGGAAAAGAAAATCTTGTTATAGGTACCTACTTAGATACTGTGCTGATCGTATGAATAATATCAGTATTACTTATAAACGCCTCTTAATTTTTAGGGTTCCGTATCCAAAGGGTAAAAAAGGGGCTCTATTACTGAGACTTCGCTCTCCGTCCGTCCGTCCGTCCGTCCGTCCGTCCGTCCGTCTGTCACCAGGCTTTATCTCAAGAACGGTGATAGCTAGACAGTTGAAATTTTCACAGATGATGTATTTCTATTGCCGCTATAACAAAAAATACTAAAAATAAAATAAAATAAATATTTAGTTAGTAGGGCTCCGATACAACAAACTTGATTTTTTATAGATAATGGTTTGGAACCCTTCGTGCGCGAGTCCGACTCGCACTTGGCCGGTTTTTTATTAATCAATTGCTTAACTGCAGTTTATCAAAAATGCAATTCATAAACGCAATTTAGCGTTAAAAGATCGTTAAGTGATGCTTACATTGTTGTCAAAATTAAACACCGCCATTGCCTAGTTTAAACCTTGCTAGAGGCAAGATGGCGGGACTTATATCTTCCAATAATAAATGTGTCAAAACTTTTTACGTAAGGCGCCAAATTGTTTACTTCGACAACCATTGAATGTCACCTATCTATCATTTTCATTTCAACAGGCACATAGGCTAAGTATATTTAGTCTGTATTTAATAAAAACACATTTTTGACAGCTGTATTCGTATAATTTAATTTTTATTTGACTATTTTGGTCATAATCTGTGGCGATCATGTAAATTTCGATTCTTTGTGCGTTTCTCAAATAAGCAGTGCCTAACTAAAGTGCGAAGAAAAAATCATCAAATCAGGCTTAAGAGCTGCTTAACTAAGGGGTGGCTAAGCATTGGTTAGCGTCATTTTTATAAGTAAGATTGTTAAGGTATAATTATTATGGTTTCTTTAAGACAAAACGTAAATATATTTTATTATATTTATATTGTAAATAAAGGCTAGGTTTTGAAAGAAACAAGCTATCAGACACAGTACCACTTATTCGCCGCTTAGATGATAATAAAGAAGTAAAACCTTTTAGTTGAACCGGAGGAATTTCAACCATACAGATACCTCTAGGTACAGTATTGTAAAGTAAAAATTATCATAGTAATGTATTTTAGTAAGAATTCTATAAGCGAATCCAATTCCAATTCACCGTTAATTAAATAAGATCCGTCAGCGCGGTTTTCCTATTTTCTCACTTCTAATAGTTCTAAGTAGTATTTTCAAGGAAGGCAAGTTATTCCTTGAGCACTATTCTGGACATGAATTCACTGAATCAGTGGAATGGAGTCTCTATTCCTTAACAGCGGTGCACCGAGCCGAGACCTGACGCATTCTCACTTAATCTGCACCGATTAGCGCACTTGGGAAATTAGCTTAGAAGCATGCCGCTCGGCCTCGCTCGAGGAACGCAATTAAAGCAATCATAATTCTTAAACAAAACGAGAATAATGTCTACTTATTCTTAAATACCCTCGTTTAAACACTATAATAATAACATGCGTCGACATTTCCGTAAATAATGTCGAGAAATGAAGCAGACAGTGCGACAGTCTGAGCTTTACGACTTACCTACATACGAATAGTCTCCCTCAGCATTATGGCCGTGATAAAGGTGAGATTCTATCTCCTCAAGCTAAATACTTTACACTAAGTTATGTTTGGTTAATTGACGCTGAACAATGAGATTACTTATCTGAAATAGCTTTCCTTTGTTATTGTACTAATTATGTACTACTCTACTTTAGCATTATCAAGGGTTTTCATGCATGTTTATTATACACGTAACTGTGTATTAACTTTGCATAAACAGATAATAAGGTAGGTAAGGAATATTGTGAAATACGCTTTAAACTAAGGGTACGTTTGCACAAGAGCTACGGCATTATTAACCAATATTCCGCCGGTAACAAATCCAAACACTCGTTTATTTAAAGAACGGTTATGATTTGAATTTCGTTAAGCCCCCAGTTTCTGTTTACCGACCATTGTTTGAGACATTACGAGCCGAATACGGCGCGCGCAACTGCACACCTGTTAGCGCTACCCGATAGCTTACTAACTTAACCCACTTTATTTAGTCTCTACTTTAATAAATGTATGACTACCTAGTTTACTTAGTTATCGAGAAAGCTTGCGCGTTGTAGTTGCCGCACTCTGATTTAACAAAGAGCTAGGCGATACGGTTAGCATCCACACTTGTGTTTATTTATCTTCATTTTAGAATACCTACACTTTTTATGACTAACCCATCGAAGCCCGAATTTGTCGAGGTTAGTGCCAATACTAATCTCGATAATGGGCTACGATGGGTTGTATCTTAGTCAATACAAAAAGTCAATTCACGTTATTTCACATGTACAGAAAATTTTACGGGTGTAAGAATCTTGATATTTCGGTACTTCAATGGTTACCAAAACCATAATTTTTCAACGCGGTAATAGTTTAATGAAGTTTAAAGATGAATGGACGTCATATATAACGATCGCGTTAGGAGTGTAAAGTAGAATTCTATCATAAGATATAACTGAGATGATGGCGAAAAAAAAGTGCATATTTTTACTCTTGTACTTTGCCGTAACATTGTACGGAAAAATACGTCTAACTACATAAATAAATAATGTGGAACGGAAAAGTTACGTACAAGCCAGACCACAACGCAAATTTACTGACGGTAGTTTCGCAGCACTGTCTTCCTTAATTTCAACGATCCGAATAGAATCTAGTATAGGTTCGCTCCTGAAAAGGAGCGTGTACACTTGCACCGTGGTCTTAAATTGGCCGTGCGTGAGGAGGTAGAGCCCGATATGTGGCGGAGATGTCGATTTGGGTGCCGCAATAGTGCCGTTACAATATGTATCGTGTAGTACAGTGTTATGGGGATAAGCGGCAGCTTGGCCGAGGTGCGACAAGGGCGTCCGACGGACCATTCCAATTTACGGGTCACGAGCGGACCACTCGCGCACCGACCTATCTGCCTTTACTCCATAATTGAATCCAACGGCGTGGGAGACTCGACACGGACAAATAAAATATTCCACATTATCTCCGCAATTGTTAATCTTGTCGCGGCAATAATAATATATTTAGGAGATTAATGATTTAAACCATTACTTTAAAAATAGTTCACTGTGATTGCATTTTGATTATATGAAGTCGTTCCAACTATCGTCTTGCGTGATTCATTACATCGAAATCGTTATAATATGTAACAAAAGTAGCACATAATTCTGCATACAGTTTTCATTCAAGTTCCAAATATGAGTTTATACCCATATTTGTTCTCGTATCTTTTACACCCTAATACGAGTAATGTCCTAATATGGCAATTAGGCCAACGGGCAAAGGTACCTTAGCATACAGAGGCTGCTGAGCCTTTTTTGAAAGTGCGTCGGCGGCGGCGCCGGCGCGCGCGCAGGTGCGCGAGTGTCGCGGATCGCTCGCCGATAACGCCGGTATTAAACTTAAACTGTTTAACTGTGAACACTTGTGTTCTATTCTATTGCAATTGATTGCTTGTAAAATCACCTAACCATTTATCTTAAATGTCCTGTCCTTAATGCCTGGTTATTGTTTTACAGTCTACTTATGTGAATTATTATGTTCATTTGATTGAACACTTCGCCTCGGGCGTGTTTTACGTAATGGTTTGTAATTTTAAGACCTGTAACTGATTTTCCATTGTCGCCGACAATAGCCATACAACTTTCCATCTTTGGATATTGAACTTCACCTTAGAAGCTCCTAATAGCAAAATGCTTTCGAAGACCCTTAGGGTACATTTTTCCTTAATTGTGTGGAAGTAGCTATTGCTCCAAATTTAGACAAAAGCCGCAGCCGTTATGGCGTGTATGGAGAGCGCATTATAAGGCGCATAAACCGCGATACAGCCGCCGGAAAGGTTAAGGGCACAAGACACCACGTGGGAGGTGCCAGTTTAAGAAACCCGAGATCCTGTCTTGTTCACAAATGGCGTCCATTTTCACTGCAACTTTGTCCTGGAAGTGCAATAAGCAGGTACTTTAGTTTAGTTTATGGAAATACGTTCCCTTATATCTGACATGGTTTCCTTAAGTTTCCAATGTCTTATAGGTTCTTTGAGTAGGTGCTTTGCATCCTATGGAAATTGTATGAATTTAAAATAACATCAAGTCAGGTTCCTCTGACTTGACGTTATAAGCTGCCGGTCCCGGTTGTAAGTCGTTAAGCGATGTCGGATGCCTTCAGGCGGCCTGAAAAATCCTGATACTAGGACTGCCCACTAGTCTATACGACAAGCAAGCAAGCAAGGTTCTTATTAGATCATCTTATTGATATTGTTTACTTTTATAAGAAGAAAGATCAGGTAGTTTTTATATAAGTTCAATTAATTTTATCGGGGGCTCCAGAAACATTCACATCACACACATAAACACATCTAGAACCGGAAATATACATTTCCCTTGGAGAAGATTTTTTGTGCCCACTGACAATTGATCACCGCTGCTTATTAGACAGAAGCTCAACCTACTACGCCTGCGAGTAGTTCAATATAATTGAATATATAGTTCCGGAGATTACCTCCAACATCCAAAGTTACAAATGAATTCTACTTACCTTTCTAAAATATTGTGTAAATGAAGATGTACATGAAAATTTTAATATTTTTGCTTACACATCAACAATGTAACATTCACACATCAATATCATAATCAGGGGTGTTTTATATGGCAAATGGAGTGTTGCACGACTCTGAGGCGCGGATAGTGGATTACGTGTGAGTGCGCAAGCGCAGTCGTGCACACGAGTCGGTTCATTATCGCGCGTGATGCACTCCCGCCGCCCACCGCTCTCGACACTCCAAGTACTAGAACAACTAAATCATTGCTGATTTCGTATACACCTTCCACTGTTGCCATTATGATATTAAATATACTCGGCGCAAATGCAAACATCTTGTGATCACGAACTTGACTTGTGGCAGTGATAGCTCAGTGGCCCTGAATCCGGTAGTCGCCGTTTCGAGCCCTACCACGTTTAGAGGTACTTTCAACTGAGTGTTAACATGTTAAGACAATAGTCGTTTAGCTATTGACCCTACTCCTTAGTCCTCACAAAAAGTTATCACTGGCTTCGACTCTCTTTCAGAAAATAGTCATGCGGCTTTGTGGCAAACTTAAAAAAACATTTCTGGTTTCATTAAAATTTTGGGTGCATCACAAATCCATATTAAATAGATAGCACTTAATATGCTAAAAAAGTTATAAACTTGTGCGTGAAATGTCACAAGAAGACCTAATCATTCAAATCTATCTTTAGGTCTCATATTAAACTATAATTGATTACGTTTTATAATACTTTCTACAATATTACATTATCAAAATGCGAGAGAGAAATAAAGGCAGCAACTGTTAAAGCATAAAAGCGCAATTTAAAATTACTACTGCCCTAAGATGGCTCGATGTTTACCAACACGCGTGTGTTACTTTAAATGCCAGTAGCATAGATAAAATAATAGTTACTTCGCAACCATAACTACAGTTACGCATAAAAAGATGCGTAGTGATTTAGTTACCTACTACAACGTAAACAACATTCCTACAAATATGTTCACAACAGGATACGCTGAGATAAATAATGCATTGATCGCACAAATGTTCAAAAAGACATAAACAACTGTAGCCAACTTACATAATTAAATTGTTTTCAACTTGTCAATAAAAGACATGTAGGCTTTCAGGTTTCAGGGTTGTCAATAAGTTATCAGGACACCGCAGAATTACAAATAAAAACAATTTTAAAAGTTCCAACTTTATACCATAGCTCTTTTTGGGTCGGAGATTAAAATAACAAGTGTAGGTATCGTATATTGAAACTTAAACACTTTCACACTCACAGCCCTACACTAAGTTTGATGACTTGTGTCGTAGGTGCCGGCAACATTCACATCATACATACAATCACAACCAGAACCAAAAAGATTTTTTTTTTATAAGACTTGTGTTCTTGACGGTAATCGAACCTGATAGATAGCTCTGCTTATACGGAACGCGAACGCGCACCCAACTAAACCAACGGGCGGTTCAAATAATATATTTTACCTATATATTATATTTTGATTTGTTGGTCAACTCACTAAAATACGGCATTTTATAATTTTTGAAATGTTCTTTTGGCTAAAAGGCTCTAGAATTTAAATAAAAAAATCAAGATATATCAAAAAGTGGCCTAAATATGTAATTTCCGCTCGAAGTAAGCTCTATTCCCAAGAGATATTTGTGCTTCTGTAAAATAATACCATTTGAATAGTTTCAGCAGTTACAACAAAAGTTAGAACTGCAAATTGGTGTAGTTGCGTGCGCGTTCTACTATAAGCAGCGGGTGTCGGGTTCGATTCTCGGCGGGAACACAAATTATCTCCCAAAGGGAAAGTTGTGTTTCTAGCTCTTGGTGTGGTTGTGTACGTAATGTGTATGTTTCCGGCACCCACGATACAAGTCAACGAATTAAGAGTATATCTGTAAGTAAGAAAGCAATAAAAAGTATAAATGGATAACGCAGTATTTTCGCTTTCTCGGCAAAACTCTTCTAAATGTTCTTAAACATGCATCTATTGATCCGTATCATATACATTCTAAGAAAAATTGCAAAAAATAAAGTTATTTAGATCCAACATTCATTTATTTAATTAAATTAAGTTTCCAATACGAAGTATCGGTATTTATAAATTAAGAATTAAATTTGTGTTAATTGTCTCATACAATTCAGTTCAAAATTTATACATTTGACCATGTTTTTATTGTATTAGAGTATGGTGTGCCCGTTGGCTTAAACGGGTGTGCGTTCGTCTTCCAAACAGCGGGTATCAGGTTCGATTCCCGGTGGAAACACAAGTTTTATTCCTAAGTTTAAGTTAATATTTTTATGTGCATCTTTTGGTTGCAACATATTTAACATCAGTATGCTGCGACAACGTTTGTAAAAAAAACATTATTATAAAAAAAATATATAAAAATCTCATCAAGTAAGTAAGTATATTATTGTCCAGGAAATAATTGAATTTCCAAAAATTATTAATTATCATTTATGTGTGATGTCAATGATTCCGGTACCCACGATACAAGTATTTGAACTTAGTGTGAAGCGTGTTTTTGTGAAAGTGCGTTTTTTTATCATTGACATTCTTATTGGTGTCCAATGGTGAAACCACTTCTTATAAGAAAATGTCAATTGAAAATGAAGAGCAAAATTACATAATTATGGGCAACATGCAAGTCTATGTTTATTAAAATTAAGAAATGTGTTCTATTATTGATGTGATTTTCGTAATTAGCTTGTTTTTGTTTCACATTAGTTGTTTTTGTCGATGATATTCGATTTAAGTACTTACTCGAGTTGCCTTTAAGCAATATAAATTTAGTTAGGTTTCAGAAAATATAGATAAAAAAAGATAGATAGAAAATTCTTTATTGCACGCGATAAAAACTGGTACATAAGCGAACTTAATTAATTAGCATTTTCTTTCAGCTAACCTTTGTCTATATATGCGCAATTAGACCGATGGATTCGCTCATTTTGACGATGTGTTTGTAAGCTGTCATTTGTGTGTAATAGATCCGTAGTCAATGAATGGTGAAACATGTGTCCACTTGTGTTTGTTTTGTTTTACGATGACTTTCAGTAAATCTGTTTATACTCTACCGGACCTCCATGTTTTCAACCTCATACGCCTACTTTTATGTTTACTTGCAAAATAAAAAGAAGGTTTCAGAATTTTTATCAATTAAATTTAATTTGTATTTGTTGAGCTGTTACAGAGATATTAGCAAATATGCTATCACTCACAATAATTCATTGTTAATAAGTATTATTGTTATATTTTACCTGCTTTTTAATTAAAATATTTAGGATTAAGGTAAGAAAAATAATTACTTAAAATAGCTCGTCTAAGTATCAATTTTTTTTTAATATAATACATGATGTACAGTATATTTGCAAATATGTTTTAGTTCAATTAATCTATTGTTTTCTGCCATAACCTTACGAGAAGCTTAGAGTCCTTCAGGAGGGGTCTTACTTACTGTATTTTTAATAGGTTTATATAATAAAAAAAATAAAAGGGCAACCCTTGCTTTGTGGATAACTTTAGATTCTTCTGAAACATCATTTCCAATGGTAAGTGTGACCCATGGTACTGGATGAGGAAAACGACGCTGTAAAATATAGCAAACACCCGTACTTATTTGCATCCACAAATACCTATCAGCGCACATGTTTTTCGAAATTCCATCTAGGATGCGTACAATTCGCATTCCGAATTGTACGCATCCTAGATGAAATTTCTAACACACCTGACGAGTTTACCACCATCAGAGGCTACCTACTTAAGTACCTCCCACGCAGGGATTGTTTTTATAGCTACCTTACTTAAACGAGGAACACGAACTTTATTTTAATAGTATACATCTTAAATCGTTAATACGAGTGTCGTGATGCGCGCAATCTCCGACTATTATTAAGGACTTCGTCAACAAATCTCGAGGAGCCGATTCACCGCGGTCTTAATTCCGATCGGTGATTTACAACTTGTTAATAATACCGCAAGTATAAACCGCACACACATAAATCAAGATCTGAACTGTAGCTTAAACGAAAATATTGATTGTAATGCCCTGGTTTACGTGCTTACTCGCGGATAACTGATTTTTGCATCAAGTAGAGTTTATGATGTAACGGTTCATCGGCCCTTTAATCCCTCTATAATTGAATCCGAATGCAAAGTAATTGTAAAATATTCGATTTTTGACAGAGCTTCGAAAAAAGAAACGTGATTGAAATCGATATAATATCTTCTGGTGCGATCAATCAAAGTTCATTCATTTCTCAATCGGCATTCCCACCTGTATGTGAATTGCGATTGCGACGTGATGTATTTGTATCATTCCTTTTCCGTACTCAAAAGTGGGTCTTGCTGTAATAATACAAATGTGAGGATCTCATTTGCGTGTTGTTTTGGCGGGGCCATTATGGCTCATATTTTCACAGTCTAATTGATTGTTCGATGCGTTAGGCGGGTATCACGAGCGGTAGTCATTACCGCAGAGACAGATGGACGTAATAAATACAATTTTAACACGGTCACGAGTGAAGAATTTATACATGAGAAGAAATATCCGCTTCAGACATAATTAGTAACGCAGGTGTAATTTGTGTTTTGATGGGCGTTCTGCCTTATTGGTGTTTCTAATTACTAAAGTTAATTTAACTGCTTCATATATCGCGCTGGCCGAGAATATCTTTAATCGGTCCTTTGGGATCGGTGTTACAAACTCTATGTACTGACTGTTCGGGTAATTTGTTTAGAATTAATGGAATAGTGTTTCATGATTGTATCCTGGTTGGTATCATATTTGGTTAGTCTTGTTATAAATTAATAATGCAGAATTGGCTGGTGTTGGCTTTGTAGTTAAGCTACGTATACTATAGAAAACACCACGCTGTTGCATATTATTGAAAGTTTTTACCGACTTCCCAAAAAAGAAGGAGTCGACTATTTTTTTTTTCTCTCCACGTGAGCCATTTTCGAAATTTTTTTTTAGTTTGAAAGATGTTGCTTCTAATTGGTCCCATTCAAATTTGATCAAGATCTGATCTGTAGTTCTTGAAATATCGTCAATAATGCCTATTTTATGACGAATAATGCGTACTTTGACGATGTTCTCGTTTACCCGACTTCAAAAGTTACCTCATCACTACTTTCGTTGTGAGCCGATTTTGATGATTCTTTTTTTATTTGAAAGCTGGTGCTTTTTATGTAGTCCCATTGAAATTTGATCAAGGTCTGATTTCTAGTTTTTGAGTTATAGTCAATAATGCGTGATTATACATTAAATCTGATCAAGGTTCCGATGATAAAGCGGTGAAGTCGGTTTTTAAAGCATTGGTTGCGTTTAATTATTGTTAAAATTTAATGTTTTTTTATATTAAAAAAAAATAAAGTACGTATGTACTTTAATCAATGATTATCCATCTACCTATTTACTTATCTCTTTCTTATACTGATCAATAATTGTCATTCCTATGTCTCTATTGTGATCATTATTGTCTCTCAATCGAAAATAATAAATTTTAAATGAATGTAATTATTGTACTCATCAAAGACTAATATGGACAGGCCAGTGTATTGAATTGCGAAACGATATAATCAATCGATTAAAATGAAAGTTTGATACTATCATTAGATGGATGTGACCAGATAAATGAAATGTTTGTTAGTCGTTGTGAATGAAGATCTTAGATGACCTCTGTTGGGTGGTGGAACAATGAGATCTGTGCAACTGTATTGTAGTGTAAGGGCTGCCATCTATTTATTTACCGACTTCCCAAAAAAGGAGGAGGTACTCAAATCGCCTGCACTTTTTTTTTTTTATTCGGTACGTAATCTATACTGACACATTTGCAGCAAAGTCGAGTAATGGATATATTTATTACTTTAATACAATCGCTCTAATATTATAAATGCTGAAGTTTGTGTGTAAGTATGTTTGTTTTCTCTTCACGCTGTAACAGCTGAATAAACTGGTTTGGATAAAATTATGAATGTATATAGCTTATAACCGGGATTAACACAGGCACTTTTTACGGGGGCACGGCTTATTGCTTATGGAGCTCATTTTATTACTTTGAATACTAATGTCTTAGCTGAGACCACTACATACCAAAGCAGACATTTTAGTATAAAGATCCACGCATCGTCTACAGAAATGTTCATACATTTGACACCTTTTTGACCATAGGTATTTGGTGACTACGTTTTACTTACTTTGTCTGTTCTTAAATGTCGGTACTATACAAATTTCAGCCCTACTGATCCCGCTGTTCATGCTAACAAGCAAAGTTTAAAAAAAGCCAAGATATCAGAAGAACATGACTGATGTGATATTTAATTAGTGGTAGGACATTTTCTAATAGTGCAAGGCTAGTTACCAATTTTTACCACCTACTTAGTAGAAAATCTGTAATAAAGTCTAAACGGTGTTTCAATAGCTATCCTTGACAGCCTGTTTCCATTCTAGGCAATGAGTCCTGCCACACTCTGATCACATCAAAACTTACCGTCAGGTAAAATGCCCAAACGTTAACCTAGCATATACATAAAAATAGTAAAATACGAATATATATAATACAGTAGTCGATATTAGAACACTGACATATTTTTAACGAATCTACGAATTTCTAATACTTAATTAAATATATAAAGGTACTTCTCTACATTGCAAGTAATTCAGTGTCATCTCTCAGTATTTTTTTTTTTGATTAGAAGAATTTGGGGTATAGACGAGAAGTCAGTGTTCTTTTTTTGAAGCGAAGTGAATCTGGATCCTAGTTACGAGAGACGAGGTGCCGACCCTGCAGAGCCGCAGCCACGAGGTGAGCCCCTGCTCCGGAGCCCGGGGTCACTGCTCTGACCTGCGCGTGGGCGCGCCCGTTTCCGCCCGCGAAACCAAATCACAGCGTCCGCGCCCCACACTTCCATCCAATCTCCCATACACTCCCATACACCACCATACAACCACACGACCACCGCTCGCTGATTGCTCTAGCAAATTTATCATTCTATAACGAACAATTTCATAACACTTATAAAGTTTTATTCGCGCGTTATAAATTGTAGTGCGCTACCTTTACGACGAATATTAATGGTTCTATCATAGGACGGAACGATTTGTCATAACAATTGTGAGCTGGTTTCAAATGTAATCTGATATGAGCTACTAAATTCGGCTTGTTAACTATGTGTACTAACATGAATAGGTCACACATTGTTTTCTCGAGATTCACTTTATTTGGTGTTCATGACTCATGGATTATATGTATAAATGGAATGTCGAGACCACATAATTAAAAAAAAAGAATCTTCTTTTGACAGTTTTAGTATAGAGTATTAAAAACTGACGCGTCAACGAAGTATAATGAAAAAATACATACAGTCGAACATAGTACCTCCTCCTTTTTAGAAATCGGTAAAAAATAACGTGCACGTAGCCAAATTTTCCAGTGCAATTATAGGGCTTAAAGAGCATCTAACATCTAATAGGGTGACGAGCGCAGTTATTTGCCGCTCAGGATTTTATATGTATATATATTATATATATATATATATATATTATTATTATTATAAGTTTATAACGCACTAAATTGTAACGGGCAAGCCTGACGCTTACCATCAGGCGAGTCTTGCTACTCAAGTCACTTAATAACATAAAAAAAGTGTACCTATGACTGTAGTAGTAGTGTGTACTATTACACATTTCGTATAAATTATCAAATAGAATTTAATGGGACTGCAACAAAACCATTACCTATTTTTCTCGAGGCACTATTTATAAACGGAAGCCGTCTATTCATTTTCCGAACACATAAGCCATTAAAATAAAATTAATCTTCCTAGCAGAACCTACTAAGTAGAATATAAAAAATATGTCCTCTCTAAAACGGTCTCATAAAAGAAAACGATTGTGCTTCTGCCTGGAATCGAATTGAATATTAATGTGGCCTAGGAATGAAAAATAACTTTTGTGATTGTGTTAATCATTAATACTAAAATCATTAATACAATTACAGAATTCTAAGTTCACCTAGATGCACCTGAGAGTCGCACACTTCATCATTTCATTACATAACATATCGTTCACGGTTCATATGAAGAAAGAAACGAGCGGTTATAATAATTTATCAAGAGGCTACGAAACCTTACATCAGTGCAGCGATTTTTCCGGTTTCATTGTTAGTTAGTGCGTGCATTGTTTCCTGGCACTATCACTACAATTAATAGTTTAAAACAAAAGCTCCGTTAGTTCACTCGATCTGCGTCAAGAGCTCTCGCCGAAATATGTTTATCGGCCATCGCCGGATCGAACACTTGAAAGTCCTAAGAGTTCGCTACATAAGTGGGGAAGAGGCTTCTTGTTTTGTCATTAAAACTGACTTTATCTTACGTGTGTTTTAAAATATTTTAATGCAATGAATTAATCCAGAGTGTGAATAAAGTCGGGGGCGTTTTTATCAACACACATATAGATGGGTAAGTACATCACGACATACTTTAATGTATTATTTAAATTATTAAGGTAAAATACATTATACAACCTTTTATATTCTTTTTTGTTTTACAAAATACAAATATTTTTCAAAATACAAAATATTACAGGTTGATATTGATTATAATAAATCAATAGGTAACCTAGTTCTTTGCTGTACATAGTTTTAGTTTAGTTTTAGGAGATATTGGCAATTGGCCCGTAGATTTGTCTATTGTGACTGACTGATAAATCACTATTCGTTTTAACTATTTTTTCTATTGATTATATGAATGTACCTATTTTGATGTAGGTAATAGGGAGGATAATAAAATGTTATAATACAAAAATAAAATAAAGATAAGTTCGTCGCTTTTACCATTTACCACAAAAAATGTAGAGCGTGACGAAATTAACGTCTTAATGTTACAAAATGACATCGTGAAATATTTATGAGCCCATTAAGTGATTTGTCATTTAATTATGCAAATATGTTGTTAGATATCATTTTTATAGATTACATAGAAATATGTAAGCGTGGGTGGATCGCTTTTTCGATGACTTTACAACGAATCGGTCTCCATATTGTTGTATCAGACAGATTTGTATAAAGCACATTTGCATACACATGTAGGAATCACAATGGTCGATTTAATTACGGTTCATTTTTTTGTATGAATTAATAGCAGGTCTAAATGCGAGAGGGCTGTCTGCGGACGTCGACGTGCGAAGACGGTGTTGTTCAAGTACTTTCCAGTGACATTTAAATGCCAAATGTGTACTCTACTTTCATTGCTAAACTAGAGTAAGTAATTTATCTAACTGGAGTGCGCTTTACCACGTCAAAATGTATCGGTATTTTTAAGAATGTCAACTCGTATTCAAAAACATTTGAATTTAAATGGGATTCTTTATAATCCTTCTTCTCTGATGAAGGTTTAAGCTAAGGTATAACTTACAATCAAAATCTTGCCTTTCATCCAACGAAATAAAACACCTTTATCAACGAAACCATTTCGAACATAGATATTAAAATAATAAAGCAAAGAGAACTTTCATAAACGCGTTCGTGGTAAGCGTTTACAGTCCAATATTTTTTGGCACCGAGCCATTGTATGCAAATGAAGTAATGAATGTTTTCACTGCAACAAAACACGAGTAACGGTTCCCTTAAGTGAAGATTTGTCGGCCAATAATAATTATCACCGGCTTGTAACAAATCCACGAGTGTGTTCGTTCCTACCTACTTATCAACTCAAATGAAGTGTGGGTTTGTATGGTAATGCCTTTCCCGTTTCAAAGTTGAATAGAATTAAACTGTTTGTTGCACGAACACACCTGTGGACGGATTGGAACAGTGACGTTGAGTAACTCGGATTCTCATTCATTAATGCTAGTGTACCTTTTAAACCAACCGCCATTTAGAAGTAAAGATTAGTTTAGTTTTAAATTAGATAAAATAGTGCGTGCGCCCTACTAATTTTGATACATTTAAAGATCAATCTTGTCTAGTGGAACATCACATAATAATTAATAGTGGCGATAGCCCCATGATGAAAAAAGGAGAAGAGACGGCACGACAATACAGCCCATATAAAACCAGTCATAGGGCTCAACAAGACTTGGAGACTTGTCAAATGACCTGCTAACAATTTTTGTTCTCAGGGATGCAAACCTAGATCGCAAAAAGGTATGATGAAAAACGCGTTTGACACACTTCGTAGGAGTAATGGTTCGTAGCGCCCAGCCTAGGTAAACATAATAGCTGGTGCCTATTACCTACTACGCCGTAGAAAGAGGGTAGGAGAAGAAAACAATGACGACTAAGCTAAAGAAATAAAGATAGCGCAGATTTTGTAACGTTTTGAGTTATGTAGTAATAGTCATAATTCTTTGCCGAAAGCATCCAATTCTTTTATACAACAAGATATTCGTCATGCTGACACTTTCATAAAGGTAACAATATCGTACCCGGAACTAACTGCTGGCTTATCTCTAAAGCTCCTTACGCGCCAATATTGAGCCGGTATCTACTTCCGAAAGTACTTCTAAGTTATTTGCTCCGGTTGATAATCTCATAGTTATCGAGTGACTATAGACCGGCTCGGGCATTCAGGCTTAAGCGGAGCCCCGTATCGCGGTTTCATCGGGGATTCCTCGAAATCTGTCGGAGCGATAACGCGGAAGAAATCATAATTTCGTCAACTAAGTGATATGAAGTTGAAGTGGCCATGTTTTCAGAAATCTATAGAAAATTTGGAATTATTGTACCTATATTATTTTATGTCCAGATTGATAACGTGCTTATGTAAGTACGTTACAGGATTATTCCTGTGAGTACTGAAATTACAACGCCAAATGAAAAATAATATATAAATAACATTAACTAGCTTCTAGCTTATTTGTAATTGGTTGATCAGCCCCAGTTTCACCTGTGCGTTCTAATATAGACTCATAAATAAGCTTCTATAACGTAAAACAGTTATTAAATATAGGTACAGTAGTTGAAATATAAAAAACCTAATATTATAATCCTACTATCCTACTTAGTATTATAAATCTGAAAGTTTGTGTGTAAGTATATTACCTCTTCACAGCTGAACGGATTTGGATTTGGATTCTCCCAATTTAACGGCTGAACGGATTTGGATTAAATTTGGAATGTACTACTGGAAGTACATTGCTTTTACCTAGGATTAGCACGTATGCTACTTTTTAACTTGATAATAGCAGGCGAAACCACGGGGCGCGGCTATTACAAGATGTATAAAAAAGTATTCAGATAACTTGTATTTTCCCTTAACATACCAAGCAAAAAAAATCAAGTATTTTCTACCAGAAAAGCCCCTTCTACACGAACGGGAAAACTGTGAAAAACTACCTGGGCTGGAACGAAAAAAAATTTTTTAGACTTGAATTACAATATTTTTGAATGATAACTTACCATGCATTTATTTTAATCACGGAGAGTGGAGACCCTACATCTAATGCTAGTGGCGATGACTGGCGACTGATTCAATTAGTGATTGCGTTCACTTGTCGCCGGTCGCGCTGCGCAGGCGCGGAAGCGGCGCGCGGCGACTGCGCACCGCTCTCAGCGCGATACGATCTACTTTTCAAGACAATGTCGTGATGTTTCAAACTTTTAAGCTTGATCTACAAAAAGCGAACGGTTGATGTTTTAGGCTGCCATTACCATTAAGTGATTATTATTGTTTTTAAGGCTATAATAATAGTTCTCTATATTCTGTTTTAAAGTAATTCGTCAGATGTTTGTCTTTGTTATAGATATGACATTGAAATTTTAAAGTTATAATAATTAATTAAAGACTAGCTTCCCATATATAAAAAAGGATTCCTAATACAGTTAATTCATTAGAGTTTTTCAAGATGTATAGAGTAGTTTAGTTTTAGAACTGCCAATGTAAATTGTAGGTACACCCTAACGTGAACTTTTTTTTTTTTTTTTTTATACTCGCTTAGTGCTTATAGGTTGTACCTACTGCGGTTTTTATAAAAAGATGGAACGAGTTCATCTCAATCTCTCTTTTCAAGTTTAACAATAAAAATTAGCCTGAAAGGCTATCAAATATCTACCGTTCCTTAACTGTGACTATGACAATAGAAAAATAACAATAGAGACTATATTTAATATCTGCTATTATTTTAAAACGAACGTTAACGGTCTCCAGATTATTGGGTATCTGTCATCATTATACGATTAAATGCTGACTCTGGTAATTGATGGAATGTATATGCAGATTGGAGAGCACCTATTATACTTCATGACCTGCTTGCATTACGGGTATAGGTTCTCGTCAGTTATCGTACTCGCCTGCTAGAACTAATTAATTACAGCACGGCATACTAAATCTTGAGACAAATTCCGCTGAGTAGTTCTGTCTATCCCTACGATAAATTTCTCCACATGTTTAGCGTAGATTTAATCTCTTCACTAAGAATAATGTGATCGTGATTCGACAAATGAAGTTTTATTAGAGTATTCCCGACCGTACAGCAGTGAGAGCCACTAGAATTGTTTGTCTATCATCAGTGCTAACGTAAATTTGTCTATGGAAATATACGTAGCGCATCGTGCCCTGGCCAGGACAATTATTGTCTTGTCACTCCGCTGGAGTTACGCGCTCCATCCACCCGGAACATTGCTTTATGTGAGATCACCCGTCTCAGCTACATTTGCATGCCCTGAAAACATGCGCGCTAGACTTCAACATATATATAGTATAGGGCTGTAATAACCAGTTATGTCGATAACGGTTATCTCAAATAGAGATTCAGGTGGGGCTCATTTTCCTGTAAAAATGATAAATCCCATGACTATGCTGTAACATAAATATTCACATATCTCACATATGCCGCTCACTGATGCGGGACAAAATCCGTATGTCTACTGAAAGGGTAAAGAAAAGATTACCGCAAAGTCTTTAAATTGCAGTATAGAAAGCTACGGATATCTACTGCATCCTCTGTCCGTTTCTATTCGTGAGATATACCGGCAAGAGCAATGCTCTTAATAAGCTGAAGCGGTGATGTATCGTAAATGTTAACCCGTTATAAGTCAAGCCACAACATTGTGTTGATCATCTTGTCTGATTGTGAGCTATTGCTTCAATATAAAAACAGTGTTCGATTGAACACGAGCACGTGCTTCTACGAACACATAATATAATTTTATTGATCATCACATCGAACCACATTGATTTTGGGGAATCTGTACTTCACTACCTCATTATAGAAAAACGGAACCTATTAGAGTTCCATAACCATCCGGATAATTTTATTGTCCGTCCGAATACTAAGGTAATAATTATGTTTGATACAGCTACGAAAACAGCGTACCAAGAAAGTTTATTTTGAACAGAAAACGACCTTATAAAACGAATTTTCGTAGTCAAATCATATCTACGGGCCAATTTCCTATTTTTACTAAAACTTTATTGATCCTATAAATCATATTTGACGGCAATTCCTGGTTCCATCATCCGGGTAGAGAAAAAAAATTAAACACAACACCGAAAAAATATTATTTTTCACTTTTAAAGTTTTATATTTTTAGCACTAATAAAGAAACTAATCTGAAAATCTTTAATTTCAAATTGCAATGGAATTATTATAAAACAAACTTAGGCTGTTTGTTGTTTATATGCCGTTTGAAGTAGTGGTAAATCCTTGTGTCAGGATTTTTCAGACTCTTCTTACTTCTCTTATGTCGTATGGCGTACATCATATCCGTAGGACTATGTAAAACATGTATCAGCGCGGAACCCTCGGACGCGACTCTCACCTGCACTTGACCGGCTTATTTGTTAGTGGTATGAAATTGGTATAAAAAAATAATGTTTTTCACTCCGAATAACGTAAATGATTATATAAATGTGCGATGTGATGTACTGTAAAAGCTCGAAAGATGTCCATCATCACAATCTGGGGAACAAAGATGTTCATTGGCAATACTAACAAAAATGAGCCATTACGGTTCAAACCTATAATAAAGATAATAGTCAAAAAACGGCCCACTAAGTATAGTGGTGTAATTTGCTCTTGTGAGCAGGTTGTCAGAGATGGTGACCTCACGGCGAGAGCACTCGTGGGCGGGACCGTTTTGACTTTTGGTAATTACATTTGGACACCTTAGACGGACATTTAGATGAAATAGGCAATTATTATGTTTCATCATCATTATTGTGTATTGTGCTTAGAATTTTG
The DNA here is from genome assembly GCA_948107665.1 of Lomographa bimaculata. Taxonomy (NCBI): domain Eukaryota; kingdom Metazoa; phylum Arthropoda; class Insecta; order Lepidoptera; family Geometridae; genus Lomographa; species Lomographa bimaculata. The sequence goes on along the minus strand of OX403587.1, from coordinate 10,308,099 downwards.
TAATAAAAATATGTCAAACATAAGAAAATATGGCATAACTCGCATCTCTTTGCACAGCATCGTAAAGTTCACTAACTAATAATAACTTGACCATCAAAAGCTTAAGTCACTTTCAAGTATTAATCAAAACCGTTTCTAATTAACTGACATTACAAAGACATTAAAATATTTAATATTCGAGTTATAAATTAACTTCCAAATGAGAGTTCGCCGAAACATAATAAACCAGATATCATCTTAAATAGTTTAAGGGAACGAATGGCCGAGCGAGATGCTTCAAATTAAAACATATAAATTACAACATTAGAAATCACTAATTGCTCGGCTGTATCTTCGCTGCATCGATCTCCTTTGTTTCACAACACGAACAATAGGAAAGGTCAGCATGAAATCGTTTTACACTTTTTAGTTTTTAAAATACGCTTTCACCGTTAAACTTTGGTAACAACAAGCAATTTGTTAAATTGGAAAAGTTTCCATAAAATGAACCAAAAACGTTGTCACTATGATTTTAATGATTTAGAAAGTGTAGTTTAGAAAATTGATGTGTTACAAAAGCAACCCAAAACGGAAAATATTATCATTTAAGAAAAATAAAAGAAAATTTTAACAATACCTACATCGCGGCATACACTTATGTAAATATGAAGATATAAGCATACGACTATGATCTTTTCTCCATTATATGAAGTATGATGCCGAGATTCACAAAACTTATGAGTCAATAATTGTATCAAAACTTACACTCATTTTGAAACATTTAAATTAATAACGAAATTTGCCACAAACAGTTTCGATATAGACATCAACAAAAGTTTTTCTTATTTATTTATTTATTTATTTTGTAGGAAGACTAACAACTATTGTAATACAATATGGCAATTTTAGTATATAACAAAGAGTTAATTAAAAGAATTATTGAAACAATAACGGTTCAAAAGCCTTTCAAAAATTAGGACAGACAGACTGACAGATGACATTGACTTATTAATAAGATCCCGCTATAATTGGCACTTTTTGTAAGACGCTTTTGTATTACGCTTTTTTGCATTATCAGTAATTCATCCACCGGCAGTGTGCAATGCAAACACTACTGTATTCCACATTGAAGGGCATTTTTTTTTAGTGAGTGTGAAAGCTTTTATGTTTATAAAGATAATATTAATAATAGATATGTAAACACATTTTTGTTTACCAAGGCAAATTATCTTTATATAACTAGCTTTGCCCGGGTAAATTAACGTTTTCTACGTTTATCATCCGTACAGTGAGGGAGCGGAACTCATTGCCTGCGTCTTTGTTTCCCGAACGTCTTTGTTTTACAATCTGGGTGTCTTCAAGTCTAGAGTGAATAGGTATCCTCTAGGCATGCATGTCACATCTTCACCCGCATTTTTATTTTCCATCAGGTGAGAAAGTGGTCAAATGCTTGCCTATCTATCATGAAAAAAAAACTTTATTTATCGAATCGAATTGTGAATCTAAACCATTATTGAATCCAGCAGAACACACAACATTTCATCAAAATCGGTCCAGCCGGTTAGGGGTTCAGTCACATACACACTTTCGGAAGAATTATATAAATAAAGATAATTAAAATTAACAGCTGTAGTTTTTTTCTGTCGATCGACTATCCAATGATTATTTTATGTATTATAATTTGTCGAAATTGAGTCATCGTGAGTTTAGGCTCTAAAAGGTGTGATATTATTCCGTTGGCAAAAAATGATATGTGTCGCTAAGAAAAAAAAAAAACCGAATGGACGTTGTCAGTTTATACCAACGATTAGTGCCTGTATCAATGTCAGACATCTTTATTTTCGTCATCTAATTCTCAAACAATTTATGACAAAATGAAGAGGGTACCAATGCTTCGATATAAATAAAATAACTGACTTGGCTTTAAATGAGATCTCGCAAGTTTTTACCGTGGATGTTGCGTTACGAGTCTAGACATCTTACGTTTTCGATGGGATATAATTATCTCGATGCTTATGTTAATGGTATTGAAAAAAAAAAAACCTTTAAATATTTTTTCCTAAATATATGCAAAAATAAAATATACACATTTACGAAAAGCCAGTGAATTTTCCATTTAAATTTTATTAGATTTATTGTATAATATCATATATATTGAAGTGACACTTCTTGTGGGTGAAATTCTAATCCGCAACCTTTTTGTGTGACGAAAAGTGATAGGAGTAAACACTGTCATAAATAATTAAAATATTTCCCTGTAATACAAAAGTTTCGCTTTTATCGAGTGTCTACGATATACCCAGTTTTTCTACCGACTTCACAAAAAAGGAGGAGATACTCAAGTCGACTGTATTTTATTTTCTTTTTTCTTCTTATGTTTGTTAACCTCATACAATGTTCTACGTGAACCGATTTCGATTTTTTTGTTGTTTGAAAGATGTTGCTTTCCAATTGGTCCCATTTAACTTTGGTCAAGATCTGATCAGTGGTTCTTGAAATATCTTCGCGTGTTTAGTACATCTAATCTAATCTGATCAAAGTTTTGAAGATAAAGGGGTAAAGTCGGTTTTTTGCTTGCGTTTATTAATTATTAGATAGGTCCCAAATAAAAGTAAAATAATATGTATATATATATATATATATATATATATATATATTATGAGATTGAATAGGTATCTTCTAGGCAAGCATGCTACATCTTCGGCCGCATCTTCAGTTTCCATCAGTTGCCTATCGAGCATAAAAAAAAGAGTACATTTTTACTGTTATTTACCCTGCCTAACTAATAACAAAGCCAAACACGTGCAAGTTGGACTTGTTTCGGATATAAGATCCAAGTTGCCAGTGTGTAATTACCGGGAACGTATGAGGCTTAAGTTTCAGGGAAAGGCGCGCGTTTCACTACTACGCGGGACTTTGTTATTTAAATTCTGGGAAGGTAACAGAACACGAAGCATTTAAATTCATTGAACATGCTGAAAGACTCATTGGCGATAGTAAGCTAGTCGAGTCGATATTGCAGAGTGAGCGTCATCGTCGGAAAGCCCATAGCCTATCGGTGCTGTTTTCGTTTACATTTTGAAGAGTGTTAAGATACACGATATAATTCCCCCATGCCCTTTTAAACATAAACAAGACAAACTGTCCTACGTCATCCAGATATGTTTGATATTACCTCCTTTACATTCGAATCGTTTTGCTTCTGAGTGGATCTCATTGCCCACGTCGTTAGTCCCCGAACGGTATAATTTGGGAGCCTTAAGTCTAGAGTAAGTACTATAGGTACTATAGCTATACATATATTTAGAGATCGGTCTCTTCGGTCGCACGAGTGACGTAGTGGCCAAATGCTTATTTATCACGGCAAATGAAACAACAACATTTATGCAATGAATAAAGCAGATTTTTTTTACCAACTTTAAAAAGGAGGAGGTTCCCAATTCGAATGTATTTTTTAATATTTCATCGATATTTTGAGGCACTTTGAATTTTCATATCTATGTAAGATATTTAGCGTTCTTTAGAATAAAACGTCACTTATTGTGATATTTTCTAGGTTATTCGGTGCTTTGGGGTATTTTTATGTTGATGACGGGACAAAAAATATTTGGAAACTGTTATTTTAAAGTCGAGGTTCTGAACCCACGAACCTACGATTTACTTGCGTGGCGAATGCAGGCCGCAGCTTTGCGGCCTTACTTGGATCTTTTATGACGCCTTGTGCGTGACGTAATACGGCATTGAATTTGGTCTATCGTATCTTAGTGTTCTTATACATACTCAAACTTAAACGCTTTAACATTTATAACCCTAAACTAAGTTCGTATAATTGTATTGCGGGTGCTGGACACATTCATATTACTCACACAATACCCATAGCCAAATTCAAAACATTTTCCTTGGGAGTAAAATTTGTGCTCATAATCCGGAATCGAATTAGATGCCCGCAGCGTAGAAGACAGGCTAATATGTTTTAGCTATCCAGGCGAGTCCCAAAATATGTACAATGCTAGAGGGGAACCTGGCTTCGCTATCGTTAAAAAATGTTATCTATTAATCCTGGGTATAAGCTATGTTCGTTTTAAATTTCATCCAAATTAGTTCAACCGTTGCAGAGTGTGACGAAAGAACAAACACAATTACACATTTTCTGTTTTTTAGTAGTATGATATTATTGAGAATATTATCTCATGAACATCAAAAACAAATTAATTTATTGACATAATAGAATACAACATTATAATCATGAGCTCATAGGTTTCCGAACTAGTCTTAAACTGAATCTCAGGAGCCAGTGGCTTCTCCCATCAGAGTCGACTTAGTAATTGGTATGCAAGTTTTGAAGATTCTCTGCAGTTGTATAGGCAGAGTTACAATTCGGGAACATTACCGGGTGCGCCGCGGGCGCGCGCCGACTGCGTCGTGCCGCGTGCGCCGCCGTGCGACGCCTGAGCCCCGCGGCGCCCGATCGACACACGATCTATTTCCAATCGATCCGCGATTCACTTCATTTGCATGCCTCGTAGTTTGTCTACAACTGCAATGGTAATCACATTTGGCCATGGGTACCTTTTTGTGGGAATAATTCACTATGACCTAACTTCATGCGAATTCGCCCAGTTGTTTGTTTTGAATCTCCGTAACTGTAATCGTGTGAAATCGTACAGAAACATCGTTAGCTACAGTGTAAATAATACGATTTAGAAAAAAAACATAAGTAAAATTATGAGGTTTTGGAGCGAAAGTGAAAAAAAATGTCAGAGTCGATTTTGTATTTTTCTCCAAAACTTATGATGTAGCTGTGCGGCTATGTATTGATTGTAGTAGATGTAATATCGCCCTTATATTCAGCTTCAAGTTTCTACCTAAAATACAATGTATTATTTAACGATGTTGTACTCACAATGATACAAAACAATATATTCTCTTGTAGTCCAATAACATATAAATAGAATCCCTTCTCGGTGACGATTTAACAGAAAATTGGAAACTGGCTTTTAAATATTGAACCACTACGAACACATAATATAATTTTATTGATCATCACATCGAACCACATTGATTTTGGGGAATCTGTACTTCACTACCTCATTATAGAAAAACGGAACCTATTAGAGTTCCATAACCATCCGGATAATTTTATTGTCCGTCCGAATACTAAGGTAATAATTATGTTTGATACAGCTACGAAAACAGCGTACCAAGAAAGTTTATTTTGAACAGAAAACGACCTTATAAAACGAATTTTCGTAGTCAAATCATATCTACGGGCCAATTTCCTATTTTTACTAAAACTTTATTGATCCTATAAATCATATTTGACGGCAATTCCTGGTTCCATCATCCGGGTAGAGAAAAAAAATTAAACACAACACCGAAAAAATATTATTTTTCACTTTTAAAGTTTTATATTTTTAGCACTAATAAAGAAACTAATCTGAAAATCTTTAATTTCAAATTGCAATGGAATTATTATAAAACAAACTTAGGCTGTTTGTTGTTTATATGCCGTTTGAAGTAGTGGTAAATCCTTGTGTCAGGATTTTTCAGACTCTTCTTACTTCTCTTATGTCGTATGGCGTACATCATATCCGTAGGACTATGTAAAACATGTATCAGCGCGGAACCCTCGGACGCGACTCTCACCTGCACTTGACCGGCTTATTTGTTAGTGGTATGAAATTGGTATAAAAAAATAATGTTTTTCACTCCGAATAACGTAAATGATTATATAAATGTGCGATGTGATGTACTGTAAAAGCTCGAAAGATGTCCATCATCACAATCTGGGGAACAAAGATGTTCATTGGCAATACTAACAAAAATGAGCCATTACGGTTCAAACCTATAATAAAGATAATAGTCAAAAAACGGCCCACTAAGTATAGTGGTGTAATTTGCTCTTGTGAGCAGGTTGTCAGAGATGGTGACCTCACGGCGAGAGCACTCGTGGGCGGGACCGTTTTGACTTTTGGTAATTACATTTGGACACCTTAGACGGACATTTAGATGAAATAGGCAATTATTATGTTTCATCATCATTATTGTGTATTGTGCTTAGAATTTTGTAATAAAAATATGTCAAACATAAGAAAATATGGCATAACTCGCATCTCTTTGCACAGCATCGTAAAGTTCACTAACTAATAATAACTTGACCATCAAAAGCTTAAGTCACTTTCAAGTATTAATCAAAACCGTTTCTAATTAACTGACATTACAAAGACATTAAAATATTTAATATTCGAGTTATAAATTAACTTCCAAATGAGAGTTCGCCGAAACATAATAAACCAGATATCATCTTAAATAGTTTAAGGGAACGAATGGCCGAGCGAGATGCTTCAAATTAAAACATATAAATTACAACATTAGAAATCACTAATTGCTCGGCTGTATCTTCGCTGCATCGATCTCCTTTGTTTCACAACACGAACAATAGGAAAGGTCAGCATGAAATCGTTTTACACTTTTTAGTTTTTAAAATACGCTTTCACCGTTAAACTTTGGTAACAACAAGCAATTTGTTAAATTGGAAAAGTTTCCATAAAATGAACCAAAAACGTTGTCACTATGATTTTAATGATTTAGAAAGTGTAGTTTAGAAAATTGATGTGTTACAAAAGCAACCCAAAACGGAAAATATTATCATTTAAGAAAAATAAAAGAAAATTTTAACAATACCTACATCGCGGCATACACTTATGTAAATATGAAGATATAAGCATACGACTATGATCTTTTCTCCATTATATGAAGTATGATGCCGAGATTCACAAAACTTATGAGTCAATAATTGTATCAAAACTTACACTCATTTTGAAACATTTAAATTAATAACGAAATTTGCCACAAACAGTTTCGATATAGACATCAACAAAAGTTTTTCTTATTTATTTATTTATTTATTTTGTAGGAAGACTAACAACTATTGTAATACAATATGGCAATTTTAGTATATAACAAAGAGTTAATTAAAAGAATTATTGAAACAATAACGGTTCAAAAGCCTTTCAAAAATTAGGACAGACAGACTGACAGATGACATTGACTTATTAATAAGATCCCGCTATAATTGGCACTTTTTGTAAGACGCTTTTGTATTACGCTTTTTTGCATTATCAGTAATTCATCCACCGGCAGTGTGCAATGCAAACACTACTGTATTCCACATTGAAGGGCATTTTTTTTTAGTGAGTGTGAAAGCTTTTATGTTTATAAAGATAATATTAATAATAGATATGTAAACACATTTTTGTTTACCAAGGCAAATTATCTTTATATAACTAGCTTTGCCCGGGTAAATTAACGTTTTCTACGTTTATCATCCGTACAGTGAGGGAGCGGAACTCATTGCCTGCGTCTTTGTTTCCCGAACGTCTTTGTTTTACAATCTGGGTGTCTTCAAGTCTAGAGTGAATAGGTATCCTCTAGGCATGCATGTCACATCTTCACCCGCATTTTTATTTTCCATCAGGTGAGAAAGTGGTCAAATGCTTGCCTATCTATCATGAAAAAAAAACTTTATTTATCGAATCGAATTGTGAATCTAAACCATTATTGAATCCAGCAGAACACACAACATTTCATCAAAATCGGTCCAGCCGGTTAGGGGTTCAGTCACATACACACTTTCGGAAGAATTATATAAATAAAGATAATTAAAATTAACAGCTGTAGTTTTTTTCTGTCGATCGACTATCCAATGATTATTTTATGTATTATAATTTGTCGAAATTGAGTCATCGTGAGTTTAGGCTCTAAAAGGTGTGATATTATTCCGTTGGCAAAAAATGATATGTGTCGCTAAGAAAAAAAAAAAACCGAATGGACGTTGTCAGTTTATACCAACGATTAGTGCCTGTATCAATGTCAGACATCTTTATTTTCGTCATCTAATTCTCAAACAATTTATGACAAAATGAAGAGGGTACCAATGCTTCGATATAAATAAAATAACTGACTTGGCTTTAAATGAGATCTCGCAAGTTTTTACCGTGGATGTTGCGTTACGAGTCTAGACATCTTACGTTTTCGATGGGATATAATTATCTCGATGCTTATGTTAATGGTATTGAAAAAAAAAAAACCTTTAAATATTTTTTCCTAAATATATGCAAAAATAAAATATACACATTTACGAAAAGCCAGTGAATTTTCCATTTAAATTTTATTAGATTTATTGTATAATATCATATATATTGAAGTGACACTTCTTGTGGGTGAAATTCTAATCCGCAACCTTTTTGTGTGACGAAAAGTGATAGGAGTAAACACTGTCATAAATAATTAAAATATTTCCCTGTAATACAAAAGTTTCGCTTTTATCGAGTGTCTACGATATACCCAGTTTTTCTACCGACTTCACAAAAAAGGAGGAGATACTCAAGTCGACTGTATTTTATTTTCTTTTTTCTTCTTATGTTTGTTAACCTCATACAATGTTCTACGTGAACCGATTTCGATTTTTTTGTTGTTTGAAAGATGTTGCTTTCCAATTGGTCCCATTTAACTTTGGTCAAGATCTGATCAGTGGTTCTTGAAATATCTTCGCGTGTTTAGTACATCTAATCTGATCAAAGTTTTGAAGATAAAGGGGTAAAGTCGGTTTTTTGCTTGCGTTTATTAATTATTAGATAGGTCCCAAATAAAAGTAAAATAATATGTATATATATATATATATATATATATATATATTATGAGATTGAATAGGTATCTTCTAGGCAAGCATGCTACATCTTCGGCCGCATCTTCAGTTTCCATCAGTTGCCTATCGAGCATAAAAAAAAGAGTACATTTTTACTGTTATTTACCCTGCCTAACTAATAACAAAGCCAAACACGTGCAAGTTGGACTTGTTTCGGATATAAGATCCAAGTTGCCAGTGTGTAATTACCGGGAACGTATGAGGCTTAAGTTTCAGGGAAAGGCGCGCGTTTCACTACTACGCGGGACTTTGTTATTTAAATTCTGGGAAGGTAACAGAACACGAAGCATTTAAATTCATTGAACATGCTGAAAGACTCATTGGCGATAGTAAGCTAGTCGAGTCGATATTGCAGAGTGAGCGTCATCGTCGGAAAGCCCATAGCCTATCGGTGCTGTTTTCGTTTACATTTTGAAGAGTGTTAAGATACACGATATAATTCCCCCATGCCCTTTTAAACATAAACAAGACAAACTGTCCTACGTCATCCAGATATGTTTGATATTACCTCCTTTACATTCGAATCGTTTTGCTTCTGAGTGGATCTCATTGCCCACGTCGTTAGTCCCCGAACGGTATAATTTGGGAGCCTTAAGTCTAGAGTAAGTACTATAGGTACTATAGCTATACATATATTTAGAGATCGGTCTCTTCGGTCGCACGAGTGACGTAGTGGCCAAATGCTTATTTATCACGGCAAATGAAACAACAACATTTATGCAATGAATAAAGCAGATTTTTTTTACCAACTTTAAAAAGGAGGAGGTTCCCAATTCGAATGTATTTTTTAATATTTCATCGATATTTTGAGGCACTTTGAATTTTCATATCTATGTAAGATATTTAGCGTTCTTTAGAATAAAACGTCACTTATTGTGATATTTTCTAGGTTATTCGGTGCTTTGGGGTATTTTTATGTTGATGACGGGACAAAAAATATTTGGAAACTGTTATTTTAAAGTCGAGGTTCTGAACCCACGAACCTACGATTTACTTGCGTGGCGAATGCAGGCCGCAGCTTTGCGGCCTTACTTGGATCTTTTATGACGCCTTGTGCGTGACGTAATACGGCATTGAATTTGGTCTATCGTATCTTAGTGTTCTTATACATACTCAAACTTAAACGCTTTAACATTTATAACCCTAAACTAAGTTCGTATAATTGTATTGCGGGTGCTGGACACATTCATATTACTCACACAATACCCATAGCCAAATTCAAAACATTTTCCTTGGGAGTAAAATTTGTGCTCATAATCCGGAATCGAATTAGATGCCCGCAGCGTAGAAGACAGGCTAATATGTTTTAGCTATCCAGGCGAGTCCCAAAATATGTACAATGCTAGAGGGGAACCTGGCTTCGCTATCGTTAAAAAATGTTATCTATTAATCCTGGGTATAAGCTATGTTCGTTTTAAATTTCATCCAAATTAGTTCAACCGTTGCAGAGTGTGACGAAAGAACAAACACAATTACACATTTTCTGTTTTTTAGTAGTATGATATTATTGAGAATATTATCTCATGAACATCAAAAACAAATTAATTTATTGACATAATAGAATACAACATTATAATCATGAGCTCATAGGTTTCCGAACTAGTCTTAAACTGAATCTCAGGAGCCAGTGGCTTCTCCCATCAGAGTCGACTTAGTAATTGGTATGCAAGTTTTGAAGATTCTCTGCAGTTGTATAGGCAGAGTTACAATTCGGGAACATTACCGGGTGCGCCGCGGGCGCGCGCCGACTGCGTCGTGCCGCGTGCGCCGCCGTGCGACGCCTGAGCCCCGCGGCGCCCGATCGACACACGATCTATTTCCAATCGATCCGCGATTCACTTCATTTGCATGCCTCGTAGTTTGTCTACAACTGCAATGGTAATCACATTTGGCCATGGGTACCTTTTTGTGGGAATAATTCACTATGACCTAACTTCATGCGAATTCGCCCAGTTGTTTGTTTTGAATCTCCGTAACTGTAATCGTGTGAAATCGTACAGAAACATCGTTAGCTACAGTGTAAATAATACGATTTAGAAAAAAAACATAAGTAAAATTATGAGGTTTTGGAGCGAAAGTGAAAAAAAATGTCAGAGTCGATTTTGTATTTTTCTCCAAAACTTATGATGTAGCTGTGCGGCTATGTATTGATTGTAGTAGATGTAATATCGCCCTTATATTCAGCTTCAAGTTTCTACCTAAAATACAATGTATTATTTAACGATGTTGTACTCACAATGATACAAAACAATATATTCTCTTGTAGTCCAATAACATATAAATAGAATCCCTTCTCGGTGACGATTTAACAGAAAATTGGAAACTGGCTTTTAAATATTGAACCACTACGAACACATAATATAATTTTATTGATCATCACATCGAACCACATTGATTTTGGGGAATCTGTACTTCACTACCTCATTATAGAAAAACGGAACCTATTAGAGTTCCATAACCATCCGGATAATTTTATTGTCCGTCCGAATACTAAGGTAATAATTATGTTTGATACAGCTACGAAAACAGCGTACCAAGAAAGTTTATTTTGAACAGAAAACGACCTTATAAAACGAATTTTCGTAGTCAAATCATATCTACGGGCCAATTTCCTATTTTTACTAAAACTTTATTGATCCTATAAATCATATTTGACGGCAATTCCTGGTTCCATCATCCGGGTAGAGAAAAAAAATTAAACACAACACCGAAAAAATATTATTTTTCACTTTTAAAGTTTTATATTTTTAGCACTAATAAAGAAACTAATCTGAAAATCTTTAATTTCAAATTGCAATGGAATTATTATAAAACAAACTTAGGCTGTTTGTTGTTTATATGCCGTTTGAAGTAGTGGTAAATCCTTGTGTCAGGATTTTTCAGACTCTTCTTACTTCTCTTATGTCGTATGGCGTACATCATATCCGTAGGACTATGTAAAACATGTATCAGCGCGGAACCCTCGGACGCGACTCTCACCTGCACTTGACCGGCTTATTTGTTAGTGGTATGAAATTGGTATAAAAAAATAATGTTTTTCACTCCGAATAACGTAAATGATTATATAAATGTGCGATGTGATGTACTGTAAAAGCTCGAAAGATGTCCATCATCACAATCTGGGGAACAAAGATGTTCATTGGCAATACTAACAAAAATGAGCCATTACGGTTCAAACCTATAATAAAGATAATAGTCAAAAAACGGCCCACTAAGTATAGTGGTGTAATTTGCTCTTGTGAGCAGGTTGTCAGAGATGGTGACCTCACGGCGAGAGCACTCGTGGGCGGGACCGTTTTGACTTTTGGTAATTACATTTGGACACCTTAGACGGACATTTAGATGAAATAGGCAATTATTATGTTTCATCATCATTATTGTGTATTGTGCTTAGAATTTTGTAATAAAAATATGTCAAACATAAGAAAATATGGCATAACTCGCATCTCTTTGCACAGCATCGTAAAGTTCACTAACTAATAATAACTTGACCATCAAAAGCTTAAGTCACTTTCAAGTATTAATCAAAACCGTTTCTAATTAACTGACATTACAAAGACATTAAAATATTTAATATTCGAGTTATAAATTAACTTCCAAATGAGAGTTCGCCGAAACATAATAAACCAGATATCATCTTAAATAGTTTAAGGGAACGAATGGCCGAGCGAGATGCTTCAAATTAAAACATATAAATTACAACATTAGAAATCACTAATTGCTCGGCTGTATCTTCGCTGCATCGATCTCCTTTGTTTCACAACACGAACAATAGGAAAGGTCAGCATGAAATCGTTTTACACTTTTTAGTTTTTAAAATACGCTTTCACCGTTAAACTTTGGTAACAACAAGCAATTTGTTAAATTGGAAAAGTTTCCATAAAATGAACCAAAAACGTTGTCACTATGATTTTAATGATTTAGAAAGTGTAGTTTAGAAAATTGATGTGTTACAAAAGCAACCCAAAACGGAAAATATTATCATTTAAGAAAAATAAAAGAAAATTTTAACAATACCTACATCGCGGCATACACTTATGTAAATATGAAGATATAAGCATACGACTATGATCTTTTCTCCATTATATGAAGTATGATGCCGAGATTCACAAAACTTATGAGTCAATAATTGTATCAAAACTTACACTCATTTTGAAACATTTAAATTAATAACGAAATTTGCCACAAACAGTTTCGATATAGACATCAACAAAAGTTTTTCTTATTTATTTATTTATTTATTTTGTAGGAAGACTAACAACTATTGTAATACAATATGGCAATTTTAGTATATAACAAAGAGTTAATTAAAAGAATTATTGAAACAATAACGGTTCAAAAGCCTTTCAAAAATTAGGACAGACAGACTGACAGATGACATTGACTTATTAATAAGATCCCGCTATAATTGGCACTTTTTGTAAGACGCTTTTGTATTACGCTTTTTTGCATTATCAGTAATTCATCCACCGGCAGTGTGCAATGCAAACACTACTGTATTCCACATTGAAGGGCATTTTTTTTTAGTGAGTGTGAAAGCTTTTATGTTTATAAAGATAATATTAATAATAGATATGTAAACACATTTTTGTTTACCAAGGCAAATTATCTTTATATAACTAGCTTTGCCCGGGTAAATTAACGTTTTCTACGTTTATCATCCGTACAGTGAGGGAGCGGAACTCATTGCCTGCGTCTTTGTTTCCCGAACGTCTTTGTTTTACAATCTGGGTGTCTTCAAGTCTAGAGTGAATAGGTATCCTCTAGGCATGCATGTCACATCTTCACCCGCATTTTTATTTTCCATCAGGTGAGAAAGTGGTCAAATGCTTGCCTATCTATCATGAAAAAAAAACTTTATTTATCGAATCGAATTGTGAATCTAAACCATTATTGAATCCAGCAGAACACACAACATTTCATCAAAATCGGTCCAGCCGGTTAGGGGTTCAGTCACATACACACTTTCGGAAGAATTATATAAATAAAGATAATTAAAATTAACAGCTGTAGTTTTTTTCTGTCGATCGACTATCCAATGATTATTTTATGTATTATAATTTGTCGAAATTGAGTCATCGTGAGTTTAGGCTCTAAAAGGTGTGATATTATTCCGTTGGCAAAAAATGATATGTGTCGCTAAGAAAAAAAAAAAACCGAATGGACGTTGTCAGTTTATACCAACGATTAGTGCCTGTATCAATGTCAGACATCTTTATTTTCGTCATCTAATTCTCAAACAATTTATGACAAAATGAAGAGGGTACCAATGCTTCGATATAAATAAAATAACTGACTTGGCTTTAAATGAGATCTCGCAAGTTTTTACCGTGGATGTTGCGTTACGAGTCTAGACATCTTACGTTTTCGATGGGATATAATTATCTCGATGCTTATGTTAATGGTATTGAAAAAAAAAAAACCTTTAAATATTTTTTCCTAAATATATGCAAAAATAAAATATACACATTTACGAAAAGCCAGTGAATTTTCCATTTAAATTTTATTAGATTTATTGTATAATATCATATATATTGAAGTGACACTTCTTGTGGGTGAAATTCTAATCCGCAACCTTTTTGTGTGACGAAAAGTGATAGGAGTAAACACTGTCATAAATAATTAAAATATTTCCCTGTAATACAAAAGTTTCGCTTTTATCGAGTGTCTACGATATACCCAGTTTTTCTACCGACTTCACAAAAAAGGAGGAGATACTCAAGTCGACTGTATTTTATTTTCTTTTTTCTTCTTATGTTTGTTAACCTCATACAATGTTCTACGTGAACCGATTTCGATTTTTTTGTTGTTTGAAAGATGTTGCTTTCCAATTGGTCCCATTTAACTTTGGTCAAGATCTGATCAGTGGTTCTTGAAATATCTTCGCGTGTTTAGTACATCTAATCTAATCTGATCAAAGTTTTGAAGATAAAGGGGTAAAGTCGGTTTTTTGCTTGCGTTTATTAATTATTAGATAGGTCCCAAATAAAAGTAAAATAATATGTATATATATATATATATATATATATATATATTATGAGATTGAATAGGTATCTTCTAGGCAAGCATGCTACATCTTCGGCCGCATCTTCAGTTTCCATCAGTTGCCTATCGAGCATAAAAAAAAGAGTACATTTTTACTGTTATTTACCCTGCCTAACTAATAACAAAGCCAAACACGTGCAAGTTGGACTTGTTTCGGATATAAGATCCAAGTTGCCAGTGTGTAATTACCGGGAACGTATGAGGCTTAAGTTTCAGGGAAAGGCGCGCGTTTCACTACTACGCGGGACTTTGTTATTTAAATTCTGGGAAGGTAACAGAACACGAAGCATTTAAATTCATTGAACATGCTGAAAGACTCATTGGCGATAGTAAGCTAGTCGAGTCGATATTGCAGAGTGAGCGTCATCGTCGGAAAGCCCATAGCCTATCGGTGCTGTTTTCGTTTACATTTTGAAGAGTGTTAAGATACACGAT
The DNA here is from genome assembly GCA_948107665.1 of Lomographa bimaculata. Taxonomy (NCBI): domain Eukaryota; kingdom Metazoa; phylum Arthropoda; class Insecta; order Lepidoptera; family Geometridae; genus Lomographa; species Lomographa bimaculata. Next base: position 10,292,933 of record OX403587.1, on the reverse strand, counting down.
ATAATTCCCCCATGCCCTTTTAAACATAAACAAGACAAACTGTCCTACGTCATCCAGATATGTTTGATATTACCTCCTTTACATTCGAATCGTTTTGCTTCTGAGTGGATCTCATTGCCCACGTCGTTAGTCCCCGAACGGTATAATTTGGGAGCCTTAAGTCTAGAGTAAGTACTATAGGTACTATAGCTATACATATATTTAGAGATCGGTCTCTTCGGTCGCACGAGTGACGTAGTGGCCAAATGCTTATTTATCACGGCAAATGAAACAACAACATTTATGCAATGAATAAAGCAGATTTTTTTTACCAACTTTAAAAAGGAGGAGGTTCCCAATTCGAATGTATTTTTTAATATTTCATCGATATTTTGAGGCACTTTGAATTTTCATATCTATGTAAGATATTTAGCGTTCTTTAGAATAAAACGTCACTTATTGTGATATTTTCTAGGTTATTCGGTGCTTTGGGGTATTTTTATGTTGATGACGGGACAAAAAATATTTGGAAACTGTTATTTTAAAGTCGAGGTTCTGAACCCACGAACCTACGATTTACTTGCGTGGCGAATGCAGGCCGCAGCTTTGCGGCCTTACTTGGATCTTTTATGACGCCTTGTGCGTGACGTAATACGGCATTGAATTTGGTCTATCGTATCTTAGTGTTCTTATACATACTCAAACTTAAACGCTTTAACATTTATAACCCTAAACTAAGTTCGTATAATTGTATTGCGGGTGCTGGACACATTCATATTACTCACACAATACCCATAGCCAAATTCAAAACATTTTCCTTGGGAGTAAAATTTGTGCTCATAATCCGGAATCGAATTAGATGCCCGCAGCGTAGAAGACAGGCTAATATGTTTTAGCTATCCAGGCGAGTCCCAAAATATGTACAATGCTAGAGGGGAACCTGGCTTCGCTATCGTTAAAAAATGTTATCTATTAATCCTGGGTATAAGCTATGTTCGTTTTAAATTTCATCCAAATTAGTTCAACCGTTGCAGAGTGTGACGAAAGAACAAACACAATTACACATTTTCTGTTTTTTAGTAGTATGATATTATTGAGAATATTATCTCATGAACATCAAAAACAAATTAATTTATTGACATAATAGAATACAACATTATAATCATGAGCTCATAGGTTTCCGAACTAGTCTTAAACTGAATCTCAGGAGCCAGTGGCTTCTCCCATCAGAGTCGACTTAGTAATTGGTATGCAAGTTTTGAAGATTCTCTGCAGTTGTATAGGCAGAGTTACAATTCGGGAACATTACCGGGTGCGCCGCGGGCGCGCGCCGACTGCGTCGTGCCGCGTGCGCCGCCGTGCGACGCCTGAGCCCCGCGGCGCCCGATCGACACACGATCTATTTCCAATCGATCCGCGATTCACTTCATTTGCATGCCTCGTAGTTTGTCTACAACTGCAATGGTAATCACATTTGGCCATGGGTACCTTTTTGTGGGAATAATTCACTATGACCTAACTTCATGCGAATTCGCCCAGTTGTTTGTTTTGAATCTCCGTAACTGTAATCGTGTGAAATCGTACAGAAACATCGTTAGCTACAGTGTAAATAATACGATTTAGAAAAAAAACATAAGTAAAATTATGAGGTTTTGGAGCGAAAGTGAAAAAAAATGTCAGAGTCGATTTTGTATTTTTCTCCAAAACTTATGATGTAGCTGTGCGGCTATGTATTGATTGTAGTAGATGTAATATCGCCCTTATATTCAGCTTCAAGTTTCTACCTAAAATACAATGTATTATTTAACGATGTTGTACTCACAATGATACAAAACAATATATTCTCTTGTAGTCCAATAACATATAAATAGAATCCCTTCTCGGTGACGATTTAACAGAAAATTGGAAACTGGCTTTTAAATATTGAACCACTTGGGTCGAGTTTCTGAGAATTCAGACAAAGAATAACGTTGCTTACATCACCGTGGCCATCTAACCTATATTTGCAACTTGTTTTCGTTTTCACAGAACTCTGTCTATGCTATAATACATATACGTGACATTTTATAAACTAATAGAAGTCAGAATAGTAACGAAAATATCATAATGTATGCTCATTATAAAATATCTGTAAGAAATATTTGAGAAGCGACATTTCAAAGGCGCCGAAGCTGACTGTAGTGCCGACTCTACCTCACATTTCGACGAATGTCTACGCAACGTAGGATTTATAATTAATTTGGATTCTCAGAGACAGAAACAGGTTCAACAATAGTGATTTACGTGAGACTCCTTTTTAAAGCGAAGTTTTTCGTAGTAGTTCGTTTAGTAAATCTTACATAAAATAATTATCTTAGAATAATATATAATGAAAATGTACTGTTTTTATACCTACTACTAAGAGACGAATCAAGTTAGGTGTTCTAAACAAGTAGTTAATTCACTTATCTCAATCATAAAGGTACGAAATAATCATCTTTACATACCTATATAATTATTTTTTAAGTACGTGTGTATGTGATTTAACTCATCCTTGGCTTGACCGATTTTGATGAATTTTTTGTATATGTTTAGATGGATTCTAGATTGGCTTAGCTTCACAATTCGATATATAACGTATTTTTAATTTACGTGGGCAAAGCCGCGCGGAGCAATTAGTAAATATACATTATTATTTACTATATTTTACCTTCGACCTTGCAACAAACGAGGATCCGATAAATTATAAAAGCATTCCCAAAAGAATTCGTAGTCGGGCCGCGGCCCGGGGGCCAGTACTAAAAAAACATTTTGCACCACGGATTTATGAGTGATTCAGCTCAACCAGAACTATATGTTGTATGAACTTTACTTGATAGGATAAGTACTGAAATTGAGAATTAGAAATAATTCATTAATGACAAACATTATAATTACACAAGAGGTAATAACAAAACAGTTTACCATAGATGGAGAAGATGATATTTTACATTCTTATTAGTTTTGTTAAACAATTAATGTGTATGTGTGTTTCTTTTACAGGATGAGGTTCATGCAAATACCAATTTTATAAGTATCTTATTAGAAAGGAATCGGTTATAATTCAGGTGCACAACGAGTGACTCACTCGCCTCCGACCTGTTCAGTGCACCACCAAACACGTGCAATCTATTTCAATCTCTCTCGTTGATCTTGATGATATGCCTATATAATATTTTCAAATGTTTATATATAAATTTAAATAAAATATAAACTTATGCTAAATAAAAAACAGATATTAGTTAGTATGAAGATTTGTGTTGAAGAGTAGTTTGTAGAGTAGTAGTTGAAAAGTAATACTTTTCAACACAAATCTTTATATATCCTATCTTTATATATATTTCTTCTGTACGTGTGTTTGTGACTGAACTCTTTCTAAACGGATGGACCGATTTTGACGATTTTTTTTGCGTGTTTTCAGGTGTACACGATGGTTTAAATTGACAATTCGATCCTATAAATATTTTTTACTTTAATTTATTTAATGAATAGGTCCGCTAGTGAGTATATTACGACAGTTTAGGTGAAGCGTATAAAAACCACAAACAAATAAATATAGCGTTCGTTGGCGCATGCGCCGGTAATGTAGATCTTCCCACGATTTATACCGATGCCGAACCACCTTGGATTTCTTCTGCGGACCTCCAACTATGTGGGAAACGGACCATCGACTCGTAGAGTAGTCATTTTAGTTACATTTTGGTGGAGCGCGTTATGTTAATATGTTTGACATGCCAATATCTTAAACAATTTAACAAAACAATCGTAAAGAAGTTTACTTTATGAATAAAGTATTCTTAAAGCAAAATTATTCAATCGTTGAAGTTTAAAATTATCAACCAATGATTTTATTACTGAAAACAAATATTTTAAACTTAAAAATTAGGAAGCGATATGTAACGTATTTTTCAGAAAATAAAAGAGTTTTTGATGATATTGTTCCACTGTAACTAATATTTTTTCTGTACGTTTATTTGTGACTGAACTCTTCCTAAACGGCTGGACCCATTTTGATGAAATGTTTTGTGTGTTCTGGTACATTCAAGAATGGTATAGATTCACAATTCGATTCGATCAATAATGTTATTTTTATTAACGCGGGCGAAGCCGCGGAAAACAACTAGTAATTATAGAAAAAATCCTTTATAACAACAGTAAATAATCCTTTATGACAACAGTAAATAACTCTACAGGATCTCTGTTCTGACCTGTCCATAATAAAGCACTAGCTAACAGTAACCAAATACGTAATGGCTGAGCAGATATCGTTCGTACAAGCAACGCCTTTATTGCCGCACGCATTAGGCTACGGCCACTAAACGTTCATAATTATGTTGTAAAAGCCATCTGATTAGGAATACCAACATGCTACAACACAGGTAATTTGGTTCGGGATAACTACATTGCATTTAAATGCATCTCATTTGAATGGGAGCATTTAGATAAGTTTTGCAGTGACTATTTGTAGATTATTGCTTATTGCTACGCATTGCTACGCTCCAGCAAAACGATCGTAGCGTCAAGCGACTAAAATGAAATTATATGATAGGTAGATAGATGTCTTCATGCATTTAGAAACAATGTTCATCTTAGAAAAATAACGCTCAGTAATTTTTTAATAAATTATTTTCATTGTAGTATATTGTCTTTTTGCATAATATTTTCTCAATCGCTTTTTTATGTCCAATTGTTTTAGCAAATATCAACTATCCTAATAGAGAAGATTAACCAAAGCTTTTCCGCTAGAGGGCTCTGTGCCCCGAAAACCACTTGGTAGAAACTTTACTAACGTTAGCGGAATCGAAAATCACGTTTTTCAATGTTTTATGATTTGCTTACACTACTGCACGTTCACGAACTCTTCACACACTATTAAACACTCGAAGAATCACAAGTTTTGGAAAATAATACAAAATCGACAACGACAAGTCATAAAGAGAGGCTATGATCGGACGATTGAACTCGAACTTGAAGGCCGTGTCCAAATGGAGCGATGCCAATTTGGTTCGATTCGAAGCGTACAAAACACAGGCGTGTCTCTTCTCCGCCAAACGGAGACCTTTTCATATAATGGCCCTCTGCTGGCCAAGGATTAGGTAATACTTTACATCCAGAGGGCTGCGTATTAAAAATCAACTGTTTGCATTCCCAATAGTGGTTATTGAACAGGTCCATCATTTTAGTGTCAATCTTCACTCTAGTCTCATTAGAGCTCTTTTTTTCATTTGCTACATTTTTTTGTTGATAATATTAACATCACAATTTATTATATTTATGCAAATCTTCACTAGCTATCGGCACTTGATTGTTTTATTACGTAATTTTCACTATGTTAAATCGACAGAGCCAAACGTGACTTAGCCAACTCCGTTACTTAACACGATACACGGTTTTGATACAAAAGAGTCAAGTACTCCAACGGCCATAATTCATTTATGTACGCCATTAATTTTAAATATGATTTAATGAACCTTTATGAGGCGTTAATGAATTGCTGATCTTTAAGTTAAGCATGTTGTTTTGATCTCGTTATATTCGTTGTGATAATGCTATAGTTTTCACACGTAATTCCCACGTACAATACAATCAGTCTCATATAGTGATTATGTTAGGACCTAATTATGTTGTATACCTATTATTCATATACGTTGTAGTAATTGTATTGTATTTAGAAGTGAACTCTTATTTTTAATTTATATTTTGGGAGGCCTATATATCTAGCAGTGGACTTCTTGCGGCTGAGAAGATGTAGTTGTAGATGATTTAAAAAAGAAACAATGGTAACGTAATATGCCACAACTAATACGAGAACATCACAACAACGGAGGTATAGGGATAGGACTAGGTCAGATAGACACTATGAAAGGCTTCAAAACAATCAATAAAGTAGACTTTACAAGTAATAAGTATATATAGTATATACCTATAACTCTGAATTAAATAACATTTAATACGTCTCTATGCAACAGGTATCATAAGTAGTGTAAAAATCAAATCTAAGAAATGTGTCCTCTTAGAGTAATAACACTCTAAGAAGACACATTGTTTTGAATGATCACCTGATGGAAAGTGATAATACGGCCGAAGACGAAGCATGCTTACCTAGAAGATATCTATTTACTCTAGACTTGAAGACTCTCAGATTATAATGTTCAGGGAACAAAGGGAAGTTATGAATATAATATTTATTTGTAAACTAAATAGTTTTTTAATAAGAACAGGTGTTTAACAAGCTTGATTTAACGAGTTTATTTTTATAGTTATATTTTGTATGAAAATATTCAAGTTTGGTGTTTGTCCTAGAGTTTAGCCAAATTGGATCAGATTTTGATCTGATTTTGTTGTAGATTGAGTAACTAATATACACAATTTTACATTTGTTTTGCAATAAGTAATTCAGTGTCTGACAGAACCTAATCTACTGAAATGCGATATCTCGCAGTGCAGTTACTATGATATTAATCAACTGGGAACATATCATTCAAATCAACTCTTATGAAGGAAAACCAATAAATTGATAGGCATTTGATTCGAGTGGTGTTAAACAGTTTATAGGAAAGTTTCAGGGAAACATTTTGTCCGGAAGGGTGCGTATTCAGCGAGGTGTGTGAGCAATCCAAGTAGCGGGTGGCGCTCAGGTTTCGTTCCGGCTTGTGCCGCATGCCGGACCGTTGCTGCGGTCGCGATAGACCACCGATACCCTACACTAATTGAACGCTATCGGGTAGAGTTCGCCCACTGCGCCAACGCCGCTTTCTCCGATATGCGACACGCGGATCAATCGGGACAATCGGGCGAGTATCGGGTGACTGACAACGGTAACTTTATGGCAAGCGCAAGGACAAGACGCAATCGTGTTAGAAGGATACGAAAATACATTTATTTATCTTTCTGTAGCCAGTTTAATAGTGGCAAGTTACTTATTTTTAGATATTCTGAGTTGTTTGTTACCTCGATCGACCGGAACTCGAAATCGCGGTCGAGTCGCTACTTTTAATTTTTGGTTGTTAACTCGACCTCAATAGGAAATTAGTAAAGTCAGGTAAAACAAGTATTTCAAATAATTGTTCTGATGATAAAAACAAGCATTATGTGATAAATATAATAAGTATACATTTATTGTCTAGATCCACAATTTAGGAGAATAATTTAACACGAAGTTCTAATAACCTTATCACAAATAATTAAAAATTAATTAACATGACAAAAATTTCAGGTTCAGCCGTGACTAAGCTTGTATCTATTGTAAAATACATACACTCATACCACAGAACTATACACACACAATTTCACATTTAAAATATGGAAGTAGTATGATTTGATAAAGGGGCCTCAATTAATTCAGGCTTTATCGATGTTCCTGAATAGCCGACCCGATCCTATAAATAACAGTTAGTAAATTCAAATTATAATGTTTACATAATAATATTGATTAAATCCTGTTTCGCATACAGCTTTGGACTCACGCTGGCTCAGTAATGTCTGCTAATCCGAACTTAAAGCTCGATAAACATCTTGAGCCTGCATTTAACGCCACCTGAACGACGTGAAAGTCATCGGTCCATCATTTTAATGGCGACAATGCTATCTGTTGCGCATCGAAAGCCGATATCTACACAAATGATGACCGCTGTAGATAAACTGCGGAATAAAACTGTGGGGAAATTTTACGTTGAACCTTTAGATGTTTTTTATACAAACAATTACAACCAAATTAGAACGAAAAACACAAGTTCCGTTATTTTAGAAAAATTGTGTTTCCATCTAGAAATGAACTCTGCACTCGCTGCGTAGAAGGCAGAAATGTCACCAACTACGCCAACGGGCAGATCAAATTAATTTTGATTAGAGCTTAAATTTTTATTGCTACATGTGTAACATCATGATAATGTTCACGCAGTCGATAGATTTAACTTTTTTTTCTTTACTTTTCTTTTTTTTTCTAACCGAATTGTTAGAATCTATTCAACTCGGGGTAGCTTGATTCCCTGTACACTACATCCCCAGGCGGTGAATAAGGGAACTCCCGTTGGGAGCACCTCAGTTTTAGAGATTAATGTTATATGTTAATAATGTTATATCAGCTTAATATTTTAAATAAGAATGTTTCTGTGTATGTGTGTCTTTTGCTCTCCCACGGGTGAACCGGAACAAACATAACTTTTTGTTTTCTTTTTGCTTGATTTTTTAAAGTTCGATAGGCAGGCATTGGACCACTATCTCATCTGATGGTAAATGCGGGCAAAGCCATAAAGCACGGCTGGTCATAGCATAACCTTTCAAATAATTATTGAACAAGCGTTGCGAGGTCTCTCTTTGACCAAACTTGGCGTAAATTGAAAAATATAAGATGGGACGTGTCGATACGCGTAAATAGAGACCAAAATTATTTTTGTTTTAGTTTTGAGTGGGGTATTGTTAAAAAAAATTTTTCAGCAATATATTTTTTTAATTTGATAGGCCGGCAAAGGTACTTTGTACCTACTTGTTACGGAGATTTTATTCTCAAAAACGTTATCCTATACTTAAACAAATTTATAAATAAAATAATACAAAATGTTAAAAGCAATTAACAGCAATTTGTACTGTCTAACTAAAAGGTCCTCGCGAGGTCGTAATACACCCGAAACTGAGGCCAATATAGCGTTAAATTTTCCATATTTTATAAATAAATGAACGCTCTCACACTCACAGCCCCACACCAAATTCGATGACTTACGTCGTAATGGGTAACATTCACATCACACACACAGTCATAACCAAAACAAGAAACACATTTTTTTCTTGGGGAGAAAACTTAAGTTCCCGCCGGGAATCGAACCTGATACTTAGAAGGCGAACGCCCACCCAACTAAGCCAATGGGCAGTTCAGACAATGTTAAAACTTATTCTTAAAACTAATAGTGTAGGCTGGTTTACCTTGCGTATTTTCATAGTTTGATGAGTTACGGAATTTTACTTTTACGGAATTTTATTTTGGTTGGTGGTTACTTGCAACTGAAACTGTTCAAACAGTATTATTTTACAAAACTTGTAATACAGACGTTAGCGGGCAGTTAGTTATCTCTCTCTCTCTAATATATATAAAATTCTCTTGTCGCGGTATTTGTTACCAAACTCCTCCGAAACGGCTCGACCCATTTTTATGAAATTTTGTGTGCATATCGGGTAGGTTTGAGAATCGGTCAACATCTATTTGCATACCCCTAAATGTTAAGGGTGGTCCAACCCAAAATTGTATTTTTTATTTTTTGGACAAATTGTTTTGTTTTTATTTTTTTATGATTCAGTATTAAAAATACATATAACCCTAAATGTTCACCCTTCCACGATCAACTTTTTCTATTTCCTAGAAATAATGTATATTGCAAAACAACGTTTGCTGGGTCAGCTAGTATGTTATAATTACAAGGTTTTATGGTTTATTACGCAGTATTAGTGATTTCCATAACAGTCGCTGTCGAATAAAGTAGACTACGAGTGCGGGCGACTATAGTTCACGATTCCGTTTTTAGTACACGTTAGTTTAATAATGGTTGTTTACCGAGTTCTTGGGCTAGAGCTCAAATAGATGTCGATCACGGCACTATAGCTGAATTCCTCTAGCAACTGCCAGCTGTAATAGCTCACGCGGCCCGCGCCGCCGCAATCAATAACGAGAGCGAATATTTTTGAATAACTAACAAATATTCGTGTATCGAACGAAGCCATCTGCAGAAACTAACGAATGCCTAACGTCCTCAGCGTTTGCTGCTGTATTCGAATAACATGTTCCATTATTGAGTATGTTGACACGTATTGTCAACTCACGTAACCTGTGATGACATATCCTGTTTGTATATCACTCAATTGAGGGTAGTATGATATTATAGCCGAATTCTTGATATAATACTGCAATCAATCAACATTAATCACGGCTATTAAAGGGAAAATATGTATATTAATTTATGTGCATTTTTGTCTGGAGGAGTTAAACTACGCATCCATTGATATTTAACGCAACAACATTGCATCAGCACAGTCCGATGCGACACGATGCACCGAGAGAAAATATTGCATAATTCAAGTCCTCATTTAGCCTTGCTTATGGTATATGAACATGGTGAGCTTTAAGGAGCAAAAAGCAAAACATTTTTTTTACAAGTTCGGACAACAACCTCTTTTGAACTTAATGAGATACTCGAGTATCATGTAGACTTTTTAGAGCAAAAATGTATAGTCAAAAGCGGACTAATATTGGTAGGAACGAACATTGCCAAAAACAAAGCACTGCTATTGAAAACCAACTATGCACTCCTTTTTATAAGTCAATTAAAATCAGTATTCCCTTCTTATAACTTTCACAATATGGTTACTCTTGTAAATAAAAGCAGGCTCATACAACAACATTGTTAACATTGTAGGTACCTTGCTGATCGTTTAATGGTAGCAAGGGCTTGTAAATCAGTCCAGTCAATATTTAGTGGAGCACTTTCTCAATTAATTAGGCGAATAACGGTCTAGAGAAAACTTAGGTGCCTATACATTAATGTAGATTGATAGCTGCGTGTAAAAATGTTGCAAAGTCTGACGACAATAAGACAACAAAATACTGGTACCCTGTCTGGAGGCAATGGCCTCAAGCGTGCTCTCTTTACAATGTTTGCGTTTACAATCGTTGATTTGCGGCTTGCTCTCGAATAAAATTAATCATTCGATTTTCTTCGGACTTGCATTAACTTACAGTCACCCATACTGAAACGTGCGAAATCTTTGATGAAGCTTTGCGTAAAAAATTTAAACTAACGCGGGGCATGTCTCTGTAACTAAATATAAATTTACACAAGAAATATTTTTGTAGCATAATTTAAACGTTTAAGTAATTATCTTATATATTTCTCGTGATTGATCGTTAGAATTTATTACAGTGCCAGTCACCTGTGTTATGATATCGAGTAAACCTATTGGATACAACATTTACGACGGATTACACAAAAGTATGACACAAAAAGAAATTCAATCATAAATCACGGTCATAAATACTGTCTTTTTTATAGATGTATTACCTACTCGAATTCGTTCCTCAATGAGATAATAAAGATAAGAGGTTTTTATGTGTATCGGGAGAGCTCGTGCCACCCATGGTATGGCGATGTTGTTGGCCGTTCACATCGGTGATTGGACATAACAGTATTGTCTGAGGAGTTTTGATGTGTGCTGCAGGTAGACATCAATAACATTGTGTAATTGAGTGTAAACGTTGCTGTGGGCTGGGAATATCTTCCGGTCAGCGACACTGGAATTAATACTCTACAAATCTCGAGTGAGCTCAGTAAATCAAGGTCTTTATGAGTCATTCAAGTCTCTGGTACGAGCGCGACCTCCGCACTCATTTGCAATCTCGACGGCTTGATCCTGGCTCCGCTGCCCTGCTCTTTACTTATCTTTTCTTAATGGAAACTGCATTTATGTTCGTAATGGCTTCATTTCAGGCATTGAGAAAGGAGGAAAGTATATATGTGTGATGTGAGCATACTATTTTAAACATATATACTACCTATAGGTAATATTTTATATTTTTTTATATATTAATAATATATAATTTAAAGTAGACCTTTGTATACATATAATATTATAATATCTTATATAACAACTGAATTATATAATATGCCATGTACAAACAAACAAACACATTTATACAGCTTTACGCTTAGTTCAAAGCTTGTATCGTGGACTTGAGTTTCTGGTAAAGGTAACATCGTAATAAAATGCATGTTGGTAGGGCGGCACATTGGGAAAATTCGAAAAAAAAAAATGTAATTTAATGTTACTTTGATTCGTCTAACATGAATAGCAAATCAATTAAATTATAGAATAATCGATTCTCCTTTTACATCGTAACAAACAAAACGACTGAATTGCAACTCATCTAAGGGCCAAGCAATTTAAGATGTTGTCACTGTCATCTCTCTTGCATAGATGTTTGATCTCCCCGTGGTTGTTTTGTAAGTGATGTTGTGTGGATATTAGCTTCCTCTTTTGGAACTGGAGATGACTGCATGAATATATAGCAGAGGTTCATTAGTGAGCTTACTTGTTTGGAGAAGGCTGATGGTGGGAGATGAATCACGTCATGCTCAGCATCAACAACTACATATATATATACACTCATACAAATTTACTTTAACTTATCTCTGATAGGCTAGCGCTTGACCATTATTCACCTGTATAGTGATGATGTGGTCGAGGGTTGTAAACTTGCGAGCCTGGAATGTCTCGGAAGGTGACATAACGGAACATCATTTTAAAGGATTTTGGCGACATATTTATCTATTTAAGGATGTTTATAAAAATTAGACTGCCTGTAAAATTTTATATTCCAAATTCATTGACCACGTCAGATGATATCTGTAGCCACCCAGTTGACGCAATGGCCAGGCTCTTGTTTAATAAGCAGCAGGACCTGGGTTGACTCCCTGCAGAAACACCATTTTTCTCACCAAGGGAAAATTATGTTCTTAGTTCTGGAAGTAATGAAATTATATCTGTAATGTTTCCTGCACCCACGACGGCTTGGCATGGCACGATGCAAAACGTCATACAATATTGTACATATGCTTTGTAAAAAATATTGTAAATACATATGAAACAATCATAGCTTTCGAGATATTTGTTTATCATCGATAATAAACTATAAATGACTGTTGAATGAGCTTTCACGACATTATTATTCATCACAACATTATCTGCTGTTAACTAGACAAACCCCCGCGAAATCATCGCTATTGTTCCGGCGACGAAATGAAAGTTTTTATTTGCATATTTTAAACGCTCCGGTTATCGGGTCAGGCATCGCAGTACCAACCTACCTTCATGTGTTACCTATATTTTATTATTTATTATTGCTCCATTCAAATATTTTATTATCTCTTATTTATATCAGTTTGTGCTATTGTTATAAATAAATCTATGATTTTTTTATTGCTTTTATATTGTTTGTGGGGGCTTTCAAAATGAACCTATGGATACTGATGGAAGGTACTTATTTTAGACACTGACCAATAAATATAGCACAATAGATCAGATAACATACTATCTATAAATAATAACTCAATGAATGAAGATGTTTATCGATATGAAATTCGAGCTTAAATCGCCAATTAGCATAGGTAACTATCGAAACTAGCCATCAATAATTACAATAAGCGCACGTTTTATACATCAAATTAGTTTGAGTTAGGGTATCAGCGATGATCCATAAAAATAATGAATCACGACAGTTGTAGGTAACGAGAGCACGGCATAAAGGCTTCGGCTCGATATTTATAACTTGTTGTCGAAGCATGTGGCCCGTGGCGGGCGCGACGCGTGCCTTATTGTTGTTCAACATGATGAGTTCTTGACGTTGGCTTATTACAATTGTGAAAGTAAGATATTTAAGCGGTGGAGCGTTGTACCGTTGACACGGACAAGGCTCTGGGCCGCGTGGGCGCCGCCGCCGGCTCCCGTACTCCGCCCCGACAATACGCGTACGCCACGGAGGCTGCGAGGACTGTGTCGCATCGCTGTACCATCACTGAACAAACTATTGTTTATCCAAACAATTTATTATATCTGTGCACCGTAGGAATAGTCAATCTTAACTTACAAGGATACAAATACAATAATTTATTCAATTCGATTAGTCATTTTTTCAGAAGCTTTTAATTTAAATGTCTGTGTGGTAGAAGCTAGTAAGAAAACATATAATACTATTGTGAAATTATTCTTTGATATCTACGAGGACAAGAATACGCTTTTAGGTCAAACATACATATGATACGTATATGTATATGAAAGTATATTGTAGGTACTTACAGAAATTGTTGGTCGACATTCGTAACCGAACAGTCAAAACATAAAAGAGGATGTTCATCAGACGCGAGCTCATAAAACGAGCCCTAAAATGTTAAACGACTGCTCAAAATTGGTGGTAAGAAGAAATTACAAAATAAAAGGACGAGATTACGGTACCTCGAATGATTTTTGAGAGTCTTAACCTATATTTCACTTTATGGGTGAACGATTTTAACAGCTTTCTTACGGACAATCCGAAAGAATACTACGGCCGCTCTTTAGAAAGTTTCTGAAATTGTTACGAAATCGTCTGTCGATTGTGTCCGCCTGTTTTTCCTTGTTTAACCTTTGTTCGAGTTTTAATACCTTTCGTTGCGATGATAAAATACAAAACGATTTAGTTTTGTATTCAGTTCAGACAGTCATATCGGTCTCGCCTCGCGCAGACCTGTCGTAGGTCACTGCACTTGTCGTTCACATCATCCGCGTCCATAAAGGCGGTCCTTATTTGTAGCTGCATAGATTCATATTAGTGAGATGCGTTATAGGGTTTATCGAGCTAAGATGTTTAAGTACGGTTGTCATGGAGCAGCTCGTAGCAGCTTCACAAATCGGAGCAGGCTGACAAAGCGTGTCGGCCGGTGATAGACGCGCATCGTTGTCGCACGGCTCTCTATGACAAACCCAACGCTATGAGTGATTGTGTCCGTCCGTCGCTCGGTACTCGATCTCTTTGTGTTCTCAAATAATCCGCTGCGTCGTGATCTGGAGTCTAACGGTGCAGGTCTGCGAGCCTATTGAGCGCGCTCTCTGTAATAGCCACAATTTTTCAAGCTTTCACATAAGTCCACACTAATGCCACGCTAATACCTGTTACCTGTTAAACCAAAACATACATTATTATCTCAATAGCTTCCCAATTAAAGTTAGCTGTTGCTGCATGCCGTCGTTAATTACGAATAGGTAAGTATGTGAAGTTGACATTTGAAGCTCGAGCTGCGCAGCCACACGTTAGATTTTGATACTTATCTGATATACCTGGCGATCTGTAGTTCACATTTACTTAATCTTTATGATCCTTGAGCTGCACGTATACGTATTTATGAGTTAAGATAAATAGATACTAGTTATTAGATTTGCAGTAGAAGAATAATGCGTCCTTCATAAATGTAGGTACTTATACTAAAATCACACAAAATTTTGTCACGCTAATGCTTTATACACTTGTATTATTTATAAAGGATGTAGTAAATTCTCGTTAGTTAGCTAGTTATTATTCTCAATAACAGAAAAACGTATTTATTCTCGCTGCCAGATTGTCAATCGTCTCATTGCAAATAATATTCTCAAAAAAGTTTAAGTACAGGAAAAGCGCAGGTATGCTTTTCATACAAAAATGTATAAAGCACATAAAATTGCACATTTTTTTTTCAAATAGCTTTTTGATTGATAAAGGTTTCATTTCGCCGTTTGAATGTATTATATGTGTGTTAGTGGAATTATTGTACCACCTATAAACTTTCCCCCCTTACGAAAACAACATTTTGAAGCAAAAACAATTTTTTTTCATTTCAGTAGTTATGATTGGTCGTTTCTTAATTGACGCCGCAATGAAGCAGACAAATGTCGCGTCGGTCATCACAAGCACACTTTGGCCAAGCACAAGAATACATTTACCTCGACCTCTTCCTCCATTGGGTGAATTTTGTTATGAAGGAAAATTTGCATCATTCTAAATCACCATCAACTGGTTTTATAATCTTTGTATTTTATTCAGTCAATAAGTGAGTACAATTCACTTTCAAGTTATTTATCTTATTTGGTACCATCAATATTCCTATCGAACACTATTGACGAAAATCAATTCTGCGATTTTCAAAGTAATACCGTGTCAAGTTTGATATAGTAGAAGTGAGAAGTAATATTAGGACCCCCTGCCCCTTTGACATTGTTCGACATTAGATACATCCTGATACATCATACATGCTGCATTCGTTTTTACACGATCTGGAAATACAGTAGGCCGAATGAGTAATTTTTCACACTAATATGAACCTGATTCGTGTCAAAATCTCAGGTCTCACCTGCACCGGCGTGCCACCTGTTAACTGCAACTTGGCAATATAAAAAGAAAAGGAGCGAGCGCCAGCCAGTGCAAAAAACGAGAATCCAAGACGACACGTTTGGAAAATAAAAAAAGTTCTCGCCCACCAGATGGTCGCCTCGACGTGTCGAGAAACCCGCTTTTGAGCAGGTTGTGACTTACCACGCATATTCATTTGCGCTTTTGAATGTGGAGAAAATTGAATAACAAACACGATTAATGGCGTCCAACTACAAATGCGTCGCCAAATGGAGACAACAATGATCCGATTTAACAGATAGCTTGCCCGCGCGCTGCGCACACTTTATGTAGGATCTTTATGCTGCGGAGAATTAAGAATATTATTTGCATGCAAAATGTATTCAGCGATTTGAAAAGTTAATATTCTAAAATTATTAATTTATGTAATTAATGAATTTAATTTTAAAACCAAAATCTAATTGTATTTTTTTTGACGTGTATTTTGTCAAGAAAAAATACGATGGACGTTTGCTTTTAACTTTAGATAGGTAGATGATTGCTTGCCATGTATACATTACATTATATATACATTATATTTATACGCACTCCACATTCTAACAATAATTTAAACGCGAGCAAAGCTTAAAGAACCAACTTCACCCCTTTATCTTTGGAACCTTGATCAAATTCAATGTATTAAACACGCGTTATTGACGATAATTCAAAAACTACTGATCAGATCCTAACCAAATTTAAATGGGAACAACGGGAAAGCACCAGCTTTCAAACAAAAAAATCTTTAAAATCGGTTCACGTGGAAAGAAGATATAAGGTACCTAATAAACAATAAAAAAAAAAATTTAATTGAGTCTCTCCTTTTTTGTGAAATCGGTAGAAACGTACATATTGTAAAATACTTGTACAAAATTGTTTAAAAAATTACTTTATAATTTTTAAAAATTAATCACTAAACTCACAAGCATTAATAAAGTCTTATAAATATTTTTGTTTAAACTCTCATCAAGAAACCGATTAAAATAGTGTGGGGCACGAGGCGGTGCAGATCTATGTTTTTATTGCACCTTTGAAAGTTCCAACTACGCTCATTTAGTAGAACTAGCAAATAAATTGGCCATATGTTTCGTAGCGTTGTTCATTAAGCAGCCTCTTTCAGAGACGATAATACCCCATATGGTGAAATATTTTTTGTAGCCTTGCAAAACAAAAACGAGCCCAAATAATAAACCAACGAAACAATCCAATGTATAAAAAAATCGGACGTGCCAACCTGTTTTAAATTTAAATAATGTGTCAAGTCATCTCATCACCTTAGTTCCTGTATCTTCTTTTTATATTAAAATAAACGGTTTTATAAATGATGCTTGGAATGAGGTTTCACGTGGAGCTTATGAAGGTGTTAAAATTGTTTGTACCGCGATGTTATAAATTACAATGAAACATGCACTGTTATTCCAGAAATCATTTACATGACGAAGAATTATCTGCTTCATGATAAATAATGAAACGTTAATCATTATAAATCTAATAAAATAATTGTCCTCGAGAGATAATAAAACATACATTAACTAGTTCATGAAATAAAATATGATAGTCTGGCTGAATGTATATGGTATGGAAGAGCAATTTTAGCGAACAGTTGATCACGCTGCAAGTATTAATTGCTTCGGCACTAGCCGAGAATCAACCCGCCTCCGCAATTAGTTCCTTACTAATGCTCGTGTTACTTATTGCCGACGATAGCCGCCGTCGCATGTCGCTCATTAATGGATAGTTTCCATTACTAATCGCCATCAAACATTTCACATTGTAATTTAAGAGACAGCACCTAATTATCTCATTTGGCCAAACGTTATCTCAGGCGGCGTTAGTCAGGCTTTACTTTTCATTTCATTTCAAAACAATGATAAGTGGATGTTGGGTAACATTTAACAGCGATCCGCTCGGCCCATATAAAAGATAACGATCGTTAGTTTTTCTAACACCCGCAGATCGAAAGTGTTAATCAGCGACATATGTTGGGGCTGTTATTTTTTTGTTTGGTGCATAGTTTTAGCGATGTTGGTCAGTGAGGAACTCAGGTGAAGGAGCATGCGAGCTACCTGCCCCGCCGCTGGAGCGTGCGCACCTGTGCCCGCATGCCCGCTTCAATAAATGATGAACACGAAGCCACGCATCGTGTCATTTAAATAAAGACTTATCAGGGAAATCTACACAAACAACTTTTTTTTATGTAGAAATACTTGCTTGCTTGTTGAACGACATTTTCTCGGTTTTGCTTAGCTAGCTATCCTGTGCCAAAACACAGCCGTAGTTTAATTAGAAAAATCTATCGCCAAGTTCCAAGGTGCTTCAGCAGCTATCCTTCTTGACCCGCCAAATCCTAGGTCTATCTCCAATCCACATTATTCCAACCGCATAAAAGCACTCGACATGGCTTAACATTTGTTGTATTACGACTAACAACCAGGACCAAATTAACGTACCCTCTAAAAAACGATAACAATCACTTGGACGGCTCCTACTAAACGGTCACCCTTCCTAACATTGGCCGATGGCCGCCGTACATTCTATCAGTTACTATTGACCAGGGAACTTACCGCGCTATTACAATTATCTAACAAATAAATAAAATAGTACAATACTCTTTATTCTATAAAGATAACAAATAAAAACTACTACAATAGTTTGTGCAGGGTATCGTTCATAAGCTAAACTACCTTCTCAATGTTGACTTTGAAATTGATATCCTTCGGCTAGGAGTAAAAGTATTCTATTTAAATAGAGGTAAGTAAGTAAGGACCAAGCGATAATATAAAGAATTAAAAAATATTGGTAGAGTCTACCTATATAATACCATCTGGAACGTTAAATCAAACTTTATTCAAACCTGTGGTATTGTAATGATAAACTGATTCCATACACATTATATTTCATTGAAACGCGCGGTTCAGCTATAGAAGGTAGTTCTAAAATACTTAAATAATAGATACTTCTTTTGATTCAGGTTAATTACCTAAACAATAGCAGACTCTGGACGTAAAGCTGTTATTATATTGACTAAGGACAATTTTTTATACTTTGAATGCGTTACTTAATTAATTACAATAACGCATGAATCAAGACTTATGTAAATAATAATTAATGATGATATGTAACTTAATAGGAATCGATTTTTATAAGTATTTTGATGTTTATTTTTGTAATTTAGATTGGCAACAATCATTGACATCAATCTTTGTATAATCATTATTTGTATAAACTCCACTTTATTTCATATGTCATGATATGACAAGATTGACGGACGTCAACATCTAACACTCTTAACCTTAACATCCAACATTGTAAACTCTACTTTGTATGAAATAAATTGCTTTGGATTTCGATTTACAACATAATGCATAATACTTTTCACTAGATGTGAGCAATATAGCATAGCAGAAGATTTCTGGTCAAAAAATTGTTATTCAATGACATATTAATTACCAAAGTAACCAGAAAAAAAAACGTTTATACTTATTATTATTTTAGAATACATGCAGCACACGATCGGGTGTCTTTTAAGTGAGAGTATGTGCTGCGATTTTAAGAAATAAATCTGATCTGTCCGTAACCTGAATTGATTCAAAAACAAGATCCAATCATACGATAAAATAATAAATGATACCACTCCCGCACATCAACACTTAAGTCGTTAAGGGCACTTCACATTACGGCGCACGCGCTACCGACGTACCGACATGCACTTACGGATCTCATCGGGATAATATATCTCTTTAAAATGCCGACTCACGGGTTCTCAGCAATTAGTGCTTTGAACGTTCGGTTTAGCAGAGCTCTTGTAATATAATATCATATATATTAAATCTTCAATTTATTCGTATATTATAATGGTACATGTATAAATTTTTTGAATCTATAGCGAAGAATATCAGTTCTGCTGAGCACATACACAGAATCTGACAGACGGACGGACGGACGGACAAAGTGTTGAACGACCCAAGTCAACTAAGAGATCTCGCTTCGCTCGATCAAATACTTTTAATGATATATGTATTAGAAAATAAAAATTTAAAGAATATAATAATACACAACAGGTATAACTTAAAATTCTCAACGTACAAAATACGAATGAAAAACGGTTGCACCGAATTTTTTCAAGTATAAGAAAGAACAAAAACTGTTTATTCAATAAAATTAAACCAGCCAAGAGCGAGTTTTCTTTGCACACCGAAAGTTCCGTACCACTATGCAATGTCGTTTTTATTTCTTGTTGTTGTACTTTAGAGTACACTATAAGGAAAAAAACATATTATTGCCTTTTTGACGATAGAAAAGAGAGCCCTTTAAATATTAGGATGGACAGATTCACAGTCTTAGTCATAAGGTTGTGTTTGCAGTTTTTTGGCACGGAACCCTAAATTGCATTGAAATAAAATAAAACACCTGTTTTCAAGCTACTATGTCAATAAACGAAAAGACAAACGGGCACACAAAGGCTCCCAATTTTAGACACTTCTTTATTGTTCAACGCAATGAGCAATTTACGGAGGTCTGCTCTCTGTGATGCTAAGGATATGACAGCAGTTATGTGGTGTTGGTGTATGTGTGAATGAAGATGTCTGGGTGTTAGCCGGCGGACGGGTGAGAGTGTACACGGGGAGTGGAGGCTTCACGACCGCGAGCCTGCGTCGGATCTTATCGCGCTTATCTGCGATATTGATTGCGCCCGTGTCGAAAGCCTCGCCTGGCCAAAAGCGGCGCAAACGCAGATTGAAACCTGAACGTGTACGATGATTGATTACACCGTAATGGACACTGACGCCTGCAAGCGAATCGATCAATACGGTATTTCAAATACTATCGCGACAATGTTTCATGGATTTATAAAAGATTCTTGTTACTATACTGCCCCAAAAAAATTGTTATTGGGTGACATGTATGACTATTTTATTTGAGTTTTTTAGACTCTATTTAACTAAAATATTATAAATATTCATTTGGATATGTTTAGGGTCGGTTACATAATCCTCGGGTTGTTAAATATGAATTTGTCAAGATTGTTTTGATTTTTCTAAAATTATTCAAAGTGCCTTCAATCGAAATCAACTTGTTTATATGAAGGATTTAAATGATTTCTGTCACGGTTGTTTTCTCGCATTATTATGAGACTAGTTTCGGTACAATCGGTGCTCCCTCATAAGACGAGTTCACTTGTTTCTATTTAAAAATACTATAAATATAATTTAACGTTTATCATATTTATTTATCTTCACTATTATCATGTTGTCACTATGCCATTGTATCCTTGTGCGCGTCATACAATTACTTTATAGAAACGCCAACATTCATTTGCTTAAAAAAATTGAAAGTTGTGGTATTTGGAACCAACTATATTTTTCGTTGTTTCATGGTATTGAAAACCCGCTAGGTTTCAATGCCATGAAACAACCAACAATTTCCGTTTTTACTATTGCATCAACGTCAATTTTATAATGTACTAGTTGGTGTTCGCGACTTCGTCTGTGGAGGATTAGTACTTCGAGTAGCTTATCTTCTTCTATTTTCAATATATAGATTAAAAGACTATTTAAGATAAGCATTTCCATTATACATTATATACGTGTAACTCTAACGGTTATTGCAGCGCACGCAAGAATATGTCGCAGTTAGCAGATTTTTTTCCTACATACTTGACGCTTATCGTATATTTTGGACAATTCACACAATATCTTTATAAATTATATCCTGTGTGTTTTTCTGATGTATAAACTATATTATTTTAAAGTTTAATTAAAGTCCATTCGGTAGGTTTTGTGTGAAAGAGTAACAAACATCCATACATACAAACTTTCGCTTTTATAATATTACTAAGGAAGTAAGGATGTTCATAATTAATTACAGATACTTACCCTTATAAGCCAGCATTTCTTGCTTGTCGTATTATAGCATTTAAAATCTATAAGTACACCAAAAATGGTAAGATGTTATCACAGTGAAACTCACATGAAACAGGCATCATCTCTTAAATCCGTGACGAAATAACGAAGAAAGACAAACGACAGACACTTGAGTGACCAATTTAAAATATGATGCATACTAAAAGCCTTCCGAAAAAATATAAACTGGCATTTTATTCATAAATTTACTTTATTACTGACTTCATTTTGTCCAAAATATTAATCTGAAAACGGTCAGATACGTGAATATTACCAATTACCGAAATTTCACGCTCTTATCGGACCCATAACGGTGATGTAATGAGTTTTAAAGAGATTTTCGGTCCGTGGAATTCAAAATCTTTGTAAACAGACAGGATCTTAATCTGAAGATTCGAGATCTACAGCTCAGATACTGCACCGAACTCGTTTATCGGAGATACTCGTACGTATTTTCTCTTAGGGTAATTTCCACGAAACATTCTTCATGGGCGCTTGATTTATGTCCGTATTCCGAAAACGTTTAAAGGCAAAATTATCGTATATAGTTAGTCAAGTATTGAATAGGTTTATTGAGAACATTTTACCCGTTTTTCTTTTGATGCGAAATGGTAAAAAGCCACGAATTTCGATGAGGTTAACATGATGTCACGAGACTTATACCGTGTTATTAAGAATAATAACAGGTGATAAAGCCGTAAATTGAGAGTGTGTGAGCTCTGAACTCTCGACAAGATTCTCTCCTCCTCACGCAGGGAATGCTTTACTTGATGAATTCAGCTTGCCGTCAAACATAAAATATTGCAGACATTTGTCAAGAAAGATATCACGAATGATCTACTTTACTGGAGATGTGATATTTACGAGTGGCATTAACGAAGAGGTAGAGTCGTAAATCAAGCGTATGCATAAGTGGCAATGGAGTACTAACTTATACTTATATACGACTTGAAATCCTTAGGTTTTAAAAGTGAACTCTTAAAAACACTGTCGGCGAAAATTATGAGTAAAATGGTTGGCACTCGTATCGTACTTTGAGTATAGGGCTAGGTGTCGGTAAGTACTTACTGCTTTACATAGAGAAATGTCCGGGCGCATGTAACGGCGCGTGACGTCCACCTGTCGCGCGGTAGGCGCGTGCCAACTGCCAACGCGGCTCCTCAACCGTGGCACTGCACTTGCCGCCCTGGCGTCCGCGCCCTGGCCACCACACCGTGGAGACTCTGCACCTGACATCCGAGTCCGCCAGTATGTGCCAACCTTGTTGCTATGACAATACTGTTTGGAGGTACACTGCTGCTATGCCGCCGGAATTGTTTGTTGACATCTGCGTCCAGGTATTCGTTGCTATTCAATTATGTCAAAGTTGACTTATGAGGTGAAGTTAGCGATAAATATCACAGAACCACAAGAGGCCAGTTTAATTTGTATGATAGGACAAACTAAACACGACGAAACTATTTGAAATTGAAATTGGCAATAGGTTTTAAGATACTCATTTATTTTCTATGTAATTGAGAGACAAGATGAGCAAATCGCTCTACTGATGGTATGCGTCACGTTTACCCATCACAGTTCAGTGCCACCTAGAGTTTTGAACTGAAATAGTTAAACATCTTGCGCAGCAAAGCACTGCGCTGGTAACCCTGAGATATTGTTAAATCTCTTTACGTCCTGTAATTTGTGTTTAATTTCTTTTTTGTGTGTAATTTCCCTGGAAACATTGCCTTTCACTCTGAAATAAAATCAGATTTTCACACTTGCATACAACAAATATATAAGGCCCATAATTTTGGTGTGAATATGTCGAACTTAGATATGAGAAACATGTAGCTAAATCTGTAAGAAACTGTTTTTATAGACTGTTCATAGATCGTTTTACGATCTATTGAAAATGGTCTCCTCAGTGAAGAACTTCAGCTGAATTTAGTCGAATTCCTAGTTCTTTCCAATTTAAATTACTATACACAGGCTCCTTTCTAAAACGAAGCGTCCAAAACAGCGAGCACATGGATCTGTTTTTCGATTCCACCAAGAAATCATGTGACGCTTTTTCTTAGCAAGGATTATGTTTTAAAAATGAAGTTTCGTTACGCAATTTGTACTTAGTTTGTCTATTATTTGGCGTAGTGGTCTATCAAGAACCCTAATATACCCATATTCGTAAGAATGTAAAATGTGGATGTAATACCAATTTGTATGACAGTCTCGATGTTTACCTCGGACTCCTGTTTTGAACGAGGGGAGGAAATGTTCTTTTTATTCGGTGCACTATTCGTCATTAAATACCTCTATCTACAATTGCGTACATTTCCTAAAACTAAACTGTAATTATACATCTATTATAAATTAAATAGTAATAAATAATACTAAAATATCGGATACATATTGAAAGCAGCGGTCTGTTTACAGGATTAATGAAAACGTTATTGTTTTATGCTTAATAGGCAAGCACTTAATTTCACCTGATACAATAGAATATTACTACGTCAAGAGAAATGCATCTATAAAACCTTTTTTCAAATTGTCTTTTACGGGTGTAATACGGTTTCTATTACATAATGCCTGACTATAAAAACATAATTGAGTACTTATTTCAATACGAATTGCCTTCTAACTGCTTAGTAAGATTATGATGCGTTATTTATTCTTCACTTCATGTGAGCTATGATTTACCAATTACGAAGTAATTATGCGTTGTACACGGTTGAACTTGTTGATCAAGAGTGTAATGTGGTAGCAATCAACTAATCATGTTATGAAATCATGCGGGTACAGAACCTGTCATGTTGCTTAGCATCCACCTGTCTACGACGATGCAGGTCCGAAGAAAAAAATACACACGGCACGTGAGTAAAGAATACCAATAAAGGTTGTAATTTTTATGACTTTAGAACCTGTTTCAGCTCTGCATGCTCTCACGGTCGTGGTAGTGAATAAAAGTTTTTATCCTGAAGGTTCCATTTACGCATTATTTAGCCTGTATTACCCATACTGCTTTTGTCTTAAAAAAAAGCTATTTACCATGTACAGTTTGTAAACTAGAATCTCAGACTAGAATAGATAACTTTTTTATGACATATCTTTTGAGAGGTGGTAGAGCATTTTGTGAGTTGCTCGCCTGGCTTGCTACCAAAGTAGCTTACCACCATTAAGTTGAAAGTCTGCCGCCAAGCCAAATACGGTGTTCCGGCAATTATCCTTGAGAGCCTGCGTATTCCAGTTCTAGTGTGTTTACCAGCTTCGATCACATCGTCACTTACCATCAGGTGACATAGTGGTCAAACACTAGCCTGTCACATATAAAAAAAAAAAAAAAAACTCTCAGCCCAAATCAAAGTTCAAAGACTTGTATCGTGGGTATCGGACACATTTACATCACGCATAATAATACCCAATCATCCCTTGTGAGGGAAAATGATGCTCCTGTCGGAAATTGAACCCAGTACTCACGGCGCAGTGGGTAGAGAACTGGGTTGTTAAATCTATTTCTTAATTAATTTATGAAATTATTGAGTATTTTGGGTAAATATTTGCAATGTACAACACAAATCTAACATGCATAAAGAAACTAGCAAATTTTCATTACTACTCATTCAGAGAGCTTATTATAAAACTGAAAACTTAATGTGACAAAACTTCGTTAGGTATCCGTTGTCAGATCAGTTAGTTAGATTGATCTGACCACGGACACTGTTTAGTGCCCCTGGTTAGATTTTATTAATGTAACGAGGGACACCACAGGCAAAAGGTATCCGTTGTTAGATCGCTTGATTAACGACTAACGAACTGATCACGGCTACTTTTTAAGTGTCCTTGGTTAGATTAATATAATTTAGTCTAGTTAGACTAGGGGCCAGGGAAAAGTTACGCTCAAAAAGTAAGAATGCAATTATAATAAGTATGTATACAATTATGTTTGGACCTCTTTGATGATTGTGTCTCCAATTTGTATCAAGCACAAGTCAGCTCATATATGAGCTGACTTGTGCTTGATACAAAGTAAGTAAAAGTTTAGTACTATTCCCATCTTTGGAATGGTTCAGCTAAGCACCAGCTTGAGGCTCTTAATACCATCGAGCAAAGAGCCAAGAGGCTTATTGACATCGAGCAGTTGGCCGATGTAAGGCTTCAGAGCTTGGGAAATCGTCGCAAGGTAGCTAGTCTCGCGGTATTTTATCGGATACATTTCGGAGAATTACACGATCTCGTTGCCCCATTTCCATTCTATTATCGAATAAGCAGACAAACTGCTAATCGATACCAGTATGTGGTAGATATTCCACAAATGCGAACAAAGCGTTTTGATTCAACATTTATTGTGCGAACCGCAAAAAAATTGAACACCTTGCCTAAGTCGGTATTTCCTAATAGGTACAATATGGGAGTCTTCAAGTCGCGAGTGAATAGTTATCTTCTATAATAGCTATCTTTCGACCACATCATAGCTTACCATCAGGTGAGATAGTCGTCAAACGCTTGTCTATAATGGTTAAAAAAATCCTCCTTGAACTTAATCGAATCCCTATAACGAAAGGAAATATAATGTAAGATCATGTAATTGCGTGCATATGTCGTATAGTAATTTATTATATATTTTTCAAGGTGTTAGGGCATTTATTCATGATCGCGTGGCTTGGTACCTTGTACCGAAATATAGTCGTAGTGCACAACCCTCGCCATGAACCCTAAAAATTATGTTCTTTCAACTATCCTTGAGAGTTAGTTCTTCTATGCCTAGCATATTTATAATCGTCGACCACATCGTCACTTTATATCTGTTGCATTAGTGTTTAAAGGCTAGCCTACCTGAAATAGAAAAAGGTAGAATTTCCTTGGTTTATTTTGTATAATGCCTCCTTGTCCATCCTACAAATAAAAAACTACTGAATTAATAAGATTAAGCTAATTAGGTATTTTATTATAAACCAGTTTTTTCACCAGGTACTATTATTAGTGGTTTTGTTACATATAACATCTAAATATATATGAAAGTTATTTTTCCTGTAAGAAATCAGAGGAAATCAAAGTCTACAAAAAATGGCTACAAAAATTTAACGTCCATTTTTCTGTAAGTATATAAGAGACGTTATAATATTCAAAAAGGATACTGATCCCATATTTTTTAACATAAAGTGGCAAAAATATTTATATATTCTATAATTTTATTTGAACAAATATTTAGTACTTACCTTTATAATTATATTACATGCGACTATAATGTAGTATCGTATAAGGCCAATTTCCATTGCATCCTACGCAGCTATTTGTACATGCATGCTTATAGAACTGACAACTGCTCAATAACCTCAGCTTTTGAGGCATATTTTTGGAAAGTAAATTGTAAAAAGCATCTCAATCAACATTTTGGAAATACTTCTGGTGACCTATTTGGCTGCACCATATTTCACTAAACACATAAAGTCAAAACAAAAGTGTAAAAGTAAAACCTTAATAAACGAAACAAATATATACCAAACGCTTTTAAAAACCCATTTAACAAATATATACCTAACCCTTTTAAAAAAATGGTTACAATAACAAAGATATTTAATCGAGCGAAGCAAGGTCTCTAAGTTGACTTGTGTGTTTCAGCACTTTGTCCGTCCGTCCGTCTTTCAGTTCCATTAAGCGTCTATACTGTACAAACGAGTAACTTAAAATTTCCAGAAAATAAGTAAAGTTGGGACCCAAAACCAAAATTACCAATGAAAATGATATAAATGAAAATATTGTCTTTACTTAAATGCCCATGCAAAATATTTTAGCACGACTATAGACAGAAAATATATTCGTTTCTATATGATTTATTGTGTTATGTTTAATAAGAAGAAAAACATGAAACAATGCCAACTCTAAAAAATCCGACGCGATGCCACTGACTACATTTCAAAAAGATACGAAATTATGAAGGATAACAATATGGACACACTGGGTGGCCGGCGACGAATAAACAACTAGATCGCCTACGCTACTTCATTGAGCCAAAGGTTATCAGAGCCCATGCAAAAGATATTACGTAAGTTAAAATTTATTTCGCGTTGTACACAAATACTATTGAGATATATACAACGTGCCGAATCATTTCATTTTTAATTTTATTGCGTTGCAAGGGTTGTAGATAGAAGCAATTGATATTTTAGTTTTTTTTGGTTCCCAATCGTTTTTTAACTATTATAATAGTATTTATTACATTCAATTTTTTATTTGACATGTGACTATTCAAATTATCCCCGTAGACGTAGTAGGAGAATCAAGAATTCTCCTTCTACTAACGTAGATGGTGATTTGTTGGTTTTTCCGTCGTTCATCGTGATATTTCCTTGACGACCAGAACTTAAACATACTAAATCAAAATTGGTATTTTTATTATAATTTGTAGGCCAACTTGAGTTTCAGTTTGTTTTTGTACACAAAGCGATTTCTGCCAAATTATGCTGGTTATTGTTGTACTTATTTTTTTTTTATTCATGCCAGGCAAACTTTTACACATTTTAGTTTTCAATTAATGACAAAAAGTAGATAAAAGTATCACAATCGCAAGGGTAGGTAATAGAAAGCCAACTTAAAATGTATATGTTTTCGAGTCAACCTAACAAAACGAATTGCGTACAATACTGATGATGATAGAAGTCCTATCAAGGTTTAACATAATATTCTGTTATTCTTTAAAGTCCACGAAAGTATAAGTCTATTCAAACATAAATAATCCTCTTTATTTTTAGAGCGTTTGCTGACTGAGAGCGTGCTAAGACTATTTGATATGACAGACAATAGCGCATTTGTCGTGGCAATTAATTTCCGTGACGGCACTCGCGGCGTGGCATAAAGCTTGCATAAGTCGAGTAATATTCACTGGGTTTTTGTCTGGAAAGAAACGTTATGAATAATATGTATTCAGTATATAAATGGAGGACGCGTGCACGCCGTGTGTCGGCGCGTGCTCGCTCCACGCTCCGCTGCTTTGCACCCTCTACCCCTATCCTCATGACATTACTACTTTTTACTACAACCCAACTAACACTCTTCTAACCGTCATGTGCACGACAGTTGGACATAGAAGATAACACAATTTATTTCATGTTAACAAAGCCGTGTAATTAAAACAACGAGTGATGGGTAATGGACACGTGCCTAATTAAACATACCCGGTCACGATGTCAGCCTAATTTAATAGGTACATTACTTATACAGGAAATTAATAACATTTTATATTCCACTGCATTTAATAAGGTAATTGGGTCGCGAAAACAAACCGTCTGAATGCTGAGCTATCCTGGCTATCATTAAGCTACACATTGCCGTATCTAGCCAGTATTTGGAGTAAGTTCGTAGTTAAAATCCTTAAAAGAACCTAAATAGCCTATTGTGCTCTTAAATTGGTAAATGGGGTAATATAAAAATGTTCGATGGTTGCGGGCGGGCGGAGCGGCGGCGCGGGCGCAGGCGATGCGGGGGCGACGGACGCACGGTTGCCGTATTTTATTTATAATTACGGGCGACGACCCGAGACCCGGACCTGTCGCGATTTCACCTGCTATTATTGCCATTTTATTCATTGTTATTGCATTTATTACGTTGCTTGTTACAGATTTTACTGTCCGTAGGATTTAACGAATGGCTCTTAATGGCGAGAGTATATCTCGAGCCGATTTCTCCTTATAAACCCGCACGTGTAACGATCTCATCTCTCAGAGAACGGTGTCGATTTAATTGATATGATTAAGATTTTAATGTTCCCCACTCCAGATACACAATGTAAAAATGAAAGTAAAAGAGAATTATACATTAATGTTTAACTTTCTTGTAATAAATGTTCATCGTCCTGTTAATATTGATGATCCTTTTTACTTATAATTAATGCTGTTGTGAAATGATTTTACATAAGCTTTGTGAATCTGTCTCATTGATTAATCGTGCAGGTCGGTGCGGTGTGTAGGCAGGTAACAGTTTATTCAATGCCTTGATCGTGTGCAATACTGGTGTATGATTAAAAAGAGATTTATCTTAAGACATAGATACACATGTCGCGATTGACGGCGACATGGGTCGGAGGTGAGCCGCAGTGCGCACGCGCCGCCTACGCGGGGTCCCGTTATACACCGGTTAATTTTTATGCAGACAGAAGATTATTGTATTAACGCCCGCGCCCTCAAACCTCGTACGAGGAAACATCGACGAAAACAAAGCCAGTTTTATATCGCATTATGCTTGTATCTCATTCTGGCAGATACCTTACTGTCTTCGGAGATATAAAACGTTAAAATAACATTATTGTGCAGTCGCAGTGAATGCGAGGAAGGCATTTAATAATTGGATGCATTCCTTGTACTTGAGTCAGCATATTTATACAGAAATACTGATCAATTTTAGAGCACCATTGCTATAGAGATGCGTATTGTTTAATTTTATTTTATACTAGCTATGCCTTGCGGCTTTGCTCGCGGTAACCAACATCAGTCGTAGCGTTAGACTCTATCCATATGTGATGCAATTACACTGCTGAATATCTTTAAACTATCGTTAAGCGTGATTGAGGAAGAAATAAACATCTATACTTTCGCTAATAGTATAATAATATAAAAATAATAAGGATTTCATTCGATGATGCCGCATTTCTAATTTATTTAGAAAGTTCCCTATTCTTATTATAATCTAGCCAAAATAAGGCTAATCAGTAATTATATTAAAGTTTTTAACATAAACTGCTCCATTGCTATGACTAAAAATCTGTCCATTACACTTTTATTATTGTCTCTTTTTAAGCGTAAGACACTTTGTTCATGTGCAATTCTCTAATAATTATGTTCTATTTTACTGAAAGATAATTTACCGACCTTGTCGGAAGGCTACATTTAATATGAAATAATATTCAAATTTAGGATTTATGATTTCATTTACGGCTGGTATCTCAAATTGTTGCGAGACTAGTTTCGGTACAGTCGATTTTCCTACTTCATCACTCAAGTACGCACGTAGACAGACCGGCTTATCGGCGTGTACTGATATATTAATGTTTATGTTTTATTGCATGTTTGT
The DNA here is from genome assembly GCA_948107665.1 of Lomographa bimaculata. NCBI lineage: Eukaryota > Metazoa > Arthropoda > Insecta > Lepidoptera > Geometridae > Lomographa > Lomographa bimaculata. The sequence continues at coordinate 10,262,060 of OX403587.1, read as the reverse complement.
ATTATTTGATAAATATAGTTATACATTTTCGAACCAAAGTAGTATAAGTAAAATGTTATAAGAGGATGAAAATCTTAAATTTAAATGGTGTAATAATGTGGTTTAAATCTTGTAAAATTTAAATGGTGCCCTTTATGTATGAGTGTGTTATAATATTTGGGTCTGGTTGAGGTACTAATCACTATAAGAACTAGACAATTTGAATAAGGATATGAGCTATATTTAACACGATAAACGCAGGTGAAACCGCGGCGCACATATAGAAATTAATAATCATAGTTTAGGTAATATCTCGGGACTTTATCGCGCTAAAAAACCATTTTTATTTACCTCGACGATTTGGCAAAGTTGCATTGGCCATGGTCTCGAGAAAACTAGAGAATGCGGGCTCGAAAAGACTGGAAAAATAGTTATTAGCGCGATTAAGTCCCGAGATATTACCTAAATTATGTGTTCGAATCGCGAAAGTTGAAAATTAATAATAATTCTTAGTTTTATGTGTTTGTGTTGTGCGTGCTGTGACAATAAAAGCAATTATGATAATGTTGTGTTATTTACTCTCGTTGAATGGTGTAAGAAGTAATATCCAAAGACAATATTAATAGTTTTCCAGTAAAACAACTCGTAAACACAATTAGCATGATAACTTATGCAGTTATTGTCTGGTGCAAGTTTATGCGGTGACACTGCGTAATTAACATGGGATGCTAATGTCTACTGCTCGACTGTCGACTCACTTTAACTATGTTTTGATTGTGTTTGAAATGCTCGGTGACTCATAAACACCTACACAATCTGCGGCTTCAGTTATTTTTGAGCTATGGTCGGGATGTGAAGTAGTTTCTGATCTTTTAGTATTATAAATATATTCTACCCGTACATTTATACACTTTTTAGGGTTTCGTACCCAAAGGTTAAAAACGGGACCCTATTACTGAGATTTTGCTGTCCGTCCGTCCGTCCGTCCGTCCGTTGTATCTCAAGAACGGTGATAGCTAGACAGTTGAAATTTTCACAGATGATGTATTTCTATTGCCGCTATAACAACAAATACTAAAAATAAAATAAAATAAATATTTAAGGGGGCTCCCATACAACAAACTTGATTTTTTTATAGATAATGAACCTGAACCCTTCGTGCGCGAATCCGACTCGCACTTGGCCTGTTTTATCTTGTAATGAAGAGAGTAAATACATTTATTTGTGAATATATAAAGACTACTAAGACGTTATTTAATGTGTATCCACTTTTAGGATGTATTATAGGCTAATAGACAAAACGATCACGCTATCACACTTTGCACTTATATTATAAATCAGCTTTTGCAAAGCATGTGTGTTTGATTAGTCTTTTTTGGGCAATAAATAACAAATAATATTACAAATCCGAAAGATTTTATATGTGTCGGTTGATTTAAAGTCTGTTTGTAACGGCTGGACCGATTTGGATCAAATTTGCTATGTAGAGAGTCTAGACTCTAGTTTAAGACATAGTAGACATAGAAGTATGTCCAGGGTACCAACATCAAGAATGTGTGATTCCGGAGAGGGTCGCAGACTCGGCTACAATACATCTTTTGAGGCTTGTTCCTGGAGATTTAAAGTCCACAAAGCTACATATTATTGTGCTTATAATGATGTAAGTGATTCGACGGAGCACAAATAGTATATAATAATTATTTCTATAAAGTGAAATGGTTTTAATGTTTTTTTTTAGCGGTCTATTAGATTAAGTTTTGTACATATTTATATCTAATTATTTTTATTACCAATTATGGCGGAGCAATTATGTGGTTTATGATTTCAGCGCATGTATGTATAAAAATAGAAACAATGTAAAGTGAGTGAATTGTTCGAGTGCGGCTCGTTGATGTCTTTTGTTAACGCGCGCCGCGACTACGCGAGAGATTTTTCGTAGCGTCATGTTAACGATATATGTAAACCTATGAAAAAAATTATATGCCTGATATACTTATTAACATATTAAACATGTTATGTCTTGTTATAGCTAATTTAAGCGCTGATTTACTACTCATTTTATTAATTTAGCTATTAGCTAAAGACATACGCTTCTTGTATGAAGGCGGTCTGGCTGGTAACAAACTTCCTCCAACAAAAAATAATTATGTTTGTCTTTAATTGGCAATAAATAAGATCGTTATTTTAACTAAGGCATTTTTAGCTAATAGAAAAAAAACGCTCAAGGCGATGCTGAGTGAGTTAGAATAAATAGAGTAGTTATAGCCAAACAACACTGCTTTATAAACTAACTATAAGCTTCGTATTTGTTTAATGCTACGTTTGGCAAATATATGACATTTTCGACATACATAGTCGATGTGCTGTTCATCAGTTTTTATTGACTTTGTCTAAATAAATAACCTTACCAGCATAGCCAGATGAAATCGAATAATTCGCTAAGCATTACAAACGTCAAAAGCGAACCTGTCAAGCGTAACTTTCCATAGCAATAAACATTTGCTTTATTCCTCCGACTTATCACATTACAAAGGCGAGATTACGCAATCGCGGCAGAGAGCTCAGGGATATAAAGCATCGAAATCCATTTACGCGTTGCGGCCGCTACCAGGGAAATAATCTTTTCAGCGTTGTTGAAGCGCGACGTCGGCGCCTACGCAGCTCGAGGACCGTTCCTCAGCGCCCTGTCGCAGTTATTGGCACTGGATCTCGAGATTTATCACCTCCTGTCGCGACGCCATCGGACCTGGCGCTTTGCCTCAGTCTGGCATCAATGTGCTCGCACCATTGTGCCTATTGATACTGTATTTCCTTCCTAGACGCTTTATTTTATGACAGCACTTAAGCTAACTGACTGTGGCAAAAGGTTATCTCTCTTCTCTATGCCGTGCTCTCAGAACTTGTGAAAATAATATATAATTGTCATAAGGCAAGACCACGGCTTCGCCCGTTATTTAATTTAATAATTATGGAATATTTTATAATGTATAATTCATTTCAATTATTCATGTTAATAAACAATTAACAGCATTTTATATCGGACAATAAAATATCACTGTCGTGTTTCTCGAAATCCGTTCTACTGTTTCAGCGTCATTAAGTGAGAAGCTAACATAGATAATTTAATACATCAATTGGAAGTAGAATAGTGTTAGTAGGATAATAAAATTAATGTCTTATTTCATGGCCTAAATTCACATCTCCTTATATTATATTTGGACATACTCCTTCAATATCTTCCAGCCGTTTTAAATACCTACCTACTTACACAAACATTCTTAACCCACATTTTGTTATTTCAACGTAATACTATTTGTAAGTATTTCATAGTAAAAATATATAAGATCAACAAAAAACTTAATGATTACAATAATAATAACTGTCCGATATCTTGACCATGACAAAACATGTCTTATTAAAGTAACATGGTCGTAAATAGATAGTACTCGTATCATACGCTTGTAATGCAACAATATTAGTCGTAAGTTTGTACTCACCATAAACTACGAATAAATGTTTTGTGCATTTGTTGGGTGGTCACAGCAAGCCAATAATTGTCTATTTCTAAAGTGTTTATATATACTAAATATATATCATACCTATCTATACTTCTACAAGAACATAACTATAATTATAAATTACTGATAACTGATATTGAGATTATGACAATGTCAACATGTTACCTATATGTATACTAAAACAATAATATACTTTATTAATATGTTTTGTTGCAAACTGTACAATTCAGCTTTTCCATGTCATATGCAAAGTTTCGAAACACATACTTAATTGCCTTTTATTGATGATAATAATTATCAGTTGCCCGAAATTCTACATGTTAAATCCATGACTTCCAAAATATCACACCCAAGTAACACGATGGTCTGGATTACCAGTAGTTTTTAGTTTCAGGAGAGAAAAAGTAACTCTTATAATATAATACTTAGGATTATGCCTAGGTACAATTACCCTAAGTATTATCTTAGTACAGAAAAAAATATACTTTAAGCTTGATTTTATTAGTTAGAAGTCAATGCAATGAAAAATAACGTTATTTATTTTTACTACTGAGGCTATTCACATTCTAGTTAGTACGGAACCCTTTTTAGTGAAATAGGGACAGATTTACGTGTGCTATATGAACATTTACAAATACGTATAGTGCTGTATTTCGGTCTGTTCCTGCCTCAGATTAAGGTGGTCACTGAGCAAAGTGTAACGAGCAAGTTAAATAAAGGGTGTGGCGTAATAAATGGATAACACTATACCTGGAAATAATGACATCATGATGGCCATTATTTGCAGGTATAGTGATATCCAATAAATAAAAAAGTGTGCCTAATAAAAATCTAAATTGTTTTGAGATATCGTCATTTTAGACTTTATGAAAAACTACAAATAATACTAAAATTTACATCTATAGTTGACATTTATATTATTATTACAAATCTTTGCTTTTAACTTTGAATAAAATATTACTTGTAGGTAGAAGTAAATTTTAGTTCCTTTTTTCTGAATTATTGTGATGTATGTGTAGGTATAGGGTTATCCATTCATTACGCCACATCATGTATACTTAGTGCGTATTTAGTTAAGGAACTTATACCTGTACCAATAAGTATCGATACAGCTAGTCTTGTACTCGTATCAAGCTGTAAGTATATAAATGTAGTCTGGGGTACTTAATACAGTACTTAAGATTGCGTCGCTGTTACTGCGACGTATAAATTATATAAATGTGATTAGTGCAATACCGTCTCACAGTTTATGAATACGATTATTTAAGAACAATGCGATAAACGTAGATATCTGCATAAATGTTTCCTCACATGATTAACATATTAAATCATTAGCTGGAATAATAATTTCTTTCAGTATTTTCCGGGCCAATAGCTTACATTTTTCTGCTAACTAAACTTAAATTATAAATGCAAACTATTTTTATTTCTAAACATAAATATAAATTATTAACCTAGGGTAGAACAAGTAACGGTATAGCAATATCTTGTTTTTACAATAGTGGGTACATTAGTGGTTAGTTAGCCTGTGTTACGGCTGCTATGATTTGTGTCTCGAATTTTTCTCGAAAAGAGTTTACTACAAACTTGCAACTCAAACGCCCAATATCAGTAGGCAGTATGTCTTATGCTGGTGGCTCTGAATAGCAATTTATAGTGTTATGTTTGCCTGTCTGGCAGGATCTTTTTGCTCAGGAATGGGGTGGGGTATCAATTTGAATTTAATACCAAATACTAAGGACTAGTGTACAAGTGTATAGTACGGAAATTATTTGCCGGAATTTCATTACCACAATATACCGTTAGTAATTTTTTAATAAATAAGTTAATTTAAGCGACATAAATAGCCAATGTTGGCAATCGCAAATGAATAAAAACCTACAGGGTTCTTCAAGTAGACCTCAAATCGTGATATTTGGCATGAATCAAGGTTTTAAAGCACAAGTAATTGGAAAAACCTGAAACCAGTAATGTGTTGTTAAACATTGAAAAACAAGTCAATGTACAAAAAATATCATAAACCCAACTGCAAAAAATGTGAACCTACTTTTTATGTAATCCTCTTTTAGATTTCCTTTATTATGCTTTATAACCCTGCTCGAGGTTTGGTTAGTTTTTTATCGTACTATGACAAGTTCGCGCCTAAATTCCGCCATTTAGTTTTTTTTTTCAAACACCTATATAGGATCTAAGGGCACTTGGGTTTATAAAAAAATTATAATTATACCTTAACTGCCTAAATCCACTTAGCCATTTGGAAGATACGAGGTCATAAAGACATTTACAAATATACATACATACAAGATACGCGCGAAAAACATAACCCTTTCTTGGCAGTCGGTTAAAAAAATCGAATAAAAACGGGTAAGCTTCTACAATACACTTTTGTACGGAACTCACGGCGCGCGAGTCATACTCGCATTGCTCGGATTTGTTGAGAATAGAATGAGCTTTCGATTCCAACAGACTGAGAGTCCTAACACTAAAATGTAAACACTGCTGAAGTTTCCATATTTTCGAAGATTAAACTGTTTTATCCATCCATAAAAATTATTAAAAACAAAATTGCAACGTATACGTTGAAACGTTAAGAAGCACTATTTTTACCCACGGGACGGTAAGTTCTTTACATCCATATTCGATTTCATTCTTTTTTCGATTAGCTCTTCTTTTTCCGGTGTACTTTTGTCTTTCACGTTTAAATTGGTTTTTTTTTTCAGATTTTCACCTGTTTTTAACCAATTACCATATTTTTTTTTAATTTTGTTGTTACTGTATTTTGGAATAGTTCTATGGGTAAATAATATTTTCCCGTGCTACAACATGACAGAAATACGTTTAGAGTGCCAGGTTGTCTGTGTGGAAAAAATTCTTTTCTTGTATTGTATTATCTATTAGGCGTATTACTTGACTACAGAATACGAGTACAATATCAGGAAATGCAAATTCTATCTCCAAATGTAGGAACCGAATATATGAAGACATTATAAATCTCAGCGTTGTCATATCAAGAGTGGGTTAGGTAATTTATTGAAAGGTGCGCATTGAAATCACATTTATTTGTGCGCACGCGCCGACGCGCGACGTTACAAATCATGCTTATCGTAGCCACGACTTGGTCCATTGCCTCCGCCAGCCCTAAATCTGTTCGGATCTAGATATTTACCTGCGGAGCGGGGAACTCCTTCACCACAACTTACAACGCAGCAGACGTTCAAAATGTACACCAAGTCTACCTGATAACACTCTAGTTGCAAAATTCAACAAATAGGTACTCATAAGCGACCCAATAGATAACCTACGCTCTAGTTGTTGTTTTATCTATCGATGATCTCCACATTGCATTAATAATGTTTCTCTCTTTTCAAAGATACAAATAATTAAATATAACAATAACAAAGCTCTTCTCGAACGAGGTCAAATTAATGTCGAAACCCGTTCGCGGTATCAATAAGGCGATCGGTTATAAGTAATAGAAAAGTTCAAAGTTCTATTAGACTATTAGGTGTGAACTCTAATTGGTACCGCATTATCGGCAATCGATATCGGATTAGATAATCACGATGCAAATAGGAACAGAATTAATTAATGAGAATGTATTGGATTGGTGGAGTGCGGGGACGGCGGCGCACGCGCTCGCGCCCGCTTCCCCGCACCGACCAATCCAATCGACCTGCGCAAGCGCACTGCGCACGCACGTTCTAAACACATCTTCAACTTCCACCACTAATTGGCACTCGTGTAGGCTGATGTGCGTTATCCGTCTGTAATTAAATGTATTGCCTCGGCCGGCACTGATATAGTTAACGTTAACGACACCATTCCCATTAACCGCCTTGTCTCAAAGTTATCTTAATTAGCTCATTGGAATAGGCGATCTAGATGATCATCGGTGTTCAATGGCTGATCGTGATTTTATCATCGTTATTGAGTGGCCAAGTATCTTACAGGGCTAAATATACGATAAGTCTTATTAGCTTTTAAGGTCAGCTGATCTCTTTATATCCATTGCGTAACCTATTCTCGATAATATCTTAATTCCATTGGAAACAATTCGATAAAAAGTGCCAATAGCCGTTCGGTTTCTTTTGAGAAACGTGCACTTGTCTGACAGGGTCGGAGGTTAACAGTTAGATCTTTATCATATTGGACAACTTTCCTATTAGCTGTGACATGATAGTAGCATTGCGTTTGTGTAAACCCTATTGGATTACATTGTCAAACAATTACATAAATGCTTACTCATTTGCTGAGTCAGTCTCGTAACTCCTCGAAACTTTGGACGTAGATAATTCTGTACCCAGACGGGTTTATGATGTTGAATTTATAGGCACTACTTACTACTTGTGTTTGACATGTTGTTGAATATTCACCGTTTATGTTTGGTGAACTTATTGTGCCTACAGAATTCTCACCTGCTTGTCTAGTCTATGTGTCATAAACTTATTGTTGATCTGGTTGGTCCCGTTAAGTTTATCGCTAGACTTACTTCTTAAAACCTCACTTGATTTGAAATAATTATAAGTAAAATTAAGTTTAAATGTTATAAAAAAACTTGTGGGTATAAGTCTTTTTATAACATTTAGGTACACGTTTGACGATTATACCCATATAAGTATCATTAATATTAAACATACAAACGTATTAAGGATAAATAGTAAATGATACTGAATTATAGTTAAACATTAAGTTTATAGTATTTTCGTTGGTGACAGGTATTTTTTAATAGTATCGCTAGCATTTTCCGCTTTTCTTATCGCTTCTAAAGAGCGTTTCACTGAACCCAACATTCTATAGTATTATAATAGTATAAATATGTGAATGTCATGGACTTATTACTTATTATTTCTAAGTAATTATTTATTTAAATTTCTACCATTCTTCATATTATTTCATTTTCATAAAATATTACAGAATAGCACTTCCCCACGTTATGTTTATGACGAAGAAACTGCATAGCTGCAGCATGTTTTCTAATAAGATCTAAAAGAAAGTACCAAAAAAAACCGTAACAAATAGTTAAAAGGCCAATTTTGTGTTCGGAAGCTACTTCAGATTTCATAGCAAATGGCTGGAGGAATATAGTGGATCGTGGCTTATCGAGGTTCTATGGTTAGTTTGGTGACCCCGTGGCCGGGTGACCGTCCGTCTCAGTGGCGCCCACAGGCTAATGCGACCCACATCTGACCCGCGAGCATTGTCTCGGCGAACTGGCCGGTTCGCCCTAACTGCTGGCTAATCTGTGTCGCAGCAAATATATAATGCAGTAACTCAACTGTCTGATTGCAGCTGTACTCATGGGAATTTTCTCGAAAATTGCTAACACAGACATATTTTATGCGGTGGAAGCGTTGAGGATCATTACTTGCTTAGAAAAACTTATGCGGTTAATTATTTATAACTTTTTTTTTAATAATTGCGTGCGTTTTGTAGTTCTTGTTCAAGTACAGGATTTAACATAGTCTATACGTAAGTTTTAGCTTTAAATAATAAGCCATTTGTTAAATAGACCTCGACTCAAAGTAGGTCAAAAACAGACTTTGGTGTTCCACCAAACTGTGTTTATACAACTTTGTTTTTTTTTTTGGTTTCGTACTCTAAATGCGAAGCTCTTAAACAATATGATACGCGGGAAGGAAAATATATTTTTAATAATCCTAATTGGTTTATGTTTACCGAATATATGAGGCACCTAACTAACGTAAAAAAATATGGAATCCAGTATACTTAAGTAACTCTTACTTTTTACAGTTGGTTAAAAAGGACATCTCTTTAGATATCATAGTGACGTCTTCATCCGCTAGGCGTTAAAATTCGCTAGTATTTTATTATAACTTTGCCAACTTGTTTAAATAGTTCTGCAAAACTTTTCATACTGTATATTATTTTTGGTAGGGTATAAAACGAACATAAAACTGAACTCGTTACGGATTTTATCATCGAGATGCATCACACTGCTTTATAAAATTTAAATTACCCTAAGTTGAACTACTGCTTGGTTATTATATGTTTACCAGGTTTGTTCCGTAGATAAACCTAACTGTTCCATTGCAGTTTATTAATTACCTAACTGTTATATTGCAGTTTATTAATTGTGTTACATGACGGTGTTTAGTTGTTATTTCAGGTTGTCAACCTGGGCAATCGACCGAGAAAATATGTACTTAACTTAAATAGACCAAACTGCTGACCAAGTTTGTTTATTTATGTAGATAAGCTATTATTTTCTATAAGCTGTATTTATAGGGTACACAGAATAATAAACAGGACTGTAATAGTAAGTATACTTCTTTGTAGTAGTACCTTCGACTAATTCATAGATATGCATAACTTACTTAACCCTACTTACATTTCGTGCTGCAAACGATGACGGTGTAGGTTGGTAGCCCCGATATGTTATATTATTAATATTATATTTTGCAATATCCTCTCCTTTCAAAGGTTGTCTGGAATTAAGCGCTTTTAACTATATGACCACCTATTGTAATAGTAAGTAGTGTTAATAAAGTTAATTTTCACATCGCGCTTTATTGTCTCTTTGTAAATGGTGTATAATAAAGCGTTAATCCATTATTTATTTATTTCTTAATAATACAGAATGATATAATGCGTCTGAAGTTTTATTAATATGGAGAGTCTAGATATTACAAACTGCTAAAAAGCTGCCTGGGTCTAGACGTATAATGGTTTACCTTGATCAAAGAGTTATTAAGCTAACTTGGTCATTTATTTCAAAAGAAGAATCTTTCGGCCAAAATAAAAATAAATGATTTTTTTAAGTCTATGAAATGAGCTCTCAATTTCTCTCAGTCAGTCTTTGGACTATCTGGCCGTAAGACGTGTAACTCATACGGTTATGCTATCAAAACACTCTCTTGTACCTATACCATGTGGCACGTTTTGATTTTGGTTGAACTGATATATCAAGCTCTCAACTAAAATCTAAATGTGTACATGGCGTATACTCCTTATCAAGATTAACGCTACTGATTAAAGAGGGTACACAACGACGAGAATTAGCTGGTTTCAATTATTTTCTTTCTCGTGAAGGCATCTTGTAACAGAGTATTAGGTTGCCAAATACATTTATCACGTATCTATATACATATAAGTAGATGTTAATAATGAGGTTGACTAAGAATTCCTATAACTTTGTCCAGACAATAGACTTCAGACTAATAATCAGTATTCTCCTTTGTTTATCTCGGTGAAAATCATAATGGATCACACGCGGGTATTAAATGTATACTTATGATAACTAAAAATATGTTTGACACGAGGTACCTATCTCTGTATTGTAAACTATATTGTCTAAACCTAAAAAAGTGTACATGTTGTAGATTCGGAAGCCTACTTGCTGCCTACACTACTACTTTATATCCTTACATAGGACTTTTTATTCTGATTTACTTCGGCCAAGCTACTTATACATCAAGTAATAAGGGGTCTATGTCTATCTGACATATGGTTGACTTATCTTCCGCGCTCTTTGCAACCTGGTGGTAGGATTTAGCATTGTTAAAAGGGTGCCTAGTTATTAAACCAAAATGATACAATTTAATTTTATCAAATCAATCGTGTTTTATTTGTTTTTGTAACGGAGGTAACAATAAGGAACGCATTTGGGCGACTGGCTCATCTATATAGCCTCTTGAATCTAAAAATATATTACAAGTCTTTTACTGTTAATTTTTTCAAAGAATATATTAGTTATTTATAAGTACATACTAAGGCACTTTGTACATGGCTTAGCCTCAAGTTCATCAAGCACATAACAGACACTTATAAATTAAAATAGATGTTTAAACCATCCATTAAATTATTGATGAGCTTGGGACTTAGATATGAATAAAATATACTTTAAAAGTGTAAAACACTTGGCATATGCCATATGACTAGCAACATCGCAACTCGCGCGATCGACGTACAACTTAATATAAATTACTCTAACTTACAACTTAACTACAAGTTTAGCTCTGTATCGGTCCCTAGTATACACACAAAAAAGTATTCGAAAACATTTACAGTAATAATTTAGGTAATATTTATACAATCGTAATGTCCGAAAATAGTTTTACAGCTAAATAGAGATCGAGGATCCTTCGAAGGCTCAGTCTTTTCAATAAGCATGAACTGTTGGGGGCGGCAGTTGCTGGTGTTGCGCTGGGATACCATCCGGCCGATACTCATACGCAGGAACGCCCGCGCCGGGTGCAGCGCAACCACCTTCCAGGTGTTTGCTGAGCAAAGACATTCTTGAGAACGTCTTGCCGCAACCAGAGCAGGAATATTTTTTGACGTCGGAATGAGTCTGGAGATGGGCGCGGAGGTTGGAGCGGTCGGCGAACGCTCGGCGGCAGTGGTGGCAGGAGAAAGGCTTTTCGCCCGTGTGCGTGCGAATGTGTCCCTGCAGTAGCCATGGCCGCGAGAACGCTTTCCCGCAGAGGTGGCACTTACACGGCAACGTGTGAGTGCGGATGTGCATCTTCAAGGCACCAAGCGACGTATATACCTTTGCGCAATACTTGCAGCTGAAGCTTTTTCTGGCAAGGCTACCCTCTGCAGCCGCGCAATGGTACTGTTGGTGCTTCGAGAGTCCGGAGTATGTCGAGTAGGATTTCGCGCAATCAGGGCATTGATATCGAGGTCGTCGGGGTGCGGAGACGGAAACGCCGGAATCTGAGGAAACAGATCCTGGCGAACGGAGGTCCTCAGGGCAAGGTGGCGGCGAGACGGACGATGGTGGTGACGCGGGAGAGTACCGGGAGTAAAATTGCGGGTGAGTAGGAGGTGACAGGGCTGGTGCAGCAGGGTACAACTCTTCTAGGGGAGCGTACGGTGCATACAAGGTGGGCAAGTAAGCGTACTGAGGCGTAGGGCGGGCGAGCTCTGTGGGCGCGGGCTCCAGGCGCGCGCGGCACGCCGCCAGGTACTCTAAGTGCTGCATCTCCTGAGACCATTCACGTGGCTCCATCTTCACCGCTGTCGCAGACACGGGAGACGAAGCCTTGCTGGGGTAGTTGCCAGTTTTAGAAAGATCTTCAGGCTTAGTGCTCAAATTTTCAGGTTCATCATTTTGTGCAGTGTTGCCTGAGAACAAGAGAAATAATAAATTAAAAAAGTGTTCATGATTTTTGGAAGTCCTGCGAGTGAAGATAATACATGTTTTTATTATACTCATGAAAATATAATTTGGTGATATTAATAGTTTGGTAAATATTGTAATGTTTTTTTATATTATTTTACAAAATTTATAACACGCTTTATTTAGTTTAAAGTTGATTTTGAACATTATCTACATCACTATGTATTTTTAAAATTAATCTGGTTTTAGATACATTTTTTTCAGACAAACAGAAACAGGTAGCATTATAAATATGTAATAATTTCAGTAAATGAGTACTTACAATGATAATCATAATAAAGCGCAGTGGCGAGGTGGGCGGGGTGCGGCGGTGTGGTGGGCGGCGTCGCCGGCCGCTCCTCCCGCACCAGCACCGGCCGCTTCTTCAGCGGACAGTGCGCGTACTTCTTCATCATCACTCGGGAATTCTGTGAGTCCTCCACGAGCATCTTCACCACAAATCACAGTCACTTATAACAGAGAAGTTCTAAAACGAGTTCGTATCTTTTATCACAAGTTCACAAATGTAACAGTCCAAACATCACAATTTAACGGCAGAGTTGGTATAGCGGAGTTCGTGTTCGAGACGCGGGCGACGTGCACGTTCACTCGTCGGCGTCCGGAGCTCGAGTGGTGCGGCAAGGGGAAGGCCGGGGCTTATAAAGCGCTCCCCGTCAACGGGCGGCCAGGTGGCGGCACGGGTAAGCCTCGCACGTGCGCCGGGCCCAATCGTCGGAGGGCGAGGGGCTCCGGCCAATGAAAGCGCGGCGCGGCGCGGGGCGGCGGCGGCACCTGCGCCTCCGCACCCGCCGCCGGAACCGCTGCCTCTCAGTGCGATATGCCCAGCTCCGCAGCCTCAGCCTCAGCCTCACAAACACCACCGGTTCTGAATCTCGAACCGTCTCGGATCGCCTCTGTAAATGAACCGATTTTTTGCACAAGTCTCGGGGTTAAGCACCTTTGCACTGAGCCATTTCTTTCTTCTTTTTGAAATGGTCTCGACATCTTTGTTCGATACCATTTATTGTTATTTTGATTGAAATCAACAGCTGGATGCCTGAAAAAAGCGCATTATTATTGTTACTTTTTGATGTACCTATATTTGTGTAGTTTTAGTATGCAGTAAGTTATAGCACGGTTTGTCTTTTGGAGGTTTTTATAACTTTAAATTACACTAACTTATTCTACTATTTGCAATGCTTAGCAAGCATTGTGGTCACCATAATCAATCCAGGTGGTAAAAGGTCAATAAAGCAGAATATAAGTACCTAGAAATATTTTTATTTACTGTTAAATGTCGAAAAAGTCTCTCACATAAGGAAGACAACATAAGAATTATCTCAATTATTGATTACGCTTCTAGAAAGTAGTCCAACATCCAAATATAGCTTGACCTATATTATGCGTAACATAAAAGGCTTGTAACATAAGTATGAAAAGGTGACGCACGTAGATGGGATCATGCCTTGTTATGTTCAGGTTCTATATCTAAGGAAGCTATATTTATTTAACCTTGTCCTCCATCCCGTGTAACGTGTGATAAACCGATATTTCATCTACATACATTATCATAAGGTTAAGCATTGGTGAGTAATGCTAAATAACATTGCCAAACAGTAAAATGAAACTTATTCATTGTCACCTAAATGTATTCGCAATCGCGAGACTAGGCTTCAGTTCACTGCGGGCTTGATAGTTGTTTAAACAACATAGAAAATTGAATTGGGTTAACAATTTAATACTTAGTCATGAAACTTTATTTTACAAATCGTATACCTAAGACGATCAAGTTTAACATAAAGAACCTACACACGAATTGTGTTCTCTACAGTCATGTTTTCGTTTTAAAAGCCAGTAATGAAATATGATAAATGATCGACTAAAAAATTTATCAATAATAAAAGCGGTTAAAACAGAGAATCTTAAGTTTGTAAATCAAAATGTACATACCAATCAATTAACTACCTATACTCAGACAATATAACCGGTAGTGCGGGTTAAACAATGCAAGTGGAAAGTGCAAGCCAAATCAGCAATTCCTTCTCCTCGACAAACTCGCACGTCCATCATCAGAATACGTGTCATTTACTCGCCTATATTTTCCTTTCCTTGTTATCTGCATGATTCGTACAAGATTTACTAAGAAGTGCTTCTGATCTTATTATTATTATCACTTCTTTATACTTATAATTATTTTATTTATATAATTCGCTTAGGTAGGTGATGTTCTATTTTAATCTATAAGAAAATGTTTTGTTATTATGTCTCATCTTCTATTGTTTTCTACGTGCTAGTATATAATTATGCGGTACCAAACAAATAATTACCTAAACACAAACAAGATGCAATGTAGTTATAATTCTACAAATTTATATATGTATATTGTTTTCCCCTTAGAATATAAAAATGTCAAGGTTTTCCCATAATTATCTGCATAAATTACTATAGTGAGAGTATTACTATAGTAGTTAGAATACAACACATAAGTTAGTAAACAATTGAAGATAAAGTCCTTATAAATGCGTGTGAACAATGATTTTAATTGAAACCAATTCTCATATAAATTGGGCTATTCTGATGTATGGATAGTTTTTAATTTATCTCGAGAGAAAAGACAGTCTTCCACAGTCTCAAAGATCTCACGTTCACAAGGGACGGTTACATATTCGTAATAATAATAATCCATAAATTTGTTACCGGAAGGTTGTGAAACCCGTTTTCGGTGCTGCAAAACGTGAACAAAAAGACTTCCTTGTGTCAAACCAAACAAGACATGTTTGCAACCCCTTCCCGACGCGGAACTATAACGTCCATAAGTCCTTTGTTAATATTTTTTATGCAACCAGCGCTAATTCCCACAGGTCACGCTGTTCACAAGGCTATTTAGGTTTTCTCACAGAACAAGTCCATTCGCAGTCATGCATACGCTCATTATTAGAAATCTACTGAAAAGGGACTGAATGCTGCCCTACTTTAAATCATATTAACATTGATTAGTCATTTAGAAAGGAAGTGTGCATTACATAGCAATTGCACTTTAATAGCAGAGTCAGCAAGTTCAAAGATTGAACTGTAGATCTGATATCACGATGACGAGACGTTGTATGGTGAAATTTACATGAGTCAGGCTGTAAATGTACCAAGGGTTCGACACATAATTGACATCGATTGGTCGATTATATTTAGTAAACTGTGACTAATCATTCCAACCGATGGTCAACAATAATATTCGTGCCGTAATGCGATCTCGCTTTGTTTGTGGCTTTCAACGCCTTATTAAGTGGACGTTATTGAAATTCTTATATTATAAACAAAACGACTGTCATTACCTAATTACCTTGGGAGCGTGAATGAAACCCTTATCTCAATTGATGCCTGGGAAATGTAAACAATTCAGTGAAATTATAGGTTGATGGTAAACAACATTAGACAAATCTACTTATCGAGTTCAATTGAACTCTGATAACAAGTCTACGAAGCACGTACTGCGTATATACCTATCTAGTTATATAGGCAATAAATACTGCTTTTATTATAATAATAACACTCATAAATATTTTCTAACTGCTTTTTCAAATTACATATTTCACCACAGACCTAGGTGTCCGCGCTCGTTTTTAACAAAAAACTCTGTTTTTTCGCACAATACATTAACTCAATAAGGAAGAACATAATACAGTAATGGATTTATTTCTTCTTTCTTATTTAGTTAATGTATTGTGCGAAAAAGAATGTTTTAATTTCAAACTGCTTGATATACCGATAAAAGATACTGCCTAACGGTGGTATAACACCCAAACCAACCTCACATGCTGGTTGTGCTTGATCATTCAACAAAGCTCTGGTAACTTACAGCGGTCATCGACGTAATGTCGCAGGTCTATAGGTAGTTAGGTACTATTTCATTTACATTATGAAGAGTGGGCGCATGAATTTACCATCTAACAGCAAGATCCTTAAGAAGTGGAACTCACTGCCCGCGTCTTTGTTTCGTGAACACTCTCTGTCAGTCTTTTAGCCTAGAGTGAATTGGGATAGGTATCTTCAAGTCAAGCATGCTACATCTTCGGCCGCATCTTCACTTTCCAATAGCTAAAATGGCGGTATAATGCTTGTCTATTTGACATAAAAAAACAGGGATTCCTAAGGAGATCTTCATGCAGACTGTCGGTCTTAATAACTCGTAATAACCCGCTGTCGTAATTGGTTACATGTCTGATTTTACGCCTCGGGTGACGGGTTCGATTCCTGGAGGGAACACAACTTTCCTCCTTAAGGGAAATTTATGTTTCTGGTGGTTGTATGTGATGCAATTCAAGTTTTCGAAGTTAGTGCGGGGCTGTTTGTAAAAGCTTTTATTTGTATAAAGTTAATGAATAAATTACTTTCCTTTAATTTACGTATCAATATAGCCTGACAATTTATAGTAATACTAGCCGTGCCACGCGGCTTCGCCTGCTATTATCAGTTAAAAAGTAGCATATGTGTTAATCCTAGGTATAAGCTATGTACATTCCAAATTTTATCCAAATACGTTATTTCATAATCGTTGTACCGATTTGTTATCCGGTTATTGTTATAAAATTTAAATATCTATAGCCATTACCTATAATATACTTTCCTACATTGTTAAAAAACCAAGCTGTTTATTATAGCTGCTCAAATTAAAGGCATCCCAGTAAAATCACGAAAGGTGTTACTTGGCGTATCATTTGTGTGTGGTGTTAATGGGAGGCATACAGGGTGTCATCGGAGCGCAGTTATCATGCAAGTGCGATGTGTCGGGCGGGGGTAGGGTGTTATTAGGGTTGTCACATCTTATCATACTGATGTAATATATTATTATGTACATAGAAAAATAAGAGGTTTGACTCTTATGTTTAGTGTTTATTACTTAACATTATTAAAACAAAGGGTAAATCTATTTAAATCTTTAGTAATTTAACTCAGACGTGTATTTAGTAATTATTACTTGATTGATGTTAAGATACTTTTATACGTAGAATTTATAATTGTTATTATAGGAATTATTATAATCTTACGTCTTATGCCAAAGATTGACTGCAAGATTTTTCTCCCACTTAAAATCCTTTACCTTACTAAGGTACTTTAAATCTATTTAAATAGTATGTTTGTGTTTTAACCAAATTGGGTACAACACAGTTTTTTTTATGTATTGTATGACTCTGTTTTATGTTAGTGACACTCGCATTTTGTAAAAATTACGCCCGGTTAGCATATTGATGCATCTTAACTCAACTACATTAGGACTGAGTGAGAGTGAAGACGACTTCCCAGTACCGTGAGTGGGGGTGTCAACCCTATTCTCGTCGGCCAGGTGCGTCGATGGCGGGCGGGGCGCGTGCGTAACGGTCGCGGCACGAGCGCAGGGGCCGTGCGCTATGGAGTATGGCGGAAATAGCGATGGACAGGGGCGCCCGGGCAGGTGGTGCCGCGCCGCTCTCAATGTCACACAATTGGCGGTTAATTCCGAGCATACATTACGTACTGACTACGAGCTACGTCTGGATCGTAATGTACAAAGCGGTTGTGTGGTTTGGACAGAATTGGAAGTTTTTCAATGACATAGTAATACAATTTAAAGAGCGTAGTTAGAATACTATATTTTTCACTCATTCAGTCACATTGCTGCCGCCGTCATCAACATTTTTATATGTAAGAAAAGCTTCCACGATATCATTGGCTAGTTAGAGCAATGTATCCACGGATACAGGAAACAAAAGCAATATCTTGATAAAATAATTTACGCCTACGCAGCGAGCGAATATATTATTTTCTTTATTAATTTTATTTTAATAATAGTTTTTTCATTAAATTATTATAAATTTGTCAGACTAAACTTTACTATGTCTAGTATCATGAAGGTTCAATTTAAGTGACATTGGTATCAGCAGATGTATTAAACCTATCATATAATCCAATGGAGCTGTCTATGAATAAAGTTCGCTTTATATCACTCGTATGAAGATATATTATACTCTTATAAAATCCAACTTAAGTTATAATTATAAAATCTTATAAAAATTCTCAATTGACAGAAAAATGTATGTCGAAACATATACAAGTTTACTTTATGTTGAATGGTGTTTCTAATGTAAATGAAATTTAGTTTTTTATGAGGAATGAATGAATATCTAACCGTGCCTGTATGCGTTACAATATTCCCATCTAAGTAACTTTACTAAGGAATATGTTCTTGTATGTAGGAATTTCTGTAAAATTCTGTTTGGGCAAGAACTTACTTACCATTTCAGCTCTTATCTTGAAATCTGCGGAAGGAAGTTGGATTCTCTGATTACCTTATCTGACATTTTACTGCACGGTAAATCCGAGAGTGGAACTAGATATATTTATTGACCTACAGGAATCATATGCAAATGAGTGAGTACATGTTTGAAATTAGGTGTTACATCAACAGCGCCAAAGGCAGAGCTGATTTGTTTGAAATTTGGTATAGCTTTTATACTTACGGAAGCATCGCGGTAGGGTAAGACTGGTTTCCCATACCAAAATATATTTAATTTCCATGTTACAAGTCTTACTTGACAACTAATTAAAATAAAAAAGTAAAACAGAAGTAGACACTGTACAGATAAGTATCTTTATAAAATAAATAAATACTAATAAATATCGGCATTTAAATAGGAAAGACTGAGAAAATAAATAAATTCTGGGAAACAAGGAACAAATGAAAGGTGAACAATTTATAAATAACAGAAAAACAAATGAAGTTTGTAGAAACAACCCTTAAACAGCCAAAAAGGTGGCTCATTTCGAGACCGATCAGGGATTTTGACAAATATCGCTAGGTCCAGCAATATGTAGGTAAATACTCAACTGACTGCCCATTAGAAAACTAATCGAGCTCTTTACTTGAATTTCACTATTCAAATCCTGGTCCCATCACAGATCACCTACTTTTTGAGTTTTAAATAGATACGACAATCAAGTTCCTGATTTGTTTATATAAGTGCTACAAGTGACGCTAGTAAAATAAACGTATTTGTAAAATTAATCGGAAATTTGTACTTTAAAAAATATTGTTATACATCCTGAAATCATCTTAATATGTAGTTTGTAATTTTTTTACGTATTCCATACCGATATAGGCTTCCCTAAGTCTACAGTATTTTTTTATGTACTAGTGTAGTCGAGATGATTATGTACTTTGTTCCTGATTTGCTATCTTATACATATCTGAATCTATTTATATTTGTACTAATTATTATTATTATTATAAATTAACGACACAGAGATCATGATCATGACACACCTGAACCGTCCCGACCATTGTTGTGTGGATTTGTATCATTGTTTGTTGAGCTTACCTACACATAAAACGTTATACAAAAGCAAGGCACCCACGAGGTGAGCTCGACCCTGCATTTGTATTGAATCAGTGCACAGCTATGCCAGCAGCTGGCTGCGCGTGCAGAATCACATGTCTGTACCCGAATCGCACATCTGCACCGAGCTAAGCTCCCCTTACAAAACGACCCAACAGCCAAGCCAAACCTATGAAACTTTCAAAAGCTTTCTCGCTACTTACTACCTTTCAATATTCAACAACACGATTAGGGTCTCCCCCATTCATTGTTCCGGGATCTTAGCAGCATAACGTCGTAAATTCCAACCCAGCAACGGTGTAAATGTCCTTTCGTAATGGAAGAGACGATTTTATTTCGGTTACATTGCCATACACCACGAAAAGTAAGGCCCGCTTTATTCAACCCTCCAAATATGAATTATTTCAAAATTGCGCAATTTCGTTTCTCTACATAAGGTTCATTTTTGAATACCAACTAAATTTATATTTAAGTCATTTTAGAGTGATGGCTGTAACCGGCAGGTAGGTGAGTAGTTTAATTTTAAATAATGGCATAGCTGTAGAGTTTCTATATAAAGCGCACAGGGCCATTCAACGCTTTTATAAACACTTTTAATACAGATGGATTGAGCTTTATACAGTGTGATCAATTTTAAATTTATTTGTTTTTGTTTTGTTTTCAGAAGAAAGCTCAGTTGGTATTCTTGTAGTCTTCTTATTTGTTTTCCGTATATGTTACAATTTCACTATCTTAAACTTTTTAAATTCAATTCATATTTTAGCGAAATTTTGCATGATTTTCATGAACTTAATCTTAATTTAAAGTTTTGCGGTCGAACACAAACTATATTTTAAACTACGATATTAATAAATTAATTATAAAAATACCCTATTTGACTGATTTAATTGGTGGGTTTTTGTAGCAATTTAACTACTTTGGTGCGTGGTAGTGACCTGATTATCTGTATAGATATTCGTAGTTACACGATAATTTAAGGAACTTTAAGGAACTATATCTGCGTCCCACATCAAACATTAAGAGCCTAGACTGTCGAAATACTTAATTTCATCTACATTCGTCCAGTGGTCGAAAAATTACCTACATATATGCACATACATTCAAATTTATAATTTATTAATATTAATGATTTGTTTTTTATGTTTGCCTTGTAACTATTAATCTTACATCCCTATTTTAATACAATTGTGAATTATTAGAAATAATATGGTGCGAAATGCCATCACTCTGTACAGTCGCAGGCGGCAACAGCTGAGATTTCGGCACACGCTACGCGGCCGGTGCGTCGCCGCGCCGCCACCGGCCACCTTTCACCCCTCGCGACGCGGCGACGATGCCACCGGTTCGCATATTGCACCAGGTACGCACTGATATATTATATACCTTTGTGCACCTTTTTTTTATACTCGATAGGCAAGCATTTTACCACTATATCACCTATGCTATAGCTAGTGATATAAATCTTTTTACCAGAAACTTATGCTGTTTAATCGGCCTTGCATTTTTCTCATTTCATGTTTATACGTTGGTAGATTGTGGAGTGAGAGACAATCTTTTTTTTCCATCTGATAAATTCACATTTCACTCCCTCCATATTTTTAAATATTTATTTTGTGCAGAGGTAACTAGACTTAATTAAACTACAAACGACAATAAATCTATCAAAAATAATTATAACTAGAATAAATATCTACGTGATTAAACGCAAGCAAAGCTTAAAAATATCTACCTACCACCGCTTTATTTACGGAACCTTGATCAAATTCAATGTATTAAACACGCATTATTGACAATAACTCAAAAACTACTAATAAGATCTTGACCAAATTTAATAGGGACCAATGGGAAAGCACCATCTTACAAACAAAAATCTTCTAAATCAAACGCATTCACACTCACAGCCCCACACTAAGTTCAAAGACTTTTATCGTGGGTGCCGGAAACATTCACATCACACACACACATTACACCCAGAACCAGAAGCACAAATATCCCTTGGGAAGGAATTTGTGCTCCTGCCGTAATAAATCTTTTATGGCAAATGGGGTTAGATTTTACAATAGAATTCCTAAAATCGTAACTGAATTACCACTGGGAAAGTTCAAATCTGTAATACGGGCATTAATTAAGAAAGCTTATTATAAGACCACAGACTATATTAATGACAAGGATACATGGAGGCAAACTGCACAGGCTCTTTCTAGCGACTACCATAATAACACCTAGGTTAAGAAAATTATGTATTAGAAATTAAGAATGTTTTTTAAAAATTTGAATGAAAAAAAAATGCGCCACCGAGTTTCTTGCCAGGTTCTTCTCGAGATGGCTGTAATTTTGCGAATCTGGCAATAGATTCATTAACTTTCATGAGTGCCTCTTTTGGGCCCATGTGAATAAACGATTTTGATTGGATTTGATTTGATTTGCCGGGAATCGAACCCAGGACCCACGGCGCAGAGGGCGGAGACCTGTACACTGCGCCAACTGGTTCTAAATCGTTTCACATGGAACGAAGATATAAGGTAACAAACATAAAAAACTCCTTTTTTTGTGAAGTCGGTAGAAAACGTAATCAAATAGACCGCCGCGCGCCGCTAGTTGTCAAATGCCCAACAAAAAAGTGGCAAAGTTTATTTTGATTACGTGATTGCAGTTCTTAATTATTTACAATATCATCAGCCGACTAAACACCTGCTAATTATATAAATTAGAGCAATTTAGTGATGCAAGTTGTCGACTTGTTATTGCGGCAAGTACGGTCGCCGTAATCTGTGGCGACAGCAATGCACCATGACTATGACCAAGCTCGTTAGTACGCGGTGTATCTATCTAAGAGGACAACCTCACTGTAACCTGACTCCAGCTCTCAGTGTCCGCTCTCGTAAACCCTACCCAACTTGACAGGGTTTGCGGCTGTCTCTTTTGACTATTAATTTCAAACAATCCGAGTTTCTAAACAATAGCATAGAATTCCGACTCGAACTGATTTAGCAATATTAAATATCTTAACTGGAAAAATGCGAGACATTTAGCAGTCGAACGATACACGGAACAGATAGATATTAGACGAAGATAGGACATCGTTATCCGGGTCACGGAATAGACAGTTACTTTAAAATTAAAACGTTGCGATCTAGGGAAACGCAAACCGTTCGTTTCCCACATTCGGTTTTTTTTGAGAATCTCACCGTTATAGGATTTTTTGCATCCTCAGTTTAGGAATGTATTTATAGTGTTACGGTATGAAGGGGAATGTAGATCTGGGGTCGCGAGGGCAGCTGCATCTACGGCGGAGCTTAAACAAGTAGACCGTTCGGTGCCGGATTAACAGAACCGTAAATGACGAGTAACGGTTTGATTTTTTTATCCACAAATAAAAAACACATTGTTATCAATCAAATCTACCTGACATGATTTAACATTGTGCAATCTTAGTTGTAAATGGTCTGGGAGGGATATATAGAACTTGTAGAAACATGATTGGAAGCGGTTTCCTAAATGGTGAGTTAATACGATAAAAACACTTGCTAGGCGTCACGGATCGCATTGATCAACTCATCATCACTTTTGAAATAGCCGTGTCCTGTCTTAGGAAGCAAACTCTTCCTGTCGGATTTCATCTCGTAAGTTCAGTGGTTTAGTTAGCCTGATTGACATCCAGGATTAGCTCCGGATAAAAAGGATTTTTTTAATGGCCAACAGCAATGATTAAGATTATGATAGCTGGTTTTGAGTTTAACCATGACATGGTTGCTACACTCATGGTTGGGTCCCGACTAGGGAAGTCCTCAATGGTTACCAGCACAGACATGAGATGTTGTAAACGCATACAATTATGATAACCCATTCCAGGTATCATGGCTACTATATTCAAGGTTGGCTCCCAAAAGTTTGTTGGCAAAAATGATTTTTTTATTCATTTATTTTATTTATCTGTAGGTTTAACGCCAACTTTTATTAATGATGTCTTCCAATATGGAATATAACTAGTCATTCGCCCCGAACTGAGATCTCGCGCATACATATTGCCTAATAGAAAAAAGCTTTTGAGGTTAATTGCTTTTAACTTTTTATCTTATTACTAATTATTTGTTGTTCAAGTACAGGCACATATATACGTAAGTTATGTGTAGCCGTTTTTGAGATAAACCTCGGGACAAAATAGGTCTAAAATCATTGAATTTACTGGCCTACAAAATTGTTAATTTCCAACATATTTTTTAATAACGGTTTGTAATTTGCTTGCAAAGTTCTTTTCAACGATATCCCACAAAGGTATTCTCGACATTTGGGCGAATATCACTAGCAACTTGCCTTATATCAAAATAACTCAAATATTCCGAATTTCAAAATTTGAGCGCGTTTAGGAAACACTATTATATTATGAGGTTCGTATTGTCATTTAGTGTTGTCTTATAAACAACTGGTATCGGGTTCGTTTCCGGACGGAAAAAATTTTTTTATCCCAGAGATATTTGTATTTGGTTTCTTCACTAAGAGGAGTCTCCACATGCGGAGTACATGTAGAGACCCCTGTTAGAGAAGAAGAAGAATGATAGCTCCACTTACTTGTGAACTCATTTTGTGCATAAGGTTGTCATGAGTTTAATTGACCGGCCACCTGCCTGATGTCAACTCACCATGGGAATGGCTGTGTTTGACCGGATCCTGTTTCCTTGATCGGCAGGAGTACCACGTGTAACTCCATTATTACCATTGGTAACATGCTTTATTTTATGAGAGATTGTTATATAGGTACTAGTACATAGCTATAGCTAGTCTTTTTATCTATTTACTATTAATAAATACATAATATAGCTGTAATTTGCCATTCAATAATTTATGTACGGATATCAAACAAAATGTAATTACTTAGAGCAAACGACGGGCACACCCGTTCCGGGACACCTTTTCATTTAATCAGAACTTGTTTGCACACCCAACAAACGGTGTTTTGTCCGCGGAGGGCGAGCAGTCGCTAGTGCCGCAGCACTGCATGCCTGCACCCGAAAATATATATTTATTTAGGGTTCCTTACTCAGAGGGTCTAAACGGGGCTTTATTACTTAATACTTTTTCCCCCGTGCTCTTTCTATCATAGGACAACAAGACGAAAATCCATTATGGTTGACATATCTTTTGTGGAGGTAAGACTTTTTTGCAGAGTCCGGCTGGGGCAGTACACAATTGCCAGACATTCCACTGCCAAGAAGTAGCTAGTGTAAACATTAATGTAGGTATTTTGGATTGAAGCGCAATGTTTCCAGTAAAATTACATGGATTGCAGAGATTTAATATTTAATATATTGGGGTGACCAGCGCAGTGGAGAATGTTTTGGTTTACTCGCAGAACGTCCCATTCGCATTCGGTCACGCAGTCGCAAAACGTCACATTAGCAGAATGTCCCATTCTCAAATCGTACCATTCGCAGAACGTCCCATTCTCAAACGGTCCCATTCGCAGTACGTCCCATTCTCAAACCGTCCCATTCGCAGTCTGTCCCATTCTCAAACCGTCCCATTCGCAAAATGTCCCATGCCGCGCAATAGTTCGAATTTTATAAGTTAAAAACTCTCGGTGGCACAGAACTGTATGGGCAAGCGTAACGCATTACATCAGGCGAGTGACTTGCTCCTCTCGACTCTCAATGACACAAAAAAAACTACTATCCGCTCGAAGCGTTTCGTTTCTACATTTATTGTCCGTACAGCGAAAGAGTGGAACTCTCTACCCGCGTCTTTATTCCACGAACTGTATTATTTGGGAGTCTTCAAGTCTAGAGTGAACAGGTCTGTGAATCTTCTGGGTAAGTATGTTACATCTTGGGTCGTAGATAAATGCTTGTTCATCAGGTGTAAAAAAAAATACTAAGCCTTCGTCTCTACTGTTTGTAGGCTGCCCTAAAATAATTATTACCATTTTTACCATTAATGGCAATGTTTAATGGTAAAATTGGTCCGTCACCTTCAAAGGCTCCATCGTGATTGGCAGTCTCCTAAAATTATAACAGAATATTATGTTATATTATTATATTAAATGAATAAGGGACATTCGGCCGCATCTTTACTTTCCATCAGGTGAAATAGCGGTTAAATCATTAAAAAAAATATCTTAACAAAAAAGTATGGATATTCTTAATTTCTTTTTTCGCTTTACCTTAATAATAACAAAACTAACAACTCGGAGTGATCCGAATTACATCTCAATGTCCAAAAACCGTCCAAGAGAGTATCGGGTTCACGCCCCAGTAAGATATATTTTGGAACCCTTGGAGCGCGAATTCGTCTCGTACTTGGCTGGTTTTATTTTTCTCTATTCCCGAACCCTGAACACCGGTTTATTTGGCGTCGCCATCTTTTGATAGATCCTTTTTTATGTGTATTGAAATTTATTAAAAGCGCAGCGAGGGTGCGCGCGCGACAACTGCGGAGATTGCTCGCACCTGGCCGCAGTGCGTATGCGCACACTCCGCTGGCACATGTGATGATACGCGCGTTGTCATCTATTGTTGCAATAATGTATGTACGATTATGTATAATTAGAGTTCATTTACTACTCTGTTAGAATTTGAATGTGAATGTAAAAAGTCACTTATAGGTATAAATAAAGGATTCATTCTTCACTAAAGAAGACGGGAGATGCGAAAATATTTTTTCTTTTATAATACACGAGCACATAATGGATAAACATGCTAAAATTATAATCTAAAGTTTGTATGTGTTTTAAAATCTTGGTTATAACTGAACTATAAGGCAAGCATAACACTTACCATCATGCGAGCAGGTTGCTCGTCTCTCCTCATTGCTGCATAAAAGAAAGAAAGACGTATCTCTGTAATGGCTGGACAGATTCGAATAAAATACGTTATATTGATTTTTGAGACGTTGAAAAAAAGACCTAGGCTATTTCACCTAACATTTAATTAGTGTTATCTCACAACAATGAAAAGATTTGCATGTATTTGTTTATCAAGAAATAAAAACACTTTTATTTACCCTATTTGAGATGGAATAAGTAGCATTATATGAACTTTCATCGGCTCAAGAGTCTTATATCACAACTATGTATAGTACGTAATACCAGAAGTCGTCAAGGCGATGCGGCTATCATTTGCAAGGCGACCGAGACCACACGGCTCGAGACGGCACGCCGCGCCGCGCGCCGGGCGCTCTGGTTTGCTGAAACGAGTATCTACACTATGTCAGAAAGTGCAGCCAACATCGCGTGATCTCAACTTTGACTTGACAGCACTGGACGATGCCGCTCTTGTAAACCAATGTAGATATATGTCACGCTATCGACCGCCCACATACCTCTCTACAAGCTTATACGAACAACACGTTCTACCTAAAATATAATTGTACCCGAACCATGTAAACTCTGACCCACTACGAATACCACAAAATCATTAACAGCGACAGCTACAAGGAACACAGAAAGAAAGTCGATATCTTAATTCCGCTATTATCGTTGACACGACTTTAGGAACAAGTAAAATGTCCAATTTTGTGGCTATGTACGCATTTATTTATAACTTCATTTTTCGGTGCAGACGTGAGCTGGGTTGCGGTACAAGCACGCGTTTTATTTTACTCTTTGGGCCAAGAAAGCTGCTTTTTTATCCGACTACGGTGAAGCGAAAGGATGGTTATAATTTAAGCACCGTATGTAACTATGTTATGTTTGTTCGTTACCTTATTTACGGACAAATCTTTCCCTCTCTTTGGTGTAGTACATATCTGATAACAATGAGACAAATTTATCTGTCCGATATATCTGATTTCTGATATCTTCATTTGTAAAAACTGCTAAATTACCTACTCCTTTCCAGATTTGTTTAAAATACATTATCCGTTTTACTAAGTATTTTGAGAAATAAATCACCTGCTTTGAAACTATCTAAATTCTCATACGCGTAATAAAAAGTTTTAAATTTGCCAGTTAAAGCCAAGTCTTGAAGATTATCAACGTTTGAAATGTAACTGATACAATACGATGACAGGAAATTATGAGTCCAGCAATCGAAGTGATTTCAAGACGTGAACGTAGAGGTCGGCTCCGGCGAGTCGGCTGTTGCAATGGGAGCCTTTGTCCGGAGGCATCAACGTCGTCCTCGATGCCGTGCGGAAACAATGCACGGACCACATTCGTGCATCGCGGCCGCACCGTGTCGTGTTCCACCGCTCTCGATGTTTGCGCTCATAAAGTGTCATTATGGTAACAGTACCTCTTTGTTGTTTTCGGCGATGGCCCTCTCCCTATTTTCTCCGCGTCTCGTGTAAAGCTCGACGCTTCACGGCGTGTTATAACCGAAATGGGTTACGACCGACTCTTGCGAAACTTTTACGGGCCATCGTCTGCGTCGAAATCTCGTTCGGTTTAATGGCCTTCGAATTTTAAGTGCCAAAGAAAGGTAAATCACTTTGACGTGTCTTGAACTTAAATTCATGATTTGACGAGGACTCGAGTTATGTGCAGACCATAAAATAACTGCAATCCTCACAGAAGTGTTAATTACAGACAACAAGACAAATCAAGGGTTTAAACTGCATGTAGAATGATCTAATTAATAATTTGCCCATATTTTATATGAATGGCAATACATATTATTTTATAACCTACATTGTTTTTTTCTAACAACCATACAAGAGATATTATGAAGCAAATGCTACATAAAGATGTAAAAAGATAATCGTCTAAGATCGTTTTCTCTAAACAGGAACTTTTCAATTCATAGATACCGACACTCTATATTTTTATTAATGTCAATTTTGCGCGTGGTTCTTCGCAAGTGTAAACAAAGTAAATTGCATACATAACAAATAACTCATGACAAATATGATTACGTAACTTTATTTACATTTAGACATTGTACTGCATGAGGTGCAATCGCGTTTTCATTGACATATTTGGTAGGAACGTTTATCTAGGCACAACCACTTGATAAATAAGGTTTACGTTCCACGCGTTGTGTGCACATATTTGGTTATGTTATCTCGGTTAATTAATGGAATAGTATAAACAATAGAAAGTACAATCAAACCTACGTACTTTCGTTTCACTTCCTACATGTCGCTTTCAATTGTTCAACAATTTGTAAGAGTCGATTATTGGCATTGTAATTGTGGCTATTGTTCGTGAATCGTAAAAGGATGAATATTAAGAATCATTATGAAGATGTCAGCTTCTGATCGGGTTATAATAATAAACGATAAAAGCACGGTTGAACAAGCAAGTATAATGTCCGTAATGATAGGAAGACAATGGGTTCCTGAAGGCGCGGTCTGGGCGCAGTCGGAGCACTTACGCATTGCCACTTGACTGGAACTTGACTCGGTCGGATAGACTCGACGCTAGTGCATAATGTCTTCCCTTTGTTACGAAGCCATCGGTGATTTATGAAAATGTTTATTTACAGTACAAGACCGTATTTAAATTAATGAGTGTATTTGTAATGTAATTGTTATTTATTATCTAAGAAATAAATGCTTTTATAGTTGCTAATAGACAGACTAATGTGCAATTTATAGCACGATGAAGCATTATCTTAGGAAAGATAGGTGAATTGAAATGTAACTTACCTTTCCTAAGAGAAGCTATCTATTAAGGTTGTCCACTCTAATCATCATGAATTGTAAGATAAAGTGATAAGATTTAAGTTACTTTGTGACTGTAAGTATAAAGTTAGCTATAAATATTTGAAGCATATAATTAAGCGTAGTTACATAAACCTACGCTAGGAAAACGAGAGATAGGTATATCGAGTTTTAAATATTGTAAGGGCTAGAGATTATTCAATTCAAAATTACACGCCCATTGAAAATGTTTAGACATCAATCAATAAAGTCTCAAAACTTTTATCTATTTGTAAAAGTTTGGAAAAGGGCACAAATTCTTGGATTCACTATAGTCCACCATAATCAAACGGAGTTCGTGTAGGTAAGTTAATAAGTTCTATTCTAATGAATTTTGCTCCAATAGCGCACAGTACATTTGAATCAAAGTAGTTTTAAATAAAACCGACTTCACCGCTTTATATTCGGAACCCTTGATTAAATTAAATGAACTAAATACGTATTATTGAGGATAACTAAAAACTACTGGTCAGATCTTAATCAAAATTGTTAAACATGGGACCACATGGGAAGCACCAGCTTTCAAATAATAAAAAAACATTTAAATCGGTTCACCTAGAAAGAAGTCATGAGGTAACACACATAAAAAAAATACAGTCAAATTACGAACCTAGTACATTTTTGTGAAGTCAGTTAAAAAAAAATGTCCTTCTTCACTAAATATACAATGGTGCTAATTCTGTTGAGCACCGAACTTACCTAAACTAAACTAAAAATAAACTAATTTTAGTCAAAGAATACCTAAACGCTATTCTGATTTTACGTTGAACTTAATTTAAAAGTTGAAATTACAGGACTAAAATTGATTTTGACAGCAACCAAATTGAATTGTATTCACAAGAGCCGCAATCACATATTCCTCCATTATAGACTTTGTAGGTCAGTATTTGCTTCTTTAATTGCACGTGTTATTCTTTCAAGTATAAGATCACATAAAAAATAATCCAGACCTTTTTCATACAGACTAATTTGAGTTTAAAATTTCTATTTTTAGTCTTAATTTGACGTAAAACATGTACATCAGAATAAGAATTTGGTCATTTTCACTAAATAGAGTAACTAAACTAACTTAGTCCTGTCAAACTTAATTTTAGTCTAATCTTGCATTTTCTGAATAGGTTTTGGACTAAAGCAGGACTAAAACTAATTTTAGGCTAGTTTAGTCTAATTCTGGACAACAGAATCGGCACCAATTTATTTTTATAGAATAGCTTCGATTTAAATGAAAACAAGAACAGCGGAAAAAGCTTGGATGTTGCGACAGGGGCGGCTCGTGCGGGACAAAAACTCGGAAGCGGATATGGCAACGCCATTCAATGCAATGCAACTGAATATTCAAAGTAGCATTTTTATTACTCGCACTGTAATTATATGTCACTAGAATTTATTCAAGACACGTTTCATATTCATATTTAAAATACTACATATTTATTCATAAGTCTTGCAGCTTCGCCGATCGAAAAATGCAAATTTCCTGTTCTAAAAAACTAGACTATCTTGTGAATTTTATTTAAATTTACGAATTGATTTTGTTTTACAATTTAGATTTTATTATTAAGTTAACGATACATTTACAACTTTCAACATATTTTTAATAAAAAATATTAATTATTGTTATTATTTTCTTTTTATTTACTTTTCTGGCTACCACGCTAAGACTATTATATTTACAGGCCAATTGCCTATATTTCCTAAAACTATATACAGTAAAGACCCAAGTTACATACGGTTGCCTATCTTGAATAATAAAAAAATTTACCAGTCAAGTGCGAGTCAGACTCGCGCACCGAAGGTTCCGTACAAACCTGTAGGTATATAAGTAAAAGTAATGGTATTTTATTGCTAAATGAAATTATTGTATGATGTAACAAAATAATTATGCTTTTCGCAATTTTTCCTTTATCTGTGCTATAAGATGTTGCTTCGTATCAAATTTCAAGATTCTGAGTTCACGGAAAGTACCCTTTAAGTTTTGATTCCCTTGCAAGTGTCGAAAATTTGCAGCATAAACAGCCGTTTATGCTGCAAATTTTCAACACTTTTTGATTTTCGTATCTTTTGATTGCGTTGGCTTAGAAGTTTGATTTTTTCACAGCTCTAAGGAACAGTAGACCTGAGTATTTGCTATGAATTTCAGCTTAATATCTCCACGCGCTCCTGAAAAAAAGGGTCTTGATAGACAGACAGACGGACAACAAAGTGATCTTATAAGGGCTCCGTTTTTTCCTTTTGTGGTACGGAACCCTAAAAATACACCGAGTTTATAAGTAACTCAAGTGCTCGAGCCCACTACCAGTGAGTAGTGTTCCTATCATGCTGGCAGCATTGCATCTCTAAATTACAATGCTAATTACTTTGTTATTTAATATAAAATCGAACTTCAAATTGAGCCATTTAAGCACTCCCATATCGAAAGAAGATAAAAATATGAGCTTATTAACGGAACAAGTGCGCAAATAAATCAACGTATATCAGGAACCGGTAACAATTTCAATTAAAGTCGTATTGGAACATTTGTTACGTACGATACGAGTCGGTATTGAAATAGGAACAGGTTGTCCAGGTAAGGCTCGGGTTGAATGGAGGTGTAATCAGCGCTATTGAGCCGAGTCGTCACCTGCACAACTTGTTGTTATTGTGGCCATTCTTGGTCAATTGTATGACGCCGCGGGCCGCGGCTCAGCGTTCAGCTGTAGCGTGCTGAGCTGCGCCCCTCAGTTGTTCAATCCGTGAAAACTGAACATTTTATTACCCTTGAGATAACCAGTTCTTCATGTGATAACTGCTACGCACTTGACGTATTTGGTTTAAACAGACAGCATACGGGCTCGCAAGCGCCCATCGGGGTATTTTCAAAATTTTGATTTTGCCTCTTGTAGAATCTGAAATGACCCTCAAAGAAGCATTTAATTAGCACTTACCTGCGTTATCATTTTAATAAACATTTTATTCATTTTGTACTAACTGTTCCACACAGTTTCGTCCTAATTGTTTAAGATAAAAAGTAACCCATGTATTATTCCTGTGTATAAGCAATGCATATTCCGAATTTTATCTAAATCCGTTCAGCCGTTAAAGCGTGAGAAAACAAACATACTTTGTTTTTATTTGTATTTGTAAATTTTTTTTTCGAAAATGGAAACCAATATTTTATTTAGACCAACTTTCTTTAATACATTGGGGAAATTTATAAACCAGGAGAGACGGTTATGAATAATTTTCTAGAAATATTCTCTGCGCAGTAGATTTTGGAGAGATTTTAATATTGACTTGCCCAGCACAAATAACAACGTAAAACAGCATAAATATGATACAAAGGAAAGCGGATATGACATACTTAATCATGTAAGCAGTAAATAATGCACTAGACAAACTAGCGATAGCGACTATTGCTATGTAGAAGAATTCATTAAACAACATGTAGATAATAATATAATAAAAAAATTGAATCTAAAAAGACTGGATTAATTAAGAAATAATTGATGCTATTAACTTGCGGAACAGACTTTGGCAGCAAACGAAAACATATGACTATGGCAGATATTATGTAATGAACAAAGCAAGGCCAGCAAACTCATTGAGTCACACAAAAAGAACTACTTTTTTATATATTTCAGGAAAGTTACGGTAATCCTAAGAAACTGTAGGAAGTGATTAATAATATAGCTTGTAATAAAATGAAAGACACCTGTGCTCCTCCAAAATTATTATCTGATTCTGGGCTCGTAAGTGATGGTAACGAAATATATGATACTTTTTTTTGCTTCGGTCGGTTAGCGAACAAGATACCATGTTGAGAATAGAATATCATGTTGACACGGGGAATATTTTAATGTACGATAGTAACCACTCCCATGACGCAATATTCAACTGGAATATACATATTGATCATGTCAGATCAAAATTGTCAACAGTACTAGGAGCATTGAGAAAGTAGCAAACTGTATCCCAAGTAGAGTACGAACTATAATATCTGTAATTCTTTAGTAAAATCGAATCGTATACACGAACTATAATATCTGTAATTCTTTAGTAAAATCGAATCGTATACAATCATATCTCGAATACTTAATTAAAATATGGGGATTAGCACCACAATCTAACTTAAAATCGTAACAGAGAACTTAAAATAAAATCATCTAAATTCTATTTCATTATTACTACTTCACTCCCACAAAACAAATATATGACAAAACTGAGCTACTTTATTTAACGCAACTATATACATACGACACCTGTATCTTCGTAAACAATGTGTTATCTCAATCAAATCACTCGAACATAACATTCACAAAAAATTAAATACCCACAATTTAAGAAATAAAAACAATCTTATACTGATAAAGCCGCGTACTAACTATGGAAAGAAAACAATATTGTTTGAAGGAGCAAGGATATATAATAAAATGCCAGAAGAATGTAGCAGCACTAGTATTTAAAAGAAGAAACTCAGAAATTATCTATTAATATCACCTTAGAAATGTATACTTACTTTATCTTTCTTCATTCCTCGGCCAGAGGAATATCAATCTCATTATAATAGAATATGTATAATATTGTATCTCAATATAAGTGAACGTTTTTATGAGTAATAAAGGCACAGATCAATTAGCCAGAGTCTTTGAATAAAGGTCTTTAAACCTCAACATAACGTCATGTAAACGTAAAATTTACACATATTATGTAATGCTAGTTTATTAGCGATTTTGCTAATGCATATTATCATTCGTTTTTGATGATTCTTCTTTTACTATTTAAAATAATTAAACGCAAGCAAAGCTTAAAAAAACCGACTTCACCGCTTTATCATCGGACCTTGATCCACCAGCTTTTAAATAAAAAATGAATCATAAACATCGGCCCACAACGAAAGAAGTTGTGAGGTAACTTTTGAAGTCGGGTAAACCAGAACATCGTCAAAGTACGCATTATTCGTCACAAAATATACATTATTGACGATATTTCAAGAACAACTGATCAGATCTTGATCGAATTTGAATGATGGGACCAATAAGAAAGCAACATCTTTCAAACTAAATTTCGAAATCGGTTCACGTGGAGAGAAGTTGTGAGAGAACACACATAAAATAAAATAAAAAAATATACATTCGACTAGAGTACCTCCTCCTTTTTTGGGAAGCCGGTAAAAATACATAATTTACTTACTTATTACGTAAGAAAAAATAAATTTTGCTACCTTTAAAATTAAAGAATAATAATTGTATTCTTTACTACTAATACTTTACCCATATTATATGGGAATTTATACCTATTCTCGAAGCATTGCTCAATCCACCGGATGTGATGCGCCCTGACCGGAAACACTTGTTTGAGCTCCTTGCTCTCTGTACGCAGGTAAGTTCCCATTGATGTACGGTGACCACGCTGAACAGTCTCCGTGAACATTTCAATTTGCTTCGGTTTTAATGAGTTTGGCTCTACAGTATCCTGTGTTAATAATACATGTTTAAAGTTTATCATTTTCATCATACAACTAGTGCTAGTAACCAGTAAAAGTCAAGCCAATGTCATGGCCCAGTCATGGTCAAGTTATGCCTAAAGTGGTTCGTTGCTAGAACTTTTGTTGGAGTTTTGGAGCAAAAACGAATATCACGCTTTTAACTTAATTTGCCTAAACTCATGCACGTTCACGAATTATTCACGGTAAATAATCCACCATTAGCACTCGAAGTAGTTTTAAACAATAATCTAAAATTAACAACGCCATTTCTCCCTTTTGCGACAATACTTTCTGTTTCGGATTACCGCGGATAGCTCATATTTACTCCTTTTTACCTAAGAAATACATATGATAGTAAAACCTTGTTTATAATTTTGCTAGATCCAAAATATTAACTTACCTCTAATTATAGACAGTCCTTATGTCAGGCTAAATGAAGGCATCAAAGTCAAAGTCAACATTCAGCAAATAAGAACAAAATTGTAATTTTCTTTAACGACATGCATTCTCTTGCCACTGCGAAATTTATCTGAAGGTTAAACTGATTTTCTTAAGTAACATGAACATCATAACATATTAAGTTCTCTATAATACCGCTTTATATTTAAAGAGATGTAGAGCTATAATATGTAAAGAGAAAAAAGAGATTTAACATCTAATATCTCAGGGTGACAAGCGCAGTTCTTTGCCGCGCAGGCGATTTTTAACTTTTTAACTGCAAACAGAAGAGCGTTACAGATTTAACATGCACAAAAGTAACGAGATAACCCAAAAAATACGCAGTTATTATTTTGAGACGAAATAGCCGAAGCTTGGCCACCGTAGTACCGGTGAGACAAATCTTCAGTAACATCTGAGTTCCGCCGACCCTTCCAACGAACACGTGCAGCCTTTATGTACTTACTCCTTACTAATCCTCACTCAACCGGATTCTATTGCGTCGCTGATCTCACAAGTATTTTATTGTGTCTTTATGAACTTTTCAATGGGAAAATTTCAATAGAAAACCCGGTTCCTGTACATTGTAAATGCGTAGTTAGTGCCCTATATTACATAGTATTGCTACTCTCTACTATTTGCATAACAATAATACTTACCTACACTTTGACAACCCTGTTGACGCAGTGGGCAAGTCTTTCTATGTCGTGGCTTCTGGGTTAGATTCCCGGCAGGAGCACAATTTTCCTTATTAAGAGAAAATGGTGCTCCTAGATTTGGATGTGATTGTGTGTATGATGTGTATGTTTTCGGCTCATACGATACAAGTCTTTGGGCCTAGTATGGTTTGTGAGGGAAAACCGTTTGTTTGTTTTTTATTTATATATAACATATGCTTGACTAAAATCTAGTGAAGCTTGTCTCATCAACTCATATCACTTTTTATTTTGATTCCAGGTAGGTGCACAATGGGAGGTTCAACTTCCTATGGAGTATTTGTGATTCTGGTTAAGGGCACTCCCAGACATACAGTAGTATTTATATTCAACGCACAAAAACAATTGTGTAACCGCAACCCATGATAAAAGTCTTTGAACCATGAGAGGAGTGATTGTGTAGAGGCTAAAGCTCGCGGTATTGGACTCTCCATATCGCTAACCCCTATACTACCATACTTGTCAAGTATATACCTACATGTAAGTATATATTGCGTATATAGGGCTACATCAAGCTCTCAAGGCTAGAGGCAGTTATGCATCATTTAAGCTAGACGTCCCTTCTAAGTTGGCGGATGTTATAATGTCACCCAATAATTGGGCCAAAGATATCTGTATAAAGCCATGGAGACAGTCATTTCGTCCGAAGACCAAAGAAGACCAAGAGAACTAAAAAGGTACACGTGTACTATCAGAACGTCAGAGGCTTGAGGAGTAAAACAGCAACGTTTTACACTAACGTCTCGGTGGACTGCTGTGACATCATTGCACTAACGGAGACATTTCTGAATACTTCGGTATCGGATAGTGAGCTCTTTCCTCCGGGATACGTGGTGCTCCGCAAGGACCGAGCTGGTGACGCCGGCTGGGGAGGTGTCCTGTTAGCTGTACGAAATCCCTATACACCCAAATTAATTACTAATATAGATGGTCATTTGGGTGATAAAGAAATTCTGTTTGCAATGGTGTCATTTAAAAATGTAAAGATTTTAATCTGTGTAGTATATATACCTCCCAGTTATAGCGATACGCAATATTTAGATGTATTTACGTGTATTGAAAATGCTGTTTGTAAATACTCGACTCTTGATGTATTAATTGTTGGGGATTTTAACCTCAAATCCTGCAGTGACAATGTCAAGTTGCAGTTTGATATGTTAACAGATTTTTGTAAAATATACCAGTATAATACCATTTTCAACTGTTATGGCGGAATGTTGGATCTCGTGCTGTCGAATCTTATATCTTCTGATAACGTAAACGTGTCTGACGACGTAATACCATTGGTCCCGGCTGACGCTTATCATCCTCCCTTCGAAATAACATTATCCCTAGCTTACACCACTGAGATTAATCACAAGTTATTTTCCACACCTTCTGTGACTTATACAAATACTTATGCTCCTGACTGGAATTTCCGAAAGGCAGATTTTTGTTCTTTGTACTCCAGTGTTTCTTCTATGGATTGGACGGATGTGCTTGAACAGCAGGATGTTGATTCTGCTACAGATATTTTTTATGGAAAACTCAACAATGCTGTAAGCGTTTTTGTACCACTTAAGAAACAAAGCTATTCTCAACAGAATCGACAGTATCCTCAGTGGTATACAGCAGAAATTATACATAAGCTAAAAATTAAATATTTTCATTTGTGTAAATATAAGGAACTAGGTCTGCAGTTCAATCGCGAAGTGTTTAAATATTACAGAAGCCACATAAAACAACTCATTGATGATGCGTATTGCCAATATATCAGGTTTGTCGGCGGCAATATTAGACGTGATCCCAAGCGATTCTGGAATCATATCAGAGACAAGCGGAAAAGTATGAATCTGTTGAATGATTACACGCATGATGGTAAGACGCTAATAGGTCAGGAGGCGGCTTCAGCATTTGCTGAATACTTTAGCTCTGTTTTCCTTAAAAATGTCCCAGCACTCGACGTGGAAGAGGCAATGCAGAGCTCCGCTTGTGTAGGGGATTCGAGGCATGTCACTTTGGATAGTATCAGTATTGCAGATGTTCGACGTGCAGTTCGTCGCTTGAGGCCAGCATCGGCAGCGGGTCCAGATGCTATACCACCTTTTTTAGCTAAAGATTGTTCATCTGCGTTAGAAACTCCGCTCCTACATATCTTTAATTTGTCACTGAGGACTTCTTGCTATCCTGCCAAGTGGAAGCTATCTAGAGTTACGCCTGTCCCTAAGGATAAGTCATCAACAGATATAAAAACCTTTAGGCCTATTGCTGTATTGCCTGTCTTTGCGAAAATATTCGAGTCTATAATAAATTACTATCTTACACGCCAGTTTGAATCCAGTTATGACGATTCACAACATGGTTTTCGTATCGCACGCTCCACAAACACAAACCTCATCACCTTCGTAGATTCCGTAGCTTCGAATATGGATGTTGGACGGCAAGTTGATACCGTGTTTCTGGACTTCAGGCGGGCATTCGATGTAGTTGACAATGACGTCCTCTTGGTGAAGCTGTCGACTTTAGGAACTTCTCCTAAGCTACTGAGATTTTTCGCTCACTACTTAAGCGATAGGCGGCAGTATGTACAGGCAAATAAGTTTAGATCTAATGAATTTTTTACAAGATCAGGAGTTAGTCAGGGTAGTACTCTTGGCCCTACGCTTTTCCTTGCTATGATCAATGACCTTCCGACAGTACTCCGCACAGCCCAGTGCTTAATGTTTGCAGACGATCTAAAAATATTTTTACCTGTTAGTGATCTTGCTGAGTGTATGGAGCTTCAACAGGATATTGAGTCTTTGGTGCAATGGAGTCGATCAAATAGACTTTTATTCAATGTCTCCAAATGCAAAGTAGTTTCTTTCACGAGATCTCGAACGCCTCTCACACTACGATACATGGTGGAGGGATCTGAATTAGAGAGAATGCATTCTGTCCGAGACCTGGGCCTCATTCTTGATAATCGGCTTAACTTCCGTGAACATATGATTTCAATTTGTAAGCAGGCTAATAAAACATTAGGATTTATCATGAGGACAGCTTCACAATTCCAAGACGTCAATATAGCAATTACGCTCTTTAATGCGTTCGTTCGCAGCAAATTGGAATTCGGTGCAATAGTCTGGGACCCGAGTGAGGCTAAGTACACTTTGCTTGTAGAAAAACTCCAGCGCAAGTTCGCCAGGTACGTCTACAAACGCATGTACGGATACTACCCGTACCTTTTCCCCTCTCTATTTGTCTCAGGAATGATCGGAGTGGACACATTGGAGTACAGACGAAAATTACTTCTCGTCATCCATTACTACCACATACTGCACAATGATATAAATAATCCGTCCGTATTGGGTACTCTTGGTTTATTTGTTCCGAATGATTACACCCGGGTCGGGAGTCGTCGCCGGCATCAGTTGTTCTCATGTCCCACTTTACGGACTAGCCACGCTAGAAACGCGCCTACGCGCAGGCTATTGGCCATTTTGAACAATTTCACCCGCGATTTCCAACAAGTCGACATTTTCAGTGACAATTTTGGAGCCATTCTAAGCAATCTACGTTTATTTCTTACAAAATATTTAAGGTAGTTAGCGCTTTGGTATTTACTTACTGTTAGCTTACTATTTTTATGTAAATAAATAAATAAATAAATAAATAAATAAATCATATGCTACACTTAAGATTAATCTTAACACACAGACACCTTGAAAATAAAATAATTGGAAATATTGCTAACTAATAATACTAACAAACCTACGAGTTAAAACATAGGTATCTAAACTTTAATTTAAGGTAACATATATAAACAATGTCGTTATTATCAGTTTAATTATTTTGTGCTATCTGTTCAATTATTTCGTATTACTTGTTTGGCATAACATAGATACAAGGTTTAAATTAAAGTTACAAAATGGGAAACAGTTTGAACTACTTAAACACAGTTGCGCTTGGACTATTAATCAAACAATAGGCACGCCTCGAAATAGTGTGTCGGCTAGATGGCAGATAAGAGGCCCGGGCTCCGGTAGCGGCGCGACCTGCTCCTCCTGCCGCTACTGTGCGCCTCGGTGCGCCTCTGACTCATGAGCGTCGAACATTTCATGTTTATAGTTGAATGCTCCAGAATAATTGAACAAGTTATTTATAAGTTTCCTCTTTAGAAGCGAATCGTGTGCGCGATCGGAGCCGGATGCCGCCACCCTTCCAAGGGCATGCCTTCACAAAGGCATTTAGTCTATTTAAAGACATCCTGCTTAGTGCGGGGGCCGAGTCCGCTCTCGCACGTGCGTCAAGTGTCCTGCGCCTGCCGACCTGTCAATTACTGTCACCCTCGACTATCTCAGCGCCTGCGGCGGCGCAGCGCCCGTCCACGCTGATAAACTCGCCGAGTCCATCATTCTGAATCTCGCCCATACAGCGGAATAGCTCGCCTCGCTGACAGCCGCGATTCTACAATACCGGACACGACGCGGACGTCTCGTACTCGCTAATGCCGCCGCGTGTCCTTCCATGAACATAATTGGACTATGTTTGTTGTAACATCTCAGAATCGCAGATCTCCGTACGTGATGTTACAACTTTCCACTCCATAAATATACTTCCTCAACGACCGATTATGAAATAATCTTTCTCCGAGTATCAGTACTGACCTTCGATACGTCTCGTGACTCACAGTCGTACGGCGTTTATCGATACAACAGAGTCGAACGAATTTAGTCAAAGTATAATCACAAAGTACAAATAAGTCCAGGAAATTGAGAAGGCGTCCTGTTCCGCTCAATCGAACAAGATATTGCTCAACGACGACTAAATTTATCGAAGGAGCATATCTGACAATATAATGGAGTTGGAAACAATGCTGAGCGATTATAAAGCGCAGTGAAGCGCAGATTATGGCGTTCGCATGAGACAAGCAAGGCGCGGCGCGGGCGTCGCCGACCGCGGCGGCAAACGGTTAGGAGCTGAAACTAGTCAGCCACAGGTTAGAGCCACTTGTTGCCGACCAGCTCAATAAAAACTCAAGAAAATAAAAATGTAAGATTCTTTATCTTATTAATATATCATGTGAGCAATGCTATTAAATAAATAGAAAGAAAATAAAGAAAGAAAAATCATTTATTTCGACACTTAGCGAAAATATTAAATAATTACATATATTGAAACATTAATCAACTTATCATTAAGCATGCCGAAATGGGTTTGCCTCAACACAAAAGTCAAGCATAAAACTCGACGCTGATTTTCAGGCAAACCTACGGGCGATGTTTAAGTGTGAGTCAAATATACATGTATGTATGGTATGCATTATATATTTTATTAAATTATAAGTACCGATATATATGTATATAATCATTTATGAATATTTATTATTTTAACTTATCATCTAACTTTCTATTGTCTCTCTCCCTCTCTATACCTTTTTGATGCACGCCTACACCCCTCTTCTCGTCTACCATGTGTGGTTGACTGGTAGAGAATGCCCCTAGCATTAAGTCCACCTTTTGTACTTTTTGTGCAATAAAGAATTAAATAATAATAAAATTATTAATAAATATTTATACAATAACTAGCTGACCCAGCAAACGTTGTTATGCCATATACATTATTTCATGCTGAATCATAAAAAAATAAAAACAAATAATTTTGTCCAAAAAATAAAAACTAAGATTTTGGTTTGGACCACCCTTAATATTTAGGGGTATGAAAAAAAGATGTTGACCGATTCTCAGACCTACCCGATATGACCACAAAATTTCATTAAAATCGGTCGAGCCGTTTCGGAGGAGTTTGGTAACAAACACCGCGACACGAGAATTTTATATATAAGAAGACTAGTTTGATGACTTGTGTCGTGGGTGCAGGAAACATTCACATCACGTACACACAATCACACCCAGAACCAAAAACACAAATTCTTTTGTGGAAACGAACGAACAGTTCCTCTTAAATCATAACATATTTGTTGTAGGTACCTACCTATTTAATAGTAATTAAAAATAGTGACGTACGTAAAGATCTTCTAGCATGTTTTATGTCTTTGAAACTTAATAATTGTTGGACAAAGTAAAAAAACTGCGCAATTTCAGACACAAGCAAATACTATGCTGTGCAAACAGTACCTTAGTTATAGGTCCAGGTAGAGAATTGAAATAGCAGTGCAAATATTGTGGTGTCAAATACTCTGAAATTGTGTCATTTTGATTTATATCTACAAATGTAACAGTACTAACCCCATATGATACAAACATCTTGGTGCTCTACACTAACATCGTTCAGTTTATTGTTTATTTTACTGCTGATGTCTCTCCGATCCGATAGGACATCAATACATATCGTAAAACGTGAAATTGTGATAAATCATCATCATAACACTGTCATAGGCGCAATAAAATATAATATTCTAGATGGTAATACTACACGAGAGCAGATAAGTACACATCGTATCTTTAAATCGACTGCTCAGTGTCTTTAAAGATACGGTTCAACGGTTATATTGTCACAAAATCTTAACAATTTTTTTTTTCGTTACATAGACTGAGTATTTATATTTTGAAATATACAATTCAAGCAAATTTCAATGTCATGACTTAAACAAGTTTTTTAATTACTTACTATCTGTCTTACAAGGAAGACCATAAGATTGTTAGAGTAAGAAGAAGTAGAGTCACGAATGAACAAAAAAGAGGGGAGCACTCGTATTTAGTTGACAAACCGTCACCTGCGCAGGCGCTTCCCGGAGTGAAATGCTCACACAAATCGGCCTTCCTTTACATATCTCACGTAAGCGACATTCCGTCGCGACAACCCTCTTTTACCTCAAATAGGACAATGACCCCGTCGCAGCTTGCTCCCCTCACGAAACTCAAAATATCGGAACCACATGTTCTTGACCTTCCTCATACTTTTTTTCTGGGCTTAGAGTAATGTTCTCTTCCGATCCCGATCACTTAGCAACAGGGGATGAATCATAAAGTCGGGAACTATATAAAGATGTGTTCGATACGCGCTGTGCACTTTTGGTACTCTAGACATTGTAGTTACTTTATATTAATTAGGCTACTATGCGATGTAGAAACATTATGTAAATATTAATCTAAAAAATATTTTAAAAAAATGATAAGGAATAGAAACCATTTAAAGTAATTTCTGGGACGTTTAAATATATAGATATTACTTAAAATCTAATTCCACTGAATTGAAAAATATGCAATTGTTCAATTGTAAGGAATCTATATTTTCCAATTGACCTCTTCACATGACCACACAACACAGTTGTAAACTTAGTTTGGAATTGAAACATTACACTATAATTTGTTGATCAAAGTAATGGTGGCCATACATCTCAATTTTATCAACCAATTGAACTAGTTCTTAGGGGTCCGTAAGGTCATGATCGTGATCACAAATGGGAACAATTTTTTACGCAGATCTAGCACATCCTCCTTCGTTGGTTCAGAGATATTAAAATGACCATTAATTATGAATTGCCCGTGAGCATAATTTCTAAGTATACATCGTTTGTAGTGTAGAATTAAAAATATCTTATACGGAATCCCATGCGCACGCGTGACTGCGAGCACGGGCTGTGTGACCGGTTGCACTGTAGACAAATTACCGTGCCAGTTTTAATTAATAGCATCCATAATATTAATGTGTAGGCCAGCTACTAATACGAGTATTTGTTGTGCTCAAATTACATATAGCTGAACTACCTACACACTACGTTCACTGATCAACTAAATTAAGTAGCCCCATTGAGCCATTTATTTACAGTATATAAGCAAGGCGATGACAGAAATGCGTATACATTAATAGTTATCATCGAACATCTATTATTACTTGCTCGAGAGAGTAAACTATACCTGTTTGTTGACTTTGCAAACTAAATTTGAAACAAATCAATTATTTACGTTTCGATTACCCGAATGCAGCGGTGACATTGTTTCCGGCATCAGTTATGCAACCGAATCAATCGAGTTCAAATATCGCACAGGCCATCTCATTTTCTAATCGAGTCACTTGCATAATTGGACCGATTTGCACAGTGGTCGCATCGGGCACGGGCGGCCGCCGGCCGGACGGGGCCCGAGCCCTCTTGCGCAATCCCAATAATCGATGCTCCGTCGTCGATGAAACGGTGAAATCAATGCTCGCTGTGCCATCAGTTACAGCATCGTTCGGTCTACATTCCTTGACATCTTAACTTTATAAGGAAACAACGATCGATAATTGCCTGAGAATGTTTGTTCTCTGCTTTGGTGAAAACAAAAAACTTATTACCGTGCGGCGGCCGGCGACGGGAAGAGAC
The DNA here is from genome assembly GCA_948107665.1 of Lomographa bimaculata. Taxonomy (NCBI): domain Eukaryota; kingdom Metazoa; phylum Arthropoda; class Insecta; order Lepidoptera; family Geometridae; genus Lomographa; species Lomographa bimaculata. The sequence continues at coordinate 10,217,534 of OX403587.1, read as the reverse complement.
CGTAAAAATAAGTGGCACATTTTTACGACAGCTAATAAGATGTTTCAGTTGTGGAATGAGGTAAAGTGAAGGGGCAAACATCGACAGTGATGTAGGTAGACAGTAGAGCTCTGTCTGGAGCGCAAACGCGAGCGGTAGCGCACGGGCGAGGCTAGCCGCACCCCCGGGACCTGCGCAAGCGCACTAAGTACCTCTATATCTCGTGATATAATTATGCCACACAGAGTGCCTCGGCCAGTGGCCTGCTTCCACTCACTGCGCAATTTCTCGCCACTTGGCAGCTACAAGTGTATGCAAACCTACATTATTTGCATGTCACATTCAATCACTTCAATACGCCTAGAGCCGCTTGCTCGTAGAACGTATTACGGATAATTAGATCGATATCTTGTCAATTAATACAAATAATACTATACTATTCAAAGTATGATTGTTAATCTATCAACTGCCCGTTGGCTTAGTTGGGTGGCGTTCGCCTTCTAAGCAGGGGTATCGGGTTCGATTCCCGGCGGGAACACAAGTTTTCTCCTCATGGAAAATTTGTGTTTCTGATTCTGGTTGCGATTGTGTGTGTGATGTGAATGTTTTCGGCACCCACGACACAAGTCATTGAACTAAGTGTGGGGCTGTGAGTGTGAAAAAAATGATAATTGTATGTTTGTTTTATTATAATGCGTATTTACCCTGCGTTCACGACGGTAATGAGGATGATAAAAAACGTTTTTATTTTATTTCAGGGTAAATCATGAAGTATGATTATATTTTAGTAGAAGTATATCATATTAGATGTAGTCATTGTTCGCCATGGTCTTTTTTAAGTAAGTATATACATTTTTTACAGAAAAAGTGCTCGTGGAGCGTAGTCCACTATTTCGTGAAGCGCAGTAGCATTCACCCAGTCAGAGATTATTTAATCCAATCGTTTATTTTAAATTGGGTAGATAAAAATAAATTGGTATGTTATCCTATTCAAGTACTTCGTGTCAAAGATAATATATAATACAAATACATACCAAAACAATCGCACATTTTAGAAATTTCCGCATTCGTACAACATAGTTTTAATTCCTTTAAAATTATATAACATTATAATTATTTTACAGAATATGATTAATTTATGGCTAATAATATGAGATAATATTTAATTTGTAATAATTATGTCCGTTTACTAGTATATAAGTAAGTATTTAATCGGAAACATGTTAATTAAAAGTTCAATATCGATAAACCGAGCCAGGACAGGCAATTACTACCAGAGGATAATGCACTAATTGAGACACTGCTACAATCCCCGCTCCGTGTTTATGACTCCCATATACCGAGCTATCAAATAAATTCCGAACATGTAGGAGATACGGCCTCGCGTGTAGCGATTATAACAGGCTCATTTTGTTATCTCAGCATCTTCCAGTCATAATGTAACATAATAGTTTAGAGATGAGAGTCGCCGGTAGTCGGGGGGCTATTAAATAAGTAGCATGTAGGCTGGGTCCTGCAGAGCGCGGTTCAGGTGATCGGTACTGGACTGAGTTACAGTGAGTTATTAGGGTTGGTTCATATTGCGTGAATGCGTGCAGTTCACGGTCGCGGCGCTTTGTCGAGCCGCGCTGGGTGGCCGCGTGTCGCGCGCCGCATGCTCCACATTGCACGCCGCAGGTACACCACACACCACGTAGGTACCTACTCGCCACAGATTGCGTTACACTCACCTACACAGAACACCAACACGCAGACAATGCATTTTGTGCAATTTGCTGCGCTTTCTTATGTCTGTTTGGTTAAGAGATTACGGCTGACGATCACGAATATTTTTATTTCACTTTTTATTCAAAAGGATTTTATCGGGAGTTGTGTGGTATAGGTACACCGATTTCGGATCAAAGCAAACATTTTAAATATAAATAATAAAACCGTAGCAGAGCTTTTATACTCTGTTCCAAGATAATTGTACCAATTAATAGAACATCTTTTTAATAGCCGTCTTTATGGTATTTAGGATATGGCGGATACACATACACTCGTTGATAGGTACATTTGTAGAGTCAATAGTGAGCATTTATTTTCGCATGTGCTGTTAACACGAAAAAAAATTTTTACGTATACTTCTACTTCAAAAAAATAAGTACTACTGAACTATGACAGTACAAACAAACGAAAATCGGCCAAAATAGATCAACTTCGGAAAAACAAAAGAAAATCGTAGGTTCACATAATGTAACAAAAGTAGGAAAATAGTAAATATCAGTAAAAAAAACAAGTGAATGCCTGAAAATAAAAACATCTTTTACAGCAAAAAAGCAAATTAATGCCAATATTTTTACCGATTTTCAATGATGTAAGCCGATTTTATTTTGTTTTTGCTGAAGTTTGTTAACAAGCAGCATTCCCAATATGCTGGTGAGGTTACTAAAGATAATAAAACTTTTTTGCTACCTTAAATAACACATTCTATTACCTAAACTAAACTACGAATATTAAGCCAATGTTTTATTCCATATAAACAATACCTTCATAAACCTCTAACCCAATGAATGTTATTGAGTTCAAGCTCAGCTATCATAAATTAAAGACTACCAATGTAACTTGCTGAATTTACCTACCGTTCCATGAATCAGCAATAATGTTGTTTAAGAAATAGCTATGTGCCCAGTAGAGATAAAACAATAGTGAATTATGCTATCGTAGTAACATGGCGTTTTGTCTACGAAATAAACTAGACGCAGATAATTTCAGTTGTCTTTATAGCCAACCAGTGCTATGAGTCACCCGTGATTGTTTAATTCAGTGCTTCTAAACGTGTCGGCAATACGGCGCATGCTCGCAGTCACAACAACTTTGACTCATATTATGCATACAAACTTATATAGGCTTGTTACATCATTCAAATTTTAACGTAATATAAAACATTGCTTAAACCCGCCGAGAGCTATTTTTACACGATTCAAGGTAAAAAATTGAAAAGACGCGTCACCCGAACTAGAAGATAATCGCGGGGGCATGTACCTGTTGCGTTGTGCGCTCCTTTCATGGAATATTCTTCTTGTTATAGAGAGCACACGACACAAAGCGTTTATCTGGCCGCATTATGAGGAGCATCTCCGCTCCCAGATCGCGCGATAATGCTCGTCGCCGAGTCACAAAAGTGCTCCGTGGCGCACCGACTCACGATATGCATGAAGAGCGGGAGGGCAGGCAGGCGCGGGCCCAGCGATGTAAGCTGATCTCGAGCCGTGCTGACCTTTGTGCTACGGGCACAGGCGCGGGCAACCGTCGATCGTCTTTGTGTCGCGGCGAGCTTGTCAGCGTCCTCACAACGAGGAACCTTGTTGTCTTTCTCGAAAAGAAAGTGGGTAGAGATATCGATGTGAACCATTGTTCCGCCTTCGAGATAATTCAATATAGTGCTGCTGTCTATCGAACGCCATTTTTGTTTAACATTTGAATAGGTCTTATTGTGCTCGCTGTTTGGAGCGCTGAATGGCGAGCAGGTGTGTCTGAAGCTGATCTCGACTGATGCTGTTGTGAGATAGACTGTTACCTTGATTTTTCAAACCTTAGATTACCTACTTGTGCCATCCTAAATACATGATCACGTTAATAAAGAAGTGTAGTAGCTATGTGCCTATAAAAACTTTAAATATCCTAAAAACTATTTGCTTTGTAGAAAAAAAATATTATACTCGCCACTTTGAAGTTTATAGAAGAGTTAACTTGTTTGAAGAAACACAAGAGTACAAGACCCTATTATTTAGCTTAACCTGATTTAGCAACTAAATCTCATTTGAGTTAGTCTTATATCATCGTTATCTCCTATCGTTTTTTCGATTAAGAGTGGAGTGAAGAAAACATTTTTTTTCTGACTCGTGGAGCCATACCGCGATCAATAGATTTGGCAAGAGAATTTAAGTCCGTCTTCCAATAAAATTTATGAAATGAAATGAAATGAAATGAAATACATTTATTTGGCACTAAGGATAAGATAAACAAACAACAAAAACATGAAATAGACAATAAAAAACAGCTTATAAAGGTAATTAGGAATAAGTAAAAAAAAAAGTGCCAAAAGGGTCGTGACTCAGCATTATTGCCAATAGGCGCTGATTTTCAGTCACAACCCAGAGGTGGCGGATCTAAAACAGTAAAAATATAAATATATATATATATATATACACATATATATTTATATATATATATGTATGATATCATATTACATTATTATAAATATATAATAAATAAATAAATAAATAAAATAAGTCTAAATAATATAAAATATACACATACATATACACAAGTTTATAAATTTACATATGTATAAAATGAACAACAAACAAGCAAAATTATATAAACAGGACAATATTTTGAGCAAACTACAATTAAAAAAAAAATAAAAAAAAAAAAAAGTGATTCCTTTAAATGCTGCCACATATGCTGAGTATATTAAAAAAAAAAAAAAGTACGCTAATTAAAAGAGACAAGACAATGTAGTTCCGACAGATTTAGTTATCAATGCTTTATAATAATCAATAATTTAATTATTAATTTATTATATAAAGGAAATGTCAGCATTGATACCTTCGTGCTGCCTCTGCGCATCTATCAGGAACTTTCTTAGCTTAATTCTGAAAGTGTTTAAGATTTTGATGCTTCTTATTGGTGGTGGCAAGTTATTCCAGCACTTTGTAGCAGCATAGCAGAAACCATCTTTAAAAGCCGTGGTGCGGTGTCGCGGGATAGAAAGCTGCTGGGAAGCATGCCTTCTAGAACACTGCCTATCTTCAGAGATCCATCTTAATTTGCTGTGCAAGTATGAAGGATTTTTAAAATTAATGACACCGAACAAGAGACACGCAAGATGCATTTTACGACGTGACTTCATTTTTAAAGCGTAGTGCTGGTTCAAAAACGGGGTCACATGAGACCTAGGTGGAATTGAAAAACAAAATCTAGCGCACGCGTTTTGAACTCTTTGTACGAGTCTTTGTGTACAAGCCAACAACCGGGGTCCATAGACGGTGTCAGCATAATTTAATTTAGAAAGCACAAGAGTTTCTACTAACTGAATGCGAAGTTCTTCAGACAGGAAAGGTCTAAGCTTATATATAGTTTTGAGTCTATAGAAACAATTTCTAACGGCATTTGCTATGTGGTTTTCAAACCTCAGTGCAACGTCAACATTTAATCCGAGGTTGCGTGCTTCGAAAACCCTTTCGATAGATTCTCCCGACAGACATATTTGTATGGTATCAGGAATGGTGGATAATTGATGTTTACTACCCAGAATCATATACTTGGTCTTGCTTGGATTTAACAAGAGACAATTATTTTTCGACCATGCGACTATCCTACTTAAATCTTCATTTAAGTCTCGTATTGCTTCGGCGACGTTTTTCGGTTCAAAAGATATATAAACCTGAATGTCATCGGCATAAATATGGAATTTACAGTTTTTTAAACATTTTGTAATATCTGCACTATAAAGAATAAATAATATAGGACCAAGAATAGATCCTTGTGGTACACCTCTATGTACCGGAGTTAGTGATGAAGAAAGAGTAATACCAGAAGCCTGTCGTAGTTCCACGTACTGGTTACGATTGCTGAGATAACTATCAAACCACTTAAGCGTGGCTTGGTCGAAACCGTAAAAACTTAGCTTGGAAAGAAGCAGTGACGTGTTTATCGAGTCGAAAGCACGAGAAAAATCCAACAAAATCAAGGCAGTACATTTCCCTTCATCCTGAGATGCTAAAATATTATCTGTCACGTCGAGAAGGGAGGTGGCTGTACTTCGGCACTTTCTAAATCCTGACTGAACCTCAGGAAGAATATTATTAGTTTCTAGGAATTCGGTTAATTGATGACATACCACACGCTCCACAATTTTTGACATACACGGTAATATACTAATGGGCCTGAGATCTTTGACTAGAATAGGGTTGGTAATTTTGGGCAGTGGACGAACAATTGCAGTTTTCCATAAGTCAGGGAAGGTAGAAGTGCTAATTGAAGAATTTACTATTGCAGTTATAGTCTCAAGTGTATAAGGTAAACTCATTAAAAGCATTTTTAGTGTGATGCCATCACAACCCTCGGCGTTTGACTTCAAATCGTTTGAGTTGATATTGTGTAAAGAAAAAACTAAATTATCTTTAAACTTGTGAAATTCATAAAATGTCAATTGATTAAGTGAAATCTCTGTACTACCAGGAATATCTAGGAAATGGTTATTTATAATGTTAGCATCAGAAAAATGTAGTGGAAGATCTGTTTCTTTATTTGTAGGTAAAAGCATGTTCTTAAGATTTTTCCATAGCGTTTTAGGTTGATTAATTTTATTATTTATGTTATTTTTATAATATGCAGATTTTTCAAAAAACAATGATCGATTTACTAGTGATTTGAGAGACTTGTAGTATGTTTTTTTCCCTTCCGACTTCGTCTGTCTGTAATTTGTAAGAGCGTCATTTCGCAATTGTATCATTAGTTTAATATTATTTACGAAATATTGACGAAAAATAAGTTACATATTTTTCATTCTCACATTCCCTTCTAGGCAAAGTTGTCTATTTCCTTATAATAATTACATAAAAACTCATAACTTCTGAAAAAAGTCAACAAAACCTTAACCACATTATCTTATCGTCGATCTCTCCAGTCACCTTGTAAATCAAGCTTGAATTAGCACCTCAGATAGAAAACACTTTAGCGAGGAAGTTAGTAGGCTGTTGTGAACGAAATAAAACCATAAAATGCTTTTGGAGATTATTATCGTTCTTGCTGTCGCCTGTTTCAAATGAGCGGACGGAGGACCCAGACGTGTCATTGGATTTTAATACAAAGATGTCAAATGTATTTCAGACTGTATAATACGAAGGTATAATATGTAGATGGAGAGCTTTCGGACAATCTATGTAAGGTGCTAAGTTTTGAAGACGACTGGTCAATTCTAAGAAAATATTGTGCAACAAGTAGGTAGGACGGTGTCTGATGAGACATTTTAATCATCCGCCTGATGGTTAGCAACCGGAATTGTCAGCCGGAACTATAAACATACATGTTTTCATATTCACAGCCCGCAACTTAGTTCGATACATGTTGTTATGGGTTCTGAAAACATTTACAAACAGTAATCTCAAATAATATTATTCCTAATTTATTTTTACATTCATTGACGAATTTTTTTTTTATTTTTAGTCCTGAATGAAAATTTTCTGCAATGAGTATAAGTTTTTATGTCTTCCCGGAAACTAAAACGACTACTTCGCCTTTTCAACTAGACCTGCTAGCACGGTGACATAAATGGTCGTCTTTTTAGACTTTTTAATTACATATTTTTATCTTTCCATAGCCCCTTTACACCAATGACATACATAGTTACTAAAATTAAACTCAAGCAATGCTTAAAAAACCGACTTCACCGCTTATGTTTTAGTTTTGACGTAATCAATTTCGATTAAATGTATATGGGACAACCTCAGCAGTATAATCTACCAAACAAAAAAAATCTACAAAATCGATTCATAATTGGCGGAGGATATAAAAAAACATACAGTCGAATTGAAAACCTCCTTTTAAAGTCAGTTGAAAAAAAAAACCTCGGTATGAACTGAAAATAAACTCGGAATAAACTCGATAGATTTAAATAGAAAAGTTCAAACCAAGCAAAGAGCGACACAGAAAAAAAGAAGTTTATTATCAATTTAATGTAGTTATGAAATTTGATAGGTATTGAGACATGTATGCAATAACCTTGCAGAAAAAAGGAGTACGTTAGTTTATTCATGACAGAGGTAGTATAAAAGAGGTATCATAATCTTATCTTATCTTACCTTATAACCCTCCAAAGCTGCGGCCAAGTATGGAATTTTCCTAGCTTTTTATCACTGCTGACAAAACTAAAACAAACACGTAAGTACAATTACGTAAAAAATATAATAACACAATGTCAACATTATATTAACTTTTATTCTATTTTATATAGATTTGTGCAGAATAGAAGAGCAAACTGCATGACGAACATGTCTGAATACCCACCACCTACCCAGGTTACACAATTTATTTCTTATGTCTAATAAATCACCAGTTTTTCATAATATGTAACGAAAAAACCTCTGCCTAATCATAGAAAAGATCGGTTATGCATCATTTGAAAATCCTTATTTGGAAAAACTGGTTGTGCTCCGACTATAAGGAAAGGTTCACTTTGTCATTCCGTGAGATCGTCGCGGTGTATCGTGGACACGCATTCGAATAAAAGCTTATTAAACTCGATTCAAATCACAAACGCATATGAATGGAGGCCTTATTTCTATTGATTTTCTTAAATCATATCTTGTTCAATCTTTTTTGTCGTTTATAATGATAATGTCGCATTATGTACATAGTTACAGCAGAATTTCCCACGCGTACACCGACTCTAATGATTATTTAGAGTAGGTGTTAACGTTACTTAAATAAAAAACTACATTATGAAAGTGAAAAATATTAATAGAATATTTGATCAGACATCCTTTTTTGGTTATTATATAGGCTAATCGACATTACAATGAACAGCAAGTAGAACCTCATTACTAATTAGAATTTAAAAAATATATAAATCCAAAGTATGTGTGTGAATAGATATAAAATAAGGTCTGAAATAACTATGGTAGGATTTGAATGGAATTTGTCATGGGCACTGAAACTGTGACATAATATGCTACTACTTTTTATCAAGAAAGTCAACGTGGGCTAGCAACTAGCCACACGGTATAGTTAGCAGGTTATGCAATATTAACTTCTATCCCAATATAACATAGCCTATGTTACTCAGAGATAATGTAGTATTCTAATGGGGAAAAAAATAAAATCGTTCTAGTAGTTTTTGATTTTATTCGTTACTAATCAAAATGATATTATTATTAAGTATAGATACAGGTGAAGATAGCAATAAAATCTAAGCGGATTATTTTCAAAGGAAGATGTCATCATCCACTATAAAAGTAAAAATAAACTCCCAATTGTTTTATCTATTCTCACTTTCAAAACATTTCCACTGACATTTAATTACTTCAATATCGGCAGTTAAAATAAACGAATGGCCTAATAAAACAGTTACCAACGCCTAATCTGGTGCAGATGACGCGTAGCCGCACCGGCCACGATCAGGCGAGCGTGCTCTAACAGATGTGCCAATTTAGCCCATGTCACCTCACCTTCCCGTTAACTATTAACTACGTCAATGTATAGAAACGGTCAGCTGGCGTATTTTTTTTACTTATCTGGATCAGATGCCCGCCTTTTATTCGTCTGCTGACCCATATGTCTCGGACGTAACGAATTACACCAGACTGAGGTATTTTAATTCAACGTTTGTTTAAATTGACATCGTATAAAAACATATAGGTACGTTAAATTTCACAAATATTTATTGAAAATTTGTTTTGTAACTCATGTAAAGTCGCCTTATCTCAAAATGTAATCAAATAATGTAAACGCAGTGCAATAAAATAAACTTTTAATAAAGACTCATTCTTAGCCACCCAATATTTTACGCGAACAATTGAATTAATATATTATGCTGTCAATGGCGTGTCCCACACAATGTTGGCCTCGTATAAAAGTCAGGAATTTCAAAAATTATATACATGTGTACTTGCGGGTAAAAAAAACAGTAGAAGTATACAAAGTAGTCGCGTATGCACAATACCTGCGCAGGCACAAGCCACAAAATATTCCGTGAATGTGTAATCAGAGAGTTTATTGATCGCAGCAAGATTAACTGCACTCCGCATTGTCTGACTCGACACGTCTTAAATTTTCCCTTTTTGTGCCAATAACTTAAGGAATTCACGAATGACTTATTATTTTTTGTTTACCTTCTTCAGTATCAGGCTATTAGTGAGTATAGAGTTATTTATTCCCGAATTATGATAGTCACCTTCATGTAGTCATCTTTAATCACAAACCGCAAAAATTATACCTTACATTACGCTTTCTTAAACCACGTTTCAATTGTAAATTGTAGTGTTTTACGACTATCTCCTGTCCCAGAATACTTACTCATGGTCCTCATTAATATGTCATCCGTGACCTCGGCGACACGACGAGGAAGTCCAAACCTGCAAGGATGGTGGGATGTCTTCAAGAATACTTTATTTGCATGCGTATTGATTTTAAAGCCGTTCTTGGGAGATATGATGCGGCATTAATTGCAAGCGTTGTTTACGAAGATGTTTTTATGCACATATATGGAAGGGTGTCCTAGAATGTTGGCGCATCCTGCGGTGCACGTGCCTTCCACGCGCCGGAAGTGCCACAGCAGCGGCACACTTATCGCGACCTTCGCCGATATTTATAAATCACCCCGCCTCCCAATGGAAGTGTAACTTTCCCTGGCGACTACAGTCATGTTATAAAAGCATGTAGCTCCATTAGACAGATTATATTTATATAATACATGAATTTGAAGAACAACGTGGAATTGCGTCTAATATAATTTATACGCAAGCAAAGCTTAAAAAACCGAATTCACCGCTTCGATTCTCTTAATCAGAATAAATGAATTAAATACGCATTATTGAGGATAGGTAAAAAACTACTGGTGAGATCTTGATCAAATTTGAATAGGACTACATGGGAAGCACCAGCTTTCAAATAAAAAAGAATCATCAAAATCGGTTCACCTAGACAAAAAGTACAGTTGAATTGAGAACCTCCTTCTTTTTGAAGTCGGTTAAAAAGAGATCTATAGTGGATTTTATCAAATTATAAAATCTAAAAAAAAATTAGCCAATAGCCATGCTCAGCGGAACTAAGGAGGTAAATTATGAAAGGAAAAAATAAAGCTTTGGCTTTTCATACTTTTCCGGTAGATGGTGCCACACGTCCTATAAGACGTTAAAAATAAAGCAAAAGATAAAATTCGTCACTTGAATTGAGGCATTGATAAATAAATTGGTCACGGGCTTAGAAGTCCCACTCCAAGCGATATTATTCCTTTTTTTTTTACTAGAGCTGCTCAATTACTTCGGGAGATCTCTATCACTTATCATAATAATTAATATCACAGCACACTCATATATAAATTTGAATGTAATTCTGTTTCCTTTTCTGTCTGTATGTTATCTTTTAACGGTTCTTCAAAGTAAGCACGATGCTACACCTTCAGCTGCATCTTTACTTTCTATTTGGTGAGATAGCGGGCAAATGCTTACCTATCTGGCATAAAAAATACCTTGACGATCGATGAAATTCGTTTGAAAGATAGTTTAAGTATTTTTTTTTGTACTGTTCTCATCTTTGGGACGGACAGTTCAGCTAAATATCAGCTTGAGGTTCTTGACACCATTATGTGAAGGAACTCATTGCCAGCGAGCAGCTGACTAATTCAAAGCTTCAGAACTTAGGAAGTGGCCTCACGGTTTTTTTTTAAATACATTTCGGAGAACGTGGCAACGAACTACAGGATCTTGTTCCCCTATCCCACTAAACTGCAATGAGAGTCTTTAAGTCGCGACTGAATAGGTATCTTCCTGGCAATCTTACTCCATCGTCGACCACATTATCGCTTATTACCTTGAAAATAAATAATTAAACGCAAGCAAAGCTTAATAAAACCGATTTCACCGTTTTATCTTCGAAACCTTGATCAGATTCCACGTATTAAACACGCATTATTGACAATAACTCAAAAACTAGTGATCAGATCTTGATCAAAGTTGAATGGGACCAATCGAAAAGCAAAATGTATCAAACAAAAAAAATCGGTTCACGTGGAACGAAGTTATGAGGACACAGATAAAAAAAAATACATTCGACTTGAGTACCTCCTCCTTTTTTGTGAAGTCGGTAAAAAACAACGGGTTGCATTCCGGGAGTGCCGGCAGAAGTGAAAACTTGATAGTTTTTCGCTGCGCGGTAGAAAGAGAGGGATATTACTTCCTCTCCTTCGTCTTACGAATTTTCGATCAGGTCACGTGACGTGAGTTTAACATTTTTTACCCATCCAAAAAAAGAGCACAACGCCGCTAAAGAAGTTTTCACTTCAAAAAACAGGCAAAGCTGCGGAGCATAGTATTTTACGTAATGGATCCTGTGAAAGCGCTACTGATATGGCCCACCTAAAGACGTAGGTTTCCCCTTGTTACTGTGACCGAGCACGAATACATTACGTACAGAAAACGGTGGTCGATCATTCGTAACTTATAACCAATACAACGGCCAATGTCATTGTCAATACCTGCCACTGAAAACGGTTACAGCTATAAACAAATTGAGCCACGATTTACAATTCGTTGACAAACTCAGGGCACGTTTTCCTTGTTTATTCTTATCTCTGAATCGGGCCGGGATAACTCGGAACAAAACGGTGACAGTCGATTTAAAAGTTAAACACGTTATGGGTTGCATTAATTTGTAAATGCTTATAATAATTTATTTTCTTAGACTATTGATATATATGACAGTTATAAATAAGAATTACAAAATTGGAGAAAATATGTTGTTTAACAAAATGTAATGGGCTAAGGGTGGCGTAGTTGCTTTATGCGCCTTCGGTAATGGGGTCGATACCCGACAGAGGCACAATTTTCCTCACCAAAGATTTTATACTTATGAAGACAATCGACTCTGGCACCTGCGATATAAGTCAAAGAACTTAGTACAGGGCTGTGAGCGTGAAGGCTTTTATGTTTGTTTTAAGTCTGTGACAGAATGCATTTTTTATTTGTATTGTAGTCACTATGTCCATCTCCTTATTTGTACGCCTATGTGAGCTCTTCAATTGTATGCAAACACATGTTAATAATGAGAGAAAACTCCTTATTGTAAACAATTTGGTTCAGTTTTTTCGCACCCGTAAATATATTTTAGACTTATTTATACTCCCGGCTTCACTCGCATTAATTAGGATTAAAATAAGTTCTTATTCCCAATGCAGGACAGTCGCTTAGCCTTAACCGAAAGACCGCGTGTTAAAGCATATAAACAAACTTTAAGATTCATAGTAGTAGTCATTACTCGAATTTGAGTTATTTGAATTGCGATACAAATCTTCAACCTTGATATTGTTGTGTGATCAGTGTTATTTATGTATGTGTTATGTAACGCGTCAGAAGTATCGAAAAAGTTATCGGAATCCTATTTGCATAGGTACTGTTGACAGAACTTAGGCTCCACGATAATGTGGACAGGTTGGGCTTATCTGCGGTCGCGGACATCCGTGCGCTGTGTGCTTCGTACGTGTGCTATCCAACTAACACACTTTTATTATCTCACGCACCCCTCTGCTTGATTGTGATCTCCGCATATCGGATGACCGCGTGATAAAATGCTCCTTATACCTATCTACTCATACATTAAATAGAACAAGGAAATTATCTTGGCCTTTGTCGATTTAATCACAATCGGCTAAATTGACTCCAGTGAAGCAAGAGACAATTGTAAGGCAAGTGCACAGAGCACGTTCGATGAAACGTGCCTTTTGCTGAACGATAATTCTGCACAAAAAGTGAATCAGCAAAATTATTAAACAAGCAGATAACTGAGCTAATCAGAGAAAACGCTTTACGTTATACGCTCGTAGATTAGTAGTTCAAAAGAATCATGATCCTACTTTTGTATGTAGATAAACCCTTTTTGTTTTGAAACGTTGACTGAGCTTTATACACGACATAGTATATGAACTACTCCAGTTCGCGGTTTCTGAATTATGCAATGAACAAAATAACAAAGAATATCCACAGGTAAACCATACAGCGCATTTGTCATGGTTAACTGGTAACAAAACAGTGCGATTGTTCGTCTGTAAAGCAGAAACCTTACACAAAGACCTGTTCGAAAGAGCGGCGACGGATTTTTTCCAAAATCTCCTTTTCTTCGCATTCAAAAAGCCTTAATGGAATTTCGCATTGCGCCAGTCGGCGTATTGTACAACGGCGCGGAATGTGGATAAAATCAACAACGCACTAAATCACACATACCCGATTATTCAATAGTGGTGTAAAAAGAATTACGCTTCGTGTCAATAAAAATGCGAGAGATAAAGCGTGTTTCTGTAGATAGGATTTAGGTAGAGACGGTAGAGTCGGTGCGACGGCGAACGGGCGTAGGTGGGTGCGTGTTTTGCAAATCGCTGTGGGTTTATTGCACTGCCAAGTGGTCGGCGGTAGGTGCTTGGGGTGCGAATAGTAAGACATGTGCATAAATCTGAAGTGCAGCGTGGCGGGAAGTGGCAAGGCTCTGTGTTCACACCTACGAGTTGCAGAGAGCGCACGCTCCGCGACCTGCACGTTCTTAGCATATCTGAATCTGCATACACGCGGCGCGGCGGCTCACCACCGTCGCCAGATATGGGCAAAAATTGAAACACGGAACGCACATATCTGAGTGGGCCTCTGCCTACACATAAAGCGTTTCGTTCGTGCTTTCTTTATGTTCCGCCCCTGTATGGTACGGAATAAAATCTTGTCGACGATCTGAATACCTTAACGGTTATTATCAAAACTTTCAATTTGGGGATCAGTATTGTTTATTTGTTTGGTCAACAGAATAATAGCATACAGTATCCGTACGGCATACCTATTGTTTGTCATCTCGCATTTTGCATATTATTACATTAGCCTGATCCGAGATGAATCAAAATAATAATAAAAAAATGAGAAATCTGTCGCTAAAATCACTAAAACTAATTTTCCGGTAGTTATCCTTGAGATCCGGTAATTTATTCTAGTGTGTTTACCATCACACACAACAAGGAGAACACATAGACAGTTTGAAAATTAAAACTATCGTGAGTATTACACATATTATGTAGTATTACACATCTAACACGTCACGTCGTTCATCCTGATGAAGGACAACAAATTTGTCCGGAACTAGTCGACTACAAAGTAAGTCGAAATTTAGACGTGTTTCAAGCCGTACACAACATCAATTACATAGACAGTTTCTTTTTAAAGTAATTTACTATTACTTGCTACGTAATCGTACATGTCAGAAATCTAAAGAAACATTTTAACGTGGCTAACACTTTCAGCAATCGGAAAGAAACAAGAGCTAGCTTATTTTTACGAGCATTTCTTATTCTTTCCTAAAGCTGTTTTATACGCTCACCTTTGTAGATAGGTACCCCATACGAGATAGAATCCAAAATGTTAAAAATTCCGAGAAGTTGTTCGGTCAATTCAGGTTCATATGCGCAAGTACAATATGAACATTTCGTCGGTTTTTGCGCATCTCCTTACCTGTAGAGGTCCCACGTCGGCGCCTCAACAGGTGTGCACCTGAGCCAGACGAGCTTTTTCATTACGTATGAGCAAACAAAACGAATCTCGAACAGAATGATGGCCCGATTCATTCATCCTTCGACGTGGAATGCCTTTATGTTTATTGATCGAACTCGATCTCATTTTTATTGTCTTGCTTCTACAGCTTTTCACTCGAAAATATGTAGGAATATGTACCTGTTGGTTATAGTTATATCTATAAGCAAACATAAGTACATAATCACTTTAAAATTCAAATTTTTAAAGGAGTTTTTTTTAAGCAAGCATTTGATCACTATCTCATTTGATCACTATCTCATCTGATGGAAAGTGAAGATGCGGACAAAGATGTAGCATGCTTGTCTCGAAGATATATGCCTATTCACTCTCGACTTGAAGACTCCCAGTTACTCCCACTTACACAACATAACGGGTAACCAAAGGATCGTGCAAATTATTATAACACGTACTTAAGTACTATAATTAAACGCAAGCAAAGCTTAAAAAACCGACTTCACCGCTATATCTTCGGAACCTTGATCAGAATTAATGTATTAAACACGCATTATTGACTATAACTCAAAAACTACTGATCAGATCTTGATCAAATTTTCAATGGGACCACATGAAAAGCACCAGCTTTCAAATAAATAAAGAATCATCAATATCGGCTCACAACGAAAGAAGTTATGAGGTAACTTTTGAAGTCTGGTAAACGAGGACATCGTCAAAGTACGCATTATTCGTCACAAAATAGGCATTATTGACGATATTTCAAGAACTACTGATCAGATCTTGATCAAATTTAAATGGGACCAATTAGAAAGCAACATCTTTCAAAGTAAAAATTTTCGAAATCGGCTTACGTGGAGAGAAGTTATGAGGTAACACACATAAAAAAAAAAACAGTCGATTTGAGTACCTCGTCCTTTTTTGGGAAGTCGGTAAAAACTAAATAATATTCAATTTATACATATACATTCAAAATTATAAGATACAAGACAAAAATATTACATGTCTTATTAATGTACTATTAAATAATTATCTCATTCCACTTAATTGACTAAAGCCGAAGAATTATAATTGCGTTCTATTTTGTTTATATAGCATTAGCCATGCTAGGCATAACTACATTGATAAATTCAGAAAGGAAAAATAAAATAATAGCGTTAATTTTTCTTTTCTAAATGTATCAATATAATTGCGTTCCCGCATACTAAATCAAAGTTCGATTATTGTTTTTGACATTGAATAATATCTAAGAAAGATTGCCGAATACCGTACCTTTCATCACTACATATACTTAGTCAATTTGAAATAGAAATAGAAATAGAAATCATTTTTATTGCATAAACTGTGTGTGAACTAAAAATTAGGTACATGGTCTTAAACTTAAAAAGTAGTATCAACAGTTTTTCCCTTTCGGGCGTACAATTCGACATTCGGATATTATACATATTTTGTTTTTAAAAAAATTGTAATAGCATTTTGTTTACATACATTTTTTTTACATAATATCTTTAAATATCTTTTACAATAATAGAGTTTGTTAAATTCATTTTGTCTTACTCTACGGAGTTATATCTTATACCTTTAAACGAGCAATTCTTGTATATATATGTGTGTAATCAGGATATCGGAAACAGCTCCAACGATTTTCATGAAATTTCGGGGGCGATAAATCGATATAGCTAGGGTTCAATTTTAGAAAATGACGTTTTATCCGTGTATTCAGCCGAGCAAAGCTCGGTCATCCGGGTACTAACGGATTAACGTGCGGTGGAACAATATTTTTTATTAAATTTTACAGATCTCGGACCTAAATGTTTACAATAGAATAACTATCCTTTAATTTTAAGTTTTGTTTATTATTTGAAAATGATTATATCATGAAAGTGCTCTAACATAATTTTTATGAATGCTAATTGTGACGACTATTTTATTGCAACTAAAGGAACCTTGAAAGCGCTGGTCAACGCGTTTCTCAGAGGACATTGTCGTATGCTTATGGCCCACATAAACTTGACACCGCGACACGCGACCATTCGTTGTTGCTACCTGCTTCTCGAACATAAATTAGGTAAAACAAGCAAATGTTAATTCCGGCCCAGGGAGAAATAAGAGGAGTGGTGCCTGTGTATATTATGTATAATGTAGGCAATGTGACTTCCTATTATCTAAAACATTATACTATAGCAACTCAATGTAATTTTTTTTCAGCAGCTAATCTTCAGGCTAATAGACTATGTTTTTATTTTTATACTAGACAGGCAAACATTTAACCACTATCTCACCTGATGGAATGTGACGATGCGGCCGAAGATGGGACATGCTTTTCAAGAAGGTAATTCACTCTAGCCTTGAAAACACCCAATTAGTACCGTTTAGGGAACAAAGTCGCAGGCAATGAGTTCCACTCCATCACTGTATCTACGGATGATATACGTACAAGCGAAACGCTTCGAGCGAACTGGAGGTATATCAACCATACATAGACGACGTTTGACAGTTTGTCTTGTTGTTTTATGGTAAAAAGGGCACGGAGGAATTAAATCATGTAACTCCTGAGCACACTTTCCAAAATGTTAGCAATAGAATACCGATAGGCTTGCTACCTTGCAATGAGTCTTTTCGCTCGCTGGTCAATAGATTCAAAAGCTCTACATTTCCAAACATAACTATACACACCTATACAGCAAAATCCTAAGTTGCCAACAAACCACCGAGCTTATAGGTGTGTCGAAGTGATTTTTTTAAATCATAATATGTATTTATCGGCTTTCTTCTTTTTTATAAATTGAACTATTAAAATACATAAAATAATATTTTCCTACAACCCCTGTACTTATATTACAAAGTCTGGAAAAGCTACAATTAATTCAACACCAAAAAAAACTAAATTGTGTGTGTTATCTTATAAAATACTTTTGAAACTGAAATCGTTCCACGGAACTTGGCTTAACCTTGAATAATTCGGATGAGATAGTAGATGTTTATTTTCCATTATTTACATAATCATAGATATCTGTAGAATATCATAAGCAAATATACCAACAAGTCGCACTGTTAGCTTTATACCATGTTATCGATGAATTTGTTCTTGATTTACAGTACCCATAAAAGATAAATGCAGCCGTAACCTTGATCTACACATCTTGATACTGGAAACGTAGATAAATAAAGGTGCGCTGGTGAAGTCCAATATCTACTTATTCCACGAATAAAATGTTTGTGTGTAACGAGTCAGAAAGTAATCATAATTTGATGGAATTTTACCTTCAATTTCTGCGCATTAACACCGGCTCACTTTCCCATCGGCTAATTCTCACGTATTGCACGTCTTTCACGTCATCTTCTCAAATGAATGCACTTTGATTTGTTTACCTGCATCAGCTGATTCGGACTGCGGACGTGCATGAATGATACGGAAAAAAAGGCTTGCTTTTAAAATCTACCTGTAATATTGCAAAGGTTGTATCCACATTGCGTGAAAGTTTCTCAGGAGATTAAGCCATTAACATCTTTGAAGGATGCATACACAACATTTTCCCATGACGCAATTTTTTTATTAGAAAGCCTTTAGGCTTGTCATCCGCGTTTACCGAGTAAATCAGAGATTGATTTATGCTCTAATTGAAGCGGGTGTGTAGGTTGATTTAGGCGCATATTGTGGTGTCTGGTTGCGCAGGCCGCCGCTATCGGTATCGGGCGATCACGTCGTGTTAATTACTTTCATTAGGGGCAATTGTCCTGCTCAATCGGGCTGATCAGTCAGTTTGCCGCCGCTCGATATTCACTCGGTTATATTTAACTTGTAGTACGGACGACGACGATGGCAAACTGTGCGCTGTATCAATCGTGCTGTTGTGCTTTATATTCTCAATTAGCTTTTAGTCGGCAGCTAAAGTAATGCTTCAGAGACTAGTTGAATGGCTTGAAGTCCCATTACTTGGCTATAATCTCTTAGACCGTTAATTGCTGTTGCTGAAGCACAAAGTTACCTATTTATAAGAACAAATATAGCACGAAGACCGAAACAGGTTGTAAAAATTAGATTGGCCAGGTTGATCGCGTTGTGAGTGTCAATTTTAACATACATGATATTTTTAGGGTTTTTTACCTCAAAATGAAAAGATCACTTCGTTGTCCTTCTGTTGGATTGGATGTCATAATAAGCTCCTGGAAGTATCAAATTGAAATAATCATCCAACATCTTGATCAACGCTCCCCATCAAAATCTCTTAAAGCTATTATTATGTATATGTATATTATGTACCTATATATATATGGGCCTAATCGATGCAAAATGGAACCCACCCGGGTTTCATTTTGCATTGATTAGAACCCATATATTATTTTCAAAACATTTTTTTTTTCAAAAATTTACCTAAAATTTGCTATTCCTACAAAAGTACACAAGATAATTTTATGGTTCATGCGGGTTTTTTCTAACTATGACTCAAATGATTTTATTTGAAAAAAAAAACCCTATTATAAATTGAAGTGTCCTTGCGTAACCGCGCCGTATTTTAGAGACGCAATATACGCCCCTATAGTATATGCTGTAAGAGGGAGAATCGACTTACAAACGTTGCTGATCTGGGGGATACATTTCCGGACAAACCATGCAACGAAAATTATGACTTGACTGAAAAATGTAATAACGGTTAATATAATTAAAAATGATTATTATTTTATTCATATAATGTAGAAAAGATTTAAAGAACTGCGGTTGGCTTAGTAAGGTGCGCGTCCGCTTTCTAAGCAGGGGTATCGGGTTCGATTCCCAGCGGAAACACCATGGGAAATTTGTGTTGCTAGTTCTGGGCGTGTGGGGCTGTGAGTGTGAATGTTTATATTTATATGCATTATACTTTTACTTAGACATATATTACCTTAGATGTTATTCCTGTAAATTTGTTAAGTATTACACTGGTGTAAGCTTGTATTAAGTTTTTTTTGTATACACTTACTTAATTGATAATACGGAGGCGTTTCCAATTTCCATACAAACACCAGCTAAGCTCAGTTCTATCAAAGCAACAGAATCATAACTTTTGCCTTCGCCGTTGGCAAAAAGCAGGTAGGCCCACTTAGAAGCCAAGATCGTAGAACAATAAAGCATCTTTCCTCGGCTGTCCATTAACGTATCATTTGCGGCCACCCCGCGGGCAGCCTCGCCACGTGCCCTACTCCCTTATCAGCGCTGATAATAAAATAATAGAACATTTGTAACGGTTAATTATTGAATGTGAATGGGAAATACTTGTAATATAGGTCAAGACCGAATCAGATCGTGCCGCTTGGTACTACTTGCACCTGCTGAGGAAGTTAACTGAGTAGAAACTTATAGGTAGTAAGTAGCTATGTATGTTTTTATCAGAACACATTATGTGTATTTTTTACGACTACGCAAATGCCGTATTGGACGTATAAGTAAAATAGTTAAGGCATAGAAATTTCAATGAATATAATAGTCATGCTTATTTTATTCATAAGATTACTTAAATGAATATTCACATGAGTCATTGAACTTGGGTATTGAAGTAATATATCAACTGTGAATTAATGTGGTTGGCAATGGTTCTAACAAATGCAAAAGTGTGAACGTTTGTTTCTTACTCGGTGTTTTTAAAATGTTTAAGTGAATTTTATAGAAATATGGCCGGGAAATAAAGTTTAATTTATTGAAAAAAAATATTGATAATTTATTTTATATCCAGTGGCCAAATACGCGATTGCTCATATTTTGTTTTGTAATGTGGATAAGATATCTAACTAATTGAACATTTTGCAATTAAGTAAGCATTAAGATATAGTCAGTTCGAATTTTAAGGGCTAATGCGCTACTCTAGTTGTTTAAAACACAAAGGTCCTCCCCACACGTCTATTTTATTAGCGCAAGTTAGAGGAATGACGTCATCAAATGGGTACGATTAATTGGGTAGAGGAGTGAGGGACGAAGGGCGCGGTGGGAGGGGGGACGAACCGCTTGTGGAACCGGTATCGTAATTTCGTCGCAGAGCCCATCGCTCCAGTGGCGCAATTGGTTAGCGCACGGTACTTATAAGACAGTGTTCGTGAGCAATGCCGGGGTTGTGAGTTCGAGCCTCACCTGGAGCATATCTTTTGTTCTGATTAACTTGACCTTTTTATAAACAGGAAACGAATTGTTTACTTCTGCCTGATTTTTGGTATACATACATTTACATATTTTAGTAACTAAACTACGTATAAAAAATTGTCGCAGTCTTATCCCTGATACCGATCTGTCACAAGAAATGTTTGGAGGAAGACAAGAAAAGCATTACCACATTTTTAGCTGTATCTCTGTACAACAAATAAAATAAGAATTACTGAGACGATTGTATCCATCAAAAACCTCGACAAAAAAATTTACTCAAAAAGTATACTGCTAAACATAGAATCAATAATGAAATGGACTTGCGCCATAATGGAACATTTTGTTTACCTCATAACTTTATGTAGTTTCCTCATAATGCAAAATTACTCCAGTAGCTATTAATATAATCGTGCTACTATCATAACAGAAGCTAACTTCCTGGAGGGCGCACTTGAGCTAGAACACTAACTAATCTAGCGAGCACCGAGTACTGCGACCTTTGATCTCGCCGCAAGCGGCCTCGAACCCCAACCGCTTCACTACCGCCCTCTGTTAACGCGCGAGACTAATCTTCAGGGGTTATCTTCTCATTGTTTGAAAGACGTCAGTTTTTCCCGCATTAGTATAAAAAATATATTATAAAAAGTATGAAAGTTTTCTTCATCCTGTCAAACTCCATCGTCCTAATCTATACTCTAGATTTTTACTAAGTAAATAGCTCTGCCCTGTGGCTTCGCTCGCATATACAGGGTAATTTGTAAAATACCAGAAACCTCTTGGGACTTCCAACCATTGAGACCAATGTATTTCGTGGTACAGCTATTGCAAATTCTGAATTTTCAAACAAATTTACATTATAATATTTTCTATGTTAAGTCTTAGTTTTAAGAGGCAACTGGCGTTGGCGTGCATATTACAAAGCATAGCGGGCGGCGCGGCGATGCCGTTCTTTGCGGAACAGTGTAGTTTAAACATCAAATTATTACAGATTGTATAAATATAACATCATCTTAATTATTTGACGACCCAGTATACGCAAATTCCTTCCCAAGGGATATTCGTGTTTCTGGTTCTGGGTGTATTCGTGTGTGTGATGTAAATGTTTCCGGCGCCTACGACACAAGTCTTTGAACTTAGTGTGGGTAGTTGGGCTGTGAGTGTGAATGCGTTTGTTTGTATTATTGCAAAAATATAGCATTCGAAAGTCGTTAAATTAAATGAGCTTAGGATTAGAACAGGATCCAGGGTCTCAGATCTTTTTTATATTTTACAAATAACCATGTATAAGAGTTAATACTTTTTTTGAAGCAAAAATCATTTTCCAGACATTTTTTGTAAAACACGTATTGGTATTGTAGGTTAGCTTATGCATATGAATCCCTAAATTACATAAAGTGACTATAGTAATATAAGAGTTTCGTTGCCTTTTTTCCGTTTAGATCGTTAGAACTCGTAAACAGAAGGGTAGAACTTAGGTGGGTGAAATACAAGTCTAATCTTTGGAATCTTATAGGACGCAGTAACACGATGATTATTTCAATTTGCATTGAGGATGGTTACGCCTGCACCGACATCCCTTTAAGAGTGTTTATGTATTTACCCTGTCAGCTACTACCAAAGCCATCCCAGCACCTTAAAATATCAAGAGATGGCTTTTGGCCGCTGACATAATTGCTCTAGTGCTTTTTCGCATGGAATAAAAGATGGAGTTGCTGCGTGTGCGTTCGAATGTTGAAGAAGAATATGATGGTTATAGTAATGAGCTCGTTCTCGTGATTTTTCATAGGAAGTAGGTACTCATATCTTGTCTTGGTCGGTACTTGCTATTTTATCGGTACCTTGCTTTGCATCTGGGTGCCTGACTAGTTCCAGACATCCGGTATGTATTTTGTTGTTATTTAAATAATTGCTTAGCGGCATGTTGTTGGCCCTGTACCTTGTTTCCACTGTTTTGGTAATACAATCGCTTTCTTTGTAAGTCTTTAAACTTGCTGTAGTTTCGTATTATTATTGTCAAATTATTCCTTGGCCACCAAACTATAAAGTTCGACGTTCTGTCGTTGGCTTATTTGAAACTCTAATATTTAACTACTGCCTTAATGAATTGCCATAGAGTGTTATAAAGCTTTCATGGTTATGATTCAATTGTTTTTTCCACTGAAGCTTGCTGTCCATATTTTATTTACCTTCTAAGTGGTATTTTAATTCTTAATTAGTAAAAAGTGTTAACGTTTTAATATTTGTTTTACGGGTGAAAAAATATCTGGTTTCAAAAACTCAAATACTAATTTATTGATAAACATTGTTTACACGTCTTAATTAATTTCTGTGTATTTGTGGAAAACCCTCGAATCATATTTCGACCGACCTAAGCGCTTTTTAATTATTTTTGCATGTGGTGGCTTCAAACGACCAACTGATTTGTCCGTTGTGGCCATATTGTCCACCTATCCGGTCATCGCTGTATTTGTTGAGTAGCTCTAGCAGTTCGTTTGCTACCTCCACCTACAGCAAAAATTACAACACGCCTCCTTGCGGGCAACTCTGGGTACTAAATGGTCAAAGATTCGATGCTTGCTGCTCTGATTGATAGCATTGTTTTGACCCACTTGTTCACTCTGACGTCTTCACCTTGATTTTTTAGAACATTTTCAATGCTTTCAAAAGTTGTCTTGTTGAATGCTATTTCAATGTCAATGAAGGTTATGATAGGCCCGTAGATTTGTCTGTTAAAAAAAATGTAGTTTAATAAACAAGATTATTTAGTTTTTACACGTTGAGCTAAATAGTCTTTTCTCACTGCCAGGTTAAGTTAGATTGATTAAAGGTAGTCGTAAAAAGATAAGAAACAGATAGACAGAGAGGCGGACAGTTAGAGTTACTTTGTCATTGGACTGCCCGCTGGCGTAGTTGGTCACATGTCTACCTTCTACGCTATGGGTATAGGCTTCGATTCTCGGTGGTTCAGTTCTGTGTGAAAACGTTTGTTTGTATGCGTTTGTTACATACGAGTATGTGTGGATTTGTGAAAAGTGCCTTAAGTAATTGGCTTCTAATATGCTTTAAAACTCTGTAAACAATAACAATGCCATGCATTAATATAGAATGGCGTTACTTTCGTTTTAAACTTTTCTTAATTGATAATTGAAATAATTAAATACTCAATACAACAATTCGTTATTGCACACCAAATAAAAGTAAAATAAAATTGTCTAACTTAAAATAATGTAGTTATACAATAGTTAGTACAATGGGCGGTCTTATCACTTTAGCGATTTCTGCTAGACAACCGTTGGATGGACAGTGCAGGATGAAATGAGCTAGTTTGGCGTTCTATACTAATATATGATATATCTAAACAAATAAATAAAAAACATACATAATATACATACACACTATACATATACACAATATATACATTACATATTTATATATAATAGTAACTACTTATAGATGGACCGATAATGCTTATTTAAGCATTATTCGTACATGTCCATCTTTGATGACCCAGTTGGCGCGGTGGGCAAGCCTCTGCCCTCTGTGCCGTGGTGTTCGATTCCTGGCAGAAGCTCAATTTCCTTCCCAAGGGAGATTTGTGCTTCTGGTTCTGGGTGTGATTGTGTGTGATATGTAAATGCACCCACGATACAAGTATTTGAACTTAGTGTGGGCTGTGAGTGTGAATGCGTTTATTTATTTATTATATGCACAGGCAGCGCATTCCACAGACGGACAGCTTGAATTGTGAAAGATATGTCATATGTATGTGAAGTGTGAGCAGGCATTTTCAGTTGTAGAGTATTGGATGACCGTAAGGAAAGGAAATTGGAAAAGATAGAGAAACTTAAAGCATTATTTCAAGTAGAAAGGAGTAGCAGGAGAGAATAGCATATTATAGAGAAGGAAAGGGATGTGAGTATTCCGGCAAAGACGAAGGGTAACCACGTTAGCTCATTGCGGTTTTCTGACACATGGTCGTATTTCCGCAAACCAAATATATAACGGATGCAGAAATTTTGTAGTTCGTTCAAGCTTGTCGAGTTGCTCTTCGGTTAAATCCAGATAACATGCATCGGCGCGGCGTAGTCTAAAATTGAGTAGAGAAGACATTTTACGAGCTCAGTTTTAGTAGAAAAACACTATTTATTTCGTAATATGTTGATAATTACGTCTAATTTATACATATTGTGGCTTCTTATATCGCTATATATACTCAAGGCAAATATTGTTGATATCTCATTATTTTGTTAAGGTATGAAAACCATAAGAAAACTGCCTTAAACTTTTATCCATATCTGATGATCAGAAGAGACGTTTCTTCCGTCACGGACCTCGGACTCTGACCACTTTCGCAAAAACTTCAAAACGAGAAAAAAGAACATCCACTTACAAACTTTCGAGTATTCCGAATTCCTAACCATTTCTTTTGTCACGATTCTTTTTATGAGCTTGCGTATAATATCGACCCGACCCAACATGCATGCCGACCCCGGCCGCGTCGTGAGGAATGTAAATCGCTGACCGTGCGCGAACAACCCCCTCACGCAATATTCGGATGGAAATCCTTTCGATTTTTTTGGACACCTACGCACGAGGAAATATTTGGATCCGTGCTACGCGACGTGCGTGACGGATGAACATATGAATACACACTTTACTTAGTCATCATGCATTGTGTCTGTAACCGATTCGAATCGTCTCAACTTGTTAATCAATTATAATCAAGAAGTCTGGCTATAAGTTGACTAAATATTTACAGTGTCTGAAAGTATTTAAATGTGTACTTTGGCCACATTTATGCATTGGGATTATTAAACGTGCAATACTCTGTTCGACGAGACACTATAACTACAATCAGACCGACCCACAAACTGTAATACCAAAACATGGCCACTATATAGTTCATGCGTAAAAAATACAACTCATATTCAAATTACAAATTCTAGCCATCAGGTACAATACTTTTAAAAGTCAAACAATAATTAAATGACAATGTAGCGCGATAAGGGCAAACGGAAGTCGAGATAAGAGACCGAACTAATAATACAATTGCCATACAATTGATTCAATCTAATGTGCGTATATTTTGATTTGAAATTGACACACAGATAGAAAGCCAACATGAGCAGAGATAGAAAGGCAATAAAGATAAAGACCGAGTCGGGGTATCATATGATCAGCAATAATGTAGTCTACCGCGGCAGTAAAATATATGCTTTGGGCACATATCGTACCTGAATATATCTTGCCGTGCCGTACTCGTTATGCGATGCTCACTACACAGAATAAGAAATAGTTGGTAACAAGTGTATCCATTTAGGATCTGGCCAGTGCACAGTGGTTCCAGTGAGAACATTCTGTATGTTCGAGTTCTGCGGCTTTTCGTTTAGCTATAATATATCTCAATCAGATGATGAACAATAAATTTCTTCGCTCGTATTCCTTCATTTATAATACACACTATTGATAAAAAGTTTCCTAAACTAGCCACATAATGTTATCAAGAGCTCTACAAGTCCTACAGCAAACAATGAGCGATCGTTTTCTCGTTCAAAAATAATATTCACGAGTCGGCAATTTACCGTTGCCTAAGAATTTATGCCGAATTAAAATTCCATTGTAGGTACAGAATCCAGTTGGAAAGATAAGCTTGAGACAACTGTGTTTAGCATTGATTTGGGAGCACCGTTGATCACGAAGTGGTCGGCTTTCGTCACCGGCCGGCGGTAGTCGATCAATTCATAAGTAACCGAGTAACGGCACCTTCTAATTCTAGCGGCGATTACATGTATCATTGTACCCACTTGCTGCCATTGTTAATTAAAAATAACTCTACATATTAAACGACAGATAAGATAAATCAATGTTAATGTCAGGGTTTTATTTAATTAAATGTATTTAGTATATATTACATTTATTATTATTTATTATGTACCCACTACAGTATATACATATATATATTATTTATGCATATAGCTACTGACCGATAGATTTTAAAAAAGGTACTAAATTGTTTCTTGTACTGTAGTATACATAGAGGTATGTTTAATAATTGACCACATTTAATTAAATGAAGTCAATGTTTATAAGTTATGATTAAGTTTTTAAGTTGCTGTTTTGTTTTTTTATGTTTATGTTAAGAGCTACCGCTGTATGTACCGTGTGTACCCAAGGTTGCTTCAGCACTTTGTCCGTCCGTTCATCGCCGTACGAGATCAGAGGGTTGAATTACTTCAAATTCTTACAAATATGTAAAGCATAAGTTCTAACCCAAAATACACTATAAGTATCAAACTGTTTATCACAAAGAAAAACATATATCACAATCGCATATATTTAGTTACATCAAATTCTCTGCAAACTTACTAGTCAAAATGTAACTCCAGTACTCAAGCTCACCCTTGGAGAACGCACTTAGTACATTAAATTTGTGATATATAAAAAAAGCAATCATAGATAGATTAATTATTTATTTGCACACAAAAATAACACTAACAAAGAAATCGTAAATATAACATAGGAGATCAAAGGGCGGTCTTATCGCTCAAAGCGATTTCTTCTAGACAACCAAAGGGAGATGATAAAAATATTACAAACAGGGACGGTGGTGATGGGACCTCAACACGTATTTAAATTAATAAATATACTTACACATACTTATTAATATTAGATACATACAAAAACCTAACTTACTGATTATTATTTAACCAAATTGCATTTTGCGTACCTGCAACATGAATATACCAAGAACAGCCGCAAAAACACTATTTATTACGAAAACTCTCACAATCTGCATATTTTATTCTAACAAGATAAGCGGTTACATTTTGAAATCTACAGGTAATATAGTGTTGATAAATCAAAACAATAATCTCAACACTAGTACCTGCTACGAATATTGAAATCAATGAACTGAAATGTGACCAGTTAACTGTAATTACTTTTCTTTTTGGCATAGTTCGTAGCTGTCACAACAGAATGGCGTAGAGCTACGCTGACAATCGGTGCGCAAGCGCCGATCGTATCAGTAGAACAGGAGCGTTTGTTTGTGACAGTCGAGCTGATGAAGCGAATGGGGCGATGTGACACTTGTACTAGTAACCAGAATATTACCTCGTAATTTTAGTTATAATATAAGACACCCATATTACTGTCATGATTATACAAACAATATTATACACAATAAAAACAAATATCTTCGGGCCAATTGCCTATATTTCCAGTAACTAAACTAAAACTATACACAGAAAAGACCTCAGTTACCTATAAGACATCGAGCTTTTAGGTAACTTAAGTGCTCAAACCAGTGGGTTTGAACGGGGGTAGCCCTGGTAGTTACCAGGCGGTAGCGTTCCCATCATGATGGCGGTATTGCCTCTTTGAATTGCAATGCTAATACGTGTCAAATAAGTGCCAGCATTTTGATCACACGTATAGCATTGCAATTCAAAGAGGCAAAGCCATGTCTCCGCCTCATTAATGCCCAAACATTTTTAAATGTGCATCCATTTTATCTAAAATTCGGTTTTCAGAAGGTTTTAAATAAGTTGGCGTCTACGCAAACTGTATGTAACTAAGAACAAAGATCTAAAAGTTCTAAAAGAAAGCCAAGCGGATCTTCTATTGCTTCGAACATTATCGAAGGTAAGAATAATAATAATAATTGTAAGAAGAAACACGTGACTCGACCTGTCTACACAAATCACTCAGCTATCATCACATCTCACATACCTACGTACTTTCTAATACTACACGCGCAGAATTTGCATAAGTATTTAGGTAATTATTCGCATCTCGGATTTATTTCTAAGTAAGTACTTACATGATTGACAATTGTCGCAAATCATTCGTGCATGTCAGATTACCCTTTGAAATTGAACAAAAAAATAACGTAGAAAGTTGTTCCGTTGCAGTGGGTGGGCTCTAGTTCCAAAGCCGCCTCCTCGATTGTCACTTTCATGTCAATGGATTGAGGGTAGAAGATCTCTTGCGATGCTTATTAATAACTTCTAGGAATATAACATTCTTTAGTTCGTTGCTTAAAACAATTAAAATTAACTCAAGAAAAAAAAACATTACCAACAGGTCCAAACGCGAGGAGATTCTTTTTAAGGCGGATGCTTTCAATAGGACTGATATCTATCTAACTCAAAGAACGTGAAGTTGATGAAGTATAAACTATTACTTAAGCTGGCGAAGTACCTAACCTGCCTCATACGACGTACGAGGCTCGTAATATCTGGCTCATTATTTCAAATCTAAAGATTAGTGAACAACCAACAATACATTACACCTGCTATTTATGTCCCATTGCACATTTCATCACAGGTAAATAAGCTTAATTTATGGACAGCTTGAATGCTATACGATAAATGCTTATAATAACTTTGGTTGTTGTTAAATCGCAGATCTTAATTGTGATTCATGTTGGTTTAACATTTGAGCGCCTACATCAGCCGCGGAGATGCGTTACGAATCGATAATATTTAAAGAGTTTGCCTAAACCGATTTATCACTGTGCGACCAGCACGAGCCGCGCCAGTGCCGCCATATGTAATTCACAACGTGGACGAAGAATCGATCATAAATATTAATCAAGATAATAATAAAATGGATACAGAGTGACTTGATACTGTACCACGGTCGCAGGCGTGGCGGCGCGGCTAGCGCCTGCCGGCCCACTTACACCCGCTAACGGTCATTCATTCATAAATTACCTATATGAGAAGATATCGCTGACATAAACAAATACAGCGCCCATAGGTGCGAATAGTTTTAATGGTTACAAATGAACAGTAGTCAAGAAGCATGACTCGGCTCGGAGAACAGAAGCAATCGACATTTACAAACCCACGTGTGGGTTGCCGGTTACCGGTTAACGATCTCGACCTCTGTCTGATACCTAGATATAAAATTAATTGTAGTAGTTCAGTTCCACTAAGGGCTATTTTATTTACTCTGCGTTTGATTAATTAATTGTATCTAATAAAGTTTTGGCGTCTAAATCAACGTACATTACAGAGGTGGATTAGTATGACACTTTATGATTAATTGCTTTTGTGGACAAGATGCCAATACGACATTTTTAATCGCTTTATTTGACTATTCATTAACAGAACTTTATTAAGTAATTGGGAAGAAAGAGATACTCTTTTTTACCACCACGTCATGATTAGTATTTATTAATATATGTAGTCACCCCCACATATAACAGAGAAAAAGCTTTTTTTCGCGATTTCTTCCACGTTGGAACTCCTTTCATAGTGCTCACCTACTCTACCATAGGAAGCTACCCTGAAATTTTCACGTCGCTAACATCTCTGATTGCCTCTTTTTTAGGCTGTGCGTTTATTATCACACATACAATCAGCGACAAAGTTTTATACTAAAGAATGTATGATTAGATTATATTTATGGTAGGTGGTATTTTGACGACCAATTTATTTTAATGGTTTTATTTAGTACCTCGATGAGTGATCAGACGGCAAATCGAATCGACGGGTTATGGTATACTGCCGTAAGGATTAGAAGCTGTAAATCACACAGCGACATTTATCGGCGGGCAGTAAGTTCAAAGACAATGCGTTGGCAGATCGTTTGGGCATAGTGTTACGGCGGCGGTAGTACACCGGTTGTGGTTGAGGCATAGGGCTATCTATCCACATATTTATTAAAAGGCAATTATTATATATTATACATCTTAAAGCTCACGTCAATCACTATTTATGTACTACATAGGCA
Organism: Lomographa bimaculata; assembly: GCA_948107665.1. Taxonomy (NCBI): domain Eukaryota; kingdom Metazoa; phylum Arthropoda; class Insecta; order Lepidoptera; family Geometridae; genus Lomographa; species Lomographa bimaculata. The sequence goes on along the minus strand of OX403587.1, from coordinate 10,186,424 downwards.
GAGAACGTATGTAGCATTGCCTACGCATTTATCGCGTACAATCTACATACACATTTCCTATTTGATTGCATCATGTGTGAAAATGTTACGTTTTATAACCAATTCGTATATAATGACGTTTCTCATTTAGAGTTCAGTTTTATTGTAGCTGAATAGACAAAAATGAATAATTCTGATCAAACATTCCTTGATTTATTTACTTTAATAATAACTGTAACATGAATGTTATTAACTTCATTACCTAATTTTCCCAGATATAAAATATAAATCCTCGCAGTGCTCGTCAAACCAAATATCATCGCCATGATCCTTTCTTGGTAACTTATCTCTATATGACTATATGGAGATAAGTTACCAGGGGATCAATTATGGTATTTAAAGTGGTAAGATATATAAGTGGTTGACCAGCTTCTGTGATGTGGATCCCATAAATTAGGTGCAATGCACACAAAATGCCTCAGCTACAATCGGACTAGCGATCGTACCATTTGTAATATCAGTAATATTTCCGTCCCATGCCTTTTACAGGATCTACAAATAGCTGATTGACAAAACACAAATTGTACGGTACGGAATATCTTGGCCTAGTAGATGAATCTGGATCCTGTTTTTGTTTAATTGATATGAAAGGTACTTTACATCCTTATCACTTCCTTAAAAACATCTTTATAGGGAATGCATTATCTTTGAGAAGCTACTCGTCTACTGAAGAATCCAGATTTAGAACATGTGGAATGGTCTCGAAAGAAAAGCCATTCCTTTTTTAATGATCGTGTTATTCGGACTGTTTTTGGTAGCCCTGTCTATGAGTTGTTAGTGTCAATTAATCTGTGGTTATGGAGCGGCAGTCCAGAGGCGTGAGTCAGATAGCAGCAGGCGACGCAGCGTCGCCGGCCGGCGCGCGGCGCAGCACGGTGGCGCAACGACATGCCTCCGCGGCGCACAGTGCGCCACCGACCAGCGCTCCATCATCTCTTGTCACTGTGGCCGCTGTTCCATATTCATGTGGTAGCGCCATGACGCGATTTATTGCTCTGATACTGACTCTTAAACACTAAAGTTTGGTTAAATTCGTTGTACATTCATATAAGTATTCAGTGTTATTCACTCAACATATTAGTTTGTAATATTTAGTGTAATAGTTATCTATTTCACTAAATATTACAAACTTATATGCAGAAAAAGCTTTATGGCATATTAAAATACAATGAATTTCAGATTTTCTACATATACCTGATGGAAAAAAAAAACAGATTACAATCGCTTACTATGGTTACTTAGAAGTGAAACACTATTCTTGACAATGTGTAAATTATTTAGAAAAATAGTAAGAAAAAGTAGTAAAAAATAGTTTTATAATAGGTAAGAGTAGATTTATGCTAACAACACTTGAAATTTATTAGTATTAAATAACAATCAAAATAAACTATATGTATAAATGAAATGGTCAAACAATAGCTCAAAAATTCTCACGCAGCTTCTAAAAATGTACCCGTATCAAGTTAAAAGACATTGCCAATATCCAATGAATTAAAAAGGGAAAAAACTGACCGAAATCAATAACAATGTAGTAACAAAGCGCGGGCAACTGAGACGGCTGGTAATTCGATAGTTATCGATCTTGGGCCATGGGCCTAATGAATTCGAGCACATTACGATTCTCACGCCGCCGGTTGGGAACGTTTCATTTCTCCGGCTCTCGGCAAACAATAGATCACCGCGGATGGAGGGTTGGAAGTACCCGGCAATGAAGAGCCGGACCTGCTCGCTCGGGACTACTCGAATTGGTCTCATTGACATATGAGCCAGTCATATTAGTCCTAACGTGTTAACCAACTTTGCACTCTTACCATCTGAGAAGATAGTGGTCAAACGCTAGCTCATCAAGAAATATAAATAAATATAGTAGTCGTATTATATATTTATTACGGATGAGTCATAACTTCTTTAAATGTTACGTTTACAAGTTAAATTAAATCAAGATAACAGTAACGTTAACGCTGCAAACCCTTTAGTTTATGGCCCTTTAGTTGGGTAAGGTTAGAAAAGGAGTTGGGGTTATCCAGCCCTGGGAAGGCTGCTGCCAAATGTGGGCGGCCCGAACGCGGCCTGCCGCCGGCTTTACTCCGGAGTGATCCGGAGTATGGCCCTGTACGGAGCACCAGTCTGGGTGGACGCCCTCAACCGCGGGAACAAGACCCTGCTGCGACGTCCGCAGCGGGTCATCGCGACGAGGGCGATACGCGGATACCGGACGGTGTCCTGGACGGCGGGATGCGTGCTTGCGGGTGACCCCCCCTGGGAGCTCCAAGCGGAGATCCTCGCCGAACTATACCACTTTGTGGCGGCGAGGAAATCCCGTGGTGACCCCCCAGCGTGGGAAGAGGTCACCCGCATGCGGTGGCGGGCGCGGGCTGCCCTGTTGCGGCGGTGGACGGAGGACCTAGCTCCACCGGTCCCCGGGCAGTGGACGGTGGAGGCCATCCGCCCGGTCCTTCGGAGGTGGGTGCGGCGGCGTTTTGGGTCGCTTACCTTCCGATTGGTGCAGGTGCTTTCCGGACACGGATGCTTCGGAAAGTACCTGCACCAAATCGCGAGACGGGAGCCGACCTCAGTCTGCCACGAATGTGGGGCGCTGGAGGATACGGCGCTCCACACGCTGGAGGTGTGTGCCGCTTGGGGCCCACAGCGGCACACACTTTTAGCAACTATAGGCGGAAATCTTTCGCTGCCGAGCGTGGTAGACGCCATGCTCGGCAGCGAAAGATCGTGGCAGGCAGTGGTTTCCTTCTGCGAAGCGGTAATGGCGCAGAAGGAGGCCGCGGAGCGGGCCAGAGAGGCTGATCCCCTTTCTGACCCGATCCGGCGCAGACGGACGGGGGGGAGGAGGAGGCGGTTCGCCCGCCTCCTCTCTCCTCCTCTGTAGTGGGGTCACTGGTGGAGAGTCAGGGAACCTCTCCATCGGCTTGCACGGCTCCACACGTCTGGGGGGTGGCCTTGGTGAGCAAGGTCACCCCTCCATGGGCGCAGTGGCCCGGTTTGCATCCGGGCCTACCGCCGGGGCAAGATAGTGACTGCTAGCGCGACCCTATCTTGCCCCACCTCGGCGAGGGACTGCTCACGGGGGGGTTTTTAGTGGGTTCGAGCCCCACACACCCCCTTCCTTCACCCTGGGAGGGAAGGGAAGTGGCAGGCATTTTCCCCCCCACAAAAAAAAAAAAAAAAAAGGAGTTGGGGTTATCCGGTAACACTATCAAAATTTCAATCAATCAATCAATATTATTTAATACCAAATGATATAGATCACGTTGCACAAAGTCGAATTACATAAAGTTACATTATATAAAAAATTAATTTATTATATTATTTTAATTACTCTTGTCTATAAATACAGATGGAGTATTAACATTATATATTATGGGGTATTACTATGAGATTGTCTTTTGTTTTTAACATTACGATTAAAATATAGTATAGGTTAATTAGAGAAAATAATATCTTTTGTTTCTGCATGAAAAGCATAGAAATAAAATACTAATAATTTTGTACTTTTACATACTCGCAACAGCCACTTTTCCACAAACCAGCTATACCTGTAACTTCGTCAAATCCCACCGTTCTGTCCCTTTCCGTGCAACCCGTCGGCTGCACTACTTCTACTTCCATAACCTGTCCAATCACTTCCTCGATTACTCATGCAAACATTTTGCATGATACTACACTTGCATACGCTTAGCCCATATTTAAATTTTAAATTTTGCCATGAATTTCAATGAGACCAGTTTGTTACAGTTTTTGTTTAATGTATTAAAATTGTTTTGACTGTTCCCACAGATGTGTATCCAGGTTTTATAATTTAATGAAGTAAAATGTAAATATATCTTTCGCAGAAGTGTCAATCCCAGCAGTGGGAATTAGAAATCTTCTTGGCGACGTGGACGCGAATCACTCACTCCTCCATGTCTTCGATTAATAGGTAAGTACGTCTCTCTGAATGTTATATCGCTTGACCCTAGCTCAGTCTCATTCCCTGAAGGTGTAGCTAAGTGCTTGTGTGTGGCTGAGTGTTAGCAGCGTGTCGCCTTATTCCACTTCCGATTTTTCCCCCCATTTTAAGTGAAGTACTCACCAACATAAGATGAAAAGAAATAGAAATGTGAAAAAGGTTAAAGGTAACCAGTAACACAACTTTTGCTTGGGATAACTTGTGTTCCCACCGGGAATAGAATCCGATACCCGATGCTTAATATAGATGTGGTACCTACTACGCCAGCAGGCAGTGCAAAAATGTGTACATACTTAGAAAATAAAACATAATAAGTACATAAAATGTATCATATTTTCCCACCGTACCATTTCATAATTAATTCATGTGCCCTAATTTGCAAAAAAATATCTTTTGTTATTTAAATCCTTCACAATGCCTTGTTTGCATATAACGGGTTACCTGCATATCTTGATACACTTCCCGAGACAAGCATAAAGCACGCTACCAGAACCAATGAAAGATGCATTATACACATTGTAATAATTATCCCAATTCATGTGTTAAAGAAGATTCAACGGAAGCAGCTACCTGTCTCATGAGAATCAGAAGCTCCGGAGAAGCGGATGTTGCGAAAGGTGTCCCGTTTTTTTAAGAGTGTTACATATTGATGAAATGGGACCCGAACTTGATGCCGGCTCCTGTTCAACGACAGGTCGATCTATTCTTAGTTCAGTGAAAAAACAAACACCAAGTTAAAGTGACAGTCACGGTAGGCTTTAAATAAACATGAATTTCCGTTTTTGTGCATGTGAATATAAGTAAGTAATATTTATTTTTCGTTAATTCGTAGCATAACTTACGTTAATTTTACTGTAGTATATTTTATTAATGAAACGTAATCACCTTACATAGGCATTTTCTATCGGTATCATTACAAACATACAAGTAGTAATTATTTTTACTCAATTATTTAATACAAATAAAATGCAATCTTAACATTATAAATATAGCATTAAATATATTATACTATAGGTACCTTCGATATTCTCCAACATTTATTGTATTAAGTAATGTTTCTTAATAATAGTTGCCAAACTGTAATTGTACTAGCAGGAGTCCTGGTGACCTGTAATACAGGCTGTTATCAACATGCTTCTGGCACCAGTCCCTCTATATCTTAGACCTAGACTCGGCAAAAAATTTTTACTTAAGAGAGATAATAAAAATTTGATTGATTGATACATTTATTTTGTACATGGTAAAGAAGCAACAATTATTACTATTGATAAATAGTTAAATACACCTATGTAATGGATGTTATTAATAGTTACATGTAGCACTTTTTAAATAATATAATAATTTAAATTAATAAATTCATTTCAATGTTTACTTAGTCAATTATTTCAATAACTACTTATTTTTAATTAAAATGTTTACCCCTAGTCATGTGAAATTTGTGTTCCTTCCACCTGCTTCAAAACAAAGTCACAAAAACTTATTACAAAAACGTATAAAGGAAGAGAAACGTAAAAACGGTATGGACATGCGAGTATGATCTGACAAAAAATGTTTAAGGCTCACGCACTTGTGTGCTCCGTTCCCACACTGCTTAATCGATCAAAGCAGATTCATCTGTGGGTACACTATTATGACTGCTTCCACTTAAGCGATAGAAAGTTCACTAACCTTGATCTCTTATCTTTATCATAATAAGGCATTAACGATATAAAAGCTATCTATCATTTGAAATTAATATGATCGGTGATCGACACGGCGCGGCGCAGCACTCGATATCTGCATAGCCCGGATGGAATGGCGGTTAATCAGGTGGGCCGTTACTTTACATTGTGCTCGCCGTGTCCCAGCCCGAGAGAACAGGTTGCTGCAATGACAAAGGAGCAGATTCCATCGTCCGCAATCCGCGTCTGCGAGCTCTACATTATAAATAGTCCGTCGAAATAATCCGTTGCTCCATGTCACTCAGGCGCCCACCAACGAGGCAGAACCGTACACTTCCCTAATGATATCAACATAAAAACTATTCATAAAAAACTGCTAAGATTGACTATTTTGTTTCTGCGTGCAGCTTTGACCTTAACGTGATTGATGGTCCAAGAATTATTAATAGTTTATCCACGTAATAGATGGTAATAGTTGCGACCGCCTCTTTAACAATGTTACTGTGTCATCCTCTCATTATGATTATAGGTCGGTGGTCGATCGTGCTTCTTTTTTACCGTCTCATCAACATTTTAAATAACGTTAATGATCAGTTTGTTTTTTTAAAAATTGCTAAGGAATTTAGATACGTCACAAAGACTATATTCAAAGTTCCCATACAAACTTTTCTCACAAATCAAACACGTAATGACAGAATAAGTATGACTTTAGGGTCTTGAGTAATAACCGTAAAGCTCAAACAATCGAGGTTCGTTTGAAACAAGGGTTTGTGCGCCACCTGCGCCGCAGCCGTCGCGGCGAGGTGCGGCTGGTGCTTTACTCGGGAACAATGGAAAGGCCACCACCACCATTGTCGGGCACCGAGCACGTGAACCAGACATACTAACTATCCACTGACACCTGATTTAAATTGCCCTGTTTTGTTTCCAAAGCATCAGTGAAAACACCAAGCTTTGTCGTTCTCACGACACCTTTTTTATACCCGGTGCGACAAAGGATGTCAGTTTTAAACGGTATTTAAGGCCATTTGTCCCCATGTGGCTTATTAATTTCCGGGATTCTGAGATCACGTGAGAATTAAGTTTTATTTAAGTTATAAATATTTCCCAATGAAGGCCAATTCATCATATATCTGCTAGAAATTTAGTCACCATTTTCCACACGCAAATAACTACGTATATAAGTGTGTATAGTCGTGGAACAAATGTAATAGTTCTAAAATTAACCAATGACTTAATACCTACCGTTACTTTACCGTTTATAACCATAATTATGAATATCTTTACAATGTATAATATACAGGAAAGCGCAGATGCCTATATTACAGATCCTAAGCCTAGCTTAGGCATCTGAGGCTCATAATATGCTACTGTTGACAATAATTTTGTATCTACAGTTTAAAATGTCACTAGAATGTAAAAGTTATAAAGTCCAATGAATAATTTGATATATTATTATATAATAATTTATTTTATCTCTGTTTCACCAATATCACACCTGATGATAACTGATGATGTGGTGGTAATGATGTACTGATGATGATAATCTTAATACTAGCAAAATTCCGGATATCTGAAAAGTATTCATTAAGAGTATACATTTACAATTTGATTTTATTGAGTTTAAAAAAATTTGCGACTGTTGGCGCTATTCATGCACTTTAATACATTGCCGGTAAAAAATACTGTATGCATTACATTTTTATACCAAAATAAATATGCAATGAGGTCGGCTAAACGCGGCTCTTTTGACGTTATTTTTAATATGACGTCCACGACCTTATCATGGCTGTCGTAAAGTTAACCAATCAATCAAATATCAATAGAGTTTTTTGCCGCGAAAGTGAAAAAATGGCGTTGTTGATTTTGTAAAATTTTCCAAAACCTGTGATTCCTCGAGTGTTAACGTATAATAATGGTGGATTATTAACCGTTAATACTTAGTAAATGTGCATAAGTGTAGACTAATCATACAAAGTTGAAAAACTTGATTTTCGCCTTCGCTCCAAAACTCCAATAGAAGTTCTAGTAAAGTTTCTACCGCATTACTAGGGCATGACTTGACTATGATTGGACCTTGACTCTTGTACTTGACTTTGACTGTGAATTGTGACTAGGACTTTTAATATGAAATACACTTGAAATATATGATTACTTTACACTGGCTAAATGCACAAGATTGCGAAGCCAAAACTAAAATAAAAAAAAAAAAAAAAAATATATCAATAATCTGGAAACTGACGCCATGAATCAGTCTAGCTAATAGTGTGCGTTTTGCTTTTAATTTCCCAAGCATTTTTATCACTTTTTATTTAATGAAATTCCTAATTAAAAAGCATTTCACTACGTAAAATAATATTAAAATATTTATAATTAAATACCTATAAAGAATCCAAAAAAGAATACTTGTCCTATATTCAAAATCTCATGCATTTTCCCTTTGTATTGAAATAATATTTTTTTACCCATTTAATACTTGACTTTACATTCTTATTTTCTGGACAACATGAACTATTGTACTGTACACTAGTTGTAATGTACAGTAGTATTTAATGGTCGAAGTCTCATACACAATAAACTTTACGAGCTTGTATATCTATTGCAGCCTTTATTTAAACTTTGGTTAAATCAGTCACTGACTACGGCTTAGAGGTGCATTCATTTAGCAGCCAAAGGATGCCTTTTGGTAAAATTTACAAGGATTTTTTTATTTTATTCTAGCAACGATAAACAGATATGCTACTGGTGAAAACAAATACCGTGAGCCGAACGAGCGATGCGAGCAAAGCAGCAGCCTCCGAGCGAAAGACCAGAATAAATCACCAGCCCGCTCAAGCTCTCTTCTCATTTAGCCTTTTCAAAAAGACTATGTTTCCGCAAATATGTTGAACGATGAACAATCTAGCAGGCTAGACATAATTAAATCATATGATTTAACACGAGTTTCAGCCTGTGCTGAGACTTATACACCACCTTCATCTGCCTTAATTCCCATCATGATAGCCGCATCATAGCATACTATTTCATAATTACCACGGTTCGTAACCTGAACCAAGGTGGACGAAATACAAATCATCCGAGTAGGTATCACAGCTGGCGTGGACGAGGCCCACAGATCTAAACCCGATTACACACTATTATGAAATAATAAATGCTTGTAACGCCCCGAATAAAAGGGTTAACCCGTGCCGAGGCGGAAATTGATTTAAATTACGCTATTAATAATATTAATATTATGATACAGAAGGAACGATGTTTTTTTTACCCTTTAGCTAATCCATTTCTCTACAAATCCTGTTATTGAGAGCAAAATAATTATAGGTGTTGTATCCTTTATTTATTTTGGTTATTGAATTTTAATTATTGTAGTATATTTATTGATTTACGATTTGTTTATTTAAAAAATATGGAAATTAGTTGTGCCGGAAATGTATGTCATAAAGTTCTTTCTAAAGCATGACAAATATTTTCAGACGTAAGAAAATTATAAATTAATGATGTCAACTTTTATAGTCAGTCATCCTTCCATCCGTGACCTATTTACCTCGTCTAAATTATATAAAACTAGCTTTTACCCGCGGCTTCGCTCGCATAGAAACTAAAAAAAAATTAATAAACGTATCCTATGTTACTTCTAATACCTCCAAGAATATGTGTACAAGTTTCATGATGATCGGTTAAGTAGTTTTCGCGCGATACCGTAACAAACAAACTTACATTCATATTTATAATATTAGTAGGGATATTTACGCTGTGCTATTCCTGAGTCTAGTAATCTATGAGTCTAGTCTATCAAATAAAGTCGTCTATCCCTCTTAAGCATATTTGTGAATGTAGGTAACAGCTGTACGTTCTCCACCAAATTTGTAAATATTTTGAGTCATTCTAGGCCTAGCGTGTTTCCATTTCCGAACACATCATCATTTACCATAGTTTTTCTTTTAAACAAACGTATTCTCATAAGCAGTGTGTGGGACAGACCCCACTAACAAAGTCCAGCTACAAGTTCTAAGACACGTGTCGTGGGTGTCGGAAATATTCACACATGCGATCACACCAAGAACCAGAAACACAAGTTTCCCTTGGTGAGAAAACTAGAGCCCCCACCGGACATCGAACCCGATACCCGCTGCATAGAAGGCAGCCGCGCAATCAACTATGCCATCGGCAGTTCATAAATTTTATTTCATTAAAAAACCTAAATTATAGACAATCATCTGGCTAAATCTAAACTAAATTAAATGTAATTACTATATATATCATGTGCTATAGTTAGAATCAATTTTGTTTTTTTTAACCAATGATAGGATAGCGTTTTGACCATAATCTCATATGATGGTAAGTGATGATGTGGCCGAGGATGTGAAACACGTGTATTTCTCAATTGCTTCGTTAGTTATAAGTTATAACTAACGAAGCAATTGAGAAATAACTTATAACTCGAGTAATAACAAAAATCTAGATTTTAAGAAATAATCAAATATGTTTCATTATTTTACGCCTTAAATATTACCATCTGGTATGGGCCCAAAACAAATTACAAATTAGTGCAAAGCATCAGAATCAACCAGTTTTAAATCTATTATTCTGTAAATTAATAGAGTTGTGAACATTAATGAGATATTCAATCACGAACATTTTGCATAATAGTATAAATTTATTGATTTTTCTAGTATTTCAGACCCATAAATTAGGATCAATGTGATAAATAAGCAATCAAATATTTCGGCATTGATATTTAAATTTATATAAATTGGCTATTAACCTATTTTAACTTAATTATTTACTCGAAGGATATAAAAAAGCTAATTTAGAAAACAGTGTGTCGGCGGTCAATTACTGCCCCAGCGGGCGTTATCCCGTTTGTGGTTCAACAGATGGTGGTTTTTTCATGAGCGGGTGCCGTGCCGGTGCCGGTGCGATGTGGACCGCGGTCGGGGCGAAGGCCGGGGCGCGGACTCCGACCCGAGGACGCGGGGGTGCGCCCTCTAACCGTATAATTACATGTTGTAGTTGCGCGCGCGCCGGCACGCACAATTGGCTTAAACGAGTGTTTGCTTTGATGTGCCGCCGACCGCGGCGGTTATCCACGTGCGGTCGGCCCAACCCGTTCTCATGTTAAGCCTATTAAGAAGAGGCTACTCGTTTTACGGTAGTTGACGACAAAAAATAACTTCACGTTGCAGATTTAGAAGGAATCTGGGTAGGACTCGGTGGATTCCGGTCATCTACCTGTCTACGTTATGTCGTGTCGCCTAGTAGGATTGCGACGTTTAAATAGCTGCACTTAAAAACGAGCCATTAGCCGCACAATCGGTAACCGTGTCGCTTACGATCTGTGTCATCTATTTGTTATGATTATGATTCAGGCACAGTTATATCGCACGAATGCCAAGGGCCACATCGATCGGCCGTTGTCGCAAGTGATTTTTAATCGACAGACGCAGTCGAAAGTTGAGTAGCGACGTCGTGATGGTGAACTTAGCCTCCTTCCTCCGTACCGGTATATAGCGCGTTGTGAAAAAGGCACGTCGTCGTCGTCTCGATAACGACTGCGACATCGCATAAAAACAAATTATTAATCTCCCGGTCGTGACTAGCGTTTTCGGTCCATCGTTTACTCGAGCGGAGGTTGAGAGCAGATTAATTCTGGAGCAATAATTTGCGCAGTGGAGCTTTCAAATGTCGCAGCGATCATGCACATGAAGGCTCCCACTCGCCGCGGCTGATCGCGCTAATCAACGTTGCACAACTTTGCTGAAAATCAAACTCGTGAGAATACGGAGAAAGCTCGTGGTTTTTTCTTTCTTCGTATTACATAATTGAATCATGCAAATAAATGTATATTATGTAAAAACATCTTTGTGTGCAGGTTCAAACATACACAATGTTTGAAACTATCACAGCTGGTAACATATAGAGAAAAAATATCTAAGGTATACTTAAAATTCTTTTTTAATCGGATTTTTGCGAAGCCACTATACAATAGAGATTGTTAGTAATTGTTTTAAAAAAAATGAGTGCAAGTCATTCTAAATCTAGTATTTTGACCAATCTCGATCACATCATTTACCATCAGGTGAGATAGTGGTCAAACGTTGGCCTATCAGAGATACAACAAAGAAATTGATCTATAAATTAAACTTTAGTTGTAAACTAAAACAGGCTTTGTTTAGTTTTTTGGGGCTATCGTTAATTAGGCGCATAAGTATCTACTCATATATTTATCTTATGCCACAGAATAAATAATAGTGGTGAAATACGTATTAAAACTCGACGTCAAAGATGCTGAAATAATAAAGGAAAATTAATTCACCAAAGAGCATAAGTACTACTCACCGCCTACGCCTATAATATTTATTTAAATTGATACTAGGTTTATCTTTACGAATTGTATTAAATATCAAATCAAAATCTCATCACGTCATGATATTGCTCAAAACTTAGAGTATATACAGTACGATTCATAATAGCCGAATATATTTCTTACATTTAGTCGCGTCGCTTCTATTCCATACAAAAGAATGGAGAAAATATAGGAGTGAACTATATATTCAGTATGCGTAATATAGATTGTGTAGTTTATTTTATGGGCTCCTATTGCAGCGAAGAGTTTTCAAACTGAATGAAGCTTTTCTTGCTTGTTTAATTCTGCACCGTATTTCTATACTGTGACTACCTCTGTCATCAATACAACGGCCAGTACTTGTAATTTTAATAATTCTACATTATTTGTATGAAATAAGTTCAATTCATTATATAATTCATTGTTAAGAATTAATAGTTACTTTGTTATTAGTTGATATGTGAGCAATCCAGTGATTGTCGATAAATATAATCAAACTTACTTCATCCCAGGAATGCATTTAAGGAGGACGTGTTATGAAGAACTAATGAAGTCGAAGCATATTTTTTATGTGGTACATTTTCAACTATATATTTAATTTAATTAATTATTGTATGTGCGTGTGAGAATGTATCTAAGTGTGGGAAATGTACAATAGTAATACGGTGTGTTTGACTGTTTGTATAAGCGTATGAGTATTTTTTAAGCTTGTAAGGCAAGTATTTGACCACTATCTCACCTGATGGAGAGCGATGATGCAGCCAAAGAGGTAACATACCATACAAGATACCTATTCACTCTTGAGTGTTCGTGTAGATATAAAAATGTGTGAGTTGTCCTATTAATAATAAATATAAAAATAATTGATGACATTTCTATAAAATACTATCAAACGTGTAATCCAACATATGATCTATTGCAAAATATTAACAGGAATTAAATGTTAAACCAATTCTAACGTTCTTATCAAACTAGTTAAATTTAATTTAGTTTGATCTATTCTTATAATATTAGGAGCACCCTGTAACACCGGTGATGATTTACCGACGCGTTGAATACGCACCTCATACGTTACAATCGCCCATCGATATGGCAGGTGTTATACTCCGACTTTTAATAAATAGACGATGGACGCCTCAAACCAAACGATTCCACTTAACACCTTGATGGATCGACCGACACACAGATAGTTTACATCGTTAATGAAACATAATAACTGTCGATAAGTATCGTAAAGTGAACATAATGGAATTAATCAAGACCGTAAACGTTCAGCTCCGACTATGAGTATCTGTTATCTGTGGTGATTTATTTCCACCTGCTAAGGCTTGTAGTTTGTACGGCTTCGGCCACTGTGCCGAGATACGAGTCAAATGAGTTAGCCCTTTAGAGCTAGCCGTGGACCAAGCGCGACTTTAAAGCACTTATCAGTAGAATCGGGGACGTACATTTGAGGAGTGACTATGATTCTACGGCATATAAAAGCATCAAACCAAGACATCAATCATGGTATCTTTGTCAACTGTACTATTCAAGAAAATATGCATTAATCTGTATATACCTTTCTGTATTCTTTTTTTAGCCCTACTAAGTCTGATATAGCCTTTAGATACAATTGAGTAGTAACTTTGTTTACAGCTTGTTAAAGCAACAAACCAAGACATATATGACGGTACCTATATATAGGTATATATTTTATCTCTGGTAGGCCTGATAGGCTATAATTTGAATACTTTTTCATGTTGTTTTATGGTTTTTTGATTTTAAACAATAAAACTTTATATGTATATATATAAATAACGAAATCTATTAAAACATTCACACTATATATAAATATCACACACACAATCACACAACCAACACCGCACAACCAGAAACACACCTTTCCCTTGGGGATAAATCTTGTATTCCCTCCGGGAATCGAATCCGTTACCCGCTGCTTAGAAGACGCGCAACCGGGAAGTACAAATTATGATTATATGGCTACAATTCATATGGCTTCGGCAAGCAAGCCTTAGTTGCATCGTCGCTTTTCATCAGTATGGTTGCTCCTATATTTAAAAAAAATGTTCAGCGAGCTCTATTCACCGCAATATTATCCTAATTATCACCGCAATTCCAATTAAACTTATCCAGCATTGCCGACAGAACTATAATATTGATATAGCTATTACTACTAGCAAAATTAAATCACATCCGTTTCGTGAGTTTCGTGACACACCAACAAACGCTTTAAATTATTTGCGTAATTATAATTTCGTCAAACAAAGAGACAAAACGCTGGATCGTAACATTGACCCGTAGGAACATTCGACAACCTTTCATGACAGAACTATTGGAGTTGCGCAACTCATTAATCCGGTTCAATACAAGAAGTTGCGGTAAGCATTCTCTTTATTAAAAGTTTATTGTTTTACATTTGATATTGCGTACATGCGTTATTGAATAGGTCTGTATGTAGGCTAAGCGAGATAATGATAGATAATGGGAGACAATGCCGCACGCGCCTGCGCCGAGGTACTGCGGGCACCGGTTCGTTAGTGTAACTGTTGAGTCACGGACCCGGAGATCACCTGACGGCCTGACGCTGACGCCTGATGTTGACACCCGCGATGGATCACTTACACTCACGCTTGACCCTACTGGCTCAACATACATTATAATCTATTGCTGATACGATTACTAGTAATTAGTGTCGCAAAAAGAGGAAGTGGTAGACACTGAGATAAATAATTAAAATGTTTCCCTGTAATATAAAAGTTTAACTTTTATCGTGTGTTTTTACGACACATCCTGTTCTTTTTTTTACCGACCTCCCAAAAAAGGAGGAGGTACTCAAGTCTGTTTTTTTTTATGTGTGTAACCTCATACCTCCTTTCCACGTGAGCCGATTTCGAAATCTTTTTTTTTAGTTTGAAAGATGTTGCTTTCTAATTGGTCCCATTTAAGTTTGATCAAGATCTGATCGGTAGTTCTTGAAATATCGTCAATAATGCCTATTTTGTGGACTACTTTGACGATGTTCTCGTTTACCCGACTTCAAAAGTTTCCTCATAACTTATTTCGTTGTGAGCCGATTTTGATGATTTTTTTTATTTGAATGCTGGTGCTTCTCATGTGGTTCCATTGAAATTTGATCAAGATCTGATCTCTAGTTTTTGAGTTATAGTCAATAATGCGTGTTTAATACATTAAATCTGAACAAGGTTCCGAAGATAAAGCGGTGAAGTCGGTTTTCTTAAGCTTTGCTGGCGTTTAATTATTTTAAATAATATAGCCAAGAAATAAATTTGTTTAGTGCATTCAACATTACTCTGCCATTTATATAATTTATCGCTATAATTCACCCTCCTTTGTAAATCCTCGGCGTAAATTTTTTTTTGAACTGCACGTTGGCTTGGTTGGTTGCGCGTACGTCTTCTAAGCAGGGGTATCTGGTTGGGTTCCCGGGGGGACCTATATTTCCCAGAACTAAACTAAAACTATATACAGCAAAGAACTAAGTTACCAACAAAATATCGAAAAAAATATATATCTTATTAGTATTAAATACATAATATACCTACAAAACCCTACATAAATAATAATATTAATAATATTAGTATATTATAAACATACACTAACTTATATATATTATACATATATATATGACTAATAATGGACAATCATAGCTTTAACTTAATTGAGAGTGATACCATTTTTTTAGTTTGTTCTTTAAACGTGTGTAGTGATTGAGAGCGACGTATAGAGAACGGTAAACTGTTCCAGAGGCGAATAGGTAAATTTGTGTTTCTGGTTCTGGTTGTGATTGAGAGTGAATGATTTTGGCACCCACGACAAAAGTCATCTAACTTAATGTGGCTATGAGAGTGAAAAGTTTATTTTTTAATTTTGGTAGATATTCGACACTCAATCGCCATCTCCTTATTACCTAAACAAAGCTTCACAACTGTTGTCTTACTATCATAACTGATACCTATACTAACAACAGGTTGTTAGTGTAGTAAGACAACAATAATTAGTCTGTCTTGCACACTGAATCTTACCCACTCCTGGGAACCGTTTATTCTCGATCAAATACGTGTCTTATCAATATAACTTTTCTTCGGTAGCAAATCATTATAATTATATTTTTCGCACTTTTTTCTTAGTTTCATTAAAAAAATCCTTAGACAATAAAGCACGCATTTCACACCTTGTTATGTTTTTTTGGCTTCCAAAGAAATTGACTTCATAATCGTCAGGGGTAGCATTTTGATGTTGATCGCTAAAATAAAAATGCCAGATAATGGGATCAAATTACTCAAAGGCGCGTAAAGCTACCACTTTTAGGGATGTTAACTAAAATTGCCTTTCGTAAACTATCGACGGAAGATGTTATTTATTCCCTTAATCAGGTACAGTAGTGGTCAAACCAAACCTTTAAGCTATAAAAAAACAGACATAAAAGACTTTTAACGATGGTACAACGATAGTAATCAAGAATGTAGGAGGCACTTCATTATTATATTTTGCAACGTTCAGTAATCTCCATTCACGGAATTTGACGCGACCAGAACGATCGCCTTTCCCAACTCCTCTATGCAACAGACACCGCTCCGACCTTCGGCAACGTGCAGCAACTTCACGACTTCACACAAAGACTGTCAGGAATAATTAAAGTAATTACTGTTTACAGTAATTAATGACCCACATAACGTGATATGGTTTGATTGATCTCGGAACTGTGACGAGATAATTGTAGCTCGCTAGTGTATTGCCACACGCCATGTTGCTTGATTTTCAATTATCGAATGAGAAGGCACCCACTCCGGCACAATACCGCACAATGAGTTGCCTATCACCAGGTTGTGTAACGGCTGGTTGAAGAGGCTTCTCGCAATTGTTTCAACGTTAATAATTTATACGAATGAATACAAATCCTAGCTCCGAGAGGTTTATTCAATTATTAAAGATAAAACAAGGCCGCGTTAACATGCCTACGGAGCTGATTAGTGAAGCTTTCAAATGAGACCTTTAAACATCTTCTTATGTGTTATCGATTGTAATTCTGTGCGAGTAGCGGCGGCGGCGGCGGCGGCGCGCAGATAGCCTGCAGCTATCCAGTACATAGACACTGCATTAGGGCTCCTACGCGCGCCCGGCGGCTCCTTTGCCGCCATAAGCGCATTCAACGTGTAATCGCGTTTGCATTTCTCTTATGTGTGCACAGACCACGAGTAAAAGAATATCTTAAGAGCCTCAATAATTTAGTGCTCTACCGCTCGCGAACAACCTGTAAATCTAGGAATTTATCGCTTCGCATTACGCAATCCTCTTGAATCCGTGCAAGCTCTATTTTTAAATAGAATTAATAGTAGTAATTGTAAATGGATTTGTATCTGCTGGTAACAAAGCAAAATCCTCTAAAATTTGTCACAATAGTGATAATTACAAGTATTAAGAAGTTGCGAGGCACGACTGTAGTACATATGAGAATGCTTCCAAATGTTAACGTAATAATTTAATAATGTAAGCAACTTGAGATTTTTTTTACACTTTATTACGATACTTTCCAACATCTTATCTCTTTATCATACGAATTTGCATTTAAAGCTGAAATATACAAAATATTTGCATTACAAAATACCATAACGTAGTATTTCTGTATCGGGGAAGGTATATTAAAGTCCGCGCGGCGACAGGGTGCGTGGGCGCGATTGACTCGTCAGCGCGTTATCGGGGCTCACTTAGCGCTAACTTGGCGCGCGCTTTATCGCGGACGACGACCGGCGACGCGCCGCCGCGCCGCGTGCCGCCCATCCGCACTTATACACGAGCTTTAAATCCGAAACCTTACCTTTTTATCGAAATTTAAGTAAAACATGATCCGTTTTTAATATAAAATTTGCAAGTAAGGTAAATTTTGGCGGTGACTCCAAAATACGTGGGCGCGATTAACTCGTCAACGATATTCGACCTCACTTAGCACTAACTTTACGGTCGCTATCACGAAAAAGTCATCTCGCGTGCCACCCGTCCGTATTTGCCAACCTGTTTACTTACATAATTATGTATCACTTTAAAAAGCGAAGCCATGAGATACGGGTTTAAGGGCAGTGTATATGTCAAATTATACATTTTCGTCAGATTTAGAGTCTGTTAATAGGCTCTTTTTTCAGCCGTTATCTTTATTTTCTGTCAAAAGATGATAATATTAAATATTAGATACAATTAAATCAAAACCATTGCCATTTTAGCAATATATTTTATAGTAACTTGTTGCTAAGTAAATAAAAAATGTTCTAAATAGATTTTTTGTTTACTGTTTTTACATAAAATTACCTACTTTTAAAATACTAAAGGAGATTAATCATTTGATGGCTCTTTCGGGTTAAAAATGTGTGATACATTTTATTTATCTTTCACGTTTTGTTTCCGTGCTTTAGACATTCAATTATAGAAAACAGCAGGTCAGCTAGACCTGCCCGGGTCGGCCTGGTAAAAAAAACATAGCCTTCATAGGCTATGTTTTTTTACTCACAAAAAACGTGGCTTTCTATTGAAAAAACATTTTTTTAAATCGGTTCAGTAGATAGACCCCCTACTACCTCACAAACTTTACCTCTTTATAATATGATTATAGATTAATTTTCTAAACACTCATATACGTATAACGTATAATATAGTATAAACGTGACATAACGTTGCTAATTTGAGGACTAGACTACCCTTAATACAGTTCAGTGGAAGCAGGCGATGATGCGTGGGAACGTGGGACTCATCAGTCCTATCTGCTATACGTAAGTGCTAACTTCGCACGTTCTTAGTGTTAGAGCTTTTCATGGAATTTACATACTAAACGTTAACAATATCTTCAGATCATTCCAATTCGTTAGAACATTATGTAAGCGTTAAGTAAATAATAAATATAAGTTTCTTAATTTTTAATCTTTGTGGTTACTCATCTTTCAGGAGCGATATAATCGCATTTTAATTCAGCTCTTAAATCTAACACTATAAGAATCTTTGTCCTGCCATACTGATTCACTGACTGACTGACAGACTGACTGACTGACTTAGAGACAACGCACAAACTAAACCGCTGGTCGTAGAGACTTAAAATTTTGAGGGTTTTTTTAATGCCATCTGCATTTGGCCGCTATCTCACCTGATGGAAAGTGATGATGCGGCCGAAGATGTAGCATGCTTACCTAGAAGATACCTATTCACTCTAGACTTGAAAACTACCAGGTTATACTGTTCGGGGAACAAAGACGCGGGCAGTGAATTCCACTCCTTCGCTTAGAGCCTGCGTATTCCAGGTCTAGTGTGTTTACCAGCTTCGATCACATCGTCACTTACCATCAGGTGAGATAGTGGTCAAACACTAGCCTGTCACAAATAAATAAAAAAAAAAAAAGACGGATGATAAATGTAGAAGCAAAACGCTTTGAGCGACTATGACCTCATAGTCGCTCAAAGCGTACGTAGGTATCTACGCTAGATACCTATCTCAACCATAAATGGATGACGTTGGTCAATTTTTTTTTTGGTCTGATTATAGAAAGGACATGGGGGAATAAACTGATGTAATTCGAGTGCACACTCTTAGTGTACATTTGTCTTAGTACGTAGAGGTGTACTAGGAAAGGATTTTTTAAATTCTACCTCTAAGAGGGTAAAATGGGGTGAAAATGTTTGTCTGGAAGTTTTTTGTTTTTGAACTTATAGCGATGAAAATTGGTATTTTAGTTCATTTAATAATAAAAATTAAGTTATACAATTTTTTTTAAGGTGGTGCAATGGGGGATGAAAGTTCACATGAATAGATTTTTATTTATAAAGTTAAAGTAATGAAAATTGTATCTAAGTAATAAAATGAAAAATTATTTTATTGATAAATTATTACAGTAAATTAGCAATAACTAGTGTAACGAGTAGTTAACTATATTATAATTACACTAATATAAAAAATCCGAAAGTTTGTGTGTTCGTGTGCTAGTGTGTAAGT
Source organism: Lomographa bimaculata (assembly GCA_948107665.1). Classification (NCBI taxonomy): domain Eukaryota; kingdom Metazoa; phylum Arthropoda; class Insecta; order Lepidoptera; family Geometridae; genus Lomographa; species Lomographa bimaculata. Next base: position 10,166,418 of record OX403587.1, on the reverse strand, counting down.
ATATTTTATTCTCTTCACGCTGTAACGGATAAACAGATTTGGCTGAAATTTCTAATGTACATAGCTGATACTCAGGATTAACATAAAGGCTACTTTTTAACAAAATTTACGTGGGCGAAGCAGGGGGCCACGATAAACTATAAAAAAATGCGTTCGTATTCCTTGCTTATCATGGGGAAATGCAAATATAAAGAAATAAATTTAAAAAGGAAAAATATTGCTTGAGGCGGGGATTGAACCCGCGGCCATAGTCTAAGATGCCCCATTGCTCTAACCGTTGTGATTAAATGGATTTCAGTGGACGTTATCAACGCATTGTGCAGCTACCTGCAATGTTAGACTTTTCGCCATAGTAGTTTTAGTTTAAAACGACTACGGCCAAGAATATCACATTATTTGGTAGTTGGACTCACACGTACCCGTAAGACGTTTATGATAAGGCAAGGATAATTTCGTCACTTAAGATGGAGCTTTAGTAGCTCAGCGGTTAGAGCAAACGGGCATTTGAATTATGGCTGCAGGTTCAATCTCCGTTTCAAGCGATATTTTTCCTTTTTAAAATTACTGCTTTATTTCTACCTAGTATGAGTAATGCTAATCTATCTACTATTTGATGAAATGCAAATCTTTTTACTGCAAAACAGCATTAGCTAAAATGACAAATAACTTCAAAATATTTGATTATATGATTTTAAGTAACGCTATATATCTTAAGAATAAAAATTATATTATTTTATTACATATGACCTGAGGCCACTTATGCCTGATTCAGATTACTGCACCGATAAGCAAATTCTAGACCATCTCCAACTCCATTTGATGCAGTTATGTCACAGAATAAATAGTAGTACACATTTGTCATAATGTCTCAATTGTAGCAAGTAAATAAGTATACCTATCTACATTCAACCATCCAAATTGCGTCCAGTTATTTTATTTCTGCTAAAATTGAAATTTTACTCAACGTATGGTACCGAATTTATAAAGTCGTTTATAGTATAAACTTTGTACATACACTCAATGAAAATCATAGATCATCGAACTCCAAGTAACCATGGCACGTTCGTTAAGATGCATTGTGTTTAACTAGCTCAGTTATAAACCTCAGTAATATGCACTGTGAGGTAAAATATCTTCTAGTCAAGGATACCTGACCTAATCACGGCTGCACGAAACTAGTTGCCAGTTTGCGAGTAAATTAGAAATGCAACGGCGGGGCTCCTTGAATCTATTCTTGTACTGAAATAAAGCAACTTTCTATCTTTTATTTAGTGTCGCACTGGCCGCCGTTTTATCTCGCCTGACAAAGAGCCAGGTAATTGCCATTTGTGCAACGCTGAGAATTTCATTAAAACTTGATAAAATCACACACTTGCGTAGAAAACCTGCGGAATGTTCGCTACTGTGTTGCCGACTTTAGCCGCCTACACAAAAAGTAAACGTGCATGTTTTTTGCGAAAGCGGCACTTTAATAATATAACTGTTGCTATGCCCCGTATCTTTGCCTGCTGCAATCGGGACAAATAGCTCTATTTCAGGGTCTAAACAATCCACATACAAAATTTTACAGCCGCTACAGAATCAACTCGTATTAAACATATTATTATCCTACTAATATTATAAATCCGAAAGTTTGTGTGTAAGTATGTTTGTTCCCTCTTCACGTTTTAACGGCTGAACGGATTTGGATGAAATTTGGAATGTACATAGATTATACCTAGGATTAGCACATAGGCTACTTTTTAACTTGATAATAGCGGGCGAAGCCGCGGGGCACGGCTAGTAAGGTTATATTCCTTGAAGGTTTTGCTTGACACAGCCATTGCTCGCCTTACAAAACTTCCGATAGTGTAATAGCTGTCGTCTGTGTATTTATACTAATAAAATGGGATATCCGAATCTCTGTAACCATACGCCAGTCCATTTCTAGTAAATATTAGATACGGGATTTCACGTTCATTACAAAAATTTTGTTTTAAATCTATAATATAAGAAAGTAAAGTGATGATGAATTAGTTATTAGTAGTACAATTACCCAGTTGTTTTAGTACATTTTTCTATTTTAATTTACTTACAGTTAGATGATACGTTATAGCAGACTGATCATGTTGAGTACTCTCCTTCAATTTCATCTTCTGTACCGCACTTGTTACCTCTTGGTATTTAAAAGAAACACTCAAAGTAGTTTTAGTGTACTATTTAAATAGTTTAGAGTACCAGTTTTAAATTTACGACATTCTTCCACCGAGAGAGTGACAGGGAGGATGTCAAAGGGCTATATTCTAGTCAATTATTATATTCTTCTATATCACAGGTAGTAATTGTGACAGTGATAGCCGAACAGAAAGTTGCATTCGCTTTTACCGCTTCAATTATATTAATGATAGTGCGTGTAACGGCAACGGCAATCGACACCAAATCTATCGTATTTTGAATCACAAAAGCATAATAAACGGGTGCAGTGTGATTTTATCCCAAACTGGGGCAGCATTTGTTCAGCAGTGTCGGGTACTAATGACTCTCCCCTGCGAATCGCAGCCGAGCAATCGGGAAAGTGGTTGGCCTCTGAGAATATTCCCATTTCCTTATTGTTATTTAAATATTCAATTGTTCCATAATAGTAGGCTCAAACATAATAACGGGTTACTTTTACATTCAACTTGTTTTATTATACGTACCGACAAAGTTTAAGCGTTTAGCAACCCACTCCTTAATCATTGAAAACCAACAAAGGCACATTTAACTCTACACAGTTGAGAAAATAATGGTTACATTACAAATAATGACTTATCCACACAATACATACTAGAAAAGTAAGTAATAAAAGGTAGGAAATAAATAACGCTACCGGGGGCCTTAATAGTAATATCGAGAGACGAGTTAATTGCATCATTTCACAATGCCAATTCCAAGCTTCTTTAGGGATAAAAAGTAAACATTTCAATTTAAAGGAACGAATGTATTAGCCCGCCGTGCTTTTAATAAAATATTGTAGAATCATCGAAGGTTCATTATCAAATAAGGAATTAAAATAAAATAGAGATCGGTTAATGGAAATTAATTAGTAGAGGCGCGCATCACGAGGCGCAACGAAGGGGTGGTCGGGAACAGTGATGTGATGAGCGTTGCTAATGTAGATAATGCACCCGCGCAGGCTGCCGGCCACGGGCAGGTATGCCGTACACACATCAGACACAGCCATTCTAATAGGATCCATTCTTTGTACTTTGGCAGGATTCATTTTGTTCACCGACTTGTAAAAAATGTAACTAGAATTCCTGATGTGTCTAGAGGCGCGATTATTCCGCGGGAGCGTGGCGGCGAGGAGTCTCTGCTAGGTGAAAACAACAATTCATTCCTATTTTGAGGTTCGTACATTACTTACTACATCACATCACATTAATATTATAAAGGCAAAAGTTTTGAGTGTGTTTGTATTTTTGTAACTTCTTCACGTTCAAACACTTAGGCTACTTTTTATCCCGGCTTTCCCGCGGCTAAGGGATTTTTGCGAGTTTGAACGCGGGGCGCAGCTAGTTATGTCTAAATCTGTCCTGCCGTTACAGAAATAGATTCTTAATTTTAAACATAAATACACTAATTAATATTACAAATGCAAATGTTTGCGAGTATGTTTGATACTCTCTGTAATGGTTGAACGGATTTGGAGGATTTTTTGTCGATAGTCAAGGCTCTGGAGTAGAGCAAAAGCTAAGCAAGACAAAAGATAAACGTTTTACAACGATCGTGGGCGGAAAATTTATAGTAGTATATTATAACATTATTTAAGCTTTCGTTATTTTAAATTTACCACAGATTTTGAAAACGCGCGCCAAATTATGATAAAACATTCTTACAATACACAAACCAATCAAGGGTATGTTGCTTTACGATTGTGAATAACCTATTGCTTTATGAAGAACGAAATTTATATTAGAGATTATTTTATGATATCACTGTTTCTATTCTCATGGAGTTCCTAATACTAAATCACCAATTTGCAGTATGCATAATTGTTAAGTCATTGAATTCATGTAATAATGCCGACCTCGCTCGTTTGGATAACGACAAAGAGATGATGATGACGATGATATATCTGTTTAAAACATTTATTTTGTGTATAGGCATAGTTATTATACATAAGTATAGAAAGAATTTGCAATAGGACGTCACAATCACAGCCGGCTGTCCAGATGTGCACGTGCGGGAAAGCAGGTGACGATCTACCGCGCGCCTTCAACAACAACTGTATACCTAGCTTGTTTCTTCTGTGAACTATTGATTCATTGTATAAATGGTATAATGTAACGGTTTTAAACAGACGGTTCTTGAACTAAGTTTTGACTTTGTTACCATCTAAATTATACAATTTCTATTTACTATTATTCCTATATCTTACATTTATGACTATCTCACCTGTTGATAAGTGATGATGTGGTCGAGGATGATAGACACGCTTGGCCTAGAGTAACTGACTCTCAAGGTTTACGGCGACATATTTTTCTACTTGAAAGTGGTGAACTTCGACTGTATTTTAGTACAGAGTAAAATGCCAGGCGAGAAAAAGTAGCGATTGCATATTTTATATACATTTAATATTATTATGATCTAAAAAATATATATTTATAAAGCCAAAAATACTTCAAGTTGGATATAGAAAGCTCCTGCAAACCAACTTTTAGATATAGGAAGTTGTCTGTTTGAACTGGTAAAGCGACTAAGGTAGCCATCAGTTACCTTTTCTTACAATTCTAGCCAACGTTATATGAAAACGTAATTCCTCATACAGAACACTTTTACTTTTACCTCATACAGAATTTTTTTTATATCAAAAAGTAAAAAAAAGTTGTTAGAAGTTTTTTTTTCTGTATATGTTTGTTACAAAGGTAACGAAGTATTTTTGCGCATTTATATTCATGTATTTTACGGATTTTACTATGGTGTATATATAATAAATACGTATGTAACTTATTATACATAAAAGCCAGTCATACAAGGCTTAGCGTGCTAACCACCCTCGAACACATCACCACTTAGCATTTGGTGAGAAAGTGGTACAACGCTAGCATATCAGAGATAAAGTAAAACGCAAATACTTACAATAAGTTATCCTTCAGGTAAGATGGAGACCCCAAAGGCGAGCTTACTCACCGCGCGCACGTGCGCAGGCCGGCCGCGGGTGCGCTAATCGCTGCATGATTAGTGCCTAGCCTACAAATACTCCAATCATGTCGATAACACCCGCCAATCATACAATAATCCACCAATAGTGTAATTATTATGACTTGAACGCTGTAATTACGTGTAGCACGCCTACGGACCGTAGAGTGGACATCCGTTCACTCTACGCAACAAAAGACTTCAACGCGATGCTAGCGTGCCCCTGAAGCCTCAAACAACAAGGAATTCATATTTTATTTTAGCAACAGGTTTATATTAGCTAAAATTTAATATCAAAGCAATTAAGTAAAGTAAACAAAAAAACTATTGAAAATCCTTATAATTATGTCCGGAAATTTATCAAATGCCGACAAATTATTGTCATCAAATATAAATTATATGTAAATGATTGTGCTAATCGAAAAACGTGCTTATATATTAGTTGCCGCGGCAAAAATGTAGATATAATTTTATTATTAAATTTATCGATATTGTAAAATGTAACTAAACATCACTAGAGCCGGCGTCTCGTGGTCGTAATCGTAAATATCAGACATTTAACACACAGTGGTCTCGCCGACCGGTGATTATAAATAGATTGTTGCGATACAGACGACGTGTTTACAGGCAGTATCTGTCGATAGCCTGATCCAGACCAACTACTCCACTCCGACTGCAAGCACGCGCAATTAACTTGCCGGATTCAAACACGAACAGACAAATAATAATGCAATTCATACCGGATTTACATAATACTCACACCTGTTAGCATTTCGCTTAGAAATGTACTTCTTCTCACAATGTTATTATCTAAATACCATCTTATAACTGCGGGTCGCATAAGGTTTTGCAATCTCGGCAATTACCTTAACGGTTAATTAGCTAGAAAACTCGAATTATTTATGAAAGCTTGGTAACATTTCTCGCGAGTTAGCGGCACTGTTATTACGCGGCACGAGCCAACTAAAGTGCCACAAAAAACACTATGTAGGAACCGCTAACTTGATAAAGGCGAGGTTTGTTTATTTATACAATATCTATAACAAGCAGGCGCCAGCTAACATCTTTACTCGGTTATCTCGGCTGTCAGTAACGAGAAATAATGATGTACGTATAATACGGAGGCATTGCGTGTAGAAAACGATTTTATGCAATACTCAGTGCTTGAAAAGTGGCACAAGTTATAAGACGCTTTGGACCTACTATTTGGGTAACGATAATGAATGGTTATGATAAATCGTTTGTGACTATACTTATAGGCTATATATGTAGATGTTAATTTACGTTAGACGATAAGACACGGATCAAATTCGAGTAGACTGCATTATATTATCATGGTAACCTAGTTTTATTGCTGGAAGCATACATTTTTTTTACTAAATAGTTCATGTGTTTCTAGTTCTGGGAATAATTTTATGACAAACAAGTGTTATAGAAATGTGTTCGGAAGCAATGGTATTGGTAATCAGTAACTTACGACCAGCTACCGTAACAAAAAGGCCACGCCACTGACTTAAAATAGTAGGCCACGCCTACTCTAACGGACACATCTGACCACTCGTCCGTGTCAAATTCGCATCAATATTCGCACGCAAAGACCAGTAATAGACGCAGCATTGAAAATTGTGGACGTAGATTGCTGGAGTGCAATGCAATTTTACCTAAATCTACATTCAGTCAAAATGAAAACGTGTTTTACGATAAATAAGTGAAAATTTGATGGGTCTCACCAAATTGATAAAATGACAATGCAGTCGAAGATGGACTGCATTGCAGCATCGTTATGTAGTTAATATTTTGCAAATGAATACGAAACGCTTTACTTCATGTAGAAGTGTAGAACATGTGCACTACACACCGCTAAGTAATAGAATTGCTTACCCGAATCTGTATTTTTCCCTTGTAATTGAAATTCAGAATTCTTCAGATCACGAGTTAACTGGTATCTTCTAGCCAAACGCGCTCCATCGTAGACCGCATTGTAACTCACCATCAAGTAAGACAGTGAATAAATGATTGCAAGTACCGAAAAAAAAAATTGCCTGGAAGACATATATTACTTTCTTCACTTCGTTGACTTCTAGATGAAGACTCATTCATCAAGACATTGGGATACAAGGACTGCATATGCTCATGACTTGAGCCGGACCCTACAGGAATTGATGAAAACGCGAGGGCGCCGACTACTGGCGATTGTTCCCCTGTCCGCGAGATGCGACAGACGCATGGGACTCCCAGACACGACTGCTGCTAATAGGATTGTACTGATATATACTTATATTACAATGTAACTTCTATACTTTCTATGTCATTTTAAACATTTGTAAAGGTTGCTAATAATTTACAGTTTTCAGTTGTTGTTTGATAGGCTGACGTTTGACTGATAACAAAATAAATCTAAGAGTGTATATACACTTTAAAGCTATGGCTACGGTAACTTTGCATCTCTATATACTTACAAAATTCGAGAAGAATACTATGGGCACACTCGCACTTAGCTTTATCCGATAGTTTAGAGTGTGAGTGAGTGTGTTTATTATCTGTCCATGCCACTACGGATGGCCAGATTTTTATGAAGTTTGGGTCGAATATAGATTTTACCGGTGAGCTAGCGCAGTCACGGGATACAGCTGGTATAGCATTAATTAATGTATTACAAGGTTAAAGGTTTTTTAGACTTAACAAGTAATCACGCTAATATTACATAGCCGAAAGTTTGTGTGTAATTATGTTTGTTTTCTCTTCACGCTGTAACAGCTGAACGGATTTGGATCAAATTTGAAATGTACATAGCTTATACCTAGGATTAACAAATAGTCTACTTTTTAATTTGATAAATGCGGTCGAAGCCGCGGGGTACAGCTAGAACAAAAATAAAAAGCATCCTTTATTAGCAGCTAAAAGAATAAATAACTATCCATACAACGATATAAATAAAACTTATTTTATTTAGGATGGTTCCTAAGTTATAACTTGATAAAATCGCAAACACGTTCGCACTTGACATAGAAACGTAAATAACAGCGACCTAACAGTAATGAGTTATTAGATCTCAACGTTCCAATTAGAGCACGGTCGTGATGTACTACCGGTTACCAGAGCGATATATCTCGCAGGAGGCTGAGACACTAATGTGGCTCATGAAAAATTGACACACCAAACCAGTCTATACGTCGCAAGCGCACGCCGCACTAATAACTAGTTAGTATAATTCCAACAACGCCTGCGCTGGCCGCAGCCGCCCTGCCACTTGTTCCATTGTTTGCAATCCGTGCAAAATTGCGGAAATACTATGCAGTTTTGCTTTGACGCCCCTTGTTTGTACCTAGTAACAAAGCACTTGCAACATCTCTGTATTACAGTACGTTTATTAACAGGGAGAGAAATTGAAATGATAATATATTTTCACTACTATTAATATTAGTAAAGGAGAGCCTTTGACTTTTCTCACAAATGTATACCATACCAAGTAGGCAAAAATCACACTGAACACAATCGATTTTGTAACTGGAAGACAGGTTAAGTCAGATAGTTGAAAACTGAGTCGAAATGAGGTTCCGTACATTTCCGCGTAATGAAACAGAACTTGGCCAATTCCAACTGCTACGGTAATTGTACAGGATCAATATCTAGACGAATGTGAATTTCGTAAGTCGATTGTGAGGTGGTCAAGTTGATCGATGATGTGTGCGCGCACGGGCTCCGCTTGTCAATTAGGTGAGCCGAGTTCAGGGGCTGTGCTACGAGCCTTATCTGGACCCAGGTATCTGACGACGTTTGCGCAACTTCATGTTTATAAGAGAAAACAAATTCTCTTTTCACTTGTTCTGACCTTTAATTAATTCTATCAGTTACCGTAACCCTTGGAGCTATCTAGAACCGTCTTAACGACATGTCGGCAAATCACAAAGTGCCCAAAGCTGCTCGTACAAAAACTGGCATGTGCTGATGCACAGGTAGATCGATGTGACAATGAAATTTTATTTTTTATACAACAAAATAAATAAAAGCCGTTTCTATGCCGAAATTCACGCGAAATAGAAAAAATGTCGTAAAGTCATCACGACCTTCATTCATTCTTGAACGCCAATGAAATTATGTATGAAATTCCTCACCCGATAACAAAAGAGGATTGCTGTCTCTTGTTATAACATAAGAATAAAAGAAGATAGCAGATGCTTTAATCAATTATGTCGTGGTTCTGACGTAATATCTTGTTAGTCTGATTGTTTAATTAGAATTTTTATCAGGTCACTAGATTTGTTTCATTAATGTATTAATTAAGAGATTAAGTTTAATCAATGCTTTGTTGGACGCGGTTGTTGAATTTGCGACGACACAGTTGGCGCAGTGGGCCGACCTCTGCTCTTTGCGGCGTGGATCCTGGGTTGAATTCCCGGCAGGAGCACAATTTTACTTTCTGGGACATTTAATTTTGTTCTTCTGGTTCTAGATGTTATGGGACTATCTACGGGCCAATTGCCTATATTTCCTAAAACTAAACTAAAACTATATACCTACAACAAAGAACCTGAAGCCCATTACCTGTGGGTAGCGTTTTTAGATGTAATTGTGTGTGTAATTTAAATATTTCCGGCACCCACAATACAAACTTTGAACTTGGTATGGCGATGTGAGTGTAAATGCGTTTGGGTTTTTGTGTCAAAGAAAATCCCTATTGTATGTTTAGTTTTAGGACATCCCTAGCAGTCACGGATGACATAAGTCACTGTAGAACACACGAATATAAGAGGTACAAGCCAGTACAAACACATGTAATTAGTTATTTTAATTACAATTTACAAGACCTCTATCTACATCACTATAGTCACTTGAGTGGTTGATCGAACATCTAGGAAAAGTACCAAAATTATCTCAGCATTTTCCAAGCAGTGAGGACAGCTAAGAGTTAATTCGGATAAATAATTAAACAAAAGCTCTAAAAAAAAGCACATATGGAAGATATTTGACGGAGAAGCTCACGTATCCGTTGGATTTCGCATACAACATATAATATTTGAAAGATTACGCAACTCATGCGTAGCAAGCAGCTGCGTCAGTCCGACAATGGAATCTTTGCAGGTTGTTGCCGGGCCGCGAAATGATCTCACTTTCAAAGAAATTCACCTTCAATCCGTGCAGTGAGGCCCCTCAGACGGACTGCATGATCCATTGTTTGGAACCAGTGCTCGAATTGACGACCGATTTCAGACAAAAGAATTAGGGTTTATGGGAAGGAAAGGTGAAGGCACTTCACTGAGTCAGTTTGCGTGCGTAGGGTTTAACTTGGCTAAACATCAAGTCAATCTGACTTTGAACTGCATATCACATTTTCACCAACATTTATGATTGGTGTTTAATGATTTATCCAAATGTTACCACAAGTACAAAATGTTTTTTTTAGCAAATTTAGATCTTTAATGATCTCTAAACAAGGTAATACCGCTGATTAGTCATTTACTAAATTTTTACGGCCAAAAATGTATATATATCTTTATTTCTGTATTTGCACATATATTATACCTATAGGTTATATATAATATATGTTATCGAAATCAACATTTTATTTATTTCTCAGCCATAACAGATTTCTGAAAAATATAAATTCTTGAAATTACTCCGCAATATCTATGGAATACTTCATTCAATTTAGATTATTGGGATTTATTTTAATAGGACCAACTAGAGACAAATACATAACAAAAAAACATCCAAATGGGAATAACTATACTTCCCCAAAAATACAGAAAAATGTAGATACGAGTAATATTTACTCTAATCTAAAAGAAATGATTTCATATATTCGAGAAATATCGAATAAAATTTTTAATGAAAAGGCAAATTCTAATCTAAACTGTTCAAATATAATATTTGACCGTATCACATTTTCCTATCGACGTGGTTTCTATCAGTTTTGTAAACTTCTTATGTGTTGCACAAGGCGGCCGCGCAAGCGTGGTTTAATGTTACTCTTGTGGAAACAGCTGTACGCTCCCCCTTTACCTGAACATCTATGTACTGAGCACGTGTTATATGTACCCTCGTTTCTTAGGTAAATACGATTTGTATTTGAAGTCCTCACATCCGGGCCGAGAGGGCACCGGCGAGCCAGCTCATGTGGTTCGGAACTTGATTTTATTTGCATAGTTACCTACGACTCGGGGCCGTCACATTCATATGGATCACTTTAGAGGGGCCATTGTATCATACAGATAACCGAGGAGGAGCCGTGATGACGACCATCGGAGTATCTATTAAACACACCTGCCTGGTACTTCCGATTGACTGTTAACTTAGCAATGTGATCTGTTCCACATTGCGCCTGTATTTGTTTATGAAAAATATTAAGATGCGCATGATATATTCAACCCTGGTATTTCCTAGTTTAGATATATTTGTGGAGAGGTTTTTGTATTTCAGGTATAGTTTTAGTGACGCTATTAAATATGCGACATGTGACTATTCTATCATGGCATTTTTAGCGGTCTTCGACAAAACTCATAGTGTGCAATGGGGACTGTAAGTTCGACGTAGCTAAAAACGTTTCTTCTTACGGAGTAAAACCTTGTGCTCTTTTTGCGCTACCTATCCCATTGATACAGAATGTCTTCCCTTTAATACAGTGAAATACTCATTTAGTATATTATAGTTGTTTATAGTGATTTAAATGAATCAGTGAAACTTTTATAAATCTTTCAGATCATTCATAACGTTACAAACTAATTATATTCGTGTTCGTGACATATTCTCATATGACTTATTTAAACTGACAACATAAAATATAACACTGCTCTTTATTATTCAAAACTACATTTATTGAATGCTGCTTATAGAATTCGATCAGTCGGTTCGTCGGTAGATGGACAAAAGGAACCGGATCAACGAACTAGTGCATATTTATCACAGAATTAATTATAAACCAGTATTCAATTGTGATTGATAAAACGTTCGCTGTGAACCGAACGGTCGCTTTCAGAGTCAAAGGAGTCGGAAGCTGTGTGCAGGTGCGCCGAGCCCTTTGTTACTACATCGGCACAATGTGGAGCACTCGCAGAGTTCGTTACGTGGTAATTACTATCACAAATATTCAATAAATCACCTGCACTGAATATTCATAAACGCTTTCCGATAAAAAAAACATTCCCACGAACTTTACAGATCGAATGCACAAGAAAGTCTTTGTTCGTTATTAGTTGGGGTAAAGATTATCGAAAATGGAACGATAGGGAAATACGGTGTAAGTAGATGTTCCCCTTTGGAAATGTGTTGTTTGCTTGACCTATTTAAATTTTATGGTAAGTGCAGTAACGTTCTTTCCATCAGGTGAGATCATGGTTATTTGTTTGTCTTATCAGTAACTGAAAAAGTGATATATATATTACTTAAATTATATATATATATATATATATATATATATATATATACTAGTAGTAACCCACGGCTTTTAGAGTGTAACCAACAAAATTTTTAGTGACGGCTATTTGTTAATCCCGCTTATAAGCTATATACATTCCAAATTTGATCAACATTCGTTCAGCGCGAAGAGAAAATAATTATACTTACCCACTTACATATTTACACACAACTTTCGGATTTATTAAATAAGTGTGATGTATGTATGCAGTAGTAGTAGTAGATCGGCCTTGCATCACTAATGCTATAGAAAAAAAACAATATACCTACTTATGTTGTTCTGGCTGTAAGTACTAGGTTCTGTATTCAAGCCAGAACAGGGAGGAGTCATTGAAATAAAGTTTAATTAAATAAGTCTTAATTTTACGGAAAAGTAGGATATGCATCATTATGAGTTTATATCTAAAGATAAACGTATCGTAAAACAAAGCTAAAGTGTACAAGTTCAAAAATGTATAAAAAAAAATATTTTTTCAAGCGATTTAGATGACATAAAAAAACGATTAAAAAAAGAAGGAGGTTATCAAGTGTACTCTTTTTGTGCTCGAAACTTTTTTCTAGGTGAACAGATTGTATTTTTTTTAAACTGACGCTTTTCATATGGTCCCATCAAAATGTTTAACCGACTTCAAAAAAGGAGGAGGTTCTATGTTCGACTGGACGTTTTTTTTTTTTATGTACGTTTTCCGTTTTCTCTCCCATTTGTGGACCGATTCTCAAAATTATTTTTCGCTTGGTAGATTGTACTTCAGAGGTAATATACTCGTAATATAAATTTATATTTAAATATAGTAATATAATAGTAATATAAATTTTATCGAAATCGATTAAGCCAAAACTAAAATATAAGCAGTGAAGTCGGTTTTTTTAAGCTTTGCTTACGTTTAAATTATATTAAGATCTAACCAGTAGTTTTTGGGTTATCCTCAATAAATTAAATTATTTAATCTGATCGAGGGTTCCGAAGTTAAACCGCTTTTTTAGCTTTGTTAGCGTTTAAATTATTATTTTTTTCCACAGCTTTCATGCTCAGAAACATGACATACGTAAGCACTGAACACCAACATCATATTTAAATATAAGTCAGAATTTTATAAATGTCAAGAGTAATTTAAGTAACCAAACAACTTGCCTACCATTTATGTACCACCCCTCAGGTTTGGTTAAATATAGGCATACTCCCCTTCCGGTTTTAAATAGAATAATGTCGCAACCATTTCACTTAAATGAAGTAGATCCTTAAAGAAGGAAGTATTCAAACACAAAATGACCTAGCATCTATCTCATCAGATCAGCAACAAGAAACTATGTGAGTTCACATTGTAAGAAGATTCGACAAAACTTTTATGACTGGTCATCTGCGTGACAACAGCTCTCCTAGGAAATTATTTTCTTATTCACCGGAACAGAATGTACGAAGATTTTTATTATTGTTTTTTATAAATATTTTTAATGATTGTGTAAAATAAGTATTCCTGTATGTATTATAGTTATTATTTTTATGTAATTATATTTTATAGGAATTATGTTTTTTTATTTATTTATTTAGATTTATTATTGGATAAATATTTGTTTAATAAGTTTACTCACATTTATATATCACCCGCAGGTTTGCCTGAAAATCAGCGTCGAGTTTTGTGCTTGACTTTTGTGCTGAGGCAAACCCATTTCGGCATGCATAATATATGAATATTATATAATTAATTAATTATTAGTTCATAAGTGTTTCACTGTTATTGTTATTTTTTTGCTACGTGTCGAAAAAAAATATTTGTCTTTCTTTCTTTCTTTTTATTACTTTGTATGATGGTTACCGTAAACATACACCGTTTCCGTGTTTCCAATAATGATGGAGGTTTTATTTTAAAAAAAGGTTTCCATCGGTAGTCAAACGGTAGGTTACTTTTCCACCCGACTCAAGTCAAAAAGCCGATTTATTTTAATTCACACAATATATAATAACACACAATTTCGTGTTTCTAATATTAGTGTGATGATGATTTAACTGCAGTATATAGCAGGCGTCCATATACTTAATCAGAGGACAACATATTGTTTAATGAGTTTTAAATTTGAGCTACTATCACATTTTTTGCATACATAAACATTTAATTGGTGTGAAATTTTTGACTAGACCTATGTTGTCCCGCAGGCTACCTCACAAACGGCATTGCTTGCTTCTAAATATGTTACATCCGTTTTATTTCAATAAACAATCATTCGTGTTGTTAAAAATAAAGCTCGAAATAAATTATTATTTTACGGATGTAATACATATAATTTAAATAGATTTAGTGTTTGGACCTCAATAAAATCAAAATTTTCTTAGAAGGTAACATATTTAAGTAATATGCTGTATGTGTCAATTTTAATCAGATTATATAGGCTATTTGTTACCCCTCGAAAATTCAAGTTGTAAGTAAGATATGTATACATATATCAAGGTAAAGTATGTTTCAAACACATTTTATCTACGTTTACATAATATGACTATAGTTTTCAACCCACTTCCAAAAAGAAGGAGGTTCTTAATCCGCCAATTATGAATCGATTTTGGTGAATTTTTTTTTGTTTGGTAGATCATACAACAGAGGTGGTCCCATATACATTTTATCGTAATTGATTTAGCGCATTTTGAAAAAATCAACAAACAAGCAGTAAAGTTGGTTTTTGAAGGTTTGCTTGCATTTAAATAATAATATTTAGTGACGTGGCAGATACTCTGCAACACCCTGAAAAATATGTATATCTTGAACGATCAAATACGCTCGATGTTTGTCCAAAATACCTTATATTCTACATCTATTATATTTATGAGAATTATTAGACTATATTATGATAATGTATTAAGTAAATAATTAAAATGGTTAACTTCCTAATAACGGTAGGTAATTAAGAAATTACAAGAAAAACGAATTATGTAAAGATTATTGTAATGTGATTTATATTCCAATTCCCAAAAGCCATATACTTCGTACCATATAAAACGTTTCAATATCCTAAGATAATAGTTACGATCATTTTATAAGCATATATAAATTAAAATAAGATATGTAATAAACATTACTTACCTAAATATTAAGTGGATTTTCCAATAGGCTCTATGATTATTATCAATATTTCAATCTTGCGAACTAATTACCCTTGCCCCGCCTTATCTAATCAGGCCCTGAAAGGAGCCGGTGTGAGCCCACCGGTGCGCGTTGTACGGTGCCCGGCCACATGTGTTTGCCTGCGCGCACGTGTTCTCCCATAAACCCACGACGCAGTTCAAACTAAACAGTAGCGAAAGTCCAATCATTTTTTTTTATTTATGTATACATATTTATATTATAAAGCGAAACGTTTTGTGTAAGTATATTTCTTCCCTTCACGCTGTAACGGCTGAACGGATTAGAACGATTTGTATGCATAAATCTAAAAAATATATAAATAGAACATACAATACAATAACTCTTTATTGACACCAAAAGATAAATACAGCTTACAGAGAAACTTATAAAATAAAGGTACAATGGGCGGTCTTATAACACACCAAGAACATAATAGCATAACTAGTCTTAAACTGTATTTTAATGAACATAGCTTATACCTAGGTTTAGATTTATTATTATACCTAGGTTTAGATTAGAAGATTTGCTTTCTGCAGTTGTTATTATTTTTTAATTCTCCTTCCCTTTTTTTTTCTATTTCTGGAAGTAATTGGTGTGGCGTGAAAATCAATGCGACGGAATGATGATTTCAATGTTTTCAGCACCAAGATACAAGTTTTTAAACTTAGTGTGGACAAAGAATATGTTAGTTACCTACAAGTAATGTATGATTGTGAGTGTAAAGCTTTTTTTTGTGCTCGATGAGTCTTATACAATTGTAACTCAATGACATCTATTAAATGTGTCAGCATTTAGCTGATGTTGCACTTGAGAGCTAGTGTTAACCATCTAACGACATTGCCAGCATCGAAATTGAGCAATAAGTTTTACTCAGTATACATTTTGTCATTAGGTCTCATTTTAGGGACCACCACTGTATGAACACCTCCGTGTATACGTGTAATGTAGCATAAATTGTGTCGTACCATTTTTTGATTAATTTCCATTATTGTTTGAAAAAGCTCTAATATTTCATTAGTTAGAGTTCATTTACTGCCTACTTGTTGTTATGTTACGCATTCTATATGTCTCAAAGGGACGAACCAACACCATTAAGCAACCTAAAGGTAAACACCTCATGTATGTCACACCATTGATAATGTTTACAAAGAAAATCCTTATTCCTCCCTTGTGCTTATTTACGCTTTAACTTGTTTGTTCATATGTGCAAATAAATAAAACGATAGATAGATATTACTGTGTTTGTAAGCCAATATAAATTATTTTATTCATAGCCAGAATTTAAATAATATTTTTACTAAATCGCCAGCGAAGTTGATGGGCATACGGATATCAAATATTTTGAATACGAATAGTTAGTATAAGGTTGAGATATCAGGAGAATGAGCGCACTATTACTAGAGTTTAGAGTTAAAAATATACGATACAAAAAAAAAAAAAATAGGGAAAGTAGAAAAAAATATCAAAGTTTATCGTCAGTGACACTAAACAAATAAATTATGAGATTTCAAAACAGATTACAAAATATCCGCTTGTTCCATAGAACAAAAACTACCATCGAAATAGTGGAATTGAGTCTCATTAAATCTAGACTCCAGAGTGTGGTTACACTGAGTGGCAACATTGGCTTTCCACACATTACTGACTAAACGGGAAAACAGTGTGTGAAATAAACCAACATATTGTTAAATAAAAATGCTTATAATCAGGCAAAAAAAGTAAAATTGCATAATTCATTTTGGCACACATTGTAAAATCGAACGTTAATGCGACCATATGTTGCCTCATCATAATCACAAATACATAAAGGTAATACATATGTATTACAACTATATAGTTTTACATGCAGAACTCTACTGATTTATTTCATCAAAATTCATGTACATATCTTAGGTAGAGTCGAAATCACTTTTTTATATGTTTAACCAGACACAACAATATTGTTAATGCCCGCGGGCGGAAGTCGCAATCTTCCTTAATCATATCGTTGCCTTATATCAGGAGAAATTATGTTAAATTACCTGGTTCTAGTAAAATATACATTCTCTGAATATTGTCATTTAAATAGTAGTTCTATGATCGATGTAAAGTGTGAGATCAATCAAGGCATTGAGAAATAATATGTTGCCATTTTCTACCAGAATCATACCGAAATAATGACATCGCAATATCAAACAGTGCGAGTGACAATATCTTATAGAGACAGACTGAGATAGCGGCCAAATGCAAAAAATCTAGATTGAAAACAAACCCAATATTTGTGATTAATCATTATTACCCACCAATATACAGGCCTAGCCTAGGCTAGGCCTGTATATTGGTGGGCCTCAAACTAGTTTGAGGCCCGCTTATAACCTAATTAAATGACTGAAACTATGTTTATAGCGAATTTGGCGAAAAAAAATGGAGGTATGGAGGTTTAACCCGAAATTCCCGCAGGTCCAGGACTGAACGCGAGTAAAACCGCGGGGCGCTGCTAGTAAACTATAAAGTAGACATAACTAGTAAGTAATACGAAAGCTATACCCAAATTGCAGGTCACTAAACGCGATAATACGTTTTCATTTCTGCTGCACGCATGCAGGTAACATTAGGTGTAATTTATTCGTCAGAAACGAGGGTAGCGTATCAAACAACATACGGAATTTGTAATTGTTAGGTTTTTGTTGGACATCCCCATCAGGGCCCATCGGTACGGTCGAGTCGTTAATTTCATTAAGAGGTTATTAAGCGGGCACGCGACCCTGCTGCAGGCTGTTGCGACTGACAATCGGCACGCGCTTGGCTGATGTAATCGAAAAACTTATGGTCCGTGACACCACTCGAATTTATTTATACTGCTAGTACAATTCGAATGTTAGAGCTCGACTATCTAATGAGTCGTGGATGCAACTTTTTTTGGGTAATTGAGAGACGTCGATGTTCAAAAAGCACGCCTGATGGTAAGCGTCACGCTTGCCCATCACAGTTCAGTGCTACACTGAGTTTTGAACTTAAATACCTCAATGCACTGAGCTTTTATATTTTTTTAATTATTTCATGACCATGTATGCATAGTCCTTCAGTCGAAATATTAAACAAAAATTTTCAATTTTTATATTTCTTAATAAAAGTCTTAGTCACAAATCACAGTCAAAGTCAAGTAGTCAGTCATAGTCAAGTCATACCCTAGTAAGGTGGTAGAAACTTTACTAGAACTTTAATTGAAGTTTTGGAGCGAAGGCAAAAATCAAGTTACAACTTTGTTTGATTTGCCTACACTTGTGCACGTTTACTAAGTATTAACGGTTAATCATCTACCATTATTACACATCAACACTCAGAAGAAACACAGGTTTTGGAAAATTATACAAAATCAACATCGCCATTTTTTTGACCTTCGCAGCAAAACTCGCACTGCGCTTTATTGCGCAGTATTGCTAGTAACCAATGCTAAGTTTGATCAAACCAGAGCTAAATTATTATGGATCGCACTATTCTTCTTTTTAAGGGTTAGGTGCTCTACCGGTACATATAAATAGCTATTATTGTAATATGAAGACAAATTATCTATCGATACATCCTACTAATAAATACGAATGTTTTCATGTTTGTCAGCATTTTTGTTTATTGTAGCTTCATTAATGGAATTACATTTGAAATATACCGAAGTTGTAGTACATATATACCGTAAAACTGGATTATAAAAAAATTCTAGAGTTGTGCGTTTTTAGAAATGAATATATATGTATATGTAAAATGAGATTTGGTACAATTGGTCAGAATTACCTACGACGTAGATACATTTTTGAATATACAGTGTTACGTGTTATATTCATTAAGCACAAAATGACTGTAAAGAGTTTTATAGGCCTTGTCTACCACGAACCCTTGTTTGTTGAAAACAAAATTAGATCATTAACCACTGATTACAAAACTACCGGTTGCATCCCGACCGCCATTTCCATATCATAAATTAATTTAGGCCATGTGCACACGTTCGGGTGGCGACCGTCACGCAGTTCATCAGTGCGTCAGGTGGTGTTCACCCCAACAGGGTGCATTACCGGGGGAGTTACGTCATCTAATAAATTGATTCCTTTATAAGTAAAGTACTTTTGGTATTATAATGATACATAATTAACTGCCCGTTGGGTAAGTTGGGTCAGCGTTCGCTTCTAAGCATCGGGGTATCGGGTTCAATTCCCGGCGGGAACACAAGTTTTCTCCTCAAGGAAAACTTGTGTTTCTGGTTCTGGTTGTGATTGTTTGTGTGATGTGAATGTTTCCGGCACCCACGACACAAGTCATCGAACTAGTTACCCTTTGATCACTATGTCACTTGTTGTTAGGTGATATATGAGTATCCATGGTGGTAAACAAGTTACACCTAGATCGCATGATGTCAATCAATCGCAAGGTAGAGATTTATCTTAGTGATAAGACCGCCTGTTGTGATACATGATATAAGTTTGTTTGTAATATTTTTGGTATCTAAGCTAACAACTATTTAAGGCCTTTAAACTTCATCCTCAGATTCTGGATACATCGTAGTTTTTTATTTGGCATAAGAATAAGATAATAATGAATAAGATTTGTGAACAAAACTAATTAACCCAATTTTGGTACAGAAAACAGTTGGGAGGATTCCATTTTCTGTGTCAGATATATTCCTGTTTTTTAACACTTCCAACTTATCGTCATGATCAAATCAGCTAAATAAACGTATTTAACAAAATGACCACTGAGTTTTAAATCGACTGCATTACCTATTATTGTCGAAAGGGGTGAAAAGTTAAGTTCGAAGCTAAATAGCATTCCTATAGCAAGTTATTTAAAAGGTAGGTAACTTATACTAGTAATGTTGTTAACATGCTAGTTTAATTCGAAGCGTAACATAGTTACTGCGTCTCGATCCGTGACCAAGAATAATTTGTCTTTTCATCCAGTTATCCGGGTCAAATCCCATCCAGGTGCAATATGTACTGTGGCATAATCTTTTTTAAATATTTTTCTTTAAAATCCCAGCATACACAATAGTGGGTAACAATAACAAACCCGCTACACCCGTAACAAATAACGGAGATGCATTCATCAGCTTCCGGTCAGTGCTTGCACTGGAGTTGAACCATTATCCCACCCCATCACCCTCGAGTACCGTTGTTTAGATTCGATAGGGATTTGCGAATGATATTATTAATTGGTTGGTTCCCACAGGCATAGAGATGTGAGGATTTTATCGAAATATCGACGTATCTTATTTATCAAAGATAATTAAGAAAGAAAGGAAGAAATATTAAATGTTTTGATGGTGTATGACAATATCTACACAAGCACTGCAGGAATCTGTCACATATACCTACCTAGTGTCGACTTGAATCATCCAAATAGTCAAAGTTGTGTATTTTGAAAAATTACTTCAACAAAAACTCGTATCTCGTGATAAATTATTTCATTTCATTTCAGTTCAAATGTTTACTCGTATTTATGTTATATATCCCAGTATTGTCGTATTTCAAACGTTGGCTTTGTGTGGACCTAGTTATAAAAGGTCTTCCAAGTTCTTCTTATTCCGCGGGTGCCGGCCGTCAGAACTGGGAAGTGAAGATGTGATGCAGAAAGAGACGGGCGGAGACTTTCTCAACGTGTCCTTACTCCTAACTACCTACTATTAGGTTTTTTGGAGATTGGGCATCACCCACATTTCCTCATCACCCCTCTACCAGTAGCACAGTCGTAGTTAACTAACATGGTTCCGGAGGTAATCTTTGAAAGCCAGTTTAGGATTTTAGCATATAATGGTAATTTGGTTAATGTACTCGTAACAATAAATTTGCCAAAGCAAATACATAAGTGAATTATATTATTACAATTTATATTTAGCACGATAATTACTGTCAACTCATCGACTAAATGCATAATATTGTTAACGTATTATAGTTGATAAAGTTGTCGACAAAATATCGATAACGATATGGGCATCCCTTGCAAGCCCAGCTTCCGAGGGGTAAGTCCAGCCAGCCTTCGGTTGATTTGTGTGTTATTGTTGACGCGATGTGCGATCCTGTTCCGTGCACACTCCCACGAGCGCCGGCGTAGGGTCGGGCCTCGTTGGCAGGGACCAGATGCCACCACCACTGTCACTCACAATATTGTCTCACCAGTGACCCTCGTGGGACCTGTGGGAATATACTCCCGCTATGGGAATACAACCACTCGTTCAAATATTGAACAATGCTCTTTGTAAACGATACGTCACTTGCATTAATGCTTTGTTGCAGTTCATTATTGTAGTAATTCGATTATTTTATTATTCAATGGGGATTTCTGGTTACATAAACCTATAATTTTGTACATATTACTATATTATAGCATACCTACTCCTAATTACTTTAATGATATAATAGAAAGAAAATGGATAATAATATAAAGTTACACAAGAATGTTTTTGCAAACGACTTGTTAAGAAAATATAAACATTACCTTTGCACTACTTTACACATGCAAACTACTCTGCTTATTACAAAGATTATAACAATATAGAGACTCAAACATATCTGATGTAGAAAAGTGAGATGTGATCTAAGTTTGAAGCATATATATACGTTTTGTCTGCATGCACGGACCGGTTTCAATGCGGTTTCCTGCGACCTCTGAAACAATATACAGGTTAACTGAAACTACAGTAGCATGATAAATATTGATTAATTGATTTACGTAGGTACATTTCTGACATGATCTTACGTAAAAACCAGATAACATCCACGATTCAAAAGGGAATAACTTTGTTTTCTTGGCGATAAATTGTAATACACCAAGCAGACACTTGACCCGTCACAACAGCGGATTATTCAGCGCGAGACAGATTAGCATCAATTTTGTGGCCGGCTCTCTGGAGACGACATTGCATATGTGTAGGGTTACCATGTGGGTTTTTTATGTTAGATAGTCAAGTGTTTCACTATCTTACCTGATGAAAAGCGATGGTGCTGTCGAAGATGAGGCATGCTTGTCTTACAGATTCTTATTCAATCTTGACTTGAAGTCTCTGAGAGATAGCGAGGAGAATATGTCGTTCAGAGAACAACGGCGCAGGAAATGAGTTCCACTAATTCGCCGGACGGGTGATAAACGTAGAAGCGAAACGCTTCGACCAAACTGCAGGTATGTCATAACGATGACACAAACGTCATCCTTATAACATAAACAGTTGTCTTAAAAGGGGCTTAGAGGAGCTAACTTGTGTGACTATGCGTTGTCGATATGCAGATAGATTGCAAGCAAAGAGGAATGAGCATTTTTAGTGTATTGAGCCGACAAAAATCTAACGAAATGTTTAATACTAAGGCAAGGAAATGAAACACACAATATTGAAAGATATTTATCGATGCTTATACACTAGATCGCCTCTTTATTCGATGATATTATGTACTTCGATTTATACCCACTCGTAAGTACGTATTGCTGATATTTTTGTATGCTTTTTATGTATATATATTTTTACTCTCTACTCATTTAAGTTGTGTAGTGTTTTATTTTATCGAAACAAATATCTAGCGAGTCAAATGTTTGGTAACACTACACATGAGACCGCCCATGTCCGTCCGTGCTACTCCAGATGCTCCATTAATATTGTATCACGCATAGGTAATATTGAACACCTCAAGTCGTGTTGCTATACCATCAAACATCACATCTGCTGAAGCATGGAAATTTGATAAATCTGGAAACATTTACGGAAATTTATGAGCCAGAATCTTTCAATATTTTTTATAGAAGTTCTTTTGTACAGGAAATCTAGACAGAGACTTATTTATACATTCATGCGTCTGATTTTTTTCATTTCCAGTCGAAAACCAAGGTCTGTGATGTCTTGAATTTATTGCAACAACTAATAATAAAAATATATTTTTCCATAAACAAAAACTAACGCATTTACTCTTACAGGCCCACATTAGGTATGTTCAAATATCAGTGGCTGCCGGCAACATTTATATTGCATACATAATTACACACAGAACCAGAAGCACAAATGTCCCTTGCGGAGGAATTGGTAGTCCTGTCGGGAATCTTGGAACTAGGTCGTCGAATTTAAACCTCACTACTTATTTCTTTTTAAGTAAACATTTTCCTCTTTTCCTTATCTACCTAGAATAAGAATAATTTTATTGTATATAGCTATGTACATAGTGGATGTTACAATACATATTTTGTACCAGCAGTTTGTCCATTTCGGACGTACTATATTATTATTATTTGTAACTAACTGTGCCCCGCGGTTTTACCCGCGTAAGTCCTGTTCTGTCCGGACCTGTGGGAATTCTGGTATAATTTTTTTTACATATAAACCTTCTCCTGACAATAATTAACACAAAGCGAAATTGTTCCATCCGTTCACAATGTAAGGTTTTAATTAGGTAAGGCCTGATCACGATTGACTGATTTGCAGTGCTAATCCATTTTGGTAAACGATTCTTCACCAAACTTCCTAACTTCAAAATGCGCCAGTTTTGTGAACTTCAGGCAAAAGTTATAGCCTACTTTCTACCGACTTCACAAAAAAGAGGAGGTCCTCAAATCTACTGTATTATTATTATGTGTTTTTCCTCATTACTTCTTTCCATGTGAACCGATTTAGAATTTTATTTTTTTGTTTGAATGATGTTGCTTTCCAATTGGTCCCATTTAAATTTGATTCTTCAAATATCGTCAGTAATGCGTATTTAGTACATATAATCTGATCAAAGTTCCAAAGATAAAGCGGTCAAGTCGGTTTTTTTAAGCTTTGCTTGCGTTTAATTATCATAATATTATTTCCGTACATTTGTCAATTAATCGTTTGACGAATTCGATGGAGGAGCGTTCATTATTAGAATAAACGATAGATATAATTATATTGTAAATTTTTCCATTAAGAAATTATTAAAGCAATAAGCTACAGCGTGATGGAGATCGTGAGTCTTCATCATTTAGTATAAAATATAGATAGTAAATGAAAACTTTAGATTGCTCTAGTTTCACTGAGTAGACACACTTGGATCCTTTTTATTAGTTGATATTAAGCCATTCTCATACCTATCCTAAATATTCCATGTATAGAATAACTAATATCAAAAACGGTATAATTTAAATATAATATCCATTATAATATCTATTAAAATATCTATATCGTAAAGTAGTTATTCTTATCATCTGAAATTTCCTATATCATGTACAAAATTGGACGTTTCAAGTGAATAGGTGTAGGTAGGTATTCTCACGTGTTAGAAACTATTATCTTATCGTATAATTGAAAACGTGTCTTATGCTTACTTAGTCCTTTACTCTCAGTAACAGCTAAACACAAGATGTTCCTCACACACTCACACCTGAAATTTGGCCTACTCAAGAGTAGGTATACCGCTTGTACCGAGACAAATTATTTCCTAAAAAGTGTATTTAAGATATTTAAAGAAATTGTGTAGCTTACGTGTAAAATAATGCTGCGTCGGACGTCCAGCATCAAGTTGCTGGTTGAATCTGGTCAAAACAAGCATTGTAAAACGAGTACCTATATCAGCGGGAGCAGAAGGTAGGTATATATATATATATGATGATGTATAAAATTCATCAACGTCGATAGGTGTATATGTTTTATAATATCAGAAGATAGGCAATTAAAAAGAAACTTGCGTAAAGTTTAAGTAATTCTAGGCCTACCGTAATTGCTATCCTCGACCACATCATCACTTACCATCATGTATGATTGTGGTAAAACGCTAGGTTACAAAATACAATGAAATATATTAATGTGACATCCTACAAAACAATACAAATTCACCTACGCACTTTACACATTAGTCTCCTCGTCGTGAATTAAACGAGTCATCGTCGAGTTATGCATTTCGTCCCGTATAATATAGCACTTTGAATCTCTTGTATAAATCACTGCTTCAGTTTCGGTTATCGAATGATAATATCTTCAATAACAAATGTATTGTTTTTGCAACTGTGAACGGAGATTGATGTGCAACAATTACGAGGATGCTCCCGGAGCATACATTTCGAATGTGTTGCATCGACAAATAGGTTTTTCAGCAGTCTGTGATGCTAATGTTTTGGATACAAATCGAACCCACCGGACACATCCATCGTTCCACTTTATATTTTGACTGTTACTCGGTTTATTCGACGTTGAATTATTGGTCTGCTATACAATATGATAGGCAGATTTAGGCCTAATTATGCTTTTATATTACGATAGCATATTACCTCACAATAAGATGATTTAGATTCTTATTATATAGGGTACGTTTTGATTGAGTACAATTCGTGCGTTAAAAGTATGAATCCTGTTTCATAAGTATATGAACTTGTATATCAATGCTAACGCTTTCACACTCACCGTCCCACACTAAGTTCGATGACTTGTGTCGCGGGTGCCGGAAATATACACATCACACACACACAATCACACCCAGAACCAGAAACACATATTTCCTTATAATAAAATATATACTTATACAAAAATGTTTTAAATGAGGTACCTATCTCTGTAACGGTTGGACGAATTTGGTAGAATTTAGAGTTCTAGACCCTTAAATAGAACATAGGTTACCTAGCTACTTATTTTATCCTTAAATGTACCTATAAATCCAAATGTTTATAATATTATAAATCTTAAAGTTTGTGTTTGTATCTGCTGAGTAACTACCCAGGTATATATTATAAAACTAGGCCTATCTGTAAAATATATATCGTATGAATTTAGCTCAGACCGTTTCCTCATCTAGTGAAAAAATAAAACATTCAAGCACAAAATAATTCCTTCAGGTAGATTTTTTAATTCGGTTGAGAATTGTGAGAAGTAAGTGGGAATAAAACCTAATGGCCTATCGAGCATTAAAAAAAAGAATATAGGTATCTATGACAGGTATCCGATACAAATGCAAAACACGATATATAAGAAAAGCTAGTTTAATGTGTCGGTATAATGAGTAGGTAGGCACAGAATACGCACAGAAGACTTAACTAATTACAAATACGAAAGTTTATATCATAAGATTTTTAAATAAATGGATATCTCTACCAACGACACAATAAATCTCCTAGTCGTGGCAAAGGCTCACCAAGGCTGGTGCGACAATGTTGGTACTTGTAGCTGCGCTCATAAAGTGCGGTGTGTGTAAAATTTCGGTCATTATAGAAATTATAGCAGCGTGCACCATGTGTAATGTGCTACTTCATAACAAAATTCACCAGCAATGGAAGTTAAATTAATAATGCTTGTGATTGGCCGATACGACAGTAAAACTGCGTCAGTTTCGACGTCATTTGCGGAATGATTAATCATAACTATAGATACTTAATCGATGCTTCATAATGGAAACGCTTAAAAAAACCGACTTCATCGCTTAGGTATATTTCAGTTTTGACGGGAAAATTTCGATAAAAATGTATAACAAATAAAACAGAAAAAGAATAATCAAAATCGATTCAGAATTGGCGGAGATATCGCGTAACATACATACAAAAAAAAAAACAGTCCAATTGAGAACTTCCTTTTTTGAAGTCAGTTGAAAAAGCATGTTGTTTTTATGTGGGGTAACATATACATAGGAACATATAGCAGTCAACTGGT
Organism: Lomographa bimaculata; assembly: GCA_948107665.1. NCBI lineage: Eukaryota > Metazoa > Arthropoda > Insecta > Lepidoptera > Geometridae > Lomographa > Lomographa bimaculata. The sequence goes on along the minus strand of OX403587.1, from coordinate 10,139,133 downwards.
TATTTTGTCTGTGGCTCCAAGCCTGGTATAGGTAAAATATGGACCATACAGATGTTATCAACACTCACAATAGTATTGATCAGATAAACAGTTTTGCAGAGCAATGCTTATGACATAGCATCAGGAATGCACGCATGATCATTCCTACCATACAGTTCATATAAGACACGTATCGGAAGCTTTCATCAGTTGCGGCGCCGGCGCAGGACGGTCCAAGTTAAAATCGATTACGCCTCCGCTTTGTAGCTATGAATATTTTAACTGATCCGTATGATTGACTCATTGTTGAGGTTTGGTGTCATATGAGATGGTACATAAACGTATTTGGCCCGGAAAGAAAGTTACCTACTTATTGTTGTTAGATAGTTACCTACTTACACGAATATGTCTACTAAGATTCTAAGATATAACTACGTTCCTGTTGCTTTATAAGCGTTATGATTAAGTATGATCAGAGCTCTTGTATATTTTGAGTTGTACCTACTTAAGGCATCGCAAGGCACTAAAGATGTGATATTATAAGATCCAACCAAACCTATTATAGAGTAAGGTACATGGGTAACATACCTTAAATTTCCAAAAAGTCGTCACGGTACCAAGTATGTATTTCAAACATAATTGTGCCGTCTTTTACACAGAAATCATTCTCATCAGCTTGTAAGTACTAATTTCCAGTAGATATATATATTTTTTCAGAACTAACTTGATTCGTAAAAAGAATATTGATACGAAATTGAAAATAAAATTGAATGTTACTTTTTTTATCGACTGATCTCCAAGTCAATTTTGTCGTTTTACCTTGAACCAATAAATTGAATCGTAGGCAAGCAGTCCACGTTTTACAGATAGGTGTATCGGTGTAAAAAGTGGTTGAAAAAAGTAAGTAAGTGTATAAAAAGTTGTACGCGGAAATATTTGGAGGTCGTGGGTTCCCGTGTCAAGTGTCACGGGCGGCGCAGGCGGGGCAGAAGGCACGACCGGCCATTGTTCGCGCGCACGACGAGACGAATCTCCGCGCAGGCTTCATGACCCATTAACGCGGTCACGAAACCATTCTACCACTCTTTCACCGGTCACCGGTCACCGGCCATCCAGCAAAGTGGAAGCGTCAGATCTAACTTTTATTTGTTCCCACGAGATACATCAAAGCCAGAACCAATCGAAAAACTACTGCTCAGCTTCTGCCTTCCTAGAAGCGCCTATAGTATCGATTTGTTAAGTATACCATGTGGAAATCGAATCTCTGTTTTGATACCTAATTATGTGCATTTGCATACATGACTTTATCTACACTCATGATGTGTGCGTAGGTAATGATGCATTCGGAAAATAAAGGGTGCCATTTTTTATTTAAATCTTTGTCAAGCACATTAGTTAGGCATTTAAATAAATCATCATTTGTTCAAGCCCTCGGATGTTTTCGAAATATATTATTTATACTTGTTCTACGTCCAAAGGCGGGGGCATTTGGACGTAGAATAAGAAAAAACTTTAATCCGACATGAATCCGACTAATAGGTACCTCTACTATTGGCTAGACTGATTCGTGACGTTAGTGTCTAGTAGTCTAAATGATTGGTCAACTTGCGGCTTGGATCCAACATGTAAAAAAAAGAATTGCTTAAATAGGCCCAGAAATCTTCAGGTCATCGGTGTACCTGCATACATAATGAAATATAAGTTAGGTACTTATATACGCTTTGCATATATAAACTCCTTCTTTGAGGTCGATAATAGATTGTTTTACGTCATAACTAATTATAGCCATATGTGTGCCGCATTTTGCAAAGTTTTCTTCCCAATGAAAATTTGATTCTTGTTCTGGTTGTGATTGTGTGTGCGACGTGAATCTTTCCGGCCACCCACTATACAAGTCAACAATTTAGTGTGGGGTGGACGGATTCACCTATGATCAGATGACGTTATATCCGTATTTTTTCAGGTCCATGAAAAAACCTATAACCACCAATTCCTACAGCCACCGCGTAAGTTATCTATATTGCTACGGCATTCAAAGCGAAGATAAAACTAAAAGATGTATAGGTACGCTATTCACTGTAGAAGAGTAAAATATCTTAAGTTTTTTAACATAATTATTTATTTTTAATTACATACAGCATACACATACCTCTAACAAAAATAAGAACAGAAAACTCGCTCGCACTTATTGCACCGCGCAGTTAATGCTCTGTGGTAAATACTAACAATTTTCTAATAATATGTTATTTAAATTTTTTAACGACTGCTTTAAAAGGAGTGCGATTTTATATGGATTTATTTGTATGTAGACTGAATAACTATTGTGGATATAAGTAGGCCACCACATGACTTTTAAACCCTTACACTGATAACGTTAGAATCCTAATTAGCCCCCTGGCTGGCTAGGTGATATTCCCACTTCTTTTAATGCCAGTCGTGTTATTATATACGTATTCTTAATTAACTTGTCTTGCAAAACAATACAACAGATTTGATAAAAGTAATAAATTCTCAATAACTTATTGCAGGAATGAAAATATACCCTAGTATTTAATATAATGTATAGATCTAATAATGTTTTATATTTATATGTAATTTTAACACTCTATTCTACTTAGTTTCTATATTAATTTGATTAAAAAAAAAATGTTTGCCTGTATTTGTTACATTTGGGGTGATTTTCTTTTACAGGTTTCAAAGAAGTTTGGCTCGTTTACTTATAAAAATAGTAATTATCTATAACATGCGAACTACACAATTAGGACACGTCCTAATATATGAATTGATTTTGTGAACCAGATCTTGCGGACTGTGGAAATATTTCGTCGCGTCTTTTTTTATAAATTTGGTAGGCTAGTCAGTAGTCATAGACCACTAACTTGGTAAGTAAAGATGCGGTCGAAAATGTAAGCAAAGTTTAGAATGGGACTGGCTCTCAAGAATAGCTGCCGGCCACCATTTGATGCTTGGGGACAGGTATTTCTATTTTCTGGTTGTAAACTACGTTGGTATCTGGCCAAAGAAGTGTCAGAAAATTCCTTACTACCATATATTTAATCACAATGTCGATCGCATCTTTGCAGCAGTAAACTACAGTTGATACTTGTAACACAATATTTTAATCTACTGAAACCAAATCTAAAGAGATTAGCGTACCAATATATAATATAAAGAAATAATAATAGAATATATTCCTGTCACTAGAGGCGCTGCCATAATATAAATCATTTATGTCATAAAAATATTTCTCGTGATCAAAATGCGAGCTTAGTTTATGGAATTGATTATTTCTTCAATGGCAGGATTACCTTCTATTATAAACTAACGGTCGATTTTTCAATCCTAAGATAAACAGATAGCATTTATTCCTCTTATAGCAAAACATAACAAATTTTTCAATAGCCAGATAGACTTGGTTTGACTAATAAGTCGATTACCAGACAAATAACTTAATCTGTTCCTTCTACGGCCAGATAAGCAGATATTCAATAGATATCGACGCAACATGTCACACTTGTCAGGCAATCCACGGGTCAAAACCAACGTCAAATAGCTGAAAATCATCGCTCTTTCTCTTTCTAACATCTGCAACTTTGTGTAAATGCACCTCATAAGTGTGAAGATATTTCCAAAGTAATTAAGATGACCGATCGATAATAGAGTGTTGAAGAACTGAAAATGTTCATTCGGTACTAAATTGGATAGATATACACTGACCGTTCGTCTAAGGATTGACAATTTAGCCCTAAAACAATTAAATCTAAAAACAATACTCTCTGTGCGAAATATCTATAACATTTACTTTTAATACTATAATCATTTAATATGTTTGTTTAAATACTCATTGTAATTATAAACTCTTTAGACATCTATTCAGTCTTACTTTTGACTGTGTACAGTATTTGATTTGTTTGATGAATCAGGTACAAAGCACTCACGAACACGGCGTTAGCTCTGAAAAGAAATATATTACTTATATACATGTTATATGAACTTGTGTCTAAGTAGTGTTATGTGGAAGCACCCGACATGGCATAACATCAGTTAGTCGAATAAATATTATAAGAAGTGTATTACTTAATTGGGGTAAATAGGGAACATCTCTAACATTGGTTAATTTAAAAAGTCAGGACCAATTAAGATTGAAACCGGTCTAGATTTTTGATGAGTTCTGACTGTTAACGTTGCATTATATAGTGTAACAGATTATTTTATTTGTTTTGAACTGCCTGTTGGCACAGTTGGGTGAGCATTCGCCTTCTAAGCAGGGTTATCGGGTTCGATTCCCGGCAAGTAAAAAGTTTTCTCCCCAAGGAAAATGTGTGTTTCTGGTTCTGGTTGTGATTGTGTGTGTGTGAAGTGAATGTTTACGGCACCCACGACACAAGTCATCGAACTTAGTGTGGGGCTGTGAGTGTGAAAGCGTTTATGTTTATTATGTGTGTATCGATCATGAAACTAATTTAATGGTTTAATTTTGTACTCACTATTATTTAACGGAAATCAAGACTACAGGACACTTTTTTTTTCAATTTCCATTACGAAAATGTATATAATATTTATTTATGTAGTATTTCCTAACAGTTTATATCTCTGGGATAGTATGATGTATTATAAAAACAAACCCAAATAGCTCATTGATTGATATGAAAATTGTCAAAAGATTTATTTTACTGAGATATGAAGTCTTATCTTTTTCTAATGATAAAATTCCTACAAGGATTAGACAATATACTAAATACTACATCACACTTACTGTCCCTCCTTGAAGTATTCTTTAAGTGTGTTAGAGAACCTCTTGGAATATTTGACAAACTCTCGCTTCCGCTGCTCAAGCACTTGCTTGCCGGGCCCGGGAGTGTATGTGGATACCTCATTCACAGCATCTAGCAACTTCTTTATAGCAGAAGCAATTTCTCTGAAAAGAAGAGATATAACATTAACAATAAACACAAATTATTTATTAGATTCTATAGCCTAATTTTAAGATTTTGCATTTAGTTATTTGTCCTACACTAAGTAACCTTCATAATAAATCCATGGTGAATGTTTATTATCAATAGGTTTTAGTGCTGCTGATATTTTAAAAACAAGAGACAGCTGGTTACTTTAATTACATCTTTTTATTTATATGCAATATTTTTGATAAAATCCTACTAATATTATAAAGTTTGTGTGTGTGAATGTTTGTTACCACATATCTCCGTAACTACTAAACCGATTTTAATGGAATTTGGTGTTTATGTAGCTTATACTCTGGATTAAAACATAGGATACTTTAATAATCATCATCATCATCAGCGTGTAAAGTCGCGGGGTTCAACTAATAAACATAGAATATCAAAAAGCCTATGGAATCTTTTCACTTCAGTTAAGTATATAAAAACATGCTTGGTAAGTAGATAAATAATTACTCATACTAAGGGATGCAAACATTTATCATTTAACTATGCAGGGCAAAGCCAACAGATCCCTAGTAACATTTAAAAAACACAAACTAGCTACAATCAGTTGAAAAAATATCTAAAAATTACATTTAACAAGGTGGGAACAACCCGGTATATGATGATGGCGGGTTACAGGAACGCAATTTCTATACTAAACTTTTGGTTGATTTTAAACACGTTTTTTTATTTTTTCACTTATGTGATGAAAAAAGTTGGGTAAAACCTTGGGCAAAACCATCTATTACACCCTAGATTTTGGGTGAATGGATTGTTTTTTATTTATTTATTTATTATTACAACACATACACAACAGAATAATAATACAACCAACCCAATAATACTGAAATAAACATGCTAAATTAGTCTACTCTACAGACCAAATGGTATATTTTCTAAAATTACATAAATCTTTACAGGAAGTAAGCAAACCACAAGCCAATGAGCTTATAAACTTAAATGCTTAAGCCCACTAAGCTACCCTGATTTGTACTTTTACATCAGTTGTAATTTTCATAATAATATATAAAACTTACTTAATAGTTTCGAGGAAGGTCTTCCTATCTGTGATCTCATCAGGAATGCGGCTGAGTATCTTCTTCAGAGCTGCTGACTTCTTGTTTAGCTCCTGGAAAGCCTCTTCAGATCTGTTCAGCCGAAGATCAACACCTGAAATACCACCAACACAAGTATTAGACATGACTTAATTAATTCAACACTATTGTAGTCTACAATATAAATTACCTGAAAATATTTATCAATATTGGAATAGTCTATTTAATGCTAAGTATAGTCAATTCAATAAATAATACTAAAATTATAAAGAGGTAAAGTTTGTGGGTTTGTGGGGTTGTAGGCGGTAATCTCAGGACCTACTGAACCGATTTTGAAAATTCTTTTACCAATAGAAATGGTTTTTTTTACTCGGGCTACTCTGGCCAGGTAAGCTAGTAAATAATATACTTAAGATGCTTAAACTGACATTAGAATGCTTATTAACCCTTAACAACCTACTTTTTCTTAATGCATATTTTTCACCATTTTGTGGAACTTGCTGTTTGCACAAAAAAATGAAAGGACAAAATTCTTGATTTCAATAAAATTTCTTTTCAAAAACAAAAAGAACTTCATATTAATTACAATTTATAAACTAGACCTTTTTTGTTTGTTAAAAATAATAGCTGTTTTTTTTATTATTTTGCACCGACTTCAAAAAATTTGAATATGTTTTTTTTTAGATAAGATATTTGCCCTTAAATTTCATATACAAGCAAAATAAATAGATTATTTCAAGATTAGTTAAATGTTGTTTATAGTGAAAATAAAGAAATCCTGTATTTTATTCTTAATTTTTATACATCACCCAATTTAAAATTCAGTCAGTCTGACTGAGAGAAAGTTACAGTGTATTTAAGTCAAGGGATTTTTAGCTAAAAAGTTAATACTTAAGTTTTTTTTCTAACATATTATCCTTTACCTTTAAATACACGACAACTTTTGTCTCGGTCAGGCAGACTGACTGAATTTGGTGGTGGATAAAAATTAATATTGTATATTTATAATAAGAATGATATTTAAAAAAACTTACATTCAGTCTCAGTTAGTGTCCCCTGCAGCCGGAGCAAGCTCTCATTCATATTGACAGGTATATCTGCTCGACGCATGATGCCAGCCACCAGGTCATAGTTGAGCCCCGGGACAGACGCCTCTGCCTTAGTGAGGGCCGCACGCAGTGTTTGAGATGCTCCAAGATCATATTTTTCCAGCTGCAGTAACCAATCAAAATATTATTAACTCATTTGCTGCCAATCAATGCAACTGAGACTTTATAAACATTTTTTTTTTTAATAATTAAACACAAATAATCAACCAGTGGTTTTGTTAAACCCATTTATTATTCATATTTACATTGTACTAAAACTTTGTGCCCTTACGGACCAGAGCTAGTTCAACATTGCGATTTTTAATGAAAATGCTGGGAACTATTTATCTGAATATAGAAGCATGAGAGAACAACTACTGGTAATGGGTTTTATTGATTTTGATACAAACAATGTGAGTACAGCAAATAACTTCCTGGTTTAGTGTCACATAATATGTAAATACGAGACTGGCTTTAAGGGGGTTCTATTCTACATGATAGATACATAAATTTTAGTGAGTACATTTGATTATCTACTAAAAAAACAAGTTTATTTTTGAAATATGAAATGATTGAAGATAAAATGTTGACGATACACAAGAATGCGATGGTGTAACTAACGTAGATATTAACAATGTCGTGAAATTTACCTGCGTTAGAACTGGACGTATAAGAACTGGCAAAACTAAAGAAGTAACAGGTAGTTCATCACCCATTGTCATCGTGGTTAGGATTATTTTATTTTATTTGTAAGTTATTGGTGAAATTTTCTCTTCGGAGGCCAAATTTTATGGATGATTGCGAAAACAACTGGGTGATTGAGTTTGAGATATGAACAATGAAAATGTCACAAGACGTCTGTCAGTGTCACTGTCATTTTTTTTCTTTTACCACTTGCAAAATTCCATCCTTGTACGATCGCGGTGCCCAGAACCCCTATTACCTAACTCTGTTGCGATCGACTTCAGTTCGAAATCGACCAAGTTGACAAGAAAAAATTTTAGGAGCTTTGTCAAATTCAAACTATAATTGATGTAAATTTTTCTTTATGCAAATCAAAACCGATCGCAACAGTAGGCAGATAGTAGGTCTGACTATTCCTTAACCATGTTCAGTGCTGTAAACCATACGTAAGCCTTGATTTGACGTTTGACAAACGCGCTACTCGTGTATTCACTGATTAGCAATTCCAGTGTTATTTATTAATAAAAGCATTACTTGAAACAAGTTTCAAACTCTGAAACTAGTTTTGAGTTGGATTTTGATTAATTAATACAGACCTTAGACTTAATAACTCTGGATGCGTTTCTGTTTTTCTTTTTAGATAAAACATTTTTTCTTTACAGCCAAACAGCTGCGCTATTTGATGCTCCGCCTTGTGTGCAGAAAGCCTTAGCTCCGACTTCACCGCAACCGTATAATAATATTACTTCAAGTTGAATTATAATTATGTCATGCGCTTATGATATACACTTCTGTTATACACCAACTTATTAGTTACATTCATTCACTTATACTAAGTTTGACACGTCTAGATTTATTTTAGAGAATGGTCGTATAGGGTGGCGATGGCGCTTTGTAAAATATATTCCTTTATAGAGAAATCTGATATAATGAGAATACTTTGTAGTCATACATTTTAATAATGCGTTCCAATACACATAAGTACAAAAGGAATATCTTTGCAAATACTAATAATGAATATAAAAAAATATTGTCAATATTTTAACAATTTCTTGAGAATTTTGTCGACTTCGAATTGAAACCGATCGCAACGGATCATATAGATTATTCTATTTCTTTTCTTTCTTTTAGCCAAAGATAATGTAATCACACCGTTTAGTTTTAGCTACAAAATCCTTGACCATATATTATGTCAATGTCAGGGAGCGAAACTCAAAAAAGAACTTTATTTTGGATATTATGTTTTTTTTAAACGGAGTGACAGTGATTACATTATCTTTGTACATACTGTTCACTTGAAAAGTTGCGATATTTTGTAAAGAGGACTTATATTGGTCATTTGGGAATAAATATTTCATTGAAGATGGCTAAAAATACATCTAGTTCAGCATTTAGGAAAATAGATATTGACCAGTACAACGAAGACAATTTTAGAGATGATGAAGCAGAGCAAGCTGTACCGACTGGGCCAGACGAAGGGGACGTTTGTGCTCTGTTAAATCAATATCCTTTTATTTATCTGCATTAACGTTATTGAAAGAATACCATTCGATAAGTATTCTCTAATTTATATCTAAAATAATCGGTAATGATCTCATTTTACGAGATACATAATAATCTGTTTACAGTTGGTAGTTTGTACCACCTTCCCGTTAAAACGTAACTATAGTGCCGGAAATTGCTATACCCTGGAATAAACATATTTTAAAGAATTTAATCTTAATTATAAGGGTGTGGTTGCAAGACTCCTTTACTACTGAATACATTTATATTTCCTCTTCTGACTCATACACATACTCATTCATTGGTTTGGTTATTAGGTACCTGTATGATAAAATATCTGCTTTATTGTACTAATTAAGTAGTGTCACTGTTAAACAAAGTTTTGATGGATGGTCATGGTAAGCAATTAACTATATGACATATTGTAAACAATACATTTTGTGATAATTTGTACACATACATATTTCTAGTAGAGTGATGACTGATGATTTAATGCAAATTATTCTTGCTAACATTTATATCATGGTATTGTTTTAAAGGTTCTATTTGTATTAAATCATCAGTCATCACTCTACTAGAAATATGTACACAAATATGTACTACACCTTATTCATATTCTTGAAATAAATCCTTAACATTAAACACAGGACGATTTGTAGATGCGCTTCATCTAGTTTTGAGCAATGCTCCGATGGGATCATCGAATCAACAAGTGAAAGTAAGTCTCCAATCAAATATGTCTACTTAATATATGTTTTTAAGGTACTTTGGAAACTGAAAAGGTAAATATCTCTTGTTAAATATTAATTCATACAAATATGTATATACCATATATGTACATCTACTCAATAATAATACCATAATAATATGTGCACACTACCAGCTGCTAGCATGTACTGAAGTCACATATCACTTAATTATAATATATATATATATATATACACAATTAAGTGTCTTATGTATTGTATTTAAAAATCTTTTAATCAAATTGCAGATGACACACATACTCCTTACTGGTATTTGTTTTTAAGTCATAGTTCAATCTGGGAGTCTTCAAGTTAACAATCAATATGCATCTTGTACATTCTAGGCAAACATGCTTCATCATAAAACAAATCACTTATCATCCCTGGCATGTCCTTTCCTACATAACTCCACATATGCAGTGTTAAATAATAATATCATTGTAGGGAGCTCTTGAATCTTATTGTTGTCTGGGGGTTGCAAGTACCAGATGATGTCATTTGTGCGCTTTTCATGTGGTCCCATTGAAATTTGATCAAGATCTGATCTCTAGTTTTTGAGTTATAGTCAATAATGCGTGTTTAATACATTAAATCTGATCAAGGTTCTGAAGATAAAGCAGTGAAGTCGGTTTTTTTAAGCTTTGCTTGCGTTTAATTATTTGTTTGTATTTTACACGATATCTCCACCAATTATTAATCGATTTAGATGATTTTTTATTTTGTTTGGTAGATTATACTCAGAGTAGAGGAGGTCCCATATAAATTTTATCGAAATCGATTTAGCCAAAACCATAATATAAGCATTGAAGTCGGTTTTTTAAAGCATTGCTTGTGTTTATTCTGTTACAGGATATGTGCTATATATTATTACATATCTTATATACTATGTATGTTACAGGATATATGTATTACTATTATTTTACAGGATAATGCTTTGGCACTCACACTTAAAGTATTACTGGCTATCAAATCTGGTCAGATTGAAGAGGCAGTGGGAAGTCTGACGCTGGATGATATTGATATCCTTATGAAGTATATCTATCGTGGCTTTGAGTACCCTTCTGAGGGCTCCAGTGGCCACCTGCTGCTATGGCATGAGAAAGCATTCAATGTGGGAGGCTCGGGGTCAATCGTCAGAGTGCTTTCTGATCGAATGAGGGTATAAGATGTGAATATAAGATATAAATTATAAAAATATAAAGGCTATTACATTAATCCTGGATTTATTTTTTATTTATATTATTATCTTCGTATAATCTGGGAATCTTCAAGTCAAATAGGTATGAAGATACCATGACAACCTTGCTTGACTTCCAGACAAGCATGCATATTTGACCGCATCATCACTTTCCTTCAGGTGAGATAGTGGTCAAATGCTTGCCTATTGAGCATAAAAAATCATATCTTTGTGCAGTACTAACTACGGGCCAATTGCCTATATTTCCTAAAAATAAACTAAAACTGTACAGCAAAGAACTAAAGTTACCTACAAGACATCGAGCTTATAGGTAACTCAAGTGCTCAAGCCCACTACCAGTGGGTAGCGTTCCCATCATGCTGGCGGCATTGCCTCTCTGAATTGCAATGCTAATACGTTGAGCCAAATAAGTGCCAGCATTTTGATCACGCGTCGCTTCAACCAGGCGCTCTGATAGAATTTTGAAAATAGAATGAGCTCCCGGTCCCCACGGACCCAGTGTCTCAACACCAAACGGCTCAAATATGTAACCACTGCCAAGGTTTCCATATTTGCGCCGTTTACGCTGCTCTGCCGAAGTTGCCGCAACGCCAACCCCATTCTGTGTTTCAGGAAGATGTGACGGAGCTAAAGTATCGACACAAGCTAAAGTATCGACGCAAGACACCGTCCCATCTTCCATGGAATTAAAGTCATGCCGTCGGGTCTTTTACCATCGTCACGCATCAGACCATTCGGTTCGAGAATGGCTGGAACGTTGGCACTGGTAAAAGCCCGGCGGATGATATCGTTGAGGCTGGCGTGGCGGGAAATTCGGCCAGCACTTTTCTGGCACGAGAGGCCGTGGTGACCGAGCTGGTCAACAGCAGTACCACACTGACAGCTATGGGCAACATAGCACCTTGCACCCAAACGTAAGCATATAGCGAGACGGAAAGCAGATGGATCTATAAGTGTACCAGTATTAAAAGAGGGAATGGCCTGCAACCAAAGCCCTGACTCCCATACAGAAACTGCTAGAAGTCGAGCACGCTCTGTGACGCTAGGACACGTATTTAAAAGATGTTTCCGTGCTAGTTCACAGAGCGGCCGATCCCACAGTCTCTGTGAGGATAACCTCACTGGGAGCCCGGTATTTGGGCATGCCATCTCCCAGGCGCTTCTGGCCTCAGTCAGGTTTGCTATTTCTAAAGAACCCAAACTATGTGAAAGTATTTTTTCGACTAATTTAGAAGTACCATGAACTGAGGACAAGAAAGCCGGTTACGCAACACTAGAAATTTTACGTATACCTAAGCCTCCTAGTCTTACAGGTAAAGAAGCTTGCGACCAAGCCCTGTCATCTATGTCAATATTCAAAACCGATATAAGAGTATTCTTTACGATATTGTCCATGCTATCGAGGAGCGCGCCATGTTTCCATAGCGGACAACATCTTAAAGAATACGTAAATTTTGGGACAAAAAGACAGAATCTAATAATTGTAAAAGCCATATGAGTGTTAATTTTGAGCAATCTGTCAGAAGAATTTTTAAAATTTTGAATTTTTTCTTCTACAAAAGGTGAAATTGATTCATCTAATATCGGCGAACCCAAAAGGCGAAGTGAACACTTGTCTACTAGTTTTATATTGTAAGCCAATGAGTTAAATTTTTGTAAAACCGATAATTTGTCTGAACAGTTATCGCAAACAAAAAGTTCGCATTTCGAAAAATTTTGTTCAAGCCCAATCTTTTTAAATTCATCAATTATTTTATCTTTCACCTGGGTTAGAAGGGTGCCTCTATCAACAGAATTAAAAGCATTCTTAACATCCACCTTTAGCAACACCTCTCCACAATTTTGATTTAAAAATGTTCTAAGGGAATGGACAGCAGCCTCACATCCGCCCCGCGAACCAAAACCAAGCTGTATAGGCTGAAAAAGATTGCTTAAAGAAACAAACATTTTCTTACAACCGATTTTAGCCGCGAGGCGGCGATATGTGGTGCCTACCGCTATAGGCCTGATGCCACCATCTTTTTTGTTAAGTGCGCATAAATTTGCGCCATACAAAATATCTGTGACGTCATTATTGACTTGACCTGACAACATCAGGTTAACTAAAGCCGTTAGATCTTTTAAAAGTATCTCACCAATCTCGCCAGAACTAGCACATAAAAGATCTTTTAGAATTTGGCAGATCCACCTTTAAAAGACATAACAGCCGAAGCAACATCCTGAGCGGTCGCCTCAACAGTGACGTCACTCTGTTGAGGTGGATCAGGTAAATGGAGATTTGTTGCCGCAGGCGGATGCTTGTCACGAAGTGACTGTATCGTATCCGAATTATAAGGGGCTAAAGTGTCGCTAGAGAACAAGACTCGTGCTGCCCCTGTAATGTCACCATCACTAATTTTGTTCTCTACAATCTTATAATTCGCCAAATTATCATTTTTTTTAGAATTTGTATTATCCCGCCTTATTGGCGGGACAATCATGCAAGTATCGAAAGAAATGTCTTCCAATGCCATGTACTTTACGCAGTTTTCCTTTACTCTATTAGTAAGGGACGTTTTGTTATTAGGGTCAAAAGGTACGTAAAGTACGTGGTAAGGAAAAGTCAGGAGATGTTCCCAGGCACTCTTTGAATTTTGAAAAACCACTTTCTTAATTGCCCCTGAAAGGGACTTAGCAACCGAAATGCGTGCGCCTCGCGGAATGCGCTTTAAAAGAGGGACCGAATTTTTGTACAAGCTCAGTACCTCCCAAAACGGTTTGAGAGGAGTAGCAGCGCTTGTTAGACTGCTACTATTTATATTTGTATCAATAATTGGCAACGATAAGGGGACATTTAATTTATGACATTTAGTTTGGTAAATTTTAAGGCCTTTTTGACCCTTAAAATATCGAGCCTGGGGACACACAGCACACAAAACCATGCTCTCTTGCGACACACTACTTAGGGCATCTGTATTCGTCACTATTTGCGTGCAAAACGAAATAGTGATTATCTCTAGGTCTACAAACAATACCTTGCAAGTCCCATAAGGCGCAGGACCTGCCAGTGGGCAAATTATGCCCTAAAAATAAGAATAAAAGCTGAAAAAGAAATTTAGCCAGAAAAGCAACAACACTTGACAAGGGTCTTTTTTTTTTTATTTGAAAGAAGATATGAATGAATGGGGTTGGCGTTGCGGCAACTTCGTTGCGGCAGAGCAGCGTAAACGGCGCAAATATGGAAACCTTGGCAGTGGTTACATATTTGAGCCGTTTGGTGTTGAGACACTGGGTCCGTGGGGACCGGGAGCTCATTCTATTTTCAAAATTCTATCAGAGCGCCTGGTTGAAGCGACGCGTGATCAAAATGCTGGCACTTCTTTGTGCATAGGTTATATATAGGTACCTAATATTTTTAAATCTTTATTGAGCTATGCAAGTATTTTTTTAAGCTACCATGGTCACTCTCACTATAAATGTTTGTGTCAATAACGGGTTATTTATCATGTATTTCGTTTGTTTTCTTTTTCAACCGACTACAAAAAAGGAGGTTCTCAATGCGATTGTATGTTTTTTTTTATGTTACGCGATATCTCCACCAATTATGAAACGAGATGCAAGGTAAATATCACGTTATTGAGATTTTTCTAGTATCAACACGTTTTTTTTATAAAACCTATAACTTTTTAATACATACTTTAAGTATAAGGAAATATTTGACTAAGAGTAGGTACTCAAAATGAAAGCCGTAGATTTAATAAGAAATACTGTAAAGGCCAGCAAATGGCCTTTACAGTATTATATTAACACTGCTGTACCTCGTGCTGAGCCTTGTCTCCTTACTGATGACGATGAATCTGGATGAATTCACCATGACGAAATTTGGTTGCGTTATTCAGGATCGATTCCCGTAGGGAACAAGATTTTTTCCGTTCGTCAAGTGGATGTGAATATTTCCAGCAACCATGATATAAGTATTAGAACTCAATGAGTGGTTGTGAGTGTATGAAAGTATAAAAAAAACTACCTACGATTCCAGTTCGCTCGAAGCGTGACGCTTCTCATCCGTAATGCGAAGGAGTAGGAGTGTGAACACTTGCCCTCATCTTTGTTCCCCGAACGGTATAATCTGGGAATTTTCAAGTCAAGAGTAAATAGGTATCTTCTAGGTAAGCATGCTACATAATCGCTTTACATCAAGTGGGATTATGGTCAAATGCTTTCCTATCGAGCATAAAAAAAACTTACCAAATTTTATCAGATTTGGTACAGTGGCTTAGCCGAGATCAAATAAATTTAGTCTTTGGCCGAAATCAAGTAACAAACACCGATGAATGATTTACTATCGGAATATACAATTATATAAAACTTTCGTGTCTCCTATTGACTGACTCATGAGCATGAATGACTATCAACTTACATTACTCACAAACTAAACCAGTTCTTGTAGAATTTAAGAAATTGCACTCAACGGTTTATGGCGGACGAAATCGTGGGCAACAGCCAGTATTAGATATTAGTAGATATAATCATTATTTTAATTAACTAGAATCTACTACCATAGTTAATTGGAAGGACGAAGCAATAATATAGTCTGACTTAAACAGTGCGTTCATTGAATGGTACCTACCCATTACCAACCTGGTAAAAATTATGTTTTTTTTGGTTGGGTGATAACATTTATGGAAAATAGGTATCTCCTTATTATTCTTATCGGTTATTCTAGAGGTTGTACTTATTCTATATTAAAACGAGCGTTAGGTGTGTATATATATATACTTAACAAAATAAAATTGCTTAATGCTGACTAAACTAGGGCAACCTATTTTTTAACCGACGCAAACAGAGGTGTGTTATGAAATTAACGTCATGTCCGGTGGCATCGTAGCTTTCAAAACTGCTGAACCGATTTTAATTTTGTTTTTTTTATGTTTGAAAAGGACATGAGTTGGACATGAGAGACTATTTTAGCTATGATAGGTAAAATCGGTGTATAAGTATACCAACATTAGTCCTGTACCTACAACTGGTTCTGTAACTAGTACCTACTATTATTGGCTTAAGTGATTTATTAAACGAAGTTCTGATTTCGTGATGTAGGATACCTATACGATACCTATCTTTATATATAGGTGATCCAAGACTATGCCACATCTTTTAGATAGGTACCTATTACCTATCTTTTGCGTTTAGGTATAATATGTGATCGAAATATGCCATCACCATGAATTAGGCTGATCGGTGATGTGAAGTGTGGCAAAGGTATCGAAATAGCTAGCACAACGCGCAACAGTTTGTTCTCACCTAAGTCTATAATCTAAGGATCTTACATTAAGAGGTAAGATTTTTTGTCATAATTATGTTGACGTTTGATCACTATCTCACCTGTTAGTAGGTGACGAAGTGGTCGAGGATGGTAAAAACGCTGGCATCATAGTCACTAACACACAACGTTTGCAATTTATTTTTAAATAGGTATCTTAATACAATATTTGTAATAATTATTAAGGATAATACCCCATACTAACAACTTTCTGTTCGTATAGGACGTAGTACTAACAATGATACCTATAGATACCTAACTAGTGCTTGATGAAGAGACGTTCCTTTCTCTTCGCATTTATAGTGGCGGACGGCCACCGCGCGGTGAAGTGTTCGACGGCCACCGGCGGGCAATCTCAACAACTACTGAAGAAAGTAATCGGTCCACTACTAAAAGCCCGCCTCTCGCTTCAGAGAGAATGTACCTTATAAAAGCCACCAGATATATTTGTATCTCGATAGTTTTTCGACTGCACCGTAGGTTGACGCACATTCGCTACGATAATGGAAGTACCGGTTAGTAGAACTCGACCGCATTTTGAGCGCTTTTATTTTCCTTTTATTGTCGGGCATCTATGTCAATTGCAGTTCTTTTTTATTTGTACGACCAGACGTTACCAACCTTACATAATTAAGTTGCATAATACTTCCTGTTTGCTCTTATTACGAACGGAACGGAAAAAAGTGCAATACAATAGTATTACCGTTCTTATTAAACTCATATCTTATAATTAAAGCGTCGGGTCTGTGTTTACTGTTTTACTTTGTTTCAGAAATTACTTATATTATTCTGCTGCATCTACTACACCTTCGCATCTCACCACTCGCACACAATTCCAGTGGAAGGATATGAAACCGAACTTCAGGATCTCGGCGAGCATGTGGACCACCATGAGACCCCAGTCAAAGTTATTAAGATCACCAAAACTATCGCTGTAAAAGTGCCGGTGCCATATCCAGTGAAGGTTGTAGAAAAGGTTCCGTATCCGGTCCACGTTGTCAAGCCCTATCCCGTTCCTGTGCCCCATATTGTCAGAATACCGCAACCCGCGCACAAGCATCCGCATGAGGCTGCCGAAGGTCTTAATCAAGGCGGGGACGGAGGGCATTATCAAGTTCAAGAAACACATCACGATTCGCCTGACAACGGACATTCTTTCGGACCTATCCAAGAGGAGTCCTACAACGGTGGCGGAGACGGTCACAACGTGGAGTCGTATGCCGAAGAATATCCGTCAGATGAAGGATCTCCAAGAAGTTCGTATGACGCTCCTTCGAATACCTACTACGGAAGTTCCGGGGTTCCAGACGGGGAGACATTCGAAAGTAAATCCTACGACCAAGCCATACAAGCTTTTCTTCATAAGAATCATCCAAGTGGCGGCAACGGTTTCAATAGCTACCACTGATATGCTACTTAAATGTAGCGAAAGGTACCTGAATGCGACATAAAGAGAAAACCTTTTTAGGTTAATTTTATGTATTAGTAGGTAGTAAAATGACATTTTGTTATAATTGTTGCTAGATGTGTATAATAGTTAAGCATTTTCGTTAATAGGTATAGTATAAATTATTAATAAAACCAGTTATTCTTAAAGTATATCTATTTCAATCCATAATCCTTTTTTCCATAAAATCTTATAATAGGACACAACAACATCACATTTACTTAGGACTACATTATATATTTATGTTAACATTTAATAAATCATTTGTAGGTAATGTAACGCTATTCTATTTCTTATGATCTAATTACACAGAATAAAACTAAGTAATATTTCTATTTCTACGTCCTCAAACATTTACTTTTACACGTACAGTCGGCTGTATTATCATGTAATAATCATCAACAATTTGCAAATGTATCTAACTATGTACTATTCTATAAAATTATTTAATCCAATAAATTGAATTAACCGAGAAGAAGAATGGCATGGCGTTAAACTGTGTATAATGTTCTTACGTAATTAAATATGCTACAACAGGTTTCGAACATTTAATAATATTATTTGTAATAGGTACAAATTATTATACAGTCAATTATATTACGTTTTAATTGTTAGGTATGTTGATCAGCTCAAATGCACAAATCACGTCCAGTTACCAGTTAGTATATCGCTAGCAAGATACATTTGTAAATTTGAAAATGGTTTACATATTAACGCTGACGACTGTAGATACTTGCAAGAACTGGAATTCGATTTTATCACAATCGGTTGAATTCATACATTTTGTGACAGCGCCGCCGATTAATTACTACTTGTTAAAAAACATTTAATCTATTTCATAATCAAAACATTTGTATTACAAAAGTTATAAAAATATTGAACAATATAGTGACGATATCGTCGTTTGGTCGGTGTGGCATCGTGTTTTACCATTTTAGATATAGTCTCATATACATAGTATAGGTACTATGTATCTATATGAGCTCTATAACTAGCTGTAGGTAGTTAACGTCACGACTGGTAAACTTTGAGTTGTTACTGCGCAGTTTTAAACCATTGCAGTTTTAAAAAACATTAAATCTATTTCATAATCAAAACATTTGTATTACAAAAGTTATAAAAATATTGAACAATATAGTGATGATATCGTCGTTTGGTCGGTGTGGCATCGTGTTATACCATTTAAGATATAGCCTCATATACATAGTATAGGAACTAATGAGGTCTACAACTAGCTGTAGGAAGTTACCGTCACGAGTGGTAAACTTTGTGTTATTACTGCGCTGTTTTAAACCATTGCAGACCTCAATGGTGGTGAGGTAAAAACTCAAGTGTTCACCACTCGCACAGGAAACTACCACATCACAACCACAAAAAGTGAACGGCGGCGGAGCATTTACACCTGTACCTACTACCTTCCTATAACATACAATATAAACAACCGCGCGAATCTACGTACACATAATTGTAAATGTTGTAATTATGTCCGGTCACATTGTTGTCGTTGTGATGTTGTTTCTTAAGCTCAGACTACACTTGCGTCTTATTTATTAAAAACATTCTTAATTACCCGCCATTTTTTGTCTTTAGACAAAATGGCAGCTTTCTTTCGTGTTTGATGCCATATTTTATCGCAATTAATATATTAACAAGGCCGATAAAAGTGTGGCTCAAACAATATAATGGTATATAATAGTTCTTCTTAGTGTAAATATAGAACTAAGTGTGTGGCTGTGAGTGTGAAAGCGTAATGTGAAAAAATCATTGCGTAAACTCGTAACCTGCGTTATCATTCGTAGGGCGATGGATTGGAATTCGATGCCCGCGTCTTTGTAACTCGAAAGGTTATTTTGTGGAGTCTTCAAGTCTGCAGTGAAGAGGTTTCTTTAAGGCAAGCGCGTTACATTTTCAGACTTCCATCTGGTGAGATAGCGTACTTGAGTATAGGCGTAACGCCTATACTCAAGTACGCTATCTTATGTTATGAGACCATAAATGGTAGCATACGTTAGTATGGCATCAATTAATCGCAAGCCAAGTAGTAGAATTTTAATGCAGTTTACTGCATCCGTATTCCACATTCACGCAAAATCAAGATAAGGTATTAAGTAAATTTTCCCCAGTTTAGTAATTATTATCAGGGCCACTAATTCTCTTGCAATTTGTTACAAAATCTTTACGATAAAAATATTGGTCATTTATTGCGATGTATCTTACTTATTGCTGTTGCAAATATAGACTTTGTTTGTTCTATATTGTAGAGAAAAAAGTACCAACACGATGTGTTTTTAACCGAGATTTAAATAAGTAAGGTCAATTGCCGCTGCATCTTACGCTTTGGCATTACGACAAATACATATGAGGGAGAATTTTCTTTACATCAGTGATTGCAGTTGCCAAGAGCTAAGAAGAATTAGCGAAGAAGACACAATATGCACGACAACAGCAAGTCTTAGCTCTGTATTCAGAGATCATTTGGTGTCCAAATTCATTCTTATTCACGTCAAGCATGAGTCATGTCTCAGAGTCTTGTCCATGCTTTAGTCATTTTGTTATATCGCTTAAAACTCCACGTTAAGTAATAGTTGGAATGTATTCTCGAAGGATTCAAAGATTTCCAATAGTCAGGACTGTGACATTACCCAATTTTCAGAGACCATTTTGATCAATCATTAACGAGTCCTCAAACTTATCTACATGAAAATAAGTAGAGGTTTTTGATATGAGTAAGTTTGAGTTCAAAATTAAGTTGAATATTGCCCAGTATGAGTATAGATTGAAACTGGACATTATTACAACAATTGAATAGGGAATATGCATATATTTTTTTAAAAGTGTGATTTGACGTGCGTTTTATTATTTTAGATTTCCATTTTATCGCGTTTAACTTTTAAAGCATTTAATCGACGAAATGATGTTATTAGTATATTTCTAAAATATTTGAAAAAATTACTTGAGCTATATTTAAATGTAATGCATATTTCCCTATAATTTTCGTGAGAAAGTTAGAGTTGGAACACAGTGGTGACTGGTCTGTTGGTAGAAGGGCGGCATTATGAGATGCGCGGCCGCTTGTTGGGGGTCTCATAGGCGTCGTCGTGGTCGCGGCGGCGCGAGGGCGGGGTCGGGGGCTCCTCGGGCCGCTCGTCCTCGTCCGACACGTACATGCACGTCAGGTCGGACGACACCGACACCACGGAAGCCGTCTCGCATGTACTGCAATACACAATATTATGCATCATTCGTTTTTACATAGTTTACAATTGTAAAGCGTTAGTTCCAACTGTCATCTTGTATAGTGTCACTTTTTGACCGCCAACGGCTGATACAGGGCTACCAGGTGGGAAGCTGAGGATTCCTGACAAAATTCCTTACCAATAAAGGTGAAGACCATTCAAGGATTTTTAATTAAAGTCGAAATTGCACATATTTGATACCAGACTTCTTAGAAACTACTTCACTACAAAAAATATTGAACCCTATTCATTCTTGTAAAATAAATATGTTATATGCTAAGAGAATCTTACCATCGCTATTTAAAATATTATATAGGAGAAGAAATATTATCATTGAATATCTTAGTGTTTTTTCTTGTTTAAACACACATTTCAGTAAAAACAGATTTAGATGTATTGGCGCGAATGTAAAAAAATGTTCGCCTTCGCTCCCCTCCAAAAGAAATTCTAGTAAAGTTTCTACCACTTTACTAGGGCATGTCTTGACCATGACTCTTTTACTTGACTTTGACTGTGACGGGTGACTAGGATTAGTTTTAAGAAATACCCGGCTAATTTGCAAAATATTTATTAGTTGCCACTGCCAAAATGCAAATAGATTGCGGAGCCAAAAACAGATTTAAAAGAATATGACAATAATTTACCTTAAGTTAGACCTCTCATTGACGAAGTGAGCACTGAAGGAGACTTCCTGCTTGACAGTCATGATGGAGGGCAGCCCGAACGAAGGCACGGCTACCTCGGGAGCCGAGAGGAGCCCGATACAAGGGGTGCGCATCAATACATC
Source organism: Lomographa bimaculata (assembly GCA_948107665.1). NCBI lineage: Eukaryota > Metazoa > Arthropoda > Insecta > Lepidoptera > Geometridae > Lomographa > Lomographa bimaculata. The sequence goes on along the minus strand of OX403587.1, from coordinate 10,117,165 downwards.
CGGCTCGATTAACTTGCTGCAACTACACAAACAAAACAAGTCCCTCAAACATCAAAAGCCCAATTCCGATAATATTATTCTAATTCTAAATTCAAGATTCTATATTGATATAGATAAAAAAACACAGCAGCTAGCTGACAGCCGCTGTCAGGAGTCAACTTAGTCATATCCCTCATCTGGCAACGACTCCACGCGTACTCGCAACTTTCACAATGAGACAATCGTTTCTATAAAATGTACAGAAATTACACTGGGCTGAATAACAAGAACAAGATTTCGGATCGTTTCCTTCCATGCATTGCAGTGAGTATGGAACGAAACCTGCTACCGCAGTGCTGCTATATAAGTGATGATGCGGCCGAAGATGTAGCTTACTTGCCTAGAAGGTACCTATTTAGTCTTGACTTGAAGATGTCCAGTTTATACCGTTCGGGGAACAAGGGACTAGGCAATGAGTTCTACTCCGTCCTCCGTAGAAGCGAAACGCTTCGAGGGAACTGGGGGTATGTTTGGCAAAGGGATGGTACCCAGGAACTTCATCTTGTTTTTATCGGAGTTTCATCTACCCGCCCTTGTGCTCCGCCACAGGTAACTTATTTCCCTCTTACCCTAGGGAGATTTACAGTCCAATTTTATAATAATTAAGAATGTATGAAGAGTGGGAATTTATCCCAAAGAATTGACCAATTTAATCCGGCCTGTGTTCTTACGGCGTTAAATATGAAAAACATGATTAAGACTAGTTTCTTATCGCTGTGCTATGTTAGTCATACTTTTGGGTACTTGCACGATGCAACCGTTTGTCAGTGTCAGTTGCGGCGCGTCGGTAGCGGAACAGCTTATCATAATTACGAAATTGATGTTTCAAAATGCGTGTTGTATTCGTGATAGGGGAAAAGATACTATCAATCAACTACATACTACAAATACAAAGATACAACAGTTCTTTTGTCTGTGAGTTAAAGTTAATCCAACAGGAAATTCCAACTCGAAAGTGTGTTGAAAGGTACTGACTTGACTAACATCGCTAAAAATAAAACATGGTTCGTTGACACCAGTCTAGAGAAAAACCACCGAATTCATTCATAAAAATTTTTCAACGAACCGCGTCACAAACAATCATTTCAAAAGACTTAACCCGCGGCCAAAAGGTTCAAGGAAATAAAAGCTCGGTATTTCACATGCGCATTTTTCCTCGCGGTGTTTACGTCAGCGTGAAACTCTTTCCTTGCGTAATTCAATCACGTTAAGAACTACGTACGACACGACCGCCATTTATGAGAGGGTTGTTTTATTTCACAGCTTTCGACATCATTTCGCTCACAGATTTCAACATTTGTCACAATATAAAATTACTAGGTGCTATTTATTTAATAACAATTGTCGTATTATGCGCCATTGCCTTTATAAACATAGAACGCTTCATCTAAGTTCAACGTATTATTCAATATAGGTACCTACAGTATTATACTCTATCCAACCATTTCTTTTACTTTTGACAAAAGCACGCCATGAAGGTCCATAAGTATTGACAGGCAACCATAGACTATAGACGCTGGTTTTTCTTTACACTAGTAAATCGACGTGATCTTTAGCTCCAACATTTATCGATGTCTTTAATATAAATTGTTGGGAAGAAATGAAATAAACGGTTGAAAAGAGTAAAGTTACGTTATTAATATAGACTGATGTTGCTATTGGTTAAACACAACAGAGATGCAAACATACATAGATAAACAAGCTTACATAGAAGAACACAACAACGACGAATAATTAAGTCACAATTACCTGTCCACTGTTATAGTAAGATTAATCTCTTGCGATTTTTGGACCACTTTTAACCAGTTGCCATTATCAATTTCACTAGTATCAGAGCTGTAAGAACATCCAGGCCTAGAAAAGAAACATCTAATACATGATACGATATACATTGCGTTTTGTTTGGCCTGACATTAACCAAAGTGGTGACAGCAAGATAAATGTGAAAGTAGACAGTAGATTAATGTAATCAACAAGAACTAAATAATCATAACATATTATATTTTCATAATAATTATGTTATGATTATCTATAGTTGCCTATATTTTATAAGTTAATAAAAGCCAATAGGCTTAAAGGCTCAAGTGTCAGTAAAACAGGATCACGTGAGCGGCATATGCGAGTGCTAATGCGTTAGCTAAATAAGCATCAAAATGTTAGTAACATTATTCATATTAGGTATTAAAATGTGGAATTAAAAACTATTTTAAATATTTTAGTATACAAATAGTGGACTTTACTTTTTGTAAAATTGGATGGCACCGTTTACCACGTTAGACGTTACACAATTGACAAACATGCTATCTCAAGTGTAAAAAATCCTGAATTCATTAAAAAAAAAAAACTTTCAAACAGGAACAAAAAATATATAAATCAGGAACGCTTTTGTATAAGAAAATGTTTGTTATTTATATGTATCGTTGATATGAAAATTCATTCTTTTGAGTAAGGCGTTTTTGCACTTCATAGACCTCTAATTTGTAAATTGAGTTTTGTATGGGAAGCATACTACAACGGTCCACCTTAACACGAATAGCATCAATAAATGCATGGTGTCTTTGCAAAATATCAGGAATACTATCAGGGATAGTAATCATTTGATGGTAATTTTTCGTCATCAATTAATTATATCGAACATAAAATATCTATGTTCATTTAAAGGCTCAGAATGCTTTATGACCTTTTCAATTAAAAAACTTTAAAAAATTATGAGTACATCTCACAATGCTCTAAGATCACTTTCACAAGTCTTTTTCCATTTTGGTCGATGTAGGTTACCAACTAGACTGGTCCAAAAACCGGCAAGTCTTCAAACGGTTGGTACTGTCTTATGGATGAGGATAAAATATCGAAGTACGTTTATTTTGTCTCGAAATATTATTGTGTATAACGTTTACTTACATGGGCGTGAAGTTAATCATTGTATATGTTTGTTTGTGGATTTGGTAGAAATGACCCGGCTCTGTAAAGTGTATATTTTGGTCGGCATCGTTATATAAACCACCGTCCTGGCCTGCCTTGGATGCACTGGTCTCTGCGAACTCGTTTACTGAGAATTTTAGTTTAGCTGCAAAGAAACGAAAAAATACATTAAGAATAGTTTTGAAATGGCGATCGCTGCAGGTTAAAGCTCCAAATTAAAAAACCACTGAGTTCAAACTCAAACTGACTCAAACTCAAAGTGAAAAAATGGCGTTGTTGATTTTATTAAATTTTCCAAAACCTGTCATTCTTAGAGTTTTAATGTGTAATGATGGTAGAATTATAAGCCTACACTTATGCACGTTTACTAAGTATAGTAAACGTGCATAAGTGTAGCCAAATGATACCAAGTTGAAAAACGTAATTTTCGCCTTCGCTCCAAAACACTTTACTAGGGCATGACTTTACTATGACTGGACCTTGACTCTTTTACTTGACTTTGACTGTGACTTGTGACTAGGACTCTTTATATGAAATACACTTGAAATAAATTATAACGTGATACTGGCTTAATGCACAAGATTGCGAAGCCAAAATTAAAAGAAAAAAAAACTCAAACTGACAACTGTTATTTTTGACTACTTACGACGCAAAAACAGGGATGTTTTAAGCTTAATGGGTGTATCTGTGTAGTAGTGTGTAGGTGTGCGTGTCTGTGGCACCTTAGCTGACTTGATCAAGGGTGTCTTTTTCTAGTTCTTAGCTATATATGGTGAAAATTGTTGCATCAGTATTCCAGATATAGCGTCGGGGATATTTTCAAATTGTTGATCTATCCACTAACACTTACTTACAGTTTGTTGTTACGACAAGTGATAAAACATAGTCGCACTTCAATGTTTTAATACAACAACTTTAATAAGAATGTATCACTAATGTTAATAAAAAAATTTAATTCGTTACTAATTATTATAAATTTGTCGATAAAACTGAGCAAAATATAGTTGTTTTAGGGGAAAATGAGAATTTAATTATATTTTACAGCTAATTATAAAATGATGATTTATACTAAAATAATAAAGACGTATACTCTATTAGCTTGTTTGTTTGTTTGTAAAAGGTAATCTTTGAAACTACTAATCCTATTCTGAAAATTCTGTCACTAATGGATAGCTACACTATCGCTCAGTGTCATAGGCTATGTTTTATTGGGAAAAAGTTAGTTTTAAGTTCGAAATAATAATATTCGTAAGACAAGTTGCCGAAAAATTTGCTAACTGGCAACTTTTTCGGTGTACACTGACTGAACATTTAGACATAGATGAATACAATGTATGGCAAAAATGGTGGGCTTTATGAGTTTTATAAAAAGTCTGCGACAGCATCTGTCAAACACGTATATATAGCTCAGAAAAAAATACTTTTCTTTGTCAAAAATAAAAAAAAATTGCGACTACTGTTTTGTTGGCTTTTAGAGGCATTAAATATTAATCCTTATCAAATAAACTATTTCATTGTCTTAAGTAGTGAAGTAGATTCAATTTGCCCGTTACTACCTATGAATAAGCTACTACACAGAATGAATAATAGTTACTACGTAAACCGGCGTACTTCTACGTTTTGGACCGACTTAGGTACATAAGGAGGAGGACATCAATTCGACTGTTTTTTTTTTTTTGACACCAAGTTATTCAACTTATTGTGGGACTGTGGTGTGTATATTTTTACCAGACGAAGCCGGGCGGGTCTTCTTTGAACTTTGAACTGCCTGCTGGCGTAAATGGGTCCGCGTTTGCCTTTTAAGTACCGGGTTCGATTCCCGGAAGAACACATGTTTTCTCCCCACGGGAAATTTGGGGGTTTGGTGTGAATGTTGTGTGTGTGATGTGAATGTTTACGGACACACGACACAAGTCATTGAACTGAGTTTGGGGCTGTGAATGCGAAAAATGTTTAACCAGGCGACGCCGGGCGGGTCGTCTTTGAACTTTGAACTGTCCGCTGGAGTAGATGGGTGCGCGTTCAAACTATGGGTGGCACTGAACTGTAATGGTCAAGCGTGAAGTTTAACATCAGGCGACTTCTCGACTCATCTCTCAATGACAAAAAACAACTCGTCTCAAGCATAAATAACATAGATAGTTTCGAATATAACAACAACACATAAATAGGGACACCACTTACACGTATCAATCGGCGATATTTTGCTAGCCACATCGTAAAGAATATCTGCTGTCCAGAAATTTGGAATGCGAATGAAAACTTTCCCAGTGTCCACAGGCATTTGGAATCCAAGTTTATGCAATAACTGAAGAAACTTCAGATCCTTGCAAATGGACGCCTGCTGGCAGTTCCATGGAATCAAAGGTACAGACTGATTCAATACTGGAAAATAATAAGATAAAACGTTATATAACTTGAGGTAAAAAACCTGTTGCGTACTTGGTTGCAACTTGCAAATTAGCAGTAGAAAAAGCCCGAGGGAGAACGCTATACGACAAATTATTCTCAACAATGACAAATTGACACCGTAACTAAATGTAGATTTATTTATCTCAAAATACCAAAACTTACGCAGTGAGTGGTAAGACACGGGAGATACGACAGGAATTTCTCCCTCCTTTTTAAACGATTCAAAATTAGCAGTTTTGCTTTCTCTGTTCAAAGATTCTTTTGTCTTCTCAGTGCAAATTTTAGCGTAACATGCATCAAGCAACACTTTCTGTACCCAGTCCAGGAACTTAGCGTTGCCGTCCAGGGATAGCTGTTCGCAAAGTTTAGAGATCTCATCGTCTCTCATTTCCTGGTTGGCTTGCGATTTATTTACTTTTCCGTCACTTTCGTCTTTCAGGAGTGTGTCGTAATGATCCTTATTTATGATATTCTGTTTAAACAGTTCTCTTATAACCGACATCTGAGACTTTATGATGCCGTCCTCTTTGAACATCTTGATCACTTCTCCGATGACATCGGCCGAAGTGCTGCATTGCATGTACGTCCAACTGAGAGACGAAATTTCATCTTCCGTCCACCTGTTTAGTAAATATGTATTATAATTAATCAGCCATTATTAGCAGTTATGTTAACCGTGTGCTGTATTTTCAAGTTTGGTTGGAAACCTAATAGCAGTGCTGTATGGCTATCAACCTGCCAGATCGTGCACCGAACGTGATAATTCTTTGTCGCGTCGTATTAAAGTTATATAATTTAATAGATATTTCTATTTAATTGTTATTTCATAAGCAGCTGAATTTTGTAAAAAATCATTCACATCACTAAATTTCGTCGATCGTTGCCGCGTATTTGTTATTTTATTACCTACATCGGATTTCCAATATGTAATTAGCCTTCCTAGGCCTATTAGGCCTACCTTTAAATGCAACTAAACACAGGCATATTTTATTTTGTTGGGGAAGGTTATTTTAATATAAATAACAAATAGCCATTTACAAGCCTCCGCAGATAAAAAAACAAAATAATTACTAAGATTTTTAATACCATTTAATTTAAGCTGTCTTTATATTATCATCTTATATTAAAATCATAAGAGTATGGTCTAATAAGACCATACTCTTATGCATTGTAATGCAAAGCAAATGATGTGCATTTAGATAGTGTGGAGTAACAACTCGACACTAACTAAATGCACATCATTTGCAGACAGAGCCAAAACCAAAAAGTTACATTATGACAATTTAGTTATTACCTAAGCTTCATAGCCGAATCGGTGTCTTAAGTTTAGATAGCTCCTAAAGTAAGACTCGGTCTAAAGGTTGGTGAATTGTTTTTTTGCGCAAAGCGGCTCCTAACGTTGGTAAACAGCTACAAATGTAATCCAGCAAATAATCCGCATAATCCGTGATTGAAGGCAGTCAACAGCTGTGTGTATCTCAATCCCACTATTATTCTCAACCCAAACCAGACGACAATCGCAGATCTTTTCATTGTGCATGCTTGAGGTGACAAAATGAAATAGGTCGATTACGTAACTGCAGGCCTACCTTTAATTTTAGATTGTTTATATATATATATATATATATATATATATATTGGACGCATTCAAGAATACGTTACAAGGAGTTGTCTTGAGGTCTTGTTCTATACTAAAACTGAATATATACAATTTTTTTTATATATCTGACCCTCAATCTTAATCGATTTGGAATAAACGATCTCTACAAGCTTTTATTTTTTAAGACACTGCATTTACGGCAAACATAATTATTATAGCATTTCCCTTCACTATTTACCACTACAAGTAGTATTAGCAATATAACATAATGTTCTTCACTTACTGGTGAACCAAGTCGTAAATAAGATTTGGTATAAGTTTTTATAAGACCAGCCCCATGTCCTAACGTTAATCGTTCTTGAGAATGCTTGTTGTGAGTGTACCAGCGATCGTAAATCGGCATTACGGGCATGCACATGTACGTATTACGTACACGGTCGTCTTGTAGGGCTAAGTTTCTTTGGTACCGATTTACTAAAAATGCATACGAACACGAACCTGTCTTTGGAAGAGCAACTATCGCTGCTTTTCAAAGCTTTCCTCTTGTCGTCTATATCTTGAAAATTTTGCGAGGAAGCGAGCGTTGGCACTTCCGTTATCATTTTCGAAAATTTGTCATCGTCAAAACTCTCCGTATCGAACCGGAAGTTAGTGGAAGTTTGTAATGTCTGCGGTTTCTTTACAAAAGTATTTATGACGTACTCGACGAGGTCGTACCAATCCTGCAACACACGAGATTATTGAAATTATTTCTGCGACAGTACCATAAGTTGAGGTTTCGCTGTCGGTTGACTTCATTACTAAACAAGGAACGTGAACAGTGTCCATTTAAATGCAAGACTTTTTTAAAGTAGCTGATCGAAATCACGGAAGTTGCTCAACAACGGGAATGTCACAGCAAAAATGTGACGCGAAATGTTACAAGACTGACGCACAACGTTTTCAGCGAGCGTCACGTGGCACGTGGCTCATTATTTTGCGTTTGATTCTCCCTCGACCTTCTGCGTCATGTACAAGTTTGATGGCAACATATTACTTACTTTCCCCATTATTTATATGTTCTGTTAGGATTTCATTTTAATGAATTCGAAATTGAAAATATCTATTTTTCTATCTTTAGCAATGACGGTATAAAACAAATGCTTCTGTTTGGGACGTTTATTAATTTTTTGTTTCTCAATCACACTATAATGGTTGAACAGAATTTAAAATTGGTATAACTAAAAAAAATTGGAACTGCTTTTTTATAGTTATGGACATCATTCAAATAAAATATTCTTTTTAGTGCGGGCGGGCTCCGTGGGCCACCTTAGAAGAATCAGATTCTTCATTTTTCTAAGCTGATTTTAAATTAAAATATTGTATGAAAATTCAAACCGTGAATTACCCTGAATACCCTGAATGAAATTCAAACCGAGAACTACCCTGAATACCCTGTACCAAAACTGTACAGTCGTTTTGTCGTTTGTCGCTTACCATTTTCTAGAAGAAAAATCTGTCACTATAATTACTAAAAATGTTGTTACGGCAGCTCTTTAAACAATATCAAAGAACATTCAGAATAAGATGCAAAATATCACATCAGTCAGTCATACCTATATCATAATCTGATATTTATAATTTCAAATATTTATGGTAGGTCATTATATTTTGTGTTGCATTTGTCTTAGGCATAAATGTTTCATCATTAGTAATCTTTTTAGGAAATGTATGATGGTACGACGATGGTAGAGCGTATCTCTGATAAGTTCATCATTTAGTATTTATTTTCCAAAAATATAATTTACAATGTAAGTAGTTTTGTGTCATTAAAATATGGAAAAGTGCGCGAGCGTAGCAAAGCGGAAAGCAAACTTACGTCACAAATGCCGAAGTCCGATTTCCACAAGCAGGTAAACGTCCTTAATATCCTCGGTTGGTACAGGGTTATCAAGCTGTCGAGTGAGCCGCTCACGTGATGCATCACCGTGAAAATACAGTCATTCACGAACTCCCCATTGCTTTCATAATCCTCAAGCAGGATTCCATATTGATTCATTACATGAGGAGTTGCAAACCTGGAGATTAATTTAGGTTAAAATATTTGGCGCTAATTACGCAGTCATCTAGTAAAATTTACAACTTACGTACACGGAGTCCTCGTAATCGTAACTCACCGGTTCTACAAACCGTCGTCAAATCGGACACAAGGGGTTCAATCCTACCGGTAGGATCGCACTAATAATATGTCGTGTTCAATAATTAATGTCCATAATAGACAATCGATTTAAAAATGATGAAAATAATTATAAGAATCCCGGTATGTCTATTAACCACAAAACCAATCTTAGACTACCTAAGTCTAAGATATCTATGTCTTCGACGTCAAAGGTGAAGCATAACGGCAAATTTGTCATATTAATTATTAATTCGTATACCATCCATAAAATGTAGACGACAAATCGCCCGCTAAAGCCAAACAGCGCGCCTGTATATGGATTGTGGACGCTTGCAAAGCTAAGGAACATTGTTGGCTCGTTACCAAGCCCTCTATTTCTTATCTTGAATATCTCCAAATAGTATCGCTGCAGGTTTATCATTTATTCAGAGTAGGCAAACTTTTGGTCACTGTCTCTCTTAATGGAAAGCGATGCTGCCGTCGAACATAATTATAACATGCTTTCCTAGAAGCTATCTGTTAACTCTAGACTTGAAGAATCCCATTTTATTCGAGTTCGATAACTAGTACGTAGATTCCACATTGTGCAGGTGCGTGAAAGAAACGACCACAAAGACTTAGTTCTTAAATTAACGTAGTCAATAATTACAATATTTACAAATAGTTGAGGTACAAGTCTATGTGAATATTTCTACATTACAAGGAAACATAATATAATTAATAAATATATTCAATACAATAACTCATTATGATTTGCCTGGAAAACTTATGTTAAATGCTCGAGGAACAATTTGTTTAATTCTGGTTTGTATAAATTAAAAACTACCTTACTACTCACTACTCTGTGTATCTTGTAAATTGTACCAGATGACTGCGTAATTAGCACTTGAGTTACCTATAAGCTCGATGTCTTGTAGGTAACTTAGATCTTTGCTGCATATAGTTTAAGTTTAGTTTCAGGAAATATAGGCAATTGGGCCGTAGTTTGAATATACATAAAATAATTAAAGGCAAGCATAGCTTAAAAAAAACCGACTTCACCGCTTTATCTTCGGAACTTTGTCAAAAAAAATAGATGTACTAAACACGCATTATTAAAGATATTTCAAGAACTACCGATCAGATCTTGATCAAATTTAAATAGGACCAATCGTAAAGCAAACTCTATCAAACAAAAATACAGTCGGCTTGAGTACCTCCTCCTTTTTTTGTGAAGTCGGCAGAAAACGAAAGATTATTAGAACTACCTAGCATGAAGAAGCTTACCACCACACCACATTCTAATGCTGCGTGATTACCATTACGAACTTCCCAGACGAGGAGCCAATCGAAATATCACAACTTATTATGTAGAAAATAAAGGGCGGTCTCAATTTTTGCACTGAAAATGTTTTGATTAGATTTATATGTATATAAATGTTATAAAGCGTTAGAAAAAGAACAAAAAACGACAAACAGACCTTTTAAGAGCTAAAGCATTGGAGCAATTTAGATGTTATTTGGCACGAAGATAATATAATAATTGAAATAGACAGAGGCTATTTTTAATTTGAATAACCCGGACACTGACATTAATGATGACGTTGACTTATGGGATTATTCTATAGTATTTATCAGACATCATTAATGTGGCCAATAGTAGGTTGATATTGGTACTTAGTCAATATAAACGACATCACATTACCAAATTAAGGTTGGTAAATAGTATCAATAATTATATTATTGTGTGATAATTTTATATGATATTATATTATTATGTTACTTTTGTAGACATCGCGTGTTCTCCTCTCCTGTTTTTCTCAAATTTTACCTGGTCCCTGAACGATAAAGTGACTGACAACATGATGAGCGTGTATATAGAGAATATTATCCTTATTTAGTGTTATTTATTCACTTAATCGCTATCACTCATTCTGTATATATCCTTTATAAGTAGAAGCCGCGCGCCACAAGGAGTAAGTGCCGTAAAGTTAAGCGCTAAAAAAACAAAAACAATGTTAAAAAATACTTACTGTTTTAAATGGTCAACCATATTTGCAGAGCAGTTGATTTTTGGCATCTTCATAACATTATCCAGGAACACCAACAGCATGTGATTCGTAACAATCAGATCCTAAGATATAAATAACACTTTATCAAGGACCCTCAACGAGAAGACGCATACGATATTCTTTTGCAACAGGCAAATACAGTAAATTGGTCTAATATTCAATACAATACAATTCATATTAGAACAAGAAATTGGAGAATATCGGTTACGTAATCTCAGTCAAAGGTTTCCAATCACAGTGCCGTTACAACTCGATATGGCTTCTTCACATTCAGTAAGGCAATTAAGAGTCGGTAAAACATAAATCAAAATTCGTACGTAGATTAAATCATTGGATCTTTAATGGATTACATATACATAAAAGCAAATTTATAAAAATATATGACTTAGAAACCCCGAAAACAAAAAATTGCCATATAGACCTGCAGCGGTTAGTTAGAAATTCTCATCGCATTCATCAACACATTTCATGCTCTCATACCTGTAGGTACTGTTTCGTTTGATATTTAGGATTGTAGTGACGTAAGAGGAGCACCAAAAGCGATCTAAGCTCTTCTGTCTCACATATTTTAGCCTGGAGCTTTAAAAATGCTTCTTCATCGTCTTCGTTTAATAAGGGTATCCTTTTGTAAAAATCTAAGGCTTGCACAAATTCACGAATGGCCGTTACAACCTAAAAATACATATTATTTTAGAAGAGCACAACATTGGGTTAAAGCTTAGATACATGCACCATTACATTATGGTTCTCTAACTACTGCGATTATATTATTATTTAAGTCATGTATTAAGAAATGAGCAAAGCTGATTCTTTCGAGAAAAGGTAAATTTACCAAGTGAAGTCTTCTAACACTGGGACACAGATCATTCCCGTCCAGCTTGATGGCGAGTTCGAATTGCTCACACAGGTTTACTCCCTCTGCGGTCAGGTAGGACATTATGTTAAACGACAGCACACAATCCACGTGTTCCCAGTCCAACTCGATCTGAGTCGCGAACTTCAAAAAATAAGTCACGAGCCAAAAGAAATGCGACTTGTCAATTGGCAAATAAGTGTTTGACAGCATCTCATAGTGGAGTGTCTGAACTAAAGAGTTGTAGCCCTTCAGTAGAAAATCCACCGTAAACTCCTTTATGACATTCGATATGTCATCGTTAGTAGGTGTTTTGTGAGTGAGCCCCTGCACGTTGATACTGTAACAACCATATACATTGTAAAACTGTTCGTTAAAAAAATAAAAATCGAGAATTAACTACTTACATATTTGATTTTCCCCTTTTCACTAGCTTCTTTCTTTTACGCTCTTGAGGATTTGTCCCGGAACGAACTTTGGTGTTGGCCCTTTGCTTAGGATTGTGAGGTTTTTGATGGACTGGTTTCTTTGCGGGAGCGTCATCGTCGTTGCTAGATGTAGAAAAAGATTCTTTTTCTATTTGCGTCCCATAGCCGCAATCAGACGTCTCTGATATGACCTTTTTGTCGTTATTGTTTTCTGTTGTATCACCTTTTCCAGCCTGAGTGCCGTTAATGCTGGTCGCCGCTGTATCCTGTGTAAAAATTGGTGTTATAAATCCATGTAGTTAAACAACTATTGAAGTAGGTAGTAGCCGCGTGCGTGCACAGTCTAAGGCCTAGTATATTGCTATGTTCGAAAAGGAGCAACTATGACATAAGGACTATAATTATGTAACACTTAGTAACGAAATAAAATTACACTGGTTCGGTCAATAGGACTAACATACAACCGAAAAACTACTACTACTGCAAATAAATATATGAGAAAAAATACTTTTGTCCCTATAACAAGACAACAATGTCTCAATTCTTGGTTTATATCTGTCATTGCGGACAAAACCAGGGCGAGGTAACTAATATTTGTTTGTGCACTGGTAAACATGAAGTTTTGCAAACAATTGGTACTTTAGTACATACATAGTAATTTGAGCTTAAATAAATACAATTTCAATGTCTATGTAGATATAGATCATAGCGTTGAGGACTATATCTTGTGCGAAGCATAAACTCGCACCCGTAGTTATACTATTTCACTTACTGTAGGTACCATGTAGTATGTAATATATTTTATACCAAACCGTGTCAGGATGAGAAGAGCACTGACGTGCCATGCGAGACTAAGTTCTAGATGTTACTGCAGATGTAGCAAACTTACGTTAAGGCTGAACTGGGCGGTTAATTGAATGCTCAAATATATAGATACATCAAACTACACTGAATACTCAAAGCCATTTTACATAACAGCTATAGTGGTTTATAACATGCAGGTAATAATAAATGAAACTAGAAAAGTATCTTACATTATCAGGTATGACGGAGTCAGCAGCGCTTTTTTCAGCTAAACTGTTTTCTTCAACTGGACTGTTTATATCAGTTGATTTGTTTTCTATTACTAAATTGTTTTCTTCAACTGAACTGCCCATTACAGTTGAACTATTTTTATCAGTTAAACTATTAGTTTCAGTTGAGCTGTCTTCTTCAGCTGTACTGTTCTCTTTAACTGCATTTTCATCTGAACCATTTTTATCAGCTAAAGTCTTCTCTTCAGCTGTAATGTTTTCTTCAACAGAATTTTTTTTTTCATCTGTTCCGTTTTCATCAGCTAATGTCTTCTCTTCAGATATAATGTTTTCTTCAGCAGAACATTTTTCTTCAGTTAATCCATTTTCTTTTTCAGAATTTATTTCAGTAGAACTGTTATCTTCTGTTGGGATACTTTTTTCAGATGAACTGTTTTCTACAGGCAGGTTACTAGTTTCTGCTGAACTATTTTTTTCGGCTGATACGTTTTCCTTCACATTAGTCTTATTAGAATCAGTGTTTTCAGAGGCCTGGTTGGCATTTTGATTGGCATTATTTTGAGAAGATTCCCATTCCTTGTTGACTCCATTGGGAATGCCGTTGCTCTTACCGCTGGCACCAGTATCCGACGAATCCGATGTTGGATCTGACGTTGGATCTGACGTCAGCATCCGTGACGAATTATCGCTTCCTAGAGATAATAAATCTAATAATTACTTTACTATTTTTTATTTTATCACACATTTTATAATTAATATAGTAATTCATTAATACGAAGCTTACAGTTCCTAAAACTTACCTATCCTACATCTGTCTGGCGGAGAGGTATTGCTTTCATTATCTTCGGAACTATCCGACAATGATGTTTCAAGCCAGATGTTTATCAATTTATGAAGTGAGACTACATGTTGGTCCTTGTACAATAAGGCTATAACTTGTACCATTGTAACTCCCCAATGACACTGAAAAAGAAAAAAAATACAAAACACACATCTCGGCTCTTAAGGCTTTAAAAAAATTAAGTAGTGTACCTCTCGGAGAATTTTTGGACTGGTGCTCAGTCCACAAAGACACATTACGACATAAAAACGCCTTCTCATGCCGAATCTAAAACCTTCAGCTCCCGAGTTATTATAAATTTGAATATAATAAACATAAACATAAACGTAAACGCTTTTACAATCACAGCCCCACACTAAGTTCGATGACTTGTGTCGTGGGTGCCGGAAACAATCAATTCACACACACAGTCACAACCAGAACCAGAAACTCAAATTTTCCATGAGGAGAAAACTTGTGTTCCCGCCGGGAATCGAACCCGATACCCCTGCTTAGAAAGCGAACGCCACCCAACTAAGCCAACTGGCAATTCAATAATATTCATAAGGGGTAAATTATTTACACATGTTTAAATCAGAAAACAACTTACCGCCTCGGGAATCGACATCATCTTTATAAGAACCTTGTCTATACTTTGGCTAAAAATATTCCAAAGTATCTGATTTTGCACTAAATGAGAGGCGCTAGAATGGGCTGGGGATTGAGCACCGTTGTTGTCTTCGGGAATGTGCAAAATGTTCCGAAGCAACAATAAGCTGTTACATATATTAAAGGTCTGTTCTGGTAGAAGCTTAACTTTTTGCTCATTGTCTACACTTTTCTTTAAATAGTCAACTACAACTTTTGTTGCTCGCTGGTCTGTAAATGCATTTTTCGTAGTCGCAAGTAAATTGTTTATTTCAAATACTGTATGACGACCGCAATCATTCCTTGATATATCGTCTACAGACAGCAAACAGTTGATTGGAACAGTCAAATTTACGAAAATCCTAGTTAGCAACTCTATCGTTTTATCTTCTTTGGCATGTATAAGAAGAGGAATCAAATCTTTCCTGACATTTTGTCCGAAACTTATACTTCTTCGGAAGGTGCGCAGACATTTGTCTTCCGTTAGAATGTTATGTAGGATATTTTCCAGTACAGCTGCAAAACATATACAAAATAATTAAACGCAAGCAAAGCTTAAAAAACCAACTTTACCGCTTTATTTTCGGAACTTTGATCAGATTAGATGTACTAAACACGTATTATTGACGATATTTCAAGAACTACTGATCAGATCTTGATCAAATTTCAATGGGACCACATGAAAAGCACCCGCTTTCAAATAAAAAAATAATAATCAAAATCGGCCCACAACGAAAGAACTAATGAGGTAAAAAATGTTATGAGAACATCGTCAATGTAGTCCACAGAATACGCATTATTGACGATATTTCAAGATTTGATCAGATCTTGATCAAATTTAAATGGGGCGAATTGAAAAGCAACACCATTAAAACTAAAAAAAAAAATTGAAATCTGTTCACGTGGAAAGAAGTTATAAGGTAACACACATAAAGAAAAATACAGTTGACTTGAGTACATCCTCCTTCTTTGGGAAGTCGGTAAAAAATACAGTCGACTTGAGTACTTCCTCCTTTTTTGTGAAGTCGGTAGAAAATATATAGAAGTGTGATATACGGTGAGAGCTAAGAAGCATCGTAATTTAAGTCTAATTATTTTTGTGTCTACATATCTTATTAAAGTTTTTAGTCGCTCTGTACAAGTAAGAATTTTGACGATAATTGGTATTAACAACGGGGTACTGAGAGAAAGATTGTATCTAACAAGAAATGAGGAAAGATTCAGATGTAGACTACTGACCAAGTCAGAACAGATTGTAGGCTATTTTTAATAGAAATGTTATATTAGATATGTCACGTCTCAATTTTAGAAGTAAGAAAAGGAAACTTAGATGAAATTGTTTGCAGGGAATTATCAGACTTATAAGGAACTAGTTAATCCCTGCGGCATCGCCCGCGTAAATTAAAAACAAACATTTATCAACTCCTGGTAATCTAATTAGTTATATTTAAAAAGTATTAAATCAATCCGACGGTATAATTTGTCGTATTGTTCAGATATGATTATATTAGTTTGTCGTTTGTTAGATACATACAAGTGAAACTAATTAAAAGCTTGTAAAAAGCAACTTACAATTGCAATTCTCGTTTATGTGATATCCATCAGCATGTACATATCCAAGGTTGCCGAATATACTGTGAATCTGAGGATTCCGAAGTACCCAATCCATCTTTTATCTGCAACAATAAACAATATTTTTATTATATTATAATCTGAAGTCTAAAAACTATAGCGATTTATATGTAGGTACATTAGTTAGGTTCTAACGCGAGTCGGCACAGAATACTGGCGTTCCGAGCCTGAAGATCACCATGATAGTGTTATATACTAACCATAAGATTATCAAAATTAGTTTTACTTTAAAGCCTATTTATAAAGTTTAAAAACTAACACAGACAGTCTAGGTTGGTAAAGAGTACCTACCTTTAAAGACAAAGCTGTTGTTCAGATGAATATCCCGACTAACTTAACTGCAAGCCGGACCTCTCGCATCAAAGCGCGGTCGCTTACTGAATTCTCAAACTTCTGAAGCGCCCCCGTTTTTAAATTCGTTATTTATAAAGGGCAAGGTTCGTTCTATTAAGGAGTTTTTAAAAACACCCTTACTTTGTCGCTTCACGTTAGTTTATTAGGATTCGCTATTCAAATGTTACCCTTTTATACACATAACAAAAATAACAACGAAATAAAGAAGCCAGTTAAAAGAAAAACTTTGAGAGCAATTAGAAGAAAAAAGAACAATAAAATAGCAAATTGTAATACGAAGTAGATAGCTACTAGGGTGGACGGCATTACGGTTAGGGTAAGGGTAAGTATTATGGCGTGGGCCAAAAATTCGGGACGAATGTGGCATAAATCGTTATTTTTACTGGTCATGCTCTGAAAGTGAATATTATTTTCTATCCTGATAGTGTACTTTTCGACACCTATTATAATGTATTTTTATACATTGGGATACTTTACTGTTGGGATTTTCATAAATAAAAATTCTTGACATAAGTAACTACATATTTCGTTTACTTGTGTGATGACCTGATGACATGCGCTACTTAGATCGTCCCTTCTGTAATTTGACCTTCTGGCAGATCGATGCACAAATCGATGTTATTGATTTTACTTGGATTTATTTTTAAATTTTAGCGACACCCTAGTTTTGTTTACGGTTCCGTTTTGATGTCAAAAGGAAGACCTATAGTTTGTCTAGTCTAACACGATTTACCCTCAATCCCTGTTACTCTGTGCTCATGAGTAGTAAGGTAAGTAAGTACCTTTACGTCTTCTATTCATACCTATACGAACTCTAGAAAATGCGACAATAGAGTTGTCTACCAGTTGAGTTGTTTCGACCCTGTTGGCGCAATGGACAGGTGTCTGCCCTCTGCCCCGTGGGTCCTGGGTTCGATTCCCGGCAGTAGCACAAATTCCTTCCCAAGGGATATTTGTGCTTCTGGTTCTGGGTATAATGTGTGTGTGATGTACATGTTTCCGGCACCCACGATACAAGTCCTTGAACTTAGTGTGGGGCTGTGAGTGTGTATGCGTTTGTTTTGTTCGTTTGTTGTCTACGACCAAATATTAGATTTCGCAACTATATATACACATATATATTTTTGTATGTCATTGTAAAAGCAAGCCGGTTATGAAACTTAAATCGGCTTAGTTCAAAAGGCTTTGTAGGATTCGAAAATGAAGTATCTAGCGATCACCTGTGTGATCTTCATAAAGAATTTCAGTAGGTACACTTTAAAAAATATTACGATCCTTCTGGCGCAGTCAGTAAAAAAAACTAAATACACCTACTACTTCAAGATAATTATCTGGTAGGTAACAATAATAATGTCGTTTACTGGTACATAAAAAGGCATTCAATAAGGTACACAATTGACGTTTAGTGTCGTTTACACAGATTGTTGCTTAACAACACAACAATAGTATACCTCGGGTGAAACTGTCCCCCACACTAGGATTACCTGTACAGTGAGGTCACAGTGAGGTCTACAAGTGTAAACCTACTTTCCTGCTTGAGGCTTCAAATGTAAGGAGCAAAAATACACTCGTAGGTAAATAGCATAAGATCATCTCTGCACAAATCTCAAGTAAAATGTATGTTATCGTAAACACTATAAGCGTAAGACATTTCACTCTCACTACAACATGTTATATGTTTATATACATGTACTGTGTTTATAACACAAAATATTACCGCACATTTCAATGAAGCGTTTGAGCAGAACACTTCTACGACCACTCTACTAGGCTGCCACGTGAGCCTCAGCAACTATATCCGAGCCAATAGTACAAATAGTGTGTGTTCTGTTCGATAGAAGGTTGGTCACGTTCACGCTGGTAGCGAGTCGCGTGTACAATGCACGTGCGTCGAGTTCGTCGTCAGCGGCACATTGACGACTGGGAGTAAAGAGTGGGGCGAGCGCCTAACGATGTTGTGACAATACTATCCGCCAGACACAATTTATTGTTGTAACAACTTAACAAGTGGAAGAATCTATTACGTAGTATTTGAACCGATTCTTGTAGTCATTATCTATTTATTTATTTAAACTAAGAGTCGAGGCGCGAACTACTGAAATCAAAGGAATTTTTTCAGCTTTTTATCGACATATCTATACCTCAAAGTATGACAGTAATTTTTATCTTTCATCAGAGTAATGTTAATTTAAGTACGCAAATGACAATTACTTCACACCTTGGAACCTACGAAAATAAAGTCGGTGAAAAGGAAACGTTGAAAACCCGTTCTATCAAATAACATACAGATTGTATTATTATTAATTACAAAACGCCTTAAAAATACGGAACCAATAATAATCTGGCGAGATAGCGGCCAAATGCTTACCT
Source organism: Lomographa bimaculata (assembly GCA_948107665.1). Lineage (NCBI taxonomy): Eukaryota > Metazoa > Arthropoda > Insecta > Lepidoptera > Geometridae > Lomographa > Lomographa bimaculata. The sequence goes on along the minus strand of OX403587.1, from coordinate 10,097,844 downwards.
ATCTGGCATAAAAAAAATTTAAAGAACGGAATTCTAGAACAAACACTTTTGTAAAATAATGTAAATACATCGGTTGTTATATATTTTGCAATTTAGAGTTTAAAGAGAAGTTATAACCGGCTAAGCAAAAAATCGGTTGACTTTAGATCCTCCTTCTTATGTAAGTCGGTTCAAAACATAGACGATAATACATGCATAATGTGCCGGATTACGTAGTAACTGTTACTCAATCTGTGACCCGTCGCGAACGTATTAAGATAAATTAAACGATTGCTCCTAGAATATTTGTCTAAATCATATGCAGTAAAGGGCAAAGTTAAACATAAATATTTATCTTGGGTTTTAACATGTGTAATTTCTCTCTGAACTTTACAATGACCAAGATTCTGCAGTCTTAGACTGGACTAGCTTACTAACTACCTAGAAAACCTAAGGCAGGGGAGGGAGTTTTGGGGGTTTATTTTCGGTTCCGAGTTTGACCCCGACCCTGACAATAATGCACATTCAATATTTAGTCTTTAGAGATTTTCGTGAAATTCTAATGTTCTCTAATTGTTATTTAAGGCATAGGCAAAATTTTAGCTCAAAATCTTATCCATACAAAACTCATTAAATCGTGAATAGGTAATAATATCATAATTTTTAAGGAGGCTGTTCTAAAGTAGGTAACGAAGTTAAATAGTAGGCGTTAATAGTATGACATCTGTCGGTCTACAGTTAAAATTGGCGTGCCTCAAGGTATAATATTAGGACCCTTCCTATTTTTTTTTTGTATATATGTATAAATGATTACATATTTATTTGCTGATGATATGTCACTTATTTTTAAAACTAATAGGAAAGACGTGGAATTAAATTAAGTTAATAATGAGTTAGATCTAGTCTCGAAATGGTTTGCTGCTAGCAGCTTATTGTTAAATGCTAGCAAAATCAAATGTATCATGTTTTCCCTCACACATTATATCTTATAAAGAAAACAATTTTCTTAGGTCTGACTATGGACTCAAAACTGCAATAGGGACCTCATATTGATGTAATTGCAGGTTGCTTGAATTCCGCTGCTTTTGCGATCAGTAAAATTAGACAACTGACTGATGATGATAAGCTAGTCGAGTCTAAATTGCAGAGTCTATAGGTATTCTACCGTTTGCACTTTGGAGAGTGTGCGCAGCTAATTCCCCCATGCACGTTTTAACATCTAACAACAAGACAAACTGTCAAACATCTGACATATATGGTTGACATACCTCCAGTTCGCTCGAAGCATTTCGCTTCTACTTTTATTATCTGTACAGCGAAGGAGTGGAACTCATTGCCCTCGTCCTTGTTCCCCGAACAGTATAATCTGGGAGTCTTCAAGTCAAGAGTGAATAGGTACCTTCTAGGCAAGTATGCTACATCTTCGGCTGCATCATCGCTTTTTATCAGGTGAGATTGTGGTCAAACGATTGCCTATAGTACAAAAAATTATAATACTATAGATATACCTAGGTTAATACAATTATGTATAAGTGTTAAGGAATGATTTAAAAAAAATGTATGAAAAAATATTTTTTATGAGTACCCCTTTGGAGCTCACGTGAATAAATAATTTTGTATGATTGATAAGATTTGACGATTATGTACTCTAAAAAGCTCCAGTTTGTCTGCTAAAGATATTGACTATTGACACATCTCTGAGCTCAGCGATAGATGGAAAGATTATGGTGTTATTTGGTGAAGAAAATACACTCTCATGGTTTGGATGTATTAAATCTGAATAAGTTAGGATTCGTCCGAATCAGATACATTCAACGCTCTGTAGTTAGTAAGTATGTTTGATATTCATTCACTGCCAAAACTACTCAACCAATTTACCTGTAATTTAAAATATAATAGTAAACTGGAATTACACATAAGTTACTTTCATTATTATCAACTGCAGCTACAACTTATTTCGACTTTTATTAAAACTGATTTTGTACTAATTAAACCTTTATTATTTTTAACAAGTATTTAAATGATATAAGAACCATGATTAACACATCATAACTTTTTTTATGCCTTAGTTGTGAGATAATTGTTATAAATTTATAAATAAATATTTTTATTTACAGTTAAAGATATAATTATATTTAACGATATATTTTTTGGCATTTAATTACAAATAAATAATTGGTTACTAGTCAGTAGCCAATTGTCTGTGAGATAAAAATATAATTCTAAAAATAAGTTAGTTTAGAAAAGTTTCCTTGGTAAGTATGTATGAAGGTACCTACTTACCTAATTTTTAATCCTGGGATTAAGTAGGTTTACTTAATACTATTTACTCACAAGGAGGATACACATAGGTACAAACCAATATTATAGATTGCATTACGAGTAACAGGAATCTACGAATATTCAAAATTAATGTAATCACTCCGTTCTTTCACCACATATTCTGAACACAGACCACAGATTCTGAAAAGCAAATTCACAGGGCCACCCTTATTTACACTATGTGACAAAAAAAAATTACAAGGTCAGAAAACAAGTCCCCACAAAATAATCTAAAAAAAAAACGAACTAAATTCAAGGTAATTGGTAGATACCAAAAACCTCTTGGGATATCATTTGGATCAATGTCTTTTCTGGTACGGCTGTTTTTTTATTTTTCAAATAATTTTATATTATCTAGATTTTTTATTTTCTCTGTTAAGTTAAGGTGTCAAGTGTCAACAGGTGTTGGCGTATAACCAGTTAAAGTGTTTCACTTCGACTTTTATAATCTGACCCCCTATTACGTATCTAAGTTGCGAACGGTTTCAATTCCATAACATCAAAACTACTAAACAATAAGGTTCCTCTTTGCTTAATTCAAATACATATAAACTCCTCGCAACAGAGATAGATAATAGAGGGTCTGTACTGCTTAGGAACAACCTTAGGTATCTTCTAGGCAAACATGCTATATCTTCAGCCACATCATCACTTGTCATCAGGTGAGGTAGTTGTAAAATGCCTGCTTGACGGTAAGCAACGCACCCACCTTTATATATCTAGTGCCACCCAGAGCTTTGAATGACAAAGTTCCGTAGGACTGCACTGCAATGCGCTCTTCCATAGCAAATAGCGTACAATTCGCTCTGTCAGCCAGAACAAGTCCTGCTAGTGCAGTGCTGTTATTTGGCCGTTCGGCATAGCATATAGGGATGAAACCGCCGCTGGTGGACTTACACGAAGTCTTCTTACGCTCCTCCCATTTCCCACCTATCGTGGAGCATTTTTCCTTCTAATGGGCATTCCCTACCCACTACATACAATGCAATATCTGGGGAATTTATCCATGACTGGCAACATTAGGGCAGACCCATTTGTATGTGTGCGTGTTTTTTTTATGTGTTTAAGTTTTTGTCTATCTGTGGACTGAGTTTCGGTTTGTTTACCTTATTCTTACTACGCAACAGTATAATTATATCATGACCTTTCCTACGAGTATTTTATCTCTACGATAGGGGCCTTAGCAACTGGTCATGTCGAAACATTGTTAGTGTGCTATACGTACACAAGGCATTTCTACGTATAGCTCACTAACAACAAGTATTTGATATTTGACACTGACATATTACCATAGTAGAAACAAATAAGTATGTTATCTTCATAGAGTGGGACCAAACGCGGCTTGTATGTGTGCACGGCCGTACGCACATGCCTCAGCACACACACTATGATAACTTACAGCGTTGCTTACCATCAGGCAAGCATTTGACTACTATCACCTGATGACAAGTGATGATGCGGCTTAAGATATAGCATGTTTGCCTAAAAGATGCCTATTATTTTTTTACTTGAAGACTTCTGACTTGTTACTGTTAAGGGAACAAAGACGTGGTCAATGAGTCCCACTCCTACGCAGTATAGACCCCCCTATTACCTATCTCTGTTGTGAACGGTTTCAATTTAAATATGATAAAAGTACTAAGAAATAAGGTAATTTTTTTTCAAATTCCAATTTCAAATTCAACATTTATCTTATTCGGAAAAAACAGATCCATTTGTTAGTATGAACTTCAGATATTATATTAGTAAAAACATTACAGACTTACATAAAAAACAAACCAGTTTAAACATTATTACTATTTTCGCTACAGTATATATTTATGTTATCTTAACCGTTTTATGGCATACACCTGAGAGGCACCCCGTGCGGTCGATAACCATAAGAGTGGTTTTCTCCTGGTTCAGTCATCAACCGCACGTAAAGTCTCAGTACAGGAGCACGCGGATCATTTGCTACAACTTTTAGGATGCTATTATCACTCCCCCGCACTCTCCTCAAAAGAGATGCAGCTTTTTTCCTAATGACGCCATGAAAACCGTAATTCGGTTTTGTGCGAACATTTCAAAGGCACTGCAATAGCGGGTTAGTCTCAACATAATCCTGAAAATGTTGTTGTATTGGACGCGTAGGGTGTTTAGCGATTTTTTAGCAAACCCGATCCACAGACAACCCGTGTATAGACCCTGGCAATACGCTTTAAAAAGCGTAATTTTTCATTGGTCCGAACAAACGGGCAAGTCTGCGAGCCAGCATATTACTTATACTATACTACTATATATGAACCACCAAAGCTCTACGCTCCCTCTCTATGTCAACATCGTCTCTAAGGTCGTCGGTAAGGTAATGTCCTATATATTTGAATTGAAAAACTCTATTTAGATCAACTCCATAATAAAAAATGGAGGCACTAGTTTAGGATTTTTACCTATTTTGCTTAATTCAAATAGAAATTGCTCGGAACAGAGATACATAAGAAGTGAAACGCTTTGAGTGATTGCACACCAACGCCTATTGACGCTTGCATTCTATGCGCTTGACACCTTCGACTTAACAGAGAAAATAAATAATGTATTATAAAATAATAAGAAAAATAAAAAAATAGCTGTACCAGGAATTATTGATCTCGACGGTTAGAATGATTACGACAAGGGACTGTCGTAAAGAGGTTTCTGGTATTCCACCAATTACCCTAAATTTCGTTTCTTTTTGTTTTGGATTATTTTGTGGGAACTTGTTTTCTGTCCTGGTATTATTTTTTTGTCACGTAGCGTAGTGTAAATAAGGGTGGCCGCGAATTTTTGAGTACAATGTGTTGATTGTGTTGTGACTTGTGTCTTGTACGTATGTAATCACGTTTGCAAACCGTTGTGATACATAACGTGAATAATTTTATTATAAATGAAAATGACTAACAATTTTCGAGGATTTGAAAAAAATTCATCTGATGAGGACAGTGATTCCTCTATTAACGATTCAGATGATATTCCATCTGATAATGGTTAGTGGTTAAGTACAACAAGCACGAGATTGTTATTAGCTTCGATGTCTACTTACCATGATACTGTGTTACAGAAGCATCAGATAATGAAGACGAACAAATGGATGGTGAAAATGATGACGAGACACCAATACCAGAAGATGGAAACAAATTAGAAGCTGAAGATGATGATGATGAAGTAGTTAAAGCAATAATAGCTGAAAAAAACAAACCTCGTGACCATCCTCCAACTATAATTTGTGAGGACTTCATTGTAGATATTTGTTTTCACCCATCAAGAGATCTAATAGCACTAGCTAATATAATGGGAGATATTCTGTTGTATGAATACACAAATGATGAAACAAAACTTATCAATACGTTAGAGTTACATCTTAAAGCTTGCAGAGATGTGGAATTTGATGACAATGGAAGTACTATGTTTTCAACAGCCAAGGTATTATTGATTTTAGTTATAAATATTTTTGAACTGAATAGTCTCTCATGTGATATTAGTAAAAGACCTGACGGAATGACCCTGATTCCGTGGAAGATCAGATAGCCAATAGGTCCAATTTTTTATGGTAAACATTTTTTTTGTTTTGATTTTATTTAGGTTTTAGCATAAATTTGTCTATTTTTCATACTTAAAATACTACAGTTAATATATGCACAGGAATTAATATGTACATCATGCATATGGGACAATGATGCATAGAAATGCATCCAAGGTCTTAACTATTATGTGTTTTACAGAATTGCTCTATAATGCAATGTGAGTAAATGCTGTGTGTGAAAGCATTTTATGTTAATGTTATACATAACATTAACATAAAATGCTTTCACACACAGATGATTGATTTTATTTATATAGCATTAGCCATGCTAGGCAGAACTATAGTAATAAATTTAGAAAGGAAAAAAATCTAGATGATTGATATACCTGTCATATGTTTTCCAGGATAAAGTCATATTGGCCACAGATGTTGAAACAGGAAAGTTAAAATGCTGCTTTGAAAACGCCCATGAAGAACCTGTGTACAGAATGCTATGTTTAAATAATGATAAAATTGTTACAGGTGGGTAATTCTCTATTTATAATATTATTGTCAAATTGTTTACCTACCAGCGAGAAATTATCATACACCAGCTTAGCTTTGTACATATGGCTAGGTGGTGCTAATATAAAAATATGGTCAAAGTAATATCTTAAATATGGATCCAATGAAAGGGTGTAAATAATAAGATTGTAAGTTTCATAATACTTGTTTTCGACCGACTTCAAAAAAGGAGGTTCTCAATTCGACTGTTTTTTTTTTGTATTTATGTTATGCGATATCTCCGCAAATTGTGAATTGATTTTAATGTTTTTTTTTATTTGGAATAGTATACTTCAGAGGTGATCCCATATAAATATTATTGAAATCGGTCAAGCCTAAACCGAAATGTAAGCGATGAAGTCAGTTTTTTTAAATTATGTTTTAATGTGTTGAATATCTTGCTAGTATAAAGAGGGAGGCTATTCTCAAGTCTTTTTTTTTTATTCCTCTAAATAAGAATAAAAATCTATTTCTTGCATGTATGTTTATTTCTGGTGACGTGAGTAAAATCGCTGGCGTGTAAATAGCCCACCATTTACGTATTAATATTTTAATTGATAGCGGTAGGTTAAATTTGGATTTAAATATTAGCAATAATCAGTAGGGATACACAGATCAATTTACAGTGTTTATTTAAGCCCACGTACCTTAAACTGCGTCGAAACCGCCTCCGGAGCTCCCAAGATAGGAATTACAGCAAACTGTGTATGTCTAAGCGCACACGCGCAACACTACACAACACCACGCCGACTGGCGAGTTTCAATCCGAAAATATTCCAGTAAACACGGGGCACTGATCACTAAGTTTTATCACATAGGAAGAAGTCAATCACAAGAGACATGATGAAGTTTTTCATTTTTAGTCCTGGTTAATTAGATGCATAGTTTTCTACGTCACAAAAAAATCAATAGTGGAGCGTTTTTGTCAACCACACGGTCAAGACACACACGAAAAAGTAACGAGCGCAAAACGTAACTCAAAACAACTGGAAATAGCGCCATCTAGCGGATATTCTTTAAATGATCTTTAACAGCGGTCAGCATTGAGTCTAATACACTGCAAATGTACCCAAATATCCCAAGATTCTTGATAATATGAATATTAGGTATATAAAGAACGCAACTTGGCAAAGTATTTATTCACAGATAATTAATTTACATTTAATTTTTATATTATAAAAGGCAAAGACGTTTCACCAATTTAATTTTGCAGAAATTTAGGAAATTCATTACAAATTAAGCATTCTATGCACACATTGAGTAATCATCTTATTTTTGATTGCAACCTTTTATGCTACAGTTTATGTTCTTTGATTGACTGTCTCAACAATCATCCTTACAGGGAAGTAAAGCCCAGCAGGCCTACCATGAACTTTTTAAGCCTGCCAAGTTGCGGGCAGTTCATTTATTGGATCGATATTTGTCCTGCTAAAATTTATTTAAGATAAATTACTCTGTGATGCCCAAAGTAAGTCAAAAAAGTTCAGCAAGTGTATGTTTGTGGTAAGTACAAATTTTAGCAGGACAAATATCGAACCAATAAATGAAATGCCCGGAACTGGGCAGGCTTAAAATAGTTCATGGTAGGCCTGCTGGTCTGAATGAGATTGTCTGTTTCTAATGAATTTAAATCAACTAATCTGATAATGATCAGATCAGCCGATGAAAAATCTTTTTTATGGATAGCAGTGTTAGTTCTAGTTTTTGTCACATTCTTTCTTAATTTTGTAGAACTATATCTAGGTAGACCGTGGATAAAATGCATAATATACATTACAATTAATGTTTTCTTACTTATCAATTCAGGTGATGATGGCGGCACTGTAAAACTATGGGACATGAGAAAGCCAGATCCAGTGTTTACTATAAAAATAGGAGACGAATATGTCTCGGATATGATCACAAATGATGCGCAGAAGTACTTAGTATGTGCAGGAGGTGATGGTACTCTAACATCAATTGATCTTAAAGGAAGGTAAAAATCAGATAACCATGTTGTACTACTAGATTAGACATGTATACTAATATTAAAAAGAGGTAAAGTTTGTTTGTTTGTAAAAGGTAATCTCTGAAACTACTGAACCGATTATAAAAATTCTTTCACTAAAATATAGCTACCCTATCGCTGAGTCTCATATATTATATTATTATAAAAGTTAGTTTCAGTTCGAAATAATAATATTCATAAGACAAGGGAAAAAATTTCTAACTGGCGCTTAATCGTGAATACAATGTATGGCAAAAATGCTGGCCTTCATGAGTTTTACAAAAAAGTCCACGAAAGCATAATATATCAAACATGTATATAGAGCTCAGAAAATACTTTACTTTGTAAAAAATCTGACAAAATAGCGGCTTCTGTTTTGTTGGCTTTTTGAACCATTTGATATTAATCCTTATCAAAATAAACTATTTCATCTTACTATGTAGTTCATGTAGATACACCTTTTGATTTACTACGAGTATATATAATTTGTACGAATACTCTAGGAGGAAAAAAATTATTAAATTGAGAATAAAAGCGGTGGGTCACAGAATATTAAGTAACAGTTACTGCATAATACTTCTATTATTTGAACTGACTTACATAAGGAGGAAATAAATACCTTTTTTTTTTTGTTTCGCCAGTTATAACTTATCTTTGAACTGCAAGCTGGCGTAGTTAGGTGTGTGTTTGCCTTTAAAGCACCGGGTTTGATTCCCGGTGGGAACAGAAGTTTTCGTTCTGGGAACTTCATTGAACTTAGTATGGGGCTTTGAATGTGAAAGCGTTTATGTGTATGTTTTTATTATATTCTACCCAGGCAACTCAGGGTAATTTTTGAACTTTGAACTGCTCTCTGGCGTGGGTGCGCATTCTCCTTCAAAGCAGCGGGTTCGTATCTTGGTGGTAACACAAGGTTTCTTGCTTTTTCAATTATATTAAACTTAATAAAGTACAGTCAGCTCTGTTTTACAGGTGTTAAAATGGGTTTGATCCATAGTAACTTGCACTCAAATGTTAATCACACGAGCAAAACATACAGGCAGGTCCAAGTTATAAATCAACAAAAATATGTGTATAGTTAGTTCCTCAAGGCTGTATTTTGCTACATCTTTTGCCGTAAAATCACTTTCCATCATATGGACAGTTTTTTTCAAATTCTCAGTCGCCCCCACATGAATTGCCACCAGATGGCAATCGGGAATAAAATTCCCAGTTGCCGCCGGGTGGCGACTAGGAAGCTATTGCCCCCAATTTAAATCGCTGTACACTGATGCGTGGACGCGGTCACGAGCGGTAAAACTTACTTTTTCTCTTATGTACTTCCCATAAGAGCGATACGCCTAGACATTTATATCTATACAAATAAATAAAAGACCTCTAAAATCCCTCACCTATTGTGATATTGTTTTTTGCTTAATGAAAAGTAACTATGTAAATTATGTGGAATATAATACATATAATAAAAAAAAATTATGCGTGGCTCCCTAAAGCCGGTTACGAACACTGAAAATATTAAGTGATAATTTTTTTTTATAAAAAATAACATACAAGATTACATCGTTGATAGGTACGATTTAAACGAAAAGGATTTTTGTAAGAAAAACAGCCGCTGCTAGGTAGCATGACTTAAACCATCTTAAACTCTTCTAGAATAATCTTATTATTTGGTTTCAGCAAAATTTATACGACATCGGAAGAATATGAATCGGAGCTAACTTGTATGGGATTGTTTAGAACTGATACGAAATTATTGGTAGGATCATCTAAAGGAAAATTATATTTATTTAATTGGAAGGAATTTGGCTTACACAGTGATGAGTATGTTGGACAGAAACATTCTATTCAGTGTATGGTGCCTATTACACAGAACATAGTCGTGACATCGGGTGAAGATGGGATACTGAGGGCTGCTCATATGTTTCCGCAACGTCAACTTGGAGTTGTCGGTCAACACAAATTACCTGTAGAATGCCTTGATATAAGTCATGATGGACAGTACATTGCTTCATGCTCTCATGATAATGATGTGAAATTCTGGAACATTTCATATTTTGAATCCATTGATGACATAATAGATGTTAACAAGAAACAAAATAAAAGAAAGGATTTAGCTAACAATCTCCCATCTAGCAGTGTACAAAATGCTTCAGATTTTTTCTCTGGATTAGTTTAAGTAAAATGTGTAGATACTTATAATATACATACATACTTACTTTGTTTTCTTTTTTCTGACAACCTACGTCACTAAAACCTTTAGGTGAGTTGCCTTTCTTCAAAGAAGCTTTTAAGATTCTTGACCCATTTTTGATCATTATGCATATTGTTTAGAATTTTGTATGGAAATAACCTAATATTATACTACCTTGTGATATTTTATATTCTTTAGTTATCCATAGGCTACTCGCCTACCTGAATGTGTTATTAAAGAGCGATTCAAATGTTTAGGAAATATTTTCATGGTATATGAAAAAGAACTAAATCTAACTAACATTTGACCACATGAAGTGAAAAACATGCTCAACGAGTGTCTGCTCAATGATTCGATTAAATTAGCTCTGGAAACGTGCCATGGTAAAATAGTACACCGGAATTAAATGCTTACTAGTTCTTCGAAACATTTTCTGGTTTAAGTAGATTCAGTAACTAGAAGACAAAGTCAACCGATTTTTCTTATACCTACACATCTATTTCTACTAGTATGCTTTGCCAAAAGTCGTTGATTAAACATGAACAAATTTTCCTTGGGGAGAAAACTTGTGTTCTCGCCAGGTATCGAAACCCTGATTATAAGGCGAACGTGTACTAATACTAAGCCAACAAATGAAGTAGTTTTTGAAGCCTGTCATCAAAATTACCTGTTTTAATTTCAAATTTATTAAAAACCATAAATAGTCTTCACCTTTATTGAAAAGTTAGGAATTTTGTCAGGAATTCTTAGATTGCCATCTGGTAACCCTTTATAAAGCTATAGGCGGACAGTCGAGTTGTTAAAAAGTGATACTTTACAAGATGGTGCCGTTAGTTCCAACTGTCAACGACCGACTGCCATGAGTAAACGGAGTGATTACAATATCTTTGGCCATGAGATCCTTGTCGCATTGAACTTGACATTGGCTATTTTTTTTAAGCTATTGCATAGCTTCTATCGCGGGCCTTGAGCGTGGAGACCTAATCCAGAAATTCCGTAACGAAAAAACCTAACACCCCCCACTCTAGCGACTTCACAAAAAGTTTTCGGTCATGTTTGACGTTTACGATTTTAAAGTAAACGTCAAGACCTATATGCTTATTTCGAAGTTTTTATTAGAAGACTCGGTAGCCGATTGGTATTGGATACTGAATCGTATGCTACGGTACGGAGTTCCCATCTCAACGTGACCGAAAACTTTTTGTGAAGAAAAATGAAACTGAAAAATAAAAAATGCTATGCAATAGCTTTACCGCGGCAGTCCCCGAGTGCCACACGTCTTTTTTTTATTCTTCACCTAGGATGAAGTACTCAAGGATTTTATATTTTTACAAACAAAGAATATTATACTCCACCCGTTTCCTATCTCGAGGGATGTACTTAATGCATCGAGATAAAAGCCAAACCTACGGTTTGACGTAATGTCATACATTTGATAATTGACATTGCCAAAATTGTGGTGGCATTACCACAGAAAGCCTATAAATCGAAATTTGAAGTTGAAAATGAAAATTTAAATAAATTAGGTAAAATAACACGAAGCACCTAGCCTACCTAGTGATTCTAGTATTTCTTACTGCCCTCACATATGTTTCTGTCCTCAGGGAACATTTTCGAGCAAGTTCCATAAAATTACTCGCATGATTTCGAGTCAATCAACACCACACTGAAAGATTAGATATATAGTAAACAACAACAAAAGCTGGCCAGGCTGTAAAGTGCGTGAGCCCAGCGGTACGGCGGCGGCGGCGCCGTACAGAATCAAGTCGAGCAAGAAATGCTAACCCTTTAAGGGTTAATAATTTAACCCTGACTCAATATATAAACATGAATATTATAGTTCTGGTTAATATTTTGTTATTAAAATTTATATCCATCGCTCATTGCCATGAAGGTTATATAGCGTATTGTCCATGCATGGGTAAGCTTCTAAAATTATATTAAGTGATTCTTCCATTTCTTGTAACCTTTAAAATATATCATCTATCAATTAGTTTTTTTAACAGACATCTCTTTTTTTAAATTAGGTTCTCAATTCAGTAACATACCATTTAGAATGAATGTTAATCTGATTTTTTAAAGTAGATAGTTTATTGAAACCCGTACTACTGAATAGACTATCTACAAATAATAAGGTAGTCTATTTAGTGCTATAGAACTCCTATAGACAATTTTTTTCAAACATTACTTTGGTTAAAGAGTAGTGTGAAGTCCGAGGCTAAACAACTGTACAAGACTTGTCTTCCACTAAACAAGATATACAGGGAAATATTATATGATAATATGACTTTCTTAGCAATATCAATTTTATTTTTCAGGTAGATTTGGAAATCAAGCTGACCACTTTTTGGGTGTCTTAGCTTTTAGCAAGGGCATAAATAGAACATTGATACTCCCACCTTGGGTTGAATACCGATATGGAGAACCCAAATCAATTCAAGTACCTTTTGACACATACTTTAATGTCCAAGCCTTGAGTCAGTATCATAAAGTCATTACCATGGAGACATTTATGAAAGAAAAGGCATCTTTAATTTGGCCTGCAGACAAAAGGGTGTCATTCTGTTACACCCAAAGAACAGGTGATTTAGAGAAAAGCTGCAATGCTAAATCTGGTAATCCATTTGGGCCATTCTGGGACACATTTGATATTGAATTTGCAGACTCAGAGTTTTATGGGCCTTTAAATTATGATGCTCAAAACTCTGTTATGATGAACAAATGGAAACAAAAATATCCACTTCACAAATGGCCTGTTCTAGCATTCACAGGTTGGTTTATTTTTTCTTAAATAATATTCAGCTCACTTCATCTTGGCTACTTTATTATTATTGAGTTGCTATACCTATTTTATGAAAGTTACTTACTACACAACTTAAACAAAACTGCATTATAAAATATATGTATTGTGTAATTGTTTGTTAATTTTACAAGAATGGAACTTAGTACTATTTTTTTGCTGTATGCAAGGCTTCTTCCATTTGAATCCAGAGAGACTCCATAATAAAGCCATGTCCACTTTTTATTCTACTTCAATGCTCAATTGCGTGGGATTCAAAGACCTATGTTTATTTTATGCTCTTGACTTAATGTCATTTTTACAAAATACTAAGTGGATTAGATATCGGTTATAAAATATTTTATCCTCTTCTACTCGTAACATCATACTTATTTACTTTACAGGGGCTCCTGCAAGTTTTCCTGTACAAAAAGAGAATACATACTTACACAAATACCTGATATGGAGCAATGAAATTTTGAACAAATCAAAACTGTTTATAAAAAACAATATGAGTGGAGGAGGCTTTATTGGTATTCATCTACGAAACGGGCAAGATTGGGTCAAAGCCTGTCGACATGTCACAGACAGCCCCATGTTGTTTGCAGCCCCTCAATGTGTTGGCTATAAAAATGAAAGAGGTCCTTTGACACAGTCCATGTGTTTACCGCAGCCAGCAGAAATTATCAAGTAAATCTTATGTATTTTTAATGCAATTGAGACACAAAACAAGCTAGTCGCTCGCCTGATGGTAAGCGTCACATATACCCATAACATATCAGTGCCATTCTGCATTGATAACTTCAAAAGTTTCTCAAATCCTGCATGGAAATGCACTGCTCTTGTCAATTTGAAGCATAAGTTATTCCTTGTTTATTAAATGTCCTTTCTCCCCAATACAGAATCAATTATTTGTTAGTTAAGAGAAAGGAAATAATCAAAATATTGCTTAATATGTACACAGTGTGTACTGTATACATATACATTAGGGGCCATCCATAAATTACACACGAATTTCATGATTTTTTGTCCCCTCCCCTGTCCTTCTCAGAGCTGGTCACATTTTTGAGACCCCCTCCCTACGTGACGTCACATATATTGCGATTTTACGTTTAAAAATGTATGTGATGTTGAGGTGTATTTTTAATTTGTTTTTACCAATTTCCCATAAAAGGAGGTTTTTTTTATGTGTGTAAGTTACTTCATAACTACTCTCCACATGAATCAATTAAAAAAAAAAAAAATTTGAAAGATGTTGCTTTCTAATTGGTCCCATTTAAATATGATTAAGATCTAATTGGTCCCATTTAAATATGATAAGCAGTTCTTGAAACACGTCGGTTTTTTTAAGCAGATTAAATTTAGTGTTGTGATACTTAGATATATATTCTATTTTGAAAAAAAAGTTATGACCCCTCCCCGCCCCTTGTCACACTTCGTCGACCCCCTCCCTCCCCCTTAACGTGCAACGTAATTTATGGATGACCCCTTAATATGCTGTAAAAGAATGTGTTTGTTAAAATGTACAACTTCCTATTCAGGTCAATTGTTTATACTCTGTAATTTTACTGGCAACATTAGCCTTTAAATACCCTTCAATCTACTCACTTAACCACTTTACACTTTTGCATACTGACCGGATTAAAATAAGGCTGGCAAGAATTTGCTTCAATGCCGACTGTCCTAGGTTTGATTATAGGCAGGAGCACATCTCTCGATCTTTTCCACAAGAAACAAAATATATGCTTCTGGTTCTGAGTGTGTGTGTATGTGTGATGTGAATGTTTCTGGGCGATGGGCAAATCAATTAATTTAACCTGATTATGTGTATTTATTTACAGACAACTAAAAAGAGTAATCAAGAAGCTGGAAGATATAAAGTATGTATTTGTTGCTTCTGATTCCAATCATATGGTGGATCAGCTCCAAACTGGACTCCAACAATTTAAAATCAATGTTGTTAAACTGCAGCACTCTAATCCACACTTAGATTTGGCAATACTAGGACAGGCCAACTACTTCATAGGAAATTGTGTTTCTTCATATACAGCTTTTGCAAAAAGAGAAAGGAATGTCAAAGGGTTACCATCAGAGTTTTGGTCTTTTCCCCACCGTAAAAAAGTAAAACATGAGGATTTGTAAAACTATAGTTACATAATTGTGACTAAATGAAGCTAAGTTTTAAGTATGATACCTATACATTTAATTTTAGTAATGTTTCATAGGCCTTGCCGAGAAAGAATGCTTATGCCAACCAAAACAATATTGTAGTTATTTCATCACACTTGGTGTGTTTCGGGATATAAGTATTGTGCATTTCTCTCTACCACTGCTTACTAGAGTCATAGATTAAGCAATAGCCATATAAATTTACAATATCCGGATGACCGAGCTTTGCTCGGTTTTTTATTTTTGGTAGAATGTGTTTGAATTTGTAGCCTCAGAAAGCTCCATCTAGTGTCGAGTAGAAACAGTTTTTTACATCGGTCATGGCGTAATAGATGGCGCTGATAGTTTCTTATAACCGGTTTTCAAATGCAGTTTGGGAACCGAGCATTTCTGGAACGTTGATAAATCGATTCCTTGGGCCAAAAAACCCCTAATCTGTAACTTTCATGAAAATCGTTGGAGCCGTTTCCGAGATCCTGATTACACATATATATAAATACAAGAATTGCTCGTTTAAAGATAATAGATATGTATAAATAGGCTGGAACCAATAATATTCCCTGTATAAGCCCTAGCCATCCTATATTGCGAGGAGCGACGAGATGGGCACGTGTCGCTTCTTCGCGTTCATGGATCGCCCGTTGCGAGTCGCGACGATATGCTGGCAAATAATATATTTATTGAGATATGAACCAATGTTGTAGCATGTTGTAGCTTCTGCTTTTTCCTCCCATTTGATTTGAGTAAGCAGGCATGACAATTCCATCGCACTCACTAAACTATAGCTGTGTTTTCATTTGTATAGACATCTATCATACATCATACACAATATAACACTATTTAGTGAATGAAAATAATGCGCCGCCGAGTTTCTTGCCAGGTTCTTCTCGAGATTGCTGTAATTTTGCGAATCTGGCAATAGAATCATTAACTTTCATGAGTGCATATTTGGGGCCCATGTGAATAAACGATTTTGATTTTGTGACTATACATAAATAGATAATAAAAAAAATTTACATGGTTAAAAATTTATTCTCGTATTTTTTTGGTGAGTATGCTATATGTTGTGTCGTGAGTTTACTTCACTAATGAGCGTGATTTGCTGGCGTTACTATTATAATAGATTATGTGATGTATGCGTATGTTCCCAGTCGCCCCTACATGGATTGCCACTATGACAAGTGCTTGTGCAATGGGCATGACTTGGTTTGTAACGTCCTAGACGATAATATATTTCTACTATGCTATAATCGATTGATAATGTTGTATAAGATGTTCGTTCAGTTTACCATTATGAATAAGTATTAATATTATGAATAACTGTTATTTTTAACACGCTAGATAGCAACTTGTATGTAACAAAGTAAACGAAAGAATTCGAATTTAATCAATTTATGAAGATGTCAATTATTTCAAACTTTAACGAAGTCGTGTAATTTGCAAGACAATCTATACTAGTATTTTAAAGAGGTAAAGTTTGTTTGTTTGTAAAAGGTAATCTCTGAATCCACTGATCCGATTCTGAAAATTCTTTCACTATTAGATAGACTATTTCTTTGTCATAGGCTATATTTAATTGGGAGATAAGTTAGTTTTCAGTTTGAAAAAACAATTGGCGTAAGACAAGTCGGGAGAAAAATCAGCCAATTTTCCGCGTTATTAGTTAGACATAAGTGAATACAATGTTTCGAAAAAATGTTGCCCTTCCTTAGTTTTACTAAAAAGACCGCGACAGCATATATTTAGCCCAGAAAATTACTTTTTCTTGTTAAACATCTGAAAGAAGCGGCCTGTGTTTAGTTAGCTTTTTGAGACATTCAGTATTATTCTTTATCTAAATAAACTATTTCATCATCTTATGTAGTTCATGTAGATACAATTTGCCCTTGATGTATATAATTTGGACAAATTGTGAAATTATTTTAAGGCAGGACTAATCCTGCACATTGTGTATAAGATCGCCTTCAAAGCCTCCGCGGTTTCGATTCCCGATGGGAATACAAGTTTTCTTCCGACGGGAAGTTAGTGTTTCTAGTTCTGGTGTGATGTGAATGTTGTGTGTGATGGTGTTTACGGCCCCGCGACGTAAGCCATTGAGCTATGTATGGGGCTGTGAGTGTGAAAGCGAAATGTGTATGTTTTTATACCCGGGCGACGCCGGGCGGGTCAGCTAGTAGCATGTCAGTACACAATAATTGTGTACCATTGTGCATTTCATGATAGTGCTAGGTGGAATGGAACTCTTTTCAATAGCTACTACTACTGTTTATACGTTAGAGGGTTTAGTTTGACCAAGTGACACTTGATGTGTCTGATGATGATGAACTGAAATGGATGGTGTAACTCTTCAATGCCTTCTCGTGAACCCCGTCAAGTCTGGACTTTTCGGATTGTGATTGCTATTATGACAGACTTGCTTTTTAGTCCTACTAAACTATTTTTTTTGTCTGTTGTCTTACGTGGTGTACATAGTTATAATGTTAGCAATAAGATAATAATTGAATCGGTAATTAAATAAGTACATGTATAAATGTACATAAATAAGTACATTGTTTCAAAGATAATAGAACAAACTACTTTCTTTATTTTTAATTATACTCGCATATTGAATTTTATTGTAAAAATATATGTATTCCACTATACTGAGCTCTTTCATTTAAATGCAATGTATGTATTTCACCTCTCGAGACCTATACTTTGACTTGGAGACCTAGAGAAAAACATTTGAAGAGGTTTTAATGCTAATATCAGGATATAACATATAATAATTATGTTTCAGCCTACATTTATTTTTTTAATGTAGTTTTACTACCCGACTACCAAGGAAGGGTTGTTTTTCACGCGTATGTTTTGTATATTTGTTTAATTTCTATAGGGGATTTTATTGCTACTAACCCTAAAGGCTGGATGGATTTCGACAGTTAAGGAATCATTGGTATTAGTCTTAAAAACTGACCTTATGGATATGGGTTTTTAAAAAAATTATAAAGATATGGCGGATATTTGGCGCGAAATAATATAACAAAATGAAGAAAATTAAAGAAATAATAAGTAGGTTTACATTTCATCAGTTGGGTTTTTACACTGACCTGTTTCAAAGACAGTTTCGTACTCTACTTGTAATAACTTTTTTCAATGCTAAAAGTTATAGCCATATAAGATAAAAAATATTTCTTGCAAATCTGCCGAGTTGCGAATCTGGAATTGAAAAACTGGTTAACTGTTCTATAAGCTAAATGGTTTTGACAGACAGACCACCCGAAGTAAATTTAGAGTCCTTGCTTCACTGCCAATAATGAATTATTCTTCAAGTGAAATGTATACAATGCACAAGTTCAGACTCGGTAACTGCAGTCTGAATCACTATTCAGTATAGCTCAAACACTTTTGAGTCTCGGGTAGTTGCTAGGTCTAAATTCTATAAATTACAATATTGCACATCTCTTATGCTCACACTGGTTAATTTGTATCCTTATGCACTATCATTTTTATTTTGTCATATGTAGATAGTCTTATGGTTCTTTTCTTTTTCCATCACTTATATGATAACATTTGACCTACTCTTTTACCTCATAGTAGTAAGTGGTTAAAGACGGTAAATACACATCCTAACCCTAAACACCCATGCGATAATATCAGAATATCAAAATATAGCAGCTCTGCATTATTTTGATTATCAAAAACTGTTTTATCAATTAATTTTCAATAATAAATTTATATGGAGAGTAAATGAAAACCAATATTTAGACCTTCATATTATAATTAAGCTTTAACAGCATACACTCTAGGTGGGAAAAGTGATTTTTTTCTGATCTCCTTTTGTGTCTTAATTTTAGATTCATGTTTGGTAAGAGCCTTGCGCATAGCACGTGTCCTCTTGGTCCTCAGGTCAAGGGGCTTGTACTTCTTGTTTTTGTAGTGGTTCCTGAGGTTAACCTTCATCTTTTGATGGTACACAATGTAAACACGGGCAATGGCTTTCCTGACCACACGTCTGAAAGAAAACAAAAATACTGTGTAAATAAAAACCCTTAAAAGACACACTATAATATCTAGTTGTTCTTCTGAGATATATTGAGAGTTCAACTGAAGTGATCTTGCTACGCTTAA
Organism: Lomographa bimaculata; assembly: GCA_948107665.1. Classification (NCBI taxonomy): domain Eukaryota; kingdom Metazoa; phylum Arthropoda; class Insecta; order Lepidoptera; family Geometridae; genus Lomographa; species Lomographa bimaculata. The sequence continues at coordinate 10,078,232 of OX403587.1, read as the reverse complement.
TCAATAATTATTAAAAAGCAAACACTTGTTGACATTTGCTCTCATCGAAATGTTGTGGATGTTAGAAACATTTACCAAAATACATTTCTTTGCAAAGATTGATCCTTATCAGCAACAAATTCATTGGTCCAATAATAGTCTTTTTTTTAAATCATTCAGGTAATTTTCTTTCAAGAGTAAATAATAAAAAAAAGAACTAAATATGCATTTATAGATTTCATATGAATCGAGGGCATGCAATTAATGAAGAATTTTTGAATTACGTTAATAAGCCTTTGCCATCAACACCTCTCTTAAATCCATCCAGTATACTAGCTATGCCTGGTAAATTTGCACATATTAATCATGTGTGTACAAGTAGTATGTATAGCACAATACATCCAAAGCAGGACAGTGCAGGTCATATCACCTACCACAAATTAGAATTAATCTGGGGTTGGATATAATAATGCTTAACCTGAACTTGAGGATTCTGTTACTGTGGCAGGGTCAAGGGGTTTGATTTAACCCTACTCATTAAGTTTGCTGCCGAAGTATCCCAGGTAAAAACTACGGTAGGTAAACTACTTACAAATCAAATTCTAAATCCTTCATCAGTTGCAGTGTGAAGAGGATACAAACATACATAAACACAAAATTTCAAATTCAAAAGTGAAAATGTTTGGCCATTTGATTCCATCATAGGCAACTAATAAAAATATATAACATTTTTAAAATTTGCATTACTAGTAAATGAAATACATAGTTTGCTGTTCATAGTTATACGTTTAGTATTAGGTAATATAGGCAATTGGCCCGTAGATAACAGTAAATGATAAACAATACTTACATTTTGGACAATTTAGAAGCGACACCGCCGGTTACTTTGGCAACTCGAAGGTTAGTCAACTCAGTTTTTAACTCTTCAAGTTGTTTGAAGAGTTCCTTCTTGTCCTTGTTACGCAACTCGGAGCACTTGACCTTCCCCTGAAAGGAAGAAAAACCATCACAACACCAGAGCACTCCAAAATCTTGGAAAACATAACCTCTTGCATCGAGTTAGCACTGTCTGGCGGCATAATATATTTGTCGGTGATTAACATTGTGGTAAATTACACCTTATTATTTTAATAATAAAAGAAAACTAGAATAAAGTACAATTTTATTGTTTTTGTATGCACTTATTTTTACAGACCAAATTCATGGACTGATCATTCAAGTGATATCACAGAAATATATTTTAGCATCAATCATTTTCAGCCACCAAAATTCCATGTTGCACACACTTTTAATAATTTTAAGTCGATTGACTTTCTACAGACGGATTGATTTTAATTTTATAAATATTTCACGTACCATTTTGAAAACGTTCAACTCTGTCTAATTGACGTTCACGAAAGAAAGGATAAAAATGTTGCCATGCGTCCGTGGTGATGGTGCTGCCAAACTGTTGCGACACTTGCGATTAAAACGGAGTGATTACATTATCTTTGTTTGCGATTTGCATGAGGCCGCGACATCGAGATAGGAAACAAACCTTTAGTTTTAAGCGACAAAATACTTTGGCGCGATTATATATGACCACTCTCTAAGCCTAAAATGTTTTGGAATAAGATGTGTCTGACAAATTTTGGCAAGTGGATAGAATTAATAAGTTAGTAACTATAATAATAATATATTAGTTTCATGTATGTAACGCCGCGCCACCACGGCGGTGGTGACGGGCGGGCGGCGCGGCGTGCCGCCCGCACTGCAACGGAAAACGCTGCGTATTTTCATAACTTTTGCCGCGTTTGTCGGTGCGTAGAGTTAGTGGATTACCTAAATAATAATGCAACGTAAACTTCACGTTATTCTCCGCTTACTTTATTGTTTATTAGTAAGTAGTATATAGTTATATGCTCTTTGGTATTGTATACTGTACTCCAAAGAGGATAATAATATACTGGCTGTACTCTCTGTGGTCTGTGATACTCTTTGCAAAATGGTTTTGTTTTGTACTTAGAAAATAATATTTAAAGAAATGTCTGTAGCTAACTCTATTTCCCAAACAGACTGTGTTGAGGAGAACGTCTGCATTAGTTACGAGAAATCTCTTGGCTATTGGGCAGATATTCCTCCTACCGTCGATGGCGTACTCGGTGGTTTTGGATTTATATCGAACGTTGATATCGACGGGTCTAATCGTTTCCTGAAGTCGCTGTTCTCTTCAATAGCGCCGCCTTCTTCTAATGTAGCCGTAGACTGTGGAGCCGGCATAGGAAGAATCACTAAAGATCTATTAATTCACCATTTTTCTCAAGTTGACGTTGTGGAACCAGATGAAAAGTTCATTAACTCTATTAAAGAGTTCGTTGGCGAAGGCAGCTCGAAAGTGTGCAACCTTTATAAAGTTGGCTTACAGGAGTTTATACCTGTCAGAAAATATGATGTTATTTGGAATCAGTGGGTGCTAGGATATTTGACTGATGCAGATTTAGTTGCCTACCTCAATCGCTGCAAGTAAGAATATTACATATTTTATTAGTTACTAGATTCAATAAATTTAGTGAGGATATAACGGAGAGATCCTCAAGAATATTTAAGTGGTTAAGACCAGTGAATTCCAAAGCAGAGAAATATAAAGCAGGTTATGTTCAGATGTTAAATCTTCTCATGTATTTTATGCAGATTAATTCGCATTTTTTGTATGTTCTTCGTGGCACCTATAATAACACTAAAGAAAAAAGTCCATGGCTGAATTTCAGTTATCTAAATTTCACAACGGCACTATAATAAGTCAATTTTGGTATTTTTTTAATAATGTGTACACCCTGTAGGCCCTTACCTACTTACTACTTGTAAATTTATAAACTACTAGTGGTGCCTCACGGCTTTGCCTGCTATTATCAAGTATAAAAGTAGCCTATGTTTTAATCCTAGGTATAAGCTATGTACATTCCAAATGTCATCCAAATCCATTCAGCCATTAAAGTGTGAAGAGGGTACAAACACAAAATTTTGCATTTATAATATTAGTGGGATAGAATAACCAGACAATGATAAAATCTTATAATATATCCCAACCTCAATTCACTTCCTTAAATGATCCCTATTATTAAAGTATTATTTATTATCTCGAAACATTACCCAAACACCAATTAATTTTCATTACTTCAGATTCAAAAGTATAGGACTTTCATATAAACTTCAACACCTGTTTGACTTCCTTAAAGCTCCCCTGTTAACTGTTTGTTCTTCAATCTATGTACATATGGGAGCATAATGCGCACAAGCTATTTACCGCTAAGACTCATCTCACATTTTCTCCCTGACTATTAGTCCAAATCATATGCATTGTTGGCCTTTATTTTTGCCATACATTGTATCAACTTATGTCAAATTGTTTAGTCGGCATATGCTGAAGCGGCCTTTTTGCTTATTTTTACCTGACTATGGCGAAGCGCAAAGGAGGGTTATTTTAGGCACCATATGTGTATTTACGTATGTTTGTTTCTTTTTTCAGAACGTCCTAACTAATTATTTGATTGTTACATATAGGGTATTTAGTTCATCTCAATTGTATGGGTGTTATAGGTTCTTTTTTATAAAATAAAAATGGCATCCTTGGAGCTCCGTAAATTAGTGAATAATTAAATGCAAGCAAAGCTTAAAAAAAAACCCGCTTCCTGCTTTATCTTCAGAACCGTGATCAGATTTAATGTATTAAACAAGCATTATTGACAATATCTCAAAAACTACTGAACAGATTTTGATCCTATTTAAATGGGACCAATACAAAGGGGAAAGCAACAGCTTTCAAACAAAAAAAATATTTCTGAATCGGTTCACATGGAAAGAGTTTTTAGGTAACACACATTAAAAAAAACAGTTGAGTTGAGTACCTCCTCTTGGTTTTACCTGACGTTTTTCTTAAATAAATATTCGGCTTGTATATACTATACTATCAATGTCATATTAAAGGACAAAGACTTCCTTTGTCAACCTTAACCATGAGAACTTACAGCTTGAAAATTACCTACCTACCAGTTGTCACAAAGGACTAGTATAAATTACCTTACCTAGTATGAGAATCAGCACATCTGCTATGAACTATCTTCAATTATTTATAATGTATGATGGCATGAACTCACAGTATTGTTTTTCTTTTTTTTCAGAAATGCCTTGACAGAAAATGGAGTTATAGTAATAAAAGAAAATGTCACCTCATCTGGTAGACTTGAAACTGATGATATCGATTCATCTGTAACAAGGCCATTGAAACAATACCTCAGAATATTTAAAGATTGTAATCTTAAAAGAATTAAACAGTCCAAGCAAACTAACTTTCCAAATGGAATATATCCAGTGTATATGTTTGCACTCGTACCTATTATTTTAGATACTGAACAGCATGATGAATGCTTAGCAAACAGTGGGAATTGATGAAGCTTTACATTTTAGTAAGTATACAGCTTTTTGTAAAGTTATATTAATACTGATGATTAAAATACTTTGTTTTTATTATTGTACTTTTACTCAAATATTTCTATAGCAAATAATAATAATGGTAAGAACCAACAAGGGTAATGATAAAATTAAAATATAAAGTAACAATACTATGCTTCAGTAATTTATGAATATAGAACTTGCTTCTGCTCTGGCTATGCCGGACATAGCCAGAGCAGGATAATTTTAGTGATAATGTGTGGATAATTTTTAAAGTACTTATGTGGCACTAATTCCAGATATGTAGATATGGAATAAGCTTAATACAAGTATGTAAGTAGAGAGAATTACCAAAGCTTTTGAATTTGACTACTTATTGAAAATTATTTAGGAAATGATTTAATTTTAATTGGCTATACCTGAAATATAAAATAAATAAATTAAATGCCTCATATTTATTTCATTAATGATGAATATGATACCGCAGCAGAAGGCACAATTTGTTTTTGTTAAGTACTTTAATGCTACAGTTAAAGGAATTATTATTAAAATATAACACTAACTAAAAAATGGTAAAGCTTAAAGTTAATTAATAATAACATATTACAGATTTATAATTGCAAAGTATTCAATAAATAGATGTATCTCTTAAAGTTCATTAATACTAAAGCAAAAGTGATAAACGTAATTATAATATTTAAATAAAACCTCAATCATGCCTACCGCATTGGTAGGTGTATAAAATATAAGGTTCTTCCGGCGGCCGGGCGCCGCGATTTGAGCGCGGATTCTTATAGATCTCGACAAAATATGACAAAAAACAAATTTTTGAATAGAGCTTTGTTTTCGAGATATCGATACTCGAAAATCTAAGAATGACATTTTTTCTTTAATTTTGTTGAACGTAATCCGATAGATTTCGAAAAAGAACGAAAAACAAGAATATGTTTTTTTAAATTTTTGTTTGTAATTTAGGCTAGGGCAAAGTCATAAATAAGTACGACGACGAGCGAAGCGAGGAGGAGTGTTAGATTTCTTGTGACCACAAAGCGGCTGCGGCCGGCGAAGCGCCAGAAAATCTTCCTGTATTTATTATTTACTAAGCTTAAACATATTACTGATGAAGTGATTTTTAGAAGTTCACAAAAAAATCTTTGATTATATATTGCGGTGTGACTGTTCTTAGAAAAATGTGGTTCTAACTTAAAAATATTGTCTAATTGTTTCGGATAGTTCTATCGAATTTCGAAACAAAACTAAAAAATGCTTAAATAAAATTTATATTCATTGAGATCTTCAAATATCGATATGTCGAAAAATAATTAATTTTACTCATGTTTTTCGTTTTCTTTTTCGAAAATCTATCGAATACCTACTGTCCTAAAAATTTTTGTCATTTTTCGATTTTCGAGTACGATTTCTCTACAACAAAGCACTATTTAAAAAAAATATTCTTACTTTTCGCCTTTTTTTTTGAGATCTATAAGAATTTGCCCTCAAATCGCGTCGCCGGAAGAACCGTAGTCATGCCGAATAAATGTTCATTTTCGCATTGGAGCTAAATCTATTTTGAAATTATTAATTTTAATGTAATTTTTTATGTATTCCCGATCATTTTCTGTGAGCAAAGACCAGCTTTCTAGCTCTACTAAGACTTCCAAGCTAATGCAGCTCTGAATTATTCGGTCTACAGAGATCATGGTCAACAAATCCGACTGCATTATACGCAATTCTTTTAAATAAACCAACGGGTTCTTGTCTAAAATATTAAACATAAAGTCGTCTGTAAGCTGAACAGCCGTTCCAATATGGATGAATTCGACATTTAAACAATTCGACAGTAAAAACAGTAATTGCTCGTCAGTACATGCAGATACAAACGTCACTTTCTTCAAGTTTCGGAACGGAGGAATTTCTAATTTCTTTGTGTACAGTGAAGTATGCTTAATTAGAGTGCAGTTGTATAGAGTTAAACTTTGCAAAAACGGGCACATTTGACTAATGTACATTAGAGCATTTAAATCTATCTGGTCAACATGTTCTAGGTGCAAGTGCACCAAGTTGCAGCCTTTTACTTCTAAAACCTGTTTCACTTGGTCAGCATAAAAATCACATGACAGCAATTTCAATTCACGTAAATCCTGAAGTCCGATGAGGACCATTAAATCGTTTTGCAATGTATTGTGGAAAACAGTAATATTTTGAATAAATGGACACATTTGTACAGCTAATTGTAGTTGATTAAATGTTGCGTATCTACTCACATAAGTTTTTAGTTTAAAATGCTTACTTTCTGCATAAGATACGTCGATGTATTCTAAAACCTTCCCTATTTCATCGCATCTTCCGATGTCTTCAATATTTTTACAAAACAAAAGTAGTTTCACAAAGCCTTCCAGAGTTACAAATGTTCGGTATAGTTGAACACTTCTTAATTTGTCCAGTTTAGTCAATATGTCTATGCTATCGTTAGTTATACATTTGGAACAAGATACGTCTAACTTCTCAATCAATTTGCAGTTCTTTACTATACACCTCAAAATATTATCTGTACAATCATAGTTAATGAACAAATACTTAAGACTATGTAATTCTTTGAGCGACTGAATCACAGCAGTTTCCATGTCGGCTGTTTTCCATCCTCCTGACAGGGAGCCTAAGTTAAGGTGAACTAATCCGCCGAGCATGTGCAATTTGGTATAAAAAGTAGCCCTCATCATTTTCGGTATAACATCGATCGATAACGTGGTGAGATTTTTAGTAAATAACGTCTCTATCATTCGCACAATTATGTTCATTTGGCTGACAAATTTTCCCATACTGGGACGGAATCCTAAAGATTTTTTAGTTTTTTCTAAGAGTTCTGATAGGGCTCGAGTTGCTTCATTGACTAATAAATCATGTAGCAGCCATGGTACATTATAGTCTATACAGTTTCGTATAAAATCTATCTGGCATGAGAGTGAATCTTGAGCTTGTGCCGCGTCTCGTTGCGTAAGCGAAGCTATTTGAAACATTATTTTTTCAGCCTGTAACGCCACCCAGTCGCCGAGCTTGACTAAAGCCATACTCTCAAGCCTGCCGGGCTGCTTGAATCTTGACATTTTTAATTATTCTGAAAAAAAAAACACGCGATTTAGAAATATTTTGTGTTTGATCATTACTGCCTTTTGGGGTTTGCCTCTTATCGGGAACCTAGTTAATGTATGAGGCTGGTAAATACGCTATTATAGACCATAAGTTACAAGTTGACTATGTCATCTCACAGTTACTCATTAATCAATGTGTGATCACATCAAAACAATATACTTACCTAGATACTCATAAAATAATAATTGTTAACCTACAATTGCCGCAGAGGTACCTTCATAGTCGTTCTAAGTTCAAACTTGCGTGACCAATTGTCCATTAATGACCGATACGATACAATTATTATACAATTTATATTTGGTAGTAGTAACCTCATAGGTCACACAACACAGAAAAGCCGAACTAATATAACTGGTTTACATTGTCTACTACAAGTAAACTAGAGAATTACATATAATATGATTATTTTGAATTATTGTCATCGACTTGTCAAAAACAATATATTACCAAACCAAACTCCTATCCTACAGGCCGATTGCCTATATTTCCTATAAACGAAATTAAAACTATTATATATACAATACATCTACACAACACAAGACCACTATTAGACATTTTCGTAATAATAAAATAGATTCCTATTAGGATAATCTGATAGGAGATATTATTGACAAAAAAAAAAAATTATATTTTCCATGCGTAATTAACTACTATATGCGTAATTAACTACTTATTGCTACCCGGTATAGGCTTAATTCCCAGCAGAACGCCTCACGCACGTCAACAAGTCCCAGTTCTAATTAGTTGATTTAATCGAAATACAGTGGGTGTATTGTAAGTGTAACATAATCACAAATACAAAAATAAACATTTGGTGTAGTGGCATCTAAAGCTAATCATAATATGTATGTGTCTACTCACTGCGTTGTGCTTGAACACCAGAGAGTCCTCCAATATGAATGTAAGTATTTTGTTATCATTCCAGCTACAATCTGGAAGTTCTCATCACGTTGTACTCGCTATTTCTTTTCAATATCTTGAGCGTGTTGGTTCTGAAACCTGAAAAACCCCAGAAAGATCTGCGCGTGCGCGGCATAATTATATTTAGACCGGTATAATATTTGACGTACAGTTTTCGTATGGGAACAGTTGCAATGCGACGACGACGCGAGTCTTCATCTCATTGGAACTTAACATATTCAATACATAAATATGTATATAAACGCGGGCTATGTATTTATATCAGGTATTAAGTACCTACTTCCATACCTTTATACATATAACATCGAAACTTTGTTTGTTTATACCACGAAATAGGATAAAAGGAAAGAGAGCGCTTCATGCCATCTAATGCGTCCGCGCGAATCTCTTAGGGAATTCTTTAAAGAAACATGCATACTTACCATGTCCTCGCTTTACATATTTGAAAATATTATGCACGATTGCAAAAATATTGATTAAGAAGCATTAAAATGCGGTGCGCGCTTTTCAAGTTGATCTTGAAAAGCGCGCACCGCATTTTAATGCAAAACAAATAAATCTTTTATAGTAAATGGGGTCAGATTTTACACTAAAATTCCTAAAATTGTAACTGATTTACCACTGGGAAAGTTTAAATTAGTAATAAAACGGGCATTAATTTAGAAAGATTATTATATAAACGCAATTTAAGCAAAGCTTAAAAATACTGACTTTACCGCTTATATTTAATTTTATGTTGGTTTTCTCAAAAAGCGCAAAACCAATTTCGATAAAAATTTTATGGGACCACCCCTAAAGAATGATCTACCAAACAAAAAAATAATCATCAAAATCGATTCATAATTGGCGAAATGATTGCGTAACATACAGTCAAATTGAGAACATATACTAATTTTTACCGACTTCCCAAAAAAGGAGGAGGTACTCAAGTCGACTGTATTTTCTTTTTATGTGTGTTACCTCATAACTTCTCTCCACGTGAGCCGAATTCGAATTTTTTTTTTTAGTTTTGAAAGAAGTTGCTTTTTAATTGGTCCCATTAAAATTTGGTCAAGATCTGATCAGTAGTTCTTGAAATATCGTCAATAATGTCTATTTTGTACGCCTACTTTGATGATGTTCTCGTTTACCCGATTTCAAAAGTTACCTCATAACTTCTTTCGCTGTGAGCCGATTTTGATGATTCTTTTTTTATTTGAAAGCTGGTGCTTTTCTTGTGGTCCCATTGAAATTTGATCAAGATCTGATCAGATAAAGCGGTGAAGTCGGTTTTTTTAAGCTTTGCTTGCGTTTAATTATTTGAGTAAAAAATGATATCAAAATGCCTCAGTTAAAAATGAATGACTACATTAATGACAAGGATGCATGGAGGCAAACTGCACAAGCGCTTTCTGGCGACGACTTACTATATAGATATACCTAGGTTAATAAAATTCATGTATTAGTCATTTAGTGTTTAAAAAATTATTGAAAAAATGCACCGCCGCGTTTCTTGCCAGGTTGTTCTCGAGATGGCTGTAATTTTGCGAATCTGGCAGTGTAGTCATTAAATTTCATTAGTGCCTCTTCGGGGACCATGTGAATAAACGATTTGAATTTTGACTACTTAACCGTCGAAGCGGCTGAACTCTGAGTTTCATCCAAACCATTTGAAATTATGCATTAATTATGAAATCCTTGAAAATTTTAAATCCAATGTAGATACCGATACCTTAATTGAAAAATTTAAAAAGGCTGAAAAGGGCTAAGCTTAATATTTATCATACTTCAAACTCTTATTGTCAATAATTGAAACGCAAGCAAATATTAAAAAACCTTCTTCATCGCTATATTGGCTAGACCGATTTCGATATAATTTATATGGGACCACCTCTGAAGTATAAAAAACAAAAAAAAAACCATCAAAATCGATTCATAATTGGCGGAGATATCGCGTAACATACATACAAAAACAATTAAACGCAAGCAAAGCTTAAAAAAGCCGACTTCACCGCTTTATCATCGGAACCTTGATCCACCAGCTTTCAAATAAAAAAAGAATCATCAAAATCGGCTCACAACGAAAGAAGTTGTGAGGTAACTTTTGAAGTCGGGTAAACCAGAAAATCGTCAAAGTACGCATTATTCGTCACAAAATAGACGATATTTCTTCAAGAACTACTGATCAGATCTTGATCAAATTTAAATGGAACCAATTAGAAAGCAACATCTTTCAAACTAAAAAAATATTTTCGAAATCTGCTCACGTGGAGAGAAGTTACGAGGTAACACATATAAAAAAAAAAGTACAATCGACTTGAGTACCTCCTTCTTTTTTGGGAAGTCGGTAAAAAAAACATACAGTCAAAATAAGAACCTCTTTCTTTGAAGTCGGTTGAAAATTTTAATAATAGTCTCAAAACTGACTTTTGCGTCTTTCTGCTCTTGCGACTCTGAAGTCAGGCGAGCGACTTACTCGTCTCGACACACAGTTTCATGAAAATAGGCAATATGGAAATCTAATTGACTACTACTAATTCATATACATAATAAATAGTGCGAGAACTGGTTCATACTGCTACGATAAAAGTACTATTAATGAATACATACCGTCAGTTTTTGCTCTAATTTTAAGTGAAGGGCTGTAAGTTCAATGACTTGTTTCGTACATTTCGGAAACATTCATACCATACGCACAATCTCACCCAAAACCATAAACCCATATTTTCCTTGGGGATGGAACTGGTAACACCCAGAACCAAAAACACATATTTCCCTTGGGGATGGAACTGGTGTTCCTACTAGTAATCGAACCCGATACCCGCTGCTTAGAAGGCGAACGCGCACCCAATTAAACGTTTGTAGTTACCACCCATAGTCACAGACATCTCATCACAACTGAACAGCTGCTCTGCTGCGTCGTGCATTGACCTCGAGATTGGTCATTGCTCCTAATACTCTGTAAATTCATAGCTGTGTCGTAGGTAGACTGGTGACCTATTCATATTCGTTTATACATACGCGGCCTTGGAAGTACCACCCCTAGTCACGGACATCACAACTGAACAGCTGCTGCGTCGTGCATTGACCTCGAGATTGGTCATTGCTCCTAATACTGTTTGTATATTCATAACTGTGCCGTAGGACTGATGACCTATTTATATTCGTTTATACCTACACGGCCTTGGAATTACCACCCCTAGTCACGGACATCACATCACAATTGAAGTCAGATAGTGCTCAAAAAAGTAGTTAGTAAATACAAAAGGTCCGCCTATTAGAGAGAAGATAAATATGTAAGTAGAAATTCCATAATTATGGTGAGCTCCATAGCTCGGCCTTCAACTAAAAATCGGCACTTTCCTTAATAAAATTCACTTACATGTTTATGGGGTATGTTTACCCGACTGCGCGAATCAAAAGAGGGTAATGTGTGTAACAGCCTATGCATGTAAGTATGTATGATTGTTACTTTGTAGGTCTCTGGAGACAAAAACGAGTGGGACGATTTTGATGATTCTTTCGTCAATTGATTTGTCTCAATCGTGCAAGTGTCACTAAAGTAAAATCTGGGCGTCTTCAAGTCTAGTATTATAGGTATCTTCTAGGCAAGCATGTTACATCTACGGCCGTATCTTCACTTTCCATCAGGTGAGGTAGTGGTCAAATGCTTGCCTATCATAAAAAAAAGAAACTAGATATGACGTAATCAAACTTCAATATAGCGACCGCCATGTATCATCATTGAATAAGTATATATTTTAAAAAACATATTTTTAAATTAAATTAAAAATTAGGATTCTTTTGCCATTTTACATTATGGATGACCGTTTAGGATCCATTAATATATAACGATTTAAAGATGGAAGAAAAATTCTCACTTCAATTTTCAATACTTTTAATAAACCTGCGATAAAGTTGTCATATTATTATAATCGCACAATAGGCCTTAATATCGAAAGTGCGAATGTTTGTTACCTCGTATATCCATAACGAATAAACCGATTTTGATGAATGAAGTTCTAGAATAACACAGGCTAATCCAATTTAAAAAATCAACCCTTTAATGTGCTAAATAGGGCGAAATATTGGTATGGTAGGATTCACTCAAAACTCAGTACATATAAACATTGAAGTAAATAATGAAACACGTATATTTTATTTTTTCAAAACTTCCCCTGAGGTGTGTGCAATTGAGTTCTAAATGTCGTATTAAAATTTTTATTTCTTGGTTCGATCCCATCAAAACTCAGTTTAAATAAACATTAAATTAAATGATGAAACACGTATATTTTATTCTTCCTAAACTACCCCTAGGGTGTGGCAAAGTGGTTCTAAAGTTTGTATGGAATATTTTATTTCTTGCTGCGATTTACTCAAAACTTCGTACAAATAAGTTTTAAAGTAAATAATGAATGACGTATATTTCATTCGGGGTAATTTTATACAATTCTTTTTTTATTCAGTTTTGTATCATGGTCTACTTTATAGATTTAGATTATAGACGAGACTGCGAATTCAAAACATTGATCTACCAATCCAAAATTATAAACCCTGAAAAAGTTCAACCACAACTTTTAACTCACGCGGGCGAAGCCGCGGGACACAGCTAGTGTTAAATAAGTAAAAAGCAGGTTTACTTTTCTCGCAGTCGGGTTTTTTTTTAATTTTTAGTATATTGATTTATTAAAGCAACTTTGTGTACTTATAACGTTTTTCAACCTATGGACCACTATACCTTTAAAATATCGATATTAAAGCGAAATATTAAATCTATGAACCTGTTTGTTTGAGTAGAGCTTCAGTTCACCTGCAGTTGTATTGTATGTTAAATAATAGTCAATTTAATATTACCCACATTTTTAATATAATAAATAGGTAACATAACATAAACTCCGTGTAAAGACTAAAACAATAAAAATATTAAAGCATTGCATTTCTTTCATTGCTTTTCTAGCACGAAAACTAATACTAATTTGTGTATTTAAAATGCACGAGAGCAATATTTATTACAATATATTTTATTATACTAGTGTACAATTATCACCTTGTCTTATTTTAAACTCTTTATAATTTATAATTAAAATTATACTTATATTGCAAGTACAAAAATAGCATATTGTCTTACATTAAGCTATTGTGTTAAAAAAATCGTTAGTGCAAAGTAGTACCTGCTCATCACATTTATTAGGCCTATGAGTATCAATATTGCTAATATATTCCCGATAAAATCTATATAATATTTTGAACTTATCCGACATACTTCGGTCTGTTTATTGCATAATTCTCTATTAATTTACCAATATGTATAAATTTCGTAGAAAGTTGGGCGGTTTCGTCAAAACTGTGTTAACTGTATAGCAATCTAGCATGCTAGCCTTTTTTTTGGTCTACAAATAACCGGTAAACTGTTTCAATACAAAAAAGTTGTCCATATATATTATTTTTTATTCTATTTTTAGTATGTCCATAGTGCTGACCTTAATGTAGTCCTATTGAATAGACGTTCGACGTCCTATACCGACAAAGGTATTTACGATATTACGCATATCAATATAATTATGACGCGAATAAAGACACAAAAAAAATCGGTAAATTGTTTACATAGTACGCATTTTATGTACTTAGATGTTGTTACGGATTAGCCGGAGTCGAAATACATCGACTTTATTGAACCGAACCTTCAGCTGGATAATAAAATGTGAAGTAAAGGCATCGATCGCAAATTATGTATTGTAAAGTATGTTTAACTATCTATCCTTATAAAAACTTATTGTGAAAAGACTTATATAATACAATGGGGCAAAATCTTTCAACAAGACTTTCGAACTTTGCTTTTTTGTTTCACACTCTTTTGTGTATTTTTTAGCCTACCACAAGCTATAAAGTAGTTATTATAAACCCACAACGGTACCTTGTAATCACATAGTAAAAATTCCTCAATCAATATAGTACAGTCGAATTCGGAAAGTTATCAAAACTAGCATCATCAAGCAAATCAATCACATCAGCTCGAATCGTCTTTCTTAGCAAAAATTTAGCCTATATTTAATAATTGATTTTTGTATTTTGGACGAGTACAAAATGTGGATACGGGACGGAGGCAGTTCTAGGAGCGTTTCTGGGCCCACTTCATGTCATCGGCCCGAGGTTTGCAACCAGTGAAGGCCTCGATAAGAGTCTCGAGCGTGGACCAGAAGCGCAGTTTCTCAAGCGGCCAGTTGAGCCAGCCGGTGGTGATGCAGAAGTAAGTCTCGTGCGGCGCTACGTGATGGATGCGATGGTGGCGCCGCGGCAGCACTATGTGCCACTCCTGCAGCCACACCACCCACGCCGGCAGCCCGAAGTACGTGTGTGACCACTTGTGGATCTGCAAACAAACAACCATGGCATTCCCGCAAAACACAGATCGATAGCGCGCGAGACCAACAAACATTATCTATTCATGTACAGTGGTGGTTATATAATTAAAAACGCTTATTTAAAAGAAAGATTTTTTTAAACTAACAAGTATAACTCATAACAAGTGAAAACTTCTTTAGCGACGTTGTTGAAACTGAGCTGAGAAAAGAATATTTTGGTGAAAACAACCTTTCAACGATCTCGGCGCGCACTATTTGAATGCGTTTGGTATAAAAAATTTGCACGAAAGGATAGCAAGGAAGGTACCCATGTTGAAACGGTGCCATAGGCAAACCCCGCTGGCATTTGCAAGTAGGTATGAAGGACCGTTACGACGCCCTCAGAATAAAGCATTTAGCCTTAAGTACACAAAAGTATCATTAAAGCATGGTGGGGAAGTGAAAATTTTAGGGTGCTTTTCTGGACATGGTGTTGGACCTGTTAGATGCTGATAGAAAAAAACAGATCACTTCCAATACAAAATTATACTGGAAGAAACAATTTAGCTTACTGAAAATTTACTGGAAGAGACAATGTAGCTAACAACTTTATGCTGAGGATGTGCTTCCGGTTATTTTTGACATTCTAGCACGACAATGATCCTAAGCATCGGTAAGGAATTTCTCATATCGCAATCAGCTTCTGTCTCAGATTGGCCAGCTAACAGCCAGATCTAAATCCAATAGAGCATCTTTGGTGCGAAGTCAAGAAAAAGGTTTTAAATCAACAGTTTGGGAATTTAAGAAAACTGTACGACGTTTTCTTATAAAAAATTGGACTCATCTCTCTTGCGAAATGTCAAAAATGCATAGAATCAATGCCCCGACGGTGTAAAAGCCGTGGACATACTACTTACTATTAATTTTATTTTAAAATGTATTAAATTGCTTTTTTTCTTTGCGCACTTTACATTAATGGGATTTATTTAATCTAAGTTTCATATAAAACTACTCTAGTATTATAAATCGTTCTTAATTTTTAGTCCAGCTTCATTACTATTTGAAATTTTTACTATATAGAATAAATAAAATTTGTAACAAAATAGTCAGCGCTATTTTTATTTTATATTCTTAATCCAGTTTGATCTGTTCATGTGGCTATTTCAGAATATAACTAGTTACTTGTAAGAAGGAACACATGACATGATTTAGATAAAAAAAAATTGGAACTTTAAATCGTTTTAATTACATAATCACAGCTGTACCTATACTGTGCGTACAGATTGTGAATATCTCTAGTATAAGTTTCAAACGTGTTTGTTACATGGAATGTTTTTTGTCCATTATCATTTAACATTTGGTGAGATGTGGTCAAAATACTAGCCAGATAGGCCAGATAGGCGAGAAAAAAATATTATTAAGTTAATTTTAATTATAAAAACTATTCATTTACTGTTTCATCGCACATAATCCTAAAGCAATATTGATTCGAAAAGTACACTTATAAATAAGCATTTCCCGCTTTAGGTAGTTGATAATGTACCTACAGGGATGTAAGTTTGTATTTTGGATACAAATTAAAAACATCGAACGTGGCTTGTCATGTCTTGACAAAAAAAGACCATTGCACTAATTTCATGTGGTTCATTCAATGAATAATCAACGAATCTAACCTTTATCCCAATAAAACATCCTATGACACATCAGGGATTGTTTAAAGTCTAGTGAAATAATTCAGAATCGGATTAGTTGTTTCAGAGATTAATTACCAAAGAAAAAACATGTAGATATAGGTCATAAACTTAAATACATTTTTCAAAAGGACGTTGTGGTGCAAACAAATTAAACATTTAAGGAATAGCAAAATATGCTTACAAGGTTCTTGGGCCATTTAAAAAACTAGATTTCCTCAGTCGAAATTGAAATTCAAGCAATTTGAAAACAAAATAAAAAAGATAAACTATCTTTATTATTGGGCCAGCCGACAGATCCCCTGATAGGATTAGTTTCTGGGAAATTTATACAAATTTGTTCTTATCCACTTGGCTATCCAGACCTATTTGAGCCCAAAATGCACCAAATGAGTCGACAATTCAAATAAAATGTCGTATACGAGCGAAAATATGCAAAGAAATTATTATTTATACAAATTAGTTACCTTACAAAGGTATCTTAATCTTGTTCATATCTAATAGTTATAATATTATTATTATAATGTCATTTACCTGATTAGTCATTGCCACGAAGATGCAACACAAGTACCAGTAAGCGATCCAGCGGAATTGCTCTGTAATGCGTTCATCGTCGTAAGTGGTCAATTGCCACACAATGCGCGCCAACACAGGGACGGTGATGGCGAAATTATCGCCATTTGTCTCGACGAAATCGTGGCGAGTGATTGACGTGGGGTCGATGTGGTGCTCACGGAATGGCCGTAGGAAGTTCTGCAAAACCAATACCTTTATAAAAATAATTGAATACGAATAGGTCCCATTTTTTAATTTCATGTTAAACATCCTAAACTTGGTATAAGCCTAACCTAATCCCTAATATACCTGAGTTGGTCCGTGACAAAAGAATTGGACTAACGCTACATCTAGTAAAATATAGCATATGAATTGAATTGAACATATATTAACTGCACGAAATCATATCATACGCAACAAGCAATTTTAAGCCACGCAGCCTTTGATGGTTGCAAGATTTCCTGCTCTAAAATACTCTCAAATTACATAGGTGCGTACTTACTTCAAACTTAGGAGTGAATAAAGTGCATAATCTAAAGTAAATGAGTATAATAATAAAAATCGCTAAGTGGTATTAATAATAATAACATATCAAATCAAATTAACCATATTGGGCCGGCTTCTGAGACTCGTTCGTAGGAGTTTGTTATTGTTACTCGACCGCAGTACTTTTCGGACGTGCTGGCACAGTAGGCAGTTAAAAGGCCTCGGATAAACCAAATACGTTTTGATAATCCTCAAAATGTTGGTAGAATAAATCTATAGGCCATGCAAAGATTGCGACGCGAGACGATTGATATAAAAATTCAATTTTGAACTGCCCGTTGGCTTAGGTGGGTGGCGTTCGCCTTCTGAGCAGGAGTATCGATTCCCGGCGGGAACACAAGTTTACCCATGGAAAATGTGTGTTTCTGGTTCTGGTTGTGATTGTGTGTGTGATGTGAATGTTTCCGGCACCCACGATACAAGTCGTCGAACTTAGTGTGGGGCTGTGAGTATGAATGCTTTTATTGTTTATTATTATTAATTAAACTAAAAATAAAAAACCCGAATGTGTAAACAGTGAAGAAAGTTTTTTTATTCTACACTATTTCGTTAGTAAGACCTCTTATGCGATTATATATGAACTTAATAATCACAGCTTTATCATAGTAAAGTATTGAAATTTAATGTAATAATCAGTGCTAACCAACTTTCAGTCGTCATAGAGCGTATAAGGTTATTAGAAATAAAAAATGGTAAAACAAAACCTAAAGATGATTTTTAAATTCAACGATACCTCACTTGAAACAGTTCATAGACATTATTTTTTTATTTTGACATTATGGCGTTGCCGTCATATTACATTTTAATTACTACCATGTCTTTAGTGACACAAAGATTAAGACAAATCTAATTTGGCAAAAAAAGACAAATATTTGGTCCCTAAAACGCATACAAAAGAACAAACATACATACATGGGCTGAACACATGATGAACACATGACACTTCTTTGCGTTGCGCAGTCGGGTGAAAAACGGCCAAGTTTCAACAGAGATGGTCGTTAGCAACTGGCAAGTTGCTGCAGTACCCAGTTAATTTTAATTTATTAAATCTCAAACATTTAAAGACCTCTGGGTATTGTATCCTATTAAGGTGAAGTAGGCTCCAAATTGAACAATTCATCCTCACGAATATTAAAGATTTAACCTTTAAAAACGGTCGATTAAGGGCATTTTTTTATGTGTAATAAATGTTCACAAAATATTTTATTCGGATATGTTCAGCGATATACGATTGAATAAATTTGGCTCGAAGGAAAAAAAAAAAAAACTTTACTAAAAAACACCAAATTTCCCGTTCCCGTCAGTGGAATGAATCAACTTTATTCTGTTTCTATAAAAGATATTTTTTACAAAAAATATTGGGTGTTATCCCAAAAAACATTAAAACCTCGTTGTGAACAAAATTTTTTTGTAAAGGGTAAGATAAATTTTAAAAAATATATGAAAGCGCGCACGCTGACTATGCAGGCAATTCTACAAGGCTACAGTTTGACTCCAGTCCGCCAACTCGATACCAAGTCGCCTTAAACGTGGCACTGGGTACGTTTTTATTATTATTAATAGGCGTTGGACATTTAATATTTTCGTTATAGGTACTTTTTAGAAACAAAAAATAATGTAAAGGCACGCGATAAAATCTTTTAAATCTTATCAAATTACATCGTTTTATCGTAATGATAACATCGTACGTGGAGGAAAAGGTTTCACTATCAATGCAACAAAATTGTTGGTAATTCTTTGTATTGAATCCAGGTTTTATCTACACTAATACCATCTAACTATTAATACTATTAGTAGTTCGTCCGAACTGAGACCTGGTGACAATTAACTGTAAACGCCCGACTAATATTTTCAAATAGGTCCTGATTTTTCGTGCCGATAACCCGTAAACGAAATCCATGTTTGAAGACAATTATTACCGACTTCCCAAACAAGGAGGAGGTACTCAAGTCTCATAACTTCTATCCACGTGAGCCGATTTCGAAATGTTTTTTTTAGTTTGAAAGATGTAGCTTTCTAATTGGTCCCATTAAAATTTGATAAAGATCTGATCAGTAGTTCTTGAAATATCGTCAAAAATGCCTGTTTTTGACGAATAATGCGTGCTTTGACGATGTTCTCGGTTATCCGGCTTCGAAAGTTACCTCATAACTTCTTTCGTTGTGAGCCGATTTTGATGATTCTTTTTTTATTTGAAAGCTGGTGCTTTTTATGTAGTCCCATTGATATTTTATCAAGGTCTGATCTCTAGTTTTTGAGTCAATAATGCGTGTTTATACATTAAATCTGATCAAGGTTCCGATGATAAAGCGGTAAAGTCGGTTTTTTTAAGCTTTGCTTGCGTTTAATTATTTAAGTTTTGCTTGCGTTTAATTATTAATGTAATGGCAACTACTATCATAAAATAACGACATTAATCCTTTGTTCTAAATAATCCTAATTTTTTATGTTTGCTTTAACACCTGTGGCTATTTGCTTAAAACTTAAATATAATTGTTTGTTTTTAGTATTTGTTGTTTAAGAAGAAGTTTAAAAAAATCGGTTTCGTACTCTTCTTGCAAAGCTCTTTATACGACAACAAACACGGACAAAAACACCTTTCTTTAGTGAAACTCGCAAGATTAAGAAATATCGATTGACGTAAGAATCATCCAAATTGGCACACGCATTTGGTCTCCAAAGGATCAAACATAAATACTGATAAACACATTATCCTCCTCTGCGTCGCGGAATCGGGTATTTTTTTTTAAACACGGGTTCGTACTCGCAAAGCTCTTTTTATAGATTCCCTACATGCTCTGGAACTTTGTATATTGATGTTCTAGGATTAAAACAATAGATTTTTTTACCGGTAGACTAGTTGTGCCCTTACTCACATTAACTAGAAGCGTTCAAGGCAATTACCGTGATCGCTACCAGTCTGGGACTTCTGTTCGCAAAATGTCGCCGCTAAAAGTTAAAAAAAAAATACAAAATGTCCTCATCAAACTACACTACGAGTTTTTTTAAATATAAAAAATGGTAATTGTTTTATCTTAGTCTGATGACACTATAAATTAGATAAACGAGATGGATAAATGGCCTTGGGCGAGAGATTGAAAGAGATCTCAGTGTAATGCATATAAACATGCATAGGTATGTAGATAGGTAAGTAGCTCGTTTTTGAGGCGGTATATTTATTTAAGGAGGTGAGGTGTGGGATGCCCCCCGCGAGTCTCAAACATCGCGCGCTATTCGTTTTTCTATAAATATCGATGGTTCATGTGACATTGTCGTTACGTCACAGTATACAATAATATTATTGTATACTGTGCAGAAAAACTTGTGCTCCCGACTGGAATCGAACTCTTTACTCCTACTTAGAAGGCGCACCCAACTTAGCCAACGGGCATTTTAGAAGATCTTCTGCTAAGAAAAAATCGTGTTTCTGGTTCTGGTTATTATTTTGCGGCACCTACGACACAAATCACAGCTGGAAATCGAACCCGATAGAAAGCCAGAAGGTTAACGCGCATTCTACTAAGCCAACGGGCAGTTCAACCTCCATAATAAATAAGTATATAATTTTATAAATTATTTTCTGTTATTAAGTATACGTTACAGACGATTTTTTAATTGAATATTAATGAAACTGCTGTAATTTATAAGTGTACGTATTTAATTTCGTAAATGAATTATCAATATTCGTTAAAACCTAGTTATATAAGATTGAGGTTCTCAGGCACAGTGCATTCTTGCATTATATTATTTAAGCTGTATGTTAGATTCTGATTTTACAGCTGTATTTTTTTACTTTATTGTCTCATGTAGTGACAAACTGAAGAAAAAAAATATTTTATGTATTCTAATGTAACTTCTCTTATAACCATGCCATAAATTTTTCGTGAATCCATAATTACAGGCTATAAGCATTTCAAGTAAAAGTTAACGATCATTTTCTTTTTTCTTCATTTTTGCTTTCCAGAATTTATCATCTTTATAAATATGTTCAGTGCTTGGTTTTTATTTACAAAATTACACTAATTTTTTTCCGTTATGGATCTTTACAATTGACACTGACACTTTATAAAACCAATAACTCGTATAGTTGTATATTGTTTTTTCTATTATAGCCGTCAACAATTTCGTGTAAACACACTGATGATATTATGCATTTCTTTTTTTTTTGTCAAGTACGTATATATTTTTTGCAGTAAACAAGAGTCTTTTAATCAATCAATTAACAAATAGGTCCAAAATTTAAAGCCGTTACTATTTTTCGTATTTCCATTCAGTCAGTCACTGCTATATCGTTGTAAAATGGTGTTCCTTTTTATGTCCATTCTATATTTTTCAAGTTATCGAGGAAGCTCTTTCGCTCTTTTTTTCTTAATAGGACGCTCTTGACTTCGTTTTCGTTATAATCTCTAATATCTTCTTCTTTGCACTTTAACATATTATAATTTTTATTTTAATAATAGGAAGATATAATAAATCATATTTTTTTGTACTTAATATCCACTAACTCAGTACTGCAAGTCAAAATTTTACTAGTAGAGGTCATATTAGACTGTTTTTTATAACCTGAAATAAATTGTAAATTAGAAACAGGGTTAATATTTGCCACCTGAATGTTTTGATTCTGCGTTTTATCTGTACAACATAATATCTTCTTTCAAGGAATCTGGGTCGAATTATGCAATTTTTTCAATTTCAAATCGATCTTTTGATAGTGGATTTTGTATAGGTCGAAAAAAATTACGTATTTGTCTATTGTAAAGATAGAACGTTCCGCGTGACCTTGTTAAAATCTCAGAATTAAAATTAAAAATAAACATAATATCTTTCACAACTTTGATAAAAATATAACACCATAAGCATAGTTAGTAGTAAAATATTTTACAAAGTAAAAGTATCAACAAAAAATCGTAACTCCAGAACATTGATGGATTCAGATGACTTCAGAATAAAGACATCGCCGTGTGAAGTGAAAATTTGTGGTCATACTGACATATTTAGACTGTGTCATCAAGTATTTATGAAATCAACAATATATAATTTAATAATCTACATGATATTTTAATAAAAAGAGTAATTTACATACCGTTATCTCATTATTATTATTTCATTGATTTTGTTGTTGCGCAAAAACAGGCGAGGAAAATTGGCGACTGGCGGGAACGCGGGCAGCGCCCAGCGCTGCGTGTCTAAAAATCACTGGGCAACGGTAAAATTTTAATTAAATTAGTATAGGACTTCAATTGAAACCCAAAATTTAGCAGGTTCTCGGTATTACTTTAAGATAAATATATCCATAAAAAAAACCCATAAAAAAAATTATGTGCAAAATTAGGATTTTTATTAATTAATAATTCGTTTCCCACTTTTATTTTAGCCTGTTTCCAAACTTTTTTGATCAAGTAAATTACATCCTATTGTATAACAAATTATCACATCTCTTAGACACTTTCTTTAGGTATATTGTATATTTTTTGTAATATGGTTATTCAATTATAAATACCTAAACCACTTGATCTAGCAAACCAGTTTATCCGCTTTCCACAGGTGCCTTAAAGTAGTATAGCTACTCGTTTTATTGCAATTCACTTATTCTCCATACATGTTAAACGCTTAAATTAATGTATGCGTAATGACCCATAGTATAATTAAATATAGCAATTATTATAAATCTATTTGGTAATTCGGCCGCTGAGACCTCGCGACAACTAACTATACAAGTAAGATATAGATATAAGAATAACTATAGAAGTAACTATATAAGTAAGCAAGACGATACAAGTCTTTGAACTTAGTGTGGGGCTGTGAGTGTGAATGCGTTTGCGTTTAAAAAAAAAAAAAAAAACTATATCACCTGAGATTATATTATGCTTGTAATAAATTTTTAAATTATTGTTTGTTTGATTATAGTATTTTTTTTTCAAGTAAATTATATAAGTAAAATTATAAATAAGTAGCTACTAGATAAAAAAATATACCTCACTTCCGAATTCCCAAAAAAAAACATGGTAGGTACATTTTAAATTAGGAAAGGTACACCTGGTAAAAAAATAATAGCAACAAGTAGGTATGTTGTGTGTGAATAAATAGTATTAGTAATTTAATACTAAAGTACACACTACGTTTTGAAGCTAATATTTTAGCATCGAATCTTGCTCATAAAAATAAATTATGCATATATAATCTATGTACAATCTACGTACAATATTTCCGGGTGCGAAGTTTTCAGTATTATTTATCGATAACAATTCAACCTACCATCTTACCATGACCTACATAACCCCTTCCCCCATGGAATTCCGCTATTTACCTTTAAAAAAATTTTATACCTTGTAGGAAAATGACGATAGCTCAATACATAAGAGACATTATGAGACATACTGTAATGTAGTACATTGTGCTGTCGCAGTCTGTAAGACAGCTATGATGATGGCCGAAAGGGAAGCTTAGCGCAAGATGCAGCCCTTGATGAACAAACGGGAATAAAGGCCGAGACCGAAGGTAGCGTGGACAGCAAGGACTGCAATGATGACCAAGTATGAAGTAACTGAAGTTTCTTCATAAAAAAAACAAAAGTATAGTATATAAGTTCGGCCGGAAATTCTCAAATAAAACTTGAAATAATCAGGACTCGAAATCTACAAAAATCTGGGAGTATACATGGGGTATTTTCAGATATCCCCGAGGGTAAGGCATTTTTTTTGGAAGTCTCTTATTCTTCCACCTGTATACTATATAGATACATACGTGAACGAAATACCACCGCAAATCTTACGAACATAAAGCCAATTAGACCTTATTCCGTCTATAAACAGACGATTTAAACAGCGCACTTCCGTTAGTGACTAATCAATATAATGCGGGATCCGCAGACGCGAACACACTATCGGCGAATACGAATTTGAGATCCTGGTGATATATTATGTTAGTTGAGCAGATAGCAAGATTATGTCTAGGTGTACGCTTTTTTGCCAGCAGCCTTTGTCATGTAGGCAAGAACTTTTGTACTTGTTATTTGCTTCCACTTGTCCCAATCGCCTATAGGTTCCTTCCTTATTGAGGTATCTATGTATAAAGAAACATAAAGGCAACATTTTGTAGTGGCAGGGATTTTGACGGATTGAATGCCAATATGTTGATAGGCTGTAGGGTATAGAATGAATCACTTCTAAGTGTTTACTGACTTGCATTTCGATCGCTGGGAATCGACAAATATCTTTGAAGGATATTACGACAATACCAAATGATATTACAATTAAATATCAACCATTTCCTCTCAATTATAATATACGGGCGTCCGCTAGTCTGGGTACTGTAGGCCCGCTCGCGGTAACAAACGACATACGACGCGTATGTTTAAAATCAACGATTTTTAGATCAAGATGTGCTTCATGCTTCGCATAAACTCAGTAAGCATAATTTAATTTAGCATATTTTTACACACTTAATAACATCTTAAAGCATAATGAAACACTACACCAAACACCATGGAATATTTTATTCAGTTGGTAGTAACAATTATTATTATTTGTTTTTAAACAAACGCATTCACACACTTAGTTCAAAGATTTGTATCGTGGGTGCCGGAAACATTCACATCGCACACACATACATTATTGATTTTTTATATTTTTACATTTTGCATACTCTCTAAAGGCATATACGATTACGACAACGCATAAAATATCAGATACTTTTATAGCAGTTGCTTTTGTCTCCTTTTAAAATAAATTAGGAGCAGGTTGGGTTTCAATTGAAATTAAAATAAATCGGGCCCGCCGAAAAAGTAAGCCACAGCAAGGGACAGCATAGCACTAAAAGGTTAATTTAGATGACTGAATCGGTATTTTGTTCAATTTAAACAAGATTGTTTATTCAACAAAAGCATGACAAACAGAAAGATTTCAAAGTAACATTATGCTGACGTTGTAGGAGGATTATGGTCTATTATAAGAATGTGTGAAAGGACAAACATGCTGAATTTATATTCATTAAATAAATTTCTTAATTTACAAATTGTAAATTAAGAAATTTTTGTGTATTGGACAAACTCGAGTAAAGTGTTTATTTTCTATATATTGTACTAGTGCATGCTGAATTCTATACATGCAGTGATTATGACCTGCGCAAACTGGTTTGGCTTACCATGTTCTTGTACTGTGTGTGGCATTCATGATGTTATAAAATATTGCAAATACACAAATGTTATCTCTAATGTACAAACTAAGTTTTACCTTTCCTATAAGAGGTAGGTCTACAGCTCCCCATGTGTCAGCAGCCCAGTGTACTACTCCAGAAGCAAAATCAGCAGTTAAGACACCGGCTATTGCAGCTAAAAACAGGGATGCATCTGCACGAATGTGTCTGGCCATGAGTATTCCAGCACTAACACATAGTGTGCAACAAAGGACCACACAAACCAACTCTTGTAGCCTCTTGCCTGCCAAACAAATATTATTATTATAACTTATTCACACTGGCTTTGGAACTTTGTATATAAAGAGCATCACATGATCATGCGATTAAAAATTTTAGATAGCTGCTGAAACAGACATTACAACAAGTGACATGACAAATAATCTCTTATGTTTGCATTGCAAATAGTATATATATTTTACTACAGCATGGTATAGGTAGTCTGAGAATAATAAATATGTTTGCCTCTAATCGAGTCTAATTTTACTGTGAATCATTAGGAAAATATCATCCGTATAATATAATACACTAATCCTTTGTCTGTTTAGCATGTGTAATGGAACTGTGGAATATTGTTATCATTCACATCTATTGTATATTATGATATTTAAAATAATGATTTCTAGGTATGAATTTGAATTATGTGAAACTCAATCTTGAATAACTGAACTAACCATAAGGATGTTTAATGTCATAATTTTAAACTCTAACAACATGGGCCAAATTTAATATCAACAGTCGGTGTTTACTTTCCATTAAAGGTGAAACAGAGCATGAGTCATACTTGTTGTAACAGGTACTACTTGTGCAGATTGTACTGGATTTCTTTATCGTTGTAGATTTCAGCATTATGAACCATTGGAAATAATATGATCACTATATATCACTATATTTTATAAGCTACCTCATAGGTACACCATGTTAATATGTATATAAACTGTCATAAACAGTATGTTAAAATAGTTAAAGGCAAAAACGAACAATTGCTATAAATGGAGTAATTAGTAACCTATAGTTTTTATAATAACCCATAATAGAATAAATAAATATTATTAAAACATTAGTCTACTATACATAACAAACAGCACTACAATCTCGTAGGACATCTTAAAGAATAATTTGATAATTTTGTTCACATAAATGTTGTTGACATTTAAACCATGTTTATCTTATCATACAAATATGATTGATGTCTTAGAGTGTCAGGGGTACTCACCTGGACTGTAAAGTTCAGCAAG
Organism: Lomographa bimaculata; assembly: GCA_948107665.1. Taxonomy (NCBI): domain Eukaryota; kingdom Metazoa; phylum Arthropoda; class Insecta; order Lepidoptera; family Geometridae; genus Lomographa; species Lomographa bimaculata. The sequence continues at coordinate 10,051,211 of OX403587.1, read as the reverse complement.
TTCTTGCGCCCCTCGGTGACGCGGGCCCCACCGCGGCTGCTTACCCACTTCGCTTGGCAGCTGAGTGTTAGCATTAGGATCGTCTTCCGACATGGAATGTTCCAAGATCTGACGTTCGGTTTTAACCGGTGCTAGTAACGTCGTTGCCATGGTACTTGCGTACTCAAAACGATCACAGCTTATTCCGCTGATACCATCTCTTTTAGCACAGGGAGGTATTGGTAAAGGCAAAGCCATTATTTGTCTAATTAATATAGAAAGAACCCAAATTAAATGTTGGATAATGTAAAAAATATCTCTCACAATAGTCAATAATAGTCATGTAACTTGAATATGCCGTCCGTCAAATCGTTTATTTTAATATGTTTCATCAACAATCTAATCTTATCATAAATAAAAAATGTTCTAGATATTATTATCTTTTTATTAATTCGAATAATATTAATCACAAACTAACCATAACCGACCTGACGAGACACGGCTATCTGAAAATATACAGAAAATTATTTGAAAATTCAACTCGACTTCTTCTTTAGAAGAAACTTAAAAATCGAATTTATACGAATGACATATGACAGCACTTGACTTCGTCAAATTGACAGATTCTACTCTTATATAAGCCCAGACACCTTATTAGGTACCTTTGTTGCGATCAGTTTCTATTTCAATTGAGCAAATATTATCCTTAATTTCTTAGTAGTTTTGTCATTTTCAAATTAAAACTGTTCGCAACAGAGATAGATATTAATTGAGAGAATCAACTGCTGCTAACGTACGTATTAAGCCCTTTCATTCCAGAATTAATCCGTAAAGCTCACAGAGTCGGCCAACTGTAGGGTGTGATTGCTCATGAACTAGTTTTGGAACATATTTATACGATAGGCATGGTGTTATGCCGCGAAAGTGAAAAAATGGCGTTGTTGATTTTGTATAATTTTCCAAAACCTGTGATTCTCCGAGTGTTAATATATAATAATGGTGGATTATTAACCGTTAATACTAAGTAAACGTGCATAAGTGTAGGCAAATCATATAAAGTTGAAAAACGTGATTTTTGCCTTCGCTCCAAAACTCCAATACAAGTTTTAGTAAAGCTTCTACCACTTTACTATGGCATGACTTGACTATGACTGGACCTTAACTTTGATCGTGACTTTGACCGTGACTTTTGGCTAGGACTTTTAATAAGAAAAACACTTGAAATATACAATGAGTAACAAAAAGGTGTAGTAATACTGAAGCCACGCATTTAACTATAAGTATGGAGTCTAACAAGAACTTCCAAATTCGCAGCAGCAGCATAAATATTGAGTTATGATGAATGAAAGTTTCTAAAAATTATGTCAGTTGCAACCCCATTTCATCAGCTACCGTTCTTCACCACATAGTCTCTGGACCTAGATGTCTGACAGTGGTGGGCATAACAAAGGTCATGGTCACGCGCCACAGATGTAACCGTAGGGTTGACAAATATATTTGGAAAATCTAATTTTTATATGGAAAACATTATCTCTGATTTCAAGTTTCGTTCTTTGGCAGACGATTCCCGGCACGGTACACATACACACCACCAAGTATTACTACACTTTTTTGTTACACGTTGTATTATTAATTGACACTGGCTAAATGCACAAGATTGCAAACTTACGTGTATATTATTTCAATAACTTATACTCGGGACTTATAGGTATAAGCCTAAGTAAAGATATAGTCTAAGATTGCAAAGCCAAAATCAAAAGATAAAAACATTGTATCACCATAGAAAAGAAAAATTAATATAAAGTTCCAAACGTTCCAAAACTAATCTGTGAGGAATCGTGGCATGCTCGTGAAACACACTCACAGCGCCTGTTCAGCCATTTCTTATAGCTTGAGCGATGATTTTATGGAGTTTGATCTAAGCGAAACGATAATAATGTCATCGTGATATACTCTATAGAAAAATTGAAATTGGAGCCACTCATGCATACCAAGATCGCGGGTGACCATCAATAACCACTAGGTTGCGAGGCGGCAATCATGTAAAATCTGAAGTTTTGTTTATGGAAGAAGTCGATTGAAGGACGAGGGCTGATACGAGGTCTGTGTGTAGATGGGCGTTGCGTGTGCTGTTGTGTGAATGTTAGCTGTGAGAGCTGCTGTTATGTGGTCTGAATATAAGTGAACATATGCAAAAAAATATTTTTTTCAAGATTTTGTTTTGACTCTGTCGGCGGCGTGGCTAATATGTATATTCATGCCAAATTACAGCTTTCTTGCAAATGAAATCGTATCTATTTTACCACCACATTTTATACTATTTTATTTTACCTACTTGTTGGTTTGTTATAATATATATTCTACATATAGGTATACCTTTAAAAGTCAGAAATAGTGACAACCCTGCGTATTCGGCTAGAGTAGGCATTTGAAACTCCTACGGGCCTCGAGTTATCATACTTATTTATTTTTACTATGGCTAGACGCCCCGGTAGCAAGTGCGCGTGCGGCAAACAAACCAAGCGCCCGCGGCCGGCTTGCTTTTTTTTTATTTTTATTTTGGCTTCGCAATCTCTTGCATTTAGCCAGTGTCAAGTTATAATATATTTCAAGTGTGTTTCGTGTTAAAAGTCCTAGTCACAAGTCATGGTCAAGTCATGCCCTAGTAAAGTGGTACAAACTTTACTAGAACTTCTATTGGAGTTTTGGAGCGAAGGCGAAAATCACGTTTTGTAACTTAGTATGATTTGCCTGCACTTATGCACATTTACTAAGTATTAACGGTTAATAATCCACCATAATTACACATTAACCCTCGAAGAATCACAGATTTTGGAAAATTATACAAAATCAACAACGCCATTTTTTCACTTTCGCGGAAAAACTCTCGCGGTGCTTGTTTAGCTGTGGTCTAAACTTCTATGTATTTGTGGAAATTTTTGGTATTTCCATATTGTGTACTCAGTTTTAAGTCTACCGCCTAGCGCTTAAAATTCAACATAGCTCGGTAAAAAAGCGCCGTGTTTTAAAAGCGCTGATGACGTGCAAACAAATACATAGAAATTCATTTGTTTCAATTCAACGCTTTTTTTAACTGTTGTCGTTAACAAAACTCTCGTCCGAACGATGCCTTCCTCTTATATTTCACCATGCGATATGTCAGTTAGCGCGGCCGAGCGCGGTCTAATAGTCTAATTAGAAACGAACTCCTATTACACTACTCGATTTAGCGCGATCTCAATACGACGCGACGGACTAAATATCGCGTGGTATAATAGACCAATTTTTATATACTCGAGATCATATATTCTTTTGTATGCTCGAGATGGACGACCGCTACGATTACGTATCTGTCATTGTCATCCGACAAATATTTGTAAATGTTAGCCTTCAGTCAGACGATTGTCAATTTGTCAGTATGTCTGTCCTGTCAGTCAGTATTTCGTTTAGTTGGTCAGAATTTTCAGTTCAAAAAATCAATGAAATACATAGTTCGCATTGTGTCTGAAGAATTCCTAAGAATAGTTAATTATCATGAAAGAAACAAAAGAAAGAACCATGTCGGGAAGCACAAGTTCGGTACTCTCTAACGATTATGTGGACGCTTTTAGTTCAATCAATGAGCGACCGGTGGATGATATATCGCTAGAGTTCTTCTACAAACCACATACAATAACCCTCCTAGCAGTATCCATTGCATCAGTTATCTACACAGCATTTGTCAGGTGAGTAATCTCATTATGAGCGATTAAATTATGAAATGTTATTCATAACCTATCCATACATCTAGTGAGGAATGATGTAACCTCCTTTTTAAAATATTTTTTTAATTATGTGCATATAGTGTCGGTTTAGCGCTTTATTTCATGACATAAATTTTTGGGAAAATAAATTCTTAATTTTCTCTGAACTTCAGAGCAAAGGGTATATACCTTTGATTTACAGTCACAAACCCTTTTCGTCAACTGTCTTTTGGCTTTCTGTTGGTGCCAAGGCTGCAAGAAATCTCCATGCCACATCATCATCATAAAGTACAAGTGACCCACACATACTGTGACAATTTATGGGTTGATATCACAGTGGGTCAGTGATATTAATGTTCTAATTCTATTATTCTTAAAAGCAGCTAGGGTATCAAAGACCCCCTTTGCATTGCTACATATAATTGACTCTTTATAATATGTTGTAAGCAAAATGTTTATTTATTTACTTTATTTCAGGGATGAGTCGAATATTCAAGGCAATATATGGTCTGGGATATGCTGTGTTGTGTTCTTCTTCCTCATTATATCAGTACTCACATTCCCTAATGGACCATTTACGAGGCCACACCCAGCCGTTTGGAGGATTGTATTCGGCATGTCTGTATTGTACCTCCTTGCTCTATTGTTCCTTTTATTCCAAAGTTACTCAATGGTTTATGAGATAATGTACTGGATTGACCCAAATTTACGGAACTTCCAAATTGACATGGATAAGGTATATTTTTTTCATACTCATGCTTTGTAACGTATTTCATGATTATGTTGGCATATTCATTTTTACTTTTTGTCTATCATTGCTATAATATTGTTGCTAATTTGTGTTTGTAGTGTTTTTGTTAATAGAAAAACTATTTACATTGGTCTCTATCTACTGCCACTGCAGTAAAGGTAAAACACATTCATATTATAAGTCTGAATGTATGTCTGTCGCATCGTATCTGAAGCATACATCATCAACACCGGTTCAATGGTTAAGCGATAAAAAATATACTAACACCATTTTTATCGCTTAACCATTGAATCCGTGTTGATGATGTATGCTTCAGGGATAAACTACGATGGAAAACATTAACTGCTTTTTATCATTATCATTGTAAATGCAGGCGAAATTGTGTTATAATTTATAAATTATTCTGTTAAGTATCTATATTATAAAGGTTTAGAAATTAATTTGTTATTCATTACAAGACATACCTCAACAAAATAACACATGATGATAATTTCTATTAATGTTAGCTTAAATACCTGAATCTTTTATTTACAGGAGTATGCAGTTAACTGCTCAGATATAAGTTTTGGTAAAGTTTGGTCCCATGTAGATGTATTTGCATGGGGTCATTTCTTAGGGTGGATGTTCAAAGCCATATTGTTCCGACATGCAGGTTTATTGTGGGCCATCTCTATAATGTGGGAAATTACTGAGATCGCATTTGCTCACTTGCTGCCAAACTTTTTGGAATGTTGGTGGGATTCAGTTGTTCTTGATGTACTTGTTTGCAATGGTTTGGGGATTTGGTGTGGACTCAAGATATGCAAAGCGCTGGAGATGAGGGAATACAAATGGGTCAGTATAAGGTAAGCAGAATAATATAATTCTGAGAACATAGTGTTTATAATATCTAAATAAAAATTATCATTCATCTACATTGATATTGTAAATCCAAAAGTATTACTGGAGCTTATTTGTTAATTAAATGTAATTTCATAATCTTTTTTGTACATAGTATATCTTCTTGTTCTCAGGGACATATCTTCAACTACTGGAAAAATTAAAAGGGCAATTCTACAATTCACACCAGTTCAATGGACTCGTGTTCGATGGCTGGACCCTACCAGCCCCTACATGAGATTCTGTGCTTTAAGTCAGCTGGTTGTGTTTTGGCAAATATCCGAACTGAATACCTTCTTCCTAAAGCACATATTTGAAATGCCGCCATCTCATCCTCTAGTCATAGCGCGTCTTTGCCTTATTGGAGTAATAGTCGCTCCTTCAGTGAGGTATAAAAATTTTGATATTTTTTTATTCTAAACACTGAACATATTAATTTACATGTGAATGGGTGCTGCATGGGGTGACCTGTCCATTGATTTAGGTGAATCCTAGGCTAGATTTCATAAAATTTCATATTTTATAAATTTAAATTTAATACCTAGATAAGGATTAAAGAGAGAAGGTAATGTGGTGCATAAAATACTCTACTTATAACATGGATAATAATTGTAGTAAAAAAAAATTGTATATATAAATTCAAGTCTATATATATATATATTGTTGTGTGAATTATTGTCAGGAGAAAGTTCTTATGAAAGAAAATTATCCCGGAATTCCCGCGGGTCCGGGACTTACGCGGGTAACCGCGGGGCCTAGCAAGTATCTAGCTAGCTCTATCCCGAATGCCAGATAGAAGACAAATAAGTTGTTTCCCTGATAAAAAACGTTACACCTGCAGTGCCATAAAGAACATTGAGTAGGGAACTAATTCCTGCTTGTTACAACCCTCTATTCCATATAAAATTCACAGAGATACAAACGTTTTAATTATTTATTTTCATGGACCCCAAAGAGGCATTTATTAAAGTAACTATTCTCTAATTGGTAGCAGGAAGTAAATTATTATAGGTATATCTATTTTATGCTAACGCCAGAAAGCGCTTCTGCAGTTTGCATCTATGGAACCTTGTCATTTATGTAGTCGTATTAGTAGGATTAATTTTATAGTAATCTTTCATAATAAATAGCCGTTTCTTTCTCTTACCGATGAAACTTTTCCAGAACCTAGTAATTCGTATTTCGTAACTGAATTGATTCAGTTACGTAGAACGCAGTTCAGTATTACCACTCCTAAAATTACTAAATTTAAAAAAAATTATTGTAAACCTGCCATAAAAGATTTATTCCTATTGCTCAATCTAAATGCGCGAACTGCTATTTTATGCTTATACTCGTATGACTGAGTATAAAGTGTGTGTTGCTTTTTAATTTATATTGATCTATATTTTTCGCTAAAATCTAACTTGGCAACATACAGTTTGTAATCTCTGGATCTATTATTTCGATTCCAATTATTTTTCACTATTAGCCGGACTGTTCCCGAGTGTCTTATGATGTTTGATTGGGATAGATATGAGGTTTCTATAAGCAACACAACAAAGACAATTAAAAAAAAAATTGAAAAAGGCTTAATTAGCCACTCTGTCGAAGTACGTTGACTAAACATTTTGTCATAATTGAATACATTTTATGGCAAAATATATCGGCATACAATTCGCCTTTTACTGCATATAATTTGAATAAATAGTCGAAGAGATGGCTCTGCATTACAATGTTCGCGTAGTAACTTTTACCGTGGCGACGACGGACGACAGCTTTTGCATCACATATCGATTAACAGCTACTGCGCATATCTAGATTTACGGTTTCACTCACGGTTGATTTCGCATTGTTGCGAGACTAGTTTCGGAACAGTCCCTCAGACCCTCAAATTATTCAGTTTGAGCTGGATCACGTCAAGCAGGCGTTAAGCCTGGTTCGCACTAGGCTAGTAATTTAGTCAAGTACCGAGTATTTTAGTAACTAAACGTGTCTGAACAATAAAAATTTAGTCGAGTAGATTAGCAAGTCATATAGTCAAGTCGACCCATTTTGTTCTATTTTTCGTTGAGTTGCTCGTCTCACCATGCGTTACTGCTCACTCGTTCATCGGATAAACAATTCCGAACCTGTCGTTTTTGTCATTAGTTCATTAGCTTCCGCAAAATTTCGGTGCGAAAAAATAAATTGAAAATTTGTTTCAAAATATTGACATGATCAACACTTGTGTACTATACTCGACCGTAATGCGAACGATTTTTGGTCTGTACAGAGTATGTTAGTCACTAAATTACTGACCCCTGGACTAAATTACTAACGTAGTCCGAACAAGGCTTTAGAGCAGAACAGTTACAATTGGCGCCATTGTTTGCGATGGTCCAATGACACAGAATGCAAGACGACGACTGAGGATCGGATGCCAATTTACCTACCCTTCGTGAGTTTCTTACAGGCAAAATCTTGCAACACTTACGAATCTGTCGATCAAACAGTTATTGCGCAATCTAGCACTATATCCGTGTAAAGATAGATACGATTTCATTCACAACAACTAAGTTAAAAAGGAGGTTCTCAACTTTACGGAATGTTCCTTACTTTTGTTCGGCCCTTTTATAATTTATCCAACAGGGCAACATCAGTATGATATATAAAAATTTTTTTTTTTCTTTGTTCCTATTATTCCTTGTATCTAATAATTTGTGCCCCGTACTTTTCAGGCAATACTACACATATGTAACGGATCCAAACTGCAAGCGAGTAGGTACCCAGTGTTGGGTGTATGGTGCCATAATGGTGACTGAGTCCATGCTTTGTATCAAGAATGGCAAAGAACTGTTTGGTCAAGCTCAAGTGTGCAATGTCATTGTGTGGCTAGTCATACAGATTCTTGTATCTGTTGGTTGTGTTTATGGAGTCGTCCTGTATCACCGGTACTTTAAGGTAGGTGAAATCGCCAAAACAATCCTATTTCTGTTGTCTATGTCTGCCCAGTAGGCGCAGTGGACAGGTTTTCGCCCTCTGCGCCGTGGGTCCTGGGTTCGATTCCCGGCAGAAGCAAAAATTCCTACCCTAGGGATATTTGTGCTTCTGGTTCTGGGTGTAATGTGAATGCTTCCGGCACTTACGATACAAGTCTTTGAACTTAGTGTGGGGCTGTGAGTGTGAATGCGTTTGTTTTGTTGTTTTGTTATTATTGTCTAAGTTTTTTGGCTTTTTTTATATGAGTATTAATAGACCCATCCTCCTATTATTTTTAACTCCCGACGAAAAAAGAGGGATGTTTTAAGTTTAACCTGTGTATCGTCTGTCCGTGGCATCGTAGCTCCCAAACGGCTGAACCGATTTCAATTTAGTTTGTTTTAAGTCGACTTGATTGATAGGCTTTTTTCAAATAGGTTGTCTACAGGGTATTTTCAAAACTTGATTTTACCATAGTCTATTTTTACTGAACCGAGAGTAAATCGCCATGTCGCCGAGACAAAATAGATAGAAATTGATCTGTCTAGACCTTTGATGTTAGTCGTAACCACCGAGTCTAGACTTGATATATATATTTTGTAATGGTCATTTCAACACATAGGTACATACTAATGGGACTAGTATTAAAGACAGATGATATGCTGTTTCACAGACTTTCACTCCCGCTAAGCCGTTACCCGTTATCTACTGGGGGAGTTCGATGCAATGTCAGTTGTCGTTATTCCTAGTCCCATTGTTTATTTACCTTTTATTACCCGGGTTATACTTAAAATACAATTGTTTTTACAGCCAAATACGAACGAGGAAGCAGAAAGCCCTAAAAAAGACAATTAAAATAAGTAAGTTACTTTATATTAAATTTAAAAAATAAGTTGTACTTTAAGGACATAATTATGAATTTTAAGCATAAACTTTGGATAGGTACTCGTTAAATTAAGGAACATTATATTTGTTCGCCATGAAGTCTATCACATAAAGTATTAAGATTAGAAATTACTTACTAAACACATTACACAAATGTTATAAATCTGAAAGCTGTGTCAGTTTGTTTGCAACGGATCTATAAAACAACTGGATGGATTCGGACGAATTACATTTTATTCCTGATTATTTCTGATAAACGCCAGCGAAGTCGTGGAGCAGGCCTATTATAGTTTATTCCACCACGTTTACCAGGATCATTATTTTTATTATTTATATTATTTTGTGCCCAAAAAAAATCACCTACATTATGAAAACCAACTTGTCATCCAAAATCATCAATAAATAAAAAAAGTTATGAGACGATCCCACTAACAATATATATATATAAAACAATGTCCACCAGAGTTTGCTGTCGCAAACGCGCTTAACATTTCATTGTTTTATTTTACAGGTCAGGTGATTCCCTTGTGATGGATGTGTGTGATGTGTACATATAGACAAAGGCCCCAATTGGTCAACTAGCAAATGGTGTGTACGAAATTCGAATATAGATTAGTTTAATATGTTTGTAAACAAATGATTTCTTAGTGTACGAACTGAGTGATTTCTTCGAGCGTGCTGCGGGCGCTCGAACTCTGGATAACAAAGTTCTACGTGGGACTGCAATGCGCTCTTCCCGTTTCTTCTTCTTCGTTCACTTAGTGTTTCTTGTCATATGCCCAGTACTGCAATTCGGCTGTGTGGCAAAGGGATTCGCCAAGAAAAACTCTTTATTGACAGAGTGACATCTCTTCGTCTTCTGGTCATGTACTTATTTTATTTCCGTTCTGCCATGGTGAGTTTTACCTCCTTAAAGGCGTTCGCCATCTGAGAACGCGACCTCTAGGGAACTAGGCTCCAAGGCAGTGCAGGTAAAACGCTGACAGCGTTTTGACGTGTGAAGCGTGACTCTTATTCTAATCAGTAAAATATGTAAAAATTTTAGTCGCCTATTTATTACGTTTCAAAAAGTAAATACTTAATGGTAGTTCAGCGTATATACCTTAATATTATTCCCTGTTGCACCTATCACACTTCCACATTTCAATGCTGTGGTACGGTAACGTAAAGATGCAATGGTCTCTGAGTATCGATCTGTTGGAGTTTAGTCTTTTCGTCCTATAGGTCTTCATTCCCATTCCGCTTGCACACTGCACGCCCCGAACGCTGCACGCAGCACGCCCGATGGCAGCAGTCGCTCAGTGAAGTTTTGCGAAGACGAGTCTTAGTCGACATGATCTTGAATAATAGGTAAAGATTTCAGTACAAATCACGTGTTCGAAACGTAATAAGTATTATTAAATAAAATAGCTGGCTCACGTGCGTCACGATCACGAGTTCTCGTCCTATCGCTCTGACTAATAGTTCAATAAATGTTGATAATATTTTTAAGTGATTGATTTATACTTGTCTATAAACTCGGACATGAGAAAACATGGACAACACAACAACCCACAATACAGAAACTCTTCGCTATATTGTTTTTAATAATACTCATAATAATATCGTGTCAGCGTTGGGCAATTTTACATTACAACGACATGCGGCATCGCAGACGCGCTATATCATAGTCTCTAAGTTAAAAATGTTAAATATTTCTACTACGTCTACAGCGTTACGGCACATCTTCCTATGCGGTGCCTATTTTTTTATTGGAAATACATACACATCGTTTAATTAGACACCAAATATAAAAATAAACATTATTAATGAATATATTCTTGGCAAAAATGTAAGAAAAATTTCTGCAATAGCGAAACAAAACACATGTAACAGATGATTTATAATAACATCTTATCATACAATCTGTCGCCTTCGTTATGTTAGTCGAAATATGTGTAAGGGTGTATTATATAGGTCTGCAAGGATTAAAAATAATGTGGTGTTCTTTTGCTCACCAAGTTCATTGAAATCTAGATGATTTTGGAAATGCCTCCATCCAGCGCGCTAGTGCTGTTATTGCTGTTTTAATGGAAAACGTAAAATGCTATGCAATGAAGGTATAGCAATCACTGATAAGAATATCTTACTTCCGTAGGTAATGTTAGAAATCTATTATTTTTTTAATGCACGAGTAGAATATAAATTACTGCTTACCGCATTCTTGCAGGAAAACAAATAATATTATCTGCTACTAAAAATGATTTCTGATGATTATAGGTCTAAACTTGAAACTAGTCGACCTACTGGTACTAGATCAGAAATTGCACTATGCGGTATGGTAATAGGGAGGTATTGATCGTACTCAAAACTGTGCCATTGGTATTTATTGTGCAGAAAGCCTTTCGATCAGAATGTATACCGAGTACCTACCTAACTGATCTCCATTTTAAGAATGTAATATATAATATCTACTATTTAATCTTATTAAATAAACATTTTGGATATCGGCAGTTAGGTCATAAAATGGTGGTCATATCGCTTCCAAAGGCAGTTGTCACTTTAGCCGAAATTACATAATATATATGGCTTTTATGCTGATCTTGTGTAGTCTGTTAGCTGGATACAGATCTACATTATACGTGCCCGTCCCCACAAGCATAAAGTACAGCAAAGTGAACATAAAGATGGCACTTTAATATATAATAGGTACTTGTATACTAATAATTATTTTCTCATTGCCAAAAACAGATACCAATGAGTGAGACAAGGCTAAACCTATCTGAAAATTCACGAAAAAATTACACCGTATTGTGTTTTCACTAGTTGAGTGTGTCATTTAAGTTTTCCAAATTTGTTCGCAGCTCGAAAATACATTATGCAACTAGGCAGATATCTATTATGAGTGACCATGTTTTTGTAGATGGTCTCTACCTTCTTGTTTATTCGACTTCTTCGATCCTACGTATCAATTATTAAAACATGCTTTATATTTTGAAAATGCTGACGCGAATTGAGCCTACTCGCTTATATTCTAAAAACGGCGTGTACTTCAGAAAGCTCAGATACCTATGTTTGATATTCAGAGACAGTTTTGAGACTATATTCATAATTCGCAATGTCAAAACAGTAATGTTTTACGTGATTCAGTTTAAGATTGAATCTAAGTGGTTCCTGAATGCGGATCTATAGGTGTTGTCTATATAAATTCATTCAATAAATCAATAATTATTGAATAGGTATTATATATTTTGAAATCCTATTGAATAGAAAATTGAAGCAGTGGATTAGATACATGATTTTATTTAAGACAGCCGATAGACGAGTGAGCATGTGTTATCATCTATATATCTATATAATTGGGCCTAAAAGCAGTAGAAGTACGAATATAAGCGTTAAGAACGGGGACTGTGTTTCGTGTAATTCATTATGTATGTAGCTTGATCGTAATGTTAGGTTACAAACATGAAACAAATATTGAACATAACTAAGAACATATCTAAGTACTCTGGGCTATATGATATAAAAATATTTTAATATTCTATATTATATGCGTTTTGTTATTGAAATAAAGAAATTCATTATATTTTATTTCTGGGTGAGATGGGTACTAATATATTACACTTAGATATTATTATGCTTGTGTGTATGATGACTTCGCAGAGGCATACCAATGTGATTTTTTCTTTTGTAGGCTTAGCAACTTTATCATAGTTTTAAGTGCGTCCAGTGCTCTAGACGTGCTTCCTTGTTTTGCAGTTAATACTGTTTGCTTTCTCGCAGAAGCGCCCAGTTTACAGACTTACATAGTGTTGACTTTATATTTGAAATCTATTTTGTTTTGGATGCACTGCCCCCGTAAATAATTTTGCTGTAAGTATTGTGTATATTATTATCTTGAAGTTAATATATATGATTCCTTGTTGTTTAACACTTTGTTGGATTAATTCACACAGGGGCGACCAGTTTACAGATTTATTAGGTGTTGATATTATTTTTAAGTAAACTCTTTTAGTATTTTGGACGCACTGAATAAGTAATTTTGTTGTGATGTTTCGATATACCCTTGAAGCTAAAAGTTCTAAGTATGTAGGGAGGTATTCAAGAAGCAGCTGCCCTTTGTATACAAGGTTACTTACGTTACGTTCCATACTCCTCAGGGGTCAGACAATGCAAGACAAAAAAAATATAAAAAAATACTTTTTTTTTATAAGTTTGTAAAGTGCAGAGCTACGATTAAAACCAATTATCCAACTCGTAAGGTCAAAAATAAAAAACTGTTTAATATATATTTTTTTATGTTGCATTGTCGATACCCGCCCCCCCCTGTGGAGTATGGAACAATTCAAAGTAACCTTGTATACACGGACTAATTTGTAATAATTGTCATTAGGTACGATGCGTGATGATCCCATTATATACCTAACCTAAAATACGATTGCTCATATTTAATTAAGTCTAGAATAGATGGGTAGAACAATTAATGTACCTACCTTTATTTTCTTCCAAACAGTTGTATGTTTGTGTTTAAAACTATAAGAAAGAAAACAAACCAAATATGTAAAAGCATTTAGGCTAGATTTATATTAAGCTATCTGGTCTAAGACAGAAATTCCTCATGTTTTGTTTATGTCCAAGGTTTATGTTTACCTATGTGATAATATAATAAATACTAAACGTGTTTGTTTGTTTAAAATATATTTTGTTATAATTGGATACAGTATTGTTTATTATAATTCATAACTGAATAAGTTGTAACATGTTTCAAATAACTAATGTAGGCCTATAGTTACTATGAGCTGGTCCATAGTTACATTAACGTTTGCTTTGCAACTAAGGACAGTGTACAAAAGAAAAAATAATTTTAGCTTAATTTATCACGCAGAGGGAGGCCGCTATGTATCCAAAGCACACTCCGGGCCCTCCATACAACAAATTTAGTAAATCGATATAACACATTATAACAGTGAAGGTACGCAAACGCTCTTTTAAATATGAGCGAGCTATTGTTCTTTTTCGCGCTTACACTTATTTCACTGACAACTTGTACAAGCGATGCGCAATAATGGCGGTGCAATAGCCTAGCAAATGCAATATTTTTTGCTTGACTGCAAAGGCCGATGTGTAGCGCTTTTCGGTGGTATACATCCACTGTTAGAAATAACCATGAGTATTTAACGACCACTTCCTGAATTCACAACTTATAAAAGTACAAAAGAAAAAAAAAATTTGGTTTGGAAAAATAACGGTACATCACGTTGGAGATGTGTCAACAGGAATGTTGCAGCTCCACCCCGAATTGACCGAGTGAATATAATAGATATATTTTAATTATTTATTATTAATTTAAGATAGTAGTAGAAATGGTTATTTCAAGAAAATGTTATTTCTAGTGGTCTGTTGGTAAATGGACCTATAGCGCCGAAAAGATTTACCGCATTTGTGATCTACAGCTTTGTTATCCTATGGCAAATATCGGCTCAGTTTGGGTGAGACGGAACTTCTTGTTGCACAGCTAGACGAATAGCGCCTTTCTTCAACCGGGTAACAAATTTTTGTCTAACTGTTTTCTTCTTAGCGTGTCGATGGCAAACAAAATAGCCGAGGCCCAGAACTCGGCCACCCGAACTGCATTTGGTGCAGCGTCTATGAGCTTTTGTTTCAAGCAGGTAACAGGGCATGCAATAAGATGTGCCATAGTTTGATCTGCTGCGCACAGACAGGCTATATTGTTAACTTCTGAGAATGACCACCCACTTGACCATGTTATCCTTACTTCGACCGACTTAAGTAAGGAGTCTAAAGACTTCTAGGACAGCCGGAATTCTTGATGGCTAGGTGGAAGGTTCTCAGAATGTGGGACGTAAAGATAAGGGTGGGGTGTTCTGTCTCGCCAGAGGCTAAATCTCGATTCTGGGAGCTCATTCTTCAAAGGACTGACGCATTTAAAAAACTGTTATGATTAGATACTTTAGCCGCCTTACGGACTTAAGGTATACCTCTTCCCCGATCTCTCTCTCTCTACTTTAAAAGTTGTTAGTTTATTGTGTTTGCTCCTTCGAATAATACTTATTCAACAATATCTTAAAATGACATTCTGTTAATTACTTGTTTAGTTTACTTATCTGTGTAATAAATTATTTGTTGAAACCACCGTTGTTTTTAATTCTCAGTCAATTAAAAAATAAATTATGTCAAACTTATAGGTACTAACTTTTATCCTAATTTGCTAAGGTAAGAACTACTGCAGGTTTTATTCGAGTTACAGAAACTATGCTATTATGTAGTTTTTTCTGTGTAGTTTATCTGGAATGAATAAGATTGACTAAAAGATATCGCTCTTAGCGATAAATGAAAACGAAAAAATAATATTAATAATTTTATGTTAGGTAATTGATATTATACTAACCGGATTTATGCAAAGTGAAATTTTACTTTAGCATAATTCCACATTTTATAAATCCGGTGTATTTTTCATCTTAGTTTGTCACATAACTTAAAAGTTGTTATGTGACAAACTAAGATGAAAAATACACCATGGGAAGCTAATGCAGGTACTTGGGATACTCGTTGGTAAGACTTAAAGACCGAGTTGCTACTTGCTGTTTTTAAAGTAAGTAGTAACTACCACAATATAAAATCAAACAACACAGGTAAAATTCAAATATATTTCAACATAAAACAAATTATTATCGTCTAATGAAAGATAAATTGTAAATAAACATGTTACTATGCGGGATTATAACATATAATAATAATTTAATATTATCATAAACTAAATGGCTTGCAGTGTTATGGCGCAAATCCATGTTTGATATTACCAAGCAAAGGTTTTTTTTTATGCCAGATAGGCAAGCATTTGACCACAATCTCACCTGATGGAAAGCGACGATGCGACCGAAGAAAGATGTAAGAATATGTAGCATTCTTGCCTTGAAGATACCTATTTATTCTTAATAAAAAAAATCTTGGTTAAAGTAATTTTTTTCCCATCCCTATGCACTTGAAAATTAAATATTTTTTTAATGACACAATCCTCTTTTGCCACACTTTCAAATCTCGACAAGTTCAAAATAATACAGTACAGTCAAATATTACAGTGTTCTGCACGAAAGTTAAGCTTAATCCTTGATTGAGTAGAAGTCGATTGCTTATCAAGTGTGCTTTGATTTATTTTGAGTCGTAAGGGCAAAGCTCAACTTGAGTGCTGGGTACCTGCTTTAAACTGTTTTGGTGGCAATGTCATGCAACGATCATACTTGAGCATTTGACCACAATCTCAACTGATTTGAAGCGATGATGCGGCTGAAGATGTAGCATGATAACATGCATTTTGAAGGCATTGGTTTTTAATAGTTTTTATATACAAATGTTCTGTGAAGTATTTTATGATAGTAAGAGTGAATACAGGCAAATGAGGCGATACCTCATTGTTTATAGCGTGCTGCATTCCCGTAGTCCAAATCATGATTTATATACGTAAGGATATTTTAAGATAAATATCAAATATTAGAACCCATTATTCACCATTTAGTAAACAAGGAGACAGGATCTGGTTTAATGATAAATATTGTAAGCCAGGTAACGTGAAAAATTTACAAAACTCTTAATAAGTTGCCTCGAGATGCGTACTGGCCTTTTAGCAGTCTGTCTTATTTCAGTTTCCAGACTCTAGCCCTTGAAATAAGGCAGGCTATTAGACTCTAGTATTTTTATACAAAATATTTATCAAAATCTGACCAGGCGTGAGATAGAAACCGCGTTTCATAGATATACATACACGCCACAAACTATCGGATTTCTACACGAGTGTAAAGTATGATGATCTTGCAATTTGCATGAAGATTCTTTACATATAAAATACATTTCATTTGCTCACTGTCATCGTGCAAATTTTCCAAGTTTTTTTTAAACTTCAATAAGTTGACCAGAACAGCAGCTACAAGGGTAAAAATCATTAAATTTTAATGACTTTTGAGGATCTATCAAAGAATTCGTTTTTAATTTTGAAAGTAGGTTCATAACTTTCTCCATGTCGTCATGTTTTGTTTCTGCTTGGAAGTATGAAGCCAACTCTTTATCATCCGCGAATCTTTTAAGTATCCCAGTCAGTTCATCGAGCTGACTCTGCAGTCTAGTACATTCTGATTGAAACATCTGAATCTGGGCTGATCTCTCTTCATCTCGTTTCTTCAACAAGCACCGCTGCTGTTGATACAGGGCCACATATTCACAAATAGTGTCAGTTTCGTTTTGTAACTGCGTTATTATATGCTCTAGTCGGTGCTTTTCATCAGATAAATCTGCAACTTCATCCATAATTTTAAGAAAACGTTCTTGTAGTTTGTCCATAGCATCATGTTTGGGAATTGATTCACTCTCTTCAATATTTTTACAATCTTTATGGCCATGACACTTGCTATGACTTGTAGGTTCTGTGTCAATTACTTCTTCTTTGGTGACATTATCTTCCTCGTGTTCATAATTATCCTCTTCCTGAGGTTCTGGATGTCCGTTCAATTGTTTAAAATTTTCTGCTATCTCATTGTATTTCCCTTCAATGACGCGATAGTTTGTTTGAAGCCGAATCATTTCTTCGTCTTTAGCCTTCAACTTCTTTTGCATTTCGATAGCATTCTCGTCTATTTCTGCTAGTTTAATAGTAAGTTCTCTATTAAGAAACTTCTCAGCAGTAATTTTTTCTGTTAGTTCCAATTTATCTTTAGTCTGTAACAAGTGATACGGCTAACTTAGTACACGTGTAGATCATATATAATATTATTGGAGTACAGAAAACCCTTGGTAAACGCGATTCCTGTTTTTAAATTCCTAAATAACTAGTACTTCACTGCGAGCTGAGAAATCGCGCCTTCATTTTGTATAGTTGAAAAAAAAAATGTTTACTGCTCATAACTTAATTAAACTGTAATTTGTATTTATTGTTCGAGTATAGGACTGTACACAGTTTTAGCGTGTAATGCAGCCAGCATGTTGGGCACTTTGCCGTAATTTTTTTTGTTACAATTACAATGGTTTTGTGATTTTACTTATCTGTAAATTATTTATTTTTGGTATATAAAGATAACTTCTCAAAATTGTTTCCGAGTCTCAAATTTAAGTTAGAACCCTGGACAACATAATCTAAAAACAGCAAATGTGCTTTCCCACTAAACTGTCATAAAAAAATTTAGAATTATTTTAAAAACGGTTTCGTACTCTTCTTGTAAATGATACTGCACATGGGCTAATTCATGTTCGGCTATGAATCATTGTCAAAATATGAAGCAATAAACTTGATTGGTTTAGAAGCTATCATATTAGCCTCTGATAGACGGGAGGACGAAGGGACAGACAGAAGGACGCACAAAGTGCTGAACACTCAAGTTAACATAGAGTACTGGCTTCACTTGGTCAAATAAATATGTAATCAAGTGGGATAGGAACTGGTCAAATTTGATTTAATACCTACAAAGTTAGGTCATCAACATGGTTTTGATGTCGGCAGCGGACAGCACAGCAGGCGACAAAACAAAGCACATTTGAATAGTGGTATGTAAATAATTGTACATCGTGTTTAGGACAGTGCATAAGTGCACGATACATTTTCTTTCGATTTCACAAAGAACGATATTTTTCATAGATATTTAATAAGATTTTACCTACCATTTACTACTCCTAGGAAACCATAGGAAACAATGGGTAGCAATATTTTTTCACGATTGCAATACAATATTGGAGAAAATAAAATTGCGAAATGCGTGACCTTTTGAAAGCACAATATTTTAGACGCGTAATTATTACGTGCCCTAACTATACGGTGTGAGCGGGAGCTTTGGATGATACTATAAAAGATAATACTATAAATGTAATTAAATAAACACTGTTTATCTTACCATTTTAACAAATGCGTCTTCTAAGCCCTGTATATCTTGTTTCAATTTCTTATTCTGCTCTGTAGCCCTTTGAGCCGCTATTTTATCACTGGTTATATCTGCATTTAACTTTAGTAGACTAACATTTTCACTGGAGTCCTGGGAATCTGCCTCTTTTGATTGAGTAAGATTTTCCACTGCTGCTCTACTTTCTGCATACAGTCTCTGGAGATCTTCAAACTTGGAATTTAATTCTTGCAGATTCCTCTAAGAAATGAGATAAAAATATTAATATTCATTGAAATGTGAAGTACATTATTTTTTATTTTATTCAAGACATGATTTTTGATAAGTTTATGTTTAGATGTTAATATTATTCGCTAAACTATTAAGTTATTTATTTAGGAAATTTACTTTGTTAGGAAATTTGATCAGGCTTCAAATTAATTTGAAAAAATGAAAGTTTAAAATGAAACCCACCTGAGCTGTCTCATAATTGTTTCGCATCTCTTCGAATGAAGTTGTGTCTATGGCATTCTGTTGCTCAGGTACTACCACTGTAGATCTGTTGTAATTTTGCAATCGTATTTCCATATCGCTAATCTGTTCTATGAGACTATTTTCCCTATTAGACAAAACTTGTATTTCTCTGTTCAACTCCTCATTTTTCTTTATAACTTGTTTCAATTGGTTATTCAAGTCACCCATGTAATGCTCATAATGGCTATTCAGTTGCTGATAATCCTTAGTTTGTATTTTCAACTGTTGTTCTAAATTAGAAACTTTTTGTATTAACACTTCATTTTCGTGCTTCAGAGCATTAGTTTTATCTTCAGATAAATGAGGGTGGGTGCCACTAGTCAGCTGTTGCAACTGCAGTTGTGTGGCATCAAGCTGATTTTGCATATTGAACAACTGACTATGCAAGGAATCACTTTCAGCTTCTTTGGCCGCTAGAATTGATTTAGTAAAATCTAGTTGCTCTTGCAAGTTAGTTTTCTGGTCTAATAGTGTCAGTTTTATTTCATTCAGTTCTTTGATGGAATTGTCTTTGAACTTGAGCTCTGCTGTAGCAGTTAGATATTGAAAGTTTATATTTCCCAAATCATTTTCCACGTTACTTAATTTTTGGCAAGAAAGCTCATAGTTTTGTGTTGTTATTGATAGATTATTTTCGAGTTCCATCAATTTCACTTGCAAGCTATTTATTTGCAACTCTAGGTTTCTTTTATTAGATATAAGTATTTCAGTTGCATTAACATCTATATCAGGAGCTTGGAAATGTGAAGCCACTTCAGGCTGGGTTAATTCTGAAGTGCATTTATTTGAATTACAGCTAATTTCTTCTTTGTTAAAATTTTGCTGCATTACTTTAGTAGCTTGTTCATCTTTTGTTTTAGGAGTATTGTTGCTCGAGTGCTGATTGGAGTTGATGCAGTTGCCTACATTGTTTGTATCAATATTAGTAGTGTTTTCATGATTTTTCTTATCTTGATGGTCTTTTAACTGTAAATAAAAAACATAATAAACTTAGTAAACAATTATATACAGTCTGCTTTTATCTACGAGCCAATTGAACACCTAGTACCTACCTAAAACTACCTATGTCCAGATAATAGAACCCTTTAAGACAATACATAAATGTATTATCGCCAATTGGCAAGCATTTTACTGCAACATAATGAAAAGCAACAAAGGGGTTGATTTTTTATTTTAAGAGAATTGGACAAGCTATTCAAACTAAATGGCGAAGTAATAAGTGTGAAAGCATTTTTTTTAATTCAAAGCGATTTGGCTGCTCCTTGCCCAACCACATCATCACAGGTGACTATGAAAGAAAGCAAATGCAGCAGATTTATCCAAATGACTCGAGTGCGATGTGGCTTTGCTCATGACTTCATTGAAATGCTATCTAATCAGAGAGGAATGTACCTTTTTCCGGGCTAAAGCCAGCTTCGCTGCCCTTGCATCCATTTTCGCACTGATGAAGGTGTAAACGTCACCATAAAATTGCGTTTCCTCAAATCGGATAGTTCTTTATGAAACTGGTATGTGTAATTATTGAATTAAGAATTAAAACATCAAGTTCGTACCACCAAATAATAAAATATCAAAGATACATCCGCTAGCTAGATCACCGAAAAATATGCCATCACAATTTACATCCAAGTTCCAAAGATAACGTAATCACTCCTAACTCGTTTGTTTCAATCACATCATCATTTCAAAATATTTCAAAAATACTGACAATTGACATTGACAACTGCTTTAGCATGACAAGAGGCCACAGAGGCCAATTTCTTGTAACTTTTATTTCGATCGTTTTGACAATGATATTGGCAAAAAATACCGGCATATTATATTATAGTAATCACGACATATTCTTTTCTATGGTCACGACTCACGACGGGTAAAGCCGCTGCCCATTAATGGATATATCGATTTTGAGCAGGATCGGTGAACCTCGATTTTGACAGTCAATGTAAAACGGAGTAATTACATCATCGGGATTATTGCTGTGAAAGTGAAAAAATGGCGTTTTTGATATTTTGATTTTGTATAATTTTCCAAAACCTGTGATTATTCGAGTGTTAATGTTTAATATGAGTCATCTTCGGCCGCATCGTCACTTTGGTATCTATCGGTCATAAAAAAAAGGTGAATAATTAACCGTTTATGCGCTTAGTAAATGTGCAATGTTAATACGTTAATACTTAGTAAATGTTTAGGCAAATCATTCAAAGTTGAAAAACGAGATTTTCGCTTTTGCTCTAAAACTCCAATAGAAGTTCTAGTAAAGTTTCTACCACTTTACTTGGGCATGACTGGACTTTGATCCTTTTATTTGACTGTGACTGTAACTTGTGAGTAGGATTTTTAATGTAAAAAGTACTTGAAATATATTATTACTTGACACTAACTAAATGCACTGGATTGCGAAACCAAAATTAAAAGTAAAAATAAATTACATAATCGAGATAGGAAACAAACCTACAAATACTTTAGCTGCAAAATCCTTGAATTACATTATCTGTGAGACAAAGTTCGGCCGATTTTTTTTATTTACATAATTTAGAGACGAAACGAGAAAGTCGCGCGCCTGATGGTAAGTATGCTTATCCATTACAGTTCAGTGTCACCCAGAGATTATGAACTTATATACCTAGGTCAAAATCCAGCGTGGCAAAGCGCTGCACTCGTCACTTGATTATCAACTGAACACAGCAGGCGGGGGTGGATTTAGAGACAAAAAATTAGCCGCTATTTTTTTGACGCGCTTTGTGTTATTTTATTCTATGTGGACATAAATAATCCGACCTTCATCCTAACTTAAATAACCTTCAAAAATATTTATTACTAGACACTGGCTAGTCAATAAGTATTCTTAAATTAATAATTGCGCGTTGCGCGGCAACAACACTATGAGGCTGCTATAAGTAGCTCGTTAAACTTGATAACGACAGGAAGTTTTTTGCCCGGGAAGTGAAAAAATGGCGTTGTTGATTTTGTTTAATTTTCTAAAACTTGTGATTCTTCGAGTTTAAATGTGTAATAATCGTAGATTATTAACCGTAAATACTTAGTAAACGTGCATAAGTGTAGGCAAATCATACAAAGTTGAAAAACGTGATTTTCGCTTTAGCTCCAAAACTCCAATAGAAGTTCTTGTAAAATTTCTACGACTTTACTTGGGCATGACTTGACTATGACTAGACCTTGACTGTTTTACTTGACTTTGACTTGTGACTAGGAATTTTAATATGAAATACTCTTAAAATAAATTATCACTCGACACTGGCTAAATGCACAAGATTGCGAAGCCAATACTAAAAGAAAAAAGAAGTCAGGTAAATGGTACACAAACCACAGAGAGTAAAAAACCTAGATTAATCTTATTTTTTATTTTAGGTCGTAGTCCGAATCATACTGCACTTTTTAACTTGATAATAGCGGGCGAAGCCGCGGGGCACGGCTTGTAAGTTATTTAAGGGAGTAGACTTATAACTTACTAGCTGATCCGCCCGGGCGCGGGCGGCGTCGTCGGTCGCCCGCGTTAACCAAAGCTAACGCACAAACGCTTTCACACTCAAAGTACTATGACTTGTTCCGTGGGGCCGTAAACATTAACATCACACACACAACATTCACGGCATACCCAAAACTAGAAATACAAACTTCCCGTGGGGAAACTGCCACTGAGATTCAAACCCGCTGCTTTAAAGACGAACGCGCACCCATCAACGCCAGCGGGTAGTTCAAAGTTCTCTGCGTCGCCTGGTTAAAACATTTCACAACCCCACACTAAGTTCATCACATCAATCCGATATTTGGGCGTTCTTTGCTAACTGACGGCGTAGGCGTCAGTCTCTCCATGAACCGCATTGTGAAGAAAAAGGAACCCAAAGATAATGTAATTACTCCGTAAGTATGCGAATAAGAAGCAAAAGAGAATGTATGATCGCATTATTGCAGTCGATCCCGGACGCAAACGCAGCAAAGAATTTACTCTTCAATTATACATGGTCTGTCCTCTGCAGGCCAGGATATTCCACTAATGGGGCATCGTAATCTCCGAAAATAAAACAATTCCAATAAGGTCGACGATTACATTTGATCATTTTGTATTTTGGTCTTAGGAGGTTAGTAAATCAAATATCGTCTAATACGTATCAGTTCTATTTTATTTAAGATTTGTCACATAGTTTCCTATAATACATTTCATTACTACAACACTGCAGAATAAAAATACATTGTAATAAATAATTTATCACATTCAGTGTCCGACTTAAATAAAATTCATCAAAATAAAAAGTGAAATAGTAACAGGCATCATACTAACGTTATGTTGTCTTAAAATCTACGCACCTAATATTATTATTATAATATAACATACAGTACATAGCTTAAATATACGAGAATAAGTATGCACTAAGAAATAAAACTATAATAAAAACAGAAAAATAACGAGATCTATAAAAGAATTCCATAGAATGGCTAAATATAAAAAAAATCCATGATAAAACTTATGTAAGCAGCATCATTATGATTCATCATTTTGGTAATGCATTTATTTTACTGACTTCGAATTAGAAACATGTTTTATCTAGTCTAGTTCAACTTTATTAAATTGTTTGACATAAACATTACATATTCAAAATGTCTTTATTTTGCTCAGAATTAATTTATAATTAGTTACTAGTCACTGGTATTATCGAAATCGTTATCAGAGTTTACAAGAAATCAATCAATAATAATAAACAGTGTTGAACTAGAGCTACTAAAGTTATAGGAAACTAAACAGCCCCTTTAATAATTTTCTATTAAATTAAAACATGTGTGCTTTGCTTACAGCGTGGCCAAGTCGCACGAGAACTATTGAAAATATATGCAACATATTTTGTAAACACTTAACGATGCATTCTCATTTTGTTGTAAAATCGTCATCGATACTCACTTACATTTTATATTAGGTTTTAATTACATATTTTTGTTCGGCATCCCGTGTAACTAGGGCATGTGGGTGAGCTACTTAAATTATAGTAATATAATATAGGTACATATACTAAGTCTAGTTAGTTCATATCCAGTACAGCCAAAAATAAGGAGACCCCACATTTAGCTGGTGCTGTCAGACCTCAAATGTTGCTATTTTCGTAATTATTAATATTCGAATCGTTTTCTTAAAACGATATTAGGCTATTCGGTTTTGGGCAGTTCTGATCAGGCCAAGTTGTGTAATAGCTCCTCTATACGCATTTTTTGACATTATTTTAACAGACATTTTTTGTCGCCTCTGATATCGTATCGTATTGATATAGATATATATAACAAGCTACTTATGGATTGACTACGTACTTTCCGATTTATATTTGATTGACAAACTTTCCTTAATTTTGCTTCCTGACATTCTACTACGAATATAGCGAACAAAATCTGTCAAAACAAGAACAACAAAAATAAAAACAACGCAAATATAGATCATTCACGATACAATCGAGTGGGTTGGGGATAAGACTAACGGTGAATCTACAGCTACCCAGCAAAATTAAATGTGACGAGTCGCGCAATTAATCGAGATAACCTAATAAATGCTACTAATGAAGGGTTCATCCACACCAAATGTAACATGAAAAGAAGATAATCTCCCTTGAGAAGACAACCTTAGTATTTAAACATCGTCAATTTGTTATAGAAATTAATAATAGTGTATGTAAGGCATTACAGGCAGTGACATTCTATCTAGGTCCTAGATAGAATATCATCGTAGATTCTAGGATATTATTACATTTTAGCTGGTGAGTCTTCCTGTATGTTCATGTTACGTTTCATGTGGACATTGCAACAATGCTATATGACAATAAATCTAAAAGATCTTCGACTCAAAATCCATATAAGCAAATGAAGCACATATTACTTTAAGTATAGTCTTCATTATCATCTGAAATAAGTCCAGTTATGTTTACATAGAATGCCCAATATGGCATATTAGTTAATACTATTGTGAACACTGATTATTATAATAATGTTATTTTCCATAATCAATATTTTTTTACAAACGTTTAATTTTTTCGGCGTTTCTTTAATCTCATAGTTCACTTACCAGTAACCGATGGCATGTTGTAGTACAAATCTTACTGCAAGTGGATATCACATTATATTAATGCGTTTTGTAATAAGTATTTCTGTTTCGCTTTAAAGTTGCCCTAAGTAAAAAAGACTTGATTTTTTTATTTTAGTAATCGTTAGTGCTCACATGGGATTTTTCCCTTGTCTTAATACGTAACCTTCCAGTATTATATACATACATCATAAATATTGTATGAGTATATAATACAATAGTAATAATTTTACAAGCTGATTGATTATTTGTGTGACGTACACAAAAATATAAGAAAATTAGACATGAAAGCATTTCATTTTTGCACATAATTATATGTATCTTTTTTTTACTTGTCTACATACTAATTAATCGAGTATTCATGTATATGGTTTTAAAAACATCATAACTACATGCCACAAAAGCAAATAATTTCATTGAAAATTTGTCTTTCAATGTATGACAATACATATCTATGATTTTAGTGTTATTTGATCGAGATATATCCATATATTACATACATTTTATAAAAGGCATAATAAATAACGATAGTGCTATATATAAAAGCAGCACTCAAAATTGATTTTAGAGATACATCCACGTAATAAAATATAAAACAATATACTTAAACAATGTAGTATTTTACAACCCTTTTCAGAAGATCAATCTTTGTATGGCAATGATAACAATCATTAGAGCTGAACGAATGCTCTACTGTGATTTAGAATTATCGTTGTCTTTTTGCCAGATATACTAGACAACAACCAACCATTTATCTAATACAAGCAGTTCCCCGCGGCTTCGCCCGCGATAAAATGTAGCTTATATGTTATTCCAGGCCCCTATCTACCTACATTCAAAATTTCATCAAAATCGGTCTAACAGTTCTCGAGTTATAAGTGTTGTAACAAACCCAGACTTTTTTTTATATAGAAGTATGAATTTTAAGATATTTTTTTTACTTATTTCTGGCATTTAATTTTATATATTTTTCGAGAATTTTGGTTTGTTCCATTCAATGTGCATTGTGTAGCTCTCTTCTGTACGGTTACCAAAATGGTGTTCAAGATAATCTCGTCAATCAATAATAACGTTTTAATTCATTGTGTCAGTAGACTGTCGCCCAGCGCTCGATCTTAACTCTCGCCTTGGACATGCTGGAATTAATTCTTCGGAGGATTTTCTGGATTTCTTTCTATTTCCTCTACGAGCGTTGTCGCCAGCTGGGTCGCCGGTATTTGCCTCGTCTAAATTTGCAGAATCAGTTTTGTTGTCAGCGTCGCCTTTGTTAGTCAAATCTACAGTTTGTACGTCATCGCCAGTTTGAGATCGTGTTTCTGTATTGGAGTGTTCATCATGGGTGTTCGACATAAGTGCCAGTTGCTTTTCTTCCCTGTCAACGGTTAAGTTAGAAGGCATGGAGGCTAGGTCTGTCGGTGTTAATTTTGATACACTATTATCAAAATCACTAGCTTTCATTCCAGTTTTTATAACAGTAGAAGGTGCTATTAAATCTTCGAGATCCATTTCGCCAGTATTCGATGAATGATCCGCCTGTTTTTCTATATTAGAAATCATTTCAGTGGAGTTATCTTTAGCTTTTTTTGCAGTATTTATTTCCGCCGAGTGTAGAGCCAAATTTTCTGGTTCGCATGACATCTCTTCATGTGTTCTTTTATGTGTTAAAGAAATAGCAGAAGGCCCTTCGTCAGATGCAAGTGTCCTTGCCATATAATCAGAGGAACTGCGGCTCAGTTTGTCATAAGTATCTTTATCCATATCTTTGACTTTCTTTATTTCGTTGGAACTAACAAGGCTAGCACTAAGTGCACCTGAAGCCATTTGTTCAAGCAACATTTTACTTATATCAATATCTTTCTTGTCACCCTTCAATAACTTTTCTTGCACTGCGGCAAATTCTGGTGGGACTTGTGATCGTAGCGGATCATAGGGCATTTTCTTTTTGTCAGTTTTGGATAAATCTGTAGCTGTTGCTTCATGACTCTCAGCCTCTCGAGATCTCTTCTCTGCTCTTAGCATAGAATCATAGCTTAATGCTTGTTTGGAAAGAGATTCTAGTAAATAAGGGTCTGGAGGTAAATGTATTTGTGGCATTTGACTCGATTGTTGACGGTCAGATACTTTTTGTTGACGAGAAGCCGATGAGCTACTCACAACAGTCGAAGACCGCGGGGTCGACGTTTTTGTCGAAGTACGGGCAGAACTGTGACTAGATCCTTGAACTGATGACCCAGAGCTAGCTGTTATATTCCCACCCAAAAGACCTAACGCATCATATGTAGAAGAAACACCAGAATGCATGCCGAAAGGGTTCAAGCCACTCAACCCTAATTGTGGGTATAACATATTCGGATTCGGAAACACAAAGGGAAATTGCGAATTTGCAGATTTCGATGAAGAAGGATTTCCCGTTTCGGCTGGTTTTCTCGACTTTGATTTATCTCCTGAAATATTTGCTCCACTCAAACTGCTCATGTCAAGAGACGAAAACCCAGGGAGACCTAAGCCCGCAAGGTTCGCAAATATGTTGCCTCCGGCAATATTACCTAACAAATTAGGCATACTGCCAAATGAGTTCAGTAAAGGATTGTTTTTTGGATCAAAACTGCTCAAACTAGAGAGCAACTTGGGATCAAAAGTATTAAGTTTAGGATCGAATCCGGTCAAATTGGATAATGTCGCGGCTAGAGTTTTAGGATCGAACGCGCTCAAACTGGAAAGACTAGCCAGCAAGGCGGGGTTCAACCCAGATAAACTTTGATTGAGATGCGAACTGGAACTGAGCACATTGGTCGACGACGGATCTAGTGTGGGCGGTCGACCCTTTTTACGTTCGGGCATCTGGCCCCCGGGCTGCATGGGCGAATGTCGCTGGCTGCGGACGTCTTGGGGAAGCTTGACGTGTTCTTTAATGCCTTCCGTCCATTTGGAGTCAATGTCGTACATAGGGTTCTCGGCTATCCACTGCGCCAAGTGCTTCAGCTGCGGCGCCTTGTGTCCGACGAGCCGCTTGCCGGTGACGCGGTGCACCACGGGCACGTGCTCGTCGGGCGACAGTCGCGGCGCCATGCTGCGCCGCCGCGACTCCACGCTCGCCTGCTCCGCTAGCCATTTGTTCACCTTCGCCTCGTGGGAATACGACTTCATCGGAGTCATCGTCGACGACTTGGCGCCCTTGCTCTGTTCCAAGGATTGTTGCAGGAAAGAAGAAAGCTCCTTCGAAGAAGCTTGGGGCGAGGGAACGTTAGTGACCGTCACCGAGAACGGTTTCTGGTGTGAAGGCGCAGCAGAGGAAGTAGAGGGAGCCGCCGGCGTCACCGTCACGTCCGGCAGGATCGTGGCACCGCGGCCGCGCGGTGCCTCGCCCGTCACGCCGCCGCTCAGGGGCTTGCCTTTAGCGGCCGACAAACCGAGGACGATCTCGTCCAGCTTCTTCCTTTTCTTCTCTTTGCCGACGATTTGTTCCGGCGCCGACTGCAACAGAAAAAATAAGTCGTAACGGTGTCCATCGACACGTGCGGGACGGCGCAGCCGAAGCGTCATTATCTACGAGCGGGAAGATTGGAAATTCGTACTAGATCGGACGCATCAATAAGAAAATAGGAAATAATAATATCTCACCACATTCTTCCTCTTCATAAGTTTGGAGAGGGTGTCGTCGAGCTTGCTCCTGTTGGTGGCGGCGGGCGGCGTGCGGCGGCCCACGGAGAAGTCCTGCGCCTCACTGAGGTCGAGCGGCGCGGAGAGGTCGACGGGCGCGGCGGCGGAGGCGGGCGAGGCGGGCACGCGCTGGTGCGCGGGCGGCGGGCCGGCGTCCGCGTCGGGCGCGGCCGCGCCGCCCGCCGCGCCCGCGTGCGCCGCCGCCGGCGACGACAGCAGCGCGTGCAGCTTGGCGCGGTCCGTCTCCACGTCGATGGCGATGTGCCGCTTGAGCGGCAGCTTGCGGTCGTCGGGCGCGTCGTGCGGCGCGCGCTCGGGCGCGGTCGGCGCGGGCGCGGCGGCGGGCCACTCGCGGTTCTGCACGGCGTGCGCTATGTGGTGCAGGCGCGTCTCGAGCGCGCGCTCCGAGAACCAGCGGTCGGGGCCGAGCGCCTCGTCGACGCGCCCGAGCTTGGCCAGCGTCTCGAGCTCGGAGAGCGCGTCGGTGTCGTCGTCGTCGCGCTCGCGCTCGCCCGCGCCCGTGCGCCGCGACCGCCGCGGCGTCGCCCGCGCCTCGCCGCCGTCCGACGCGCCGCCGCCCTCCTCCTCGTCCGAGGACGCTTTCAGAGATTCGTTCTTGCCGCCGCGGAGCGCCGCGTGCCACTTGCGGGCGGAGTCGGCGAATGGGAGTTTCGGGTCGCAAAATATTTTGTTGTACGTGTCGCCCAGGCCGTGCCTGTAATCGGAAGGACATGGTGAGACGGTGCATAGCAATGATACATCGAGTAATGCACAATGAAGGAGTCCGCGGGAGACGTGTGCGGCGTGCGACTCACTTGCAGACGCCAAGTATGAGCAGCTTGTCGTGTCGCGCGGGCTGCCACCAGGCGGGCGTGTCGGCGGAGCGCTCGCACAGCGCCAGCCGCGCGTCCAGCGCCGGGTGCGGCGCCACCTCCTCGCGCAGCACTCGGAGGAGGTCGATCCTATTGCACACAAACATTGGCAGCCTATTAGGTACGAACATAAAAAAAGTAAAAGTAACTTAAGTCTAAGACGTCAGGCAATGTTTTCAAACTGCTTAAAACAAGACTTATTCAATAAAATTCAGAAACCAGAAAAGCTAAAGACTTCATATTTGGGGAATATAAACTTGTAGATTTAATAAAAAAAATTAAAGATAGAAACACGAATGTTGACACTTTTCTCTGAATACATACATTACATAGAAAAGGTTTAATAATCATGTTTCTGATTGGTTGATGTGTCCACAATTGGATCTATGGAACACTATAATATATAAGCATTTTTCCAGTTTAAGAAATGATAATAATACGTTGTTTTTTAGTCAATAATTGGGGGGCTTTTGAGTATCGAAATATAAGTATTTTTATTTTAAATATATACTTTAGTTTTTACGATGTGGGTCTGTGTTACAGAATTTGTTGCCCCCGCTTTAAATTATTGTGGATCAACTTAAGACGTATGTTACCTCTCCAAAGTAGCTATAGCCCTCTCTTCGCCGATGGGGTCCGCCTTGAGATCAGCGCGCGTGGGCAGCTCCGCCTCGCCGACAGAGAGACCGCACTGCCGCTTGCACATCGCCATGAAAGCCTTTAAGTAGTCAGTAAGCGCGTCGTCCGACTTCGAGTCGAGGCGCGCAAGCGTCCGGAATCGGCTCCATCTAAACACCCAGTTAATACATCATTTAACAATGAGATCCTATTAATAGAGACGTCATATTCATTACACAACACAAGATTGTCAAATCTTGTTTAATTTTGCTTTTATTAACTTTTTTATTTATTTTCCGTCGCCATTAAGCGTAACTACTCGTAGCTTACTAGTGGAGGGATACATCTTGATTGCCATTTTTAGTCAGCTCAGTGTAATTCTTGAACTTTCTATAGAAATACGAGATTTTCTTATTGCGAAATTTGCGAGTACGTGTGATATGTCGTTATCTACAGCAAAAAACCGGCCAAGTGCGAGTCGGACTCGCGCACGAAGGGTTCATTACCATTATCTATAAAAAAAGGCATAAAATCACATTTGTTCTATGGGAGCCTCCTTTAAATAATTTATTTATTTTAATATAATTATTTATGTTTAAAGTGTATAACTAAATATTCTGTGAATATTTTCAAGTCGACCTGTTGCCGTTATCAATATCGAGCAAAAACGGGCAAAAAAAATCACGTTTGTTGTATAGGGGCCGCCTTAAATATTTATTTTATTCTGTTTATAAGTATTTGTATTATAGCGGCAACAGAAATACGTCATCACAAAAATTTCAACTGTCCTACTAACATGGCTCATGAGATACAATCTGGTGACAGACAGATAGACAAACGGACGGACAACCGAGTCTTAGTAATAGGGTCCTGTTTTACCCTTTGGGTACAGAACCCTAAAAACAAACACCCTAATCTCAGATTTGTGTCATGGGTGCTGGCAACATCACACAACCACGACCATAACCATAAATGTCTTTTGGGAAGGAAAATTGTGCTCCTGTCGGGAAAAGAATCCAGGACCCATGGCGCAAAGGACAGATACCTGCCTACAGAGTCGAAAGAGTCGTTATTTTGTGGACTGCCCTTATTCTACTTCATGTGTGGCATATGATCAAAGCAGATCATCCATCTTTTTTTGTTAAAGCCCTGTTATTGTGTTCAGCTAAAATAAATTTGGCTATCGTGTTACAAGGCCTATTACTGTTGTTAAGGTACCTTAAGCTCTTGGTGTTGGGGTCGAACTCGACTCCATAAGAGGCGACGGTGCGGCGGAAGGCTTCCTCGTCGGCGCGTGTCCAGCGCCACGCCGACACCTCGTCACGCGCCAGCTGATCCATGCGCTCGCGACGCTCCATCTTCTGGACGAAATACTTACTTAGTAACATGCTCATTCCCAGTAAATGGCTCAGATCCAAACGAGTTTCAATGCAATACTTTGAGCTACGACATGTTATGCGACTACTTTTGCATAACGCATTATGATGGGACAAAATGCGATTTCCTACCTATAAATAGTTAAGGCGTAATAGGTACTTAATAGGAATTATTATCGAATTACCATGAACTCTTTGCGTATTAACTAAATTGTTAGAATACCTAAAAGAGTGCGCTATCGAAAGATTTTGTAAGAGAATTGCACTTTATTGGTGATATGGATATTTGTTTCTAATAACAACATTTTACATATAATAATGGTGGATTATTAATCGTTAATACTTAGTAAACGTGCATAAGTGTAAACAAGTAACGCGTTTTACTCTTCTTATTTCTGATAACGATGTTTATGTGTGTGAACTTCAAGTGAATACATCAGTGGAATATCGAACTCTGTGGACTTTACTTACTGATTTGTACGTAGTTCACCACAACTTAGTAAACGTACATAAGTGTAGGCAAATCACACAAAGTTGAAAAACTTGATTTTCGCCTTCGCTCTATAACTCCAGTAGAAGATCTAGTAAAGTTTCTACCACTTTACTAGGCCACGACTTGACTATGACTGGACCTTGACTCTTTCACTTGACTTTGACTGTGACTTGTGTCTAGCACTTTTAATATGAAATACATTATTACTTGACACTGGTTAAATCCACAAGATTGCGAAGCCAACATTAAAAGAAAAAAATGTGTGTCGGCACGCACCTTAGCCTTCTGCTGCATCTTGAGCTCCTCGCGCTTGTAGTTCCGCTGGTAGGCGGTGATGAGGCGGCGCAGGCGCGTGTTGAGGTCCTGCATGGAGGGCCACAGGTGCGTGCCCGAGCTGCCCTGCGTGGAGTCGTCGTCGGCGCGCGGCGAGGCGGCCGGCGACGTGGCGCCCGCGCCGCTCGACACCTCGTCCGTGCACTCCTCGTCGCCCGCCGTGCTGCCGCGGACCTTCCTCTCCTCGCTCCTGAACCCCACGCGATACATTATTTATTACTTTGTAAGCGCGGAACACAGCTATCAATAAATAGCTGTTTTCCGCGTTTACAAACTACATAGACAGAACTAAAGTAGTAAATTTTAAGAAATTAAATCAATCTCTGCATCGTACGATATTTTCCTGCCTTTTACTAGATACTACATTCATTTTTAAGATCATTCACTAGTGGAACCCCGCGGTCTTCGATTATCTATTATTTTGTCATTATACTTTAGAATCTATACTATAATTTTGCATTTTTGACGACCCAGTTAGCACATTGGGCAATTTTCTGCGCTGGACGGGTTCGATTTCCAGCAATGATTCCAGCACCGACGATATAAGTCTTTTAACTTAGTGTGGGGCGCCGAGTGTGAAACACAAAAAAAAACATCCCAAGTTTGATGCTGAGAAAACTTTTTAGAAATACAGCTATGTATAATGATAAGAGCAGAAACAAATAAGTTGAAAAAAAAACGCGTCTTAATTATATTGTATTCATAGAGAGATAGAATTTTTTTTATTGCACAAACAATATTGTAGGTACGTAGGCGATTTTAATGCACACTTAGGATAATAGACTCACTTGATGTCTGTGCACTCGGCGTCATCAGGCGGGCCCAGCTTGTCCACGAAGCACAGCTGCGGGTCGGAGCGCATGGCCAGGTAGTTCTCGTAGCCGTGCACGTAGGTCCCGACGAGCAGCGACACGTCACACTCGCTGTCCCACCACAGCCGCGGCGGCGTGCTGTCCACGCCCCGCGGGACGCGCATGCCTAGCGAGCTGCAATCACACCACGCGCGCGGTTCTCGATTCAAACTCATAAGTCACTCCTACTTATCTACATACAGGTATCGTCTTGACGACCCAGATGGCGCATTAAGCAGGTCTCAGCCCTATGCGGCCTGGTTCGTACTGGCAGGAGCACAATTTTCCTTCCTAAAGGTCATTTGTGTTTCTGGTTCTAGGTTTCATTTTAATGTATCTGGCACCCACGATGGCTTTAGAACAGTCTTAGAACTTAATATGGGGCTGTAAGTGTGAATGCGTTTTTTTTGTTTTTGTTCGCTCCCAGTAAGGGTCTGAGCTTCAACTAGTGTCAAGTGGTTATATGGCTAACTGCGGTACACCCACAAACCAACAAAATGTAGAATGAATTAATGCAGAACATTTACTCGTATGATGATTGCTGTGCAGACTCTGCTTAGTGGGAAAAATTAAAGGAAATGTTTATATTTAAGTATTAATAGTACATTGCAAAGATGCACACACTAACATTCACTACCTAGCTACAATAACATGATAAGACTTATGATTTGTATAATACAAATATTTAAAAAACGCTTATTTAATATTTTATGGAAAAATATGGTTTAATAATTTTATTATAATTTATTTACGTTTTAGTCAACCATTGAGTCAATAAAAAATTATGAAAACCTTATAGGTACATTATAACAATTATTTACTTACATGCAAATTAACGGTAGGTAAATTATTACTTGAATTGTATTATATGTATTAAACAACATTATGACATAATAACTCATTATTTTTTACCTTGCATGTGTTCCATTTTCAATTTGAGGTGCAAAGTCTCCGATTACTTCGTGTTTGATATAGTACATCATACGAACTCTCAATAAAACTCTGAAAACAACATAATTTACATTAACTATAATATTACCAAAGCCTACGTTCTTCACAAAGTAATTCGTTGGCAACTTACTTGTTAGCATGCCTGTATAAGTGTTTCTTGTAACTACTTTCCAAATATGCTTCACAATCGTACTTTTCAACTGAACTCCAGTGATTAGAATCCTCCCATTTTTGAATGTCGGATATTTTAGGCACATCCTTGGGTCTATTTTTCTTTTTGGCATTTCGACCACGTGGTACAGGGTTATGTAAACCACTATGATTTCTAGATATGGTCACCTCACCATTCTCACATGGCTCGATTAGGTCCCAAATAAAGTTTCTAATTTTTTCATCGCCTTTATAATGACGTAAGCAAAATAGCACCTGTGAATAAAGAAATAAAATGTGTTTAATTATTGATTGTGTGTATATGAGTTATGGTTTGTAGGATACAAAATAATCAGTTTTTCTTGTTAAACTCAGCGAAAGTCTAAAACTTTCTCGGTATTAGCATAGCTTGTCATCACATAAGCATGTTATGTTATCAGTATTATAATTAATATATACAAAGCTATCTTTTAGATTTATATATTCTTTTATAAGGCTAGCTGAAATCTACTATTTCTGCACTCTCAAATTGTGCTTCCTTAATATCAACGAAAACCAAAAATAACGT
Source organism: Lomographa bimaculata (assembly GCA_948107665.1). NCBI lineage: Eukaryota > Metazoa > Arthropoda > Insecta > Lepidoptera > Geometridae > Lomographa > Lomographa bimaculata. The sequence continues at coordinate 10,015,692 of OX403587.1, read as the reverse complement.
AAACTTTTTTATTATATTTATATTATTGAGAGAGGAAAGGAGCAAGTCGCTCGCCTGATGGTAAGCGTCACGATTGCCCATTACAGTTCAGTGGCAACAGTGCCCTTCAACCTGAAACAGTAATGTTTGCACACTACTGCTTGGCGGTTGAATGTCTGGCAATGATGTGGTACTGCCCTAAGAGTCCTACCACTACAAAAAAACATAAATAAAATTCTTACAATAATGCGCGCACAGTCTTCAATAACGGGAATGGTCCAACCCTTTCTTAGTTGATTCTTATCAACAGTCTCTTCCCATCTCGCCCATCTGTAAAAATATAGTGTACATATTTTAATTTGTTTAAAATATGCTACAAAGAAAAATATTTTTTTTGGTATATTTAGAAACATAAAAAATGCAATATTCAATTATGATATGATTTATTTTATATTGCTGGCTGTATAAGTGAATATGAGCGTAATAAGAAGGAGCAAATATAGAAAAGGAAAGAGGAGGCAATAAAGAGAAATCTTGTTATCTTTATTATAACACTTTATAATAACAATATTATTTGATTAATCCATCAATGATTGACATGTATCAATACATATCTGAAGCTAAGAAAAAAATATAACACTTACCCGAATGTTAGGAGACCTCTTTCAATTTTAAAGCATTCAGACCGGGTCCACGAGCCGTAGACAACTTCTTCATCAATCGGAACGCCTTCGTGTCGCGGTATGTAGTCATCGCTAGCATATTTCCTGCCCTTTTTACCAAACTTATTTTTCTTACTCCGTAAACTAATTCCTGGTAAAATAATTATTTAATGTTAAGATGGATGTTTAAATCAATGTTTGAGGCGATTTATTTTTGTAACCAAAATACTATGAAATCTATGTCTATGACACTAATATTATTCTAGCGAAAGTTTATGTTTGTTTTCTCTTCACGCTGTAATGGCTGAACACAGTAGTGAAACAATAAATGGAGTCTTAGTAGATTTAATTACATTTATAAGACTGATAATAAAATCGGTAATTAAGTAAAATTAAGAAAAAAATGTGCTTACCATCTTCATCTTCATCAGAATCAGGAGTGACTTCCATATCGGACATTTCCATCGGGCCGTCATCATGTCCATACCTCTTGATCATCGTACGTTTCCTAGGTTCTGTAACTATAAGATCCTCATCTTCTTTTTTCTCCGTAGTATCGATTTCTGCTTTCTTTGCCCATTTATTCCAAAAGTCAGGATCACGTATATCAATATCAGATCTTTGATCAGTAGCAGCAAAGCTTGCTTTTGAAAACGTAGAGCCCTTCTCAGACTCCATTTGGATGACTTGAGTTCTCCTAGCTAGGATCATTTCAATGTCTTCTTCGCAGAATTTATCTCCAGCATTATCTTCATCCATCACAGCACCATACGCGCCTTTTTTAAGTAGATCTTCTATTTCTTTTTTTGACAGTTGTTTTAGCCCTGTCTCTTTTCCTTGTGTCGTATTCATACTTTGCAGGATAGCCTTGTCAAGTCCCAATTTCAATGAAGCTTTATCAAACATCTCGCGTTCGTAGGTGTTTCTGCAGATCAACCTATATATTTTGACCATTTTTTGCTGCCCAATACGATGACAACGCGCTTGTGCTTGTAAATCGTTTTGTGGATTCCAATCACTATCATATATAATTACAGTATCAGCCGCAGTTAGATTGATTCCTAGGCCGCCGGCTTTTGTGCATAGTAAAAACACAAAACGGTCAGAGTCTGGCTTAGAGAATCTGTCAATTGCTTCTTGTCTTAGATTACCTCTTATACGTCCATCTATTCGTTCAAATGGATATTTTCTATATAGAAGGTAATCTTCTAATATATCTAAGCATCGCACCATCTGACTGAAAATGAGAACACGATGTCCACCTGCTTTCAATTTTGGTAGCAGTTTGTCAACCAAGACCATCTTTCCTGAAGATTGTATCAGAGCCTTGTAATATGCTTCTTTGTCTTCACCATATGATTGTTTGTAATCAAATTGTATCTGGTCTTCAGCACCATTAAGCAGATAAGGATGAATACAACATTTTCTGAGTTCCATCATTGTATTCATTAAATTGGGAATATTTGCCGCAGATGCTGTCCCTTTTTGAAGGAAACTAAAGTTTCTTTCTAGTATAGCTCTGTAATATTTCTTCTGTATGTTTGTAAGTTCTACTTCGATTATTGTTTCCTCTTTAGGTGCTAATGTTTTTTCAACGTCTTCCTTTAATCGTCGTAACATCATGGGCTTCAAGAGAGCTTGCAGTTTAACTACTTCAGATTCAGATTTCAGTTGGCCGAATTCATTTAAAAATGCGTCACTACTAGCAAACTGAGAAGGTTCCAAGAAGTTGAGCAACGAAAACAATTCGTTGACATTGTTTTGCAAAGGAGTTCCAGACAAAAGAACTCTGTGTTCTAAATGAAGCTGGCGTAGACCTTCCAACAATTTGCAGTTTCGATTCTTTAATCTATGAGCTTCGTCAATCACACAGATTCTCCAATTAAATGATTTCAGTTCCTGAAAATCTGTCACTATTATTTCAAAAGTTGTGATGAGCACATTAAATTTTGTGATATCTTTTATTGGTTCACCTTGTTCATTTTTGTAATAATATTCATATTCTTGAAGCATACTTTTGCTCTGCTGAGATCCATGGTAGACTACAACATTCATGTCCGTCCAGCCTTCAAACTCTCTTTGCCAATTTGGTATAGTTGAGAGTGGAGCTATTATAAGAAAAGGACCTCGGATACCTTGTTCCCATACTGAATTAACAAATGTTAAACTTTGAATAGTTTTACCAAGCCCCATTTCATCAGCTAAAATACAGTTGCGATTATTGTGCCATGAAAATAGCAACCAATTCAAGCCTTCTAGTTGATAAGGTCTTAAAGTATTTCCTCCTTTATATAAAGGAGACTCTTTCAATTGTACCCATTGATCAGCAGAGGGTCTTCTTTTATACTTACATTTTTCTTTTGGGGGTATCTCACTAAATATCTTATATTGTTTGATTTTATCAACATCTATATCCTCCTCTAATTCCCAGGTGCTGTCTTCGTATTGTAAGCTTTTCCACTTGACCAAATAATGTTTCACAACGCTGTTGTTAGCAGGGTCTTCATTTTCTGACATATCTAATATTCTTTCTACTTCAATATAATCAGGATTAAATGGCTCGTCATCCAGAAGTTCAAATATATTCATCTGTTGAGCTTGTTTCTGTTTAAACCTTTTAATTTTAGAAAATATTCTTTTATCTCCTTTATAAAGCTCTTCTTCTGTTTTCCACTCACAATGTAAATATGAAAAATTCCTATATTTAACAAAATATTCTTCCACATCTACAACTACCGTTTTTGGTTCCGAGGCTTCAGTTTGCACCTTGTCGGTTTCAGGAGTAGAATCTTCCTTTTGTAATTCTTTAGAATCTTTTTCAGATTGTTTGTTTAAAGTTTCTTTTTCATCGTCATTAGTCATATCTGCAGCTGCCTCGGTAGCTGCTTTTGAAGTGGATTGCGTTTCTTCAACCACTTCTAACTCTGATGTTGTAGGAGCTGGTTCACCTTCTTCTTTAGGTACAATTTCAGTGACTTTGGGTTGAATTTTCATTTCTCTTTTACCCATACGTGCAGCAAGAACATGGTGTACTATCATAGAATCTTCATCAGTTGTATTCACATACATATAGTTTGGTTTTGGCGCTCCTTCCGGTCGGACTATGTCTATTTTGGGTTCGATGTTCTGCTCTTCGCTTTTCTTTTCTTTTTCTACTTTGGGTGTAGACATAGTAAATTCTTCGTCAGATAAACGTAGCATCACATCATCTGTATATTTTTTCCGTTGCGTATTTCTAGCAGATCGCCGCTTAAGACTATCATCGCCTTCCGGAGGAGGCGAAGGCGGAGGCGTAGACATTAAATCATCTGGTTCGCCATCAGAGTCCGGTACAATTCCACCACGTTTTTTCCTCCTACCACCTAAAGAATTTCTTAAAGACTTTTTTTTACAGCTACTACTAGCTGATCCTCGTTTCTTTCCTGGCCTTTTTCTGGGCGTTGGAGAATCTGTATCATCATCCTCTATTTCCCTTTTAGCCTCGGCTTCTTCCAATAAATCTTTAATAGCTATTTTTGAAACTGGAATATCATCAAAATCGGTAACATTAGAATCCTCCAGAGAATGCTCCGATGTATTCTTTGCCAATTCTGCATTATAGCTATTTAAAGACCCTTCAGGTTTCATATCTTTATCATCAACAAAGTCATAACAAGTTGTAGTGTCGGCTTGAATTTCAGAAGCATCCTTTTTCGGACCTCTCTTCTTTTTAGGCGCATTTGGGTCTTTTGGTTCACGCTTTTTACGTTCCTTCACGGGCTTGTCTCCTACGACTTTGGGTTCTTTAGGAGTACGAGGCTTACGTTCTTTATTCTTGCGAGGGCCTCGTTTACCTCTAACTTTTCCTCCGTTTGCATCATCTACTGACAGAGCACTACTGTCTAAATTGGTGATATCTTCTCCTAGTTCCAAATCCAATTCAGAATTATTTTGCAAACCAGTACCAGCAGTTACACAGTCCTCTGAAACTGGCAATTGATCAAGAGGCTGAGTCAAACTTTTATCTTTCTTTGCCCTTGGTTTCCTAGGTTTAGACGGGCCCTTTCCTCGTCCTCGTCCAGTAGTACTTGTAACTTGAGGACTTTCTACCATTTTTGATCCATATACTGGATTTTGTAATACGCAATTGGAGCCTCCATTGCATTTATCATTAGTTTCGTGTTGTTGCAAAATCACTAATCTTTCTTGTAAACATCTAACTTTCTCTTGATTTTCATTTGACGGTGGGAGACAATATATGTCTTGTATTTGCTGCTGCAACGCAATTCTCTCTTGATGATGAGAAGTCGCATACATACTCGGCATATTAGGATGCGGCATAGGAGAAGATCCCATCATCATCATACTAGGGCTCATGTTGTGTGGTATTATAGTATTTTGATTAGGTGGCAAGCTAGGATGTAAGTTTTGAACGTTCATAGGAACACCACTCTGAACCGGTACACTAGGGATATTTGGAGCCGCATTTGGCTGCCCAACTGGAATACTAGTTGGTGTAGGCGCCATTCCCGGTGGTAAACTGCCCGATATAGAAGGCAAGGCAGTTGGCATACAATTGATATTACTTTGAGGGCTATGCACAATACTAGACGACACAGCACTAGGTATTCCAGGATGCGGTATTTTATGAGTGGGTGGTATATTCGGTTGTAAATTAGGTATGCTGGGGGGTCCAGATGTATTTTGAAAAGGCGGAGTATTGGTAGGATTATTTTGCATTGGAGAGGGCACATTCTGAGTGATAGTAGGCGAAATGCCTGCTGGTATAACAGTAGGGTTCGGCACACTACTATTTGGAAATGGTTGACTCCTATTGACATTGATGGGACTTATTCTTTCAAACTGCGATGTTGCATTCGTAGGAAGTGGTTGACTTATGGGCAACTGAAGTTTATCAGTACTCAGTTTTGGCGTCATTGGTGGTAAAGAAGAAGGTGGCATTATTTGTTCTGGTGCCTTAGGAATATCGGTTTTTTCCGTATCATAAGAAGGCATTGGATTTGTTTCTGCCTTGTCTTCTATTTTAGTAATTATAGGTTCCGAGATAATTATATCACTTGGCTGTTTTTCAGGTATCTTCTTGTCAATTTTTTCAATTTGAGGTCCTGTTAGTTGGGTGATGGGAGGATTCATAACAGAAGGAGGTGGAGGATTCATAAGAGGATTTTCATTCGATATAATATTGGGATTGGTTGGCGGTATATAAGAATGAGAAATATTATTAAGATTGTCAGGTTTGTCATTTTCAGTACTAGTTTTTTCAGCTGCTTTTGTTTCAGTGTTCATCGTCATGGGCAAATGTTTAGGTGCATCTAATTTTATATTTGGAGCTGCTATTATTCCTTGTTCCTTTGGCTTAGCACTTGGATCATTGTTTTCTAAAGAAGTAATAGTACTATTAACGGGCGTCGAGAGCTTATTTGGCAACCATTGTGACGGCGAAGACACATGTCCAATAGCGGGTGAGGCTGGGTTACGTTGGTAGGAATATTCAGCACCAGACGGAACCACCATTTGTTCCAGAGCTTGAAGAGTATTTTGAGAGGTGAAAGACGGCGGAACCGGGCTCGCTCCAGATGTTGCAGGAGGCGGCACCAAATTTCTCGTTCCGAGTGGAGACGCACTAGGCCCTTTAATAGGCGACATTACAGGCCTAGGAGATAGCTGTGATTGCGTCTGTTGTCGAGGAGATATCTGGGCTCTGGGCGACATTTGAGGCGACAACTGAGGAAACGGCGGTCGGTATTGCGGACTACCTTCCATCCCCGCAGGCTTTACTTCTCTATACTGACTTGATACATTAACGTCAAGAGGATGTTGTATTTGATGTGGTTGATAATTCATTGGTACCGTGTGATGAGCTGATGCGTACGGCATTTGAGTCGGTACTGAATGCGATGGCGCAACTGACGCAGGTGGTACCGGTGATTGACGCGGCACATGGTGTAAAGGAGGTGCGCCACCGTGATGAAGATGTACATTTGAATGGCTTTGTATCCCAGCAGTTATACTACTCGGATGACTTGGCATATTCTGATGAGATTGATGTTGTGGAATAGTACCATGACCTTGCTGCCCGTGAGGGAGCCCATATTGATGTGGATTCACGTCTAATTGTTGGTGATAAGTAGGATGTTGATTGATTCTGGATGCAGTTGGTGGATGCATCTGTGTGTAATTTGGATAGTTCTGAAAAGGCAATAAAATTCGTCATTGTAATAAAATCATCGTAACGAGTGTTATTTAAAGTATTTCAAAATAAATCACATTAAACTTACCTGCTGCTGTCCATATATTTGTTGGCTTGTTGGCTGTGAGAAATGTGGCTGTCTAGGAAGATAAGGTGCATTCTGCGCCTGTAGGCTTATACCACCTCCCTAAAATAAATTAATTCATAACATATAAACAATTTCATATACTTTTTACCAACGAAAACTAGTCTCTTAGCTGTAATTATGAATAAATTAAGTTACAATGAGTTATCATTATACTTACTTGCTGTGGCGGATACTGGTGTAATTTCTGTTGATGTTCATAAGAGTGTCTGTAACTGGGTGTAACAGGCGCATATCGATTCGAGCCTGGTGGCCACCCTCCCATATCTCCAAGGCCTAAATATTGAAATATATTATATTACTATTTATCAAGATATATATACCATCTACAAAGCTTCCAAAACCATAATTTATGAGCTACTTTTACGTACGCCAGTGTAAACTGGACGTTATTGTGGATTAAAACACTTGTTTATAATAAAATACGAAATTCGCCATCGCTTCGCTCGGCATGTCTTCCGCATTAGTAAGTTTTAAAGTGGACAACAACTGGCTGATCATGATAAGGTGAAAAAAAAGTCTGCTTTCAGAATGATCTCCTTTGTGTGACCCCCTTTCTCCTAAATAAGTTGCGATCGGTTTCTAATTACGCAAAAATAAACAAATATGTCTTAGTTAGAGATAAGTGATTACAAAGCTCAAGTTATTAACTCAATATAATTTTGAATTAGTTCACGTTATTATATTTATGCACACAAAAATACGATGAAATACAAACCAGGTTGTTCTGGAACACTATACATCGGATCTGGTCCCGGATGGTAGCCTGGGTAGTGGGAGGGATGCACGTGGTGTGGGGGATGGAGCGGACCATGCGGCGGTTGAGGCATGCGCGGCCTCGGCGGGTACGCGCTATACTCATGGTACTCGGGAGCTGGTGGCCCCGCACCCGGATTCGGCACAGGCTGGGTAGAACTGCTCAACCCACTGGGAGGACCCCCAAATGGGGCCAGCTTTTGAATTGACCCTTCTTGTGCCACGTTGCTCTGACTATACTGCTGCCTGTAACTGTAATAAATCATATTGCATTAGTTACTCTTTAGTGTGCTGAAGACTACCAGGTGTTGTTTGCTTAGTATGTTGAACTTTGATAACAGAATGCTTTCAACCTAATACTTTGCAGATTACTATGCAGTCTAATTTAGGCTAACAGTATAATAGTGAACCACTCTTTCAATATGGTATCCATGAGGATTTAGTACATCAGTCAAATTAAATGGATTTTTGTAATGACATCTCATTCAGGGGTGTGAGCAACTGGTGAAAGTAATATCAAGATGTATCAAGATATTAATTCATGTGGTGGAGTGAATTCTAATGCTGGTCAGCTACCATAGTACAGTATTAGTTTACTAATCTTCATTAGAAATCTGTTAAGCATCTTATAAGCATAACATCATCTCTTATAATATCATCACTTACACGAGATGATGATTAAACACTATCTTATTGATTTAATAAACAAAATAAACAGTCACCTATTTTCAGTGGTGTCTTTATTCTCTCCAGCCACCCCTGATGCCGATCCGCCCGTGAAACTGTCTGATCCGCCGAGATCAGTGAGTCCTTCCAACATTCCGCTGCCATCATCACCAAATAAATTATATGAGTCCATCACTCGATTAAGAGTGAATTTTTATTATTTTCCGGTTAATGTTTGTCAAGCAAAAATGTGAAACGCCCATTTTAATCTGCAAAGAAAGGAATAAATTTGTGCATCTAGTTATTTTGTTTCAGGAAAAAAATATCTTTAACCACATAATTTCTATTTATTAAATATTAGTATTGAGAGCCAGCCTGCATACATGATTTCTTGCTGACTTAACCTCTTTAGAAATTAAAACTGCCTGTTGGCTCAGCTGAGTGAGCGCATTCGCCTTCCAAGCAGCAGTTTCTCCCCAAGGGAAATTTGTGTTTGTTATGTGAATGTTTCCGGCACCCACGACACAAGTCATCGAACTTAGTGCAGGCTTGTGAGTGTGAAAGCGTTTATGTTATGTTTATGTAGTTAATAGGTAGCATCATCCACATATACAGACTCATTATAATATTATTACTCTGACTCATTATTTATCTTGGACTACTTTTTTTGTATCACACTAAGCTATTCCACATCCACCACCATTTTTAGTATTATATCTATAAATACAAAAATACAGATAAAAAGAAGGGCCTGGTATATTAAAGACCAATTTTAGGATTGATAAGGATAAATATTAACTATAGTAGATAATTTTTGTTACAATTTGTTTATATTTGTAACTAATATAATAGTTATGTGATAATACAATTAGATTACTAGACAAATACTAGAAAATGATATTACGAACAAAGGTGTGAGCCTCAGAAACTTTCATATACCTACAGAAATACAAGTGTACTCTAGATCTTTGATAATAATAGTGACTGAGAAGCAGACATAGCCAGACATTAGTTGCAAATTCAATCTAATTCAGAAACACAAAGATTCTCAAAGCAGACACACCATTAATAGTTATACCATTTACTTATTATGTACAAAACCATCGCCAGTGATATATTTTCTATATTAGTGCTGGCCTTGATAGATATATAGGTAGGTTAAAGAATAAAAATTCTTAATTATAGTTAAAGAAAAAAATATGTGACTGTTAGTAATAGGGTAAATGAAACTATTCAATTAGGCTCAAAATCGAGGCTTTTACTAGTAGCCATTGAGGAGATTTGTTATTCACTTGTTTTCATTCAATATCTTGAGACATTTATTATTCAGTGTAAATTAAATGGGAATAACTCAAGGCTCCTCATTGGCATCGAGAGTTAAGTATTAGTTTAGGGTCTAGAACATGGTTATTAGATGGGATAGTAGTAGTTTAGTTTAAGGTTTAGAACATGGTTATATAATGGGAGCATGGTTTTAGACCATTAATAGTTGAATGGCCAAGATGGTTCAGATAGACTAAGCATAATAAATTAATTGTTAAACCCTTTTTTTTTTGTGGGGTTGAAAATGCCTGGCATTTCCTTTCCTTCCCAGGCCAAGCTAGACTAACAGTGACTAAGTTGAAGGTTAGAATGACAGTGAGGTACATCTCAACTCTATTTCTATCTTACAATGCATTTTTAAATATTTCTATCTATCCTATAATACATCATAAACAATATAATGAATTAGTTAATTGAATTATCATACAATTGTATTTATTGTGACCAGCTCATTCAAAATTTACAAACACTTAATATGCTTGCTCTAAAATTTGGTGCACCCATTGAAAATAAATCTATATCAATGTTGAACTACCCATTGGATTAGTTGGGTACATGTTCATCTTCTGAGTAGCGGGTATCAGGTTTGATTCCTGGTGAAAATAAGTTTTCACCCAAAGTTACATTTATGTTTTTGGTTCTGGATATGATGTTAATGTACAACATAAGTCATCGAACTTAGTGCGGGGACTGTCAGTATGAAAGCATGAATAGGAGATGATGATATCCTTATATGTGGTATTGTTACTCTTTTTTATTTTGATATATAAACTTTTAACGCTTTTTGGGACAAGTTTTTAGTAAAGTAGCCATAGTTGAAATCTTTCACTATATGGTGATAATGGATATCAGATAGCTAGCTAGCTAGATGGTGACAACAAATTATTACAATCTACCATATTACATACATTTGCAATGTTTTAACCCAATATAATTGTAAATAGCGTAAAATAAACAAACTTCCTAAACACATAGTTATATAACAATAATTATCACAGATACTGAATTTCTACAAAGATTATAGGCCTGTTTAATAACTGCATTGGTTTTTCTAAGAAAGGCAGGTGTTATGTACTTACTTCTATAGTATAAACAAGAATCTTTGAATAGCTGGTCAACAAACAATAAAAATACAAAAAAATAAAATATTGTTGTTTATAGATTAGCTATTCACAATGTTGTGTACATTTAGCACAACTGACTGCATTATCTGGTCATTTATTATAGTATGACTGGTCCTCGAATAAACAAATTACATTTAATACATTACAACAGATATTTATTTACCTACTTATAGTCAAATGTCTACAGTCTATAAAGAAAGCAGCCACTAATACTTTCTTGAGACCTTCGCTTCTTGTTGTGCACTTGCTTGTATAACTAAGGGGAAAAGCTATACGCTTATGACAGGAAGATTAACATATAGCGATACAACTTTTCCCTTTTAGTTGTACAGCTTCCATTACATCAGGGAGAGCTTCATCACTTGCTGGAAATGTCTTCTTAGTGTTCTTGCTTCTGATAGTTGTGGGTAGGGTACAAATTATGGAATGCATTATGTATATGAGCTATTTTAAATATTACTTCTACAATTACGAATCAACACTTGAACATCTATACTAATATTATAAAGCTGAAGAGTTTATTTGTTTGTTTGAACGCGCTAATCTCAGGAACCGCTGGTCTGATTTGAAAAATTATTTCGTGTTGGATAGTACGAGGAAGGCTATAGGCTATATTATATTTTCAAAAAAATTTGGGATCCTTATTAAAAGTCCAATAATCACGTGGACAAAGTTGCGGGCACTGCTAGTAATGGTATATTCACCTTCTTGTCAGCAGCATATTACATAAGCATGATTACCTTTTTGAATCATGTAAAAAATATTTGCTGATATATTAATTGCAACAATATATGCAATGTAAGTACTTATTCATTATTCATAATATGATAAAACATTTAATAATCTTTATATAATAAAAATATCTATATTCATATTTAGTCACATAATATTTAATATGAGTTAGAATAAGACAATTTAAATCTAACTATACAGGTTTTATCGAAGATATTATCTTTTTATAAAACACCAATTTTTTTATTACAATCTTTACATAATTATGTACTCAAGATTTATGTATTTGTAATAATTTAACACTGAAAAATTAAATAAATAAATAACAAATTTTAGAATAAAATTCTAAGCTTATGCATGTTTATAATCTTTGCCTATAGCTAGAAAATATATTTATGTAAAATATGTATTACTTTGAAGTTAAATACAAAATATCTAAATAAGTACATATTTGTTAAAACACATTACTAACATACAAATAATGCATATAACTACATATCCATTTAAAACTTAATTATTAATCTTGTCTACATAAGTTTATCTAATTGAACTTATTTAAACTCTGGTATGTAACTATACTTGCAGACCAATCAGTGTATAGATTTTAAGTACATTTATTTAGAGGTGTGGACTATAATTGAAATATCCAACATAATTTTATAAATACAAAGTATTACCACATTTATAATTAATGCTTTATAGCTTGATGTGTGGTCTTATGACACCTATTACATATAATATAATATTGACATAGATGTATATAGTCTTAAGAAATAAAGGCAATTGGCCCGTAAATAGTGTATTGAAAACAAAAAAGGAAATTAAGAGAAATTTGGGTGTATTTTATATAAAAATCCTTTTAAAAAGGGCAGGGTATACTTTGTACTTTTATGGATGCAAAATCCAAGGGACACCGCTGTTTACATGAAATGTTTATTAATATTGTGAATATATATTTTTTTACTATAGGAGAAATTTATCTATGGGCCAATTGCCTATATGTATTTCCTAAAACTTTATTAAAGTGACAAAAAATATCATACTAATATTATAAATCCAAAAGTTTGTGTCTAAAGTGTAAGTCTGTTTGTTTCCTCTTCAGGCTTTAACAGCTGATTGTATTTGGGATGATATTTGGAATGTACATAGATTATACCTAGGATTAACAAATAGGCTACTTTTTAATTTGATAATAGCAGGCAAAGCCGCAGCTAATAATTTTAAGTGCTACAGTTTTTTTGTATGACTAAAAAAATCAGTTAACAACTTGGATTAAGTGCTACACCAACTTACTGTTAAAATTTCACATATTTCTTTTATTATATTTGTATTTTAGTTCATGGCACAAATTAGTATATGTACTTCAGTCGTTAAAGCATGAAGAGGGGACAAACATACTTACACACTTTCAGATGTATAATATTAGTAGGATATATAAATAGTAACATTAAATAATCTCCTATATCAATAGTTATATAATCCTATGAAATTAGGAAACATTAAACTAGAATAGGCTTGCATTTGATAATTTTTTCACTTGTGATATTATAGTTGAGGGTGTGGATATTGAATGGCAACACAAGTTCAATCTCATAAACAAACATTTGACTCTCACTATTACACCAAGTCTTTATATTGTAGGACACAAGATATACCATTACTGCCAGTCAGTATTTTTTATTCTTATCATAGTTTACCCATCGTAATCGTAATTTAAACATTCAATTTGATTTGTAAGAAAATAAAAATTGTTATAATCCTTATGACACTATGACAGGCGGTGTTTTAGTAGTCCCTAAAGAGCTACTACTATGCCAGTGATTTTTATATGTACCTAATATAATTATTGTACAAGATATAAAAAAGTCATTGTGTAGGAGAAAGTGGTACAATAGGTCCAGACACTGTACTTATTTTACAAACGTAATAGATAATACATCACCAAAATGCTGGTTTATAGTTAACACACATTTCAGTCAAACAATTCAGTTATAAATTAATGTCATACCTAAGCAGAATATGAATATAATTCGCTTGACGCTATCGAGTAAAAAGGTACCCGCAGAGAATGGAGATAGTGAAGAAATTGTGTCACAAGCTTATCTCGAAAGCGTATCCCTGCATCAATAATAATTGGCGTTGTATTTAATGTTAACTACAATAATTGTTACGCTAGTAAGAGTAATCATAAGAGCAGGCAAAAGCAAAACGAACATACTTACTAAATAACGCCACACACAAAGTAGTTCACAAAATGGATACCATACTCCAGATAACTCGGTCCATCAATTTGTGTTGTTACTAATAACTAACAGTTTGTTATTATAGAGTATTAATAACAACGTTTCATCGGTCACTTTAATGAGATTCAGTGCTGAAATAAGCAATTACTCGCATATTTCCACACTAACAAATTACAAGCTACGCAATCACACTCCGTCCATTTTGTTTCACAAATGATTTTTTATAATTTTTTTTGAGACTATAACAAATGTTGCTAGTACGACAAGAATTGCTCTTTTTTTTATGTCTTGGGTTACCACAGTAATCTGTTATCTGGCTACGCCATGCATTGGCAACGCCACGCCATCCATCGCCAGCGCCACTAGAGCAGCGGAGGATAGTATGTAAATAAAAAAATCTAGCACGTTTTATACTAAAAAAATATCATGATGAAAAGGAAGACTAGTCAGTCGGTGGTTACTCCCTCCGGGGCTGACCGGTCTTACAGTTTCACGCAATTATTTAACAGGAAAAAGGTTTCAGAATCAGAAATATTTTATAGTCATCTGCTGTGTACGTAGATAGTAACGTAATAACGTTGTTATTTATTGAAGTAAATAGTATTATTCTAACAGTTTATCTATTCCGGGCGTGCAATATCTTAACAGTACTAAGCCAATGAACGTTTATCCTCACTGCTTTAATACAATATATGAAAATTACTATACTAAGTATGTACACTTGAATAATTAATATTCGGCTCCTATCAAGTCAAGTCAAGTAACACTATAAATAAATTATATTTATCTTACTATATTAATATATATACCTACTACTAAATATATATATACTATACCGAATTTTCTATCCTTTGGTAACACTGGAAATATGTTTTATCTATGGATCTGAGCCTCGCGCTTCTTCGTTGTATGATTACAATATCTTTGGTTGTATTCTTAGGTTCTATGGACCACTCTGTGGGTTCTATTCATATTTTGTTCATTCATTACAACCAACACCGAATTAACTTGTGCGAATGTTGTTTTCTTGTGAAAACTCTAATTATTTATATTGGAAAAGTTTCAGCATTGATTAGTCCTAATGATGAAACTCGTCGATCAAGTTGTGCGCAGTTTCAAAGTGGCAAAGGTGTTTCGAGAAAACACGGACAAAATAAACAGTATAGACTTTTCACCAAGCGGAGAAACATTGATATCATGCAGTGAGGATGATCAAATTGTAATTTATGATTGTGAAAAAGGATCCCAAGTGACTACTGTAAACAGCAAAAAGTATGGAGTTGATCTAATACATTTCACACATGCAAAGAATACCGCCATTCACAGTTCGACTAAGGTTGACGATACCATACGATACTTGTCACTCCACGACAATAAGTACATCAGATATTTCCCTGGACATACGAAAAAAGTTGTAACATTATGTTTGTCGCCCGTGGAAGACACATTTTTGTCAGGATCCTTAGACAAAACTCTGCGTTTATGGGATCTCCGGTCCCCTAATTGTCAAGGACTAATGCACTTGTCGGGCAGGCCTGTTGCAGCATATGACCCAGAAGGACTTATATTTGCTGCTGGAGTTAACTCTGAAAGTATCAAGTTATATGATCTTCGGTCATTCGACAAAGGACCATTTGTGACTTTTAAATTGAACCAAGAGAAGGAATGTGATTGGACAGGATTGAAGTTTTCACGAGACGGCAAGACCATGCTGATAAGCACAAATGGATCAATTATAAGACTAGTAGATGCCTACCACGGTACTCCTCTGCAAACATTCACAGGTCATCTCAATAACAAAGGAATACCTATTGAAGCATCCTTTAGCCCAGATTCCCAATATATATTTAGTGGATCCACTGATGGGAGAGT